>OY284415.1:120703305-123203305 GCA_958301585.1 Merodon equestris
AAAAACCGCATCAATTCCTTTATTTCCATATAAATTCGATATAAAACAAGTGTGCAGTAGTATAACGCAGTTTGAGAGATATAGTGGTGAATTAAAGAACACCTGCCAGTTGAAGTTTTATATTTAAAATGGCAGTTTGTGTATTATTCGCTTGATCCTTGTATCCTTCTCCGTCAACAGAGAAAGAAAAAAATATTTATTTAATCCAAACAAACCAACCAAAGATTCGTAAAATGTCTTGTGCAGTGGATAATAATGCATTTGAAGTGATAATAACCCCCTCACGTAAACGAAAACGCGATTCCTGCCAACCAGAGCAGCCATCTGTTACCACACCTTCGAAAGTACCTGCATTCACCAATGCTGCATATTCCTCGACACCAAAGAAGGGTATCAAAGCCCTAATCAATCGGCGTGTGGCCGTAGGCAAGGAGAATGTCAATCATATTCCAATCAATCCTTGCTTGGAAGTGAAATCTATATCCGAAATAGTGAACCAAAAATCCGTGCTAGACACGGACAATCCCTATGAGGTAGTACGTAAGCCACCGAAGAAGAAGAAGAAAGCAGATATCGAGGAAGCTTGTTTCGAGAATCCGGGACTTAATCTAGAAGTGCCCGACAAGCAATTCAACCCATTCGAGGTAAGTGATGGTCAGCAAAGCCCCTACAAGTAGTTGCATACATGAATTGATTCCAGGTGAGGCGTGATAGTCCGACCAAAAAGGAGCCACAGTGCTTCATCAATCCAGCGTTGAACATTCGCACAAAGGAGAACATCTCTCCCCGAAATCCGTTCGAAATCCAGCGTACCTTCGGGGTAGATGAAAACCTTTCAAATGGAATCGCCAACGAAGGCCTGGACCTCGGCAGTGTATCTGTAAAAATCGGTATTCCATTCAAGCCGACATTGGGATGTCGAATTGATTTCACCAATCTGACACCATCTAAGCTTCTTGCTGAGAAGCTTGTATTTTCGCCGGTGAATCCAAAGACACCTCGGTGTCTGTCGGATATAAGCGAGGAAAACTCAACAATGGATATCGGAAAGGAACTCGACCGTTACCAGCTGGAACTGGAGAACAGTATCAATGAGGCAAAGCAGAGAAAGACCATCCCGGATGGTCGGACGTTCGGAGAAAAACTCGAGGATATCGTTGAAGATTCCCAAGAAGAGGAGACGCAAGCTAAAGAACCAAAAACACCAGAGGGATATGCCAAACAGCAGGTTCTCGAGAAACACAAAGACCAGCTCAAACTAGAGGATCTAAAAACCCCTCCAATCACTACCCCGATCGTTAATGTCCCGGAAACCAAAAGCGAACCACAGACAATTGAACAAGTGCAAGCCAACCAGTCCTTCACCGACGACGAAGGTATTGACTATGACGAAGAGGAAGATGATGAAGAGGTCGACTTCAAAGCCCCAGCACCTTTCGTCCGTGCATATCGCAAGGCAGACCTCGTTCCAATTCCCTCTCCAATTGAGTCTGTGAAAATCCTCGACAGTGAAATCCCAACCACAGAGACCGAAAGCAAATCAAGAGTAAAAACCATGATCCGCAACAGCATTCGGAAATTAATTCATCCCAACAAATCCTCGAGTGAAGACAAAACTGACAAGAAACCACTCGCCGCAGCCGAAGTCCAATCCACTGGCCATCACTTCATGGATGCCATTCGCCACAGTCTGCGTCGTCGACCGCAGAAACCTGTTGTCGAAGCGAAAGAAACTCCACACGAGGTCTCCATCGTCGATGTCACTGAACGCAAAATGAAGTTCAAGACCAGCCTGATACAAACCGACTACATTAAGATCGAAGAACTATCCACCGAGCAGAAACCGTCTCTGCGGAACAGCCTTCGCAGGTCCACTAGAGATGTTAAGAAGCAGATCATGAGGTCGGTGTTTCACAAGAGCAACGAGGCGTACGCGTTCGCCAAGTAAATGGCACACGCATCCAGTTATACTCACCTTATTGCACCAATTTATGTTTTATTTTTTAGTTAAATATTGTTTTTGTCGCCTGGTCTGTTGGTCCTTAATTTATTCGATCCGCACGAGGCTTCTCTATGATGTTCCGCGTACGTTTTACACCCGTACTTGTATCTTTTATTTCTATTTAATAAAAAACGTTATTTTTTAGTTTAAATATGGCGTTTTGGTTTGCATAGAGGCATCAGGCTGTTTGGCTTTAAAGGAAGACCTCCTAGGCAGTTGCAAACACCTTGGGTGAATAGTTCGCATTGACAGCCACCCTTGACGGAGTTTTTTTGTTAAGGTTGGCTACCGCTATGATCCTGCTTCAGGATTTTAATACAAATCCTAAGGCGGCCGATTCAAACTCTTACCAACTTCACGTCGCTGTGTCCGCAGAACTATAATTAACAGGCCGCTGAAAAGCTGACAGTTGTTAATTCAATTCATTGTTGGCAGGCGTGTGTAAAGATCTTTTTCATCGCGTGTTTAGTTTTCGGTTAATCGACAATGGAATTCAATTGTTCCTGACCTGGAATACGAGGGTGGTCCGATAAGTACTTAGCAGCACCGCCAGATGGCGCCAGTATCGCAAGAGCTATCGTGTAGTACATTCTAGTAGACGGCTACTGTCGAAATTTCAGCCGGATCGGACTCGTAGTTTTGTTTTGACCGCGTGTGCAAGCGGGAGTGTCCGTGGATTTTAGAAAAATGGAAAAGGAGCAATATCGGTCGGTGATTCGATTCTTGTTTTTGGAAGGGAAATCGCGCAGCGAAATCAAAGAGCGTTTGGATGCTGTGTACGGTGACTCTTCTCTTTCGATGGCGACCATCAAAAATTGGTTTAACGAGTTTCAACGTGGTCGCACGTCGATTTTTGATGAGCCACGTCCAGGTGCACCGAAAACGGCTACCACGGAGGATAACGTGACAAAAATCCACGATCTCGTATTCGCAGACCGCCGATTGAAAGTGCGCGAGATAGCTGAGACAGTAGGCAATTCAAAAGATCGCGTGGGTCATATCCTGTACTTAAGAGCAGTGTTTGACGCTGTTTGATCGCAATCCAAAGGAATTTCGTGGCAGTCGACGAAACATGTATCCACTGGTACACCCCAGAGACCAAGCAACAGTCGAAACAGTGGACTTTACCCGGCGAACGTGCTCCGAAGAAGGGGAAGACTGTCCCATCGGCCGGAAAAGTGATGGCCACCGTTTTCTGGGATTCGCAAGGTGTGATCCACGTCGACTACCTGGAGAAGGGCAGAACGATCACAGGGCTGTACTATGCCAAATTATTGGGCCGATTCGACGCCGAATTGAAGAAAAAACGGCCCCACTTGGCGAAGAAAAAAGTGCTCTTCCACCATGATAACGCACCGGTTCACACCCCCGCCCTCGCCACGGCCAAATTGGGCTACGAACTGCTGTCCCATTCACCGTATTCTCCAGATTTGGCCCCGTGCGACTTCTTTTTGTTTCCTTCTTCTTTTCCTTTTTCCTGCGTTGTTATGGTCAGAAGTGTAGGACCATAACCTTCCCACTTAACTGCATTCCTACTGGTCCGCTTGTGGGGTCCGCCGGTTTGACCTCAGAAAGTAGCGGCAGGCTTCCCGGTTTGGGATTACTTCATCGCTGAGGCCAATCAAATGCTGGTGTTTTTGCATTTGTTTGCACCAATTGTTTTTCGGCCTGCCTTTTTTGCGTGTTGAAATTGGAACGTTGATTGATATCGCCTTTTGGACGGGGTTCAAAGGATCTCTCCTTTGAACATGGCAATACCAACTGAGTCGGTCGCGCTCTATATTTCTTGTGATGGTTTCTTTTACGTGGAGGCTTCCTCGGATCGTTGAACTTCTAATTCTGTCACGCTTTGTTAGGCCCGCTGTCATGCGAAGCATCTTCATCTCAGTTGCCGTTAATTTGCTCTCATAGTTTTTGTGCATTGTCCAGCATTGTGAACCGTATGTGAGCGCCGGACGTACAACTGAAGTGTAGAGCCTTCCTTTCAGCTTAGGGGGCATTTTTCGATCACAGAAGATGGCGGAGTTTTCCCGCCACTTCATCCACCCTACGCTTACGCGATGGTTGATGTCGTCGTCACAAGTTGCTTCTTTATTAATTATAGATCCCAGATATTTAAACTTTTCATGCTTGGGAAGCACTCTTCCATTCAAGTAAATGTCTGGAATAGGCTGATGAGGGTCACAGATACTCTGTCTTCTTTGAACTAATATGATACCCGTGTCCCTCAAAAATGTCAAGTGCTCGTTGTAGGGACGCCTGATCATCACTTATAATGGCTCCATCGTCAGCAAAGAATAGCCGGTGCACATTGGGGTCCGTCACTTTTCCTTCAAGCAAGCAATCAAGGACTGCTATAAAGAGCAGTGGGCTAAGGACGCTCACTGATCACTCGCACGTAGGCTTCTGGAACTCCTTTTTGTCTTAGCGCTACCCATAAAAGATCTCTTGGTTGCCGGTCAAAGGCCTTCTCGAAATCAACCAACACCACATGCAAGTCCTTTGACGAATCACGATGCTTTTCCATCATGATCCTTATACTTTGGATTGCATCTGTTGTTGATTTACCCGAGACAAACCTGCACTGGTCATCAGATAGTCGTATTATTTTCCGCAGTCGGCTATCTAATACCCGTTCAACGATCTTCATGGTGTGCGACATCAGCTTGACAGAACGGTAGTTATCGCAATTTCGCGTATCACCCTTTCCTTTGTGCAAAGGAAGAAGATAGCTTTCCCTCCATTGATTAGGCATAGTGTCGCCTCTCATAAGTTTGGAGATAAGAACCATGAGCCATCTAGACCCGATGTCTCCCATCTTTTTCCAGAACTCAGAGGGTATCCCGTCCGACCCAACAGCTTTTCTTTTCTTGGAGTTTTTAACCGCGTACCGAACTTCTTCGATTGTGATGTCGGATATTTCGGCATGATTCGGGGCGGCTCTTGGAAAGTACATTCGGGGAAACTGTTCGTTCAGAAGTTCCTCGCAATACTGTCGCCATCTGTGGAGAATTTTTTCGTCTTCCACAAGGAGTTGGCCTTCAGCATTGTTAATAAACTTTGGGAAACGAATCTCCTGAGCATTTCTTCTTCTCTGGGCGGCTATCTTAAAGATATTTGCTCCTTTGTTCAAATTGCTTTGTCGAAGCTCCTGGTAGCCTGGTTCCTGTCAGACGCGGAAGACGATATTTCTTCCAACTCCTGATAGAGGCCTTCCATGCTTTTCGCTTTGAATTCGGCGCATTTTTTCTTCGCGATACCTTTGCAACATCTATATACCTTTTCACGGCGAGCTTTTTCCTCTCTATTAGTAGAAGAGCAGTTTGACCAAGCTTGGAAAGCCATTTTCTTTTCGTGTATCACTGCTTTGGCTTCGTCTGTTCACCACCAGGTTTCTTTTGCGTGTTGGCAGGGGCCTTTAGATGTTCCGAGCAGTGATTTGGCTTTCTCCAGGCCAGATTGTTGTAGGGAATCCCACATGTCTTGTGCTCTGCACTCCTCATTACCGACCTCATCGATAATGGAAGAGAGGTAGTTTTCCATGATGGTAATAAAAGCTCCGCCTTTTCCTTTATCCAGCTTATACCACTTGATTCTCTCAGACACCTTCGTTTGCTGCTTTGACTTCTTACTCGCCTCCATAAAAAATTCAGTCAGGAGGAGACGGTGTTGAGGGGCGATCGCGTCTCCCAGGATCACTTTGCAATCTTTAGCTCGTGGCTTCATGAAACTGGATACCAAATGATAGTCTATTTGAGTTTCATTTTCGCCGCTGCTATAAGTGATCAGGTGCCGGCTTTGTTTGACGAACATGGTATTTAGCACTATAAGACCGTACGACTTGCACATGTTTAGGATATCTTCACCTGAAGAGTTCCTGGTGCCGTATCCCAGCCCTCCGTGGTAGCCTTCATAGTCTTCGCTTGTCTTCCCGACATGTCCGTTTAAATCTCCCCCAACAAACAAAAGCTCTTCCTTTGGGATGATTTTGACAAGGTTGTGGAAATCTAGCCAGAATGCATCTTTTTCTTTTTGTTCGCATCCTATTTGAGGTTCATATGCGCTTACCATGTTCCACACCTCACCATGCATCACCAATTTGAGAGCCATCAAACGGTCACTGCTTAAGACGTTGCCAAGTAGCTCTGCCGCAAGGATGATGGCGATTCCGTTTTTTCATTGTTCCAATCCATAGTAAAACATCTTGTAGGCTTTTGTTTTAACGTCCAAGAAACGTGCCCGATTACCGGTTGATTGAATTCGAATTTTTACTAACACGCGAGTTCGGAGCGAAACAATGGGTTTAGTCAGAATACGACCGAAGAAATTAGAAAGAAACGACGGGTCGCAAAACGAAATGAAAAAAACCGAACTCACGTTATAAATTGTATTTATTGCAATTGTCTTCTGCTTGGGTGGCGATCCAACATTCAAGTGTCGAACCCATCGATCTGCATTTACCATCAGCGCTCGCGTGGATAGATCAGTGCGTGCGTTAAGTAATTGTTGTGCGCATGCACAACACTCTGCGCGATTGTGAAGTCATTAAACGTTCGATGTTTTGAATTTAAGCCAGCAGAAAAGTGGGCTGATGGTAATTGCAGTGGCGCGATGATGGTCCAGCGCGATTGGATGATGCATTTTGTACAGTGATCATCTATGATTAGTTGTACACAAAATAATATGCTAGTTTGTTATTTGTTTACATATTAGTTAAAATTGGATTAATTATAGTATAATGTATATGTATAAAATGTATGTCGCTTGTATCATATCATAATCACGAACACCGGTGTTTCGCCATTTCGTCTCTTGTACGCACAGGATGTCTACTCGCCTTCTAACCATCATTTCTTCAAGCTCATAGCTGCGACCACTCATGCTTCCAACGTTCCAACTCGCGACTCTTAACTGTGGCTTACGCCGTTGCATTACTCTCGCAGCGACAGCATATTGCATTCAATGATAAAGGTGTTTTGCTGTCGTAGACAGGGGCTAAAAATTTGTCATCTTAATGCACAAAGCTTATTACCAAAAATAGATGAGTTCAGAGAAATTTTCACTGAATCCAAAGTAGATGCTATATGTATTTCGGAAACTTGGTTTACTCAAGAGATAAATGATGTTGTTTATGCGTTGGACGGTTACAAACTTTTTCGATCAGATAGATGTGCACGTATTGGAGGTGGTGTAGCTATTTACATAAGAAATGGTTTAAAGTGTAAAGTAAAATGTTATTCACCTAGTGAAGTTGATATTGAATATGTATTTATAGACATAATTTGCGAAGAAAACTTTGTCCGCTTAGGCTGTGTCTATAGACCCAATAGGAATATTGATCTAACGCATTTGTATTCGCTAATGGAAGAATTTACAACTACAGCTAAAAATATTATTGTTTGCGGCGATTTTAATAGCAATATTCTTGTTGAAAATCATCTAACCGAAAACATGAAGACGTTCGATATACATTTTGTTAACACTCATTTTACAAGTACCACCAGTACTCTTCTTGACTTGATTTTTGTCAGTGATACCAAAAGAATTCTTTTTTATGACCAATTATCGGCACCCGGGTTTTCAAAACACGACCTCATTTTCCTCACATTCGATTTTGATACAAACCGTTCTACGAACACAGAAACGTGCACCTTCCGCAATTTTAAAAATATAAATTATGTTGCTCTTGAAAACAATTTCCGCTCTATTCCGTGGAACTCTGTATATAGTATGGCTTCGGCAGAGGACCAAACAAATTTTGTTCAGGATAATTTAAATTATGTGTTCGACACATGTGTACCTGTAACGACAAGAAGGATAAAATCCAAAACAAAGGGTTGGTTTACGAATGAAATTCGCTTTTTAATTGGTCAAAGAGATCAGGCGTATCATAGATGGAAGACATACCGTATTCAAGAATTTTTATCAATTTATAAACAAAAAAGAAATGATGTTGTTCGCGAAGTGAGATGCGCTAAGAAACCGTTTTACTCACACAAAATCAATACAAATATGGACGGCCGTAAACTGTGGAATAATTTAAGACAGTTAGGGATGGGTAAACAGAAGTTAACTTGTACAAATGACATTGATATTAACGAATTAAATCGTAAATTTTTGTCAAATTCAGATGCAAACTCTTCGCACAATGAAACTTTGTCAAATAATGCCTCAGCAAGTTCTAATGTAAATACAAATACAATGTTTTCTTTTACTAGAATAGAGAGCACCGATGTACTGGAAAGTCTTCTAAACATAAAGAGTAATGCTGTAGGAATAGATGGAATTCATCCAAAGTTTATTAAGATTATATTGCCGTTGTTACTTCCGTATATCACACACATTATTAATACTATTTTTATGACCGGTGTTTTCCCTAGTAAATGGAAACATGCCAAAATAATACCTATTCCAAAAAACTCAACAGGTAATGAGTTTAGGCCGGTATCAATTCTTCCTTACTTATCTAAAATTTGTGAACGAATTATGCATAAGCAACTAAGCGAATACATCAAAAGGCGTAATTTCTTATTTCATGCTCAATCTGGATTTCGGGCCAAGCATAGTTGCATTACAGCACTGTTGAATGTTGTTGAAGATATAAGGTCAGAATTAGATGAAAATCATGTAACTTTCCTTGTCCTTCTTGATTTTTCAAAGGCCTTCGATAAGGTCAATCACGTTATCCTTATTAATAAACTTCGTCAACATTTCAACATGTCGTCTACGGCTACAAATTTAATTTTGTCTTACCTTACTGGGAGAACACAGGCTGTGTGTTTGAACAATTCACTCTCAGAAAATCTCCCTTTAGTAAATGGTGTTCCGCAGGGATCGATTTTAGGGCCACTTCTGTTTTCCCTTTATATAAACGACTTAGCAGATATTATTCTGAATTCATCGAAACACTTTTATGCTGATGATATTCAAATTTATAAAAGCAGCCGTCTTGGTCTGATTGAAAACTGTGCCTATGATCTGAATGAAGATCTTAAACGAATATCAGAATGGTCGTTGAAAAATGGTTTATCGCTTAATCCTAGAAAATGTAAATGCTTGGTCATTTCTAAGAAGAAGTTAGAGCTTTCTTACTTTCCAATGATTAAACTTGGAGATTTTCCAATTGAATTCGTAGAAACTGCGAGAAATTTGGGTCTGGTATTTAACAGAATATTATCGTGGAATAATCACATAAATGAAATTGTTGGCAAAACATATGGAGTTTTACGAACTTTATGGACTGCTCAAAAATTTACACCTCTATCCAAGAGAATCTTTTTAGCTAAAACACTAGTTATTCCAGTGCTCTTATATGGCTGCGAAATATATAATAATAGCGACAGCGAAAGTAAAAGAAAGCTTCAAATAGCATTTAACAGTACTCTTCGCTATGTCTATAACCTCAGAAGATTTGACCACATATCTCATTTGGAAACTAAACTGCTAGATATATCTTTTTTAAATTACATTAAGTTTCGTACTCTGTTTCTTTTATACAAGATAATAAAGACAAGGCAACCAACATATCTCTATAACAAGATCAGGTTTTCGGCATCAAATAGATCAGCCAGTTTGATTCTTCCACAATTCACCTGCCAAACATCTGAAAGACAGTTTTTTATTTCTGCTATCCGCCTCTGGAATACACTGCCGCGCAATCTAAAAGAACTAAATGACTTCAATAAAGTTAAAAAAGAATTAATGTTATTCTTCAGCACTCAAAGCAATTAACCTAATTTCAAATCTTCACCATCCTTTCTTTCTTCAAGCAAAACCAAATCGACAATCTCTTGGATTTTTAACTTCAT
Organism: Merodon equestris; assembly: GCA_958301585.1. Lineage (NCBI taxonomy): Eukaryota > Metazoa > Arthropoda > Insecta > Diptera > Syrphidae > Merodon > Merodon equestris. The sequence continues at coordinate 120,713,116 of OY284415.1, forward strand.
TTTTGTTTTTATTTTTTCTTTACTATACTTAGATTTATAATTATTATAATCATTTTTTTTTTTTTTTTTGATTACTTTACAAATATCCTTTAGCTTTAATTAATACTTTAAATAATATTTTTCTTAAACTTTCACAAAGTCATAAGCTTGTCTTACTGTGAAATGTTATGTTGTTACATGAATAAATAAATAAATAAATAAATAAATAAATAAATTACTTTGCTATCCCCCGGAAATCCTATAGCTCTGACCCGAGCATTGCTGCTCGTTACAGGATCACGACCATTAGTAGTGTCTGGCGGGGTAGTGCTTTTCCTTTTAGTGTTCTTTTCCATAATGCTATGGTTTGACCGTTTTCTTTCTTCTCCCTCTTTTTTTGACACGGGCATGCTCCAAATTTTTATTTTTTTTTGTTTGATCTTACTCTTACAGCAGCAGCAGTTTATAGCAGCAGCTTCCGCGGGTACACATCGAAAAGTAATGTTCTGTCTATTGCGCCAACCGTTAGATGCTGCAAATTCATCGATTCCGAGTTTCAGAGCGATTTCCTTTGCCTTCTCTTGAATAATTGGACTAGATATTGGAAGATTTTGACTTCTCACTTTACAAAATCAGTCGTAGCACATAGAATTGATTTTTGTGCCGTCTGTATTCATGAAGTTTCTTTTCTTTTTCACCAACCAGCCAACTCGACCTTATAGCTTCTTTGTTACGAACAATGAGCGCAGCCTGTGTTTTTCCAATCTTAAATCTGTTTATGAAAATACACATGCATTGATTAATTGAGGTTTTTATTCAATTTTACTTTCTTTGCATGTTAGTTTTACCTTTTAGCTAATGAGCGCACTGATGAATTATCTTTATCATATGCGTTTACGATCTCCATTTTTTCTTTTAAACTATTGTAAATGTTTTCTTCGCTTCCATTTTGATGTTTTCACTTCAACGTGTCAAAACTTAATAAGGCAATGCAGGCAGAATGGCAGAATCAGAAATCAGAATGAGACGTGCTTCTTTCGTACGTCTTCCCCCGTGACACCCTGAAATTTTGAATGAAGTCCAGGTTCGTAGCGACAAAACCCGTTACAAACAAACTCTATTCGTGAATACGTATGAGTCATTTCATTTTACCGCAGTGTAGTCCCGCCACACACACTCTTAGAATTATAACAATGTGCGTGATTGTTTACATCATTTTGACAGAATGAATATTTCAACATCAGCGCAGCCTCAATATAGCGATTGTACATCTTGCCATCACTACCTATTAGAGCCAATAAACACGCCATCAATACTATTGACCATTTAATTGACGAAGGAGATCTCCAGAATCCATATTTATTACCTTTCATATTCCTCATCTTAAATGTACTTCTACAGAAAGTCAAATTACTTTTATTGCCTCTAATCCCACTAGTGTCAACAAATGTCACACCCAGCTGCTTCAAGTTAGATATTACTTTTGGAAATTATTCCTTTAAAAATTCCGTTTCATTCTGTCATATTTTCCTTTTACTTATGAAAACTACTATCTCCTGACCTTCTTTTCTCATTATTTCACGGTTCTTTTTTACAGAAATATGTTACTGGCGATTTTCCTTCGTAATTCATTCCCAATGATTTTTCGAACTTTAAAATCTTTAAAAATCCCTTTATCAAGGCTATTGCTAACTACTTAAGCCATCGCAACGTAATCTAACTTTAAAATGCTCCTAAATCCTTCTTTTATTTTGTCAACTACCCAATCTGATTTTTCTGCAATGACGAAACAATAAATGATCCCAACAACATCGCCAATTTTTCTGTTACCCTGTTCGAACAATCTTTCGATAACGACTCCTTTGTACTGTATGTTGTTACTTCAATTACTTAAATTCCTCCCTTGAACCATTCGTCCCCCGTATTATCGGCCCGTATGTTATTAAAAATTCATTAAATCAACCTAATAACGAATTCATTCCCGGTCCCGATAGTTTCCCTTCGGAAAACTTCTTCTCACAAAAATCTACAGTCTACCCTTTGCTCAAGGATTCCCACAGAAATGGAATACCCTTGAACACAAAAAGGTCCAAAAAGCCTTTTATATCATCCAATTGTCAAACTCTCATATATGTATGTCCAAACACTTTGAAATCCTTTACCTCAAATGCAGGTTTACAATTAGAAATTATGTTGATTTTTCTGTCCTGTACCTTCTTAGCTTTAGGGTGTGACAAGGAAGTTGATGCTATTTCAACGGATTTCAGTATTTCACTCTCCATGTTGGCTATCTTTTAACTTGGAGAACTGTTATTACAATATTTGACTTTTCTAACCCTTTCTTAACGTCCACCGGCGTTCCCACAGGCAGCCACTTAGGTCCGCTTCTTTTTATTCTTATCATTAACGACATTGAAATAACACATTTTTACAGCTCATTGTATGCTGATGACACCAAGTTCTTCAAGACTATTTATTCGGGCCATAACTCTTCCCTTATTCAATCGGACTTCAACAGTTTCTTTTGGACTCTGGTGGTCCAAAAACTGCTTTAAGCTCAACAGTTACAATACTTTTTCATGAAAACGTATCAAATCTCCTCCCCGTCTCTACTTTCCATTGATGCATACATATTATGTGACCAGGAATTCAGCTTCTGCACACATATCGGCGATATAGATCTTAAAGCCAAGTCAGCACACGGGTTTCGAACCCTCAGTTCCTCAGTGACTCAGTTCCTCCACAAAACCTTTGTTCATCCTCTTCTTGAACAGGCCGCTCAAGTGTGATATACTTACCAATATAAGATTTCACATTTCCAGAACCGAGAGCATCCAACGCTGTTTTCTCCGTTTTGCTCGATTACTATCGACAACTCACGACCCTATCAACTCATTTCTAACACTAACTGGTAATATAAGAAATCCTTGCCTCTTCTATCTACCTACCCCCGAATCTCCTATGGCTTCAGTAGACCTGTCTCTCGTATATTGCTGATTGTCAATGCAGTATTACATGCATAAAACTCCGTCTTCTCACTCATCCTCTTTGAACCTAACCAGCTTAAGCAGATTAATAGGAGGTATTGCCCCGCTAAATTAAATTAAAATCGCCATAGGGAACAATATTAGTATCACCCTTAGTATAAGAAACAGCACCACCGTCGGTTTCGACATTACCATTGACATCAACACCATTACCGGCACAGATATCAGCGTCGAATTCGCGGCTTCAGAATAAACATCGCCAACGGCATGGACATTAGCAACTGTATCGGCGGGGAGCATCACCATCGGCGGGGGGTGGTCGTGGTACAATGGTAATCCCACTCTTGAACGGAAGATCTGTAGTTCAAGTCTGTTCATAGCCAAAAACAATTCCCATACAGAAAAAATTGTGCAATGAGAGATGATCAAAAAAATTCTGACGAAGGCATAACACTCGCAGTATAAGATCACTTCGAAATCTGTGTGTGCATTTCCAACATACAAACACCATAACTACATGGAGAAAAAGGTTAGTGTGAACTACAACTAACGCCACAAATTCAGTCGAATCTCTCGAATTCTAACTAGGACAACCACCTCCGGAGAGTAGTGAACGAACATCTTCGACACAAACCATCTGCACCCCAACCAGGTTGTGTGACAAACACCATAACGACATCAACGTCCGCATCAGTATCACTACCGACATCAGAAACCACCAATGAGACGTCCCACTCAAAATGGCCGCCGACGTTTGCCTACAAGCTCGGGCGAGCACGTGGGTACCTCAAGTGCTGTCAAAAGAGCATGTGAGTACCTCAAGTGCTGTCAAAATTTTGTAAACAATCGCGCACATTGTTATAATTCCAAGAGTGTGTGTGGCGGGAGTACACTGCGGTAAAATGAAATGAGCTCACACGTATTCACGGATAGAAGCTCGTTTGTAACGGGTTTTGTCGCTATGCACCTGAACCGCTGTCAAAATCTCGGAAAAATTTCAGGGTGTTACGGGGGAAGACGTACGAAAGACGCACGTCTCATTCTGGTTTCTGACCGACATGGGCAAGTGCAGAAATTGACATCAGTGCATAAGCTTCATCCTCCATCACCATCAGCGCCATTAACGCCATCAAAAACCTTCTCGACATCCGCATTAACATCAGCATTAGCCCCGTGATCGACATCGACATCAGCACCACCAACGTCATCTTCATTAGCATAGCATCGTACCAACATCAGCACCAACGTTGGCATCAGTACCCCGGGCATTAACGCTAACTTCAAAACCAGCATTGGGTCAGCTTAAGCATCTGCGTTGGCACTGACATCAGTCTAGGCTATGTCATAGTTTTAACCTCAGCCTCGGCCTCGCAATCGGTACTAGGTTTGGCTTTAAGAATCACAAAACATGTCATGACTGAGTTGCGAAGGAGACTTATCGAGCTACCATCCTACTCTCGAAATGTTTTGGACGCAAACTAGGAATCCGCGACATACTTTCAGGGATTCATATTTCAACAGTCGTGATCAGTGAAGGACAACCACTTCATGTTTCTGGAAGTGGTTTCAACTTACTTATTTAACTTCGGTCTTCTCAGAAATGCCACAAACATGTACCCCTCATAAGACGCAACTCCAACCACTCATATAAGAACAGACGCTTTATTAGAATCTATAAGTTACAAACACTGTCTTAAACCTATTTGTAGACCGTCTGCAGCAAAGGTCGTTTCCTCTGCTCGATCGGCTTGTAGGCATGTTGATACACACTGGCTAGTCGCCAATGTTCCGGGTATCCACCCTGTCCGGCGCCACCCTTCAAACTCGTGAACGGGGGAACCAACGTGTCAATATTATAATTCTTCTTGCTATACGGATCCCTGGGCCTTGGAACGACCAAGACTTTAGTTGCTGTCGAGCAGGTACCATTTGACATCGAACTGCACCCACTGTCAGCACTGCCTATCGTTCTTGCGGCATTTTGCTTTGGCACACCCGCTCGAAACGCGGCTTTGGACACGCCCGTCTGTTTGTCCTTCTCCTCGGGATAGGGTTGTGGGGCGACTTTATGACACAATCGAGCCGTACGTCGAAAGAATCCTGGCTGTGGGTCACCACTCTTCTTCGAACCGTACTTACGACATGAGTGCTCCCTGCTTGGTCTTTCGTTTTCTTTCGTGAACTCGCTCACCTGGAACTGGGATAGGTTTGGCGAGCTTTGATAACGTTTATACTCCCAACCGTTTTTGGTTGAGCTACCGCCTCTCGAGACGCTTTTCGCCCGAGAGTTTCGTTCAGCTTCGAATTGGACTGGAGATGTTCCGCAGGTGCATTTGACCGTTTCACCTCGGGCAGCTTGAGCAAAGTCTGTCTTGCGACGCATAATATCCTTGTCGAAGAAGTCTAATTCGCCGAATGTACTGTTGAATACACCCGCTGAACGGCCAGTCTGGGCGGGGTCCGGTGTTCGTGGACTTTTCACGTAAGTGAAAACAGCCGGACCGGCTGATTCGTCTGATCCGTCGATATGTCGCGGTGGTCGGGGTTCATCTGCTGGATTCGGTGGTCGATAGTCCCAGCGTATAGCCAAGTCCATCGAGCCCATCTTCTTAGCTTCGGCGGAGGAGAACGGACGATGGTTGATCGACGAGTCCTTGAACACCTTTGGGACTACTCCGCAGGTTTTCGGTCGATATACTTTCATCTTGGTGCAGTGATTCGGACCTGCTTTGTAGGTTTTCACTCCAACTCCAGTGGCTACCGGATCCAAGGCGAGTGCTAAGCCGGGATATGGCTTTCCTTCGGCTTGCAATCTGCGGAAAGCTTGATCGGCAATACAATCGGGCAGTGGTTGATGCTCGAGGTTCTCCTGATGCATCTTCCGAGCCATTTCGAAATTGTTCTGAGCCGAGATGATAGGTGTCGGAGAGCGCTCATGGGGCTTCTCCGTTATCGATTGATTCACAGATAAATGCATGTTTTCCAGATTGTCCTCGACCTCAAGGTCTACTGTATCGTTGATGATGGGAAATGCTGAGGCTGAGCCTTTCTTGCCCTGGAACGGATCCTTGTACTGCGATTTTTCCAGGTATAACTCGTTCAGTTCAAGCTCAGGCTCGATGTTGTTGTCGCGTTCGTATTTCTGTCGCAGGAGAACCTCCCGGGAGATGTGCTGCCGCTCGAACGGTGTGAAATCCCCTGGAACGTACTCGAAATCTAGAGACTTGAAGGAAAAACGGATTTTTGTGTTTTTATTTGTTTATTAAATCTCGGGAATCCAAAGGACAAAATAAAAATAAAACAAACGATTTCTCGAAAAGGGATTGCGGTGCGTCTGGGTGCTTATCACTCGCACTGGAAATGAAAGGAAGGACAAACGAAAACATAAGAAGCGAACATGGGATAGGTTTGCTGTATGATGTGAAAACGTGTGTATACTCACGCCTTGGATATTGCCATGGTCCTTAACCTTGTCGACTGGTTCTTTCTTTGCCGGCTTCTGGACCTTTCCCTCCTCGTCTACAGGTTTCGGTGGACAATAATAACTTATTGAGTCGCGTTCGAATCTCTTATATCTGTTCTTGCCAATCAATTTCTCATTGATTTCAGCAGCAGCTTGGCGGGTTAGTTTTCGTGGCAACTCATACGTTCCCTTATAGTATCCCCATGGACAGTCGCCCACTGACCTATGTCCCCCCAAACAAGAAAGAATAAATAACTTGAGTGATGGAAAAGAGAAAGAAACCCATCAAATATCTCACCTCTTGCAAGTGGGCAGCAGGTGACCACGATCATTGGCGATAATGTTCGTCCTACACTTGCGTTGTCTCGGTCGTGGAGGATACCATTTAGGTATTTCCCAGTTGCACAGGCGACGTGCCGTGAATGAATTTTCAAACTGAAAGTGATACACAAAATAAAACAAGATTTTATTGTTATCCTTTTAATCCTTATAATCCCCTTAAAAAATCAACCCTAATTGAATCAACCCTCCGGCAATGCTAAGCAGAGGGGGAAGCGCCTCTCCCTCAGGCACTATTCTATTGCCAATTACACCGTAATTTTCATCATCGCCTATTGCATTGTGACATGTGTAGCAATCGATTTGAGTTAAGCCCTCAAAGATGTTGTTTGCTTTTTTAGAAATTATCCTGTTGCCGACGTATGGTTTGAAGGAGGACGGACAGTTGTAGTCGTGTTTTATAAACAAGTTAAGTACGACTAAGCTGGGTGTCATTTATCATTGACGTGACTTGTTGGTCTACTACTCGTACATGGATGGACAAGTGTAAGAGAATCTAGTAGACATCTGCCGGTAGATCCCCCATCCTACTGGCAATGTGACGGGGATTAGCTGCATACCAGTGATTTATATCGGAATTATACGAACGCTCTTTAAGGGACTTGTTATGCTGATCAAATAAGGCAGCATATTACGCTAAATATGGGTATAAGCTCTGTTTCCTAGGTTAGGACAACGTGAAGCCATCAGCGAAATTTGTTCGATGGAGTTCCACAAGTATGTATCCTTGGACCAACTCTTTTTTTCATATGGCCGTATGATTTGGTCCACAAACCGAGCTTTGTCGGAACTACTCGTAAAGTGTCCTTTCTAGTAGTAGGTTTCTTTTTATATTATGCACGCACTCAAGGCTTTATAACCTTATGATGTCGGGGACACAATGCGGGCAGAAGGTAAAAGGGACGGGAACCCGATGAAATGATGCTGTCAATATCAGAGCACGGTTGTAAGGTAGTGAACGAATATGAGAAACTAAGGGTACTGTCGTCGGCCAAGGAGTGGATTTGATTAGAAGTGTAGGCAAGAGATCATTTATAAAAATGAGAAAGAGTGTTGGGGACAAGATGGAGCCCTGGGGAAGACCAGCATTTAGGAAATGGATGTCAGACTTGAATCCGTCCAAAACAGCTTGAATTTTACGATTCGAAAGGAAATTTCTAATCCATTGAAGAAGAGAGTCATCTATCCCGAAAGCACACATTTTCGAAAAAAGGGCTTCATGCCAAGCCCCGTCAAATGCTTTCGAATTATCCAGTGCAACTATTTTGCTTTCACCTGCTTGGTAAAGCGAGCGTGGTTCAGTGAGATATGCCATCAAATCACCAGTGGATCTATTGCTTCGGAAACCATACTGTCGGTCATTGACGAGTTTGCGTGATTCAAGATATTTCATAAGCTGACGGTTAGTCAGCGTTTCCATGACCTTCGAAAGAAGGGACGTTAGTGCAATGAGCCGGTAGTTGGAAGGAGAAGAAGATTTCCCTTATTTGGGTTTCCACCTACTCGGAAAGAGCCCAGAAGAGTAGGAAAGGTGAAATAGCTTACGCAATGGTTGTGCCAGCGAGAAGAATGCTGGGCAATACCATCTGGACCAGTGGATTTGTGTATGTCGAGTCCTTGAGAACGTTTACGACTGCATGAGTGCGGAAGTGGATTTGTCCCATGGTGGAATTGACGCACTCTAGTGCAGGGAGAGGCTAAGTACCAGCTGACTGCTGGGAACTGGGTGCGAAGTGGGCAGCAAGTAGGGGTGACAGCTGGAATGTCATTATGGGTCCAGTTGAGGTTTTTATATTTTTTTACAAACGACCAGAAACTTTTGGAACATTGAAGGATTTTACACCTCAATTTTTGGTCGGATTGGAATTTAACCTGGCAAATGTGGGTGTGACGAGAGCCGTGCGCAGTGGGTAGTGTGTCGGCCTCTGACGCACATGAGCGAGTTCGGATCCTGATAACACCAACGCCATCGAATGTTCATTACGCGGCTTCTCTCCTCGGCGGGGAACTGGCAAAACCCCCCGTAGTACACTTGCCTCGAAAAAGTTTGTGAATGAGAGAAGCTCTCCATGAGCTGTAACCATCTAAGAACAAGAAGAAGAAGAAGAAATGTGGGTGTTGTAGTCATTTCTGGCTCGTATGTTTTCGATGTTCCTCTGAACTGTTTGCCTTATAGACCCGAAGGCTTAGTTCCCTCAGCCTAATAGCCTCTGCAGCTCAAGTCAAACCACGTTTTATCCTTTGGTCTGGTGGTTTTAACTCTACTAGGAATGCGATAATACCAGCTGCGGCGTTCAAGTCGCTGTCGATTGGTAAGTAGCTTTTGGTCCATAAAAACCTGAGAACCTATAGGAAAGCGAGGCCGGAGTGCGGATGAAATTAAATCCAATTACGAACGATTTTTGGATGGTAAATAGATGATGAAAACTTCTGTCCATCCCAAGCCATCGTAGACGAACACTTAACCCTAGCCTGGAAGTCCAAATGGCGAGTTTCCTGCGGCCAAAAACAGGATTAGTCGATTGAGGTAAGGGTTATATTCTTAAACAGACCGCATGCGGCCGAATTACTAGTAGAGACCCTAGGCTACTACAAAAATGTTACAGCCAACCCGAAAAGCTGATTGTATGGGCCAGGTAAAAAACGGGTGCAAATTGCGACACCTTCCTATGGCGTTTGCTGCAAAGCAAGCCGACAAAGTTTTTTTTTTTTATTTTGAGGCGCGGTTAGGTAAAAAGTCTTTGACTTTTAAGCAACATAAGGGCAACATTTAATAACATAAACTCATGCCCCACAGAGAACAAGAGTGACATCACAAAGCGTATTTTATGATCTCCTAGACAAGATCTACCCTCAATGCCCAAGCCGTGACACTGGGTCAGGAAGCCGTTTTTGAGAGTGTTATTGGGAAACTGGGCATGCATGATACTTATCGATTCAAGTTGCTGGATTTAACGATGGTTAGCACGCGATTTCCGCATCTCAACTTCCATAAAAGGACCTCGGCGGCCACTAGATTAATTGACCGTCAATCAGACATTGCTATCGACCGGAGTAGCATCCTCAGTGTCGGGATATCCGTATAACTCGAACCCCCATCTCATTCAGCCATAATGCTACTACAGACCATCAACCATCTACGTCGAAAAGCTACAGTCGCGACCGCCAGAGTTTTTACTGATAGTATGTCATTGAAAATCTCCGAAACCCATGTACATATGTATTGTTCGATAGAACACCACAGATCTGATGTGCTGGGTTTCCAAGTGCCACCTCCAAGAAACCTTTAGTTTGACCATGAAAATAGGAGAATTAATGCACCGAGACGACTTTGCTCCATGGCAAAACGATAGCCCCTCGTGAGCTCTATAAACACTAGAAGTGGGATGAATGAAAGAAAGAGTTCGAGGAGTGGGAAAGATGCTTCTGTAGGAACGATTCCCGAAAGTTTTACTAAAAAATAAAACATGCCAAGGACTTGAATCGAGCTTCCGCAGTTAAGCGAAGTGATGCTTTGGTGAACGATGACAGAAAAAATTCGATTATCCTAATTTGGGCGAAACTAAAGCCCAACAAAATTACTGGCACGGACGGTCCACATATTGAGCTTTTCAAAGCAGCTGAAGCTGACTTAATAGAGAGCATGCACCAGTTCATTCGTAGGATATAAACCGAAGGTCAGTATCGCTTGCCCGAAGGGATCCCCTTTTGACTGCGTCACCAGCTCATTAACCCGTCTGAAAAATACGTTTTCTCGAGGTCTGCAAAGTAGGCCTCCGTGGCGTCGATTACCTCCTTATTCGACTGAAATTTCTGCCCGGCGAGTGACTTTTTCAAATTTGGAAACAAAAAGAAGTCGCACGGGGCCAAATCTGGAGAATGCGGTGGATGGGGCAGCAGTTAGTAGCCCAATTCGACCAATTTGGCCGCGGCGAGAGCGGAGGTGTGAGCCGGTGCGTTACTCGTATCATGGTGGAAGAGCACTTTTTTCTTCGCCAAGTGGGGCCGTTTTTTCTTCAATTCGGCGTCTAATCGGCCCAATAATTTGGCATAGTAAATACAACCCTGTGACCGTTTTGCCCCTCTCCAGGTAGTCGATGTGGATCACACCTTGTGAATCCCAGAAAACGGTGGCCATCACCTTTCCGGCCGATGGGACAGCCTTTGCCTTCTTCGGAGCACGTTCGCCGAGTGAAGTCTGTTGACTGAAGACTGTTTCGACTGTTCCTTGGTCTCTGGTGTGTACCAGTGGATCCATGTTTCGTCGACTGTCGCGAAACGACGCAGAAACTCCTTCGGATTGCGCTCTGAAGTGGTCTCACGGTTGCGCTTGTTGTCCGGGGTGAGCAAACGCGGCTCCCATCGCGCCGACAGCTTTCTCATGCCCAAAATTTCATGCAGGATATGACCCACGCGATCTTTTGAAATGCCTACTGTCTCAGCTATCTCGCGCACCTTCAATCGGCGGTCTGCCAATACGAGATCGTGGATTTTTGTCACGTTATCCTCCGTGGTAGCCGTTTTCCGGGCACCTGGACGTGGCTCATCAAAAACCGAGGTGCGACCACGTTGAAACTACCAATTTTTGATGGTCGCGGTCAAAACAAAACTACGAGTCTGATCCGGCTGAAATTTCGACAGTAGCCGTCTACTAGAATGTACTACACGATAGTAAGTTGCTCTTGCGATAATGGCGCCATCTGGCGGTGAGGCTAAGTACTTATTGGATCACCCTCGTATTTGTGTGGTTTGAAGCCCGGTAAGATCCTGGACAAAACAAACAAGTTCCAAATCGGCAGTAAGGACCTATTCGCCGACTAAAGAGCCGCAGGGTGCTTATATACGAGTTATTCAGTGCCATGTCTAGCTTCAGGTTGGGCAGGATGACATTGGAGAACCCACATTGCTCCGAAAGAGTTGACAGTGATCTAACCAACGCATTACATGGTTGTCCTAAAAAGGTATTCACATTACTAACGCTTTGTGCAGAATGTGCGTATTGACAGGTCGTCAAGGACTTCGTCTTTCTTGGCTTCGTGGTAAAATGCACCGACACCAATGCAAAAATCAAACGCTCTTGCTAGTAGAGTCCCCTCTGGACAAATCTTAATCTTATTTAAGACGCATATCGTCCCAGTTCTGCTATATAACGACGAACCATATGCCTTGTTTCGAGAGGAAGCTTGTGACCATTAGAAATTAAGTTACAACCAAGAATCAAGAAGCGGAAGCCAAGTATCTAGGCATCATTCTTGACTCCAAACTCTCCTGGAAAATGAACCTGGGGGAAAGGATGAAAAAAGGATTGAATGCTTTTATGTATGCAAAAAGACCTTCGGCAAAATATGGGGCTACATCATTCATTGGATGTACACAGCAAACATCAGACCCATTTTAACTTATGGGGCCCTAATCTGGTGGACTGCTAGCAGCACGAAAAGCTATGTGAACATGCTCAACAAAGTACAAAGGTCAGCCGCTGTTTGTACAACAGGAGCCATGAGCCATGAGAAGCACGCCGCAAGCAGGGTTGGACATGATACTTCATCTCCTTCCCCTGGATCTATTCAAAAAAGGCTGCGGTGCAAAGAGCGCCCTCAGACTAAGTCCTTTGTGTGGAAGCAAGCCAATTATGGACATGCGGCCATATTCAGAATAATAGACGACCTGGGAAAGAAACATGGTTTTAGTAGCATCGCGGCTACGACCGACTATATTTCCCCCCCAAAACACGGGCACTGGGGCCGGGTTTTACTCTGATACCCTCCACAAACAGCAATCATTTAGACTCCCTGATCTGTGCAGCGTTTTTCAAGCAGAAATCCTGGCAATAGAGAAAGCTGCCAAACACCTACAGGTAACCGATATCCCACCATCGGATATCACTATCTTCTTTGACAGCCAGGCTGCACTGAAGTCAATGGAATCCTGTATAACGAGATCAAAGGCTGTCATGAAATGTCGCGACTCCATCAGACACCACAAAGTCAAACTCTGCTGGGTCCCGGGTTACAGCTCAATCGCAGGGAACGAAAGAGCGGACGAATTGGCCAGGCAAGGGTCTGAACTGGACATCAGCAAAGCGGAAACGTCATTGCAACCACCGATCAGCGCATTATACCGGATCATAAATGACATAATCATCAAAGAAGCCAACTCGTCTTGGCTTACAAGAAACGACAGCTACACGACAAGATCATCGTGGCCAGAGCTCAATATCGGAAAAACAAAGAAGCACTTGGCGATGGACCGAAACTCGATCCGTATGCTCGTCGGATTGATCACAGGACACTGTCCCATTGGATCAATGCTCCGGAAATGGGACTCGGGGTCCAGCGATCTCTGCCGGAGCTGCGGCGATGAGGGAGAAACTGAGACGATCCAACATCTGCCTTGCCACTGCCCAACTCTCTAGCGTCGCTGGGCCAAAGATTCTTTACAGAGATTGCGGACGTGACAAATGCAGATACTCGTGTATCGGATCTTCTAAAATTCACGTGATAGGACGGGTTAATTATATGTGTACCCCACAAATGAAGGGAAACACAATGGGCCTTTTGGCCTCCGAGTGGAAGTGATGCTTACCCATCACACTCCCCTTCTTTAATCTAATCTAACCTAACCTACAACCAAGAACTGTGCCGGGCTGTACAGTGACTCACAATTAAGCCCTTTGTGATAGAAGTTCATCCGATTTTTCATTGCTTAGAAAATGATTTAGACCCGTGACCCAGTGGACGTATTAATGGCTTAATTCATGCTTTCACCTTTTCTGGCTCTAACTGAGCCCAAAACAGCTATCTTGACTTAAAGACGCTCTGTTCGCAACAATCGCTGCTTCAAGACACTTTAGGGAGTATAAATCTGGCTGCCTTCGATTCTCTTAGAAAGGCAATTGATTTGCTGTGTTAAGTCTATAAGGAGTCACTAAGGACATTAATAAAATGGAAATCTGTTTTCCAGAGTTCTAAAAGCTTACAGGTCACATGCTGGTCGTATAGTACCATATGTTAAACCTTGTCTAGACACAATATGATGCAAGAACTTTAGGAGATGGTGGATACCAATTATAACCTTATCCAGATTTTTAACTTATTATGGGGAGGATGGTATGAAATATGTTCAAAAAGTATCGGGAATATTGCAATTTCCCAGGTTTTACAAATGTTATTGGCGCGATTTTTATAGTTTTGTGTTAATAAATATAATCGAAAAATAGCCGGTTGCTTAGTCTGATGACAGCAGTCAAAGTCATATGTGTTTTGGTGAAGATAAACGAAATGGTTACAAACGGTGGTCAAATCACATTTAGAACAGTTAATAAAAGTGGCATATCCATATGGCTTATGATACATATGTATAACTGTTTTCTGCTTTCCAAAATAAAGAGAAAAGAGAGAAGAATGAAAGCACATCGCCGACGGAGCTAAGTGCTATCACAAAGATGTATTTCTAGACCTGTTTCCCTTAAATGTATAACACTTAATGGAGACCCTTTGGAAGGGATACCACGTTGTATAACAGAAGAATACATACAATTATTTCAAAAACCGAAAATTTCCTTATAATTGAGCATAGCTCGTGTTTAGGGGTTATCCAACAAGAGGTGTCATTTTAAATTATTACAAAAACGAATATGTTTTCATGGAAAGTGGTGATATTTTGACTTTTATATTAAGTGCGAGCTCTGAGGTTAGTGATTAAATACAAGGTTTGCCAAAAGTCTACCTTGACACCGCGTTTTCGCTTAATTGCAGCTATAGTTCACGAATAACAACTTTGATACTTTCCTTTAGTGCATGAATCATTTTTATCTCTATCGTTAATACCTGTAGCTCCAAAGGATAAAGCCTAATAGTGTTCCATCGCACAAGTTAGGTGGCCAGTTTAAGCCTCCAATTCGAGAAAACATCATCCGGGTCCATGGCACCGATTTCAGTCAACATCATTCGGTCAGGCAAGACTAGCCTGAAATGGTGGTACCAGGACTATTTTCGAAAAAAAAGTACCAGATGTCAGCCCAAAAGCTGCTTAGGCCAGGATATGTGAAATGCGGTGCCAATTAATTGCAGATAGGTCCAATGCTTGTCATCGACCCGAAATGATTTAATCTGAATTATCAGACGCGTTTTCGCCGCGATATTCTCACTAACCTGTCTAAGATGTTCGATATATTTGTGCGAAAGGGTATTTTATGATGCCCCAAGTAGAATAAACATAACGAAAGGTTTAATATGAATATAATCGCAGTAAGAGTTGAATATTGAGAATTCGTCTACAGAACAAAATGTGAAATGACACTTCTTGTTGGATAGCAACCGAACTCCACACGAAACTCCCACGCATCGTAAAACTTTAATTATTCACCAACTCATATTCAAATGAAAACGATTATCTCGTCACCACTGCATTCGATCAACTCATCACCCATCATTCATCACCAACCAAATCACCCACAATGGACCACAGTCGCACGTTTGCCTAACTGAAACCCGAAACCACACCCCGGCACACGTCCTCGAACCAACTCATACCCAGACTTCCTTTTTCACGCCAATCACATTATCACATCGTTACATAATTAAATTTGCACGGCAATTACACGCTGCTCACCGCAACAAATCCTGTGCCCTGTCCCACCTCGCTACAAAAGCTCTTTGCACAAATTGATTTTAAACTCGATTACTCGGACCAATTCTCGGATACCATCGCCACAGACCAATTCCAGAAATTAGTTATCTTCCCAGCCAACAATGCGATGCACCCGTAAATAGTATTCGTTTTTTCTTAAAACCTATCTATCCAACCCTCTCGGGGATAATTTATCACGTTCCAAGGATTATTCAGTCAAAAAGTTTATTCCCATTGTATGGTATCACGCCTCCCCCTGTCGGCTCGGCATACAGACGGACACGTGTTTTTTAAGGGTGTCAGTGCGTTTAAGATTAATCCAATGTACTTGGTATATATCTGGACTCCAGCTGGTCGATTGCTTACAAACTCGCGTAAAAACACTTGTCTTCCTCAGTCCTTGTCGATTAAAGTAATTTCACGGTGCCCTATCCAATAGCACAATTCAATCGCTATCAATAGTCGTTTAAGAGTCCGAGCAGATGGCAATTCGATTGTCCTAATTGAATAGACCGAGAGACGAAATCCTTTCTGCCAGAAAGTTGCAAATGAACTGATTGTAACAGATACATAGTAGGTTTGCTCGATTTCATAAGGATTAGATAAACAAAGCCTCGTTACCTGGATATGTCATCACACCGTGAAATTTCGCTTGCATGTCGACTTGTCGAGCATTTATATTTAGATAGGAAACTCCTTTATGACGAACATAATTTGATGTAATCTTCGGTTAATTGACAATTTTTTTGGATGATTTTCGCGAGGGTAACACAGTTTTTATTGATTTGGAATAGGACAGAGGTTGACTGGAAATAGACGGACATGGATTCGCTGGCTTACCGATGGCATGTTGAAGGGTTTATGACATTGAGGGGTTGAATGATGTTTAACCGCAATGGGGTCGTAAATGTTTCTGTCAATGTCATGGGTAAACGGTTGCGGAAAACCAACGAGGCCGAGCTATTGCTCTTTAGGTGTCTTAACAATCTACGACGCTCCACCAGGTTATAGGAAAGTTATTGATTAGATTACAAAGCCAGTACTTTCAAAAGCGAATAATTGACTAAAACACGGAACCAAAAAACGTTTACGAGAAGGCTGTGTTACATCGTTGGATAGTTAGCAATGTGCTTGAAGTACCCTAATGACACCCAAGCTCCAGAGTAAGTTTAGAGTATCAATCAGTTTAATAATAGGGCGGTTAGTCAATGTAAATTTATTTTTTGGAAAATCGAACCTATGATTGACTTTCATTTCATTCATTCTTTTTATATAAATTTTGAGACATAAGTTTCAAGTCGTGTGTTCCACATGCTGGTGCGGAAGTTTTAGTCGAATTAGTCAAGTAACCACACAACATCGTTCATATAATCCCTACGCCTTCTGATTCAGCCGATCATCCGAAGATCAAAAGCATCGATGATTTTTTGAAAAATGTTAGTTAATATTTGTTAGGCTTGAAGTCATGAATTGGCATAGACCTTACTCTTCAAATAGCCTCATAAAAAAATGTCTAAAAGTTTCAAATCTTTTGACCACGGAAGCCGACCAACTTCTCTTCTAACCGTATTCCCCTCGTATTAATTGGATCGGAAACAGAAGATCAATGTAAAAGAAAAAGTTGACAACCTGGTTCCTATTTAACCAAGGAGAAACCAAGAGCAGTGAATTTGAGCTGTATAAGTTGACTCGAAAATTGTTCACTTCTTTGAAATCGTCGGAAGTGTACAAAAAATTGTGACACAAACCCAGTTAGGTTAGAGGCTGTCAATCGACCGGGTTTGGGAAAGAAATATGCAGGGTGGGCCAAATACAAGCTTCTTTTTCAAAATACAATAAAATTAACAAAATAACATTTTTTCCATGTATTATGGCTTTACTAGAAAGAACATACGTTCCCATTAATTATAAAATACAACGTCGTTCAAGTGGTTGCTTCGGCCGGTTTCGCAGTAGCGCTTTTTGTCACCCCAATTTTCCAAGACCTTGTTAATGATTTCGGGCTGTAGCTCACCGATTGCTTGGATGATATTGGCCTTAAGTGCTCGAATCATTTCCGTCACGTCCTTCACGTCACGTCCCCACAAAAAAAAAAGTCCAATGGGAACGAATTGCAGCTCCGAGGCCAATTGAAATCGCCAAGACGGCTGATAACACGATTTGGGATACTGGTGCGCAAAAGATCGATTGTGGCATGGCACGCTATCCTGCATGAACCAGAGGTCATCCAAATCCATGTCTTCAATTTCATTTAAAAAAAAGTCGGTTAACATGGCTCTGCAACGCTCATCGTTGACCGAAACGTTGTTCCCAGCTCATTTTCGAAGAAAAATTGGCCTATGATGCCACCACTCAACTATCCGCACCAAACTGTTGCTCTCTGTGGACGCATTGGCTTCTCGACAATAACTTGCGGGTTTTTCGAGCCAGATGCGGCAATTTGTTTTGTTAACATAGCCGCCGAGATGAAAATGCCAAAATGTGTCAGAAAAGATGATTTTTTGCCCAAAATCGTTGTCCAATTCAAGCTGCTCTAAGGCCCAAACTGAGAAGCTATAACGAGTCAATTTGAGCTTGTAAGCGAATAAACCGAGATATGTGTGCAGAATTCTCCTCAGGCTAGTGCGTGAAATGTTGATCTTTTGAAATCGATGGCGAGTTGATGTTCGTGATTTGAGGCTCACACTCTCGGCCATAGCTGCCACATTCTCATCTGTGCGCACCGTACGACGACGTGGACCATGAGTGTTGTCCACTAGCATACCAGTCTCACTAACCTACGTACAGCAGTCGCGGTGGATGCTTCATTTCGGCCAAAACTTCTTTTGAAAAAGCGCACTGTATGGGCTACACTCACTTTGGGAATAAGTTTTCAATATTTTCTAACGTTGTTCAAGCGTTGTTCAAGCGTAAAGCGACTTATTTCGTTCCGCGGAGTTATGATACTGACTTTCTGTCAAAATTTCGAGCGGGAAACAGCTGTCTGTGCCAAAATAACATAAGACTTAAAACAAAAACCACTAGATGGGCCACCCTTTATGCATCACCAAATGAGTTCACGAACGTATGGATGTAAGACAGCGTTCAACTCTAGGGACTTGGAGGTATGTATCAGGTGTACAACAAATGGGAATCCGTGTTTTTTTCGAAATTTGGAGACAATCCACATGTCAACCCAGTTTTTGGTATCTTCGAAAGGTCAAAGATGCTGCTCAACCAGGCCATGCTTTGGATTATCGTAATGGACCCACTTTTCATCGTCAGTCACAATACGATGCAGAAACTCCTGAACATGTGGACAACTCTTATTCAAATGCCTCGTTTTTGAAACAATTCCAAAGCTTTCAAATGGTGGGAATTGCCTTATTGATCATCTCAAGTCGAAGTCAAACATGCTCAGTTATCATTACCATTTCATCATAGAAAGGCTTACACCCGAACGACCCTTACAAATTGGGCATTTCAACGGACCAAATTTCACACCGATTTTTCGCTATTGGAAATCAAGCCACCTACTCATTTGCGTAGAGTGCGTACAGATGAAAATATTGCTACTGTGTCCGTCAGTATTATTGAAGACCGCGATTTGTCTATTTGTCCCCGTTTGCAGCAATTGAGATTGTGGAAAAATTTATGCATGGATCTTAGACCAAGATGTCCTTACAAAATGCAGCTCGTGCAAGAGCAAAAGCCGAACGACCTGCCACAGCATAAAACCTTCGGTGAATAGGCTTTAGAAAAGCTGGAGGAAGATCCGCTTTTTTTATCGAAAAATTGTCGTCAGCGATGAAGCTCTTTTCTGATTGAGAGGGTATGTTAATAAGCAAAACCTTGGATCCGATGACCAGCCTCAGGCAAGACAAGAGCTGCTAATTCACCTGGAAAAATGCACTGTTTAGTGACTGTGGGAACAGTGTTACCGTCAACGGCGTCCGCTGTCGTTCACTGATTTTTTTTTTCCCAATATGCATATGCTGAACTTGGCCGACATATAGTTCCAGCAAGGCGGCGCATGATGGACCAATTAAGGAATGAATTCGGTCAGCAATTTATCTCTCATTTTATCGGTGATTTGGCAAGCTAGATGGTGCTTAATTAACTTAAAAATGAAAACCAACATTTATTGGGCACAAAAGTCAATATTTTTACATACAAAAAAGTTGATATGCCGCCGAATAATATTCACAAACGTAGGGAAAAGGAGTTGTTAAAAGATGACCAAGGCCAGAATGCGCTATTTCCTGTATGTACTGCTAGCGCCATCTATTGGAAAACCATGTGTACCATATTTTGCAACGCCCACGGTTGGCGAAAAAGCCATCAAGCCACGTGAACTTTTTTTTCGAGGCTGTGTGCATGTTTACCAACGTAGAAAGGAAAAAAAATCGATCCAAGCAAGTTAATACAACCCACGATTCTCCTGAACCTTATGTCCTTAATCACCAGAAAAGAATTTCGAAAATCAAGTAAAAACACAACCGGGCCACTTGGCTACACCACGTTAGTTCTATTTCCAGGTCACCTATACCTAACACTAAAAAACAACACTTCCTGTGACAACCAAAAAAATAAGTTCCAAATCCATGCCCCCGGTGTTCCAACCATGGATATCACGTTATAAGCTGCTTCGCTTTTTTTACCTATATACATATAAATAAATATTCTCTTCAACGTACATCTAATCAATACCTGGTTTGCGCTAAAACTGAAAGCCATCCGTCCGGTGGTCGGTGGAAACCGAATAATCCGATTCTAATTCTCGATTTTTAAACTCACTTCTTCTCTAACTTAAAATTCAATGAAAAAGCGAATTTTGAAAAACAGGAAAATCGAGTGAGAAGAAAAACGATTGACGCACAAGTGTTTAGGGGTGTTCTAGCGAGCAAGGACACAAGGAAGAAACTGAAAGTAGCAATTCCTGGAATGTCCATCGGAGGTTGAAGGTAAGCATGAATACCGGAATGTTCCCTTCTGCACATTGGAATTTGCTTGGCAACTTGGACGGGAGTACATATGATTGATTCCAGAGCATGTGAGTCCTTGACTACCGCATGTCAGCCAAAAGTCTGGATTGTTTGTTCGATTTTGTTTGTGTTTAGTTGGATCACCAAGCTCGTGTTCCTATGTTCCAGGATAGTAACTAAATTGTTGATTTTTTCGACTATGGGAAGGAGGCTACATGAATGGTTAAGACATGTAGTGTCTTCTAGATCAAGGAGAGCAAATTGGAACAGACTAACAGTATTGTCGACTTAACGAAACAGTGCACAACATCAATATAAGAAATCACAGGTTGCCTTAGAATATTTATGGTTTACGTTATCCATATAAGCCTATTGAGCATAATAACTACAAGACGTACGAAGGTGGTCCCATAAGTACTTAGCCTCACCACCAGATGGCGCCAGTATCGCAAGATCAACTTACTATCGTGTACATTCTAGTAGACGGCTACTAGAATTTTAGTCGGATCGGACTCGTAGTTTTGTTTTGACCGCGTGTGGAAGCGGGAGTGTCCGCGAATTTTAGAAAAATGGAAAAAGAGCAATATCGGTCGGTGATTCGATTCTTGTTTTTGGAAGGGAAATCGCGCAGCGAAATCAAAGAGCGTTTGGATGCTGTGTACGGTGACTCTTCTCCTTCGATGGCGACCATCAAAAACTGGTTTAACTAGTCTCAACGTGGTCGCACGTCGGTTTTTGATGAATCACGTCCAGGTGCCCCGAAAACGGGTCAAGTGTATCGAGCTAAAAGGAGACTATACTGAAAAATAAATCGCCATTTCTCCAAAACTTTTATTTTTCTTTTGTAGGCTAAGTACTTATCGGAACGTCCTCGAACAGATTGGGAGACTGAGGCCCTCGACACGGCAGGTCTTATAAGAAGCTTACCGTTCGTGGTTTACATAAATGAAGACTAGCCATATGTATCCAACCTGGGTCCATGAAACGGCAGACCATGAACCTAGGTTAGTTTATCGTTTTGATGGCCGGTGCTGATGGTGAGGCCGATCTGATGGTGAGGCCGATGCTGATGGTGAAGCCGATGCTGATGGTGGGGCTGATGGGGAGGCCGATGTCGATGATGAGGTCGGTGCTGATGATGAAGTTGATGCTGATGGTGACGTCTACGTGAGGCTGATGGGAGGTCGATGTGGATGGTGAGGTCGAGGTGAGGCTGAATGGAGGTCGACGAGGATGGTGAGGTCGATGCTGATGGGAAGTCGATGCGGATGGTGAGGTCGATGCTGATGGGAGGTCGATGCTGATGGTGAGGTCGATGCTGATGGGAAGTCGATGCGGATGGTGAGATCGATGCTGATCGGAAATCGATGCAGATGGTCAGATCTACGTGAAGCTGATGGGAGGTCGATGCGGATGGTGAGGTCGATGCTGATGGGAGGTCGATGCGGATGGTGAGGTCGATGCTGATGATCACGTCGAGGCTGATGGGAGGTCGATGCGGATGGTGAGGTCGGTGCTGATGATAAAGCCGATGCTGATGGTGGGGCTGATGGGGAGGCCGATGTCGATGATGAGGTCGGTGCTGATGATGAAGTTGATGCTGATGGTGACGTCTACGTGAGGCTGATGGGAGGTCGATGTGGATGGTGAGGTCGAGGTGAGGCTGAATGGAGGTCGACGAGGATGGTGAGGTCGATGCTGATGGGAAGTCGATGCGGATGGTGAGGTCGATGCTGATGGGAGGTCGATGCTGATGGTGAGGTCGATGCTGATGGGAAGTCGATGCGGATGGTGAGATCGATGCTGATCGGAAATCGATGCAGATGGTCAGATCTACGTGAAGCTGATGGGAGGTCGATGCGGATGGTGAGGTCGATGCTGATGGGAGGTCGATGCGGATGGTGAGGTCGATGCTGATGATCACGTCGAGGCTGATGGGAGGTCGATGCGGATGGTGAGGTCGATGCTGATGGGAGGTCGATGCTGATGGGAGGTCGATGCTGATGGGAAGTCGATGCTGATGGTGAAGTCGAGGTGAGGCTAATGGGAGCTCGATGCGGATGGTGAGGTCGATGCTGATGGGAAGTCGATGCGGATGGTGAGGTCGATGCTGATGGGAGGTCGATGCTGATGGAGAGGTCGAGGTGAGGCTAATGGGAGGTCTATGCGGATGGTGAGGTCGATACTGATGGGAAGTCGATGCGGATGGGAGGTCGATGCTGATGGGAAGTCGATGCTGATGGTGAAGTCGAGGTGAGGCTAATGGGAGCTCGATGCGGATGGTGAGGTCGATGCTGATGGGAAGTCGATGTGGATGGTGAGGTCGATGCTGATGGGAGGTCGATTCTGATGGAGAGGTCGCGGTGAGGCTAATGGGAGGTCTATGCGGATGGTGAGGTCGATGCTGATGGGAAGTCGATGCGGATGGTGAGGTTGATGCTGATGGGAGGTCGATGCGGATGGTGAGGTCGAGGTAAGGCTGATGGTGAAGTTGATGCGGATGGTGAGGTCGATGCTAATGGTCAGGTCTACGTGAGGCTGATGGGAGGTCGGTGCTGATGGTGAGGTCGAGGTAAGGCTGATGGTGATGTCGATGCGGATGGTGAGGGCGATGCTGATGGTCAGGTCTATGTGAGGCTGATGGGAGTTCGGTGCTGATGGTGAGGTCGAGGTTAGGCTGATGGAAAGGTCGATGCGGATGGTGAGGCTGATGCTGATGGTGAAGTCGAGGTGAGGCTGATGGGAGGTCGACGAGGATGGTGAGGCTGATGCTGATGGTGGGGTCGAGGTGAGGTTGGTGGGAGGTCGATGCGGATGGTGAGGTCGATGCTGATGGGAGGTCGATGCGGATGGTAAAGTCGATGCTGATGTTGAAGTCGAGGTGAGGCTGATGGTGAGGTCGATGTGGATGGTGAGGTCGATGCTGATGATCACGTCGAGGCTGATGGGAGGTCGATGCGGATGGTGAGGTCGATGCTGGTTGGAGGTCGATGCGGATGGGAGGTCGATGCTGATGGGAAGTCGATGCTGATGGTGAAGTCGAGGTGAGGCTAATGGGAGCTCGATGCGGATGGTGAGGTCGATGCTGATGGGAAGTCGATGCGGATGGTGAGGTCGATGCTGATGGGAGGTCGATGCTGATGGGAGGTCGATGCTGATGGAGAGGTCGAGGTGAGGCTAATGGGAGGTCTATGCGGATGGTGAGGTCGATGCTGATGGGAAGTCGATGCGGATGGTGAGGTTGATGCTGATGGGAGGTCGATGCGGATGGTGAGGTCTATGCTGATGATCAGGTCTATGTGAGGCTGATGGGAGGTCGACGCGGATGGTGAGGTTCGTGCTGATGGGAGGTCGATGCTGATGGTGAGGTCGATGCGGATGGTTAGGTCGATGCTGATGGTGAGGTCGACGCTGATAGTCAGATCTACGTGAGGCTGATGGGAGGTCGGTGCTGATGGTGAGGTCGAGGTAAGGTGCGGTGAGGTTGATGCGGATGCTGATGGTCAGGTCTACGTGAGACTGATTGGAGGTCGGTGCTGATGGTGAGGTCGAGGTAAGGCTGATGGTGATGTCGATGCGGATGGTGAGGGCGATGCTGATGGTCAGGTCTATGTGAGGCTGATGGGAGTTCGGTGCTGATGGTGAGGTCGAGGTTAGGCTGATGGAAAGGTCGATGCGGATGGTGAGGCTGATGCTGATGGTGGGGTCGAGGTGAGGTTGGTGGGAGGTCGATGCGGATGGTGAGGTCGATGCTGATGGGAGGTCGATGCGGATGGTGAGGCTGATGCTGATGGTGGGGTCGAGGTGAGGTTGGTGGGAGGTCGATGTGGATGGTGAAGGCGATGCTGATGGTCAGGTCTACGTGAGGCTGATGGGAGGTCGGTGCTGATGGTGAGGTCGAGGTAAGGCTGATGGAAAGGTCGATGCAGATGGTGAGGCTGATGCTGATGGTGGGGTCGAGGTGAGGTTGGTGGGAGGTCGACGAGGATGGTGAGGTCGATGCTGATGGGAAGTCGATGCGGATGGTGAGGTTGATGCTGATGGGAGGTCGATGCGGATGGTGAGGTCGAGGTAAGGCTGATGGTGAAGTTGATGCGGATGGTGAGGTCGATGCTAATGGTCAGGTCTACGTGAGGCTGATGGGAGGTCGGTGCTGATGGTGAGGTCGAGGTAAGGCTGATGGTGAGGTCGATGCGGATGGTGAGGTCGATGCGGATGGTGAGGGCGATGCTGATGGTCAGGTCTACGTGAGGTTGATGGGAGGTCGGTGCTGATGGTGAGGTCGAGGTAAGGCTGATGGTGAGGTCGATTCTGATGGTGAAGTCGTTGTCGATGCTGAGGTCGGCTTTATGCTGATGGTAAAGTCGACGGAGATAGTGACGTCGATGCTGACGGTGCGGTCGTTGCTTATGGTGAGTTCGATGCCAATGCCGAGGTTGATGCTGATGTTGACATCGATGCCAATGATAGTGCTGATGCTGATTCGGATGCTGATGATGACGGAGTCTCTCTTGCTGAGGTTACGTTGATGCTGATGAAGATGTTGATGTGTGACTCAAGGTGACGCAAATGCTAATGCTGCTGCTGAAGTGGGGCAAGTGTAGGTTTAGATGCTGATGACGATGTTAATTCCAAAATCAATGCTGATGATGAAGTTGAGACTGAAGCTCAAGCAACTGCCGATGTTGACATAGACGCCGGTGATAATGATATTCATGTCATAGTGGGGTTGGGCTTATGTTAAGGCTTAATTTTAATTTTGGTGGGGGCAATTTATTGCGCTTAATTCAAGCTACTTAATTTAGGGTGATTGAGACGGGGTTTTAGACAAGGGTTGCTAATGTTGAAGTCGAAACAGTTTTTCGCATTTACATTCCGCAACATACGGGAGATGGGTTCATTGGTACCTGAGAGGAATCGATAGATGAAAATGATGTCGGATAGCCTCTTTCGTTCTTCCAGCGAGTTCAAATTAATAAGTGTTAGGTGGTCTTGATAGGGAGGTAGGATCAAAGGATTGTCCTAGGGTAAGCCACGAAGAGTAAAACGGAGTAAACGACGTTGGATACTCTCGATTCTGAAAATGTGTGTATGATGGTAAGGAAACCACACTTGAGAGGCGTATTCTAGAATAAGGCGAACAGGGTTATGTAGAGAGACCGAGTGACGTAGGGATTGGAAAACTCTTTAGACCATCGTTTCATCAAGCCGATTGCAGAATAATTGGAATTATATCGCTGATATGTGCAAGGAAGTTGAGTTCCTGGTCGCATAATACGCCAAGATCCTGGATGGTAGAAAGGGGTTGATTATGGAGAAAGTAGAGGCAGGGAGGAGGTTTGATACATTTGCGGGAGAAAGTAATAGATTGACACTTGGAAATGTTAAGGTCCAAGCAGTTCTTGGAACACCAAGTGGAAAAACTATTGAGGTCCGATTGAATGAGGGAAGAGTCATGTTTGAAGGAAATAATCTTATAGATCTTAGCGTCGTCGGCATATAGAGAGATGTGGGAATGTTTGATAACCATCTCAATATCGTTAATGGTAAGGATAAAAAGAAGCGGACCTAAACGACTGCCTTGGGGGACACCGGAGAAAGCAAGGAAGGGGTTAGATAGGGCAGATCTAAAAGAGTAAGAGGATATCCGCTTTAATGAGATGGGCTCAAAGCCAAGGGAAGACAATTTGAAGAGTATTAATCTGTGTGAAATTTTATCAAAGGCCTTACTGATGTCAGTTGAGATAGTATCGACTTCCTTGCCATTTTCTAAGGCTGAAAGGGTGAAGGTTTGTGGTTGTGGTTGAGGAGGCCGGGTTGTTTGGGGAAGATTAAGGACTTGCATTGAAAACTTAAATTATCATACAAAATACTTTCGAAAATTTTGGGTAGATATGAGACAATCTAATCTAATGGGCCGGTAGTTGTTAATGTCATTCTTCGGACCCTTTTTGTATTGAGGTGTTATAAAAAAGGTTTTCCATATCCGGGGAAATTCACCTTGAGAATGGGATAGGCTGAAGATTTTTGAGAGAGGTAGAGAAAGAGAGGAGGAACTTTTTATAAAAATATAGCAGAGAGGCCGTCGGGACCAGGAGTGAATTCATTATTAAGTTGTTTTAATCTTTTTTCGATGATATCTTGGTCGACACTACGAGGCAGAAATGGTCCAAAGGAGAAGTTTGGAAAATATTTGAAATAAGTAGGATCAGGTCCAAACAGTCATGGATGAAAGAAGTTTAATCATAAGCTGATGCTGAAGCGGAATCAATACCAGCGACAATGATATAATGATGAGGTCGATACCAATGTCAATGCCGGCGTTGATACAGATGCTGATGCCAATATCGATGCTGATGCTGGGATTAAAGTTGACGGAGATGCTGATACCAGTGCTAACATCGATAATCGGGGTAATGCCGCTTCTGAGGCTCCAGTCAAAGCCGATGCTTATACCGATACTGATGCGCAGGCTGCATAATTATTGGACTATGTGCATGTAATTTAATTTAAAAATAATTATTTTGGTTTATTAAAAGGTTTGTCGCAAAAAGGATGTACTATATGAGTCCGCTTTTATTGGTCGATGGACATGCCCGTTCCTACGAGCCCTTCTATCAAAGGCAAGCACTTATTTAAGCTCCTTTTACAATAAGTTTAAATAAAAGTATTTTGGTGCGTTCAGCATGTTAACTCAGAATTGAAGTAACATTTCTCAGCTGATAACATGGTTAGTAAGAATAATTGTGTGGTACCTCCTCCAACCCAAATTTACAACGTCCCCAACTGGGGTATTCTTCAGATTAGAGTCGAACACTCTTTAATAATTCTAAGTCAAACAACGATATGGCTATGGCATTCTGTTCATGATGCAACTGAGAAGCACATTTGTCTATCATAGTATACAAGCAAATACACCTTTTCCCCAACCGTGGTTTCACTACCAGATATTGTTCCACGCAGAATCCTTCGAAGCCAAGCCTCCAAACGGGGAACTATGGTCGCAGGTGGTTTGTGCAGGAAAAACTCAATTTCAAGCTCACAAAACCGAAGCGCCAACTGATGCCAACTCCAAACCATTCCAACCTTCACCCCCTCCCCTTCACCCATGAACACAAACACCTTATACATACATATCTATCTCTTCTCTGCATAATTATTTATTAACTTAAAATTACATTCAGTTTTCAAGTGTAAGGAAACAAAAACGAAAACTTTTATCACACATTTGACTCTGGAACGCTGGAATATAGCATATCGGGACCTCAGTTACCTTGTCTATGTCTCCAGGACATGATTCAAGTAAGCGATATAACAGATGGCAAGCTTTAAAATCTCAATCTTCGACAGCTTCTTATCCGGCGGCAAGGTTGGCAGTAATTTTCGTAGTTCCGCAAATGATACATTAAACGCCTCGACTCGAATTCGTTCCCGCGTAGCATGGGCCGTTCGATATTTAAGCGTAGCCCGTCGTCGTCGACGTCGTTCCTCCCGCGATAGTCCGACCAGTTCGGATGGATCCAAATGCGCGATGGGCGTCGTCCTTCGTCGTGGCGTATGCGGCGTGGTCTGAGGTACATTCTCACACGGCATCACCGCATTTTGCTCGTGTACATAGTACCGCCCGAGCGAGATACTCTGAGCCGGCACCAAATGCGTCATGTCGTAAACCATATTTGTCCTATGAAAAGCAAAAAGAAAAAAGAGAACAAACACACAATGGATGAGCTACGAGATGCTGTCAACCCCTTTTGGTGGGATAATAAAGATAAATCAAACACGTTTCCATTCGCACCGTTAAATACTATAATTTGGAGCGGATTGCAACACGCCGGAGGGTTTGCCGTGGGTGGGATGCCACTTATTTGTTGTTCTTATTATATTATTTGTGGCATATTTTCACACCTAGAATAACAATAAGCGACTTGGCGATGGCAGGAAGGGGTGACTGGGTAAGGACAGTGAAGGGGTTGAATGGTTGAGATCTGATTCGGCTGTGGTATGCGAATCCAATAAGCAATAAAATTTAATATTTATCGAAAAATATAAAAATATACCTTAAAAGCGATGGAGAGATGAAGACACACAC
This sequence comes from Merodon equestris, assembly GCA_958301585.1. Lineage (NCBI taxonomy): Eukaryota > Metazoa > Arthropoda > Insecta > Diptera > Syrphidae > Merodon > Merodon equestris. The sequence continues at coordinate 120,741,568 of OY284415.1, forward strand.
TTTGCGCGAGACTTTGACATCTGTTAAGCTCGCATAAGAGTCAACACACAATCGCTAATTGGCATGGATAGGTGATGCAAGTTCAAAAATCCGTCCGAGGCTAGCACTAGTCATAGTAAGATAAACATGGAACGATAGACGCTGATGCCCAACTGAAGTGACCAATTCGTTAGAAGATCAAATGCTAATTTCGATGTTAATACTTGGTTTAAACCTACAAAGGTTTTGTCTATCTAGGCTGTTATCGTCTAAGCCATTAAGCTTCATACGTAACCCTAACGATCCGAGAGGTGGATGCTGAACTACCTTGCTTTTGAAAGCTACTAGAAAAATCACAGCCTCTGCTCGGGATAGGCATGACTCTAAAAAGGGAAACCTTTCAAGTAAAACTGTATGGCCAAAACGTCGTCGATAAACTTTACTTAGTCGAGGCAGCAAATGAGGGTTGTGGCATGTAGACAAGCTTATGGCGTGCAGACAAGCATGACTGAAATTTAGTAGCATCTTACAGCTCTGGCAGCAATATTGAAACAGGATGGCTAAGTTAATAAATTGTTTTGGTAAAGGGCCAATGAGGTGGTCAGACGACGAAATGGGACACCTCAGTATCAGCTATGATACTGTGGAGACGTCAGAAAACTGGTAATGCTTACAAATCTTTTTTCGCCAATAAAACTGAGGATTGATCCCGCAGGAATAGATTAGACACGACTTCTTACGCCTCCTAAGGGCCACAATCTTACACAGTATCTGTTCTGCATGAGAAGTTCGTTTTTTAAAGCTGATTTTCGAGACAACAGGTTGTTGATGTGTAGCTGACAAGTCTTTTAATATCGTCTGTCTTCAGCTGTAAGAGGCTGGCCTCGTTGATAGTGGAACCACACGTTACAGAAGAGGAAGAAGGGATTCCTCCTAGTACTCGTTCGATAAGAATATCGACGCTGTGACTGGAAATGCCACGATGGGTCAACGTCACCCAGGCAATGTGACACGTAATTGACCATCATACGTTAATCCCGGAGCCGCAGTGAACGATTTGACCGTCAATCGTTTAAACTACGCTCATGCCCTCCTATACGCCAACGACGAAGTGAACGATTTTCGATTGAAATTCATCATGAGCGATACGAGTAAGCCTCATTTCCATCTGAAAGAATACGGAATCCACGTATCATTCACGGTCGACACGGATTCACGTATGGCAAGCGAAGCAGTGCCAAGACCATGTTGAAGTGGGACTGAAGAACATATGGACGTGACACTCGCACGGCAATAGCCATTTGTAAAAGACGCGTTTTCGGGTCACTTATTATGACAAGATATTGATGCCAAGATTCGTTGATTTAATCGCTCCAGATCTAGGATTTTAGAAGTTTTTGAAGTCACAGACCCTTGTACCCCAAAAAAAAATAAAAAATGCGTTAGAAAGAGTCCATCTGGCAGGAGCCACTTTACCGATATTATCCTCAAAAGGATGCAAAGAATCCTTTAGTGGACGAGTGTTTTTGGGCCACTCTATAAAATTGATTTGAATTTAGATTTATGAATACCTAGGGAAGTATTTTTAGATAAAAAAAATGAGCAAATTCGTTTCAACTGTTTTCTCTGTATCCGGGATCCCACCGAAGCTTAGATTTGCTATGTCCTGCATCATGATAGTGCTCGATGGATTTTGAGTCCACTTTATGTAAGCTTAGTGCTTGGCTATTGGTAAGTACATTTATCACTGATGTCCAGCTCGACATTTTTATTGGCGCATGCGTGGTTCACCTATAGTTAAGCTTTGGAGACATTGGCCAAAAATACCAGACTCAACACCGGATTCCATCATCAAGCCATCAGGGACCATCTCAGACTTTTAACATTTTTCATCACACTCCGAGAGAATTAGGAAGAGCTGTAAAAACAGTGTTAGAATGTCAGTATACAGTATATTCGTAAACGTAGAAGGAAAATGTAGGTAGAAAACTCTCTTCGAGGCAAAGAAGCCGAAACGAATAAGTAGGCTTGACCTCAGGTACCCTAGATCCCAGTCAAACTGCCCATTTGTCTGTCACTTACAGATCCTAGGCTGAAGCTCTTTATAGACTGTATAAAATAAGCAAGACAGGGCACTTGTGGAACACTTTAAATATGAACTAAGAATAGGTATCGAATAACCCGAATAAGGAAGCAACTACTCGTAAGTGCGGCAATGCAGATGATCTTTGTCGACAATGTCTACTTATGTATGTGGCTGTCTACTTTGGAAAGCATAGAATTCGATGCAGCAAGTAAAATTTTGAGACTTTTCATACTCTATGTGTATTTCCAATATAACACCTTAATGACATGGAAACAAAAAAAGTTACTGTGAACTACAACCAACGCGACAAGTTCAGTCGAATCTCTCGAATCCTATCTAGGACAACCACCCGCGGAAAGTAGAACACCATTAGAGCGTAACGTTTAACCTACGCGAACCCTATAAAAAAAAAAGTGTATAAGGAGCTTTTCAATTGACGCAGTAGATTTTTGCGGCATGTGGCAGTAATGTTGTTTTGGTGACATGTGTCAAATCTTTTGTTTATTATTCAGTTACTGATGCCAAATCACCATGGCAAATTACACAATTGAGCAGCACGTCGAAATGATAAAACTTTATTATCAAAATGAGTGTTCATTAGTGCAAACGTTGCGTGCGTTGCGCCCACTTTACAGTAGACGCGATGGCCCTTTGAGTGAATGGTCCATGAAAGTGTACAGGCAGTCGGTTCCTCGCCGTGCACAAGAACTCTGAGTTTCGCAGACTACAACTTGGCGTCGGGACTTGGGCCTACACTCGTATAAGTTCCAACTGACCAAGGAGCTTAAAGGTCATGACCAGAGACAACGCCGTTTGTTTGCTGACTGGACTTCGGGGCGTTTGGAAGAAGACCCTCGAAATCTTCTCAAAAAGTTACCGTTTGGTGTCGATTTTGGACTGGCGGCATCATTGGTCCGTACTTTTTCAGAAACGACGTTGGTGACTTGGACCTAGACCACATATGGTCCCAGTAGGACGGTCCTACGTCCCACACAACGTACGCCACATTTGACATTCTGCATGAACGATTTGAGGGTAGACTTTTCCTTGTGGGGTTTCCTATGCATGTCCTTCCTTGTGGTCGCATGTCTATGCTAATAAATAGAATCGACCGGTGTCCTTAAGGTGAACATAATACAGGACATCGCTCGCTCGAATTCAGACGGATCTATGCGAACGAATTATTGAAAATTGGACTACTCGGATCCGTGTCACCGTAAAAAACCGGGGTAGGCAACTCGAACGACGTCATATACCATACACAACAGCATATATGGGCCTTTCAAATAAAAAAAGAATTTCGTTAATACCTTACACACAGCTTGTTTTATTCCATTTCAACATCTATCCACCATTATTGAAAAACCCTTTAGCTTATCAATAAAATAAGACCATGAATTGGAACATAACCGCCGACTTGTGAACAAGAGATGTTGGCAAAACATTCGTCGATTTGCCGATTTACAGTAGGTAGGTAGGTTAAAAGTGGTTAGACTGATTAGAATAGTGTTATAGTTTGCCAATAGCAAACCAAGATGCTTGCTCCGCTTCTAAGGAACGGAATAAGAGAGATCACATGGGCTATAAGGAAAGCCAGGAGAGTATTAAAACGAGATTTTGTTGGAATAGCACATTAAGCACTCAGTTCTTGAATGAGCTCAAGGAGTCTCCCAGGCGCTATAAGCCCTGAGTCAAAAGACTTAGAGACCTAAATGAGAGCGACAATTTGAATTACTTATTCGAAGGAAACAAATTTGGTTTCAGAATCATGGGGCAAAATGGACCAAAAAGAACAGGAAAAATCAGTGCGCGAAGATATAAGAGCGGCCAGCCGATTAAGATGAGGATGACGAGTAGGGAGGTGTTGATTAGGATGTGGGTAACAAGTCTTATGCCAACATAACTCTGAATGTTTGGTTGGCAAAATAGTAGAGTCACTGATGATTGTAACACTTTTGTACATGAATAAGGGTTCATCAATTTAAAAATAAACTCAATAGAGGCACACAATCATCGTTGCACTATTTCTGAAACGGAAGAGTCGTAGGGAATTTACATACTGAATCACACTACTTCCGAAAACTCACTTCAAACTTGGAAATTACCTTAACACAGTTACATCCAATGATACGAGAAATCCACAACAATTTTGTTTTTTTTTTGTAAGATATTTTATAGAAAAACCGACGATTTTGCGATAGTCCTGTGCACGATTGAGACGTTATAATCCGAATGCAAAAAGCTGGACTTCACAGCTTCCATTTATATGACAATCTCGGATGATACTTAGGGGTTGCTTCTGTTCCCACAATGAAAAGGGAATTTCATCCCTTAAAAATGCGTAGAAAGACTTTCCCATTGGATACATCCAATCAGGGTGTGATTCTACGACAGAGAAATTAAGGTCCGCCCATTTCAGGATATACATAGTTGGAATGAGTACTTGGATTGAACCACTTAAAAAAATGTCGCAAAAGGTATATCTAGGAAAACTCATTTAAAGCATTTCCTTTTTATAGATTTTGTGTAAGGATTTCAATGTTAAAGCCCGTAGAAGGGGGACATAGTGAAGTAGTGTGCATCAAGAAGCTCTTGAGGTTTATAGGCTCCCATTTACAGCTTTCCACGATGAATCCTGGACCAAAGAACTTTGATCTTCATTTATTGATTAACGTATCAACGCATCGTCAGATAAATTTATTTGAACTCTATATTTATGCCAAGATTTTGAAGTAAAGATGGCAACAAATGAGCTCTTAACGAACTAGCTAAAACGTATGTAATTCCAAAGAGCATACTGAAATTCAACTGAAGCTGGATAGGCAATGTCCACGGCTCTTGTTGTGACCCAAAAATGTTCTCTGTTGTCATCCTGCAAAAAATTGCGACTTTAAAAGTTACGTCGCGACTGATTTGCCACTTTTGCTTAAATTGATGACGAAGTTCGATGACTAAAACCACACTGAACCAGGACGAACCTAAAATCGGGTCTATAAGCCCAACCTTACTAAAAATCAATTTATTTATTTACTTACTTACTTAGATGGCGCTCCAGATCTGGGTGAACTAGAGCCTCAGTCAATAAGACTCTCCAGCCGCTTTGGCCAACTGCTCCCAGTGCCGCACGCCCAGTTGGTTGAGGTCCCTTTGCACCTGTGTACGCCATTTTAGATACGGTCGTCATCTGCTGCGTCGTTAGTCGGCGTGGGAATCGAAGACTCTTCGGGCCAGAACGGTGGTATCCATTCGCTCTACATGGCCCAGCCACCTTAGACGTTGGATCTGTAGACGTCTGACGAGGCCGATGTCGCTGTACAGCCCGTACAGCTATTGGTTAAGTCTTCCTCTCAACTCTCTGTTTACACAAACTGCGTGCAGTCTTTCGTCCCGAAGCGCCCAAGAGCCTCTTCATCCGCTTTTGATAATGTCCAAGCTTCAGCGGCATAGAGGAGGAAGAAGCAGCGATTGGCAAGATCGCGTTTGATCTCAGTGCTGTTGCGACTTTTGCATTGGGCAATAGTATCCCTATAGGATACCCCTGTTGTACATAGTTGCTCTTGTGCATTTCCAGGAGTAGATGTTTTGGGTGCTGATCAGCACGACAGCACATCCGGGACGATCAGTTCGCTTTCCTACACGTGAGCTTTTAGGTACTTCTGCGTGTGATCGGTCGCTTTTCTGTGTGTTTTCCGCGGAAGAGTTGTCATTCGATATGCTACGTTTGTTGTTGATCGTAGCCGCGTTTTTGTTTGCCTCCTTTTCCTTTAAAAGAGCTATCTAGCTAGCTTCCCCTTCGCCTTGCTTCTTCGGGCTTTATTCAATCCCGGATGAGAGCGGCGATTCGTCGCTTCTGGGCCCCGGTGAAGTATTCAGATGCCTGAGCGCTTTGGCTGCCCGTTTTATTGGACGGGAGTGCAGTTGTAGCGCATGGAGAAGCCTCTGTTGACTCTGTCTCCATTTCTTGTACTGGTGAGCAGAGGAGATATTCTTCCTCCTAATCTGTTCATTTTTGATTTTTTTTTCTTTTTTGTTATTTAAAACGTTCATTTAGATCCCACGAGTATGGCGAGAAGGTGTGGTCAACCACCTACAGTGATCCCATGTAGACGTAAGGCTAGATACTATGCGAGGGCGCCCAGTATCGCATAGGGGCTGTACGTTCGTGATGCGCATTTTTCTATTCCCTGCACCATTCAGTCCTCGGCACGTATTCCAACTACCTTGACTTGGGAATGCGATTGCTCTTGGTCCGCGGGGAAGCGATGACCCCTACCACATTATGTGGCCTTCCTCTCTCCGTCACCTGGGGACGCGCCGGGTCGTCAGAAAAGCTCAAAGTTTTCCCGGCATGTCCCGCCTTAAGACCGAATTGGTTATCCGGAACTATGTTATTGTCCTCAACAAATTTCATCAAGGCTATTCGAATACCGTGCTGACGAGACCATGTAATCGCGATGGCCTTGAATGGCATGTGCTCGTCATTGATCTGGCTAAAAGCACTCTTCTCTGATCACCAGTACCCAATGTCGTTTCGATGGCAGCAATTATGTAAGAGAACTCTATTCTTAAGGTCATGGTTTGGGCGAATACTAAAGGGTCCGCCATCTAACGTTTTTTTTTTCAAGTAGTGCTTATTTCGTGAATGGTAACACTTAGCTCATGTCTGATTTGACAGATAATTAGTTTTATCCTTCCGCTGAACGAATATGGTAGTGTATACGCTTGAACAACGCTGGGAAATATTGCGACATTACTTTGAAAATCATGGTAATGTTGCAGAATGTGTGCGAAAATTGCGTACGGATGTTGGAAGAAGAGAAGCACCGTCAGCTCCGTATGTTCGTTATCTTGTGAAAAAAGTGAAAGAAACTGGCATCCTCATCGATAAACCAAAGCGTGAAAAGCCAAAAACAGTGCGTACACCCGAGAATATTGCTGCTGCGGCAGAAAGTGTGCGTGAAGCGCCATCAACATCAATTCACCGTCGTTCTCAACAATTGAACATTTCGGAGACATCATTGAGACGAATTTTGCATAAATACCTTGGTATGACGCCATACAAAGTCCATTTGGTTCAGGAGTTGAAGCCAACTGACCATCCAATGCGTTTTCGCTTCGCTAAGTGGGCCTGCGATCGACTTACAGAAGATGCCGATTTTGCCAAAAAAATCATCTTTTCAGATGAAGCTCATTTTGATCTTGGCGGGTATGTAAACAAGCAAAATTGTCGCATTTGGGGCACAGAAAACCCGCACGCATACATTGAAAAGCCGGTGCACCCAAAACGAGCCACTGTTTGGTGCGGATTTTGGTCCAGAGGCATAATTGGGCCATTTTTCTTCGAAAATGAGCAAGGAGTGGCCGTTACAGTCAATGGCGATCGTTATCGGGCCATGTTGAACGAATTTTTGTTCACAAAAATTGAAGAGGAGGATATTGGCAACATTTGGTTTCAACAGGACGGCGCTACGTGCCACACAGCCGAAGCTACACTCGATGTTTTGCGCCCTGTTTTTGAAGATCGCATTATCAGCCGCAGAGCTGATGTCGTTTGGCCACCTCGGAGCTGCGATTTGACACCGTTGGACTAGTATTTGTGTGGTGCCGTCAAAGATAAGTGTTACGCCGACAAGCCAGAGACAATTGGCGCTTTAAAGGACAATATTCGTGAAGCCATTGGTGAAATACAGCTGCACACAATCGATAATGTGCTTAAAAATTGGACCGATCGTGTAGGCTACTGCATGGCCAGCCGAGGCAGCCATTTGAATGAAATTATTTTCCATTATTAACCGGAAGGATTGTACTTTCAAATAAAAAAAGAAATTTGAGAAAATATTCAGTAGTTTTTTTTATAGCATTTTCAAAAAAAAAAAAAATTATTTGGCGGACCCTTTACCATTAACCTTGTGGGTCTTGATAAACAAAAAAGTTGCTATCATTGGCAGCGTACCTCGAGTGTCGCGGGTTGGATCAAATGTCGCTTAATATCCCTCTCATCCCCCGCCGTCATCCTGTTGAAGTAAAATTAATCAGGCCCATATACTAGACTTGGTCAAAAGATGAGTTTACGAAATGATGTGTAGGAGGACACATATGAAACAACAACGAAAGCTTCAATTCAGAACTGAAGCCGCTTATAGCAGTTTTATTTTTTTTTATCAGAGCCTGAGTTTTCAAAAGGCGTTTTAGCTTAAGCAGCTTTCGGAGCTTTGAATTTGTTTTTCTGCAATCGGAGCATTCTCAGAGAGGAGTCTATAAGTCAGAACAAACTGACCAAAGATTTAGTGTAAGATCATAAATACAAGATGGCGCAAAATTAATCATCCAATTTTATTTTTTAATTACCTTTTTGCTAAATAAAAAAAAAAGATTTCGTGTAATAGAAATCTTTATTTGGACCTATACATTTTTCTCTGTTATGTGGAAAAAATAATATTCGTCAAGTGGCTGCCGCCAGTATTTATACACATTTGTACCCATTTTATTGCAATTTCCATGACTTTCCGCAAGATTTCCGGTGATAACTGTTCGCATTCCTGTCGAATATTCTCCTCGTTCTCGGAAGCTTTAAATCCTGAATGTCATTCTAATTGTTTCTCCGAAATATTTTATTTATTTGCGGGAACATACTCGCGCTGTTGGATTTTACAGCACGAATTCTGTTGTTCCAATGCAAACTTACAGATATTCTGTAATTCTCTTTGATCAACTGTTGGAGATTTTTATTCAGTGACTTCAGTGTCCTGACCTCCGAGTTTTGTCTGTCGGTAAACCGCCTGTACAAGAGTTTGAGTCTTGTCAGGAGTCTACTTTTTTGTCTGTGCAGTGCGTCGATTGTCGCGTTTCGGTATATGTACATATGTAGGTATCGTGCTGTCGTTGGCGTGGTATAGTATTGTTCATTGTCTGTTTAATGATATCGTCCATGTGTTTGAGGTACTCGTTGTTTGACAGGTTCCTATTAGACGTTGGGATGAAGGCGCTCGAAGTGAGCGCTCTCGTCAGGGAATTGGCAAAGCGTGGCCAACGCACTCTACTGTAATCATAGGGATGCGTTTGGATATAAGTTAACAACCAGCTCCGCGAAACGACCACCACAACTCATACGTGCAGGAATTCGCCTACGTTGCACCTGCATCATAATTCTGCACCAACAATCGCCGCCTGATCCAGCAATGTCACCTGACCCAGCAAGCGATAACAAGTGCAGCGAGCCGGAGGAATTCGTCGTCGGTCACCCGAGCACCCACCCACGCCACCAGGGAACGCCAGCAGAACATCGCTCATCAGATTACGAGTGCCAGTAGTATTTAAGGTAGATGTAAATCAATTGTAAGTAGACTTTAAGTTCAGACGTGTAAGGGTAAACACTGCCCGATTTTTGATAGAAATAAAATAATATTTTTTTAAAGAAATAAAGTAGTATAAGTTTAAGTGGCGCCCGAGCAGGGACGATAGTGAACGGTACGCGAAGTGTCAAAAAGTAACGGAAGTGCCAGTCGCCTCAAGAAGCCGCCGTGCCTCCCGCGAAAAAAAAAACATAAAAGCCAGACGCCTCAAGGAGCCGCCGCGCTACAATAAACGCCAGACGCCTCAAGAAGCCGCCGCGCGTTGAAAACACCAACGTAACCGTCGCGCACTCGCTAACCGTGAACGCGCCTATCGTCCCCCCCCCCCCCCCCCCGAACCTTGGTAAAAGTGACTCTGTGTTGACCTAGCGAACAGTGAAAAGGCGAAAAGAAAACGCCGTGCTGCAGTGCTATAAAAGAAAGCGTTGTGATTTGTGTTGTGGTGAAAGACAATTGTCAAAACAAAAGACAAGTGTCCAGGGCCCCGAAGTAGCCCACAGTGAAAGGCGAAAGATACGTAGCACACAGTGAGCAAAACGGAAGCTTGTGAAGAGCTAGCCGCACCACCCAATCAACTTCCTCAACACCCCGGAGCATCAACCATGATCTCACAAATGTAAGCATATGTTAAGTTTAAGTTAGTTAGAAGAGAAATTTCAAAGAAATGTTAAAAGATTAAATACATATATATATATATATATATAAGAAAACAAATTAAACGTTGGAAAGCGAAATTATATACCAATATAACTAAGTGAAAAACCTTGTCAAATCTATATGTATATTACTGATTTAATTCCAAAAAAAGAAGGAAGAAAACAGTAAATAAAAGAACCATAGAAAACTAAACTATATACAGCAAATAAATAATAATATTAAGGGATCAAGCAAAAATTGCTGTGAAACCCAAGTAGGAAATATCATTGTATCACTTCATTTATGTTAATCAAATCACGCGAGACGCCTATTACATAGCTAAATCCAGATTTTAATATTTTTCCTTTCTCTCCCTTTCACGTAAGAGAGGAAAAGGAAAGAACACGTCAGTTAATTAATAGTGCCCGAAATATCCTTTGAACTGGTTTCAAATCTCTTAACAACCTCTTCAAGAAGCAAGCAAAATGCCGGTCCCAGAACCCTAACTCTAAATGAGCCGGTGCACCCGATAAACGCGGGTTATTAGTAAAAACTAAATATACGAATGCATGTTTAAAAAATTATCAGTAATTAGATATTTGCAAATAAGTAAAACACTACAAAACAAGTAGTAGCAAAAGAAATATTGTGGTGATAAGGACAATAAAGTTAAGGTTTTTTTTGTAGAACGTAATCCATCACATTAAACAGAAGCAAAACTACAAACACGTGTAGGATATTTATATATTTTTGTTTCAAAAGACATTTTTGTACTAAAACTTCATTTCACCTTCAATTGAGAAAATTCACTACTAGAAATAAAAATTCTAGCAAAGCCATTGTATGGGAAAATCTAAAATAAGATGAGATAAGTATCTATAATATATATATATTTATGAGTAAAACGTGAAGTTGTTCAAACAACACTCATATTAACTGCTTGTTTATCCCGAGTAGGACGAGAATCTTACGTTTATTAAATTATTTGTAAAATAATGTGAAACTGAAACCAGAATATAAGAGAAGTTTATCATGCAAATAATATAAAGATAACAGTAAACATATACATATATACATATAACACATAATACAACCCCGAATAAATATAAACAAATAAAAATAAAAAAAAAATATAGAGAAGAACACCAACCTATTTAGTAGTAAAAATTAATAATTGAAATGCCTTTACTGAGATCAGGAAAGACAATTGAACCCCAAACTCCTAATCAACCCCCGAACCCTCTTACTACTAACACAAACCCTCTTATTCCCATTGCGAAGGAAACCACTGGAAGTACATCCCTCAAATCTAGTACCTCAGCAATAGCTGACCGAAAACCCCCAACCTCTGGAGAATCCACAAGCTCCGCAATGTACGGTACTTCGTACAGCGACCCGCGAGAGGCTGAACCACCTCCAGAGACGAACAATCTCATTCAAACCATAATATGGCGGGTGAATGAAAACGCAAGCGGCGGGAAGGTATGGCATTCGAGGATAATGAAACCACTAACGCACTCATCAGGACTGAAAGAGGAGGATTCCGACGACTGCACTATGATAAGCAGCTCAGAGGAAGAGAATGATGACGACGTAGATGATTTCCTGTCGCCACAAATGATCCTCAAGCTAGATAATTGTTTTCACTCGCAAAAATCCAAACCGGAAGTTCGAAAATAATCCACGTCATCGATTTGGAGTCTTGCCAACAACTTATTGACGAACTATCCGCCACACTAGAACACAACATAACCAATAGCCATCCCTCCTACCCTTTCCTAAACCATGAAATACAACAAACTTAGTCCTTAAGAGAATTAAAAATAACGAATTAATCAGAAATAACCTTGTAACTATCGCTACACATAAAAATAAGATTGCTAAAAGAAGAACTAATAAACATAGAATATGCCATACATTGGGCAAAGAAGGGAATCATAAATTCCTATATACTCTCTTCTGTAGAAATAAACTTAGCTAAAGAAACTGTTAGAAAAGACAATGTACCATATACGAATATAGATGAAGCCTTAGACTTCTCTGAGATTAGAGTCGCTACCGACGGAATCTCGATTTTATACATAATAAGCATACCAAGCACAGAACTCGAATCCTGTAAGAGTATAATAATAAAACCTGTAAAAAGGGAAAATGTTGTAAACAAAATTGAATACGAAAATATTATAAAATGTCAAAATTCCCTGTATGGAATTAAATTAACTTGTAAAACATTTAGTAGTTTAACAATATGCCCATGTAGTAATCTAGTGAACCTGAGCGGCACATCGTGTATACCTAATCTCCTGCAAGGATCGAAGGCAAACTGCACACAGGTCAACAATCAACACGTTCCGACAGTCGAAGAAATTACACCAGGGGTGATATTCCTAAACCAATTTAACGGCTCCATCTATAACAGCAACGAGACTAAACCTACCTATCGATGACAAAACCTACGTCTCCAACACGATCTCCACGTTCAAACCATTACCTGCTATCGCGCAAATTGCAACCGCCGATACCATCCAAGAGGTCTTGTCACTGGAAATGTTAAAGGAACTACACGTTGGCAACACCCAACAAATTGAGCTGCTCGAATCCAAACACCAAAGGAATACGATGACCAACATCGGTCTCATCACGATCACAGCCCTACTCGTCCTTACCTTTGCGATCAGGCTCATTTGGAGGAAAAGGTCCGCCCTAATACGGATCACACATTCGAACACTCCAGATCCTGAAAACAATGACGAACCAGTGCATACGCCGACAACGCATATCTTCCCCGAAGGAGCGAATGCCACAAAACCAAAAGCACTAGACAGGGTTAGCCAAATACCCTTATTCTAGGCAACCATCGAACGAGGACGTCCGAATCTTAAGAAGGGAGGAGTTAACAACCAGCTCCGCGAAACGACCACCACAACTCGTACGTGCAGGAATTCGCCTACGTTGCACCTGCATCATAATTCTGCACCAACAATCGCCGCCTGATCCAGCAATGTCACCTGACCCAGCAAGCGATAACAAGTGCAGCGAGCCGGAGGAATTCGTCGTCGGTCACCCGAGCACCCACCCACGCCACCAGGGAACGCCAGCAGAACATCGCTCATCAGATTACGAGTGCCAGTAGTATTTAAGGTAGATGTAAATCAATTGTAAGTAGACTTTAAGTTCAGACGTGTAAGGGTAAACACTGCCCGATTTTTGATAGAAATAAAATAATATTTTTTTAAAGAAATAAAGTAGTATAAGTTTAAGTTATACTCTGCCATCTCCGCGAACTCGTCAGGTACTGTGATCACGACACATAGTCCGCAATGGTCACTGTCGTATACAATGGTCCGTAGACAGTTAATAGACCATTCGTTCGTGTCTGCCAGTCTCAGTCGAGAGTCTATCAGCATGAGATCCAGATAGGAGCCGCTCCTTGGATACGACGGACTATCTGTTGCGAGCAACTTGACTTTATATTCAATGTTGCGAAGAACCCACCAGTGACTTAGTAGGCTCCCCCTAATGTTGGGAATATTATTTCCCCAATCACTATATTTTGCATTTAATTCGCCAGCCAGAATGTAGAAGTTTTCTACCGAGTTCAAGCGCAGTGATCGAAAGAGTGTCCCAGATCCAAGACGCATCCCAGTGTTAAGTCAAAACTGACAGAGTTAGTCGAGGGTTAGTGTCCAAAGCGGGTATTGTGTAGCCCTATAACAATGCAAATTGTCATAGTAGATGAAGTACCCGTTTGGCAACATCCACGCCGTCTGGCTCCACTCGAAAAGCAGTTTGTGGACAAGCAAGTGTCGGAGTGGCTAAATGACGGCATAAGTGTTTCAGACTAAGCAAGTCCCGTAGTACTAGCGAAGAAAAAGGATGCATCGTTTCGCCTTTGCGTGGACTACAGGGGGATAAATAAAGAATTAGTTCGCGACCGGTATCCCTTACCACTTATTGAGGATCAACTAGACCAATTAGCTGATCCGTATTGTTTATGACGCTGGATTTGGCTAACGGATTTTTTCACGTCGATGTAAAGGAAGATTCTCGCAAGTAAACTGCCTTCGTCACACCTAGTGGCCACTATGAGTTTAATAAAGTGCCTTTTAGTTTATGCAATTCGCCTGCGGTATTTCAAAAATTTATCAATTTTGAAACACAATTGGTGCAAACAAATGCAAAAACCCCAGCATTTGAATGGCCTCAGCGATGAAGTAATCCCAAACCGGGAAGCCTGCCGCTACTTTCTGAGGTCAAACCGGCGGACCCCACAAGCGGACCAGTAGGAATGCAGTTAAGTGGGAAGGTTATGGTCCTACACTTCTGACCATAACAACGCCGGAAAAAGGAAAAGAAGAAGAATTAATTTTGTATTTCGAGAACCTTGATGACCTTGTTATTCCAGGTAGAAATGAGGGCGAAGCAGTGGCAAGACTTGTTCGTGTACTGGAAGTTGCATCGATGAATGGGCTGATCGTTAAGTGGAAAAAATGCCAATTTTTTAAAACTAAAATTGAATATTTGGGGCATGTAGTTGAAAGGGGTAAAATTAGTCCCTCTCCGTTAAAGACCAAAGCAGTTTTAAATTTTCCTGAACCTACGAACGTAAAGCAATTGCAAAGCTTTCTAGGGCTAGTAAGGTTTTTTCAAAAAATTATCGATTCATTTGCTATTATAGCTCGTCCGTTAAGCAAAAGCTGGTGTCAAGTTTATGTTTGGGCAGTCTGAACTCATTGCCTTTAATCAATTAAAAGAGAAGCTTTGTTCCGGTCCTGTGTTGGCAATTTTCAAACATGGAGCAACCACGGAATTGCACACAGACGCTTCAAAGTTGGGGTATGGAGCAGTTCTTCTTCAAATTTCACCCGAAGACAACGTATACTAGGCCGCCGCAGTCGCGTGTCGTGTCGCTACGCAGCGGCATATTAGAGCGGAGCTAGTAAATAATTTTTTTAATGAACTTTTTCTTCAAACATTGGCTGTGAAATTACCAGGTACATAAAATATACTATTTTGCATTTGCTAAGATTACGCACCCATATAGCAGCACTTGATTTTAGTGGGTAAAAAAGAGTGCGTAATCCGCCATAAGTCTTAGCAATAGCTGTATTAATGTGAGTATCCCAGGTGGGAGTACGATTAAAAACTATGCTGAGATTCTTAACTGATGTAACCCACTCTATGGGATTATGGTTGAGGAGAACACGCGGAAGAGGTGAAAGATCAAATGTCTTGCAGTAAATAACAACGACTTTTGACTTATCTGGATTAAGCCGCAAATCAAGTCTAATAGACCATTCATAGATTTTGGATAGATCTTCATTTAGTGCGTTAATTGCATTATTAAGTTCTTTTAGAGGTCGACTTAAAAAGAGTTGAACATCATCCGCCTACATATGGATTTTACAGTGCTTAATAATTCCAGGCAAGTCATTTAAATATAGGGAGAATAACGTAGGGCCGAGAATTGAACCTTGTGGAACTCCATTCAGTACATTCATAAAGATAGATAAGCTATCATCAGCAATTACGCGTTGTTGTCTTCCACTTAGATACGACAATATTAGCTTAGTAGAAGGAGAAGAGAACCCAAAATTGTTCCGCAATTTATTGCACAGGATCGAATGGTTGACAGTGTCAAAAGCTTTCGAGAAATCCAGTAGCGTTAGAAGGGTTGCCCTCTTATTGTCTAAATCTTGTCTGATTTCATCGACTACTAGTACAAGCGCGGTATTACAGCTTCTCTTAGGTCGAAAGCCATACTGGCTGTTGCTGAGCAAGTTTTTCCTGGTTAGATAATTTCGCATTTGGTGTAATACCAACTTTTCAAAGACTTTGGATATAAAAGGTAAGATAGCTATAGGTCTGTGCTCAACTGCATTACTTGATCTATTTTTAGGTATAGGGACTATTTTAACTTTTTTCCATTCGGAAGGGAAGGTTGAGGTAGTAATGCAACAATTTAGTATGTGTGTTAGATATTTTAGAATATACGGCAGTAGCAATTTGATAAATTTTGGACATAGGCTATCGAGGCCCATAGTGTTCGATTTGATAGAGTGTATGGCAAGAACAACATCGGGCGGATATACTCTTTGGAAACAAAAGGCATCTTCGTGGTCGGATGCTGGACTTAGGTCGATTGAAAGCGTTCTTGAAGGGGCACCGGATAAAGTGATGAATTCAGCATTCAGCTTATTGCAATCAAGACCATCTGTGCGTGGGGAATTTTTCTTGCATAACCCAATGTTTCAAATCTGTTTCCAAAAACTTCTGCTCGAGGCAGACATGTCCAACTTACTGCCATAAAATTCAGTTTTAGCAGTTCTAATTTTAGTGACAACTTTGTTGCGAAGACAACGATAGGCATTAAGATATTCTTCTAAACGATTCTTTTCTCATTTTCGATATACAGGATCTCGTTCATGTATAAGTTGACCAATATCATCATTAAACCAGGGAGGTGAAAGAGGTTTGTAGCTTTTTGTTCTTAAGGGAATATGCTTATCGTACAGTAAATGTATGTGTCGGTGTGACGGCAGCTTTAGAGTAAGCAACAACTGACAGCTCCGGTCAGCCCATCGTCGACGCATCACGCCACCCAAAAAGCTCGATGAACCAGGGAAAGTTCCGTTGCATCGCCGCTGTGTTTTTTTTTACTCACTCATCGTCCGACATCCGTATCAAGCAGTCAAGTCCCTCCATCGCCTCCGTCGTTTTTGGGATTCCGCGTGCAGAGTTTTGTTCTTTTTTTGGGATAAGGAAATAAACTGCAAATTGAATTTTAGCCGTGGTTTTATTAACCTCCACAGTGGTGACCCCGACGTGATGAACGAAGAGAAGCAACCGAGTCCCATCGCAGGTTCAACTGCTCCAACAGCGACTAACAATAGCCAGCCCGAGGTCGCAGCAAGCTTTCAAGCCCGCCTTCAGATGCCACCATTTATGGAGTCAGATGTCGACAGCTGGTTCTACCTCCTGAATTTTTTCTTCCGTGCTTCGGGAATAATCCAGGATGGCCGGAAATTCGCTACGGTCTGCTCACAGCTGCCAGCCTCCCGCATAACCGAACTGAGGCCCATCATTGACGCTGCTCCACCCAGAGATAAGTATGATTATATTCAATCTCAGTTGGTCAACTATTTCGCAGACAGTCAACAAAGGCGAATTCGACGCATCATACACGAAATGCCTCTGGGTGACAGGAAGCCCAGTCAACTCTATTTCGAGATGGTTCGCCTTGCGAAAGGCGCACTAAGCGAAGAAGTCCTCCTCGACCTGTGGGCTGCCCGCCTCCCTCCACACGTGCAGGGCGTCGTCATAACGGAAAAGGGTAACGCAATCGACAAGGCCAGGATTGCAGACACGGTGATGGAAAATGTTGAGCTTCGCCAGCTGAGTGGTATAGCCCCACCGGTGCCGTCAAGCAACAGCAGCCGCCAAGGCGAAACGCACATCAGCGCCTCCCCAGCGACGGCCGATACAGCCCATCTAATCTCCGAGTTCTCCAGGATACTGTCGCGACAAGCCCAACCGTGCCTAACTCGAATGCGCTCCCGCACATCGCTGCGCCCCGCCCAGGCCCGACCGTCCGGCGAACGTAGAAGAGAAAACTCCATCGAACAATTCGACGACTGCTGGTTCCACCGAACTTTCGGCAACAGGGCACTCAACTGCCGCCCGCCCTGCAAGTTCCGCCAACCTTCATCAACAGCCCAGGTACAATGACGCCAGAAGACCGAAGCAGTACGCGCCTCGCCATCAGCTGCTATCAACCGCCTGTGCATTCGCGAACAAACAACGAACACCCCGTTCCTTATCGACACTGGAGCCGAGATCTCCTGCATCCCCCCATCACCGTCACCCAGCAACCTTCGACCAACATCACTGCAGTTATTCGCCGTCAACGGCACTCCCATCATCGGAGAAGTCGCACACGAAATTGACCTTGGCCTCCGTCGCCCGTTTGCCTGGACATTTGTGGTCGCTGACGTCACATCTCCAATTATCGGGGCGGATTTTCTGCAACACCATGACCTGATGGTCGACGTCAAACGATCCCGCCTAATCGATGTCCGATCAAACTCCCATTTTCAGGAACTCTCCGCAATCTCCAGCCACGCACCGACCCCTCAGCTCATCGACCGCAATGCACCTTTCGCAGACATCATTCTATCGTTCCCCAAAATCACGCGCCTCGCGCCTCCTGGGGCGTCAACCAATTCGAACGCGTTACACTTCATTGAAACAAACGGACCACCGTGTACAGCGCGGGCCAGGCGGTTACCCCCCGACAAACTGCAGGCAGCTAGACAAGAATTCGACTCATTAATGCGGGCCGGGATTTGTCGCCCATCGAAGTCTAACTGGTCAAGCCCTCTTCACATGGTTCAAAAAGCTGACGCTTCTTGGCGACCATGCGGAGACTACAGAAACCTCAACGCACTCACTCTACCAGATCGTTATCCGCTCCCATACCTGCACGATTTCGCCAACATACTGCGGGGTAAAACTATATTTTCAAAAATCGATTTACAAAAAGCTTTTCATCAGGTGCCCATCAACCCGGACGACGTCCCCAAGACCGCCATCATTACACCGTTCGGGTTGTACGAGTTCACCCACATGACGTTTGGGCTTCGCAACGCGGCACAAACTCTCCAGCGCTTGGTACACGAGGTCCTACGCGGGCTCGACTTTGTATTTTCATACATGGACGATATTTGCGTCGCTTCGGAGAACATCGACCAACACCGGCAACACCTGCGGGAAGTTTTTGAGCGACTGGCAAACCACAACCTGGCCATCAACGCCGCTAAATGCAGATTCGGCCAACCAGAACTCGAATTCTTAGGCCACCTCATCACTCGTCATGGAATATCTCCTCTCCGTTCCCGAGTTGAAGCAATCCAGCAGATCATGCGCCCCGAAACAATAAAGCAGTTAAAAGGATTTATTGCGGCCATCAACTTCTACCGGAAATTCATTCCCCATGCAGCAGAGGTGCAAATCCCCTTGTTGAAGATGGCACCTGGCAATCGGAAGAACGACAAAACTCCGCTGTCTTGGACGGAGACAGCTAGCAAGGCCTTTGACGACTGTCGCCAACTCCTGGCTGACGCGGTGCAGCTCGCACATCCTATGCCGAGCGCAGAACTATGCCTAGTAACCGACGCGTCGAATCTGGCCGCGGGAGCGGTCCTACATCAAATGGTCGACAACGTAGCGGAGCCGCTGGGATACTTTTCGAAAAAGTTTTCCACCACTCAGCAACGCTACTCAACATACGATCGCGAGTTCACCGCGATGTACATGGCGGTGCGTCACTTCCGTGACTTGCTAGAGGGGCGGGTTTTTCACATCCAAACCGATCACAAACCGCTCATCTTTGCCTTCAAACAGCGCCCAGAAAAATCATCGCCAAGACAGACAAATTATTTATCATTTATAGCTGAGTTCACCACCGACATCCGTCACATCAGGGGTGAGGACAACCCCGCCGCAGACTTGCTGTCACGGATTGGGGCGGTCGAGGCAAGGGACTTGTACAGTCAGCTCGCTGAATCGCAAGAGGCTGACACCGAACTCCGGCAATTACTGTCAGGTAAACCTTCGCATTCGCTGCAGCTAACCTCGCTTTCTTTCCCCCACTTAGCAAAGCCCATCATATGTGACGTTTCACACGGCCGGGTTCGTCCATTCATCACGAAGGTCCTGCGCAAACCGTTTTTCGATGCCACACACAACCTCTCACACCCAGGTCGGCGTGCTTCAGTGCGCTTGATGACAGAACGTTTTATCTGGCCGAACATCCGCCAGGACTGTGCTAGATTCCCAAGAACATGCGTTCCCTGCCAACGAACTAAAGTACACCGCCATTCCAGAGCTAAGCTACAGCACTACCAAGTCCCCGATCAGCGTTTTGCCGATATCAATATCGACGTGCTCGGACCCTTTCCCCCATCGGAGGGCTATCGTTATTTGTTGACTATTATAGACCGTTTCACGAGGTGGCCAGAGGCGATACCGTTAGTAGACATGACCGCCACCAGTTGCGCAAACGCCCTAATTACAGGATGGATCGCCCGTTTCGGAACACCCTCCCGGATTTCGTCCGATCAAGGTAGGCAGTTCACTTCGTCCATCTTCAGTGAACTGTGCAGGCGCACAGGCACAAACCACTCCATGACAACATCGTATCATCCACAGTCCAACGGAATCGTCGAACGACTCCATAGGACCCTGAAAGCGGCGATCAACTGCACCGACTCTGCGCACTGGACGAAGCATCTCCATCTCATCATGTTAGGTTTGCGATCAACATTAAAAGAAGACATCGGAGCTACCCCCGCGGAATTGGTCTACGGTACAACACTTCGACTCCCAGCCGATTTGGTAACTTCCACGCATGATAATCGCTCACAAACGGACTTCGTTTCGGACCTCCGTCGGAGGATGCAGCAAATCAGACCTCAGCAGACAGCCTGGCACTCGCAGCAGCGCCCGTTCGTAAATAAGGATCTAGCTAGTTCAACACATGCATTCATCCGAAACGATTCCGTAAAAGCGTCTATAGTTCCCCCATATGAGGGCCCATTCCGGATTGTCGAGCGCCACGACAAATACTTCACCCTCGAGGCCCGAGGCCGCTACACCAAAATTCCTATTGACCGACTTAAACCAGCACACTTGGAGCCGGCGGGAGACGAGGAGCCAACAGCTCCCTCCTCTTCGGCAGCCGAACAACCACCGCGCCACAACGTTCAGAGTCTCAGCCATTCCGCACCCGCTCTGGGCGCAACACACAAATTCCAAGGAGATTGCGTTAAAGTGCGGAAGGCTTCTGGGGGGCCCATGTGGCGGTGTGACGGCAGCTTTAGAGTAAGCAACAACTGACAGCTCCGGTCAGCCCATCGTCGACGCATCACGCCACCCAAAAAGCTCGATGAACCAGGGAAAGTTCCGTTGCATCGCCGCTGTGTTTTTTTTTACTCACTCATCGTCCGACATCCGTATCAAGCAGTCAAGTCCCTCCATCGCCTCCGTCGTTTTTGGGATTCCGCGTGCAGAGTTTTGTTCTTTTTTTGGGATAAGGAAATAAACTGCAAATTGAATTTTAGCCGTGGTTTTATTAACCTCCACATGTATTTGCTGTTGAAAGAAAGATACTTGCTCGTCGGCAGACTGCATAAAATAGATTTGATCCCAAACAATTTGGTTAACATCAGACACTAAGTCTTCGTAGCACAGATTTTTAAAGTCTCTGTAATGGTAGCTGTCGTTGCCACAATCATTGTTAAATTTAAATGTAAGATAAACTAAGTCATGCTTAGAGAAACCAGCTGCAGACAACTGATCATAGAATAACATTTTTGAGGTATCTCCTAAAAGAATGATATCCAGAAGAGTAGCAGAATCACCAGAGAAATGAGTAGGAGTAGTAACGTTAGCCGCATACAAATTTAAAGATCTCATAATGTCCAATATAGGACCTGATTCGGATTTGTCTAACAGGTTACAATTAAGGTCACCACAGAGCACAATGTTGGGAGAAGTGCAAGTAAGTACCTCTAAGCAATCAATTAGAGGTAGGAGGCTAATGCGTTTGTTAGGTCTGTAGGCTGCACCAATAGTGAGCTTTCCCCCTTTAGAGGAAATTTCAATAAAAAGCATTTCAATGGGACATACTTGGATAGATTGATGAACAACCTTGTATTTCAGGGACTGGCGAACGTAGATTGCTACACCATCTCCTGAGCGCATTTCCCTATCAGTTCTGTAAAGTCTATAACCGTGAAGACCATAGTATTGATCACTTTTTTCAGGCAGGAACCATGTTTCTGAGACACAAATTACATCAATTTGAGAATTTACAAAGGTGTACCGAAATTCATCAAGTTTTGGTTCCAAACTTTGCGCGTTGATGTGACAGATATGAATACCCTTACTCTGCGATTTAAACACTCTGATCATATTGTGAAGACTCCCATTAGTTGCACCGGCAGTGTACCCTCCACCAGCAGTTATATTATCCGGTGTGATGGGTAGTGAAGAAAGCACAAAGATTTAAAGAGAGAGTACCAATACGAGCAAAAAACAAGCTATAGCATTTATGACTTACCAAGGCCAATAGGGATTCTAAATTTAAATTAAAATTAAAAAGAAAAATTAATAATTTTAAAGTACAGAAAAGTATTAAAAAGTATTAAAAAGATGGAAGGAGAGGTAACTCTGGGCGCTTTTAATCGGCAGAAAATGATAATGGTAACACTGGAGCAGCATTATTGGTGTCATCGTTCGTTTGAGTGGCGACTATTGCATCTAGCTGTTCGGTGCTCTCAATCAGGTTACTTCTTTTGTCAGCGGTGAGCTTGATGTATACGGAGCCATGCTTTGTTAACGCAGAGTGAAGGAGCTTTCTTCGCTTATAAAGGGTTTTCCAATTGGGACTTGACAGCTTTGAATTTAATTTGTGAACGCACCCTTTTACTAATCATCAAACTGTCATTGTCAATTTATTCAGTAAACTCAACATTTTCATCATGGTGAAGTACACGAACGAGCAACGTCTGCAAATTATAATAATTTTCCGCAACTTGACCGCAATTTTGACCGCAACTTTAAGAGCGTTAACTCCAATTTTCGGTCGTAATTCTCGCCCTAATAGACAGGCAATAACAAGCTTAGTGCAAAGATTTGAGTCTACATATTCGTTGTGTGATGTTGCCGTGTCAGTGAGACAACGGGTTGGTCGAAGTGTCGAAAATATCGCTGTCGTTCAGGCATCCGTAACAAACGATCCAAATCAGTCAATTCCACGGCGTTCTCAAGAATTGGGTATCGCTCAGACCATATTATGGCGTATTTTGCATAAGGACCTTGGTTTACACCCATACAAGATCAAGCTGACTCAAGAATTGAAGCCGATGGACCATTTGAAGCGACGTACGTTCTCCGATTGGGCTCTGGAGAAGATGCGCCAAGATGATGAATTTCATCGCAAAATCATCTTCAGTGACGAAGCTCATTTTTGGCTCGATGGGTTCGTCAATAAACAAAATATGCGTTATTGGTCGGGTGAAAATCCACATGTGCTTCATGAATCACCACTTCATCCACAAACATAACTGTATGGTGCGGTTTGCATGCCGGCGGCCGGCGTTATTGGGCCATATATTTTCGTCGACGATAACGATCGTCACGTTACTGTGAATGGCCAGCGTTATCGCGCCATGGTTACCGATTATTTTTGGCCCGAATTGGAAGATATGGACTTGGACGACATGTGGTTTCAACAGGATGGTGCCACAAGCCACACAGCACACGTTACAATCGATTTATTGAAGAGTAAGTTTGATGAGCGTGTTATCTCAAGAAATGGGCCAGTCGATTGGCCGCCTCGTTCGTGCGATTTAACGCCTCTAGACTATTTTCTTTGTGGCTACGTTAAGTCATTGGTTTATGCCAACAAGCCGACGACGTTGGAAGAGCTCAGAGCCAACATTGAACGCGAAATAGCGGCCGTTTCGGCCGAAATGTGTGGCCGAGTCATCGAAAATTGGGTCCAACGAATCGACCACTGCAAACGTGCTCGCGGTGGCCATATGAACGGAGTCGAGTTCCATTCATAAATGTTTTGATTGTACTTCAAGCCGATAATAAAGTTTTTGAAATATCTGGTTTGCGTTTTATTTAAAAAAAAAGTTGTCAAGTCCTTTTTGGAAAACCCTGTACTTGGAAGCCATAAATGTGCGTTACATTTTCATCACTCAGGAATTCCAAAAAGAACAGCATCCGTAGAAACCTCCTTACGCTCGAACGCATCGACTTGACTCCGCAGCTGAAGTAGGTCCTCTCTGAGAGCTGCAGCTATAATCTTTTCGGCTTCTAACTTCTCGACGCGTGTAACGACATTTAACAAATTGGCATTAACGTCATCCAGCTTATAAGACCAACATTTTTTAATTTCTTCGATCTTCTTGCAAAACTCGCCACGAAGATTATCTATTTCTGTCTTGATGGTGTCTATTAGAAGTTCACTTTGTTTGTCCATTCGCTCTTCAAGTTTTTGCAGGGAGAAGGCCGAGATACCGTGGTTGGCGTTTGCTGGAGAATGCTTCTGCGACGGAGTAGAGGGCAGGGGTTTGGAAGTAGAAGCTTTCGACCGTGTACTCATTTTACTTTAATTTATAAATCAAGAGCTAAAGAAAGTCTTACGAAAAGTGGCGTGAAAGTGGAGATTTGACTAGGATGATTTAGATGTTGATTCTTTAGTTAATTGAAATTATGATAGTGTCCGATAAAGGAGTACACGTATTAAAATTATGCAAAAATCGGAGCACTCAAAGCAAAGACGTCTATTCACTACCGCACATACTACCACGAATGGTTGGCAACAATTAAGCCACTGCTCAGCAACAATTAAGGGCATGATAAATTTGATACGCAATCTTACATAGAGAAGGTCATCTGTTAGATATGTCAATATGCTCGTCTTTGACCACGAATATCAGAAATGGCAGGGAAGGTACAGTAATTTTTAGTACAGATTAAGAAACTGTATGTCAATAACATTCACTCGCTATAATATCTTGCTATTCGAGCTCCAACTTTTGAAAATCCCTCTCTATGGACGTTAACCTACCAATCCTGTCTATTTGATACACTATAATGTCAAATAAAAAAAAAACTTTACATTGAGAATTTTTATGTCAAATAAAAAAATGTTTGTGGGCCAAAATTAAAAATTTGGGCTTCGTCATGACGAGCGAAATTTTATATATTTTAATCCAGTTAAAAAATCACAGAAATCCGTCCAGAACTCGAGGTGCTACACACGGGCAAAAATTTGACTTTTCTTACAGCATGAGAGCTTCGCTCGCTCCGCTCTAATTACATGAGCCGAAAAACATCGCCTGCAGAACAAAAGCATTCAAGCTATGACTTGGAGGCACTGGCAGTCGTAGTAGCCGTCAACAAATTTTGCGTGTACTTATTGGGACAACTGTTTAAACTCGTCACAGACTCTAAAGTCTTCGAATTAACCTTAAAGCACGTTGGGCAATATTATTAGAAGAGTACCAGTACACCGTTTAACATAGAAGTTGGTCAAAATTACGTCACGCTGACGCATTAAGTAGATATCCTATTTCTTTGGTAGTCCAGCTATGTGAAGATAGGTCATTTTTAGAAAGAGTTAGGAACGCCCAGAAGAACGATTTGAATCTGAATGTATTGATTGAAAGCGTGAGCGAGGGGCCAAGGAACGGTCATGTTGTTGAGGGTGATATATTGTACAAGGTTGATGACGGCGATAAACGTTTTGCGGTTCCGATGGATATGCAGACAGAAGTAATCAGAAGGGCACTATTGTTGAAAGAAGTGTACTTCAAAAACATGACATCGAAAATCGAGAAGTGTATCGAATTTTGCATTCCATGCATCCTGGCGGAAAGGAAGAGAGGGATGAAGGAGGGAATTTTACATCCAATACCGAAAGGCAAGAAACCTTTGGATACTTTATATGGATCATTTAGGGCCAATGGCGACAGCCATCAACTTTCAATCGTTGATGGATTCACCAAATTTGTATGGCTGTTTCCAGTGAAAACATTGTCTACAAGAGAAGCTATTAAAAAACTCCAGGAAGTTTGGGAAACGTTTGGGAATCCGAGGAGACTAATTGTGGATGAGGGAGGAGCGTTTGTGGCTAAGGAGTTCATAGAGTACTGCGAACAAGAAAATATTCAGTTGTTGCATATCAGAGTGGGGATTCCTAGAGGTAACGGACAGATTGAACGAATTCATCGTATCATCATCCCAGCGTTAACAAAGCTATCACTTGAGAATCCGAATAAACGGTACAAAGAAGTTAACAACACATCTCTGAAGAAGCTGCCGACGGGTGTCAACAATAATCTTCGCAAGACACAAATTTCCGGGAGATAATCGAAGAGGAGCTAAGGATTCTATGTCAAGAAGAACGAGAGTTGTTGCGGGAAGATGCGAGGAGAAACTTACTAAAAATCTTCTTCTTCTTCTTCTTTTCCTTTTTCCTGCGTTGTTATGGTCAGAAGTGTAGGACCATAACCTTCCCACTTAACTGCATTCCTACTGGTCCGCTTGTGGGGTCCGCCGGTTTGACCTCAGAAAGTAGCGGCAGGCTTCCCGGTTTGGGATTACTTCATCGCTGAGGCCAATCAAATGCTGGTGTTTTTGCATTTGTTTGCACCAATCGTTTTTCGGCCTGCCTTTTTTGCGTGTTGAAATTGGAACGTTGATTGATATCGCCTTTTGGACGGGATTCAAAGGATCTCTTCTTTGAACATGGCATGGTCGGTCGCGCTCTATCTTTCTTGTGATGGTTTCTTTTACGTGGAGGCTTCCTCGGATCTTTGAACTTCTAATTCTGTCACGCTTTGTTAGGCCCGCTGTCATGCGAAGCATCTTCATCTCAGCTGCCGTTAATTTGCTCTCATACTTTTTGTGCATTGTCCAGCATTGTGAACCGTATGTGAGCGCCGAACGTACAACTGAAGTGTAGAGCCTTCCTTTTAGCTTAGGGGGCATTTTTCGATCACAGAAGATGGCGGAGTTTTCCCGCCACTTCATCCACCCTACGCTTACGCGATGGTTGATGTCGTCATCACAAGTTGCTTCTTTATTAATCATAGATCCCAGATATTTAAACTTTTCACACTTGGGAAGCACTCTTCCATTCAAGTAAATGTCTGGAATAGGCTGATGAGGGTCAGAGAACGGGCAGCACAGATACTCTGTCTTCTTTGAACTAATACGATACCCGTGTCCCTCAAAAATGTCCACCCATACATCAAGTGCTCGTTGTAGGGACGCCTGATCATCACTTATAATGGCTCCATCGTCAGCAAAGAATAGCTGGCGCACATTGGGGTCCGTCACTTTACCTTCAAGCAAGCAATCAAGGACTGCTATAAAAAGCAGTGGGCTGAGGACGCTCCCTTGGTGTACACCGACTTTGATTGCGAACTCTTCGGTGACTCCTGCGGTGCATCTTACTCTTGTCGTTGCTCTCTCGTACATGTCCATAATCACTCGCACGTAGGTTTCTGGAACTCCTTTTTGTCTTAGCGCTACCCATAAACGATCTCTTGGTTGCCGGTCAAAGGCCTTCTCGAAATCAAACAACACCACATGCAAGTCCTTTGACGAATCACGATGCTTTTCCATCATGATCCTTATACTTTGGATTGCATCTGTTGTTGATTTACCCGAGACAAACCTGCACTGGTCATCAGATAGTCGTATTATTTTCCGCAGTCGGCTATCTAATACCCGTTCAACGATCTTCATGGTGTGCGACATCAGCTTGACAGAACGGTAGTTATCGCAATTTCGCGTATCACCCTTTCCTTTGTGCAAAGGAAGAAGATAGCTTTCCCTCCATTGATTAGGCATAGTGTCGCCTCTCATAAGTTTGGAGATAAGAACCATGAGCCATCTAGACCCGTAGTCTCCCATCTTTTTCCAGAACTCAAAAGGGTATCCCGTCCAGCCCAACAGCTTTTCTTTTCTTGGAGTTTTTAACCGCGTACCGAACTTCTTCGATTGTGATGTCGGATATTTCGGCATGATTCGGGGCGGCTCTTGGAAAGTACACTCGGGGAAACTGTTCGTTCAGAAGTTCCTCGCAATACTGTCGCCATCTGTGGAGAATTTTTTCGTCTTCCACAAGGAGTTGGCCTTCAGCATTGTTAATAAACTTTGGGAAACGAATCTCCTGAGCATTTCTTCTTCTCAGGGCGGCTATCTTAAAGATATTTGCTCCTTTGTTCAAATTGCTTTGTCGAAGCTCCTGGGTAGCCTGGTTCCTGTCAGACGCGGAAGACGATATTTCTTCCAACTCCTGATAGAGGCCTTCCATGCTTTTCGCTTTGAATTCGGCGCATTTTTTCTTCGCGATACCTTTGCAACATCTATATACCTTTTCACGGCGAGCTTTTTCCTCTCTATTAGTAGAAGATCACTTTGACCAAGCTTGGAAAGCCATTTCCTTTTCGTGTATCACTGCTTTGGCTTCGTCTGTCCAACACCAGGTTTCTTTTGCGTGTTGGCAGAGGCCTTTATCTCCAGGCCAGATTGTTGTAGGGAATCCCACATGTCTTGTGCTCTGCACTCCTCATTACCGACCTCATCGATAATGGAAGAGAGGTAGTTTTTCATGTTGGTAATAAAAGCTTCGCCTTTCCTTTATCCAGCTTATACCACTTGATTCTCTCAGACACCTTCGTTTGCTGCTTTGACTTCTTTCTCGCATCCATAAAAAATTCAGTCAGGAGGAGACGGTGTTGAGGGGCGATCGCGTCTCCCAGGATCACTTTGCAATCTTTAGCTCGTGGCTTCATGAAACTGGATACCAAATGATAGTCTATTGGAGTTTCATTTCCGCCGCTGCTATAAGTGATCAGGTGCCGGCTTTGTTTGACGAACATGGTATTTAGCACTATAAGACCGTACGACTTGCAGATGTTTAGGATATCGTCACCTGAAGAGTTCCTGGTGCCGTATCCCAGCCCTCCGTGGTAGTCTTCATAGTCTTCGCTTGTCTTCCCGACATGTCCGTTTAAATCTCCCCCAACAAACAAAAGCTCTTCTTTGGGATGATTTTGACAAGGTTGTGGAAATCTAGCCAGAATGCATCTTTTTCTTTTTGTTCGCATCCTACTTGAAAGGCTTATGCGCTTACGATGTTCCACACCTCACCATGCATCACCAATTTGAGAGCCATCAAACGGTCACTGGACTTTGAAATGGTTGAGACGTTGCCAAGTAGCTCTGCCGCAAGGATGATGAAACTTACTAAAAATGCAGGCAGAAAATAAAAGGTTATTTGATAAGAAACGGAAGGCTGCTCCTCATTATAAAATCGGAGACTTGGTGGCTATCGAACGGACTCAATTTGGGGTGGGCCTTAAAATTCGCGCAAAATTCTTGGGTCCTTATAAAATAGTAAGTATAAATTAATCCTGCTCGTTTTCAAGTAGAAAAAGTTGGCGAGCAGGAGGGTTCGAGGCAGACATCGACCAGCATCGACAAAGTCAAGGCGTATTGCGGATATCAACACGATGAAGACTTAGCAGAAGTGACAGGCATCAGTCAAGACGGCCGAGTGTGGGATGCAGGCAGCCCTAGGTCTGTGCAGTTGACCGCACACCCACGAGCCGAGCGAAGAGTAGAGAAGTAGCCGCGAACAGATGTACACAGCCGACTCCCCTTTTTACGGGTGTGAAAAACCTTTTTTCTTTGTTATTTTATATTTGTAATAAACTACGTGTTGGATTGGAATTCTGTTCTTTTTTTTTTCTTTTCTAGGTCTTTACTTCTCTAGAAAATCTATTTTTGAATTGGGCATACACTACCGAAAAGACGATCGATTTTGACAGTTCACACAGAATAACACCTCTTGAAAAGAAATTACGTCATAAACTTGTTTTTTTTAAATTGGGCAAATTTACAAAAGCTGTGTTCAGTGACGAAAAAATCAGAACAGAACAGGACAGGACAGCACAGATTCGTGAAAACTGTCAGATTAAGTTAGAACAGAAAAGTACAGCCGTATGTTAGTTGTCAAAAATCGGAAAACATCTTATATGTCAGATTGTAATAAACATGTTTTAGAATTAAATAATAAACAAGAGTGAATTCACATAAAAATGCTTTGGAAGAGTTGTGGCGGGCACTGATGGTGAAATTAGTGTGATTAGTGACTCGTCAACAACATTTTTCAGTGATGATATGTATGTTTTAGCGAGGACTTTAGTGTTTTTTCAATGACAGCTGCTTTTGACACTTTTCACCAATCTGTTCTGACTCCAGAGTAGGTGCAGAAAATCGTGTTCTGAAGTGTCGGAAACACCGTCACTGAACACCAAGCAGAACACTTTCGGACAGAAATGTTTGTCAATGAACAGCAAAGGTGTACTTTTCTGTCCGGAACAGGCTAAAAGAATGTCGCTTCAGGCCTTAAGAGCGTCAATAATGAAATGACTAGGAAGTATCATTCACGAACGTAGTCCAGTAATTAAGCAACATAAACTGCCCATCAAGTAATTCACCACTGTCACTGTCACTTATCTAAGTCAGCTGGTTGTGTTTCATAAGTACCCACACCGCTTCAACTTGTTTTCTTTTTATTTCGCTCGAAAATATTTCGTTAACGAATGGAGTCCTCCAAACTTTTGCAGGCCTTAAGGCTATCCCTTCAATCGATACGCTCTTATGGGAAACACAACAAGAAATACCTTTACAAAAACGGTGTGAAATATCAAGGCATCTATTACTACCCTCGGTAAGTTCCCCATCACGTAACCTAACTAAACCTCTAACATCGCTACATCTAGAACTCCAGACCACAAAGATCCGCCCGTAATACCGGCAAAGCTGTTCCGCGTCCAACGCATCAAACCCTACAAAGGCAACCCGTACTGGGAGAAGAGAATCCTTGACGAACTAGGTTTGGGTGAGGATGTTAAAGCCGGCCACTTCACTGTTGTAAAGAATATCCCCGAGAACAACGCCAGACTATGGAAAATCAAGCATCTCATTCGTGTCTCGCCAATCACATTTCCGCATGGCGAACCGACTGAAGACGACATTAACCATACAATCCTGAAGGAGAATGGCGAATGTTTAGTCGTCAAAGAGATCGGGAAAACAATCAACGAGCGTTTCCAAGCTGTAGAGGAATTCGAAGGCGATCCAAAGAGACTCGACACCGACCTTCTACGCAAAGACAGTCGTTTGAAATGGCTTAACAACTGGTAGTTGAAAATAAAATGTTTTATTTAAGTCAACATTATCTCTTCCCTTTTCCTTATCTCTTCCCTTTTCCTAATCTCCATTAAGTGCACTTCCACTGCAACCTTTGGCCCGAGAGTTTTGCAACCAGACGTAGCAAACAGTCTACTGTCTTCATCAAAAACTATATTTTCCTCGATGATGGTGCTGCGAAAGAGAAATATACAATCACAAAACCGTGGCAATTCATCGCCTAACTTACTTGACAACTTCTGGTTGTGGAGTTACACCCCATCGCTTGAATTCTGCTTCAATACAATGGTAGACATGTGACTTTTCCATAGGCAAAAAAGGAATGTAGTGGTCCACTACGAATGATGTGACCAAACTCGATTTTTTCATGCCATTTTCGAGATTGTACGCTGCAGTTTCAATGACTCTCTCGAATTCACTCAACTTCGTTCGCTCTCGCAGGACTCCCCGAGACATCAACTCGCCTAAACGCCGGGCTATTTGAACGCCAGCAGTGTTTGATAAGAGCACGAATACAGCGAAACTGTGATCGACTCCCTTGATGGGGAAACCATAGTCGACCAACGATGTAAGTGATTCAAATATGCCCGGCGGCATTTTGTCAACCTCATCGAAGATGAATAGAGACCGGGGACATGCAGCTATCCCTTCAGTGATTTCTTTGTGTATTCTTTCCTATTGATTGAAACAAATTGAATGAATACACAATATACATACCTATAAAGCTTACTTTATATTTCTCTATCTCCGATTGGAGCGGAAAATCGCCACGACCCTTGTATAAGTGCACAAATTTGCTTTCTAGCCCTTTTTTGTATAATGATTTTGCAATGAATTCAGCGACGTAATTCTTCCCTGTTCCTTGTGTGCCGTGAAAGCTTAACACGAGTGGTTTCTTTGGCTTACGGACGCCACTGAAGTGCGCTCGTATAGCCGGGACTAGCTGTTGTATCACAATATGTTGTCCAAATAAGTTCGATTTCATTTCCCTTTCGAGTTCTGCGGCGGATAAGTTCGGAAATAAGTTGATCGATATATGCTGTTATATTATGATACTCACTTTCGGTGTCGGCCATAATAAAGTCTGCATTGCAGCACTCGCTAAATCGGCAAAAATAATCGAACTTATATCCTAGTCCGGCAGCTATACCTAGCCCAACCGATATCGATATAGGATCAAAAAGACTCTGCGCATATTTTACGTAGACTACGAGCAATAATAAACCCTTTAAACCTGGCATGCTAAGTAATTTTGTCTATTTCGTATATTTTACATGAAGACAAGCAGGCACTGGTGTCTCCTTCAATTGACAGCCTGACAGATGGTGGATATAGTCATTAATTGCCATGTTTTTGGTTAGTTTTTCAATTTGAAGTATTCACCACAAGAATTTCTGAGCTGTACCGATCGTTAATATAAGTAAGTACTACTCCCATATACTAAGCTGAACACTAATCGTTTTCTATTATCATTTCATTTTAATTTGAACCAAACCATGACATATTCGCATTACTCTGTTAACACTCCCCGCTCGGCCGCCATTTGTAAAACTACTTCCATCTGACAGTTGTGCGGTGGAAAAGTGGGGAAATCTCTTTTTACGTGAAACTCATTCACCAAACTCGTGGCGAAATATTTTAATCACTTATTCTACATAAATAAACTCAGAAAACCGTAAATATTTTGCGAAAACAAACATTAATCGATATAAATTTCAATTTGTGAATATTTTTCTTCTCATTATTAGATGCCGGGTGTGGAAACAGCAAAACCATCATGGGCCGATGAAGTTGAGCTTGATTCGGGTGGCCTGCCACCATCGACCGAAACAGTTGACAAAGACCTTATACACGTTGTCGAATATAAATACAACGAGGATGACAAAAAGGTCAAGGTAATACGTACATATAAATTAGCAACGCGTGTTGTCCCGAAAACAGTAGCGAAACGACGTACTTGGGCCAAATTTGGCGATTCCAAGGATGACGGGCCCGGTACCAATTCACAGACAACCATGGTCTCTGAAGAGATCTTCATGCAATTTCTCAACTCTAAGGAAGAGGAGAAAGCTTATGATAACCTCTTGGATCCATCGAAGAATATTGCAAAATGTCGTATTTGCGCCGGTGAGCATTGGTCTCTTCATTGTCCATACAAGGGTACGTCGAAAGATACACTATTGATGGAAAATAAACCAGCGCCGACGACGTCGGATGCACCGAAAACCGGCAAGTATGTACCACCGTGTATGAAGGACAGTCAGAAGGGCGGACCGGGTATGCGTGGACGTGATGATACCGCTGCTATTCGAATTTCTAATCTTTCCGAATCGATGACCGAAGCTGATTTGGAAGAATTGGTAAAGAAAATCGGACAGCATGTGAAAATGTATTTGGCCAGAGATAAGAATACCGGTCTGTGTAAGGGTTTCGCTTATGTGCACTTCAAGCAGAGGAAAGACGCGGCTGCAGCTATTGAGATTCTCAATGGACATGGGTATGATCATTTGATTTTGAACGTAGAGTGGTCAAAACCGCAGACTAACTAATTTTTTCCCATAATTTTGTAATCGAGAAAAGAGAAATAAAATAGAATCAAAGTGGAAATGTTTTTGTTTGGTTGCCAATGAAAAAGCGGGCCATGGCAGCGGGCGATATTCGGGCGTGGGGTCTCATCTGTATTCTCAAATGCATTTTTTGGGGGGCGAAATCTTTCCCTATATAGGGAATTCTTGGGATGGCAGCCAATCTAAATAGCAGGAGTGTGTGCGAACCCTGAGATCCTTCTATCCGAACATTTCCTAAGGGGTCATGTACTAGAGTCCACAAAAGGTCGAGAAGTGGATATCAATCGTCAACAATAGCTCAATCCACTAAAAAAGCCAGACGACTTGGCTCTCGTATTGTAGGTTTATAGGTCGTATCGATCAACCAACAGCCTCGGACACGGGCGGATTACATGTTGACAACCCTGCAAACGTCCTAAAGTGCACGCGTGTCAGTCCTTTAGCTGGAATAAAATAACAAGTCCTACCCTGGGTAAGGAGTATAACTTTATCGCA
The DNA here is from genome assembly GCA_958301585.1 of Merodon equestris. Taxonomy (NCBI): domain Eukaryota; kingdom Metazoa; phylum Arthropoda; class Insecta; order Diptera; family Syrphidae; genus Merodon; species Merodon equestris. The sequence continues at coordinate 120,775,491 of OY284415.1, forward strand.
ACGATTTAGGCTAATAGACCTGGCGACGGGACACAATCCCTCAGTAGTAAGCCTCGGATTATTATGCGGATTTCAAGTCAAGTAAGTTCGCCAACTATTTCGCATCGGTCGCAAGCACTCTCAAAACCAGACGCACACAGCGCAAATCATAGAACATCAACCGAGACGCCATGGAGTGATCAGTTTTTTGCCTCCACCTACAAGAAGAGATGAGTGCATTTGGAATATACCAATTTCCCTGTACGATGTGATCGGGGCGAAGCATAACCGTTGAATGGAATCTCAGCATAGCTCGTTGGTCGGTATTCCTATACCTTGCTAACAGGAAATCTTCTTGAAGTCTGGTCTTGATCAACGCGTTGCCTTTATCAGCTACAAGTAATTAAAGATTTCATGTACCTTGGGGCCTTATAGCACACCTGAGTGCTGTATTTTTTTATTGACAAAATGATCGAACGTCTAAGATGGTTGGGCCATGTAGAGCGAATCGGTACTATGGGTACTACTCAGGCCTAAACAATTTTCAACTGCAATGCCAAGGAACAACACAACAGAGGACAAACACATCTAAGATAGCGCATACGGATGGAATGGTGCTCAATCAACTAGACGCGCAGCATTGAAAGCAGCTGGCTATATATCGTGCCGGAGTATAGTATAACGCCTCTGAGTGAACAACTTGCGTCCGCCAGCAAACAAGAGCCAAAACCAGTAGAGAAGTATCAGACTAACTAAGCCAACCCCTCTGAGGAAAACCGGAATAAGCTTAAACTAGTCAGAACGGAGTGCAATACATTGGTTAGCAGAAAGTGTTACAATATCCCAAGAGTAGCAAAAACGTTGGGCCATTCGTAAAGAAAATAAAGAATTTTGCCTCGTCTCTACATATCCCTGCCCTTAGCTCTGTTTGCGAAGCCAATCTAATTGCGACTCAACAATTTCAGTTTCCACTCTGCCTCGGCCTGTGCTTGACTGCGTCGAATCTTGAAATCTGCACTGGCAAAACCACTGCGTATTCATCTGTCCTACCCTTCTAGTCTATTTCCGAGTTGATAGAAAACACAAATTGTCCGGTCTTTTCCTAAAAAGGGCGAATCTTCGTCTCTCCCCAACTACCGACCTATTACTCTATCGTCCCTTCTTTTAAGAAAGAAACGTAGCTTCCGTAGCAACAGATCCACTGGTGATTTGATGGTTTATTTCATTGAAAAGTGGACCCAATCTTTACACAACCTAGAAGCAAGATCGATGGGCATCCACCTTGGGATCTGGCTAGAACAATATCTATATTTTGACAAGCATGAAGATGCTGCTTTGGCGAGAGCCCAGGGCGCTTTCGCTCTGACAAACGTTAGCAGCCAACTTGATTCCAGGGTGAGGGTAATCGACTACAAGACCTTAATCAGGCTCATGATTACCTATGGATGTCCTGTGTGATTCAATATGACAGCCAGCTTAATGGAAAGGATTCGGGTGTTTGAGAGGCTGAGACATTGCCTCTTGTCTCGGGATACATAAGACACCCGAATCTAAATATACGAAATTTTACTCTAACGCCGTCCTATATAAGAGGAATTTACGTGTGGATAATTCTCTGATTAAACGCTAACGACCGCTGGACGATCGCTGACTGGAAGCGAATTACCATCAAGGACCGTACGAATAATGTTAGACCTAAATATAAGTGTAAGCCCAACATTCCCAAGTCCCTTAACCCACCTGAATCTGGACCCTCTCCCCTCCTCACAATCGAGAAGCTAACTGGGATTTAAGGCTAGAAATATTCCCTCTCCCTATAACTCCCAAATCAGCAGCTACCCTCAATATCCACATAATAATTTATCTAACAGAATAGGCACCCATAGCCGAGTATTCTTTAACGTTACGCCCGGCTCTTGGTACTCGTCCCTCTTACCGAATCCCAACCCCCAGGCTTCTCATAATAGCACGTATTAACAGTATTGAAGCTTTAAACACTCTCACACTTTGGACCCAACTCCCTGCACCTCCACAGCTTCTTACAACACCCCTTTCCCTCTTTGTTAGATTCACTCTTCCCTCCCACGGCCAGACTCACCAAACATCTTACTGAACTCTATTTTTCAAAAAACTACTTTAAGTCCTAACCTAAGCCACATTACATCTACGAATTACCCACCGAATATTTCGACGAATCTATGCTCCAGCACTAGAGACAGCGAGCTGTTTAAATCAGATTTCACTATGTTTCGGGCCGATGGACATGACAACTCTGCCGAACCGGATGGTCACGGAGTTCTCTTAACAATCCACAACCGTTATGATCCCTTGGACCCTTGCCCTTCAAATCGTTGAATTCTGCTGACTTCAACTTCACTAATGCTTCGATAAGTCTCTTACCTGCTGCTACTTAAGACCCTCACAGCCTACACATTACTATCAGCTCGCCGTTGATTTCATCGACTCCATATTTGATACCGCCGAATCCAATGACGTTATCATCATCTGTGTCGATTTCAATCTCCCGCATCTGAAATGCGTTCAATGCGATGATGAGACCCATTATATCGCCGTTAACCCCTCTTCAGGCAAACAAATTCTTTTCATATATCATCTTCTGAGTCCGGCCTTCTGCAACTCAATAACATCATCAATAACATGGACAGACAACTCGACCCTTCATCCACCTTTATCGGTAACTTTTCACTCGAGACTCAATCCACCATTCTTCCCTCCGAAAATACATACTGTTTCAAAATCCGGAAAGCTGACCTCGCGAAATTGAATTTTCTCAATAACTCTTCCAACGAACCCGAAATAATCGCCAACTTCTTTGTTCATTTCCTCAGCCAATCATTCGCCGATCAGGATCTTCAACCCGATCACGACTATTTTCCATATTTGAAAGACTCCCCCCCGACATCTCTTGTCGCAACCTAAAGGACTACTTTTCAGGTCCCGACTGTCTGCCTGATATAGTTTTAAAAACGTGCATGAACCATTTTATTTTATCCCTTACCGCTTTATTTCAAAGCTCTATCTCTCCAGTACTGTTTCCTAAGCTTTGGAATTATGCTTATATTATTCCAGTCTATAAAAAAGGACTGAAAAATGATGTAGGTTAGGTTAGGTTAGAGAAGGGGAGTGTGATGGTTAAGCATCACTTCCACTCGGAGGCCGAGAGGCCAATTGTGATTCCCTTCATTTGTGTGGGTACACATAAAATTGACCTGTCCTATCACGTGGTGGCTGAAACCACCCCGTGCTCTTAATGAATTTTAGAAGATCCGATATATCTGCATTAGCCACATCCGCAATCTCTGTAAAGAATCTTTGGCCTAGCGACGCTAGGCGTCGATTCTGGAGAGCTGGGCAGTGGCAAAGCAGATGTTGGATCGTCTCAGTTTCTTCCGCCGCAGCTCCGGCAGAGATCGCTGGATCCCGAGTCCCATTTCCGGAGCATTGCTCCAATGGGACAGTGTCCTGTGATCACTCCGACGAGCATACGGATCGAGTTTCGGTCCATCGCCAAGAGCTTCTTTGTTTTTCCGATATTGAGCTCTGGCCACGATGATCTTGTCGTGTAGCTGTCGTTTCTTGTAAACCAAGACGAGTTGGCTTCTTTGATGATTATGTCATTTATGATCCGGTATAATGCGCTGATCGGTGGTTGCAATGCCGTGTCCGCTTCGCTGATGCCCAGTTCAGACCCTTGCCTGGCCAGTTCGTCTGCTCTTTCGTACCCTGCGATTGAGCTGTGGCCCGGGACCCAGCAGAGTTTGACTTTCTGGTGTCTGATGGACTTTAGTGAGTCGCGACATTTCATGACAGCCTTTGATCTCGTTATATGTACAGTATTCTATTGACTTCAGTGCAGCCTGGCTGTATACGAAGATAGTGATATCAGATGGTGGGATATCGGTTACCTGTAGGTGTTTGGCTGTTTTCTCTATTGCCAGGATTTCTGCTTGAAAAACGCTGCACAGATCAGGGAGTCTGAATGATTCCTGTTTGTGTAGGGTATCAGAGTAGAACCCGGCCCCAGTGCCTGTGGTCATTTTCGATCCGTCGGTGAAGAGAGTGATCTCGTGGTCGTTGATTACGGCATTTGAAAGCCACTCTTCTTGGGTCTGATGATTGCTGTGTACATCCAATGAATGATGTACTGTTGCAAGCCCCTTCTTTTTTCGAAGGTCTTTTTGCATGCATAAAAAGCATCATCCTTTCCCCCAAGTTCCTTTTCCAGAGTTTGGAGTCAATAATGATGCCTAGATATGTGGCTTCCGCTTTGAGTTTGAGTGGAGTACCGTCTAACTTTGGGGGAGCAAATATCGGAATTTTCCTTTTCCCGGTGAACAAGACCAGCTCGGTTTTCTCAGACCGTTCTGTCTTGCCCACGAGGAGAGTTCCCTCAACGCAGATTCCATTAGTTCACTGATAGTTGGTAGAAATTTACCTTTTATCAAGATAACCAGGTCATCCGCGTACGCTATGATCTTTGTGTCTTTCTCCATAAAGAATTTGAGGATTTTGTTGACTGTAAGAAGCCACAGTAGGGGGTAGAGAACTCCCCCCTGCGGTGTGCCTCTAGTTGTCACTTTCCTTATAGAGCTGTGTCCAATGTCTGCATTGATAATTCTGTTCTTCAACATATTTTCAATCCAGATTACAATGGATTTGTCTACTTTTATGTCCTCTAGAGCTGTTATTATGGCCTCTGTGTTTACATTGTTGAAGGCCCCCTCTATATCGAGGAAGGCTGCCATTGTAAACTCTTTTAGGTTCAACGAGCTCTCAATTTCACGGACAACACTATGTAGAGCACTTTCAACTGATCTGCCTTTAAGGTAGGCGTGTTGAGTGTTGCATAAGTTGCGTGAGTTGATGATGTCCTCTGATGTCAAGGAGTTCTGTGACAAGCCCTCGTGAGCAACCTAGGCCACGTCCGCGGCGTTCAAACTCATCTAATCAGTCTGTGAAGGCCAGTGTTCAAGAAGGTCCAAGTTTGTCATATCGGCGTCGTTCGCAGCAGTTAGGCATCAGCGGGACCACTTTGCGGAGAATTTTAAAACATGATCTTCACTTATTTCCATACAAAGTGCAGATAGCTCAAAGAATTTTGCCACAAGATGAGCCACGGCGCTTGGCATGCGCACAAAATGTCGTTGCAATGATTAATTCTGGCAGCAAATTTTGATGACCGATTAGGCACATTTTACGCTCTCTGGCTCAGTTAATAAACAAAATTGTCGCTTCTGAGGCATCGAAAATCCTCACATTATTCACGAAGAGCCGCTATATGATCAAAAAGTTACTGTTTGAGCCGGTGTATGCGCTAAAACCATCATTGGATCGTATTTCTTCAAAGTTGGCGATAGACTGGATGGCGATCGATATCGGTGGATGTTGGCCCATTATGTGGTCCCAGAAATGCGTAAAAAGGGCTTATTTCACTTTTGGTTTCAACAAGACGGCGCGACATGCCATACTGCGGACAAAACGATGAACCTTTTGCGTAAAAAGTTCCCATTAAGATTGGTGTCAAAAATGGACGCTATTGACTGGCCTTCGAGATCGCCGGATTTGACTCCTCCAGACTTTTTTCTTTGGGGATACCTGAAAAGCAAGGTGTACGCTAACGGCCCGAAGACAATAGAATAGCTCAAAGGAAACACTCGTGCGGAAATCGCAGAAATTTCGACCGAAATGCTCGAAAATGTCATGGAGAATGCGCGAAAACGAGCCCATTTTTGCATCGGCAATAAAGGCGGTCATTTAATTGATATTGTTTTCCAAAATAAATCAAAATAAATTTTAAAGGTCTATATTGAGTAAAATTTTTTGAATTCTCAAAATCGGTTGAGAATTATTGAAGTTATTCGAAATTTACATCGACCCATATGAGAAGGCGCACCCTGTACCTTTATTTCTTTCCACTGTGTACCCCGCGCGCAAGCGATTGGAAAAAATGCTAACGAGGTGGGGCACAGTGTGGGTTTGTGCCTTTTGAAGCATGGCTGGCAAAAATCGTCCGGCCCCGGAGATTTAAAAGGTTTGGACGAATTTATTGCCCAGTATACTTTATCCATTGTAATAATTTCGTTTAATACTTCTTCGGTTGTGTAAACCGTTGGAACCGTCGTCGTTTACAGCCTGGGAAGTTGGTTTCAGTCAGTTTTTCCGACTTGATTCTGTCCAAGAACCATCTGGTTTAAGGATGAATCCCGGGATGCAGGGGTCCTTATATTGGATCTTTCTTGCGGCTTCGTTGAGATCCTCTATTGATTCGCAGAACTCCTGCCAGGATTTAGATGTTGCTGCTCTTGTTTTGCTCTTTTATTCGCGGCATGACAACTCTGCCGACCCGGATGGTCGCGGAGTGCTCTTAACAATCCACAGCCGCTTCAAATTGTCGAATTCCGTTGACTTAAATTTCACTAATGCCTCGATGCCTCGTCTGATGGTACCTTCACCGAGTCTAAAGCAGAAACTCTCAGTTTATTGTTGCAGACCCATTTCCCGGGAAATCAGACTGTCATCGGCTCGTTGCACACTCCCTCATTGGTAACTGCGACCGAAACGATGAAAACAACTCGGCGTAGCTGGTATGTTGCGTCACGCGTGGCAACTACTGACGCCATCGAATTTGCTGTGGCATCTTTCGATGGCTTCAAGTTGCCGGGCACTGATGGGATATACCTTGTTATGCTGTAAAAAGGTATAAGACAGCTGCTTCCTACTCTGAAAAGAATTTTCACGGCTAGCCTGGCACTTGCCTACATACGGCGCGCGGTGAAAGTGGTCTTTATTCCTAAAATAGGGAAAGAAGATTACTCACTCGCCAAGAGCTTTAGACCAATCAGTCCAAAATCCTTGTTGCTGAAAAGCATGGAGAGACTAGTAGCTACTTTCGACAGAATTTGTAACGCTGCTAGGACGACATGACGTAGATGAAGCACTGGTTTTGTGGATCAAAGCAATGCTGTTGCACAGGACATTGATCGCTGATGAAGGCCTCGATCAATGTGTCAAGTCTAGAGTAAACAGGGGCTGCCCGCAACATGGTGGTGGAGTCTCTGCTCGATGCTCTCAATGCCTCTGGAATCTATGCCAAGGCATATGCGGATGATGCCGCTGTTCTCTCTGTCGGCTCATGTTTAGCGATTGTTTTTGATGGCTGAAGCACGAGAAATGGGCTGTCGGTTAATCCTCTTAAGACTGATGTCGTTCTCTTAACGAGAAAGAGGAAAAATCCTGGCATTACTCAGCTAGTGCCAAAAGACATCCCCGTCCCGATATCCAAGGTAGCTAAGTACCTGGGAGTCATCCTAGATAGCAAGCTTCTTTGTTCAAAGAGCTGTCAGCTTTTTGGCAATGCAATGGTGCCTTTGGCTAAACATGGGGCTTATCGCCGAAAAAGGTCCTTTGGCTCTACACGGCAATGATAAGACCGATAATCTCATATGCATCGGTTGTTTGGTGGAGCAGGCTAACACGCAAACACGCTGTGGCTTCACTCACTAAACTCCAAAGAGCGGTCTGTCTCAGCTGCACGGGGGCTTTCCCCAGCACACCGGGAGCTGCTCTAGATGCTATGATGAATCAGAGGGTGTGCACTGAAAGCCATTACTCGGCTAAAGAGAAATGGTCTTTGGTGCAACTCCCATTGAAATGAAAGGGTACTTGCGCGAGAAATATCCTATGACCCCTGTCTGTTTCATGGATATGCCTTCTGACGCAATGACACCTGCCATCCTACTGCGCTGTAATTTCACAGTCACATTTCCATGGCGTAAGACTGACTTTGGCCAGACACTGAACGTGGAATGGAATGTCTTCGCATTTTCACAGATGGCTCCAGGACTAGACAGGGATCCGGTGCCGGAGTTTTCTTTGAGCGCGAAAACATTCGACTGCACTTCTCGTTAGGAAAATATGCGTCTGTCTTCCAAGCGGAGATTTACGCAATCCTAATGGCCATGCACTATGTTGTGAAACATAGATGGAGGGAAAAAAGCATATGTGTCTGCAGAGACAGCCAAGCTGCACTCAAAACTTTGTCCAACCCTCTATCCAACTACAAATTAGTGCATGAACTCAAGACCTTTTTGAACAAAGTGGGAAGACTAAATTCACTTAGGCTTGTCCCTGGTCACTCTGGGATCCCAGGAAACGAAATCTCCGATGAACTCGCTAGAACGGGCTCAAAGGAGAGCTTCTCAGGACCTGAACCCGCTTTAGGTCTACCTGCTTCCACGGTCAAATCTGACATCAACGACTGAGTTTTTAGTGCCCACAGACGTAGATGGAGGGAATATCCAGGATGCAGGATGACTAAGCGCGTACGCCCTGATGTTTGCAAGTGGTCCGCAACATTCTTCTTATCTTTAAGGAGAAATTATTGCAGAAGGCTTACGGGTCTTTACACTTTTGTCAAGCATCTCTACGTGCTTGGCATCAGTAAGACGCCTACCTGTGCTGCATGTTTCGAGGAGGATGACACAGCAGGTCACTTTCTCTGCGACTGTGCGTGATGTGTGCCGAATCTCTTAGCTCTACATCACTGAAGCCCCTCCTCACTTTTCTCCGGACAACGGGGGAAATACAATAAAGACAAGGTGTCTTACTGGTAGTACAATGGACCAGTATTTGTGTCTGAGTGCTCCAACAGATAGTAGAAGCCTTAAACAAAAAAATCAAAGCCCGATTTGACGCCGAGATGGAGAATACATCGTCCGACAACATCAACGTTTTGGTGGTTGGAGCGGACTGCTTCATGGTCAATTTTGATAGGTAGGGGCTGGCCTAAGCCTGACAAAGAGGGTAAAGAAATGGAGAAAACTGCTTTTAAGACTTTATTCAAAATCAAACATTGTTCGAGCAATAAAATCACAAGGACTGAAATTTTCAGGACACGTAGAGCGATTGGACAGTAGATGAAGGCCGCTCCATAGATGGGAGAGGATAATATAAAGACGGACCTACGAGGGATAGAATAGAACAGCAAGACCTGGAAGGGACACATCATAACTGGGAACCTTGGTGAAGGCTTGTCAGAGTTCCAAACGGCCGCCAACAATAACAATAACCCTAAGAAACCGAACATATCCCCGTTTTTCCACTACGCACAGAAAACAATCCTGAAACAAGTTCTCACTGACACTTGGCAACTTTATAGGAACCCTAGTTTTCATTTCATTGCCTAAAAATTATTTCCAATTTCATTATACTCCCTGTCCTCCAAATTTAACAAGTGCCTCAATAGCGAGCGTTGAAGTCTGAAATTCAAAGATGTCCGAAGTACCCAACACCCAATTTGCCATCCGCATTTCAAATCTGCCAGAGAATGCCACCAACAACGACTTGCGACATCTTGCATTCAAGTGTCCGCAGCCAAAGGAAATGTACCTTGCCAGAGATGCCAAAACGAACAAGTTTAAAGGTTTCGCCTACATATACTTCAAGTCCAAAAAGGATGCAAACCGTGCCATCGAAAGCCTCGACAATGTCAACTTTAACAAGTCACGCTTGCGCTGTACCCTTGCAACAGGCAGCTAATTATTCACTTAGTTATTACCCTAACTCTACCGCTCTACATCGAATATCTTAGATCGATACAACCTGCGAAATTCCTGGCACTCACTTCAGTTATTTTCTTTAAAATTCCGTGAAAACACCACAATTATCTACAAATTTTGATAAAAGAATTTTAAAAATTCAATTATTCGTATAAAAAAAGCAAATTTAAAGAAAAGAAAATGAAAAAACTCTGGACAATTGAAAGAACATTCAGCGAAAGCAAGATAAAGCTGACTGATTCAAAATTTCAAGATCTAAACAAAGTCATTCGGATCACCAACATGCCAATGGACTGCACGGAACAAGATTTGTATATGCTGGCAAGACTGTGTCCAGTGGCTAGGAATATGTTTTTGGCAAAAGATAAAATCACACAGGAATTCAGGGGCTTCGCTTACATATATTTTAGGAGTGTAAAGGATGCGGAGCGAGCGATCGAGGTCCTGAATGGAATCAATTTTAACGACTCCCAGTTACGCGCGACTTTTGCAAATGCCAAATGAAAATAAAAACTCAGAAAATGGGCCAGCTGTCTTGAATAAGTTGTTTTTGATACGTTTGTATATGATTTTGAGGAATAAAGAAAGGTCTTGCAGCAGTATAGCTTCATTCCGTGCAGAACGGATTTTGTTGTGATTGACTTGGGCAGGGGTTTTATATGGGCGCTCCAAGGCTTAAACCTATCGATTCTATTTCAGTGAGTGCTAATTAGGTTGGCTAGCACTCCTAGTTGCGTCTTTCAGCGACAGAGCTCCGCCATCTCGTTCACTCTGAATGCCCTATGCTTCACCAAGTCTAACAGGCTTCAGTTAATTCTCATGTTCATCTAAGCATGGTGACGCGCCCAGCCCAGCCCGGCCCGACCCACCCCTAACCCAACTTACAAACGAATAAGTGAGGATCTAGCCATCTGAGCCTGGCGCCTCGGCAGCGGTCGTAAGTTACCGGAAACCTCTCTATGCTATAATCTAGTTATATCTAAGCCTCTTCTAGACTAATATACAACTCCGAACATCCACGTGGTACATCCTGGGTGTCGAGCAACCTATAAGGAGATTGGGTATCCAACCTCTGGAACTATGGGTCAGTAGCTCAGACTGGATGCCCAAGCATATCTTTGACTTCTAATCAACAGTCTACCTCAGTCTCTATTCACCGAGTGGGTGCGGCTGAAAGTGCCTGTCTTGGAGCAAGCGGCTCGCTATATTCACTCGTTAGTTCGGCGACCCGAATCCCGAACCGTATGATCCTCCAACGTAACCGGGGGTTTTTCGTTTTTGTTGTGGGTTGGCGTAAATATAGGATTAAACGGTCAGGACTTAATGGGAAAGATATTTGGGAACGTGCAAACCCTCTCTGAGACCTCCAGATTGAGTCAAGCCTGCTTCGAGCTGCAACGATACTACCTACAGATCCTCGTACTCTCCGAAATGAGATGGAAAGGGCAAAGCGATTTCCTGACGGAAACGGGAGAGTTTCTCATTTTTAGTGGTAACAACACCTACCACAAAAACAGGGTAGGTCCACTATCCCCAGTTGCGTAGAGATCGCCCTTGGAGTGTAAATCCATCTCAGACGGATGATAATGGTGAACACAAGGACACCTTCTACGACCAGCTGGAAGTATGTCTCACGTCCTCCCCCAAGATCGATGTGAAAATTGTCATGGGCGACTTCAATGAAAACAACAACCTCAAGGCTGCTATTGGTCGACACAGTCTTCACGCATTAAGCAATGGCAACGGAAATCGCCTTCTCGACCTTTGCTGCGCTCATCACCTCTTTGTTGATGGCACCACGTTCCATAAATACATTTGGCAGTCTCCGGACTCGGACTCGCAACCAGATCGATCACTTCCTGATCAGAAGAAGATTCCTTGTCTCTCTACAGAACGTGCCGATATACTCGTATATAGCGGCCATCAACTTTTGCTGGGTATAATGAGGTTTCGGCGGCCTATCACCAGGCTCCCGCAAAGAGACGTTATGACATCGAGCGGCTCCAGAATCCAGGTAATAGCCAGGCAATTTAATAAGACACAACACCATCGTGGCCAGGCCTGGTGTGTGCTTTAGAAACAGTGGGCTTTCAACAACACAAACGTAAGCGTTGGATCAGCGACGCTACTTGGAGACAGATCGAGGCCAGAAGGATACTCAAAGATCAACTGCACCAAACCGGCTCATGCGAGGGAAGACGACAGATCCAAGTCGCATATAAAGAGGCCGAAAAATCGGTCAGGCGCATGACGCGGGAGGGCAGATGGAACTTCTTAAAGAGAGACGGAAACACGATCACATAAGATCAGGGAATTCTTCGAAGAGTCCCTTCCAACTGATGGTGAGGCGTAAATCCCTTTCTCCCCTTATGTGCACAAAAATCCACGAAGAACGATCCAGACGACGCCTCCAACGGTTCCTGAAATCCAAGCCGCGATTCACAGACTGAAGATCGGCAAAGCCACGGGCCCGGACACCTTGCCTGCGGAACTATTTAGAGCAGCTGCTTCACAAATGGCTCTGATCCTGCATCCCATCATCACAGAGGCTTGGTCTTCGAGGGTGGTCCGATAAGTACTTAGCCTACAAAAGAAAAACAAAAATTTTGGAGAAATGGCGATTTATTTTTCAAGCTCGATACACTTGACCCAGCGATGCTCCAACTTCTTTAACCCGTCTGAAAAAAAAGTTTTCTCGAGGTCTGCTAAGTAGGCCTCCGTGGCGGCGATGACCTCCTCATTCGACTGAAATTTCTGCCAGGCGAGTGACTTTTTCAAGTTTGGAAACAAAAAGAAGTCGCACGGGGCCACATCTGGAGAATACGGTGGATGGGGCAGCAGTTGGTAGCCCAATTCGACCAATTTGGCCGTGGCGAGGGCGGAGGTGTGAGCTGGTGCGTTTCATGGTGGAAGAGCACTTTTTTCTTCGCCAAGTGGGGCCGTTTTTTCTTCAATTCGGCGTCGAATCGGCCCAATAATTTGGCATAGTACAGCCATGTGACCGTTTTGCCCTTCTCCAGGTAGTCGACGTGGATCACACCTTGTGAATCCCAGAAAACGCTGGCCATCACCTTTCCGGCCGATGGGACAGTCTTCGCCTTCTTCGAAGCACGTTCGCCGGGTGAAGTCCACTGTTTCGACTGTTCCTTGGTCTCTGGTGTGTACCAGTGGATCCAAGTTTCGTCGACTGTCACGAAACGACGCAGAAACTCCTTCGGATTGCGCTAAAACAGCGTTAAACACTGCTCTGAATTGGTCTCACGGTTGCGTTTGTTGTCCGGAGTGAGCAAACGCGGCACCCATGGCGCCGACAGCTTTCTCATGCCCAAAATTTCATGCAGGATATGACCCACACGATCTTTTGATGCCTACTTTGATAATTGGTCCATAGCGACACGTTCACGACAGTGCCGGTTTGGTAAATATTTTTTCTGGCTTAGTGCATCGACACACTTGACACTTACGACACAGCCTCCTTCTGTTATAACATTGGTCAAAAGCTTTACTATAGAGGCTCCCAATCCGAACTCCTTCATATCCTCTTCTCCAACAGAACTTTTTCAAGCCCAGTGGATTTGGCTTTGTGGGCATATACTGACGAAAGCCGCATCGTCCCGAAAAAGGAATTATTTGTCCAGCTACTGCGGTGTCGTATCAATAAGTGGTCGGATCTTCCACAATCGGTCTGATTCCGCTTTTGCTTTCGGCAAATCGTAGAAATCTTCGAACCTCACAAAAGCGATTTCTGGTGATGCACTCAGCTATTTTCGACACCCGAAAGTCATTTGACCAGTACAATTGCAACTGTGGGAATCCTAAGTAACGTTTTTGAAAAGCAGAACAGTTTGTCACGTGCGCTGTATCTTCCCAGAAAGGTATATCAAGGTACTGAAAGAATTTGTCTTTCGAGCGTGTTCTCATCGGCCATTAATTGATCTTGATCAATATCTCGGAGCAGAGCTAAAGCTAAAGCAACTCAGGACCAGGACCCGAACTCTATTCAATAGAGCAAAGATCTCAAAAAGAACCGAAGAATGGAATAACTACAAATCCAGCTTCAACGAATACAAGAGCGAAACAAGAGCAGCAAAGTCTAAATCCTCGCGGGAGTTCTGCGAATCAATAGAGGATCTCAACGAAGCCGCAAGGCTCAGGGAGATCCTATCCAAGGACCCCTGCGTCCCGGGATTCATCCTTAAACCAGATGGTACTTGGACGGAATCAAGTCAGGAATCCCTAGAACTGCTAACTGAAACCCTCTTCCCAGGCTGTAAAACTGCTGAAACCACAGTCCCCTTCGAGACGACGGTTCCTACGGCTCACACAAATGAAGAAGTAATAAACAAGACTATCACAACGGATAAAGTATCATCGGCAATAAATTCGTTCAAACCTTTTAAATCTCCGGGGCCAGCGTTGCTTTAAAAAACAGAAACCCACATTGCACCCCACCTCGTAAGCATTTTTTCCAATTGCCTGCGCACGGGGTACATCCCAACACAGTGGAAAGAAATAAAGGTAATTTTCATACCTAAGGCAGGTAAACCAACCCATACTGCCGCAAAGGACTATAGGCCAATTAGTCCCTCGTCGTTTCTATTAAAAACCTTGGAAAGACTCCTTGACATATACATCAGAGGACTCATCAACTCATGCAACTCATGCAAGCTATGCAAAACACGCCTACCTTAAAGGCAGATCAGTGGAAAGTGCTCTGCATAGTGTTGTCCGTGAAATTGAGAGCTCGTTGAACCTAAAAGAGTGCTAAATGGCAGCCTTCCTCGATATAGAGGGGGCCTTCAACAATGTAAACACAGAGGCCATAATAACAGCATAATAAAAGTAGACAAATCCATTGTAATCTGGATTGAAAATATGTTGAAGAACAGAATTATCAATGCAGACATTGGACACAGCTCTATAAGGAAAGTGACAACTAGAGGCACACCGCAGGGGGGAGTTCTCTACCCCCTACTGTGGCTTCTTACAGTCAACAAAATCCTCAAATTCTTTATGGAGAAAGACACAAAGTTCATAGCGTACGCGGATGACCTTGTTATCTTGATAAAAGGTAAATTTCTACCAACTATCAGTGAACTAATGGAATCTGCGTTGAGGGAACTCTCCTCGTGGGCAAGACAGAACGGTCTGAGAATAGACCCCCAGAAAACCGAGCTGGTCTTGTTCACCAGGAAAAGGAAAATTCCAAAATTGTCTCTCCCAAAGCTAGAGGGTACTACACTCAAATTCAAAGCGGAAGCCAAGTATCTAGGCATCATTCCTGACTCCAAACTCTCCTGGAAAAGGATCTTGCAGGCAAGGATGAAAAAGGGATTGAATGCTTTTTATGCATGCAAAAAGACCTTCGGAAAAAGATGGGGCTTGCAACCGTACATCATTCATTGGATGTACACAGCAATCATCAGACCCATTTTTACTTATGCTAGCAGCACAAAAAGCTATTTGAGCATGCTCAACAAAGTACAAGGGTCAGCCGCTGTTTGTACAACGGGAGCTATGAGAAGCACGCCGCGGCAAGCAGGGTTGGACATGATACTTCATCTCCTTCCCCTGGATCTATTCATAAAAGGCTGCGCAAAGAGCGCTCTCAGACTAAGGAAATCCGCAAGCCTATGGACATGAGCCTCAGAATAATAAATGACCTGGGAAAGAAACATGGTTTTAGTAGCCTCGCAGCTACGACCGACTATATTTCCCCCAAAATGACTTCTCACTCAGAATACCAATCCTTTTCCCCGATAAGAGAAGAGTGGCTATCAAACGCTGTGATCAACGTCTTCACCGACGGATCGAAAATGGACACAGGCACTGGGGCCGGGTTCTACTCTGATACCCTCCACAAACAGGAATCATTTAGACTCCCTGATCTGTGCAGCGTTTTTCAAACAGAAATCCTGGCAATAGAGAAAGCTGCCAAACACCTACAGGTAACCGATATCCCACCATCGGATATCACTATCTTCGTAGACAGCCAGGCGCACTGAAGTCAATATAATCATGTACAACGAGATCAAATGCTGTCATGAAATATCGCGACTCACTAAAGTCCATCAGACACCAGAAAGTCAAACTCTGCTGGGTCCCGGGTCACAGCTCAATCGCAGGGAACGAAAGAGCAGACGAATTGGCCAGGCAAGGGTCTGAAATGGACATCAGCGAAGCGGATACGTCATTGCAACCACCGATCAGCGCATTATACCGGATCATAAATGACACAATCATCAAAGAAGCCAACTCGTCTTAGCTTACAAGAAACGACAGCTACACGACAAGATCATCGCTCAATATAATATAGGAAAAACAAAAAAACTTTTGGCGCTTGACCGAAACTCGATCCGTATGCTCGTCGGATTGATCGCAGGATCCTGTCCCATTGGAGTAATGCTCCGGAAATGGGAATCGGGATCCAGCGATCTCTGCCGGAGCTGCGGCGATGAGGAAGAAACTGAGACGATCCAAAATCTGCTTTGCCACTGTCCAGCTCTCCAGAATCGACGCCTAGCGTCGCTGGGCCAAAGATTCTTTACAGAGATTGCGGATGTGGCAAATGCAGATATATCGGATCTTCTAAAATTCTCAAAGAGCACGGGGTGGTTTCAGCCAACACGTAGGGTAACAGCTCTAATCGTCGGCCACCTTACTTTTTCTTTTCAGTTTGCCCTTCTCCAGTTACTGAAGAATTTGATGGAAAACGTTTAAAAAAAAATTATTGAATGTCGAAACAAATATTAATAGATAAAAAAGAGAATTTTTAATTGAACCCCCACTGTTTTCTAGAAATTACCAAATTAATGAAAAAAGTCATATTTTAGTGGTCGGCCATGAAAGTTCTAGTGGTCGGGCAGGTCGAATCAATCAACGAAAAAGAACATATTCAATGATCATTTAAAGGTTTATTTCAAAGCAAAACATTTAATAAAAAATATTTTATTATTTTTAATAGCATAGAACAAAAAAATCGTAAAAAAACCAATGTTGGCACCAGTTTGTTGAGAGACTAAGTTAGTATTAAATCAAAAATTAATTATTGAATAGCTTAAGAGATTAACAATAGAAAAATAGTTAAACAAAAAAGGTACTTCAAAAATGTCCGCATAGAGAGGATTTATATAGAGGTAAATTTTAAATAAAAAATAATTTAAATTGCACAATACTGGCAGATAAAATCTGAATTTGATGCTTCTGCATAACTGAGTTCTTTCAAGGAAGTACATTTGAGATGGAACCACGAAGGACAAGAATCACAGCCTATATTTTTCAGATGATCGTCCTCAACATCACTTATAAGTTCTTCAAAACAATTCTTGCAGATTTGTCTAGCTTTCGAGACTGTTGAACTTTGTTTAGGTATAATTCATCTTTTTGACTTTCCTCTAGGTTTCTGTTTAAGAAGCTTCTTGGCCAGACGATCTTCCTTCCGCTGTAATAGAGCTTCTTGTTCCAGTTGTTTTTTTCCGCTCTTTGTTCAAAAATATTTCCCTCCAACCTTGTGAGGATATAGCGCTTGGAGATCTTGTAAAGTCTTTGAATTTCCTTTCAAAGCCAGTTGGTTTGGGATAAAATAGGCGGGTGGCTAGTGCACGTGATACGTCTGACCGTGCGCTTAGTGTTGAAGTTACAGTGACATCTGAAGTTGAACAGGACGGTATTTTGTTTATTTCTAAATCTTCTTTTCGATTTGTTGACGTTTTAGCTATGTGAAATATTTCTTCGTCGTCTATATATCAAAGATGCCTGATGGTATTTCAATATCACCTTGTGTAACATTCAAAAGCGAGATTGTTGATGTGGCCATTTCCTCCTCTTCATTGTCAGGTTCTTCTTCTGGATTGCAGTCTGGTTCTCCTTGTATATGCTGTGAGCTAACTCCTTTTGAACAGGAATGATTCCCTTCGGATCGCCTATTAGCCCTACTGGCAAATGAGGTTGAACTTCTGGAACATTAGATGAATTTTCCGGGTTGCGGGCCAAATTTTGAGGACAACTCCATAATAGCCTCAGCAGCAATTTTATATCTATCAGAGAAACACATTTCGGACTGAATGCTTCTACAAACGTTGATGGCAGACGTCTTTACACATTTGGTATAATCCACAGCATTCGGATCTAATGGATATATGCCACATTTACGGAATCCGTTTTTAATTGTCTCATTTATATTTTTATTACTTAGAAGCGCTTTTTGCAACAAAGGACAAAAATATTTCTTGGTAAGAATAACACCAGGATTCTCTTTTTGCCAGTAATGCACTGTTTGTTTCCAACTAGACTTTAAAGGCTTGAAGAGGCTAACATCGGCAGGTTGCATAATGTGAGTGGTATTAGGTGGCAAAACAAAGAGTATGATATTTTTCTCACTGCAAAATTGGCTTAACTCCATTGTAAGATGGGACTTATGTCCATCTACGAATAATATAACTGGCCTTTTGATATTTTCCTGTTCAAGCCACTTATCAACACTGTGCAGGAACGGGTTAAGAATATCCCTGCAGCGATACCTCTCGCTTGTCGTAAAAGGCGACTAAAACAAAGGTAAACAAAAATCACATCTAGGCAATTTAGAAAACACCAAGGTGAGCCTAGGGACACATATACCACCATTAAACTGCCCCACAAGTGTGCATGCAAATCAGTGGGTTGACACGACTGGAGATCACCGGTGTTGTAAGAGTAAGATCAAAGAAAAAAAAAATCTGGAGCATGCCCGTGTCAAAAAAAGGAGGAGAAGAAAAACGGTCAAACCGTAGCATTAGGGAAAAGAACGCTAAAGGGAAAAGCACTACCCCGCCAGGCACTACTAATGGTCGTTATCCTGGGACGAGCAGCAATGCTCGGGTCAGAGCTATAGGATTCCTGCAAAGTAATGCAACGGCGTAAGCCACACTTTAGAGTCGCGAGTTGGAACGTTGGAAGCATGAGTGGTCGCAGCTATGAGCTTGAAGAAATGATGGTTAGAAGGCGAGTAGGCACATAGTGCATACAAGAGACGAAATGTCGAAACATCGGTAATCGGGCACGTTTCTTGGACGTTAAAACAAAAGCCTACAAGAAGTTTTACTATGGATTGGAACAAGGAAAAAACGGAATCGCCATCATCCTTGCGGCAGAGTTACTTGGCAACGTCTTAACCATTTCAAAGTCCAGTGACCGTTTGATGGCTCTCAAATTGGTGATGCATGGTGAGGTGTGGAACATCGTAAGCGCATATGCCCCTCAAGTAGGATGCGAACAAAAAGAAAAAGATGCATTCTGGCTAGATTTCCACAACCTTGTCAAAATCATCCCAAAGGAAGAGCTTTTGTTTGTTGGGGGAGATTTAAACGGACATGTCGGGAAGACAAGCGAAGACTATGAAGACTGCCACAAAGGGCTGGGATACGGCAGATTCCGCTATGTGCTTTACGTGAACACCTGCCATGTTGGCTTAATTTCACGGTGGGCCATCCCACAAGGAGTTGATAACGTCAACTAACGCCCTTCCGGTGACTTCTATTAGCTGGGATTAAGTCACCATCAGAACCAATTCGAAGCCATGTGTAGGGGACATGGACTTCCCATTTGACGAGGGGCGAGGCCTATCTAAAACCTCTTCCGTTCTACGGGTCACGGCACCCTGTTGCAAGCAACAAGTTTCCCGCGATTTGGGACAACCACAACCACCACGATACTCCCACTAGGGGGCCGACCGCACGACAGGCCGGGACTGTCATTTATATATCTGACATTAATGTCCCGGGGGCTCCTGTCTCCCGTGGTACCAGAATTAGGCTTCCGGTCGAGCCTCGCAACCGTAAACGGTTACTGACAGTTGGGGTGCCCTACACCCTGGACTGCTAGCCATTTAGAAGAAGGGGAGGGAAGAAGGAAGAGGGAGAAGGAAGGATTGGATGGGGGAATTGAGATGGGAAGGATAGAAATGTAATGTGGGCAGGAGGCGAAATTAATCTCTCCTAGCCCGTCGCCTAGCGAACACCGAATTCGCGTATGACCGCATCCTATCGATGTGTGACGGCGCAGTAAAGACACCGCTCACGTCACACACCTCGCCCTCATACCTAACACCCATAGCTTCTAAGTCCCTAAGATCTGAGTATAATGGACACACGCACAGAACGTGCACCCAATCTTCGAACCTACAACCGGCCTCCTGACTGAGACGCATCCTATGCAGAAACGCATTCATGGATCCATGTCCCGTCAGGAGGAAACCGAAACTGAGACCAAAACTCAGTTGTGGATTCCTGCTCATGAAGGAGACATCCTCCAGAAGCGATATGTGACCCTACCCGTTTCGGCTTCGTTCCATCTTGTCTACCACTCAGATAGAACGTAGCCACCAAGTAGGGTCTTGCGCTCCCTGGCTGATAGCCCCTCCGTTGGCATGCCAAATAACCAGTCTCTACTGGTTAACTGCAAGCCCCTTTTTACCTTAAAGGCAATACCTCTTCTAATGATCTCCAGATTAAGAGGAGGGACTCCCAGGAGGACCTGTAATGCGGCAGTGGAAACTGTCCGGCACACAGGCAAACAGGCTAGAAGTGCCTTCCTCTGGCATTGCAGTACTCGGTTACGGCCTGATACAGACATAACTGACTCATACCACACCGATGCTCCAAAGGTTGTACAAGCAACCAAGAGACCGGTGTATATAGTACGAACAGCACGCCTGCTCAGGCCCCAATCCGTCCTAACGACTCGCCTGATCTGCCCAACTATGCTACACATACGGTCACCCAGGTTCAGAAGATGAGGCATGAACCTCATCCTCTCACCCACTGTGATACCAAGATACTTGACTTCCGTCACATACCTGATACTCACGCCATTCAGTCGTATCGTCGGATGTCGACTGCTTGCTAAGTTGCCCTTAAGCAACATTGAAACAGTCTTCTCCTCGGATACGCTTACTCCCACGCTTATGCCCCAGTCGTGGACGACAGGGAGAACCTGCTCAGCCTTCCTTTCCAGCTCAGCTCTGGACTGAGCATCAAGGAGGATGAGCAGGTCATCAGCATATGCACAACACTTAACGTGTGTGCTTAGCGTGTCTAGCAGGGGATCCATCATGAGGTTCCATATAAATGGACCGCAAATGGATCCCTGGGGACACCCACGCTCGACAGTCATACTGACCGATTCGTGTGTAGCTGGGATACGGCACCAGGAACTCTTCAGGTGACGATATCCTAAACATCTGCAAGTCGTACGGTCTTATAGTGCTAAATACCATGTTCGTCAAACAAAGCCGGCACCTGATCACTTATAGCAGCGGCGGAAATGAAACTCCAATAGACTATCATTTGGTATCCAGTTTCATGAAGCCACGAGCTAAAGATTGCAAAGAAAATGGCTTTCCAAGCTTGGTCGAAGTGCTCTTCTACTAATAGAGAGGAAAAAGCTCGCCGTGAAAAGGTATATATGTAGATATTGCAAAGGTATCGCCAAGAAAAAGTTGGAAGAAATATCGTCTTCCGCGTCTGACAGGAACCAGGCTACCCAGGAGCTTCGACATAACAATTTGAACAAAGGAGCAAATATCTTTAAGATAGCCGCCCAGAGAAGAAGAAATGCTCAGGAGATTCGTTTCCCAAAGTTTATTAACAATGCTGAAGGCCAACTCCTTGTGGAAGACGAAAAAATTCTCCACAGATGGCGACAGTATTGCGAGGAACTTCTGAACGAACAGTTTCCCCGAGTGTACTTTCCAAGAGCCGCCCCGAATCTTGCCGAAATATCCGACATTACAGTCGAAGAAGTTCGGCACGCGGTTAAAAACTCCAAGAAAAGAAAAGCTGTTGGGCCGGACGGGATACCATCCGAGTTCTGGAAAAAGATGGGAGACATCGGGTCTAGATGGCTCATGGTTCTTATCTCCAGACTTATGAGAGGCGACACTATGCCTAATCAATGGAGGGAAAGCTATCTTCTTCCTTTGCACAAAGGAAAGGGTGATACGCGAAATTGTGATAACTACCGTTCTGTCAAGCTGATGTCGCACACCATGAAGATCGTTGAACGGGTATTAGATAGCCGACTGCGGAAAATAATACCACTATCTGATGACCAGTGCGGGTTTGTCTCGGGTAAATCAACGACAGATGCAATCCAAAGTATAAGGGTCATGATGGAAAAGCATCGTGATTCGTCAAAGGACTTGCATATGGTGTTGGTTGATTTCGAGAAGGCCTTTGACCGGCAACCAAGAGATCTTTTATGGGTAGCGCTAAGACACAAAAGGAGTTCCAGAAACCTACGTGCGGGTGATCATGGACATGTACAAGAGAGCAGGAGTCACCGAAGAGTTCGCAATCAAAGTCGGTGTACACCAAGGGAGCGTCCTCAGCCCACTGCTTTTTATAGCAGTCCTTGATTGCTTGCTTGAAGGAAAAGTGACGGACCCTAATGTGCACCAGCTATTCTTTGCTGACGATGGGGCCATTATAAGTGATGATCAGGCGTCCCTACAACGAGCACTTGATGTGTGGGTGGACATTTTTGAGGGACACGGGTATCGTATTAGTTCAAAGCAGACAGAGTATCTGTGCTGCCCGTTCTCTGACCCTCATCAGCCTATTCCAGACATTTACTTGAATGGAAGAGTGCTTCCCAAGTGTGAAAAGTTTAAATATCTGGGATCTATGATTAATAGAGAAGCAACTTGTGATGACGACATCAAACATCGCGTAAGCGTAGGGTGGATGAAGTGGCGGGAAAACTCCGCCATCTTCTGTGATCGAAAAATGCCCCCTAAGCTGAAAGGAAGGCCCTACACTTCAGTTGTACGTCCGGCGCTCACATACGGTTCACAATGCTGGACAATGCACAAAAAGTATGAGAGCAAATTAACGGCAGCTGAGATGAAGATGCTTCGCATGACAGCGAGAGTAACAAAGCGTGACAGAATTAGAAGTTCAAAGATCCGAGGAAGCCTCCACGTAAAAGAAACCATCACAAGAAAGATAGAGCGCGACCGACTCAGTTGGTATTGCCATGTTCAAAGGAGAGATCCTCCAAAAGGCGATATCAATCAACATTCCAATTTCAACACGCAAAAAAGGCAGGCCGAAAAACGATTGGTGCAAACAAATGCAAAAACACCAGCATTTGATTGGCCTCAGCGATGAAGTAATCCCAAACCGGGAAGCCTGCCGCTACTTTCTGAGGTCCAAGCCGCGGACCCCACAAGCGGACCAGTAGGCATGCAGTTAAGTGGGAAGGTTTTGGTCCTACACTTCTGACCATAACGACGTCGGGATAAAAAGGAAAAGAAGAAGAAGCCACTTATCAACACAATTAGCAACGTATTCAAAAAAGGTCTCACTCTTCATCCACCCACTTTCGGTTCGACCCAAAAGCCAATGTTCTGGCATGCTATTGACAATATCTTTTGGTGGTCTAAGATATGGAAAAATTACCATAGGAGGAAGCATCTTTCCATCCGCAGAAAATACAATAAGAACAGTGGTCGTGTCTTTTTCGTGAGCAGTGCTTATTTGATAGACTTTTGGTGCAATAACTTTGCCTGTTTTTGGACAAAGACAAAAGCTTGTTTTATCCCCATTTAGTATCCGAGACGGATCTTGCATTATATCTTCGTTTCCTGTATTCTTCAGATAATCTGTGAGCTCCAAGAACCACCTTCGTATAGATTTCTCAGAAATATTTGCTCTCGCTTTGCTTATTCCTTCAGCTTCCCTTAAAGCAAGTACAGGATTTCGTTTTAAAAATAAAAAAAAACCAAGTTTTTCCGGGCCTGCTATCTTTGAAGGGTGTTTTCTTTTTACTGTCTTTAATTCTCTTTTGAACAGTGTTGAGAAGATCGTCTCTTTTCAGAGGGAAACCGCACTTTCCTAGATTAATTATCCATTCTGTGATTTTCCTTTCTTCATCTGCTGAAAGGTAAAATTCTGGTCCAAACCTCGAAACGTCTTCAGAAATTCTACCATGAAGGCGATCTTGAATTATTGTTCTTGGAATTCCGTAGATTGCGGCGGCTTTTCTTATGCTCAAAGTATTATTTCTTATGTCACGAAGAGCCAAGGCCATTTTCTCTGTTTTTATTTTGCAAGATTTTTGATTTTGATGTGTTTTCTGCCTTCCTTGGTTGTCCATTTTTTGATTTCTAAACGAAACTCGAAATCAAAGTAAATTAGACTAATCGCAATAAGCTATTGCTTAGTTTTCGAGGTAATGAGGCTTAAAGTTGATTAATTTTCAGGTTTTTTCGCTGGAATTTTGATAGAATTTTTGTAGTATTTTGTGAAAAAGTTTGCATACTTTTTGGCTTATGTAAATAGTTTCTTTACACGATACGAAAGATGGATATAAAAAAATATTGGATACACCCAACTTGCACCTACCCCAAATCTTTTTTTACAAAATACTGCAAAAATTCTATCAAAATTCCAGTGAAAAAACCTGAAAATTAATCAACTTTAAGCCTCATTATCTCGAAAACTAAGCAAAATATCAAAAAAATTTACTTATTATTTTTTGTTTATCTCATCGAGTTCTATAGGAAAACACCTTCAAAAGCCTGCGCCACGGAAATCGTGATCGTGCCCCCTGTTGCATCGTCCGGCTCATATGGTCAGCAAATAAATTGTTTTCCCCATTGTTCGTTTTATGACGATGTCTGTTTGTTGTAAGGGTTGGCCAATTTCGATTTCGTTGTTTTAAAATGTAAAATGAGCCCCTAACTCGCCGATATGACTGTTTCAACATACTTCAATCGGTTTCAACCACTTTCAGCTGGTTGCTGTCAAAGCCAGTACCCGCACATCTGCACATCATCGTCATCTGTTTACCTGCCTCCCACGAGCACGATTGGACATTACTTTCGCCACAACACATCTCACGTCTTATGATTAATATTTACGAGAACTGAAAATAGCCCCGCACACGAAATACTATTTAAAAATAGCTAAGCGAAGAACTTTCTCAGCGCTGCGAACGTCACCGCGCCGCAATACCAGAAGACTTACCCCCAAAAACACAAGCGCCGAGCGATCAGTTTGTTTTTGGCGAGAATGCAAGCTAAACAAAATAAGAAATTAATTAAACGCGGGGATCGTATACTAACCGAGAAGCCCTTCGTTCACGTTGTTTTGTCCAAGTATCGCAAGGAGAGGTGTGACAACTGCCTAAACGCGTAAGTAATTCCAAACCCGACTCAATCGAGTTTAATAAACTTTGACTTATTCAGGGGTAAGGTACTCAAGTGTTCCAACTGCAATTATGTCTACTACTGCAATCGGGAGTGTCAGACACAGGCATGGCCTCTGCATAAGGCCGAGTGTGCTGCGTTGAAAAAAGTCTCACCGCGAGTAGTGCCGGATGCAGCGAGAGTACTCTCCAAAATTATTGTGAAGCTGGCCCGCGGTGGAGATATGATCAAGAGCTACTACACGGATACGTGTTTCAGGAAATTCAAAGACATGATGTCACGTAAGTCGAGTTCATGCCAATCGTTAGAAGTTATTCGATTGAAGTTGGCCCTTTCTAGACTATGCTGAACTGAAGAACGACGCGAAACGGGTCGAGCATTTGGAGTCCCTCCATGCCGTACTGTGCGAACTTCTAGACGGAGTTGTGGTGCCAAATCTATTCGAATTGATGGGTATCTACGGACGGGTGAGTGCAATTAAATCTGAAGCAAATCATTTATGGCAGCTTCGCCTGGCAATCGGCCAGCACACCTCTTGGCACAGTTCGTGCTCTTTGTTTGTTATTTAATTAATTTCGAATGAATCTTTCACACGTCTCGCACGCACATCTGGCTTAAAAAAAATTCTGCAGCATCAGCGCATGCAATAAAACGCATTCCATTTCCCCATCCCTTTAGATCGACGTCGATCTATTTGTAGTAAACGCACTCACTGTGATCGGAATTTGTTGGCAGCAATCACTGAACATTTTCATTTCGTTTTAGCTGGTCACAAATGGTTTTAACATACTCGACCCAGAGATGAATACCATTGGCACCGGTCTTTACCTGGGCGTCTCGGTGACCGATCACAGTTGCAAGCCCAATGCCGTGGCTACTTTTGAGGGCACGACATTGCACGTCCAGGTTACCGAAGACATGGACTGTCTGGATTGGTCCAAAGTAAGGTTATAAAGCGAATCAAGGTCCTACTGACCCTTCAATCATAGGTCTTCATCAGCTACATCGACCTGCTGAATACACCCGAACAGAGGCGGAAAGACTTGATGGATAACTACTTCTTCCTATGCACGTGCTCGAAGTGCATTGATCCGCAAGAGCCGATCGAAATGGGAGCTGGCTCGTGTCCAAACAAAAATTGCAACGAAATGCTCAATATGTCGTGTAATAACTGCCCCAAATGTGGAACAGGTGTCAGCCCGCGACATAGGAATGGATATAACGAAGCAATGACACTGGCCAAGTGCCACATTGATAGTATGAAGGAAACTGCCTGTAAGTCTTAGCAATGTGCATAGCCCGAGTCTAGTGAGTAATTGTCCCGTAGATTTCGATGTTTGTAAGATGTGTCTTGCGAAGCAGAAGGGATTCGTGCATCCGCTGAATCTGTGGCATGTAAAAACCTTAGACGCAGCACTCGAGAGTGCGTTGGCACTTAACAAGTGGACCGACGCTCTAGAGTTTGGTATTCAACTCATTCCGGGATTCAGGTGAGTTTCAAGTTCCCCAAAAAGTATTGAAATCATCCAGCGATTGCTTGCATTTCAGGAGGTACTACGGCAAATGGAATCCATTGCTTGGCCTGCTGTACGCCAAAGTAGCCAAACTGCAGTTGTATGAAGGATTTCTCAAGGAAGCGCAACATAACTTCAAAGAAGCTCTTCGGATCATTGAAGTGACGCATGGTCGCGACCATAGCCTGTATTATGAGCAATTAACTCCGCTCATGATGCAGGTAACCTGCACGCTCCAAAGCAAACCCTAGCCATACGACTTGTTGATTCAATAAAAGTTTTTTTTTTATTTAGCAATAGGACGTATGTGTTTAGACTATAGATGCCAGGGCGTTGGCTCGGCGATCGGTATTCTCGAACACCGCACGTATTAGGTGCTTGACTTCTTCACTTTTATAGTTGGCCGTGAGTGGCCCCTTGCCTTGGCCCCATTTCGCGGTGATTTGACTAAGGGATGCGCCCAGAATCATCTTTAGTTGTGAGAGTTTGACGAAAATCTTTGCGTCCATAGCTTGATTCGGATCCTAGGGGAGACAATGAGACTAATATAGCCCAAGTCTAAATGCCACAAAGTATACCTTAAACAGCTTGGACGCTTGCTCTATCACCCCACCAAGCAGTTGTGCCAGTTGCTCGGCAACTTTGGGAACTATGCTCTCCAAAAGCATAATCCTTCGGATTACTTCCGCGCAAAAGTCGTTCAAGAGGCCACAAGTTGTTTTGTTATACAACAAGTCGGGCAATGTGCACTGCCAGTTATTCCGTAGCAGTTCAAATCGCTTGAGACAATCATGTAGTTGTTTCTGTGAAGTGATACTGACCTCCACCGTATCGTTGGCAAGATCTGAAGGAGGAATATTATGCAAAAGACGTTTAGAACTGAATTTGTTCCAATTACCGAATTTCTGGATGATTTTCATCAACATGCGGCGTTGATTGCTTATCTGAAAGTTGAAATGTTCACTCGCAGCGAAATGTAGGCTCTTCACCAAGGTAGCGAATGTGGGTATTCCTTTGTCGGAGTTCTTTGTTACCCAATGGGCCAGGAACATAGTATTGTTGTAGAACAAAGCCGTCGCCTGTGGAATGTCCAGCAGGATTTGTTCATGGTGCAATGGTACCTCGGAAATATAGCGATAGATGATAGCGGGTATGACTCTGATCAACTCCTGCTCGCGTGCATCTTCCACAGAACTCACTTGACGGATGATCCGTTCAAGCAAATGTACGAGATCTAAAATCCCCTTGGACACCATGCAAGAGGGGAACAGAAATGGGTTATCAGCCACAGCATCCGGGGTGTTTTGCTCAGCTATCCGTGTGGATTCCAGAAGGTCTTTGCGCATGATATCGACGGCACTGTCAAGAACCCCGCTACAAGACCGATTTCTACATAGAACATCAAGTTTATCGATGAAGTCTGTGAGATCCGTGTCGGTCTGTTGGTTGATCAGCTGAGAATCAACGAGAAACTTATTGAATCTCAGGATATCCTGAACTAATGAAGATTCGTCGCTTTCCTCTACTGTTGCCGGCACCGAGTTCATCAAACAATCGTCTATAATCAAGGACAACATACGCTCCTTCAAGTTATCACCGAACACGTTGAACACATTGAGATTATCGGCAAGTGATATATTCAAGTGACCCAGGCATAGGAGGAGCATTTCAATGTTCTTAAATACATCTTTGTAGTGGGGACGTGATACACTCTCGTCATTCTTCAAGCTGTACGAGAGGGTGAGTTGTAAGAACTCGGGATCCACATCATCCCGGAACTGCATGGACACAGTCTTCTTCAGTATCGGTTCGATGCAGTTTATCATTAGAAATTCACACAGCTTCCTCGGGCTAAACCCGGCATTGAATAGAGCCAAAATAGTGTCATTCAGCTGGTTCTCATCTTTGGATATCTTCAGCGTCACCAGCTTGTTGTGTTGTTGGAGTTTTTCGGTCAACTGTACCAGCTTGTCAAAGGTCTGTTTCACGTTTTGCTGATGTGTATCGGCTTCCATGAGATAATTGAGTTTGAAAATCTGATAGCATCCGAGGCGGCGAAATAAAGTATCATCCGGATCATCTATTAGGTCCTTAAGCTTACCGATTATGTCCATAATTATGAGATCGTCAGAGTTATTTTTGGCTTCCTCCAGGCTCTGGAATAGATCATCGACACGGTGAGCCTTACAGCTCACCTTGAGAGCAGGAAGTTCATGCTTCAACTCTTCGATGTAAATCTGCAGATCTTCGTTGATCTCCAAAGCTGAATTCTGAAGATCATCTGCATTTTGAAGGAAACTTTCGGCTTCCTGGGTAAGTGACTCACCTTCCGTGAGATAGTAAGACTTTTTGATGGATGTGCAACTCTGGAACATTTGGTAGCTTGATTCAAGAAAGGCTTTGGTTTTCTCCTGAAATCTCTTGATCTCGCCGAGAAGTTTGCATAATTGTCGCTTGCTATCGGTGCTCTCGCTTTCATCCAAGACTTTGATGAGACTCTGCGATATGCTTGCGGACATTGTAACGCGTTTTTATTAAGAAAATTAGACTTTTTCGGTTTTAATTCAAAATGAAATTCTAATATAATAGGGTAACGGCCGAACTGACTGATCGAACAGGTTAAGTGGAATGACAGATGAGAAACATACGTGGTACGTTCACAAGGCGAAATGTGATAGCAAATTAGTTTTTCTTAGAAAATTTTTTATTAAATAACCTTCCACATCGATCCAGAGTTCCACCTGTTGGTGAAACCACTCGTTTTTACCTAAATAAATCTATAAACTAAAAAGTAAATTAATTCCAATCTTCCACACAGCCATTCCTCGTTTTTTTCTCTACTTGAATATGCTCGAATAGTACTCCTCCTCCAGGTCATAGAGATCCATCGCCATCTCGTCCCTCAGCTTCATTAGTTTCTTATCGCATTCGATTTGTGTTGCCCGAAAGAGCTGTGAATTCGACGTGATTGCCTCATTAACCGAATGGAAGTCGTTCAATATCAAATATTGCTTGATGTCCGATACCAGTTTCATTAGGGATTCTCCTGCTCGCACTGAAAATCAAAAATTTGTTACAACCTCACTTGATATTGTTGGGTAATGACAAACCGATATTAGCTGCACGAACTTGCATCTCGTAGGTATCTTGCTCGCATTGTGTGGCTTTTGAAATCTGAGAATCACCCTCACCCCTCGCCAATTTGATGATTTCTGCAAATGAAAAAGACCCCTCAAACTGTAACTGACTTTTGCCGT
Organism: Merodon equestris; assembly: GCA_958301585.1. Classification (NCBI taxonomy): domain Eukaryota; kingdom Metazoa; phylum Arthropoda; class Insecta; order Diptera; family Syrphidae; genus Merodon; species Merodon equestris. Next base: position 120,805,006 of record OY284415.1, read on the forward strand.
GCCAACCGCTTTCGCTCCACGTATCCTGAAATTAAGTTTCAAAAACCATGTCGATTGCAATTGCAAGTCCACGTCAGTTAAACCATGAATCACACTTGACCATTTAAATACCCATCAAGTCGCCATCGATTCAGCAATCAATCTTTAAGCCAGTCAATTGCTAGTTCATCAAAATGGGTTTAACCATTTCATCCCTCCTGGAGCGATTGTTTCCGAAACAAGAGATGCGGGTACTCCTGATCGGCCTCGACGGCGCAGGAAAGACAACAATTATCTATAAACTGAAACTTGGAGAAGTGGTGACAACAATCCCGACCATCGGATTCAATGTCGAGACGCTGGAGTTCAAGAATATACGATTTACCGTGTGGGATGTCGGCGGACAGACGGCGATTCGAAAGATGTGGCGTTACTACTATCAAAACTGTCAAGCGGTCATATATGTAGTGGATTCATCGGATGCGATGCGTATCACCACGGCGGAATCAGAACTTTCGGCTGTTTTGGAGAGCGATGAACTGAGGGATGTCGTGGTTCTTCTATTTGCAAACAAACAAGATCTGCCAAATGCGCTTAGTCCATCGGAACTGGCCACGAGGATGAGGATGCATGAAAGGAAGCATGAATGGTATGTACAGGGAACCTGTGCGACAACCGGCGAGGGTCTGGTCGAGGGTCTAACGCACTTATATACGATGTTATCGAAGAGAAAATAAATTTTGGAAACGAATTTGGTTTGTTTTGTTTTTGGATTGTGAAACTGCGTCGGATACGTGGGCCAATGCGGTGGTTTTATGTTACCTTCGAAATTCTCGAGCATGCTCTTGACATCTTCCTTGAGTCGGGTGTTGTAGGACTTTAGCAGGGCTTCCCTGGATTGCGGCAAGGTTCTTGTTCCACTCATTTTTATTCTTTTACGTTTTGAGAAAACTGCGACCGGGTAAAGGATATAAACAAAATTGACATCTCCTGTCATGAGTCAAATGTCATTGTCCTTAGTTGATCTACGTTCTGGCAGGGGGTGAAGGATAGCTTAAAGGTCATGAGCTCTAATGAATTTTCTTGTCAATTCAAAAGCGGAAAAAATGCTTTAATCCGTCAAAAACATATGCAAATTGGGGTAAAGTGTTAATGCACTTCTTTCACCGCCAAATCGATTGATTATCATCAGTTTTCTCCCTTTCGTCACTAGATGTCAGTGATATCGATTGACAAGCAACTTCGAGAATCACCACGAAGAGAGAAAGTATACGCTCACGTTTCTCTTCACGTGGGCCAATCAGAATTGACCAAAACTGACAGTTTATCAGCCAATCAAAATGCACCACGCTTAGGTTTTAAGGGGTAAAAATAGGCAGCCGGCTCGGAGAGAGCAATCAGTTGAATTTCATACGCCAAAACAGAAGGAACAATTACCGTGAAACCAAGAATTCTGTGAATTTTTTCTCCAAATATTTGAAAGAAGATTGGAAAAGCGAATTTTGTGGAATATTTCTAAAACAAAGCGAATTGGAAAAAGGATTACTGTAGACAAGTGTTTCAAATCCATTAGCCAGGTAAGAGCGAATTAAAATTATATTTTTTTTCTCCATTGTTTGTCGGTGGGTTGTGTGCGACGAAGGATGAGCACAAAGTTGAGTGGATTCCAGCCATGTTGGCAAGATAATTGAGCGAAAAAAAGCGGATCATGGTTTTCCAACAGGATTTTTCCTTTAAATGGTTTTCAATGAAGTTCATATGGAATTCCAAATCCGAGATTTCGCAAAGTTCTAGAAGAAAATTCAGTGGCCGTGATGGCAGCTACAGAGAGAGCATGAATATATAGACGTGCATGCGTGTGTGTGTGTTTTGAGGTGTAGAGATGGCGACGTCATCATCATTGGAAAGCTTTCTTCTAATTCTTTACTTTTATCATTCCGGTTGAAATCGTCCACAGTGTATGTGTGTGTGTCGGAATTTTTCTTGGCTTGATACCGTTCTTGATCCGAAGAAATACAGTTGACGTGTCACTTTGTGAGATTTCCAGAAACGAGGCGGATTTTCTAGAAATTGCTTCTCAATATCAAATCGGTAATCCCAATATCAAGTATGGTGTAGCAACAGCCAAAGCGTTACCGATGCAACGCGAACTAACACGTCAGTGTTTGTTTTAGTGAATCTCTCCACTCGCAGTAAGAACAACAAATTGCTGCCTACCTGCTATGACGCGGAATGACCACGTAATCTGATTTCAACTTGTTTTCGAGTTGCCCAACGATCAATTACGTGTCATTGGCCGGTAGTTAAAGCTTGTAACTGTCTTTAGAACTACATTTCACCTTGCCATGTGGACATTTCCGCCCTCAATATGGGTTTACTGTTACATGGTCAGGTATTCAGTCACGAGTTAAGCGCACGAAAATGGGTCACCCACTTACCAAGTCACGTATTTAACACCTCTATTGTAACAGAATTTGGTTTTTAACGTTTTCACTATTTATTTGCAGAAATAGTGGTTCAAAATGAGGTTATGTGTACTACTGGCCGTAGTGGCCTTTGTTGGTCTCTCCCTGGGAGAGGAAAAGAAGGAGAAGGACAAAGACATTGGAACAGTCATTGGTATCGATCTGGGAACAACATATTCATGGTAAGGATCAAACGCTATTTTCATTTTCAGCATTTAGTAACCAAAGCTCTTCGTTTATAGTGTGGGTGTGTACAAGAATGGCCGCGTGGAAATCATTGCCAACGATCAGGGTAACCGCATTACACCATCGTACGTAGCATTCACTGCCGACGGTGAACGTTTGATCGGTGATGCTGCCAAGAATCAATTGACAACGAATCCCGAGAACACAGTCTTCGATGCCAAACGATTGATCGGTCGTGAATGGTCCGATACCAACGTTCAGCACGACATCAAGTTCTTCCCATTCAAAGTGGTCGAGAAGAACTCGAAACCGCACATCAGTGTGTCCACGTCGCAGGGTAACAAAGTATTTGCTCCCGAGGAAATCTCTGCCATGGTTTTGGGTAAAATGAAGGAAACCGCTGAAGCTTATTTGGGCAAAAAAGTCACACACGCAGTGGTTACTGTGCCCGCCTACTTCAACGATGCCCAACGTCAAGCCACCAAGGATGCCGGCATTATTGCTGGATTGAATGTCATGCGTATCATCAACGAACCAACTGCTGCTGCTATTGCCTACGGCCTGGACAAGAAGGAAGGTGAAAAGAACGTGTTGGTCTTCGATTTGGGCGGCGGTACTTTCGATGTATCATTGCTAACCATCGACAACGGAGTATTCGAGGTGGTTGCAACCAACGGCGACACTCATTTGGGTGGCGAGGATTTCGATCAGCGTGTAATGGATCACTTTATCAAGTTGTACAAGAAGAAACGTGGAAAGGATATCCGCAAAGACAACCGTGCCGTACAGAAACTCCGTCGTGAAGTCGAGAAAGCGAAGCGTGCCCTTTCATCCAGCCATCAAGTGAGAATTGAAATCGAATCGTTCTTCGAGGGTGAGGACTTCTCCGAGACTCTGACCCGTGCCAAGTTCGAGGAACTCAACATGGACCTCTTCCGCTCCACATTGAAACCAGTGCAAAAGGTCTTGGAAGACGCCGACATGAACAAGAAAGACGTGCACGAAATCGTATTAGTCGGAGGCTCAACACGTATCCCCAAGGTTCAACAATTGGTGAAGGACTTCTTCGGTGGAAAGGAACCATCCCGAGGTATCAATCCCGATGAAGCTGTCGCCTATGGTGCCGCCGTACAAGCTGGTGTCCTCTCCGGCGAACAAGATACCGATGCTATTGTCCTGCTCGATGTCAACCCATTGACTATGGGTATCGAAACCGTCGGCGGAGTGATGACCAAATTGATTCCCCGCAACACTGTGATCCCAACAAAGAAATCGCAAATCTTCTCCACTGCCTCAGACAACCAACACACAGTAACCATCCAAGTGTACGAAGGTGAACGCCCAATGACCAAAGACAACCATTTGCTCGGCAAGTTCGATCTCACCGGTATACCACCAGCACCGCGTGGCATTCCACAAATCGAAGTCTCGTTCGAAATCGACGCCAACGGTATCCTACAAGTCAGTGCCGAAGATAAGGGCACCGGCAACAAGGAAAAGATCGTCATCACCAACGACCAGAATCGCCTAACACCCGAGGACATCGATCGCATGATCAAGGATGCCGAGAAATTCGCCGATGAAGACAAAAAACTCAAAGAACGTGTCGAATCCAAGAACGAACTGGAATCATACGCCTACAGCTTAAAGAACCAGATCGGCGATAAGGAAAAACTCGGTGCTAAATTGAGCGAGGAAGAGAAGACCAAAATGGAAGAAGCCATCGACGAGAAGATCAAGTGGATGGAACAGAATGCCGATGCCGATCCCGAGGAATACAAGAAACAGAAGAAAGACCTCGAGAGTGTGGTGCAACCAATCATTGCCAAACTATACCAAGGACAAGGTGGCGTACCGCCAACTGCCGAAGAAGGCGACGACCTCAAGGACGAACTATAAGAGAGCAAACAGAGTCTCAAATCTTTTGAGGCGGGATTCTAAAGATTGACGGGGAGAACACAACACGCGGAGTGCGTTCCACAAAACGCCCTCCACCATCATCAAAAGCGCTCACATACAACAAAACAAAAACTCTCCACTAAACTTAGGCATTTTCACATACAAACTAAGATCTTAATTTTTTTTTTTAGTTAAATTAATTTATTTTTGATGTACTTCTAAGTGGTTCCTTTGTACTCTGCTCTTCCCAACCCTTGAGTCCTTTTCATTCCACCTTGAAAAAAAAAAAAGAAACCAAACTGTGAAAGAACTGTTAAGAGTTTAATGAAGACTTTGAGACTACTCAGTAAGAGGAATCCTGTAGGACTGTAATCAAAACGAAAATAAAGAGTCCCTTTCGATTTTCCGAAGGGGACGAGAGTAATTAAACAAATTAAAAACCAAAACGTGTTAAATCCTTTTTTTTTTTCTTGTTCATATATGTGATGCCCTCCCCCTAATATGTATCCCTCGATCTCCTCATCCATTGCTCTTGCGACACATAGACTAAACGCCTAACGACCGTAAACCAACCAAGATGTAAAGCAAATTATTTTTCTTTGACTGAACTCTTAAGTAATAAAATTAAAATTAGTAATTATTAATGGAAATAATAAATAAATTATGAAATAAACGAGGTATGCGTGAGAGATCTTCGTTTTCGCTGTTGCCGTTCCGCGAGGAAACGGACGGTGAAGACGTGGAACTGTGTATGATAAGTTTCATTTTTGTATAAAAATAAATCTGAAAAAAATATGTTTTGTGTTTTGATATTGGGGAAGCGTGGGAGTTATTTGGTGACGTTCGTTGCCAGATGGGATGGCGGGTGATTAATTGCCTTTGTGGCTGTTTTTGTTTGTTGTGACCGCTTGTCGGTCGACACCGAATGTCGCATTGAAATTTAATGAGCAGTTGTCTCTATATATGACGATATCATTAGCCAATAGTATCCAGAGCAAGTGCAAAGTATGAGTGCGTGTTGTGGCTGAACAACCGTTTTCCGGGATTTTTTTTGCTTCACGAAGCTATTTTTATCGAGTTATTTATAGCCGTAGGTGAGGAATGCATCATTTTATATCAAATAAAGCGCTATCCAATAAGAGGTGTCATTTTAGACCAAGACCTTGCCCGGCACTTTTAACCCAAAACCCCTCTTTGCGGCCAAAACGACCAGATATGTATATTTTTGATCAATAGTGCAAAAATCGGATCTCAGGCCATGAGGAAAGGCTTTTATAAGGCGCTATCCAACAAGAGGTGTCATTTTGAATTAGGACAATGCCCGGCACGTTCAAGCCAAAACCCCATTTCGCAATAATAACGATCTTCTACCTATATTTTTGATCACTAAATGCAAAAAGCAGACATCGGGAGATGAGGAAAGGTTTACATAAGGGGCTATCCAACAAGAGGTGTCACTTTTTGTAGCCCGGCACCTTTTAGTTAAAACTCATACATATTTCGCAATCAGAACGGTCATCTACCTATATTTTCGACCTCTTCATGCAAGACATGACATGAAGAAAAGTTTATATAAGGGGCTATCCAACAAGAGGTGTCATTCTGAACTAGGACGTAGCCCGGCACCTTTAAGCCAAAACCCCATTTCGCAATAAAAACGATCTTCTACCTATATTTTCGATCACTATATGCAAAAAGGAGACCCCGAGAATGAGGAAAGACTTATGTGTATATAAGGGGATATCCAACAAGAGGTGTCATTTTAATTTGGGCGTAGCCCGACACTCATAAGTCGAAAATCCTGCTTCGCAATAAGAAGGGTCATCTACCTATGTATATTTTCGATTACTAAATGCAAAAATCAGACCTCGGGACATGAGGAATGGCTTATACAGGGTGTCCCACGAGCAGTGTGCCAAAAAGCTAGAGCGTATAGGTCTGGTCAAGACAAGAAAAAAATCATACAGGAGGGGGGTTCTACCTCCCCTCCCCTCACCCCTTTAGCCGGAAGGGACAATTTTCTAAAAAAATTGACTTAAATTGGAACAAAAATTATTAAAAATCAACAGTTACATCCACAATGCCGTGATATACTTTTTTGTAAAGGCAGAAACCTCTTCTTTCATCTTGTTTTTAAACGAAGCTGTTTTAAGGAATAGTTTTTGAGAAATTAATTTTCAAACTCAAAATTTTGAAAAAAAACCCGAACCACTTTTTTTCTAAGAAAAACTTTTTTTTTGTTTTAACGCGGCTGCACTTGTAGGAAAATTAATGTATGAAACATTGACCTCTTTTTGATTATTTTTAAAAAAATCGGAGTTTTATGAGGATACAATAAAGTGACACAGTATTGGAATAACCCTGGATTAATCCTTTTTTTTCTGGGTCCGCCCGCCACCGATGGGTTCTACCCGCTAGGACCTTAAGACAATAAAACCGCAATTTTTCTTTATTGAAAAACAAAATATTTGCAACCCAAATGTAAATAAAGGGCATCGCATTTTTAATAAAAAACCATTTCCAAATTGGATGTTAACTCATCAACACATTACGATGTCAAACTCATACTCTCGAGAAAAATTAACGGACATGCTACGGTTTAGCTAATGGTCGAGATCGTGAAGCCGAAAGACTCTACGCTGAAAGATATTCCAATCGGAGGTGTCCCAGTCGTAGCATGTTTTCAAGAATCCACCGACGTCTGCGAGAGCATCGAAGAAGCGAAAGATCAGTTACAGATGGATCAGGAATCTTAGATGAAAGAATTTCGGATTTGGTCCGACGTAATCCCGCCCTTAGTACAAGGAGGATAGCTATTATGCTTGGAGTGCCCAAATCTAGAGTATGGAGAGTGCTTCATACCGAAAACATACACCCGTACCATTTTAGGCCAGTTCAGGAACTCACCTCAAACGACAAGTTTTTGAGAGCAGAATTTTGTCGATCATTACTGCTTCGAGATGAAACTGAACGAAACTATTTTGCAAGGATATTCTGGACGGATGAAGCACAGTTTACCAGAGATGGAGTTACTAACTTCCCCAATTTGCATCATTGGAGTAGCACCAATCCACACAACAAAAAACAAAATAAATCACAACACCGCTTTAGCTGTAATGTTTGGCTTGGTATTGTTGGACAAACTGTAGTCGGGCCCTGGTTTTTGAATGCCGTTTTTAATGGAGAATCATACCTGCAGTTCCTACGAGACCTTTTGCCCGATTTGATGGACAACGTTCCTTTGGCCATAGCAAATAATTTAATCTACCAGCAAGATGGAGCACCAGCACACTACAGCTTACGGGTTAGAAACTGACTGGATGATCATTTTAGTGACCGTTGGATCGAAAGAAGGGGTCCCACGGAATGGCCACCTAGATTACCAGATTTAACTCCTCTAGATTTTTATTTGTGGGGATTCATGATGAATTATGTTTACGAAGTGGAAATAGTACCTTTGGAACAATTGAAAGAACGGATTGAAGTCGCTGGAGTCAAATTGCAGGAAAATTTGTCAAGCATAGACTTATGTATGTGCAGCCATTAGAAGGAGATATAATCTTTGCCTTCTAAAAAATGGAGATCATATTGAAAATTTATTATAATAAGACTCCGATTTTTTTAAAAATAATAAAAAAGAGGTCAATGTTTCATACATTAATTTGCCTACAAGTCCAGCCGCGTTAAAACAAAAAAAAAAAGGTTTTTCTTAGAAAAAAAATAGATCGATATTTTTTTTTTCAAAATTTTGAGTTTGAAAATTAATTTCTCAAAAACAATTCCTTAAACAAGCTTCGTTTAAAAACAAGATGAAAGAAGAGGTTTTTGGCTTTACAAAAAAGTATATCACGGCATTGTGGATGTAACTGTTGATTTTTAATAATTTTTGTTCCAAATTAAGTCAATTTTTGGAAAATTGCCCCTCTCGACTAAACGGGGGAGGAATAGACCCCCCCTCCCATACGATTTTTTTCTTGTCTTGATAAAAATTGTGGATGCTACGTCAGCCGTTTGCATAGTCGCATGAGACCTTGCCAACTTCACCATCTACTATGGCCGCCATTTTGTTTAAAAAAAAAAAAAAAAAAAAATGCTTTCATGTACCTTCGGTTTAAAGTAAATCCAAATAAAAATTTCAAATCAATCGGATGGATATAAGTCACTTAAAAAAATTCATGAATTTCCCGTAATTTTCCTGCTTCTACATGGGCTTCCCCCCTTAAGGAACACCTCAGAGGCCAGAAATTTGCCGATGATGGTGAAGTGATGGCTGCCGTACAAGCATTTTTCGAGGAGCGAGATAAAGATTTTTTTTTAAGTGAAATACAAGCTTTAGAGAAGAGATGGACTAAATGTATAAACTTATTAGGAGATTATGTAGAAAAGTAAATTTAATTTGAAAGAAAAAATGTTCTATTATACATTGATTACACAGGCCGACATGATTTTCGGTGTTTTGAATTTGATAAGTGTCCTTAGCTAATACGGGTACGTTAATTCCGAATGTGAATTTGGTTTGAGCCCATCACGTTAAGATTTTTCACAAAATTAAAAAAAACCTTGTGAGATATTTTGTACTAGAACAAAGAAGAACCTTATTGATATTTCCTAAATTGCATTAAAATTATTTCTTTAAAATACTTGATACATCGATAGAAAATATTTTAGTATAATATTGTGTTTATTTCATTTCAATGGCAACACTTTTTCATTTTCGCATCTGTCAAGGTTAACTTGACGGCATCGGCAGTTATGTACGAAATAGTTAGTTAGCGTCAGAAACCAGAATGAGACGTGTCTTTCGTACGTCTTCCCCCGTGATACCCTGAAATTTTGACAGAGGTTCAGGTGCGTAGCGACAAAACCCCTTAAAAACAAACTCTAATCGTGAATACGTGTGAGTTCATTTCATTGTACCGCAGTGTACTCCCGCCACACACACTCTTGGAATTATAACAATGTGCGTGATTGTTTACAAAATTTTGACAGCACTTGAGGTACCCACGTGCTCACCCGAGCTTGTAGGCAAACGTCGGCGGCCATTTTGAGTGGGACGTCTCATTGGTGGTTTCTGGTTTGTAGCATCGAGTTGTGTTTTGTTTTCTCATTATTTAGTCATAATGTCATCAAGAAAGTGTAAAAACAGTCCTGATATATTTTGTTACGTGTGTGGTGATTTAACGATAACAAAGCATCAATGAAACATAACAGAATTTATCAAGAAAGCTTATCACGCTTACTTCGGTGTAAAACTTGGTGATCAGGACAAACCTTGGGCGCCCCACAAAGTGTGCTTCCAGTGTGTCGAGCTACTGAGAAAATGGACAAAAGGTACACGTAGCTCTTTACCCTTTGGCATTCCTATGGTATGGAAGGAACAAAATAAACCATGGACACGACTGTTACTTTTGCTCTTGCTATGTCAAGGGTTTCAATTCGAAAAATAAACATACTATTCAATATCCTGATTTACCGTCTGCTAAACAACCTGTACCTCATGGACCAGGAATTCCCATTCCTCCACCTTTTCTTCACACTATCCAACAGCAATCATCAGACGAAAGTTCAAACGCAAATCCCGATGAAGACGAATTCAATCCTGATATTGGCCAACCTCAACAGTTTATTCAAGCTGAACTAAATGACTTTGTGAGAGATTTGGGCCTATCGAAGGATGCTGCACAAATCTTAGGATCACGATTGAAAGACAGAAATCTGTTGGCTCCAGGAACCACATTTTCGTGGTATAGGCATCGTGAAAAAGAGTTCGCGGAATATTTCTTTCAAGAGGGTTCACTGGTGTATTGTAATAATATTCCTGAAGTAGTCATGAAACTGGGAGCTGACAATTACGATTCCACATCATGGAGGTTATTTATTGATTCTTCTAAGAGATGTTTGAAGGGTGTCTTGTTGCACAATGGTAATATTTATGCCTCGGTGCCTGTTGCTCACTCCGTGCATCTCAAAGAAACGTATGAGAATCTTGAGCTGTTGCTAAAAAAAATAAAGTATAATGAATATTGTTGGCAACTCTGTGGAGACCTCAAAATAATATCCATGCTTTTGGGTCAGCAGTCTGGATTCACAAAGTATCCATGTTTTTTGTGCGAGTGGGACAGTCGAGCACGAAATTTACATTACGTTAAGCAAGAATGGCCACTCAGAGAAAGACTTGTACCGGGACAAAAAAATGTGCAGCGTGATGCATTAGTTGACCCAAAATTAATTCTTTTGCCTCCCCTTCTAAAGTTAGGATTAATGAAGCAGTTTGTCAAAGCTTTAAATAAACAAGGTGACTGCTTTAAATACCTGTGCGACAAATTTCCTGCACTTTCTCAAGCTAAACTTAAAGAAGGAATTTTTGTAGGCCCTCAAATTCGAACCTTAAAATCGGACAGATTGTTCCAGAATACAATAACCCAGGATGAATCTGAAGCATGGAGTTCTTTCGTAGAAGTCATAGGCGGTTTCCTTGGAAACAACAAATCTCCAAACTACAAAGCAATTGTAGCCAACATAGTCGAAAATGATAAAAAATTGGGATGCAATATGAGCGTCAAACTTCATTTTTTGGATTCCCACATCGACTTTTTTCCCGAAAATCTTGGAGCTGTCAGCGAGGAACAGGGAGAGAGGTTCCATCAAGACATAAAGGAGATGGAGAAACGTTATTTATTTTTAAAAAAAAATTTTATAAAAAAAAAAACCAACGATTGTCTGACGTAGAGTATACTGCATTGTTTTTTATATGAACAACTCAATTTTGCAGTGTAATTTACTAAGGTTGTCGAAAAAGTCTTTTCGTATTTCTAATCAAACTTCAACTCATTTTTTTTTTATATTTATAATGAACTTTATTGAACCAAATATGTACCATTTTGGTCGACCACCTTTTGCCATTTTTCCGCTAGAGACATTATTCCATCAGTGTAAAACTTTTGTGGTTTCTCGGTGAAAAACTGCGACAAGTAATTTTCACAGGCTTCTCTTGAAGCCAACTTTACTCCATTAAGGGAGTTCTGTATTGACCGAAACAAATGGTAGTCCGATAGTGCAAGGTCAGGGCTATATGGTGGATGCATCAAAACTTCCCAGCCAAGCTTTCCCAGTTTTTGCCGAGTCATCAAAGATGTGTGTGGTCTAGCGTTGTCGTGATGGAAGACGACACCCTTTCTGTTGATCAGTTCTGGCCGTTTTTTTTTCGATTGCTTGCTTGAATCTCATCAGTTGTTGATAGTAAAGTGTAGAATCAATCGTTCGACCAGGCTGGAGCAGCTCATAGTGGATGATTCCTTTCCAATCCCACCAAACACTCAGCATAACCTTTCGAAGCGTCAATCCTGGCTTTGCGGCCATTTGTTGAGCTTCACCACGCTTGCACCATGATCTTTTTCGCACATTATTGTCGTATTTGATCCACTTTTCGTCTCCTGTTACCATTCGCTTCAGAAATGGTTCGATTATATTTCGCTTCAGCAAAGAATCGCAGATGTTAATTCGGTCCATTAAATTTTTCACAGACAATTCATGTGGTACCCAAACATCGAGCTTCTTTTTGTAGCCAGCCATTTTTAAATTGTTCAAAACCGTTTGATGATGAATGTTTAGTTCCTTGGCGATGTCATGGCTGCTTATGTGACGGTCCTGGTCAATCTTTTCCATAATTACATCGACTTTTTCAACGATAGGTCGACCAGAGGGAGGTGCATCTTTCACATCGAAATTTCCAGAACGGAAGCGGGCGAACCATTGTTGTGCTACACGAACTGATACAGCATCGTCTCCGTAAACTTCACAAATTTCATTGGTGGCTTGCGTGGCATTCTTCCCTTTTTTATACAAAAAATTCAAAATATAGCGAATTTCTTCATTATTTTCACTCATTTTTGAACAGCTGTAACTTTTTTTCAACTTCTCCGAATTTAATTTTGTTTTTGCTCAAATGAAGTTTAAAATGTCACCTTTCCAACACCATATGGTATGACACAATGTGATTGGCAGCCTTGGAGATAGACGACTCCAACGACATCTGTTGACAAAATACGAAAAGACTTTTTCGACAACCTTCAATAAATTTCAATAAATATTGTATTTTCTCAGTATTTTTGGCAGTTTCTATGAACAATTTCAAACACACTTTTCCTAAAAACCTGACGTGCTGGAAAAAAAATAAGCACAGATTCGTAATTAGCACACCCCATTTACTATAAGGTACCTATTAAACTTGAAACACTTTTTCATGAAAAAAAAATTGTAGGCCTGTGTTATCATTACTTTTTGATCACCCCTCGTACGGCCGGATAAGTATGGTACTAGTAGTGCTATCTCTTATAAATCATTTTAAATGAATGCTTACACCCAATAGCCATGATTACCGTGCTTTATTTTCTTTATCATTACTTTTGGATCACCTCTCGTACTTATGTACGATACAACCAGTTATCCTCTTTCAAAAAAAAAATTGTTTCTTGCCTTTTTATTAAAAATGTGAAAGTTGCTTGCAATTGTTTCACTAGAGTTTCCCAATAAATGGCACAGAAACACCTTGTTTCGACCACTTTCCATGACTGTCTATGAAAAAAGAAGGAAAAAGTGAAGAGAATGGAATTAACAAAAAGTAACTCAATCGTTGGTTCTGTTTTTATTTTTATTTTTTGTACGTTTATCAAGAGCACACGAAAAAAAAAATAGATAACATGAAGGCATCATAAAAAAAAGAAAAGAAAAAAACTAAAACTACAGATCTAGTGCACTAAAGAAAAAGAGAGAAATTGGTGGAAGGTCCTTCCCTCCTCTCCAAATTGTATTCTCACATACGAGTACGTTTTCTAAGCAACAAGAGGCAAACAACAGTCCAACACTGTTCGCGCGGAGATGGGCAAAGTGAAGATGAAGTAAAATAAAGCTAGCGAGAGGACACGAGAAATAATAATTAGATGATAAGAGGAGATGATCATGGACATGAGAACTAAAATCAAACAAAAAAAAAAAAACCAAAAGAACAATGAGTAAGCGCAGCGCATAAGGAAGAACTAATGATTCGAACTACAGAGGAGTGAGGTGCCTTGCCCCCGCCATAGCGTAGCATATTAGAAAAATTAATAAAGAAAAAGAAAAAATCAAAAACCAAAAATATTGCAAGCGTGGCCGATACCAAAAAAAAAAAAAAAAATTTCTACTTTTCTCCTTTATTTCCCCTATACAATTATATACGGTTTGCCTTAATAACAATATTCTTTCTATATGCGATTTGGACGGTCGTGAGCCTCGCCTTCTTCGTCCTTCTGTGGACCACGCTGTGAATGGAAGAAAAAGAAAAGAAAAAAAGAAAACACACAATAAACAATCATACGAAAAACATAAAAGAAATAAATCAAACGCGGTTTTTTTCTATTTTTATTTACTTGGTTTTTTTTTTTTTTTTTTTTTGCATAAACAATTTCTTTTATTTGAATATAAATTATAATTTTTACGTTTAAGAGATATGATATACGAGTATTCCAACGGTTGGTGAGTTGGTGAGGTGAAACACAACAGCAAATAACTCTCGGTGTTTAAAAAAAAAAAAAACAAAAAAAAAGGCAATCAGTCGAAAGTAGGTCAACAAAACAGGGAGGGAGAGGTCGAAATCAACACTCAATCAAACTAGTGTCTCGATAACATAAATGAAAAGATAACAGCAAAGTGGCCAGACGCCGGGATGGGCGACAGCATTTCGAATCAAATTTAAACAAAGATGAAGTGAAAAACACAGAAACAGAGTGGAGGCCAGCAACAACATTCAGATTTAGGGATCGAGCACAATGAATACAATTTTGTTTCTCTCTTGTCAACTCCATTGGGTGATGTTGAGCTCGCCTTTTATTCAGCTTCGGGTTCGGGTCGGCTCAGGATTTCCTGGCACAGAGCAATATAGTCCTGAAAAGTGAAGGCAATTTAATCCGAAGTGATTAATATGAACACACATTGGTGGGTGTATACGCACGGATAAACGCCAAAAAACATCGACTTAATGAAACACAACATTTAATCGTGATGACTATAGGTTGGGAGCTGGTTGAAAATAATTTAAAGAAATGGTAGAAAGGGTAGTCAAAGAGTCCCGCAACAAAACAAAAAAATGTGGACCGAAATCTACTGGGCTCACGTCAAAAATTTAATTTCGGGATTATATAAACTGGAAGATTAAGAATCTACACAAGAGCTGGCGAAAGGTATACTACACTGCTCAAAACTTCTTCATCGTATGGCCTTAACCGTCAGTATGTATCAATTCACCGAAGTTCGCTGCTCAAAGTTATCGAATGTTAAGCGGGACATGCAGCGTCGTTGAAAATATGTGAATTCTGGCTTAGACTCTATATAAGTGGTCATTTTGACACCCGTCTGGCCAAGCGAAGGAGTTCGAAGACGAAGATTTGGAGGTAATACTCACTGAAGATTTTTGCCAAAAACAAGAAGAGCTTGCAGAATCGTTGGGGGTGACACGAGCAGTAGTTTTCAAGCGCTCGAAAGCACTGGAATTCTTAGAAAAGCTAGGAAACTGGGTGCTACATGAGTTGAAGCCTCGCGAGATCAAAAAACGATCATCCATATCAGAAAGTCATCCCCGCAATGAGTGATATCTGGGGATACACGGGTAACCGGGTTTGAGAACTGTACGGGCTGTATGCCGATATCGCCATGGTCTGACGTCTACGTCTAAGATGACTGGGACTTGTAGAGTGAATGAACCGCACTGCACCGGCCCAAGGAATCATTTATTCCAACATTGAGCGACGAAACAACAGAGAACGATCGAATCTAAAGTGACCCGCATAGGTCAATTGTGGTCCCTTATCAACTGGGCGTGCCACCTGGAGAGACTTGTTCGTTGAAGATCAAGTTCGTCACGAACTGTAGCGCCATCTAAGTAAAAAGAGATCTTACCGGAAGGCCAAACGATCGATGTAAGTCATATATCCATGGTGCAAGGAAATGCTACCAACGTGACGTTGTAGAAGCCTTCAAAACGAAGGACAGACGAAGCGAACTGGCCTGAAGGTAAACGAGGAAAAAACAAATGAAAGCTGTCGAGCAGAAACCGATCTCTCAACTGCTATCTAGGGCAAAACAAGCACATAGCAATCGACAGCTACAACTTTGAGGTAGTCAATGAGTTTGTCAACCTCAGGGCAAACGTGAACTCCACAAACGACATCATAATGGAAATCCAGTGCAGATTCACTTTTGGCAAAAGTCCTCATTCGCTCTCTAAAACTCTCATCCTGCCAGTCTTGCCGTATGGAACCGAAAGCTGGATGAGAAGCCTCCTTCGACAGAAGAACTCTGCGGCGGATATTTGGTCCTATCTGCGAGGAAGGCGAATGGAGGGGAAGACATAACCGTGGACTCTATGAACTGTACATAAATGTGGACGTGGATCGGAAAGACCCGCCGACTACATTGGCTCGGCCACATTGAGCGCATGGATACTAACGCTCCACTAAAGAATCCAAACCTCCTGGTTCGAGAAGGAGAGGAAGACCGAACCTCCGATTTAAAGACCAAGCAATCGCGGACGCAAGAGGACTCGCTCTTGACAATCGGAAGCAGCGCGCCCGTGACTGTTAAAGATGGAAGGCAGTTTTAGCTCAGGCCTGATAAGTAAGTAATGGATATGTTGGGAGTACAAAGAAATCCATTATTTTTCCAGCAGATGGGCTTAGTAATCTGTGCATGAGACTGCGTTAGAAAGATGGGATTTCGTACTTAAAAAAACTTCTCCGACTTCGTGACTGGTCAACTCAATTTTGATTGAGGGCGCGTCAAAGGTGGACACCAGTAGAGAGAGAATACGAAGAGAATAAAGATGAAGACGAAAACCAGGCGGCTGAAATGGTACTAATTCTGTAACAGCCAATAACGCGTAGTCTTGTTCTCGTCAATTGAATTTCGTGCATAACGCTTTGGAAAATTCTTGGAAATATTGATAAAATTAGGGAAATCGGCGAGTCTTGGTCCAGGAGCTAACCGTTTGAACCATTTGCATAAGCCTGGATCCAAAAAGAGGGCCGATGTATGGGAGCCACACGAGGTAACCTCATAAGCCGAATTTCCCCCTGAATCGCTGCTGAATCGCAACAAAATCGACCCATTTGTGAAGCTAATTGTGACTGGTGATGGGTCATTTGTGGGTAATTTAATTTTTTTTTTAAATTGACACGTGCACAAGGGTTAGGATTACCCCCAAGTGACAAGAAGTCAAGACACAGCACGGCCTAAGGTATAGAGGAAGAGAGGGAAAGGAGGTACCGGTGCACATTGGTTTAAAATGTTTGTGGATTGTAATGAGCGGGAAAAGTTGAGCTGGGAAGGGCGTTCCACATTCGTGTGGTTCGGCTAAAAAACGAGTCTCCAAATTTGACTAAATTTGTGCGTCCGAAGACAGGCTTGTGGGTAACTGATGAGCATGAGCATTCCGGGTGAGGCGTGTATTACGTCGATTGTTGAGTGAGTCGATCGACTTCGCGATATTGTTGTCTTCTATGTTTTACCGGTCGCTTTTGGATTCTATCCAGCAGGTATAGAGAGGTATTGGGGGCACCAGATCAGATATGAGCGTTATACTCAAGCTAGGAGCGGATGTAGGCCTTGTAAATTGAAGCCAGATCAGAACTTGCATCGTTTGAGGGAACCTGGACATTTCGCAGGGTTCTTGGCGACCTTAAGTATGTGGCCATTCCAACTAAGAGTCTTATTGACACACATACCAAGGAAGGAAAGTCTTTTGTTTTCACCGACACAAGCGCCATTCAAGGATAATGGCTGATTTTTGATGGCCAGCTTGAGTGACAGTAGACAGAAGCATTAAATTCCACTCTATTCCTTATACCCCATTTAATTACGCTCTCGAGGTCGGAATTTAATGTGTTTAACATACGTTGCCGTTCCAGTTCTATGGCCGAAGAGCAGGGACGTGGGTCCTGGAACGAATATGAAAAGCTAAAAGTACTGCTATCAGCGAAGTGTATTGTAGCAAATAAGAGATCATTTATAAAAATGAGAAAAAGTATCGGTGAGAGAACAGAGCCTTGGGGCACACCAACGTTTATTTGGTAAATATCAGACTTGAAACCGCCCAAAACAACGTACTTTCTAATCCATAGAAGAAGAAACTCATCGACACCATAAGAACACATTTTAGGCAAACGAGCCTGATGCCAAACTCTGTCAAATGCTTTTGAAATATCGAACGCAACATTCTTGCTTTCGCCGAAATGGTGCAAAGATTGGTTCCACTTGTCGGTGAGATATGCCGTACTGCCGGTCATTAAGGAGTTTCCGCGATTCAAGATATTTCATAGGCTGACGATTTATCAGCGTTCCCATGACCTTAGAAAGAAGGGACGTTAGTGCTATGGGTCGGTAGAAGATTGGAGACGAAGATTCGCCCCTTTTAGGAACGGGTTGGACAAATGCTTCCATCTACTCGGACAGACACCAGAAGTGTAGGAAAGATGAAAAAGCTTACGCAGTGGTTTTGCCAGCGTGGAAGAACACCTCTTCAGAAGTATTGGGGTAATACCATCAGGGCCAGGGGATTTGTACACGTTGAGTTTATTATGTACTCTTGCAACTGTACGAGTGCCAAAGTGGATCCCATGGAAGATTCTACGCTCTCAAGTACAGGCGGAGAAAAAGTGTAATCTGGGAGCGTTGAGCTGGTTGCAAAATGTGCGGCAAGCAGATTGGCTATATCTAAAGAGCTGACAGCTGCTATGTCATTGTAAATGAGCGTAGGGATTGAGGACGAAGCAGAATTCTTTATGTTTCTTATGATTGTGGTCGAATCGCGGTGAGCTGGCGAAAATGGTGACCAAGGAAAGATGGATAGCCAGGAAGGTTTTGCTATGTGTTGGGAGTACCTCTCCTACAGCAAAACTTTTAATTTGGACCTGTACTGTCAGCGATTTAACCTTTTGAAGGAAGGAATCGCTCCGAAACAGGCAATAGAAGAGCAATTGTATACCAACAGGACAACACCCGGCCACACATATCGATAGTGATTCGCGAGATGCTCCGGGAACTTGTTTTTGATGTCCTTATGCATCCACCTTATAGTCCGGAGTTTTCACCAAGTAATTACCACCTGTTCCCGTCCAAGGCGATCGATTTTGCTAGTTGAAAATGCGGATCAAGAGGGAAGGATCCAATGGGAAGGAGGCCTTCTATGAGAGAGGCAATTCCATTAACCTGCAGGGTCCGCCATTTCATATGGGTCGATGTAAACTTCGAATAACTTTAACAATTGTCAACCGATTTTCATATGTTATAGCATTTTGGAAACGTCAATTCAGTAAAATTTTAACCATGAATCGCTTCACACCAAAAGAACGCGCGGAAATAGTTTCAATGTTCATTAAAAATTAACGCTCGATTGTGCTAACTCAACGTGCGTATCGTGCAAAATATCGTGATCGTGTTGCGCCCAAAAAAGACAAAATTCGTCGTTGGGCCTCGATTTTTTTTCAATTTGGTTCTGTGGCAAGCCCTCGTGACCAACCTAGGCCACGTCCACGGCGTTCAAACTCATCTATTCAGTCTGTGAAGACCAGTGTTCGAGAAGGCCCAAGCTTGTCATATCGGCGCCGTTCGCAGCAGTTAGGCATCAGTGGGACCACTTTGCGGATAATTTTAAAGGATGATCTTCACTTATTTCCATACAAAGTGCAGATAAACCAAAGAATTTTGCAAGAAGATGAGCCACGGTGCTTGGCATACGAACAAAATGTCGTTGCAATGATTAATGCTGAGTCGGAGTTCTGGCAGCAAATTTTGATGACCGATGAGGAACATTTTACGCTCTCTGGCTCAGTTAATAAACAAAATTGTCGCTTCTGGGGCATCGAAAAGCGTCACATTATTCACGAAGAGCCGCTATATGATCAAAAAGTTACTGTTTGGGCTGGTGTATGCGCTAAAACCATAATTGGACCGTATTTCTTCAAAGTTGGAGATACAGTGGATGGCGATCGACATCGGTGGACGTTGGCCCATTATGTGGTCCCAGAAATGCGTAAAAAAGGCTTATTTCACTTTTGGTTTCAACAAGACGGCGCGACATGCCATGTTGCGGATAAAACAATGAACCTTTTGCGTAAGAAGTTCCCTGGAAGATTGGTGTCAAAAATGGGCGATATTGACTGGCCGTCGAGATCGCCGGATTTGACTCCTCCACCCTTTTTTCTTTAGGGATACCTGAAAAGCAAGGTGTACGCTAACGGCCCGAAGGCAATAGAACAGCTCAAAAGAAACATTCGTGCGGAAATCGCAGAAATTTCGACCGAAATGCTCGAAAATGTCATGGAGAATGCGCGAAAACGAGCCCATTTTTGCATCGGCAATAAAGGCGGTCATTTAATTGATATTGTTTTCAAAAATTAATCAAAATAAATAGTAAAAGTCTAAATTGAATAAAAGTTTTTGAATTTCCCAAATCGGTTGAGAATTGTTGCGCATATTTGACCTAAATCGGTTCATCCTAACTATGTTAAATCAAGCCTTCATCATATCATGAAAAAGATAATGGATTTCACGAGCTGTTAGACCCTGACGAAATTATGATTCGGTTGGAGAGAGGATTGGCAGAAAAGCGACCGGAATATGCGACACGAGTGCTTAATTTTTATCATGAAAAATTATGTTGCTACACCGTCAACACACCTGTCCTATAAAGGGTGGCCATCTAGTGCTTTATTTTTTTTTTCATAGTGGACAACACTCATAGTCATCGTTCGGTGCGCCCAGCTGAGAATTGGGCTGTTGTGGCCGAGAATGAGAGACTAAATTCACGCACATCAACTCGCCATCGATCTCAACAGGTCAACATTTCACGCACTAGCCTGAGTAGAATTCTGCAACAAAGATCTCGGATTATTCGCTTGCAAGCTGCAACTGTCTCAGCAATTGAAGGCGCGCGATTATCCGCTTCGTTATCGCTTCGCAGTTTGGGCCTTAGAGCTGCTTGAATTCGACAACGATTTTGGGTGAAAAATCATCTTTTCTGACGAAGCGCATTTTCATCTTAGCTGCTACGTTAACAAACAAAATTGTAGCATCTGGGGCTCGGTAAACCCGCACGTTTTTGTCGAGAAGCCAATGCATCCACAGAGAGTAACAGAGAGTTGGTGCAGATTGTGGAGTGGTGGCATCATTGGACCATTTTTCTTCGAAAATGAAGCTGGGAACAACGTTTCGGTCAACGGTGAGCATTACAGAGTCTGCATGAACTTCTGGTTCATGCAGGATGGCGCGCCATGCCACACAGCCCACGCCACAATCGACCTTTTGCGCACCAAATTCGTAGATCATGTTATCAGCCGTCTTGGTGATGTCAATTGGTCCACTTGGAGCTGCGATTTGACCCTTTTGGACTTTTTTTGTGGGGAACCTTGAACGACAGATGTTATGCCAACAATCCGGAAACGATTTAAACACTTAAGGCCAATATCATCCAAGCAATCCGTGAGCTAAAGCCCAAAACCATCACAAGGTCTTGTAAAATGTTGGTGATAAAATGCGCTACTGCGAAGCCAGCCAACTTGAACGACGTTGTATTTCATAATAAATGGAAATGTTTGGAATGTAAAAACTTAATTTTGTTCATTTCATTGCATTTTTAAAAAGAAACTTGTATTTGGCCTATCCTGTACACCAGATCTGGCGCCTTCTGCTTTCCGCTTGTGTCGCTCACTGCAGAACGCTCTTTCAGGAATGCGGTTTACATCAATTGACCTTCGACCTCAAAAGCTGAGTGGTTTTTGGCTAGGTATGCATAAATTACCACAGACATGGCAGAAAGTTATAGATTCTGATAGATAATGGGTGTTTTTTATAGAGGTATAGAACTTTGAAATGCAATAAAACAAAGATGATTTTCTTAAATTGACATGAAATTGACTTTATTCGAAAGATAATCTTCTGACATTATAGTTTAAATATAATTTCTGGCATATGACCGTCACGGTTGGCGGTGAATGGGCCCAAAACAAGATTGCCCTTGATCCCAATTTTGATAAGCGAATTTTTGGTTGAATGGATACATCAATAAACGAAACTGCCGTATTTGGAGTGATGATAATCCTCAAGTGTATGTTGAGGCACCGTTACATCCACAAAAACTGACTGTTTGATGTGCTTTATGGGTTGGTGAAATAATTGGTCCGTACGATGCTGGCGTTATAGTCAATGGTGATCGCTATAGAGCCATGATTACTGACTTTTTCGTTAATCAATTGAAGAACCATGATGTGCAGGAGCTGTGGTTTCAACAAGATGGCGCAACATGTCAAACAGCTTGTGCCACAATTGATTTATTGAAGGAAACGTTTGGTAATCGCATAATTTCACGTTACGGACCCGTGAATTGGCCTCCAAGATGGTACGATTTAACGCCGCTTGACTATTTTCTGTGGGGATATGTGAAGTCGTTAGTCTACGCCGATAAACCCGAAACGATTGACAACTTGGAGAACAACATTCGCCGCGTTATTGCCGATATACGGCCACAAATGTTGGAAAAGATCATCGAAAATTGGACCTCCAGATTAGACTACGTCCGAGCCAGCCGTGGCGGTCATATGCCAGAAATTATATTTAAACTATAATGTCAGAAGATTATCTTTTGAATAAAGTCAATTTCATGTCAATTTAAAAAAATCATCTTTGTTTTATTGCATTTCAAAGTTCTATACCTCTATAAAAAACACCCTTTATTTGTGCAAGTTAAAGACCAAATAGCAGGGGAAGTAGCAACGTTATCAACACCCCTTGCGCTCCCTACCGACTATAACTATTGCTCTCTGCCTACATCACCAATCCTATGCTCTAAAATACTCCCAGAACACCTGTTCTCTCCGTGTTTATGCCGTTTAATCATAAATGAAAAATGATGGCTTTGCCGCTTTCTTTTCTAAATCTTATCAAGTTCCATAGTAAACTAAATAGAGCATCTTATCGGTATGGAATTTTATGATTACGTTGTACGATATGACACGAATGCGTCAGTACCAAAGGGTCACATGCTATTGGAGGTTTAGATTCTGTATTCCTTGTGCATGTGTCTTCTAAGCTTATAGAATAGGCAGACAGATCTCATATAGAATTTTCTCTCTGTCTACCAAGTCTTTACATTTTTTTCCCGGGAAACCAGACCAATATTGGGGCTGAAAGGTACTTCACCAAGTATGTGAAGCGCTATAGGTTCACTTTACTTTGGTTTAAAATGGAAGGCGATGACTAATCTTGCTCGTATAATCTGTCTAGGCGGTTCAATTGTGGACGTGGAAAGTAGACCGAATAAGGGACTGTTTGAACGCGGAATCGGGATAGATCGAATGCGGGATTGAGCTCGAATGTGAGACAGAGACTATTAGATTAGATCATTGATAGTCAAGGGGGTTTGGGAATGCTCCCAAGACAGCCGGGAAATGAAATCATCTAATTTTAATTTCTTCATTAACGCCCGAGGCGCTGTAGAAGCCATCACCAATTGAATATTGCTCCCTTCCTACACCACATTAACATGTAAAACCAGCACCAACTACCATCCCAGTCCTAACCAAACGACCCAACATTGATTGATACCAACTTCGCTACTTGATTTCACATTAAACGTTCGTTTTATTGCACCAAAATAAGACACGACATTCGAACGGAGCTCATTTCAAATTTTCTCTTCCGTTTTGCTTTCCAATCGTTATAACAAAAAAGTACATTTCGTGAGTCGCCGCAAGTAGTAGCACAATCTACGAGGAATACGCCCTGGACGTGAACTTAAGGTCTCATCTCCAAGGATCTTATACTCTTGACCAAGGAATCATATACTACTATACAAGGAAATAAAACGAAAGGCAAATTAAATGACAAAAAAAAAAGGAGAAAACCAAAACATGAGAGTTTTTGTGACTTGGACTAATCGTGTTTGTGTGTCCTCTACGTTCCTGGAGAGCTACCTACATCAACGTATATCAATTGCATTTAATATTTAACCGTTTCTCTTGCTTGGCATTCGTTTTGTTTACTTTTTTTTTGCTATTTTGTTTAACATAGGTTCGTTAATGAGAAAAAAATGTTTTCGTTTTGTTCATTCGTTTTTTTTTTCTTTTCATATGGATCTCTTATTTCTTTGCCTTTTTTAATGTATATAGATATATAAATGTAAATGCATTAGATTTGTGAGAAAAATAAAAAATATATTTAAAATTAAATGTTTCATTTCAAATTTACCGCTCGTAGTGGCATTTTAAAGTTAGCTGCTGCTTGCAGCTGAATTTGATAAGCTAAGCTATGTATTTTGAATCCATAAAGTCTGAAATGAGATGGGAATGTTAGGTTGATGGGGAAGGGTAAGTGAGATGGTTTACCTTGGAACAAATTGGTTGGTGGGTCGCTTCGGACGATATTCGGGATGAACCATAAACAGCATATGGGGGAAACCAGTACCGAAGTATGCTCCATCTGTGTGATGGTGACGAGATGACTTTGGTGTATAGACATCAATGCACTTGGGACAGTACGTTTTTACCATTGCTTCGCCGGGAATATCGGAGAGGCCTTAAGGAAATTGATTGTTTAATGTTTTTTTTGTTGTTACTCATTATTTATGAAAGACTTTACCTAGTGGGAGCATGGGTTGGCTTTCACAGTAGACGCGTGGGCAATGACCAAAATCTCCAGTTTGATATTTCTCTATCATCTGAGCAATACCGCGATTTGTTAAAATATACCTACAATGGATGAGACCGTATAGCATCTCGGCTGCTTGTTCAGTCATATCGGATTGATGTGGATTATCCTCCAGTTCATCCTCTAGAAATAGAACAAAACACAAGGTTATTTGGATCTTCTCTGTCATGCTCGAGCATATGTACCTGGCTCCAAATCCAAAATCATATCAAGGGCATGTCTGTAATTTGGAACTTGTTCATTCAATCCAGTTAAATTAAACTTATCTTGTATGTAGTCCTCATCAACCTAAAACCAAAACACACACAGAAAAATAAAAAAAAATTAAATCCAATCATCCGAAATTCAATAACAAATTCACCTCGCAGAAGAATTCATTTCCACGGAGTCCACAGAACCAGGTTACCCAGGAGACTTCTTCCGAGCTGCTCATTTTCTGTAATTCAATCTAAAACACACAAATACTTCATATCACCATCAAACATTCACTAAATATATTTTCAATTTGTAAAAAATATAAAATAAAAATTATGTTTCGCCGCCATTTTTCCTCCCGTACTTGCAAAAACACGGAAAATATTTTTTAATTTCTCACTTTCCCATGGAACTTACTTTTTTCGGCTCTTCCTCTTTCTCTTTTTTTTCAGATTTTCTTTACGCAAAAAAAAATGTTTTTTTCCCGTCCTTTTTTTGCTCGCGAGCGTTTAAAAATTGATTTCGATTTATTGAAAGAATAATTATTTGGACACCGAGTTTCGTGAATTATGAGTCGAATAGTTACGTGCGAATATTTTTTTTATTCGAAAACACTTAATTTACCACAGAATTGATGGACTCACCTTTTTAACACTCCGAACAACCTCAGCCACGCTTATTGAACAGCGGATGGTTTGCAGTTCTCAGTCAAAAGAGAGACAGAATACTATGTCGGTAGGGCGGTGTGCCCTAGGTGTCACTTTGGATTAGAAATGTGATCTATTTTATCGACGTAGTGGTATTGAAGAGGAAAGTTGTAGAAGATGGGTGTGTTCAGTATATTGTTGACGTATATTTACGTATACATAATTGTTTCGTCTTATTTGAATTTAGCCATAAATATATTTCTGACTATCCCTTAAAACCAAACTTAAGTTACATGCGCTAACCCAGTTAATATAAAGCTGCAACTCGCACCGGTTTCTTGGTTCTTTGCCATCAATTTATGACATTCGATTATAGCGACCTTATTTACCTCGATACGATCAATAGTAGATCAGTTCGACACAAGGCTATATTTTACTGAAGAATCAATATTTAAATTCATGAATACGCTCGAATCTTTGGCGGTTCTGTTAGCAACAATGACTGCGAGGATATTTACCAATCTCGTGAAATAACTTATATGCTATAATCACCAAAATTGGTATTTAAAGCTATCAAAAAACCAAGAAAGAAATTTGTAGTGTTTAATTTAAACCAGATATAGCCCACCTACAACCATGATAAGGCAGTGCAGATGGGAAAACAAACCGCCCTACCTTACTATTTTCCTTTTGACATACGTCATATGTCCGCACGTGTGCATTGTTTTCGTTCGGTGTTTAAACTATTCGCTCCGGCGCAGCTAATTTCCGCATAAAATGAAGGAAGATGGTATTGAAATCAAGCCCAAGAGCAAAAAGAAGGCCACCCCACGTTATTATGAAGTCCCCGTTGAGGAATCCGAGGTGAAAAAAATTAAATTCAAACCGATCAAAAAGCAAAAATTCGAAGGCGAAGTAATCAATGTTAAGACATGGCCCAAGCCATTGAAAAAAATCCTCAAACAAACCAAAGTCCCGCTACCGCCTCGCAAATCCAAAGTGCCAAAGGAAAAACTGGCAAAGCATTCGCGAGGTGAGAAAATCGATACCCAAGGTGTCAAAACGAACTTCTTTAAGGAGAAGCTGCAGAGGAAGGAGATCTACTACGAGTATGCCACGGAGCAGGCAGCCCGAACGGATATTCTCCTGAAAGAAGAAGCTGGGTGAGTACAAATTCCCTCAATTTGATTCCCTTTGACCTCCTCGTGGGCATTTGTAGATTTTTGGAGCCCGATGATGGCGAGCGAACACTGGACTACAGGCAGTCAGACATCGCTAAAAATGTTGACATCACCGCTGCATCGAAAATATTTAAACTTAAGCTTGATTACGGCCCGTATTCCATGCGGTATACTAAGAATGGTCGGCACTTACTACTCGGCGGACGAAAGGGGCATATTGCCGGGTTTGATTGGGTCACCAAACGTCTTCACTGCGAAATGAATGTCATGGAGGAAGTCGCTGATATATCGTGGCTTCACGTGGAAACCATGTTCGCCTGTGCGCAGAAGGATTGGGTTTACATCTACGACAATCAAGGCACAGAATTGCATTGCATTAAGCGCTTGTATCGAGTCAACAGAATGGAGTTTCTGCCATATCACTTCCTGCTGGCATGTGCGAGCAGTCAAGGCTACGCCTCGTGGCTCGATGTGTCTATCGGAGAGCTCGCGGGACATTTCAACACAAGACTGGGTGATATTCGCATAATGCGTAACAATCCGTCGAACGGAGTGCTTTGTATTGGCGGCGGGAAGGGTGTTGTGACGATGTGGTCACCGAAGATCAAGGAACCCTTAGCCGAGATGCTCTGCCATTCCACTCCCATATCAGCCCTTACTGTCGACCCGAAAGGGCAACATTTGGTCACGTCAGGTATGGACAGAACGATTAAAGTGTGGGACGTACGCGAGCTCAGTGGACCGCTGGCGATATACAAACTGGCGATGCCCGCTAATCAACTCGAAGTATCCCAGAGAGGTGTACTGGCCTTTGCCACCGGGAATGTCTGCAACATGTACACGAGTCTTATGGTGGGTGAGAACCCCAAGCCGTACCTCCGAATGCCCTGTGACACGTTCATTCACGGAATGCGCTTCTGCCCGTACGAGGATATCCTGGGTATTTCCACAGTAAATGGATTCCAGTCGATGATCGTACCCGGTTCGGGCGAACCGAACTACGACGCGATGGAGGACAATCCATTCCAGACCAAATCACAGCGAAGGGAGCATGAAGTGCATGCCTTGCTGGAGAAAATCCCCGCGGAACTTATCGCACTGGATCCAAATGAGATTGTTGCGGTGGATGTGCCGACGCTGAAGGAGAAGGTTGACGCCAAGAAATCATTGTTCTTCCTCAAACCACCGCAAATTGATTTCAAATCGCGGCACAAGATGAAGGGACGTGGTGGTTCGGTTAAGGCCGCTAGAAATAAACAAATTGTCAAGGATATGGCTAGGAAGGTAAAATCGATTGTATTATTCCCGTGGGGAGGAGAGATTCATTTGTTTCTTGTTTTAGGAATTCATTACGGACATTCGGAAGAAGAAGAAGGAAGTAATCGCGGAAACGTTGGTTAAGGAATCTGAAGACTACATTTCTATCAATCCGAGCAAGTCAACAGCGTTAGATAGGTTTAGGCCGAAGAAGAAGAAGGTCGTGTCATAATGATGTATGAAAATAAAAGTTTTTTTTTTCAAAAAGTAACGAGAGTTGTGTGATTTCATGGGATTGGTATGATTCATGGTCTAGATCACGATGCGAATTACTGTTGCTTCTCGCTTTCAATACACATCTTTTGATAAGCAGGTCCACCAAAACCCATTTGTCTATTCCACCTTGGCAACTGTCACCAAACGTTAGCCTTTCCAGACAATAACAAGATCAGTCTAACAAACGTAGTGTTGCCTTACCCAAAAACCGAACTTCCATCACAATCACAACGTAATAGAACAGCCACGTCGATAACATAGTTTTCGCCTGACAACTAATAAATTCGAACAATGAGACAGGTGCCAACTTCAGGCAGAAGTACTTTTTCTCTCGCCTTCACAAGACAAGCGAGAAATATCAAAATGTCCGACTTGAAGTAAGAGGGTTTTTCTATTGAAATATTTTTTATACAATTTTCCCCATAACTATCGTGTTGTTTAATATCAAAATACCACCAAAACACAATTGAACGATTCGTAAATATTCTGTGCTAATTATTTGTGTGAAAAATAATCGCAAAATATCGAATTTTTCAGTGAAAAACTGCATTGTTGGGGGTTGGGAAATCCGAAAAGAGATAAATTCTTTTTTTTTTTTTTTTTGAGCGATTGTGTGTGCATGTGTGTGTGTGTGAGTGCGTGGATACGTTTGTGTTGCATGGACGGGGGGCAGCTGGCAGCTTGGCAGACGAAAAACCTTTTCCTTTTACCCACCTTTCCATATTTTCGAATGCAAATTTAAATAAATTGATGAAAATAAATTTAAAGAAGAATATACTAAAGATGGAAAAACTCTTTCACAGTGATGATCTACTGAATTATGAGCTCGGCGATGATTTAGACGACCAAGCATTGTATGGTGCTGACGAGGACGAATTGCTCCTATCGGACGATGGTAAGTAGTGATGGACAAAAGTGTGTTCGATGAATAGGATTAAGGTGTAATGTTTACAGATTTAGAAAAAGATGTAACAAAAGAGGAGAAACAGCAATTGAAAGAAGAAGCGGAGCAGTGGGTGAATACACAAATCAGTGAACAGACAAGTAGTCAAGAAGTGGCTGTTGTGAAACCGACGGAAGAGGTATCTTCGTCGGCAAATGCAACAACTAATGCAGATGAGACAAAAATACCAGTAACTTGTGAGCCTGAGGTATCGACCAGTGAAGAGTTGCCAGTGCAGCAGAATGCCGCTCCAATTGAGAGCGAGTTTAAACAACCAATGCAAGCGACAGTAGTTGCAACGACGACAAATCCCGAAGAAGTAGTGACTTCGACGAATGTTGAAGAGCAAACTCACACTACGGACATTACGGTTGTCAGCTCTGTACAAAGTCATACGGAATCAGTGTTGCCCAGTTCCCAGGACAGCTCAAGTCTGGCCGGTACGGAGTTCTCAGATCCGCGAGAAGATCCTGACGAAGAGCGTGAAGAACGGACAAATATTAAGCAAGCTAGCGAGCGTGAATTAGAAGAAGGCAACGATTCCTCTCCGGGTAAGCCTTAACACTGTTTACACCACAACAACTCACTAAAGTGATTTTACCCTTTCCAGATAAACATCACAATCGGTTTATGCATTCCAAGCGTGGTCGGGGTGGTATCGGCGGCGTGTCGATGATGCGCAGTGGTGTCATGTATCCCGGACAGCGACCGTTGTTGCGATATCCTCCGCATGGTGCCGTAATGGGTCCGGCAGGTGTCGGTGGTGTCTTTCCACAGTATCCCCATCATCCCAATGAGAATATAAATCCCCAGGCCCTAGGCGGTCAATTCCAACAGAATCCCTACATGTCCGAACAGAAACCTCCACGACACACATATCCTTCAAACCATAATCCTGTGCCTGGACCGCGCATGGACTTCCGACAGCCCGGTGGCAACTATCGTCTCCCCAATCCGAACATGTACGGGCAGGTACCCCACAGTGAATTCTCTGGTGGAGCAATGCCACCAAACGGTCTACCCTACGTGGCCTCATTCCCGCCCAATCAGCATCAACGTCAAATGTTTCGGCCTGAATTGCCATCGGCCATGCCTAATATTAGGCCGCCACGTATGCCATTGCATCGACCACCCGGAATTCCATTACAAAATACTCCAAACTACGTGAATTCGGCCGCAGCAGGACCACCACAAGGAATGCAACGTCAGCAATTGCCACCATCCGCTCAAATGCCAGCAGCCGCTGCACCGCCATTAGCCGCGTCACAGCCATCGATTCGCCCGAGTAAAGTGTTAATAAATCCGAATTTCAAAGGTGGCGTCGAGGCGGCCACCAGTAAATTCATTCAGGAGACCCAGTTTATGCACACGATCAGCAGTCACGTGTCACATCTGCAAAGCGACGAGGAATTGTTACGACAACAAGAGGAATTTATCAATAAGAATCGGCAACACATTGAGAAACGTCGCAATGAGAGATCACCGCCTCCGCGACAGCGAAGCCGGAGCAGAGAACGAAGTCGTAGCAGGGAGCGTAGTTATTCGCCGCCAAAACGTGATAGACATTTAGAACGTGGTAACGGTGGAGGTGGAGGAAATGGCGGCGGTGGCAGTGGAGGAGGCAACATCGGTGGAGGCGGTGGTCTAGACAGAGATCGTGATCGAAGGGCAAACAGTCGTGACAGATATAATTCATTTAATAGAGGAAGATTTCGTCGTGGCAGTAGTCGAGACTATGAGAGTCGAAATTATGGCAAGCGGAGGAGAAGTGCATCGCCAGTGCGAAGGCGCGATAGAGATAGAAATGATGTAAGTAACCTATTTTCTCCGGTTATAGGAATGTATTTGAAATTGTATTGCTCTGGGTAGACGGAGGAGGACGAGGAAACGAGAGCGTATCGGCTGGAGATTGAGAAGCAAAAGGCCTTAAGGGAGAAAATCCTCAGAGACAAGGAGATGCGTCGACGA
Organism: Merodon equestris; assembly: GCA_958301585.1. Classification (NCBI taxonomy): domain Eukaryota; kingdom Metazoa; phylum Arthropoda; class Insecta; order Diptera; family Syrphidae; genus Merodon; species Merodon equestris. Next base: position 120,835,733 of record OY284415.1, read on the forward strand.
AGAGCTGCTGAAGAAAAACACCATGAGGTAAGATTTGTTTTTACTTATTTTCTTATACGCAAGGAAGTACCGTAGGGCAGCGTTGCCTTGTTCAAAAAGAATCGCAAAATGTTTAGAAGCAAGTCCGAGACACGTTTGGCATCGTTCAAATGACTGATAGCGTTGCCCTAATCTCAATTTAATACACAAATGTTTACAACTTACTAGAACAGATGTTTAGTCATGCCATATGCGTGGCTGGTGACTGTGTGCAGTTAGTGGAAAAAGTAGAAAGGCATGGCCTTATGTGGAGCACGTGTCGCATACGTTACTTTCGTGATATTCTCAACGGGTGTGCTATTTCGTTTTTTTATGGAGGTTGTTCTCTGTTTATGTCATGGGAGAAAGCAAGATGCTTTGTGATTTGGGTTGTACACGGGAATGCGCCAGCAAATATAAGCGAAACAAAGGCATTACATGGCCGTGACACGTGCGCTTAGAAAACACGTGTTATGATGCTGCTCAGTTTTTTTTTTCAATCAGTCAAATAATAGAGATAACGACATGTGTTCCGGGAATTTTCCGTTTTTGAATATAATTTCAATTTTTTTTTTTTGGTGCCATGACGCCAACACTACTTATTCCCTATCTTCCGCTAAGGTATTGATTGTACCACATGAAATGTCCGATTTTATAGTAATAATTTAAAAGCCAAAATGGGATCCGTCGGCATCTATGACATTCTTCCAACATGATACAAGGTCAAATATTCCATTGAGAAACTATCAAAAGATGGTAGATGGTAGACAGGTTCAACAGTGTACGCTCTTATGGTATTTGTCATACAACCTGGACTGGGTGCAGATGGTTTGTGTCGAAGATGTTCGTTCACTACTCTCCGGGGGTGGTTGTCCTAGATAGAATTTGAGAGATTCGACTGAATTTTCGTTGGTTGTAATTCACTGCAACTCTTTTGTTTCCATGTCATGTCCCATTGGGCAATATCAGGAGAGTACGGTGGATCTGGAAGATTTTCAAGTCCCAATCGCAACAGTTTACTTGTTAGGTATGGGGTCTAGCATTGCCAATTGAACAACGCAGGTCGTTTTTCAGCTAATTTGGCATGCAATATGTCGATTTTCTCTCTTCGATTCTTTCGATGTCCATCAAATTGTCACCGTTCCCTTTTTTTTGGGGTGAAGACCGGATTTGGAAATGTGTTTTGGTTTTTCGCCTGAATCCAACCACTGCCCAGGTCTTTTACAGAATCCACTTTTCATCACAGGTGACTATCCGTGCAAAAACGGTTCAGTTTGGTTTCTTAGGGGTGGTTAACGTTAATTCGTACTAAAAAAGCACAAATTTCTGTAATTTTTTTTGACGACACGTTTAAAATTTATTTATTAAAACTAATGCTACATAAAATTATAACATTTGAAGAATATTTTGTGAAATTTTCATGGGAAAATATTAAAAAATACGGCAATGGCAACAATTATTCGGAAGCGTAGAATTGCTGTGCCCTCATAGCTCGGTGCTGGATCATCTGAAATCAAAAAACCAAACATTTTTCGTTTGATAATCGTTTTCCCCAGGACACTGGGACGGTTTCTCGAAATTAAAATTTTTTATTTTTTTTTTTGGGAACACTTTGAACTGAAAAACGCGTTCTGGCTGTTTACCAAGGGATGGCTCCACGCTGGTCGATTGTGACCTATCCAAAACGTCATGAACCCAGCTTAGACATATGGTAAACAAACCGCTTTGACACATTAGTGATTTTGTTTTTGCGTCATATACTTTTGGCTGTGTAAAAATGTCTGATTTTGTGCCAAATAATCTTCATTTGCGGGAAATGTTGCTTTTCTTCTTTCATTCGAAGAAAACGGCGACTGAAGCGCATCGAGAATTCCAAAAAGTTTACGGAGATGCTGCTCTAAGTGAAACAAAGTGCCGTCGCTTCAAAGACGGTGATTTCGATGTTGACGCCCGTTCGCGTGAAGGAAGGCCAAAAACCTTCGAAGACGCTGAATTGGAGGCATTGCTCGATGAGGATCCATGCCAAACGCAAAAAGAGCTTGCTTCAGTATTAGGAGTTACCCACCAAGCTATTTCCAAGCGATTGCATGCGTTGGGAATGATTCAAAAGCAAGAAAGAGATTTGAAGCCAAGAGACGTTGAGCGTCGTTTTTTCGCTTGTGAACAACTGCTCCAGCGGCAAGAAAGGAACGGTTTCTTCATCGCATCGTTACGGGTGATGAAAAATGGATTCATTACAGCAACCCAAAGAGAAAAAGTCATGTTTCTACTTCGGCGGCTCGGCCGAATATTCACGCTACGAAGGAAATGCTGTGTACAAGGGTGGTCCGATAAGTACTTAACCTACAAAAGAAAAACAAAAATTTTGGAAAAATGGCGATTTATTTTTCAATATAGTCTCCTTTTAGCTCGATTCACTTGACCCAGCGATGCTCCAACTTCTTTAACCCTTCTGAAAAATACGTTTTCTCGAGGTCTGCAAAGTAGGCCTCCGTGGCGGCCATGACCTCCTCATTCGACTGAAATTTCTGCGCGGCGATTGACTTTTTCAAGTTTGGAAACAAAAAGAAGTCGCACGGGGTCAAATCTGGAGAATACGGTGGATCGGGCAGCAGTTCGTAGCCCAATTTGGCCGTGGCGGGGGCGGAGGTGTGAGCCGGTGCGTTATCATGGTGGAAGAGCACTTTTTTCTTCGCCAAGTGGGGCCGTTTTTTCTTCAATTCGGCGTCGAATCGGCCCAATAATTTGGCATAGTACAGCCCTGTGACCGTTTTGCCCTTCTCCAGGTAGTCGATGTGGATCACACCTTGTGAATCTCAGAAAACGGTGGCCATCACCTTTCCGGCCGATGGGACAGTCTCCGCACGTTCGCCGGGTGATGTCCACTGTTTCGACTGTTCCTTGGTCTCTGGTGTGTACCAGTGGACCCATGTTTCGTCGACTGTCACGAAACGACGCAGAAACTCCTTCGGATTGTGCTTAAACAGCGTCAAATACTGCTCTGAAGTGGTCTCACGGTTGCGCTTGTCGTTCGGAGTGAGCAAACGCGGAACCCATAGCGCCGACGGCTTTCTCATGCCAAACATTTCATGCAGGATATGACCCACGCGATCTTTTGAAGTGCCTACTGTCTCAGCTATCTCGCGCACCTTGAATTGGCGGTCTGCCAATACGAGATCGTGGATTTTTATCACGTTATCCTCCGTGGTAGCCGTTTTCGGGGGCACCTGGTCGTGGCTCTGACGTGCGGCCACGTTGAAACTTGTTAAACCAATTTTTGATGCTCGCCATCGAAGGAGAAGAGTCACCGTACACAGCATCCAAATGCTCTTTGATTTCGCTGCGCGATTTCCCTTCCAAAAACAAGAATCTAATCACCGACCGATATTGCTCACCGACGCGGTCAAAACAAAACTACGAGTCCGATTCGGCTGAAATTTCGACAGTAGCCGTTTACTAGAATGTACTATGCTCTTGCGATACTGGCGCCATCTAGCGGTGATGCAATGTACTTATCGGACTACTCTCGTACGAGTAATTACTACCGAAGTTCAGTTCTCCTTGTGGCGCCTCCGTGGCGGCCCCTTTCTCTCGGGTTTACTTTTGTCTCATTTGTTTTACATAAGCTGCGTGTAGTGTAGTTTCTCTGTTCATATGTTTTTTGTCTTGTTTTTCACCATAGGTTCTCCTTGAGGTCTTTGTTTCAAAGAACTGAAATCTATCTTTCTCTTTCTTAGTCAGAGACCAAGGTTCGCATCAATAAATTGACAAAAGAGTAGTATAGTGAAAATCTGGTCATTCGACGAACATTTCCTCCTGAAGCCACATTGGTAGTCTCCGATTAATGCCAGCACATCAGCGTATGATGGCAATCTTTTTAAGAAAATATTAAACAATACTTTATAACAACTTGATGGAGAGTCAATTTCACTTTTCTGAACTCCTCTAATGTTATTGAATTGTTGGTATAAACCACGTAACTCCACCAAACCAAATCCAACGAGGGTAATCGCATGAGCCATTGAATCGGTCAATTTCTACCGAACTTCCGTTTCAATCGATCAGTTGTGTGTGCAGCACCATCTTGTTGGAATCATCACCAAAAATATTTTTCCACCAAAGACATCGACGAGAAAATACGATTCAATCACGTCTTATCTCCGGCATGAAATTCACACCATGCAATTGAGCCTCTTGAAGCACATGTGGCTTGTTGCGCATATTGTGCTTATTAACATAACTGAAAATTATTTTTCAGGATTCTCTTCAAACTTATGCAGAGTCAAATCGGAAAAGTTTCGGCAATTTAAATGATCAAGAATTTGATCCTGAGTAAGGCTATAGACCGAGATCTTCATTCGGCACAATGTGGACTGAAAGATTCCCAATTCCTGTGAACGGCATGGAATCGACTGATTTAGTTCATTTTGGAGCACTAACGGATGTGATAATTTCGGTATTTCCATCGTTCGTTGGCTCACTACCACGGGAATATTCAATAGTGTACATATTGACTCCACTATATTGTAGCACGCATAACTATGCGATTTTTACGGCCGAAAATTGGAGTAAGTGCTCTTAAACTTTTGATGGCCTTTGATAATTTCTGAAGGTTGCTCATTAGTAACTGATACGAGGGGTGATCCAAAAGTAATGATAATTAAAATACTAAAAAAGTCTGTTAATAAGTCAATACATTTTGTCCATTTTGTTTCTAAAAGCAGGATACTCTTAGAAAAAAATTGTTTGATTCTATCAAAACGCCTCAACAGTGGCCATAACTTCGCTATCATCTCTAAATTTCCAGTCTCGGATGTATTCCTTTACCTTGGGAAAGAAGTAGAGGTTACTGGGAGCTAGATCTGATGAATAGGGCGGGTGTTTGAGAAGTTCGAATCCTGTTTCTTGCATGGCACTGCGGCTTTTGCGAGCCGCTACGTTGCCTTGGTGAAACAGCACTCCAGCTCGCGCCTTTGTCGTCGGTGAAGAGGCTCGCTTCCAAATCATCGATTGTTGTTTGGTTTAGGATCAAAATGGTGGCTATCATGGTATAAATGGTGGCTTCAGGTATCATCCATGATCACGAACAAAAACAAACATATTTCCTGATCTGCTTGGGACTTTTCGAGATCCACCCTCGAACTTGTTTTGGTTAACAATTTCGGTACCCAACGCGCAGAGACCATTCGTTCGCTAGGGTTCTTCAAACACTGCCATATGAGATGTCTGTGACCTTAGCTATATGCCTGATGATCACTCTTTGATCTGTCAAAAAAAATTTTTCAACGTTTTTTCACCTTATCTTCAGTGAGGGGCGTTGATTGGAGTCCTCACAATATTCATCTTCAGTAGATGCTCTGCCTAGCTTAAACTGCTTGGTGCAGCCCAATGTTTTCACTAAGTCGCTGTGTATTTAACACCCAGGTGGGTCAACGATTTTTGATGATGTTTTGACGGTAGTTTGTTGGTGTAATGATGTGAGTGTGGTTAGTGCAGTCATCAGGTTCGCGCTTACTTCTGTCAATTTTATCATTGGGCAGAGATCCATTAGAATTTTAGTCTTCTTTTACGACTGGCACTGCAAGCTGCGGATATAACAAAATGATTTTAATAAATCCTAAAAGAAATCAATCTAATGGCTTTCAATCGCATGTTCTAAGTGGAAGCATTCTCTCGAAAATACCAAATATTTGTGTATAGTTTTCCAAGTTGAGGCCACATAAAATATTTAATAACTTGTTTACAGCGCTCTCCATTGATAGTAACAGCTCTTTCAAGTGGATCGGCAGACGTATTTTTCTGAAATTATTCGAGGATTTTGACAATTTTATGTATTGACGAATCAATCCATTTCGTCGACGACTCCTTTTTTGCGGACTTCACTTACTTCGATTATTTACCGAATTTCTTCCTCGTACAGTCGATCCCTATTTCATCGACAACATATTAAATCTACTTAATGATGAATTCATTCCTGGACCTGACCTCTCTTTCTCACACTCTCAAAAATCTTCAGTTTATCTCTATCTCTAGGTGAATTCCCCCGCTTATGGAAAACCTAATTTCTCCCCCTGTACACAAAAAAGGTCCAACATTGTTAACAACTATCGTCCCATTGTCAACCTGTCACATATCCCCAAACTCTTCGAGAGTTTTTTGTACGAAATTTTAAGTTTTCGCTACAAGCCTTTAATCTCCCCTAGACCACAAACCTTGTTGAATTTGTGTCCTTTACCCTCTCAGCCTTAGAGAACGGCAAAGAAGTCGACGTTATCTCAACCGATTTCAGTAAAGCTTTCGATAAAATCTCCCACAGACTGATACTCTTCAAATTGTCCTCCCTTGGCTTCGACCGCATTTCTTTGAAGTGGATATCTTCTTACCTGGAAAACCGCTATTACAGTACTCGTTTCAGATCTGCCTTTTCCAACCCTTTTTTAGCTTCCTCCGGCGTCCCCCAAGGCAACCACTTAGGTCCACTTCTTTTCCATAAACGGTATTGAAATGGTGATTAAACATTCCCACATCTCATTATATGCCGACGGCAACAAGTTCTTTAAAACCATTTCCCCCAGTCATGGCCCTTCCTTTATTCAATCAGATCTCAATAGTTTTTCCATCTGGTATTCCAAAAATTGCTTAGAGCTTAACATTTCCAAATGCCAATCCATTTTCCTCGTCTCTATTTCCTCAATAATCAACCCATCTCCACCGTCCAGGCCATTCGCTATCTTTGCATATTATGTGTATAGGAGCTAAATTTTCGCGCACATATCGATGAGATAATCCTTTAAGCATTCGGTTTCGTGAAGCGGTGGTCTAAACCGATCTCCCTAAATAACCTTTGTCCGGCCCCTTCTTGAAAACGACTTTCAAGTGTGGTTCCCTTACTAACAAACCAACATTTCTAGAATCGAGAGCATCCAGTGTCGGTTCTACGTTTTGCTCTTCAAGGTCTCCCCTGGAACAATCCTTTGCTTTTACCATCCTATCAAGACCGTCTTAAAATAATCAACATGAACACGTTGGAGGAAAGAAGAACTGTATCTAAATTCGTTTCATCCATCGACTCCTTTCAGGTACCAATAACTTCGCGACTCTATCAACACTAACCCTCGCAATGTACGAAATCGCCGTCTCTTCTATCTACCCATCCCCCGTACCGCATATGGCCCCAGTGAACCTATTTTTCGTGGGAAGTGTTAATTCTCAACTTCCTTAGATTTCAATCTCAGGACTCCATGCCTAAGAATCCGTCTTTTTAATCGCGCCCTCCTCACCCGTTCTTAATTATTAAGTTAGCTTGAATTGAGCTCAATGAATAGGGGTGTTTGCCACCACGAAAATTCTCCAGTATGATGTTCTAACAACCAATTGACCAAAGTGCTGAGTTTCAGTTCCTGAGTTCATTGGATTTTTGAAAGATTTTGCAAATTTGTATTTACAATATGCTAAACAATCGATCGATGAATGCCTGAGAACGTCGGGATATCGATGTTGTAAATGTTTCAGCGACAGTGTGCAACGGCATCAATGTTCTCGAAAGAGCATTCACTTTTTAGTCTGCATTTTACGACGGTCCACGACAAAACCAATTTCCCCAAATCTTTTCCACAAACCTTTGAATTAAAAAAAAAAAGTTGTTTAGCATAAAATAAAGTTCAAGTCTACGGTGCTTCCTTGTAGATGTGCTACCATCTTGAATTACATGTCCGTAGTTGTGGTAATGTCATCTGTGGGGAACCAGATATTCACATTCAATCAATATAACATTACAACCTTCTTGCGCTGATAGTGAATGAAGTGATTACCTATCCACAACAACATTTCTTAAGTATATTATAAAAAAAAACATAAAAATTTGCAATTCCAGGATAAGCCCCACAGTGATGAAGCACCACAAAAGCTCAAACCCATTATCGTCACTGAGAGTAAAATAATCTCACTGAAACGTAAGCAATCCGACAACAATGAGACATCAAGACGATCGGACTCGCACAGTCACGGGAGCAGTAACAATAACAATAGCAGTAACAGCAGCAGTAACAATAGCAATCGGAATTCATCACGATCAATACCAACAGCTAAAATACTCCCCGAAGCAAAACGAACGCTGTCCGAGCACATATCCGCCGGTGTCAGTAGTAGTCATTCATCATCATCAGCAACAGCAACTGCAATCATAAAACCAGTTGTTAAGAAAATACAAACACCCAGTTCGCAGCAGATAGCAGCTAAGCCAGCAAAACTGCATGATACTCCGTCCGAGGACGAACTCGATTATGACGAAGTTGAATTAATGTCGGAGGAAGATCGTTTATTAGCTGATACGCCATCACCACCGCCATCGCCTCGTCCTCCGTCGCCAAAGCCGTCGGTTCATAGTAAAAATTCAAAAGCGTTTAGTTCATCAAACAGGAGAGTTGTACTGAAGTCATCACCAACATCATCGTCTGGAGATACACGAAGATCGGACGATGGTCGGAGCAGCAGTAGCGGTGGACGTGGACGATCCCGTAATAAAGATGCCAATGATGAGAATTATCGGAAAGGTATATTCGACAGGCTCGAGAGGAAGATCGGTGTTAGTGAACCAGGTAAACGACGTATTCAACGTATCGTCATGAAGAACGCATCCGATTAGACAGCAAACACCGACAGCAGCAACTATGGTTTGATTCATTCATACATTATAATCCATTCATCGAGGTTTTTTTTTTTTTTTTTTGTTATTCCATCATTCTTCTCCCTTGCCTAAGCATAAACAGATAGAGTAATGTGTGGTTAAAATTAAAACAGCCCAGAAAAATAGCTGAACTCCACCCCAACCGGGTTCCACTTTTCAATTTAAACTTAACTTTGACAAACGTTTCATGCTTTAATCTTTCTGTGTAATATTTGTTTGCACTTGGTATATGTTTAAAAACACGGTTTTTTAATTGTTTGTAACGAAAACCTAACCCCCTACCCCCTCCGGTTATTAAGTCCCCACAACACTTGACTAAAGATAGATGTAACCATTCGATTTATTCATTCTGACTATTCTCACTCAATGTAGTCTATTAATTTAGTTTTTTTTTTTGCATTTAATTCCGATGTGTTTTGATTTGATTTTTCCGCCAACAAAAGCCAAACAAGAAAAAAACCGAAAAAGTCCGATGAAATAGTGTTTTGTTCTCTATGAATTTCCCTTTAATTTTCACTCCCATTACATATAGTATAAAAAAAATATTTTTTTTTTCTGCTTCTTTTCTATTAATTTTAACCAAATTGTATTTACGTTTAAATTAAAGAAGACGAGAAACATTGAATGAACGAAGGAAACACAAAGAAAGATTGAAAAAAAAAACAAATTGTTTATTTCGTAATTGCTATATATTATACATATATACTGACAGACAACTTATTATTATTATTTTTCTCTTTATTTTTCTGTAGATTGTAAGTTTTATAGTTTTAAAAAAAAACAAGTATTAGTTCGTAAGAAAAACAGTTTACCACCCACCCCCCGTAATCGATAAAATTTCAAATGAAAATATTTTTCAAATAAAAATTAACAAGAAAATAACAACAAATGATAGAAAATAAAAGAACAAAGTAAAATAAATAATTTTGCTGCAACAAATATATATTTTATGGTATTTATCTGTAAAACGTTTCTGCTTTTGATTTTTTTTTTCTTTCACTCTGCAAGGGAAAAATAGTCGAAGGGAGGCAAAATGTTATTTTTTAAATATATTTTCAATTAATATTGTACAGACAGGGACAAGTTAGAGCTTAACCGATAGATCTCTTAAGAACGTAGGAGATGAAAATAGATTCTGCATTTTAATTAGCTAACTTCCCATAATCCTATATAGAAGGCGTATGAGAGGGAGCCCGTAGGCTATATATATGAATCGTAAGAGATAGTAAAAAAATTGTTCAAATTAGAGGCAAGCGTTTGGAGTGGAACGTTGTAAAAAAAAGTGTTCAAATTAGGGACAAGCGTTTGAAGTAGTGGAACTCTGAATTCAAGTACTTAAACTGCTATTCGCCCCTTTCTAGCACACTTTTGGTCTGTGTTCTTTATGTTCATTCGCCAAACATCGACTCATAGACTTGGCAATGACCCTTTATACAACCGTGAATAACCGCATCTTTCTTGTGTAATTCGTACTCTCATTTCTATGTTCACCACCTAGGTTTAAAGCTAATGTCGCCCTTTTTTTTTTATTGTATATCACCTTTACCTTAAATATTGTTAAAATTTGATCGTCAATATAAGGAGGTTTAAGCTGCTTTAATCGATATATTTCTATGTAAAACTTGAAACTATTGCCAATCGAGGAAACAAACCAAGTATCATCCCCTACATACGCAAGAATATATATCCATAGTGTAGTGCGTGTATCAACTTAATCCAAATCGATAGCTTTGTGATTTATCAGATGTAACTAAAGGGAACTATTTTTGGAAATTAAACAAAATAATATAAAACACTGTTAACGTATAGAATATCCTCGGTCAGGCCGTAATATCCTCCTTTTTGTTCAATAAAAAAAGAAAAAAAAATTTAAATTGTTCCTCTTTTTTGTGTATAAACTTAAGTTAGCCATAATAAAGTCAAAAATCTTGTAATAAACAAAAAAAAAAATAAATATAACCATGCAAAACCAACCAATCGAACTATTTATGTTTAATTCAATATTTTTAATTGTATCCACCTATTGTATGCTTTCTGAACTTGTTATTAGTTTTTTTTTTTACATGCATTTTCATTTCATTCGAAGACACTCCTCGGTGATGTTTTCGATGCATTTGATGTACTATTTGTCTGTCTTATTCTCCCGCTTACCTACTATATATTATTGTTTCTCTCTCTCTCTCTCTCTCTCTCTTTTTTGTATTATGTAGTCAAACATATTAAATAAAATCAACTATTTTATCATAAGATCAGAAAACAACTAGAATAAATCAAATGAAACTAAGAAAACAAATTTAAATCATAAGTTCAATGCAAACAAAAAAAAAATGAAACAAAATATATATATACAACTGATAATTACAAAAACAAAACAACAACAAAAAAAAATCCAAAATGTGATATTTTTTCCTCGTACTGTTTAATACAATTTTTTTTTTTTAATTTTTTTTTAGAATTTTTTTACAATTCCTACAGAGCCATATATACATATATATATTTCTATATATGAACTTACCGTTATTATTATTATTGATTAATTGTGAATAGCGTGTGAATGTTGAGTGAGAGACGTTCGTTCCATGGACGTTTCCGAATTGTTTATAAGTTTTTTTTTTTTTAAAAATCCTTTTTCTCTCTAATTGATATTCCTCTAGGTTATACATGTTTATATGCTTTTATATGAGAGACCTCTTGATTTCTCTAATTCTAGTAACATTTTATTTATTTATTCATTTGTTTTTTTTTTTTAGTTAATTTATTATCAAATTTTTTTTTGTTTTCGTTCGGAGTTTGTTTCTGTTTTTTTTTAATAACATTTTGTTTTAATTTGTTGTTTCGAACGTTTTTTATTCCAGATGACTTGTTAAAAGTTGATAACAAGGGAAAACTTGAGCACGTTTTTAGTGCTCGACAAAGAAAAAAAAATAAATTCATAAAAGATCAATAAAAGATTTTTTTTATCTAGCAAATTACTTTTTGGAGTTTTATTGCAAATTTCTTAATTTCAGCGTCACTTTTCTGTGGGTGTTTAGATACTATCCTCGAGCTAAAATTGGAATTTTTATACTACAGAGTGGCTGTAAGTATAAATCGAAATACGAGTGGTTATTCCTAAACCCTAACGGCTGCCCTTTCAGTCTTGTATCCTTACCAGGTGGAACGAAAAGAAAGATATCCACCCAAGCTGCTCAATAATTCTAAAAAACAAATCTATGTACCTAGCTCTAAGAAACCTAAAAATAAGCTTAACACTTGTGATAAAAACCCTAAACCTCAATTTAACTCCCACCATAACTGGAGCTTCAAAACAAAACTTTTCCCATTTTTCACCCATATGCAGACCTCTTCCTCTGCTCCACCAAAACCGCCACGTCAACGAGTTTCCTTCAATCTAACTCCAACTGTTCTACCACCGCTGGGCCCTAGCCACCAACACAAGCACACCTTCCTAATTTTGTTCTCAAATCTGGAGCCAAGTATCCTACAGGATGCGCCATCTCAAATGGGTTGATGTAAACTTCGAATAACTTCAACAATTGTCAACCAATTTTCATATGTCATAGCATTTTGGAAACGTCAATTCAGTACAATTTTAACCGCTTCATACCAAAAGAACATGCGGAAATAGTTTCAATGTTCATTAAAAATGAACGCTCGATTGTGCTAACTCAACGTGGGTATCATGCAAAATATCGTGATCGTGTTGCGCCCAAAAAAGATACAATTCGCGGTTGGGCCTCGAATTTTTTTCAATTTGGTTCTGTGGCAAGCCCTCGTGAGCAACCTAGGCCACGTCCGCGGCGTTCAAACTCATCTATTCAGTCTGTGAAGGCTAGTGTTCAAGAAGACCCAAGTTTGTGATATCGACGCCGTTCGCAGCAGTTAGGCATCAGTGGGACCATTTTACGGAGAATTTTAAAGGATTATCTTCACTTATTTCCATACAAAGTGCAGATAACTCAAAGAATTTTGCCACAAAATGAGTCACGGCGCTTGGTATACGCACAAAATGTCGTTGCAATGATTAATGCTGAGCCGGAGTTCTGGCAGCAAATTTTGATGACCGATGAGGCATATTTTACGCTCTCTGGCACCGAAAATCCTCACATTATTCACGAAGAGCCGCTATATGATCAAAAAGTTACTGTTTGGGTCGGTGTATGCGCTGAAACCATCATTGGACCGTATTTCTTCAAAGTTGGCGATAAAGTGGATGTTGGCCCATTATGTGGTCCCAGAAATGCGTAAAAAAGGCTTATTTCACTTTCTGTTTCAACAAGACGGCGCGACATGCCATACTGCGGACAAAACAATGAACGTTTTGCGTAAGAAGTTCCCTGGAAGATTGGTGTCAAAAAAGGGCGATATTGACTGGCCTCCGAGATCGCCGGATTTGACTCCTCCAGACTTTTTTCTTTGGGGATACTTGCAAAGCAAGGTGTATGCTAACGGCCCGAAGGTAATAGAACAGCTCAAAAGAAACATTCGTGCGGAAGTCGCAGAAATTTAGACCGAAATGCTCGAAAATGTCATGGAGAATGCGCGAAAACGAGCCCATTTTTGCATCGGCAATAAAGGCGGTCATTCAATTGATATCGTTTTCAAAAATTAATCAAAATAAATAGAATAGTAAAGGTCTAAATTGAATAAAAGTTTTTGAATTTCCAAAATCGGTTGAGAATTGTTGAAGTTATTCGAAATGTACATCGAGCCATATGAGATGGCGCACCCTGTAATTTGGGCAGCTCCCACGTGCTCAATTCCTCAGCCCCCGCATTTTCTAATACTATAGCCCTCTCACACTATAGCCAATTACACTTCTCTTCCAACAGTTTCAACTCCTTCAATAATGTCTCCTAACTCCACCCAATCTTTCATTGATCCCCTTTTGCCCCCCCTCAATCAAAATTACCCAGCAAGTTAGTAACCCCACTGAATGCCGCTATGCCTTCTCTCGTCTAAGGGATAAAAAGACGTATGAAAACATTCGTCCCTTTTTGGCCTATCTCCATGATAAACCAGACTCGGTCTGCTATGAAGGTAAAACGAAGACTAGTGTAATGGTCTCCATTCAACAGGAAGGCCTTCTTACTGACTGCCAGCCTCAAGTGCCTCTATATTAAGTATCACGAGTTCTTCAATATCCCCCTATCGCCAACTTTTTCAAACAATCTTTCGCCGATGACTCCTTTGTACTGGACATTACTTACTTCGACTACTTACCAAATTTCTCCCACTATTGACCCCCATATCATTGAAAATAAATAGAATCAATTGCATAATGAATTTACTCATGGGCCCGATGGTCTCCCTGCCATATTACTAAAAAAATGTTCTTCTATTATTTCTGTCCCGCTTTCCAAAATATTCAACTTATCCCTTGGAGAATTTCCCCAGTTATGGAGAACCGCTTTTATAACTCCTGTTCTCAAAAAAAAGATCCGAAGAATGATGTTAACAACTACCGGCCAAACTGTCACACATACCCAAACTTTTCGAAAAACTCCTGCAAGTTTCCACTGCAAATCTCTAATCTTCTCTACACAATATGGTTTCCTCAAATGCAGGTCTACAGCCACAAACCTTCGAATTTGTGTCCTTCACACTCTCAACACTAGAGAATGGAAATGAGGTTGATGTCATTTCAACTGATTTCAGTAAAGCCTTCGACAAAATCTTCCACAAACTAATACTCTTCCCAGTTTCTTCCCTTGGCTTTAAACCCACTGCGTTGAAGTGGATATCTTCTTATTTAAAAAAAAACCGTTACTACGAGTACAGTGTTCGTTTTAGATCTGCCTTTTCTAAACCTTTCTTATAGCTCCTGTTCCCCAAGGCAGCCACCTAGGTCCACTTCTCTTTATTCTTACCACTAAAGACATTAAGTTTGTCATCAAACCACCTCTCACTACGCCGACTACACCAAGTTACTCAAGACCATTTCCTCGCAACAAGATTCTTCCCTTATTCAATCGGATCTCAATCCCCTTTTCACATAAACGAATCAAACCTCCTCTTCATCTCTACTTCCTCAATAATCAGTCCATCTCCACCGTTCAGGTTATCCGCGATCTTGACCAAGAGCTCAATTTTCGCGCACATATCGACGATATAATTCATAAAGCCAACTCTGCACTAGGTTTTGTGAAACGTTGGTCTAAAGAATTCTCCAACCCCTACGTGACTCGATCCCTCTATATTACCTTTGTTCACCCCCTTCTCGAATACGTATCTCAACTGTGGCCCCCTTATCAACAAAACCACATATCTAGAATCGAAAGCATCCAACGTCGGTTCCTACGTTTCGCTCTTCGAGATCTGGCCTGGAACAATCCTTTGTTCTTACCGCCCTATCAAGACCGTTTAAACTAACCAACTTGAGTACTTTGGAGGAAAGAGGAATAATATCTGACATCATCTTCATTCATAGACTACTTACAGGTACCATTGACTGTGCCAACCTTTATAACTCCATATCTCTTAAGACTAATCCGCGTAATACATGCAATCCTCGTCTCTTCTATCTATCCACCCCCCGCACCTCATACGGCTCCAATGAACCTATTTCCCGTATGCTGGCAAGTGTTAATTCGACTTCTCAATCACCTTCTCTCCTTCCAGTCTTAGTTTCTAAGGATCGCGCCCTCATTAGTTATTAAATTAGATTAAGTTTAGCTTCAATTAAGCTCAATAAATGGGGTGTTTGCCCCCGCGAAAATTAACCAATTTCATTGTGCAGAACATCGTTCATCATGCCTGTGTTCATTCCATATTTCACTCTCTGTTCTAAGTCCATCCTTATACTGTTCTCCTATATATAGTGCGGCCTTCTCGTTTGATAAATATGGATTTTTATACAGCGGGACAAAATAATTCCTTCATTACGAAAAAGCACCCCTTGTCCCTATGCAGCCTCTTACCTAATTCGATTTTTATTCGCTTTTGACAGTCAATGCGGGTCCAAGGTATTAGAGGGCGTTTACTTTTTGAGTCCATCGAGTACAGACAGGTGCGATGTTTGGATCGATCCAAGTCGATCAGTGACTGAGTGGAGATCCTAATTTGTATGACCACGGGATTCATTTCCTAACCCTGACCTCACCCTCGGAAGTATCCTAACTTCCATAGCTCCCATATCCCAAACCCCTCACAATCCCATGATGAGATAATCCTTAAAGTTCATTTTGCACTCGGTTTCGTGAAGCGATGATCTAAAGAATTCTCCAACCCCTACGTTACCTAATCCCTCTGCATAACCTTTGCCCGGACCCTTCTTGAATACGCCTCTCAAGTGTGATGTATTTACCAACAAACTCATATTTCTAGAATCGAAAACATCCAATGCTGGTTCCTAGGTTTTGTTCTTTAAGGTCTCCCTTGGAACAATCTATTGCTTTTACCACCCTTTCAAGACCGTCTTAAACTAATCAACATGAACACGTTGGAGGAAAGAAGAACTGTATCTGACATTCTTTTCATCCATCGACTCTGTCTCTACCCCGTACTGCCTATGTCTCCAATGAACCCATTTCTCGCATGCTGGGAAGTGTTAATTTGAATCCTTAATTCGACTTTTAAATCCCCTCCTCTCTCGTTCTTCTTAGCTAAGAAGTTAGATTAAGTAACATCAAACTAGATTAAGTTAGCTTGAATTAGGCTCAATAAATGGGGTGTTTGCCCCCAAGAAAACCAGAAAATTAAATTAAATTTGTTCTGTTTCTTCTAAGTTCATCCTTATATTGTCCATTCAGTTTGACATTGCCGCACAAAGGAGTTGTTTTGAATAGTTCCTTCGTCGCGAAAAAACAGGCGTTGCCTCTATGCAGCCTTTTATTTAAGGATATTCATGTCGTTTTTGGCAGTAAATACGGTTCCTGGATTTTTGTAGGCGTCCACTTTTTGGGTCCATCGAGTACAGTCAATTAAAAGGCTTGGATGGATCCTAGTCAATTTTCTCCTAACCAACATGGGTTCCTAAAAGGTCGATCAACAACCACTAATCTAGTCGAGTTTGTTTCACAATCTTTGTGTGCTTGAAGCCGGCAAAGAAGTTATTTTCCTAAAGCTCACTGCCCTCGGTTTCTCTCCCGGGTTTATCTCTTTAATCAAATCTTATCTAGGATTTCGTCAATATAACATTATTTTCAGATCTTCTCTATCTGATCCAATTCGTAATGAAACCGTTCCCCCTGTCAACTTCTTGGTTGATCTAGGGGTCATTTGCAACCGTGAACTTAACTTTCGCCTCCATGTCCACAACATTATCAAATGTGCCATCTCTGCCCTCGGTTTCGTGAAACGTTGGTCCAAAGAATTCCCGAGTCCTTACATTAAGAAATCATTATATGTACATTAGTTTCCTTAGGCCCCTTCCCGAATATACGAGTCAAGTCTTCTCCCCCTCTTATGAATCCCACACTACGCGTATTGAGGCCATTCAACGTAGGTCTATCCGTTTCGCCCTTCGTGGCCTTGCAAGGGCTGACCCCCTTAATTTATCACCTTATACGAATCGCCTAAAATTAATAAACCTCCAACCCCTTAAAGAAGGCGCGATGTTGCAGATATTCTTTTTATTCACGACATGATTCTCCTCAACACCGACCCACGTAAACTTCAGTCCATGCCGCCTTTCCGTATAAATACTCATCGAACAAATTATGGCTACCAAGAACCAATATCTAGAATGCTGCGCAAAGCTAACACCAATCTTTTCGACCTTCACATCAAAAAGTCCAGACTTAGAATTGCCCTATACCACAACCTTTCACGCTCTTCTTAATCGCTTCCACCCTGTGACCTAGTTAATAAGCTAATTAAGTTATTATTTCTTTTTGGTAAGGCTTGCATTAAACTAATAAAGTCCCCCTGGGGCGCCAAAATCAAATCGAAATCAGTTACCGAAGAATGGCGATCCTCAATATGCGTTTGCTTTTGCCATACCTCGATGGTCACATTTTCCCGTATAAAACCTACGAGCTCCAAGCCTCATATATGAAGACCCTACTCGTACATCCCTCTAACCAAGGCCTTTTCCGTAGATAAGAATAGCATTTTTAGAAAATGTTTGACCTTTGATGCAACAGGGGCTTACTTGCTCATCATGTCACACTCAGGGTTAGACTCGAAGACTTTTCAGACTTGAGCGCCTTTGATACGGTCCATGCTTCCACTTCATACAGCAGGACAAGGATGATAATGGTTTTACGTGATTCTGCTTTCTGGCCTTGTTTCGTCGGTGTTGTAACGCCAACTTGACTACCTGCTCGACGTTTGATGGCAGCATGTACAATAATTGGTTTTGTGTCGGTTAAATCACTCCCAGCTTTAATGTAACATTAAAAGTTCTCCCATGTCATCCTGTGCAACCCGACGAGCTTGGCAGAGATGCAAGGCTAGACATATTGCTGTATAGCTTGTCTTTAGACACATAGTGGATGTGGAGCTCGTGGGGCTGATATGGATCGATTAGTTTCAGGACCTTACATGCCATAACCAGGCGAATGATCCCTCTGTAGTTGTCGTAGTCAAAAGGGTTTCCGTTTTTGTTGATCGAGCATATGATCATGGTCCCTATTAGGTCGACTCAGTAGGAAGTCGATCTACGCCAGCAACTTTGTTGGACCAAAGGCTCGATATGACTTCGAACTGTACTCGGGTCTCCCTGTCTGACCGCCGAATCTTATGGTATGGGGAAGTAGTCTTTCTGTCCTCAGTATCGACTGTGATTCATCCCTGCAGAAGCCCGATCTTAATTGAAATCATTGACACGTAATGTTTTATTTTCAGTATCTCTTCAACTCCTCGATGTCTTTCCTGAGACTATATTCATCCGTCTTTTGCCCTTACAGCTCATGAGCGCCCTTCGTTTCATGGTGCAGCACAGGCTTGTCTGCCTCCTTCTCTGCACTCACGCACTGATCGTCAAACCGAGGCTTTCTCAGAGGTGCCATTCCTGATGGCTTATTGGCAACATTTTAAATGGAGTTTAATAAATTGTCTTCGTAAGGGCTTTAGCTAGGAACCACGATTAGCAAATGATCTGGCGGCCTCTTGCGATCGATTTTCAACGTCAATTCTTAGTGATCTGACTCGACACTTCTTTGTCCGTGGCGTCCATAGGTGCATGCTGACTACAACAATATAGACGTTTGAGCCAATTTTGGCCCCACCGAGAGTTTGGACATCCAGATTGTTGATCCGGTGATCGCCAGGTCCTTTTAAGGAAGTTAAGTTCTGATGATCGCTTGTTTTCTACAATAACATTTCTCTCCGTCGCGAAAGTCTGAATCCATTTTTTTTAAGAAGGACTTCCTTGCTCGTATTAGAGTCTACTAGCATTTTGGTATCTCAGCTGGGGCATTGACTATAGATCCTGTTTAGGAGATCTTAAAAGTCGTCATTTAAAGTTGCCCAACTATTGACCAGTTAAAGAGGAGGTAGGATGACAGGAAGGAATCTCATTTAACCTCACGTGTACTGCTTACGAAGCAAGTCTTACGAAGTCTTACGAAGCTTATTGAGATTTAAGGAGCATTTTAATGGTTAAAGGTGGGACTCGTCTCCGGGGGATCAGCAGTGTTCGACCTATAATAATGAAACCAACAAGTCTTAGAAAAGGTATGTACAATTTATTGTTTTTTTTTTTTTGGCTTTTAAGACTTTAAATAACAACCCGTTTGATGAAAACCCAAAATACAATAATTCTTGGAACTAACCGAAATAGTATCTAAAACAAAATATAGTAATCCGTCACGTAATACTGCCCTTAAAACTATTTATTTGCTAAGGAGGTTCGAGCTCAACTGCCTGTAGGGTCCGTGCAGATGTTAATTTCTCTAAACTCTAGAATCATAGTTAAAGCTAGTCGAAGGTGAAGCCTTGTGTCTCTTAGGTTAGGTGCGGATTGACGGTTGTTATGATTGCCGCCTCGGCTGGCGGTTCAGCTTCTGTGTTGGATGATGCCTCGGTGGTGGTGACTATCGTCGGGGCCTTGTCGTTATTGTTGACATCAGTCTTTTCATCGGCAATTGATGTTACGGTCGATGTCGATTCAATTGATGTCAATGCAGGTGTAAGTTGGACTGGTGCTGCGTCAGCTGTGGGTGTTGGAGGTGTTACAAACGTTTCGGGAAGGGCCGGTCCATTGCTTACAGGGTTAAGCTCGACCGACTTCGGATGGTTTGATGGTACAGTTGGTTCTAAAGGTTTGTTTTCAATTGGGCTGGGAGCTACGGTTGGCTGTGGTGCTTGCCCGGGTTGTTTTTCTTGTATGACTGTAACTGGCGACGGAGCCGGTGGTTGGGGGGAGACATGTGCTACCGGGGCATCAACTTTGATCTCGATTTGCATTCCTTCAAGATTTGGTGACGAACTGGCTTTGACTGGGATGGGTTTGATGAGATTTGTCTTTGAATCTCCCGACTTCTTGTCGGCCTTTGGCTTTTGAGGTGTGGGCGAAGCGCTGACACCGCGTTTTGGTTGATCCAACATAACAGTGGTGGCTTGAGGTGCTGGGCTTACACTTCGACGGATCTCTTCTTGTTTGGCTTCAAGAATTTTACGAATCTCCGCAATTGGTTTGAGCAGGAATATGGGGACGTCATCGTCGCGGCGCTGGAACAGAACTTCACCCTCGAAATCGACGAGCTTATGCTTCCGGGCGCGCAATAAAATTCCAACAACCTTGTCAGAGATGTACGTATAGATCTAGAAGAGGAGGAAAAAGTTCATGAAGACGTGAGGAAGGACAAGTGAAAGAAAAACTTACATTAAACAGCTCGCCAAATGGAATGACTTTCATTGTGGGTTCGTCTTTAACGTTATATCCTTCCGAATCGATGATTTGGCAAAGTTCAAGCATCTCCTTTAGCACATGAATACTGGCCTTCTGGCCGCGCATCTCTGTCAAACTGCCAGCTAAAGGTCTATTAACGATGATGGATCAGTACACAAGCGACACTAGTATAAAGGAAAAGCTCTTGACTTACTTTCCGTATTCATCTTTGTTGAATGTCGGCCTCGGGAGACCTCCGGACTGTGAGAATGGATTCAAGTGCTGTGATTCCTTATGCTTCGTTGCTGCGTTATTGAACATGGCTACCTTAGATGAAAGAGGTGAATCCTGGAAAGGAAAATAATGGTAGCTGCCTTGAATATATGATTGAATGAAACTTTACTTCATCGACGGGTTCATCGTCGGTGAACTGTACTTTTTGCATTATTTTTGGTTGGATTTTGTGCGGAGAATTTCGAATTTAGTCCGAACGTTATTTTAACTCAATCGATTTATTTTGTTCATTAGCAAATCTGACTTTTTGCAAATTTTGTTTGAAGTGAATGTAAAGGCTTTGCCGATAGACACATTCAACGGAGTCTACTTGAAAGTAGAGAGCATTTCCTAGACTGCGTCAGAGATATTGTCCCATATGCAAGCATCCGCTCGCCTCATATGTGATCTATGTTCCAACAGGTGGTGACTGGTGGAACAAGAGTCTAATTGGAAACGGCTCTTTTCGAAATGAATTATATTCCTTGTCCCGAGATGATCAAAAGATCTTAATGACCTCACATTCTACATTATTTATCCGTATTCTACGAACGATCTTAGACCAGTTTGGCTCTCTATCAACTATGCAGTCAAAGACAAGTCATTTGCCGGCTATTTGAATAGAATCGATAAATTCTTTCAGCTGCAGACTCTAATATTTGCCTATCGTCCCGTCTGCTTGTCGACTTTCATTGAGATCTCGCTGGGAAGTTCGAACCATTTATAACCTAATTGCCCGTGTTAAAGAATAAATAGATTTTGGTTGGTTTCTATTTGTATGGTCTAGTTAAGTAATCATACATTTTGGCAGGACACCTTTGACGATCTGAATATGTCTGAGAATGTGACTCAGTGCGGTGATCGATGCCAAATTTATTTGCGGGGCAAGTTTTTCGTTTTTGTCATGGTGCAATGGTAGATGGGAAGATGTGAATCAATTTGGTCAAAGGTTATTGCAGAAGGTCGGGGGTGAAGGTTAGCATAGTGCGATCGAGTGTATATAAAGGTTTTTTTTTTTAATATGTGATTTATTTAAATTTCAAAATACAGCGTTTCTGACCTTTCGAAAACGTCGTATTTTCGAGATTTAAGTTACAAATTGTTGGCAAAACGTTGGTTTGAGTCAATCTGTAGATCTAACGAAATCATTTTGTATCAAAAATCCACAAACTCTTCGATTTTTTTACAAATGCAAAAGATAAATTATGTTTCGAAAATTAAATGAAGAAAGAAAGCTAAATATAGCTAAATAAAGCTAAATCGTCCGAACCTTGACACAATTTTGCACCAACATTCGAATAACAACCGATTTTTTTCTAATATTGTATCTTGTCCAGTGACCTGATTGGCCATGGCATTCCCTCGACAAGCTTTTTGGCTGTTGATCCTGTGTCTTCTCCCATAATATGGCTGTGGATAATGGTCACGCTTTGTATTCATGATGCAACGCCGATTTTAAAAGTACCCACACATTTTCAATGGGGCATAAGTCTGGGCTTTAGGCACTCAATCTAGAGTCAAGCAAGTTTGCTCTTAACCCATTTCCGAGGATATGCAGGTTTGGTAGTTGAGGGCCGTAATAGCTTTGGTGGAAACTTTCGTACTCTAGGTGTCCCCGTTCAATGCTTATTTTAGCTTAGGAAATAGCTAGCGAGTGGTCTATTGTTGTGATGCTTTTTCTGGCCAAAAACTAGCTTACTGTCATGCAGCAAAAACTAACTGCTAACTTGTACTCCAGTCGAACATGATGAATTCGGTCCCACAATCTCTCCAGGATAATATTGAGTATCAAGTATCACAGTCTGACTTTGTGGGGCGAATTCCTTATGAATGCAAGAAAACAGTGAGGATCACCTTGGTTCCACTCTTCTACGTCGCCCCTTTCAGTTCATTCGGCAATGTCAATATCACTGACGGAACAATGGAAACGCTCGGTGTGATTAGATAAAAGATGAATCAGTTGCTCTGTGTATGCTTTGGGTCTGTCTCATGCTGAAAAGTTATTTCCGTAGAATGATATAGTATGAACCTCGAGGATTTCAACAAGTCTTAGGAGAGAATACTTTTATAAACGTCTTGATCCACTTTTCCCTAAATAATACTAACTTCTCCCACATCGATAGAGCCACCTCCGTGCATTACATTTGCTTAACAAGTTTTGGCCTCAAAACCCTTCTCTTCTACAACCCCAAGACCTGCCATCTGAGCAGGGTGATTTTGGTCCCATTCGACCAGATAACATTGCGTTACTTTATTCTGTTCAGTTTCTATATTTTTCGAAGACGTCCTTCGAGAGTGCGGGTTCTTTCTTGAAGAACTTGCGTAAAGCTTTGATCAAAATTTGGGAGCGTCAGAAATAATGCAAAACTTTTTTTATTTTTCAAGAGTTACGGTCTTATGGTGTTTATAACACAACCTGGGCGGGGTGCTGATGGTTTGCGTCGAAGATGTTCGTTCACTACTCTCCTGAGGTGGTTGTCCTAGATAGGATTGGAGAGATTCGACTGAATTTGTTACGTTAGTTATAATTCACAGTAACATATTTTGTTTCCAAGTTATTAAGAAGTTATATTGGAAATCCACACACAGAGTATGAATTTTGAAGTAATAGACTTATATGAGGAACCTTTTTACTTAATAAATTTTGTGTATTTAAATGTAAGTTTCCGTGGTTGGAGTTGAATTCCAGGCTCAAGAGAAGTAATTTTAGAAAAAGCAAAGAGCTTTAAATGGATCTGAACATCCTTAAAGGATAGTTGGTAATGGACTCGAGGGAATTCGCAAGGAAATATGTACATATCGAAAAGAAGGCAACATCAACCCATTCTATTCTATTCTGGTTCCTTTTTTTTCCCACTAATAAGACCCTAAATAATATCGAGGATTCTATTCTATGGTTGCATGTACTAACCAAAGATAAAATCCTGCAAAGATGAAGAATCTTGCTATTTAAATTGTTCCTAAAAGGCTTCGATAGCACATCAACCGGAATATGACAAGAAAAATTGTTAGTTATTTCAGCTGGTAAACGTGCGTTAGTAAAATTCAATTGTCCCAGTGGAGCCATTCTGAATCAATAAGATCGAAAAAAAAGCTCTACAAGCTCAAAAATCGGGGATGGTAGATAGGCAAGCATAATTTTGAGGCCAAGTTAAGGATAGGGACTTCAGACAGACACTTCAGGCTCAAGCATCTGTTATATGGTAATGCGCGTGACCTGTATATTGTAATCGTCGGGCATTCGTAGAGGAAATTTTGCTGACTTTCTTCTGGTTGGGTGTTGCGCCAGAGTAAACCAAGACTTCCGACGTGATTTCTTTAAGGCCAGTGTGTACTAACTACCACTATTCTGGCATTATTGGAATTATGTCTCCTCATGTGATTGCCGAAGATAAAGCTTTAATGGGTCTTGTTTACAATTGCGGACAGCTGTGACCATATTGTTGGGGCAGATTGTAATGATGCTTTGCATTCTTCCCTGATGGCATTTTTTTTTTATAAGGTTCTCGCAGGTTAAGGGTCACACTCTTGTCACACAACCTGGATAGTGTGCAGTTGGTTTGTGTCGAAGACGTTCTTTCACTACTCTCCGTGGGTGGTTGTCTTAGATATGAGTCAAAAGATTCGACTGAATTTATCGCGTTGGTTGTAATTCACAGTAATTTATTTTATTTTCATGTCATGAGTGTGAGTTTTGAAGTGATCTTATACTGCGAGTGTGATGCCTTCGTAAGCATTTTTTTTTATCATCTCCCATTCACAATTGATGTTGTTGCAGCGTTTTTCCGTATAGGAATTGTTCTTGGCTGTGGAGAGACTGGAGGACTAGAAGGGCTACAGACCTTCTCCTCAACAGTCGGTGATGATTACCATTGCACCACCCCCTTATACCATTTCATTTCCTTAAAAGATAAAGAAGCGTGCGACCTTCCATTCCTTTCAACATGGGAATCATCAAATCGTCATACTGCTGAAATGAATACTATAGTCTATTAGAGACGTGGTCAGATTTGTCGTCAGAAATAGAAGAACTCTTACACTGTCTAAATGACTAGTTGCCCGCTTCCTCGGGTCTAATGGCAACGCAGTTTCTTCTTCTTCTTTTTTACGGTGCTACTCATTGCAAACCTGGGCCTCTTACACACCTGGGCCATGACACATCTTAGGGTTGGATTCAATGACCTTTCGAGCCGGAAGTGTGATTTTCTTACGCTCTACATGACCTAGGCGTTGGAACCGTAGAGGCCGTGCTTCATGTCGCTGTACAGCCCGTACAATTCATTGTTAAGTCTTCTCCTTCATTCCCCATTTATGCGGATCGGGCCCAAAATCGACAGTGCATATTTAATATAAAGGTCTAAAGGTAAGATATACAGCTTCATGTTGAGTGCTTTGGTGGAGTATGATCTTATGGCCCAGGTGGTACCGAATTCTGCCAATCTTCAAACCAAATTAGCGAGTCAGGGTCTAGGATAACACCCATCAGCATCAATTCGGTTTTCTTTGGGATTACGTTAGGCCCACAGTCTGTGGTCCAATCGTATTCTTTACCCACAGCACGCTTCTCAATTTCACGTATCATAGAAGGGAACCATCGTGATATTATGTTAACCAAGTCCGGGTAAATGGTTTGCTGACTCAACATGAGTGTTATTGAAACTAATTTGCATTAAATTGCTGCTGAAGTCAGGTATGAGATGGGTGTTCACCAAAATCTCCAAGATTCCGCAATCGAAGATGTTCAAATTGCATCCGCCCGTTCTCTCGTTAAGAGACATTGAATGGTGTGACCCTTAAACTTTTATTGCGCCTATTAGATTCCTTTAAAGTCCGAGTCACAGACTTTATTAAATTAAGGTCGTTTATCTCCGGTTGCTCGCTCGCCCAATCATCTAAGAAAACCGGAGGATTGTGGAGCTTGAAGCATTGCAGCAGCTTTTCACCGTCAAGCCAGTTATGAGGAGGGCCTTTGTTTCAGGATTTGGTAAGGAGACTATTGCATTGGACGATTTTGGTGCGATGTAAAGGTATATTCCAACCATAAAAAAAAACAGATTTTTGACATAAAAATTGTGTTTCATCTTTGGAACAGAAACAACATCGCCATGTACGCCAAGTGATCGCACCTCGAACGCTGCCCAATTTCCGAAAATTCGTGTCCCGCGTTCTAGATAATAATTAATTTGAAAATCACTAGCAAAATGTTGTGTCACTTTGCGGCTAATTAATTCAAAATTACAATCGCGCACGTGTCGACGTAAAGCGATCTGTTTTCGAGATTCACGGTATTTTTTCTTCACTTTACGAATAATGTTGCCAAGATCCATTTTTCGTTTTTGTTTTTGATGCGGCTCATTCGGATTTGGCACAATTAGTTTACTTGTTTTGACCTTAAGTGTGAATGCTTCGTGTCTAGTCGGCTTGTCTGACCAAACGTGCGGCATAGTGCTGGGCAAGCAGACCGAAGGCGGAAATGATTTTGCGTTGGGCAAGCAATTAGTTTCAATGTTGTTCGGAATATTTCGATGTTTTTTTTTTTGAAATTAAACATTTGCTACACTGAGTCAGGTGGGATATGTTTGAATAGGACGTTTCACTACATTACCGTTAAATGTAAGAATGTTGTTCGAGGACAATGGGAACTGGATGAGTTGGTTGAGCGGATGCTTGTCTAATTACACGATCACTGACTGATAATGGGACGCATGTCGATCGATTAGGTGATGAAGAGGGGTTTCGAAATCGATCATCAGTTGTATGCCAAGCATTCGTTTTGATATATTTAAAGAACAGTCAGCGAAACTAGGATGCTGAGTTAGAGGTTGCCATTGTATTTCTTCTTTTCTGCGATTGATTACTCTTTTAAGGGGAGGAGGGATGCGGACGAAACTTTGTATCGAATGGTTGCCAACTAACACAAGGGTCACCGTCTTTAAACAATACCTCAGCAGACGAGATCGCTATTGTTTACCACTTGATTGCCCAATTCATTTTGGCAGATATTTTATAGAGAAAAAAAATTACAAAATGTAATCTAATAACTATTCCGGCTGTAACAAAAGGTCCTTTCTTCAAGATCATTTGGCTAGGACTCTCCTTTTTTAGTTGTTGATCTTATTATTTCGAGACACAAAGTGATCAAAGATCGAATAGATATCATATTACTAAATTTGCGCCAGTGATTATATGGATGTGAACAGCCACAATGATCTGTGATCCTCTGAGTGTGACATGATCGGTAGTCCAAGACAAGTGAATAGCCACAAGGGTGTGTGATCTTCTCAGTGTGACATGATCGGTACTCCAAGATCTAATGTGTGCTGATCTTCGTTTGTCAATTAAGATTGTAATGGAAGTGATCGTTGACAAAATCGTTATTGGGTTATATTTTCTCCTTTTTTACGGATGATCGGTGCAAATCCAGCGAAACCTTAAGTTCATAATCTGGTCCGCCGGGGTGAGATCGGTGTTTGCACAAGGTTGAGTGATCTTCGTTCTTCGATTCGACTTGTAATGGAAGTGATCGTGAAGTGATCGTTACGAACTCCATTTTTTGGGATAACTATAGTGTAGCCTAAGGAGTACGAGCTGACTGTATGTATGATCATGATCATGGGTACTACCATGGTTGTTTTCCGTCTAACACTTTTCATGACAAACGATCGTTTTCCTGATTGAGGTTTAAGCACCTTCAATCTTCCACGTGTTAAAATAAACAAGCTTCGGCCCATTAAAATTCCACATTCAACCAGAAATAAAAAAAAGAATTCAAAAATAAAAGAAATAAACTATGAGTCAAACATGGGAAGCAAAGCAGATGAAACAGTTTTGAGGAATTTTTATTAAACTATTAAATAAAATCAAAGGCAAAGCACAAGGCATATTTGTCCAATAGCCAAAGACTCTATTTCATCCGTCAAGAGCACGACACACTCTCGTGCACGAGCCACGTCCGGTCCGCATTCAAGCAATGCGATCATGATGCACATGATGCATTCGTGTATTTTCTTTTAAGAATTTTAATTTTTCGCATTTTACCATACAATGTCAAGGCAGCAGAGAAACCCATTCCCATGCGCCGACAATGCGCGATGCGACGCCACTACTTTCGGGGAAAGTGAAGGCAAATAAATCATAAATTAGCATTTCAAACATACTCGTATCGTGCATAGTGGGTCATCGAAAGATCGAGAGATTATTTTGCGTCTTGAATAAGATCACATCAGGGCTAATCAGAATGCAAAGTTTACGAGAAGAGAGGGAACGGAATTAGCATCTGTTACAGTTTTCGGAAAGACAAAAAAGAAATTAAAAAAATAGAAATGGATATGAGGAGGTTTGTGTGGTGTGTGCGATGACCGATGGGCAGGTTAGGGCGATGAGAGTCGTTTATTGAGGTTGGACTATCATAAATTGTTTTAATGGTTTCCATAAATCCACCTCTGTTTTCAGGGCACAAGTAGCTATTAATGGGGTTGAGAAGGGCCATTGAAGGTTAAAGTCAAATTAGCAAATAATTTAAGAGGCATGGAAGCTGGGTAGATATAGAGGATCGTGAGGATGAAGGAGGTGTATGTCGATGAACGAAGTGTATGTCGGATATCTCCCTTCGTTCTTCCAGTAAATTGATTAGTTTATGCCGATCTCGGTAGAAGGGTAAGATCAAAGACCACGAAGGTCTCCAAGAGCAAATTGTGGGAAAGACGTTAGACGCTCACAGACTTGAGAGGCAAATTCAAGAATGAAGCGGACAAAGGTTATGTATACGTATCAGGTTTGCAAAGGCTATCAACCTCCTAGTCATATAACAATTGGGTTGATAGTGAAGAAACTAGAGACAAGAAGGAGATTCGATAAGTTTTATTGAAATGATTTATTGGCACTTGTAAATGTTAAGCTTCATCAGCTTTTGGAGCACCAGATAGAAAAACCCGTGGCTTAATGAAGGGTCAGTCCCGAAGAAAAGGTTTTCAAAAACTTGGTGACAGAGTGGGAGATGTAAGAACGTTTAATGCATTTCGTTGATAACAATTATGAAAAGAAGTGGACTTAAATGGCTGTCTTGAGGGACACTTATTCCGGTGTAGAGAAAGAAGATCTAAAGATCAAGGTAGAAAGGAGTCCAGCTCAACACAATGAATTCGAGGGCAGAGGTGGACAATTTGAAAAGAATTAATTTCTAGAAAATTTTGTCAAAGACCGAAAATCGGTTAAAATAGCGTAGACTTGATTGCTATTCTCTAAGGCTGAGAGGGTGAAGGACACAAATTCGACAAGGTTTTGTGATTGTAGACCTGCATTTGAGCAAGCCATATTGTCTAACGGAGAGTAGGGACTTAATACTTTTAAGGTTTTGGCTATATGTGAGAGTGGGACAATAATTCTTAAGATCGATATTCGGAACTTTTTTGTGTCTAGTGGTTATAAAAGGGGTTTTCGTCTTTGAGGGGTTTCCCATAGAGCATAGGATAAACTGAAGGAATTCGAGAGAGGTGAAGAAAGAGTGGAAGAACACTTTTTTGAAGCCAGGTACAAGGGAGCTGGCGTTGAGGTTTCGTCATAGAAGGATGTTGGGTAACCATAGAGCTAACAAACTGAAAGAAGTAAGATCTATTTAAAGGTCGGTTTGTGTATCGATTAAATAGCGCTGATAAAGGGAGCTTTAAGGATCGGTAAAATGCAGATCAAAGCCGTTGGAAAGGTCTTTTGTATCTCAGACAACGTAGCCTATGATTTTACCAGCATGAAGTGGGACACGAAGCTCCGTGTTAAGCATAGGGAACATAAAAAGAAGTCGAGGAATGTAGAATAGAATATGGCATCATTGGGCTAGGTCATCAAAATGAAAATGGATCTGATTGAAATATTTTCTCATTTGGCAGGACTTGGTTTTACTGAACCTGAAAAAATTAAAGATGTAGGGGAGGATGGTATGTTAGTTGCAGATATTTGATAGAAAAAGGTGACAAAGTGAAACAGGAGAGTTGAAGGAATAAACTGCGAATAAGGTCTAGCTGTGTACCCAATTTATTTGCCACTAACGACGACTTGAATCAGCTTGGCGATCTTAGAAGAGACATTCTTTGACTGTAAGGCGATTAGGAGCATTAAAAAATGATTGGTCGTCTAATGAAATCTACAAATGTACTTAAGATCAGAAAATCAATTATACTGTCAATCGTATTAGTGACAAGTTCAGTCAGAGTCGATTGTGTCCAGAGTAGCTAGATTGAGATTGACGTGGTGATACACGTAAAACTTTGATGGAACAATGAAATAATGAAACTGTTGCAAGAGAGTCTTTATGGGAGAGTGTTAGGTTCGCAGAAAAACTGAGACAATTAGACAGGAAGAAACCTATCAAGGATAGCTCTTTTACGCTGAAGGTATTTAGGCTGGATAAGGAAGAGTTTCATATTGTCGGAGTACAACGAGGTTTAGGAATGCTTAATGACCGTTTAAATATCATTAATAGCAAGGGTGAAAAGAAGTGGACCTAAGTGGCTGCCTTGGGGGATATCGGAATATGTTAAGGAAAAAGCTAGGAAAAGCGGATCTGAAATGAACCATGTAATAGCGGCTTTACAGGTAAGAAGATAAACACGTTTGAATACAAGGGTAGGGTGATCATAAAATATTTAAGTCGGAGGGAAATTTTATCAAAGGCATTACGGAAGTTGGTTGTAAATGATTCGACTGCTTTACCATTCTCTAAGAGAGAGAATAGACGAATTCGACAAGGTTTATGGTTGTGCACCTATATTTGAGACAGCCATGTTATTAATGGGTTTTAAGTTTAGTTATAAGTGATGGTTTGGCAATGCTCGGCAGGAATATTTGCAACTATTGGAACCAGGAGTGGAGTCGTCATTAAAAGATATAGGGGTTGACGATATGAGGGAAAAATTCCACTGACCATAACATGATGATCAATTTTATCGACGACAAATATAGGATCCAATGACACCTTCAGCACATGCCACTTTTGTGGAAGGAGTCTTCGAAGAAGCTTCAGGGCATCAAATGGTCAAGGCCTTCGGTTATTGGTTAAATTTGATCGTGTAAGGATGTCGACCAAGATCTTTACGCAAAATTGGGGGCAAAAAAGTTAGCAATAATATTAAGAACATTTATTTCTCGTTTCTTTTGTTCATCGGAGAACGAAGCCGGCGATAATATGAAAAGGGGTTAAACGAAGTATAGAATAGAATAAGGAGTCATTTAGGATGAGGTTATTCAAGTTTTGTTAAGATATTCGTTCATTTGGCAGAATTTCGTTTTATGGAAGCCGAAACTGTAGGGGGTTTCTGTAAAAGAGAATAAAGCATGAAAGAAGAAAGGAGGAGAAGTGATACAGTAAAACAGAGGAGTAAAAGGAACGGGTGGCGAAAATACGCTAGCTTTCTACTCATGTAATCTAATATGCTACTAGTTTGGAAAAGGCTTGATTCAGCCAGGCGATCGTTTAACATAAAAGCATTGATGGTGTCCATGTGATAAGTCACTGAGGAAAAAAGGTTTCATCATGGATATACAAACCAATCGTATTAGTAGTGAGTTCATCGGGTTCGCTAGGTTGTAATGGCAAGATATAAAATCAGATCGATGCAGATCGTGGGAATAAACGTTAAAATTTGATTGAACAATTCCTGGTTATCCATGCTGGGGATGGGGTTCCTTTTAATCAGGAAAATATCAAAAGACAAAGGTAAAGCATGAGACTGTTGCAAGAGTGTTTGAGCCTCAGCCTAAGGTAGATCTCTAACATTGTGATAAAAGAAGTTAAGAGAGATGTTGTTGTGGAGTCCTGAGGAGGTATCAAGAGACAGACAATTAGGAATGAAGAAAACCTATTTCAGAAGATCATTTTATACTTTTTGTTAAGAAATATTGAAGGACTCACGATATTTGATGAAGAGGCTCTTGAGACTAGCAAACTCTGTAGGGAGACCTCCCTTTTGAAAGGAAACCTTTACGCTTCGGTTTGTATTACCTTCGTAACAAAAGCAAGCTGAGACACAGCGTACCAACGTTCGCTGGCTAAATTTGATTTAGTAGGAGTAGAGATTTAAAGAGTTATTGCGAGAAGATAGAGGAAGGGAATTGAGAAAGAAGTTATGGATGTCAGATTTAGGATTGGCTGCAGTATGAGAGACTAAGCTTGATATGGACAAACAGACGAGCATGCAACTCCCGCACATAATTTTAAATAAGATTGTAGATGACTCTTATATCTATAAGGAGGAACAGTCTAACATAAGTCAGTTCGATCACTCACATACTCTGGCATTGTGTATTTACCTCAACTCTTCATACAACACCGGCGAGAAGATCGAACCGCGAAGATCGCTGTTTCGTTTGGGTTAATTAGACACAGCCCCACTAGTTTGTCTAAGCTAAATGCTTTAAGCGACCCTCTACATCCCAGTTTTGCTTTATGGCGCCAAGGCATGGACCCTTTATAAAGCGGGTGATACTGATTTTATTTGCTTCCAGAAGATTGTTCTTCGGGTGATCTATGATCCTGATTGTCTCCTGGTACGATCGAGTATAAGTCATATCAATTCATATCGAGGCATGATATTTAAGGCCCAGTCCCTCCTAGAACTACGTAAATAAATAAGTAAAATCGCATAGATCCTAATTCCTGGACTTAGGCTGTTACAAGCGAGTCTACTGCTAGACAACCTGGAGATAGCTGAAGTTTCAAATTATTCAAATAACTCGACTAATTGACTAATATACATCAAGTGCAAACGGCCTCGTGACCTACATGCCGGTTAGCTAATCATCATTTATTTCTAGGTCATTCACTGGCTTGTCTAGGTTAATCTAGGTGTTATGCAGTTGCGCGCCGAGAAGTTTTTTTTTTTTTATCAAGCTCAAGACTAGTTTTTCCTCACTTATATTCCCACATCCCATAAATGCCATTCTTCATATCGCGATTCTCCAACACACTTAGTGAACATGATTTATAATCTGTTGACGCACGTTCTTCTTGGCGACTGCTTTCGTCACACTAGCAGCACGAAGCACTCATTGCGGTCAGGTTGGAGAGGAATAACATGAATCACTGTCTGTTAAATGATCATCGCATCCCGGTCATATACGAGTAGATTGCATGCCCGGTTATTGGGACATTCTTAGTGGCTTATCGTTTTTTTAACACGCAGTCCCAGCTCAACTTTCGATCCAGTTCTACGTTCCGGTCTGGGTGCTTGACCTACCCAAAGTGGCAGTCTATTTTCATGATTCACATTAGTACCAAGTCGGTACTTTCAGTTGTGAAAACTCAACCTCCAAGGTCGAAGCTAAGACTTCTTGACACAAAGCTCTTGCCATGGTGAGTGAATGGCACACTTTCCGTCGCTTACCATTTTTCTCACGCTACTTTTTTTTCTATATGAAACGAGCTCACCAGGATTGATGGCATGTGCCAGACTAGCACATTGTTCTTGATGATTTGCAATGTCTAACCCACGTGAGAAGAAGGTGAAAAAGAAGTGCAGAAGAGGTTGTATGGAAATAGAACTGCTCATCACGTTTTTTAAAACCACCTAGATAAATGTGGGTGCTTTTGCACGCAATATATATCTCAAGGTAGCCTCTAAAATAACCCACCCGCTCGTCATGTCGGATGATGGAATCAAAAGCAAATAACAACAGACAGGAAAAAAAACATGAAAAACAGATGAAAGAGATAAAGAAAAGAATTTCTCAACCAATGACTTTGGGAGTGTTTATGCGAGGTGTGTGATCCAAGATGTTCATGAGACTGGGGCATTGTCAGCGGAAGTTTTACACGAAATTAATGAACAACAAATTGGTCTTCCCAGCGTCTTAACAAAGGAGAAGTGAAAATATTACGGCGTCGGAGGAATGACGAACGAGGCACTCGAATCACTCAAATCATTCGAATCACTTGTTTGTTTGAATGAATGAAGATGGCGATATCTTTTTTTATTTTTGTTTTTCATCCGTTGGCAGGTTTTTTTTTTTGGTGTTGGATCTTTGAACGTCCGGCGACGTTGGATGCGATGGTCATTGCCAAGAATTTTCCTCGCATTCATAGAGAACGACTCACATCCGCACGGACTATGTACATATAGATGAGTGGTATGTGAATGGTCATTATGTGCTGTTGTTATTCGCTCTCACATGGTTGAATATTTATTTGAGATTCTTTTTATGTTTGTGGGTTTTTTTAGTTTTGATTTATTCGCAACAAATTGAAATACCAAAGTGAAGCGGCAGTTCGATGCCACTTGTACGCTTTGCGCGAATTTCTGTTGGTTAATGTTAATGGTGACAGATGGAATGTGGGGCTTGGATCCTGGTTAGTGATAGAAAAGCATTGGGTTACTGTGCACTAAATTTATTTTTGGTATCATTGTTATTAGGAAAGCGTGACGCTTGTAGCCACTTGACTTAAGTGTGGCTGATCTACGAATTAGATCATCTGACTTGGAAGCATATGAGGAGCAAAACTAAGTCTTAATGTTCTGATGTTCTGAGGTTCTGGTCACTGCTACTGGGCCTAGTGATTAGTAGTTGAATAACTACGTTTGAAATTGCGTTATTTTTGACCATGTTGTTGTTGAAACAATCTTGTTGTTATTCGGTATTTTGTCGCATTCCAAAGAGAAAACTAACATCCCATGCTTGAGTACTATTCCATCTAAATAAATAGTTCCAAAAACATCATTAATCACTTCCTGTTAGAATTTTATTTATGAAAATGCTGATGCTGATGTCGTCATCATGGGTTTAGTGAGGAAAATAAAGTTTTGTATACCTGAAAATTTGTGTTCAAAATATTTTTTTACAAACAACACCAGTTTTTATGAACAAGGCTTGTTGTTCTTAGCAACTTTGAAATGATGCACGCAATGTGAACATGTCAGATGACAATGGAACAAGAGAAGTAAGTTTTACATGCTTCTGTTATTTGAATCAGAGTGTTGTTTTTCCTTTTTCATTGAGTTATGTGGAACAATAAAGGCCGCCCACCTTCTGCATGACAGACATTACTGATGTTTGCTTTGGAAGTTGAGAATATGTTCTACGAGAATATGAATTTTTCAAAAAAAAATTCTCGAAAATATTTAGCATTTTGTTATTCGAATCACACTGTTGTTATTACGTATTTTCTTGACTTATATGAAAGAAATAAGCTAATTATGCCTGCTGCGTTGCATGACATTGTTGATGATTTTCGAATCAGCGATGAGAATTGCGGTCTTTGGGAGTTGAAATATGTTCTAAGCGAAAATCAATTTCTCGAAAATATCTAGCTGGTACAAAATGTTGTTGTTATTCGAATTATACAGTTGTTATCACGCTGCATAACATGATGTTACTAATTTTTTTCTTATAAGCGATGAGAATTGTGGGAGTCGATAACATGTGCTAAAAGAATTTGAATTTCCCAAGAACAGTAAAAGTCACTTTGTAATTACTTTAAATACTGTTGTTATTCGAGTCATGGTGTTGTTATTACTTATTTTATTATAATTACGTTGTTATTTACCTATTGTCGATTTATGGGAAAGAAATAAGGCCCTTATGCCTGATGATGTTTTTCGAATCTGGGAAAGTAATGTTAATATGTTGCCTGTGGAAGTTGCTGATATGTTTCAAAAGAGTTTAAAAAATTGCAGTACTAAAGGTGCATAAACAGATATTTACGTAAAGAGGAATAATATTTTAGCATTTTTCTATTTTTTCTAATATTGTTGTTATTCAAATAATTGTGTTGTTTTGGAAGGTTTTGGTGACAAGATCAGCATCATGCATGGATATTCAGAAACCTGCTTCTAAATTTATTTCGGTTCCTAACAAATATAAGTAGATTGATATATTTAGAAAATACGTCTGCTATTCACGTTCTGTTTGCCGCAAATAAATTAAATATATATGAATGTCTCATTCATATTTTGACCTTCACAATTGTTTGTTCCAAATTTTTTCCAACATCCTCCCATTTGTTGGAAACATTGAAAAATATTTGTCGAAAATAGACGAAAATAATCTTGGCTCGTTCAATTATGTTCGCACTTTGTTTCGCACGTGCTAATAATATTCTATTGTTGTAGAAGGAAGTACAAATTGGTAAATAACTAAAAAGTATTTAAAAAAAACACTCCTGACGTCATGTTGTTGACGTGCATTGTAATCAGGCGTCTTTCACATCCACTTGATGTGACCGAAAGTTGGCAAAATATGTGATTGGGCGGTTGGCATTCTGTAGCTGTCTAATGATTTTTTTTTGTCTGACTGTCTGGTTATGAAAGAGCACGTTTGCACTCATTTGATCGAAATTTGAACTCAAACCACAAACTATACCCGCATAGACTACAGTCCCTTCTAAGCCCTCTCGAGGGTATAACTACTCTTATATGCGAAAATATTTATCAACTTACCACAACGAAACGCAATGCGCCGAGTTCATGCGAAACGTCTGCCATTTTTCTGCTATTCGCGTTACTTAATATCCTTCTCACAAGCTTTTTCTTTTTTCAATTTGCTTATTTGTTTTTTTATTTTTAATTGTTTTACCACTTAAATGCGATTATGCGAATTTCGATTACGCGAAGAAACGGCCTCCGCGATAGGATGCAACTGTGAAGAATTCCTCTATCGATGCTTTCGATCACGTCTAAATCGAATATAGTGATTTGCTTACTAATCACCGTTAAGTAACTGCCGTTGGTTTTTGAATTGAATCTTCTTTACTTTCTTTTACGTCACGTATTTGATTGTTTGTCCGCGCACTTTGTACTCTCGTTCTTCGTTACTGCGAAATCTCACCGTCGATGAGTGCCTTTGTTTGCTTGCAAGCACTTTTCCGCGTTTCACTGGGTTGACACGCGATTGCTGATGCGATGCGAATGAAAACACGAATTGTTCAAAAAAAAAAATTATAGCAAAATGAAGAAGTGGCGGGAAAGAAAGAAACAAAGTGTTGTTTAGCTTGGCTTTGGTCTTGTTTAACGTCGAGTTGATTGGATAGAAGTGAGCTGCGTTGCTGATGGCTTGCAGCTTTTATACCGCTCGATGGTTCTCATCGGGTGATTGTAGTGATGGATGTTCTGAATTTTCTCCCTCGGTCTTTAGATATATTTTTTTGAATGAACTTGTATAGTGGAATGGATTGTGCGCGATCAGCTTCGAGTGGCGTTGGTAGTGGTGATATTGGTGGTGGTTGATGGTGAAGTTTTGATTTATTTTTGTCCGAAGAAGAGCGGGATTTTCTCAATTCTCAATTGGGTATGCTTGTTGCTTGGTTTTTGGCACACGGGATGCTCTGGGTGACACGAGAGTGGTAGTGATTTGATTTAATTGATCGTGACGCAGGATTGAGTTATTTGCTTCCTTATTTCTAAATCGCTTTACGTTGAGAGGGGAGAAGGGCGATTGTGATGAGGTAAGGGGCATTTGTTAGGCAGGTTTGAATGACGTGGGTGGAAGTTAGTCTGTTTGGATATTGATATCCTGTTTTGATTACAAAGACAAAGTAACGAACACGTAGGTTATGGCATTCAAGCACAAAAAACTGGCTTAAGCAGCAAATTCAAGAAAGAAGGCCATGAATAAGGATTTTGTAAAGGAGGGATTCGAGAATTTTTTAAATCAAAGTTTCACAAGGCAAGGGCGGATTTAAAACGTTTGATAAAGTTGCCAATGTGAAGGCGAAAGTCAAGTTCAAGACCATACCTAAACCAACAATGGAAACAACTTTATTACAGATAACGCAGGCTCTGTGAGGTGAGGAAAGTTCCTACGGGAGTAAGTGATTGCTTGATATTTGCTGACAGTGAACTTATTTGGGTCAGATTGGAAACAGCAGCAGCAAGAGGAACGCATTTCTGTGCAGATTTTCATTCATCAGCGTTTGCGGAAAGATTAGGATGAATAGCAATTCTCGGTGATTGGATCAAAATTCGTATCCAATTCTTCATTGTTAGCCTTACCTTTGGTCTTTATCATCACTTCATCAAAACATTAAAGCCTGAGCTCACTCGTAAGAACCGAAACACGTGCACACATACCCGACGCCCTTCTAAAATTTTCCGCCGGAAAGTACAAACTTTCCATCGTAATTGCCCAATATGGAAAATCCCAAAATTGCCATCAACCTGAAATATTCATTTATTTTTGTGACCACTGCATTTCATCAGTCATTTCAAGAACTGAATCATACTTACCCCCAGTCACCCGACCGTAGGCGGTCGCCTCTGTTGAATCGAAATTCATTCATGTTGCATTCCGCAGTGTGCTCTGCATCATTTTGCAGTTATTTTCGAATTCCATTAATTAAGAATTCGTTAAGCACCGGCTTCGCTCATTTCGTTGCGGTGCTCTCAGAACCCTTCGAGTGGTGAGGCATAACAGAAGAATCCACATTAGAGCAGGAAGTATTTAAAATGTTTGCATTTGATTTAGGATCATCATGTGGTGCTCGGTATAGCATAGAATGTTTCAAACATTCCCACGACCTTGGGAACGTTTGTCATGCCATTTTAAAATAAGCACGGGCCTAATATACGTCACACATTTATGACTACCCGTATACATACGTGTTTGTATGAATTTTTGGTTTTTCTCAAAATCAAAAAGCTTCTAAGACGAATCCGTCGGACGCGGTCGCGGACGCATCATTTCACTTGTGCGCTTCAGCCGAGCATCTATTCCGAACTACGTAATAAATTAGAATTTATTCATAATAATTTGACTGGTGGAACAGGAACAGCTCATGCAGCAGGGAAATATGAAAATAAAACATCAGCGTGACGCCGGCTGTCGGGCAGTTCTTCTTTGTTGATTCTTTTCTTGTTTTGAATGGCACGCATACGCCCGAGTGGATGCAGGTTCGAATATTTTTGGCGTTTAACGAATACGAGTAGATGCGATTCGAAATAAGTGGATAACTTATTTCGTGGGTATTGTAGAACTTGATTTCATTTACATCGAATGTGGCAGAAAAGTTTTCGGAAGAAAGTGATGAAAGGCTATTTGTTGGAGCATTGATTTATGGTTTTCCACAAAAGCTGAATATTCTAAAATGAACAGAGCACAATATCGGTTCAACAAGTTTACTATTAGAGGAATAATGGCGAAAATCCTTCGTCATCCTTCATCCTTCTAAGATAGTTTAGAAAAGTGTTTTTATGTCAGGTCTCATTTCCAAGCGCTATTAAAACTAATGAATAACATGAATACCATAAATTCGGAAAATACCCGCGGCAGATTAAGAACAATATGGAATCAAAAAATAAGGTGACTTTCTATTTTTCTCGAAAAATAATTATTTATTTACCAAAGTCCCTTTCAAAATAATCCTCCGCAGATATAGCGCATTAATGTCAGGGTTTTCCATCTTCCGAACCACTTCTGACGTGCTCTTTTTGATATAGCCTTGAGCTCTTCCAGCGATGAGCTCTTTATCTCCTCAGTCGTGCAAACCTTTGGGTAGAAAAAAAGGTCGCAGGGTGCCTAGTCCG
Organism: Merodon equestris; assembly: GCA_958301585.1. NCBI lineage: Eukaryota > Metazoa > Arthropoda > Insecta > Diptera > Syrphidae > Merodon > Merodon equestris. The sequence continues at coordinate 120,874,989 of OY284415.1, forward strand.
GTGAATACGGTGATTGTGGCATGATTACGGTATTGGATTTAGCCAACAATTACGCACTAGCAACGATGAATTAATAGCGATGCAACGGCCATGTTTTCAAGGTAATATTCCTTATAAATCACACGCCAATAAAGATTTCTCCAATTTTGGTAACAACTCCCTTTCTAACTCTGTGAACAAAGACTTCCTGAAGGAATCACATGAAATGTAGCAATTTTAGATCTGAATTGGCGCTGGCGCTCTGCACTCTTTTCAAACCGGGAAAGTCGCCGTAGCAGCTGAGGGAAGCTGTCGACCACACGCACTGCGGGGCGTATACGTAACCTTTTTTCGATTTTGGTGCCTACTCTCGTTCTGGTTCTGTGAACGAAGATTTCTGAAGGAACCACATGAAATGTAAGAGAGAATGTTAGATGTGAATTGGCGCTAGCGCCCTGCACTGTCTTCAAACCGAGAAACAGCCGCAGCACTGTCGACCTCACGCCATTATCTTCAGCAACTTCCCTGATAATAATCCGACGATTTTTCTTGACAATTTTCTTCACTGCTTCAACATTTTTCCATTGTTAACGTACTAGGTTATCAAGGATTGACACCATCCTTAACAACGTCTTCTCAAGCTTTTGTGAAAAGCTTTTTTCCAGTTATAACTATTTTTGTTGCTTAGAGTAGAAAACTAGCCAAATGCCACAGTGAGCATTTCAAGGGGGTCGTGGTGTGATGGTAATCATCACCAACTGTTGAGCGGAAGGTCTGTAGTTCAAGTCTGTCCATAGCTAAGAACAATTCTTATACGGAAAAATTGTGCAACAACATCAGTTGTTAATGAGAGATGATCAAAAAGTGCCGACGAAGGCGTAACACTTGCAGTATAAGGTCACTTCAAAATTCATACTTTGTGTGTGCATTTCCCATATAATACCTTAATGGAAAACAAAAAGTTACTGGGAACTACAACTAACGCCACAAATTCAGTCGAATCTCTCGAATTCTAGCTAGGACAACCACCCCCGAAGAGTAGTGAACGAACATCTTCGACACAAACCATTTGCACCCCGTCCACGTTGTGTGACAAACACCATAAGAGCGTAACCCTTGAACTTTAGCGAACCATATATAAAGAAAAAAAAATCCTTCTTCTGTGTCTTACCTTCCCTTTTTTTTGGTAAGGAAGCTGGGGACTATCCTAAGCAAAAGGTTACTAATCTTGAGCGGCGATCTTTTTCATTTCATTTCATTCGGCCAAATTCGGTGGGTTTTTGGCATCTTATGTCGTTCGTCCCCATTTAAAGCCCCTATCATTCGGGGCATAAAAACATAAAAAGGGTTTCTTGTCTTAAACAACAACCATTACAAAGTGTTGGAATTTTGACTCAATTGTTGTTATACCTCCCTTCTCAAGACGATGACATGACCACGCAGTTAAGTTGCTCTTTCACTATCGTTCACCTCTTAGCCCATTTTTCAAAATATCAATTAAATTGTCAGAAAAAAAAATTCAAACTCGACCTTGAAAATTTCCATTTTCAAAAGTACAGAATCAACCCGCCGAGGCAGATCCCATGAATCACAACAACAAGACTACTCTGCCGATCATCGAACAAACAAAAAAAAAAGCTTTTCAAATCTATTTTGGAAAACAACAACTCAACGAAAAACCATTCCACCACTCTATTCATAACCATGCGTCTGCGTCATTAGCAATTTTCTGGCCACAAATCAAACATAAGCGATTAGCAAACAGTAAACAAACCATACAATCGTCCGATCGTAATTCCGCTCGATTCCATTTTCGGCATAAAGCGATCCGCGCGAAAAAATCGCAACAACACCATCCGCCGCGACAGGGCTCGCTTGATGAAAATAAATTAAAAATAATCCACGCACACCATCGTGCCATGGGACACGTGAAGAACAAGTTCAAACTATGAGCGTCTTAATCCCTTGGAATCAAGGTTGTACGATCAAAACAACATTGTTTTGATCGGGCTTCCGCGGTCACAAATAACGGTTTAACGTCATGAAGGAGTTCTGCTGTAAGCGTGTGGGGCCCTTAGTCATTCGTCTAAAAATCAACGCGCGCGTCCTAAATATAGAACAGAGAAAGTTAAGGTACCGATGACGGGTGTCGGAGGTGGGCGAGATGCGACCTCTGTGGTGAATGTGGCACGTTGAGTCATGGTCCAGGAATTTCCTGTCTGCATAAGCGAGAAATAGTGGGCCGCGAATCGCGTTCCGACGGTTCCATGATCCCATGCAACATTGAACTTTCGGACTACGAGCGAGTGATGAGTGATGCGGCATGGAGTGGGATGCTATTATGGTGCTCTACGGATATATGCGGATGTGGCACGATGTGTCTTCGATTGGACTAGAGGAAATGAGGCGTATATGTTCATAAGAGAAGACTCTCGATGCTGGGCAGAGTATTTTTAGGCCAATGTACTGATTGTACTTACTTGTGTGGGTGCTCCATATCTGCTGCATGGTTGGGATTGAGTGTTTGGATTTTTATAGATCAAGGTGTCTATAAATTCGAGTGCGTAAAAAACTGACTGACTATACTGAGACTCCATTTAACGCCTTATCAAGAGATCGATTTTCGGCCAACGACGATGGGCTAGAGAGATGATGATGACTCGTCACCTTGACATGTCACCTTTCCGGGTTCCTTGCCTCCTCAGTCAAGATGTTTATTCACAGCTTACAGCTTCTGCGGTCACATATGTTATAATTATAGCAACCGAGCGAGAATATCCCTAATGAGGCCGGCACACCGATTGGAATCCTCCTAACAAGCAATGTTAATTGAAATATCCGCTCGAAAATATCTTAACAAGCCTTTCACAAAAATAAATCGTTCTTGCCGATCTAGAGATAATTAAGGGACCTAGAACGTTGCCATAAGCGAGGTCAATATCAACGTAATTAATTGCTGAAAACAGTTCTCGAAGTGTTCGTGCATGAATGCATGCATCATTTCCTGCACACATCACGCCGGAAGGTCGCTCATTCGTTGTCATTTTTTGTTCCTTTATTTAGTACATTCTAGGCTTAAGTCTAAACATTAGTGGGTCTCGGGTACGAAGGATCAACTCTCCGATGAGGACTAGTTCTTCGGACGCTGGGCCGGCATATTCGATTTCAAAGTTCCTCAAGACATTGGTCGTGACACTCTTGATCTCGAGCATGGCGAACTTCTGGCCGATGCAGTTACGAGGTCCAGCTGAGAAGGGGATGAACGCGTAGGGACTAATTTTCTCACTATTTGTGACGGTGTCGAAGCGTTCCGGGATGAATTCCTCGGCATTGGGAAATAACTCCTCCGAGCGACCGAGATGTAGTGGGGAAACACCTATATTAGTCCCGGCCGGAATGATCTTTCCATCTGAAATGAGAAGAGAGCTTTGAGAATCTGCCATCGTCCATAGGGATAACTCACTAATCTCGCACTCCTGTGGAATTTTTCGTCCAAGCAGCGGTACGGAAGGGAACAGCCTCAGAGTCTCCTTGATGCACAGCTCAATATAATGCAGACTATTGAGTTTCTCGTACGTGATCGCTGTGTCTATTCCCCTGCCGAAGACCTCGTTGATTTCCTGGAAGCATTTCTGCTGTGCCTCTGGGTACTTGGCAAGATTGTAGAACAGAAATGTAATGGCTGAGGAGGTAGTGTCGTGACCTTCGAACATAAAGGTATCAACTTCCTCTCGGATGTCTAGATTGGATAAGGGTTGTCCATCGACTTGCGATTGGAGGAGGATGTCGAGGAAGGCCATTTTACGCTTCGAACCGACATCGTTTAATTCCTCTTTTGTTTCTTTCTTTGCTTCACGAAGGAGTTCCTCTCGTCGTTGAATGATGATTTTTTCTGTAAATCCGTGGAGGATTTTGAGGGCCTTCTTCTCTTCTTTGGCTAAGTTGGTGAACTGGTAGGTGAATTCTAAGCGATAAATCACGTCAAACATTCGCTTATGGAGAACCTTCGCAATTCTATGGAAACAGAGAGTCACTAGAGTGTTGAAATCATCTATTCAATGAAACTCACGTTTTGACAGCTCTAACGTACTCCGAATCGGTGTTCGTCTGGGCGTCGACCGAGACTCCCATCGCAGTTTCTGAGTTAAGGGAAATAGAGTAGTGAGAAGATAAGGCTTGTCTATATCATTAGGACAGAAGGCATTTTAAATCCTTTAAAAACAGGCATGAACGCCGTGTCGTTTGTGATATAAAGGCTGTTTTTTTTATAGCTATACAAATTCAATATAAAATAAAATACTTAAGGCTAATGTCAATGTCTATGATATTAGCTTTATATCATGGATAATTTTATGCCATTAGTGTTTAAAAATAATTTTAGGCATATATGCACCACAGCTGGCTTGAATGAAGCGCAAGCATGAAGTCCAATTTCAGTATATCAGCAATAACACGGTGAATGTTGACTTCCATATTGTCCAACGTCTCTGGCTTATCGGCGTAGACTAATGACTTTACATACCTCCAAAGAAACTAATGTGAGATCACAGGATAGTGGAGGCTAGTCCACAGGTCCATTACGCGAAATTATGCGCTCAGCAAATGTTTCCCACAATAAACCGATGGTGTCGCGCGCCGTATCACATATTTCGCTATCTTGTTGAAGCCAAAGCTCTGTGACGTCAATGCCATTCAACTGAGGACCGAAGGAGTCATAAATCATGTTCCTATAGCGCTCTCAATTGACGGTAATATTTTGACCGGCATCGTCCTTAAGGAAATATGGGCCGATGATTCCACTAGCCCATAAAGCACACTAAACAGTGAGTTTTAATGGTTGTAAGGGTATCTCGACAAAGGCTTCTAGGTTTCCTCCACTCCGAATTCGGCACTTTTGCTTGTTTATATCTCCATTCAACCAAAAATGGGCCTCGTCGGAGGACAACATTTTGCGTTGCAAGTAAGGATCAAGCTGAATCATATTTTCGGCTCATTTACCGAATGTACAACGGGTATAATGGTCACACGGTTTCAACTCTTGCCCAAGCTCGATCTTATAAGATCTTAAGCCAAGATCCTTCCGTAAAATCTTCCATAAAGTGGATGGACATAGCTCTAATTGCTGTGCCCGATGGCGAATCGACTCATTCGGATTCTCCATAATATTGCTCTCCACAACGGCAATAACTTCTTCTCTTCGCATTGTTTGTTGTAAGCATACTCAAGCTTATTATCTTCTAGTTTTGGCGCGCATGCGTATTAACTACAAATCAACTTTCAATTGTCAATTGATCGCTGATGCAAACCTCGAACAATGTGTCAAATCTGGCGTAAAGAGGGGCTGCCCACAAGGTTGCTCTTATCTTCGCTGCTATGGTGCTTGGTTGTCGACTGCGCTTGATGCTCTTAATGGCTCTGAAATTGATGTCCAGTCAGGAATCCCTAGATCTACTGACCGAAACCCACTTCCCAGGTGGTAAAACCCCTGCAATCCCACGGTTCACACAACTGAAGAAGTAATAAACGAATTTATTACAAAGGATAAAGTATCATGGGCAATAAACTCGTTCAAACCTTTTAAGTCTTCGAGGCCGGATGATATTTTGCCAGCCATGCTTCAAAAGGCACAAACCCACACTGCACCCCACCTCGTAAGCATTTTTTCCAATTGACTGCGCGCGGGGTACATCCCAACACAGTGGAAAGAAATAAAAGTAGTTTTCATACCTAAGGCAGGTAAACCAATCCATACTGCCGCAAAGGACTATAGGCCAATTAGTCTCTCGTCGTTTCTATTAAAAACCTTGGAAAAACTCCTTGACCTATACATCAGAGGATTTATCAACTCACACAATTTATGCAACACTCAACACGCCTACCTTAAAGGCAGATCAGTGTTGTTCGTGAAAGAGCTCATTGAATATAAAAGAATTCACAATGGTAACCTTTCTCGATGTCGACGGAGCCTTTAACAACGTAACCAACGAGGCCATAATAACAGCTCTAGAAGAAGTAAAAGTTGACAAATCCATTGTAATCTGGCAATATGTTAAATAACAGAATTATCAATGCAGACACTGGACATAGCTCTATAAGGAAAGTGATAACTAGGGGCACACCACAGGGTGGAGTTCTCTCTCCCCTATTGTAGCTTCTTACAGTTAGCAAAATCATTAATATCTTCATGAAGAACCGCAGATAACCTAGTTATCTTGATAAAGCTAAATTTCCGCCAACTATCAACGAACTAATGGAATATGCGTGTAAGGAACTCTCCTCGTGGGTAAGACAGAAAGGTCTGAGAATAAGCCTCCAGAAAACCGAGCTGGTTTTATGTGCCAGGAGAAGGAAAATCACGATTTTTGCTCCCCCAAAGCTAGAGGGTACTCCACACAAACTCAAAACTGAAGCCAAGTATCTAGGCATCATTCTTGACTCCAAAGTGTTCTGGAAAAGAAACTTGGAGGAAAGGATGAAAAAAGGATTGAACGCTTTTTAGGCCTGCAATAAGACCTTCGGCAAAAAATGGGGCTTGCAACCGTACATCAATCATTGGATGTACACTGCAATCATCAGACCCATTATAACTTATGGGTCCCTAGTTTAGTGGACTGCTAGCAGCACGAAAAGCTATATGAGCACGCTCAACAAAGTACAAAAGTCAGCCGCTGTTTGTACAACGGGAGCTATAAGAAACACGCCGCAAGCAGGGTTGGACATGATACCTTATCTTCTGATACCTTTTATTTATTCATAAAAGGCTACGCTACAAAAATCGATCTCAAACTAAGGGAGTCCAACCCAAGGGAAACAAGCCAACTATGGACATGCGGCCATACTCAGAATAATAGTTGACCTGGGAAAGAAACATGATTCTAGTAGCCTCATAGCTACGACCGACTATATGACTTCTCTCTCAAAATGCCAATCCTTTTCCCCGACAGAGAAGAGTGGCTATCGAATGCCGTGATCAACGACCCTCTTCACCGACGGATTGAAAATGGACACGGGCACTGGGGCCGGGTTCTACTCTGATACCCTCCACAAACAGGAATCATTCAGACTCCCTGATCTGTGCAGCGTTTTTCAAGCAGAAATCCTGGCAATAGAGAAAGCAGCCAAACACCTACAGGTAACCGATATCCCACCATCGGATATCACTATCCTCGTAGACAGCCAGGCTGCACTGAAGTCAATAGAATCCTGTATAACGAGATCAAAGGCTGTCATGAAATGTCGCGACTCACTGAAGTCCATCAGACACCACAAAGTCAAACTCTGCTGGGTCCCGGGCCACAGCTCAATCGCAGGGAACGAAAGAGCAGACGAATTGGCCAGGCAAGGGTCTGAACTGGACATCAGCGAAGCGGACACGTCATTGCAACCACCGATCAGCGCATTATACCGGATCATAAACGACACAATAATCAAAGAAGCCAACTCGTCTTGGCTTACAAGAAACGACAGCTACATGACAAGATCATCGTGGCCAGAGCTCAATATCGGAAAAACAAAGAAGCTCTTGGCGCTGGACCGTAACTCGATCCGTATGCTCGTCGGAGTGATCACAGGACACTGTCCCATCGAAGCAATGCGATCTCTGCCGAAGCTGCGGCGATGAGGAAGCAACCGAGACTTTCCAATATCTGCTTTGCCATTGTCCAGCTCTCCTGAATCGGCGTCTAGCTTCGCTGAGCCATACATTCTTCGCGTAGGACGTAGGTAATGCAGATATATCGGATCTTCTAAAATTCATAAAGAGCACGGGGTGATTTCAGCCACCACGTGATGTGTGCTCCACAAATGAAGGGAATCACAATGGGCCCTTTGGCCTCCGAGTGGAAGTGATGTTCAACCATCACACTCCCCTTCCTTAACCTAACCTAACCTATGCCCAGGCCTATGCAGATGATCTTGCGGTTCTCTCTGTCGGCTCATGGATAGCGACTATCTGTCTCGAAGCATAGGCGGCGCTAAATGTGATCGATGACTGCTGCACAGGTTATGGGCTGTCGGCTAATCCTCTTTAGACTGATATCGTACTTTTCACGAGAAGGAGGAAACATATGGGCAAGATTCAGATGGTGCTAAAAGTACTTGGAAGTCATCTTAGATAGCAGGCTTTCTTGTTTGAAGCATGTTGAGTCAAAAAGCACAAAAACGCTGTCCGCTTTTTGACAATGCAAAGATGCTTTTGGCAAAACATGCGGCTTATCGCCGATAAACGGCAACGATAAGACCGATAATCTCGTATGCATCGGTTACCTGGTGGAACAGGCTAGCACGGCCCCTTTCACCAAACTCCAAAGAGCGGTTTGTCCCACCTTTAAGGGACTTTCCCCAGCACGTTGGGCACTGCGCTAGATGTTATGATGAACCTTCCACCCCTCGTTATACGAGTACAAGGTGGCGCAAAATTAATCACCCTATTGGAAGATATTATAATTTTTGCAAATGGCGTCATACGTCATTCATATTTGATGTTTGTGAACTAGATAGTACTCGTATATAAACAAATAAGCAATGGAGCGCAATACTCTGTAAGAGTGTTTAATATTTGTGTCGATTTTTTTGACCAATAATAATCGGTCGGTGGTGTTAGCGCAGCATGAATTTCGACATAGATTTCTTAATCGTGTCGCGCCAACTGGGCAAACATTCCGGCGCTTAGCTAGTCGACTCGAATAGAATGAAATCATGGGAGACCATGTAGGGCGTGGCCGCCACCGGACTGGTCGTTCGGCTGAAAACATCGCGGCTGTGGCTGCCGATGTCGCTGAGAACGAAGAAACACCAACCACACGACGGGCCATGCAATTGGGCATCACCAATTTTGGCTTATGCCAAAAAGCTTCAGACAATCGCAGCCCTTAAGGAGAATATTTGACAAGAATGCGACCGTTATCACCGGAAATCTTGTGGAAAATCATGGAAAATGCGATAATACGGATACAAAGGTGTATCAAAACTGGCAGCAGCCACTTAACAGATATCATCTTTTCTACTTAATAGAAAAAATTGAAAGGGTCCATATAAGGACTTTCATTACTCATAGTCTTTCTTTTTTATTTCTTAAAAAAAGTAATTCAACAACAAAATTAGATGACTAATTTTGCGCCAGAGAAAGTGAAATGGTTTTTGGTACATTCCGCATTGGAGTGAAAGGGTCCTTGCGCGAGAAATATCCTACGACTCCTGTCTCATGGATTAGATTAGAATTAGAAGTATACATAATCCTAATGGCCATCAACTACGAGTATATTGTAAAGCACAAGTGAAAGGGAAAACCGTATGCGTCTGTAGTCACAGCCAGGCTGCACTCAAGGTTGAGTTCAACCTTTTAATCAGCTCCAAACTAGTGCGTGAACTCAAGGTCTTCTTGAACAAAGTTGGAAGACTATATTCACTAAAGCTTGTAGGGGTCCAAGGTGACTGAGATCACTGAGATGAGATCTCTGATGAACTCGCTGGAATAGGCTGAAAGAAGTGTTTTTCAGGACCTGAACACGCTTTAGGTCTACCTGCTTCCACGGTTAAATCCCACATCAAGGATTGGATCTTTAATGCATTAACGAATCCAGAATCCTTAACGAGAATTGATTGCAGAAGACTTGCAGGCGCCATTACGGGTCATACATTTTTGCTAAGCATCTCTGCGTGCTTGGCATCAGTGAGAAGCCTACCTGTGCTGCATGTTGCGAGGAGGATGATACAGCAGAACACTTTCTCTGCGACTTGGGATCGACGTGGTGTGAGCCGAATATCTTAGCTTTCTGAAGGTCCTCGTCAATTTTCTCCGGAGAACGGGCACGGTCTGAGTGCTCCAACTGATAGCAGAAGCCTCCAACAAAAAGAAGAAGGAAACAGGAATTTTGTGATTTAACGGGATAACCTCAATGATCAACAAATCAAAATCGCAAAATTCGCATGATGTAAGCCTATGCCCTGCATTTTCTCGGTTATAAACCCGTTCTCCATCTCTTGAAATTCAAACAAAAACAGCCGCGACTATTTGGCTAAAAGCCTTATTTTGAATGCATGCCTAATCACTAAATATTGCTGATTCACTTTGAATTCACTTCGGAAGCGGAATAAATTTAGAGGGTGTTGCGGGCCTTATCTTGTACAACATTTATATCAAGCTAATCTCGAAAATAATTTGGAACCAAACAAAACCAGAGATTTGTCGGCCACCGTTATCGGCGTTATCGCCAAAATGAACTGTTTATAAGTCAACCAAAAAGCCTTACCACAAATCGTATCCAAGGTGCATAAGTTCACATAGAAGTACAAATCAAATGGCCCCTTATCCACCTTCGTCTTTAAATTTTCCACCAGCTTAGCACCTTGCTTATTAAAAACAGTGATGTATTCCTCGAGAATCTTAAAGTGAAACGCCGGTGTGATGATCTTCCTTCGTTGGAACCACTTTTTGCCTACAGAAAAATTAGAATCCACAATCGATCCAAAATTTGCGATGCCTACAAACCTTTACTAATAAGAAGACCTTCGTTCAGCCATGGTTCCATGGTCTTGTACTCCACAGCCTTGTCGTTGAATCTTGTCGTTCCCAGGATAATTTCGACATCCTTCATGTCACTCGTGAGAATGTTAAACTCTGTCCCGATCCAGATCCTCAAGACTTTGCCATACTTTTGGATACAATCGTGTATCCACGTTAGGTATTCTTCAGGCGATTTTCCAATCAGCAAATGACCATTTCCAATGAACGGCAAGGCTGGCGGTCCAACAAATGCTTTAGAGAGTTGCAGAACACGGGCGTATTTCCAATATAAATAGGTGCTAAGACCGACTAAGAGTGTCAATAGTACGATCACTTCGAACATTTTGGGTTAACTGCTGGACGGGAATTGACGAGACTACTGGGCGATAGGCAGAGAATCGGATTAGTGTGTGCTTATAAGTTGGTTATCTTATCTGGATTTTCTTTTATTGGCAGTTCCAAGTGATTATTGGAGATTAACAGGTACTTGAAAGTCCAAATGCGATCAAAGTAAGCAACGGAGCCGGGAGGTTTTGCGCCTCATTTTCATACGAGTACATCGTTATTACTTCCTCGCGGTAATCGATATGGAACATATGTTAGAGGAGCGTTGATGACAAGGTGTACATCTGTAATAACAAGCGATGAGTCGACCTGCCTTGGAGATTTACGTTTTGGGGAATGAAAAGCACATAATTGTGAGTCGCCTTGCTATAAATCCAGGGTGTATACGATGAGTTTTCGTTCCACATTTTTATTGAAGACATAGCAGTCGTCGTTTTTGACCTTTGATAGGTCAAGCCGTCCAATAGACTGCATAAAAGGTTCTTAACTGATTCTCAACACATACATTCAAATTAACCATTCCGTTAGAGATCGAGTTTTAAATGATCAACAGTAACTTCAGCCAATTACAGTGTTGCATGGTATCTCTCTTGCCACAATTATTGCTATTTTATATGGTGGTCCAATTTGTAGGTCTAAAAGTAAATTTTAATTAAATTCATTTTTAATTTCGATTGTGATTAAATTTTTATTTTTCTATATTAGCTGCATATTACCATTTTTAATAAAAGTTAATATTATCCAAATAGCTTCCTCCAGAACTTGATTCTGATATGATGATCTTCCACGATTTTTCGACGTATATCGGGCAGAATTTCGAGCGTAACGTGACGAATATTCATTTTCAAAGCGATAAAAAAATACCAGATTATGGAAATAAATACAAAATTTACCATTTAAATCCAACGGCGACAAACCACATGTCTTGTTGACGAGTTCACATCACCAAAACCCGAAATAAGTCGTCTAGGAAAGGTTCCTGACAGTAAACCCAAAACGGTTCGTGTTATGTGAGATTTGGCACCGTTTTGTTGAAACCATATACGGAGGATATATCCATATCATCGATTTGAGGTCAATAAATTCGGTTAACATTTGGCTTTTACAATTAGAATTGATGGTGACGGCTACATTTTCCTCTTTTTCGAAGAATCGTGGGCTACCATCAGGCCTTAGTTGCCCACCATAGAGTAGCCTTTGTCGATGCAATGGTTTACCGGCAGTTACTTGTGGATCTTCACGTCTCTATGTGCGACAATTTTTTCGTTTATCAAGTGTAAAATGAAGCTCAACGGTGAAGAAAATGTAGCGCGGAAATTGGTCATCCAAACGGTGATGTTCAAGCACCCAATTGGCGTATGTTCTACGCGATCGGAGGTCATCTGGCCTCAATTCTTGAATGAGTTAAACTAGAGTGAAGCAGGAATTTCAAATGCGAAATACGCCATAAGACTGTGCTCGCGATAGTCATATGATAGTGCTAACGATAGTCATATTTTCTGCATATTTTGATGATATAGGCCTTAAGGCTTCTGTTATAGATTTTTTTACAGATATGCCAATAATTGCCTCAGATAGACGATGATGTGACCATAATCTGCTGGTAATGCGCTAAACCTACCTACTACAGAATCACTACTTTTTTTACATTGATTGTTAGACAAACCACACTGTAAAATTGTAAACCTTAAGCTAAGCATGTACAGTCTCGGATGACAGCTTGAGATGAGGTATGTGATTGAAACAAGCATGTTAAATCCGGACTACAAATTGGATAGACCTCTATTTCGCGTTACAGCCTGTAGAGGACTATGGCTAAAGCTTCTCTCGGCAACCTTTGTTATATGACTTTGAAGATTTGAATGTAGCGATACTAGAACTCCATGTCATCGGCGTCAGAAGCCAACATGCCAACTTCTGAGCCAAGGAACCAAAAATTTGTTAAAGAAGAAAACTTTTTAAACGGGTTTCGACTTCTCTTTTTGTAGTCGTCGCTTAAGTAGAAAAATATAAGTCCTTTAAGCAGCGATTATATTAACTCTGGTAAGGTCATGGCTGAGTGACAGAAAATTTTCAGATGTAATTCAACGTTCGGTCATAATAATTTGGTCCACTTTGCCGCTCTTTCGTCTGTTGCTGATGTGCTGGGCCGTCCGGAACATCTATCATTCGTAAGCCCAAATTATTCAAAAACAAAATTTTAATATTTTCCAAATTTTGCTGCACTTTATTCCATTTTCATACAAAAAAAAATTGTAAATTCTCAGGTCTAAATCCAGATGTCACCTCCTTGATCGAGCTAGTCTATAAAGCACATTAATTAAATGAGGCCACTCCGTAAATCGGACGCACCTTCACTGCCAACTGAAACGAAACCCTAGAAGCTTACCTGGTTGGAGCTGTCACGACCGAACTTCTTAATAGTAGCAAAAATTAACCGTTTGGCAGGATTTTTAATATTGATAGAACAAGGTGGGAAATCTACTCATTTAAGCTCCACAAAGCTTTAAGCATAATACGCTCTTCCTTGCCCTAATTCAAAAATGACTGGACCACACCTTCCTGATTTTGACTGGGATTTTCTTTTTTACTTCCCACAAAGCGGAGAACACAGTGAGCTGCATAGATTCTAATATAAGTCATTTATGCCTTCCGTTATATCACAGAATAAATAGTCCCAAATCCCAAATAATGGAATAACGTTAATTGGTGTTACCCGGCCCTTTTAGTTTACAACGAAAAAGTACGCGTACGAATACCAAGCGCAACTTTCAACTGAATATAGAAATCTAAAACTTGAAACAAAATTTTGTCAACACCACGTTCGTCACGACGTTGGATAGCAACACAATACACACACACACATAAACATTTTAAGATTGCTCTCTCGTTGATTCTCTCTGATCGTGGCTGCTCTCTGGTTGTTACTCTCTGATCATGCTTGCTCTCTCGTTGCTTGATCTTCCCTTCAGTTGTTCCGCCCGCACCATAAAGTGAAAAGTCATCGCAGGCCGAGATGCGACTTCTGTATACTATTTATTCTGTGGTTATATCAAGGGGCATTCGCCAACACAAACTACAACTCGATCACGATCGTCGTTACAAGAGCGTCGATCATTCCACTTATCGTCGAGCTAGGGCTATACTCAAAAGCCGTATCATCACAACAAAAGTCTTCTTCTAACAGATGGTAAGTTCAACTTTAGATGGTAAGTGATATAGGCTTCGAAATCGTCTGACATGTCGTCGACATTGTGCTCTTAGTCAGAAGTGAAAGCTTGCGAACGCATGTCAACTAGGCTTTAATTTATATCTGACTGATGCGTTAACCCAATTAGGACTGCTTTATTGTCTTCCAGTTTTATCATTATCTTATCTGAAGCGACTATGGTTCTAACGCTGCAATATTGATACAATTCACTTTTTGGTCCTACACGTCGATAGAAAGTCTTATCATCTCTTATGCTTCTACAAGGTGGCGCAAAATTAATCATCCAATTTTGTTTTTGAATTACTGTTTTACTAAATAAAAACAAATGATTTTGAGAAATCTTTACTTGGACCTGCGATAGTCTGAGGTTTGTTAACATAAGCCCGCGACTTCAAGTAGCCACAAAGAAAGAAGTCTGGGATAGTTAACTCGAGCGATCTTGCTGGTCATGTCAAGTCGACCAGGAAACGCTTCCTGCACAATATCCATTGTGGCTCGTGCTGCGTGTACACCGTCTTGTTGAAATCACGTATTCACCAAGCTCCACTCATCCAATTCCGGCAGTAAAAAGTCGTTTATCATGGCCCTGTAGTGTTCGCCAGGAACAGTGACCGTATTACCGATGGCGTCCTCAAAAAAATACGCACACGATGAGTCCATGTAATGGCTCTTCGTGCATCACACGCGCATTTTCAAAGCCCCAGAAACGACAACTTTTCTTATTGAGTTAACCGCTTAAGTGGAAATGCGCCTCGTCGCTCATGATGATTTTCGACACAAAATCGTCCCCTTCGTTGTTGAGATTGAGAATAGCTTGACAGTAATTGAAACGCGACTGTGAATGTGTACGGGAACATGTGTTAAGTCGTTCGCTGTAATGTCTATCTGGTGATGCGTGGCCCGGCGTCTGATTGATGTTTCTTCGTTCTCAACGACATCGGCAGCCACAGCGGCGATATTCTCGGGCCGAACGACCACCAGTTCGTTTGCGGCCATGTCCTGTAGTTCCAGTCTGTTAGAGTCGAGTAGCTAAGCGCTGGAATGTTTGCCCAGTTGGCGCGACCCGATTAGGAAATCGACGTCGAAATTCACCATTGACCACTGATTACGAGGGTGGTCCGATAAGTACTTAGCCTACAAAAGAAAAACAAATATTTTGGAGAAATGGCGATTTATTTTTCAATATATGTAGTCTCCTTTAAGCTCGATACACTTGACCCAACGATGCTCCAACTTCTTTAACCCGCCTGAAAAATACGTTTTCTCGAGGTCTGCTAAGTAGGCCTCCGTGGCGGCGATGACCAAACATTTCTGCCCGGCGAGTGACTTTTTCAAGTTTGGACAAAAAGAAGTCGCACGGGGCCAAATCTGGAGAATACGGTGGATGGGGCAGTAATTCGTAGCCCAATTTGGTCGTGGCGAGGGCGGAGGTGTGAGCCAGTGCGTTATCATGGTGGAAGAGCACTTTTTTCTTCGCCAAATGGCGCCGTTTTTTTTTCAATTCGGCGTCGAATCGGCCCAATAATTTGGCATAGTACATTCCGTTTTGCCCTTCTCCAGTTAGTCGATGTGAATCACACCTTGCGAATCCCTGCCATCACCTTTCCGGCCGATGGGACAGTCCTCGCCTTCTTCGGAGCACGTTCGCCGGGTGAAGTCCACTGTTTCGACTGTTCCTTGATCTCTGGTGTGTACCAGTGGATCCATGTTTCGTCAACTGTCACGAAACGACGCAGAAACTCCTTCGGATTGCGCTTTAACAGCGTCAAACACTGCTCTGAAGTGGTTTCACGGTTGTGCTTGTTGTCCGGAGTGAGCAAACGCGGCATCCATCGCGCCGACAGCTTTCTGATGCCCAAAATTTCATGCAGGATATGAACGACGCTATCTCTTGAAATGCCTACTGTCTCAGCTATCGCACCTTCAATCGGCGGTCTGCCAATACGAGATTGTGGATTTTTGTCACGTTATCCTCCGGGGTAGCCGTTTTCGGGGCACCTGGATGTGGCTCATCAACAACCGACGTGCGACCACGTTGAAACTCGTTAAACCAATATTTGATGGTCGCCATCGAATGCGAAGAGTTACCGTACACAGCATCCAAACGCTCTTTGATTTCGCTGCGCGATTTCCCCTCCAAAAACAAGAACCGAATCACCGACCGATATTGCTCTTTTTCCATTTTTCTAAAATCCACCGACACTTCCGCTTCCACACGCGGTCAAAACAAAACTGGGAGTCGGATCCGGCTGATCCGACAGTAGGCGTCTACTAGAATGTTCTACACGATAGTAAGTTGCTCTTGCGATACTGGCGCCATCTGGCGGTGAGGCTAAGTACTTTTCGGACCACCCTCGTATTGGTCAAAAAGGTCGACAGAAATATTCCAAATATTGCGACGTATTGCGCGCCATTGCTTGTCTGTTTGTTTACTGCAGCTGTTTAATTCACAAATGTCAATATATGATTGACGTGAAACGCCATTTGCAAAAACTATAAAATCTTGCTATAGGATGATTAATTTTGCGCCACCTTGTATAACAAGGTTGAAAAGTATTGAGTAAAATCACCAAAATACAACGTTTTCAAAGAGTCGCATGTCTCAATAATATAACAAGCGTTGTGCAATCTTCCTGAAATTAGCCCAAGAGTCACAGACGTGCAGACTATTGAGTTACATGACCAATCTTCTCGAGCTTGAAATTGTAATCACGGTAGCGAACCCTGCCAAAAATATACATCTCTGACAAAGAAAATGAATCATTGGCTTCAAACTATTTAACCTGAGGGGGTCTTGATCATTTGCAGAATCTCGAAAATGGCAAAAGACTAAGATGGTGCTGGGATTTTAGGCACTGTGAGTCTGGGGTCTGTAAACAGATTTAGCACACCATTTAATAAGTTCGTAGGAAGACATTTAGATGGCGCCACTATTGACAAGCCAGGAATACCAACCAAATAAGTGCTGACGCTACTTTTGTAATTTTCAAGTCAATAGAAAAATCTAATTTTCATGTACTGATAAAGACGAAGGCATACCACTCGCAGCATAAGATTGCTTCAAAATTCATACTCTGTGTTTCCAATAGAACACCTTAATGACATGGAAACAAAAGAGTTACTGTGAACTACAACCTACCCAAATTCAGTCGAATCTCTCGAATCCTATCTAGGACAACCACCCCCGGATAGTAGTGGACGTACACCTTCGACACAAACCATCTGCACCCCGTCCAGGTTGTGTGATAAACACCATAAGAGCGTATACTCTTGAACCTGCACGAATTATAAACCCTCTTGAATGAGAACAAAATAGCGTCCAAACAAAGCAGGGGCTTGACACGGGGTATTCGGACTCTCCTCTATCGGGGCCAATGATAGAGGATTGGTTGGCCAATGGTGCTGGGCGCATTGGTCACAGAAAATCAGCAGTTTGGCCGATTCATTGAAAAAGCGTTTTGCAGAGCCAATAGGGAGTAGGTATGCAAAAGGAAAAATATATACGCCTGGTAGTGCCTGTCCGCCTGTCCGTGCTTCCGTTGCTACTTTCACGACTTAAAAATAATTCAGAGAGCTGCGGCATATTCAGATCTAACCAGACCAATCAGATTTCGGGTATTTCCTTCATTGAAACAGTCGTCCACAGAGCCTGTAATGTTGCGCATGCGCCCCGTAGTGCCACTGGTCGACAGACTGTATGAGCTTTCAGAAAGATGCTGATTTCTTTCCTGCCCCTGAAGCAGTATTTCGGTCTTGCAAAATGGCTACTGCTCTTCAACTAATGAATCCACAAGTTCTGGATCTCGGTCCAGTGCCGCCGATTCTGCGTCTTCAATCATTTTCACCGAACCGTTCTCCATTTATAGAATGCTCACCGTGCGTCCCTAGAATCATTCGACACGATTTTTTCCAATAAGAAAGGAGAAAAGCAAAACTTCTCGTGATTGATGCCTATTTAAAAGTCGATGAAAATTCCCTAAAGTGATGATTAGGAGGTTTTGATAGATGCTCATGCTTCCTATGTGGCTATTTTGATTTGATATTTCTGACCAGCATATGCCTCTAGGGCCTTCTATTGATAATAGTAGGAGCTTGTTTGGTTAATTGGATCTTGTCTTGCAATCGAGAGGTTTGGTTCTTCAGCCACCCGATCAGCCACCGTGGAAGTTTCTCGTTTGACCACGTGCTTCGGCATCTTACATTCCTTTAATGTCTGATTCGATTGGACCCATTGTTCAATAAAATAGCGCTAAATGGTGACTATTACGTAACACACCGGTCTAAAAATAACAGCTTTGCTACTAGAAACGGCAGGGCAATAAGCCATCAAAGTTCGGATATAGCTTTTGAATAACATTTTATAGCACTTTGTGGTGCACTTATCAAACAAAGAGATATTGAACGAAAACAAGACATTTTGTGCTCGTAAACGTAATCTTATATCAACTTTAAGTGCCAGTTCAACTAGCAAATTATCTATTAGTCAGCGAATTATATCAGATGTAGACTGCAGTCCTCGTTCCGCTCGCGTGCTTTTCACCATTATCTCAGTTTAGAAAAATGTTTTCTTACGAAGTACGATATTCCAACGCCTCCTAACAAGTTCTGACTCACCTCACAAGTAGTGCACGGCATAGACGGACACCGAAACAGGTTATCGCAACTCACGTTACCTAATTACCTCATTTAAGACTGACTTAATAGATTGATTATATGCTACGTCACAAGTTTATTGCATAAAGTAATAACAAACATCCAACAACAAATAAGACATACTCCGATCCCTATAGATATTTCCTCTGCTTAAGCCTAAACATAAGAGGATACCGTGTACGGAGGATAAGCTCCCCGACAAGGACGGGCTCACCAGATGCCGTGCCTACGTATTCAACCTCAAAGTTTCTTAAGACATGAGCAACGACGCTCTTGATCTCGAGCATTGCAAATTTTTGGCCAATACAATTGCGCGGTCCCGCCGAGAACGGGATGTAGGCGTAGGGATTCATTTTCTCGGCACTTTTGACGACATCAAAGCGCTCCGGAATGAACTGATCGGACTTGGGGAAGAGCTTCTCCATCCGTCCTATATGAAGGGGTGAGATTCCGAGATTGGTCCCTGCTGGAATGATTTTACCATCTGAAAAGGAATACAATTATTAGTAACTAGGAACCTCTTGATAGGCCAGATGGTGGCTTACTGATCTCGCATTCCTGAGTGGTCTTCCGACCCAAAAGCGGCACGGAGGGGAATAACCGCAGGGTTTCCTTGATACACAACTCTGTATAATGCAGACTATTAAGTTTCTCATAAGTAATTGCGCTGTCCAAATCCATCCCGAGGATATTGTAGACTTCCTGGAAGCATTTCTCCTGTGCTTCTGGGTACTTGGCAAGATTGTAGAAGAGAAATGTGATGGCCGACGAGGTAGTGTCGTGGCCTTCGAACATGAAAGTATCAACTTCCTCTCGTATATCGAGGTTGGATAGAGGTTTTCCATCAATATTCGACTGGAGAAGTATATCGAGGAAGGCCATCTTGCGTTTTGCTCCTACATCATTGGTTTCTGGTTGCGTTCCCTTTTCACCATCCCGTATCAGTTCCTCTCGTCGCTGAACGATAATCTTCTCTGTGAAACCGTGCAGGATACGGAGGGCTTCCTTTTCCTGTTTGGCCAAGTTGGTAAACCTATAGGTCATGTCGAAGCGATAGAAGATATCGAACATGCGCTTGTGAAGAACAGTGGAAATTCTACAAAAAAAAAAGTTGAAAAATATTCCAAAGCCTTTTTAATGGACTTACGTTTTGACTGCTCGAACGTATTCGGAATCGGTGTTGGTCTGAGCATTTACAGATACTCCCATTGCGGTTTCTGAAAAAAAAAACAAGTTTAAAGTAATATCAGTGAGGTCTGTATATAACGGTCTTTAGAATTTGATCACACCTTTCTATAATCATGGAAAATGGCAGAAAAACGGAGAGATGCTTACAATTGCCAACAGACGTTAATTGGTAGATGAAGCATGTGGTCTTAAGGTTTTTCAAGAGGCTTCGAAAGGCTGGTCTTAGACGAGATATGGTATGTGATGCTTGAACTTTAAAAGTGCTTAGGTCCTACTCGCCTTTTTCGAATAAACCTATCGACTTTGACTTTAGGCGTGAAATATATTACCATATTCGAGCTTCGTATATTTTGGATGGTTATAGCAAATATCCAGCTTTTATAGTAAACATGCCCGAAATTTGTGACTTGGTATTCTGTTCTAGGATTTGGCACATACTTAATATTTTTGCGAGCGAGAAGAAACCTCTTATCTTGTTGTGATGGCAATCATCAGCGTATCATACACAAACAACTATAGCTTAAGTCACCCCCCACATGCTATATATACAATAGCTAATCGATGGAAGACTAGAACCGAAGCGTCTCTCAATCACTTACATTGTGTGTGATTCATTTTCGCCGTGGTGAAAGAAGTCCACTGTTTATTGCCGACTCCAAACGGCAAACTTTTCTGCAAAAAGTCAACTTTTAACGCTGGTTATAAAGGGTATTTTCAAGCCAGGCTTTATATCTTTGAAATTTTATTGTGATGATCTACAAAGTTACCAAATTGTTGAAATTTGGCTCCAAAATTATAGAATATTTACTTACTTATAGAACACTTGCCGAGAGACCAATTATAGAGCCGTCCGAGACCACTATGAGCCATATTAAAGGCCGTGACACAGAGGTGCAAAGACGGGAGCTTTCTGACCAGTATATTGCATCTGTTCAGAAGATCCAAATTTATCGATTAGACCTTTATGACCTTTATGCTTAAAGATCTTTGTTTGAAGGCTATCAAATTCAGCGGGTGCAAGAATTGAGTCCATTGTTTGCGTCGAAATTTCGGTGAAATTTTCGGACCAAAATCATTCGGCATTGGATCCACTGTTTTATCGAAAAAATTGGGACTTATTTTTAGCAGAAAAGGTCGCACATAGAGCAAAGTTTATCCACATGAAACGATATCACATCTCGAAAAATACACAGTTTAGTGCTGCCTGTGGGCTGGTGGGGTACCCGGACCATATGTTTCCAAAAATGAGGCTGACCAGCGCGTTACGCTCAACGATTCAAACAGGGATCATCATACCTTCAAAGGTTAATATAGGGGACAATAGTTTAAGGGACAAAAGACTTTTGGAAACAATTCAATGTTTTAAATGCAGTGAGAATCATTGGATAATCTCGATACGATTTACGAAGCGTCAAAATGGTTTCCGATACTCAGTGTAATACGGCAAAAGCCAATGTACGGCTGTGTGACTGATCGACTTTGTTTTTAGAGGGTCTGTTCTATAAGCTTCATGTTCATGATTTACCTAATGACTATGGGAAAGAACTTTGTTGTTAATTGTGAGAACGTTACTTTGAACAAGATCTTTGACTGGGTCAGCTCGCCGGGAGCCAATATACAATTCCAGGTCTTCTACCTTGAATTTTGCAAACTTTCACTTGAATTTCAGGAAGAATCTAGGGTTCTGAAACCGGTCGCTATGAGCTCAGAATCAGTTTTAGAGTCATAGCTACTCGTCAATTTTGGTTTGATATACGCGTACGGACAAGCGGAGAGACAGGAAAGCCTTTGCATAAGTCTTCTCTACCCCAGCTTTGCAAGGTAGAAGACTAAAACGGTTTACAACAAGAAGCGATTAATTTTCCGATACTGTTTAACATCTTCTAGGTTTTCTCTCCCACTCAAAAGCGTATGCACATGTTTTAGTAGAGTACAGATTAGGTCTAAAAAATAACAAGGTCCTGTATGACGGAGCAGATCTAAACAGAATCGACATTTTTCTTGTTAAAATTGTCTCGGAAGCAAGGGCTGTGACTAACGACAATAACTATAGATACGCCGATTATTGGTGGCTGTCGGGTGAAAATGCTTCCTAGAGCGGTGCGTTACTCCGATAAGTCTCCCTCACCCCTTAGTTCGCAAGTTAGATTAGGGTTAGCTAGGGGATCTTTTGGAGGCTGGGCGCGGCATCATGCTTAAATGAGCCTAAGAACTGACTGAGGGCTATAAACTTTGATAAAGTCTCGAGCATACAACCTGATCATATTTAAAACTAGATTTAAGCTGCATAGGGTCGGTTAAGCCTTAGGATAAGTAAAGAAAAGCATTAGCAATTAAGAAATATAGTTCGACTTAGAGTGCCCGCGTAGGTTACTGGCCCATTAAATATTAAGACATTTTAAAGGTAGATTTAAACATTTTTTTTTGGTAAATAAGAATAGGATAAGGACAAAAAGCAAGAAAAACGTCGTTCAAATATTCGCCAGGGATTTGCTTTGTAGTATTTCTGACCAAATTTGCTGAGTGCCTAAACCTAAAGGCCTTAAATCGCCGGTTCTTGCCAGTGCATGAGATAACCACACATGCGTTGTGTGGAACGTAGCAACGGCCTCTTGAAACCACATGTCATCAGTATCCAAATCTCTAGCGCTTGTACGGACCGATCATTAGACTCCAAATAGTGACTTTTTCGGGATATATTCGGTAACGGTGGTCCCAAGTTGAACAATTTTGCTTCTTTTTGGCTAAAGATGATTTTTGTTTAGAGTCACAGATTCAGACCACATCCTAGTCATCCCTAAAATTAAAATCCAAATCCAAATTCATACTCGTAGAAGTGGATCACAGCAAGGTATAAAAAAGCTCAACGTTGAGAAGTTAAACAACCTTAGTATCCAGCATCAATAACAGAACGAAGTTAATAGCCGGTTCGCCCTACTAGATGGTATAGAAACTAATGAAAAGTGCTGTAAAGGAGGCAGCGGAAAGCAGACTAGGATATAGGCTTGCAGGCTATAAGCTGCAGAATGTACATGGAGAGCCAGTAGCAATAGGCTTGCAGGCTATAAGCTGCAGAATGTACATGGAGAGCCAGTAGCCCTCCACAGAGGTTCAGGTAGAACTGCCAAACATTGGAGAAGTAAAAGAAGCAATCCGTCGGCTTAAGAATAGCAAGCCCCGCAGAAAACAAGCTAAATCATCAGAACCAATAAAAAAGAGGAATTGACAGAGAAGTTAGATGGGTGCATCACAGCTACGAAAATATGGAACAAAGAAACCATCACGAAGGATTGGAAAAACTCGGTCAACATAATGCAGGGGTTAGGGCCTGGGCATGTAGGATGATGATTGCACTCAGCATGGCGAGACGCACGCAACGATCCCTGCTAATGCTCAGGTCAAGTTGAAATGCAATCTCCTCGATGCGATGGCCTTTTCAATACCTTTTGAGAGATGAACTGGTGTATGGAGCTACCACCCTAGGTAAGAGGGCCCAACCCGACCAGGATGGCGGTTTTGCGGAGGCCTAACAACCCACCTATGTAAAAAACAAAACCTGTTGTGAACGACAATATAGCCACGGACACAAGGACGGAAACGCAACGACGACACGAAAAGGAAAAGGAAAAGGACCACGATTTGCGAGTATGCTCCTCTCATCAACTAGAAAAGACCCTCAAGCAGTATAAGGCGGATATTACTGCGACAATTAACAAAAAAGCCTAAAGCCTCGTAGCGGACTTTAAGAACGGCACCCAGGCTCTTCGAAATTGGGAGAAAAATCTTGTTACCGATCTGCAGGGAATAGTGGATGTTTTCAAGTCGCATTTCCAGTGGCTGCTTAACGAGCATGGAGAAGTAAGGGTGATAGTGGACGAAAAGATCCAGCTTCCAGTCGACGAAGTTATCAGTTGAAGAAGTAGGCATAGCTATTAAAAAGCGGTAGAGCAACAAGACCGCAGACTCGGATAGATTGCCATCATTTGTAGAACTTGAAAGGACGAATCCATGCTCGACGACTGGAATATAAACTCTATACGCCCCAACCACACAAAAGGCGATCTTACCTCTTACAGAGGTATGTATATCCTTGCTTATAAGATCCTACCCAGTGCGGCTTCCGGCCCGGCAACTCAACTATAGACTAAATCTTGACATAGCGACAAATCCTATAGAAGACCAGCAAGTTTCAATTCGAAAGCATTCACTGCGATTGAAGATCAGGCGAAACGAGCTGGTCTTCACATCAATGAGGATATATGTACGCTATAAAAAAAAAGACAAAATATAACGATCGACAGCTATACTTTATATGTGGTGAATGTGGACTGGAGATCCGGCGCAGAATTACCCTCGGTAACCGCTGCTACTCTGGCTTATCAAAACAGCTAGCGTCCATACTCTTGTCCCGAAGAAGCAAGGTTAGGCTCTATAAGACTCTTATCCTACTAGTCCTGCTACAAGCAGCTGAAAACTGGATGATAAGCAGGACAGCAAAGCTCCCTCGAAAGAAGAATTCTACGACGGATATTCGGTCCTGTCTGCGAGAAATGCTGCGAACTCTATGAGCTGTAAAAGGTAGATATAGTCCGGACACTAATACTCCATCTAAGAGGGTCTCCGAATCCGAGCCTTCTGGTTCGAGAAGAAGGGGGAGACCGAACCTCCGGTATAAAGATCAAGTAGTTGCAGACGTAAGACAAATTTGTCTCTTCGGCTGGAATCAGCGTGCCTGAGACCATCAAGGATGAAAGGCTGTATTAACTCAACTCAGACTCTCCATGGGTTGCTAGCCTGAAAAGTATATAAGTAAGTAAGAAGGAACACAATGCAATGACCGAAAAGTTACCGAAGAATATCACTGCTATGGGTGATTACATGGTGTTGTCAAATTTTATCTTAAAGAGCTGACTTCGTACGCAAAGGAAATAATCGGGCTTCAGGAGGAACCGTTCAGCGAGTGTACAGTGAAAACAAGACGAAGCCCCAAGCTTTGTCCTAGCGAAGACTATGATAGGCAAGACATATAGAACGAATGGACAATGGACAGTCAATAGAATAATGAGTGGAAAACTCATAGGAAAAAAACCACCAGGAAGGCCGCGCCATAGGTGGGAGGACAAATAAGGGTGCATCTAGAAGAAATGGGATAGAACAGCGAAATATATGGAAGAACTACGCCAATGACAGGGAGGTTTGGCGAATGGTGGTCAACGAGGCTCTGAATTTCCAGATTCTAAGCTAAAAAAAAATGTTTTGAGTCAACTTCCAAATGCCCAATCAGTGAGTCTGTGGCCATTTACCTTAAGTACATGGGTCAGTTAGGTTTTATACGCGTACAGACCTAAATTCCAATCCAAAGTCATGAAAGCAAAAGGGCTTTTCTTATTTAAATGTGATTCAGCAGGATGAGGAAGGATAAAAGTCATATAATGCACGAAATATTTATTGAATGGAGCATGGATTGTAACAGTAAAATTTGACGATTTGCACAAGTTCCTTAAAGCTTCGACCATTAACGGTTATTTGCCATACACTACTGAATAATACAAATTTTACGGATGCTGCTTTAACAACTGGGCATATACACTCACAAATTTCAAGCGTTCCTATTGGAAGACTCCTTATTTTACCACTTTTTTACTTTTTTTTTCTTTGATTTAAAATGACACCGCTTATTGGATTACACTATATGTGCAAAGTGTGCTAGAAAATTACAGGAAATGAAAAGAATTTGATTTATTCGCTTACAATTATCAATAGTCTCGGTTGGATATTGAACATTTATGTCACCAAGTGCATGAGACAATCGATGACAGCATCTTCAGCGTCTTTTTCGACTTACTCACAGCATTTCATCCCACTCTTATAGCCATCAATGAGGCTAAGCCTATATTTTCATGTTGAAAGGGAAAGTCGCGTGAATAGAAGAAAAGTGCTTGAACCAGCGTTCTACATTTCACGTTCTAGATTTTATAACAAATCTTATCACAATATAGTTCACTGTTTAACTGGGTGGCGGCAGCTCACAAATGATGTCTCACACATTTTCTGTCTTATCAGTGATGGAAACAATTAAACTATTTCCTAATTAATCTACGACTTCATTGGTGTCAATAGAAACAAAATGATACCAATCAATAACAAACGTACCCGATATAACGTCTAAGGTGTGCCGATTTACCCATTGATAAAGCTCGAATGGCTCCGCGTCCACCAGTTTCTTTAGTTGTTTGCAAAAGATCTTGCTCTGTCTCTCGAATATATGTAAATAATCCTCCAATATCTTGAAATGGAAGGCCGGCGTGATGATCTTCCTTCTACTGTGCCACTTTGTACCTAAACCATTCAATTGCATCAGACTCGACCGATGGGCGATTTTAACGGCTACTACCTGAACTCACGAGTAATCCTTCGTTCAACCACTTGGTCATGACCTTATACGGATCACCTTTAGTTATATACAACTTAGCGTCGCCCAAAATGACTTCCACATCCTTAACATTCCGGAAGCAAATATCCAACTCGTTGCCGATCCAAATGCGAAACACATCGCCATACTCGGCGAAAAACTGATCGATGCGTCTCATGTTATCCTCCGGAGGAATACCAATGAAATGCTGGGCATTACCCAGTATTGGCCAGTTTTTCGGTCCTGAAACATTATTTCCCAGACACCAATATCGCCCATATTTTATTTGCACCAAAATGTACACGACAACCAGCGCGATGCACGAGAACAGGATCAGAAACATTATGACGCCTTTAACTAACGATCCAAACTGAACAGACAACAAACAATCAGTGATGGTTTGAACTACCCTTACGATCAAGCTACCACTGCCGATCGTAATCGTTCGTAATCGACAACATAACTAAAAGAGATCACAATAGTTCGTGTTGATTGCAATCACAGATAGTCTTTAAGTGTCATATAACGATGTCTAATTAATCAGATCAAGGCTTGCGACACTCGCCATTCTGACGCTTGTAAAAAAATTATAAATAGCGAACGTACCGCTTATCACGTCCATTGCGTAGACGTTCACCATCGCAGATAGATCGATCAACTCCGTTTCTGTCAACTTCTTCAGTTTGTCGCAAAAGATCTTGCCTTGTTTCTCGAAAATGGTCACGTATTTCTCGAGGATCTTAAAGTGAAAGCCTGGGGTTATGATCTTTCTCCGCGTGTGCCACTTCTTTCCTATAAACAAATCCATAATTCAAACACTAATCGCTTGGAGTACATCAACTTCACCTTTGCTTACAAGCAAACCTTCGTTTAACCACGGCGCCATGACGTCATACCCGTCGCCCTTCTGATTGAACTCCATTTGACTGAGGATCACTTCAAGATCATTCGGATCGCGAAAAAAAACATTCAAATCGTTGCACAGCCATATGCGGAAAGTGTTCCCATACTCATCGAATAACCGCCCGATTATGTTCAAATTCTCCTCCGTCGGGATGCCAATAAATAACTGAGCATTGCCCAAGATCGGCCAATTCTTTGGCCCCGGGAGCCGATCACCCAAAACACGGAACCGTCTTTGGTTCCACTGAAACCAAATCAACGCAACCAGGGCGACGGTGCTTAGAAAAACGATCAACAACATTGCGCTCGAGAACCGTAAGACAACTGAAAACGCTACAATATGATTGCTAGGCGCTGCCCTTCACTGACCAGCGAGATAGGATGTGTCAGCTTTACTTGAATGCAAGTAGACGTACAACAGTCGACGCGACTGACGATTGCGTTTGTTTTGATCATTGGGTCGTTTCAGTCGCGGATCACGTTTCACACGGACATCGGTTTGTGTGAAAACGCCTCCCTCTCAGTTCGGATCGGGTTTGACCAGATATCTGTCATAGCTCATAGACACTAGTTTGCATTGACATGCACTGATGATCGAATTGAACAAGATCATTATGGAAACTCGTTTTGTTATTTGTAGAACAATTGGTAGGCTATTTGTATGTATTTAGGCCGAAGGTTCATGTGTTTTTTCAGTAATTTAAAACTGATTGAAAAAAGGTCTCCCATTTTACTCCAGTTAGTTACACCGAAGCTGGCTTAACAGCTTTCGCTTTAGTTAATTACCTACATACATGCCATTGATAAGAGCGTGAACATCTAGACGAGGCTACCTGACCAGTTCAATGTCAATGTCAATTCGAAACAGTGTATGTATAATTCGTAATGAATATGGCTTTTCGATGCGAGATAAATCACAGATGTACAAGTTTTAAGCTATGAGGTACGTTCAAAAAGTAATGTGACTTTTTACATTTCGAGAGCTAAGCACATTGGATTTTCGATTTTTTTTTTATGTTGGTATACATGCCCCCTAACATACGTTGGCATGCCATTTCGGATATTTTGTTTATTTTTCACAAATATACATAAAGGTTAGACGTGTTTTGGTGAACTTAGCAAATTTTTCCTATCGAAAGAAAGGATAAAAGGTTCCCGCAGATTTTTTCCCTTCAATGACTCTATGATCATCTGCAGATCCTCCATCGAAATGAAAAGTGTGTTGGCTCCTGGTCATCACATAATATGCCAAGATCGCGGATAACCTGAACGGTGGAGATGGGCTGATTATTGAGGAAGTAGAGACGAGGGGAGGTTTGATTCGTTTACGTGAAAAGGAGATCAAGGGGATCAAGGGGAACATCAGACAGAAAAACTGTTGAGATCCGATTGAATAAGGAAAGAATCTTGTTGCGAGGAAATGGTCTTGAAGAACTTGGTGCCGTCGGCGTACAGTGAGAGGTGGGATATTTGATAACATACTCAATGTCGTTAATGGTAAGAAAAAGAAGTGGACCTAGGTGGATGTCTTGGGGAACGCCGGAAGAAGTTAAGAAGGGTTTGGAAAAGGGAAATCTGAAACGAACACTGTACAAACGGTTTTTTAAATAAGAAGATATCCACTTCAACCCGCTGGATTCAAAGCCAGGAAGACAGTTTGAAGAGCATTAGTTTGTGGGAGATTTTTTCGAAGGCTTCACTGAAATCAGTTGAAATGACACAAATTCGACAAGGTTTATGGTTGTAGACTTACATTTAAGGAAGTCATGCTGCTTAAAGGAGATTAGAGATTTGAGTTTCTTGTGTCATACAAGATACTTTCGAAAAGTTTGGGTATGTGTGACAGTTTGGTGATGGGCCGGAGTTTCATTCTTCGGACCCTTTTTGTGAACAGGAGTTATAAAAGCGGTTCCCCATATCTGGGGGAACTCTCCAAGGGACAGGGATAATTTGAATATTTTTGAGAGCGGGATGGAAATAATGGGCCATCGGGCCCAGGAGTAAATTCATCATGCAGTTAATTCAATTTAGTTTCGATGATATGGGGGTCAGTAGTACATGGGAGAAATGGTCCAAGGGAGAAATTTGGTAAATGGAAGAAATAAATAGTGTCCGGTACAAAGGAGTCATCGGCAAAAGATTGTTTGAAAAAGTTGGCAAAATAGTTTGCGATAATTTTGAGAACATTCGGGGTATCGCCATTGAAAGAGAGTGAGATTGGGTAGCCATCAGATTTCCTTTTATAGCTGACAAAGTGAAGGAAGGACTTACGATCGTTTATAAGATTGGCTTGCGTTTCTATCAAATCGCGTTCGTAGGGAGAGTTATGAAGTTCGACAAATTGCAGATAAGTACCAATATAGTTTTTGTTTGTTTTGCACCAAAACAATAAAACAAAAAAAAAAAAATTTTTCTGAACGTGAGTGACCCGCTCTTGCCCTAGTTTAATATCGATCACTGTGATTTTGACCATTGTGCCGCCGATACAGAACGCTGACCGGGTTATTTGCATGGATATCTGCGGCAAATCGTTTCACCTTCCTTGCGTCGGCATAAGCAAAAGGTCAATCACGTATATAAAGGAATACGCCGAACATTTCTCCTTTTATTGTGAGGAGTGCAAAAAAATCTCTCTCTCTGATGTCCTGTTCGCGATTAAGTGTAACAGTGAAAACATTACACTACCCTTACCAGATGGAACGAAAAGGAAGATATCCACCCCAAGCTGCTCAATAATTCTAAAAAATAAATCAATGTAGCTAGCTCTAAGAAACATAAAAATAAGGCTAACAACTGTCATAAAAACCCTAAACCTCAATCTTACCCCCACCATAACTGGCGCTTCAAAACAAAACTTTCCCCATCTTTCACTCACCCCTCTGTCTCAAATATGCAGACATCTTCCTCTGCTCCACCAAAACCGCCACGTCAACGAATTTCCTTCAATCTGACTCCAACTACTCGTTCTGCCACCACTAGTCCCTCGCCACAAACACAAGCACCTCTTCCTAATTGTTTTCCTAATTTCGATATGAAATCTGGAGCCAAGTATCCTAATTTCCGCAGCTCCCACGTTCTCCATCCCTCAGCCCCCGCCTTTTCTAATACATCCACTTCATACTATAGCCAACTCCACTTCTCTTCCAACAGTTTCAACTCCTTCTACAACAACGTCTCCTCCTAACTCCACCCAATCATCTGCCCCCCTCAGTCAAAATTATTCAGCCTCCCTACTGACTTTGCCAACTTCAAGTGTCTCTTTATTAAGTATCACGAGTTCTTCAATATCCCTGCCAAAAAGTATCGAACGATCTAGATACCTTTCGTCAATATATCCACTCAAAGCGGATATCCCACCTCCAGCGAGCCGACCACGACAGATATATTCGCCCCTAATTTCCATTCTCCTCCTGCCCCTCATGCTAACCTTCCTCTCACCTTCTATTATCAAAAACTTAAGCAGTCTTTCAACAGTCTCATGCTTTACCATTCCAAATCTTCGCACTGACTGAAACTAACTTGATCCCTAGTATAAACAATCAAGAATTGTTTCCATCAAATTTTAACGTCTATTGCGACGACATTTTCAATCGACCTACCGATAGCTGCCCCTGTCGTGGCGTTTTAATAGCCGTCCTTAACTCAATCGACTCATCCCTTATTGCAATATCCTCTTCCCCGTATCTCGACTTCGTTTCAATCAGGATTGTACTGCCCCGTAAAGCACTCTATGTCAAATGCTTTTACATCCTGCCATCTCAGCCTATTGAATCCTATGAACTCGCCATTAATAAATGAATTACGAGATTCTCATGATGAAATCATTCTCTATGGTGATTTCAATCTTCCTTCTCTTAAATGGGCTCCATCAGACAATCAATCATTTTACATTGCCACTAATCCCTCTGCTGCCAAAGAATGTGTTTTCTTAGATCGCCTAGCTGATTCAAATCTTAGCGAAATTAGTGGCTTGTCATATTACATGGGTAGACAGCTAGACTTGATCTTCACAACAGACCCCCTTAGTTCCTCTGTTTCACCTTGTCCCTTTCCTTACCAACCATCGACAACTACCATCCTCCCCTTCTTCTTTAATTTTTTTCACGACTCTCCACCACTGAATACTTCCCTTCAGCTTAAGTCCTACGACTTTTTTTTTTTTTTTTTTTTTTTTTGTTGTTCATTTTTATTTATACAATAGTTTCTTAGATCTATCTTATCCTAGACAAAAATGTTTAAAACTAGCTTAACTATCCTTACAAATTTAGGAATCTTACTGGCCCTAGGCGGACACTCTAAAACAAACTGAATAAATTTAACATATGCCTTTCGGCTACTAAATAAATAACTTACAATTAACATTATTATAATTAATTAACTTAAGCTAAGAAAAAATTTTCTTTTTAAAAAAACTTAGCATATGATCATTCTCTTATATATTTTTATATAATCCTTAAACCTACCTAAACCTAACTAAACATATCTTATTCTAACTTAACTAATATATATATATATATATTAATATATATTTTATATATATTATATATATATAAGTCCTACGACTTCCACAAAGCAAATTTCAACCTAATCAATGAATATCTCAATAACGCCTCCTTCAACTTAGACAGCCTTGCAATAAACGACGCCATATCTATTTTCTACAAAGAAATATTTACGTTCTCTTTACGTTCCCCCTTCGCAATCCAAACATTTATCTACCTCTCCTCCTTGGAATAATCGCAGGCTCCGTTCACTAAGAAACACAAGAAACAAACTGTGGGCAATCTTCCTTCGTACTCATTCCCCCAATGACTTTTCTAACTACATTGGTACGAGTATTTATCTGAAATTCACAGAGCTGCATAAGTCGCTCTATGAACGCCATTTGATAGAAACGCAATCCAATCTTATAAACGATCTTAAGTCCTTCCTTCATTTTGTCAACTGTAAAAGGAAATATGACGGCTACCCAACTTGACTCTCCTTCAATGGCGAAACCTCGAATGATCCCAAAATTATCGCAAACTTTTTTGCCAACTTTTTCAAACAATCTTTCGCCGATGACTCCTTTGTACCGGACACTATCTATTTCAACTACTTACCAAATTTCTCCCTTGGACCATTTCTCCCATGTACTATTGACCCCCGTATCATCGAAACTAAATTGAATTAACTGCATGATGAATTTAGTCCTGGGCCCGATGGCCCATTATTTCCATCCCGCTCACAAAAGTATTCAAATTATCCCTGTCCCTTGGAGAGTTCCCCCAGATATGGGGAACCGCTTTTATAACTCCTGTTCACAAAAAGGGTCCGAAGAATGAAACTACCGGCCCATCGCCAAACTGTTACACATGCCCAAACTTTTCGAAAGTATCTTGTATGACACTCTGCAAATCTCTAATCTCCTTTAAGCAACATGATTTCCTTAAATGTAAGTCTACAACCATAAACCTTGTCGAATTTGTGTCATTTCAACTGATTTCAGTGAAGCCTTCGAAAAAATCTCCCACAAACTAATGCTCTTCAAACTGTCTTCCCTGGCTTTGAATCCAGCGGGTTCTTATTTAAAAAACCGTTTGTACAGTGTTCGTTTCAGATTTGCCTTTTCCAAACCCTTCTTAACTCCTTCCGGCGTTCCCCAAGACAGCCACTTAGGTCCACTTCTTTTTCTTACCATTAACGACATTGAGTTTGTTATCAAATATCCCACCTCTCACTGTACGCCGACGGCACCAAGTTCTTCAAGACCATTTCCTCGCAACAAGATTCTTCCCTTATTCAATCGGATCTCAACAGCTTTTCCGATTGGTGCTCCAAAAATTACTTGCAACTTAACATTTCCAAATGCCAATAAATTACCCTCTCACATAAACGAATCAAACCTCCTCCTCGTCTCTACTTCCTGAATAATCAGCCCATCTCCACCGTTCAGGTTATCCGCGATCTTGACCAAGAGCTCAATTTTCGCGCACATATCGACGATATAATTCATAAAGCCAACTCTGCACTCGGTTTTGTGAAACGTTGGTATAAAGAATTCTCCAATCCCTACGTGACTCGATCCCACTATATTACCTTCGTTCACCCCCTTCTCGAATACGAATCTCAAGTGTTGTCTCCTTAACAACAAACCCACATATTTAGAATCGACAGCATCCAACGTCGGTTCTCACGTTTCGCTCTTCGAGGTCTGTCCTGGAACAATCCCTTGTTCTAACCTTGTTCTTAAACTTGAGTCTTAGTTTCTAAGGATCGCGCCGCCCCACCCGTTCTCATTAGTTATTAAGTTAGATTAAGTTTAGCTTGAATTAAGCTCAGGGGGTGGTTGTGATCCATCGAAAATTAAAATTAAAAAATTAATAGTGAGAAAAGTCATTCGGGGATTGAGTACGTAGGAGATTGAGTACCAAAGAAAGGTTGTCAAAATTGGTAAGGAGGCGCTATTGGGATATTCATTGATTATGTTGAAATTTGCTTTGTGGAAGTCGTAAGACTTAGGCGCTGGAGAGAAAGTGTTCAGTGGTGGAAAGTCGTGAAGAGAAGAAGGGGAGGATGGTAGTTGCTGATGGTTAATAAGGAAAGGGACAAGGTGACACAGAGAAACTAAGGGAGTGTGTTGTGAAAATCAGGATGTCTAGCTGTCTATCCATGTACTTTGAGATGCCATTAATTTGGCTAAGATTTGAATCAGCTAGGCGATATAAGATAAGACAGCAGAGGGATTAGTGGCAATGTAAAATGATTGATCGTCTGATGGAGCCCATTTAAGAAAGGAAAGATTGAAATCACCAAAGAGAAGGATTTCATCATGGGGATCCCGTAAATCATTTATGCGTATTATTTATCGTATTAGTGGCAAGTTCATAGGATTCAATAGGTTGAGATGGCCAGATAACAATAAAAGCAGATGACGTAGAGCGCTTTACGGGGCAGAGGATATTGCAATAAATCGATTGTCGATTAAGTTCAGGTAGACTATTAAAACGTCGTCACGGTAGACGTTAATACCTGATGTCAACAATTCTTGGTTATTTACGCTAGGGATCAAGAAAATCACATACTAGTTAAAGGAACTGATGGTGAATTAATAGGAAATGTCGGAAAGAAAAGGCTCGATAAATGGACCCTTACATCGTTTGCTCGTTCCATAGAAAGAAAAGGGGGTCATATGAGCCTCCTTAACATCGCTTAAAAGATCTTCTCTGCGGTGCTGTGTGAAACCATCTGAGAATAGTCTGGTAGGTTCCTATCTCACGCATCCATAATAATAAATACTTTAAAGGTCAATTTTTTATAGCCCTTGCCGAAGACTAAGTGATAGCACAAATCTAACGAAACGTCTTCGGTTTCTTTGTGAGCGATGTTGGTATGTGTGGTGTTACTGTAGTTGGTCGACAGATTATTTCTGAACCTGCGTTGGAAGCCGGATCGATGAGCGTCAACCGAGCCAAGGAAAAGGCCCGACAAACTTCTTTCTTCTCCAAATTTCGTAGCGTAAGTCACGTTACGCTTTTGATTTTGATGTCTTCTCATTTTTTTATGAAGCTCAAGCATTACTCTGCCCATTCTTGCAGAGGCTCAAACAGGTATCCACCTCCGCCTCTGGCGAAATTTTAAATGTAAACTTAATTTCCAAGAGTTGACTTTGACTCTATCTAGGGCATCATGGAAACTGCTAAAAGAAGCTGCCGACTAAAGAGTCTGATAAGATTCGTCTCTTATCATTACCACCTTTTACTTAAGGATAGTGCTTGATATCTCAACCTAATACAGAAAATTCGCGTCGATGCGTGTAAGGTATTTTCAAGGAACGGGCCAGCGAAGTCTTCTTGTGTCGTATTCCAAGGCTTTGACAGTGGTGGACAGTTAACAAACTCTTGGCGTGGATTATCACTATTCCGCAGGCACTTTTCACAATGATGCACCAATCATTCAATTTGTCATCAAGTTGAATTCGCAAAAGGGCTTTACCGTACACTCGAGTTTACGGGCAGTTTTTTTTTTTTATAATTCGTGCAGGTTCAAGAGTATACGCTCTTATGGTGTTTATCACACAACCTGGACGGGGTGCAGATGGTTTGTGTCGAAGATGTTCGTTCACTACTCTCCGGGGGTGGTTGTCCTAGATAGGGTTCGAGGGATTTGAATGAATTTCTCGCACTGGTTGTAGTTCACAGTAATTTATTTTGTTTCCATGCCATTAAGGTGTTTTATTGGAAGTGCACACACCGAGTTTGAATTTAGAAGTGATTTTATACTGCGAGTGATCTGCCTTCGTCAGCACTTTTTGATCATCTCTCATTCAGAACTTATATTGTTGCATAGTTTCTCCGTATCGGAATTGTTCGTCACTATGGACGGACTTGAACTA
Organism: Merodon equestris; assembly: GCA_958301585.1. Lineage (NCBI taxonomy): Eukaryota > Metazoa > Arthropoda > Insecta > Diptera > Syrphidae > Merodon > Merodon equestris. The sequence goes on from OY284415.1 coordinate 120,910,558, forward strand.
CAGTTATCATTGCACCACGACCACAAAAAAAAAAACAAAACAATCGATGTAAGGCGTCATCGCTACCCTTATGATTAAGCCAATACTGCCGAACGTAGCATATCAAAAACATAATTAAATGGGAACACAACTAGTGCGTGTTAAAAGTAATTACAGTAATCACAGATAGGCTTTAAATGTCATATAACGACATCTAATTAATCAGTTCAAGGCTTACGACACTCGCCATTCTGACGCTTGTAAAAGAAATATAAATAACGAACGTACCGCTTATCACGTCCATTGCGTAGACGTTCGCCATCGCAGATAGATCGATCAACTCCGTTTCCGTCAACTTCAGTTTCAATTTCTCGCAAAAGATCCTGCCTTGTTTCTCGAAAGTGGTCACGTATTGCTCGAGAATCTTAAAGTGAAAGCCTGGGGTTATGATATTCCTCCGCGTGTGCCACTTCTTTCCTATAAACAAACCCATAATTCAAACACTAACCGCTCGGAGTACATCAACTTTACCTTTGCTTACGAGCAAGCCCTCATTTAACCACGGCGCTAGGAGATCATACACGTCGCCTTTTTGATTGAACTCCTTTCGACTTAAGATCTCTTTAAGATCATTCGGATCGCGAAAGAACACATTTAAATCGTTGGATAGCCATGCGCGGAACGTGTTTCCATACTCGTCGAAAAACCGACCGATTATGTTCAAATTCTCCTCTGTCGGAAGGCCGATAAATAACTGAGCATTTCCCAAGATCGGCCATTTCTTTGGCCCCGGCAGTCGATCACCCAAAACACGGAACCGTCTTTGGTTCCACTGAAACCAAATCAACCCAACCAGGGTGAGGGCACTTAGAAAAACGATCAGCAACATTGCGTCCAAGAACCGTAAGGCGAGTGAAAACACTAAAATATGAGTGCTGGGCGCTGCCCTTCACTGGCCAGCCAGATAGGATGTGTCTGTTTTAATCGATTGCTAAAATGCAAGAAGCTCAGAACACGTACTCGGCGCGACTGATAAGTGCGTTTGCCTCGATCATGACCTTAAGCGTTGAGTCGTTTCACTCGCGGATCATATTTCATACGGACATTGGGTTTTGTGGAAATGTCGGATCGGGTTTGACCAGATATCCTGGCTCATAGACACTAGTTTGCATTGACGTACACTGATGATTGAATTGAACAAGATCATTATGGAAACTCGTTTTGTTATTTGTAGAACAATTGGTAGGCTATTTGTATTTAGGGTGAAGGTTCATGTGGATTTTCAGGCATTTGAAAGTGGTTGCAAATAAATAACTTAGCTGCCTCTTATCTTACTCCATTTAATTACACCGAAACTAGCTCAACTGCTTACGTACGCTCTACATGCCCATTATAAGAGCGTGGACTTCGAGATGAAGCTACCTTACCAGTTCAGTGTCAATGACAATTTGAATTTTTATTACAGTTCAATTCAATATGATTCGCAGTAAACGTGGCTTTTCGATGTTCTCTTTGCAATGTGAGATAAATCAATGATATGGCTTTAGGCCACCAGATGCGTTCAAAAAATAAGGTGACTTTTTCAATTTTTGCTATGTTGGTACACATGTTCCCTAACATATGTTGACATTGTCATCCATTTTTGAAATTAAGTTTGTTTTTCACAAATATAAAATTTAGACGTGTTAGTGGCGATTTTTTGCTATTGACAAAAATGGATCAAATTTTGTATGAAAATGTTGATTGTGTGTGAGTCTACTCTGAGCAAAAAAAAAAAAGGTTTTAAGTTGTACAAGCTCTTCATGAAAGACCGAGAAAATATTAATAACGATGCCCGCTCTGGATGCTACAGACGTCAACAACGGACGAAAACTTTGAAACAGTGAAGAAAATTGTTATGGAAAATCGTAGAATCACTATCAGAGTATAGCTGAGGATATTGGCATATCGGTTGGCTTATTACTATAATTATTATCAGCCATTTGGATCTCGAAAATTCTGAACCTCATTGACCACTCCTCGCCGTGGCCAATGTGCAATATTCTGGTTTTGGGAGATCCCATGTATATGGAAGATACAGAAACGGACCCAGCCCACTGCCTTGTGGGACTCGGCTCGACTCGATCGAATTGACTTTCTCTTGTGGATCCTCGGCCACTTATCTTTCCATCTATGCATCGACTTTCCTGACGGTCCTTTTTCCTCGGATTTTTCATTCGCTTTTCTTTTGGCTGTTCGTTTACTGTCCATTCGATTACCCATATTAGTCTATGCCATTTTACTACTCGGACACCACTTCGATCTGAATAAAATTCCTTGAGTCCTTGATTTTGTAGTCTAATCTGCACACTGTCGTGTGTCGGATATGCTGGATCCAAGAAGACAAGTCAAAGTATGGTAGACGAGGATGTTATCAAATGTGCTGTTCAAAATGGTTTCTGAATAGCTTGAAATATGCTCGTGCCTATGGATGATAACAATAAAGCGCGCAATGCTGTTAAAAGCCACATTAAATCTGAGTTTCGATCTGAAATCCAGATTGCAAAAAAATTTCGAAACCATATGTGAAACTTGGAAGCATCAGGGTCTTAGCGATAATCATTTTGGTTTTCATAAGGATGTAGTGCTATGATGCCCAGAGAATTCGCAGCACGCCGTACACCTTTCCAATGGAGGCATTGACGTGATCGTCCCACGTGAGAGTGCGGTTAAAAATTAATCCTAGATTCCTCGCATTCTCAATAAAATGTATGTTGTACTGACCTATTTTGAAAGCCGGGAGAGTAGAGGTGTCCACCAGATTTCGGTATATAACCAAAGAGTATTGGCTCAGGCCCAGTCAAGGATACCTTGGAGGTCTTCATTCATTTTGGCAACGAATGCTACTGCCGAGTGAGATGGAAAGGATATTTGCAACTGCACGTCATCTGCGTACATGCATACATAGCAGTGTTTGACAATATTGGGTAACATACAGCAGGAATAAAACCGGACCTAGGATGGAACCTTGTGGGACACCGGCATGCGTGGAAAGAAGGTTCGACATTTTGTCGCCGATTACTACTTTCTGTTGTCTGCCAATCAAGTAGGAATGGAAGAGCCTTTCGGTATGCCTCGAAAATTGAAAAATCTTCAGAAGCTTGTTACACAGGATGGTGCGGTTCACTGGGTCAAAGGCGTTGGAAAAGTCAAGTAATGTAACGATAGTCAACTCTTTCTTATCTAAACCTTTCCTGATCTCATCAACGAAAAACAGTAAAGCAGTTTTACAGCTGTGCTAGGGACGAAAACCTGATTGGCTATCGTGCACTAATCTTTCAACAGAGGGATGTTTAAGTATCTGGGGTGTTTAAGAATATTTCCTTTAATTGGTTTTTATGTTAATTATAGAAATTTACTGAATGCACCCTTTTGTCATATCACCCGACTTTATGTAATATCACTCTAATTTGTATTATCACTCTACTTGTAATATCACTCAACTTTTGTAACATCACTCATCCTTCTGTAACACCATTCAACTCAACACTCTTGCTCGGTCACTTGGAATTCGACCAGCAAGCAGGTAGCATCAAATACATTGTAAGCTCTTTCGTTTGTCGTATTTTTTCCTCTTTCCTTTTCGCATATTATCACACATGGGGTAAGATTGCTTTTTCGAAAACTTCTTCTTCCAGTAACACTTAATTTAAGACATTAGGAGAGGAAGCTGAGGTAAATAAGGAATTTACGGTGTCACAATCAAGGTCGTCCATAGGCTTGAGCTGAGACTTAACCACACCTACGAGGGTGGTCCGATAAGTACTTAGCCTCACCGCCAGTATCGCAAGAGCAACTTCTAGTAGACGGCTACTGTCAGCCGGATCGGACTCGTAGTTTTGTTTTGACCGCGTGTGGAAGCGGGAGTGTCCGCGGATTTTAGAAAAATGGAAAAAGAGCAATATCGGTCGGTGATTCGGTTCTTGTTTTTGGAAGGGAAATCGCGCAGCGAAATCAAAGAGCGTTTGGATGCTGTGTACGGTGACTCTTCTCCTTCGATGGCGACCATCAAAAATTGGTTTAACGAGTTTCAACGTGGTCACACATCGGTTTTTGATGAGCCAAGTTCAGGTGCCCCGGAAACGGCTACCACGGAGGATAACGTGACAAAAATTAACTATCTCGTATTGGCAGACCGCCGATTGAAGGTGCGCGAGATAGTTGTGACAGTAGGCATTTCAAAAGATCGCGTGAAATTTTGGGCATGAGAAAACTGTCGGCGCGATGGGTGCCTCGTTTGCTCACTCCGGGCAACAAGCGCAACCTTGAGACCAGTGCAGTGTTTGACGCTGTTTAAGCGCAATCCGAAGGAGTTTCTGCGTCGTTTCGTGACAGTCGATGAAACATGGATCCACTGGTACACACCAGAGACCAAGGAACAGTCGAAACAGTGGACTTCACCCGGCGAACGTGCTCCGAAGAAGGCGAAGACTGTCCCATCGGCCGGAAAGGTGATGGCCACCGTTTTCTGGGATTCAGAAGGTGTGATCCACATCGACTACCTGGAGAAGGGCAAAACGGTCACAGGGCTGTACTATGCCAAATTATTGGGCCGATTCGACGCCGAATTGAAGAAAAAACGGCCCCACTTGGCGAAGAAAAAAGTGCTCGTCCACCATGATAACGCACCGGCTCACACCTCCGCCCTCGCCAGGTCAAATTGGTCGAATTGGGCTACGAACTGCTGCCCGATCCACCGTGGTTGGCCCCGCGCGACTTCGTTTTGTTTCCAAACTTGAAAAAGTCACTCGCCGGACAGAAATTTCAGTCGAATGAGGAAGTCATCGCCGCCACGGAGGCCTACTTTGCAGACCTCGAGAAAACGTATTTGTCAGACGGGTTAAAGAAGTTGTAGCATCGCTGGGTCAAGTGCATCGAGCTAAAAGGGGACTATATTGAAAAATAAAGCCATTTCTCCGAAATTTTTGTTTTTCTTTTGTAGGCTAAGTACTTATCGGACCACCCTCGTATTTGGCGCAAGTTCTTCCATAGTTTCTATCTGAACACAGTGGGGTCAAGACGGTTTGCGTAGAAGGCCTTTTTATCCTTTCGTATATCAAGGGTCACTTTTTTTCCTGAATTCTCGGTATTTCAAACCCAAGTTTTCCACTCTATATCTCTACCAACGGTGATACGCTAAGTCCCTGTCCTTCATTTGCATTTTAATGTCGTTATTCATCCACTTTGGAGAGCTATAGTTTACGGTATTTCTTGAATTTGTAATTTTTTCAACAATTATTGATTGAAATTACTTGATCTAAAAAAGTCTTTTGGCTTTTATGAAAAGTCAAGATGTGCATCGTGAGGGTTATCGTTGTTTTAAATTGTTGATTTAATTCATGCACTTAGCCCCTCTTAAAAAAAACGTAATCATTTCTTGCCGCCTAACTTATCGTACGTGTTATCTGCTCTTTTTGTTTTTATATGAACTGCTTGAAGCTTCTGTATATTTTAAACTAAAAGTGATAAGCTCGGCGTGAACTTCGTTTTATAATCTAACACTGCAAAGTAATAAATCTACGGAACGATCTTATCGCAGGAATGTTCACTTTTAATCATGCGAAGTGAATAAAAAAAATCGAATCAATAATATTAATCAAAGGATCACTCACCACAAATAATATCGAGAGTTGACAGCGTCACCATCGAATATAAATCCACCTGCTGGTCTGCAAGCAGTTTCGCCACATCCACCAGCTGACGGCTGTACTTATTGAATATATTGACAAACTGTTCCAGGACTTGAAAGTGAAACGCCGGCGTGATGATCTTCCGTCGTCGAAACCATTTCTCATCTTCACAAAAATGAAAAACTATGAAACTAAGGTAAACACGTGGACAAGCCTTACGTTCACTTATCAGCAATCCCTGATTCAGCCACGGCTTTAAGTAGTCATACTGACTCGCCTTGTTATTGAATTGCGGATCATTCACCAGTATTGTGGCATCCTTTAGGTCAGCAAAGTACACATTCAGTTCGGTGCCCAGCCAGACGCGGTAGACGTCACCATATTCCTCGGCAAGTGAGAGAAGAAGTTGATCATATTCGTGGGCCTCCTTGCCAACAAACAATAAGGCATTCCCAATGAACGGTAGAGCTGGCGGTCCGGGAATTCGAGCTCCTAGCTTATATTTTCGTATCAAGCTTTTAAATGATGGCAGAGAAAGAAGCAACGCGACTACAGCAACGCTAACCACAAGAACAATTAAAAACATTTTCGCAAATAAATTCGTACTAAGCTGAATACGTAAGCCACCGCTTGTTTATAGGTTCCATCCGCAAGATGTAAAGTTGATTTTTATTTTTATTAAATTGACCTATCTGATTATGTACATGGATGTCTGGTCCTTATCTCACTGAGTGTACACGAATTCTTAATGAATTGATGGAAAAACGTCAAAGTCCGCGAATTAACTCTGATAGACAATTGTTCTTGCATTTTGAGCACGAGGAAGAGTTTTGTTTGGTCCGTGACTCGAAGGTCTAGTAAGAAAGCTCTCTCTGGCTCTAAGTAGCTACCGGTAGTTGACCACATGAGCTAAATTTTCCCCAAAACGACACGAAATCTACAGCAACATTTGTTTTGGTTACAGGCTGAACGAGATAAGGTTTTCCCGGAACGACACTTGAGACAAGCCAGTAGAGCTAGCAGATTAGGTCGGAATACGAGGGTGGTCCGATAAGTACTTAGCCTACAAAAAAAAAAAACAAAAATGTTGGAGAAATGATTTATTTTTCAATACTCTCTCTTTTAGCTCGATTCACTTGACCCAGCGATGCTCCAACTTCTTTAACCCGTCTGAAAAATACGTTTTCTCGAGGTCTGCAAAGTACGCCTCCGCGGCGGCGATGACCTTCTCATTCGACTAAAATATCTGCCCGGCGAGTGACTTTTTCAAGTTTGGAAACAAAAAGAAGTCGCGCGGGGCCAAATCTGGAGAATACGGTGGATCGGGCAGCAGTTCGTAGCCCAATTCGACCAATTTGGCCGTGGCGAGGGCGGAGGTGTGAGCCGGTGCGTTATCATGGTGGAAGAGCACTTTTTTCTTCGCCAAGTGGAGCCGTTTTTTCTTCATTTCGGCGTCGAATCGGCCCAATAATTTGGCATAGTGGATCACACCTTGTGAATCGCAGAAAACGGTGGCCATCACCTTTCCGGCCGATGGGACAGTCTTCGTCTTCTTAAGAGCACGTTCGCCGGGTGAAGTCCACTGTTTCGACTGTTCCTTCGGATTGCGCTTAAACAGCGTCAAACACTGCACTGGTCTTACGGTTGCGCTTGTTGCCCGGAGTGGGCAAACGCGGCACCCATCGCGCCGACAGCTCTCTCATGCCCAAAATTTCATGCAGGATATGACCCACGCGATCTTCTAAATGCCTACTGTCTCAGCTATCTCGCCTACCTTCAATCGGCGGTCTGCCAATACGAGATCGTGGATTTTTGTCACGTTATCCTCCGTGGTAGCCGTTTTCGGGGCGATTTTCCTTCCAAAAACAAGAACCGAATTTTCGACCGATATTGCTCTTTTTCCATTTTTCTAAAATCCGTTTCCGCACGCCGTCAAAACAAAACTAAGAGTCCGATCCGGCTGAAATTTCGACAGTAGCCGTCTACTAGAATGTACTACACGATAGTAAGTCTTGCGATACTGGCGCCATCTGGCGGTGAGGCTAAGTACTTATCGGACCATCCTCGTATTCCGACCAAATTTGACGCGGTTCGAAATGCAGTGTAGTCATCAATAAAAAGTGTTGTAAAGGAGACAGCGGAAAGCAAACCAGGCTACTCCAAAAACCCTCAAAGTAAAGCCTTGGTTCGACGAAGAGTACGAGGAAAAAGTAAAATCCCGTAAGGTTTCAAGACTTCAATCTCGAGAAGTACATCAGACCCCAGGAAAGTCGTCTATTTAGGGATAAAAAACGACATTGACTAAATTCAGGAAGAATGTGCGGCTTGAATCACGAGATGAATTTATGCAGGGATAAAAGTTGTACGAAAAGGATATAAGACCAGATTAACGTTCCTACGCAACGATCAAGTGACAAGCCTTGTCACTTCTTTTTAATTTTGTGGTGAAATACGTAATGAAATTTCCTTGGCTAATGATAGTTGATGAAATAATTCTAGTTTACGTTAATGAACTATAGATCCTGGAAGATGGTGAAGAATCAGTTAAGAGAGATGCTAAGAGCTTATAATGGCAAAAAAGTACGTAGGCTTAGAATTAAATGGAGAGAACACCGAATATATGGCCACTGATCGACTTGATGTGCATAAACACGATCTCTTGCAAATCATACGATCTTGGTGGCCAGTTAACATAACCAGAAAGCGAAATAATTCGTCCAAGAAATCCTTCTCGCAATGAAATGAAAACGGGTGGTGTTGTGTGAAATGCGGCACCGTAGTGTTGAAAGCAGCCACCATCCATATCCTTATCTTCAATTTGAGGCCAAGGAAATTTAGTTAACCTGGAGATACGGGCCAAATTGCTCGCACACTACCCAATAACTTTTTATGGATGCATGTCATTCAAATTCTTCTATACTTGACAGACTTATGTTGATCTTGGTAATCAAAATGTCATTCATGACCATCTCCGAAGCTGCTTGCTTCTGGGCTACGTTCCCGTCTCCTGGAGAAAGGTTCGTGTAGTCTTCGTTAAAAACGTTGGATAAAGAAGCCACAAATCAGCCAAGATTTTCTGTCCCATTAGTCTCTTATCATTTCTCCTAAAAACGATAGAGCGTAAGTTCGATCTGCACGTTCGCGAGCTTTTAACAAACGCCTTTCAACACGTATATCTCAAAGGTAAGTCCATAGAGACGACCCAACCAATCTGACTACACTTTGTTTCGCCGGTGGATGCCCATCTGGTCCGAAAATTGAGAACCTGCGCCAATTTTTTCTAGTGTCCCGAGAGGCCCCGTTCTAAAACCGAATTGGTTATCCTCAACCCATTTAGAGAGGACTCTATGGACCACCTTCTCGAAGACCTTGCCGATACTCGGAAGTAGACTTATCGACCGGAGATTACCCGGGTTAGAGGTGTCTTTACCCCTCTTGGGAATTGGTTGCATCACCGCTGTCTTCCAGTGCACTGGATAATATGAATTATTCAGTGCATTGTTGAACAGGAGGGTGTACTCGTACATACATCTCTACAGCTACTGGTGGGAGATGCCTGAGCACAACATTAGATAATCCATCGGTTCCCGTGGATTTTTTTCTTTTCAGTGACTCGAAGATCATCTGGAGATCTTCCGTCGAACTGAACAGGGTGTTAGTCCCTTCACTGGCGACGGCATTGTTTGCCATAAAATCATCATTGAACCTGGCAAAACTAAGATTTTCCGATCGCCAATGATCAATATCATTTTGAAGGTAGAAGTGATCGCGGTTTGGGCGAATGCTGTCATTCACCGTATACACTTCCTGTAATACAGCTCCCACTGTCGCCACCTTCTCCTGGGGATCCTCGATCACGAAGAAATTATCATCCAAGACGGCGTTCTCTGGATCAATGCTGACTGTTTGTAGCAAGCGTTTATTGTCTGACGTTCTCTGAAGCTTCAGACCCTGAATGTCATTCTGATTGTTTCTCCGAAATATTTTATTTATTTGCGGGAACATACTCGCGCTGTTGGATTTTACAGCACGCATTCTGTTTTTCCAATACAAACTTACAGATATTCTGTAATTCTCTCTGATCAACTGTTGGAGATTTTTAATCAGTGACTTCAGTGTCCTGACCTCCGAGTTTTGTCTGTCGGTAAACCGCCTGTACAAGAGTTTAAATCTTGTCAGGAGTCTACTTTTTTGTCTGTGCAGTGCGTCAATTGTCGCGTTGCGGTATACGTTTGTGGTATCGTGCTGTCGTTGGCGTGGTATTTGTCCATTTGTTTAAGGTACCTATCAATTTCGTAGTTTGTGGGAAGGAGGCACTCGAAGTGAGCGCTCTCGTCAGGGAATTGGCAAAGTGTGACTAACGCATACTACTGTAATCGTAGGGATTCGTTTGAACATATTCTGCCATCTACCAATAAAGATTCTCCCCAAGGAGCAGTAACCTTGACCGACCAACCCAGTCGCGAAATTCCAACTTCCGATTTTTACTGATGTATCCAAGCTGAAGCACGATGTAAGATCGGGAATATTTTAAACACAACTGAATATCTGAAATTCATTCCGTCTCTTTGATCCCTTAAGCATCTTTCAAGCTGAAGTGCTAGCGTGCAGCGCGCCGCAATTACCACTATTCGTAGCGAAGACCAAGCCGCTATTAAAGCTCTTAAGTCTGCTACTACCTTCTCTAAATTGGCGGATCAATGCAAGAAAAAAATTAAACCAGCTGGGGGATGGACTGATATCACGCTCTTTTGGGTTTTAGAATAAGGCAACATAGAGGGGAAATATAGGGCCGATGAGTCAGCCTCGGGGCAACCTCAAACTCCCTTACTGAAACTTTGGGCCTGTCGCTGAACCTTCTCTAAGGCAACATCCTGAACCTTCTCTAAGGCAACATCTACGACCTTCTCTAAATTGGCGGATCAATGCAGAAAAAAATTAAACCAGCTGGGGGCTGGACTGATATCACGCTCTTTTGGGTTCTAGAATAAGGCAACATAGAGGGGAAATATAGGGCCGATGAGTCAGCCTCGGGGCAGCCTCAAACTCCCTTACTGAAACTGTGGGCCTGTCGCTGAACCTTCTCTAAGGCAACATCCTGCAACATTTTTTCAACATATCCAATCGTAGGTGGGCTAAATCAACTAGATACAGGGCACCAAGAAAAACCTGTCCCTTCTTCAATAGATACCGCTCCAACACAGCTAGAATCATGGCGGTCAGTACAGGCCATTGGTTACCGGAATAGGCATGCGGTCTAACACCCATTGCCGAAGTTATCACCACGCAGTTGTATCTACGCAGAAAAAGCCCCGCGCAATTGTCTCTGCGAATGTCCAGCACTGGCAAATCACAGGTTCTGCGCCTTTGGCAAATACTTGTTCTATAACCTCTTCAAGGTAGCCAAACTTATCTTCGCCAACGTAGCCAGTTTTCTTTTTCTCAACCTACTTACCTACCTAGGACCATGTTTCCTCATCTGGTACGACACGTTTAAGAGATTCTGTCACATTATGGACTTAATTTAATTTGGCTTTGGAACACCTTGATTTAACCCGACAATTGATGATAAGCCTTTCAGGTACATTACGTGATCTTTCGACAGCTGAAAGTTGATTAAGCTAGCAATATACGGAAACCAGAAGTCGAATAAGTTCAATCCGCGTCTATTCCCATTATTTTTTGGACACACAACTTTTTGAAATATTTTCTTTACTCAAATTGTTGTTTACTCTTGATATACTATTTTGTCCCAATCTTTCGAGCCGAATCTTATGAATCCTTATTTAAACTTGCAGACATTTACCGACCTTTTTTTTAGCTTTTTAAGGAGTTCATTATTTTCTCTTGATTATCAGTCGATTAGGATAGAGCACAGTGGTCACGTCAGAATTTTTCTTTCGCGACGGAGCATTTAACCGACTTTGGCAGAGATTTTGCTTCCTGAACCGATCAACTCAGTAATAGTCTGGCGTCTGCCAAATTGTAGACGATGACCGCCGCTTGGCGACGAAAAGTATAAGAACTATTTGATCTTGCAGCTTTTCTAATGGCCCATTTAACCCAACGTTTTCTTAATTGGCCCATGATCAACAATGTACTCGGCACCTAACGATTAACAAGCTTCCTACATACAGATAAGTATCATGCAATCAATTATTTAATGTCTGCCGGCTATATTCGTCGAGAGCCAACAGCAGCAGCATAAGGGTGATGCGTGGCCGAAGAAGCGAGACAATGGCGTCAGGTTTGCTTGTTGTCAATTGAACGCAGAGTTGCGGTGAATATTCGCAATTTGCCGTGTTGCGATTAAGTTTTTGGCTTAAAATAGACGCATTCCTTAATCATTATAACAGAATCCAAAGATCAAAAGGAATGACCCCCAGCTAGAGGCTTAGGAGCATGACTGCCGCTAATATTTATTGCATCCGACGAATTGCAGTTCAAAATTATATCGAAAAAAAAAACAACAAACAGCACGATAGACGAAAGCTGATGGTCGACTTGCGAGCGTGATAAAAGGCGAATCAGTTTATTATTTTTTAATTAATTATGGCGTGGCAGGCGTTCAGAGTGGCGTAGTATGACAAATTGACTAAACATCCGGTGGGCGTTTAACACTTTCTGGTGATTCTCGATCGATCTGATTTATATTTTCAAGGATGCGATCTCAGAAAAACAGAACAAGAACGAGAAGATCAAAGCGAAAAGAACTGAGTGATTTCGACTAAATTATTATTAATGATGGAATTCCAAAGACCTTGAACCTTTAAGAAGAAGTGGTCCTAGCTCTTCCCCTTGGGTGAGCGTTATATTTATCTTCCCATTTACTAAGACGTGTTCCGAGAACTCAAGCCTTTGGATCATAATCGAAGGAGATCATTCACTCGACAACATGTTGGAATAAAGAATAATCGCTTTCAATCGAAATTCCATATCGACTTGATTAACTTTCACTATACTTATCAGTTACAAGTACAGCTTCAATATGACCTGTGACATCTAACTTCATGATTATAAAACACCCTTCGTCGTGATTATCATCAATTAGTCGGGAGATTTAATTACATGCACACTTTGTCAAATCATACGGAGGAAAAATTATTGTCATTAGCGTAATTAGCTTCATAAACGTAGATTTGAGAACTTCACAGCAAACCGCGCTTGATAGAGGAATTCATTTTGCTAATGATTAGATACAATCTAAGGCAAGTCGTTAGATCTGGATTAAAGATACTTAATTATTCAGTATATTACAGGTTGCTAGTTTTTTAAGGACGAGTTTATTTCTTTTTAATACTTTTTAATTCTTAGTGTCGGTCCGTGTTCTAAATGTGTTTTTAGCTACATGTATCTGACGTTAATTTGGATGTAGAGATAACTCGATAAAGCTCAAGTTTAGTATATTATTCCTTAAACTTTGCTTATATATAATTTTGTTTGTGTTCAAAAAGTAATGGGAATTTTCACCTTTTTGGAAGGAATTGAATATAAATAGGAATCGGTGATGAGGCGTAAACGTAGACGTAATCTTCAACAAAGCTTATGTATTCACTTCATTGGAGCTACACTTTAGGGTGAAGTTGGGCTTCAACAAAGAACCCACTTCCGCTTGAACTTCTACATCTAGTTGAAGTCTCTTTTTCGATGTGTGCACTGTTTTAGAGGCAGTTAACTTCTGCGTTATGCCTCGAGATTGGAATTGAAAAGTCTTCGGGCTTCATTTACTCTACATTTTCCAGACATCTTTGACGTTGAACCTGTAGATGCCAAACTAACCCCATGTTGCCATAAAGTCTGTACAGTGTTTTGTTATTCTGTTATGTATTCTTACCTACCTTAAATCTAGCTTTAATCTTAACATCCTAAATGAGTTTTCGCTGTTTTTTTGTGAGCAGTATTTTTATTTATTTTATTTATTTATTTATTAATGGCATAATGTACAGATAAGACAAGCATAGTCTTTTAAAGATGTACAAACTTTATGTTTGTCGTTTAAGAGTCGTGAATGGGGCAACACGCAACACGTTAAAGACATCTTCAAGTGTAGAATTTATTTTATTTTCTTTTTACATATTCACTACACATATTCAATTAAAATGAAGTGCGGTATTTGCAATTTAAAAGTGGAAAGAAATGATATAAAGATAAAGTGTTCATATTGCAATGAATATTATCATGCGAAGTGCGTTAAATTAGATAAGCGAGACATTGAGTTCTTTGAAAAAAGTAAACAGAGCTTTAAATGCACCGGCTGCATCTCCCAGCGATCATATTCATGTGACATCCATTCAAGATCAAAGTCCTCCTTGCACCTCTCCCCACACACCCGCGGCATCGACGTCATCACATCTGTCATCATTGTCTACGGACACTGTAACGCTTCAAACACTGTATAGTGAGATCATCAAATTGCAAAAGTTAAACTCTGATGCCCTGACAAAAATACAGTACTTAGAGCAGTCCAATGTGACGCTTACGCGGAAGGTCGAAGCACTCGAGGTAAAACTAAACATGCTGTGTCAAAAAGAGAAACAGTGCGAGGTGGATATCATTGGTTTGCCTAATGTCGATAAAGGGAATGTCACAGAGAGAGTGGTGAAACTTTTCAATGACGGTGTTGGAGAGCATATCATCTCAGCCGATTTCGACCACTGTTACATCAAGAACATCAAAAAAAAAGATAACTTCAATAATAAAGTGGTATGTGTCAAATTCTCTTCGTTGTCAAAAAAAGAGAATATTTTGAGTAAAATGCGATCGCAAAAGATCAAACTGCACTCAAATATATTCGACGATGAACGCGTAAACAAGGGCAACAACAACAACAACAGCAACAATAGGAGAATCTTCGTTAATGACTCCCTCACTTATTTCACTCGGTCGCTTCTTCAGAAGGCAAAGCAATTGAAAATGGAAAACCAATTGAAATATGTCTGGGTAAAAAATGCCACTGTACTAGTCAGGAAGAATGAAGGCGGTAATGTTTTTAAAATTGTCAGCTTCGAGGACTTTCAAAAATTGTAACTTAATTTTCTTTTATTTTACTATTAAATGTTCAACTTATTGAATTCTTCTACCAGTCCTCATAACAATATACATACTTGTAATTCTAATTGCCTTTGTATAAGTCATCCTGATCTAAATTGTTTTTCTAAATTTCAAATAGTTCATCAGAATATCAGAAGCATTAGAAAAAAATTTGATTTGTTCTATTCGCATCTCTCCAGCTTAGATCATTTACCAGATCTTATTTTTCTTTCAGAAATATGGATCTTTCACTCTGAAATAAATAACTTTTATATCCCTAATTACACATTTGCAGCGACATGCAATGATGCTTACTCTTCAGGAGGTTTAGCTGTCTTCTTTCGTAGTGACTTGAAATGCACTATCAACAACTTAAATTTAGTTAGTGCTGATATTATCAATGTGGATTGTGATATTTCAGGTGTACAGTTTTGTTTTATTGGCGTTTATAGACTACATAGTTCCTCTGTAAGGGTGTTTCTGGATGAATTTTCTGTTTTTCTGGATAGCCAAACGTGTAGTAACATGGTTTTGTTAGGCGACTTTAACATTGATATACTACAGAGCTCATCCACTGTTGATGCCTACCTTTCATTATTATCTTCGTTTGGATTTGAGTCCTTATTGAACGAATGTACCCGTACTAGTTGTAACTCTAACTCTTGTTTGGATCATATATTTATTCGTCAACATAGAAATAACCAAATTGATTACCTGTCTGCCGTTTATGATCTTAAAATAACTGATCATTCCTTAACAACAATTCAGTTTGATCTAAACCTTCGAAAACATCAGCAATCATATGTTTATGAGCATCAGAGTATTGATTTCGTTGCTTTACGGAGAGTTTTAACTTTTGAGACATGGCACGATGTTTATATTATGAATGATCCTTCCGCTGCCTTCGACCAATTCCTATCACGGCTACAATTTCACATTTTCAATTGTGTCAAAAGAAAAACTAAAAGAGTTAACAAACTAAAACGACTTAAGCCTTGGATGAACACACGCTTGTTGCAAAAAATAGTAAAAAAAAATCAGCTTCGTGCTCACATTGCAAAACATCCCAATAATAGAAGGTTAAAAACCTACTACCATAAATTATGTCGTGAACTAAGAAGTGAGATCCCTATCTGTCGAGACTCTTATTTTAGTTACAAATTAGCTCAAAATATTGGTAACACAAGAAAAGAATGGGGAGTGGTTAATAATATACTGAACAGAAAAAAATTGAACACTGAATTTTCTTTAATTCGGAACGGTGTGACCATTTCTGATCCTTTAGAAATTGCTAACATTTTTAACAAATTTTTCACAAATTTACCCGCATCTGTTCCTTATTCTTCAGTATTGTCCTCGTGCGTCCTCGGTTCCGCATATTCTTGGCTTGCATCTTATTTAAGCAATCGTAGACAAAAAGTTAAAATTGGCTCTTATTTGAGCTCAACGTGCTACACAAATATAGGCGTCCCCCAAGGATCTGTTCTAGGCCCTATATTATTTTTAATTTATGTCAACTCCCTGTTTGTTCAACCCCTAAAAGGCAAAATTACTGCATTTGCTGATGACACCGCACTTTCTTATTCCAGTAACAACCTCCTTGATTTGTATGCAGATGTTAATTCTGACCTTGAAATTCTTCGTAGATGGTTCAGTTCACACAAACTGTCTATCAGCGACAAGACTAAGTTTATGCTATTTAATGTCACCGGTAAAACTTTCGTTGATATGGACTTGCAATACCATTCACCTTGCTGTTTAAGATTTCCTCTCAACAATGTTAACAATAATCTGTGTTTTGTCACTTTTAATAGGCTTGCATGTTGTTCAGTTGATTGTTTCACTATAGAACGTGTAATCAATTTTAAGTATTTGGGTGTAATTTTGGACCACAAACTGAGTTGGATATATCACACATCCTATCTGAAGCAGTATCTAAATGCGGTCGTCAGGCAGATGTATCACCTTGGCCTCTACTGCAATTCCACAGTACTTACTTTAGTGTATAATGGTTTGTTTAAATCAAAACTTCAGTATGGAATTTCATGTTGGGGTGGTACGCACTTTGTTAAAATTCAACCTTTGCTCTTAAAATAGAAACATGCAATACGTATCATACATAAAGTAAATCGCAGGACTTCTACCTTTGAGCTATTCAGAAATCTTAAAATACTTCCTTTGCGACATCTGTATTTCTATAAGGTTCTTAAAATTTTCTTTCCGAGATCAGGTTACACTGCTGCCAGACTATACGGCAGCTATAATCTACGCGTCAATAACTTACATTTTGTCAATGTACCCATTGTAAATATCACAATCTTCTCTAAATTTTATTTAGTTACTGCTTGTCGTTTATTTAACAAGCTTCCAGAGAGACTCAGATGCGAAAAGAATCTATAATTTTTTTTAAAACATGTTCGACTATGGCTTTTATCTTTTAAATATGATACTATTGAACATCTAATTAACCCACTATTGTAACAACACTCTTTTTTTCTGTTATGTTTTTCTTAACTTTGTGAATTTTGTACTTAATTTTGTAATTCATCTCTTTTCACTCTATCTGAATTCCCCATCATCAGTTATATTATGATTATATTCTATTGTTATTAATGGTGCATTCGCCTCTTGTCCTTCTGACAACAGAATGCTCCGAACTATTTCATTCGAAAATACGTCCTTTTATTGCTTATTTTGATTTTTGAATTATATCATATATTATCGATGAAATAAAGATAAAAGATAAAAAAAAAAAAAAAAAATGTATGTGTGTTTAGACTGACACAATTATTTAGTATAAAATTAACATTAAACAAGAAATAAATATACGGAAAATAGATAAAATAAAGAAAACTTATGCAAATAATTAATAATAATATACAATAAATAATTAAATGAGAGTGAGTTATTATTGGTAGCGGTTATTAGCGAAAAAATTGTAAACTTTACGTTTAAAATCATTTGTGTTATTCGTTAACTTGATGCATAGGGGGAGTGAGTTCCAAAGTTGAACGGCATGTACAAAAAACTGGCGGCTACTTGCCATGTATTTGTGTCTCGGCAATATAAGATGTAGGGATCGATAGCTTATTGCAAAATTGATTTTTCGGTATAGATACGTCGGTTCTTTTGTGGTCATAATTTTATGTAATAATAAAATAGTTCGATATTTTAATAGTTCTATTAAATCAGCTATTTTTCTTGTATATTCGGAAATGTGCTCATATCTTCTTATGCCATATACATACATACCTTGCACAACAGTTGAATGCCACTGTCAGTTTTCTTTCGGAATCGTAGTCCATATTCGAAAATAGTTCACAGCCATATAGGATAATTGGGAAAATATAAGTCGTTATAAGTTTACGTTTGACATTTACTGGTAAGAATTGAGCTGTAGGGCTCAGTCCACGGAGAGCGCCATAAACTTTGGAGGTGACTTTATTTATGTGGAGGCTCCAGCTAAGATTGGAAGTGAAATATGTACCTAGGTTCTTAAAATTATCAACAAATTCAATTGGAGATCCATCCAACTACAGTGGGGGGATAGTGAATGGTTGTCGACTTCTGTTCATGATTAATGCTTTCGTCTTTGATGGATTCAGACCTAATCTATTAGCTTTAGACCACATATGGACCTTATTTAGTTCACTTGTTAAGTGATTTACTGCCTGAGAGTAATGTGGTGTAGGAAACATAAAATATATTTGAACATCGTCAGCGTAGATGTGATGATTGCAGTGCATAAAAAATTTCGAGATGTCATTAATGTAGGTAAAGATGATGAGAAAGAAGTGTCGATTTGTTAGGGGGGTAAAGACGGAGAGAGTGGCCAATAAACAGTGAGCTGGACTGTCAAGAGAAAATGAAATGAAAATTACGAAAAGAAGATAGGAAAGGTAATGTAGAGAAGACAAACAGATGAGAGGATCATTCGAAAAGTAGCCGTGACAGCAGACAGGTCGACGAGAAGTAGTAAAGCGAAGAAAGAAAAGGAAAAGAAATAAAGTCAAGCCGAAGAACTAAACTGAAGTCACGTTTTTTTTTTACTAAATCGAATTGAATTGTTTTTGTTTTATTTCTTAATATTGTGAATTCCTTTTTATCGTTTATTTTTTTGTTATTTTTCTTATTAAACGAATTGTGATCTTTTTTTTGAATCTTACTGTGTTTTTTTTTTACTAATCCCCCGATCCCACGTAGCGATTTATCCATAAACTAAAATTCTATTCTACATTAATAAAACAAGAAAATAGAAGAGGGCCTAGGATAGAACCCTGTGGGACACCTGACGTAACTGATAGACGTGCAGAACAATTACCATTAAAGTACACATATTGCGAACGGTTAGAGAGATATGAGTTGATTTGTTTACAGGAGGACATTTGAAACTGAAATTCTGTTGTTAGTTTTGACTGGAGTATGCCATGATCAACACAGTCAAAAGTCTTTGAGAAGTCCAGGAATACCATTATTCCCACCATATCACGGTCAAAAGCGGCCCGAATATCATCAAACACTTTAAGTAAAGCTGTTGTGCAATTGTGCTTAGCGCGAAAACCCGACTGAAACTCAGTGACTAGGTTCGAGCGAGCCAGATGTTTTTTTATTTGTTCACTCACAATACGTTCAAATACTTTACTAAAGAATGGAAGTAAGGCTATAGGACGATATTCGATTTTCCTGGAGGTAGATGCTTTGGGTAATGGTATAATTTTTGCTATTTTCCAACTATCAGGAAAAATTGAAGTAGTGAGAATGGTGTTGAACATACCACATACGTATATGTAATGGGATGGAGCACGAACGGAAGTAATATTTTTATAAAGTTCGGATGAATATCATCCGTTCCTTTTGCCTTCGATTTTACACTAAATATACAATTACCAACAGAAAATTCGTCTACACAAGAAAAGGGCTGTTGCAGGTGACACATTTGTTACAGTTGGTACATTGAATGGGCGATGGACGAAATTGGAGTTTAATCTATTTTGTGCGTTATTGACTCTTTATTTGACTGAATGCCAATCTGGCGAATGTTTTCCCAGAAACTGGAGCTTGAATTACAGTCCCTAAACTTAGTTTTATAATACAGCCTCTTGTTGTTACGAATAAGGGACGTAACAGAGTTGCGTAATTTTTTAAACTCATTTTAAATCGAAGAGCATCTGTATCTTTTCCATCTTGAATATAATAAGTCCCGAGACTTCATAAGAGATATAACCTCCTGTGTTAGCCAAGGAAAGCATGATTTTTTTCTTTTAGTTACTACAGGTACATGTTTTTCAAACAAACTAACAATATATTTAGTGAAAAAGGTCACTTGCAGGTTAACATCATTTGACATATAAATGGAGATAGTCCTCGAATAGAGCAGGTACATTGGTGGCTGTAAAGTTATAATATTGCACCTTTTTGTCTTTTGCAGGATGCGAGTACACATTTAGTGTAATAAATATTAGATCATGGAATGAAAACGCGGGTACAGAGAGTTAGTCATAGAGAAGTATAAGATTTTTGTTAGATGTAAGCAGATGTCAATTCAAGACGGGGAACAATTAGGTTTGAAATGTGTGGGTTGCGTGGTATTAGCAAAAAATAAGCCGAGCGATTCCATAGAGCTCTTAAATTGTCTGTTTTTTTTGTTTAGTATGTTAAGATTGAAATCGCCACACACAATCACATCTGTATATAGAGGTGTAAACGTTTCCAGTACATTGTTAATAAGACTGCAGTTAGCTACATGTGGGGGCATATAAATGCATCCAAGCAGTATTTTATCACCACTAATAATAGCTTCAACGTATTCAATAGAAACACCTGCAGATGATTTTTTTATTATGCTAAATTTTATCGAATTTTTAATGTAAAGGGTCCGCCATCTAACGTTTTTTTTTTCAAGTAGTGCTTATTTCGTGAATGGTAACACTTAGCTCATGTCTGATTTGACAGATAATTAGTTTTATCCTTCCGCTGAACGAATATGGTTGTGTATACGCTTGAACAACGCTTCGTTTTCGCTTCGCTAAGTGGGCCTGCGATCGACTTCCAGAAGACGCCGATTTTGCCAAAAAAAACATCTTTTCAGATGAAGCTCATTTTGATCTTGGCGGGTATGTAAACAAGCAAAATTGTCGCATTTGGGGCACAGAAAACCCGCACGCATACATTGAAAAGCCGGTGCACCCAAAACGAGCCACTGTTTGGTGCGGATTTTGGTCCAGAGGCATAATTGGGCCATTTTTCTTCGAAAATGAGCAAGGAGTGGCCGTTACAGTCAATGGCGATCGTTATCGGGCCATGTTGAACGAATTTTTGTTCACAAAAAATTGAAGAGGAGGATATTGGCAACATTTGGTTTCAACAGGAAGGCGCTACGTGCCACACAGCCGAAGCTACACTCGATGTTTTGCGCCCTGTTTTTGAAGATCGCATTATCAGCCGCAGAGCTGATGTCGTTTGGCCACCTTGGAGCTGCGATTTGACACCGTTGGACTATTATTTGTGGGGTGCCGTCAAAGATAAGTGTTACGCCGACAAGCCAGAGACAATTGACGCTTTAAAGGACAATATTCGTGAAGCCATTGGTGAAATACAGCTGCACACAATTGATAATGTGCTTAAAAATTGGACCGATCGTGTAGGCTACTGCATGGCCAGCCGAGGCAGCCATTTGAATGAAATTATTTTCCATTATTAACCGGAAGGATTGTACTTTCAAATAAAAAAAGAAATTTGAGAAAATATTCAGTAGCTTTTTTTATAGCATTTTCAAAAAAAAAAAAATTATTTGGCGGACCCTATACTTATTGCTGCAAGTGGCGGGCAAAAATCCTCTTCTTCTAGTCCTCGTGGGTGCCCGTTGGAAATCACTAAACATCGGTTAGTGTCAGCTAAGGTCTTACTCGATCAATCATGCACAGTGGACCATTAAGAAAGAGGTAACAACAGATACCTAACTCCCTGGTGGTGTGAGCGAGAGAACCGTGCCGAGGAGTGGAAGGCTGGGGGTTAAACCAGCCCTAACGAGCTCCTTTTGGGTGTTTTGGCAAGGCCCATAGTATTCATGTCTTACCACAGTTGAACTGGCTATGCTGTAGTGGACCTTTTCTACACCGGCTTACTCGTGGGTTCAAAATAGAATCAAAAAAAAAAATAAATAAATAAACAAAAGTCCTTCGGGCCGACTCCCCAAGACTGTCAGAAGACTGAGAACAAAAACGCTTCCCGGACAACGACATCGGAACATCGGACATCGGACATATAGAAAGAGAGGTGCTGCTTTTAGCCGACTAGAAAAAAAGGGCAAGGACAATTGGAATGACAAATAAACAATCCTAAAGGATGTTTTAGTTGGGATCTCAAAGTTTAGATGGAAACGAATATAACGCTGATTAGAGAAAGAGTTTTTTCTTTTTTGATACCGACCAGTTTGCCACCGAGATATTCGAGGAATTGGATACCAAGGTTATGTCCAAATTTTCCTGCCTATTTCTTGTTACGAAGGTTGGCCTATTGCCCCTATTACAAATAACAAGGTCTTTTTCGATAATATAAGTTAGTAATACCTCACCTCTTTTGTTGATGTCGCTACTGTCCCAAATGGTTTGGCGAGCATTCGCGTCCTATCAGGGCCGGTGTTTTTGTACGTTCTGCTTCACTGTCCATCCTTCTGATTGTTGTGGATGGTAAGGGCCCGATGTCGTCGTAGGCCAGGTGGTATGCTGTCTTTAATTGTTGTTAAACCATGTCGTCTCCACTTTCTGCAAGGTGGTGAATGAGGTTGGCCGAAGCAACCTTACTGTGGTAGAGGTTTATCTGGGTTACACGTAGCATTGGAGCTATCGCTTAAGCCTCTGTTACAGTAACATCCAGATCCTCTAAATCAGAGGATAGAGTATCGGATTCCTGCCGAGTTCTGAAGGAGGCTGAGGTGGTGGGAACCATGTCCATTGCCTGCCTCTCGTCCTGTCCATATACCTATAGTCAAGAACAATTCCTATACGGAAAAACTATGCAACAACATCAGTTGTGAATGAGAGATAATCAAAAAGTGCTGACGAAGGCATAACACTCGCAGCATAAGATCACTTCAAAATTCATACTCTCTGTGTGCATTTTCAATATAACACCTTAATGCCATGAAAACAAAAGAGTTACTGTGAACTACAACCAACGCAAATTAAGTCATATCTCTCAAATCCTATCTAGGACAACCACCCCCGAGTAGTAGTGAACGAACACCTTCGACACAAACCAGTGTACTCTTAAACCTGCACGAATTATAAAAAAAAAAAACCAACTTCCTTCGCTTTTAATGTAGGCAGGGAGTCTCTGTTCTGCTACCGGGAAACTGTTCTTTCCGTTTTTTTTTCAACCTCTGTCTTAATGAACTTGGTAGTAGGAAGATTGGGATTTTGCCTCTGCAACAGAAGCAGAATATCTTGTGGGTCGCTGGGTTCCACGGGTGTACGGGCGCGGGCCCTTGGCCTGAGCGGGATCTCGTCCTTCCTTACAAACCTCCGGTTTGGCACCTTCCCACAAATTGTCCACCGCGGCGACAGTGGCCCTTAGAAAGCTTGCAGCGCTGTCGTTATCGCAGGCAATAAGTTTGTAATACCGATAGAGCCAGCCCCTATCGGTCAAACCAAGAATTTTCTTTGCCGGCCTATTTTTGCACATAGAGAGAAGGCTGAGGTTGATCTTACCTTCAAGGATTTTCCAATGCTCATGAGTGATATAGGAGGGCCATATCACATGGCTCCGATCTACGATCACTACAGCTAGATGATCCCTCACATTGAGAGCGGGCGATGTGGCGATGGTCCTATGCCTCTTTGAGGTGGTTGAGGTTTCATCGTGAGATCGAGGCCTTTTTGTTGTCCAGCCACTTCTTTTGGCTGCGGTAGCAGATGCGGAAAGTCCCTTTCTAGGTCGACTCTTCCGCTCTTCTACAGAGTGCGCCATCTCATATGGGTCGATGTAAACTTCGAATAACTTCAACAATTTTCAACCGATTTTCATATGTCATAGCATTTTGGAAACATTTCAGTACAAAACCATGAATCGCTTCATACCAAAAGAACGCGCGGAAATAGTTTCAATGTCCATTAAAAATGAATGCTCGATTGTGCTAACTCAACGTGCGTATCGTGCAAAATATCGTGATCGTGTTGCGCCCAAAAATGATACGTTGTTGGGACTCGAATTTTTTTCAATTTGGTTCTGTGGCAAGCCCTCGTGAGCAATCTGGGCCACGTCCGCGGCTTTCAAACTCATCTATTCAGTCTGTGAAGGCCAGTGTTCAAAAAGACCCAAGTTTGTCCTATCGCCGCCGTTCGCAGCAGTTAGGCATCAGTGGGAATACTTGGCGGAGAATTTTAAAGGATGATCTTCACTTAATTCTATACAAAGTGCAGATAGCTCAAACAAGTTTGCCACAAGATGAGCCACGGCGCTTGGCATACGCACAAAATATCGTTGCAATGATTAATGCTGAGCCGGAGTTCTGGCAGCAAATTTTGATGACCGATGAGGCACATTTTACGCTCTCTAGCTCAGTTAATAAACACCAAAAATCCTCACATTATTCACGAAGAGCCGCTATATGACCAAAAAGTTACTGTTTGGTCCGGTATATGCGCTAAAACCATCATTGGACCGTATTTCTTCAAAGTTGGCGATCGATATCGGTGGTTGTTGGCCCACTATGTGATCTCAAAAATGCGTAAAAAAGGCTTATTTCACTTTTGGTTTCAACAAGAAGGCGCGGCATGCCATGTTGCGGACAAAACAATGAACCTTTTGCGTAAGAAGTTCCCTTGAAGATTGGTGTCAAAAAAGGGCGATATTGACTGCCCTCCGAGATCGCCGGATTTGACTCCTCCAGACTTCTTTCTTTGGGGATACTTGCAAAGCAAGGTGTATACTAACGGCTCGAAGACAATAGAACAGCTCAAAAAAACATTCATGCGGAAATCGCAGAAATATCGACTGAAATGCTCGAAAATATCATGGAGAATGCGCGAAAATTAGCCCATTTTTACATCTGAAATAAAGGCGGCCTTTTAATTGATATTGTTTTCAAAAATTAATCAAAATAAATTGTAAAGGTCTAAATTGAACGAAAATTTTTGAATTTCCAAAATCGGTTGATAATTGTTGAAGTTATTGGAAATGTAAATCGACCCATATAAGATGGCGCACGCTGTAGTTAGAAAAGTCAGTGGAGGATTGAGTTGAAGGACTGCCCACAGTTTGTTTCTTGAAAAATAAGAATAAATAAAAATCGAAAACTGTTACTTTCTATATTAATTTATTCATTTCAGCTCTTTTCTCACTTCTTTTAAATAATTTTCAAATATACATATTTATATATATAGTCCTTATAGAAAAAATTGAAACGCAATAATACAATAAGTACAAGGTTCTCCTCTCATTTCACATTTGTCTTTTGGTTTTTGTTTTTCTTTTGCTTAGTAAAAGGATAAATTTTCCGCAATGAGTATTGTTCTGTTCTTTTGTTTCTCGGGTTGTCTAAATATATAAATACTTGTTGTCTATATGTAAATATGCTTTATACAAGGATCAATATATAATAACGTTTGCATCGGTATTCGACTTGGTTTTTGTTTTTTTCATTAAATATAACAATATAATTGGAAACTTACAAACTCGCCCGCGCACTTTGGTTTTGTCGTAAAATCTCTTCTATTTAACAAGAATTTAGTTTATAGAGGTAAATTGTATAAATAAAATTTTGGAAAATTTCATAGAAAAGAAAACATAAAAAAACGACTTACAACGAAACAATCACTTCCTCGGAATTGTTTTTTCAATATTTTACACAATTGATTTACCTACTTATTTAATAGTTGTATTGGATCTTCCCTCACTTGCTGCTCCTTCGTCAGAGGCTATATGTAACTGCACGCGTACATATATAATATATATTTGGTTTAGTATCGTATCAACAGAGTTGGCTTTAACAAGTTTTTTTTTATTTTTTATTTTTATTTTTTTTATGTACGGTTGTTTCAGGTTAATAAATGTAATAAATTTAATTTCACTAAAAATATATATAAATATCCTATATATACGGTTGTAGGTTTATGAAATCGGAAGGTACTTGTTTAAGAAATATTTTTTGTTCATTTTATTGCTTATAGGTTTAAGTTAAAAAGAATTAAGAGAGGAACTTGAAACACTTAATTAAATTTTTTGGATTTGGTTTAAGGATTTTCGGTTTGTTTTTTTCTTTATTAAGAAAATGGATTTAGGGATGTTAGGATTAAATAAATGGAATAATTATCGTGTAGTGTCTTTAGACTCTTTGGAATTGAATATATCACGAATTGGCTTGAGACCTGGTTATTGATCGCGTCGATTGAACTCTGTACTTGTAGTTAGAAAAAACAACTTAACCATCTGGTAGGTTTGGTAATTGAGTGGTCTGCGTAATATCATCACTAAGACGGGTCTACAAATACACAAATAGACTGGAAGGATGGTTTCTCAATAGAGTAATGGAATGGGCTTGGTTTTTTCGGGATTACAGGTAAAGCTCGATAGAAAGAATCGTGGAAATTAAAATATAAACATGTTCCATGTGAACAGCTTGGAAATTAGTTAAAAAATATTCAAGCTTCAGCCTCTCCAGTTGCTTTACGCATGTATTCCGTTCAACACACTTTTTTGACTAGGAGCTGTTTACATTCGTAAATGGACAAGTATGTCTGGTGAAAAATATTGTCGGACTTTTCCTTGTTTCTGTTTGGTAGCTTTATGTGATGTTGGAATATGTTAAACGATTCTTCACTGTCACTATCTCCGAAAGTGTAAAGGTAAGTAAAGCGAGTTCTATTATCATTGTGTCCAAGAAAGTAAAAATGCCTTCAATTGGAATCAAAAGAAAACAAGATGGGATCAGCTCGTCGGGAGCCAAGCTACAATTCCAGGTCTTCTACTTTGAATTTTACAAACTTTTACCTGGATCTCAGGAACCACAGTAGCTAGGGTTATAAAACCGGTCGCTATGAGCTCAGAATCAAGTACTCTATAACACCAAGTTTCAGACTCATAGCTACTAGGAAAGTTTGGTTTGATATACAGGGTATGTCCTGAAAGTAATGTTAGTAAGTCGATTAAAAATCATTTAATGAACTGATCGTTACAAGTGATTAAAAATCTTCAAAATAGGCTCCTTCTGCGTCAATACCTCGGCTCCAGCGAATCTTCCATCTCTCGAATGCATTGCGGTAGGCCTCCTCCGGAATGTCCGTCGATGCCGCGGTACAAGCTCTTTTGATTCAGTCTACTGTCCCGAAATGCTTGCCTTTCATGGGTGTTTTCAGGCGTGAAAACAAAAGAAGTCCGGGGGAACTACGTCCGGGCTATACGGAGGATGGGAGATCGTTGGTACCCCTGCTTTAACAAGGCAGTCGGAGACAATAAAGGCGGTATAGGCCGGGGCATTGTCGTGGTGCAACCTCCAGTTGCCTGCGATATCTACCCGAATGCTGTGTTTCAGTCATTTGAGGACTTCCAGATAAAATTTGGAGTTCACAGTTGTACCGGGTTATACAAACGATGAACAAGCCCGCGGGTGTCAAAAAACGCGTTAAGCATGATTTTCACATTGGCTTTGCTCATCCTGGCTTTCTTCGGACAAGGGGACGCTGACGTGCGCCACTCCGAAAATTGCCTTTTCGTTTCCGGGTCATATTCAAATACACAAGTCTCGTCACCTGTAACGACGTTATCCAAAAATTCGGGATCACGTTTGCGACTTTTGGTCCTCAGCATGCCAATATGGTTCGTGACGATAACATAAACTTAAGCTTTCGGAATATTTAACATATCGGTCATTAATTGAGCACTCCATCGTCCGTCTGAGTTTAACAGTTCCCTAACTCGCGTGACATTGTCGGTTGTGGTGGTCGCGTATGGCCGTCCGGCGCGGTCCTCGTCGTCGACCTTTTCCCGGCCTTTCAAAAAGGCCTTGTACCACCGAAACACTTGCCCATCTGACAGGACATGTGCTTTGTAATCTGACTTAATTATAGAAACAGTTTCCGTCGCGGTCTTTTCAAGTTTCACGCAAAACTTTATTGCAACTCTTTGTTCTAACGAGCGCTGCATTTTTACTTGTACAAGATCACAAAACAATTCTCATGAATAGGTTCGTCCTCATTCTCCGGATGCTCGGAGCACACTGAGCTGCGGGGCGCTGTTGAAGTCCCCCACTATCAGTTTTAACCCGTCCAATCACGCTCCGAAGTGCATTCACGTCACAACTAAGTCACTGACATTACTAGGTTAAGGGTGGGATAATCTGAGGAGTAAATTCTCCGCCTTAAAAAAATCATTCCCTGGGTCTTTAAATTTCTCGTATTGAGCCTCACTTTGCTAGAATATGACCAACGCTGGATATTTACGAGATCCTCATTTGAACGGGCTATACCATCTTCCATTAGGCCAAAAGACTAACATAGATAAATGAGGATATCGTCCATCGACTTTACAATTTATAATTGAGTCTGAAAAAGCATTTATGAATATAGAAAATAGTAAGGGACCCAATACAGATCCTTGCGGTACACCAGAGTTAACAGAAATATGACCTGATATTCCCTGGCAGCATTTCTGTTCGTATTAAATCAATTGAAGACGATTCGAGCAGCATTGCACCTGATTCCTGATGAACTTGGAATCGAATTATCCCACAACAGTGCTTGGGCTCAGCGGAATAGCGTTTCATCTTCGGAAATTATTTTAATTCGTATTTTATTTAGTCTGTTCCTAGCTGTCTGTTGCATTAATTGTTATTGTGTTGCCTGCTCGGTTTCTGTGACTATTTTCTTGTTTGTTGATCATACGTCTACGGGTCCTCACATAAAATCCAGGCCGAATACGTGATAATTGAACCGTTCCAGCGCAATAAGCTGTCATTAGTGACACTTACAGTAACAAGGAAAAAATTGTTAAGTGTGTGAACAATAGGCCAAGAAAAAGACTTCAATCATCAGTACTTCTATACCGTTGATTCCTTGAGCAGCGTGAAAAAAATTGGATGATAAAGGCAAACATTTTGTCACTGTATTCTTAAATAAAGAAGAACCAAAGCAGCTTCTGTTCTAGCTCGAGTTGGTAGAGGTATAATGCTGTAAACAATTGATACGTTGGGCCCGACCACTGATCAACTTTATAATGAGGACAAAAGGGGGCTATGTTGCAAATTTTAGTCAAGACAAGATCACATTGGTTTCATGGATCTGGAATACATAATAAGAATGATATGAGAATAACCCTTAATGGAATCACACCCACTTTAGGTTATACTGGCGATCAGGACCTTCTGGAATATAGTGAGGAAACAGTTTAGATAAACACGTAAAGACTAATATTTACAGAAAAGGAGATAAGTTTAGAAGTATGAAGAGAAGACTAAATAAGAAGAAAAAATGACTTGACTCAGCCCAAACTTATATGTATCTAACTATACTCGATTTACACTTTATATATTTTCAAATATAGGGGAACTTAATTGACTGTCAAAAACGTTGTAAAAATGGGAATATTGGCAACGCGTGCTTCTTCGCGACGAAGGGACTATTAAAAACAACTATTTTGTCCTGCAATAGTGTGAAACTTGGTCTCTGACTAAGAAGGAGGAAAGTAGATGTCGGGATTTTGAAAACAAGATTTTAAGGACAATCTTTAGTGGAAAATAGAACTCGACGAACACTGTAATTAAAATGGCTCGAGTAATTAAATCGCGTAGATTAAGATGAGCATGACACGTGGAACGAATGGACGGAAAGTGGACGAAAAGTCAAACGAACAATGAGTGAAAAACGTGACAGAAAGAAAACCAGCACGAAGGCGGCGTATAGGGAAAAGCTGCCCGCTAGGTGGCGTCTTGTCTCCGCTGTTATGGTGCATGGTGGTCGACTCTCTGCTAGATGCTCTCAATGCCTCTGGAATCTATGCCCAGGCCTATGCGGATGATGTTGCTGTTCTCTCTGTCGGCTCATTTTTGGCGAATGTCTGTCTCAAAGCGCAGACGGCGCTAGACGTGATCGAAGACTGGTGCACGAGAAACGAGCTGTCGGTTAATCCTCTTAAGACTGATGTCGTTCTCTTCACGAGAAGGAGGAAAACAACTGGCATTACTCAGCTGGTGCTAAAAGGCATCTCCATCCCGATATCCAAGGAAGCTAAGTATCTGGGAGTCATTCTAGATAGCAAACTTCTTTGGTCAAAACATGTTGAGTCCAAAACCACCAAAGCGCTGTCAGCTTTCTGCAATGCAAAGGTGCCTTTGGCAAAACATGGGGCTTATCGCCGAAAAAGGTCCTTTGGATCTACACGGCAATGGTAAGACCGATAATCTCATATGCATCGGTTGTTTGGTGGAGCAGGCTAACACGCAAACACGCTTTGGCTTCACTCACCAAACTCCAAAGAGCGGTCTGTCTCAGCTGCACTGGGGCTTTCCCCAGCACACCGGGAGCTGCTCTAGATGCTATGATAAATCTTTCACCCCTTGACATATATATCAGAGGGTGTGCACTGAAAACTATTTCTCGCCTAAAGAGAAATGGTCTTTGGTACAACTCGCATTGGAGTGAAAGTGCACTTGCGGGAGAAATATCCTACGACCCCTGTCTCATGGAAATGCTTTCTGACGCAATGACACCTGCCATCCTACTGCGCTGTAATTACACAGTCACATTTCCATGGCGTCAGGACTGGCTTTGGCCAGACATTGAACCTGGAATGGAATGTCTTCGCATTTTCACAGATGGCTCCAGGACTGGGCAGGGATCCGGCGCTGGAGTTTTCTTTGAGCGCGAAAACATTCGACTGCACTTCTCGTTAGGAAAATATGCGTCTGTCTTCCAGGCGGAGATTTACGCAATCCTAATGGCCATGTTGTGAAACACAGATGGAGGGGAAAAAGCATATATGTCTGCAGTGACATCCAAGCTGGACTCAAAGCTGTGCCCAATCCTTTATTCAATTCCAAACTAGTGCATGAACTCAAGACCTTTTTGAACAAAGTCGGAAGACTAAATTCACTTAGGCTTGTATGGGTTCCAGGTCACTCTGGAATCCCAGGAAACGAGATCTCCGATGAACTCGCTAGAAGAGGCTCAGAGAAGAGTTTGTCAGGACCTGAACCCGCCTTAGATCTACCTGCTTCCACGGTAAAATCTGACATCCATGACTGGGTCTTTAACATACACAGTCGCAGATGGAGGGAATATCCAGGATGCAGGATGACTAAGCGCGTACGCCCTGATGTCTGCAAAAAGTCCGCAACATTTTTCTTATCCTTAAGGAGAAATGATTGCAGAAGGCTATCGGACGTCATTACGGGCCATTACACTTTTGCCAAGCATCTCTACGTGCTTGGCATCAGTGAGACGTCTACCTGTGCTGCATGTTGCTAGGAGGATGACACAGCAGAACACTTTCTCTGCGACTGTCCCGCCTTCGCTCGCGCACGGTGGCGCACCCTTGGGGCCGACGTGGGTGGTGGGTGCCGAATCTCTTAGCTCCACATCACTGAAGCTCCTCCTCACTTTTCTCCGGACAACGGGGAAAATACAATAAACACAAGGTGTCTGTCTGGTAGTACAATGGACCAGTAGTACTTGTGTCTGAGTGCTCCAACAGATAGTAGAAGCCTTAAACAAAAAAAAAAAAAAAAAATATGGAAAGGCAATTTAGGAATGAACCTAGAAGACTTGAAAGAAGTACGCTCATGACAGGGAGGCTTGGCGAAAAGCGGTCAATGGGGCTCTGAATGGCAGGTTATAATAAAATGTCATGATGTGGAGATGCACCGATATGGTTGCCTAATCATGCCAAAAAAAAATCTCTAAAATCTCTAACAAAGCGCCACGAAAATAGAGGGTGTCAAGCGGGAAATTTTCAACTTTAAATTTGGTTCGTGCGCGTCGCAATTTTTGTACTCACTTCAATTTACGCAGACTAAGTGATGGTCCGAGCAACTTATCTGGTCGTGGGTGCAAACGTTGAACAGAACTCCTCAGAGACCATCAACATCAGCAGCGGTCGTGGAAAAGAACAATTCGACAAATTATGTGAAATCTGCGTAAATCCATAGGAGAAAGTGTGGCCTCTATTTTGAAAAAAAATTTAATGTTTCACCCATACAAAATCCAAATCCTGCAAATTCTAAAGGAAAGCGACTATCCTTTGCTTGAAACCTTCGCAAGATCAATGCTCGAACGTTTTCGAATTGCAAGAACGCTGGGCAACATATTGTTTAGTGATGAAGCACATTTTCGTATCGGCGGCTACACACGTACGTAACTTTCGTTACGGATGCCCAAACAACCCTAGAGAATGCCATCAAATACATACGTTAACATTGCCCCAAAACGACAGTATGGTGTGCCATTTCTGCTGGAGGGTTAATTGGCCATTATTTCTTTAACCAACAAGAGACAGTCACTGCTTGGTATACGATGGACGAGTTTCTATTGCCGCAACTGCAGCTGTTCCCCGGTCAAAACAAACAGAACGCTATTTCAGCAAGATGGTACTACACCACATATAGCTAGGATCTCGATGGACGAGGTGAGGGCTATTTTCCTGCACAAATTGATCAGCAAGTATGGAGACATACCCTGACCACCTCGCTCTCCAGATCTCACACCATGCGACTTTTTCTGGGATACCCCAAGAAGATACAAGAGAATATTCGCCGCGAAACTGCCGCCATTGAACTAGCTCTTTATTCACTCGCTATTGCAAATGTGAGGGTCCGGCAGCAAGAGTGCCTGGAAAGAAACGGGCGTCATTCAGAAGATATTGTTTTTAAAAAATAACATCCGCAACATGACTTCTGGGCCCAAATTTCTGCAAAAAAAAAAAAAACTTATCGATAGTATGCAAAAACGATTTGAATGCTAAGGGCGTCGCAACTGGATTCTTATGTACCACCCGGAATTTCGCTTATTTCGTTATACGAGTATGATGTCGGGAAGCCTTGCAAATGCAAATTACCTCAACCTTCTTGATCAGCTAGATGCCCAAAATGATAAGAGGCCTGTCTTGAAGAGAATATTTTTCCAGCCTTCCAGACTCTCTCTTCTGGGAAGGAATATTGATGTTGGAGAAACGCTGGATCAAGGATGTTAAAGCCAAGGGAGATTAAGTAGAAAAATAAAATCCAAATCGCGTTAATCCTTTGACCGCATTCGACGTATCAGAACGTCATGCATTCATTTGGCCAAAGTCGAACATGACGTTCTGATACGCCGCTGAAGATGAGACAATATTTAACATGTTCATTCTTGTTTGCAATGGGAAAAAATAATTTCATTATCAAAGTGGACCTTGTGCTATACTGACCCATAGTGTCACAAATTAGCGACATATTTTTTGAAAGTGATAGTGAAAGTTTAATTGAAAAAAGTGATTTAGGTCAATCTGACGAAGAATTGTTTAGTGATTACAGTGATTAAAGTTTAGATGATGAAAACTATAGCAATGATAGTGAGATAAAACCAAGATGCAAAAGACGTACAAGATACTTATCAAGCACTGATAGTGAATCTTCTCCCTCGGAATTATTGTAGATCAATGGATTTGGGAAGAAAAAGACAATCTATCTAATGTAAAACGGTTTCGTGAAGTGCCTGGAATAAATCCTTTGTGTCTGCGAAGGCTAGGTGCTAATCCCAAACCTTTGGATATTTTGAATGAAGTCCTAAATGAAGATTTTTGGAATAGCATAGTGGAAGAGACAAATAGATATGCCAGAAAAGAAAAGTTTTAGAAAAAAAAGAAACGAAAGGTGGGTGGCCATAAATTCTAACGAACTAAAAGCCCCCACAATTGGGGGCTCAACCGGGATCCGACATACACTTAAATGAGTATGCGGAGAGGAGGAACATATAGAAAACGAGAAAAGGAGTGAGTCGTTAAGTGGACGTTGTAAGGAGAGGTAGAAGTTAAGAAGTAGAAATAGTTAAGTTGAATTGTGAGATAGAAAAATAAATATTTAATAACCGAAATAGATTGTGTTTCCGTTTCCCCAACACCACATATATTGCATTATGCATTTTGATGGCTCAAGTGAAGAAACCAAAGTTGGAAATTTATTGGTCAAAAAGTACTCCAATTTTTTCAAACATTATGCCACGTAATAGGTTTTCGATATTTCATCTTTCTTGCATTTCACAGATAGTGAAAAACTGAATACAAACGAAAAAATAAGAAAGATAAGAAATATTGTGGTTTACCTAAATAATATATTTTCTTACCTTTATACTCCAACTAATGAAGTATCTCTTGATGAAGCGCTAATGAAATTCAGAGGTCGAATAAGTTATATTAAATTTATTGCCAGCAAAAGAGCACGTTTCGGTATAAAATTCTACAAACTCTGTGAATCTTCATCTGGTTATTGTTCTCATTTCAAAATCTATGTCGGCCAAGATAAATTAACGGGAAGTGACATACCTGCTTCTGAGAGTGTAGTCATGGAAATGGTTCAATCTATTTTAAATAAAGGCTACACGCTGTACATGGATAACTGGTATTCATCGCCTCAATTATTCCTAAAGCTGCTGAAATATGATACGAATGCCGTTGGAACTGTTAGAAAAAAAATAGGAAGATTATGGGAGACGCGATCGCCCCTCAACACCGTCTCCTCCTGACTGAATTTTTTATGGAGGCGAGTAAGAAGTCAAAGCAGCAAACGAAGGTGTCTGAGAGAATCAAGTGGTATAAGCTGGATAAAGGAAAAGGCGAAGCTTTTATTACCAACATGAAAAACTACCTCTTTTCCATTATCGATGAGGTCGGTAATGAGGAGTGCAGAGCACAAGACATGTGGGATTCCCTACAACAATGTGGCCTGGAGAAAGCCAAATCACTGCTCGGAACATCTAAAGGCCCCTGCCAACAAAGAAACCTGCTGGTGGACAGACGAAGCCAAAGCAGTGATACACGAAAAGAAAATGGTTTCCAAGCTTGGTCAAAGTGCTCTTCTACTAATAGAGAGGAAAAAGCTCGCCGTGAAAAGGTATATAGATATTGCAAAGGTATCGCGAAGAAAATGTGCGCCGAATTCAAAGCGAAAAGCATGGAAGGCCTCTATCAGGAGTTGGAAGAAATATCCTCTTCCGCGTCTGACAGGAACCAGGCTACCCAGGAGCTTCGACAAAGCAATTTGAACAAAGGAGCAAATATCTTTAAGATAGCCGCACAGAGAAGAAAAAATGCTCAGGAGATTCGTTTCCCAAAGTTTATTAACAATGCTGAAGGCCAACCTTTGTGGAAGACGAAAAAAATCTCCACAGATGGCGACAGTATTGCGAGGAACTTCTGAACGAACAGTTTCCCCGAGTGTACTTTCCAAGAGGCGCCCCGAATCATGCCGAAATATCCGACATCACAGTCGAAGAAGTTCGGTACGCGGTTAAAAACTCCAAGAAAAGAAAAGCTGTTGGGCCGGACGGGATACCCTCTGAGTTCTGGAAAAAGATGGGAGACATCGGGTCTAGATGGCTCATGGTTCTTATCTCCAAACTTATGAGAGGCGACACTATGCCTAATCAATGGAGGGAAAGCTATCTTCTTCCTTTGCACAAAGCAAAGGGTGATAACTACCGTTCTGTCAAGCTGATGTCGCACACCATGAAGATCGTTGATCGGGTATTAGATAGCCGACTACGGAAAAATAATACGACTATCTGATGACCAGTGCGGGTTTGTCTCGGGTAAATCAACGACAGCATAAGGGTCATGATGGAAAAGCATCGTGATTCTTCAAAGGACTTGCATATGGTGTTGGTTGATTTCGAGAAGGCCTTTGACCGGCAACGAAGAGATCTTTTATGGGTAGCCCTAAGACAGAAAGGAGTTCCAGAAACCTACGTGCGAGTGATCATGGACGTGTACAAGATAGTGTTGGGTTACTCATACAAGATGCACTACAAACGTCCCATACATCACTACAAAAATGTCGCAAGACCTCAAAAAAATTATTTGTACCACTTCAATTCTTGTCATAGTCAGAGGCACCTCACGACTTTTGCATTAGTACAATACATATTGCAAGCTATCAATGGGACATGTGACAAGATGTAAAGGGTGTATTTTATAGAGGTATAGAACTTTGAAATGGAATAAAACAAAGATGATTTTTTTAAATTGACATGAAATTGACTTTATTCGAAAGATAATCTTCTGACATTATAATTTAAATATAATTTCTGGCATATGACTGCCTAAAACAAGATTGCTCACTTTTGATTGAATGGATACGTCAATAAA
Source organism: Merodon equestris (assembly GCA_958301585.1). Taxonomy (NCBI): domain Eukaryota; kingdom Metazoa; phylum Arthropoda; class Insecta; order Diptera; family Syrphidae; genus Merodon; species Merodon equestris. Next base: position 120,946,560 of record OY284415.1, read on the forward strand.
CAAAACTACCGTATTTGGAGTGATGATAATCCTCAAGTGTATGTTGAGACACCGTTACATCCACCAAAACTGGCTTTTTGGTGTGCTTTATGGGCTGGTCCGTACTTCTTTATAAACGATGCTGGCCAGAACGTTACAGTCAGTGGTGACCGCTATAGAGCGATGATTACTGAGTTCTCCGTTCATCAATTGAACAACCATGATGTGCAGGAGCTGAGGTCTCAACAAGACGGCGCGACATGTCACACAGCTCGTGCCACAATTGATTTATTGAAGGAAACGTTTGGTAACCGCATAATTTCACGTTACGGACCCGTGAATTGGCCTCCAAGATCCTGCGATTTAACGCCGCTTGACTATTTTCTCTGAGGATATGTGAAGTCGCTAGTCTACGCCGATAAATCCGAAACGATTGACCACTTGGAGGACAACATTCGCCGCGTTATTGCCGATATACGGCCACAATTGTTGGAAAAAATCATTGAAAATTGGACCTCCAGATTAGACTACGTTCGAACCAGCCGTGGCGCTCATATACCAGAAATTATATTTAAGTTATAATGTCAGAAGATTATCTTTCGAATAAAGTCAATTTCATGTCAATTTAAAAAAATCATCTTTGTTTTATTCCATTTCAAAGTTCTATACCTCTATAAGAAACATCCTTTACCTCAAATGAGGTGGGACAATGTACCACTTCACTCCCCCAAATGAGTACCTCATACAAACTCAATAAAAATGCATGTCCTACCCAACACTAGTACAAGAGAGCAACGACAAGAGTAAGATGCACCGCAGGAGTCACCGAAGAGTTCGCAATCAAAGTCGGTGTACACCAAGGGAGCGTCCTCAGTCCACTGCTCTTTATAGAAGTCCTTGATTGCTTGCTTGAAGGAAAAGTGACGGACCCCAATATGCACGGGCTATTCTTTGCTGACGATGGAGCCATTATAAGTGATGATCAGGCGTCCCTACAACGAGCACTTGATGTGTGGGTGGACATTTTTGAGGGACACGGGTATCGTATTAGTTCAAAGAAGACAGAGTATCTGTGCTGCCCGTTCTCTGACGCTCATCAGCCTATTCCAGACATTTACTTGAATGGAAGAGTGCTTCCCAAGTGTGAAAAGTTTAAATATCTGGGATCTATGATTAATAAAGAAGCAACTTGTAATGACGACATCAACCATCGCGTAAGCGTAGGGTGGATGAAGTGGCGGGAAAACTCCGCCATCTTCTATGATCGAAAAATGCCCCCTAAGCTGAAAGGAAGGCTCTACACTTCAGTTGAACGTCCGGTGCTCACATACGGTTCACAATGCTGGACAATGCACAAAAAGTATGAGAGCAAATTAACGGCAGCTAAGATGAAGATGATTCGCATGACAGCGGGAGTAACAAAGCGTGACAGAATTAGAAGTTCAAAGATCCGAGGAAGCCTCCACGTAAAAGAAAGATAGAGCGCGACCGTCTCAGTTGGTATTGCCATGTTCAAAGGAGAGATCCTTTGAACCCCGTCCAAAAGGCGATATCAATCAACGTTCCAATTTCAACACGCAAAAAAGGCAGGCCGAAAAACAATTGGTGCAAACAAATGCAAAAACACCAGCATTTGATTGGCCTCAGCGGTGAAGTAATCCCAAACCGGGAAGCCTGCCGCTACTTTCTGAGGTCAAACCAGCGGACCCCACAAGCGGACCAGTAGGAATGCAGTTAAGTGGGAAGGTTATGGTCCTACACTTCTGACCATAACGACGCCGGAAAAAAGGAAAAGAAGAAGAACAGGCGAATAGTGTAATAAAATTGGGAAGAATAAGGTGGGGAGGGCAAGTAGAACGAATGGACAGTGGACAGTAAAAATTGGAAGGAAGAAATTAGGTTTCGAGTGGCGAATAGAGTAATAAAATCGCGCAGGCTAAGGTGGGCAGCACATGTAGAACGAATGGACAGTGGACAGTGAAAAGAATAACAGCGAATGAAAAAGAACGCCAGGAAGGCCGCGCTGTAGGTGGGAGTACAATATAAGGATGGACCAAGAAGAGATGAGAGATAACTGCTAAACACTCATGACCGGGACGTTTGGCGAAGGGTTGTTAACGAGGCTCTGAACTTTCAGGTTCCAAATGGCCGCTAATAAGTCGATAATCGAAAAGATGTATTTCGCGCACTCAATAAGCAGTTCTTTATCACTGGCAACAATAATTTGACTTATTAAGTCATATGATGTCCGGTGCGAATAAAATGAAAAATATTCTAAAGAGGGAATCAGGTCTACCAGTTCACGATCAACGGCTCTCAAAACCAGCTATCCCAACCAATATAAGGTTATTTTAACATTTTTGTTTCTTTTTTTTTTCTCTTAATATAAAACTCTAATTGATCTCATCATTACATGTCTTTATCGTTATAATTGCTTTTTTTTCATAAAATTTCTGTTTTTTTTCTTTTTCTTTTTTTGGTGAAAATCCTATTCTAAAATTCTAATAGTTGTAAATCTTTGTTCGGGCAGTTAATGTTTATTTAAATAGTGATTTGTTTAAATGTGGTTTAATATTTACTCTCCCATTTCATTATAATTAAATTTATATTTCTCTATGGTTTGTTCATTATTATTGTTCATTTTTCTCGTTTTTAATTTATTGATTTTCTCCTTAGAATAATTGTTTAAGTTATTAAGCGCTATGGAAGTCTGTTTATTATTTTTAATTATATTTAACAAATTTCTCTCTCTATGTATATTTATGTATATTTTTAACAGTTTATTTGTTTATACAAAAACAAATAATTCAAGGAGGCGGACAATTCAAAAGAAAAAATCTAAGGAAAACGGGGGAAATAAATAAACTTACTATCGAGGGATCAACAAAATAAAGCTTACGTTTCACTCGTTGTGCTAATCGATTAAATCAAATAGAAAACAACAACATTCACAAATAAATACATCCACTTGTCATGTATTCGAATCAGAATTCAGTCGTAAAAGTTCAATAACAAATTTCTCTTTTAGGTACAAAATTTACACGAGATCATCATCATCATCACAATACTACTTTAGTAGTCCTTCGACTCTTGTTATTTTTCTTCTTATAATTAAAATTAAATAAATAAATACGAAATAAGGTTCACAACGTGGGAAGGGAGCACAAACTAATCGCGTTGTCCATGTAAGTCTGACGATCTATTTAGCCTATATTGGATAACCTGACTATTTACATGAGCTTATGTAAATTATAAATAGGGATAGTGATAGGATTTATTCCTATACAGTCCATCGATGAGTCCCGAGTGCGTGAAGCCTTTTATCGTCCATCGTCATCATCGTTCACCATGCAAAAACAGAAAAGAGAGAAATGAAAAATCGCATGTTAGTCAACTGATTTTACATTTTTCAAAATATTCATTGCCACGTCGATGAAAATATAATAGAAATGAAAATATATATTTTTTTAAAACAAATGTCCATTACGTTAGGATAACCAAAAAAGGATATAACACAGTAGTATTCATAGATAGAAAAAAAACAAACAAAAACGTCCTCGAGTTCATTGAAATGCGTTTTTAAAAAAAAATATTTTACAAAAACTCAAAACGTTCAAAAGACATTTGTATTTTGCTTTTTTTTGTTTTTTGGGTATATTTTCTCTAAAAAAAAATGGAAAAAAAAGTAGGAAAGCTTATATAAAATACATTTTTATAAGACTTTTGTTTTATATACATTCATTTAGGTTTAAAAAAAAATTAAAAAAAAATCTCACCTTCATCCAGGCATAGTTTATTGTTTTGTGGTTGATTTATTGTTACTTTGCTTGTGTTTTCTTATTTGCCGTTCTCATTTCGACAGACCTTACGTGTAGAGTGTGGAATGCATTTGGATCGTCTGGGTTACTTCGGAGAAGTGAAGAATGAAAAAAAATCTTTATTGCCACGTAATAAATATCGCCGTAAGGTCTGTTGAGGAGCGAAGCGCAGAGAACGTTTACATTTTTTGCTATACTTTTTTTTGTTTGATTTTTTATTTTAATTTTTGTCCTAGAAAAAAAAATAAAAAAAAAATATTCGACCCGGAGTTGAAGGTGTGTGACGACGGTAGGAAAAAAAATCGATGGATAAAGGATGGACAGTGTGAAGAACAGGCCTGTTTTTTGAGCACCTTGAGACATCAGGTAGAAGGAGTAAATGATCAACTGTTACCAGTGGTTATGATCTCTCAGGTTGTTGGAAACGTGCAAAGAAATTGGTGCTTTTGGGTCTGCGGTCGAGGGCCTATGCTGCATTGGTTTTCTCATGAAGATAATCGTAACTGGCATTTGCGTTAAAACGTGCTTTTGAGTATGCGTTTCGATGCGGCGTCTATAGTTAGTTTGGGTTGGTTAATTGAATTAGGGCGTTTCCTGGGCTTATTTTTGAGCTCGAATAGAATAAGAATGGGGCATTTCTCGAACGAGGAATTCTTTTTTTAGGTTCGGAGGCAGACGTTGTAAACAAAATCAGAACTAAAGGATTACGGCCAGAGCATTATAGGTGGAAGATATCAGCAAATAATAAGTGAAAAATTGGGGGCGGTATCGAAAAAGTCGAAAATTTAAGCAAGTTGGCCAAATATTATAAAAAAAAGTATAAAAGGACCTATTTCCTGGTCGAAGTCCATCAAGTCGTGGGTAAGAAAGCCATGATCAGGAAGATCACGAGAATATACAAGGCTATCACCGGATGAAGCAATGCGCAATCAAATTGATCATTTTCTAATAGATAGAAGGCTCTAGACTAGATGCCTAAACCCAAGTCCACAGAAGCGGAACACAGGAATGTATAAAAAAAATTCAACGCTAGGAACCTCGTGTCCGAAATTTGTGACGGGTTTGCCCCAATAGATGGCATGGAAACTAACGACTAAACCAGACAGGAAGAAGCAGTATGGTCAACAATAAAAAATGTTTTAAAGGAGGCAGCGGAAAACAAACTCGGCTATTGTAAAGCCTCTAAACGAAAGGCTTGGTTCGATGAAGAATGCGAGGAAAAGTAAAAGCTTGTGATTTTCTAAGACTTCAAGCCCTGGAAAAGAGCGAAGCGATCACGCGCAAAACGTTTCAAACCCTAGGAAAAAAAAGTCAGCTATTTCCTTCGGGATAAAAAACGACAACGGCAAAGGAAAAGTTTGCTGACATCCAGGAAGAATGTGCGTCTAAAAAATCGAGAGCCTATGCGAAAAGGACACCAGGCCAGATCAGGCAACAATAATGGGGAGCTCGACAATGAAAACGTTGCCGCCCAATGGAGGAGATATTTCGATAAACTGCTGAATGTACATGAAGAGCCAGCAGCAATGGGACACGGTCTTATCCACACCGGCTTAAGATTAACAAGGCCGCAGGAATCCACCTAGTACCATCAGTATTAATAAGAAAGAGGGATTGACGGAGCAGTTACATGGGCTCATCACAGCTAAATGGAACAATGAAACTATCCCCGAGGAATGGAAGAATTCGGTTGTCATTTCCATATTTAAAAGAGGTTACCCCAACGCAATGCAACAATTATCGAGAGACTGTATCAAGTTGTTACAAGGCATCCTATGATATTGGAAACTATAAGTGTGACCTCAGGCCAACCGCCCGACGAGTGGGCAGATTTTCATTGTACAACAGCTTTTAGAAAAGAAATAAGAATTTCACGAAACAGTCAACGGCTAAACTTAAATATCGTGCGGGCGTGAAATTCTTCGATTTGGAGCGGCTAACCCTAAGAAGATTAATCTGAAATTAAGAAAAGGTTATGGACCTCTTCGATATCAACCGCTCAAAAGTGGCTGCCCATCCCTCGAAGATGGCCTACGTGAAGGACGGCCAAAAACCTGAATTACAATGGAAGCCATCGAGAATGCATGATATCATGATGAACGATAGGCGAGTGAAGGTGAGTAAGATAGGGATGTGAAATCTCAGTCCGATCAAAAGCAGCAATCGTTGGTCCGATTCAATAGGGATTCAACCGATTTTGTGTGGTGATTTGTCACCACGGATGAGACATGGGTCCACCACTACACGCCAGAAACGAACCAGCCGTCCAAGCAGTGAATGGAAGCCGATGATTCAGTGCCAAACAAAACGAAGTCGATCGAATCTGCTGAAAAGGTCCTTGCCACTGTGTTAATTGCGTTAATTATCTCACGAAAGGCAGAACAAATTCAGGCGAATATTACTCCAACCTTCTTGACCAGCTGGATGCCAAAATTTGCTAGGAGAGACCTGTCTTGAAGAAAAAAAAACATAATCCATCAGCACAACGCACCTGCACACAAGAAAGAATTGCTGATGGGAAAATCGTGGGATTTAGGATATGATTTTCTCAGTCACCCATTCCCCTATTCACCTGATTTCCTGGTTCCCAACAATAAGGAAACAGGGATGACTTAAATCACGAAACGCGTTTATTAAAACGAGGTAAGTGAAAGAGAAGCCCTGTTACCACTTCTTTTTAATTTGGTGCTGTACTACTACACGAAAATGATATCGGAATGACCCTTGAGGGAATGACATTCGTTCTAGCTTATGTTGAACATCTAGACCTTCTGGGAGATGGTTCAGAGAAACCCAGTTGGTCTAATATTGACAGAAAATGCAGTAGATTTAGAAGTAAAACCAAATACATGACCACCTGGCTCTGCTTAATGCTTTGGAAAGGTTGTTGTTGTTGCGTGCTTCTTCGTGTTGAAACTCTTGTCATGCAATGCTAAAATGCATATTTGTAAAACCATAATAGTGCGAGTGAGTCTTTAGGGACTCGAACTAGCAAGGAGGAAAGTAGATTTTGAGTGTTGAACAGGCGAAGATTAAGATGGGCAGGGCAAGTAGAACGAATGGACAATGGACAGTAAAAATAATGTCAGAAATATGCCATGAAAGCAGCGTCGTAGATTGGAAGGAAGAAATTAGATTTCGAATTGTGGATAGGCGAATAGAGTAATAAATAGGCGAAGATTAAGATGGGCAGGGCAAGTAGAACGAATGGAAGGAAGAAATTAGATTTCGAGTGGTGAACAGGCCAATGGAGTAATAAAATCGCGAAGACTAAGATGGACAGGACAAGTAGAATGGACAGTCGAAGTAATAATGAGCGGAAAACCTAACAGAAAAAGGCCGCCATGAAAGTAGCGTCGTAGATTGGAAGGAAGAAATTAGATTTCGAGTGGTGGACAGGCGAAGACTGAAATGGACAGGGCAAGTAGAACGAATGGACAGTGGACAGTTAAAATAATGTCAGAAATATGCCATGAAAGCAGCGTCGTAGATTGGAAGGAAGAAATTAGATTTCGAATTGTGGATAGGCGAATAGAGTAATAAATAGGCGAAGATTAAGATGGGCAGGGCAAGTAGAACGAATGGACAGTGGACAGTAAAAATAATGTCAGACATATGCCAGGAAGGCAGCGTCGTAGATTGGAAGGAAGAAATTAGATTTCGAGTGGTGAACAGGCCAATGGAGTAATAAAATCGCGAAGACTAAGATGGACAGGACAAGTAGAATGGACAGTCGAAGTAATAATGAGCGGAAAACCTAACAGAAAAAGGCCGCCATGAAAGTAGCGTCGTAGATTGGAAGGAAGAAATTAGATTTCGAGTGGTGGACAGGCGAAGACTGAAATGGACAGGGCAAGTAGAACGAATGGACAGTGGACAGTTAAAATAATGTCAGAAATATGCCATGAAAGCAGCGTCGTAGATTGGAAGGAAGAAATTAGATTTCGAATTGTGGATAGGCGAATAGAGTAATAAATAGGCGAAGATTAAGATGGGCAGGGCAAGTAGAACGAATGGACAGTGGACAGTAAAAATAATGTCAGACATATGCCAGGAAGGCAGCGTCGTAGATTGGAAGGAAGAAATTAGATTTCGAGTGGTGAACAGGCCAATGGAGTAATAAAATCGCGAAGACTAAGATGGACAGGACAAGTAGAATGGACAGTCGAAGTAATAATGAGCGGAAAACCTAACAGAAAAAGGCCGCCATGAAGGTAGCGTCGTAGATCGGAAGAAAGAAATTAGATTTCGAGTGGTGAACAGGCGAATAGAATAATAAAATTGGGAAGACTAAGATGAGCAGGGCAAATATTTAGAACAAATGGACAGTGGACTGTCGAAATAATAATGAGCGGAAAACCTAACAGAAAAAGGTCACCATGAAGGTAGCGTCGTAGATTGGAAGGAAGAAATTAGATTTCGAGTGGTGGACAGGCGAAGACTGAAATGGACAGGGCAAGTAGAACGAATGGACAGTGGACAGTAAAAATAATGTCAGAAATATGAGAGGAGAACCCGAGGTAAATGACTGCCATGAAGGCAGCGTCGTAGATTAGCAGGAAGATATTAGAACTCGAGTGGTGGACAGGCGAAAATTAAGATCGACAGGGCAAGTAGAAGGAATGGACAGTGAACAGTCGAAATAATAATGAGCGGAAAACCTAAGAGAAAAAGGCCACCATGAAGGTAGCGTCGTAGATTGGAAGGAAGAAATTAGATTTCGAGTGGTGGACAGGCGAAGATAAAATGGACAGGGCAAGTAAAACGAATGGACAGTGGACAGTCGAAGTAATAATGAGCGGAAAACCTAACAGAAAAAGGCCACCATGAAGGTAGCGTCGTAGATTGGAAGGAAGAAATTAGATTTCGAGTGGTGGACAGGCGAAGACTGAAATGGACAGGGCAAGTAGAACGAATGGACAGTGGACAGTAAAAATAATGTCAGAAATATGAGAGGAGAACCCGAGGTAAATGACTGCCATGAAGGCAGCGTCGTAGATTAGCAGGAAGATATTAGAACTCGAGTGGTGGACAGGCGAAAATTAAGATCGACAGGGCAAGTAGAAGGAATGGACAGTGAACAGTCGAAATAATAATGAGAGGAAAACCTAAAAGAAAAAGACTGCCAGGAAGGCAGTGTCGTAGATTGGAGGACAACATAAGGATGAACCTAGATGAGATTGAACAGAAAATCGAAACATGAAAGGGACAGACTCATGACAGCGAGGCTTGGCAAAGGGCTGTCAATGAGGCTCCAAGCTTCCGAGTTCCAAATGGCCGACAATCGAAAAGGTGTATTTCGCACATTTAGCAAAATGATAAATTCTTCATCAGTGACAACAATAATGCCCACCAATTCCATGAGGTTTTTCTTAAATTAAGTTTCGCCAAGCCCTCATTTCTGATGATAAATCAATTAAAATTGATCGCACCAACGAACCGCACCCCTAAGTCTCAGGCCTTGACCACGTCAATCACTGTCTTCTTATTCAGCTGACCACCTGCAGCCGGAGGAACTTAAATTAAACGTCTGGGCCAACAACATCACATCGAATCTCTCTTAACACACAAAATACATTTCAATTACAAAACATTACCATCGGATATCATTTATCCATTTTCCATTGGTTACAATTTCAATCTATAGAAAAAAAAAAACAAAAAAAACAAAAAAAAAATCCACATATTATGAAACTTTATTTGTAATTCCACGATTTTTGTTTTTATAAATGTTAAAGAACATATTTTCCATATATTTATGTTGTAACAATTAGTAGTTGTGATAATATATATATATTTCTATGAAATAAGTTAATCCTTGTTATTCGTTCAAGAAGAACCCTACGGGGAACCAGTAACAATCCTTCTTCTCGACCGAGTTCCCCCCGCACTTTCAGCCAAAAACCAAAAACTTAATTTAATCGAGAGAGAAAAACTGGTATTTTTAAGTTACAATTACACAATTGAATATATTTCTACATATATCCTTGTTGTCCTGGTGTTCAACTACATTTTTTTTTCTTTGTCAAATTTATGAAGAAACTATCTCTACTGTGGAATAATTATTTTTTTATGAACTACGCACACGAAAAAAAAAATTAAAATTAAAATTAAGTTAATTCAAATACATGTAAGGGTTGACCGCGAGCTTAACTCATTGGGATTGCCTCGGCGCAAATGCTGATTAAAGCAAATGATTTTCTCGTGAGGACGTATAAAAAAATATTTTAAAAATTAAATGCAGCAGAAAAAAAAAGGAACGCAAATCTCGAAGCCTACCTGCACCTAACTGATATCAATGAGGAGTAAAATGATTAAACAAAAAAAAAAAACAAAAAAGGTAATTGGGTCAATTGCGAAAAAATAAATGAAAAAAAAAAAAAAAAAAAAAAACCTAAGTTATGAAATCCTACGTCGACGTGAAGCTCCGTCGAGCGTTCGTACTTAAAATAAAAAAAAAATAAATCGAAAAATCTCTGTACTCTGTCTACCAATCAGCTTTCGAGATAGACTTGCTTATTTCCAGATTTTTGTTTTTCAAAGAAAATGTTTTGCATTTTTTATAATTTTCTTTTTTTTTTTTTTTTTGTTTTCAAATGTAATCAAAGTAGTTTAGAAAAAATTTGGATTCTGATATGGATGTACTTTTTGGAAACGTGTTTTTTGTCTACCTCTGTGCACCATTGTGTTGTAGGTACTGGCATTCATGTTGACGGCTCCCGGTGTGGCGGTCAAGAAGCTATGTGCTTTCGCTTTGCCATGCTCTTCGGCTATGCGAACCGATAATGGTTGAGTTCCGCCTTCTGGTATGACATTGTTCAGGGCTGAGATTGCTTCCTGAGCTTCCTCGCGTTTGTTAAATCTGAAAAAAAAGGAAGGAATAATAAAAGCTTATTAGTTTCTGTAGACAACCTTATTTTAAGAGTTTCTGAGAAAACCATTGCTGAACATAGCAAGTAACTTTTGGGGTGATTCAGCATTGTTAGTGGCTTATAGACAACGCAGCTACTATCGTCAGAAACCGCCGGTAAGTCAATAGAACAAGAATGGAACCTTTGTAGCCCTGAAAGCTCTGCCTCTACAGTCCTGGGCTACAAGATTCTACCACGAAAGAACAGCTCGTTCGATGACAAGCGCAGGAAATACATGCAGCGACATAGGAGGCATATAAAGCCTCACTGTATAGAAGAGCATAGGCTTATCAGAAAAAAAAGAAAGAACACGACAAGCGAGCGATTGAAGTCTTGGAGAGGTGCTACTGCAGGCATGACTTTCGACAGTTTTAGCAAGATAAAACGAACATGTCAAGGCTATAAAGCTAGAATAGAGGTCTGTAGAGACGAGAACGGTCACCTAGTAGTAGACTCACTGTCGATGCTGAGAATATACTTCTGCAGACTGTATAACAGCCACTTCAATCAAATATCGCTATTATGCAGAATCTTTCTTTTCTTAAGGACGAAGATCGCAGAGAATTCCGCCCCCCTGACCTAAATAATTGCCATATCAAAACGGACGCAGACGGACTACCTGTTAAGCACTTTAAATCAGCCGGAGATGACCTGGTTGGGAGCTCGCACCAGCTCATCTGTAAGATAGCGTCAGAGGAAAACATGCCTGACGAATGAAATCTCAGTATCGTTTGTCTGATCCACAAAAAAGGAGACCCTTTTGACTGCCGTTATATATGAGCGCCTGAAGCCGTTCGTAAACGAGCTGATAGGTCCTCATCGGTGTTGCTTCAGGCCAGGGAAGTCTACCATCGATCAACATTACGGCAGTTCTTGGAGAAAACCAATGAATTTCAGGCCAACATCCACCACCTATTTGTCGATTTCAAAGCCGCTTACGACAGTGTTATTCGAGACGAGCTATACAACACACATCCCTGTTAGGCTCAGACAACGCAGGATGACTGTGGAGAATGTTCGCTTCTCCATTTGAGTCGATGTAGACCTAACCGATAGCTTTGATGTAAAAAAAAAAAAAGGATTTAGACAGGGCGATGCGCTGTCGTGTGACTTTTTCAACATAATTTTAGAAAATCAAGGTGGCGCAAAATTAATCACCCTATCGAGAGATGTTATCATTTTTGCAAATGGCGTCGTACTTCAACCATATTTGACATTTGCGAACTAGACAGGTGTAGTATACAAACAGACAAGCAACGGAGCGCTATACTCCGCAAGAGTGTGGAATAATTGTGTCGATTTTTTTGACCAAAAATCGGTCGGTGGTGTTAGCGCAGCGTGAATTTCCTAATAGTGTCGCGTCAACTGGGCAAACATTTCGGCGCTTAGCTGCTCGACTCGAACAGACTCACAGGAGACCATGTGGAGTGTGGCCGCCACCGGACTCATCGTTCGGCCGCTGCCGATATTGGTGAGAACGAAGAAATAGCAACCAGACGACGGGCCACGCAATTGGACATCACCCGACGGACCCGCGAATTTTAGTGAAAGACTTACACATGTTCCCGTACAAAGTGCAAACAGTGTATCAGCCGGCTGACCGTCAGTCGCATGTGAATTACTGTCAAGCCATCCTTAATCTCACCAACGAAGAGGATGGTTTTGTATCGAAAATCATCACGGGCGACGAGGCGCATTTCCACCTAAGCGGTCACGTCAATAAGCAAAATCTTCGTTTCTGGGGCACTGAAAACCCGCGTGTGATGCACGAAGAGCCATTACATCCACTCAAAATCACTGTGTGGTGCGGCGTTCACGCGGAGGAGTGATAGGGCCGTTTTTCTTTTTTTTGAGGACGCCATCAGCAATACGGTCACTATTACTGTCGAACGCTACAGGGCCATGATAAACGTCTCCTTACTGCCGGAAGTGGATGAGCGGGGCTTGGTGAACATGTGGTTTCAACAAGACTTTGCAACCGCACACGCAGCTAGAGCCACAATGGATATTGTGTAGGAAGCGTTTCCTGGTCGCGTAACCTTCCGTTTTGGCGATTTGGCGTGGCCAGCAGGATCGCCCGATTTATCCTTCCATACTTCTATCTTTAGGGCTACTTGAAGTCGCTGATATATGCCAACAAGCCTTAGACAATCGCAGCCGTTAAGGAGAATATTCGACAGGAATGCGAACAGTTACCATCGGAATTCTTGCGGTAAGTCATTGAAAATGCTATAAAACAGGCACTAATATGTTTCAACGCTGGCGGCAACCAATTAACGGATATCATCTTCTCCACTTAACAAAAAAAAATTGTAAAGGTTCAAATAAAGATTTCCACCGCTTAAAATCTTGTTTTTGTATTTAGTAAAAAAGTAATTCCAAAACAAAATTGGATGATTGATTTTGCGCCATCGTGTATTTGTGTGAAATTCACTGGTCAATATTGGCAACAATAACTTCGTCTACCCTGGTTCCGTAGTTACCTGGCACAACGACATCAGTTCCGATATCAAGCCCAGGTTCACTTTGCCAATCGCTGCTTTTTCAGGCTCAGGTGGCAATTGAGTAATAGACCCCTCTCCCAAGTTGACTCTATATAAGACCCTTATAATCCCACATGGGACCATGGACCCTATCAAAAGTGGATGGCCGTTTCGAGAAAAAGATTGTGCGTGTGATTTTTGGTCCTATGAACACAGACGGGAGATAGAGGGAAGATTCAACCAAGAACTGTATGCGTTATACAGCGGCATGAGCCTAATCAGACGTCCAAGGATTCAATGCCTAATATGACTAGGCCATATAGAACGCAAAGACACCACAGCTCTAGCCGGGAGAGTTTTCGAATCCAAACTCGAGGGACGACGGAGTAGAGGACGGCTGCACACAGCTGAAAGAGGACCTCAACCAATTATGGGTGCGGCACTGGAAGGAACTATCAAAAGGTCGCGCTAGATAGAGCGGCATGTTGGCTGAAGCCCAGGCTCACCCTGAGTTGTAGTACCCATTAAGAAGTAGATAGAAAACAAAAACTATCAACAGTGTGCATGGACCTCGTAAAGTAAATGAAAGAACCCCACATCGATGGTCTCCGATCCGTCGACAATCGCTTAAAATCGAGCAACCGGACACGCGGCACCAGCGATGGCGGTCATGAGCTATGAGCTATAGTGAAGAGCCTGATCTCCCAAACGCTAAGAGACATTGGTCGACTATTTCTAGCCATTTCATTTAAAGAGCTTCATTCTGAAATCCGACATTACATGTGCAACAACTTAAATTCTAAAAGGAATGTTCAAAAAGTAAAGGGAATTCTGAAGTTTTCGGTTATCTCTCGAAAAGTACGCTTGGCGACTATCGTATATTTACTTGTTTTCGTTGCTCAGAGAATTTGCGATAAGAATGGAATGAAGTACTATGGAGTAAGACTGGGACTTATGAGTGGTATAAGCGTCGCGGTAGAAGGTCGTGGAAAATATGTGGAAAACTGATCGAATTACTATGACTGATGGTTAAATCAAACTCAGAAAAGGCGCTGAAGGTGCTGACACATCGACTGACTCATGCAATGAACATTCCTCCGATATTTCGAGTGTGAAACGTAAGGCGGTCGAACAAAAATGTCTGCAAATGACGTCAATAACGATGCAGGCCATTCATATCCACCAGAAATGTATGATATCTAACAGGAACTATTGATAATTGTGAACGAATAGATTAAATTCTTTTGAATTCCACATCCTGCATATATAGTGTTATCCAACAAAAGGTGTCATTTCTAATCAATGGAGAAAAGCAACATTTTTATGAAAGGAGTTAACATAAAGAGTATTTCAATAGGAACGCTCAAAATTTGTTTGTGTCTAGCTGCCATGTTGGTAAGGCTACATTAGTAAAATTTGAATCATTAAGTATGGCAAAGCACCACAAAAGGTCGTAGAATTCAACTTGTGCAAATCATCAAGTCTTTGATCGGTTCAGTAAACATTTCGCGCATAACGTGATTCTTATCCTTGTCACAAACGTAAAGCGAAACGTAAGGTCTTCTGAAAACATCGCTGTCATGCGTGATATACATAGGAAACAATGAAGAAGAAAAAACAAACAAGATGGGATCAGCTCGCCGATAGCCAAGCTACAATTTCACGTCTTCTACCTTGAATTTTGCAAACTTTTAATTGGATCTGTCCAGACGGACAGACAATAAAGCCTTTGAAGTCTTCCCTACCCCAGCTTTGCAAGGTAGAAGACTAATTTTTGTTTCATGTTTATAATCCGTCCCATCAATTCTGTCATGCACAGACACATGCAATAAACCGCTTTGATGGATTTCCGGTTCTCAACAAGCATGTACGTCTCTAAACGAATTTCCAAAACGCTTATTTGAAATTAGTGAACAAAAAAATGAACTCCCGAAAATAGACAACAATAATACTGGCGGTTGGTGAATTGGGTTTAGTCATCACCACGGTTCATGTATTTGATAGGATACATAATAATACTAGATATATTATCATACATGTTTATAATTCACATTCACTTCGCGCAAGTTTTCAGATATATGATACGAGTATATGGGTACGGACAGTGCATGAGTCTTTCCTTTGCAAGGTAGACGGCTAAAAAACATTAAAGCGGAAGCATGCCAACAAGCAAAATTGTCAGATTTGGGATCAGCGGTTATGGTTATCTCGAATCTCGCCACCCAGATCATGGAATTTAACGCCTTTAGACATTTTCTTCTGGGGCTAACTTAAACCGTGGATCTACGTGAATAAATCGCAAACAATGGATGACCTTAAAGTGGACATGAAAGACCATTCGTTAACAAATAAAGGCTGGCGGGCCTTTGAAAGGTGTTGTATTTCAGACTTAATGTCATAATTTTTTTTTTGAATTTTTGGGATGCTGAATAAGTTCTCACTGTTCCCTGACAGATGAAGCTACGAGAACTACGTGCTAGTGATTTAAGATGGTAATCCATCTACAAAGCAAGCTTAACTCCCAGTGTATGTGATCGGCGAAGTGTAAGCGAGTTTTTTTTCATAATTTTAAACATGTCGAAAAGGATTCTTAGCACCTACAGCGAGCATGCTCTGTCGGAAACGACATACAGTTATAATGATTTTGATGTTGAAAATAAAGAACACTCTGACGACGCATCGACAAGTTCGAAAACTTCATGAAGACTTATGCTGGACGCTAGCTGAATTTGCAAAATCGTTACAAGTCGATGACATAATAGTTTCGAAACCTCAAAAAGCAGCAGGAATGTTTCAGAAGTTTTGGATGCCGCACGTTCTGAAGAGAGACGTCAAACGACGTTTTTTTCAAATGTGAACTACTGCTTCAGCGATATAAAATGAAAAGTTTTTTGCATCGTAGCGTGAGTGACGACCCTAAGCCTAAAGATCGTGGGATAAGCGTAGGCAAAGGCAAATATCCATGGTTCGATGGTGTAGTTTACTGCTCACACTGAACGGAACCATTACGAGAGACCTCTGTCGACTGCAATCGATGTGGAGGGTGATGATGGTTTACCGGTTTTAGGGACACGCTGAACGAATGCTGTTTTCCATCTCATCTGAAAGGACCAGAAGAATAAGATAAATAAGAGAACGCCTATTCAGTTGTATGGGGAAATACTTTTAGAGCCAGCAGATTTGTGCACGGTGAGATCTTTAGGTACTCTTTCGCACAGGCGAAAACAAAGTGCAATCTGGAAGTGTTAGACTGACTCGATCAAGCAGATTGGCTTATTGACGACGAGGTTTTCGCTACCCAGGGGGCACTAGCACTTCTTGCCTCAACTTTTGATCATGGCGGTATCTGATAGGTCGAAAACTTATTCCAGTTTTCCTCAAAGGAGTTGGCTTGGGAAGTTCGGAAACTCAACTCACTTACCCTTATATAATAATCTCTTTGTAGCTTTTTTTTATAGGGCTCGCGCAGGTTCAAGAGTGTACGCTCTTATGGTGTTTGTCACACAACCTGGACGGGGTGCAGATGGTTTGTGTCGAAGATGTTCGTTCACTACTCCTCGGGGGTGGTTGTCCTAGATAGGATTCGAGAGATTCGACTCAATTTGTCGCGTTGGTTGTAGTTCACAGTAATTTTTTTGTTTCCATGTCATTAAGGTGTTATATTGGAAATGCACACACAGAGTATGAATTTTGAAATGGTTGTACCACCCATTTGCTGTGGGTTTCACACAGGATCCTAATTAAATAATGTCTGTGATCACAGTGACCAGTTAAGCTTCCTAAAGAAATTGTTCAATACGCTCCAATTGGATTTCTCTTTAAAAATCGGCCATCGCTTATCTAAATGCCCTTCTTATAAGCTCTAAGATTAGAATGGAGTATAAGCATGTTCCGTGTTTCGGCTCTGCCTATAAGCAATTATTCCTTTAATTAAATTGTTCGTATATTTCCGGCATATTTTCTTGAGTGTATTAATCGTTCCTTGAACATTGGTGTAGAGAAGACTCTATCCCAAAGCAAAATGTTGTGTTCAAACGAACTAGCTCAGAGGCCAATTGAAGTTTTTATTATGTGAAATCCCATGTTTAGAAAACGCATACTATGACTTGAATTTTTTAGTCAGTAGGTCGATTATGACTATTATAAAAAGGTCGAAGTGAGATAATAAAATTTATTAATTTGTAAACGTTTTTCGGGTGTAAGCCTTTCCATGATGAAATGGCAATGCTAACTGCGTATGTTTGACTTTGACATAGGACACGAATCATGCATGAGATCTTTAAAGTAGAACACTGAAAAACCAAGCAGCAAAAAAATCACCATCCAACAAATAATAATCAACGTAATCTACATGCGTAATTGTGGATCATAGTTATCCAATGTAAAGAAAAAGACTCCTTGGACTTAATGTGAAGGAAACCTTATGCATTCGAGTGAAGAATATGAAAAAAAGTCCACACATTGTAAGGCCTAAAGACTCTCACTAGCTTCAACCCCTAAATTTTGAATTATGCATGACTACCTTAGAAAAATAAGTCTTGGACTCATCAAATCCTTGTTTTACTTACCTTACAAAAGCGACACCCCTTGGCTTGCCGGTCAGCTTATCCCGAAGAATGTTCTTTTGTACGATTTGCCCGTATTTACCGAATATGATGTCTAACTGATCATCAGTTATGGTTCGTGGAAGATTCGTGACATATAAATTTGTATCTTTGATTTGTTCGCCACCTGGTCGTGCCAATGAAACCTACAAAGAAAAATCAAGAAAAACAAAAAGAAAAAACAAATCAGAAAAATAAAAAAGGAAACGGAAGCAGCTCCCAACTCCATTATACTCTGTGTCTTCGCATATTAGTATGTGGATCAGACAGATGCTTCAACGAGACACACACAGACGTGTGAGCAAAAGGGGCACGAAGGAGTGAAAACCAATTCTTTACATACGCCATGTGGGTGATGGAAAAGAGCTGACGGACCTTCGCCATCCTCTAATTGTCGCCGTTCGTTTGCATAGGACATACGCCAGTATTAAAACCACACACAAAGGCTCAATCTCCAGTGAATAAAACCGGGGAGGGGATGATTGAAAGAATGAGGAAAAGGCAAAGGCAACCGGGTAGAGGGAATAAGTTGGCAGGCAACTTGAGTTTAGTATAACATAGTATCGTACACACGCTTTTACTGCCGCGTCGCCTTGGCATATGGTTTGTTGGTTACTCGGTTAGTTTGCTGGTCGGTAAAATGAGGAGTGTCTGGAAGGGTCTCTTTATAGTTCCAGTGCAGCAAGGGTATCGCCAGTAGTAGTCGGTCGAAAGCATTGTTGCAGTGGATTCTGTTAATCCGCACAATAATGATGCCATGCCGTCTGTACACAGCACCAGTACCAGCGTTATGTGTCCTTTTCACTTTCTTTTGTATTTTATTTTCAAATTATTATTTTTTTGTTCTTTTTTAATTCCCAGTTCTCGGCCCCCCCGACGCTTCGCTCGCTCACGCTCTCCATTCCATTGTGTCCTCGAGTAGTTTTGCTGTTTTTCTTCATAATTTTTTTTCTGTACATCTTTGCTGTGCGACAATGACAGTATACCTTTAAGGTAAATTGGATCCGGTATATACGGTAGTCGTATATGCAAACGAAAATTTCAAATAAGAATCAGAAAAAGAGCAGAAATAAGAGAAAAAGTGGAAATGAACTTGAATTCGTTTCACTCGTGCATGGGCGAATGAAATAAAATCACCTCTCACGGGAAAAAGAAAATGAATTAAAGCAGTTCCCTTGGTTCTTCTAGTCGCAGAGGTCAAGTACTTCTTCCTCAACTTGCGTTGTATTGTTCGAATTTCTTTCTTTCCTCTAATTAGACCTAAGCCCCTTCATCACCTGAGCAGACAGCATTTCGGTTGTGGGAATACTACGAATAATAATTCGTACCAGCTCCGGTTGCAGGTAGGAAATCAATTTCTTATCCTTGGTGTTCACCTGAAGCAGTCATCTGTCGTCGGACGATAGAGGTTAGGAGAGCGATTGTAGTAGGGATAAAAAGAAAAAGACTTCCTGGCAGGTACCTTATTGTGCAAATTCACTTGTCGCTCTTTTCCACTTGAATGTCATGTTGGACAGCATCCACAACGTTATTGAAATAATTAATAAACCAAACAGTCGGCTCTGATACGAGTGCTTGATATTGCTACCACTGCTCCCGATGCTTCTCCAATCGTGTGTTAGATATCTCCATACTCTCTTGGCAGCCACTAAAAGATTTTCGACTGTTTTTGGCTGGCAAACGGACAAACAATGGAACTAAATAAATGGAGTTTCCTTTCAAGGTGAGATTTTATATAAACGGCAATGCGTGATGGAATTTTATGGAGGACCTGGTGATTTCATTTTTATTTATTTGTATCCTCGTTGGTCTGACGGCGAAAGAACTGTAAAAGTCCTGACTCAACATGGACTAAAGCCAAGAAAGTATTGAACCACTTGACGCCGAAAAAATTGCAGCGAAAATGCGTAATCGCATATATAGTACAGGGTTTTTCAGTAGGGACATACCAATTTGTTATTTTAATACAAATGCACCCTTAAACCGTTTTTAAGATCTGTCAATGTGAAAACGTCGGCGAAGGTTTACATTTTTATCCTGGTGAAATCCACAAAAGAGCAACGTTTGGAAAATATTAAAAAGTACCACTGAAATTTTGAGTAGATTTGCGCTACTTAAAGAGCATTTATTCCAAAGTCTGGTCATTTCGGCAGGCTGTGCGGGCTATCGTGGGTAAATTCGAGTCAGCATATTCACTTTTGAGACACCGGTCGATGTATCAAAAATATTCAAGTTGATTCAAAGTAGTCGATTCCACGCCGTTCACAGGTTTTTGGGAATCCCCGTCGATATTGTAGCGATTTTTTTTCCAAAATTCTTCTTCAACATCGCTGCCTTCACCTTTCTACGTCGGGTTGCAGGAACCTCTCTTCCCAATGCCAGCAGCATTTTGAGAATCATCGTTGTTATGTTGTCTGCAGAGGTGGTGGTTTCCGTCCCTGTAGGCTTCGCTTCGAATAGCCTTGGTATGCACGTGTTTCTTACTGGCTAAATTTTTGCCATACCTGCGTTAGGGTCCCGCCATCTCCTTGGTCTTGCGTTCCTCGTTCCTTTTCCTCCTCCCTTTTCTATCCGCAATGCTTACGAGCTGTTCTCGTCATTGTCCTCTCTGCACGCGTCATCTAATCAGGGGTTCTTGTAGGTGGTGGTTTGAAACCAAGCGCAACCAAGGCGGCATTCCTAAAGGCTCTTTGTCAAAATCTCCATTGCTGTTGTATGGCTTGTGCGGATTATATCGAGTCATATGGGAGCTTGAGGAGACTCAAGCGTCGAATTGTGTGGTTCTTACTAGACTGCTACCCTTGGATGGTTCACTTTTCATTCCTCAAAAGTTTACGACTTTTCTTCTTTTCCTGTTTGTAGAACTTATGACTTCACGACCCAAACAAATGTTCGGGCATCCATTAAGTAAAAGGTATGTCCAATGCCTCTTTTAAAGTAACCAACCTTGCTGACTGCTACTTGCTCAGCGGATTTACAATCTTCAGTCTCGCATACCTTCGACACCCAAATTTTCTGTGTTGTGTAAGTTTTCCAAGACACTGCGTTATGTGGTAATAAGTCTTCTCCGCTAGAGTTGATATATGAGGTGAGCTCCCTAAACTCCTTCTCTGGCATTCAATTTTCCCAAAACTAAGATCAGTTAAAGAATTTTGAATTTTCCAGATCCACAGACATACTTTGACCGCGTGGGATGGAAGGATTGACCTGATCTTCGATGACCTTCGTTTTGAAGGGGCACAGAAAAGTGCCTTAGAAGAAGCGACAGATATGCCCTTTCAAAATTGGAGCTTTATATCGGAACAATGGTTGCATGCTTATTCCCGAAGGTATTCTCCATTGCTGTCTAAAACTTTTGCCGGTTTTTATGTCAAAATTCGAATTATGCGATGGAAAAACTCTTTTGATGCGATCCACTCAATTAACTCAAGTTTGGCTTCTTCGAAAGATCGGAACTGCTGCTTAGTTAGGCCGTGCATCGATCGGCATAGGTAACACCCGGAAGGAAAAATGTTTGGAGCCTGCAAGTTTCATTGTGCCAACAACATTGTAAACAATTTTAACTGATTTTTTATATGGATTTATCGAGAGAGCTTATTCGGCATAAGCAGAATGGAAATGAAGTCATTAGAGAAATCCAAAATGGGTATGGAAAGGCCACAGAATGTCTAACTGTCGGCGTTGGTTTGCAGAGTTTAGAAATTGCAAATTAACTGCATTCGACTAGGCCAGAAGAGCTAGGCGATGAGCTTCTGAAGTCCACCGTTGAAGGCAATCCCACAGTTGCGGTAAAGGCACTCACAAGCGAACTCAACATAGGACATCCATCGAAGGCTAACAAAAATGGGAAAAGTCATAAAGCTGGGTAAATGGGCACCACACCATCGAATCGAAGCTTTAACTATGCTTTTGTCGCGTCACAATCAAGAGTCGTTTTTGAACCAGATCGTCACCGAAGATGAGGAAGTGGTTCTTTGTAATAACATTAAACGTCGCCACCAATGGCTTAATCTAGAAACCGAGCAGCACAATATCCCAGAAATGGACTTTACCCCCTTAAGTAGTTACTGAGTGTATGGTGCGAGCCATTTTGAGCACCTGCCTCATAACCAGACTATTACCGCAGAAGTCTACTATCGACGGATGTGCAAATTAAAGTCAACATAAGATCAGTAACGGCCAGATCTGGTTAATCGAATAGGCATTTTCTATTCCATCAGGATAACGCTCGTCGTCGTTGAAGTAGGACCACCTGCACAGTTCCAAGAGTTCGGTTGCGAAGTGCATTGCCTCATTCTCAAGATTTAGCACCTTCAGATCTCCACTAGCGCCGAAGTCTATAAACCTCGGGATGATCTCCAAGAGGCGGCTAAACAATTTTCGTAGTGACGGCATTAAGAAGTGGCTTGAGAGGCGCGCAAAAATGTTGTCCAATGAAGGAAATTATTTGGATTTGGCTCAAATTATTTAACATTAGACAGACATTCAAAAACTGCACAATATTTATGTTACAACCTGACTCCATTCTCTAATGATAGCTCTTCCCTTCTCAAGGTAATCGATGAATGAAATACGGCGTCACCTGAAGGCCTAAACATTACCAGCTGACATTTGCGTTTTCGGTCCTAGACGATTGGACGATTTTCATCCTATGCTGGTCCATCAGCTGACTGTCGATATGGCTCTTGAGCGTAGTGAGAGATTCATGCTTTATCTATTGTCATATATCGCATGAATAAATCTCATTTAATGAGCTGAAACAGGCGTTCTGTTGTTCGACTCTTGGCAAGGGCGGTACCCATTTCGAAAAGAGCTTTTCCACGTCCAAGTCGTCATGCAAAATGGTTTATACACTGCCTGCCGATATTTCGGGTCAGATATCCCATGCAACTTAAATTTTTGATCGGCCAAAACCATTTTCTAGACTTTTTCTTCTGTTTTTTGGAACAACTCTCGGTTTGGATTCCGTCCGCCCGACCTAGGCGAGATTAAGATAGCGATATCGAAAACTTAAATTCTATAAGGCTGCTGGAGCAGTCGGACTCTCCACTGAACTACATATTTAAAACAGCTGATGATGAGCTAGTTAGGAACATGAACCAACTCATCTGCAAGATATTGGTCGGAAGAAAGCATGCCCGATGAATGGAGTCATAGGAAACGAGATGCCTATAACTGGGCCAATTACAGAGTCATAAGTCTCCTTAACATCCCATCGGCCGTACTGTGTGAACGCCTAAAGCTCTTCGTGGACAATTTGGTAGTTTTCTATCAGTGTGGTTTCAGGCAAGGAAAATCCACCATAGAAGACCCACGAATTTTAGGTCGACCCACACCACCTTTTTGTTGACTTTAAATCCGCATATTACAGTGTCTATAGAGACGAACTATACCTGCTAAACTTGCCAGGCTGTGCTCCATTAAGGTCAGTAATGAACTAAACGAGACCTCCGATATTAAAAAGGATTTAGACAGGGCGACGCACTGTAATGTAATTTCTCTAACATCATACTTGAAAAGATCGTGCGGGACTCAGCCACCAATACTGGAGGCACGATCTACTTCAAGTCTGTACAATTGTTTGTTTACGCAGATGACGTTGTCGTTATTGGACGGACTAAGAGAGACGTCAATGAAGCGTTTGTGACTACTGAAGCAGAAGCGGCTAAAGTGGGTCAAATATATGCCGTCATTAAAGAAAGACGCGCAACACCGACGTCTTGGTCAGAACGTCACCTTCGGCAGGTATAGTTTTGAGTTAGTCAATGACTTCGTCTACCTTGGCTTGGAATAGTGACAAGCAGCAACGAAATTAGCGCTGAGTTCAAACGCAGAATAACTCTTGCCAATCGCTGCTTTAGGCTGAAGTTCGGACATCGCATGAAGAGGCTCTTGGCCGTTTCGAGAGAAAAATTTTGCGTGCAATCTTTGGTCCTGTTTTTGTAAACGAAGAGTGGAGAAGATTCAACCAAGACACAGGCCTCGTCTGACGTCATGTAGAGCGAACAGACAGCTCCGCTCCGGCAAGAAGTCTTCGATTCCAACCCCGAGGAACGATCGCACCTAAAGTGAGAAGGGACCTCAATTAACTGGGCGTGCGGCAGTAGAAGCAGCTTGCCAAAAATAATGCCAGCTGGAGAGGTTTGTTGCTTGTGGCCCTGGTTCATCCTAAACTGTAGCGCCATCTAAGTACAGCGCGAGCCATCTCATACGGGTCGATGTAAATTTCGAATAACTTCAATAATTCTCGACCGATTTTGGAAATTCAAAAACTTATATTCGATTTAGACCTTTACAATTTATTTTGATTAATTTTTGAAAACAATATCAATTAAATGACCGTCTTTATTGCCGATGCAAAATAGGCTCGTTTTCGCGCATTCTCCATGACTTTTTCGAGCATTTCGGTCGAAATTTCTGCGATTTCCGTACGAATGTTTCTTTTGAGCTGTTCTATTGTCTTCGGGCCATTAGCATATACCTTGCTTTTCAAGTATCCCCAAAGAAAAAAGTCTGGAGGAGTCAAATCCGGCGATCTCGAAGGCCAGTCAATATCGCCCTTTTTTGACACCAATCTTCCAGGGAACTTCTTACGCAAAAGGTTCATTGTTTTGTCCGCAGTATGGCATGTCGTGCCGTCTTGTTGAAACCAAAAGTAAAATAAGCCTTTTTTACGCATTTCTGGGATCACATAGTGGGCCACCGATATCACCGATATCAATCGCCAACTTTGAAGAAATACGGTCCAATTATGGTTTTAACGCATACACCGGCCCAAACAGTAACTTTTTGATCATATAGCGGTTCTTTGTGAATAATGTGAGGATTTTCGGTGCCCCAGAAGCGACAATTTTGTTTATTAACTGAGCCAGAGAGCGTAAAATGTGCCTCATCGGTCATCCAAATTTGCCAAACATGCTGCCGGCTCAGCATTACTCATTGCAACGACATTTTGTACGTATGCCAAGCGCCGTGGCTCATCTTGTGGCGAAATTCTTTGAGTTATCTGCACTTTGTATGGAAATAAGTGAAGATCATCCTTTAAAATTCTCCGCAAAGTGGTGCCACTGATGCCTAACTGCTGCGAACGGCGCCGATATGACAAACCTGGGTCTTCTTGAACACTAGCCTTCACAGACTGAATAGATGAGTTTGAACGCCGCGGACGTGGCCTAGGTTGCTCACGAGGGCTTGCCACAGAACCAAATTGAAAAAAAATTCGATGCCCAACGACAAATTGTAAGTTTTTTGGGCATAACACGATCGCGATATTTTGCACGATACACGGACGTTGAGTTAGCACAATCGAGCGTTCATTTTTAATGAACATTGAAACTATTTCCGCGCGTTCTTTTGGCGTGAAGCGATACATGGTTAAAATTGTACTGAATTGACGTTTCCAAAATGCCATGACATATGAAAATCGGTTGACAATTGTTGAAGTTATTCGAAGTTTACATAGACCCATATGAGATGGCGCACTCTGTAGTTAAGTCGATCAAAACGTGCAACATCACCGGTGTTCGTACGGTCTCGTTTGGAGTCAGAAAACCACTTGTCTGTCATGTGTCTGGATGGAATAAGGTCCTAGAACACTAGTCAAGTCATTGCTTTGCTTAAACGGTATTCTTTCCCATCAAAAAGAAATGCTCCGCCAACACACTAAAATCGTTGTAACCTGTGAACAACAATCTGGCTCACTAGAACCCTATTTTCCTTGTTCTCTTTGTAAGTCGTCGTTGCTAAGGGGTTCCTCGTGGGGCCTTTTTGTTGGTCGCGACGTTCGCCGAGTTTTACGAGATTTGGTTTGGCTTGAATTCTGTAACCATGTTTTGCAGTTGTTTCTCCAACTTTTTAAGCCGTTCAATTAGAAGGATAAGCACTTGAGGCGATGACCACCTCATTCGGCATGAACTGTCATATGCCTTCTAGTTTGAAAAGGAAAAAATAAGCAGCTAACTACGGTGGTCGTTGAAATATTTTAAGCTTTACTTCCATAACTTTAGACATCAAAACTGCCCAACTATACTACCATGCATGCTTTTGATGGAAGAGAATTTTTTTTTTCCTTGATTACTTCGCTCAAACGACTCATTGTTCGTCTTTAATTCATGTCGATAAAATCCGGGGCTTTAACCTTGTCGATGCGAAAACTCAACAAGACCCGAAAATCAATCAAATGATTTATGCTTCGTTGGTACTTCCTAAAATTCATACGGATTTGGCGCCATCTATACGACATCCTACGAACTTATGGAGCGTTGTGTTAAATATAAGATGTGAACTATGCCTGGAATAATCCTCAGCCCGATGTCTCAATCATTCTGTCTTTTATTTAATTACAGAATTGTTATGTCCTTATTGGAAAACCCTGTACCTCTCTGTAACCCAACAGTTCTCCTGCAAGTCCTGACAACTTTTCAAATCATTTGCCCTTTTTTTACTTACTTTTCAGGAAGGAGTCATCACCAAGATATGTAAACAACAGGAGTAGAGTAAGGTATACATATTAAAAACCAAAAAAATAAAACAAAAAAAAAAGAATTGCATTTACCTTTAGTCGCTTATTTCGAACTTGAACTCCGTTCAGTGTTTTTATCGCTCTCTGTGAGTCTGCTTCCGAGGCAAAGTCGACAAAACCATAACCAAAACTGTATCCAGTCTACAAAAGGCAAATATTATTATCATTGTCCATAAGCATATTGATCATCCCTTCATCCCCCTCTCAATCGCAAAGAAAAAAACGAATGAAACGAAGACGCACAACTCACCTTAAAGTCTCTCATTATTCTGCAAGTGTTAATAGGACCGATCGACCTAAACAACGCGTACAATTCACGATCCGTCATATCTTGCGGCAAATAGTTGATTATTAGATTTGTTCCGGCATTATTAGCTGATGGGCCGCCACTTAACGAATGCGTACTCATCGCAGCCATATTGCCGACCGATCCCATAGCACTATTGCTTGCTGAAAAGTCACCGTACATACGGCGTGAATTAAGCGATGACGGTGTTGGATATGAGGATGTAAAATCTGTGTCCTGCGGTGAAAACGCATAACGTGACTGAAATATTTTTGAAAGAATTTTTCAACTATGGCGGCGATTGCTTTTCATATATAGGCCAAAAGTCGAATCTTTCTGTTTTTTTTTTTTTGAATTTAAATTCCTTTAAACTAACTCACAATCAAAAACACAATCCACAAAAGAGATATTGAGTAAGAGAGATGTAGGAGAACACATTTGAACATTTGCAACATCGAACAACAACGCTATGGTGAGGGAAACGATATTTGTAACGTATCACAACACAAAATGCGATAAAACGAAAATAAGGATAAAACGCAAGGGGGGTGGAGAGAGCATGTTAAAGAAGTTCATATACAACGCACATACACACACGCAACACGCATATCCTTCGCTCAATAATCGAAATACAAAAGAAGCAAAGTCATTCGTTCCATTTGAAAGTTGAAAACAAGTTAACATCTTGACAGCAAACTCATAGGGCACACAAAAAAGTTGATTTGTTGTGTTTTGTTGTTGGTTTTCGCTTTTATTGTTTTGTTTTTCAATAGACTATTGGAGGGTGTGCGTGTGTGTGTGTTTGTTTAGTGTTCTGTGGGTAGTGGCGGGCGATGATTAGCTTTCTAAGTGTTAAGGTTAAGGGCGTAGTGTAGTTATTTATTGCTTTTCTATACTCTGACTTGATCAGGAATGGCTTGACTAACAAAAAAAATATAGCTGGGGTTACAATGGATTGATGGTGTTATCTACCAGTATATCTGGAGCCACTAGCGACATAAGTAGTTTAAAAGACAGCGCTGGGGCAGTAAACACTTAAAAAATGTTTTCTAATCGCATGGGAATGGGAAATGAAAATGAAATGAAAACGGACCGGAGAAAGGAGCGTAGACTGATAACTTATTTGATTGATTGATTGATTTGGTTGTTTATAGACGCACTAGGTACTGTACAAAAATCATAAAAATAGACCACGATTCCCAAGTACATCATTCTGAATACGAACCGTCGAAGGGATAAGATCAAAATGGAGAAAAACAAAACTAGAGCTGTCGTCAAGTATCTCTTCTTGAAAAAGCTGTTTCCTAAAGACACAGCGACTTGGTGAAAGCATTGGGGAACTCTGCTCCTCCATATTCCACAGTAGCACGCTGGGCCAAGGAATTTAATCTGGAACAACGCGAAGAGGTGTGGTGCAATGGAAAGGATCACCGACCGTTGAGCGGAAGGTTTGCAGTTCAAGTCTGTCCATAGCTAAGAATAATTCCTATACGGAAAAACTGTGCAATAACATCAGTTGTGAATGAGAGATGATAAAAAAATAATGCTGGCGAAGGCATAACACTCGCAATATAAGATCACTTGAAAATTCATTCTGGGTGTGCATTTTCAATTTAACATCTTAATAACATGAAAAAAAAAGTTACTGTGAACTACAACCAACACGACAAATTCATTCAAGTCTCTCGAATCCTATCTAGGACAACCACCCCCGGAGAAAAGTGAACGAACATCTTCGACACAAACCATCTGTACCCCGTTCAGGTTGTGCGACAAACATCATAAGAGCGTAACTCTTGAACCTGCGCGAATCAATGTACATAAATAAATTGAAAAAATCGAAAATGTTGTGAAGACCGAAGTGTGATCATCAGGCATATAGCTGAGGTCACAGGGGTCTCTCATATGGCAGACTTCAAAGAATCTTTGCGAACGAATTTCATACGAAAAAGGTCTCTATGTGTTGGGTACTGACAATGTTACCCGACGAGCAAAAAAAAAAAAACGAATTGACATTCCGAGGATGAACCTCGAGAAGTTCCAAGCAGATCAGGAAATGTGGATCATGACCATGGACGAGAGCTATATCCACTATTTTGATCCTAAGCCAAACAAGAGGAGCCACTACTTCGGGATCTTACTACACCGACCAAATAAGATTGCGGGAGGTCGTTAAATAAGTGGCACTTGCGATGGTTGCCATTCAAGAAACAACCACTCGCCCTATCCGCCAGTGTCTTCTAACTCAAGAAATTAATCCGAGGCAAGAAATTTAAAGACGATAGCTAAGTTATGGCCGCTATTGAGGGGTTTTAGTGATGACAGAACTTTTTTTCTAAGGGAATCATGGGTATTGACTTGCTAGGAAACTATGCAGAAAAATGTATCACTTTTTTTGAATATAATCGACGAGTTCTCTTTCATTATCATTACTTACCCTGCACTACGCATACCCATATCACTACAACAATACACTATAAGAACACACAATCAAAAATAGTTGACACGCCGAGGTGTTAAATATGGCTGGTAAACTAGCTCCGGGTGGGAGCTATATAAGGGAGAGCATCCATGAAAAGAAACGCACAAAAACTAAGGATAGGCTGGTGGAACGTACGCAGCTCGTACGGACCGGATGCTTTCCAAACAGCAGTTAAAGAAAGTAGTATAAATTGGATATCACAGTGGTACAGAAAGTTCGACTTTTAAACGGAACAATCTTCGGACGTAGTATTTTACAACGACCGAATATCATGAGGTCATGCGTACAAGATATGTATTAAAAAAACCACAAACTCAAAGGAATGGGCAACTAAAGACAACGAAAGAGTTGCAGCCGCACAATGGAGGAGATAACTATTTCGATAAAATGCTGAATGTACATTTGGAGAGCCAGGAGCAATAGAAAACGCCCACCTAGCAGAGGTTCAGGTAGAGCTGCCAGCCATTAAGGAAGTAAAAGAAGCAATCAATCGGCTTAAGAACAACAAGGCCGCAAGAGTCCTTGTGGCGCAAAATTAATCACCCTATCGGAAGATGTTATAATGTTTGCAAATGGCGT
Organism: Merodon equestris; assembly: GCA_958301585.1. Classification (NCBI taxonomy): domain Eukaryota; kingdom Metazoa; phylum Arthropoda; class Insecta; order Diptera; family Syrphidae; genus Merodon; species Merodon equestris. The sequence continues at coordinate 120,976,223 of OY284415.1, forward strand.
CGTAAGTCAATCATATTTGACATTCGTGAACTAGACAGCTTCAGTATACAAACAAACAAGCAATGGAATGCTATACCCCGCAAGAGCGTGGAATAATTGTGTCGATTTTTTTGACCAAAGATCAGTCGATGGTGTTAGCACAGCCTGAATTTCGACGTCGATTTCCTTCGTAATAGTGTCGCGTCAACTGGGCAAACATTCCGGCGCTTAGCCACTCGACTCGAACAGACTGGAACCACAGGAGACCATGTAGGGCGCGGCAGCCACCGGACTGGTCGTTGGGCCGAGAATATCGCGGCTGTGGTTGCCAATGTCGCTGAGAACGAAGAAACATCAACCAGACGACGGGCCACGCAATTGGACATCACCCGACGGGCCCTACAGCGAATTTTAGTGAAAGACTTACACATGTTCCCGTACAAAGTGCAAACAGTGCATCGGTTAACTCCTGCTGACCGTCAGTCGCGTGTGAATTACTTCAAGCCATCTTTAATCTCAACAACGAAGAGGACGATTTTGTGTCGAAAACCATCATGAGCGACGAGGCTCATTTTCACTTAAGCGGTTACGTCAATAAGCAAAATCTTCGTTTCTGGGACACTGAAAATCCGCGTGTGATGCATGAAAAGCCATTATATTTACTCAAAGCCATTGTGTGGTGCGGCGTTCAGGCGGGAGGAGTCATTGGGCCGTATTTTTTTGAGGACGCCATCGCCATACGGTCACTGTTAGTGGCGAACGCTGTAGGGCATGGTAAACGACTTCTTACTGCTGGAATTGGCTGACCGGGGCTTGGTGAAATTATAGCTTCAACGCACACACTACACGAGCCTCATTTGATATTGTAAAGAAAGCGTTCCCTGGTCGCGTAATCTCCCGTTTTGGCGATTTGGCATGGCCAGCAAGATTGCCTAATTTAACCATCCCAAACCTCTTTCTTTGGGGCTACTTGAAGTTGCGGGTTTATGCTTACAAGCCTCAGACAATCGCAGTTCTTATTGAGAATATTCAAGAGGAATACGACCAGGTATCATTGGCAATCTTGCGGACAGTCATGGAAAATGCGATAAAACGGGTACAAATGTGTATGAACATAGGCGACGTCCTCCAATTGACATATGTCATCGTTTTCACTTAACAGAAACAATTGTGAAGGTCTAAATAAAGATTTCCATCACTCAAAATCATTTTTTTTGTTTAGTAAAAAAGTAATTCAAAAACGAAATTGGATGATTAATTTTGCGCCACCTTGTATATGTTACAATAAAATGACCCCGAGGAATGAAAAAAAAACTCTGCCATTATTGACCGAGGAATATCTTTGCTATCAAGTTATTATAAGGTGCTGTCAAATATTCTTTCAAAGGGAATGGCTTCATATGCAAAGGAAATAATCGGAGACTACCAGTGTGGCTCCAGGAGGAATCGCTCGACGAGTAAGTTATCTGAAACATTACAGATCGAAGGATTACCACAAGGCGATGACTTGTCCCCACTACTTTTTAATTTGGTGCTGGAATAAGGGAAATAACAATAAATGACATCACATCGGTTCAAGCTTACGCCGATGATCTAGACCTGTTCGGAAATAGTTAGGAAATATTTATTGTAAGAGAAATGAAGAAATAGGCTACGTCGATTGATTGGAGTATCGTAAATAACATTCACTCCGCGATGGGAGGGACTACAGACATCCGCAATATCTATGGATGAAATTAACGCCATAAAGCTCAAATGCAGAAATTCCCCTGGACAATATGGAGGCGACCTACTACACCTCGAAACAGCTGCGCTTTTTAAGGAATATAAGTGCTTTATTGATCTAAATAAAGCGTTCGATAGTGTCCTACTGCTCGATGATATGAACACTTTAGGAAGGCGCAATCGGAATCAACACATTACAGCGGTCATTAAAGACCTAAACACGGATAACAAAACATATATTAAGCCCAATAAAGAGACGTCCTCAAAAGCACCAACAGCATCAGGAATCAGACAAGGTGAGAGCCTAAGCTGTCCATCATGGATTAAATAATAAAAAAAAATTAATAATACAGAAAGGGTTGGCAGGGGATAAAGATTGTCTGCTACGCTGATGATGCAGTCCTAATCTCGGACAATGAAGAGGACCTGCAACGTTTGCTCTACGCATTCGAAAAAGCAGCGGACCAGTGCCAAAGTAGCCAAAATAAAACCCCTAAAAATATCCAGACAACCATTAAGATGCAAATTGGCAATGTACGGGAAATACATTGAACAGGTAATGTTGTTTAACTAGCTAGGCGTAAAAATAACATCATCCAAGGATATAACTAGTCAAGGCGAATGCAATAAAGGTCGCTCGAATATCGGGCTGATTGAAACAAGTTATTTGACCGAGACAAGCATATGAGCGCAGAAGGAAAAATACGAATCTATGCCGCCGAGACGAGGTAACATGGAAACACTACATTCAATAGCAGGAACGCAACGAAGAGGCAAGAGAGATCTGCGGCGTCCAGGACATTATAAAATAGACAGGGAGGAGACGCAGAGTCGAAGAACCACGTACTCAGAATGCCACAATAATATCTAGCAAGGTCGGCAGTAACGGGGAGATCATCAACGGGAAACGAAAGAATGCAGGACTTCCAGTTCAAGGCGTAAGAAAATCACCTTTCAATTTTATCACAGTAGCGTATCATTCATGAGAGAAGTTTAAGAGGGCAATTACGAGGGTGGCCCGATAAGTACTTAGCCTCACCGCCAGATGGCGCAAGTATCGCAAGAGCAACTTACTATCGTGTAGTACATTCTAGTAGACGTCTACTGTCGAAATTTCAGCCGGATCGGACTCGTAGTTTTGTAGCTGTGTATGGTGACTCTTCTCCTTCGATGGTGACCATCAACGAGTTTCAACGTGGTCGCACGTCTGTTTTTGATGAGCCACGTCCAGGTGCCCCGAAAACGGCTACCACGGAGGATAACGTGACAAAAATCCACGATCTCGTATTGGTAGACCGCCGATTGAAGGTGCGCGAGATAGCTGAGACAATAGGCATTTCAAAAAATTGCGTGGGTCATATTCTGTATGAAATTTTGAGCATGAGAAAGCTGTCGGCGTGATGGGTGCCGCATTTTCTCACTCCGGACAACAAGCGCAACCGTGAGACCACTTCAGGGCAGTGTTTGACGCTGTTTAAGCGCAATCCGAAGGAGTTTCTGCGTCGTTTCGTGACAGTCGACGAAACATGGATCCACTGGTACACATCAGAGACCAAGGAACAGTCGAAACAGTGGACTTCACCCGGCGTACGTGCTCCGAAGAATGCGAAGACTGTCCCATCGGCCGGAAAGGTGATGGCCACCGTTTTCTGGGATTCACAAGGTGTGATTCACATCGACTACCTGGAGCAGGGCAAAACGGTCACAAGGCTGTACTATGCCAAAGGAAAAAGTTATCTTCCACCATGATAACGCACGGGCTCACACCTCCGCCCTCGCCACGGCCAAATTGGTCGGACTGGGCTACGAACTGCTGCCCCATCCACCGTATTCTCCAGATTTGGCCCCGTGCGACTCCTTTTTGTTTCCAAACTTGAAAAAGTCACTCGCCGGGCGGAAATTTCAGTCGAATGAATCGCCGCCACGGAGGCCTACTTTGCAGACCTCGAGAAAACGTATTTTTCAGACGGGTTAAAGAAGTTGGAGCATCGCTGTGTCCAGTGTATCGAGCTAAAAGGAGACTATATTGAAAAATTTTTGTTTTTCTTTTGTAGGCTAAGCACTTATCGGACCACCCTCGTATGTACGAAAAAAAATCTAAAATGGAAATAAAAAAAAAGCTCCTGAGGGACTGCTCGAACTGCCCAACCATTATTCGGATTTTACCTATATCCCTGCTCTTAGGGCAGGTAAAATGTGGTTTGCCAGATTTTAAAACTGGACTGAAGGATCAACTCCGGTTTGAAGGGGCTTGTTGGGTGATCATTGGTCACAACTTTTCCAGTCAAAGTAACTTGGATTCACCTCTAACCTCGACCTCTCATTCTTTGATTGACGCATGCAGTCAAAATATAATCGTCGATTCCGTTCCAGTAATCCAATTATCAGAGACGCCTCAAGCTCTTGAAGCCCGATTGTTGAAAATGTCGATAAAATCATGGAGATCGTCGAGTCTGATCGTCGTTTAAGTACTGTTCCCATTGCATAAGAGGTCAACATTGCACAAAAAACCATTTGGAACCACCTGAATAAGGTTGGATACAAAAAGAAGTTCGATGGGTGCCACACAAATTAACGCAAAAAAAGCTGGTGGAACGAGTTTCCATCTTTGAATCGCTACAAAATCGACCCATTTCTGAAGCGGATGGTGATTGCTGGTGAAAAGTGAATTACTTACGACTACTTTAAGCTAGAGCTTGAGAGGGGGTGGTTGTGGTGCAATATAATACCTTAATGACATAGAAACAAAAAAGTACTGTGAACTACAACCAACGCGACAAATTCAGTCGAATCTCTCGAATTCTATCTAGGACAACCACCCCCGATAGTAGTGAACGAACATCTCCGACACAAACCATCTGCACCCCGTCCAAGTTGTTGACAAACACCACAAGAGCGTACATTCTTGAACCTGCACGAACTCTATAAAAGGGCCGCCGCAAATGGTGGCAAGATTAATGGTCATTGACGGTCAGGATTTGCTGTATGTTTGTTGGGATTGGCATGGAAGCATCTACAATAAGCTTCTCGCTTATGGTAAAACTCTTAATTCAACAACGGTCAACAATTCGACTGTGTGAAGAAAGGAATCGAGTAAAAATCGAGAATAATTGTGTTCCAGCAGGACAATGTCAGGCACACTGATAGTGACTCGCCAGAAGCGTCGGGAGCTTTGTTTTTAGGATCTTATGAATCCACCTTATAGTCCGGACCTGGCACCTGGAACGATTTTGTTGGTGAAAAATCCACCTCAAGAGAAGCTTGTCACAAGCGACTGTCCCAGTTTTTTGCCAATAGGGACGAGGAGAGAGCAATAATGGAATTGTCTTCAAAGTGTCAACAAGTTATCGAACAAAACGGTCAATATTTGATCTTAATCAGATCATTTTAACTACGCTAAATAAAGCCTTCAATATTATTTGGGTTAGAGGAGAAGTTGACTGGCCGCGATAGGGCACCTTGGGATTCCTTTCCGTGAGTTTATTTAAAGACTAATATCTATACCAATAACCCGGCGGTAGTTCAGGACCTAATACATAAGACCGTTGACATAGATCGACCTTCATTCACCAATAATGATCAACATCAATGAAATTTTACACACTCGCTGCAGGCTCACCCACCCTATAATATATTTTCATAGGCAGTGACCTGTTTATTACCTCAGTTCGTGCTAGCAAGTTACTGTTCATTTTGATGGGGTGGCAGCGAGGGTGTATTATCAAATGGAAAAGTGTCAGGTATAGTGAACCGTTGTTATTCGAGTTCATGGTTTAAAAACTTAAGATGACGTTAAAATTAATTCTAAATAAACCCAAACCTCGGCTACAAGGAAACAGCTTTTCTATAAAAATAACGATTACTCAAAAAACCGAGAGGAACAACTCATTATCAAAAACAACCGATTAACTAGCTTCCAACAACACCCTTCATTGTCCTCCACTCCTTCTCGTAGGACACAACCTTTAGCTCAGCTCAAACTGACAACACCATCATCTTCTCCGCTGGTAATTAGCCCTTACTTGACGTATAATATCTTCTCAAGCGCACGGGTAGAAAGAAAAGATTAAGCATAACCAAGGAAAGTCCAAAAGAAAAGTAAAACATCGCCTATGTACTGCATCGAGGAAAGCGCAACGTGTAAAATAGGACAAGTTCTACAGCTACATCTATCCTGTCTATATACTTCTCCCTCATCATCCATCCTGGCGCTCTGATGCCTCTCGAGTGAACGACGAGGAGAGAGGATAGAGTGGATACGAAATGTCGCAGCTAGGGATTTGGCTAAGGATATCCATCACTTCACCACTTACTCGGGCTCGTATAAATTGGCTGTTGGTCTCTCTATAAACGAACCAGTGTGCATAGCGTAAACGCTGTCTAATTGTAAAGGAAGTAATTGTGGAAGGTTTTCCTTCGGTTGCTCTTCAGGGCTTTCGCTTTTGCTTACATACTTTTTTCGGCGGTAAAAATAGAAATTAGGATATCCGCTCGAGGATTTAAGTAGCTCAGGCATTAATGTTGTGTTGGTTTTGGAGTTTTCGTGATAGTTGCCGTTTAATTGCAGACTTGTGAGCAGTTGTCAAGCTTAAGAGGAGGAAAATGGGTACTACGGGCGGCCTGATAGTGAGGAGGTATTTTCATAATTGCTGTTGTTTCTTCAAGTTTCGTCAAAGATGTGGGACATGTAGTTCAATCGTTTGAGGAAGGTTTTACGAGATGATGTTATAATGTGTTAAGCGCTTGTTATGTAGCAAAGACTCTTAGGGCATTAAAATAGCTTTTGAAGAGGCTACAAGTACAACACTATGTTATAAGAAGGGAAGGTCTCCATACAAGAACGTCTATCAGCTATAAGTCTTCTAACCCAAACTAGATGATGATATTTTATGGTTCAACGTTTTAAGTTTCGCTCTGCAATGGATTAGAGTCCACTCGTTCTAGCCTGATTAAGGCTATATTAGGTTGTTACATATAAGTTTGCTGATCTACCGATCATTCATTAATGGAGCCGCAATAACTCGGGATATTAAAAATGTTTTTGGTCTAGGAACGTGTAACGAAGGAAGAGTTCGTAAGTAGTTAACCGAAATCGGCCTAGAAAATAAGCCAAGAGGTAGGTCCGAGAAGGTTAATAATAAATGGAATTCTAATTGGGCTAACTTGAACAATACAAACTTAAACTCAATTTTTAATTAGGAGGAAAATGTTAAAGGAGAAGGTGAATGGCGGCTGTAGAGGACGTTTCTAAGGCAAGATTCGGTGAGGTGTAGGTCGAAAAGGGCGCAGCATTCTAGTCATTGGCTCATGGGAGCCACAGATCGTTCGATGGGAGTTGATGAGGACTAGAAGATGGGCGACCCTATAAGGCTGAAAATCATAGGTATCAGACCAGGGAAGATCAGAAAGTGCAAAACGAATAAATCTATGTTGCATAGTCTTAGTACGTGCAGTGTGGATAGTGTAAGAGAGGGACCAAACTTGACTTACATATTAAAGAAGGAGGCCAACGAAGGTAATGTATAACGATTTCGTAAAGGTTTTGAGAACTCCAACGGGTGCACGTATGCTAATGTTGGCGATGTGAAAGGCGAAAGTAAACAAAAAGTTGGCAAGCGGAACAACTTCGTAACAGATAATGTAAGTTCTGGGAGGTGAAGAGAAGTGCTTACAGAAGTAAGTGCTACCTTGACCCGGAGGAAACAGAAATCAACAGGAAAAGGTTTGTTTGGATAATTTCATATCAGCGGGACCGAGTTGGCTGCCTTGGGGGACTCCGGAGGTGACATAATCTGGATTAGATATATTATAGAAGATCTAAAAATAATACTGTACTGACGGCATTAGAGGTAGGATTTGAACCATAGAATAAGCCCGAAAGTAAGACGAAAAGCAAGGGAGGAACAGATAGTTGTAACATTTTTTTTAAACCATGCCGAAGACGTAGTCAGGACGGGAGTTACGTATTTTCTCGATGACCAAATCAAGAGTTATTGTGTATTCATTGGACACTAGAGACGTCTGAGGGCAGGCTGTCATGACCGCATTCATGATCGAGTTGAATGACCAGAAGTTAGCCCGGATCATTGAATAAAGCATTAAGATCCTCTTGGGATCGTTATGTGAATTCCGTATAAGTCTGCAGGTAAGTGAAATCGGAAGCAGATCGGGATCTAAGGTAAGCCTGCCACCGTTTTTATGTTTTGTTGAGCTTGGGGCGTAGTTCTTTGGTAGTGCAATTCTCTTTTAATGAATATGGAACGAATAGAATAAGGCAACTGATGACTTTGGAGTAGAAAAGAGTCAAGAATATCATCTAAAGACATGTGCTTGTTAGAGTTTAGCAGTTTAGCAATTAATGTTAATGCAGGTTAAAGAGAATGGTGAAGTGATTTTCGAGTACAAGTGTTAAAGAACTCCTAATTTTTCTGGCACCAGAGGAGTACGAGCATTTTACTAATCGTTCTTAACACCAGCGAATTTGCTATGATGTTTGGAGATGGTAATATATTTGACTAACAGACACTATGGACCCTTTCTTGCTTCGTGCCGTCACCAGTAGAAGTAGATCCTATATGATAATCGTAAGGGACTGAACCTCCACGGAACTTGCCAAGGTAAACCTTTTGAAATAGAAACACATAAATTGGGGCTGAGGGTAAATTAAATCAAACCGATATAATACTTGCCATCAAAAAAGACGTACAACAATAAAACCTGGGCTAAAGCGTCACCCTTGGCAGCTATAACGTTATGAGTCAAGAATTTCGTATACCATAACTCGATAACAATAATGACTCCAGCTCTGAAATCAATGTTGCTTCTTTGGGCTCAAGCAGCATTTGGGAAGTAGAGCCCTTTCTCAAAAAGCCCAATTTTAAGATAATTGCTTTCAGCTGGAAGTCTCCGGTTTTAATAACGGGGGACGAGGCAGCAGAAGACGATCGCATATAATGTGCAGCCATATGGATAGGGTTTTCAACCACCAGGGGTTGCAGTTCCAAAAGCAACTGGCTAAGGATCGTGTCAACTACACGCCGTGAAAGGTATTGGTGATGGTATGGCAAAACAGTTGTTCATTATTCGTGTCTCACATAGTCGAAAGTCTCGACATAAAGCATAATAAATTGCGTCAAAAACAGGCATCACTAGGATATACGAGGGGCAATCAAAAAGTAATGATAAACGGGTATTATTGCAGGGCCTAATTACGTGAAACCTATTGTTTTCACTCACGTATACCCTCACTAGTAGCGAGCAAAAAAATCATATAAATAGTTCACCTTTTCTGGAAGATACATTCATTCAAACACGAGCAGTCGAAGAGATCACATCAAAATGAAAAAAAAATTAAGTAAGAGCCGTCAATAAGTACCTCTGCCTGAAAAAAATGTCTATGAAAGAAAATCACGCTGACTTAGTGGAAACATTGGCGAACTCTGCTCCTCCATATTCCACAGTTGCAAGGTGGAGTAAGGAGTTCAAACTGGGCAGAACGTCGACTGAAGACGAACATCGCTCCGGGCGTCCATCCACATCCCGCACCGAGGATAATATCAAAAAAATCGAAAATATCGTGCCAGATGACCGACGAGTGACCAACATTTAACATAGTTAAGATCACAGGGCTCTCATTTGGAAGCATTCAAAGTATCCTGACAGATGATTTAACCATGAAGAAGGTCTCCGCAAGATGGGTCCCAAGAATGTTGACCGACGAACAAAAAGAGAAGCGACTTCGCATTTCAAGAGCGAATCTTGAAAAATATCAAAAGGATCCGGCGGCTTCTTGCACTCGTTTTGGAACGATGGACGAAACCTGGGTACACCACTTCGACCCCGAGACTAAACAACAGTATATGGCCTGGAAAAGACCTTCTTCACCGACCCCTAAGAAGTTCAAGGTTTCAAGCTCGGCAGGCAAGATTATGGCGTCTGTTTTTTGGAATGCCGAGGGAATTATCATGATTGATTATTTGGAGAAGGGAGCTAGTATTACAGGCTCCTACTATCCAGAACAAATAAGAAAGTTGCGGGAAGCCATTAAGGAAAAAAGGCGGGGCAAACTGTGTGCGAAGGTGTTGTTTCACCAAGACAACGCACCCTCTCACAAAGCTCAAGTTGCGTTGGATGCCATACGGGAAGCGGGCTTCGAATTGGTTGAGCACCCTCCCTATTCTCCAGACCTAGCCCCCAGCGACTTTTATCTCTTTCCTCGCCTCAAGGAACACCTCAGAGGCCAGAAATTTGCCGATGATAGTGAAGTGATGGCTGCCGTACAAGCGTTTTTCGAGGAGCAAGACAAAGATTTTTTTTTAAATGGAATACAAGCTTTAGAGAAGTGATGAACCAAATGTATAAACTTATTAGGAGATTATGTAGAAAAGAATAAATGTTGTATTATACATTGAATATCATTGCTTTTTGATTGTCCCTCGTAGTATAGTCCCATACTGCTGCCTGATAATGTGAAACCATATCCAGCACATTCAACGTTCCTAAAGCTAGTGAAGTAGGCCCCATCTGCTTTACTCACAGACGTTCCCTCAATCGATTACCACTTTTCCCGAAGTTTGGGCTCATCTCAGTCCGTAAGCCCAATTTTCGGTTGTAGTAATCGTCTCACCAGGCAAGTTGTATATGCTATAGTGGGTAAAATCGAGTCTACATATTCGCTATTGAATGTTTCTGTGCAAGTGAAAAAACGTATTGATCGAAGGGCCGAAAATATCATAGCCCAACCGGTCGAGTCCATGCCGTTTTCCGGAATCCGAAATCGCTCAGTCCATATTTTGGCGAATTTTGCGTAAAGATCTTGGTCTAAACACGTATTGGATTAAATTAACTCAATAATCAAAACCTCTTGATTATTTAAAGCCCGAAGCTTTTCCAATTGGGCTCTGCAAAAGTTTGAAGAAGATCCTCAATTTCATCGAAAAATCATCTTCAGCGATGAAGCTAATTTTTGGGTTTAGTCAATAAGCCAAATATGAGTTTTTGAACAGCAACAAACGCATGTGTGCTCTAAGAGATCCCATTGCAACCATAAAAAGTGATCGCGTGGTATGCACTTCATGCCGGAGGTGTGATTGGGCCGTATTTTTCGTCAATGAAAATGAGTTTGCAGCCGTATCATGTTGGGAAAACATTTTTTGCCAGGATTGGATGGACTTGACATCAGAGATATATGGTTCCAACAGAACGAGACCACATGCCTTATAGATGGTTACATAATTGATCTATTGACTTAAGAGTTTGTTAACCTTATACTTTCGAGAAATGGTCTGGTCAAATGGCCGCCTCGATCAAGCGATTTTTATTATACGAGGGTGATCTGAATAGTTTGCGACCTCAACGTGAAGATAGCAGTACTCGTCAATAAAAGCCAGTGGATGTAGTTGTGCATCTTTTGACAGCTACTCACCAAAATCTCAGCCATTTTGGACGCGTAGTTTTCATTTGACAGTCATTTGAGTGAGTCGATGTAAGGGTTCTTGTGAAAATGGACAAAACTTGAGTATCGAGCTGTTATTAAATTTTTTTTTTCGAAAGGCAATACGCCTGCCCACATCAAGATGAGTTTGACTCTGTGTATGGGGACTCTGCACCATCATTTACCACAGTGAAATTTTGGACAGCTGAATTTAAACGTGGCTGTGAGAGCTTGGAAGACAATGAACGTTCGGGACGTCAAAAAACTGCAACAACTGACGATTACATCGCTAAAGTTCACCAAATGGTGCCAGGCGAGCGCCTAATTAAATTGACAGAGATAGCAGAGGCTATTAAGTGTCCAAGCGTGTTTGTCGTATATTAAATCACGATTTAGGCATGAGAAAGCTGTCCTCGCGCTTGCTCAAATTAGACCAAAAAGGTGTGAACATTACCAACGCTTTATTGGCGCAGTTTACGCGCAATAAATTCGAGTTTTGGCGCCGATTAGATACTGTTAAAGAAACTTGGATACACCATTATACGCCCGAAACAAAAATGCAGTCAAAACAGTGGACCTCAAAGGGGTATCGGCTCCAAAAAAGCAAAAACTGTTTTTTCGGCTTGGAAAGTAATAGTGAATGTTTTTTGGGATAGTCATGGAGTTACAGAGTGCGCCATCTCATATGGGTCGATATAAACTTCAAATAACTTCAACAATTGTCAACCGATGTTCATATGTCACAGCATTTTGGAAACGTTAATTCAGTACAATTTTAACCATGAATCGCTTCACACCAATAAAATGCGCGAAAATGGTTTCAATGTTCATTAAAAATGTACCCTCGATTGTGCTAACTCAACATGTGTATCGTGCATCTGTTGCAAGCCCGCGTTGTCTTTGTTGTTGTCTTTGAACGCGAAAATTCGACTGCACTTCTCGTTAGGAATCAATCTGAGATATACGCAATTCTAACGGCCATGCGTCTGCAGTGATAGCCAAACCGCACTCAAAGATGTGTCCAACCCTCCATTCAGCTCCAAATTAATGCATGAACTCAAGAAATTTTTGAACAAAGATTAAATGCGTTTATAGGTCCCAGGTCACTCTGCAATCCCAGGAAATGAACTCGATAGAAGGGGCTCAGAGGAGAGTTTCTCAGGACCTGAAGCTGCCTTAGGTCTACTTGCTTCTATGGTCAAATCTGACATCAACGATTGGGTCTTTAATGCACACAGTCGTAGACGTAACGAACATCCAGGATGCAGGATGACTAAGCGCGTACGCCCTGATGTCTAGTTCTTCTTATCCTTAAGGAGAAATGATTGCAGAAGGCTGTCGCGCGTCATTCTGGGCCATTACACTTTTGTTAAACATCACTACGTGCTTGCCATCAATGAGACGCCTGCCTGTGCTGCACGTTGCGAGGGGGATGACACACCAGAACAATGTGCAATAAAGCACAGGAAAGAGGTAGCCAAATTCGAGAAGAAATTAGCTCCCACTTCCACTCACGCTGCTAAAACGGACACAGGGCGAAAGAAGAAGCCATCGAGCACGGCCTCTATGTCCCAAAATCGAATCGACAACAGCCAACACAACCGGCCACTGTCGAAAAGAGCGCACAGCAACCGAGCACCTCCAAAGGAAACACTGCCTCAGGATCGAAGCAGAGCGTCGAGAGGGGGCGCTCCGGGGAAGAGAATCTAAGGGAAGCGAAAAAGGCCATACTCAGAATAATAGACCTGGGAAAGAAACATGGTTCTAGTAGCCTCGCAACTATGACCGACTATATTTCCCCCCACAATGGCTTCTCTTACAAAATAATCAATCCTTTTTCCCGACAGAGACGAGTGGCTATCAAATGCCGTGATCAACGACCGCGAGACCACCCTCTTCACCGACGGATCGAAAATGGACACAGGCATTGGAGCCGGGTTCTACTCTGACACCCTGCACAAACAGGAATCATTCAGACTCCCTGATTTGTGCAGCGTCTTCCAAGCAATAGAGAAAGCAGCCAAACACTAACCGATATCCCACCATCATCTTTGTAGACAGCCATGCTGCACTGAAGACGATATGATTCTGTACAACGAGATCAAAGGCTGTCATGAAATGTCGCGACTCACTGAAGTCCTTCAGACACCACAAAGTCAAACTATGCTGGGTCCCAGGCCACAGCTCAATCGGAGGGAACGAAAGAGCGGACGAATTGGCCAAGCAAGAGTTTGAAAAACGGACAAAACGGATGTTCATATGTCACAGCATTTTGGAAACGTTAATTCAGTACAATTTTAACCATGAATCGCTTCACACCAATAAAATGCGCGAAAATGGTTTCAATGTTCATTAAAAATGTACGCTCGATTGTGCTAACTCAACATGTGTATCGTGCATCTGTTGCAAACCCGCGTGATCAACCTCGCGGCGTTCAAACGCTTCTATTCAGTCTGTGAAGGCCAGTGTTTAGCAAGACCCAAGTTTGTCATATCGGCGCCGTTCGCAGCAGTTAGGCATCAGTGATACCACTTTGCGGAGAATTTTAAAGGATGATCTTCACTTATTTCTATACAAAGTGCAGATAGCTCAAAGAATTTTGCCACAAGATGAGCCACGGCGCTTGGCATACGCACAAAATGTCGTTGCAATGATTAATGCTGAGCCGGAGTTCTGGCAGCAGATTTTGATGACCGATGAGGCCCATTTTACGCTCTCTGGTTCAATTAATAAACAAAATTGTCGCTTCACATTATTCACGACGAGCCGCTATATGATCAGAAAGTTACTGTTTGGACCGGTGTAGGCGCTAAAACCATCATTGGACATCGTTGGCGATCGATATCGGTAGATGTTGGCCCATTATGTGGTCCCAGAAATACGTAAAACAGGCTTATTTCACTTTTGGTTTCAACAAGACGGCGCGACATGCCATACTGCGGAAAAAACAATGAACGTATTGCGTAAAAAGTTCCCTGGAAGATTGGTGTCAAAAAAGGGCGATATTGACTGGGCTCCGAGAACGCCGGATTTGACTCCTCCAGACTTTTTTCTTTGGGGATACTTGAAAAGCAAGGTGTATGCTAACGGCCCGAAGACAATAGAACAGCTCAAAAAAACATTCATGCGGAAATCGCAGAATTTTCGGCTGAAATGCTCGAAAATGTCATGGAGAATGCGCGAAAATGAGCCCATTTTTGCACCGGAAATAAAGGCGGTCATTTAATTGATATTGTTTTCAAAAATTAATCAAAATTAATTGTAAAGGTCTAAATTGAATAAAAGTTTTTGAATTTCCAAAATCGGTTGAGAATTGTTGAAGTTATTCGAAATTTACAGCGACCCATATTAGATGGCGCACGCTTTATCTTAATCAATAATCTTCAAAAAGAAAAAAACCATTACAGGAGCATACTACGCATCATTAATTGACCAACTGAAGGCAAAACGACAAAAACTGCAGAAAAAGAAAATCTTGTTTCACCAAAACAACGCGCCGTCTATCACCTCAGCAGTTGCCATCTACGAATCGGTTTGAACTGCTGACGCCTTACTCACCAGATCTAGCCTCAAGGACAGAGATTTTCGTCAAATGAGGAGACAATCACCTTTATGAACAGTTATTTTGCAAAGAAAAGCGCCGAATACTATTTTGAGGGGTTAGAGAGATAGGAGCATCGCTGTTAGGACTGTATAGAGTTACAAGGAGACTACTCGTATGTAGAAAAATAAAAATAAATTTTAAGAAAAAATGTCTTGCACCCTTGTTAGTTCGGAAACTTTTCAGACCACCCTTGTATTTTTACCAACAACATAAGAGGAGTTCAGGTACAATAACGAACGTGAAATTGCTAACGTTCCGGCCAATACGAGTAGTGGAAAAATAGATTTAAAGAATAAATCGCTACAAACATGCTCGTGGTGGTCCTATGAATGAGATCGAACTCCATACTTAAGTTAGACGTGTGTACTATGCATGGAATGAATTTCAGCCCAATGTCTCAATTATCCTGCGTTTTGTTTAAATACGAAATCGTGATGTCCTTATTGAAAAACGCTGTACCGTCGATTTTTTGGAATAAACTTCGTTAATTTTTCAAATAGCGTCGTTCAACTTTACACATAAAAACGATTTCGTATGTAACAACCTAATAAATTAGTCCGTTGGAAAGCTGATGCCATGCCCACACTCCACACAATGATTCGAACCCCCAACTCTCTTTCAATCATTACCATCCACATTCGCGTACATTCGACCGGAAATAAATGACCAAACATAAGCCATTTCAACAACTTAGAATGTGCTGTGAGCCCCATTGCCCATTCACACTTCCCACTACCTGTAACGTTTGCGCTTGTTGCTTGTTTGCCCATTGCTACTGACCTGAGTTGCACAAAAAAAAAAATTAAAACAACTCATCAACACCTTTTGCACCCATTACACCCCCGACCAGACGCCTACCTACCCAACATCACCCCCGCCTGGCCTGCTTTCAATTTCCGTTTCGATTTTATTCCATCCCCGCCGAACTCGACTGAAATCAACTCTTTTGTGTGATTTGATTCTCCCTCCCCACCCGCCTACTATAATATCATTCTCGCTTGTTCTGTGTATTCTGTGTTCTGTTTTATTGTTCAAATGTAGTCCTAGCCCGTGTGCATGATTCTTGGTGTCTGTGAGCAGTGTTGGGAATATATTGTACAAATATCCTTAAATGAATGGATTCTACTACATATATATGGAAAAGCGTGTGCCCCACTTAATAAAACATAACGTAACGATCCAAATACATAAAATATTGTAAAAAAAAATGATATTTAGTTCCGTGATTGTATTTATGCAAAACAAAGTCATTGAAACAGGACTAGATGCAAATCAATAACAAAATTCAATTGAACCATGGATAAGAAGTAAGATTTGAACAAACAATACGGAAATAAATCAAGAAAGATGCTAAAGTAATGGAAAGGAGATAATACAAACCATTCCGGACGGCAGTGAATGGGACATCCCCCATATTCGGCCACCGCTGTAAGATAAAAGAAGAGAAAAGACATGAAATGAGTTGAAATTTGGCAGCTTAAATACGTAAAGGATCCTTAAAATATTAGTTTGTATGTGCAATGCGATAAAGTAAACAAAAAGATGTGAATGAATATCATCGCTTGGATGATGCTTTTAATCTCATCGAGCGACCTAGATGGGCGAGTGTGAATTTTTATATTTAAGTGACACAGTCGGCGACAGCAATTTGATATATTTTGGCAAATGATCATCGTAGTTCTAGGTAAACACACGCGCTACACGAGGTGGATCATATTTGGCACGATGACTCGACGACGTCAATATACTCTTTTCGAACTCACATCAAGTCAAATAGACAAAAAACGAGTTGAAGCTGAATGGTTAGAAGGCAAGCACTAAAGCTGAAAATTATAGACGCGATCTATTATAAAAGAGCGTCATCGATCGATAGCGATCTTGACTTTAATAACCCTAACGATCATCATGCTCCTCATAACTTCTTGATGACGTTGTGCTGTTTTTTATAACAAACGCTTGCCAAAGGGTCTCTGAATACCCTTAAGTGATCATCGTCAAGACATAGTACGGACTGAAAATATAGAGGAAGAAAGGAACAGAGGTACCAGTGCACACTGGTTGAAGATTGTAGGATGGATTCAAAAGTAATGATAATTTGCCTGCTTATACATATATCCACTAGGTTAGCGTAAAAAAATCATATAAAAGGACCGTGATTCTCAAGAGGTTTGAATCGTCGAAGGGATAACATCAAAATGAGAAAAAACAAAAGTACAGCTGATTACTCTAATTACTCTGTTCTTCTATATTCCACAGTAATACGCTGGGGCAAGGAATTTAAGGTAACTAACATCGCGAAGGGGAGGTCGTGGTGCAATGGTAATTATCACCGACTGTTGAGCGGAAGGTCTGTAGTTCAAGTCTGTCCATAGCCAAGAACAATTCGGAAAAACTGTGCAACAACATCAGTTGTGATTGAGGGATGGTAAAAAACGCGATGACGAAGGCATAATACACGCAGTATTAGATCACCTCAAAATTCGTTCACCTTAATGCCATGGAAACAAAATAAGTTACTGTGAACTGCAACCAATGCGACAAATTCAGTCAAATCTCTTGAATCTTATCTAGTACAACCACCCCGGAGAGTAGTGAACGAACATCTTCGACACAAACCATTTTGCACCCCGTTCAGGTTGTGTGACAAACACCATCAGAGCGTAACTTTTGAACCTGCGCGAATCCTATGACAAAAAAGGAGGTCAATCCACGTCTAAAATGTTGTGTTGGCAGACCGACGTGTGATCATCAGGCATACTAGGGTGGTCCGAAAAGTACTTAGCCTACCAAAGGAAAACAACAATTTTGGAGAAATGGCGATTTATTTTTCAATATAGTCTCCTTTTAGCTCGATACACTTGACCCAGCGATGCTCCAACTTTTTTAACCCGTCTGAAAAATACGTTTTCTCGAAGTCTGAAAAGTAGGCCCCCGTGGCGGCGATGACCTCCTCATTCGACTGAAATTTCTTGCCGGCGAGTGACTTTTTCAAGTTTGAAAACAAAAAGAAGTCGCACGGGGCCAAATCTTGAGAATACGGTGTATGGGGCAGCAGTTCTTAGCCCGATTCGGCCAATTTGGCCGTGGCTAGGGCGGAGGTGTGAGCCGATGCGTTATCATGGTGGAAGAGCACTTTTTTCTTCGCCAAGTGGGGACGTTTTTTCTTCAATTCGGCGTCGAATCGGCCCAATAATTTGGCATAGTACAGCCCTGTGACCGTTTTGCCCTTTATCGATGTGGATCACACCTTCTGAATCCCAGAAAACGGTGGCCATCACCTTTCCGGCCGATGGGACAGTCTTCGCCTTCCTCGGAGCACGTTCGCCGGGTGAAGTCCACTGTTTCGACTGTTCCTTGGTCTCTGGTGTGTACCAGTGGGTCCATGTTTCATCGACTGTCACGAAACGACGCAGAAACTCGTTCGGATTGCGCTTAAACAGCGTCAAACACTGCTCTGAAGTGGTCTCACGGTTCGCTTGTCGTCCGGAGTAAGCAAACGCGGCACCCATAGTGTCGAAATGCCTACTGTCTCAGCTATCTCGCGCACCTTCAATCGGAAGTCTACCAATACGAGATCGTGGATTTTTGTCACGTTATCCTCCGTGGTAGCCGTTTTCCGGTCACCTGGACGTGGCTCATCAAAAATTGACGTGCGACCACGTTGAAACTCGTTAAACCAATTTTTGATGGTCGCCATCGAAGGAGAAGAGTCACCGTACACAGCATCCAAACGCTCTTTGATTTCGCTGCGCGATTTCCCTTCCACAAACAAGAATCGAATCACCGATCGATATTGCTCTTTTTCCATTTTTCTAAGATCCGCGGACACTCCCGCTTCCACACGCGGTCAAAACAAAACAACGAGTAGCCGTCTACTAGAATGTACTACACGATAGTAAGTTGCTCTTGCGATACTGGCGCCATCTGGCGGCGAGGCTAAATACTTATCGGACCACCCACGTACGTTTTTTTTCCCGGTTGAACTAAGAGATGGCGCCAGCGGAAAGTACGCGGCGTATTAATTTGACACATATGCCATTTTGTTCGTCCGAGATTTAACTACAAGCACACACACAAGTTGAGTCCACCAAAAACTAGCGTCTTTGTTTTATCGTTCAGTGATTATGTTGAGTTTTGTGCCTGAAAGAGAATATTTGTTGAAAGTCATCGTTTGCTGCATCAATTAGAACATGTGAGACATGGTTTCGGTAAATGGGTCCCATACGAGTTGAATGAAAGTCAAATGGAAAATCGCAGTCACTTGTGTAATGATGCTTCAACGCCACGAAAAGAAATCATTTTTGCATCGAATTGTGATGGGTGACGAAAAATGGATTTATTTTGAAAACTCGAAGCGGAAAAAACGTGGATTTCACCTGGTTAAGCCGGTCCTTCAACATCACGGCCAAGTCGCTTTGGCAAGAAGACAATGCTCTGTGTCTGGAGGGACCAGAGCGGTATAATGTTTTATGAACTCTTGAAGCTTGGCAAAACCATTAATACACAACGCTAGCATCAACAAATGATGGATTTAAACCAGGCATTCATCGAAAGACGATCGAATAGACCAGAAGACATGGCAAAGTGATTTTGTTACACGACAACGCGTCGTCTCATATGGCAAAACTAATGAAAGACATCTTGAAATCGCTTGGATGGGACATCCTTCTGCAGCCGCCGTACTCTCCAGACTTGGTGCCATCATCTCTTCGCATCAAAGAGGCACGCGCTCGCAGAGCACCACTTCAGCCATTTCGAGGAAGTTGGAAAATGGCTCGACGAGTGGTTTACCGCGAAAGACAAGCAGATTTTCTGGCATTGTATTTATAAATTACCGAAAGATGAGCGGAATGTGTAGAAGCCGATGAAAAACAAAACCAAAGAGCTGTCATCAAGTACATTACATCATGTAACACGCTGGGCTGAACATCCACTGAAGAGGACGCTCAAAAAGTCAATAACGTGCTGAGGTTACAGGGATCTCATAAAGCAGCGTCCAAGTATCCTTGTTAATAAGTTGCATATGAAAGGGCTGTCGATATTTCGAGGGTGAATCTCGAGCAGCTCCAAGCAGATCAGGAAATGTTTCATGACCATTGACGAGATCTGGATCCTCCATTTTGATCCTGAACGACGACTTGGAAGCGAGCCTACTCACCGATGCCAAAGAAATTCAATGTCTAGTTCGGCGGGAAAGGTTATTTCGTCCGTTTTTTGGGACGCTGAACGAATAAGAAGATTACTGAAGGTCATTAAAAAAAAGAAAACGCGGCAAACTGCGAGCTGAAGTGCTGTTTCACTAAGACAAGGCAGCCGCTCACAAAGCCACAGTTGCGATAGCTGCCATTCAAGAAACGGGATTCGAACTGCTTGAACACCCGTCTTTTTCGCCAGATTTAGCTCTCAGTAATATTTGCCTATTTCCCTAAACCAAATGCACGCATACGAGGCAAGAAGTCGAGAGCTATGGCCACTGTTAAAGCGTTTTAGGGTTCGCTAGGGCTGAAGAGTTACACTCTTATGGTGTTTGTCACACAACCTGGACGGGGTGCAGATGGTTTGTGTCGAAGATGTTCGTTCACTACTCTCCGGGGTGGTTGTCCTAGTTAGGACTCAAGACTGAATTTGTCGCATTGGTTGCAGTTCACAGTAACTTTTCCATGTCATTAATGTGTTATATTGGAGATGCACAGACAGAGTATGAATTTTGAAGTAATCTTATACTACGAGTTTTATAGTTTTATACCTTCGTCAGAATTGACGATGTTGTTGCACAGTTTTTCCGCATATGATTTGTTCTTGGCTTTGGACAGGCTTGAAGACCTTCCACTAAAAAGTCGGTGATGATGACCATTGAACCACGATCACCCCCAATGGACTAAATATATTGACTTGATCGATATTTTTACCCTTATTTTTGGATCACTCCCCCTAGGCGGGAAGTGTTGGGTTGGAAAAGGCATTCCATATTCGGAGATAGGCTTAAGGTTAAAACAATGGGCACTTCTAGCGAGGCGAATATTGCAGCGGAATTCTTAAAAAGGAGCATGTGACTTGATCGAGAGAAAACATTGCCTCGATTTTCAAGCGAGTCAAGTGACTTCGCGATATCAATGCCTTCTATAAAATTTGGCGCCCGCTTCCGATTTCTATTTAGTAGATGCAAGGAGTATTGGGCGCACCAGACCAAATATGAACGTTGTGCCAAGCTCTGGGCAGATAAAGAAATTACAGATTATAGCCAAACCGAAGGGGTGAAATATTTCTTGCATCGTGTAAGGAAACATAGACGATTCGCAACGTTCTTGGCGATCGCGAATACCGTGGCCGTGATCATTCCAACTCAAGGATGGAAAGGCTTTCGGATCCAACGACACAAACGCGTCCATGCATAAATGCTGAGAAGGGACGTGAATTTGAAACGAATACCTGTATACTAGCTGAGAGTACTGCCATCAGAGATGAAGTGGACTGGTTTAGAAGTGACAGATAGGAGATCTTTTATAAAAATTAGGAAAAATTTCAGACAGAACAGAGCCTTGGAGAACAAGAGCATTTATCTGGTTAATATCAGACTATCAGAAGCCATCCGAAACGTATTAAATTGAACGGCCCAAAGCTGATTTCTAATTCATAGGAGCACGCACTTTGGACAAAACAGCCTGATGCCCGATACGGATCTAACTTTTAAGACAGTTGCTTCAGCCCAAAGAGTCTGCGATTCCAACCCCGAGGTACAAGGTAGCGGAGGACGACCGCATATACAGTGTACTAATGTGGATAAGAATCTGAACCAACAGGAATTGCAGTACTAAAAGAAACTGGCTAAAGATCGTGTTAGTGGTGATTTGAGGTCCAGGTGCCATCTATGCAACAAAATAAAGTTGGTTAATCTGCTATCAAAGAATTTGGGTGTGTTGGGGGTATAACTATTTTATTTTTGATTTGTTTACAAAATGCATCAGCATTTATTTTTTTTTATAGGGTTCGCGTAGGGTTTAAGAGTTACGCTTTTATGATGTTTTTCACACAACCTGGACGTATTGCAGATGGTTTTTGTCGAAGATGTTC
Organism: Merodon equestris; assembly: GCA_958301585.1. Classification (NCBI taxonomy): domain Eukaryota; kingdom Metazoa; phylum Arthropoda; class Insecta; order Diptera; family Syrphidae; genus Merodon; species Merodon equestris. Next base: position 120,998,035 of record OY284415.1, read on the forward strand.
GTTCAATACTCTCCGCGGGTTGTTGTCCTAGATATGGTTCGAGAGATTGACTGAATTCGTCGCGTTGGTTGTAGTTCACAGCAACTTATTTTGTTTTCATGTCATTAAGGTGTTATATTAGAAATGCACACACAGAGTATGAATTTTGAAGTAATTTTACTATGAGTAGAACGGAAAGTACCGAAAGCATTTTCAAGAAGAAAAGAGTGTCCAAGTCCAGACTGTTAAGTTCAGAATTTGATTAGCCAAGTTAACACGTTGACTGCCAACTACGAGTATACTCGTAGTGAAGCGTCTGCTTCAGGGCGCCACCTACGCGTTACTCGTACTTTTTAGATGATATAGAAACATAATTGGCGTACGGTGTACGCACTACAAATCTGCCATGGCAGTCAACGTGTTGAGGAAAGCGACCGCCGAAAAGTTCTTAGAGAAGTGTTTTTCAAATGAACGAAAGTGGTGCCGACTTTCCTTTGATTGGATATTCTGGCAGTGGCTGCCATTTATCGGGCGATATAAGGCATTTTGGAGGTGGACGCAAGTTTGTTGGTTCGTCGGTTTATTCCTTTTTTATTGTCGTATGGAGCTCAAAGGAGAGCGGTGCCGTCTCGTTTGAGAAAGTTTTTGCATTGCTCCACCAGTCTGAGGGAGGTAATTGCTGAAGATAGGGCCCCGATGGCGGCTTGGCTATCACTGAAGAGAGCTGCGACTATATTGTTAGGACAGGTTGCACTGAATGCCTCCTGAATGCAGGTTCTTCCGCTTAAAAAGTGCTCAAATGAACAGAGAAACGGTACGAATTGGAAATATTCAGTTCGGTCGAAAAGCGTTCTGATTCTACGTCCAGCTACATCTTTGAGCAATCAGCGTCGATCCATTAACCGGAAATCAGCGTGTGGGCTTCACATTCCTCTCTGGATGGATAACGGCTATAGTGCTGAAATCATCAATAGGAAGAGCAATGTAGATTGTAGGAGCCATACTCAGTTTCCCAGGCAAGAATAGCAGAGCTCTGCTATGGTCATACCGTCTCGGGAACCAGTTTCTTGAATTCAATGGCATCACAGGTAGAAAGGGTCCACTGAGTTGTTATAAGCTTTTTTTTGTGCAGGCGAAAAAGCTATCGAGCTATAGGTGACGATGAAGCGGACAAGGGCAGTGTACACCCGTTAGAATGTCTTTTTGTCTTAATAGCTGAAGGGGAAGACGTTTGAGGAAATCTAAGTGAAGTTGCTTACCGCATATAAGGATCATGTACAATATTTTCGAAGGCTACCATCAAATGGCGTGGCTGAGAATCCGTTTTCAATGAAGAGCGAGCAGGCCGTCCGATCAAAGTGACTACGGATGATCGGAGGTTAACAAAATTCATAAATCGTGTTAGCAGATCGTCCGGTGAAGAACAGACACACAGGTTGTAGTTATCTTAATTAAACGAATGAAAAAGCTAATCGCCAACAAAAGCAAGTTCGCCTGATAACTCTGGAGCACTGTTTGGCCATGTTTAAGAGTAATCCGAAAGAGTTTCTATGGCGGCTTGTGACTGTTGATGACACATAATTCCTTCACTACACGCCGAAAATTTAAGAACTGTCAAGACAGTGGACTTCCTCCCGGAAATCTGCTCCAAAGGAGGCGAAAACCATTTTTTCGACCGGAGAAGCCACGGTTTTTTTGGGACTCGCGAGGCATCATCTTCACCGACTATTTAGAGAAGGGAAGGAAGGAGTGTTTTCTTCCAGCTCGCTTATAGTCTCAGCAAAAACGGTCGAATTATGGTACAAATTCCTCATCTACCCTAGATTTAGCTTGGCAGAAAGCGATTCACGGCAAACGAGACGAATAGTGGCCTATTTTACGGAGTTGGAGAAATCATATTATTTGGATGGCTTGAAAAAATTAGAATATGGGGGCCTGAAGGCTAAAGAGACTAAATTGAAAAATAAATTTAAAAAAGGGCAGAAAAAATGCCGTTTCTTGCTAATTCAGGTATTTATACAACCCTAGTATAAACATGTAGGCCAAGATGTTCATGCATGATGCGATGCAACAGATAGGCCCCATTTCTTTGATAGTTTCATGGGTACATCTAATATTTCAGTCGTAGTCTCAGCCAGAGCGGCGATACTTCGTTTAGCCTTACCGAGCGAGCACAACTAACTCACAACTTCTCACCACTAATTGTAGGTCATAGCAATGGTAATGACATCTCTTGTTGGATTGCCCTTTACATATTATTCCCAATATCGAGTTCAAGAAGTATTCTGGATATATGAAGAAGCGCCGGTATAAGCCTTTTATACCCAATAGAGACTAAGAAGAATAATATTGATATAAATAAAATGCTTATTCTGCTACTCCCTAATATACCAAGTAAGCTCAACAAAGTAGTCGTTGGCACAATTGATAGCAGCCTATACCTCTCGAATATACCTGAGCTCCTTGGCCCATCCTATAGCATTAACTCCTTCAGATTCGATGACATCAAAAACCCTTGACGCTCTTATGATCATAAAATACAGAAACAATCATCCCGTCTAACGAAAATAATGTTCATCTTACCCCCGGGGGTAGAGTAATTCCACCACACGTAGTAAGAGAGACGAGCGATTGGATGACTACATGCATGACAGCCAAGAATTTAATGTGAGCAACATACATTGTCATCGGAACTATTGCCTGGCAATAAAGTAATTTTTCTTTCGATAGATTTAATCTTCTTGATGGCATTTCCTTATGTTCATTACAAGGACCATGAGAACTCCATCAAGTATGAGGAAGGAGAAAACATGAAAAAGTGAAAAAGTCAAATCCATTTAGGTCAAGGTTTATGGTTATATATTTGCATAGGATAAGGATGGAATCAAAATCGGGAGCCTTTCCGCCCGATGTGATCCATGAACTGTGCGTCGCATGGTGCAAATGTCTTCGAATCAATAGGATTTCGCAAAACGAATAACCACCAAATCCGTTTCCAGAGGAGGGGCAGGGGAGTGCTGATGGACAGATTGTGAATGAATCAGCATTGTCTGGATGAAAAATTTGAAACGAATGGGAAATTTGTCTTAGAATCGATTGGAAAGTCATGAAGGCACTAGCGTGTTCCCAAGAACCTACCGGGGTAGGTGTATACTCGTATCTTAGAAGAGGATAGAAACACCGATTGCCACGGCATAAGGAAGATAAATCAGATCTCTGACCCTTGGCTGTTCACTCAGTGCTTGGTGGAAGGGAGGTGGTGGTGAACAGAATATTAATCATCTTTGGTCATCAAAATCTCGCGCCAATGACCTTATACATGTTTATGGAGCCAAGAAGACATCAATCGAAACACCAACCTTAGGACTCACCATTCAAATCCATCGTTTTCGTTTGACTATCCAGCGCTTTCTACCCCCACTACCGGTGTTGGCAGTGTCTTTTACGGCGAACATATGTAGTTAAGTGGCACTGTTCATGAGTGTCGGGTTCATCCACCCTCCACACTCGAAATGGCTCAACTGATCCATTAATTACCCACCACACAAGCCAACAATCATCGTCTCACATTGATTACAATGTCGCCAGCGAGAGTAACGTCCAAATACACGCATACAAATGGCCCCCAAAATGAACACTATGTGTATAAACGGCAGGAAAACAAAAAGGAAGAGAGACTGTCGCCACTGCGTCGGCAAATAAAAACGTCGATGTGAGTTCGCCATGCGACCACTGTCCAGTTGCCCTAAATCCAAATCCGTTCAGATTTTCCTGAACCATGAAAGAAATCTGATAAATGTCTTCAGCCCCGGGAGCAGATTTCCTTTTAGTTATTTCATCTTTCACCTCCCATCTTCTGTGGTATTCACGAGAGCGGTAGAGACGGGCCAGTAGAGCCCAAGAAAAGGATCGGATTACTCGTATTTGTTGAATGGAGTGGATTTGCGGTCGAGTTTCTACTGGTATCCCTAAACCGCTTTATCTCTTCTCTCGTTCTCGACCACTTTCACTCGCTTTTAGTTGCAACCGCTTAGCACCAAACCTTTGTGGATGTATTTTAATTTATCCGAGTGATTAAAAGGAAACCAACTAGGCACCATCCAGGCACCAACCAACCAACCAGGACCTTCTAGAGCATTGTATACTACAATGATTCAATGAAGAATAAGGGAAAAAAATTAAAGGATTGGGAATGAAAACAAAACAAGAAACGAGAAACCAACCGAACAATTCTGGCAATGCTCTCTCCTCCGGCTGGATGTGAGCCACGTCCATTGTGCGCTGTGCATGCGAATGCGATAGACTGAATTGGAGAGAAAGAGGAAGAAGACATAAGCGAGCCATGAGACACAGAGAACTACGAGAGGAGTATGTCAAGGCCGTGACATGGTTTCACTCCAACCGAATACACAAGACGAAAAAATAGCAAATAAACCATGTACACACGGGAAGGCGGAAAAATCGAACTCGACCAGGATGCCATGCCATGATGACGGCCAACTACACTGCTACGGCTTCTACTACTGATACTACTGCACCTTCGTGATAGTAGTGCAGCCCGCCAAATAGGCCAGCATACCATTTTGCCAGATTGCACGCTCGAAAGAATGCATGTTCTGGAGCGCTTGCACGAAATTTAACGAACAAATCCGATGGTGAACTAAGAGTAATCTATGAGCTGAGGAGGTTGAAGGGGGGAATAAAATATGCAATAGCTCCAGACTGATGGGTCGCGCGAACAATTCGAACATTCTCGCAGTAACGAAATGATTTTTTTTTCGATTCGAGCAGGGAAACTAGGAGTATATGTGTCTCTCAAGGATTTTTGGCGACCCTATGGAAAGTATGTGCTCGGAATTTAGATTCTTGTTGGAGTTATGATGGCAAGCAATTATGAAATCACGTTTGCGAGGCGGCAGTCTGTCTGGTTTACATACATAAAGTCAATCACATCGAGAAAAGGATTTAGAAAAGGCCATGCGGAGTCTGGCGATGTTTTCATCGTCTGGTCAAAATAAAGGGTTATCCATGCCATAACTGACTTCAACAATTCGACCTATTCGTAACCATTTTGTACGGGTTTGCATACAGATCTTAGCCTACATGCTTATAAGGTCCAATTGATAATGTAATTGAAGTCAGCTGACTTTAAAGAGTCTCATTTCCATTTGTCTGTCTCCGAAAACCCAAAAGAAATTGTAAAATAACCTTTCCCTCTACAAGGGGGACAGTTTGGTTCCATTTTTCGGCCTGGCCATCTTTTGAACCTTCCATTTAGTGGTTATTGTAACGCGCCCGGTCATCCAAAATAAAAATATTGCCTTATTTCTCCAGGTTTCATGATTTCTAGAGCTCGAATCCACAGTTTATAGAGGTGTCCATGTGTACGTACTATATTTGTGCGTTCGTGAGCTGTTTTTCGCCTCGTATATCTCAAGAACAAATAATGATATCAACTCCGGATCAACGTCATTCAATGTATAATTGCACCTTGGCTACATGGTAAGGTTTGCAGACATTTCGGATTGACAATTTCGATCTTACGTCGAGAAAACTATTTTAAAAGTGTTATAACCTACTTTTTTCATGCGTATCTCGAGAACAAGTAAAAACATCGACTCCGGACCAATGACATTGGACGCGTAATTGGTAATTGAATACTAGATAAGGTTTTTAAACCTTTTAAATTGGCGGTTTTATTTTTATATTGATAAAATTATCTTAAAACTGTTATAAAATACTTTTTATCTTGCACATGTCGAGATATCGAGTCCAAACAAACGCCAATTGAAGTGTATTTACAAATGGAATAATAAATAAGATTTGCAAAACTTTGAAATTCTCAACTTGTTTTTGATATCAAAAAATCTACTGTAAAAGTGTTATAATAAGTTTTTCGTCTCGCGTATCTGCAAAACAAGCAATGGCATCGACTCCGAACAAACGCCATTCGACATGTAATTGCATATTGAATACTTGATAAGGTTTCCAATAAATTCAGATTGACGGTTTTGTTCTTAGGTCAAAAAAACTACTATAAAACTGTTATAAACTATTTTTTTCCTTGCACATCTCGGGAATTTGTAATGACGTCGACTGTTAATAAGATTTGAACTAATTTCGAATTCGAGGCTTCTTTCTCATGAGGGCTTCTAAAGTCTAAAGTATTCAGAGAGAGCCTGTTCGTTCGTAGATCTCTGTACGTACCAGATATTGTTTTTTTTAAAGGATTCACGCAGGTTCAAGAGTGTACGCTCTTATGGCGTTGGTCACACAACCTGGACGGGATGCAGATGGTTTAAGTCGAAAATGTTCGTTCACTACTATTGGGAGGGTGGTTGTCCTAGATAGGATTCGAGAGATCCGACTGAATTTGTCGCAATGGTTGTAGTTCACAGTAACTTTTTTGTTTCCATGTCATTAAGGAGTTATATTGCAAATGCACACACCTGATCTCCTAGATATTTGATTTTTCGCAATGGAGACTTCTTTACCTTGAGACTATGTTAAAGATAAAGTCTATGTCAATGTTCTGCCAACGATTCATGGATTAAGAGGTAATATCAGAATTGTTGTTTGCGAGACACAGGAGCCATTAGACAAAAATGTGATGGTAAATGTCATCAACGATTAGCTGCAGCCGGAGCTGAGACCGACATATGACAAATATTGTATTCCATTACTAACCTCAGAGTTTGTGCTTTAGATTAAGATTTAATATGACACCTTTTATTGGATGTACTCCTCAAGTTAGAATTATCTCACCGCTTTTATGGCTGTTAGTCATCAGCAGTATCCTAGTTGAACTGAACAGCAAGGGAATAAAAGTGGTAACATATGCCGACGACGTAGTAATTTTAATATTAGGTTCCCTTGAGCTTTGTCCAGAGTTTGTGGTTGGGCTACAGGTTGTGGCCTAAGCATAAACCCAAAGAAATTTGAGCTGCTGCTATTTACTACCAAGTTCAAAACCGTTTAAATCTCTAAAACTAAACAACTCGACTCTATTTCTTTTCTTCCGGGTATCTGGGCGTTCTCCTAGGTCCAAAGCTTAACTGAATATCCAATATAGAAAACCAGGTAAAGAAAGTGTGGCTTTCTACGCCTGAAGCAAACCTTTCGGTAAAAGGTGCAGACTCCGATCTAAGCTGCCCCTGTGGATGTACACAGACATTTGTTGGTAGCCAGCCCTAAGCAAAGCTATAATATCGACAGACTTAAAAAGATTCAAAGATCTGCAGAAATCGGAATCACGGGAGCCATGAGCACATGCCCCACCGAAGCACTTAATGCCCAACTGCATCTCCTCCCCTTGGGCCATTCACATCAAATACACGTCAGCATGTGGCGCCATATGACTTAAAGAAGCGGACTTTTGGTTCCCCAGACCGTATTGTATCACACCTTCCCTCACTTTCCGCCAGAGAAGAATGGAAAGCGTGCAACCCAGTCCCGAAATTCCAACTTCTGATTTTTCCTGATGGCTCCAAGCTAGAGCGCGATGTAGGATCCGAAATATTCTCGTCGCAACTGAATCTTTCAAATTCATTCCGTCTCCTCGATCTCTAGAGTATCATTCAAGCTGAAGTGCTACCGATCCGGGAAGCGTGCAAAATACTCAGTCCCACCCCAACTACACGTCCACCGCTATTTGTGGCGGGAGTCAAGCCGCTATTAAAGCACTTTCGTCTGCTACCACTTTCTCTAAGCTGATGGATCAATGCAAGAAAGAAATTAAACGACCTGGTAGCTGGACTGATATCACGCTCCCTTGGGTTCCAAGATACAGCAACATAAAGGTGAATGAGAGGGCCAATGAGTTTGAAAAGCTCGGGGCCACCCCAAACTCCCCTTCAGAAACTGTCGCTGAACGTTGTCCTTTTTCAACATACCCAATAGTAGGCGGGCTAAACTAGATGCAGGATATCAGACAAAACTGGCCTTCTTTATAAAAAAAAAAAAAAAAAAAAAGAAACGAATGATCTCTGCAATAGACACCGCTCCAGCATAGCTAGAATCGTGGCGGTCAGTTCGGGCCATGGGCCTATAGGAACCCACGCTGCCAGAATGAGCTAGAAGGCCAGTATCTCATATGTGGTGGAGTACCACAAGGATCGGTACTAGGTCCTATCCTGTGGAACATTATGTACGATAGTGTTCTAAGGCTTGAAATCCCCGAGACAAAAATAATAGGCTGTTGCAATTGTAGTGGCAGCGAAACACCGGGAAGAAATGGAGGATAAACCTTGAAATAACGTGTGACTAAGCTAAGGACCGGGACAACAAGGGTGACTATTATAGTTTTGCCAAGAGTGGCGCAGTAATAATGACTGCGCTGGAAAGAGTCAGGGATAGCAACCAAACCCAAACGATAGCTCCCTCGGAACAAGGAATATCAAACATGGGAAAATGAGCATAAAGTGCTTACCAGCCGCAGGGAGAGTGGTTGATTTGTATTGGGGGTGTTTGCTGCCATAATAGGCATCCGGTATACTCGTAGCCCCCGCTGTCGTAGTTGTCACAACACTAACGCAGAGGAAACCCTGCACCATATTCTTTGCAAAAGTCCAGCACTGGTAAACCGCAGGTTCTGCGCCTTTGGCAAATACTTCATCGATAACCTCTCAGAGGTAACCAACCTCAGCTTGGTCAACATTACCCGAAGAGCAGGTTCGTAAAGTAGTGAACGAATATGAGAAGCTAAGGGTACTGACGTCGGAGAAGGAGTGGATTGGATTAGAAGTGACAGACAGATCATTTATAAAAATGAGAAAGAATGTCGGAGACAAGACGGAACCCTGGGGATCACCAGCATTGAGAAAATGGATGTCAGACTTGAACCATTGAACGATTCGAAGGTAGTTTCAAATCCATTTAAGAAGAGAGTCATCGATCCCTAATGTGCGCATTTTCGACAAAAGGGCTTCATGCCAGACCCTGTCAAATGCTTTTGAAATGTCCAATACAGCTATTTTGCTTTCACCGGTGAAGCGAGCGATTCCACTTTTCGGTGAGATATGCCATTAAATCACCAGTGATCTGCTGCTACGGAAACCATACTGTTGGTCATTGAGGAGTTTCCGTGATTCAAGATATTTCACAAGCTGACGGTTAATCATCGTTTCCATGACCTTAGAAAGACGTGGCAATGGGTTGGCAGTTGAAGGGAGAAAAAGATTCGCCTTTTTTTGGGTATAGGCTAAACAAATGAGCATCCCCCTTCACATACCTTAGGTTTCACGAATTTTGTCGCATCAATTCTAATTCCACTTTGAATCGGCATTCCTGTTTCGCACGAAATTAGTCGACGAAATTGGTCTTCCTCCGAGCACCCGTTATATGATCTAAGGCTTATGAAGAGATTCCTGAGAATTCGACTCAGTCCTATTAAAATGAGAAGAAAGAGGTCCAAGGTGCTTAAAAAGTGGGCCATCTTGTGGCTTTTTTTTAAATCATAGGTTATTTTGATACTGTCAGCTGTATCCGCTTTCCGCGGAAAGAAATGAGTCGCTTTACACTTGAACAACGTTGGGAAATATTCAAAAGTTATTTTCAAAGTGAGTGCTGTGAGGACCAAACAGTGCATTTTTAAAAAGAAGTTTTGGCCGAAATGAAGCACCCACCGCGACTTGTTGTACGCAAGTTTGTGCAAAAAGTTCATGAGACTGGTATGCTAGGGGCCAACACCTCATCGTCTTGTGGCCGAGAGTGTGAGACTCAATTCCCGAACATCAACTCGTCATCGATCTTAACAGCTCAATATTTCGCGCACTAGTCTGAGGAGAATTCTGCACAAAGATCTCGGAATATTTGCTTACAAGATCCAATTAACTTAGCGATTGAAGGCGCGCGACCATCCGCTTCGTTATCGCTTCGCAGTTTGGGCCTTGAATTGGACAACGATTTTGGCCGAAAAATCATCTTTTCTGACGCGGCGCATTTTCATCTCGGCAGCTTCGTTCTTCTTCTTTTCCTTTTTTCCGGCGTCATTATGGTCAGAAGTGTAGGACCATAACCTTCCCACTTAACTGCATTCCTACTGGTCCGCTTGTGGTGTCCGCCGGTTTGGGATTACTTCATCGCTGAGGCCAATCAAATGCTGGTGTTTTTGCACCAATTGTTTTTCGGCCTGCCTTTTTTGCGTGTTGAAATTGGAACGTTGATTGATAACGCCTTTTGGACGGGATTCAAAGGATCTCTCCTTCGGTGACTCCTGCGGTGCATCTTACTCTTGTCGTTGCTCTCTTGTACATGTCCATGATCACTCGCACGTAGGTTTCTGGAACTCCTTTTTGTCTTAGCGCTACCCATAAAAGATCTCTTGGTTGCCGGTCAAAGGCCTTCTCGAAATCAACCAACACCATATGCAAGTCCTTTGACGAATCACGATGCTTTTCCATCATGACCCTTATACTTTGGATTGCATCTGTTGTTGATTTACCCGAGACAAACCCGCACTGGTCATCAGATAGTCGTATTATTTTCCGCAGTCGGCTATCTAATACCCGTTCAACGATCTTCATGGTGTGCGACATCGCTTGGCAGAACGGTAGTTATCACAATTTCGCGTATCACCCTTTCCTTTGTGCAAAGGAAGAAGATAGCTTTCCCTCCATTGATTAGGCATAGTGTCGCCTCTCATAAGTTTGGAGATAAGAACCATGAGCCATCTAGACCCGATGTCTCCCATCTTTTTCTAGAACTCAGAGGGTATCCCGTCCGGCCCAACAGCTTTTCTTTTCTTGGAGTTTTTAACCGCGTACCGAACTTCTTCGACTGTGATGTCGGATATTTCGGCATGATTCGGGGCGCCTCTTGGAAAGTACACTCGGGGAAACTGTTCGTTCAGAAGTTCCTCGCAATACTGTCGCCATCTGTGGAGAATTTTTTCGTCTTCCACAAGGAGTTGGCCTTCAGCATTGTTAATAAACTTTGGGAAACGAATCTCGCATTTCTTTTTCTCTGTGCGGCTATCTTAAAGATATTTGCTCCTTTGTTCAAATTGCTTTGTCGAAGCTCCTGGGTAGCCTGGTTTCTGTCAGACGCGGAAGAGGATATTTCTTCCAACTCCTGATAGAGGCCTTCCATGCTTTTCGCTTTGAATTCGGCGCACTTTTTCTTCGCGATACCTTTGCAATATCTATATACCTTTTCACGGCGAGCTTTTTCCTCGCTAGTAGTAGAATAGCACTTTGACCAAGCTTGGAAAGCCATTTTCTTTTCGTGTATCACTGCTTTGGCTTCGTCTGTCCACCACCAGGTTTCATTTGCGTGTTGGCAGGAGCCTTTAGATGTTCCGAGCAGTGATTTGGCAGCTTCGTTAACAAACAAAATTGCCGCACATTATTGTCGAGAAGCCAATGCATCCACAGGGAGTGACAGTTTGGTGCCGATTGTGGAGTGATAGCATCATTGGACCATTTATCTTCGAAAATGAGGCTGGAAACAACGTTTCGGTCAACGGTGAGCGTTACAGAGCCATGTTAACCGACTTTTTTTTTTACTGAAATTGAAGATATGGATTTGGGCGACCTCTGGTCGTCGCGCCATGTCACACAGCCTATGCCACAATCGACCTTTTTCCAAATCGTGTTATCAGCCGTCTTGGCGATGTCAATTGGCCTTTGGACTTTTTTTTGTGGGGAACTCTGAAGGACTGATGTTATGCCAACAATAAGGAAACGATTGAAGCACTTAAGGCCAATATCATCCAAGCAATCCGTGAGCTGCAGCCCGTAACCATCAACAAGGTCTTGGAAAATTGGGGTGACAGAATGCGCTACTGCGAAGTCAGCCGAGGATCACACTTGGACGACGTTGTATTTCATAATTAATGGGAATGTTTGTTCTTATACTAATAAAGCCATAATACTTGGAAAAAAAAATAATCTTGTTCATTTTATTACATTTTTAAAACGAAACTTGTATTCGGCCCACCCTTTGCTAGTCTGCTCTTCAATGAAAAACGATAAAAATGGCTTAGTATATCCTATATAGGGGTGCAGGGTTAATAGAAAATAACGTGTTGGGTGTGTAGTCAAGGAACGAGGGTGCATTATTTAAAAATCGTGAAAGAAATGTGCTCTTTTGACCGCTTGCATTTAAACGTGCTTATAACAGAGGAAAAATAAAGTTGAAGCTAAGAGCGAAACATCGAAAGCAATGTTCAAGAAACAAACTGCCAACGTCCTCCTTACCTAGTACAACTCCTCATTTCCAATGAGATCTCTATTCATAACAAGACGAAAACCATTAAAACAAAAGGACCAAGGACTCTGCATGACCTCCATCGCCTATTCAACATTTCTAAATATAAATTCAAACCTTAAGCATCAATAGGCTAAAAGTATGAACGAATGATTACTTGAGGAACTCACGGTTAAGTAAGGAGCAGCCAAGCCAAGTATGTCTGGAAAGGAAACTTTGAAACTTGATTTATGCATTTATAAGCCAACACAACAGCCTCAAAACCCCTGCCAGTGATACGCATCATATTTGATTTATCAAACCACGTTACCATCAAGGGAGAGCAGCAACAACAGCTGTAGAGAGGAAAATATTACTTTATGATGAGAGGATAGCATGTCCTACATCCGTAGGTAGTAGCTACTAGATGCATATGCCTGCAGAGCGGCCGGGGTGACGAAGTGAAATGTATAAATTTAAAATGTTAGTGCTGCAGTGCAATGAGTGCAAATAAAAGCCAAACAAGAGGCAACTTAATAAATTATACAACGAGCTACTGGGGATGGATGAAAACCGTTGATGCACGCGATACTCTGTCGCAGTTATCGAGCCCCTGTAAGTCGCCGTTCACATAGGATAAAGGAGATTTCATGGTTATTTTGCTCATTTTAGTTCCACCACTACTGTCCTATAAAGCGGTAGTAATAGAGTACAATTGCAGAGCCTGGGTGTCTACAGACCGATTTAAGTTTCCACTTGGCCGATAAAGGTAGACTACCGGGGGAGACTCCCAAAGCTCTCACTGACCATAATGATTCAATTACTACGATTCTAGGTACCATTCCAACTTGCATTTTAGCGAATCCTTGAATCTATAAAGGTAACAAAACGAACAGGGATGTGGGTCTTCATACAAAATGGAAAGAAACAAAATGATCGGTTCATGCAAAATGGGATTGGGTGAGCGATGAGTCACTATTTCTTTATTCATTTGATTTTGGGTTATAAGAGTAATTTACCGGTACATGCTGGTTGCTGGTGGTTAACTCTTTTAATATTGGATTCGATTTGTTACGATATTGCACACAACTAACACAGAATTGGGATCACAGACACTGATACTCTACTGTTGCGTATTCGTTTTCCTGTTTTTTTCACTTATTTTTCTCACTACACAAGAAAAACGGAAAATGGTTTCAGGAAGTTAACAAACAAAAATTAGAACAAAGGTTATTCGTGCCTGAAACGTATAAACAATTAACGTGCTTAACATGCAATAGCCTTTAAGCGTAAATAAAATATATACAAAAGGCAAAAAAGGCATAAAAAATAAATTGACCAACACAAAAATTGGTTTGAACTCGACTATGGCTAAGGATCAACTTAGATACCTGAAGCCAAGCTGCAGAAGAAAAATGTAAGTCTTGCTGTAAACCTTTGGAATTGAGAGAAGTCTACCCTTACCTTACCTATAAATATCGAATACCCTGTCGATTCGCATTAGCGACAAGAGGTAGGCCATGGAAGCTTGCAGAGTTTGTTAAACGGACCAGGTTTCACGAGGGACTGTAAGTTAATTCGCCTCCCTGAACGCAAGATGTTCACGTCTATCGAAAGAAATAACGCAAACAAATATCTAATGGCTGTCACTCGCAGTCTTCCCCATTGTCGATGAGACTTTGCTGTGCATTTCCTTCACTACACTTATTCGAAATCATCCCCCACCGCGTCAATACAACGTTGTAAGCAAACATATAACTTGTGAAGCATGCTGGTATTCGAGGGTCTGCCGAGACTGGAGGTATTCCCTGTCAGTGCTGCTTTGGGTTAAAAAACCACCCAGAAATCGAGGGTGGTCGCGGTGGTCTTGGGGCGATGGCGCATCCCATGGAACAAAAACCAAATGTCAACTTTCTTGTACTCCCGTCAAATGCTATCCAAATAAAAGGGTTTTTCAATTTGCGCGGGTAGATTTTGGTGGCGTGAGGCGGCCATGTCGTTTTGGTTAAGTTACTAATGCCAAATCACCATGGCAAGTTACACGATTGAGTAGCAGGTTCAAATGACGGTAGACGTGTTGGCCCTTCACAATCGACCCTTCAAACTTGAGACGACCGGTTCGGTAACCAATCAGCCAACGTCAAAGGAACGCAAGATCGGCCGAGAATATCGCCACGGTCCGTGGGTATGTACAGCAGAACCCGAGGCAGTCGACTCTACGCCGTGCACCAGAACTCGGCTTTTCACAGACTTTAACATGGCGAATTTTGGGTCTTGAGCATACACCTATGCACCATAAGCATCATTGGTTCGCTGATTAGTCTTCGGAGCGTTTAGAAAGGGACCCCAATTATGGCCGAAAAATCATCTTTATCGACGAAGCGCATTTTTGAATGAATGACTGTGTTAACAAGCAAAATTGCCGTATATGGGACGACACCAATCCACACGAGGTTCACAAAGTGACAATGCATCCCCAAAAAGTTACCATTTGATGTGGATTTTTTTTATAGGGTTCGTGCAGGTTCAAGAGTTACCCTCTTATGGTGTCTGTCACACAACTTGGACGGGGTTTGTGTCGAAGATGTTCATTCACTACTCTCCATTCGTTGTTGTCCTGGATAGAATTCGAGAAATTCGACTGAGTTTGTCGCGTTGGTTGTAGTTCACAGTAACTTTTGTTTTTTCCATGTCAGTAAGGTATTATATTGGAAATGCAAACACAGAGAAGGAATTTTGAAGTGATTTTACACTGCGAGGGTTATGACTTCGTCAGTATTTTTTGATATTCTCTCATTCACAACTGATGTTGTTGCACAGTTTTTCCGTATAGGAATTTTTCTTTGCTATGGACAGACTTGAACTACAGATCTTCCGATCAACAGTCGGTGATGATTACCATTGCACCAGGAACACTCCCTGATTTTCGGCCGGCGGCGTCATTCACCTGTAGTTTTTTTAAAAATGATGGTGAGGCGGTCACCCTCAATGACGAGCGCTACAGAACGATGATAACCAATTTCCTTTGGCTGAAATTGTAATATATGAACATAGACGACATGTGGTTCCAGCAGGAAGGTGCCTCTTGCCACACAGCGGACGTCTAGGAAATTGTCTGATCCACCCTTTCTTCTATTTCACTTTATCTGGTGACTTCCATGTCGCGCTCTGCATTTTGGTGAGTGGCTCGTGTCGAAAGCACTACGTTTCATCGTCAGTTACGATAGATGACATAAATGCAGGATCATTTTCATGACTTTTTGCTGAGAGAATGTGAGAATGCGATAGACCACACTCTTCCGTCATCTCCTTCATAAATCCCATGGACACTCTGATAAGAGCGCAGAATTTTCCTGACTTTCTCAATGTTTTCTTCATTCCTCGAGGCTATCGGATACGGTGAGTGTCTTCCATACTATTACGAAATCTAGCGAGCCAGCAGAATACTTATGCACGGGATAGACACTGGCCACTGTAAAGGTTTTTCATCGATTAAAATGTTTCTTAAGCAGTTTTGCCCAGCTTTAAACAGAGCTCTTTGCACCAAAGCTATTTTACGACACACATTGGCATTTTGGTTATAAATTCATAACTGTTGACAGAACACAGGGAATGCTGTGAAATTCGATGCGAAGATAGATAAAATATGTGTCTACAAAGCTTAGTGGATGAATCAGAGATGGCGTTGCAATTGGTCGTTAAACCATGTGCCATGGAACACATCACGCCATTTGCCACTTTACATTCAAAATGTGTTCTCAACCGTGAAAACACAATACCTATCGTAACCCTTTGTTCGAATGAAAACGATTTCAGACCATACCATCAGGCATTTACACCAGAAACTTATCACCACGGGTAATCTTGGTAATGGCAGCCATTAAGGTGGTCCGATGAGAATTTTAAGGATATACAGATCAGGGTTCAGTCGTCGCCGTGCTTCCCAGTCGGGCATCCCTTACACCTACAATATCTCGACAAGCCAAATCGCCTGGAATTTTTTGGTAAATATGGCACAAATCGACGACGAGCAGCCATAAACGTCATCAGAGACGGTTATACAGCCATAATAACTAAATTTTTATGCCAATTTTTGGTTCAACAAGATTTTGCCATAGCTCACAGTCACTCAAGAATCACAGTCGCTTCGAAAAAAAGGTTGTTTTGACTGGCCTACGCGATCACCTATTTCCTTCCTTTGCATTCTAAAGTATATGCCAATAAGGCACGGAAAACAATATCCGACAGGAAATGGCTACTATGAGGGTGGTCCGATAAGTACTTAGCCTCACCGCCAGATGGCGCCAGTATCGCAAGAGCAACTATCGTGTAGTACATTCTAGTAGACGGCTACTGTCGAAATTTCAGCCGGATCGGAGTCCGTTGTTTTGACCGCGTGTGGAAGCGCGAGTGTCCGCGGATTTTAGAAAAATGGAAAAAGAGCAATATCCGTCGGTGATTCGATTTTTGTTTTTGAAAGGGAAAGCGCGCAGCGAAATCAAAGAGCGTTTGGATGCTGTGTACGGTGACTCTTCTCCTTCGATGGCGACCATCAAAAATTGGTTTAACGAGTTTCAACGTGGTCGCACGTCGGTTTTTGATGAGCCACGTCCAGGTGCACCGAAAACGGCTACCACGGAGGATAACGTGACAAAAATCCACGATCTCGTATTGGCAGACTTCCGATTGAAGGTGCGCGAGATAGCTGAGACAGTAGGCATTTCAAAAGATTGCGTGGGTCATATCCTGCATGAAATTTTGGCCATGAGAAAGCTGTCGGCGCGATTAGTGACGCACTTGCTCACTCCGGACAACAAGCGCACTCGTGAGACCACTTCAGAGCAGTGTTTGACGCTGTTTAAGCGCAATCCGAAGGAGTTTCTGCGTCGTTTCATGACAGTCGACGAAACATGGATCCACTGGTACACACCAGAGACCAAGGAACAGTCGAAACAGTGGACTTCACCCGGCGAACGTGCTTCGAAGAAGGCGAAGACTGTCCCATCGGCCGGAAAGGTGATGGCCACCGTTTTTTGGGATTCACAAGGTGTGATCCACATCGTCTACCTGGAGAAGGGCAAAACGGTCACAGGGCTGTACTATGCCAAATTACTGGGCCGATTCGACGCCGAATTGAAGAAAAAACGGCCCCACTTGGCGAAAAAAAAAGTGCTCTACCACCATGATAACGCACCGGCTCACGCATCCGCCTTCGCCACGGCCAAATTGGGCTACAAACTGCTGCCCCATCCACCGTATTCTTCAGATTTGGCCCCGTGCGACTTCTTTTTGTTTCCAAACTTGGAAAATTCACTCGCCGGGCAGAAATTTCAGTCGAATGAGGAGGTCATCGCCGCCACGGAGGCCTACTTAGCAGACCTCGAGAAAACGTATTTTTCAGACGGGTTAAAGAAGTTGGAACATCACTGGGTCAAGTGTATCGAGCTAAAAGGAGATTATATTGAAAAATAAATCGCCATTTCTCCAAAATTTTTGTTTTTCTTTTGTAGGCTAAGTACTTATCGGACCACCCTCGTATGCTTACGAAACGATGGTCTTTAAGGTATTTTATTTTTATTCGTGAGAACAAGAGTCGATCTCTGCTCGTATTCTTGGATTGTGGTGCTAAGATAAACGCGATTGTTTATCGTAATACTATCTAAGAAGCTGTGTTGAAGCCAACATTTCGGCCACAGAACCTAAACACTACAAAACGACTCTGCACCTTCCCAGAAGATCCGAGCAAATCAAGAATGGCTACGACAGAATGTTCCGCTCTTCATTTCCTCGGTACAATGCCCGCCGAATTCTTCAGACGCAATCTATTACACTTTTCTATCTGGGATGTTTTGAAGGCCAAGGTTGCTAGTAGCAAATACCAAACAATGGACGCGCTCAAGTTAGCGCTTCGCCGGTAATGTATGCGCCTTTCACACTCGCGTGCAGCATGCGATAAATTTATTGACCGTCTCAAGGCAACTGATCGTGCCAAAGGTACTCTATAGCTCGGCTTACTCTGGCGTCTAAGATGACTGAGCCCCGAGGGACAACGCAGCTGAGGGCGACGGCATGTAAGGTGGCCGAGTGGAAAAAGCCCTCAACCAAATAGTAGCAGCTGAGTAAAGATCATGTCGGAGGGCGAGGTTTGTTGGCTATGACCCGAGTTTATCTCAAATGTAGCGCCTCCTAGAAAAAATGTAACGCAATTGCTCCAATCGGGTCTGTAAACAAATGAACAACGGCCGATCGCATTAGAACACGTGTAACCAGAGCAGCGCGACTCAGCTTAGGGTGATCTGACCTCTGACGCTATCGACAGGAAGCCCACAACAGCCATGTCATCGAATTTGTATACTGCGGCGTATAGTTACATATGTACATATGTCTAGGGAATAGCAGTTCGGCTAGTAATGTGCTGATACTTTCCAGATGACTGGCGGAGTTTGTTCAATATCAATGGATGCCGCCTGCAGCTGTAAACAATCGTTCCAGGACAGTAACCACGCACAGCAAGTAAGGTAAGGAAGAACAGGCAATAAGGGGCGGCTAAGACTTCTTCGGTAACACTAATCCAAGGGTTGTACACCGAAGCAGATCTAATATGACATAAATGCAATCCAAACAAACAAGACACCAAAAAGTAGAGAGCAAAATAAGAAAGTAACTTCCCGCCTCTCGCTCGTTTCCCATTCATACTAAGCCCCGAGTCCCTTCACCATGCTTCCCCCATTGACATAGCCATCGTTCCAGAAACGAGGGAAGCAGGCTATTTTGTCATCGTAAAAAGCAGCACAATAAAAATAAACAAAAAATCGATAATTTGCATTCACAGACGCTCGGCTAACATAACTACAACACTCCACGAAGCTCACACTTAATTGATTCGACAATTCGGCTGCCCGGATCGAGTGGCAGAATATGGAGACCAAACGTGTTTTATGGCCTAGGCTGGAACTCCTACTCACACTCCCACTCTCGCTTGATTTTTGCACATATTTTTGTTCGCTTTATTCCATTTCTTCGCGTCAAGTACAGCAAAAAAATCAAAAATTAAATGAGAAACTAAAAATTAATAAATTTACCTCTGTCTGTAACCGTTGTAACCGTACGGCGCATAGCCATTCATATTATTACCATACATTTCTCAAATAAATTTGTTTTTCCTTCTTTCCGTTTCGTATGATCTCAAAAGCGACAATCCAATGAAAACAAAAAAAAAACGAACTGTCTAAGCCGAATGAAGCAATCGACTTGACTTTTTTGCGGCTTTTTTCTTGATGCTTGCTTCCGCTCCTTTTTTTTTTCTTCTTACTTCATAAAATACATGAACTAGCGTGCATGCACCAGCAAATTGATTTCCCGTGCAAAAATTGCAATAAATTACTGAGGGAAAAAAAATTATAACTCAACACACGGAAAGAGAACGCACTATCGGCGATATCGACAAGAACGTGAACGGCGGCGAGAACAGCGACAGCGAATAATAACAGCGGCAACGACGGACATCGACACGAAAACGTAAACGAAAAGCGAGAAAAACCCAGAACGAACGATGCTATATCCGTGTGGTAGGCAGAAATGTCGCTCCTGTCAAACAGGCAAACTTCAAACTTCGGAGACGATGCGATGGCGTTGGATCTGTTCGTTTTGAATATTTATTTTCTTAATGCATGCGTTTTAGTTAAAACTTTTTAAAACTTCCTGTTGTATTTCGTGTTAAAAAAGAAAGAAAAAATAAGCAAGGACTATAAAAAACGAAAAAAAAAATAATGCAAAACTTGTAAGTTGCAGTGGAAATGCATAGATAGTAAGATGAAAAAGAGCAATCAACTTATTGCACCTTCTGGGCAACACTAAATTAATTATGAAATACAGTTGACACCCAGTACACTATATCGTTTTCTTAATTTTTTTTTTTTCACTTTGAAAATAAATTACGGGGGATAGGACACGGGAATACTATGTATAGAGAGAAGGAAGCGATAGAAAACGGGTAGTGATGAAGCTGAAGTGTGCTTTTAGATTTTCTTTCGCTTTTGCTTTTTTTTCCTCTTCTTTTCTATGCTTAAACGTCACAACACTGTATTGAGTTTTTTTTTTTTTTTTTGGTTCTATTTTCTTCGAACTCCTGCGGGAAAATCGTTTGGGAAATAATTTTTTTCTCACAGCCAAATTGAAACTGAAGGGAAAATTCTTCTTCAGCTTTGGTTCGGCTCTTGCTGTTAGAAATTTGCGAGCGGAGGACGCGCGATATTGTGGAAAAGGGACGATTGGCAGAGAACGGCGTGCAATATTAATTCAACGGCGAGAGGAGTGAGAGAGATAGTTTCGAATGGGAACATACAGTTTGAGGACGTCTGGTGGTTGACATGGATCCAAGGGGATGTTTCCATCGTATGTGTAGTTGAATCATCGAAGTCATGCTAGTCGAACGTACCTAGACAGAATTGCTAAGGTTTTCAGAGCAAGCATTAGGCTTTAACCAGAGCTGTGAGTATAGGGTCCGTACCATATTTACATACTTACTTAAATGGAGCTACAGTTCGAGGTGATTATATACCGTCAATCAAAGATGATTAAGCAACACCGTCGCGAGCTTCGTTTAGTCGACATTTGACCCTTTCATTTGGGGCATAAGCAAAAACCAAAATTTCTTACGTCTTCCCCGTGAAAATTATTTGTTTATCTTGATGTCCAGGTTCCCAGCGTCCAAACCCAACGAGCTTCCATCCTGGCCAACTTGCAAACGAGCTTCCATCCTGGCCAACTTGCTAACAAATAACAGCTATAGCCTTATTAGAAATTTAGCTCATGACACTCCGGTTCTTACAGCGTCCAACTTTTTGGTTGACCAACTCAAGGCCATAAGTCGCGCTAAAGGATTCAATATCCTTGATTCACTTAAAAATAAAAAGTCGACGGGAATAGGTACCCCAAACTTCATGGAGACACCTGTCAATTGAGGCAGTAGATATCTATGGAGAGCAACGCACTCAACCACCGGCCACTGGCTCAAGTCTGCGAAATTTAAAGCGATAAGGCCTTTCAAAGAATTCAAAAGGGTTGATGAGGGTAAAACTTGTCCTACTGTTCAGTAACATTGGCGACATCCCAGTCCGTTATTTGCGATACTAAAACAAATAAGCTCATGAGCCAACGCCCCCGTCGCAGAGGAGCCGCTTATCCCGAGCGCCTCGGTGACGGCTTATTATCTCTATTTTAACCTTTCGGAACATGGAGAAATGCTTCTGGAGGAATAAAGCCTGATCAGAATGTGCTCTCGCGGTATCTATAATTGGGGTAGTAAGCCCCAAAGATAAGGTTTTTGTCTTTGGTCATAGCTCTTGCGCTGTGCTTTCGGGTCAGTTTAGCAAGAAAATTGTCAATTCTATTTAGACCAGCTCCATCATACAGGACCCTATTAGGGTAACACTAAATGAACTGGAATTCTGGCGTTCTGTACATTCTCAGAGAGATCCTAAGGCACTGCCTCTCAAATACACGAATCTTTTCCATATAAGATGGCGCAACATTAAACCACACCGGACAACCATACGCGATGATGGACCTTATTAGGGCCACGTTATGCCGAAGAGTTTCTTAGCTCCTGTACTGCACTGGAAATATACATAGACGGATCCAGGACAGGGAATCCTTTAGAATACCGAACCACTGTAGCATATTCCAAGCTGAGCTAACCAGGATTTGATGCCGCCGACTGGCTGTCTGTCAGATCGATGAACAATACAGACATCGCCATCTACACAGATAGCCAAGCGGCATAAAAGCACTCGAACCACGAATAATAAGATCAAAATTGGTCAGGCACTGCCGCACGTCTCTAAATGAGATATCAAGCAGATGAGCTGTAACGTTTTACTGGTTACCTGGGCATAGCGATTACCAGGTAACTGTGAAGCAGACGAACTTGCCAAAATAGGCGCCACACTGGAGCTCTTGACTGTTAAAAGGGAAATCCATCCTCCAATGGAAACGCAAAAATATAAAATCTCGTAGCAAGCACAAGCAAAGGCAAATGAGAGATGGCGTGATCCTGAAGCATGCAATTGCCCTGCCCTAGCCTCCTCAAGAAGACGATTTCTGGGAGAATATTTCTTTAATGAATTAATGAATCTATCCGAAGCGGAGATCTACAAAATATCGAATTTTATTCAACCCTCAAAATGGTATCAATAGTAGCGGTGACCAAGCCGACTCAAGGGGTAGCACATTGAACCGATCTTGGTCTAAGTGATCCTCCTCGCTCTTTACGGAGGAAAGCCACCTAACCTAACTTAGCTCCTGTAAGACAATAGTTTATGTGTTTATTGAAGTAAAGGAACAAGTGAAGCCAAATACCAAGAAATGTATGTTCGCTAATTGTTGTCCATATTGCCCGAATGTTGCGACTGACCCGCAGTACTTTCTGGTATCCATTTAGTCCTTATACAATGGAGTCGAAAAACAGTATCGTTTCCGACTTTAGTTTTTATCTAAGGTCTGTAGTTCATGTCTGTAGTTCAAGTCCGTCCATAGCCAAGAACTAAACTCTGCAACACCAGTTATGAATGAGAGATGTAAAAAAAAAAATGGTGACGAAGGCATAACACTCGCAGTATAACATCACTTCAAAGTTCATACTCTGTGTGTGCATAACATCTTAATTATATGGAAACAAAAAAGTTACTGTGAACTACAACCAACGCAACAAATTCA
Source organism: Merodon equestris (assembly GCA_958301585.1). NCBI lineage: Eukaryota > Metazoa > Arthropoda > Insecta > Diptera > Syrphidae > Merodon > Merodon equestris. Next base: position 121,020,916 of record OY284415.1, read on the forward strand.
GTCAAATCTCTCGAATCCTATCTAGGACAACCACCCCCGGAGAGTAGTGAACGAACATCTTCGACACAAACCATCTGCATCCCGACCAGGTTGTGTGACAAACATAATAAGAGTGTACACTGTTGTTCTGTACACTGAACCTGCACGAACTCTAGAGAAAAAAAAATATTCTCGGCCAGGCCCTACATGGTCTCCTGTGGTTCCAGTTTGTTCGAGGCGAGCAGCTAAGTGCAGGAATGTTTGCCCAATTGGCACGACACGATTGCAAATCGACGTCGAAATTCGCACTGCTCTGTTTGTATACTGCAGCCGGAAACCAGAACGAAACGTGCGTCTTTCGTACGTCTTCTCCCGTGATCCCCTGAAATGTTTAATGAAGTCCGGGTTCGTAGCGACAAAACCCGTTACAAACAAACTCTATCGCCTATGAGCGTTCGTTGAAGCCAGATCGAGTCATCGAAGAACTTCGTCGAGTAAAGACGTGTGCTCACAAGCAGTAAACATTTATTGTGAAAAATAACATAAAGTGCTTATTATTTCTTGAATAAAGTGTTGTACCGAACTACATACTGTCCCACGTGATAACTTAACATATCAATTTAAAAAAATCTTAATTGCTAAATCCACTTTTCTTTAATATTTTATTTAAATATTTCTATTTGTGAGTACATACATATCTGTATACATCATACATATATTCAACCGCAATGTCTAACGCCAATATAAGTGAGCAACAAAGAAAATTACGATCTGCTGAAAAATGTTCCAACTCTCTCGCTCCGCGCTCTGAGTCTCCTGCAACGGCGCTGTCGTCAGCTAAACTTTGGAATAAGTTTGAAAGTCGTTTTGAAGAGATCACGAAAAATATAACAGCATCAGTAGTTTCTCAACTGAAAGCGGAATTTGACTCCATGTTCACCACCGTGTTAGAGCGTATGTCTGCAATGGAAAGTGATTTCAACTCCAAATTGAAATTGCTCGAACGCGATTTTAAAGAAAGGTATACCTCTATCAGCACCATGGTTTTAAATTGCCAGAGCAGTGTTGATGCTGTAGAAAGTCATTGCTCCCACATCGACTTACTCCAGAATGAAATCTCTCTTATAAAAGCGCAACAGCTTAAAAATGATAATTCCCAGCTGAAGTCGCAAGTTGATGCTCTCGCGAGAAGAAACTTATCGGGAGACCTAGTATTGCACGGCATTCCAATAACTGCTGAAGAGAATCTCTCCGAAATTTTCCAAAAATTTTGTGCAACGATCAACGTTAATTCATTAACACCGAACTATATTTTACGCACAAAACCGTTAAGAAATACTACGAGCAGTGCAATCATTGTCAAACTACCACATGAACAAATGAAAACTCACGTATTAAGGAAAGCCGCGGAGTATTACAAGAACAATTGTAAGTCAGTTACTCTAAATGATCTTGGGTTCACAAGTACGCGTTTCGTACGTGTTTATGAAAACCTGACAAAACTGAATCATGCTCTTTTTCGGAGAGCGAATGTATTACGACGAAACAAATGCTTGCATTCCGTCTTCACGAGAAGCGGGAGAGTTTTCGTTAAGGAAGCAATTGACAAGCCCCCAATCTGCATTGTTGATATGCTCTCACTGGAATCCTTTTCCTCCAATGGCCAACGCATACGCAGCACATCTGATGCCTACAAACAGAAACCACCAATGAGACGTCCCACTCAAAATGGCCGCCGACGTTTGCCTACAAGCTCGGGCGAGCACGTGGGTACCTCAAGTGCTGTCAAAAGAGCATGTGAGTACCTCAAGTGCTGTCAAAATTTTGTAAACAATCGCGCACATTGTTATAATTCCAAGAGTGTGTGTGGCGGGAGTACACTGCGGTAAAATGAAATGAGCTCACACGTATTCACGGATAGAAGCTCGTTTGTAACGGGTTTTGTCGCTATGCACCTGAACCGCTGTCAAAATCTCGGAAAAATTTCAGGGTGTTACGGGGGAAGACGTACGAAAGACGCACGTCTCATTCTGGTTTCTGCCTACAAAGAACCCACTGATGCAATTCATATGGAAGCTGACTCCAACTCAGAAACCACCAATGAGACGTCCCACTCAAAATGGCCGCCGACGTTTGCCTACAAGCTCGGGCGAGCACGTGGGTACCTCAAGTGCTGTCAAAAGAGCATGTGAGTACCTCAAGTGCTGTCAAAATTTTGTAAACAATCGCGCACATTGTTATAATTCCAAGAGTGTGTGTGGCGGGAGTACACTGCGGTAAAATGAAATGAGCTCACACGTATTCACGGATAGAAGCTCGTTTGTAACGGGTTTTGTCGCTATGCACCTGAACCGCTGTCAAAATCTCGGAAAAATTTCAGGGTGTTACGGGGGAAGACGTACGAAAGACGCACGTCTCATTCTGGTTTCTGCTCCAACTGATACTTTTTTGTTAATCACTTTGTTTTCTTTTATTTACTCCATATGCTCTCAAATGTTTTTAGTGTTGCCACTTTATGAATTTTTATTTTTAAATGTAATTTTTTCCTTTTATTATTATTTTTTTAATTTTTATTTTCTTTTTAACTCATCTTTTAATTTATTATTAAGTCTAATTCATATAGGTATTTTTTCTGCCGAGTGTGTGGTGATGTTCTTAAAAATTATTTTATATGATGAATCCATCTGATCCTGATATAGTTAGGACCGTTCTCAATGTGTTGTGTAGCGCCCATAATGGGTTAAATGTATGTCATCTGAACGCAGGCAGTATTCGCTCCAAGTTTACAGTCCTGTATCAAATACTTAGCACTTCTAAATTAGATATCGTTATGATATCAGAATCGTGGCTGAATCTTAATATTTTATCTCAATCTGTGCAGATCCCAAGTTATAAACTGTACAGAAACGATCGTGTCAATAGGAGTGGAGGTGGTGTATGTATGTATATTAAAGAACACATCTTCTCAAAGTGTATTTATATGTCATCCATGTCTGATATCCAGTTCCTGTGTGTTGAGCTGAATGATCTCGTTGAGAAACATTTGCTTGTGGTAGTGTATTGTCCACCCAATAGCTTTAAGGAGGATAACTTAATTGAACTGGAAGAAACTCTAACGAGGTTTAGCCCTAGGTATAATAACATACTAATTGGTGGCGATTTTAATGTGAACTACCTAGTCCACAATAACACTGTCAAACTATTCCGCTACTTCTGTGATAAAACTAGTCTATATGTTATTAACTCTCGTTGGCCTACCTGTTTCCAGTCTAGTAGCAATCCGTCCTTGATTGATATGTTCTTGACAAATTCCCGACGCGCTGTTCTGGGAAGCGATCAGGTTAGACCTACTTCTGACTTCATCCATGATTTCCTATTTTGTTCTGTTAAATATAACCGCACTCCTCCTTGTAATGACAAAATAATAACTTACAGATCTTACCAACATTTTAACCTTACCGACGCTCGAAGAAACTGTGACTCTAATACCTGGGACTCTATTTATTTTACATCTGACATTGATAATAAAATTAGCATATTTAGTAACCTATTAAATGAATTGTATGACGTTTGTATACCAACAGTGACTAAGACAATTAAGCCCAAACCTTGTCCATGGTATAACAATATTATTAGAGAATATATCCGCGAGAGAGAACGATTTTTTAGACTTTTCAAAAGAAATCCCACTGACTACAATAGACGCCAATACAACGTTGCTCGAAATAAAACAGTTGCAATGATACGCTTCTACAAGCGTGCTTACATCGTGCGAAAACTTGACCTTAAACAAAGCTCTAGAGAATTATGGAAAAACTTAAATAAACTTGGTGTAACTGACGGGAAAAATATAGCTGAGTGTCCTTTTAGCCCTAGTACGATGAACACTGTTTTTGCACCTGTCTCTACAATTCCATCAATTCTTCCAGCAAGTTCAGAGGACTCTAGTGTAGGATTTAGTTTTGAATGTGTCCAGTTAATTGATGTTCATGATTCGATTCGTAGTATCAAATCGAACGCTACAGGTCCTGATTGTGTGTCGCCTAAGTTTATAAAGTTAGTTTTGCCCATAATACTTCCGTATATGCTGCATATCTTCAACTTTTGTATGTATAGCTGCCAATTCCCAGAGAAGTGGAAAGAAGCCACCATCGTTCCTGTTTCGAAAATATCCAACCCGTCAGTTCCGTCGGATTTCAGGCCAATCAGTTTACTCTGTTTTCCAGCTAAGGTGCTTGAAAAGATTATGGCTACCCAAATACAAAAGTACTTAGAAGCAGGTAACTATCTATCCAAGTGGCAATCAGGTTTTCGCCATTTACATAGTTGCGAATCTGCGGTTATCAAAGTTACTTCTGATTTGCGTACAGCACTAGACGCAAACAAACTCGGAATCATGGTTCTTCTCGACTATTCCAAAGCCTTTGATTGTATTAACCACTCAATCCTTTTGTCTAAACTGAAAAACTTATTTGGTTTTAATAATACGTCTCTCAGACTCCTTGCGCAATATCTAAGTAACCGCGTTCAAATAGTCAAAACGGAATTGGGAACTTCAAGTCCTACTTCGGTTAACTCTGGTGTACCGCAGGGATCTGTCTTGGGCCCGTTACTTTTCTCTATGTTCATAAATGATCTTCCAAACTCAATCAAAAACTGTCAAATGCATATGTACGCGGATGATGTCCTTATTTATCTATGTCAGTCTGTTGGTTTAATAGAAGATTGTGTAGCCCGTATAAACGAGGATCTCTTAAATGTCCAACAGTGGTCTAATAATAACAAGCTTAAACTGAATCTTTTAAAGACTATGGGAATGATATGTTCACGACAGAGAATTGACCATTCTGATTATCCTGCTCTTGTCCTGAACGGAAACATTATTAGCTATGTCGACAAAGTTAGGTATCTAGGATATCAAATTAATAGCACTTTAACCTGTTGCGATGCTGTTTCGGATACAATAAGAAGAATATACCATGGCCTATCCAGGTTAAGGTCGTCATCGCATTCACTGCCTACAACAATCAAATACCGTTTGGTTAAAAGCTTGTTACTTCCTTTTTTCACGTTTAATTGTTCTGTGTATCCTTGTCTTGATTATGATTGCAACCGCAAAATAAATGTAGCTTTTAATGATTGTATTCGGTTCATTCATAATGTTCCAAGGTATAGTAGTGTGTCCCACCTAAATGGGTCGTTGTTCGGTTTAAAACTTGACACGTATTACAAGTTTAGAAATATTATAAAGCTTTTTAACATCATCCACGGTAAATGTCCTAGTTATTTACGTGAAATGATCCTTTTTGCTCAGTCTCGCAGAGGGTTAAAATTAATAATTCCGCGTTTTGCACACATAATTGGAGAACGGTCTTACTTTGTTCAATCTGTTCGTTTGTGGAATAATCTTCCTCAGGAACTGCAGAACATCACATCACCAGCCACATTTCGCAGAAAACTATTTTCAATTCTGTCGAATCAAAGCTCATAAGTAATACCTGTAATATACCCGTAAGTTAAAATTTAGCTTAAACTTCTCTTTGTTTTTTTCCCCTTTTTCTCGATTTGATGTAAAATTTATTTGTAATATCAACTTTAGATACTTAATTATAAGATAAAACATCTTGTAGTATCAAGTTAAATTATAACATCAATGAATAAATGAAATGAAATGAAATGAAATTCGTGAATATGTGTGAATTCATTTCATTGTACCGCAGTGTACTCCCGCCACACACACTCTTGGAATTATAACAATGCGCGGGACCCCTGCGTCCCGGGATTCATCCTTAAATCAGATGGTTCTTGGACAGAATCCAGTCGGGAATCTTTAGAACTGCTGACTGAAACCCACTTCCCAGGCTGTAAAACCCCTGAAACCACAGTCTCCTTCAGACGACGGTTCACACAACCGAAGAAGTAATAAACAAGATTATCACAGCGGATCATGGGCAATAAATTCGTTCAAACCTTTTAAATTTCCGGGGCCAGCGATGCTTCAAAAAACACAAACCCACACTGTACCCCCCCTCGTAAGCATTTTTCCAATTGCCTGCGAACGGGGTACATCCCAACACAGTGGAAAGAAATAAAGGTAATTTTCATACCTAAGGCAGGTAAACCATCCCATACTGCCGCAAAGGACTATAGGCCAATTAGTCTCTCGTCATTTCTATTAAAAACCTTAGAAAGACTCCTTGACCTATACATCGGAGGACTCATCAACTCACGCAACTTATGCAACACTCAACACGCCTACCTTAAAGGCAGATCAGTGGAAAGTGCTCTGTATAGTGTTGTCCGTAAGATTGAGGGCTCACTGAACTTAAAAGAGTTTACAATGGCAGCCTTCCTCGACATAGGGGGGGCCTTCAACAATGTAAACACAGAGGCCATAACAACAGCTCTTGAGGACATAAAAGTAGACAAATCCATTGTAATCTGGATTGAGAATATGTTGAAGAGCAGAATTATCAATGCAGACATTGGACACAGTTCTATAAGGAAGGTGACAACTAGAGGCACACCACAAGGAGGAGTTCTCTCCCCCCTACTGTGGCTTCTTACAGTCAACAAGATCCTCAAATTCTTTATGGAAAAAGACACAAAGATCATAGCGTACACGGATGACCTGGTTATTTTGATAAAAGGTAAATTTCTACCAACTATCAGTGAACTAATGGAATCTGCGCTGAGTGAACTCTCCTCGTGGGCAAGACAGAACGGTTTGAGAATAAACCCCCAGAAAACCGAGCTGGTCTTGTTTACCAGGAAAGAGAAAATTCCGACATTTGCTCCCCCAAAGTTAGAGGGCACTCCACTCAAACTCAAAGAGGAAGCAAAATATCTAGGCATCATTCTTGACTCCAAACTCTCCTGGAAGAGGAACCTGGAGGAAAGGATGAAAAAAGGATCGAACGCTTTTTATGCATGCAAAAAGACCTTCGGAAAAAGATGGGGCTTACAACCGTACATCATTCATTGGATGTACACAGCAATCATCAGACCCATTTTAACTTATGGGGCCCTAGTCTGGTGGACTGCAAGCAGCATAAAAAGCTATATGAACATGTTCAACAAAGTACAAAGGTTAGCAGCTGTTTGTACAACGGGAGCCATGAGAAGCACGCCGCAAGCAGGGTTGGACATGATTCTTCATCTCCTCCCCCTGGATCTATTCATAAAAGGCTACGCCGCAAAGAGCGCTCTCAGACTAAGAGAGTCCTCTCTGTGGAAGCAAGCCAACAACATGCGGCCATACTTAAGATAATAGACGACCTGGGAAGGAAACATGGTTTTAGTAGCCTCACAGCTACGACCGACTATATTCCCCCCCAAAATGACTCAGTATACCTATCCTTTTCCCCGACAGAAAAGAGTGGCTATCAAACGTCGTAATCAACGACCATGAGATCACCCTCTTCATCGACGGATCGAAAATGGACACAGGCACTGGGGCCGGGTTTTACTCTGATACCCTACACAAACAGGAATCATTCAGACTCCCTGATCTGTGCAGCGTGTTCCAAGCAGAAATCCTGGCAATAGAGAAAGCAGCCAAACACCTACAGGTAGCCGATATCCCACCATCTGATATCACCATCTTCGTAGACAGCTATGCTGCACTGAAGTCAATAGAATCCTGTATAACGAGATCAAAGGCTGTCAAGAAATGTCGCGACTCACTGAAGACCATCAGACACCATAAAGTTAAACTCTGCTGGGTCCCGGGCCACAGCTCAATCGCAGGGAACGAAAGAGCAGACGAACTGGCCAGGCAAAGTTCTGAAATGGACATCAGCGAAGCGGACGCGTCATTGCAACCACCGATCAGCGCATTATACCGGATCATAAGCGACACAATCATCAACGAGGCCAACTCGTCTTGGCTTACAAGAAACGACAGCTACACGACAAGATCATCGTGGCCAGAGCTCAATGTCGGAAAAACAAAGAAGCTCCTGGCGCTGGACCGTAACTCGATCCGTATGCTCGTCGGAGTGATCACAGGACACTGTCCCATTGGAGCAATGCTCCGGAAATGGGACTCGGGATCCAGCGATCTCTGCCGGAGCTGCGGCGATGAGGAAGAAACTGAGACGATCCAACATCTGCTCTGCCACTGTCCAGCTCTCCAGAATCGACGCCTAGTGTCGCTAGGCCAAAGATTCTTTACAGAGATTGCGAACGTGGCTAATGCAGATATATCGGATCTTCTAAGATTCATCAAGAGCACGGGGTGGTTTCAGCCACCACGTGATAGGACAGATTAATTATATGTGTACCCACACAAGCGAAGGGAATCACAATGGGCCTCTTGGCCTCCGAGTGGAAGGATGTCTAACCATCACACTCCCCTTCTCTAATCTAACCTAACCTACATAATTTTGACAGAAGCCCGGGTTCCCACGTGCTCGCCACAGCTTGTAGACAAACGTCGGCCGCCATTTTAAGTGGTACGTCTCATTGGTGGTTTCTGTTTACGATTAATATTGTAGATTAACGCCAGAACAATGTATTTGTGCATTTTGTATTTTGGAAGCCCTAGTTCGGTTCGCCACACATTCCATTCTACGCTCGACATGATCGTCTATCTGAGCAAGTTATTCGGAACATGATGAATCCCTAAAGATGACAAGCAGTGCGAAGAGACAAAGTTGTGAAGCGCAGTGTTGAAGAGAATCCGAATGATTCCTTACGCCATCACGCACAGCAATTAGAGCTATGCCCATCCACTTTGTCAAAGATTTTACGGAAAGATCTTGGCTTAAAAGCTTATAAGATCCTGCTTGTGCGGGTGCTAAAACCGTGTGACCATTATACGCGTTGTAGCTTGGGTGTGTGGGCCGAAAACATGATTCAGCTTGATCTGACTTGACTTTTCTCGATATGTAAACAAGCAAAATTGGTGAATTTGGAGTGGAGAAGAACACAGAAGCCTTTGTCGAGACGACCTTACAACCATTAAAACCCACCGTCAATTGAGAGCGCTATAGAAACATAATTTCTAACTTTTTCGTTCCTTAGTTGAATATCATTGACGTGACAGAGTGTTGGTTTCAACAAGGTGCCGCATATGCCATCAATTTGTTGCAGGAAACAAGTAAACGACCTGTGAACGGGCCTCCACGATCCTGTGATCACACCTTTAGATTACTTTTTTGGGGGTATCTGAAGTCACTAGTCAATGCTGTTTAACCAGAGACGTTGGATGATTTGGAAGTCAACATTCGATGTGATATTGCTGATATACGGCTCGATAAAGTTGTCGAAAATTGGACCTCATCATTTCGCTTAATTTGAGCTAGATGTAGCCCGCATATGGCCGAAATAATACTTAAACACTAATGGCATAAAATTATCTATTAAATAAGGCCAATAGCATAGACATTAACGTTAGGTTCAAGCTTTTTATTTCATATTGAATTTGTATAGCTTTTAAGAAACCCCCCTTTATTACAAGGTTGACACACTCTATCAATGTCTGACATAATTATTACACTTCAACGCCCGCTAAAGTTGAAGACAAATGTTAGATGTCATATTTGGGGTCTCGGTATTAAACTTTGAGGATGATCACATAGAACTGGCGGACTGCATATTTATTGCCGTTTCGTGTTCAGGCCAAAAAGACTCATTTGATATATTGACTGTCATTGGCGACGAAATAAAATGATTTTTTTTCACGAATTTTTACTCAAAAAGCTACTTCACGTAAGACTTTGTTTAACTTTTTACCCGAGTGGCAACAGAATCATATTTAGAGTCGTCAAAAAAATCAACAAAATCCATTCCCCCCAATGCCTATAAGCCGGTCCAACAGTCCCGCGTCTCTTTAATTGTGAATTAGACAATAAACTCGACAAGATGAATATGTCACGTCAGAGAAGTTGGATTCGTGGAGACGATGACTAAAGGTAGGACTACACCGTCGCATGTGCTACCGTATATCGTTTGCCACATGATTAAAGAAAACTGTCCATAACATATGTCACTGTCACTGATGCTATGGGACGCGTCGTATTAAATGTTATCCTTAAAATTAAAATAAAAAATGTCCAAACATCGGTACATACCATTGGAGGCATTCAGTGTGTAGGAACATTTCCCGAAGCTTAGATTTTCCCCTTTTCCGGACTTCACTTCCCGACAGACGTTCGATCTATCCTATGAACGTCAAGAAATTTTATTTTCCTTCCGATTTTCATTATACACTGTAGGTTCGACAGTGGTTTACTGAAATTTAGCGCGTATTGAAACAAGGGGTTCCATTTATAGAAGCTTACACCTTTTTATTTTGCGCTATTTTGTGTTTTGGATAAGACCCCTTTATCTACAGTAAACCCTAGGCTTAAGACCTATATTCACTCCTGTTTTCGACCTCAAAACGATATGGATCCTTGGATGAACATCCTCGCCCAATGGAAGCAGCTCATAGTGCTGTACTATCTTTGCAATAACACATTTGACCTCGAGAAGAGCAAACTTCTGTCCAATGCAATTCCTTGGACCGGCACTGAACGGGATGAAGCTAAAGTTACTTCCGCATAAATCGGCGCACTGGTGACGTTCGGGTATGAATTTGAGCGGGTCGGAGAAGACCTCCGGATCACGAAGCAGCTCCCACAAAATTATGTTTACATTGGTCCCAGCCGGAATGGTACCATCATCTATAAGGATAAGGATCGTTTATATTGCTGTAACGACAGACAGATGGTAACTTACGTAGACGAAGATCTTCTTTGATGTATCGACCGATGGCGGGTATGGGTGGATACAATCGTAGTGACTCCCTGACGACATAATTCATATATTGCATTTTCCGAATATGTTCCATCGTGACTGGCGCGCCAAGATTATGTCCAAGGTGCTCGTTAATTTCTTTGAATAACTTCTCTTGCACGCATGGATGGCACGCAATCGCACGTAGAGTAAATGATATTGCCGACGCGGTTGTGTCGTGCCCTTTGAATAGGAACGTATTCACTTCCTCACGAATATCGTCGTTACTCAGTGGCTCGCCATTTGCATTAGTGGATTGCAAGAGTAGGTCGAGCAAGGCCATTCGTTTCTTTACACAAGGAGAGTCGTCTTCAGAACTGATATCGCTCGAACTGCTTTCACTCAGATCCCTGCGACGTTGCTCGATGATCCGATTGGTGAAGAGGTGCATATACAGCACGCCTTCCAGCTGCTTGTTGTATATCTTTGGTTTGAAGTATTTAAAAATCTTCTTATACGTGAAATGAGGTTTCATAAACCGCATAGCCAGGATGTCTGTGACGCTAAAAGCAGAGAGGACTCTTTAAGAAAGCAAAAACGTATAGATTAGACCTCCTTACTCTCTGACAGCTTTAACATATCGTGTATTTGCGTTATCTTGTGCCCTGATCTTCGTCCCCATCGACGTTTCGGCTATGATGTCCAACGTGGTCAGGCTTATAATCGGGTAGATGTCAACCGCTGTATGACCATCCGCGTATGGACATAACTTCTGAACGAGTATCAAACTCTGCTCGTTGAACACCTCAATAAACTGCTCGAGTATCGTAAAATGAAACGTCGGTGTTAAAATTTTCCGCCTTGACTTCCACTTGTACCCCTTGCTTAAAAGTAAACCACGCCCGAGCCATTCTCCCAGCAAATAGTACAGCATGTGCTTGTCGATATGCTGCGAGCTACTGAGAATCGTTCTTGCATGTTGCGGATCCGCGGTGGTCAGGACAAAGTACGATCCAATCCAACATTTGTATGCCTTACCATAGGCCATTCGGTATTGAGAAAACTTGCTGGCTAAGTCTGGAAGCACCAAAATGATCTAAATAAGGTTTTTTTTTGGAAACAAATACCTCCGAACAGGCGCTTAAGCCACTTACTATCCGCATTAAATGATGATAGTTCTAAGATCGACCCGATCAGGGGTAGCTCCCTGACCTTGGGGATGTTACGCATCATATCATTTCTTGGCCACTTGCGCACGTAGTCGTACAGCCAGAGTAGTCCGAGTAGTAGCACGACCGTGTAAAACATCTTTTGTTTGCATTAGATAGATGGGAGCCAGCTGCTGTCGTTTAAGGGCGGTTGTGAAGGTCTCTTGATTGCGACCTTGTTACGTATTAGGAGTTTGTTGCAATTTTACTGATTGACTGTTGGTGAAAGAGAGATGGATAAAATCATGCTTAGCCGAATTTTAATGGGAAAATTTAGGTTTTTGGTTACTGTCTGTCAAAGGCCGCTCGACAAGTTGTGTCAGCTTTACAAATGATTAAGAATTATTAAAATGATTAAATGAAAAGCAAAGCATCCTGTTGGGGGGCGAGACAACCAAGTTTCCTTTATTAGTAACAGGGTTAAATCCTCTGATGTCGTGAGTGTAATAAGTCGTGACTGTCTGAGGCAATCTTCACATGTGTGTTCAAAAAATAAGAGGAAGTTTGTTATCTTACGGTTTATTCTAGTGTCAAATTTCAAAGTGATAACATTCATTAAACAAGAACAACATGAAGAATTTAACGAAGGAGTCATGGATGATCCTCGATCCTTCGCTTAATGTCTGCTTTTAGTCTTCTATCTTGCAAAGCTGGGGCAGGGAAGACTTATGTAAAGACTTTCCTGTCTGTCCTTCTGTCCGTACGCATATATAGTACCAAACTTTCCGAGCTATGAGTCTGAAACTTGGTTGTGTTATGGAGTACATGATTCTGAGCTCATAGCGACCGGTTTTAGAACCCTCGCTACTGATGTTCTTGAGATCCAGGCAAAAATTTGCAAAATTCATGGTAGAAGACCTAGAATTGTAGCTGGCTCCCAGCGAGCTTATCCCATCTTCTTTGAACCACGAGAAAGCAGTTCCATGGCTTTTTTTTATAAATGCCAAGCAAAATTAAATTATTCTAAAGAGGATGTGGCTAAAGAGCCAGAAAGCTAAATGGAAGCTTAAAGAGTGAGTTCCAGAAGCGTTTTCGGGAATGTAAGAAAAGCTGCTATAATCGTCTTATATCCTATGGCGGCTTTAGTGAAAAGGATAACATCAATATTGAATAATAAAAGAAAATCTTACAGAAAATAGAAATTCCCTTTACTTATTGAACACGCCTCGTATTATCTGTGCCGAGTATAAGCCTAGCTTTGAGCCCGTTTTCAAAATTTTAATTTACTATATTTACTATAACATGTGTTACGTGACATGTCCGACTCCGTTTCAAAGTGCAGACAGTCAGTTCATCACCAACTGTCTGCAGACCGACAGTGCGCTTCTGGGGCAGTAAGAATCCGCGTATTATTCACGACGAGCTATTTTGTTCAGTCAGGAGTCAAGGAACACGGTTTACGGTGGAGGTTTCATGGGACCTAACTTTTTCTTGGACCCCGCGGGTAAATCCGCAAATTAATCAGCAGGGATTGGAGGACATGTGGTTTCAACAGGACTGTGCAACTGCACACACAACAAGAGCGACAATTTGATCGCTTCAGATTTCTTTCTTTGGGGTTTTTTTAAGTCACGTGTTTAACCCGTCGGAAGTTCTCATCGATAGTAAATGCGGTTAAAAGAACCCAAATGGTCATCAACAGTGACGACGCCCGTTAGACCCTTAAAGGTCCAAATAAGTATTTGCAAAAAAGTTGGCGTTTCAAAGAATTAGCAAAATAAAATCGGTTTAGAAGCTCGTTTGTAATGGGTTTTATCAACAGCGACATCTGAACCTTGATAGTTTATTGCTCTAAAGTTTCGAGTGGGAACGCTTCAGTTTGTTTATCATTATACACCACTCAACAACACGCCCTAAACATTTGAGTCTTCATGAGGCACAAGAAGTTGGCCTGCACCTCAACTTGACAAATTTTGCGAAAAGACAAGAACTGAAGCCTCAACTTCGTAAGTTTGTTGATTGAGAACTGAAGCCGTTGCAAGCGGATGCCAATTTTGGCAAATAAGAGGGATGCACAGCAGTACTGTCTTTATCGCACCCGGAGAAGCTCACTGTTTGGTGTGCATATTGGGCAGGCGGCGTCATTGGACCATAATCTTGCGGAACGAGAATGACCAGAATGTGACTGTAAATGGTATCGGACCATGATAACTGAATTTTTGTGGATTGAATTGGATGACCTGAACCTAGACGAAATGCGGTTTCAACAAGACGGTGCAAAGTGCCATACATGGCTTTATATTTCAGTTGTTACGAGAAAAGTTCTCGGAACACGTTATTTCTAGAAGAGGTACTGTGGACTGCCTGCCAAAAGCCTGCGATTTAACGCCTTCAAACCATTTCTATGGGGCGTAACATTATCAGCAATTATTGACCAATTGAAGAAGAACACTATTCACACAGTTGATGAGATCCAATCCATTTGAATGGACGTTTGATGAGGCCATTTGAATATCACTTTTAGTACATAGTAGAATGGAGTATAAAGAGTGATTTTTTGTTTTTTTTTCTGCTTGGTTTTTCAGTGTACTATTTTTGACAGCTCATGCATGGTTTGTGACATGTTTCAAGTATGAAACATGCTTAAATAGACTTTTTCGCCTTTATAGCCGGACAATTTTTACAAATTATTGAAATTTATTATAGAAATTCTTGCTCTGTGAAGTAATGTTTTCCGCGCACTTGGACCATCTACCACCTACTGAGCAGATAATTTCACCATTCATCGCTGTTCGCAGCAATTGGGATCATATTACTCGAGTACGTGGAAGATTTTACGCAAAGACCCGTCTCTAAAACCTAACAAAAAACAGCTCGTGCAAGAACTAAAGCTAAAGACCGAATTACAAAAGTTGGAAGTCGCTTTTTTATCGAAAAATTGTATTCAGCGACGAAGCTCTTTTCTGGTCAAATGGATGTGTATGTGATTAAACAAACCTTCCGTATTTGGTCCGATGAGCAACCTCATACAATACAAAAGTTGCAAATGCACCTGGAAAAGTGACTACTCGTATATGCCGATAAGCTAGAGGCAACTACATCCTTGGAAGACAACATTACATGTTATATTAGCCAGATACCAGCCAAATGCTCGAAAAAGTGACTCAAATCTGGACTCTCTATATGGACGTAGTCGTATTAAGACATAGTCGTGGTCAACTATTATACAAAATATTCTTTAAAAAGCATTGATTTATCAACTTTAATAAAAACCTTTACACTTTTGCAAGTGTCCTATATTTTCTTCGACAATTAGAAACCAAACGCTTAAAAAGTCACATGTTACTTTAATCCCCAATGAAGGTTTTTATTATACCTCAAACGAACATTTTTTTGTTCAATATATCAGATGCAGAAAAGTTCACGATCGTTGTTATGATCGTTGTTGATATTAAAAACCTTGGAAAGACTCCTTGACCTATATATCAGATGACTTATCAACTCTCGAAACACTCAACACGCCTACCTTAAAGGCAGATCAGTGGAAAGTGCTCTGCATAGTGTTGTTCACGAAATTGAGAGCTCATTGAACATAAAAGAATTTACAATGGCAACAACGTAAACATAGAGGCACAGCTCTAGAGGATATAAAAGTAGACAAATCCATTATAATCTGGATTGAAAATATGATAAATAACAGAATTATCAATGCAGACATTGGACACAGCTCTAAAGGAAAGTGACAACTAGAGGAACACCACAGCGTGGAGCTCTCTCCCTTACTGTGACTTCTTACAGTTAACAAAATCATTAAAATTTTCATGGAGAAAGGCACAAAGACCATAGCATAAGCAGATGACCTAGTTATCTTGATAAGAGCTAAATTTCTACCAACTATCAGCGAACTAATGGAATCTGCGTTGAAGGAACTCTCCTCGTGGGCAAGACATAACGGGCTGAAAATAAACCTTCAGAAGATCGAGCTGGTTTTATGTGCCAGGAGAAGGAAAATCCCGATATTTGCTCGCCTAAAGTTAGAGGGTACTCCACTCAAACTCAAAGCGGAAGCCAAGTATCTAGCTTCAAGTTTCCTGGAAAAGGAACTTGAAGGAAAGGATGAAAAAAGGATTGAAAGCTTTTTAGGCCTTCAAAAAGACCTTCGGCAAAAAATGGGGCTTGAAACCGTACATTATTCATTGGATGTACACAGCAATTATCAGACCCATTATAACTTATGGGACCTTAGTCTGGTGGACTGCTAGCAGCACGAAAAGCTATATGAGCATGCTCAACAAAGTATAAAGGTCAGCCGCTGTTTGTACAACGGGAGCTATAAGAAGCACGCCGCAAGCAGGGTTGGACATGATACTTCATCTCCTTCCTCTGGATTTATTCATAAAAGGCTGCGCTGCAAAAACCGCTCTCAGGCAAAGGGAGTCCTCATTGTGGATATGCGGCCATACTCAGAATAATAGATGACTTGGGAAAGAAACATGGTTTTAGTAACCTCGCAGCTACGACCGACTATACGGGTGTCCCACGAGCATTGTGCCAAAAAGCTAGAGCGTGTAGGTCTGGTCAAGACAAGAAAAAAATCGAATGGGAGGGGAGGGGGTCTATTCCCCCCGTTTAGCCGGGAGGAGCAGTTTTCTAAAAAAATTGACATAATTTGGAAAAAAAAATATTAAAAATCAACAGTTACATCCACAATGCCGCGATCTACTGTTTTGTAAAGCCAGAAACCTCTTCTTTCATATTGTTTTTAAATGAAGCTGTTTTAGGAAATAGTTTTTGAGAAATTAATTTTCAAACTCAAAATTTTGGAAAAAAAATTAAAACTAAATTCGAACTATTTTTTTTCAAAATTGTTGTAATTAAGTATTAATTTTTTTTCGAAAAATTCAATTCTCTTATTAGTTTTTAGTCAAAAACAGAAAGCCGGATGCAAAAATGTCTTGCAGTTTTTGAGAAATTAAAAAAAAAAACCAAACCACTTTTTTCTGGGAAAAAACCTTTTTTTGGTTTTAACGCGGCTGGACTTGTCGGTTAATGTATGAAACATTGACCTCTTTTTTATTATTTTTAAAAAAATCGGAGTTTTATTATAATAAATTTTCAATATGATCTCCATTTTTTAGAAGGCAAAGATTATATCTCCTTCTAATGGCTGCACATAAGTCTATGCTTGACAAATTTTCCTGCAATTTGACTCCAGCGACTTCAATCCGTTCTTTCAGTTGTTCCAAAGATACTAATTGCACTTCGTAAACATAATTCTTCATAAATCCCCACACATAAAAATCTAGAGGAGTTAAATCTGGTGATCTAGGTGGCCATTCCGTGGGGCCCCTTCTTCCGATCCAACGGTCACTAAAATGATCATCCAGCCAGTTTGTAACCCGTAAGCTGTAGTCCCCATCTTGTTGGTAGATTAAATTATCTGCTATGGCCAAAGGAACGTTGTCCATCAAATCGGGCAAAACGTCTCGTAGGAACTGCAGGTATGATTCTCCCTTAATAACGGCATTCAAAAACCGGGCCCCGATTACAGTTTGTCCAACAATACCAAGCCAAACATTACAGCTAAAGCGGTGTTGTGATTTATTTTGTTTTTTGTTGTGTGGATTGGTGCTACTCCAATGATGCAAATTGTGGAAGTTAGTAACCCCATCTCTGGTAAACTGTGCTTCATCCGTCCAGAATATCCTTGCAAAATAGTTTTGTTCAGTTTCATCTCGAAGCAGTAATGATCGACAAAACTCTGCTCTCAAAAACTTGTCGTTTGAGGTGAGTTCCTGAACTGGCCTAAAATGGTACGGGTGTAAGTTTTCGGTATGAAGCACTCTCCATACTCTAGATTTGGGCAATCCAACCATAATAGCTATCCTCCATGTACTAAGGAAGGGATTACGTCGGACCAAATCCAAAATTCAAAATCTAAGATTCCTGATCCATCTGTAACTGATCTTTCGCTTCTTCCATGCTCTAGCAGACGTCGGTGGATTCTTGAAAACATGCTACGACTGGAACTCCTCCGATTGGGATATCTTTCAGCGTAGAGTCTTTCGGCTTCACGATCTCGACCATTAGCTAAACCATAGCAGAAGTGCATGTCCGTTAATTATTCTCGAGAGTATGAGTTTGACATCGTAATGTGTTGATGAGTTAATATCCAATTTGGAAATGGTTTTTTATTAAAAATGCGATGACTTTTATTTACATTTGGGTTGCAAATATTTTGTTTTTCAATAAAGAAAAATTGCGGTTTTATTGTCTTAAGGTCCTAGCGGGTAGAACCCATCGGCGGCGGGCGGACCAAACGAAATTGGTAGGTCAGTTTTCAGGCGTTATCAATGAAAAAAAAAGGATTAATCCAGGGTTATTCCAATACTGTGTCACTTTATTGTATCCTCATAAAACTCCGAATTTTTTTTAAAAATAATAAAAAGGTTCGGGTTTTTTTGATTTCTCAAAAGCTACAAGACATTTTTGCATTTGGTTTTCTGTTTTTAACTAAAAGCTAATAAGGAAATTGAATTTTCGAAAAAAAATTAATACTTAATTACATACAATTTTGAAAAAAAATAGTTCAAACATTTTTTTTTTCAAAATTTTGAATTTGAAAATAAATTTCTCAAAAACAGTTCCTTAAAACAGCTTCGTTTAAAAACAAGATGAAAGAAGATGTTTCTGGCTTTCCAAAAAAGTATATCACGGCATTGTGGATGTAACTGTTGATTTTTAATATTTTTTTTTTCCAAATTAAGTCAATTTTTTTTAGAAAATTGCCCCTCCCGGCTAAACGGGGGAGGGGGAGGGGGGGTATACCCCCCTCCCATACGATTTTTTCTTGTCTTGACCAGACCTACACGCTCCCCCCAAAATTACTTCTCTCTCAGAATACCAATCCTTTTCCCCGACAGAGAAGTGGCTATCAAACGCCGTGATCAACGACCACGAGATTACCCTCTTCACCGACGGATCGAAAATAGACACAGGCACTGAGGCCGGGTTCTACTCTGATACCCTACACAAACAGGAATCATTTAGACTCCCTGGTTTGTGCAGCGTCTTCCAAGCAGAAATCCTAGCAATAGAGAAATCAGCCAAATACCTACAAGTAACCGATATCCCACCATTGGATATCACTATCTTTGTAGACAGCCAGGGTGCACTGAAGTCAATACGATCCTGAACAACGAGATCAAAGGCTGTCAAGAAATGTCGCGACTCACTAAAGTCCAGCAGACACCACAAAGTCAAACTCTGCTGGGTGCCGGGCGACAGCTCAATCACAGGGAACGAAAGAGCGGACGAATTAATTGGCCAGGCAAGGGTCTGAAATGGATATCACCGCAGCGGACACGTGACTGCAACCACCGATCAGTGCATTATACCGGATCAGAAATGGCATAATAATAAAAAAAGCCAGCTCATCTTGGTAAACAAGATGATTCTTTAACCTAACCTAACCTGTTATGATCGTGTAGTTAAATTCGATTAGCCTTAACTACTACATCTATATTGCCTACAGGCCCGGGCTCATAACTCAAAACCCGTTTTCTGACTAAACGTATGTATCTGCGATTGTTTGGGCTTTTTCCAGAGGTGATGAAAAATTTTTCGGATTGCCCACTAAAGGATTAGTTGCTAAGTTTTCCTAAGGGTTGAACCAACAGATGGTGTGAATGTTGGCTGTCAATAACTGTCATTTAATAAATTTAATGTGATTAAGCTTTTTAACAGCTATTAAGTAGAGTCTTTGACGATTTAAGGGAGGGAGTCGTTTACTATGTAACAACAATTTATTCTGAAAGACAACAAAATCACCCTACTGAGTCGGAGTCAAACTTTATATCAACATGTCAGGGCAGCATATCACGTACAAGTCAAAACATTACCACTGTGAGCGATAGTGTGTGATATCAGCCAGTAATCTCAATACGTGGCCAAAGTCAAACAAGTTGAGATCAGCTCGCCAGGAGCAAAGTTAGAATTCAAGGTCTTCCACCTTGAACTTTGTAAACTTTCCTGTCTGTTTTTATCCATATATTTATTATATACCTACAAACTTGCGCATAGTAAATGAATGGTTTGTAAATAAACCAAATGGTCCTATATGGATACCAGGACACCCACACAAGATTTACAAAAAGCTAATAAATCCCAAAAATTAAAGAGTAAACAATGAAAGTTAAAAGAGGAGTTGAATGGTCTGCGAGGTTACACCTTTATACATACATCTTTCTGTGGGGTCATTTGAAGTGTAAGGAATATGCCAATAATACAGTGAAAATTAAGGGCCTCAACCATAACATCCACTGACCCACTTATGCAAAAAATCATAATTGCCATGAACTGAGCTTCGTTAACCAACATTGATTGAACACTCTTGGTTCACTCTTTAGATGGCTGGGTATTTCAAGTGATGCTGATATTTTAAAGAGTAGTTAAGTCTGAGGATTGGAGATCATCGGTGTTGTAAGAGTAAGATCAATCAAAAAAAAAATAAAAATCTGGAGCATGCCCGTGTCAAAAAGGAGGGGAAGAAAGAAGACGGTCAAACCGTAGCATTATGGAAAAGAACGCTAAAAGGAAAAGCACTACCCCGCCAGGCACTACTAATGGTCGTGATCCTGGAACGAGCAGCACTGCTCGGGTCAGAGCTATAGGATTTCCGGGGGATAGCAAAGTAATGCAACGGCGTAAGCCACACTTAAGAGTCGCAAGTTGGAACGTTGGAAGCATGAATGGTCGCAGCTATGAGCTTGAAGAAATGATGGTTAGAAGGCGAGTAGACATCCTGTGCGTACAAGAGACGAAATTGTGAAACACCGGTAATCGGGCACGTTTCTTGGACGTTAAAACAAAAGCCTACAAGATGTTTTACTATGGATTGGAACAAGGAAAAAACGCAATCGCCATCATCCTTGCGGCAGAGCTACTTGGCAACGTCTTAACCATTTCAAAGTCCAGTGACCGTTTGATGGCTCTCAAATTGGTGATGCATGGTGAGGTGTGGAACATCGTAAGCGCATATGCCCCTCAAGTAGGATGCGAACAAAAAGAAAAAGATGCATTCTGGCTAGATTTCCACAACCTTGTCAAAATCATCCCAAAGGAAGAGCTTTTGTTTGTTGGGGGAGATTTAAACGGACATGTCGGGAAGACAAGCGAAGACTATGAAGACTACCACGGAGGGCTGGGATACGGCACCAGGAACTCTTCAGGTGAAGATATCCTAAACATGTGCAAGTCGTACGGTCTTATAGTGCTAAATACCATGTTCGTCAAACAAAGCCGGCACCTGATCACTTATAGCAGCGGCGGAAATGAAACTCAAATAGACTATCATTTGGTATCCAGTTTCATGAAGCCACGAGTTAAAGATTGCAAAGTGATCCTGGGAGACGCGATCGCCCCTCAACACCGTCTCCTCTTGACTGAATTTTTTATGGAGGCGTTTAAGAAGTCAAAGCAGCAAACGAAGATGTCTGAGAGAATCAAGTGGTATACGCTGGATAAAGGAAAAGGCGAAGCTTTTATTACCAACATGACAAACTACCTCTTTTCCATTATCGATGAGGTCGGTAATGAGGAGTGCAGAGCACAAGACATGTGGGATTCCCTACAACAATCTGGCCTGGAGAAAGCCAAATCACTGCTGGGAACATCTAAAGGCCCCTGCCAACACGCAAAAGAAACCTGGTGGTGCACAGACGAAGCCAAAGCAGTGATACACGAAAAGAAAAGAGCTTTCCAAGCTTGGTCAAAGTGCTCTTCTACTAATAGAGAGGAAAAAGCTCGCCGTGAAAAGGTATATAGATATTGCAAAGGTATCGCGAAGAAAAAGTGCGCCGAATTCAAAGCGAAAAGCATGGAAGGCCTCTATCAGGAGTTGGAAGAAATATCGTCTTCCGCGTCTGACAGGAACCAGGCTACCCAGGAGCTTCGACAAAGCAATTTGAACAAAGGTGCAAATATCTTTAAGATAGCCGCCCAGAGAAGAAGAAATGCTCAGGAGATTCGTTTCCCAAAGTTTATTAACAATGCTGAAGGCCAACTCCTTGTGGAAGACGAAAAAATTCTCCACAGATGGCGACAGTATTGCGAAGAACTTCTGAACGAACAGTTTCCCCGAGTGTACTTTCCAAGAGCCGCCCCGAATTATGCCGAAATATCCGACATCACAGTCGAAGAAGTTCGGTACGCGGTTAAAAACTCCAAGAAAATAAAAGCTGTTGGGCCGGACGGGATACCCTCTGAGTTCTGGAAAAAGATGGGAGACATCGGGTCTAGATGGCTCATGGTTCTTATCTCCAAACTTATGAGAGGCGACACTATGCCTAATCAATGGAGGGAAGGCTATCTTCTTCCTTTGCACAAAGGAAAGGGTGATACGTGAAATTGTGATAACTACCGTTCTGTCAAGCTGATGTCGCACACCATGAAGATCGTTGAACGGGTATTAGATAGCCGACTGCAGAAAATAATACGACTATCTGATGACCAGTGCGGGTTTGTCTCGGGTAAATCAACAACAGATGCAATCCAAAGTATAAGGGTCATGATGGAAAAGCATCGTGATTCTTCAAAGGACTTGCATATGGTGTTGGTTGATTTCGAGAAAGCCTTTGACCGGCAACCAAGAGATCTTTTATGGGTAGCGCTAAGACAAAAAGGAGTTCCAGAAACCTAGGTGCGAGTGATCATGGACATGTACAATAGAGCAACGACAAGAGTAAGATGCACCGCAGGAGTCACCGAAGAGTTCGCAATCAAAGTCGGTGTACACCAAGGGAGCGTCCTCAGCCCACTGCTTTTTATAGCAGTCCTTGATTGCTTGCTTGAAGGAAAAGTGACGGACCCCAATGTGCACCAGCTATTCCTTGCTGACGATGGGGCCATTATAAGTGATGATCAGGCGTCCCTACAACGAGCACTTGATGTGTGGGTGGACATTTTTGAGGGACACGGGTATCGTATTAGTTCAAAGAAGACAGAGTATCTGTGCTGCCCGTTCTCTGACCCTCATCAGCCTATTCCAGACATTTACTTGAATGGAAGAGTGCTTCCCAAGTGTGAAAAGTTTAAATATCTGGGATCTATGATTAATAGAGAAGCAACTTGTGATGACGACATCAAACATCGCGTAAGCGTAGGGTGGATGAAGTGGCGGGAAAACTTCGCCATCTTCTGTGATCGAAAAATGCCCCCTAAGCTGAAAGGAAGGCTCTACAGTTCTGTTGTACGTCCGGCGCTCACATACGGTTCACAATGCTGGACAATGCACAAAAACTATGAGAGCAAATTAACGGCAGCTGAGACGAAGATGCTTCGCATGACAGCGGGAGTGACAAAGCGTGACAGAATTAGAAGTTCAAAGATCCGAGGAAGCCTCCACGTAAAAGAAATCATCACAAGAAAGATAGAGCGCGACCGACTCAGTTGGTATTGCCATGGTTAAAGGAGAGATCCTTTGAACCCCGTCCAAAAGGCGTTATCAATCAACATTCCAATTTCAACACGCAAAAAAGGCAGGCCGAAAAACAATTGGTGCAAAAACACCAACATTTGATTGGCCTCAGCGATGAAGTAATCCCTTCCGCTACTTTCTGAGGTCAAACCGGCGGACCCCACAAGCGGACCAGTAGGAATGCAGTTAAGTGGGAAGGTTATGGTCCTACACTTTTGACCATAACAACGCCGGAAAAAGGAAAAGAAGAAGAAGAAGAAGTTAAGTCTGAGGATTAAGATGACTGAAAGTACGGAAGGATGAACTGTCAGCGTTATTGGTTTTAAGCCGTGAATAACCAGTACGACTTTGGTCTAAAAATCCAATCTTGATGTACCATCAAAAAGGGGAGATAACTTTCAAGCTTATGATATGAGGATATGAGGCAGGGACTTAAACTGACTGGATTAGTGACAGTTTACCAAAAACGAAGAACGATGTTAGCTGGAAAGGCTTGTAAATAAGGCTCAGGCGTAGACGGTTTAAAGAATGATGAATTCGTCGAAATTAGCCTAAATCACGTAGCCCACTTATATATAATTGCCGTCAAGAAACAGGCAGAATTATGATATCATTATTCGTGTTTCGTCTGAGATTAAACAACCAAAGGTTCCTAGTAATGTAGCTAATTAAACCAATTCCAATTGCCTTGTGCTCCGTAATCAATCGCATAATCGCGAATTAAAAATAAATAGGCTAATCTATTGTACCTGCTCATAATCACATTCGATAATTCGCGTGTTCTTATCAAGTAATTAACCGACGCTTTGAATAATCTATTGCAACAGAATATTTTCTAAGATACCATTGAATAAGGAGAACCATCCCTGGGTACATCACATTTCTATAGACCAAAACTAACCACCCCGCAAGCTTTTCAATCAGCTGTTGAAAGTCGCAATTGTTTACAAACTTATAAGCTTTCCTCCGCTCTATAAATACTACTATGATAGTCACGAATCTATCGCGCCATCAATTATTCTTCTGCATTGCGGCACTACCACTTTCTTAGATTACACAATCCGAAATAAACGAGATATCCCCCCCCCCCCCCCAATCCCTCCCACATGCACTTTGAAATTCAATTAGACACAGAACAAAGCACCAAAGGAATAAAAAAACAACAACACACTTGATCCGCTGTCTCTCTCAGTACAATCTGAGTCACTTGCAGTTCAATTGAACAATTGGATTGGTTTTATTTTTGTTTTCACTCTTCGGCGTAAGATCCTTAGCTCTCCTGAACCTTATTGACAAAAACTGCACCGATGCAAGGATTTTCTTCCTCTCACTTGAGTTAAACACGTCGACGATTCGATGAAATGCGTTCGCGGACTGAGGGCACTGAGTACAGGAGGAGTTGCCAGTTGAATGAGAATCCCGAGAGAGAGGGAAAGCTTTTGTAATAATGACTGATTTAGGTAGGTACTTGCGCTATGAATGTGATTTTCCATGTGAATAAACACATCCCACGTGCAGGCGGATGAAGTCTAACAAGTAGGGTTTCGAACCACTGGCGAAGTGAAAAGCCAATTGTCCGCAACACGCGTAGTGACCGACTTACTGGGCAATAGAACTGCAGATAAGCTGAGTGATTAGAAGCTGATAATGGCTTCTAGCTGGTGGGGTATAACGACAACGTTTATCATCACGGACTTGCCTACAAATTTCCTATTTATGACCTAATCTAAGGGGCGATTATCCAGCGAAATATGGTCGTGCTTCCGAGTAATGAGGCTCTTTGTTAATTGCTTTAGTTAAGTTCTTAATAATGTGGTCGTTAATCCCTTGCATCATGGCTATTTATTCGATTAGCATTTCTGACCCCTTATTTGAAACTAGTTTATCTAATTGTTCTGCTTTGAGACAGGTTAATTAAATATTCTGTCAGAAAGGCATGAGATCGAATCCATTGCCTACATTTTTATTGAATTAAAACAACTTCCTAAAAAGGAATTTCAAAAATATCCCAGATTTTGTCGCTCTATTATCGTAAACGCACCCACAGAAGAGAAGGACAATCGACTCAGGGCTTCTATGACCTTCTAGATAGAACATAAAAGATTTTAATGCGAGGCTGGGTAAGGATGACATCTTTAGACGAGTTGGCGGAGAGCTGAGCATACACGGCACTGTGTCAGAAGTCAATTTTAGGCAAGTGGGCTGTGCGATGGGAACTGTCAATCCACCAAATTGAAGACGTTACAATCGTCGCCAGACATTCCATCAGATCATGTACATACATATGTCTAAGCCTTTCGAGAAACCAATTTGGTATATGGTACCAAAACTTGGCATAGGAAAGAAACCGCTAGGAGCTTCGTCGATTATATCTCCCTCAAGGCAATGTGACCAAACCATATAACAGCAAATGGGATGTTGTCAATGCCTCATCCAGCATGGAACTTACGAGGGGCTCAGTTTCAAGCCACCATCCACGAAAAACCTCTGGTTGAATGGTAAACCATTAAAAAAGTTGCACAAGAAGCTTGAGATTGAAGGGGAAGAGATGCTATCGTAGAAACAATGAAAAGAGAGCATTTTACCAACATGCCAAGGATATAAAGCCGGAGCGGAAGCCTGCTGGAGTGAACATAGACTACTTCGATGTCAATGCTGAGAATATGGTATAATGGACGGAGAACAGACTCAAAGCTAAGATAGCAAAATTGAAACAAAAGTCTAATAAGACTATTGAGATATAAGACAAGGCTTGGCTGAAGCATATCATGCCTCCTTAAAATCACTGCCATGTTGTGTGAACGCCAAAAACCCTACATGAATTATCCCATAATGTTCCTATTAGTGTGGTTTCAAGCCAAGAAAAATCTAGAAGAAGACCTCAATACCTGCCACATTTTTACTAACTTCAAAGCCCCATATGACCAGTGTCTTTAGAAATGACCCACGAGCATATAGAGTCAATCTCCTCCTCACCAAATATTGTCAATTCAATACCCAATCCCAACACCCAGGCTTCTCGTAATAGCCACAGTCCTCAAATTTTATACACTCCCACAATTTGAACCCAACTCCCTCCACCTCCTCAGCTTGTTACAACATCCCCTTGCCTCTCTAATCCCCCTCTTTCTAAGATCCACTCCTCCCTCCCACGGCCGAACTCACCAAACATCTCGCCGAGCTCAACGCCGAATACCGCTATGTTATGTCACGTTTAAGAGACAGAAGAATCTACGAAAATGTACGCGTCTATTTGGCCTACCTCCACGACAAACCCGACTCTATTTGTATCGACGGCAAAACTAAAACCAACATCCTAGTTCCAATCCACCAAGAAGGTTTACCCACAGACCCCCACGCGTTAAAAAAGATCCGGTTTCACGAAAGCCTTAATATCTCTCCCATTGAGGCAAATAACGACCTCTCCACATTCGCCCCATGTCAGTGCAACGCGCATCGCACACTTGCAAAGTACCCGCTCTAATCTCAAAAACTATTTCAAATCCTAACTTAAACACCACTACATTTCCCCACCCATCAAATATTTCTTACAAAAACATATCCCTGTACTATCAGAGCGTCAGAAGATTACGCACCAAAACCTCCGCAGTACTCTTTAGTTCCCAAAACCTATCCTACGATATACATATTTGCCTTAATTGAAACGAATTTATGCTCCAGCATTGGAGTCAGCGAGTTATTCACCTCAGATTTCATTCTGTTTCGGGCCGTTGGACGCGACAACTCTGCCGATCCGGATGGTTCTCTTAGCAATCCACAGCCGCTATGATCCATTGCCCTTCAAATCGCCGAATTCCGCTGACTTCAACTTCACTAATGCCTCAATAAGTCTCCCTAAACGGAAACTTTATCTTGCCTGCTGTTACTTAAGACCCTCACAGCCTACACATTGCTACCAACTCGCCGTTGATCTCGTCGACTCCATATTTAATATCGCCGAACCCAATGACATCATCATCATCTGTGGCGATTTCAATTTCCCACACCTGAAATCAATCAATCCGATGATGTGACCCATTATATCGCCGCTTACCCCTCCTCATGTAAAGAAATCCTTTTAAGGGATTATTTCTCCATCCCTCTGCAACTTAGTAACATCACCAATAACATGGACAGACAACTCGACCTGATTTTCTCATCTGATGCCGTAAACTGCGTTGTTACCTCGAGTAACCATTCGCTCTCTACTTTAGGCCCCCTTCATCCACCTCTATCGGTAACTCCTTCACTCAAGACCCAATTCACTATTCTTCCGTCTGAAAATACGTACTGTTTCAATTTTCGGAAAGCTGACTTTGCGAAACTAAATAAACTGCTCAACAATATCAATGTTAACTTCCTCCATAACCCTAACTCACACATATCCTTAAACGAAAGCCTTGCGCTATTTTATTCCAAAATCCTCAGCTGCTTCATTCTTTCAGTCCCTCACTCACCAAAAAAGAACTACACTTCACCTCCGCCCTGGTATACCAAGGAACCTGGCTCTTAGATCCTCCTCTGCATTCGACCTTTCTAATTATGTACATGCAGTCCTCGACAAAATTTTCAGCTATGTGAATCACTCTACCTCCGATACCTGAACCGAATGCAATCCTCCCTTATCTCTGACCCCAAGCGTTTCTTCCACTTCATTAACACAAAAATAAAAATCGATAACTACCCCGCTACATTTAATTTTCTCAATAACTCTTCCTTCGAACCCGAAGTAACCGCCAACTTCTTTGCTCATTTCTTTAGCCAATCATTCAACGACCAGGATCTTCAACCTGATCACGACTATTTTCAATATTTGAAAGACTACCCCCAGACGTCTCTTGTCTCACTGAACATAACTCCCGACCTAATCGCCGAAAAATACGCAACCTAAAGGACGACTACTCTCCCGGTCCCGACTGTCTGCCTGCCATAGTTTTAATAAAGTGCGAGAACCATCTTATTTTAGCCCTTACCGCTCTATTTCAAGGCTCTATCTCTCAAGGACTGCTTCTATAACTTTGGAAATATGCTTATATCATTCCAGTCCACAAAAAACGACTCAAAAATTATGTGTCCAACTATCGTTCCATTGCCAAGCTCTCGTGCATACCCAAACCCACACTCGAAGCTGGCAAAGAAGTAGACGTTGCCGGCACTAACTTCAGCAAAGCATTTGACAAAATCTCATGGTCGCCTGGTTTTATTTCATTGATCAAATCTTATCTTGAAGATCGTCAATATAACGTTATCTTCAGATCTTCTATTTCTGATCCTATTAATGCTATCTCCGGTGTCCCACAAGGTAGTCATTTCGGCCCATTGATATTTATTCTAACCATTAATAATGTTGACAGCGTTATTCTGAACTCTCAGCTCTCCCTATATGCCGATGATATGAAAATATTTAAACCAATATCTTCCCCTGCCGACTCGTGCTATCTCCAAGTGGACAAAAGCAGGTTCACTACTTGGTGTCAAAAAAACCATCTCGAGTTCAATGTCAGTAAATGCCAAACAATCACCTACCCCCGCGAGCAGTCTTCCTCCCCACCCAGAACCTACATTATTCGTAATGTAACCCTTCCCCCTGTCTACTTCTTGGTTGA
Organism: Merodon equestris; assembly: GCA_958301585.1. Taxonomy (NCBI): domain Eukaryota; kingdom Metazoa; phylum Arthropoda; class Insecta; order Diptera; family Syrphidae; genus Merodon; species Merodon equestris. Next base: position 121,049,847 of record OY284415.1, read on the forward strand.
TCTAGGGGTTATCGCCTCCATATCGACAACATTATCAAACGTGCTATCTCTGCCCTCGGTTAAACGTTGGTCGAAAAAATTCTCGAATCCTTACGTTACGAAATCATTATACATCACTTTCGTTAGGTCCCTTCTCGAATATGCTAGCTAAGTCTGGTCCCCCTCTTATGAATCCCATACTACGCGTATTGAAGCCATTCAACGCAGGCTTATCCGTTTTGCCCTTCGTGGCCTTCCCTGGGCCGAGCCCTTTAATTTATCACATTATCGCCTAAAATTAATCAACCACCAACTCCTTAAAGAACGACGCGATGTTGCAGATATTCTATTTATTCACGAGCTTCTCAGCGGTAACATTGACAGCTCCACATTATTGCACATGATTCCCCTTAACACCAACCCACGTAACCTTCGGTCCATGCCCCTTTTCCATGTAAACATCCACCGCACAAATTATGGCTACTACGAACGAATGTCCAGAATGCTACACAAAGCTAAGACCAATCTTTTCGACCTTCACCTTAAAAAGTCCAGCCTTAGAATTGCCCTATACCCCAACCCTTCACACTCTCCTTAATCGTTTCCACCCTGTCACCTCGTTTTGTTAAGGCTTACATTAAGCTAATAAAGTGCCCCTATGGGGGCGTCAAATCAATCAAATCAAATCAAATCAAATGCTGCTGAATTCGTTAGACCAAAAGCATCCTTGAAAAGATGGTGCAGGAATCACTGAAAAACATGATCTTTGTTTTTTTTTGTTTGCAGATGGTTTGTGTCGAAGATGTTCGTTCACTACTCTCCGGGGGTGGCTGTCCTAGATATGATTTAAGAGATTCGACTGAATTTGCGTTGGTTATAGTTCACTGTAACCCTTTTCCTTTCCATGTCATTAAGGCGTTATATTGGAAATGCACACACTGAGTATGAATTTTGAAGTGATCTTATGCTGCGATCTTTGATCATCTCTTATTTACAACTGATGTTGTTGCACAATTGTCCGTAGAGGAATTGTTGTTGGCTATGGACAGATTTGATCTACAGACCTTCGGCTCAACAGTCGGTGATGATTGCCATTGCACCACGATCACCCCTCAAGATCGACAACATGATCTGAGACATGATCTGCTCCAGGTCTGCGAAATTGCTGAACCAACTATAGATACGCAATACCGTTAATGTTAATAATTTCGCCTGTCCCAGAGACGCATAATAGCTCCTACCAACCACTGCTTCTTTGGGCTGAAAAGGCAATTGGTCTCTTTACAAACCTAAATCATCCCACTCTACGGTGTAGGTGCTTGCATAATATCCAAAATGTATTTGCTAGAAATCTTGTGTCCGGTTTGTGAAGGACGAAATAAAACCATGAATGGGCTGGGCTGCACAGTACCTTCGGTCTGGTCAGGTGTCTGCGCAACAAACGTCTTAGATGGCTGGTCCATATAGAACGAATAAACCCCGCTGCTCCGGCCTAAATAATAGACCTAGGAAAGCTTAGAAAGCCAAACAAAAAACCAGGCGAAATGACCAATATGATTCCCGAAATCCCTTAATGCCTGTTACTTTTTGAAAAAGACAAAATCAATACCAAATTGGACACGCTGTTCGACGTGATCGTGTTACTTAAGTGGCTTCAGATTCAAAAATAGAAATAGCTTACGAGGGTGGTCCGATAAGTACTTAGCCTCACCGCCAGATGGCGCCAGTATCGCAAGAGCAACTATCGTGTAGTACATTATTCGATTCTTGTTTTTGAGAGGGAAATCGCGCAGCGAAATCAAAGAGCGTTTGGATGCTGTGTACGGTGAATCTTCTTCTTCGATAGCGACCATCAAAAATTGGTTTCACGAGTTTCAACGTGGTCGCACGTCGGTTTTTGATGAGCCACGTCCTACCTAAAGCTATCGGTGCCGCTATATGGATGCCGCGTTTGCTCACTCCGGACAACAAGCGCAACCGTGAGACCATTTCAGAGCAGTGTTTGACGCTGTTTAAGCGCAATCCGAAGGAGTTTCTGCGTCGTTTCCTGACAATCGACGAAACATGGATCCACTGGTACACACCAGAGACCAAGGAACAATCAAAACAGTGGACGGCGAACGTGGTCCAAAGAAGGCGAAGACTGTCCCATCGGCCGGAAAGGTGATGGCCACCGTTTTCTTGGATTCACAAGGTGTGATCCACATCGACTACCTGGAGAAGGGCAAAACGGTCACAGGGCTGTACTATGCCAAATTATTGGGCCGATTCGACGCCGAATTGAAGAAAAAACGGTCCCACTTGGCGAAGAAAAAAGTGCTCTTCCACCATGATAAGGCACCGGCTCACACCTCCGCCCTCGCCACGGCCAAATTGGTCGAATTGGGCTACGAAGTGCTGCCCCATCCACCGTATTCTCCAGATTTGGAGCATTGCTGCGTCAAGTGTATCGAGCTAAAAGGAGACTATATTGAAAAATAAATCGCCATTTCTCCAAAATTTGTTTTTCTTTTGTAGGCTAAGCACTTATCGGACCCCCCTCGTTACGAATCGACACGATAGCCCCCGCTGGAATTTAATATGGGAACGACGCAGCTGAGGACATCCCAAGTTACACAAACAAATGGAAAGGGACCTTAGCCAAATTAGGGTTTGACACTGAATACCTCTTGTCAGAAATCTTGCTAGCTTGAGACACTTGGTAGATGGCGCAGGTACAGTCAAAAGATGATGTCAAACGTCTGATTCATGGAGGGGCTTGAGGCTTTTCTTTTAAATAGGACCTTTTTGAAATCCTGTGATGTAAATTAAAGAGGCGAATTGTGGTTGGAATAGTAAAGTGGCGATATGTCTAGTTTTAGACATTTATGATTTTTGAAGTATGATCGATCGTCCTCTTTGTTCTTCCCCACTCTTTTGTACATCTGAGCACTCGTGACGGGCGAGAAACGCAGCTTCTCCATATCATCTATGCAGTGTGGGTATCACAGGCCTCCTAATGGCGTTCCGATGAACTCTTCCAGGCAAGTGTCTTGACCTGTACTGTATCAAAATATGGATAAAAATCACGGCTCTATGGTCTTATTCACTGAAAGAAAATTTTCGATGCATCAAGGCGCTAGCTAATCATGAGACAACTAGAAAAGATTGGCAAATTAGGGAACTTTTTGAGCGTTTAAAGAAAAAAATTGGTGAGTTCATCAGTGACATAGAAAAGCTGTATACGGTGTCCCGCAGGGATGAAAACTAGGTCCACTTCTATTTATTTTAACCATCAATGAGCTACTTTCAGTGTTAAAATGTAGAATGGGGTACGCGGGTAACACAGTGATCGTAGACTAGGTTTTCATAGTTGTAGCTTGCTGTCCTCACAATGGATGAAATATCAATTCCAAGTCAACACAACGAAAAACCGAGCTCAAGATGAAAAGGTATGATATTGATGGCTTATACCGAATAGGTTGCAGGGATGTAATGAGAAAAGAAGTCGAGGACCACATCAAAATACGATTTCGATGACTAGGTTTTTGGGGTATTCGTGTCAGCCGAAGGTTGAAGTTACTGTGAACTACAACCAACGCGACGGATTCAGTCGAATCTCTCGAATCCTATCTAGGACAACCACCCTCGGAGAGTGATGGACGAACATCTTCGACACAAACCATCTGAACCAGGTTGTGTGACAAACATTATACGAGCGAAAATCCTATAATAAAACAAAAAAAAAATGTTCGTCTAAAATGTTAGGGCAACCATACGTTCATTAGCTTCACATCTGTCAAAGCTAGGACTGATACAACAACAATTAAGCTTAGGTTTGTAGCATTTTACATATCTTTACTTTCAAACTCAAACATCAATCACTATGCGCCTAGTAAACCCTAGGCTTCAGTCCCATATTGACTCCATTCAACGAGCGCGTAACCAGATTTATCACGACCTCAACTTCCGGTCCAAGTGGTAACAGCTCAAAGTTTCTCAGCACCTTGCAAATCGTACTTTTCATTTCCAGAATTGCAAACTTCTGTCCAATGCAATTGCGCGGGCCAGCACTGAACGGAATATAAGCGTATGGATTCATCTTTTCACTAGTATTCTCTACATTATGCCGTTCCGGAATAAATTCATCTGGCTTCTCAAAGTACTTGCCGTCTCTGAGCATGATATAGATGCCTATGCTGAAGTCAGATCCAGCCGGGATCTTATTGCCATCTGAAAAGTGATGATATGAGTGATGACCAAGTTGTGTATGGGGCGTGTGATACTTACTAAGCACGACATCCTCGTTGAAGTGGCGTCCAATGACCGGAACTGGTGGATACAGTCTCAAACTCTCCTTAACAACACAATCGAGGTATTTAAGGTCATTCAGATCACTAAGGCTTACAGATTGGGTTTTGTCGTCACCAATGACTTGACGAATCTCTTCAAAGACCTTTTGCTGGACCTCGGCATGTCGTGACAAGAGATAGAGCGCGAAGGAGATTCCACTCGTAGTGGTGTCGTGTCCTTCGAACATGAACGTATCGACCTCTTCCCGGATATCCGCATTCGAGAGAGGCTTTCCGTTTATTGTCGACTGAAGGAGCACATCGAGGAGAGCCATCTTTTTCTTGCTGCCTACATCGTCGTCCACTTCCTTCATGGTGGCATGGGCCTGTTGTTTTTGGAGGATTGACCGGCGTTCTTGGATTACATTATCGGTGAAATCGTGGAGCGTTTTAATAACCATCTGTTGCCGTTTGAACATGCGAGGTGCTGTTAAACGGAAGTACAAGTCGTTCTGTTGCCAGCCGTTAACGATTCGATTCGATAGTATTGCAGAGATTCTATGAATATGTTCTTAAGATTACATAACTTTGGAATTGATTTGAAAGACTTACTCTGAGACAGCTTGAGTGTAAGCAAAGCTGGGATCCCTCTGAGCATTGATCTTAGTTCCCATCGATGTCTCTAAAAGGAACACGTATTATATAAAAAAAATTGAATTAGGATCAAGTTACCAGCAATAATGTCTAGAGCCATGCGACAGATGTAGGGGTAGATGTTGATCGCTGTCTTTCCATCGGCTTTGTCTTTCAATTGAGCCATTAGCTCTTGGCTTTGTTGATCAAACACTTCTACGAACTGCTCTAGAATCTTGAAATGGAATGCTGGTGTAATGACCTTTCGCCGCGAATGCCATTTCGGACCAGTACTTATGAGAAGCCCGGTGCCCAGCCACGATATAAGTAGGTCATATATAGAATTCTTCGTAATCAGCTTGGAACTGTTAAGGATGGGCTCGATTATCGCCGGGTCAGCGCACAATACTATGAGGCGATTGAAGATCCAAAGGCGATATATCCCGCCATATTTTTCTCTGTTTTCAATGAGCATTTTATATGTATCTGAAGAGATAGATGTATTTTAGGAAAGAAACATGCGTATGTTCGATAGAATCTATACCATTTGGGCTCTTGCCGCGGAACATTAGAATGTTTCCTAACAGTGGAAGGGCTGTTGGACCCGGCAAATATGATATCACTTCATTGCGTCTTTTCTTACTTAGGTAATCGTAGACGATCACCGTGACGAGAAAGAGGAGGCACAATTCGCAAAACATTTTTGCATAACCTAAAATAAAGAATAGAAAGGAATGAGGTCGGACTTATAACTAGTATTGAAGGGTGCCAAAGTGTGTATTAATCTGAAGTTCCACGCGAATGTACGTAGTACTAATCACATGGCGATTCCCTATGACTAAGCAGCCACCCAAAGCGTTTCTTTTTGATAAAGCACTCAGGCGCACCGTGGCTCAATAGCTAAAAGGCTTATAGTGCTGATAAAGAGGGTTTTGAACCAGAAGTCATGGAAATTATATTCTACTATGTGGCATTAGAATGGTGCTTATCTTGGGCATTGTATCCAAACTGAGCCAGAGTCAGGTAGTAACCTTGGCCATGTCATACAATGCTCAAAAAGTAAAGATCTTTCAAAACTTAGCAGAGAAGTTGTGCTAAATTTTTCTGTAAGAATGAAATCTTAAAGAGTTAACGAGCTTATAATCCGCGATAACATTAGAAGTGCCCAGACGCACCAGTCCAAGGAAATGATTATGAACAGTAGTCAAACCAAAATCATAGACGTTACTGCAGATATGGCTTGTCAATTGTGAGTTCCACGTGATTCAATAAATCAATCATCCCATGCTGTAGTTGCATTTGGAATTCAAGGGGATAACATGGATAACATGGTTGTTAACGAATAAATATAATTTCCTTTACTTTTTGAACATAGAACATAGGGGTGGTCGTAGTGCAATGGTAATCATCATCGACTGTTGAGCGGAAGGTCTGTAGTTCAAGTCTATCCATAGCCAAAACAATTCCTATACGGAAAAAATGTGCAACAACATCAGTTCTAAATGAGAAGTGATCAAAAAAATGCTAATGAAGGCATAACACTCGCAGTATAAGATCACTTCAAAATTCATACTCTGTGTGTGCATTTCCAATATAACACCTTAATGACATGAAAACAAAAAAAATTACTGTGAACTACAACCAAGGCGACAAATTCAGTTGAATCTCTCGAAACCTATCTAGGACACCACCGGAGAGTAGTGAACGAACATCTTCGACACAAACCATCTTTACCCCGTCCAGGTTATGTGACAAACACCATGTGAGCGTAACTTTTTAACCTGCCCGAACTCTATAAAAGAATATAGTTCAATGTTTCCATGTTTATTTAAATAACGTTTTGTTCGGTAGCGAGCTTGTACAAGGGTGGCACCGAGGTCCTAAACAACGTTTAACAAAGTTTAAACAAAAAGTGAGGCAACAGTTGGTCTTGATATCAATAACTGCCAGTTACTGAATTCGTCCTTTTTGATAGAAGTCGAGTACACTCAGGTTAGTCATGGAGCCGTTTACCTACGCCAATTCACCAATTTTTGTTATTCAAAATTATTAAGAAAATGGCAATCTCTAAAAATTACAGTTCGCAAAATTCGTACATTTTTAGGTCAACAAAACCTCCCTAGTAAGCCGGTAATTCGTGCATAGTGAAGCGTTTTGAAGAAATCAGTGCAGGATAGGGTAATACTCTATGGCAGTCAGGCTTGGGCGACTAATCGAAGCCTATAGATCATTTAGGTCATCGCCAATTCGTCAAATGGGCGTTAGATCACTGAGTCAATTTGTAATCAAATTTGATCTCCGATAAATCACATTTTTGGAAAAGCCGCAAACCGACAGAAGAAGCCAATGAATCTTAAAAAAGTCGCTTGTTGTATGAATAATGGGTTGGCGGCATCATTATATACTTTTTCAAAGATAGGCCTGGAGAGGCAGTTACAGAGAACGAAGAGCGTCATAGCAACATGTTGATGGACTGTTTTTTTTCCAAAATTTAATGAGTTAGGTCTGGACGATCTCTGGTAGTAACAGGATGGCGCTACTGCTCCCGAAAGCATTCAAACAATTATTTCGGTTAGACAGGTTAGGTGGGCCTATAGCTCAGCGATTTAGGATCATAAATATAACAACTAACTCACTTATTATATTTATCAAAAAGTCTCCGATAATTTTTAGTCTTCGGATGATCGTCCGCAACAGAAACCGTGGTGGTCACATGATCGATGTTATGCTCTTTCCATAATTGTCATATACCGAGCTTCGTTATTCGATAAAGATCAATTTTAATTTTACAAAAAATGTGCGTTTCATTCGGCGAAAATTTCCACACAGTTGTTGGCTCACTTTAAACAGAACATGAGCTTCGGTCCATTGATATCCAGCTTGAACGTTGAAATTGATGCATGGCTGTGGTGCCTCCATGATTTCTTTTGCCTTGCATTATCGCAATGAATCAACTTTTCGTCGCAAATCAGTTACAATACCATGCAAAAATCTTTCCTTTCTTGCGACTAGAGCAGTAGTTTACTCGTTAAAGAACGCAGTTCAACATTTCTAAACTTCAACACGTATGGCACCTTATTTCTCTGCCAGTTTTTGTTGCGTTTGACATGGGGCTTGACTCAGCAATGCCTCCAATTCAGCGTCTTCAAATTTTTCACCGGCCCAGGACGCTCGTTGCCTTCAAAGCCGAAATCAATCCTTTTGTATCGTTGAAACCATTCGCGACCAGTTCCTTCACTAATAGAATTCTCACCGTAAATTTCTGTAATCATTCGACGCGTCTCACGGAAAAGAAAAACTTTCTGCCAACGACCCGATCAAAAACTATGAAAAGTTATAAAAGTAATAATGAGGAGCTGTTGATATATGCCATGTGATGTTTCTTATGTAACATTTTCCACAGCTACTGCCATCTACTGGAAAGCGCCTAATAGATTCGAGTATAAAGGTGTATTAAAAAACGAACGAGAATTGTATAATTTTTCACAAACATGTTTGAAACATACTAGTCAACATGTATTAGCACAGTGCTAGTCAAACCGATTATTCAGTCCGTAATCAATTGTCAAGGCGGTTATATCTAGCTTGAAACGATGGCCGAATTATTTTTTTTATTGTATTACTAGCCATTTGGAACTCGAAAGCTCAGAGCCTAGTTGACAAGCTTTAGCTAAATCTCCCTGTCATGAGTGTATTTCTTTCGCTATATTGTACCATATCTTCTGGGTCCGTCTTTATATTGTCCTCCCAACTACGGCATGGCCTTCTTGGTAGTATTTTTCCCTCGGGCTTTCCACTCATTATTTTCGAACTATTCGTCTACTGTCCATTCGTTCCATGTGCCCTGCCCATGTTAGTCTTCGCGACTTAATTATTCGGACGGTGCTTGGTGCTGAATTAAGTTTCTCGAGATCTTGATTGCGCTTTTGGCGTAATGGCGCTTTAATGGGGCTTTTTTTAGTTCGACAGTCGAAAGTCTGCGTTTTTATTTAAAAAAAGTATGACGACGATGAGAAATAAGAAAATAGGTTAAGATTATAATGCGATGGATTCTAGGCTGATATTTGTGACCAGTATGTAGCGCTAGCGCCATCTATTTGAAGACGGTCGATTCATATTCGAACACTTCCTATGTTCCATTGTGATCAAATTGAAAGGTGACTTTGAATATAATATATTTTATATACATATATATTTTACAATTTTTTTTATATTCTTCTAAATCTATTTCGATTCCTTCAAAATAGTACCTTCGACAAAATAAAGGGTGGACCATCTAGTGGCTTTTTTTAAATCATAGCTTATTTTGGCTCCGACAGCTGTTTCCCGCTCGAAGTCATGACAGAAAGTCAGTATCATACCTTTGGAGTCTTTGTTTGGCTCCGATAATTTTTTAAATAAATTCAAGTGAAATCAGTTGCTACAGTGTTTAATTTGCTCCTAACAGTATTTAATTAGACCTAACAGTGGTCTACTCGTCTTTTTCTAATTCTTCCTCGGTATTTCAAAATAATTGCTGATAAATATCCAATTTTAAAGTCTATAAACCCTTAATTAATCGTCCGCGCACAATGGTTGGTACACCGAACTCTGTTGACTCTCATCAAAGGTCTCTTCGATCGGTAAACAATCGGTCTCTTAAAACATCAAACCCTTTGGATGTTCTTAGCCTAATAAATAGCCGCTTTGATACTCTGAAAATCGATTTAGAGAGCTCGATCGTTTCGGCGGTTAAAAGTGAACTTAGAAGTGAAATAAAGTCCTTGGAAAACAATTTGCTAAGTCAATTAACATCTCTGAGATCGGAATTTGAATATAAGCTAGAATCCATGAAGCAGAACTTCAATGACAAGTGCCTTGACCTTAGCTCTTCAATACAATCACTGGAGAGCGAAAATAAGCTGTTAAGAGACAGGATGGATTTTCTCTCTCGAAGAAGTATTGCTGGTAACATTGTGCTAAATGGAGTGCCGATAAGTGAAAATGAAGACCTCAGAAGTTCGTTTAAAGTATTATGTGATAAAATTAATGTTAGTTACGTTCCCCCTGTTTCCATTACTCGTACCGCTCCGAAAAATAACTCTACATCCAGTGCCGTCATTGTAAAGCTTCCTCAAGAAAAAGATAAATTGTGTTTGCTAAAGGGACTCTCTACCTACAACAAAAATAGTCTCCGTCCTCTCTCTTTTCAAGACCTTGGCATAAATAGTAATAGGTTCATTCGTGTATATGAGTGCTTGACCAAACCGAACCATGAACTTTTTCGGAGAGCCATCAAAATGAAAACTGAGAACATGCTACAAGCTGTTTATACGCGCTCTGGAAGAATTTTAGTTAAAAGGAATGCAAGGGACAAAACAATTGCAGTTTGTGACATGTCGACGTTAGTGTCAATCACCTCGTCTAAAACTACGTCATCACTCTCTACCAACTCCTGCGGTACTGTGGTTGACCTCAGTTCTGCTTTAGGAAATGCCGCTGGGAGTAATTCCTCTAATATGGCTACATTATAAGAAGCAGCTAACTGAGTTGCCATCGTCTTTTTTATTTTTTATTTTTTTATTTTATTATTTTCGTTTTTATTATTCGTTGTTTTTTATTTATTATTATCTTATATAACTATCAATCTTTTCAAGTTTTTTTATCATTATTATCAGTTTTCTGTTGTTACTGTTATGTCAAATCTTTTTATAAGGCGGTGTCATTTGTTACTTTTCGAAGGCGGTATAATTCTAATTTTATCTTACTCATTTCCTTATGAGCCTAGACCATCCTGATAAAATCAGGACCGTTCTCAATGGGATGTGTGAATCTAATCAGGGTATTAAAATTTGTCATTTAAATGTTGAGAGCCTGCGAGCGAAGTATACGACTATATACCAAATTTTCAGTGCTTCAAAAATTGATGTTTTACTGGTTTCTGAATCTTGGCTTAATTGTTATATTTTATCTAACTGTGTAGAAATCCCAAATTTCAAACTGTTTAGAAATGACCGAGTAAATAGAATGGGTGGTGGTGTATGTATTTATGCCAAAAATTATTTAAAGCCAAAATGTGTGTACATATCATCTAGATCTGTTATACAATTCTGTTGTTTAGAAGTTAATGAATTGTCCGAGAAAATGCTTCCTTGAAAATAACTTAGAAGAACTTGAAGAAACATTAATGAAACTACAAGCGAAATATCGTAAAATTCTGGTAGGTGGTGATTTTAATGTTAATATTCTTAAGTGCAATAATATAACTAATCAATTTAATTTTTTCTGTGATAAAATTGGTATGTCCATAATTAATTCCCGATATCCCACCTGTTTTAAGTCTGTTCATAATCCCTCATTACTTGACATCTTCTTAACAAATAGTGCTTCTAATGTTTTAAGTTTTGACCAAATAAGTATGACTAGTGAATTTATTCATGATTTGATCCTCTGTTCATTTGACCTCAATGTAGATAGATCCAACTGTGATCATTTTTTTAACTTTAGATCATTAAAAGACATCCATTTTACTGATCTCATTCATTCGCTTTATAATTTAAATTGGCATGATATATATTATACACCCAATGTTGACGAAAAGGTTGAAATATTTAATAATCTAGTCAATTCCTTGTTTGATACTTTCGTACCTACCGTAACTAAACGTGTTAAGCCTCGTCATTGTCCTTGGTATAGTAAAATAATTCAACGTAAGATTACTGAGAGAGAGCAGATCTACAAAAAGTTTAAGCGTACACCTACACCGGAAAATAGGCTCAAATACACTACCCTAAGAAATGAAGTCACTGCCCTTATTCGCTCTGCTAAAAGGTCATATTTTCTAAATAGGCTCGAACCTTCATTGAGCTCTAAACAGTTGTGGGAAAATCTTAAAAATCTAGGTGTCTAAAAGTAAATCGTCTTTGTGTTCGTTGTCTCCCAATGAAATGAGTGCTTTTTTCTCACAAGATGCAACTGAACCTCCTGAAGTTAGCCACAATTTCGACCTGAGTACTGCAGATACTTCGTCGAATTTCAGTTTTCAGTGTGTTGATGAACTCGATGTGCTTAAAGCCATTTACTCTGTAAAATCGAACGCAACAGGGCCGGATGGTATTTCTCCGCGGTTTCTTAAGCTCATTCTTCATCATATCATATGTTATATACATCATATTTTCAATTACTGCATCTATAGTTCTCCATTTCCGGTACAATGGAAAACAGCAAACACCATACCTATCCCAAAAAAATCGAATCCAACCTGTCCTGCCGACTACAGACCTATCAGTATATTATGTTTTCTGTCAAAAGCCTTCAAGAAAATACTATCCCTCCAAATCAGAAAGTTTCTAGATGAAAATAATAAACTTTCGAAATGGCAATCGGGTTTTCGCAGCAATCATTGTTGCGAATCCGCTGTACTTAAAGTATCTACTGACATCAGATCAGCTTTAGATCGTAATGATATTAGTGTCGCAGTTCTACTCGACTTTTCTAAAGCTTTTGACTGCATCGAGCACTCTCTGCTGCTAACGAAAATGAATAATAACTTTAATTTTTCCTATTCTGCCATAAAACTTATGAGTGCATATTTGAGAGATAGGTTACAGACTGAGCTTGGTCTCTCTAATTCTAAAAGTATCCGAAGGGGGGTTCCCCAAGGTTCAGTACTAGGACCATTGTTTTTCTCTATCTTTAACAACGACATTCCAGATATTGTTAAAAACTGCAAGATCCACATGTACACCGATGATGTTGTTATATACCTCTCACGTCCTATAGGACTTATTGAAGACTGCATTGCCAGGGTGAATGAAGATCTTGGTCAAATATCAAATTGGTCAAAATCTAATAAGTTGACACTGAATCCCACTAAATCGGTTAGTATTGTCTTCTCAAATAATAATCTATGCCTTAATGATTTTGCACCTATTGTTCTTGATGGCAATTGCATAAGTCCGGTCAGCTCTGTGAAATACCTTGGATTCCATATTAACTCCTCGCTTACATGCTGTGATGGAATTAGAGATACTTTGCGAAAGGTTTATTTCAGTCTTCGAAGATTGAGATATTCAGCGTATTATTTACATCCCACAATTAAAAAAAGATTAATCAAAACGCTTATAATGTCTTACATTTTGTTTAATTGTTCGGTGTTCCCCTGTCTTGACTCTATTTGTAAACATAGACTAAATGTTGCGTTTAATGATTGCGTTCGTTTTATTTATAATATTCCTCGATGGAGAAGTGTTTCCACTTTAGCATCATCAATTTTTGGCCAGAATCTTGACCTATATTTCAACTTTCGGAATATTTTAAAACTGTTTAAAATCATCCAAAATAAATCTCCGAGTTACCTCTATCAACTGATACAATTTGCTCAATCTAATAGAGGGAGAAAGCTTATAATTCCGTCTTTCACGCATCGCATTGGAGAACGATCCTTTTTCGTATCTGCAGTTCGTGCCTGGAATAATCTTCCACATGAATTGCAGTTAACTAATTTTTATACCGTCTTCAAGAAAAAACTTTTTCATTTCTTAACTGATACCTCCTCATAACTTGATTACAATTGTTTTGTTTTATTTATGGTATAATTTGTTTTGGCTCTGTACTTATTTTGTTTGTACTTAATTTAATTCGTTCGTACTTTCCAAAAATTGTACTTCTAAAAGATGAATTATCTTGTAGTACTGTTATATTAATCTAAAATAAATAAATAAATAAATAAATAAATAAATACCTCCGCGAAACGAAATGAGTCGCTTTACGCATGAACAACGTTGGGAAATGTTGAAAACTTATTTCCAAATTGAGTGCTGTGTAGCCCAAACAGTGCGTTTTTTAAAAAGAAGTTTTGCCGAAATGAAGCATCCACCGCGACTGTAGTACGCAAGTTTGTGCAAAAAGTTCGTGAGACTGGTATGCTAGTGGACAACACCTCATCGTCCTCGTCGTCGTACGATGCGCACAGATGAGAATGTGGCTGCTGTGTGAGACTCAATTCACGAACAACAACTCGCCATCGATCTCAACAGCTCAACATTTCACGCACTAGCCTGAGGAGAACTCTGAACAAATATCTCGGATTATTCGCTTACAAGGTCCAATTGACTCAGCAATTGAAGGCGCTCAACCATCCGCTTCGTTATCGTTTCGCAGCTTGGCGCATTTTTATCTCGGCGGCATCGTTAACAAACAAAATTGAGTCTTCTGGGGCTCAGAAAACCCGCACGTTATTGTCGAGAAGTCAATGAGTGGTGGCATCATTGGACCATTTTTCTTTGGAAACGAGGCTGGGAACATATATTTCGGTCAACGGTGGGCTTTACAGAGCCATGTTAACCGACTTTTTTTTTTTACTGAAATTGAAGACATGGATTTGGACGACCTCTAGTTCATGCAGTATGGCGCGCCATGACACGCAGCCCATGCCTCAATCGATCTTTTGTGCACCAAATTCTCAAATCGTGTTATCAGCTGTGTTGGCGATCTCAATTGGCCGCCTCGGAGCTGCGATTTGACCCCTTTGGCCTTTTTTCTGTGGGGCATCGTGAAGTACCGATATTATGCCAACAATCCGAAAATGATTTAAGGACTTAAGGCCTATATCATTCAAGCAATCCGTGAGTTACAGCCCGAAACGCTACTGCGAAGCCAGTCGAGGCAGCCACTTGAGCGACTATGTATTTCAAAAATAATGGGAATGTTTGTTCTTACTAGTAAGGCCATAAGACATGGAAAAGAATAATTTTGTTCATTTTATTGCATTTTTAAAAAGAAACTTGTGTTTGGCCCAACCTTTATAATATCATGCAAGACTCGATTCTAACAAGGTAGTTTTCAAAATCGTTTGATATGTATCACTGTAAGTCGGCCATAACTTGAAGAATATTCGTTTTCAAAACACCTAGAGTTTGCGAACTATGTACATTGAATGGAAGAACTCGGTGTGTGTCACATGAAGACACTAGTACTGCGGCCATAAAGATCTATTGTACGCCCTTCTTTAGCCTAGGATTTAAGTGCTGCCTTCAAAAATGTGACAACTTCTCTAGAGGGATATCTTGGAAGTCTTTCCCTGTTATAGTTGTATTGCAAGGCTTGGGCAGATGTGTTTTATAGTTTTATAGTTTCCTTAGCCTGCCTACAGATTTCTGTGCTGATGAGACCCATTTGGTAAAGGTGGTTGTTGCATGCCCCGTGTCCTTTTAGTGCCTCACATATCACTATTAGTTCTGCTTTATTTTGGTTTAGAGCCTCTTTGGCACGTTTGGGATTGTGATTCTATTCCATGAACTTTCTTGAGTGTTTAATACCTCCTGTCTGTTCCAGAATTGGTTCTTTATAGTACTCTAATGCGTATAGTTACTCTAATGCCAGTGGGTCTCCTGTCGTTGAAGCTATGTGCTGCTTCATTGATTGCAAATAGCTCAGCCTGAAATATGGTTGACTCATTGCAGGGAGCAATGTGTAGTACCTACCTTGTTTCCAGATTTCGAATCATCTGTGTACCATTTCTGGACTTCATCCTTCATTCAAGTGGGTTTGTTGTTCCATTCCTCTCTGCTTGGTATAAGTACTTCCTAGTATTTTTTAAAGTTTAACTCAGGGGACATCAGATCACTCATTCGGGTTAGCTCCTAGATGTTGTCCACTGTTTTAAGAATTACGGGCTTCAGCTCGTATGGCAGTGTGTAATTGTGGGATGTTTAGAACTGCTTCCATCCCTGCAGCCGGAGTCGTTCTCATTGCTCCAGTAGTGCAGATACACGCTAGCCTTTGTATTTTTTTAATTTTATTCATAGCGCTCAGTTCACATTTTTGCCAGCAAACAGCAACGCCATAAAATATAGTTGAGCCCCATGTTTTGCCTATGAGTTGTTTTAGGCCCCATAGGGCCTTAATGGCCTTTGAGTGTATTTTGTTTAGTTGTGTGTTCCAAGAGAGTTTTTGGTCCAATATTATTCCTAGAAACTTTACCTCTTCCTTTAATAAGATGCACGTTTCCTTGATTTTTAAGGGTTGAAGATTATTTATTCCTCTTATTTTGAATCGAATTGTGTGTGGTTTGCTAGGATTGATGGAGAGTCCTTCTTTATCACATGATATTTGCTATGATGTCAACATATACGATGGCTGTGAAGTCATTATTGTTAAGTACCAAGAGAAATTCGTCTACTAGAGTTGACCATAGAACCATAGGATGGGACAGCCCTTTGCGGGCAACCTCTAATAGCTTTGATCACTACCTCTGATGTGCCTAATTTGGCTGTTATATGCCTTTCTTTTAGCATTCATTCATTTGATAATTAAGGGGTCTGCCTTTTTACTTCCAAAGACATTTGTTAATGATAAATTATTAAATGCTCCTTCCATTTCCATAAAGGAGCCAATCGCGACCTTCTTTGCTTTCAGGGACTCTTCTATAATGTCCGTGACCTTGTGAAGGGCGGTTATTGTAGATTTGGTGGTGCGTTCTCTAATGTTGACCTTATGACCAGTTCTATCAGCTTTTCTACCATTTTCAGTAAAAATGAGGAGAGACTAATTGGTCGGTAGGATTTGGAGCTTTCAGGTGATTTGTTTGCATTTTTGGGTATAAATATTACCCTAGCCATTCTCAATTTAAGTCGTATATAATTGGTTATAAAGCGTGTTCGGAACATATGTACCATACGGCCCAGGGACTTTGAATGGATTGAAGCTGTTAATAGCCCAGTCGAAATATGTACACATGAACGAGATCTTTTACATAGTCCTGTAGAAAGGAATCCAAAAGGGACACATCACATGGTATCGGTGGCCAGTTCACTTCACAAAAACGCATTTCGTCCAGAAAATTTTGAAAAAAAAAAAAGTCGTGTTGTGTGAGATGCACAACCATCTTGATAAAACTACATGCCTTCTTCGTCCCTATATTCGATTTGAGGCAAAAAAAAAATCGATTAGCATTGGTCCAAGTGTCGTGCTCGGCGTGAAATTGATATATTGGTATCTTCTTCAAAACTCTCACTAACGGCAGCAATATTTTCTGCAGAATATGTATTTAGATAACGGATTTTTGTCCGATTTCTGAAACGGCTTTCAACTCACGAAGTTGATCTCTTCTATAGACTCGAAATGGTGCCGAGGTGGTCTGGTTAGTTTTTGAAGGATAGCCTGAAGTGTTTCATGACCCTCGCTGGTCGAAAATCGGTGGCTTGAAATTTTTAGAGAAATATAGTGTTTTCGGAACCAAACAAGAGGTAAATGATCATTCAAAATTGACTAAATTAATCCATACTATGTGCCAACAACGTCAATGAGATTTGTAATGCTTAATCGATAATTGTTGAGTACCAAATATTTGATTTCTTAGACTCATTTTTCATCAGTTGATATTTTGGAAGATTGGAAACCACACTTTTTCCAACCTTCCTGGAATTGTAATATTTTTTTTCGATTAAGTCTGCTCACCAATGGTACCCGTAAACAAAATTTAATGAAACTGCTTTGCTCAATAATATATTTTGACATCGATATTTTGAAAGTCACCAAATTCAATTTTAGTTGTTCAGAAAACGCAACTGTAAAGTGAAATTTGACACAGTCCCTTATAACAGAATTACCATCCTATAAAAAATATGTTTTCGAAATCGCAATGTCTATTATTCATTTGATCACTGTGAAAAATCACCGTTCGAAAAAGGAACTCGAAGCAGTGCCCGTTTTTGCAACACAAAAACTTCCCAAGAGACTACGATTCACCTTCCATTCGGTGAAAGAAAGTGGAGCTGTTAGGGTCGATGAATCGTATCAACGAGAGGGTGAAACACTGTAACAAGGACGGATAAAAAGTTTCGAACTAAAATAAAATTTTAGCACAAAATTCACAAGAATCAGAAAGGTAAATATTCCACATACGCCTACACGTTAATACATCACTGAAGCACTGAATTCCACTTTTCACACACTACCTATTGCTATCGAACTAGGTCGTCCCTTAAGCTTTTCAGGTACATCTGTCTACAAGTTTTTTGTTATCTTA
Organism: Merodon equestris; assembly: GCA_958301585.1. Taxonomy (NCBI): domain Eukaryota; kingdom Metazoa; phylum Arthropoda; class Insecta; order Diptera; family Syrphidae; genus Merodon; species Merodon equestris. The sequence goes on from OY284415.1 coordinate 121,067,739, forward strand.
AAATAAAACTCAAACAAGAAGTTAAACAAAAAACGATCTTAATCCGATTCTATTTTTAAAACTGATAGAACAATCTTCAACTCAATCGAATGCAAACGCGGACGACATTGATAAGTAATCTTATTAATATCGCAAGCTCAAAGTTCTGATCTTGTTTGAAGAGGTCAACACGACTAATACTAAACGTAGACGTTGAATGTTGACTTGCCTAGGAATACACTTCACTGACAACAGAAACAATTAAAAAACCACTCCTTTCACAATATTACTTCTGACAAACACTACGACTAAACTAAAGTTTCCAATCAAACTTCTATTTATACACAGGTTTTACAGATAAAATTACCGTGAATTTGCAATTTTTACAATCGTCAGGTAGAAGCGATTTGGTTGGTTGGATAGAATATACTTGAATGTGAGTCAAATGCGATCGTCGCCGGTTCTCGGAATAATTTATGAGAGATAGATAGATACTCAGTCGCATCTGATAAGAGGTATGTTTTGCATTTAGATACCTGTGTATGCTTTCCCAAAATTTGGTTGTCATGTTTGTCTGAATTACGTCATAAATCTTATCAAGAATGTGAGCTTATTTTCGTGATAATGAGACAATAATATTGGGCGGGCTGTACCTCAACTAAAGTACAAATAACACTACCGTTTTATTACCACGCTTCGTTTGACCTAGGTTATGAGAAGACAGCGTGAATATAATTTCGATGATCTTGTTGATAATTTCTGACATTACCTTAATTACTAGAGTCAATTATGTAGTTTTACATAATCTATTCTACTAATTGGTGCTCTTTCCATAAGCAAATGATAAAGCCAATCGGTCAGTAACCTTGTTAATTGTCGATTTAAAGTGCGTACGCTTCTAACTGACCTTACACAACAGTTGCAAAAGTGTGTAAGCTCCAAACTATACGTTTAATTAAAACTTTTTGGCGAAATAATCGAAGGTATAGTATCAAGCCCGGTAGAGGTGATAGCGAAGTCCCCTCAACTATATTAGGGTACGTTTTAGGAATTAAATTAAGTTTGAAGGTAAGAAAAAAAGCTTAGGACCCTTTGTTTTTCGTGAACTGTTTTTCGCCTCGCATATCTCGAGGACGATTAGTGATATCAATTTCAGATCAATATCATTCGATGCATAATTAAATAGTGCACATCTGATAAAGTTGGTTTTACGTAACGAAAAAACTACTGAAACATGTTGCAAAATTGTTTTGATAGAACAGTCTCACTCATGATATTAGCTTCGGTTTTAAATAGCACACACTAACACACGCGATAAATTGATAATAAATTCTTGGCCTCTGGCATGAGCACAACTTAGTAAAAGAGACTGATTGGTACTTAAAAACTGGTACACGGGAAGTGCATGTTAACATAAAGAAATATTTTCCTATATGCTGCCAGGCTTGATGATAATTGTGAATTTTGATGGTAATGGATGACGATAAATCGCATATCACAAAAGGCTGTAGCATTCGGCGTAGGTGTAAATGCTAGACATAGTGAGCGGCAAAGATACATAAGTACCAATCGAGTTTTTTAGACGACTTGTGCTAGATTTCGATTTTTGAAGAATAAGGGAAGAATGAGGTTTGAACGCTTTGTCTTGCTACGTGAGACTTCTTTCGCCAATATATTCAGGCGTGTTCGAAAAATAATGAAAAATTTTACAATTTGGTCTTATTTACTATTTTTTGTGTTGGACAAGGGTGGTCAGGGTTTGAACGTTTCGTGTATTATAGCAGATTCAGTTCATCTATAGGAAAATTTGAAAAAATATTAAGAGACTGGGTCTTAGCCTGGAAACAGAGATCTTAAGGCCTACACATCATCGAAATGAATGCTTTACAGAAAAGTTGGCGCCGCTAGTTAAAGTGTTGAAGAAGTTCAAAATCTATCGATTTCACGCTATAGCCAAATGTTAACTGAGGTTTTCTGGCCTCCATAATCGTGTGATTTATCGCCTTTGGATTACTGGTGTGAAATTTTGCAAAAGTACTTGACGCTTTGAAAACGATATGTGCCGAAAAGTCATCGAAAATTACCAGATTCGAGATCTTGAAAAACTCAGGTACCTCAAAGACATGGACGAAGTAATCAAAGAGACAATGGACAGAACGATACCATGAACATGTACCACAACGCGACAATCGACGCACTGCACAGACAGAAAAGTAGACTCCTGTCAAGACTTAAACTCTTGTACAGGCAGTTTACTGACACCCAAAACTCGGAGGTCACTACATTCAAGTCACTGATTAAAAATCTCCAACAGCTTATTAAAGAAAATTACAGAATATCTGTGAGTTTGTATTGTAACAACAGAATTCGTGTTGTAAAATCCAACAGCGCGAATATGTTCCCGCAAATAAATAAAATATTTCGGAGAAACAATCAGAATGACATTCAGGATCTGAGGCTTCCGAAACCGCCAGATAATGAACACCTTTTACGAACAGTCAGCATTGATCCCGAAGGCGCAGTCTTGGATGACGATTTCTTCGTGATCGAGGATCCCCAAGAGAAGGTCAATAATTTTCTCAATTCGGCTCGATCATGGACGTAACTGGATCTAAATTCTTCTTCTACGAGTGCTTCAAATCGTCCTTAAGTTGCATTTTCTTTCCTTTGAATGGGGTCGTTCTCACACTGCGGCAGTAGGAAGCGTTTACATACTGCTGAACCTGGGGAACAAACTTATACCAACTATCGGGTCTCGGTGCTGCCAATTTGGTCAGAACGGAAATAACCACCCGGTTAACCCGTTCAACCTGACCATTGCCTCGCGGTACTCCTGTGGTAACCATATGGTGTTCGATACCTTCTTCTTTGCAATATCCTTGAAAGATTCCCGAGCGAAAGTCTGACCCTCGCCTCGGTCGGAAATTATTCTTCGGGGATTTCCGAAGACAACGGCCTGATTTCGCAGTCGAGTCAATACTTCTTCAGCCGTCGTTGACTTAGTGGGGTAGAGCCAAATGAATTTTGTGAATGAATCCACCACTACAAAGATATGGTTGTAACTTTTCTTAGTCGCCGTAATCGTACCGAGGTGATCAACGTGGTAGTTATCTAGAGGTTGCACTCCTTTCCCGATGGGGTTGAGATAGCCTTCCGCTTTACCGCTCTTCCTTTCCGCAAGTATGCAAGTAACGCAGTTGCCAATGAACGTCCTCAACTGCGGAAACCAAAACTCTTGAGTGATGAGGTATTCAGTCTTCCTCATGCCAAAATGTCCCTGATCATGTGCTTGACGAATGACATCATACTGCATAGACTTGGGAACGACTAACAATGTCTTGCCCTTATGGAGTCGGTAGAGCACGCCTCCTCTTATTTCAAAGTCGGTTGTCTTGCTCCCGTTGACATTTTCGATCTTGGCGTCGTCCTCTTGTGCTCTTTTGATGCGATTGCATGGACTTCTCTATCGATAAAGCACACAGTCAGTGGATATCTACTGAGGGCATCAACGTGTCTCATCGCCTTCCCTGGTCGGTGTTCGATGGTATAGTTGAACTCTTCCAGCGAAAGTGCCCAACGTGCGACACGCAAACTTATATCGGCTTTGGCCATCGTCAAAGTAAAAGCCTGACAATCCATCACGATGGTGAAAGTTATACCAAGCAAGTACACAAGGAACTTCTTCAACGCCTTAACGACCGCTAAAATCTCCAGCTCGTATGGCGTATATTTCTCTTGCGCCAAAGATGTCGTCCAACTGGCGTAATATACGGGACGGTAAGCGACTTCAGCTGAATCCTTTTGGAGCAAAACAGCTCCCAAACCTTGCTTTGCTGCGTCCGTATGTAGTTGGGTTGTCGCTTTCGCCCGGTATATCTGAAGAACTGGTGTGCTCGTCAAGGCAGATTTTAATGCTTGGAAAGCCTGCTTTTGCCTTGGTCCAAATACAAATTTGACGTCATCTCTTAGCAGCTCGGTAAGGGGCTTAGCGGCCGTTGAAAAGCTGGGGATACATTTTCGAAAATAACCGGCCAACCCACAGAGCGTCGGACTTCGTGTGCATTAGTTGGGACCGGAAATTTCGCCACCGCAAAAATCTTCTTCTCCGAGGTTTCGACCTGGCCATTCTCAACGTCATACCTGAGGTACTCTATGCGTCTGCGGAGAAAAGCACACTTCTTCCAATTAATTTTATTTTATTATACTCGCCTGCGACATTGAGAACCCTCTGCACTATATCTAGATTCTGCTCTTCATCCTCAGCTGGAACAATTATGTCATCTTATTACTTAGGCCAAAAGGAACTGATAAGAATTCAGATTGTCCGTCGGGCGTGACGAAAGCCGTGTGCTTTATGCTTTCTTCCTCAACTGGGACGTGAAAGAAGCCATAACGCAGATCGAGCGTGCTGAAAACTTTCGCCCTCCGCAAGCCTATCAATCTGGTCTTCAATGAGTGGTAGAGGAAAATCGTAACGTATTATCTTCTGGTTGATACGTTTATAGTCGACGCATAGTTTGTTGGATCCATTCTTCTTTTTTACTAGGACTATGGGAATAGCGTATTCGGATGAACTGGGTCTAACTATCCCTTCATTAATCCATTCTTCGACGATCGTGTTAACCTGGCGGCGCTGTTCAGTCGATAGTCTTCGGAAGTTCTGGAAAACTGGAACAACGTCTTTCAAAGCGATTCGCATCCTCACTCCAGTATCCTTGACGTTCCTTGGTTGATATTCTGCGATCATATCATTGAGTCTTCGCTGGTGATCTGCATCTTTCACGTGTTCTGTCAACATCCCGATGTCTTCTCCTTGGATGTCGATAGCCATAAGTTCACTAACTGTTCTACTCGTGTCACCTATGATCTCCGGTTCCATCAGCTCGACGAACTCTGCCTTTCCTTTTTTCAGTCGAATCTCCACACCGTGAGTAATCTCGTTTCCCAAGATCAGTTCATAGGGAATCAGCTTATCAGGGATCACATTATGTCGTCAACTACTGCTTCTGTATGGAAACAACCAGCTTGTGCAACTTTTCGCAGCCTATACCGCAGAATGATACCGGGTCCGATTTCAACTTTGGCGAACCCATTTGCACGTATACAGTTGAGGTAATGAGATTGAGATCGCTACCTGAGTCAATAAGGGCGTTTAACTCTACTGCACCTATTTTAACATGTTTGTAGGTTTTCTTGCCACTGTAGACAAGAGCGACGATATTTTTTTTTTCATCGGTACACTGTCGGGCGCGGTGACCAAACTCGTTGCATGCGAAGCATTATAGGACTTTCCTTTTATCTGGACAGTTCTTGCTCATGTGCAGATGACTTCCACAATTAAAGCATCGTCTTAATGTAGACGTGGCGTGAATAGGTATTGCCGTCAATGATGTATTGAATCTTACTTGGAAGATCGATGTCCGCATGACTAGCCAACTCCAGTACTCTATAAATGTATTCTTGACCAGACTCGTCCGGCTTCTTCCTAACGTTGCTTAGAACTTCCTCGAACTTCAAATCACAACTGCGGAAATTCAGATTCAAATAACCGAGAGTATCCCTTCTTCGTTTGGCCTTGTTTTTTGTTAATAACACGCGGCCATCTGGTGTTGCAATCGTCCCCGTCTTATCCTGTCGTCGTGCGTGCTGTGTATTTTTCACAGGAACTGTCGTCTTTATTGGCGGCGTGGCGTCGTCGTTTTCTGCTTCTGAATTTTGTCAGTATATACGTCGCGGCAATCATCGTCTTCCTTCTTTACTGCTGTCGTCGTTTAAGTTCTCCGTTAGGAGAGTGTGGTTATCCCACTTCTGACACCAATTGTAGGATCCGAGGATATACGAAACTAAACAATGTGCATATTTATTTAAAACAAAATGAGATAAGGGTTGGAAATACACGTCTTAACTTGGTGAATGCCGAGAACGAACTGCCCGCTGCGCTGAACTGATGGCGATCCTATATAAGCCCAAACTTGGGCTCGGGATATCAGGATGCCAGTAAAATCTACACCCAGAAGAGAACTGCAAACTGAAAGAGACTTTAACTAATAACTAATGGCTTTAATTCAACTTTTATAATATTAATTAGCACAAAAGAAACTGTCCGGTGGTCGGTGGCCAGAGAACTCCCAACCCGTCTTAGTTGACGACCGCCATATATACACTCTCGTACAACTGCTTGTTGTCAATCTCACGCCATGTACACATCATGAGCAGCTTGTCAGCGAACGGTGGGTACATGGCATACTGCAGCCACTACGATACTGGTTGTCCAGTGGCGCCGATCGGTGGTCATGAGAGGTTGGGGTTTACATATATATATAGATAATGGCAAAATTCCAGCAATATGTTAAAATAAAAACTTGACAGAAATCTGAATCGTAAATGTGTTTTATTTAAATTTACTTCCGGAATAATGAATTGGATCACCCTGTTCATTGTCTAGATAATGCTTGTAACCACATCTGAAAGCGTTAGTAAACATGTCCTGATAAAAATGTAATTGCCCATTGGTAATTTAACTGATTACTTAATCGCTTGTTTAAAGGTTACATGTGGCTTGATACGATTGATTAATTTATATACCATATTTACGAGTATATTATCATGTCCGCAATTGAGGCCGAATCTGTCGTTTTTACTGATTTCTTGCAATGAAATCGTCATTGAACCTATCAAAACCTGCTATTGTTTGGGCGCGACGCTGGTTTCGACTCTGTCCGTTCTAAACGTCAACTTTAAAAAAAATATATTTTCTATGTCATTGCGTTGCTTAATATTCAGCCAGATCGGACTCGTAGTTTTGTTTTGGCCGCGTGTTGAAGCGGGAGCGTCCGCGGATTTTAGAAAAATGGAAAAAGACCAATATCGGTCGGTGATTCGATTCTTGTTTTTGAAAGGGAAATCGCGCAGCGAAATCAAAGAGCGTTTGGATGCTGTGTACGGTAACTCTTCTCCTTCGATGGCGACCATCAAAAATTGGTTTAACGAGTTTCAACGTGGTCGCACGTCGGTTTTTGATGAGCCACGTCCAGGTGCCCGGAAAACGGCTACCACGGAGGATAACGTGACAAAAATCCACGATCTCGTATTGGCAGACCGCCGATTGAAGGTGCGCGAGATAGCTGAGACAGTAGGCATTTCGACACTATCGGTGCCGCGTTTGCTTACTCCGGACAACAAGCGCAACCGTGAGACCACTTCAGAGCAGTGTTTGACGCTGTTTAAGCGCAATCCGAAGGAGTTTCTGCGTCGTTTCGTGACAGTCGACGAAACATGGATCCACTGGTACACACCAGAGACCAAGGAACAGTCGAATCAGTGGACTTCACCCGGCGAACGTGCTCCGAAGAAGGCGAAGACTGTCCCATCGGCCGGAAAGGTGATGGTCACCGTTTTCTGGGATTCACAAGGTGTGATCCACATCGACTACCTGGAGAAGGGCAAACGGTCACACGGCTGTACTATGCCAAATGATTGGGCCGATTGGACGCTGAATTGAAGAAAAAACGGGCCCACTTGGCGAAGAAAAAGTGCTCTTCCACCATGATAACGCACCGGCTCACACCTCCGCCCTCGCCACGGCCAAATTGGTCGAATTTGGCTACGAATTGCTGCCCCATCAACCGTATTCTCCAGATTTGGCCCCGTGCGACTTCTTTTTGTTTCCAAACTTGAAAAAGTCACTCGCCGGGCAGAAATTTCAGTCGAATGAGAAGGTCATCGCCGCCACGGAGGCCTACTTTGCAGACCTCGAGAAAACGTATTTTTCAGACGGGTTAAGGAAGTTGGAGCATCGCTGGGTCAAGTGTATCGAGCTAAAAGGAGATTATATTGAAAAATAAATCGCCATTTCTCCAAAATTTTTGTTTTTCTTTTGTAGGCTAAGTACTTATCGGACCACCCTCGTATGTATCTGTGGCTTGGTTAAATGTCTCGTTGGAGTAATCTGCAATCCCCCAAGTTTAAGCGACACCACCATTGTAACTAATATCATTGAATCCTTCGGGGATTGCTAATCTGCTAAGCCGAAGATCGTTTCATAAGCTTCTTAAGCTCCGAGCACCTATCTGTAGTCAACAACTCGACTTCGACCCACTATAGCCCTACAGATTGATGAGCAGATCTGTTTATTGTCAATAAGATTGGTCTGAACCCTTGAGAAAGCCCGATCTCATTATACCCTTCTATGACCTCAGTTTCAAATCTTTCACACCCACTACAGCCAGCTACCGAGACTTTAAATCTGTCAATACTACACTTATCGATGACTCTCTCAATTGTAATTGACATAACCTGTTCTAAATGTGTTCTGTTGAAGAGCAGGTTGAGTTTTTTACATCCACCATTAATAACCTTTTTGAGAATCATGTCCCAGCCAAAAACCTCATCACTTATAATACCAAATGTCAATAATTAACTAGTCGTATTGGAAAACTAATTATAAAAGGGAGACAGGACCTACAAAGGATGGATTATGCGATGTCAAACGCCTCAGGAACCTTCGAAGGAAATCAGGATGTCGAAAACTAAGTTTTTTTTACATCCTAATTTAAGCTCGGCATAAACTAAAGCAAACATGGAAGATCAATAAGACGCTTAGTATGAGTATACAAATCAAGGTTGAGACCTCAGATGACATCAATATCGAAAAGTTAATTAAGAAATCGCATCTCTCTTCGACAATAGCAATACACTCGTCTTGACTGATAGCTTTGGCTGTTCTGGAGCTTACGGAGGATTAGCTTAAATCGACCCTTGCAATTATTTTCAATTCTGAAACTATTTTCAAAGAGCTCAATTAGGATTCCCAAACGTAAAAACTCATTAGGAATTACCTTGGAGATTGCAGTCAAGCCATACGAGTATATACGGTGACTTCTCCACCTTTCTGAAAATTAAAACGGGAGTCCCTCAAGGAGGTGGTTAGGGTGTGGTCGTGGTCGTGGTGCAATGGTAATCATCACCGACTGTTGAGCGGAAGGTCTGTAGTTCAAGTCTGTCCATAGCCAATAAGAATTCCTATACGGAAAAATTGTGCAACAATATCAGTTGTGAATGAGAGATGATCAAAGAATACTGACGAAGGCATAACACTCGCCGCAGATTATCACTTCAAAATTCGTACTCTGTGTATGCATTTCCAATATAACACCTTAATGGCATGGAAACAAAAAAGTTATTGTGAACTACAACAAACGCCACAAATTCGAATGTTTTAAAAAAAATCTATCTAGGACAACCACCCTTGGAGAGTAGTGAATGAACATCTTCGACACAAACCATCTGCATCCCGTCCAGGTTGTGTGACTAACATCATAAGAGCGTACGCTCTTGAGCTTGCACGATAGGGTTCAAGGTTTCAAAAAAAAAAAAATCTATTCTCGCTGTTTAAAAACGTTCCTGCCACTTTCAATCACTGTAAGGTAATTTGTACGCAGGCGACGCAGTTAAATAAAGACCTCCAAGCCGTCACACGATGGTGATATAAAAACAAACTTATGCTCAAACTAGAGTCAAGCTAATGTCATAGATCGTAGTATCCTAGATTTAAGTCACTTCCCAGCAATCCAAATTAATGGAAGCAACAGCTTAGGTGTAGGGTGATCCAATTCATTAGATTGTTCATTTTGCAGAGTTCTACAATTTTCCTTGATTTTTTTTTATCAATTTATCAAAGACTTAGTGCCCTGATATTTGAGATTCCTAAGGTCTTGGCGGGAGTCTACCCTTAGACTGTGTAATGCTTCGATTGCCAGTTGCAGTACACGTCCGGGGTATCGTGGTAACGTTAGCGTCGTTTCGTCCCGGCCACTGTATGTTTGATTAGTTAGTTCACGTGTTTAAGGTGACTGTACATCTCTTGGTTTAGCTATTGGAAGACAGAAAGAAGGCGCTGAAGTGGGCGCTATCGCTATTTATTTATTAAAATATCCAGATTATTAATGCCCTTAGCAATGTTTCCTTAAATGCCATGCCTGCACTAAAATCCTAGACGGGTGAATCGGAGTAATATAAACCGCGAAATCACAAATTTCCCTTTACTTTTTGAACATATTTCGCATACTGCTTTCTTTGAGCGTTAGGGATCTAACCGGCCTAGGTTAGAAGCTTTATTTAATTGAATAAATAGTGTCCACAGCTACGATAATCTACCTACTATCTCCATTTGGATTGGAATAATTCTGCTCCTAGTTTAGTTTAGTTAGTTTTTAATTCATTTTTATTCTTAACTTCTTAGATCTATCTTACCCTAGACAAAAATGCTTAAAAACTAGCTTAACTATCTTAACAATCTAGATATCTTACTGGCCCTAGGCGGACACTCTAAAATAGACGTAACAACTTAAATCTATGTCTTTCGACTACTATATCAACTTACCACTAACATAACTATATCTAGCTTAAGCTAAGAAAAATGTTTTTTTTTATTAAAAACTTAGCATATGATCATTTGTATTATATATAAAACTTAAGCCTACCTTAATGTAACTAAACCTAACTTATTCTACCTTAACTAAAATATATATATATAAATTATATACATAATATATATATTTAATATATATATCTTTTTTTTTGTTTTTTTGTTTTATATACAATACATATACCCTACTACTACCTACCCTACCCCACCTTACCCTACCTTAGCCTATGTAAGCCTGCCATTGGTGTTAGGCAGGCGATGCCTTGAAGAGGCTGAAGCTCTCAAAGTGTCCACTGACGTAGCTCTCTCCAGCCACCAAAAGCGTTGATGCTGTCGGACTACGTCTCCTCGATCCCGGCGTGAGACCGATCTACAGAACCTGAGGCACTCGGGCTCACGGAGCGCGACATCGGGTTCGTAGAGGAATCGCCGTTCTACGGACTTGCGACCCACGTGGAAGATTAGCGGTACCGCCAATCTATCCTGGATCAGCCCACATCTATCTAAATAGAGGAATGCTTCTGGCGGCACAAAGCCATTAAGGCGCACTCTCTCGTGATATAAATCGTTGGGGTAGTAAGCCCCGAAGATCAGGCTATTGACCGAAGTCATTGCTCTCGCAACGTGGCTTCGAATCAGTTTGATCAAAAAATTATCTATCCGTACAATCCTGGCCCTATTGTATAGGACCTCGTTCGGGTAAAATTTCATGTACTCAGATTCGGGTGTCCTATGTAGCCCCAGACACGTCCTGAGACACTGTCTCTCAAACACCCGAATCCTTTCCATTAAGCTGGCTCTCACATTGAACCAGACGGGACATCCATAGGCAACCATGGGCCTGATTAAGGCCATGTAGCAGATTACCTTCACCCTAGAATCAAGTTGGCTGCTATGAAACAGCCATCTTGTCAGAGCGAAAGCGCCCCGGGCCCTTGCCAGAGCAGCATCTACATGTTTGTCAAAATATAGATACTGATCCAGCACGATCCCAAGATATCTGACCACACTTTGTTTCGCCAGTGGACGCCCGTTCGGTCCTAATATTAAGAACCTGCGCCAGTTTTTTCTAGTGTCCCGAGAGGCCCTAGACAAAGGCGTTCTGAACAATATAGATTCTGATTTCTGGAAGTTGATTTTCAACTTCCAGTCATCACAATACTGCTGAATTTTTTCGAAGTCACGCTGCAGAAGAGTAACAATGACGTCGATCGTTGGACCTGATCTGTACGCGATTAGGTCGTCTGCGTACGCTATTGAATGGTGAAGAGAAACTAGCAGATCGCTTAGGTAAATGCTGAAAAGGATCGGCGAATTTACCGTACCCTGTTGCAGTCCATTTTTGATTTCAAATGTTTGGGTAGAAGTCACGTTGGCAATTTTCACTACGAACTTTCTACCTGTTAACATGTCAAAAATCATATATAGCAATGGTTTACTTATGCCCAGCCGACTGAGCTTGTAATAAAGACCTTCTAACCATACGGTATCGAAGGCTTTTTCCAAGTCAATCAGACAGGCACCCGTGCATTGGTTCTTGCATTTATTCCATTGGACATCCGACACAAGCTTCGACGCGGCATGAATAGTGTCATGCCCCGCTCTGAAACCGAATTGGTTATCCGGGATGATTTTATTGTCCTCAACCCATTTAGACAGAGCCCTATGGATCACCTTCTCGAAAACCTTGCTGATACTCGGAAGGAGACTTATTGACCGGAGATTTTCCGGGTTAGATGTGTCTTTACCCCTCTTGGGAATTGGTTGCACCACCGCTGTCTTCCAGTGCACTGGATAATATGCATTATTCAGTGCATTGTTGAACATGATGGTGTACCTCTCTACAGCCACTGGCGGAAGGTGCCTAAGCACAACATTGGATATACCGTCGACTCCCGCGGATTTTTTCTTCCTCAATGACTCGAAGATCATCCGAAGATCCTCCGTCGATATGAACAGGGTATTAACCCCCACATTGGCGATGACATTGTTTGCCATGAAATCTTCATTGAACCTTGTAAAACCAAGGTTCTCTGATCGCCAATGATCGATATCATTTCGAAGATAGAAGTGATGAAGCAGGGCTCTATCTTCCAGGTCGTGGTTCGGGCGAATACTATCATTCACCTTGTACACTTCCTGGAAGACAGCTCCCACTGTCGCCACCTTCTCCTGAGGATCCTCGATCATGAAGAAGTCGTCATCCAGGATGGCGCTCTCCGGATCGATGCTAACTGTTCGTAGCAAGCATTCATTGTCTGACGTTCTCGGAAGCTTTAGATCCTGAATGTCATTCTGATTGTTTCTCCGAAATATTTTATTTATTTGCGGGAACATACTCGCGCTGTTGGATTTTACAGCACGAATTCTGTTGTTCCAATGCAAACTTACAGATATTCTGTAATTTTCCTTGATTAACTGTTGGATATTTTTAATCAGTGACTTCAGTGTCCTGACCTCCGAGTTTTGTCTGTCGGTAAACCGCCTGTACAAGAGTTTGAGTCTTGTCAGGAGTCTACTTTTTTGTCTGTGCAGTGCGTCGATTGTCGCGTTTCGGTATACGTTTGTGGTATCGTGCTGTCTTTGGCGTGGTATCGTACTGTTCATTGTTTGTTTAATGACATCGTCCATTTGTTTGAGATACCTGTCAATCTCGTAGTTTGACAGGTTCCTATTAGGCGGTGGAAAGGAGGCGCTCGAAGTGAGCGCTCTCGTCAGGGAATTGGCAAAGCGCGGCCAGCACACCCTACTGTAATCGTAGGGGTGCGTTTGGACACACTCTGCCATCTCCGCGAACTCGTCAGGTACTGTGATCACGGCACATAGTCCGCAATGGTCACTGTCGTATACAATGGTCCGTAGACAGTTAATAGACCATTCGTTCGTGTCTGCCAGTCTCAGTCGAGAGTCTATTAGCATGAGATCCAGGTAGGAGCCGCTCCTAGGATACGACGGACTATCCGTTGCGAGCAACTTGACTCTATATTCAATGCTGCGAAGAACCCACCAATGGCTTAGTAGGCTCCCCCTAGTGTTGGGAATGTTATTTCCCCAATCACTATGTTTGGCATTTAAATCGCCGGCCAGAATGTAAAAGTTTTCTACCGAGTTTAAGCGCAGAGATCGAAAAAGTGTCTCGAGCTCTGCGATAAAAATATTGGGTTGAGGTGCTTCAGGTGCATAGGCTGATACAATGTACATTCTCTTTCCGTTTCGGAGAGGAATGCACACAATACAGGCCTCTAGCACCTGGAACCTCCGCACTTCACCGCTATATATGACTTTATGTTTAAAATTGTTTTTAATAAAGATAGCAACTCCCCCGCCTTGAATAGCGTTGGGTCGGTCCCTTCTAATTATTTTATAAGAACTGTGCCGGATTTTGTGCTTCTGGTTTAGCTTTGTTTCGCTAACCAAGAGTACATCGGGGCTTTCGTCCTGCAACAGGTTAAAAAGTACGGCTCGTCGCTCGATCCTTATCAGTGAATTTACATTCACCGACAGGATCCTCAAGGGCCTCTCTACCAGCGTACCCATCACGACCTTAGGTGCGCTAGGCCCGGCAGAAGCGAGTAGATACTATCTACTCGGGTCGCCGTTTCCAGGATCTGTTGCTGGAGCTGCCCAATCTGCCCTTGGATTGCGAGCAAGATCGAACAGACATCCACCTCGGCCACCGGTGCCTTAGAGACAGGCACTGGGGCTTTAGGAACAGTCATGGGCTTTTGTACCGTCTTTCCCGAACCTGCCGCCATTTGGGCGTAGGTCAATTGGGATGTGACGGCTGGTGTTTGAAAGCGACCCGAGGGACGCTTCTCCTCGACCTTCTGCTTACGGGCCAGGTTTTCTTTCTTGATGTCCTGGAACTTAGGACATCCCCGATAGTTTGCAGGGTGCCCTCGGTTCCTACACAAGACACACTCGAGCTGCTCTCTATCCGCCACCTTGTCTTTCCCAAGGTCGCATTCCTCGTTCTTGTGGTTCTTTGCACACTTAACGCATCGAGGCTGCATTTCGCAGTTCGACGCGGCGTGCCCGAACCTTTGGCAGCGGATACATTGCAAAATGTTTCCGCTCCTCTTTAATGTTTCCCATGTGACAGTCTGGGACGCTAAGGTGGTGATAGTCCTTAACCTCTCCAGCTTGCTGCTGGGTGTGAGCTGTACCAAGAAGAAGGGAATAACTCGCTTCTCCCGTCGGGAGCTCACCGTAGTGAATGGCTTAACCCCCACGAATTTGAGGTCGTCACTCTCGAACTCTTTGAGCTCTGAGAGCATTTCCTCGGGGTCTGCAATCGACTCCACGCCTTTAAGGAGCATTGTCCGCAACCTCTCAGCCTTCGGCGTGAAGGAGAAAAACTCCGTTGTGGACTCCTTTAATAAGCTTTTTATACGCTTATGCTGCTCCAGTGTCTTGCACCGAACAGCATAGCGTTTTTGGCCTAAACATTTGATTTCAAAATTGCCTACACCAATAGCATACTTACAGAGATCGATGGTCTCTCGTAGGGCCGTGGTATAGGTGAAGATGGGTGGCACTTTCTCCTTTTTAGGACGTTGCTGTTGCTTCTGCTGCTGCGGCTGTTGTTGTTGCTGCTGCTGTTGCGGCTGCTGTTTCTGCTGCTGCTGTTGCGGCTGTCGTTGTTGCTGCTGTGGCTGTTGTTGTTGCTGCTGCTTTTTCTGCGGCTGCTGTTGTTGTTGCTGCTTTTGCTGTGGGGCGGCTGTTGCCTGTTCTAAGACCCTCTTCTTTATCTGCTTCAGCTTATCAACTACGGCCTGCAGCTGGGCACGTAGGATACGCTCTTTCTCTTCCAGTTCGCTACGCTCTTCCTCCGCAGCCGAATATAAAAGGGGGGCAAAGGGGTTATTGTCCCCCGTGTAGCGGCCTTCCCTACCATAGGAAAGGTAGGCAGTATCCGCTTCCACGGGGATCGCTGGTTTTGGTTGTTGTAGTCCAGCTGCTTTCGACGTTGATGGTGTTGGTGATGGCGCCCCTTTCCTCGCTTCGACCTGCAGCTTTTCAGTCGAAGCAGTGAGGGAGGGGCGCTTAGTTAGATCGGGCTTCTTGTTGGCCCTTCTGCGCCTCTTCATGACGACGGTCGGTGTTGCGAAATCGGATGATAAATCACCCGATTCCGACTCCGTACGACGTACGGGTTTTCCCCCGCCGTCTCCCGACATCCTCCTCCTGCTACTTCCAACTAATTGAGAAGCAGCAGAAAGAAACAAAGAAAACACACACAAAAAACTTTCCTCCCGACTTGGGATCCGAACCGGCGACCTTCCGACTGCGGGTCGGGCACTTAACCACCGGGCTAATGGAGGTTCCGCGAATATTTCGCCTAAATGCGCACTTATACCTTTTTATTGTTTTTTGTTTATATCGTAAACAAGCCGAAACACTACCTTCCACTTCACTGGTCTGTGATCAACTGATAATTCTGCTCCTCGGCAGAGCTTTATGTACATGTTAGATTGAATGCGTCAATTAGGGTTTCTCAATAGGTTTTTCTCGTCTTAGGAAATTACAGTACAGTCAAACGTCGCCCAACTGAAACTAATTTATCTAAAACCTATGCAGCTCATAATCAACGGTAATTGTCTACAGAATCTCAAACCCCTTAGGAAGTGTTGTGCTTTAACTATATAAATGCCTCATAACCATGCAATCGAATACGATCACGTCCTGTCCAACACGCAGTTAGTCTACGCCGCGTTTCATCGGCTAATAACTTCTTGTTATGCCTCATAAAAATCTGTCTTTTGTCTACCTCCCATTGAGGTGACAAAACGCCCTCATTAGTATGCGTCGCCATCGCGCGCCTCACATGCCACGTGAATTATTTCCCAAATTTCCCAAAAGTCAAAAAAACAAACCAAACTGCCCACACCGCGCTTGCACATCACTAAAATAATTCGCATAACCCACTCAGGTTCTAGTCAGCGTTCTCATCATCTGTAAACAAAACAAAAATCACGAATTAAATCATTCAAATTCGATTGTTTACATTCCGCTACCGCGTTGCTCGTCATTCGAACAACAACAACAACCAAATACCCATAATTGCAATTTAATTTAATTGCCCATAACCGTCGTAAGCTCGAGGGGCGCTGCGATATGAACGACTCTATTTATTGAAAGCTGTTTCGATTCGAGTCGTAGCCGGAGACGCCGATGATAACAGATGCTTTATTGGAAACTTGGCGTGATCCGATCGCGTATCGGCGATTCAGTCACCTCTTGAAATTGCTCGGATTTCAACGCAGAAAAAGTGCTAGATCTAGCGGTCATATGATTTCGAATGATTAAATTTTGTTATTCCTTTTCGTGATCTTGCATTTCGCGGTCAATTGCGTTTGTTTTTTATTTACTTGAGCTCTGGAAGCTTATCGCAAGTGAGTTGAGTCATGACATTCTGTGACCTTAAGTGGGCGGTGGAAGTGAACTTTTCAGTGATTTTTTAAGAGCGTTATAATCTGCTAAAAATTAAAAGAAATCTCGCGGAAACATCTGCTCTCGTGAGAGTTATTCGTGTTTCAATTCAAGGCCGTTCCAATCATGTCAAACCTGCTATATTCAATCGAAAGTCATTCATAAATGAACTGGTCTTAAAACAGGTTCAAAATTAATTGTGCACTTAACCCAATCGTGTATTGATTGGAAGACGTTCGCGTGTTTCAATTTACGTCATTCCTCGCAAGTCATTAACGGGTATTGCTGTTGTATCTGTGAATACATCAATCTGATCCCAAGTTGACTTAGTAATTGATCTTTTATTTAATCAAATATAATCGCAACTATACTCGACACTGAGGTCGTCAAGACAGTGAGTCGTCAACACGAGGGACTAAGATTGCAGTTTGATCAAAGCAATGCCTTGTAGTGGGATGTGGTTTGTTTCGTGATCTTGTACGATCACAAGGCGTACAAGATCACGGCACATTCGATTTCGAAGCGGTTCAAGCAAAGCAGACGTTGATCGTTGTCTCTGGATGAACAGTCGATCTGCTGTCTGTAGTGTGAGGGATTTTGGTCTGCGGCGTCTGTACCAGTTTCGCAGTATATATCATGTTCTGATGAAGCTAACTTGAGTATCCGTGATCAGTGTGTCGGATTACCCATGTTTTGTGCAATCAGTGAGCCGATGTCGCGATAATTTCTCTTGAGGTTCATTTAATGCGAGCCAACCCTTCTGTGAATATTTTGAGGTAGGGCATTCTGGTCTCAATGTAGGCGCACATTCACCTATACTCGGATTCAAATCTTTCAATTTTTTTCGTTGAACTTGAATCTTTTAAATGGTATTTAGGACCGGGTGAGGTCTTTAATTTTTTGACACTTGTGAGTGCTTCATATGTAATACGTTCGATACGATATACCCGGCTCCAAACCGAGCTACGCTGCGGTCACTTCTGGTTTTGTTTTCCGTTTACGTGATATAACGAGTTTAGAAGCATCTTTCTTTGAGTCTTTTGACCAGAGATTTTAATATTGAGAACTTACGTTGTGCGTGATCACTAGTCAGACGGAGTATAGAAGTTGTGTTCAAAAAGTTACGGGAATTTTGTGATTTTGCGGATTGTATTGGACTGATTTGCTTGATTTTTCGTTTCTGTGTTGATAACCATGATTAAAAAGTGTGTGAATGTTGCTAACAAAATCGGTTGCTTAATTCGGCTTGCATCTATTTTGGCACGATTGGGTATTATTTATTTGTTCACAAAAAGGATCAGAAAATTGGAATAAAATGCAGCAGAATTGAAATAACGTTAAGTAGTGCTTTTGCTAACTCTGGACATGGCTCCATGTGTCTTTTTCTGTTCTTTAAAATAAAGGGAATCTTCGTTCCATAAGATTACATCGGCAATAGAGCTAAATGCTCCAAAGATCGACTTTCTAAATTTTTTTTGTGGATTATAAGAAGCACTAGCATAAGTGTGTGTTAACATTATAAAAAAAAGTATAAACGAATAAACAAATTCCTTTATAAGAACTGGAAATTCCTATTATTTCTTGAACACACTCAATAAGAGGTTATTCATTAAGAATTTCTTATCTTTCAAATTGAATAAAAAGAGTTGTGTGTAAGATAGGACAACAAATTTTATTGGAAATTAAAATGCATTTTATACCATTATGAATAACGTTTAAATTTCTTCTGTAGCTTCGTTAAAACGAGCCTATCAGATAGGTCCAAAGTTGTATAACGTTGCATTAGTTGGTCTCGATCTCATTAATGAACGGCTGATTAGTTACCACCATGGTATCGCTGCAGATTTAGTACCGATGCAAATGAAAAACTGGAACATTTTTAACAAATTGTTAGAAATTTGTATGACCAATGTGAAACGCTAACCTTCTGGTGTTAAATGAAATGTATCTAAACAAGCGCAAAATAATGCAACTGTTGTTATACGAAATGTTATACGCAACTATTATCTATTAATCTGCGCCAGATTGGAGTCTCAGGTAAGAAAAGTAGGACTAAGAGTGATCGTGATCCAAATAGTCTCAATGAATATTTTCTGGATAGTGGGATACATGCAAACAGCTTTGATTTCTCCGATGTTTAAGACCCGTACTCCCTGATTGCAAAATAAAGGGTGTTTTTTATAGTGGTATAGAACTTTGAAATGGAATAAAATAAAGATAATTTTTTTAAATTGACATGAAATTGACTTTATTCGAAAGATAATCTTCTGACATTATAACTTAAATATAACTTCTGGCATATGACCGCCACGGCTGACTCGCAGGTAGTCTAATCTGGAGGTCCAATTTTCGATGATTTTTTCCAACATTTGTAGCCGTATATCGGCAATAACGCGGCGAATATTGTCCTCCAAGTGGTCAATCGTTTCGGGTTTATCGGCGTAGACTAGCGACTTCACATATTCCCACAGAAAATAGTCAAGCGGCGTTAAATCGCACGATCTTGGAGGCCAATTCACGGGTCCGTAACGTGAAATTATGTGGTTACCAAACGTTTCCTTCAATAAATCAATTGTGGCACAAGCTGTGTGACATATTGCGCCGTCTTGTTGAAACCACAGCTCCTGCACATCATGGTTGTTCAATTGATGAACGAAAAAGTCAGTAATCATGGCTCTATAGCGGTCACCATTGACTGTAACGTTCTGGCCAGCATCGTTTTTAAAGAAGTACGGACAAACCCATAAAGCACACCAAACAGTCAGTTTTTGTGGATGTAACGGTGCCTCAATATACACTTGAGGATTATCATCACTCCAAATACGGCAGTTTTGTTTATTGACGTATCCATTCAACCAAAAGTGAGCTTCATCGCGAAACAAAATTCGCTTATGAAAATTGGGATCAACAGCAATCTTGTTTTGGGCGGTCATATGCCAGAAATTATATTTAAGTTATAATGTCTGAAGATTATCTTTCGAATAAAGTCAATTTCATGTCAATTTAAAAAAATCATCTTTCTTTTATTCCATTTCAAAGTTCTATACCTCTATAAAATACACCCTTTGGTAATTGAAAAAGACGTTATCAATTGTGTTGCCAGCATCAACTCAAATTCTATTGGGGAAGACGGGGTACCTATCCGCTTTGTCAAACTGATTCTACCCGAAATAATTGGCCATCTAACTCACGTTATCAACTATTGCATTACTACTTCAGCCTAGGTATCCTAACCTATGGAAAATTGCAAGAGTTGTCCCTTTTGCAAAAAGCATAATGCTATTTCAGAAAGTGACTACAGACCTATCAGCATTTTACCATGCTTGTCAAAGGTCTTTGAGAAACTCATTGTAAAGCAAATAGTTAACCGCTTGTTGGTCAACTGCCTCCTGAGCATTTCCAATCAGGATTTCGTGCTAATCACAGCTGCTATCCACAGCTATGCTCAAAATCATGGAGATTCGACTTTGACAAAGATTATGTTATCCTCCTCTGCTTGCTTGATTTCCCTAAGGCCTTTGACAAGATTAATCATGAAATCCTTGGCTGGAAACTTCAACATCTTTTTGGCTTTGGTGACCTTTAAAATTTGTTGTCAGTTTCTAAGTAATAGAACACCAAGAGCTCTCAATGATAGTTTGTCGTCAGCGCTAAGACCTGTAAGGTGAGGGGTACCACAAGGATGAGTTCTCGGACCAATATTGTTCTGCTTGTTTATAAACGACTTGCCGTCCGTGTGTAATCATGCTTCTATCCACCTGTAGGCGGACGATGTCCACCTTTACTTGGGTCGGAGCTTGTTTCCTGGTTAAACGAAGAGTTAGATCAAATTTTCAATTGGTCAGTAGTAAATGGATTACTGCTAAATCCGTCAAAATCTCAGGTCATTCCAATCTCAAGTTTGATCTAAGTCTCGTACCAGACTTATGGTTGTCAAACTGCAAACTGAGGGTTGTTGAATCCGCAACAAATCTTGGTTTTATTACAAATCGTAATTTATTAACGTAATGGCACCGAATACCGGCCATTTAAGGATTGACTACGTTTATTTATTTTTATTGTATTAATAGGAACATTTACATATTTCAATTGTGTTAGTCGTTTCTATATGAGAAAACAATTCTTAACGATAATAAATTATTCCCGTTCGTTTATTTTGTCGTTAGTATATTTAAAATAAATTTTTAATAAAAAGCTTGCCATTGTTGGACTAAGACCCTAACTCCGTCCACTATTTCGCACTGATCCTAATACCGGCCACTTGTACCCCTAATATCGGCCGCCCCATTTTTCATCAAAATACAGTTGAATTAAGAGGGAAATAATGAAATAAAATATGAAAACATAAATTTAAGATTAAGATTATGCATCGGTAGATACATAAAAGCACATCGAGAACGGTACGCGTTACAGACGGGGATAGCAACACAAGTAATTAGGTGGTTGATTTGTTTGATATACACTTTGTATGTTAGGATTAGTTCTTCTGGCATGTTATAATAAAGGCGATTGGATGCTCTGTGAAAAGCGTTGGAAAAAGTGTGCTTTAAACAGTCACAACTCAGAGAGAGTTCTAACGCGATACGGCGATGGATCTTTTTAGTGGGAATGATAAAATCCTCGAATTGATCCGGCGGCGGATCATTTATCTTAGAATCAGTCGGCAGC
The DNA here is from genome assembly GCA_958301585.1 of Merodon equestris. Lineage (NCBI taxonomy): Eukaryota > Metazoa > Arthropoda > Insecta > Diptera > Syrphidae > Merodon > Merodon equestris. Next base: position 121,089,244 of record OY284415.1, read on the forward strand.
AGATAGCTCAATACCATCAGTCTGAGATAGGGGAGGAGCCAAACATCGGGAACATCGTATCATCCTTTCACATGCAATTAATTTTTAGCAATCCCAAAGTCGTCAAAGGACTTGTCCTTAGCCTATATGATGTCCTACAAAGCAGCAGATTAAGTGCGAACAATTTCGAATACTTTCCTCACTCAGTATAGCTCTTGACATTGTTGAAGGCTGTGAAATTCGACGACTTATGGTTGAATGCCGTTTTAAAAATCATTGGAGCCACTTTTTTCAAGGAACACCATTTTTAAAGTGATTCGACCGATTTAATTTTTCTGTCAGTTTGGCAACTGACTCAATCAGTTGGTTTTTTTGTAACTGGAAAACCTTTGATAATCCATTGGACCAATAAGTTTTCTTCTTGCGCCGTCAGAATCGTTGGTGTGCCGATATTATTTGAATATTTTTTTTTAAGTTTATCATTTAACGTGTTTTTTGGGATATAATATCCCAAAGGCTTTACTTGCCTTTCTAATAGTCATAACTCCATCATTAATTGATTTAAGAGCTTTGTCTAATGCCGCACTAGTATAAGACATGCGTTTTTTTCCACTAATTTTCTCGTCTCTTAACTATAAATTCACAAAAAAATGAACCACTTGTTAACGGCTTAATAAAAAGTCTAAAGTTAACAGACGAAATGTTTATGTTTCACTAGTTAACAATTTAGTAGTTTCAGGATATCCACTATATTTGTCAAGTACACAATTAAATCCAATTAGCTCCAAAGTAACAGGCAGTCTCTTCTAATAATTGACAAAACTCCCCGAAATCACTCTTAGAATTGGAACAAGCAAAGTGATTACACATTTTTGCTAGTGATACAATTTTTCATTTTATTTTGGAAAAGTAGGGATATGAATATGCATTTCTATTGGTGAAAATAGAAGTTATGGAGCGAAGGGAAGCGGAGCTCCCATCGGGTGACTTCAATTGCGGTCTAAGATAAATTGTTTCTCAACAATTTCTTAACCGATCCTTCTGATTTTTGAACCCTTATGGTAAGGTCACGCGCTGAGCGGCAAGCGGCAAACTTAAGCGGCAAGTGGCCATTTGTTGAGCGGCAATTCTTAATGATTAGTTGTGAAAATGTCGTTATCGAGTGTTGTTTGCCGCAATGTTTTACAAGAAAGTCGTTTTAACATTTACAGAGTTATCTTAAGCTTAAAGCAAAGAAGATTTGGAGTTCATCCAATAAACCGAAAAAGATCAGGTTATGGCGAATTTCACCATTTGTATAATAATCTTCGACAACACGAAGACCGATTCAGGCAATACCTACGTACATATGTTAATACGAGGACAACCATTTGATTTGCCGTTGCAAAAAGTTGGTTCTAAAACTACAAAACGAATAAAACCAATATCAATATTAATCTTTGACACTATTATTTTTTTGCCGCTCATCATTACACTAAAATAATAGAACAGAATTGAAAGCTGAGCGACGCCGCTCTGCCGCTCAAAAACGTCGCTTGCCGCTCAGAGACTCTGTGGCCACAGCCGTACAATTTCATATGTTCGAAATTGTTCGCTCAGAATTTTGCCGCTTGCCGCTCAGCGCGTGGCCTTAGCCTAAAATATCTAGGTTATTGTCGAAAAAGAATTTTGATTTTGGTCCTAATTTGAAAAAAATTAATTGATGGAAAAAATTTAAATTGAAAGTGCAAAATTTTCGCATGCGCTAATTTTTGTCTTTTTTGAAGATTCTTTCTTTTCGAACGTTTTTAGTCAAAAAAAGCAAACATAATCCGTGTTTTAATAAAGAAATCACGAGTTCAAATATTGAAGCTTTGTATATTGTCGTTCATTCCGGCCCTCTTTAACAGCAAAACCATATTAAATATTAGTTTTTACATTTGACTTATGCCATCAGATTGTCTTATACCATAAGCAGCATAGATGAAACAGGCAGCATGAAAGTCCAGAAGAAGCGTTTTTCTAAACGTGTGAAAAGATTTAAATCATTAGTCTCAAATTGCATCACCTGAGTTCCGATTGATAAAAAACATTCAAAAAAAGCATTTGAAATCGGATAGATTTTGAAAAACATCAATATGACTCATGTTAAATCAACACGTGAACACGCCAAAATGTGTTCATTTCATTTTATTTGTTTTCGGTAAATTGAGATCAATTTTAGTTTTACCTCACTTCGCTCAAAAACATGCTGCAGCGAAGCGGTATGACAAGCAGCTGCGGCCTCCTAGTGTATTACACAGGAAAAATGAACGCATCGAGCAAACTCCTTGGTTTGTCTGCAGAAAATAATATAAAAAATAGAGCAATTCAAGGTGTTAACAGACAAAATAAAGAATTCCCAGTGGATAAATTTCAGTTTCTGTAAATTTCCATATGCGTACCAATAAATGAATAATAAAAAAAAACTATGTTACGTCTCAGACTATGTTTATAGTCATCCGTCTGTCTGGCCGGAATTAGGAGCATATTCTCTAGTGCGCGTACCCAAATACCGACCGGTGGCCGATATTAGGACACATTGTATATTTTGCTAGCCCTAATTCCGGCCACAATATTTCTAGTATAGGTCTAGTCAAGACAAGAAAAAAATCGTATCGGAGGGGGGGGGGGGGGGGTCTATTTCCCCCCGTTTAGCCGGGAGGGGCAATTTTCTAAAAAATTGACTTAATTTGGAAAAAAAATTATTAAAAATCAACAGTTACATCCATAATGCCACGATATACCTTTTTGTAGAGCCAGAAACCTCTTCCTTCATCCTGATTTTAAATGAAGCTGTTCTAAGGAGAAGTATTTGAGAAATTAATTTTCAAACTCAAAATTTTGAAAAAAAATTGAAAAAAAAAAATGTTCAACTCCTTTTTTTAAAATTGTATGTAATTAAGTAGTATTTTTTTTTCAAAAATTCAGTGCTCTTATTAGTTTTTAATTAAAAACAGAAAACCGGATGCAAAAATGTCTTGTAATTTTTGAGTAATTAAAAAAAAACCCGAACCATTTTTTTCTAAGAAAAACCTTTTTTTTTTGTTTTAACGCGGCTGGACTTGTAAGCAAATTAATGTATGAAACATTGACCTCTTTTTTATTATTTTTAAAAAATTCGGAGTTTTATTATAATTAATTTTCAATATGATCCCAATTTTTTAGAAGGCAAAGATTATATCTCCTTCTAATGGCTGCACATAAGTCTGTGCTTGACAAATTTTCCTCCAATTTGACTCCAACGACTTCAATCCGTTCTTTCAGTTGTTCCAAAGATACTATTTCCACTTCGTAAACATAATTCTTGAAGAATCCCCACAAATAAAAATCTAGAGGAGTTAAATCTGGTGATCTAGGTGGCCATTCCGTGGGGCCCCTTCTTCCGATCCAACGGTCACTAAAATGATCATCCAGCCAGTTTCTAACCCGTAAGCTGTAGTGTGCTGGTGCTCCATCTAGATTAAATTATCTGCTAAGGCCAAAGGAACGTTGTCCATCAAATCAGGCAAAAGGTCTCGTAGGAATTGCAGGTATGATTCTCCATTAATAACGGCATTCAAAAACCGGGACCCGATTACAGTTTGTCCAACAATACCAAGCCAAACATTACAGCTAAAGCGGTGTTGTGATTTATTTTGTTTCTTGTTGTGTGGATTGGTGCTATTCCAATGATGCAAATTGTGGAAGTTAGTAACCCCATCTCTGGTAAACTGTGCTTCATCCGTCCAGAATATCCTTGCAAAATAGTTTCGTTCAGTTTCATCTCGAAGCAGTAATGATCGACAAAATTCTGCTCTCAAAAACGTGTCGTTTGAGGTGAGTCCCTGAACTGGCCTAAAATGGTACGGGTGTAAGTTTTCGGTATGAAGCACTCTCCATACTCTAGATTTGGGCACTCCAAGCATAATAGCCATCCTCCTTGTACTAAGGAGGACCAAATCCAAAATTCGGGTAGAACCCATCGGTGGCGGGCGTACCCAGACGAAATTCGCAGGTCAGTTTTCAGGCGTTATCAATGAAAAAAAAGAATTAATCCAGGGTTATTCCAATACTGTGTCACTTTATTGTGTCCTCATAAAACTCCGAATTTTTTAAAAATAATAAAAAAGAGGTCAATGTTTCATACATTAATTTGCTTACAAGTCCAGCCGCGTTAAAACAAAAAAAAAAGGTTTTTCTTAGAAAAAAATGGTTCGGGTTTTTTTTTAATTTCTCAAAAACTACAAGACATTTTTGCATCCGGTTTTCTGTTTTTAATTAAAAACTAATAAGAGCACTGAATTTTTGAAAAAAAAAATACTACTTAATTACATACAATTTTGAAAAAAAGTAGTTCAAAAATTTTTTTTTTCAATTTTTTTTCAAAATTTTGAGTTCGAAAATTAATTTCTCAAAAACTACTCCTTAAAACAGCTTCATTTAAAATCAATATGAAAGAAGAGGTTTCTGGCTTTACAAAAAGGTATATCGTGGCATTGTGGATGTAACTGTTGATTTTTAATAATTTTTTTTTCCAAATTAAGTCAATTTTTTAGAAAATTGCCCCTCCCGGCTAAACGGGGGGAAATAGACCCCCTCCTCCGATACGATTTTTTTCTTGTCTTGACTAGACCTACACGCTCTAGCTTTTTGGCACACTGCTCGTGGGACACCCTGTATAAGTCTAGAATAATTATCAAAATCATAATTTTTGAAATGGTACAAAAACATCTCTCATTTTTAAATAGTTATCGATTGTTAGGATTTCATCGATCTATTGAAGCAAAATCTTACCTTCGACCACATTAATAATTTTTTTTCTGTTCAACAATAAATAATTTAATTTTTTTTAACTAATTACAAGTATAGTAATTAATTTATATATTTTATTAGTAAAAATGAATTTACATTTAGTTTTCGCATAGATATTTATTAAATAACCAAGTGGCCGGATTTAGTTAGCCGGCCGGTATTCGGTGCCATTTATTTAAATCTTGGTTTTTTTGTAACAGTCTACGCAAACTTTGGTTGACTGCCAGCTTTACTCCAACCGACACTAAGCGAAAGCTTGTAATAAGCCTGATTGTCCATATCATATGGTACACGAAAGTCTTTTATTGCAACCGTGATTCATTATCGCAGTAGATGTATGTACACCATTTCCGCAGAAATGATCACATCCCTGGTTACTTAAGGAGCCTATGTTTTGCCATTACTACTGTGGATTGCTCTCTCTTCAAATGACAATTATGCTTATTCATAAAGCCGTTCAACCAAAAACGTTATTCATCACTGAAAATGATGGCCAAAATTTGAATCCATTTCCAGCTACAGAATCCAATCAACGAACGATCGCATGGTGATCTTCTTTTCAGTTTTTGTGTCAATTGAATCCGATGTATGTATGCGAGGTTCTTTTTTCGAAATTCCCCAACGAGATTAAGCCTGAGTCTTTCAGCCACATTTTCAGTGTCATAACCTAGGCTGCTTGATAAGAAATAATAACTCATTAGATTACTCGATCGATTTCGGCCGTAGAAATTTCATAGTTGGTAAAAAGTTTGGCGATTAGACCACAATAGTATATTTTAACAATTTAGACTCCTCGTGGCAACGTAGATCCACTCTTTAGATGGTCATGTGGAGACTGCAACCACTGCTCCCAATTGCTAAATCAATGGACGCCAAATATTGAATATGGAGCAGGATGAAAACTGTTAATTTGTCGTGAAATCCTTGATGTAGAAACAAGAAAAAACCTTCCAGAGAAGATGTGTTACAACAGAGGCGAGTAGTAAAAACTTTTGAAGTATATTTGAAAGCTTAGATCTAATCAGGTCATGGGAAAAGACCTTGTAGTGTAGTAGACCATGGTCGAAACTTTGAAGCTGAGGTGAAATGGTGAACGCAAGCATCAGAGAATGAGAACATTACTACTTGAAACTTCAAAACAATACACTGTCAATAATTAGCCTTGAGGCTCAACCATAATAGACTTAAGTGGCCTTAACCGAGATCGAATGAAAATCCCACATAAGTTTTAACAAAAAGTCCAACCCATAATAAACATATTATTATTAGTATTACTGGCCATTTGGAACTCGGAAGTTCAAGGCCTCGTTCGCCAAGCCCTGTCGTGAGTGTATACTTTCAATGTTTCACTGTTCTGTCCCATCTTTTTTAGGTCGATACTTATATTGCCATCGACGACGTGACCTTCCTGGCGGTCTTTTTCCTACTGGTTTTCTACTCATTATTCGTTTGACTGTTCGTCCACTGTCCATTCGTTCTACGTGTCCTGCCCATCTTAGTCTTCGCGATTTAATGACTTGGACAATGCTTGGAGCTGAAGAGAGTTCCACGAGTTTTTGAGTGTGTAGTTTTCTCCAATCGCCTGTTTCTTCGTCCTGTTTTCCACGCGTCTCGGGTTTCGGTAACTTACTTTTTCTGACTAAGAAGGAGGAAAATAGATTTTGGGTCTTTGAATGAACTTAAGCGAGTTTAATGAGCTCTCATTCTGCTTACATTCGGTTTGCCTACATTTTGCTTTTATTTGATATGTCGAAATTCTGCGTTCAATATGTCATTGTATCGGGACCCTCTATTAGCTCACTAAAGTTATGGAAACTTCAATAAAACTGAGAATAGCCCTATCACGGCTGTGCCATATGATATGCGTGTATAGGGACATTCTAATAAGGTGGTGTAACACCTCCTTAAGGCTATTATGGCTGTGGATTTAGCTGTGCAGGTTCAAGAGTATACGCTCTTATGGTATTTGTTACACAGCCTGGACGGGGTACAGATGGTTTGTGTCGAAGATGTTCGTTCACTACTCTCCGGGGGTGGATGTCCTAAAAAGGAATTGAGAGATTCGACTGAATTTGCGTTCGTTGCAGTTCACAGTAACTTTTTTGTTTCCTTGTTATTAAGATGTTATATTGGAAATGTACATACAGAGTATGAATTTTGAAGTGATCTTATGCTGCGAGTGTTATGCTTTCGTCAGCATTTTTTGATCATCTCTCATTCACAACTGATGTTGCAAAAATGTTCCGTATACGAATTGTTCTTGGCTATGGACAGACTTGAACTACAAACCTTCCGCTCAACAGTCGATGATGATTACCATTGCACCACGACCACCACGTTGGAAATTGGAATCAAAAATACCTCTCCGATTAGATTCACAGTTTTACTAGGTAGTTTACTAAGACTCCTTCGATCTAGGAGACAAATAGACAATCGAAGAGCTGCTTATCACGTTTCCAAATTTCAGAAAGGTATCTTCCCCCTTGGTCACAATTTCTATATTTCAGACATTTCTAGACATACTAGTAGCAGTAGAAATCAGACAGCCTGTCCGTATACGAATATACCATACTGTTTACCCACTGTACGAGTATTATCGCGATATTAAGCGAAGAATTCAAGTACATGTAGATAAATAGCCGATTAAGATACGCCATAACCGTCTTAATTGCCGTTATCAGTAAACACGACCGTAAGCGGCTTAGATTACAGATAAATCCCCACAACAACAACAAACAGTTAATTTGTCTTTATTTGGAAAATTATCGAATATCATCGAAAAGATCTCTAATCGCTTTCCTATGAATGGAGACACTGAGACCTTTTGAAGGCGTTCGCTGGAGATCAAGATCATAAGCGACGCGGAAATCACGACTCATCTGGTGTTAATGAGCAAAGAAAAAATTTAATATTGCGTCGTCGATGATGATGCAAGTGATGGCACTGAAAAAGGTCGATCTGCGAGCTTTCTGGATCGTGCATTCGGTCGGGGTGACTTGCTCAATATTTTGACATTAGTTTGCTGTCGATGGAATGTATTTATCTAAACTGAGTGTCGAGGGAATGATTTGGCTGTTTGGGGCAATAACGCCTCAACAACTGCGTGCTCATTTCGGTCAATCAAATAAAAATAAACGTTCAGTAATAAAACGATCAATTGTGTGTTGTCATCTTTGTAAACAATATTTTTCATCGGAATAGGGTGCTAGGGTGCCTAGGTATTAGAAGGCACTTATCTGGGTGTATTTGGACGTCCATTGACGTCTGACGACGATTTTGAAACTCTATTTTGTAAAAATAAAAAAAAAATTGTTACAAGTACTCGTATATTCCAGAAAGTATTGTCTTTCACTAGCTACCACTAGCCACTGTCCATTTTTCTGGCAGGATACGAATTCCTCGTTGGAAGAACAGTCTTGAGACGAAAGATTTATTTCGTGACTTATTCGAAGATCGGAAGAGCTACTCAACCAGGTTATACGTCATTGACCGGAGTAGATGGTAATCAGAAGGGGCGATGTCTAAAGAGTGCGGATGTCCAATTTCATCACAAAATCACTTTGTCGTGCATTTGCCTTGGCCGATTTTCTGTCTACATATGCTAGGGTTATGTTATGCTAGTTTCAGATTGTAGCAGTTTTCGGTAGCGAACTGCTGTGCGGCTTTACTCTGTTGCAATAACTTACAATATTCGAAGTTTGTTCAAAAATTAAAGTGACTTTTTGAATGTCGCGGGCTAAGCACTTGGATTTTCGAATTTTGGATCTAAGAATCTGTATTAAATTTAGTGTGAGAAATGAAATTAAATGCTCCCTGAAATTGTACATAGGTGTGGCATTTGGCGAGTCTACTCTGATCAAGAAAAAATATTTATAAGTTGTACAAGCACTACACAGAATGCGTTGTTATCGAGAATCTTCGAATCACTATCAGAGAAGTTGCTGAAGATATTGGAATATCAATTGGCTCATGTCATGAGATATTTTGGGCATAAAACGTGTGTCAGCGAATTTTTACCATCGCATGACCATCGATCAGGAGCTGTTGTATGACGTGAATGAGGATCCAGATTTGTTGAAAAGGGTTATCACTGGTAACGTGTATAAGGTTAAGACGTTGGAACCAAAGCCCATTCATACCAAGAAGTAACCAGAAGAGTCAATACGAGTACTAAGAGAAAAGACTCATGAAAGGATGGAGATTTGCTGTGACTCAAGAGATAAAGAGCTCATCGAGGCTATATCGAAAAGCGCAAATCAGAAGTGCTGCGAGAATTAGAAAAAGTTGCTGGTGCAAATGTATTATAATTAGAGAGGAATACTGGGAAGGAGAATACATGAATATTTTTCAAGAAAAACAAAAAGTCACCTTACTTTTTGAACATTGTATTTCGCAAAGAATTCAGTTTGGCAAGGTTTGTTTTGGTTGATTTTATGACGAGTGGTCGAATATTTAATTTAATCGAATAATCCGTTGCTGTCCTTTAAAGAACAATACTGCGTTATGCGGAAGAGGAAGGGCCACTGAGATGGGTCCTTTTACAGGACAACATCCCTAACTACTGGCAAACAAGCTAACGAATGATTTCGGGTCAATCATGTATGTATCTCTTATGGACTGGCCTCCTCACTCATCTGACCTTAATCTGATAGAAAATCTCTGAGCGGATATCAATACAGTGATTGATGCTCCAAGACCCTCGCATAACAATAAACTTTGGGACACAGTGAAGACTGCATACTCTCAGAGTGATATCAGTCATCAGACTTTGGTCGATTCAATGAATTGAGATGTGATGCTCAATTTAAGGGTTTGCAACCAAAAAATAGGGGAGCATGCTAGCGCTATCGAAACAGAGGGAAACAGCGAATTTTCATTTGTACACGAGAGAGCGTCGTGGCGCAGTGGGTAGTGTGTCGGCCTCTGACGCACGATGAGCGAGTTCGGATCCCGATAACACCAACGCCATCGAATGTTCATTATGTGGCTTCTCTCCTCGGCGGGGTACTGGCAAAACCCCCCTTAATACACTTGCTTTAAAAAAGCTTATCGGCGCTCGCCTTTCGGAATTGGCATCAAATGTGGGTCCCGTTCACTTGTGTGGAAAATAAATTGCACACAACATAGGTGAATGAAAGAAGCTTGGATCTGGGTCTCCGTGAGCTGTAACGGCATCTAAGAAGACATGTAATCTGTACAACTTACTAAGGTGGCGCTGGTGACGAACCTGGTTCTCACCCAGCAAGCCTGTTGATTGAAGTTTTCTTCTATGTGTGTGCGTTATCTTACAAGGGGTCATCCTTTGCTACATTATTCCTCGGAGCGTAACAGTGAAGTCTATTCGTTGTATGGCGAAGCTATTTTAGAAGTTATAGCAACAAACGTGTCACTAATTAGCTAATTTAGTCAGAGTTCTTGACTCCTTATTAGCGATAGACATTTAGTCTCAGACCCACTTAGACGCTTCTGCTATAATGCTCTCGGACTCTGCATTGATGGGTCGATCTGTTGTTCCAATTACGTCAGTATCATCTGCGGATGCCAGCAATTATCTAGACTTGAAGTTAATCCTGCCTGTTGCACTCACATTAGCCAGTGAGTCTCGTCTGATATTATCAAGAATAATGTCGAAGAAACCACATGGCAATGCGTCGCCCTCCATTGTCATCCTTCAAAGCCTAACGAGTTCGGCAGGGAAGTAACAACATGACAAGGTTCTGTATAGCCCGTGTCTATAGACACTATCATGTGTGTTTCGACCTGGAATTCGTTAGTCTTCTCCAGGAAGCCGCAAGCATTATCTGAGTAATAAAAGCGGGAAGACTAAGAAGGGTACGATACGTAGAACGGATGGACAGTGGACAAAAGGTCAAAAGAAAACGTGAGGAAAAACTACCCTCAGAACGCCTCACTGGAGGCGGGAGGACAATGTAAGAACGGATCTAGAAGACATGATACAGAATAGTCAATAATCGAAGGAACATACTCATGAGAGGGGAGTTTGGTAAAGGGTTGTCAATGAGACTCTGAACTTCAGACATTCCAAGTGGTCGGTAATAATAATTCTCCAGGATCTACCGACGTTCACACAACTCGGCAGAGAAGATCTTATAAGCGTTACCTAGGAGATTTAGATTTATATTAAGGTGGAGGGAGGGACAATGTCACCTAATCACTGCGGCCTCAGAGGGGCTTATAGTGATGTCAAAAATCCTGAGTTCATGATAAAACTTAGTAAGCTCTTGAGTGACCTAGCAGCGATTTTTTCTGCTTGAAGATAATGCCCGCCTAGGTGTTTGTGTCGTGCGCTGATGATCAGTTACAGTGGCACAGTATGTGCTCTGCTGTTTCTGCCTCTTCGTTACAAATTCTGCAGGTGTCATCTTGTGTAAGTGGGCAGTCTCCAGTGAGGAATCCTGTGACTATACGAATCTGACTCCTAGAACGTTTAAGGTGTTGTTTCGTTCTTTTAAGAGAAGTGGTTGGTAGGAACATCTTGGCTTGTCTGCTACCTTCCGTTTGTGTCCAGTTGTGATTGGCCGTATTCCTCAACCATTCCTTTATGCAGTATTTTATGGTGCTGCCGCAGAATGGTCTTGGCATCAGGAATGGCGATGTAGAGCATTTTCTTGCTAATAGGTCGGCTTTTTCGTTTCCTATATGACCACTGTGGCCAGGAATCCACATGAGGTGAAGTCTATTATGTTGGCCAGCTGATGAAATATTTGTAAGCAGTCCCACACCAATTTAGATGTGACGTCATAGCTTTTAAGGACTAAAAGTGCAGCCTTGCTGTCAGAGAGAATACAAATGTTTTTATTGGTTATAGCTCTGTTTATATTATCTCTGAGGCAGAGGTCAATTTCGAATATCTCTGCTTGAAATACGGAGTTGTATCTGTCTATGCTATGATAGATGTGTGTTCCAGTGTTAGCTCCGTATACTCCAGCCCCAACACCGTCGTTCTTTTTGGATCCATCTGTGTACCATATATAGGACTGACGAACGACGGAAGGTCTATTTCGCTCCCAGGTGTGTCGAGAGGGAATTGTGACCTTAAAGTTTTGGCAAGGCAAAAGCCTTGTATTTTTAGGATTCCATGCCTGTTTAGTTCATTAAAAAGTTCAGGATGAAAAAGCCTAGAATAAGAGTCATCCTCCGATATTCCTTCTTTTTTAAGTTGGAGGTGTACGGGTGATAGGTCCGTGATGACTTCTAGCGCTGCTGTGGGGATTGTTCTCATAACTCCTGTAATACAGATACAAGCTAGACTTTGAGGTTTGTTGAGCTCGGAGACTTTTGACCCTATAGTGTCGCGGTTATCAGACGTCTCAAAGATAAGTTGTTGAAAGCTCCCAACCAACTCAAATTCACCTATTTCCTATTTTAACGTCGTCTCAGTCGGTTGGACGGAATTATCTGTCATCTTCGTTCCAGTGTGGATGGACGCAATGGCTGTGTCTCCTCCACACATTGCCTATGTTCATCCGCATTGTTTTATAGCCTACCAAAATTCTTGCGATAACATCTCTTCAACTCCTCGATCTCACGCTCCTCGTACACTGTTTGCCTTAGTCTCCGCTTTTTTTAATTTTTCCGTAGAGCTTACAAACAGCTCTATGCATTTGGTTTCTCAGTCTTCACTCGTCATCAAACTTGGGGTTTATTGCAAGCAGCTGTGCAACAACATCAGTTCTGAATGAGAGATGATCAAAAAAAAGAAAAATGCTGACGAAGGCATAACACTCGCAGTATAAGATTACTTCAAAATTCATACTCTGTTTGTGAGTATTTCCAATATAACACCTTAATGGCATGAAAACAAAAAAAGTTACTGTGAACTAGTACAAATGCGACAAATTCAGTCAAATCTCTTGAATCATATCTAGGACAACCACCCCGGAGAGTAATGAACGAACATCTTCGACACAAACCATCTGCACTCCGTCCAGGTTGTGTGACAAACACCATAAGAGCGTAACTCTTGAAACTGCACGAGCCTTATAAAAAAAAACCAAACACACTCAAGGCCGTATCCTTGATGACAATTCGACGAAGTCTTCATGTTCAACCCCAGATTGTATCAGGTCTTGAAGAAGCTTAAGGAAGACATGATCGTTAAAGTTACTTGCGGTCTCTTGCGACTGCTGGGTTCCTGATTCCATTGATTCCGTGGAATCTGAATTCGTGCCTCCTCGGCTTCAATAAGGCAGTGATCCGGAAGTATTGAGTGTATATTCTATCCAGGAGGTCTGTGGAAGTGTGACTTCCCGAAGTAGGAAGATTAAAAATGTTTGATTTGCACTTGGTCTGTACCGAAACTCGTTACTTTTTAGACACTTGTGAGGAACGTCAAAATATAGTCTATACGCCTCCGAGGCGGTTGTTCGCCCTTAGACAGATTGTTCTTTTCAACGATAAGGCAACCTTTAACCTGGAGAGCATATTAGCCCCAAGGATAGAGCGGCAGTCTCCGCCACCGGTTGTATTACCGGCATACCAAGATACCACCGTAGGCAGAGATTTGCTGGCAGCTCGGACTACCCATCTCTCCCAATTGCTGTCTGCATCAACTACATTTTTATTATCTTTTCCAGAATCAAAGATGTTCATTGTGCTTGGACTAGCAGTACTTATTCTCTGCATATTCGACATCATAGAAAAATGGAGGCGTACCGCGAGTATGAAGCAAATTTCCGGGCCCCTTCCCCTGCCCCTCATCGGAACAGTGTGGGTCTACATCGGAAAGAAGCCGGATGGTAGGTAATTTAACCTTCAAGACCCTCTTAAGACTTACCTATTTTCATATTCTTCCCCCAGACCTCCTAAAGATGTCCAAGGAAATGCCACAACGATATGGTACCACTTTCAAATCATGGATCTTCAATATTCTTGCCATTTACACGTCCGACCTGAGGGACATTCAAGAGATTCTCAGCAGCCAAAAGCTTATTAAGAAAAACAAAATGTACGATCTGCTCCACATGTGGCTGGGAGAGGGTCTGCTCCTCAGCCACGGCCCGAAGTGGTTTAGTAGGAGAAAGATCATCACTCCGACGTTTCATTTCAAAATCTTGGAGCAATTCATCGAGATTTTCGATAGGCAAAGCTCGATTCTGGCGAAAAAGCTAGAGCCACATGTGGATGGACAGACCCCTTTTGATGTCCATGATTATGTGAGTTTGGCGACACTCGATGTCATCTCCGAGTCGGCCATGGGGACTACAATAAACGCGCAAACTGACGAGAATTGTGAATACGTTCGGATGTTGACTAAGTAAGCTGCTGAGATCCTCTACTATCCTGGAGACTGGAGACGGGAAATTTGTTTTCTTTCTAGATTAACAGACTTTTTCGTCCGGCGTTTCGTGTCCGTTTTATATCGCAGTGATTTCTTGTTTGGATTACTGGCTCCGCAGCAGAAGAAGGAATACCATAAGCTCATAAGGGAGATCCACCAGTTCACAGATGATATCATCGAGAAGCGAAGGGAGAACCTGGAGAAGATGCGGACTACGTTGGAGCCCGAGGAAAATGGTGGGTATTCTAGAGCAAAAAAGGGTGCCTGACTGTCTGACTTGTCTCGATTTAAAGAATTCGGAATCAAGCAGCGGATGGCATTCCTCGACGTTTTGCTTCTTACCACAGTCGACGGCGAACCACTCACCAATGCCGATATTCGCGAGGAAGTCGACACGTTCATGTTCGAAGGGCACGACACCACAAAATCGGGGATCGGATTTACTCTCTACTGTATATCGCGTAACCCGGAGGTCCAGGAGAAGATCGTACAAGAGATCTACGAAGTTATCGGGCCCGATCCAAACAGAAAGATCAACAATCGTGATTTGACCGAGCTGAAGTACACTGAGAGGGTAATCAAAGAAGGTCTGCGTATGTATCCTCCAGTTCCCTTCATCGGCAGGATGTCTGTCGAGGATTGTACCATCAGTAAGAGGATCACGAGCCTGTACCCCCACAGTCCTTCTCTTATTTTGTTTAATTGCAGATGGTAAGTTCATCCCGAAAAATACCAGCATTCTAATGGGTCTAATCGCCCTCATGAACGACCCGAACGTGTTTCCTGAACCAGACAAGTTCCTCCCGGAGCGACACACACACGAGAACCCGTTTTCCTTCGTGCCGTTCAGTGCCGGTCCTCGCAACTGCATTGGTCAACGTTTCGCCATGCTCGAGATGAAAGCTATCATCACAAAAATCCTGCGACACTATGAACTTCTGCCCTATGGAGAACCAGTCGATCCTATAATCAGCGTTGTCTTAAAGTCAAAAACCGGCTGGCAAATGGGCCTCCGACCCAGAAAATAAAAACAAGACCTCGTTCACTCAAACTTCTTTTAATTTCGAAACATCTCCGCCTAGTCCCATTGGTACACCTTTCCGGGAGTTGGTAATTTAAGGTCGCCTCCTGCCTTATCCGAAATCAATTTCTGTTGGGTCAAGTCGATTGGCGGACGTACCTCACGCCTCGCATCGCGTGTGTAGTAATAGTTGGCAGCTAATTTATGAGACGGACCATCGGGAATAGTCGGAGGTGGCTGAGTACGATCGGCTAATCCATCCTCGAATCGTAGAGCCACCGTATGTGGCCTCTGGAAGGGCAGAAAATTCGCACTTACATAACAAAAACAATACACAAATCAGGGGTTTGGTTGCTTACGCCGAGTAGGAACTGACGGAGCCTTTGCAGGAATGGGGAAATATCCCTTCGAGCTGCTGACATTCTGAATTTGCTAACGAAAATGAGAAAAAACGCAAAATAAATTGACGAATAGCAGGAAATCTTAAAAGTATTTAACCTTTTTCGAATCGAAATGACAGTTCGAGGGTGAAGTGTCAGTTTGACATTTTACAGCGGATGTTTCGCTCGCTCGATATCAGTGGCCACGTTCAGTGCGGATTGCTGCAAATAGGTGCTTTCGACGCCACACTGGTTAAATTCAAATCTTTCGAAAACAGTATTGACGATTGTGAGCCATCGTTTGAAAGGCGACAGATTAGGCTTGGATTAAGAGTACCACACACATATAAATGCAATATTATTCGCTATACTTGGCAGTGCTACTACGGCGAGCAGTGACAAAAGCTGCCTTCTTGTAGCAAGATCAGGTTTGCAGCTCGGAAATGTTTTACTTATCTTCGTTCCAGCAATTCTCTATAAACAAATTGTGCCTCTTGCCCAAGCGAGTTGAAGGAAACAACGTAGATAGAGCGCAATGCACTGGCTACAAGACTTTAGAAAGCTGAAAAGTGGCTTGATTGTATTTAGGTCATAAATTGAGCTCAAGAAATATGACAGATGAAGCTAAAATTTGCGATACGTTTATGAAACTTAGTGTGCTCGAGTCATTTTGGAACTGGATATAGCTGTGTAAAAAATTCTTTAAAGGGCGTGCAAGCTATAAATCCAATTTTTAGGCTTTTTACGACTTAGTCTCTAACTCGAAAAAAAGAACTTCCAATCTCTCTGTAGCCTTGTTGAGGTTATGATCCAGTGCCACCCCCTCCTTCTAGAACATCAGCTCCTAGGTTATCTCATGATAACTGCTTACTGGGTCCTTTATTGAGTTCAACGCTGTCATAGGTTCAATAATATTGGCAACTAGCAGTCCTCCCTTCAAAATTTGAAGGCTTTTCTTTGCGATTTAAGCAGATAGGGTATATATCCCGTGTAAACAATGTTGGCGTCCAATTTTGGCGAAAGCAACCGTGTCCAGTTAGGAACTGATTATGGTAAAATCTGGATTTTTTTTATCCAACGTGTCCACCTTTCGTTCGGGATTGGTTCGAGCTCTCTTACCAAGTTTTCCTAGTTTGCTATCTCTGTCTGCTATATGTCTTCTCTCGTTTAACGCTTCATATATCTACTGGAAATATTGTCCGACACCATTCCGAGTGCTCAATTACTCAATTGATTGAGGCTATGCTTTTGGCATAGGACTTAAACGCCATAATTAACACCCAAATTATAAGAGTGGTCTTCTTATTTAGTTTACAAATTTTTCGTATTAATCTGGATAACGATGCTGCTACCTATCCAGTCATTTCGTACGTAGCTCTGAAAAGTTATTTGTAAGCTTACTTGAATATGGCTATTTCAGAGCTTAGCTCTATCTCCTGCCACGTTCTCTTTGAAATGACATCTAATGTCCTCATCTCCTGAATCTAATTTGGTCATTTCAAAACTCCTAACTTACTTGGTGGGTATCACTAGACGTTGATTTTATTGGTTTTACCTTAACCTTCCATCTGCCAGACACCCATTGTTAACTTTCAAGAATGGCTCTGTTCTTATATTGTGTATTAGGTGGCGTCCCCTCTGTGCCCAGGGGTGGCTTCAAGCGCCCTTTTGATGTTACCTTCTGCAAAGGAATATGGAAATGACGGTTTTTTTCCTTTTCCTTAGGTTCCCCCTACTGCATATTTCAAGAGCCCTTCTCTTTTCCTTTTTTCTCCGGCGTTGTTATGGTCAGAAGTGTAGGACCATAACCTTCCCACTTAACTGCATTCCTACTGGTCCGCTTGTGGGGTCCGCCGGTTTGACCTCAGAAAGTAGTGGCAGGCTTCCCGGTTTGGGATTACTTCATCGCTGAGGCCTGGTGTTTTTGCATTTGTTTTTCGGCCTGCCTTTTTTGCGTGTTGAAATTGGAACGTTGATTGATAACGCCTTTTGGACGGGGTTCAAAGGATCTCTCCTTTAACCATGGCAATACCAACTGAGTAGGTCGCGCTCTATCTTTCTTGTGATGGTTTCTTTTACGTGGAGGCTTCCTCGGATCTTTGAACTTCTAATTCTGTCACGCTTTGTCACTCCCGCTGTCATGCGAAGCATCTTCATCTCAGCTGCCGTTAATTTGCTCTCAGCTCTCATACTTTTTGCGCATTGTCCAGCATTGTGAACCGTATGTGAGCGCCGGACGTACAACTGAAGTGTAGAGCCTTCCTTTCAGCTTAGGGGGCATTTTTCGATCACAGAAGATGGCGGAGTTTTCCCGCCACTTCATCCACCCTACGCTTACGCGATGGTTGATGTCGTCATCACAAGTTGCTTCTTTATTAATCACAGATCCCAGATATTTAAACTTTTCACACTTGGGAAACACTCTCCCATTCAAGTAAATGTCTGGAATATGTTGATGAGGGTCAGAGAACGGGCAGCACAGATACTCTGTCTTCTTTGAACTAATACGATACCCGTGTCCCTCAAAAATGTCCACCCACACATCAATTGCTCGTTGTAGGGACGCCTGATCATCACTTATAATGGCTCCATCGTCAGCAAAGAATAGCTGGTGCACATTGGGGTCCGTCACTTTTCCTTCAAGCAAGCAATCAAGGACTGCTATAAAGAGTAGTGGGCTGAGGACGCTCCCTTGGTGTACACCGACTTTGATTGCGAACTCTTCGGTGAATCCTGCGGTGCATCTAACTCTTGTCGTTGCTCTCTCGTACATGTCCATAATCACTCGCACGTAGGTTTCTGGAACTCCTTTTTGTCTTAGCGCTACCCATAAAAGATCTCTTGGTTGCCGGTCAAAGGCCTTCTCGAATTCAACCAACACTATATGCAAGTCCTTTGAAGAATCACGATGCTTTTCCATCATGATCCTTATACTTTGGATTGCATCTGTTGTTGATTTACCCGAGACAAACCTGCACTGGTCATCAGATAGTCGTATTATTTTCCGCAGTCGGCTATCTAATACCCGTTCAACGATCTTCATGGTGTGCGACATCAGCTTGACAGAACGGTAGTTATCACAATTTCGCGTATCACCCTTTCCTTTGTGCAATGGAAGAAGATAGCTTTCCCTCCATTGATTAGGCATAGTGTCGCCTCTCATAAGTTTGGAGATAAGAACCATGAGCCATCTAAACCCGATGTCTCCCATCTTTTTTCCAGAACTCAGAGGGTATCCCGTCCGGCCCAACAGCTTTTCTTTTCTTGGAGTTTTTAACCGCGTACCGAACTTCTTCGACTGTGATGTCGGATATTTCGGCATGATTCGGGGCAGCTCTTGGCAAGTACACTCGGGGAACTGTTCGTTCAGAAGTTCCTCGCAATACTGTCGCCATCTGTGGAGAATTCTTTCGTCTTCCACAAGGAGTTGGCCTTCAGCATTGTTAATAAACTTTGGGAAACGAATCTCCTGAGCATTTCTTCTTCTCTGGGCGGCTATCTTGAAGATATTTGCGCCTTTGTTCAAATTGCTTTGTCGAAACTCCTGGGTAGCCCGGTTCCTGTCAGACGCGGAAGACAATATTTCTTTCAACTCCTGATAGAGGCCTTCCATGCTTTTCGCTTTGAATTCGGCGCACTTTTTTTCGCGATATCTTTGCAATATCTATATACCTTTTCACGGCGAGCTTTTTCCTCTCTATTAGTGGAAGAGCACTTTGACCAAGCTTGGAAAGCCATTTTCTTTTCGTGTATCACTGCTTTGGCTTCGTCTGTCCACCAGCAGGTTTCTTTTGCGTGTTGGCAGGTGCCTTTAGATGTTCCGAGCAGTGATTTGGCTTTCTCCAGGCCAGATTGTTGTATGGAATCCCACATGTCTTGTGCTCTGCACTCCTCATTACCGACCTCATCGATAATGGAAAAGAGGTAGTTTTTCATGTTGGTAATAAAAGCTTAGCCTTTTCCTTTATCCAGCTTATACCACTTGATTCTCTCAGACACCTTCATTTGCTGCTTTGACTTCTCGCATCCATAAAAAATTCAGTCAGGAGGAGACGGTGTTGAGGGGCGATCGCGTCTCCCAGGATCACTTTGCAATCTTTAGCTCGTGGCTTCATGAAACTGGATACCAAATGATAGTCTATTTGAGTTTCATTTCCGCCGCTGCTATAAGTGATCAGGTGCCGGCTTTGTTTGACGAACATGGTATTTAGCACTATAAGACCGTACGACTTGCACATGTTTAGGATATCTTCACCTGAAGAGTTCCTGGTGCCGTATCCCAGCCCTCCGTGGTAGTCTTCATAGTCTTCGCTTGTCTTCCCGACATGTCCGTTTAAATCTCCCCCAACAAACAAAAGCTCTTCCTTTGGGATGATTTTGACAAGGTTGTGGAAATCTAGCCAGAATGCGTCTTTTTCTTTTTGTTCGCATCCTACTTGAGGGGCATATGCGCTTACGATGTTCCACACCTCACCATGCATCACCAATTTGAGAGCCATCAAACGGTCACTGGACTTTGAAATGGTTGCCAAGTAGCTCTGCCGCAAGGATGATGGCGATTCCGTTTTTTCCTTGTTCCAATCCATAGTAAAACATCTTGTAGGCTTTTGTTTTAATGTCCAAGAAACGTGCCCGATTACCGGTGTTTCGCCATTTCGTCTCTTGTACGCACAGGATGTCTACTCGCCTTCTAACCATCATTTCTTCAAGCTCATAGCTGCGACCACTCATGCTTCCAACGTTCCAACTCGCGACTCTTAAGTGTGCCTTATGCCGCTGCATTACTTTGCTATCCCCCGGAAATCCTATAGCTCTGACCCGAGCATTGCTGCTCGTCCCAGGATCACGACCATTAGTAGTGCCTGGCGGGGTAATGCTTTTCCTTTTAGCGTTCTTTTCCATAATGCTACGGTTTGACCGTTTTCTTTCTTCCCCTCCTTTTTGACACGGGCATGCTCCAGATTTTTATTTTTTTTTTGATTGATCTTACTCTTACAACACCGGTGATCTCCAGTCGTGTCGTGCCATTTCAAGAGCCCATAAGAAGATTAAAGCTCATTATAGTGCTGGGTGGTTGGTCATGGCGGTAGTCATCACCGACTATTGAGCCGAAGGGTTGTAGTTCAAGTTCGTCCATAGTCAAGAATAATTCCTATATGGAAAAACTGTGCAACAACATTACAGATGATCAAAAAGTGCTGACGAAGGCATTATACTCGCAGCATAAGATCACTTCAAAATTCATACTTTGTGTGCGCATTTCCAATATAAGATCTTAATGACATGAAAACAAAAAAGTTACTGAGAACTACAACCAACGCGACAAATTCAGTCAAACCTTTCGAATCCTATCTAGGACAACCACCTCCGAAGAATAGTGAACAAACATCTTCGACACAAACCATCTCCACCCCGTCCAGGTTGTGTGACAACACTATAAGAGCGTACACTCTTGAACCTGCACGAATTATAAAAAAAAAAACGGAGATTTTAAATATATGGGTAGATGGTTGATGTCCAATAGCGTGAAATTATTGTTGAATTTGGTCACTATGGCTTGAATCGCTTGCTTCGTATGTAATTTTAATGATAGTCGGAAGTCTCCTTCTGGCTTCTCTCAAGAATGTTCACTGTCAATCTATCGCTCCGCTTACCATTAGAAGTGCATGTATCCAAAGATATTCTTCGAACGCGAGGTAGCGTTTAAAAACTTTATCGAGAGAATTGAAGGCACACTCGACAGGACTATGGGCATTGTGTACTGGGCATATTCGTCGATATCAAGGGGCAAACTTTGATAGCATGTAAATATAATCCTTCTAGACAACACGGTGTAGATAAAGAATGGGTAATGTAGATCAGAGCAATGACGCGGGCCTTAACCAATAGAGCATGTTGGTGTTCAAATCACTAGTCTTTGCCGATAAGTAAGTGTGAAGTGCAGCTTTAGAAGATAACATTTGTAACGAGCTTCCTAAGCAGGGATGATACTACATCTCCTTCCTCTGGATCTATTCATAAAAGGCTGCGCTGCAAAAAGCGCACTCAGACTAAGGGAGTCTTCTTTGTGGAAACAAGTCAACTGCGGCCATACTCAGAATAATAGATGACCTGGAAAGAAACATGGTTTTAGTAGCCTCGCAGCTACGAGCCACTATATTTTCACCCAAAATGACTTCTCTCTCAGAATACCAATCATTTTCCCCGACAGAGAAGAGTGGCTATCAAACGCCGTGATCAACGACTTCTTCACCGACGGATCGAAAATGGACGCAGGCTCTGGGGCCGGTTCTACTCTGATACCATGCACAAACAGGAATCATGGCTCTCTGATTTGTGCAGCGTCTTTCAAGCAGAAATCCTAGCAGTAGAGAAAGCAGCCAAGCACCTACAAGTAACCGATATCCCACCATCGGGTATCACTATCTTTGTAGGCAGCCAGGCTGCACTGAAGTCAATAGGATACTGCACAACGGTTGTCATGAAATGTCGCGACTCACTGAAGTCTACCAGACACCACAAAGTGAAACTCTGCTCGGTCCCGGGCCACAGCTCAATCGCAGGGAACGAAAGAGCAGACGAATTGGCCAGGCAAGGGTCTGAACTGGACATCAGCGAAGCGGACACGTCATTGCAACCACCGATCAGCGCATTATACCGGATCATAAACGACACAATCATCAAAGAACAAAGCCAACTCGTCTTGGCTTACAAGAAATGACAGCCACACGACAAGATCATGGTGGCCAGAGCTCAATATTGGATAAACAAAAGAAGCACTGGACCGAAACTCGATCCGTATGCTCGTCGGAGTGATCACAGGACACTGTCCCATCGGAGCAATGCTCCGGAAATGGAACTCGGGATCCAGCGATCTCTGCTGGAGCTGCGGCGATGGGGAAAAAACCGAGACGATCCAACATATGCTTTGCCACTGCCCAGCTCTCCATTCTTTACAGAGATCGCGGACGTAGCAAATGCAGGTCTTCTAAAATTCATAAAGAGCACGGGGTGGTTTCAGCCACCACGTGATAGGTCAGGTTGAGTATACGTGTACTCCACAAATGAAGAGAATCACAATGGGCCCTTTGGCCTCCGAATGGAAATGATGCTCACCCATCACACTCCCCTTCTTTACCTAACCTATCTTACGTGCCTTCTGGACCGCAGTTCACTCGCTACGTCTTGGTCCGTCACATAAATTTGTTGCTGTGAATATCGTAGACACACTAGTTGCGTCGTCGCAGCGAATACAATATTCTATCTCTCTGGGTTATGACCCGTTTGGGACACTTGTCCGTAGACCCGCCTTAGTCGTCTTATCGACACTGTCGCGCTGTCAGTATCCAGTCAGTCCCTTTTGGGTAAGAGTCTGGATTCTGACAGTAGCGTGAGGCGAAGCCCGCTTGGGTGAAAACCCGTGTCGAGACTCTAACTCTTGTTGGCTTGGGCTATAGCGCCCAAGATTCTTCTGCGCTAATCTCGCGGTATTTACCTAGGGATTAGTTATTGATAATACTTGATTAATCTCGTGTGGGTTAAACCCATTAGCGTTTTAAGATATATACAATTTTATTTCACAACTTTAATACAAGTTGGCTGCAGAGGATGCATCGAGGTTTGACAATTGAATGAACTGCCCCGAAGTTGGCTGCAATACCCGATCATTCAGTTCAGCGCATAACATTGACTGAGTGAGTCAGAGAGGGCGCTCACCAGAGTGTATTCAGTCAAATCAATAGCTTATAGAGTATTAATTTCCGTGTTATCAGTCTGCTTCACGTTTTACCCGTCGAGCGACGGCTCAGGTTATTATATAGGTCAGGCTACTCGCACTTCGCTTATAAGCCACATGTTTATAAAAAAATATATTTTCTTTCGTTTCCCGTGCAGTGTGAATTCGCCTTAAGTTCAGCACTGCCTTTGTCGATGATATCCAAACCCCACTATGACAGCGCAACATTTGCTATTAGGACGTTATTGTCGTAGTTCAATTCGGTCTTTGTTGTTTTGGTACACTTTCCGCGCGTGTAACTCGATGACTTACTGAAGATTCTCTCTCAGCCAATTGCTTCGGCCTTTTATATAGCTAAGCTAAACAGCAATCTTCCAGTTGTCACTGCCATTTCCCTCGTTTGCCAATGGTGACTGCAACTATTGTTGCTTGTCTTATATTTATTTGTTTTGTTTTTTTTGCTCCTTCTTTTTTCTCTAAATAGTTTTTATTCATGTTGAGGTCTTCGTGTGATCTCACCCGAATAAGTAAAATAATATACATATAGGTACGAGTATATGAATTAGCAATTTAGCAGTTTAGCAAATTAGCAAATTAAATTTTTCTTCACACATTATATATGGTATTAGCGAGATACGGGCAAATATGTTAGTATGACCAAAAGTGACTGACAAAAGGGACTTTCTGTATGGGCCATTAAAAACATCGTCACGGCTAATATTTATAAAAAATATTTTTTAATAACTAAATGGCAAGTGTTGATTATCAACCTAAATACATTCATTTACATATTTTTTACTTTGCCTGTGTTTTTTTTAATAATTAAAAACCAAACGCTTAAAAATGATATATGATTAACCTAAGGTCTGCACCTAATGCATAGAACGCAAGGAACGCATTATCGTCAAGCAATAGCTACTTATGACTATGACTGTTCATTCGTTGATCCTAAAATATATGTAGCTAGGCAGCAAGCTCGCCAGGCGATAATTTCTAGTTAGGCAGCTATAGATCGCTAGACGACAAAATGTAGTTGAACCACTAAAAGTTGCTGCGCCACGAGGATAGGTTCTTTAAAATCCCTATGGCTATGACTGCGACTCTTCACGAGAAGGAGGAAAAATACTGGCATGATTCAGCTGGTGCTAAAAGATATTCCCATCTCGAAATTCAAGGAAGCTAAGCTCCTGGGAGTCATCTCAAATTGCAAGCTTCTTTGGTCAAAAACCACCAAAGGGCTGTCGGCTTTTTGGCCATGTAAAGGTGCTTTTGGCAAAATATAAGGCTTATCGCCGATAAAAATCCTCTGGATCTACACTGATCATCTCATAAGCATCGGTCGACTGGTGGAACAGGTTAACTCGCAAACACGTCGTGAGGTCTTTCGCCAGACTTAAAAGAGCGGTTTCTCAGCTGTAAGGGTGTTTACCCCAGCATACCGGACACTGCTGACGCTACGATGAACCTTTCACCCCTTGATATAGAAGGTGGCGCAAAATTAATCATCCAATTTTATTTTCAAATTACTTTTTTTTTAAATAGAAAAAAATGATTTTGAGTAATGGAGATTTTTATTTGGACCTTACAAGTGAATAAAATTAATATACATCAAGTGGCTGTCGCCAGTGTTGACATTTGTACCCGTTTTACGCGTTCTCCATGACTTTCTGTAAGATTTCCGGTGATAGCCGTTCGCATTCCTGTCGAATATTCTCCTTAAAGGTTGCGATTGTCTGAAGCTTGTTGGCATAAGCCCGCGACTTCAAATAGATACAAGGAAAGACGTCTGGGATGCGAAAATCGGGCGATCTTGTCGGCATGCCAAAGCGCCAAAACGGGAGATCACGCGACTAGGAAAACGCTTCCTTCACAATATCTACCGTGGGTCGCGCTGCGTGTGCGCTTGCACCGTCTTGTTGAAACCACATGTACACCAAGCCCCGCTCATCCAATTCCGTTACTAAAAAGTCGACACTAAGTGACCGTATTGCCGATAGCGTCCTCAAAAAAATACGGCCCAATCACTCATCCCGCGTGAACGCCGGACCACACAGTGGCTTTGAGTGGATGTAATGTCTCTTCAAGCATCACACGCGGATTTTTAGTGCTTATTGACGTAACCGCTTAAGTGGAAATACGCCTCGTCGCTCATGATGATTTTTGACACAAAATCGTCCTCTTTGTTGTTAAGATTAAGGAGGCGTTAACTGATGCATTGTTTACACTTTGTACGGGAACATGTGGAAGTCTTTCACTCTGGTGATGCCCAATTGCGTGGCCCGTCGTCTGGTTGATGTTTCTTCGTTCTCAGTGACATAGGCAACCACAGCCGCGATATTCTCGGCCGAACGACCAGTATGCTGGTGACCACGCTTCTATGGTTCCAATGTGCTCGAGTCGAGCAGCTAAGCGTCGGAATGTTTGCCCAGTTCGCCCGACATGATTAGGAAATCGATGTCGAAATTCAAGCTACTCTAACACAACCGGTCGACTTATTGGTCAAAAAATCGACACAATTATTACACTCTTGCGGAGTATATCGCTCAATTGCTTGCCTGTTTATTTACTGTAGCTGTCTAGTTCACAAATGTCAAATGTGATTGACGTACGATGCCATTTGCAAAAATTATAACATTTTCCGATAGGGTGATTCATTTTGCGCCACATCTTAGGGTGCGCACTGAAAGCCATGACTCATTTCAAGAGGAATGGCTTTTGGTACAATTCGCATTGGGGTCATAGTATTCTTGCGTGAAAATTATGCTACGATCCTGGCTGATGGATATGCCTTCTGACACCTGCCATTCTATTGCGCTATAAACAAGTCAAATTTCAATGGCCTCAGGACTGACTCTGGTCAGACACTGAGCCTGGAAAAGACTGTCTTCGCATTTTTACAGATGGCTCCAGGTCTGGGCGGGGGTCCATCGCTATCGTTTCTTTTAAACGCGAAAACGTTCCGTCATTAGGAAAATATGCGTCTGTCTTTCAATTATAGATATACGCAATGCTAATGGCCATGCACTATGTTGGAAAGCACAAGTGACAGCCAATACTTTCACCAGCTCCAAATTAGTGCACGAACTCAAGACCTTTTTGAACAAAGTCCGAAGACTAATGACCTTATCACAATGTGGCGTTCGAGCGCTCGGACTTTTAACAGGCGTTGTACCGACTTATGATAAACATATGTCAAATGCGCCACATAGGAATTTCTATAACGAAATATGACTTCAGGTGCTCGGACGTTCAAAGATATACGAAATAGCCTATACAAGCATTGTCAGCTGTCAAAACACACGACCGAGTAGCTCTACTCTCGAGCTCGAGCTTCCGTTATTTAGGATATTAGCCGAGCCGAACCCCTAAGGCCGAATTCCGTGTTACTCCATATGAATTCATTGTTCCTACTCATGCTGTCAAAAGTCCGAGCGCTCGAGCTCCACATTGTGTAATGGCTTGTATGGGTCCCAGGAAATGAGACATTTGATGAATTCGTTAGAATGGGGTCAGAGGAGAGTTCCTCAGGACGTTAACCCGCCTCAGGTCTACCTGTTTCCACGGTCAAATTCGACATCAACGATTGGGTCTTTAGGGCACACTGTCATAAATGGAGGGAATATCCAGGATGCAGGATGACTAAGCGCGAACGCCCTAAGAAGCAAGAAGTCCACAACTGACTTACGGGCGTCATTACTGGCCTTTCTACGTTTGCTAAGCTTCTCTGCGTATTTGGCGTCAGTGAGACGTCTACCTGTGCTGCATGTTGCGAGGAGGATGACGCAGCAGAACACTTTCTTCTCTCTCTCCGCGCACCCTTGGGGCCGACATGGTGTGTGCCGAATCCCTTAGCTCTACATCACTGAAATTCTCATTCTTATCCGGATAACGTGAAAAATACGGAAAAGAAAGGTGTCTGTCTGACAGTACAATAAACAGATATTTGTGTCTGACTGCTCCAACAGAAGCCGCCATAAAAAAAATGACTACGATTGTGCATTCGTTGTTCCTTCTTTGGGAGGCACTTTTGGGTTTCTCTTCTTCTCGACAAGCCGGCTGGGTGCACCCTTTGACATGAAAATCACCATCAGCCTGATCAGAAACCAGAATGAGACGTGCGTCTTCCCCCGTAACACCCTGAAATTTTGACAGAGGTTCAGGTGCGTAGCGACAAAACCCGTTACAAACGAGCTTCTATCCGTGAATACGTGTGAGCTCATTTCATTTTACCGCAGTGTACTCCTGCCACACACACTTTTGGAATTATAACAATGTGCGTGATTGTTTACAAAATTTTGACAGCACTTGAGGTACCCACATGCTCTTTTGACAGCACTTGAGGTACCCACGTGCTCGCCCGAGCTTGTAGGCAAACGTCGGCGGCCATTTTGAGTGGGACGTCTCATTGGTGGTTCCTGAACCTGATTAACTCAGACGCATTATCTTTTATCCCAAAATAAATGACAGAAGTGTTAAATACTCACCTGAGCGCTGAATGCATTCATTCTCCTCCGGCCGTTTCATCGGCTTCCGTCCGTTACAATTCAAATCAAGAAAAAACGAACATTTTCGGTTTTGATTGCTTTTTATTTCATTTTCTTTCGTGTGACATAATAGTAATTGCTTAATAAGTGTTTTTATATGCATTCAAAATACATTTCAATATGTTTTCTTGCTTGTTGCTTTACTTAATTTAAACGAACCAAATATGAAATGAGAAAACGAAACGAAAAAACCGTCGAAAACGATCATGTCAATAAGAAGTTAACAATATTTTGATATTTCGGGAACTTATCCAAATTTGTTTGTTGTTCTAATACCTAAGCATATAGTATAGATAGTTGTATGTACTGGTCAGAATGTGTGACGTCGTGTTTGCTGCTTAAAACGAGTGTAGAGAGAGTGGGAGTATTGGGGGTCGATTAGTAGGGTTTACAAGCTGGAGATTATATAAGTTTTCAATCTAACCTACGTATTCAAAAAATAATCGTAAAACAGTAAAGTATTGTTATATATATACGAGTATGTGTAAAAAAAAAACAAATTGCCTAACTCAGATATACAGCACCAATGGAATTAAACAAACAACTCTAGATCCTAGGACTCCTGTCGGGAGCCATACAAAAATACACTCTGTTCGAGGAGAATGGGTAGACATTCGAGAAGCGCGCGAGTGTCAAGCAAAGTGGGAAACAACCGCGCTTTTGTGTCATGTTTTTTTGGTTACAAATTGTCGTTTATTTTTTTGTTTTGTTGTCTTTTCTAGTTTTGTATAAAATCTAATTATCGTGTATAAAAAAAAGGTTTAGCATTCGATCGCGTCTTGAGTTTGAGTGCGTCTCAGTAGAGCTCGGTGTTTTGCCGGGTAGGCATGGGGATTCGGGATAGACCACGATCGCGTCGAGGCGATACGATGACAGACATGTCACGGCTGTGCGTGCTTTCGGTTGAGGAGGCAGCCGAGCTGCGTTTTGACGGACCCTTGGTGGGTGGTGAACAGCTGCTCGAGCGTTCGAGATGTCCATTGCTGTTCACCCATGCTGTGGTGAAGTCGTCGTAGACGGGTTTCTTCGAATTCGGATTACCGGGCTTAACGGTGTTTAGATTAGTGGTCGAGTATCGAGAGAGGAGAGCTTTCATTTTTTCAAGGATTTGTGCGTCGTTCTTAGCACTGCTGGCAGCTTCAAGGAGCTGCTGAGCGAGTGGTGATGAAGCGTGATTTTTGACTGGCGATGTGGTGAGTGATGCGCCACCTTTAACTCGACGTCCATTACTGTCGTAGAGAATTTGCGACGACCGGGTTCGCGAATTACGGTCGAAGGACGAACTGGGCGTGAAGGTGTCTGCGGTGATTGTGGGGCGCTTCTTGCCAGTCGGTGGAACACGACCGCTCCATGTGTTTGTGACGCCTTTGACCGGTGTCTTGCAGACATCGTTGGCGAGCTCGCTGGGTTTGCGAACCGAACGGTAGACTGGTCGTTTCCTATTGAACACTGGCAGACCAGTTCGAGTGTTGAGGTCAGGCGATTGACGAATGTCGTTCATGCTTACATTACAACTACTGTTGTCAAGGCTGCGTCGCCTCTGAGGTAATGGCGAGCGGTTTGGAGTTTTGCTCTTCTTCAATGTGGCGGACGACGGTTTTGGGTCGTCTTCTCCATATATTTTGGTTGAAAAACCGGTCTTACGCAGACCAGTCGCATTGGCAATGTCAACGGTGATCTCGTGCTCGGTGATGAAGACGCCGGACTGTTCGAATTTGTTGACTTCATCCTCGGCTGTGGGAGTGATTGTCACGATCGAATCGGGCTGATCGGATAGAGATGTATGCGGATCAATGACCACGTCGCTTTCGAGAATCTCTGGAGTTTTGGTCGACTGTGTGCGATCATCAGCTGGTGACATTTGTGAGTCACTTGATGTCTGATCTTGACGCCCTAAACCAAGATGATCCATAGAAAAGTCATGAACATAAGACATCTAACAGACTTACCATTAGTTTCCGCGTCATCGATAGACGTTTGACTGTGGAGAGATTCGCGTTTGTTGGCATTCGACTGGATCACGCCCAAGCTACGGTAGCCCTCGTCACTGATCTCACTGCCGTTGTCGCTTATGTTTTCAAATTTGGTGCTGCTAGAGGTTTCATTGCTCAGAGTTCCATTGCTGTTTGGTGGGCTTATGCCCTCCGCTTGGGTTGTGCTTAAGCTTTCAAACTGCACGTGATTGGTCGTGGAAGACTCGGAACAATTCACTGGCAGAGATTTAGGTCCGCTCGACGAGTCTAGGGAATTCTGCTTCTTTCTCATGTCGATCAAGCGCCGTGGACTCGGGGACATCGAGCGACGTGTCAGGCTTGGCGTGGCAATTTGTGATGGTGGATGGAGCTTCTCCTGAAAACATTAAACCAAGCCCCACATAGACATAAAGAACTAGGAATCCCTAGATTACACTTACATTGTCAGCATTGAGGTGATTCAATTGATTTAGATATTTCCGTTGCGGCGTAGGGCTACGACTGCGTGTCTTGCCGGCCGAGCCAGGTGACAGGCTATTCACACCGTTTGTCGGCGGGGACAGATTCGTCGAGCTGCTAAAGGCTGAAATTACCTTTCTTGCCGAAGGTGGTGATCTGAAAGAACAAACGCGAGGAAAATGGATTAAGTTTCAGCAGCTTCCTGTGGCGGTAAATGAAGTCATCAAGCCGATTCCTAATGCACGTCAGAAGAAATACCTATCACTGGACGGTGCAGCAGGGTTGCACTGGTTGCAATTTAAATTATCTACAGACCATTGGGTAACACAGCAAGAGCGGGCATATCTGTGGAGGCCTCGCCTTGAAATTTACAGCAGTGTTCTCGGGTTACGGACTCCTCTAGAACCAGACATTTGGGACACTTTGGACTTCCGCCCGTTCGAGACAGTAATCATAACAACTCCACAATCCTCGAAGGCACGTGCAGGAGTTTTCCTGCAACGAGTTTCCTAGTAAACAAACACCTAACTCAAGCACGTAGACAATACATTGTCGTAGCCAAGACGTTCCATGTACGTGACAAGCAATGACCGATCGGACAGTTCGTCGGCTGCTCGCGTAGAGCAAATGAATTTGCACCTCATTAGCATTTGTCGTTTAGTAGCCGCCGTCAGCATATTGCGTCTGGACCTCCATCGCCGCCCTGACAGTGTACACCAGCCTGTACAGCCTGTCACTGAGATTATAGGCAATTTCATAACTTAATTGGAATTGCTAATTATTATTATTTCACTTGCGTTCCATCTTAGTAGCGAGTCGCAAATAAATTATGATCTAATGCCTCGCGCGCTGCGGAGGCATTTATCAATCACTTCACGATCATAAATCAGTGGTTCTCAAATGACCAGGCGATCGATGCTACAACTGACGCACGGGCAGTGACGTTCAAAAATGGTGAAACACAACGCTAACGAGACAGACGGAGTAACCGCGTCAAACATCACATACGGTGAGACCCACAAGCATTTGTTTATCTAACTGCCTCTGCAGATAGTCCTTCTCGGGACCGGTTTTGAGTTCTATCAGCTGTCTATGGAACAAAGAAAAACGCTCCTTCTGTCGCGGAGGCAATTAATTGGGTTTAATCATATGCTGTGGGGGAGTCTAATGGCTTTGTCACCAGTGCTCTTAGAGGAGTTTTTTGCGTGACGAATGGCAGGGTGTTAATTATGACTCGATCAAGCATTGGAAACTTGCTCGCAGTGGACAACTTGTTTGCAACATAAGATTGTGGATTGTGTAATATGGTGAACGATTGTGAAGGTCGAGTTATCGTGGGGTTCACAGATTTGAAATCTCTGCGTGAGCTTGACAGATGCTTGCGCCGTTGACTTTTGACGGCCGTGCTGGTTAATTGTAATTGCTTGGTCGGATTAAAAGCGAATCTAATTGAGTGGTTATGAGTGTGCTACTTATGGTATTGCTGACTGGATATTAACCAGTTTTTGTATTTATTCGAAGCGCAATACCGTCTGATTGTAGTGTCAGGTCCCGAGAGGTGACCATCTGTTCCAATAGATGATGTCAAAGTGGTTGATTTTGAATTGGAGAGATTTTTCATGGTTTGGAAACGAGGTTTCTGTCTTTGGCAAGAGGATATGATCTTTGATGAAATATTAAAGTGTGAGATCTGCGAAAGCCACTTATGGAGTAAAATCGAATAGTATACGGCTAGCTAAAGTCTTGGTGGTTATAGTTAATCAGGCGACAAAATACAGCTAGGCAGCTGTAGGTCGCCAGGCGACAAAATGTAGCCAAGCAGCTCTAGCTCGAAAGACTACAAAATGAAGCCAAGTAGCAATAGCTTGCCCGGCGAGAAAATGTAGCCAGGCAGCTGTAGCTCGCCAGGCGACAAAATGTGGCTAGACAACTGTAGCTCGCCAGGCAACAAAATGTAGCCAAGCAGCTCTAGCTCGAAAGACTACAAAATGAAGCCAAGTAGCAATAGCTTGCCCGGCGAGAAAATGTAGCCAGGCAGCTGTAGCTCGCCAGGCGACAAAATGTGGCTAGACAGCTGTAGCTCGCCAGGCAACAAAATGTAGCTAGGCAGCTGTATCTCGCCAGGTGACAAAATGTAGCCAAGCAGCTCTAGCTCGAAAGACTACAAAATGAAGCCAAGTAGCTATAGCTCGTCAGGCGACAAAATGTAGCCAAGCAGTTATAGCTCGCCAGACGACAAAATAAAGCCAAGTAGCTATAGCTCGCCAGGCGACAAAATGTAGCCAGGCAGCTGTAGCTCGCCAGGCGACAAAATGTAGCTTGCCCGGCGAGAAAATGTAGCCAGCAGCTGTAGCTCGCCAGGCGACAAAATGTGGCTAGACAGCTGTACCTCGCCAGGCGACAAAATGTAGCCAAGTAGCTAGAGCTCGCCAGACGACAAAATGTGGTTAGACAGCTAGCTTGCCAGGCGACAAAATGAAGCCAAGTAGCTATAGCTCGCCAGGTGACAAAATGTAGCCAGGCAGCTGTAGCTCGCCAGGCGACAAAATGTGGCTAGACAGCTGTAGCTCGCCAGACAACAAAATGTAGCTAGGCAGCTGTAGCTCGCAAGGCGACAAAATGTAGCCAAGTAGCTAGAGCTCGCCAGACGACAAAATGTGGTTAGACAGCTAGCTTGCCAGGCGACAAAATGAAGCCAAGTAGCTATAGCTCGCCAGGTGACAAAATGTAGCCAGGCAGCTGTAGCTCGCCAGGTGACAAAATGTGGCTAGACAGCTGTAGCTCGCCAGTCAACAAAATGTAGCTAGGCAGCTGTATCTCGCCAGGTGACAAAATGTAGCCAAGCAGCTCTAGCTCGAAAGACTACAAAATGAAGCCAAGTAGCTATAGCTCGCCAGGCGACAAAATGTAGCCAAGCAGTAAAAGCTCGCCAGACGACAAAATAAAGCCTAATAGCTATAGCTCGCCAGGCGACAAAATGTAGCTAGGCAGCTGTACCTCGCCAGGCGACAAAATGTAGCCAAGTAGCTAGAGCTCGCCAGACGACAAAATGTGGTTAGACAGCTAGCTTGCCAGGCGACAAAATGAAGCCAAGTAGCTATAACTCGCCAGGTGACAAAATGTAGCCAGGCAGCTGTAGCTCGCCAGGCGACAAAATGTGGCTAGACAGCTGTAGCTCGCCAGGCACAAAATGTGGCTGGACAGCTGTAGCTCGCCAGGCAACAAAATGTAGCTAGGCAGCTGTATCTCGCCAGGTGACAAAATGTAGCCAAGCAGCTCTAGCTCGAAAGACTACAAAATGAAGCCAAGTAGCTATAGCTCGCCAGGCAACAAAATGTAGCTAGGCAGCTGTATCTCGCCAGGTGACAAAATGTAGCCAAGCAGCTATAGCTCGCCAGGCGACAAAATGTAGCTAGGCAGCTGTAGCTCGCCAGGCGACAAAATGTAGCCAAGTAGCTAGAGCTCGCCAGACGACAAAATGTCGTTAGACAGCTAGCTTGCCAGGCGACAAAATGAAGCCAAGTAGCTAGAGCTCGCCAGGTGACAAAATGTAGCTAGGCAGCTGTATCTCGCCAGGCGACAAAATGTAGCCAGGCAGTTGTAGCTCGCCAGGCGACAAAATGTAGCCAGGCAACTGTATCTCGCCATGCGACGGCCGAGAATATCGCCGCGGTCCGTGAAAGTGTACAGCAGAATCCGAGCCAGTCTATTCCTCGCAGTGCACAAGAACTCGGCTTTTCGCAGACTTCAACTTGGCGGATTTTACGTCGGGACTTGGGCCTACACCCGAACAAGATCTAATTGATCCAGGGGCTCAAAGTTTATGACCATAGACAACGCCGTTTATTGACTGACTGGGATTCGAAGCGATTCGGCTCCAATTTTGGCCGAAAAATCATTTTTAGCATTAAGGCGCATTTTTTGAAGAATGGCTGTATTAACAAGCAAAATTGCCGTAAATGAAACGACACAACCTCACACGAGGTTGACCAGGTGACAATGCATTCTCAAAAGTTATCGTTTGGTGTAGATTTTGGGCCGGCGGCGTCTTTGGTCCGTACTTTTTCGACAATGTCGTTGGTGAGGCGGTCACCGCCAATAACGAGCGAGTATGGCCCAAATTGAGCCATACGGACCTAGACGACATGTGGTTCCAGCAGCACGGCGCTACGTGCCACAGAGAGGGCGTCACGATTGACATTCTGCATAAACGATTTGAGGGTAAGCTTATCGCTCGCAGAGGTGAAGTGAATTGGCTACCAAAATCATACGATTGGACCCCACTAGACCTACTCGTGTAGGGTTTCCTGAAGTCGCAGGTCTATGCGAATAAACCACAATCGACCGATGCTCTTAAGGTGAACATAACACAGGCCATCGCTCAAATTCAGCCGGATCCATGCGGAAGGGTCATTAAAAATTGGACCACTCGGATCCAGACCACCGTAAGAAGCCAAGGAGAGCATTTGAACGATGTCATATTCCATATACAATGGCATATATGGGCCTTTCAAATAAAAAAAAAATATTTGTTAATACCTCACACGCAGCTTGTTTTATTCGATTTCAACATCTACCCGCCCTTATTGAAAAACCCTTTCAATATATTTTACCAGGCGACAATAGCAGGTACCTAAGCTGCTCGCGTCTCCCTGAAAATTATTTTAAGAGTAAATGAACCCATTACCTTTCAAATATCACTTGTGCCTTATGCAGCTCAATGCCATTTGTTCCTGTGCTCGTTCTCGGTATCAACCTGGCGGCAACCGACGATCGATGCTGTGCCTTACAACGACACGGATCGTGCTTGTCCAAATAGTGTGACAATGTGTCCCAACCACCGCCGACTCTCACCATCACATGCGATCGTAGAATCTGTAAAGAAACAGAACATAGAATACATCCATAAGTAAGGTATCTAAATCAAGTTCATCTGAGTATCGAGGGATCTAACCAGACTGCACGATGCATAATTAATTCATATCTCCGGCTAGCTGGTTAGCTGGCGCCCGGGATTTCCCTGCGGGCATGTCTACATGCATGATAGCTTGTGGCTTTTGAAATATCTAGCAGAGACACTTCGGTATGAACCATTTATCACCTGACTAATTGACGGTAATTTTAGCGAATTGCCACTCATGGAAATTACTAGCTACACCTTATGGTTGAGGCATAAATACTCTTAAATGACATGAGTATATGCCCAGCTCCGTACGCACGTCTTACGCAACATATCACAACTGATCTTGCCTGAGACGCATTCAAATGACATTCAAAAGGCATTCAACAAAGAAAAGGGGACGCTGCACAAAAAGGAGTAAGATAAGCCGCGTCGACCAGCGATCAACCGCTTGAGCAACAACTCATCACCAAAAACGCGACCAAATTGAGACATCCACCACGACCATGATCGCCAACCAGACATCGTCGATGTCGCAAGCTCGACAACGACAGAATCAATAATGACATCTGTCACGTATTCAATTAATTAACCGCGCCGTAGGTATCTACGAGTACCACTCCGATACAAATTATGTCAAATACAATTTGTCGGTCTTGTTGCTTTTTCGTCATCGCATCAACCGATCAGCCCCAACAAGCGACATGTGAAACTGACACGACCCGCGGCAGGTAGAGGTAGAGATTCGATTTCTTGCCTCGATGCTGATTTTGATTTCTCATCTTTCGATGCAAGTTTGCAGGGCTTCAGAGCGGCGCCACATTGATCCCATTTATCTGTTAAGTGTTTTGACATCACCAGCTGCGAGGGTGGCAAGGGGTTGCTGGATGACGAGAGTGAAAGTTGTCCGCTTGCAGTAACAAATGACCAAACTAATGGCAACAGAAACAAATGTGTGTCTCTCCTTCTAATGGAATGCTATTGCAACAGCAGCGATGGTTAAATGACACCGATCACCCAATTTGGACGGCCGAGGGGCACATCCGTGGTGCAACATGAGCCATGACAGCAAAAGAGATTTGTCCGGCCAACATGCGTGCTCCTTTTCCACTCTTGACTATAGTCATGGACATATGTAGGTACTGTTGATGACGGTAATGACGACCAATTGCGTTGGGTTATTTATGTGCGAGTTGCCTGGAGTGGACAGTTGTTAGGAGTCGAAACGGACTATGGCACGACAACGACGACGACGAGTACAATCGCGATGACAACAACGACGACGATGATGATGATGGTGATGTTGATGTGGAACTGACTGAATGGCGATTCGAGACTTGGTCATAAGGCGCTTGTAGTTAGGAGTTTTCTTTTTTGGTGAATTGATTCGCGACCAGATAGATGTCCAATCAAGTAATCCCGCACGAATGGCGTTGTGGGGTATTATGAGCTGTCGTATGTCTGGGTAAGGTCTGATGGAACGATCGTGGCTTGTGAGTTAATTTTTCGATCGTGCACTATGGGTGGCATAGTTAGGAGCGCGAAAAAGGTTTTCTGCCTCATGCTTGCTTGGATGAGTGATATTGAGGGCAATTTGATCACTTGCCGGAGATTTTCCCTAGAAGTTCATGGCGCAAAGACCGATCAAAGACCAGTAGTGGAACAAAGAAGATTTGGTCAACATAGTAGTGCGCGTGGGTCACAAGGCGATCAACAGACTTTGCTCATTTTCAGTTGTTACCGGGTTTACTGCATGTCATTTCAGCACTAAAAAGGTAAGATATAGCTTGACGTAGTGAACAAAGATTGATGACTGTAGGAGTGAAAAAAGGCACCTGCCATAGAGCTCGTCGAGCACAAACATTTCGGGAACAGTATATGACTTAACGTTTGCTTAATGTTAGTCTAGAGCCAGATTTATTGATGGACCCCTCGTAGACACCGAGCATAAGTAGTGTCTTTCTCCAGACATAGTCAGAGTCACCTAAAATTTATAGGCCCATTGTTCCCTAAGCCTTTTGCCAACATTGTCATGGTTTCTCTTCTACCACTGACACATCATAAACCACCTACCGACAGACGAAGGAAACTTTAACCTTCTTCAATTCTTATCCGCCAATGCCATCTGACTCTCCAATTAACGGCTACCCATGTCATGTGCATGCGGTTCCATAGCATGGATTCGCGTCCCGAATGTCCAATAAAAAACCAATAAATCTCCGCGTACTTAGCGTCAATTAAATCATCTAATCGAACATAATTTATATTGCTACGTCGCATGGAGCTGCCCGGGAGGTTTAGTTGTTTTTCCAGCAAATTGACGTTTTCGGAATGCCGTCAGGAATGCCATACATGACAGTGAATCATGTCTGTGGTGGAGGTTCAGAAAAGTGAAACCAAACTCTTGTTGCAAATGCCGATGAGAGTGATGTGATGATGGACGTTTTAAGGTTACTGATAGATAGCTTAAAACCTCAAGCCTTTCTCCCTTCTAGGAGCAGGACAATGGCGATGTGTGTAGCCTTGAATTACAAAGTGTACCCGCCATGACATGTTAGGCATTCACATCTCGAACCCATTCTCTTGCTGAGCCAATAAATCAGTCACTCATAACTCTAATACGCGACACCCACACTCGGCTCACAAGTACACCGAGTAAGCTGTACGTGAAAACATCTCAACGCATTTCGTGTTGCGTTCACGTCCCGATCGAACAAAAGTTGGCCTCAATTCGTTCCATTGCAAGTCGACGTTGACAGTTGTCGTGTGCAATTAATAAGAGGAAAAAAAGGGGAAAATCGGTCTCTCTTAGTCTCCCGATGGAATAGGCTAGATTACAGATTGAAATTTGAAAGATTCAAGTTGGAGATAGGTCCGGACCGTATGGTTTGGACGGTGCCAAGGACAGATTGGCTGCTGTACTGATCGACCTGTGTGTGCGAAATACACGCCCGCTATTTGATAAATTGCATTTTAATCTACAGCTGGGATCGTTGATAGTAAATTGATGGCGTATGGCAGCAGCTGGCTATGGAATTTGCCTGTCCAATGAGAACGGTAAGGAACCAGTTGATGGAGGTATTCGGTGAGTGGGATCAGGGATTTGGTGTGACTGTTTAGAGCTCGTGAGAAGACTTTTGAAGAATGAAATGAAACGTTGACAGGCTTACCCGATAAGATTAACCGGGAATAGGCTGGGAATCGCATTGCCTAGGTTTAATGACTGCAAATATTTTTTGACCTCGGCGTTTCCAAGTTAGATGGTAATAAAGCTGGCTGAAAGCAGGTATCATCTGATAGTCTTATTGGATATTATATTTTCCTCTTTAGCGCCCATACGTATGAGAACCCGCCATTCTCCGATAGATTTAGAATTTAGAAAAATTTGAAGATCTAGAATTGGAGCTACTCGTGGAGCAAGATTCATGTCAAACGCAACAATAAATTGCAGAAGGGGAAGAAATAAGGAGGGCGCCGCGGCTATGAATTAATATCGGCGGCTAAGCCAAAAATCAGTGCATCGTCTTATGCTATGAAATTTATAGGACCAGCTCAACTTGGTATATTAAAAATTGTTGTTAAAAGCTCGCAACCGAACAAAGCTATCGCATTTGAGCCGAGTCTTGAAGGAAAAAGGCCGCAATACAGGCAAAGAAGCGACAAAATGATTTTACACAGGATTAGCATGTTTGGGTCGCTAGAACCTACCTGGAAACACTGAAATCGGAAGTCAAAAACCATCTGCCGTATGTTCCGGACATTACCCCATCCGACTACCACCCCTGTTTTTTTTTTCTTTTTTTATAATTCGTGCAGGTTCAAGAGTGTGCGCTCTTGTTTATCACACAACCTGGACTGGTTGCAGATGGTTTGTGTCGAAGATATTCGTTCACTACTCTCCTGGGGTGGTTGTCCGAGATAACATTTGAGATATTCGACTGAATTTGCGTTGGTTGTAGTTCACAGTAACTTCCAGTCGATGACGCATGGTTTTGCTAAGCAGAAATTCCGATCTTTCGAAGAAGCTAAAATTTTGGTAACCTCAAAAGATGTTCCATTTTTCCAACACGGAAGTCATATTTCATCAGAAAGAGGTGAAAAAGTTGTGGCTAGCGATGGACAATACTTTCAAGAAACAAAGTTAAAATTTTTTAAAAAGAGCAGCGAATTCTTAAAGGTGTTAAAAACTACAAGATCCATGGCTACGACTTGAGCTCCAGGCGAAGCTTTAAGTTTATTGAATTTTGATGGATGTAGTCACAGGAAATATGTTCAAAACGTAATGGGAATTTTATGATTTTGCGGGTTGCAGAAGAATGGAAGTGATGTTTCGATGAATTGCTTAATGTGAAGGGTGTTTTTTTTAGGGGTTTGATTTTTAACCTGACAACAGTATTTCTACAGGTTGTCAATTTGACAGTTGAAAGTTGATTTGTGGTGAGTACGTTTTGCCATTTTACGATGAATAGATTAATGCCAGAGCAATGCATGCAAATTGTGAAAACTTATTTTGGAAACCATGGTTCGCTTCGTTCACAGCAATTGGAGATATGCAAATCCACTTTGTGGAGGATTTTACAGAAAGATCTTGGCTTTAAAGCTTGTAAGACCCACCTTATGAAAAGTTGAAACTGCGTGCCTATTATACACACGGTGAATGGGTCCAAAACATGCTTCAGCTTGATCCTCATTTTCAATGCAAAATGTTGTTTTCCGATGAGGCCCAATTTGGAGTGGAAAAAAATCATATGTCTTTGTCGAGACGCCCTCACAACCATTAAAACTCACTGTTTAAAGTGCCTTATGGGCTGGCCGATGACTTGGCCCATATGTCTTTAAGGACGATGCCGGCCAAAATGTTAACGCCATTGGAGAGCACTATAGAGACATTTACTGGGCGCATAATTTCGCATAATGGACCTTTCATGATCCTGAGATCTCACATCTTTCAATTGTGTAAAACCACTAATCTATGCCGATAAACAAGAGAAGTTGGTCGATTTGTCAGTATTCGATGTGATATTGCTGATATTCGGCACCAGTTGCTCGATAAAGTTGTTGGAAATTGGGCTTTGCGATTGCGCTTTATTCGAACTAGCTGTGGCACACATGTGCCCGAAGTTATATTTAGGCACTAATGGCATAAAATTATCTATTAAATGAAGCTAACATCATAGACATTAACACTAGCTTCAAGTGTTTTATATCTTATTGAATTTGCTTAGCTCTAAAATAAACACCCTTTACAAGGAGAGCATTGGAAAACGTTGTTATCCACACAGCATAAATTTTGTCCAGGAAGTAAAGGAAGCAATTCATCGACAAGGCATCGGAATTAATGGAATATGCTGAAGACAAATCAACAGGAAAGTTACATGGGTTCATCACAATTACATGGAACAATGAATCTAACTTCGGGGAATGAAAAACTAGGTCATCATTCCCGTACTTAAAGCAGGTGACCGAACACAATGCAGACATTTTCTTCTTTTTCTTCTCGGGCGCTTCAGCCTCAACAAACATGCGCCTCCAGCTAGCTCGATCTTTCGCTAGCCTTTTCCAACGCCACACACCCAGTTGGTTGAGGTCCCGTTCTACCTGTGTGCGCCACCTGTGTGTGCGGTGGAGCCGTCGTCTGTTTCTTCGTCCCTCGGGATTTGATTCAAAGTCTTTCCGTGCTGGAGCTGCGAGATCCATTCGCTCTACATGGCCCAGATATGTTAGGCGGTGAATCCGTAGACGGCTGACTAGACTCATGTCGCTGTACAACCCGTACAATTCGTGGTTTAATCTTCTCTTTCATCCCCAGTCTGCGTTTATAGGCCCGAGAATCGCACGCAAAATATTTCTCTCGAATCGGCCAAGAACTTCCGCATCTCCTTTTGACGGGGTCCCTGCTTCTGCGTCGTACGGAGACAGGTGACGAGCCGGGATGATAAGGGTCTTGTATAGAACCAACTTGATCGCACGGGAGAGGGCTCTATTACTCAATTGCCTCCTGAGCCCAAAGAAACATCGATTGGCAAGATCGATTCCGTGTTTGATTTCGTTGTTCCAGGTCACTCTGGAGCCAAGGTAGACGAAGTCTTTAACTATCTCCAACTTCTATCTGCCAATACATAACTTCTGGCCAAGACAACAGTGGTAAGCGTTATTTGATGACATCATACATTTACTTTTGCCCTCTAATTGCCAAACCAAACGAAGGCGGCGAACCTTCGGCTTAAGACTCTATTCCAGTTCGACTTGAGTTTCAATATGGCAGTCTCAACCTCCTGGAGGTTTAGGGGGACACAATTCTTTGCGATGTTTGTCATTAAGAAATGTATCATTCTGCCTGACAGCGGTATATTGACTAGCATCGGCGTTATACAGTCTGCAGAAGTGGTTTTCCCATATTTTCAACATTGAGGGCGACTCTACAGGCTTTCGATCCAGCTTTATAACTTTGGCATGTTCGCTTTATCTGCTGATAAAACTTTTGAACGTCGCCCAAAAATTACCGCTGAATATCACTGCTATCAAGTGTTTACAAGGTGTTGTCAAATGTTCTCTCAAAGAAACTGATATCATACGCTAAGAAAATAAGAGGAGACTACCAGATGGCTTCGGAAAGAACCGCTCGACGAGTGACCAGATCTGGAGTGGATTACGCTGACGATCTGGACTTTCTGGGAGGAAGTAAACGAACAGAAAACCAAATATATGGTCACTGGCTGCTCACGGGAATTGGGAATCTTTCAGTCCATAAAGTGGCGAAAATTGCATCTCAGCTTACAGCCTTACAAGATCAATGTAACTCAAGAATTTAAGCCTGTAGATCATCTGAAGAGCTGAGATAATGGGCTCTACAAAGGCTTGAAGAAAAGCCGGCATTTCATCGAAGAAACATCTTCTGCGATGAGGCTCATTGTAGGCTTAATGGCTTTTTCGATAAGCAAAATATGCGGCATTGGACAGCAACAGGTCAACTTCAAGGGAATCTAGTGTGTTCACAAAAGGTGACCGCGTTGTGTGTATTTCATGGTGTGATTGGACCGTATTTTTCCGTCGATGAAAATTATCGCCACCGCGATCATACCGTATTGGAAGACTATGTTTTGCCCAGAATTGAATGGATTTGACATCAGTGACATATAGTTCCAACAATATTGCGTCGCATATCCCACAGCTGGTCAAATGATTGATTCGGTGCAGTAAAAATGGTCTGGTCGGATAGTCATCTCGTTCATGTGATTAAGCTGTGTTGGTATTTTTCATGGACTCACGTTAAGTTGTTGGTTTATAACAAGGAGCTCGATTTAAGTTCGACTTAATATCAACTGCGAAATTGCCAACATTTTGGCCCATATGTATGGAAAAAGGGTGGAAAATTAGCATCAAAAATCGATCGCTACAAACATGATCTTGATGATCAATATGGGCGAGATTGAACTCTACACTTTAATACGTTAACATGTGTTCTTCATTTGGAAGAGATTTGCCCGATATCTAAATAATTCTGTGATTTATTTAAATAAATAAATTGTTATGTCCTTATTGATAAGGACATTGTAGGATCGGGAACAGGGTTTGGTAACCAAATGGTTCAAAACATTTGCATAGAAGTTTAGAAAAATTAAGAAATGCTAAATATCTGAGTGTTACCATGTGCCGGCCTTTACCTTAAATAGCCGTCATTCCACAAGCATATATAGAACTGGTTTCGAAACCGAGAATTCCTGTTATTTTTTTAACACAAGTCGGAGTTATATCGAACATTTTCTTAATCCGTTCTCCTTGAAATCAGTCAGTTCGCAAGAATATATTTAAACGACAACCTTAGCTCCCACAAGTCAGTAGTAGCTCAGGGTTTAGCTGTGAGTTGATCTCAAGTCAATGAGCTTAAGCCACAAATACTCATTTCTTGTCACTCCATTATATTCGTGTTCCAGTCAACATCATGTGACACCAGCAACAAAATAAAAAAAGTATTCACAATCTGCAAGCCAGAACACACAGAGTATGTTCAATCAGCACAACCACCTCTAGCCACCTTGGGCACCTCTAGTTCATCGAGCACCACCGTGCTCCTCCACCATCTCTAAACCTCCACAATGACCATCTAAATTGAATAAACTAGATACATACCCGAACAAATATCAGCACTTTAGTGTCTCCAATCCGGTATTTACCCTCCGACACACGGACCATGGGGAATTGTGACGGACATGTACATTTCTCGACAAGATCTCGTACCTGAAACGAAGCACAAACAAACGAAACAGTTAATGAAAAGTCAACTTGAAAAACATACAGATCGTGGTTAAAAGTAATTGGACATTTGTAGATCATGTTAACTGCCGTCTAATTAGCACATTTACTCGAGGACCCCTAACGTCGTATTGTTCGCAAAGCGTGTCAACACACGACCTCACCACTGGAGTTTGAGTTTGCCATACAAACATTCGTAGGAATGTCACAGGTGGAGTGGTTTCTCACGCGAAAAAATATTATAAATTATGCCACCAGACATCAATCATTACGTGCAAATCTCACACGGAAGTTCCATCGAACGAGCAGCCGCCAAAGGCTCCGGGTCACGTCCATTAAGACATCATTAGCCGCTTTCAACAAACAGATTACGTCCATTCAGTAATCCCTCCAAACGTCAAATCAAATTAATCATAACCACACGGCACGCAGAAACCATAGAAAACAAAATGTTACCGGACGCTTACAGCGACCAATCGATCCACCACTCCCACAAGTCAAACGCATCAGCGATTATATCAAAACTCGCCGAGCACAAAGCCGACCATATCGCGCAAATTAATATCTAATTGATATAACTTGTATGCACTCAAGTCTACACTTTCAATTTTTCCAAGCCATCCATCGATCAGTGAAGAAAAAACACTTTACCAGTAATCTTTTCAATTAAAGCCGATCACGGTCGTCGAGCAGGAAAGCACCGAGCCGACCAATCCTAACATATTGACCCAACAAATCTCTTCAACAAATTGCACTTCCTGATCCCGGCCGAAAAGCCAAAGCTGATTGCCAAACAGCAAACGGCAGCAACAGTCGAACAAAGTAAACAGCAACAATTATTCGTCGATCTATCATCATTTCCAATAGCCGCCACTTCCACAGCCACGATCACTGCAGTCGGAGCAAGAAGCGCGTCGGATTCGATGGTCGTAGCGATTTGACCTCTCCCCCAGCAATGTGGATGGCCACGTCTGAAGGCCATTAATCAAC
Source organism: Merodon equestris (assembly GCA_958301585.1). NCBI lineage: Eukaryota > Metazoa > Arthropoda > Insecta > Diptera > Syrphidae > Merodon > Merodon equestris. Next base: position 121,133,591 of record OY284415.1, read on the forward strand.
GGCAATCTCTCGCGAGTCGACTTCCTTTCCAGCGGCATGCGAGTGACTCTTGCCCCATTGTTTGCATTCTACAAATTATCCTACGAACGCGCACACACCAATTACCCGCACCAGTGCCATCTATGCACCTCACCGGCCGGTGGACGTAGTCATGCATGCGCATCGGTGTGCCATTAATCAAAACAACAAACCATGATACCGATCAGGTGGCATTGTGTATACAGACGCTCATGTGCACTGCCTAGGCTCGATCTAGGGATGGAGTGTATGACGATCACTGTCGTCTTGTTGGTTTCTTTTGCTCTGATGCGATTGTTCTGACGATATGTCGTTCGGGATGACAGACTGTTTACACGATCCGTTGAAGCTATTCAATCAGTGATCGCGAGACCAAAATGACTACGATGTATTCAACAAGTTCGATGATGCCTCTGACGCGCGGGACGTCAGATTGATCGTGGGAATATCTCTTAATCGAACACGGATGCATGCATAATGGACGCACGATGCTGCACGATGTCAGCACGATGCTGATAGAAAGTTTCCTCCATTGAAATTCAAATCCCTCGACATTGGTGCGGAGTCGAAGCTGAGACGATGCTCTGCGAGCAATTAACGAGCAAGACAATTGTGATTCCTGTGACCAATTCGTGGCATGTTCCTACCGTAGCAACGCGACTACAGGCACATGCCTTTGTTGAAATCGTGATTTGACACCGTTTCAATTTAACCCAGAAAATTATGTTCGGGACGTCAACCGAGCAGATTAGGATCGAGCTCGATCGGGTTAATTACAAGGTTTTAATGTCTCTCTACACGCTAAAGTAGTGTTGATGGGCTACTTGTTTGGCACGATGTGTGGAGTTCTGTGTCAATCTACGTCCGTCTGCCACAAGGAAGACCATACTCCTCTGTCGATCACTTTTACTTTTCCGTTCTCTCGAACAATAGCGTTTTACGATTATCGTTACTGTACACGATACAGCGACAACCCATCAACGATGTTGTACGCTGATTGATTTACCAAACATGGCATGCTTCCGTCACTTGTTTTGCTCCTCCGTTTCCCTCGTGATCGTACTGACAACGATGGGATATCGGCAGTAACAATCCGTTCAGCTGCAGGCAGATCATTAATTCGTAGTAGCAGGCTAAATTCGATTTTTGGCTTGACCTGTCCGGCATCATACCACGTCCCTGTACTCACATACTTTATGGACCGCTAATAAATGGAAGTTTATTGCCGAGGACGTGGTGAAATATCTACTTTCGGCGTGAGACAGGCATTTTACTTTGGAAAATATGACGCTGCGATTTTCTTTTCCATCCAACAGCCATCAAGTAAGCGTTGCTGCTGTTGCAACGGTGCTTGATGATGATCGTCGATATAATGTTCTGTGATGGCCGATGGTGCTCGATTGCTTGCTCTCTGCGACGTTCGGTGACGCTTGGTGATGATTATCGTTATTATCACATTTTCACTTTTGTTCGAATGGAGCTTATACAGACAAGCGGTTATCAAGTAAAATGCTGGTCGGAATGAATGGCGTTGATGGCTATAGTTGTCTAACCGCCGATGGTATGAAGCACGGACAACTGGAAGGATGGATTTATGGTCGTGATAGCATTTGTGGAATTCAGCGGAGCTAAATCACTGGCAATCGACTGTGGATGGAGGGCACAAGAGGTGGTTTTTGGAGTGTGATTGCTTGCGCGACGGATGGCAATGGTGGCGCTTAGCAGGTCCTTGGGAAAGATGTAAAATGCATATCATTGCGAAATTGCATCCGATAAAAAGGAAATAAAGCAGATAAGGTGTGGTGATCATGCAATTTCTTGGTCGAATGGAACATTTGGGCTACTCTCATGTATCCTTTAGGTGTTGCACAATTTGAGTGATTCATCAAGCCTATAAAGGGGTTTTATCATCTACTTGATCAAGGGTGATTGATTGTTGGACTATTTGTTCAATTTCATGAATGATCGTTGACTGAATGACTTTTTTTTTCCTGTTGGAAGCCGCTGCTATCTGTTGGAGCACTAAGACACAAATACTGGTCTATTGTACCTTACAGCATATGAAGAGCCGGAGCCAAGCTTCTTTTTATTCACTCATGTTGTGTGCGATTTGTTTTTTTCACACAACTTAATGCCGATTCCGAACGCCGAGAGCCGAGAAGTTTTTTCAAGGGGTGCAACGGGGGTTTCGCCAGTAACCCGCCGAGGAGAGAAGCTGCGAAATAATCATTCGATGGCGTTGGTGTTATTGGGATCCGAACTCGCTCATCTTGCATCAGCGGCCGACACACTACCCACTGCGCCACGGCGCTCTCTGACTGAATGATTGATTGGTTTATTTACTGATGATTGTTTGTTTTTTTGGCTGGATTACTGACTGATTGATTGTCTCACTGATCAATTTAATTAACGTATGAGATGAGTTTCTTAGCGTCGACAAGCGTTTCATGCAGTCACAAGTCTTTGCACCTAGCCTCTATCTATTTCGGCTCTGTTTCGGACCTCTCTGGAATGTAAGGCCCCTTAACAGACCACGTACAGTCGGCGAGCTGGGGAGGCTCTTGCTACATTGCAGACATTACCGCAGTTTAGGAAGTGCGATGATGAATAACTGCGACTTTTACTACGGCGATTGCTATCGAGTGGGAAGGCAGTGCTTATTTGGACGTGGATTTGTTGTTCGAGGCAGACTTAAGCGAAAAGTCTTAAGCTTTAAGCTTATAAGGGGGGGCCTCACAATCCGCATCAAGGCTAAATTCGACAACATTAGCCTGATTTGCGCCCTTGTCCCGACAGAGGATAAGGATGAAAACAGCAAGGCTTCTATGATCTCCGAGAAAGACCATATGATCAATGCCACGACGGTAGTTCTAGGACGTTTTAATGCATTGCTGGGAAAGGAAGAAGTTCTTGCTAGAGTCATCGGAAAACACAGTCTGCACGACAATACATTTGGAAACGGACTCAGGCTCAGTGACTTTGCCTCGGCCTTCGCCTCACCTCTCTGTGATGAGTATATGGTTCCCACAGCTCGGTGAAGCAGATGGATCACATTGCGATCGACGTCAGACACTCCTCCAGTATCCTCGATGTCCGAACCTTCCGAGAAGTCAACACAGACTCGGGATCATTTCCTTGTTGTAGCCAAGGTAAGAATACGGATATCGAAAAAAACAACGGAGTCGAGAAAGAACGCCACGGTTTGGTGTCGGAAAGCTACAATCGCAACTGATTGCTAGGAACTTTGCCGACCGAGTCTCTCCAAAACTCTCTGAAAGTTTGACGCCGTCTGCACTAACAATAGGAAGCGTTGTAAAAGAGCCATCAAAGAAGCAGCCACTGAGGTGCTGCGTTTTACGACACCACCCAGGAAATACCCGTAGTTTGATGACAAGTACAGAAAGGCCCACGCAGTCAAACAAGATGCCTACAAAGAATGCTGCATCGAACAATGAGTGCTGTTCATGAGCTTTACGAATAGAAAAAAAAGAGGGAAGGGAACCGGCTTCTCAAAAAGAAAAAGAGGGAGCATGAGAAGCAGGAGCAGGAATGAAGTCTACAATTATCCAATGAATATAAATTTCGGACCGAAGTCTACCGCGACGAAAATGGACAACTGGGAGTAGAGTCGCAGACGGTACTGAGAATTTGGAAGAATCATTTCTGCAAACTGTTAAACAGCAAGGAAGACCCAAATACCGCTGTCAGACAGAATCAGTCAATTTGACGTTAGACAAGGATTCCATCCCCCCTGACTTTGACGAGCCTAAGATAGCAATATCAAAGCTGAAGTCAAACAAAGCTGTTGGAGCGAAGTTCTGTCAGCGGAACTGTTTAAAGCAGCTGGGGATGATCTGGTTAGGCCCACGCACCAGCTCATCTGTAAGATATGGTCGGAGGAAAGCACGTCCGATTAGTGGAATCTCCTCGTCGTTTGCCCGACCCACAAAAAAGGAGACCCCTTTGATTGCGCCAATTATAGAGGGATCACGGTAACGAACTTACCGAGACAATCAACGTCATAAAAGGTTTTAGGCAATGCGTGGCTCTGTCATGCGATTTTCTTAACATCATACTTGAGAAGATCGTCCGAAACTCAGCACTAGAGGCACGATTTTTCTTAAGTCCGTTTAACTGCTGGCTTACGCGAATGATATTGACTTGATTAGTCGAACACAGCGAGCCATCAATGAGGCGTCTAAAATGGATCTGGCAATGAATAAGGGCAAAACGAAGTATGTACAAGGTGGCGCAAAATTAATCACCCTATCGATGTTATAATTTTTTATTTTTGCAAATGGCGTAGTACGTCAATCATATTTGACACTTGTGTACAAGACAGCTGCAGTATACAAACAGATAAGAAATGGAGCGCTATGCTCCTCAAGAGTGTGGAATGATTGTGTCGATTTCTTTGACCAATAATCAGTCGGTGGTGTTAGCACACCGTGAATTTTGACGTCGATTTCCTAATCGTGTCGCGTCAACTGGGCAAAAATTCCGGCACTTAGCAACTCGATTCGAACAGAATGGAATTAGAGAAGGCAGAGCGTGGCCGGACTGGTCGTTCGGAAGAGAATATCGCGGCTGTGGTTGCCTATGTCGCTGAGAACGAAGAAACATCAACCAGACGTCGGGCCACGCAATTGGGCATCACCAGACGGACCCTACAGTGAATTTTAGTGAAAGGCTTACACATGTTCCCATACAGAGTGCAAACAGTTAATGCCGAAAATCATCATGAGCGACGAGGCGCATTTCCACTTAAGCAGTTACGCAGAATCTTCGTTTCTGGGGCACATTACATCCATTCAAAGTAACTGTGTGGTGCGGCGTTCACGCGGGAGGAGTGATTGGGCCGTATTTTTTTGAGGCTACTATCGGCAATACGGTCACTGTTACTGGCGAACGTTACAGGGCCATGGTAAATGACTTCTTACTAGTAGAATTGGATGAGCGGGGCGTGGTGGTCGCGTAATCTCCCGTTTTGGCGATTTGGTAAGGCTAGTAAGATCACCCGATTTAACCAACCCACACTTCTTTCTTTGGGGTTACTTGAAGTCGCCGGTTTATGCCAACAAGCCTCAGACAATCGCAGCTCTTAAGGAGTATAATCGACAAGAATGCCAACGTTATCATAGAAAATCTTGCAGACAGTCATGGAAAATGCGATAAAGCGGGTTCAAATGTGTATAAACACTGGCCACAGACACTTCACGGATATCATCTTTTCCACTCAACAGAAAAAATTGTAAAGATCCAAGTAAAGATATCCATCACCAAAATAATTTTTTTTTTATTTAGTAAATAAGTAATTCAAAACCAAAATTGGATGATTAGTTTTGCGCCACCTTGTATACGCTGTCGTCAAGAAAGGACGCACAACATCGACGTCTCGGACAAGTGTCACAACGGGCAGCAAGAACTTCGAGGTAGTCAGGAACTTTCTCTACCTCGGATCCGCAGTAACTAATGCGAACAACTTCAATACCGAGATTAAACGAAGAATAATTCTAGCTCAAAAGGACCTCAACCAACTTGGTGTGCCTAAGTGGAGATGGCTGGTAAGAGATTGTGGTGGCTGGAGCCACTTGTTGGTTGAGGCACAGGTCCACGCATTACTGTAGGGATATGAAGAAGATTTATTGATCGATTTACTGACGACAGGTGATTGGTTGATTGAAAGATTGATTGAATGAATGAATGATGAGATTGATTGAGCCTTCTCACAGATTGCACATAGAATTTAACACAAATTCTATAAAAAAATTGTTAAAGTTTGCAGACTTTCTTCTCCAATACCGCTGGAAATAGAGAAAGCTTAGTGCCTGAATGGCTCTTCACATAAGTTTTTCCAATGAAACGTCTCCATGACATATCAGCGTTTATGCAGAAGGACATGGAATCTAACCAATCCATCTCCAATGACAATGAATAGATTCCATGACTCGTGCCTCATCTAAAGAGGTTAGACGTTTTTAAAGACCATAAACACATCCTTTCATTCATGCTTATTAAACCGAAAATACCGTCTGCACAAAGGTAGTTTAACAAGCCCCATGAGTGTAACAGTGAGTTAGGGACTTCCTCCTTGAATACCCCTTTCGAAACGGTGTCAAATCACGGTACGCATCAATTGTGATACTGAGTTGTTTACCTAACTTCGCCGACGACATCTATTAGTGTAATTCCACAACGTGATCAGCATCCACAATTTAGTTGCAAATTCACTACGTCTATTACCGCTACAAATTTCACCACATTCACCACAACCGCCTTATCACTCACCGAGATTGAAGCCTTCATTATCGTCATAAGCTCTTCCCGAATAACCAACGAGATCTTTCGGCCAAACCTACGAGTATGATTTCGTTACACAACCAAGTCGTATTGTAGATCTGTCCGAGAGGCCCACAAACACGTACATATGCAGAGTCAGGCAACAAAGAGATGTCTCCGAGGAAGGAATCGTGACTCGAATGGAATTGCGTAACATTCGTTTCTCGTTGACGTACAGCAAATGAAATGATAGACTTACTCGTAACTCGTACTCGTATGTGCGGCATGATCATATCCCGGGGGAGGATATGGGTTGATTCTTCATACGAATTATAGTCCTTGACCTAATCCTCAACCAATTGCGACATGCATGCATCCAATCACGTAGCTATAAACACCACACCTGGGGGTCCGTAACGAAAGATCAAACCGTGAAGCAGTGTAATTATCGACATTCGATCGTAGTATCCTTCCTTCCCCAAATCGGTTTCCTCCTCCGCCAAATTAAGTCATAGGAACTCCGGATATTTATTGATATTTGATTCTGAACTCGGCATGACTTTAAGTGCATAATTTAAATCGATTATAGCTGGGTATCATGCATCGGAATATTCGTGGCGATGGCGCAGGCGCAGTGCCCGACGGGTGGGATGAGAAACTTCAAGTTGCGAAGAGGAAAATCGTGAGATCCCCCCGAGGTACTGTTACCAATTTTGGGCGAGAAATCATCCGAGGCTACCATGGCTACCAAAACAAGCGAGATACTAAGAGACCGCCAAAAACGGAAACTCGTGCACAGATTTGTTTAGATCACATATCATCTGACATCTGACATGTATCCATGAAGTGCATATGGATGCTTGGTGCTGTGGTGCTGCGCTGTGCTCGGTAGCCGGAATCTGTTGTTGTTACGACTATCCATGGTGTATAAGGGAATTTCCCATCAAATAACTATAAATTATGGTGAATAATTGTGGCGATAAACTCTGTTACTTCTCACGGTGAGGCGCGCATGTCCATAACTCAAGCACTCAAGCTGCGTCTCGGCTTTGTGGTTCGGCTAGATGGTTGCTGTATAGTTCTGCATGCTGCAGCCACAGGGTGATAGACTGAGTGTATGCATGCAAGGATTTGTGGCGCTTTGGTGTTTTTGCTTTGTCGTGGCTCAGGGGAGGGCTCTGGGGTTGACGTTGATGTCGACTTTGATGCTGGATCAATTTGACTCGGTGCGACGTGAGTATGTAAGCTGTTGTTGAAGTTTGCAAAATGGCAGAAGATGTGCGACTGTGAGGTGATGGGTGTACGATCACAATATGGCTATAAGCCAGATTCTGATTGTTGGCATCATAACTACTTCCGTCGACTATTTTAGCTTTTTAGCAAATAAGTCGTGGTATAAACCTGTAGAAGGCCTTCATCATCGGCTTGGTTCAATAAAATATCGTTCAGATTGCCTCTATTTTCGATTTTCCAATTGATAAATTAATTAACGGCAAGACTGATTACTTATCAATTGATTGATTGATTGATTGACGGATTGATCAATCGATTGACCATTTAACTGTCAGATATGCATTTTCAATCTCATTTATGATTGCCCTTAAAATTTACTTGTAACAGAGTTAATGTTCTAGAATTTAGTATTTAAAAAACCGTCCGAGAGGGAAGTGTTGCGGAAACATTAGGCGCAATATCGTATTGGTCGGGCACTCATCGTGTGCACGTTATCGAAGCATTTATCAAGGCAGATTTCCATTACGGTATCATAGGTTTATAAAATGGACAAGGTAGGAACTTAATTCGTAAATGAGTACAGAAATTTGGAGCTACATGTTCCGTCATCAATCAGCCATCTTCGGGATCGAGCAGAACTTCAAGAACAGAAGGAAAAATAAGTGAAATTGCAGCCAGCTTTTGGAGATCAACAATAGCTATTACTGGTGATGCATGAGAAAACAGAGATTTTAGATTGAGGCTGCTGATCTTGTGACCTTTGCTTAAGCTAATGGGCCCCAAATAGCGCTCTTGTGAACCATGTGTGGGAGAATCGCAAATCCTCGTTTCGAGGAGTTTTACGACGATCGAAGATGGTGTCACGTTAAGACTTAGCGATGATAAGAAGACTGTGTCACTCAGTCACCGTTCTAATGAAACTGCCACCAAGATCCAAGTGAACAGTCTGGATTCAGGGTCAAACCGAGTTTTTAAGAGAAAGAAGCATTGCCCAGGGTGTACAAATCCAGGGCGTTCATCCCCATAATTTCGTTCCCAGCAACGAGACTTACCTTACTATTGATTACCTTCTTAATGTACTACGTGGTCGACTCGGACATGTCGGTGGGCGTGAGTTTCTGGAATGTCAAATTGCCGTCGAAACAGAAAATTTGGTATGACAAGAGTATCGTTGAGCTAAGGAGGCTGTGTATCAGAAGATGAATTTGAGATGGGCTAGAAACATCATACTCTTCATTGGGGACGGGATGGGTTCGAATACGGTGACTGCTTCGCGGATATACGAATTTAAAGGTCTACTGAGTTGGCAAAGTTCCCGCACATGGGCCTACTGAAGGTAGATAGGCATGAATTCTTTCTGCAGCTTTTGTATGATTTGAAGAAATCCAATAAAGGATTGTGCAGAAATCAAGCAGAAAGATGGAGCATCATACGTTGTGGTACAGAATAATGAGGAGTTGGCCAAGATCCGAGGAGCAGACGTAGATTCAATTTTGGGTGACGATAAGAAAATGAATTTGATATTTGTGTAGTTGGCTGGGCCTGTTTACGGGGGTTTTTGTGAAAGAACATCTAAACGACAACGATTGAGATAAAGCCTTAGAGGTACTCCGAGCAACGAACAGAGAAATTCTTCTGGTTGTTGAAATATAGACCAAGCGCACCACAGAGACGCCGCCCGAAAGGCTCTCACCGAGGTTCTGGCTTTCAATGAGGCTATAGATTAAATACCAATACCACTAGAGGAGTCAATCGATCCTCTTGTTGGTCCCTTACGAGCTTGGCAGCTAAGTTACCATAAAATAATCACCCAAGGTCTGACTGAAAAGGTGACCTGAATTCACGTCAACTGTGTGGATCAAATTCGTACCGTGAAAGTAGCTTTGGAAGCTGAGAAAGGCACTCGATTATAGGCACTATGCGGCGTATACGCAACATTTCAATTTTTTTTGTGCCTACTTCCTTACGGGCTTGGGCAGCTGAGTTACAAGGAAGGAATCAACGAAAATCTGACTGAAAATGTTAGATCTGAATTCACGTCAACTGTCTGCCTCAAATTCGAGTCGTGAAAGTAGCTCTAGAAGCCGAGAAATGCACCCGACCATAGGCACTAGGGAGCGTATACGCAACATTTTAAAATATTTTGTACCTACGGGCTTAGCAGCTAAGTTACCATGAAGGAATCACCCAGGATCTGACTGAAAAGGTTAGATCTGAATTCGCGCCAACTGTCTGCATCAAATTTGAATCGTGAAAGTAGCTCTGGAAGCCGGGAAAGGCACTCGATCATAGGCACTACGCGGCGTATACGTAACATTTTAAAATTGTTTGTACCTACTCCCTTACGGGCTTGGGCAGCAAAGTTGGCTTCAAGGAATCACCCAAAGGGCTGATCAGGTCTATCAGGGCTATCAAGTCTATCCTCTATGCTAAACGGGTTTTCAACTGGCGGGCGTAGATTTTGGCGGCCCGTGGCGGCCATGTTGTTTTTATGACATCATTCAGTTACTGATGACAAATGACCATGACAAGTTACACGATTCAAACAGCACGTTCAAATGAGTATTCATTAGTGCAAACGTGGACGCGTTCCGTTCATTTTACGGTGGACGTGGTGGCCCTTCATAGTCGACTCTTCAACGTTTGGTGGCCAAATTTAAGACGACCGGTTCGATAATATCAATCAGTCAATAAATCGCCGCGGTCCGAGAAAGTGAACAGCAGAACCCGAGGGAGTCGATTCCTCGTCGTGCACAAGCACTCAATTTTTCACAGACTCCAACTTGACGAATTTTGCGTCGGGATTTGAGCCTAAGCCCGTACAAGATCGAAGTCGTATTTTTTGAAAAATCCCCAAAGTGATGTGATAAAAAAAAAAATCAAAAATTGATAAATCCGCGACGTCGTTCATGGTCTCAATCTAAGATTTGTCATCAAAGTTTGCTGTAAAGTGCTTCAGGTGAGGCTCAAGAGTTGATTTTGGCGACGAATTGAGTTGGCTGGCTGGTTTCTAACGCTACCGCTGACAGCTGTGACGCGTTGGCGGGTGTGTTGGTATGGAGTTTGATCTATTTTCGATTTCCCGTTTTTATAATAAACTTGAATAACAAAAATGCGTCATTGCGTGGTAAACGACTCTTTGACTAAAATTGCTAATGACTGTACTTGACATCTATTAAAAAGATCAATAATTTTGTTTGCTCACTCTTTCGTTCGTTTATGTTAAAATCCAAAGAGTCATTGACTGCACTGAGGAGGGAAGGTCTTGGCTTTCACTGGAAATCTTGGTTTAGACGTTGTCTCCGTTACTGTAGTTGTGAATCGCTACTGACTTCATTTATCGACTCCTTACAACCTCCTATCGAATTCAATTGTCAACAGACGGTTGCTGCCACTCAGGGAAAATTTCATCGCGTGACCAAGTTATTCTAGAAATTTTAACAAAGCCTTTACTGGTCCACTTGATTTAGCGGTACACTTTCTCCACGTTGTCATCGGTTATAGACATGCTGAGCCGCCCGAGGCGCTCTTCTTCATAAAACGACAAATACTAATAAAACCCTGGACACCTCACCAATAAGGTACTTCATTTCCAGTTCAAACAATACCTGTTGCTCATAAAAATATTAATCGCCGACTAGGTCAGTCGTAAATGTAGCTGTGAAATATAAAAATATGAGACGCTCCCAAAAACCACTTAAAAATCATTCGACCAGCTTGGCCCAAAACATGATTCTCTATCTCACAACATCGTTCTGTCTGCCATCATCGTGTCACATAATAAAACTCCGCATTTCTGCAAATCGTATAACCAGTTCGACTAGAATATAAAAAAGCTTTTTATCAACTCATTGATCCTACAATACAATTTCAATAAAATATCACTCGTTCTCTAATCACCTAAACAAGTTTCATCCGTGAATTTGCATAAGCAACAGCAGACAGACGAAAATGATAAATTGCTGCACACATTTATCCGAGCGTCATTTCTCATTCGAGTGACCCAAACACATCCGTCAACATAGCCCAGCTCCATCGCTCATTCCGAAGTCATCGGGCAAATCTCACATTCATGGTGTAAACACACTGATCATGTCATCCATCGCAATTCCAGCGCATTAAGTCAAAGATCACAAATTATACGACAAAGTCGGATCATAAATTCCTCTAAAGTTACACTCGAAAGAGCAACAGTAGCAACAGTAGGCAGCCTTCATCAGACACCAGATATTCACAGTACATAGCGGCAATCGGTAGTGGTATGAGCATAGTTCGTATAGAATTGGTAGTCTGAGGAGTCAAAAGGTCCACATAATATCCAAATCATTTCGTACACGATGTAACGTTTAGTTGAAGCTCTCAGTATCTATGATTGTCCTACCGACGCGACTATCCGGAGGACCGATCGCTGCCGACTCTTGTCTTTCTGTTTGCACATTGCCAACGACAGAGTGTAAGCAAATGAGCTGAGACCTTAGACAAATGGCGTATTTGGATAGACGTTCGCGCGAGTAAATATTGCAGAAATGATGATGTGAGTTGAAATTTGAACGAGTAGCTGGTCGGTTGAGAGTGCTTATCGGATAACATCCTCAATGTCTTTCATTCGTATTCGTCTGGTGGGAATTTTTTCCAAGAACTGGGATTTCTAATCTATGATGTGCTGGAGTGGACGACGAGGTATGTGACGCAACGCATCACGGATTGGGTGGCTTGAGGCGGCTTCCTTTGAGCTGATGCTACATGATTTATTTTGTAGTCGGATTCAGATGCATTGTTAAAATGGCAAGATGACCTTTTCTTCGGGGATTGTGTAAGGATGGTCAGGAACATGGTTAAGAAACCTGTCAGAAGTCGTATATATATCAACCAAATGGATTAAAAATGAGAAATAAAGTTCATTTAGCGTGGAAACGACAGGAAGTTGCAGGACATTAGCCCCATAGCAGTTGGCTTCATAACACCAAAATTTGACTCTCATTACTATCACGGAAGGCTGAGAAGTAAAAATTACTGTGAATTATAATCGAATGCAAAAACAAAAAACTTCGACCGTAATGGAAAAGTAGACTTTACCATCGACTGAAACTCCTTCATTAATGATACCGAGAAAGCCAAAACCACGAGAAGATGTTTACGAATAAGCTCGCCTCAATCTCCAAAATCTCTAATCCAACATAATCAAGCCTTAGTCAAGAAAAGACTGCCCCTAAACCCATAACAACATTAAGAAATTTATAAATCAGTTGACCACCAACTGGCCATATTATGTATACAAACAACGATTAGCTAATTGCACCCCAACAGCGAACGCATATCCCTTCAAGCCATACGATTCCGTGTAAAATTGCATCCAATTAACCCTATCCTCTTGCGATTAACCAAACCAGGCGCCAATGCGACTCAACCGCAAATTTGTCGTCTTACAGCTCCACCGTCCACTACCGCAACGCACACTCCGTACGTATAACAACTCCGCAACTATTAATGACAACTTCAGACTGATAAATTGCCAAGTCGGACGCGGGCCACTCTCGCTTAAACAATTTAATTACCGCCACTTACCGATATTTCCTCGCAGAACGAGCAAAAAACCACACATCTCCAAGTCAACCGCATAAATTCACACAATTAATGTCATTGCCTGGTGGCAGAGATGCTAGCGCATTGAAACCATTAAAAAGGATTAACGCCGACTATAAATAACGTCATTGCCAATTGACCGGGCATGCGATATCCTTTAATTAACCACACTACCGCATTACACTTGATTCAAGCTCGAATGTCTTGCTCTATGAGTAAACACTGTCGTATCTGTATCTTCCTGCCAGGTGCTGTTTTGTACTTGTAAATTGCCGGCAATTAGTGTCTCAGGAGGAAGCAATAGTTGTGTGGCACGATGGTGATCGCGTTTCAGGTAATCATATGCAATCAAAGTAATGATTCGAGTTTAGCGGTTTTCGGCTTTAGTTGAATTCGAAATGAAATTGAAATTAATTCGCATGTCGATGAGGAAGATCGCCGATCATTGAGCGGCGATCACTGAAAAACGGTCACAATGGATGGCAATCAAATTTCTCAAGGAAACTCCTCGAGTACATCCCGGAGGGGAGGATAAACGAGCAAGAAGTGATATATGTATAATCGCCCGGTTTGGAGATTGGACGGGATCGGTTTTGAGTTCCCATAGGCTGATTGGCAACGATTGATGACCGATCGTAAAAGGTAATTATAATTATGGAAAGAAGATGGAGGAGGAGTCGGAGTAGGCGGTTTATGCAATAAGTTTCATTTTATTGATTTAAAATTTACAACTCAATCGAGGTGGTAGAAAAGAGGGCTTGCGGATTAGTAAGCAAATAAACAGTGAAACAGGCGGACACTTTAATGGACGCTGTGTCTTGACCAAAGGCGGCAGGAAGACAAATCGCTTTGTTGGACTCGTTACAATGTGGTGAATAGAAGTTGCGAGATTGATGGCTGTTTGAATGTTATCCGGGACGAAATAGGTTTCCAGAACGTGAGAAAGCCGGAAGATTATTGCTTAGAGTGTAATGAGAATTCTTAGGAATTGAATGGACAGTCTAGCCTTTGGTTGAAACACGATGGCAAGAGGGTGGAGCTAGCAGACCGCCTACTTGGCTGGTCATCACAAAACGACAAGGAATCCATGCACCATCGAGGCGACTCAGAAGGAAAACAAAAGGCCACACAGTTTCCCCGATGCCGTCAACACCACCACCGATCACATTTCTTCGCGCATCAACCCCAGGCAATTTCTCACAACAATATACCACTCGCCTCAATCTCCTGACATTTTGCTTTTGATATTAAATCTTCCCCGTAACAGCCCTAAGCACCAATTCAAGACCAATTCAAGGCGCACACAGTCGTGATCTTGCTCACATCCCAATCCAACTCAATTTTCTCGCCGGGAACTTTCTACTGTTTTTCTGCCTCATTTCTCACCACCAAACAAAAGCACAAACACGAAACACGAACCGAGCACAGCCCCAATGTGTGCGCGCGCGCGAAAACCTCCCATCGACTCAAGCGCCCTGCAAATAAACACTTCGCCCTAAGCTCTGCATGATTTGCATTACAACAAAAGAGTAAAAAGCAACAACTGATCTACTCTTTAATTAATACTCTTACTGGCGCTCGACGTCCTCGTCCTCGACTCTATCCAACAAAGCACTAGATTTGTTGCCATTTCTCCCCTTTGTTTACATTTTAAGTAAATCGTTGACGATCGACATATAACGCCTATGGGTGGGAGTCCGACAACACAACACAACCAGAAAAACTAGTGAAACCTATTCGGGAAACTAGGAAAACGTGACTCGCGATACGGTGCCGCAACGACGAGAGACCCAAGCCCAAGAAGCGAGCAGCTCTAGGGTGGCACAGACAATAATTAAACAATGTCTACTGTTTGATCATGCGAACATTGATCTACATTTCGCGTCATTGTTTTGCGGTTTAATCACAATTTGATTTTTATTTATAAATATAAGTGGAGGCTTGGGAAAAAATCGTGCCATGATTGATGCTAGTTGTTGTCGATCGAAATTTGCATATCGTCGCGTTCATAAATATTGACATGATCACCGATATGAGCGACAACTCTTGTCTTTTTTATAAAAAGATCCTCGACGATCATGGTGACCCTGAGCTCGAGCTTAACTAAAAAAAATTACGATCATGACATTTTAAAATCAGCAAGGCACACATAGAGAGGAAGTGGGGCTCGGCAAAGATATAAGAAACCGAGTCAGAAACGATCGTCAACGGTCAGAATTGATCTAACCGTCAAGCGGATAAATTTTCCCTAGAAATGGACAGAGCTTCGCTACAAAAGTTTTTGGAAATAAGTAGTTAGTGAATCCTTAGAAATGTCTTAATAACATGTTTCTCGGATCATCATACCGATAGATCAGACGATCCTCGTTATAAGGAAAGATACGTCTAATTTCTTGGGCAGCATAGACCTCGAAAGTACGGTAGCTAGGTTAAACACACAAGCTATTAAAAAGAGGAAGACAATAAGATGGAGGATTATAAAGAGATGTACAAGCCTTGGTTCGTTGAGACACTACTCTTAAAAACTAAAGAAAAATGTAGAGGTAAGGAGCTCTGTCTTCGAAATTCGATGGAAAAAAATCTATTTGAACACCGATCACCTAGGTCTTTTGAGCTTTAAATTCCATTTCTTAGACCGAAGATTTTCAAATATTAAGAAGCTCTATCTGGAATAGGTGGGACAGAACAGCGAAACGTGGGACTAACTCACTCATGACAGGGGGGCTTGACGAAAGGTGGTCAACGAGGGTTACAAATGGCCGGTAATAATAATAATAATAGGAAGCTAATCTGGAAAAATTGTCAACTTTGGAAGCGTCTTAAGCACATAGAGCAATCAACCAGATCACATCAAGCAACCTCAAAATATTGTGGTAACATGTCGGGGTCAATTCTGCATTTAATTATAATCAAATGCCACATTAATTACTGACGAGATGGAATCGATTCTTGATTTAAGAGTTCAATTGTTAAGACGACAACCTTGCAAAAGCAAAGCTTCCATAAGTAAGCCCGATATCACAGTCTGTCGTTCAAAGCAAAATTAAACATACCATGTTCAAAAAATAGAAGGAATTTTGTTATTTCACAATTTTGTAAGAGGAGCCATCATCGACTCAGATCATTGCCCGTTGCAGCCAAGGTGCCAATTCAGGAAATCAACGAAGTTGGAAAGATAACAATAAGGGAATGTCGGGCCTTTACATTTCTCCCTTAAGCTCTTATAAGACTCGATACAATGTGTATTAACCAAAGAACAGAAATGGACATGGTCAAAGCGTCCTCATGCTGCTTCTGGGGAGCTCCGTTTCAAGCTACAAGAAACCCCTGGTTTTATAGAGAGTACATACCGGCCCATGTAGACTGCTTGTAAACCCAACGACCAGAAAAAAAGGAGGAAGATAACGAAAGAACACGAGAAGTGGCAGATCTGAGAGATGAAGAAATGCCACTGTAGGAATGAAGGGTAAAATGAGCATGCCATAACTAAAAGCCAAAGGGGGCTTGCAGATAGGAACAGGGGCAACTTGAAGATGCTGAGAATATGGAACGGCTAAGTTCTGGGTCTCAAACTGCTGGCGAAGATGATGGGGATAAATAGGTCCATGCCCCATTGTAGAAAAAAGATTCTGCGGGCCATCTATGGTCATGTTGGTTTTAACGGAGAATGGAGGAGAATGCACAACCAAGAACTGTTCAGTGACATCGGCGTCTAAGATTTCTAGGCCATGGAAGGCATCGGGCCGAATAAAATTCAATTCCAAAGCCGAGGGACGACGCAGCAGATGACAATCGTATGTAGGACACATAAGAAGAAGGGGACGGCCGAAGAGGCCTGTAAGTTGAGGCCCGGTTTCAGTCTCACTCCCAATTGTAGCGCCATCTAAGTAGGCAAGAAAGAATTCGCTCGATTTTTTTTCACTGCTGTGTAAACGTGTCTGGCCTATTAAGCAGATATGTGTTTTCACTTTTGAAATAAAAGCCCAAATTTGTGGCGTCTCAATTTGTGGCTCTAGCTCTACTATGGCATACTGCACCTGCTCATTCTTGATAAACCATTATTAAAAAACAAAACTGCAACGATGTCCCGCGTCAATTGGTTGCCATGTCCCCTTAATAAAAAACGTTGCTCTGGATTCTCAAAATAAATTAAAACCCTTTAAAAACCAAAATTCTCGTAACTTTTTGAACCCAATCCGCACATATTGGGCTTCCAATCACATACAAATTTGACGCTGTTTATGGTACCCAAGTCCAGCGAGCACGAGGTAAACGCTCAATACGAAGTAAAAAGGAAAATATTTTTTTGCTCGTCGAGCACAAGTGGAATGACATCGTCAACGGGTCCAAGTCCACGTCAAACGGAAAGTAAAAGTTAATTATTATAAATTCGATAATATATCAATAAACTACATCATATGTCTCTCAGATCCGACGCGCAGAGTAAAAAGCATGTAAATAACTCGCAACGACCAATGGTCACGTCACCGTGCGCCGCGATATTTTTTTGTGCTCGTCATTCCCACTTCTGTCAACTAATAAATGTTAATTGACGCATTAAACGTCTAATGCCCGACGGGGCAAAAAAAAGGAAATTTTTAAATCAATTCACTTAAATGCAAATCGACAGATATCGACAGCATTTACACCATCGAGGTCTACTGGTCACCTGTATCGATGGCAGCTTCATCGATTTGCATATAACTCCAGACGCCACAACTAGTCTTGGTCACCGTAAGCCATCAGCTTAAGCCTAACCAGCCACTAAACAACTTATCTGTTAATTTTCCAACCGACATGACGTTTGTTTTTCCGAGATTTGCTAAACATCTTGCAGAACAAAAAGCCGATCAGACAGCCTTTACGACTAGCTTATGTTAGCTCAAGCACTTGTTTCGCTAAATAGAAAATCGTTTCTGTTTTTCTCTTCTCTATTTATATTTACATATGCACAAGTGTGCTATGGGCATGCCGGACTGAGCTATGGGTATGGCGTGGAGCTCTATAGAACAACATAAAGTAGCGATAGTGAAGGAGTGGCAGAAGTTTTATGACCGCTACGGAGAAGTCGTAAAAAATTTCTACAATGATTTGTCTTAAGTGATAAATGGGCGATTAGTTCACACTGGCAGTCGCGTGAATGGCAATTGTTCGGAACATTAACTTCTCCGAACGTGAGTATATTTCATTGGATCATTCGCATAACACAGGCTTGGCATGTACAGTATTTATTGACTTACCATTTCGTCGAGGCTCTTTAAGTCGTTGGTGACAATCTGTGGTTGTGGCCCGTAGACCAATGTGGGTCCCTGGTCATCTTCGTCCTCCTCGGAATCGGAATCGAACATTTCCGTTTCGGTTGCCATGTTATTCGTATCACATCCGATGTTCTCTGTCTGAGTGCCGCAGCCAATACCGTTGGCTTTGTTGTCTGCAGCTATTTCGCGGTCGATTTGTCGTTCCATCTGGACCAACATTGGAGCGAGCATTCCTGTGATGACGAAGAAGAATTAGTTTTTGTTGGTATAGAGGTTTGAAGAGGACTTACCGAATTTCGCTCCTCGTCGAGCTACTTCCAAAAGGCATAGTATCACATGTTTTTCGTTTTTCCTCATAATTAGGTCGTCAGTTTCGAATAATAGGCACTCGAATATTTTAAGGCTTTTTCTGCAAGGAGAGGAAGAAATAGAGTGGTTAGGACGCGTATTTCCTTTTGTAATGGGGTTATTGAGCTAAAAATTCGAAGTCGGGCGGGTCTTTGTCTATCGTCTATGCAGCAGCAATGTTTAGCTACCACTCTCTAAAAGGGAGATATTGAGGAGTCTATCGAGTCTTAACATTTATGATATAAGAAAGTCCATATGTCTATATCCCTATTGCACTTCACGAGGGTAACAAACCACCACCGGTAGGCTGAGTCAAAAAATCAATTATTCGAACGCAAATTTTCGAAATTGGAAGTGAAAATATTTCCGGGGCTTTTGATCGTGATCTCCGACACGATCCGTCAACAACTGCTTCCGATATGTTTATATTTGCCACTGATCATGCTGATCGATCGTGAGTGATCGGAACTTAACTGAGCTTTGGGTTGAAGGCTGTTTGCAAGCGTGCTCGCCCGGTTTATAGGGTTATTTATAAATTGCTCAACGATCAAAACTTTATTGGCCATTATTATTTCATTTAGTGACAGGAAGTGAATGAACCACGTTTTGTCTAGATAAGTAAGTTTTTAATGTAAAGTTTAAATGTAAAGGTTTGACTGCCTTAGGGGGGCAATTCGAAGGAGATCGCTGAGGGCAGGATGGTAAGGGTAACATAGAGGCAAAAGACTCGATATTCCCATCTTTACGCGGTCTCTCATGAGTGTTTAGTATTCCCAGTGGAGATCGGGGAGGTCCCTTTGTAAGCTTATCGGGGGAAGTAAGCGTGAGGGCGGGATGACCAAGGTTACTTCGGATATTTTCTTTGAAACCACCAATAGTCTGTAATTTCTCTGGCTTCGAAAAACTAAGAAGAAAGAAGTCTGGAGTGGTCAAAAAGATCGATCTTCCTGACTGATTCAAATCGTTAAAACGAGACAAAAGTCGATTCGGACACACATTCTTCAATGTCGCGCGCCTGTGTAAGTACTACAAGTCCTCTAGTCGAGTCCCAATTCATCAATTTGCGGAAGTATAAACTCATCATGATTCTGTTTCGCTCACCAGTCACAATAGGCGTGGTACTCGGATCTTCAGCTATAGCGGGGATATTCTTGTCTAAACGAACACTACAAAGGCTTCCGGCACCTCTTCTGTGACGTTTTGTTCTAGTCCCTTGGAGGAGAGCGGCTAAACAACTTGGTGTTTCACATAGAATAGTGCGCCAAAATCACTGAAGAATTATGTATCTCCGATCATGATGATTATATCATAGCATTCCATGGCTCGTTGACCTGTATTCTGCGTCTGTTTACCTCATAAGCTTTAGCATCTTCCAATAGGGTAATATATTTTTGTCCACCTTGAAATTGGTTAACAACTTACTACTGCAAAATATCTTGAGCTTAGACTGGTAAGAAGCAATATAGCCCGCTCGTTGATCTTCGGGCAAAGAAGAACCTGGTCCACCAGGTTAGGGATTACTGTTGGAAGTACCATACCTAACGCTGATTTTTTTTTATATTCAGAGACAACCAACAGCCTCGGATACGGACAGATAATATTGACAATTCCCGCAAAAATGTACAAGCAATTTATTTTCGGTTCTGTGATATGCGGAGTGCCTCAAGGAAAGGAAAAGCTAAGCTGCCATGACAGAGACACTACCGAACTCCAAAAAAAAAAGCAATCGATGGACCAGATTATTGCCAAAGAGACGTCTATATGGATGCGAAGGAAATAGGCTTATGTAGAAAGCCTCAAGTTTATATAACAATTCGCCCATATTTAATCTCGGAAACATAAGCTTATTAAGTGTCCCACAGGTGAGACTGACAATGCTCTAGCTACGACACTAACATTTTTCCAAGAGATTTGAATGCTAAGCTCGATAAGGAGCAATCTTGGAACGAATCACGGAAAATCATAGCCCACACCACATCACGTCAAGAAACGGTTTCAGGCTAGTGGATGGGATGTAGTCTCTTAGCAGACAGTACATGAATTCCACAACTTCATTTCCATAAGGGGACCTGACGGTTTATTGATTAACTGACATTGACACGATCATATTGCGATCGACGCCAGATATTTCTCCAGCATCCTGGATGCCTCAACCTTTCGTCGAGCCAACATTGACTCGAATCACTACAACGGATTTCAACTGAGTCAAAAAAAAATCCAACAATTTAACGTGGAAAGCAGCAGTCGCAAAAGCCCAAAACATTTGCTGAACTTCGAAGATCCGATGCAATCTGCATAAACCATACAACAGAGATGCTACTTTCATTGCACTTGGTTTCAAGCTACCACCTATGTAAAACTCCTGGTTTATTGACGAGTGCCCTTGAAGAGAAACAGTTTGCCGGAGACCTGCAGATTTTGACAATGTGGAAAAATCACTTCTTCAAATTGTCCCCCACTCGACTTGACGGAATTCGACGAAGCTGATATCCAATAAAGCGTTGGTTGGGGGCTTATCGGTAATACAAAGTCAGAAGAACTCATGTCAAATAAATGGAATCTCAGCATCGTTTGCTCGGTCCATAGGAAAGGTCATCCATTTCTTCTAAGCCTGGCTTGTAAGATCCTCCCTGACATGCTGTATGAACGCTTGAAACCCGCGGGTCCATCTGAATGGCGAATCACTTTTTTGTTAACTTAAATCCGCATATGACAATAAGGGATGAGCTATGGGCTGACATTCCTGCTAATCTCATATGCTAAGTAGGATGACAAGGGAGGAATTGGGACGTGATTTATTGAGTATCGATCTAGAAAATATCGTGCGGGACATGCTGGTCATGGTCTGGGCACGATCTATTGCAAGCCTACGCAAAAGCTTAAATACGCAATACAGTGAGAGCATTGACGTCTGGAGAGCTTGAGCATTAAAACAGAAACAGTCAGTTACGTCTACACGGAGATCAGAAGCAGGATAACTCTTACCAATCCCTGCTTAAGGTATTCGTTGGGCTTAAGGGGCAATTCCGAAGTCAAGCCCTCGCAAAAGAAATGTCAGTTCTAATCCGGTCCTCTTTTACGCCACAGAGGCTTTGACATTTTTGGCCCTTGATCGATCATATACAAACATTCTGCATGCAACTTTGGGCCCTATGACGTGCCGAGCGTATGGACACTACTGCTGGATCTTGATGTAAGATGGCGCAAAAAAAGTGAGAAGGAACCTCAGCCAACTAGGCGTGCGACACTGAAAACCTTTAGGAGGAGGACCGGCTGGGAGGCTTGTTGATTAAGGTTCGCCTCGAGTTCTAGCGCTATATAAACAGTTAAAAATATTTTGAGTTCTTAACTATCATCTTGACGGGTAATCTTATATGTCCCTCAGACTAGTTCCAAGTTTTCCCCACCGAGGAATAATCAAAAAGAATGTCGAAACCATTGTCAACACGGAAGAAGCTCCGATGACATTATCAACTTACATCATCGCATACCTCTTTCTAAACCATTAAACCAAGCGAAGCATTCCTCTGTCGCATACTACAAATGTTTATCGATTCAATTTACACCATCGAAACCGCTCCAAGTCTCGTAATCAAAGTTAGATGAAATATTGCAGGCTTGTTGTTCCACAACTCACTGATTAGTGAACAAACAGTTTAATTTAATTAGGCATCCGTCGTCCTCATCAATTTGCAACATCAAGCTTTTATTTGCTAACATAAACCATTCTGTCGACAAACATATCTCTAAGCGCGGCTCATACCAAATTCCGATTCAAGTTGAATCTTGGCATTACCATAGCTAATTAATCATGATTCAAGCAATTTGCATTAATTAATGGTTGGAAGCGCATACGTGGAATGATCGTGTAAGAGAGTCGGTGATGGCACCCAGGGCTTCTTAGACGGTTGCTCAATTTATTTTCGGACGTGATGCTCGATAAGATGACTGCGTGGCTATTTGCATTTCTGACGGGGTTAAATGAGGTGCTTAGAACGTATATATGAAGATTAATTGGCGTTTGGGCCCTTTGGTTTGGTGAAGGTCGGCCATTAGCTGTTTCCGATCTTTTTATGAGGATTTATTTGTTTTTTTGTTTTGGTTTTCAGTGACCGGGACGCTGGTGACTCGGTGGGATGAGACATGGTCGATTATGAGGTGACATAAAGGCTGGTGATGGGCATTTAAATGGTATTTTCTTAGACTGATGATCACAAAACGATCAACATGATAGCGAGCTGAGGTTTGTGGGACTTGGTGGAAAAAAAAACA
Organism: Merodon equestris; assembly: GCA_958301585.1. Taxonomy (NCBI): domain Eukaryota; kingdom Metazoa; phylum Arthropoda; class Insecta; order Diptera; family Syrphidae; genus Merodon; species Merodon equestris. Next base: position 121,156,582 of record OY284415.1, read on the forward strand.
AATGTTGGGACCAAGTATAACGACTGCAGCCTCTTTGATAGGCTGTTTCAAATCTTAAGTATGTTCAAGAAGTAAAGGGAATTTTGTAATTTTACGGGTTTTATTAGTCCGATGCAGCCTTGGAGTGGAAACTTTTTTTTCTATTGACAATAACAAAGAACTGTGTGGAACTGGTATTAATGGATGGCAGTATTCTTCAGGTGAAACAAGGTTGGAGCAATTGACAAGCCTGGTTTAGGTGATACAGTGTACGGCAGAGAGGACATTCAATTTTTTTTAAGACTTACGAGTATGATAAGTTACGGCTTTCTAGGAATAGGAAAAGACTTTACATTTTTCTAAAATTACTTTGAGGGCTGAACTCAGTTGGGGGTGTTCAAAAAGTAAAGGGAATTTTGTAATTTCGCCGGTTTTACTAGACTAATTTCTCAAAGCGTGCGAAATATTCTAGCAAACATGTCTTAAACATGTATCTGCAAATCGGTAGTCAACCGGTTATTTAATCTGGTGTCAACTGTTAGAGAGGTGACGCGATCGGCAACTTTTTTTCAATCAACATTTTTCCAGATTTTGAGACCTTTGGAGTATCCGTCGTTTTTAGACAGCTCATCGGTTTTTAAGGTAGCCAAATGGGAAGACGTTTGTTGGAATAGACAAGTCGCACCCTAAAATTCTTTATCTCTATTCTCAAAACCTTAAGGCTGAGACGTTTTGTGATTCATATTCCAACTCATACTAGAGGAATGTCCAGAATTGAAGGAAATGCCAACCTAGATGTGCGAGGTTTGTTCAAGAAGTAAGGTGACTTTTTATTTTTCCTTCGGAATAATTCCTCTCAGATAAAATACACTTCCGCAATCGCTTTCATTCAGCCCTTGAAGCGCTTTTGACCAATCACCATCCTGTGATGCAGCAGTTATGACTTTTTCCCCTACAAATTCGGACTCTTTCTTCGTATTACGGCGCATACCTTTAAGGTGATATTCCTTATTGACCGTACGACCTTCCGGCGAGAACTCATGATAAGCCAACAAAACTTTCACATTTGAGAAAATTTGACGTGCTTTTTTCGGTCTTGGCTTTTCTGGTCGCTTTCATTTGGATAATTGGTCTTTGGTTTCAACGTCATAGTCGTATACCCGGTTTCGCCACAAGTGATGAACATTTTCAGCAAATCTGAATCGTGTTTCACGTCAACAGAGATATGATCGATGGGCATGCGACGATTATTTTGGTCAAAATTTAGCAATTTCGGAACAAATTTCACTTGCAATCTGAAAAAAAATTTCATGGCATGAGCTGTCCGATATGCCAATATCCTAAACATTTCTCTGATAATGATTTGACGATTCTCCAAAACAATTTTCTTCACTGCTACAACATTTTTATCCGTTGTTGACGTGCTGGGGCGTCGAGGAAGGGGATCTTCATTAGCATCTTCTCAACCTTTTGTGAGGAGCTTGTACCAGCTATAAACATTTTTTTATCAGAGTTGTACCAAATTGAATAGAGATTTTTCTATTTTTTTCAATAGCTAAAAACAATTCGGCGATCGAATGTACTTAGATCGCGAAATTCAAAAGTCACCTTATTTTTTGAACAAACCCAGTATAGTACCTAATAGGAATAATTTGGAAGGGAATAATATTCGGACGTAGTCGAAGAAATATTTTTTTTTAAAGGGAGAGCATTTCTGTTATATTTTGAACATATGACAGTCTAGGAACATAATAGAACAATCACCGGGGAGTATCACTGCTATCACTGTTACAAGGTGTTGTTAAATATTTTCTTAAATAGACTGATGACATACGCAAGGGAAATTCATAATTGGGGACTACTAGCGTGGTTTTAGGACGAGATTTTCACTTTTCCACTTTACGAGAAAAGAAATGCGCATTCCACGAAACGGTCCACCAACTATTCGTAGATACGAGTAGGAGTATAACTCTATAATGTAATTGTAGGGACACGAGGACGCCCGGAAAAGTTAGCCCAAGTAATAGGATCATGAAAACTAAGATGAGCAGGACAAGTGGAACGAATGGACAGTGGACAGTCAAATTAATAATAAATAGAAAACCCGCGCGTGAACAACCGGCACAAAGGCCGCGTCGTTAATGGGATTACAATATAAGGATCGACCTAGAAGGAACGAAACAGAACAGCGAAACATTAAAGTACTCATTAAACGGAGACTTGGCGAAGATATTTTTGACCAGCCTCTTAGCTTCCCCGTTTGAATGGTCGCATTTAGCGTGTACTATGGTTGGTCGACAAACGAATTGCACGCTGTACGAACGTGGACTTTTGTATTTTTTCGTGCTGACCTTCCCTATATAAAGCAGTCAAGTCGTCTTGCATCTGATTACAGTGGAGGCCTTTGTGTCGAAATGAAGCAAGAGACGTGAAGTAAGACACGTGCTCTGTGTGCTGACGCAGAGTCTTGATGTAACATTCATACTCTCCCATCGAAATTCCAAGACTTACAAAATTCGCATTAACCTTGAGCCATGATCCACAAACACTGGTGACAAACGTCAATCGGCCGTCACAACCGCCTAGATCATTACAAAACGATGGCGCTCGACTTCAAAAGTTCAAAAATTCGTATTTTTAAACGAATTATTTGATTGGGAATTTCTTCTCATCAGGTAACTTGATAATTGGCAACCGGCTACGTTCGTACAAGCGCAAAAGCACCTTTCCTCTATCGAACCTCACTTTTTTTGAGCATCTGTAGATTCGGTCCATTTCGGAACTTATAAAGCTTAACCTTGAACTCATGCTTAGGAAGCTACAACCTTTTGAGGATGGTTGCAGTTCAACTGTCCCACACAGTATAGGCCTCAAGCTTTACTGAGTATTGTCTTCTCTTCATCAACATAGCTCGATACAAAAGTATTACTTGATTTCATGGAATTTCCTATTGTCCACCTAATTTCAATGGCAAATATTTATGGAATGATACACTAGACAGCGGATTATAGGTCAATCAATTGGCATTGTTTTCTACAATTCTACAATCGAATCAAGTTATAGTCCGTCGCAATCGCCATAAGAGTAATAAATTTCAATAAAAAGCAAATGCAACCTCAACTCGATCCGCATTATCCAGTCCGCATAGCAACGATCCACATTCAAATTCCCCAGTTAAATCGTTCTCGTTACTCAGACAGCAAGTGTATGGCGCCTCCCTGCTAATTGTCAACCACTCACGACAATAATTGAAATACAAGTGGCACATCTTAAGCCGCCACTAATTTATGCCTGAGTATCTGCTCCGTCTCCGGCAATTGACAAACTGCATTCCAAATACCATAGCTACAGCGCACAACACACTAATTGTGCATGCAAATACACATGCCACACGCTGGCAATGGCTCCAACTCGAGAAACAAAAATTTGCATTCGAGTCCATGCTCCACACAACAGTTCGCATAAAATTGCCTACTAATTGAACATAATTTCTAGTCCATCCCTAAACTAGGTCGCAACCCGCTCACAACGAAGCAGGAGTGCGTTACGATCGATTGAATCAAACTCACCTGCACCAAGTAATAAAATTGGACACATTATCTCGGGCAAAGAACGTGCCACTCTTTGCGGCTGGTAGATAGTGTACATTGCCCATAGCCAGAATTGGACCAGCCAATCCGGAAGTCATAGAGCGTGTCATCGATTTGTTGCGTGCTTGTCGTCGGGCTAGATAGTCCTCGGCGGCTCGTCGGACATTGTTGGCGTGCTGAAACGAGAAACAAGATGGATGTGTTCACTAAGTGCATAAGTGTGAGGCAACCTTAAAACAACAACAAAAAAACACGAAAATATTTTGACTTCACGTCGAAACAATGCAGTTGGAAAGGAATCTAGAACGGAATGCAGTCGAAAGTATTTTTAGACCGGTGGCGGTGGTATCCCGCTCGTTCTGCAACTGTCACCTAGGAAGTGACATTTCAGCTGGCGAGACTAAACACATATAGAGAAATAGCGGAGGTGGATTTATGGGTTTTCACTTTGGATATTAAGTGAAGTCGCCTTCGTTGACATGCAGTTTCTTAATGACGTCTGTTACTTTACAAGAAAGTTTACATTTTTCAAAAAAACAAAAACAAGAAAGGAGCAAGAAATACGTAAATACGCTGTTGTTTACCTTTGTCTCAGTCTAATCGGTTTTACGGTGACAGTGTCTGTCAAAAAGGAACTGTCAGACTACTAATTGACAGAAAGAAAAATGCTTAGTTTGTATTTGTTTGAGAATTTAGCAACACTTGTGACAGCTCGATGGCTATAAACAGGGGGGAGAATGTCAAACTGTCAAAAAAGTCAAATTCGCCGCGACATGTACGCGAGTGGAGTGTTTGAATTTTTGGCAGGACCTGTCACTTAATCAAGCAAATTGCACTCCACTGGATTTATAGACACTTTGGTGCCATTTTGACAGTAAGACTTTCTGTCAGTCATGTACAATTTTTTTTTTGAGTTTATTTCGTGCCTTATCCCAAGTTTTGTCGCGTGACAAAATAAGCATCTAAAAATGACACATTCCGAACTAAACGTACTCATATCTAGGTTAACACATCGGCTCATTGCCATTGCGTGCAAAAATTTCACAGAAATATTGCAGCCAACATGATTGATGGGGTATGCAGTGAATTTCCTACATCCCATCGTCACCTAAAAGCAAACATTTGGGACGAAAATATGATCCGAAAGTGTCGAAAGTATTTTCGGTATCATTGCAATCTAAAAATGTCACCGCATTCAGGTTGACATTTATATATAGACGACGGCGTTATGCCTCACGTCACAAAAGGAACTCATTGACGTTCCTGCTCGCTTGTCTGTTAGTCTTTGTTTAGAGAATGATTTAATTGTTTTCTTGGAGAAAACTCGGGGGGAGAATTATGTTAATGAAAATCGTGACTTAGTCGTTACGTGCGGCATATGTCAAAACAGTTTGACATTTCATGTCATAATCACCCACTGAATTCATAGCAATTCTTTACCATAAAAGGCAAACTTCTTTCCTGTTCACTTCCATTCCGGGATGACTAATGATTTATGATGCTGTTGCCAAAAACGTCACATGCGAAACGTCGGCGCTATCTCCGGTCACAGAGCGTCAGCGTATGTGTTCGGTATTGCAGATCAAGTTACACGAAACAAAACTATAAACCGTCAATTAATGTCAATTGCAATTGAGTCTACTATTCGATTTCATTGGTTTTTCGTTTCATTTTCAATTTTTGTTGATCATTTTCAGTGCGAGCAAGTGAAGAACAGGTGCGTGTTTACGAGCAAGTAAATGAATTATTTATGAGATAACTTGACAGTTGAAAGTGCAATAAATTTCGGCCACTCCGACAGTCGATCAATGGCGTGGCGATTGAAGTGTTTTGTGTGTACTTATACCTGCGTCTAGCAAAACTTGACACCTTATTACAGAATACCGCGAACGCGAACAATGACTCCATTTTAATCTGAGTTAAATGTCAATCTGTATTCCATACGCCCCTTCTCGGGTGAAAAATGTAAATTTAAACAAAATTATATACAAAAAGCCGGACTGACTGAAGCCGGAGAGCAGCAAAATCGATGGTTTGGCCGCCCACTGTTGGCCAATCGAGAATACAGTGAATAACAACGAGTACCGAGTGAAATACAACGAGTGACATTGTCACATGTAGTCGTAATGTCATTCGGAAAATGTCACATTTGCAACTGCGCATGGGCCGTTTTGACATATACTTGTCAAAATATGCAAAACGCCGATTTCATACATGGCAATCGTGTCGGATCTGATCGATGAATAGACTCAAGTCGATTACTCGACCGATGAGGTCATATCTCACGGCGTGGATTGAGTTATTTCGGGATTAACATGACAATAAGCTTGTTATGCCGAATGGAATGTTGTGGAAGAAGATGCAGCCGAGAATAACGTTTGAGTGTTAAAGATGTAAACAAACCTGTACCTGAAGCACGATTGTGATGTCATCGCGGGATTAGAAAGAAGCGGTATTGATTTTAAAAACAAGCTGTTTTGATGAGAATGGAGATGAAGAGGAGCTTAGGTAAGATGCAGTATGGTGATGCGGTCATGTGACCTTACACTGATGTCATACCTGACAAGAGAACGTGAATTTATGATTATTTGTAATCTAAGGGCGTGATTTGGAAATAGCAAATATAGGAATACTGCGAGGCAATTTGAAATGGAAATGGCATGCCTCAGGGGAGGGGTTTCAGTACTTTACTTTTTTTGTTATTGTTTTGAAAGAGATCAACATGCATTGTTGTTTATTTTTTAATTTGATCGGGTGAAGAGACGATTTATCTTGTTTCAGTAAAGGTTTGTGGAAAACAGTGTGGATGGTGACAAAACAGTGCTCCTATACAAGAATCTGGAAACGAACATACACCAGTGACATTGTGATCTGTTTGTACAACATAAATGACAAACTTTGAAAAATATCAGGCGTAAAACTGGCAACCCGCAGTTTTCCAATAGATGGCGCTAGTAGTATATGATGATCAGAAATATCACATGGCATCTGTCAACAAGTCATCATTATTTTTACCTTGTGCGTGAAGGCACGGCTGAGGCGCGTCGAATGATTGTGGAAATGATCAGATTTCTACTACTGAAAGAATGTGTTGCGAATGGTTTTAACGCTGCCGAACCGGCGATTTCGACATGGAAAAATTCGTGAAAAATTTGGAAGATGCAGGGTTCGGTAGAAGATCTAGGTCAAACAGGTTATGAAGCCTTTACGTCGTTTGAAAGCCTTGGAAATGAAATGGTCTAAAAGCTAGGTAGTGGGCTTCCATACGAAATGAAGTGGAATGTAGGCAGAACCTGCTTAGGATTTGAGAAGTCCTCCTCTGAGCCCATTTTGGCAAACTCTTCGGAGATCTCATTTCACCAAATCCAATCAAAACTTGCCTCGTTCAGAGATATCTTGAACTCGTGCACTTTGTGCGTATCCTGATTGTCGCTGTGCTCCGTAACTTCTACGTTAGCTTCATTGTATAAAGCTAAGCCATTAAGCTAGCAAAAATTTCTGCTCGAAAAACAGATGTGTACTTGTCTAATGAGGAGGGCCACCGAATGTTGTCGTGCTCCAGCAAAATCGCATAACCTGCTCCTCAGATTTAGAGCTGACAGTGAAGATACGAAGCTTCAGTCATGACACCACGGGAAGCTGACTGTATAGCACTTTCCTTGAGAGGATATACCACTTTCAGTATATACCCCACGATAAATAACATCACGAGGGGAAGATTTAGTGTCATTCAGAGGAAAGCCAGAAAGGCCCTCGTGCAGTCGAAGCAAGCCTTTCGTTGGAGTTTGGCGAAAAAGAATACAAGGTGCTTGTGCAGTGGACTGTTTCAACAGGCAAGTCTGATCATTGCCATGCAGATCCAGAAGTCCTTGCCGAGTGATAAGCTCTAAATCATGCCAAACACGCTGCTGCATAATCAGAAAACCGATGTCGCCTTAGGCCTTCTCGTGTTTTGACCCAGATATTTGACTTCTTTCAAAATTGGGATGATGACTTTTAACCCTTGTCGTAAAGAGAAAAACTTCCCTTTAAGAGGAATAACTTCTTTGAGCCCATACCTCGTGTACCACTCGTCGAGCATGTAAAGCGATACTTGAACCTGATCACATCATCTGCATAAGCCGGGGCGATTTCGAAACGCTTAAAGCAGAGTCGCCAACCATTCATCCTAAATATCGGAGATTGAGTATCGCCTTGTGGGCGGCCTCTGTTTATTCCAGAAATGACACGCTGGTCACGGCCCGCATAGACAACTAATAGCCCTGTGGGCCGTGCACTTTTTGTTTTTTTTTATTAATTTTTTTTTATAGGGTTCGTGCAGATTCAAGACTTACGCTCTTATGGTGTTTGTCGCACAACCTGGACGGAGTGCAGATGGTTTGTGCCGAAGATGTTCGTTCACTACTCTCTGGGGTGGTTGTCCTAGATAGAAATTGAGAGCTTCGACTGAATTTGCGTTGGTTATACAATAGTTCACAGTAACTCTTTTGTGTGCATGTTATTAAGGTGTTATATTGGAAATGCACACACAGAGAAGGAATTTTAAAGTGATCTAATGCTGCGAGTGTTATGCCTTCGTCGGTATTTTTTTAATTATCTCTCATTCACAACTGATGCTGTTGCACAATTTTCTCGCATAGGAATTTTTCTTGGCTATGGACAGACTTGAACTACAGACCTTCCGCTCAACAGTCGATGATGATTACGATCCTTTGCATTGTACTGGCATTGCTTTACCATCTACACCGTACCAGAATTACATATGATGTCAAACGTGGCCCCTTGATATCGACGAAGCGCGTACTCTTCGCTGTCTAGTGTGCGTTCATTACTACTCTTTCTGTACATTTCAGCAGGAAGTAAGTCAGACTGATGGATCCGAAGCTCTAGGCGAGGGAGTAGACTTCTTTAACGATCTTGGGGACGATGAGCCATTCATGGGCAAAAGCCTATCAAAAGATGTGACTGGTTCTTCAGTAACCACGCGTGACCCAAAATACCAGCTTTGTTAGTCTACCTCGTATGAGGTCTTAAACAAACTTGATAGTCCCTTTGATCTTTTCACAGAAGTGTCTATAAAAATTACCTTCTGCTTCGATCGGAGCGTATTGAATGATCTATTGAGCAGGGACCTTGCTCGACTGCGTATACGTTGGATGTCGGAATTCCGACAGGGAACTGACTTCAAAATTTGAAAGATATTGGTAATGTCACAGCTCAGTTTTTGAACAGAGTTTTGCACCATTATCTTGATCTTAAGTCGGGCGCCAGTATGATCGCTCAGTTCCCCCTTCTTTGATCTGAGAATGTCGCTTCGGTTGAGACCCGAAAGATGGTGATTAGTCTCACTGTGTCGGTTTATTGGGGCCAAGTTAATCAACTCCGGGTGTTTCGCTATAATGAATGCTAGTTGTGAACTATCGATCGTGAGGTCAAATGAAATCAAAAAGACGGTGTCCGTGTGAGCTGCACTTGCTAATGTCGAAATACTCTACGAAACTGCCAGACAGTGGAGCCAGTATCGATTCATATGTCAAGTAATAAGGCGCAACGACGAAGCTCTCTATCATTCCAGGTGATTTGTAGATAACTTTTGTGACATTCAGGTTTTAGTCACCCAACTGTCAAAGCTTGATTGTCAAAAATGAAACTGACAGAAAGAGGCAGACTAGATTATATCCGTCTTTATTTTTGTTCCCACCATTTATTGACGCCCGCCTTAGACCCAGTCTCTAATCCATCCTCCCATTCACATAAATTAAAAAAGGTGCTAACTGAAAACCAAAATCAACGTTCCCATAACGAATAGTGGCGTCAAAAAATAAAAAAAAATGAAAAACATTCAGAATTAAAATCTCATAAAATCCCCCATGAGTCTCAGGGGCCACCTTTCTACTCATAAACTCCCGAAATAGTCCACGATCAACGGATTCCAGACGCATGATCTAAGGGACCATTCTAAAACGTTCACACATTTACGTTTTACGTTTTGTTTGCCGAATTAATTCTCCAGTCATCCGAATAATACTCGAACGACATACGAAAGAGATTTTTCGATTTGATTTAGACGGCTGTCAATAGTTTTATGTGACGTTTATGAACGACGACAACGCATACGGTTCTGGCGATCACATAGAAAACGATCTGACATGGGAAACAAATAAAAAAAGGTGCGAGATTCTATAAATGTCAATGTGGCATTGACGATAGGCTATCGAATTGATTGCTATAAACTCATTCAAATCGTTTTGCTGCTCGTAAGGCGACCGCCTAGCGACAGAATTCAATTGACGCCATACTCATAGAAAAGGAAAAGAATAAAATATCGATGGTGAAGAAATTTGCATAAAACCAGCCAGAACCATTCATTAGGTTGGTGGAGGGATATATGTGTACAAATGGGCGCATGTAATGCGGTAGGTCTGTCGTTGAAGTCGCATGACATGTGACGACAAATTGGCGACATTACGATGGATTGACTCTGCACGATGGTATTTATAATTTTTCTGAGAGGCGAAGGCGACAAAGGGAGCTTACCGAACAGGATATTGAGGTACGTGTGAGAAATGTATTCGCAAGTTCTGTCAAGGAGAAATATCGCTGATCGCAATGGATTTCTACTAAGTCGCTTGTCTAAGGGCGAGAACTCGAAACTCGTTTGCATAGCTACAGTGCAACACTTAATACTTCAAAAGACTATGACTGTGATGCAATGCAAAAGGTCCTTGTCATAAAGAGTGTTGATTTTCTATCAGTTACTGTCTAAGTTACAGCTTGGCGTCGTTAAAATATGTTAGTTACTATGTGACTCAAACTGTCAAAGGATTCTAATTAGAAAACTCCATAAAATACAAATCCAAGTGTCTCTGAAACATCTTCCATTAGCTTGATTACACCATCCACGCACTCTCCCCAAGCAAACGACCATACATATCCACTCGAAACGACCTTGTCTTGCACAACACTCGCCAGCAAATCATCTGCGCTAATCTTCCCTTACGCATAATAGAGTCATCAGGCATTCTTGGCCAGCTTTCACTATCCATGTTCAGTGGCGATTACAGAATAATTTATGGTCCGACTGTATTGTTGGTTTTTCGCCTACAGCATCAGCACCAGCGTGTATAATCACCTAACTAGCTATTCATCCACCACGGCAAAACAAACACCAATCACGTTTTAAAATGTATGGCAACCACTAAGCCAGCCAAGCAGTGGGTATTTCGCACGACAGGCTTAACGCGACCAAGTGAAATTAGCCCTGTTTCGTTTCTTCCTACAACTATCGCCACCAAGGTAGGTGGTCTCGCGACACTTGTCGCTCAATCGGCTGTTGTAAAAATGACACTTTATTGTTAGGCAGCTAAGTGCAGCTCGATAACTTACTGCGTCCAGCCGGCTAATTGCCATCAAGAGCTCCCATGTGCAGCCGTATCTCATCCGATCAATTATATGTTACACAACAGTCGCAGTGGAAAATGGAATGTAATTGCCTTCATCACAGTGTGCGCCCCGAGATGTTTTCAAGCGATTACTATCGCCTGACTGCTGACCAACGTCCATCGATCTGTCTTCATTAAGGACATGTTCACGTTCATTATTGCAAATCCACCAATTGCCTGGCATACGCAGCGATTTATTTGACATTTCGCAAAGACGGTAAGATCGGAATGTCTTTACTGCACTCATACGTGCAGCAACAAAAGAGTAGTTACGCAAGGGTCTTAAGAGGCTTGTTACAGTCTCGCGCGAGACCTTGCGCATATCGCACTACTGTTAAAATCGCTTCGATTCAATTCGATTTCTCTCTTAATACGTCGCCATCTGATCTGTCACTGACCAACTGACATTTTGTTTCTGTTTACACAACGACTTGACTTTGAAAATTTCAGTCATTCGGCACTTGACATAATTGCCATTAATTTGAATTAAAAAAAAACAACAAAAAATGGCTGATAAGTTGTTGATAAATGTTTTTGGTATTAGTCGGCCAAAAACGATCGTAAGATGTGATGCGGTTCGCTGTTGACGTCTCGATGAAGTTCGGATTAGAGTATGAAAAGCGGGAAAAGAGTTTCATTTTTATTTTTTCTTTCTTTGTGGCGGACGACGAAGGTCGTTCGATGATCGGTGAAGGAGCTTTGATGGACAGGTGATGCGATGTTTATTGTTTAATGTCAAAGCAGTGTCATTTGAAGTTTGACTGAGTGGAGAAAGTGACACTTCATGGCTGTCTTAAGGCGGGTAATTACCAAGGACACTTAACATGCGTGTTTTCGATGAAGAGGCAAGTAGGAGTGTATTGTAGACAAATCGACACCCGTCGCTGTGATCGATAATACATAGGTGTTGGACGGAAGTGAGTTTACAGAGTGTTCATATACTACTAAGCTCTTCAACACATTGGTTCCTTTAATTAGGCTTAATTCTGCGCGGCTCGAGATCGTGCTCTATATCGAGCTCGCGGCCAGTGTGGAACTTGTGCGGGGTCGTGATCCCGTCTAAGTCGAGTTTGTGCCTTGTGTCGAACTCGGCCTATGTCGAGTTCACGATCAAACACATAATTAATGTAGAGATCGTGCTCTGTTTTGAACTTAGGTTGAGTGTTGAGCCCGAAACGGCGCTTAGTGTCAGGCTGATGCTCAGTTTTGAGCCCTTGCTTCATGTCGAACCCGCACTCGGTATTCACGATTACTGTTAGAGATGTAGATCTCGTACTTTAGCTTGCAATTACTTTCGAAATCGCAATCAATACTTAATGTCGAGCAAGTGCTCAGTGACGAAGCTCGCGATCACTGCCAAAATCGCTATAACTGCTATATTGAAGATCAATTTGAAGCTCATAGTGCGCCAGGTTCGTGATCCTTTTATTGAGATCACGATAAATTCCAAATCGCAATTAATATGCAGCTTATACTCAATTTTAACCCCGAGCTCTGTGCCTAGCTCACAAATGCGGTCGAGATCGCTATAATTGCCAAATTTGCGATCAATGTGAAACTAATGTCAAGCTCGCGATTCCTTTGACAACTCAAGAACCCTTTTCAACGTGCAGCGTGTGTTTAGCGTTAAGCTTAGGCTAACTGACGAGCTCGCGATCGGTGTCGAAATCGGGATAACTCGAAATCAATTTAAAACTTATGCTTAGTGTCATTGAGCTCAAGCTCAATGTTTAGCTCGTCATTAAGTACGAGCTCGCTCTTGTGTCGAGATCGCGCCTAGTGGCGAGATCGAGCTTATTGTCTAGTTGGGGCTAACCGTGGAGTTTGTGATCACTGTCGAGCTAACGATCGCTTTCGAAATCGCAATCAATGTGGATCTTGTCGTCAGTCTTGAGCTCGAGTCGAATGTCTAGCTCTAACTGGCAAGTTCACGATCAATCTGTATCATGCTGCATCAAGACGGCGATCCTGCGATGAGCGCACGATCACTTTCGAAATCGGAATCAATGTGCTACTTGTCTTCAGTGTTGAGCTCGAGTCCAGTGTCTAGCTCTGGAGCACTACCAAGTTCATGATCAATAGTGTATCAGGTACACGATCCTCCCATTAAGCTCGCGATCACTTTCCAAATCGGAATCAATGTGAAGTTTGTAATCAGCGCTGAGCTCCAGTCCAGAGTCTAGCTGGCGATAACTACCAAGTTTACGTTCAATGTAGTACTCATGGTGTGCCAAGTTCGCGATCGCCTTATGGAGCTCACGATCACTTTTAAATTCAATTTGAAGCTGGTACTCAGTGTTAGGCTCGAGTTCAGTGTCTAGCTCGCGATAACTGACAAGTTCACGATTAATGTGATACTCATGGTGTGTCAAGCCCGCGATCGTCTTATTAATTGCGTGATCACTTATGAAATCGCAATTAATATTAAGCTGGTACTCAGTGTTGAGCTCGAGTCCAGTATCTAGCTCCCGATAACTGCCAAGTTCACGATCAATATGATACTCATGATGTCAAATTTGCGATCGCCTTATTGAGCTCGCGATCACATTCGAAATGGGAACGAAACTTCTAGTCAGCGTTGAGCTTGAGTCCCATGTCCAGTTCGCGATAACTATCAATGTGAAACTCAGGAGGTGTCGAGGCCGCGATCCTCGTTTTGAGCTCGCGATCAGGATCGATGTGAAGCTTGTACCCAGGGTTGAACTCGAGTCCAGTGTCTAGCCCAATGTGGTACTCACATTGACGAGTCAAGCCTGCGATCTGTTAAGCTCGTTAAGCTAGCTTAGTGTCGAGTTGGAATTCAATGTATAACTTGCGATCATTGTCTAACTAAGGTCAAGCTTAATTTGAATCTCATGGCGCGTCAAGATCGCGATCCCTTTGTTGAGCCCATGGTCACTTACGATATTGCGATCGATGTGAGGCTCGTGGTCAATGTCTTAGCTTCAATCTTAGCCATGTTTTTACCCTGTGTCCCATCGAGCTGATACTGTTCTCATATTTTGTGAGAAAATCGTATCCTATGTCGATTCCGTCTTCTGTTAGGAGCTTAGGCACTGGTGTCAAGATTTTCTGTTCTGTTAGGCTCGTATCCTTTACCAACTTCGTATTTTTGCCACGTCGAGCTCGGGCTTGTTTTGACCTCACATTTCGTGACGTGTGCTTGTTTAGCCCCAAGTGTGTGCCCTAACGTACTCCGTAAAGCTCGAACTTAGAAAGGAAATTGATGTACGACTAGAGTGGTCGTAAATTGTGTAACATTTTGTGCCAATCCGTAGCAAATGTTTTGAATTTAATCCTCTACAGATCATGCAGTGAGCTTCCAGCATCAGAGATTAAAGTAGCTTTCGAATGAAGTCTATCGGCAATCTGCCTGTTACCCGAAGTTTAGATTAAAAATCGACCGAATTCAGTCAAGTGCCAATCTCTCGTTAATGCTCCAAATAAGCCAAAGCAACGCAACGAATTCCTGTCAGGTCCCATGACAGTGTAAAGTACTTCCATCACCTCAAGCCCTCGACAAGCCCACGCACACGAGTGCATCCTCCAAATATAAACGAATAAGCAATCCACAATATTAAATTCATTAGGCTGCCTTCCCGAAACTCGAAACAGAATAAAAAACAACAAAATAAAATTTGTTTACTCCACAACGCTTGGACGGAACGCTTCCAATAAAGATCACAACAATCCGGGTTCTTATCCTCAATGGTTCTTCACTCCGACAAAGTGTTCTTCCCCCTCCCCGCGCTTCACTCTCCATTTCCATCTCCGAAAATAATTTTCACTTTTCAACAAAAGCATACTCGACAGACCAACCGACCCAGCAACCTCTGAATGCAACAACAAATTGAAAAACAGAAAAACCGAAAACATAAACACTGCATTCCCCTGCACAGCATTGTGCATGTTCCTCATCGAATCTGTGCCGGGAAGCGGGAGTTGCTTTTATGAACTTTCCCTGTTATTTCAAGACTTACAAGTAGACGAACTGAATGGCCCTCGACGCTCGGGCACAGAAAGAGTGAAGGCAAAGAACTACGAGCAGCTCAACAACTTGTAGCTCCGAATAGCCCGGGGCTGGAGGAGATGACGGTAAATCTGTCAGTGAATTCCTCATGTTCTACAATTACACCTTTGAAGCACTCCAAGTATGAGTATGTAGCATGGACGGGGTTATGGATAGGTGTCTGCCAGTTTATGTAATTTAGTAAACACTAAACGATACTGAGAAACTGGCGGCTCGCGGTTCGGAGGATTACGAAATAATTAGGTTACCCAACACATAGCAGACGAGCGATGCTGTCAGAGAGTGGTACTGACCTTTAAGCACACTGTTCTATTAAGTCGTTAAAAAAGTTTGGCCCAGTTTCGCCAAATGTTTACAGATTCGAGATTCCATTAAAGGTAATCTCCGAAGTCAATCGGGAATCGGAGTATCAGCGTGTGTGGATGGATATCAAGGTTGGAATTCTTGGGCAATATCTCTGATTTAGTGGCCACTTAGTTCAATGACAATCCTGTTTCGCCGTCTCATTCTTGTGAACTTGACATTTCCTTGACATTCCTCCATGGAGCGCGTCCAGACTACGCGTGGTGTACGCGACTGCAATTAATCTCTGTCCCGGACCGGACAATAGACCGACGTGCGCATGAAAATATGCGCAAGCAAAACCGGACAGCAAACAAAGAAGACACCTTCTTGGAAGGGTGACAGTTGTCATCATCGTCAAGTAACAGTGTTGGGCTGTCACCGAAACTGACAGTTGGCGAGGGTTCGACAAGCGATACGAATCGGTCTGTGATGGTGGCTCGAACGTGATTTACTGACCTGATTGGCATTCAGCATAGTCGTGGGTGCGGCAACGTGTTGATAAACATCATAACCACCATCATCAACGCTGTGATCGTTGGAGCTCCGTGGGAATACTGAGGCCTACTTGAAATTTCACCCGAAAATCCGACCGAGTACGTGTTTTATTTTGCGTGTTATGGTCTTACGTGTTCCGTCGGACGAGGCCCGCCCGGCTTTATGATCGTTATGCGGACAGGTGCGCTGATTGGGTGTGATCCATGTGTGACAGCTGGAGTGGATTGAGTCATTCGTCATTCGTCTTCTTTGCTCGCTTGTCACCAATTTGCAAAAAGGAAAAGATATGAGTGTGGTGCAACAGATTTTCGCCGCAAATCGAAAGGCACACCTCTCCGTCAGCAGCTTTGCCCTGCGTTCATATGAAACCGACAGCTACTGACTCATATATACTCTAGGCTACTATGGCTGGCGGATTGTTTACGGCTAGGCGCGCACGGCCGCATTATAAATCTGTCAAAGTTATTAGTACGGTGCCAAATGAAATGGTATGAAATGGTTGCGGTAGAATTTCAAAAATTCCAACTGCAATTCCATGCGACAGCACACGCTCGTGCGGTAAACATTTCAATTTCGGTGCTTTGCGCATAGAACGGTCCCATTAAATCAGGAATAATAATGGGTCGAGCCACAACCACGTTCAGCTTTAGGACTGGCCGGCTGTGTTCAAATGACAAAAGCCTTCGTCGCATTGTCGTTCTGGTGTAATGGACTGTAAATGCTGCTGGTGCGCAGCTTGGCGTATAGGAATTCCGATTGATCCGGTGCGCCACACTGATTTAGGATTTTTAATTGAAAAAAAGGATTTGCGGGTCGTAGCCACTGAATGGTGTAGATCGAGTGCCGCGTTGCCTTAATTGAAGTGGCAATATGCTTGGAATTTCATCATGCGGTTTAGCGAATTAACACGAGGGTGGAGTGGATTGAAATTACCCTGAAGCGGTCGGCTGATTGAGGGTTGCGCAAGCGGGAGATGTCAACGGTGTTGTACTGTACCGGTATTTGATCGGTGAGTGAATAAAGTCCGGAGATTTATGGTTGCGAAAGTTAATAAAGTGCAAACGGAAGGAGGTTGGGCTGACGAGACTATAAGTGTTTAGTGCCTGCGAGGGTTTGGTTATTTAGGGCTCCACGCGATTATTCATACAGTTTACGGTTTCCTAAAGGACCGGAAAAGTCTAGGGCACTTAAGATCACTCTTTTGATACTTCGTTACTCTAAATTCCAACCGACGGATAGACTGCTTTGGAAACATTCTGAATGATCGACGAGCTCTTTGATCAAAACCTCGCATGACACGATCAAAGTTTTGCCTTCCTCCTGTGTGCTCTACGTACTCATAGCATAGAGGTAACAGAGTAACGGTAATAGACTGATGCTTGAAGCGGACAAAATACAAGCAACAAACAGTCTTCCAATCCCAACTCAATAATTTGTGTCGCTAAAATCTCGCTGATCATGGTTCTGTGTCGTTCACTGGCCTCCACGATCCTGTGATCCTACACCTTTAGATTACTTTTTTAAGGATATGTGAAGTTACTATTCTATGTCGGTAAACCAGAGACGTTGGACGATTTGGAAGTCAACATTCGCCGTGATATTGCTGATATACGGCCCCAATTGCTCGATAAAGTTGTTGAAAATTGGACTTCATGATTGCGCTTCATTTAAGCTAGTCATGCCGCGCATATGCCCGAAATCATATTTAAACATTAATGGCATAAAATGATCTATTAAATAGAGCTAACATCATAGACATTAATATTAGCTTCAAGTGTTGTATTTTATATTGAACTTGTATGCCTCTAAAAAAACACCATTCATATTGATAGAAATGACATGCTCGCTAATCAGGAAGTGTCGAGCCAAAACACACTATGGATCATGGTATATACCCACATGCTCTGCTCGGTTTGGAAGGCTCTTGCTCGTCATAAACAGTGATAAGGGTCTACTCGTACAACATTTACGAACAAACAATTGAGCTGGACTTATTTTTTTTGTTTGCTCGGCGATCATGATGAGTCAATGTTAAAACTTCCACTGGACGGACGCTGACGATTTTACGACTCTGAGAGATTTGAACAAGCTGCAAATCGCTCTATTTTCAGACTACATAGAATTTAGATCTCTATGAGCAGACAGCACGACGAGCAAGACCTTAACACGACACAAGGGTGTCGTGCGACGTGCATTAGTCGTGCATTAGTTGGCCATCTAGCCAAATACCCTTGAAATTGAAATGGTGCTCATAAATTGATTAACAGATCCACTTGAATTGAATTGGTTACTTATAAGTCGTTATTTCCAGTTATCTCGCTGCATATATTTTGAGCTCTGACGCTTGCATGTCATTAAGGAAAGAACGTGCTTGCTTAAAGCAAAGTGATACATTGACTGATTAACCGTCGCGAATTTCTGACTCACGACACCGTACGATCATAACTGCTTTTGAATGACAAACCCATAAACCTTAAATTCACTACTGTTGTTCGCCCCAAGCAAGTATGGCCACATCTGTACCGTTAAGCAAACAATCATTCCGACAAAAATCGCCATAACCGTGTAATTCACATCTGAGTGACCTAATACCTCGCCGCCATCTCTCAGTTTGGACAATCAATGCGAGTGGTTTTCGATATTTGGTATCTTTCTTGTCTGTTTCTGTAGCTGTTGTATCAAAATCGTTTCGCTACGGGACTATTTTGGCAGTAGTCGCAGGTAACAAGTTCACCTACACACGACGCTTGCGACCAATTCAATGTGAATTGATCTTAAAAACGGATTTACATCACAGATTAGCAGACTACTTAGGGCTGCTCGACATGGTTTTGGTTTTAAATGTGTACATTTGCGCGGGAGTACCATGAATAGAACTTGAAACATTCTTGAGCGAAACGACTTGTTGGACTTGTAAAGCCGGAAACGTCAATGTACTCGACTTGAACGACATATGATCGTGGTGGGAGTACCGCACGTGCGGCTATGGCTCTGCATTTCGTTGTTATGACAGCTAGAGCATGAGACGGTATGGAGGCGACCTTGCCGAATTCGCCTGTCACACACGAGCAGTTTCAGCTGATTGGCAGGTTGGTGTAAATGTGAGTCCCATTCAACCCGGAATTCGGGCAGCAGTTTGCCGATCGAATTAGAGCAATTGCTTGTTTGTGTTATACCTTTCGTCTTCTCTTCCTATGCATATGATGGGTGCTTAGGAGCTCGCGGAGCACTTTGAACACGCAAAGAAACACGCGGAACAAAGCGTACGGCTGGACTGAAATCGGCTTATTATTACCCACCTTTTCGTTTTCGGTGATTTCCGCGCTTCCGAGCAACATTGCGCTCGTATTATCACAGATTTTGCTATTCGGTTCGGCGCCTTAGCGAGTGAGGTCTTCCTGGAAACCCAAAGCCCATGGGGTTGGTCGGTCGTGGAGCAAGAAACAGTTTTCCTTGTTTTTCATTTTTTTCTGTTTGTTTGTGTTCTTCGCTTTCGCGATGGCTTCCTATTGTGGGCCATAACACAATGTGATGCAACGAATGGCTCGTTCTGAATGGGATACTTCGATAATTGGCGCCGTAAGACGCCGAAGAATGCCGTCAGAGTGTGATGGAATTTCCATTACTGTTTTTTGTTTTACCCTATCCATCTATTCGCTTTTGTTGCGATGAAAATTATGAAAAACAGACACGGGGAAGTGAGGATTGGGTCGTCGGTAGTGGTTTTGGTTATGGCTGGTGCGGATAATGCATTTGCGTTAAATGGAAGGTAATTAAGTCGATGCGCGTTGACGTGATGGATTGAAATGAAAATTAATATTCGTCTTTTGTTTGTTTGTCTTCAATTAGGGTAATTAAGAAAGCTGAGCTTCGTTGGAAATGAGACGCTTGTCACTGGGCGCGATGGCTGGATGCGTTTTAATTGGAATTTGAGTGATGTGACGTGCACTGAAGAATGAGATGACACAAGCATGGGTGTCACGAGACTGTTTTCACTCATCTATTTCGGAGAAAGCAAGTCTAGGTATAGATCGTTCATGCTTTGCTTTGAGCTTGAGGAAGCCTAGCATTTCTTAAGATACAGTTATTACTAAATCGATGAGTTTTGGACACGCCGAATATTATCTTTCAAGGCGTCCAGGGTCCCTGGCTTGTTGACAAAAACTTTGGATTTCAAATAATCGCAAAGGAAGAAACTTGTATGGGTTAAGTAATTCGACCCAAGCTTCCACGATCACCTATCTTTAAAATAAAGTGATCGTGGGTTGGGCCATGTCAGCAGTGCCGCCATCCTCTTGGGACCAAAACTTGTCAGCCAAGATTACTTACTTACTTACTTACTTATCAGGCCAGTGACCATGGATGGTCTGAGCCTGGGCTATAACTGGCTTTCACCTCTGACGGTCCCGTGCGCTCTGCTTCCAGTTGTCAAGACTGAGTCGTCTTAAACTGGAGGTTCGGTCTTCCTCTATTTCTCGAAACAGGAGACTTTTTTTTTTATACGGTTCGTGCAGATTCAAGAGTGTACGCTCTTATGGTGTTTGTCACAGAACCTGGACGGCAGATGGTTTGTGTCGAAGATGTTCGTACGCTACTTTCCGCGGGTGGTTGTCCTAGATATGATCCCGGGGATTCGACTGAATTTGTTGCGTTGGTTGTAGTTCAAAGTAACTTTGTTTTGTTTCTATGTTATTATTGAAGTGATTTTACTGCGAGAGTTATGCCTTCGTCAGCATTTTTCTGATCATCTCTCATTCACGACTGATGTTGTTGCATAGTTTTCCCATATAGGAATTGTTATTGGCTATGCATAGACTTGAACTAGCCCTTCCGCTAAACAGTCGGTGATGATTGCGCCACGACCACCCCCTTGGATCCGAAAAGCCTCTTAGCTGAAGCGTTAGTATCCATTCGCTCAATGTGGTTTGCTTTCCGGACTACATACGTCCACATCTTTGTACAGCTCATAGAGTTCGTGGTTGTGTGTTGTCCTTCATTCGCCTTCCACTGCAGAATTTTCGAAGGAGTCCAGAATCAACTTTGCCGTCTTGCTTATGGTCCAGTTTTTTGCTCCATAGAGCAAGACTGGTAGGATGAGGGTATTGTAGAGCATGGTTTTTGTCCTGCGAGTGAGGAGTTTTGACCGCAGCTGTGATTCTTCGCTGGATTTCCATTATGATGTCGTGTGTCCACGTTTGCCCCAGGTAGACAAACTCCTTAACTACCTCGAAGTTGTGCTTGTTTTGTCCCAGTTGGTAGCTGACGGATGGGTTTCTGCTCAACAGCAAATATTTTGTTTTTTCCTCGTGTACCTTCAGGCCAGTTCGTTTTGCCTGTCCTTCAATCGATTTGAAGGCTTTTGCGCTTCCCAATAGTTGGACCGACTTACAGAAATAGGTGCCTTCTCTGTTTACACGGTTTCGAATAGTTCTGAGGCTCTTGAACCAAACTGCATGGTGAGTTTTTCAGTGTGGTGCGACACAACTGGATCAGTTTTCCCAAGATCCCGAAATTGACAATCGCATTAAAGAGGTCTCTGTGGTGAAAGCTGTCGCATGGTGCTTTGAAAACGATAAAGAAATGGTGCGTATCGATTTAAAACTCGCTGGTCTATTTCATAATTAGCCGTAAGGTGAAAGTGTGGTCTAAAGTCGATTTGCCGAGCAGGAAGCCGCACTGGTAAGTGACGATTTGTGCGTCTAAGGACATTAGACGTCCACACAGTACGCTGGATAGGATTTTGTAGGCAACATTTAACAGGCATATGTATATGTACCACGGTAGTTGGCGCACGAGGTAGGACGGTTTCTTTTTCTGGATGGGGCAAATAGAGCCGATATTCTTGTCGTCGGGCATGTTGTGATCTTCCTAAATTCTGCAGATGATCGTGTGCATGCTCCCTACTAAAATAAAGCCAGTCTTGAAAGCTTTGATGAAAGTCCGACTGAGCCTGCAGCTTTGTGGTTTCAGTTTTTTGATAGTTGTGCCGACTTCTTCAACGCTGGGTGGGAAGACAAAATTGATGTATCAAAATCAGTCATTATGACCTAATCATGAACGTGGGGACGTTCCTCATAATTTAATTGAGGGCGTTCATTGGCGAAGAGCCGAAAATGTTGGTTATTCACGCTCACAAAGACAAGCCACATCGGCATGCCATCATGTCATACAAATTTGTGGCATGGTCACCGCGCATAGTCAAATCGCATAGTCCATCAAGCAACATCACTGTCGATCGGTAACAGTCGATGTGCTGATTGATCTCTGTTCGTGAATAACCAATCATTATGAATTTAGCGCGGAGGAACGTGCGATGGATGCTTAGCTACGAAGAGCGGCGACGATTGATATTGTCGATGATCTCAACGCTGACATACAGAGCCTCAATATTCTCATCAGACCGCCTCGGGTGACGTCGATTTTGACGACTAGCATTACCAATATTGCCGGTGATGATACATTTTTGGTGTAAATGCCTTATGGTGTGGTCTGAAGGCACTTTGTTCACTTGATAATTTGCACGATAGGCACGTTGCTTGTACACATTCGAGAACATGTTTTGAATGTAAAGGCGCAAGATAACAGCGGGTTGTAGCGGCGTGACAGACGTTTCCAATGCAGGCTGTCATAAGCCGATTTGAAAACAGATGTTACAGCTACATGATTTCCAGATCCTGAAGGTTTATCATACATTTTTGGTTAGTGCAAAAGTTAGGAACAGTTTTTTGGGCAAGTTAACGCAGATGGCATTAATAGTACACCTTGCTGATCGTTTGATCTTGCGGCAAAAGTCCATTGTGCACTATTCCGCATATAAAAATCGTTAAAATACAGTGAGCAAGACCTGCGATTTCAACCTTTTCTGCAGACGTTTGTTCGGCCTTGGCAATCCATAATACATCCATTGAGACGGTCTACATCCTTTCAGTAAAGCCATGCTTCATCATCTGTTGTGGTAGGTTTCACTGACTACAGAGCAAGTACGAGGAATACATTTTGCTGTCACAAGATGGAATTTTATTCATTGACAATAAGATTTGTTATTGTACCAGTTGAAATCATTAATGATAAGCATAAATATCAGTGGACCTAGATGGGTACCTTGAGGGATATCGAATGTGGCATAAATTGGAATAGAAATAGACTGCTTCGACTGCTACTTATTGACAAAGCCATTCAAACAATAATAAGCGTCAGCATAGAGGATGATTCTATACGGATGCATGTCCAAAACAAGGAATCGATGGGTCTTCAGCAGCTTTTTCAACATTTTTGCTTGACCGCGCTTTTGGGCGTCGTACGACTCGATCAGCAGCAGTAATTCGTAGTTCGCATAGCTTTCGCTCATAACTTTCGGCTAATACATATCTAAAATTGCCTGAGATAATGTCACTAAATACCTTCTTATAGCTCAATTCATAATTAGCATTGTACGAGTAGCTCCGGTAATGACTCATCAGCGTCATCACAAACGACACCACCTTGAAGTGTCGTAACACTTCTTCAATCGATTAATATCTTCAAATCTAGCAGTCATTCACTCATTTTCGCTCCATCTCCCTGCCATCGAGCAACAAATTTATTACCAGCGCCAGCCTCAATGCCGCGCTCCGTACGACTATGTACCCACTACCAAAGCCGTTTGGTACAAATTGTTAACCAGAACAGCATTCATTACGCCATCTCCTACTGTCGCTTGCTTGTTTCTTCTCCCATTTTGCTCTGTCGTTGTGTCGCCTATGTTCGAACAGGCTTATCGCTGTCTAAGATCGCACCACAAACGGCCGGAAAAAAACAAAAACCTTCGTTCATTAGTCGCGATCGATGGCAACCGTGGCAGCGTTGTAATAGTTTCTTCAACTCGACCCCAAAATCACGATCCGTTTTACGAGTATTTCTATTTCCATCCGTAATTCGATTAAAAAGAAAAGCTCAGGTATTGCCGTGGCGGCACGTGACGTGTTAGGGTAGCCTGTCTTGCCCGATGCCCGCTGCTACCGATGATGGGTTTTGAAATCGAAAATTTATTGTGATCACTGTTGTGTGTTGATAAGTGACGGTGCTTACATTACATGTGAGTCTATGGAGCGGAGGGGCTCACGAATGACAATCAAAGTGAACATCAATTAGAAAACATGCAATTCGTGAGATAGCTTGGGTTGGTGTGGTTTTGTTTTGCTTTTAATGTACTCATCGCTGACTTTTACAATTGATCATTAACGCATGATCACGTCAGTCAATATTCCTATTCGTTTGGGTTGTTTTAATATTCCTCAAGGTGTTCTAGTGACGATTTTGTGGGCCTGTGGTTATAGCAGATTATATCGGACGCAGGTTTATGGCCGGCACGTGTTGGAATTAAGATAATAAGGGTTAACAAGCGCCAAGAAAATCGTTAAGATTTTTGAATTTGGTCAACATGTCAAGTTGCCATTCGGCCGCGATTAATCAAGTGTTAATGGGGTTCGAAAAAAGCCTAGAGGACAAAGTTGAATCTGTCAAAGACAAGTAATCTTAGATCACAGAATTCTTGCTGAGAATGGAAGTTGACAAAGTTGAGAAAGTTGACTAGACATTTAGGCGGTGACAAAGCGATGATCCCTGTTATCAGCAAGATCTTTAGATGAAAGACTTAAATCCTGCAATTGAAGGCGGAGAAGTCGATGCCGGGCTAGTACCGATGGACCCGTCATCAAATCATATAATTGAGCTCCTCGGTTGACTCATAAGAGATCACTTCAGGAATCTGACGTTAAAAGCTGACATGTTGCGGAAAAAATATTGATCTAGAGAGGACTTCGTTAAGATGACAAAAACACTTACTCGCTCTAATAATATCAGTAGAGAAAGCTAAGATTTATGAAAGGTATGAATGTTGTTACTCCTTCCGTCGCATCCTCATTTTATTATGCAGGGTGATTTTTTTGCTGTTTGGATTTTCAGTCTTCTATATTTGATAGCTCACGCATGATTCATGACATATGTCAAATTCAAATATACTTAGTTAACATTGCCATTTTTCATTCTTACTTGACGCTCAGTTCAATGATTTCTAATTCTTTTTTGTTCAAAATATACGAGTTGAACCATGGGGTTCCGGCAAAACGGCGTTACATGCCACATAGCACGCCAATTGAGAAATAAGCTCTGCTAGATCGTGCGATTTGACGTCTTTTGACTATTTTTAATAGGGATACGACAAATCAACATACGAGTCTATGCCGATAAGCCAGTGTCAATTGCAGCCTCAGAAGGCAACTTTACATGTGACAATATTCTCAAAAAAAAAAGACTCACAATTGAGGTTCGCGTATTTAAATGTAAATGGCAACTCAAATAAAAATTATCCACTGGTTTGCAATTTTCCTGTGTTTATTTTGACAGTTAAAAATCAAATATCACCCGCTGCTGATTCCTATTCTCTCTAATCAGACCTAAACGGGTTTACTATTTGGTGGTGAAAAAAAAAAACACATTGAGCTCAATGTTAGCAAATGCCAAGCTATCACCTGCTTCCGTAAATGCTTCCTTGCACCTCCCGCAGACCGAGGTTCTGGCTTTCAATGAGGCTGTAGATTAGCTACCAATTACCACTAGAGGAGTCAATCGATCCTCTTGCTGGTCCCTTACTGGCTTGGCAGCTAAGTTACCATAAAAGAATCACCCAAGGTCTGACTAAAAGGGTTAGATCTGAATTCACGTCAACTGTCTACATCAAATTCGAGTCATGAAAGTAGCTTTGGAAGCCGAGAAAGACACTTGACCATAGGTACTAACGGGCGTATACGCAACATTTTAAACTTTTTTGTACCTACTCCCTTACGGGTTTGGGCAGCTAAGTTGCCATGAAGGAATCACCCAGGATCTCACTCAAAAAGTTAGATCTGAATTCACGTCAACTGTCTGCATCAAATTCGAGTCATGAAAGTAGCTCTGGAAGCCGAGAAAGGCACTCGACCATAGGCACTACGGGGCGTATACGCAACATTTTCAAGTTTTTCGTACCTACTTCCTTACAGGCTTGGGCACCTAAGTTAACATGAAGGAATCAACTAAAATCTGACTGAAAAGGTTAGATCTGAATTCACGTCAACTGTCTGCATCAAATTCGAGTCATGAAAGTAGCTCTGGAAGCCGAGAAAGGCACTCGACCATAGGCACTACGTGGCGTATACGCAACATTTTAACATTTTTTGCACTTATTCCCTTACGGGCTTGGGTAGCTAAATTACCCTGAAGGAATCACCGAAAGGTCTGATAACTTTATCAAGATCCAAAAGACTTATGAACGTAAACCTATCCTCCACGCTGAAGGCTTTTTCAATTGGCTTAGATTCTGGCTGGTATCTATAATTTTGTAGGGACTTTTTAAGGACCTACCTTATGGACGTCTATGAAGATTTAGACATGCGATTGACTCATAGCACTACTTTCGTTTTCGGGGGTTTACGTGTGGCAACAAAATTTGTTCCAGATGCTGAAAAAAACGATCAAGGAAGTGCCAAGAGCGGGCTCCAATTTCAGTTTAAACAAAAACCATCTTCAGCGATGAGATCCATTTTTGGATGGACGGGTGCGATAACATTCAAAATTATCAGATTTGGGACGATGCTGTTTCACACGCAGAAAGTCGCTGTTTGGTGTGGGCTGCCAGCAGGCGGCATCGTGGGTCCGTATTTCTTCCCAAACAACGGTGGCATTGGCACTGCCATCAACGGATAACTTGGATAATATGGATGTGAACGATATGCGATTTCAACAGGCCGGCGCTATATGCCTCACAGCTGATGCCGTAATAGATATTCTTAACGAGCGATTCGAGGAAGGTTATGTCACACAGAGGCAACATCAGCTCCCCAACGAAATGATGCGATTTTACCTCGTTGGTTCTTTGACTTGCAGGTCTATGCCACTAATCCGGCATACCGGTGCCCTCAAAGTCAACATAACTTGTGTCATCGCTGAAATTCAACTTGATCTATACACCAGAGTCACCGAAAATTTTACCTCTCGGACGTCTGTCATGTAATGAATCCGAGACGATGTCATATTCCACATATATGGTAATGTCCATAAAGCCACAAAAGTGTTTTAAAAATGGTTTGAGGATTAGTGAAAGCGCTAATACAGGCTGTGGCAATGAAGTGGATCGTACTTCAAAAAATCATATCTCCCCCCCAAATTAAGTTAGCGCGGACATTCCAGCATTTCCAGGTAGTTCAAGAAGAGTTGTTTTTCCTAGCAGTTACTAGTTCGGCACCATGACGGAGTGGTCGTGTGAACAGCGCGTTTACGCGATCGAGCGTTTTATTTTTCATAGTGATTCGTATGTGGCCGCCGCGCGCGATTTTCGGAAACAATTTTCTATTCCTTTTAAAAAACCCGATTCCAACGGAAAAAACTGTTCGGACTTGGGTGAAAAATTTCAGAGAATCTGGATCAATTTTTAAGAAACGGCTAGGAAAGGTTAGAAGTGTCCGAACTCCCGAAAATGTGGAACGTGTTCGTAAGGCGATACTGAAAAGTCCGGCGCGCTCGGCTCGTGAACGGGGAAAGGTACCGCGAAATGTTGTCAAACTTCGTTGGACAGGCCTTGAGAAGCAAGAGGAAGTTATCCAGAATGTGGTTTCAACAAGATGGAGCCACAGCGCACATCGCAGGCGAAACCATGGATCTTCTCCGATAGCTGTTTGGCAGCCGTTTAATTTCGCGAAACTCGGAAATTGTTTGGCCGAGTCGGTCGCCCGATTTATCACCAGCCGACTATTTCTTATGGGGCTATTTGAAGTCTAAGGTGTACGTGGATAAACCGAGAGACCTCCCAACTTTCAGGGATGCGATTTCTGCCAAAGTGAAGAAGATTGTGCTGAAAAAATTGTTTGCAAACTTCGTAAAACCCATGGAAGAATGCATCAAGCAAAAAGGCCGCCACCTTAAAGATATAATTTTTAAAAAATAAGTCAAAAAAAAAACAAGTACATATGTTTATGTTTTATAAAAATAAAAAAAAAAAATCCTAGAGCAATTTCTTTTTGCGTAATGATTTTTTGAAGTACGATCCACTTCATTGCCGCACCCTGTTTAAATGTGTAGTGGAGCTATTTGAACCCATCCCATTGCTTTATGATTCCAATTACAATATAAACTTGTAAGACTAACCGTCCCAAACGATTTATACAGTCTCCGGCGGAAGGAAGAAGAAACTGTTAAACTATCTAATCAAGTGGTTCAGTAGAAGCTGTATTGGTAGCTAGGAACCAATAGTCCCAGTCTTTGTCCTCATACAAAAGAGCCACCAAAAAAATACTTTTCTTCTATACGGGCTTGCGAGCTGGGAATGAGTGCAACATTATGGGGAATAGCCCGAGCTAAGCTTCCTTATTGCCGCTAAAAAAGAACACCCATAATACTGATAGAACCTCGAAATCCCATAAACCTCAAGAGTTATCTTCTGGCACAGGGATGACATCGAATCCTATTGTTATCCAATCATTCCTCTCAAGGCAATCCCCTAATCCTTCGAATGCCATAAATCTCCAACAACTGCTGTTGGAATTGTCTGCTAATGACATTGGATTCGATTCGTTCCTCCTTTCATCTCAACAAATCTCTTCATTTCGCAAAACAATATCATTTTCCCTTTTTTGTTCTGCATCTTTTCGATTTTCCATTTGATTTTCGTTTTTTTTTTTCACCTGAATAAACAGAAATCGTATAGTCAAGTCCCGAGACCGGAGACAAAGAGGACAAGATGAAAGAAAAACAAAAAAAAGGTCCAACGAGTGTCAAGTGTATTTGTTCTCGGTTCACCTTCGCTCCCTCCACATGAAACCAGTCATCCGCCGTCGTCTGTGCTCCCATTGATAAACCACTTGACCTACGGAGCACCCATCACTTCTGTTTTAGGCCACAGCCCGATTTGTTTAAACTCGGAAACGAAAATATTTATCCAAGACCCACTAATTGGCACTAGATACCTCGTAGTCGGTGATGTCGTGTGCTGGTTGATTTCGATCCGCGTGTGTGGCATGGTTTTGATAGGAAAATTAGTTTCGGGGAAATCCAAAGCAAGAAAGCGGGAGGGAGAGAGAAAAAGCTTTCTTAGGGAACGAAACAATGGAAAGAAGAAGACACTCCCCACTGCGAGCGAAGATGCGAAGATACGTGACAAACTACATATGAAGAGGCTCGTCGTGGAGAAGAAAAGAAAGGATTTCAACTGCAGAGGTCACGTCCGATCGAATGAGCTCCGATAACACCATTCAAGCAAAAAATGTATCTCGAAAGTAGGGAATTGGGAGCTACCAAGTGGCACATTGCAGTTCGTCCTTCTGCCCATCCCAACCCTCAATCAGGTGTTTTCAGTGTTTTGCCGTCAATTCCAGATGTTGTTGATGGAAGCAACCGCACCCTATTGGCAATAGTTGCTATTGCCAAATCCATCATCGAGCCGGCCTTGAGGATTAGAGAATTGTATCTGCTGTGGCTGACGATCGCGAAATAGAAAAATCGCAATCGAATCGGGTTTCAATGTTGCGCGGGTGAGATCATTATTGACCACGGCTACAGCTAAGGCTTATGTCTTATTGTTATGGTGATGATAGTGAGTAATCGTCTAATAAGCTTTGGAAGTGTTTCTATTTACAAGAGCTCTGACCTCTGGCAGGTGGGGCTCATGTTAATGGCTTGGCTAAAAGATGGCTAATAAATGCATTTTTAATCAAAAAGTGTTTTTCAACTACGAAGCAGTGGGGAAGGCTAAGCTATTGATGGGAAATTTGATATTAATTACAGGGTGACGCTAGGTGCTAAGTTGGAGATGATAGAGATGTTTATGGAGACGATGGAGATTATGAATAAGTTGACGTGTGTTTTGAGCTCAAGGTACAGCGGATGATGGACAGTGAGTATTAGGGAGGTTTATGAGAAACCTGTACATACTCTGCCATACAGCTTTGATAGATGGACAAGTATGTCCGAAGGAGAACTACGTCTGTCCAGCAATATCTTACCGATAGATTAAGATCTTATATAAAATGGCCTTCGGAAACGACTAAAAATATATTTTTTCAAAAGTCACGCCTAGATGTCAATAATGAATAATTTCTGAACGCTATCTTCTTTTTACGTCAACTTCGACATTTGTAAACTAGATGCATATACAATTTTAACCATGGATACCAACGCCCTAGAGAAATGCATCGAAGATGTTCAAATTTATCATGAAGATGGCCGATCTGTAAAAACTAAATGTCATAACTTTTTTGGTGAAAATAATGTTTGAAATTAGCCACCAGTTCAAAAGTTAGTGAAAAAAAATTGAGGAAACAGAGAACTATTAAAGTTTTTCGGCGGGTGGAATCATTGGACCCTTTTTGGACACTGGGGAGTGCAGTAGACAAAAATTATCGTTATTTTCTACTGGACAGAGCTACGAGTCGAAAATTTTACATTGAAGTATTAAGCTACTGCGTAGCCTGTAGAAGAGGTCGTGTTAAACATTTAGATAAATATTTTTCCCCCATATAATTGTTTTTTTTTTTTTTTTTTTTTTTAGTTTTTGTATAAAAAAGCACTAAAAACCGAAATATATAGTTTTTCAGTAGGAACATAACAATTTTGCGTTTTAATACAAGCGCACATTTAACCTTTTATTATGATCTGTCGAAGTCAATTCATTGCGGAAGAACCGAAAATATCACAGCCGTCAATATTTCAGTTCCAAATAAGCCATATAAGTCCATTCCATGATCTTATAGGAATTGGGAATCTCCAATTCCACATTGCGGCGATCTCTATGTAAAAAAAGATTGGCCTACACCCTTATAAGAACAAACTAACACCCGACTTGAAGTGTCTTGATCATTTGAAGCCTAAACACTTCTAGTATTGAGCAAAAGTTTGAAAAAAATCCTGAATTTTATCGCTCATTCAGCGCTCAAGCTCAATGTTGGCTCAATGGCTCGTTAATAAGCAAGATGTGCATGATTCGAGAGCAACAAGCCCATATGTTGCATCTATAAAGAGCGGATCACATGCCGGAGGTGTGATAAAACCGTATTTTTTCATCGAGAAATATCATCACTACTGTTGCGCTCAAACGATTTCGTTCTCGGACCATGTTGGAAGACTATATTTGGCCAGAACTGGGTGGATTTAATATCAGTTATACGTGGTTCCAACAAGATGGTGCAACATGCCACACAGTTGGTCAAACAACTGATCTATTGAAGGGAAAGTTGGGTGTTATACGAGCTCAGGAGCGATATCAAATGCGAAATTGTCAAAGCTTTAGCCGATAAGTGTAGAAAAATGGAGGAAAATTTATTGCAAGGAATCCATCGTTCCCAACATGCTTGTGGTAATTGGTTGAATGAAGATGGAACACCGTACTTAAATCTGACATGTCTAATATACACGGATTCAATTTCAGCATCGATGGCTGAATTACTTCGGGTTTTATTGAAAGCCTAAATTGTTATGTCCTTATTGAAAAACCTTATTATAATATGTTTTATTAGGTGTTAGAACGCCACGAGTTAGGGGTTTTTTTTCATAAAAAAAAAAAATAAATAAAAGAATTTTAATTTACAGGGGAATTTGAAAACTGTTCGAAATATTGTCCATCGCTGGCCACCACTTTTTCCAATCTTTCGGGCAGAATACCGATACCACGCTGGAAGAACGGCTCGTCTTTAGACGTAATCCACTGATCGAAATCTATTTTATGCAGTCATATGACGTAGACTTCTGTTCGGACAGGCCATGAGTCATTGATTGGAATAAGTGATAATCATAAGGAGCAATGTCTGGAGAATACGAATGTTGGGATTAAGATCAGTTAGTGGTTTGCAAGTATGTTACTACCGTGATAGTAACATTCCATTTGAGCAGATTATAATGGACCACACCCTTCTCATTCCGCCAAATACAGAGCCTAAGCTGGGACCCATGGATCTATGGCTTCGCTGTCGATGTTAGCCGGGCCTAAACCATGAGATTGTCGTAGGGCCAGTGACAACTCTACTCAAAAACTGTTCTGCCGCCGAAGCAGCTGCTCAAGTGAGCTCAATAGGGTCCTAAAGCCGCTCAGAATCATGTACTCCGCCAGTTTGGCTTGATATATGCGTACGAACAGACGGACAGATGGAAAAGCCTCCGCATACATTTTCCCTACCCCAGCTTTGCAAAGTAGAAGACTAAAAGAGTCTTTTGATGCCATTTTTTTCAATTCGTATGGGACACAGTTTCCTTGGTTTTGGATCACTCCCATGGTTTTAAGCCATTTTCCTACTGTTGACAGCGATTCACACTGCACAAGTGCTTGTCCAGGTCATTCCTTGCCTTCCATGTGGAAGGACAGGCCTCTTACGACACGTTTTCTCAGATAAAGCATGCTCGTTATTTTAAGGCAAAAAGTTGACGCTGATGAAGAATATACATATTAGCTACCCCATCAGGGTTAATACGCTACGAATTGATTCCATAGGCACGACTTTCGAAAGACTACTAAAGGACATTAAAGAAGTTTCAAAGTGCCTGAATATTCGTTCAAGCTCAAAGGACTTTAATCAGATTACGTTCGATTCAGTTTGATTCTACGAAGCCACGAATATGCATAGGTTTAAGAAAAAACAAAAAAAAAAAACAGGCCAAGTATGCCGCCTTGGGAAAAATTCTTCAGAATAAGAAACTGGAAAAACAGGCTCTTGTGATATATATCGATGCAAAAACGTAAAAGTATTCCAGATCTGTCAAGAAAAGTAAACACAATAATGTTAGTGATGAATCCCTTGAACCATCTACATCCTATAACAACCTTAAGGCAAGCAATCACTCGACAGCAAACCAATCGACGGCAGCATAACTACAAAGGAAAGCACTTTTTCCTGTTTCTGCATTCAACAAAAAAGTGACAAAGAACACAAATGTTCCCGCTCGTCCTCAGCTTATAAGAGCAACCACACCAAAAACCCCCTGGCAGTTGCAACTACATAGCCATCCCAGCCCTACTTTAAGCACCTTCCGATTTCTTCCCATTAGGATATCGAGGAAGGGGAGTTTCTTGGCTTCGCCTTTAGACTTCCATTGACTACCATCAACTGGTCCATTTGGATATTTTAGTCGATGACCTCGGAACACTTTTTCTTCTTCTCCTCTTCGTCCACTTGCTTTTGTTTTGTTTACGATTGACTTCTTAGAAATTCGCTCGAGATCCAAATACTCTCGTTGGATGCAGATCCATGCGACTGTGGAATTATGTTTATGGGTGTTTCGTTTGTTTGTTCTTCGAACAGTCGCGGTTCGGAAAGGATATGCCCCCATCTGTAGGGCACTAAAATTATATATCGGATAAGGATCGGATCGTTTATGTGGAGTAGTAGCAGCAGGAATGGGAGTGCTTCTACTGGTGTACACCAAGCCACCACTGTTTGCGGGTGGTCTTAATCGAGAGCTGTGGATGCGATATACAGCATCACCATGTGGAGAATGCAGTCTTGACTTAATTTCGAATTGCGCAACTGCACTACAACTGGCATTGGCAATGACAGCCTCAGTCATCGTTCTGGGAATGGAAGCAATTAGAAATCATAATGGCGTGGTTGCAAGAGACACAACACGAATGTACGAACAGATGGATGATCATGTTTATTAATTATTATTAAAGTATTCAGTGCCTTGATATGGCCTGCCGGTGGCTCGAATGTGTCAACGTGAATCGTAATGGGTTGTGTGAAATCGCGCGTCATATAGTGGGGATGACAAATGAATTGATTGAGAGTGAGATGGCTTTTTCTTTTTCTTTGTTATTGTGGCTGAATATGGTCAAGGTTCGAGTCGAGTCCGAAAAATTTATGGTGATCCGCCGGTTTTGGTGGAGATGAGATCAGACAATCGGAACACTCCACAAATGGAGAATTACTAACATGGAAATAAGTTTCTTAAAATCAATAGCGAGGCCAGAAGAAAATTTGTCAAACGCCGGGTTCAGTGGTAATAATCCGAGAGTGTTCAAATTTTCTGCTGTCAACTAGTTATCATCGGTCTTCTCTACCTTGTTACTGTTTTGAGATAAACTTTATGCACTTTGTTCCTTAACTATTAGCATAATCTAATAACATTTTCATTGAAATCGGAGTCAACACTTCCATATACTATGTTCAAAAAGTGATCGGAATTTTGCTAAGTCGCAATACTTTTCAAGATTACACGAGTGCCTTGCATGCAGCATCATCTTGTTCGAACCATATTATTTATGTCAAGTTCATCCGATTCTAGCCCAAAATAGACCTCCAAAATGGCACGAAACCATAACGAAGCGATCATTTTCATCCACGAAAAAATACGGTCCAAGCACACCTCCGGCACGAAATTCATACCACGCGGTCACTTTCTGTTGATGTAATGGAACCTTTTGGAGTTCACTCGTATGTAGGTTACTCGTTACTCAAAAATACATATTTGGCTTATTGACAAAGTCACCGAGCCAAAAATGAACTTCATCGCTGAAGATCAATCATGAAATTCAGGATTTTCTTCAAACTCTTGTAGAGACCAATTGGAGAGGTTTGGGCGCTGCAAATGATCAAGAGGCTTCAATTCTTGAAGTACTTACGGCTCATTGGCATAGAATATGTTATATAATATGTTGGTGAATATGTTAACAAAATTTATTAGCTAAAGGACACACAGCCTATCTGGGGCGACGATTATTATTATTACCGATTATTTGGAACTCAGAAGTTCAGAGCTTCGTTGACAACCGTTCGCCCAGCCTCCCTATCTCTTCTCTGGTCCATTCTGGGTCCATTCTTATATTATCTTCCCATCTACTGCGCGGCCTTCCTGACGGTATTTTTCCCTCAGGCTTACTTTTGATTTTTTGTCCACTGTCCATTTGTTCTATAATACATGTGCTGCCCATCTTAATCCTATCTAGGTCGATCTAGGATTTGAATGAAGTCCATCGAGTTCTGCATTGTGTAATTTTCTCCATTTGCCCATGCGGCTTAATAAATGTGTTTTTTTGCATTGCGGGACAAAAAATATGTTTCGAAAAGTTCCTTCATTGCGAAGAAGCACGCGTTGCCCATATGCACCCTTTTAATTATTTCTACCTTCATTTGGTCCATTTTCTCAAAGCGTTTATCGAGTACAGTTGGGTGCGAGGATTGAATCGATTAGTTTTGTCTACAAAATTTTCTACTTTGTTTACTACCATTATTAGACTTTTTGCATGTCACTTAACCTCACTATCTCTCAGAAGGTCAAGACCGCGAGCGGATGTAATTCTATGAAGGGTTATCGCGGGATCTCAATACTTATTCCAGCATCAAAAGTGGTGGCAAGACATGTTCTTGTTTCAATCCTACTCATATCTCGGATTTTTCAGAAAAGGCGTTCCGTCTTTTAACTTGGTCTTTTGTTACCCTTTAGGCGTACTTGTATAATTTTTTTTTTTTTTTTTTTGGGGGATTCCCAGCCTTACAAGAACGTGATATATTTTCAAACTGTTTTCAGGATTTCTTTAAAATCTACGAAGAGTCGATGGACCGTTTCGTGGAATTCCTGTTTCTTTTACGAAAGGTCGATGGTATTAGCGCAGCGCGAATTTTGACATCGATTTCACACGTATCGCACCAACTGGGCAAAAATGTCGGCGCTTAACTACTTGACTCAAACAGACTGGAACCACAGGAGACCATGTGATGCGTGGCCGCAACCGAAATGGTCGCTCGCCCGAGAATATCGCGGCTGTGGCTGCCGATGTCACTGAGAACGAAGAAACATCAACCAGACGTCGGGCGACGCAATTAGGCATCACCAAACGGAGCCTACAGAATTTTGGTGAAAGACACACATGTTCCCGTACAAGGTGCAAACAGTGCATCAGTTAACAGTGCACCCTCAGTCGCGTGTCAAGCCATCCTTAATCTCAACAACGAAGAGGACGAGGGGCACTGAAAATCCGCGTGTGATGCACGAAGAGCCATTAAATCCACGGTGCCACTGTTTGGTGCATCGTTCATGATGGAGGAGTGATTGGGCCGTATTTTTTTTAGGACGCCATCGGCAATATGATTACTGGCGTACGCTACAAGGCCTTGATAAACGACTTCTTACTGCGGGAATGTGATGAGTGGGGCTTAGTGAACATGTGGTTTCAACAAAACGGTGCAACCGCACACCCAGCACGAGCCATAATGGATATTGAGAAGGAAGCATTTCCTTTTC
Source organism: Merodon equestris (assembly GCA_958301585.1). NCBI lineage: Eukaryota > Metazoa > Arthropoda > Insecta > Diptera > Syrphidae > Merodon > Merodon equestris. The sequence continues at coordinate 121,192,698 of OY284415.1, forward strand.
GCGTAAGCTCCCGTTTTGGCGATTTGGCATGGCCAGCAAGATTGCCCGATTTAACCATGCCAGACTTAATTTTTTAGGTTATTTGAAGTCGCGGGTTTAGAAACAAGCCTAAGACAATCGCAGCTGTGATGGCCAGATCACGCACTTATAATATTCTCCTTTATTCTCCTCTCCTCTTCTCTATTATTATCCTCTGAACTCCTATCCTGTTCTTGTGCATTCAGTCTACGTTCTGACTTCATCCCGTCCGGTTCATTTTCCTTTATCCGTCAAATATTAAAATCAAACATCTTTATAGTACACAAAAACGTCTTTTTATTTCCCCCTCTTTCCTCGGTCAAACAATAAACATTATTGGTCCTTCGATCCACATTTAAAAGAATCAGCAATAGAAACGTCGCGTGTGTTCAGTTTAGTTCGGTGTTTCCTCACAACTGAAGGAACAAAACGATTACGATTTACGAATATACGAGTACATATACATATATCCTTGCCACATGTCTGTTTTACTGAAACGCGATAGTGCGCGAAATGCCATTAAGCGCAGCTTGACCGCGAGCAAAAAAGCTGAAATTTACGACGAGCAACGTTGGAATCATTCTTCGTTCTACTAGACCAGCAATGCGGTCGATCTTTCTTGCACCAGTGACACTTTGCATACACAGGAAGCTGAGAGGGAACAGGGCGAAGAATGGTATATACAAGCCTTTGCTAAAAGCCACGACTATGTCAAGGCCAGACGACATACAACGTCATACTAGCGCGGATATCAAGCTCCCACCCATGGACTTGCCACATTTTTCCGGTAATCCAGAAGACTGGAGACCCTTTCGCGATGCTTTTACGTCATTTATCATTTATCAGACAAATATTTCCGGGGCTCTCAAGTTGCATTATCTACAGTGCAGCTTGCAAGGTGAAGCTCTCAACGCGGTAAAAGTATTTCCCATAACCGACGACAGTTACAGTGGAGCGTGGGAGTTATTACGAAAACGCTATGATGTTGAACGTATTATTGTAGACTCACACTTTCGGGCTCTTTTTTCCATCTAAAAAGTGAAAAGTGAGTCCTCAGCTGGTTTAAGGGCTCTCCTCGACAGCACTCAAGAGCTTAAAGCACTAGGAAGGCCGGTGACAAATTGGGATGACTGGCTCGTCCTCGTCCACTCGTAAACAAGCTTGACGCGGAAACCCATAGCCAATGGGAACTTTCCCAAGAAGGTGATAAAGTAGTTGACTTCAACACTCTCGTATCCTTCTTGGAAGTGAGATGCCGTTCCTTAGATGCTATTAGCTCTTACCAAACATCACCCAATATAAAACCACAGTGGAACTAAAACAAGAGCAAAGGTAAACACACTTCAGGTGTTTTCCAGCAGCCCTTAAGGAGAATTTTCGACCGCCCGGAATCTTGCGAGAAGTCATGGAAAATGCGATAAAACGGGTACAAATGAATATCGACACTGGCGACAGCTTCTTGACGGATATCATTTTTTCCACTTAACAGAAAAATTTTGTTAAGGTCCAAATAAAGATCTTCATCACTCAAAATTATTTTTTTTCATTTAGTAAAAATGTAATTGATAAAACAAAATTGGATGATTAATTTTGCGCCACATTGTATAGTCAAAATCTGGACACTCGTAGAACGCTTTCTCTTGAAGCAACACTAATGGCCTTCGATTACTTCCTTAGCGTATGATGCTAGTCTCTCTTAGAGAACGAACTAATTAACAACATTGTGCTATGGTATTAGGTCGATTTCTGCGGCCTTGTTATTCTTAAGTCTTTGAATCACTTCCTTTCCTTCCTGGATGGTTGATAGTTCTGCATGAATTTCTGTTGTATAAATAGCTGCGTTTTCCAATGCGGCTCGGACTCCATGTAAAATATTTTCTCTTTCCGGCTTCAACTCGTTGTCTGAAACGAGCTTTCCATTATCGCTGCGTATAAATCCACCAGGTCTGGCCTGATATCCTTATATTTCTCCCTTGTTTTCAGCCGCACATTATTATTGAATTCTAGCAAACTTTTTCTTTTGCTGTTGTAGTATTGCAATCCCGAAAGTGACGGCTGACTTCCTTTCGAAGGATTTGATAGGTCTTGTACGTGATCTCTTCACTATTTTCCAAGGTTTAAAGTCATAGAAGTTTACGGGCTTTTACTTTTTCCTCACAATTTTATTGTTGACCTGGTGCTGCTTCTATCTTTCTCACTTCGTCGTTAGAAGAGCAAACCGGTTATTAATTTTGTCCTGATATTAACGCTGGATACGAAGATCCTATAACTTTTCTATTTCTTGTGGTTTGCCCGGCTTCTGTGAATTTGCAAATCGCTTTTGATTGTGGCGATGCTGATCACAAGTCTTCAGAGTAGCACTCCGCTACCCTTAAGTATTCTTAAGTATTTTCGAGTATTTTAAGGTTGTAGTTTTCACAGTCATATTTGTCCTAAGACCAAAAGCTTTTGATGAGTCATGGAGCCTGATAAAGAATTCTGTTCCAAAATCCATTCTGTCAAAAATCTAAGTGTAGCCATCATTAAAGTCTAACTTCTTGTTACGCTGTAATATCTGGTGGGACGATTACTATGACCGAAGAATGGAGTAAGAGCTCTTAAAGTTGCGACCTCCGATGCGATAGTATTTTTTTATTAATTATCAAACGTTGCTCACTCGTGCCTTTACCATGATTAAGACAGACTATGAATGACGTTGTAATATTAACAGCTCCTAAAACAAGTTGAACAAGATGTGATAAGCTCGCCGGGAGCAAAGCTACAATTCCAGGTCTTCTACCATGAATTTTGCAAACTTTTACCTAGATCTCAGGAACCACAGTAGCTAGGGATCGCTATGAGCTTAGAATCATGTACATATTCTATGTATAACACAGCCAGGGTTCAGACTTATAGCTACTTGGCAGATTTGGTTTAATATATGCGTAAGGACAACCTTTGCATAAGTCTTTCCCACCCTAGCTTAGTATAAGACTAAAAGTGCGTTTGTATACAACATTTTTATCCCTAATGAAAAACCCTGTATAAAGGTTTCCAAGTCAATCATAAAAACAGTGAAATTACGAGCATCATGGACATCTCAACAACTCACGAAACCTTGGGGAAATGTGAGCAACAATTTTAATTATGATCGTCAAAGTAGTGAAATTTCCATGGAATTTTCCGGAATATATTCCAAAACTTTTGAATTTTGAACCATACAGCGAAGCCGCTTAATCACGGCTTTAGCAGAAGTCTTGAAACATTTCATAGCACCTGATAAAACACATACAACGTTCGAGTATAGGCTTTCTCAAAGCTCAACAAATATGGTAGATTGTTAAGGCCACGCTACGCTCACTCTATTTTTCGACTTTGACCCACTCACAAATGAAGCCCCATTCACGTCATGCAGTCAGGAAAAGAACTCTTGGCTTTTGCATACCAATAATGGAGCTTTTCACATTACGTAAAAGCACCACACCTAACACTGTGATGATATCCCAGCAGCTGACTTGATGTAAGTTTTTTTCTTTTCCCAAATTCAAAGAAAGTCTTAAAGAACCATTGGTTTGCAAGCAAAGATGGTGCTAAAAGCGAACCGCTGAGACAGCAAAGTCCTCTTCCAATGATCCATTTGCAAACGTGCATCGAGGCTTGATATGAAGCACGGGCTAAGCATATAATTACCATTTTGAAGGATAATGGCAAATAAACTAAATTATTTTGAAGTCTCACCGATTCCGGTTATTTTTTGAACAAGCTCCGTCTATGGTTTGTTTCCATGGCGAATAAATAAAAATAAAGTGGCCATGCGGAAAGACTAAAAACTTACCCAGAAGTCAAAACAAACATGAATTCTCATCTCACCCTTCCTTGCAGGGTCATAACGGATCTAACAATTGATGTCTTACCTGAAACAAAAAGAAAAAAAGCAATTAATTTCCGCAGTTAATCCCAAGTCGCAAATCGAACAGCCTCAAGCAGAGTCAAGGCTGCAATTTCTTCAGTTTACATAAACCAGTCTAACCCCACCTACCCTGTATACCCAACCATGCCTATTGCCATGCTCACATTCACATTTATCCACAAACTCCGATCAAACATTTACCCAATCCGACATTGGGGACAGCCAGAATCACACCTCTAGCTACTCCCATCGTAATCGCCGATAAACTGCTTATCAATTTCTTTTCCTTGCCACCGAAACTAATTAGCCACCAGACCAATTAAACTGTTCAATAAACACATCTCGCGAGGCGAGAGGAGGGAAAGTAAAAAAGATCAGACGCCAGCTCGTTGGCAAATTAGTCCAAACTTCATTGCTCGCGCGCCAAGTCACTTGTGATATCAGTTCGACAATCATCACATCACAGGCCCACCACAGAGACACCTAACCTGCTCTGGGAGTGCTCATGTGACGGTGGCGTTGGAAGTTGGCCTGCTCGTACCCGATTGCGATTGCCGCCTGGGCGGCATAAATTGAAAATCTAATCATCCAGCAGCAACTCGGACGCGTAGTGGACACCCGCGGACGACGTTATCGCATCCCGAAATCTGAGCATCGAGCGCCAAGCAAGCCAATTTGCAGTGGAACCATTTTCCACTTCAGTGATTTTTCATTATAGTGCGGAAAATGCTAATTGATACACGACACAAGACACACCACACACGCAGGCAGAGTAGCTGTAGCAGGCTGTAAGAAACCCCCATCTTGACCCACTCTGAGCATTGTTATCCATCAAACCATACACAACAGCACTGACACCATTCCGCTCGCCACGCTCGAGTGTGGTACCATGTGTGTGGGCCGAAAGACATTTATTCGCCATCACAATAGAGAGTAGCGTCGATCGGAGCTGAACAGCTGCCCGACAACCCACGACGGTTCCGTGGGTCATCTTCCATGCAGCAGCGCAATGGAGCCATGCGTCGTGTGATGAAGAACCTGTTGACATGACAGAAGCTACGAGTACTTACGCCTATGAAGCACATACAGCACGCCGCGATCAACGCTGAAATATGAAGAACGTGCAGTTGAGATGCTTTGTCGGTTTCACTGCTGTCAAGGACTGCTAATGGGTGCGTGTAATTGACGGCAAAGGTTACACCTTGCTCCCAACCAGCGAGGCCACTCAACACGAAACCAGATACCTAAGGCTACATCTCAGTGATGCAGGCAATGCAATTCTATTTCGAATAAACAACTGCAGATTTCCGGCATCGATCATCACACGTGTGTGCTCTCAACAAACACGCTTTGATCCGCGAATTCTGATGAATTCGACTGGCGTCGAATCTTTTCCTGTTTTTTCTTCACCGAAAAGAAAAACATCATCGAGAAATCCAGAGCGATCCTGGTGCGTGGAATAACATCTGCAGATCATCTCATCTCGTTTCGTGTTTGATGAGTTCGCTAGACGTCGGACACTGCGTGACTGTGCGTGTGGCGCCCAAAAATAAGAAAGGAATTCACTTTCAGTTCAAACGCATAAATACATCATGATTATGCGCATAATTCATTCGTTACGGTGAAATTAAAATTTTAAAATAGACAAACGCACGAGCATCTCGTGCTCGATGATAGGACGCGGCGAGCTGCGTTCAATGAACCCTCTCCCTCTTCCAAGACGCAATTCGCGTCCGCGACGGTACGTACGCAATCGGTGGTATCCCATTGAGTTAAACATTTTATTGCCAACCCTTGTTTTCGATTTCAATGAATGCGGGCATGAAAGTGAAAAGGACGCGTAGCGAGGGGTGAAAAAACCTGCGAGCACGCCATACCTATTGTAAGTATTTTTCGAATCTTTTCATCGAAAATTTCATTTAGGTACGAAGGAAGGCCAAGAGCAAAGTCGTGCAGTCGAGCAGGGATGGGGGCTACAACTTTTGATAATTTATCACGCGTTAGATGTCATCCGCCGAGAAAGAACGAGCACAGGACAGAAATGAATGTTTTTTTTTCCAGCCACAAACTAAGAACGACTTGTCCTGGTTGCAGCTCACTAAACCCGAAAAGAAGAAACGATGAAAAAGGACCATAGAGGGGACCATCAAACTGCCATTTAGGCGGTGCGCTCTTGAATAATTTATGTGGCAGGCTACCGGTTCAAGTGCGGTCAAAGTTAAGGCAAATCGTACCACCTTGACTTTCGCGGTTCCTATCCTTCCTCTTCTGTGTTTTCGTCTCTGATTTTTTTGCCCTTGTTTTATGGCGGTTTGCATCTTTAATTGCCGTCACAGGTAGATGCCCGCGAAAGATACGTTCAAAAAGTGCCAATTAATACAATTCTATTACGAAATATTTGCTCTTTTCAAACATATCTTTTTCTGTTTAACCTTGGTGAACGGTATAATTAATAAATCCAATTTATCCGGAAAAAGATACAATTCATTCGTTTTTCACGCCTCTTTACTCTAATTTCCCTCGGGCTATGTTCGTTAGGTTTGGCGCATGTTAATCCGAAAATTGTACTTTTTTCGAACTCGAATATCTAATGAACCAACTTGAGTAAATCACAATTAAAGTAGCTGAAAATTACTTACGAGATGCGTCACATTTCCGCAGTCATAAATTCATTAGATGGACGTCGGGGCAGCAGCGTGAACACTTTGTTGCCGACCCGACCGAGTGCGCTATTTAAGCGGCTTTTGTTGCGCAATAATCTAGCGACAGCTAAGAGTAGCAGTAGCTGAGTTGACTTGATAATATATTTTGCTTAAATGAGATATCTTAAATGTTTTAATGTAGGTTGACATGTTGTTTCGTCGTGTGACAGCGGCAGTTTGGAACGGATTTCGCAGTTTATCGGGGAGCGTGTCATTTTTCATCTGACAACGGGTGCGTTCGTCGGCTTATGTTACATCAGTGGCGGCAATATATGATGGAATGAAGGGCGTGCATATAGATCGGAAAATATTAGCGAGTAAAATGATTAGAGATCTAGCGGCTTGAGATGTTAATTTTTTAAAGAGGATTTGCGTTTTCTCACTGTCTCCATTAGTTTCAACTCAAGCAATATGTGTTCAAAAAATAACGTGGTTTTTTAAGTGTTTGGTTTTTAACTATCATAAAGAACATTTGAAGAATGCAATAGTTTATAAAATTTTCATCTGAATTGATAAGACAATTCTTGCCATTTACTTTTTAAGGATGAATTCAGGTAAATGTTGACCGCGGCTATGTTTTAAGTTGTTCACATAGAGAGTCTAATTTAGAGACACTATTTCGAGGATATTGGCTGGTATCTCGCTAATAACACGTGTTGTTTTCCAGGGCCGCAATTGACACATAAATGAGTGAAAAAATAAAATAGTCTAAAGGCATCATATCTCACGATCTAGCCGGCTAATTCAACACTCCAAAACGAGAGATTAATGGCTCACCGAACTCATTTCTCAATTTGACTATCGCTTCGCTGTGTGGCATATAGCGCTAAAACCACATATCTACAAGGTCCAACTCGTGCATTTTGGGTAAAAAAAAAAGTTCAAAGTCATTGAACCATAGTGTGTGCTATTTACAATAACCTTGTTTTCACGCTGTTCTTTGAAAAAATACGGACAAATGATTCTGCCGGTTCATATGTCGCACCAAAATGGGCGCATTGGCAGATCTCTTATTGCCTGAGATTTCCCGACGAGTCAAATACGGCAGTTTGGTTATAAACATACCCATTCAAATAAAAATGAGCTTCGTCATTGAACAACATTTTTCGATAAAAAAGCTTTTCTAAGGCTCACTCATCGAAAATTCGACACTGTGGCAGGTCGTTCGGCTTCAGTTCTTGAACGAGCTGTATTGTGTAAGGTTTTAGACCAAGACCTATGCGTAAAGTCTTCCACGTATTCGAGGAACACACATCACCACATTTGGCTTGAAATGCTCGTTCAGTAGGTCGATTACCAAGCTTATGAAATGGTCAAATGAGCAAAAAAAAACATTTTTCACATCACGAAATTGGATAATAAAATTAAATAATTCAGGAGTGTTGTGCGGATGTAAGTCTTACCATAATGAAATGGCAATGCTAGCTGAGCTTGTCTGACTTTCACGCGTGACACGAATCAGGCGTTAGCTGTCAAAAATAGAAGCCTAAAAAACCAAACAGAAAAAATAACCCGAAAAACTTAATGAGAAAAAAAAAAATGAAAGAAACACTAAACCAATATAAGAAGCCGTATTTTATCAGCTACATCCGGAGAGCTCTGTGACAATATCGGCAGCTAAAGCTAAACAAAGTGGAATCCTTTCGCCAGTTCTCTAGTCGAAATTCATCGACTACTAGTCTACAAGTTAATCAACCTCGGTTATGAAGTCATCAGAAACGCCAAATCGGAAAATATCGAAGGCCCTAGTGTCCTAGTCCTAGAGTCTTCCAAGCCGAACTATATGCCGTCCTAACGTGCGTCAACATAAGCTTAGAGACTGGCATAAGAGGCATAACCATCAATATACTCTCAGATAGTCAGCTCAAAGCGTTGGGCTCGTATAGTACGAACTCAAAATCCGTCAAGTAATGCCACGATGCCCTGCAGGACCTAGGCAAAAGAAATAAGGTAAAATTCTGGTGGGTGCCAGGGCACAAGGGCATAAAAGCCAACGAAAGGTTCCTGCGAAAGGTGCAGCACCCTACTGCGGAGTCCTCAGGTCAAAGATTAAATTTCTCTTAGTGGGAAAGATCGCTACACCTGCACTTTTGGAACAGCGTTCAAAGATTCCGATTATCGAAGAGATTCATACGGCCCATTAACAAACACTCTATCAATATTCTCAAATATAATAGAGTCAGAAGACTGGTCAGTTACCTTTCGGAACAATGTAGTCTGACATATCATCTTAACAAAATTTACCTCTCGTCTTAAACCGAGTGTCGAATCTGTCTACAAGACAAGGAACATGCAAGTATGCTGCCCTCTGCCGTCTTCTCAGAGAAATCATGACTCCTGAAGTGATCAGTTCAGCTCCTACGAGGGACATCCTCAGCTTTATTAAGAAAATAGATACTATAGGGTTAGGCTTTCATGCCTAGTCGGACTAATACAACCCCCAAAATTACATTCGTTTTTAAACGCAACAGGTGGTACAAATAGAAATCCGCCGTTTCCAATAGTTAGTGCTAGCGGTACATGCTTGTCAAAAATATCAGATCAGAAAGGTGACATAGTTAGCATGGATATCTGGTAACAATTGCTCATCATTACATTTGGGAATCCAAATCGGAGTCATATGCTTTCAGTCTTCAATTGAAAAATCACTGCTGAAGCGCATCGAATGATTAAAGAAATTTGCGCTGCAAAAGTAGTGATTTCGACATGGAAACAAAGAGCGTCCTCACCGGAAAAAAGTTGCAAAATTGGGGGCATCCAAACGAAAACTTGCAGATTTCCGAGAAATTCCGAGAAACGTCCAAAGGCGTTTTTTCCAGCGCAGTGGCCCAAACAAAGGGTTTACTGCACCGGGGTGCGCCGAGGCTATGTATCAATATCGATGGCCACGCCAAACATCCATGGATCGAAGCTTATGCTCTATATTTAAGCGTTTAAACCGAGGATTGACGAAAACACGGCCACAATACGAGCGAAGATATGACAAAATGGTATTGCTGTAACCAACTACCTATGTAGGAACTCTGAATTAGAAAGCCCTTTTCCACCCGTCGTATTCTCCAGGCATCACCCCTTCCATTTAACACCTGTTCCGATCATTGACGCATTGCCTGGGTGAGCCCCAGTTCCGATCTTTCGAAGAAGCCAAAAACTGGGTTGATCCGTCGATCGCCACAAGGACCTGCAGTTTCCCAACACAGAAAACACGTATACTGCCAGGAAGATAGCTAAAGTTGTAAATAGCGATATAAATACTTCCAAGAATAGACCAAAAAAGGCTCCAAACTTTGAAAAAAAAGTGCACATATGACTCGTATACCGATATGCGATATAGACCCTTTTCAGATAGCGTTCCCATGGCTTTTAAAGTGTTCCCTTGTATTGGGTTTTTCAATAGCCCTGTCAAAACTATTAAATCCAAAATCCGTGGTCTCCACTAAAACTACGTACTTTTGAAGGTATATTGTCCTAACGAAAATAAAGTCAGAAAGCTAAAGGACGCTTTTTACTAAACAATGGACACGGAGAACGACTGAACAGTAGACAGTCAAATCGATAATGAATGGATAACGGAAAGGAAAAAGACCGCCTTATCGACGTGTGGAAATAGATGAAATGTGTTTAAAAAAAACGTGTTATGTTCATTAAACTTTTCGCAAACAAGCTTTTACGTCCTAAATGATTGTCAAAGAGGACGACCAGTTTACACATTTATCGCTATATTGGGGGAAAGCTGTTCGGTTGCTGATCGAGCAGTCTCTGTAAGTCAGCTTGGCAAATTCTGCGAAAGGTATAAGATTCAATTGCACAAGAACTGAAGCCCCAAGATCACCACGCTCATCGTACGATCTCTGGGTAGCTGAAAACGGATCTAGATTTTGCGAAAAATCATTGCCTTGTTGAACGTCCTCATGATAGTGAAATTGATGCATTTGGAATCATGGCACCAAGACTCTGGATTGCATCCGGAGGTATTCTCTATATGGTGTGGATTTTGGGAAGGCGGCATTATTAGGCCATTCATTTTCCGAAACCAGAATGGCCAGATAATGACTCTCATTAGCGGACAATATTAGGCCTCAAATGAATGCCATAGACCTGAACGACAAGACGGTGCAACATGCTATAGATCATGTGTCACATTGTAGTGTTTGCAAGTAAAGTTTCTAGAAGAGGCGGGGTGGAAGGGCCGCAAAAATCGTGCCTTCTTAGACTTTTCTCTCAGGGTACATTAAGGTGATAGTTTATTGCTGCAAGCCAATAACAATTGACCAACTAGAGGACAAGATCGTTCAAACCGTTGGAAGTTCCAGTCTGACTTACGCAACAGAGAAATGCAAGCTTGGACCTCTCGGATCGAGCCCCGTATACGAAGCCATGAAGGTCGTATGAACGAATGTCATCTTTAGGACATAATGGTATTGAATGTACTTTAATCTGGATGAAGGACTTCTGTCATATCTCAATTGCGGTTCATTTTATTCAGTTAAAAAGTTAAGACACGCATAATGAATCACTCTATATGTATATACGAGTATTAGTAAAGTACAACAGCATTTGCTAGAGAGAAACTGTGTACTACAGCTCCTATTAAAGGTCGGCTTTAACGTGCCAGATTAATGTCTCAAACAGAGTAGGACGTTAGACTAATCGCAGAGTAAGAAAAACTACTGAGAACCATGGTCATAAGCAAGCCTCCATTGCTCCACTTTTCTGCAAGTTCTAATTGAATTTAGTTCATTCCCTCGGCAGCGAACAATATTGCTTCATTGGAACGATGTCAGGAATTCACCTTATTAAAAGGCTAAGCTGTCCGCTCATGTGACACCAAACTTTACAACTAAATCTCGTACATTGGCGCACCTGTACTCGCCTCGCCCATACGATCCAATTTACTTAACCACATTAGCATCCACCACTCACGATATGCTACTCTTCCCGGTGCGCATTTGCATGCCAAACGCAAACACGACGACGACGACAACGACATCATGTCGTAGTCGGCCTACTCCACGCTAATGAGTGTCGTGCTACTTCCACTACATCTTGCCATTGGCCGCCAGAGGCAGATGGACGAATGGGACGAGGTTAGGTGGTGGGTAGGCGCTAAAACATAACACAAAAGCCAAAGCGTATTCATTCATTTAGCCAAAGACGATGAAGATGATGAGGAACAACAACCGAGGCAGAGGTGCTTCACATCCTCTCGTTTCTTTTTGTTTACCTATAAACACGCCGCAGTTACCGCTAACACCACTGTCATCCAGGAAAATTGTTCGCAGGAAAATGAAACAAGTAAACTGCAAACAGCCCTTGGAAATTCCACGCCCGGTTAGGTGTCCTTGCCGTTGCGTTGTGCCTTTGTTCTGGCCATGACACGAACTGAATTATGAATGCAGCAGCGACAGCGTAGGCAGGCGAATTTCATTAAATCAAACGACGAACTGGAAGCATCCTTGGCACAATGCCACACATGGTTATCACTCGAAAACAACTCACGCTGCAGGGCAAGGACATACTGCTGCATGGCTATGTATTCCATTCCGCCTACCGCTTGTAGTTAGTTGTGTTCTTTTCGCCTTTTTCTTCCGTACTTTAGTATAATTTGACTACTGCTGTAAACACATCCGTCATGTCGCGTCACCTTACATCAACAGATGCGGCTGCACCTCGTCGCAGTCACTATCGCCACCATGGTTTGTCAACAACGCGTAAGGCAAAAAGCGAAAAACGTTCTGATCGTCAAGTCGTGTCCATACCCTTTGCGAGTTCCCTGCACTCGCGACGTGATATTCTCATTTGGATACTTGCCATTTGTCGGCGTTGTCTTCTCTCCTTTCGCGTTCTTTGTCCGATTCTAAGGCCGGGCCTGGTAAGGGGGCAACCCTTTTACGCATTCTGCTCGCACATACCATGACGCTGAGTGAGCGTGGAGAGTCTAAAGACACTCCGAGTTGTTTACTCTGCGACCCAGCCATTCGCGGAGTGTACGCATTCCGCGGATGTTTTTCTCACTTTAGGCGTCCCGCTCGGGACATGTGTGACGTTCAGGATGTCATGATGCTAATGCGTTTCTATTTTTATCCGAAGAATGCTGCTTGTCCATTTGAATCTAATCTAATCGGTCGGGATTGATTCTATTTATAGTTTCCCTCTCCGAGATTCCTATCGCTTTCAATCGACAATCCCAGAATAAACATCAAACAGCAAAATAGCACGACGCGATAGCATTCACCGTATGCCACAGCGATTAGGCTTCTACTTCGCCTTATAGCACCATACTTGTTGAAACTCTCGCCAAACGCCACGAGGAATCCGATTACCCATCGAGAGTCACTTACATACTCGTGCTCGCACGTCCCTATGTGTTGAGCACAACAAACCTACCCCAAGAGTCAACACAGACCGGCGAATTAACTTCATCGATGAATGTCATAATTAAAGTCCTCCCATCAAACGTACGAGCAAGCTCACCCTACCATATTAGCATGTTGGCCTATTAACGTACCCTTATTCATCCAATTCATATTTATATGTTGTGAGCAGACGAGGGTTGCGCCCTCATACTTGTCGTCCTAGTTGGACTATCAATAAATTTCAATGGGAATTTCGTCGCTCTTAGGCGCAGTGAGATAATGATTTTCCATAAATCTGCCGAGGAGCACACTCGTCGAGCAATAAAAAATATTGTTTTTGCTTTTTATTCCATTCGTTGGTTGGATGCAAGTCCCTGGATGTAGCCTTGGCTGAGAGAAGGAATCCGATAAGATTCTCGAGGGTTGCTAGGTGGAATGGGATTTGTATTTCATAACATATGGGCGGAATGATGAAGACTTTTAATGGCATTCGGTTAGTGTTCGGAAAGGATTAAATTTTTGGCTACTAAGAGGATAGATAAGGGAGTTGTGGTGTTGAGGTGGGAGGAGGGTTTGAATGAACTTGGCAAGAGCTACTGGATTTATCCATTGTTCTGTTACTACCACGGGATTTATTGTTCGTTTATTTATAAGCCGACATCATTGTAATCCAAGGATAAGTCTGTTAACTTCCACTTTAAATCCTCTTTTGGGTTTTAGACCTAATTGCCTAGAGTGGTTAGTGATGCAGTATATGTAACGAGTTGAATGTATGTGGTGTGTTCAAGATATATCAGGAATTGTTGGTTTCTGTTCATCTATGTCAGTGTTGTCAACTTTAAAATTATCTCTGATTATTAGAACTTCTTTCCCTGATATATACACTTCTGGAATACAGTCTTTGATGTAGCCCCTAGCTCCTTTAACAAAGCCCTTTTGATCTTTTCTATGGCTATGCACTTTTCATCGTTTAAGGCTTTCTTTATTTATGAGAACAGAATAAGGTGACACGCAAACATGGAGACTGGACCAGTTATACAGTACTGAATTAAAAAAAAAAATCCTTAAAAACAAGCAATGAAGAAAAGAGCAATCCAACAAGAAGTGTCATTTTAAATACTGCGCCTTTGGTGACGAGTCAATATTCAACTACCATTACGACTATAAATTTTGATAATACAAACTAGAAGAGTATTAAATTTGGGTTTATACAGTGTTGGATATGCCAAGGAGATTGCATACAAGCAGTGAAGTAATGAGCTTTCCAACAAGAAGTGTCATTTTAAATACTGCGCCTTTGGTGAAGAGTCAATATTCAATTACCATTGCGACTACAATTTTTGATAATAAAAACTAGAAGATTATCATATATGGACACATACACCCTCGTTAAACCTGCTGAAGTAATGAAAATTCACTCCAAAAACGGTGAAAAATATAGTGAAAACCATTCGTAAAGCTCATCTATCGATTTGGATTTGGAGGCGATCACAGGATTTGGACCTATCGACAACCGCTTTTACCACATTTTGCATAGAGATTTAGGCCTACGTAGTTAGAAAGTTTAGTTGACACGGGAATTGAAGCCAGCAGACCACTACAACGTCGAATACTGGAAGTGAATGAATTTTAAGTGGCCAATTTCCATGTGTCTGTGTTTGTTCCATGAGTCTAAAAACACAAAAGAAATAGGGAACTCGTGGTTGTTACTGATCATTAAACCTTGCTGCAAGAACTTAAGCGCCACCATCACTCAATCGCTCAGTCGCTCGTCGCTCCACTGCGTTGTCATCCAGTTTGGTTAGAAATGTATATTTCGATGCAGCAATGCACCCACGACAAAATCGACCAATCGGATCACTACAGCCCGCAAAATTACAAAATTCCCATTACTTTTTGAACATACTTCATTAGCATGTGCGACCCAAAATTTCCTTCACTTTCAGTCAGGGCGTCAAATTTGAGTTCAATAATGTATATTGCAAATATTCAATGAAGACTTGGTATTGGGGTTTAAATAGCCTATTTTATGATAAGTTTGCTCAAAAGGATCTTAACACATGTTCCTGCACGGGTCACGTTAACATCATTGTGTTCGTATAATAGCTAATTATGACTCAATTCAATCCGAAAAGCGAACAGGTACTAATTCTTGGAACTTCTATCTGTTGTGAAATAGTTTATATGGTGTACCTGAGGTTGGTATTTCAGGGCCACTATTGTGTGTTTTTTTTTTTTGCAGAGGCAGCATGCTTTAATGACCGGGCATACACATTGGTATTGGTGGTATGAAAAAGATGTTGAGTACTCCCAAGACGGACTTACCACATGGCTGTGATTATGACTTATTTTTGATTCAGATGAGGCGATCATCAATGTCGACGACCAGTGACACGAATATCAGCGAGTTCGATCTCTCCCGGCAGGACGGGGACTATTACGAACATGCTCTTCGATTTTTCGGTTATTAAGGTCCTTATGGCGTTGGAAATTTCTCTGATAGTGGGTATGTCTTCGATGAGAACTAAGACTGCATATAATTCGTGGCTTTGGAAGCTGCACAAAGAGATTACTTAAAAAGAGCTTGTGTCGAGCTCAAAGTTCAACGAGCCGCACTTTAACCTCTTCTTTTCACTGAATACAATATCCAAATTGACTTTGACAGATCATCTTCACTCATTTCCAGTTCATCAGGGCTGTTTTAAATTCCAACCACCATTAAATTAAGAAATCCCCCGCAGTCACCATCACGTATGGTCGAAGCAACAGTGAAGAGCACATCATATCTAAGTGCATTGCTCTAGCCCTGGTTCGGTCCTTTGCTCATCTATCGCTTGAATTAATTTCCATCACTGAATCGCTTTCGACAAAAGTCCCCTTCCTTCACTGCAACAATGTTTCGTTTGCTCAAAGGGAAAGATTATTTAATTTCACGCCCCATCACCACTTGGCAACCGGATGATGCACTTTATCATCAGCACCAGCACCACCATCGCCACCAATTCACGGTTCCAAAGTTAATAAACGAGGAGATACGATTGTGTCTCCTCTTCGCGTCAGTGTCATGCATACTCGTACTAGTAGACCTTTTTCCTATATTGCGGTTGCATGGGCAGAAGGTCACAAAGTACGCGTGAGTGATTAGATCCAGGATCTAGAAACTAGCGGCTATGAATCGAAGATCATTCCCATCTCCTTATCAGTTCCTCGCCTCCGGAATGAACCATTTCACAAGCGGAAATTTAATAACTTACCGACGCGAAGGCTGCCGCCATCACCATGCCAGCAAGCAAGTGCATTAACGCTACAATGCTGTTTCTGTGGAACAACATTTTTAATGTTCATCCTCCAAACAAGCAGCAAAATAATCAAAAGGAAAATAGAAAAACAATTAAAACTATTCGTACCCAACTCGCATCTGCACTAGCGTCATGTCGGTCGACGGCAGGGGGTGGGAACGAGCGACTCTTGAGAATAAAAAAGTTTTTATGTTGTTTCTTGTTTACTTATTGTCACGACGCAGGAGGAGTGTGAATGGAATTCCAGCTGCAGACACAAGAGATTTTACTGCACTTGAATCGTTTTTTTTTTGCTTTTTTCTGTTTGTGTTCTTTGTTTCTAGTGTAAATTTGTTGACTAAATAACAAAAAAACTGTTGATGTAAAACGAAAAAATAAAAAAAATAAATATATGATGGGGGAGGGACTCCGTCTGGTGGATGGCTCCATGGCAGTGAACGCAACAGGGCTATAAGGGCTACATACAGTGGTGGCATCTGTCAAATCGGTAGCGTAATTGAGCCGACTGATGTTTAAAGTTTGAGCGATGTTTACTACAAGGGAAAAGTTTTTCTGGTCGTTTTATGATCTGAGTTTTCACTATGGATGTGGACACAGTCGATCAAGCTGTATTAAATAGGTTCCCCAATCTAGAGAACATTTAACGAGGAATTTGGGAAGACAAGCATTATATGATATGAGTCAAACACATGTGTAATGGGTTATTCAATAGCTAAGACCGAAATTTGTCTATTCACTGTTTTGATATTTCAAGTTGAATCGCTGTCATTCTTTGACGGTTTTATTCGTTCATAGTCACCATTTTACGCCATTCCCATACGTATATGCGTTGTTAACATTTATTTTAAGCGTTTCTTCTCTTTACGTCTCTGCACGTCGCGCACAGGGAAATGGTCTTTTAGCGACCTCACCCGACGAATTTTGTGAAAAGACTTGGATATGTGCCCGTATAAGATCATATTGAGACAAGATCTAAAACCCCACGATAACCAAGTTCATCGTACGTTCACTGATTGGGCTTTGGTGCAGTTGGAAAAGGTTCCAAATTTTGGCAAAAAAAATTGTCTTCAATCATGAAGCACATTTTTATTTGGAAGGCCTCGAGAACTAGAAAAATTGAGGAGAGTAATCTACGGCAGTACGGCAGTCTTTATTGTATCCGGAGAAACTTATTATTTGGTATGAATTTTGTGAAGGTGGCGTTGTTGGACCATATGACACCCGAAACGAGGATGGCTAGATGGTGGCTGTCAAGGGTGAACGTTAGAAGGCCTTGATAACAGACTTCTTCTAGCCTAAATTGGATGGCATAGACTTGGACGACGTTACATTGTAGTTTTTGTAAGAAAGGTTCTTAGAATGCGTTATTTCCTGAAGAGGCTATGAGGAGTGGCCGCCACAATTGTGTGATTTAATGCCATTTGACTATTTTTTCCGGGCCTACGTTACGTCGCTGGTTTATGGCCCCAAGCCCGGTAGAGATTTAACAACCGGAGAACAACATCAACTTGAGATTGAGCCCGACTTATGCAAACTTGTCATTTAACAAGTGACCTTTTGGAGACGCGAAAACACTTTTTGTTCAACAGTAAAGCCACGCTGTATGAAAAAAATAAATAAAGAGCTGAATAATGTACTGTGCTTCCACTTGGAGGTAGGTATAATCCACTGACTGCATGACCAGTTTAAAATGTTATCAAGATTCAGTGTCCAAAAAGACATGATGGTTAAGTGAAATCGACAGACCTTGCTCGACTCGCGTCAGAGGAATTTACTCTGTGTGTCGTCGATTTATAGCGAATAGAAAGGAGCTATGTACGTTTCGCCAGCAGGCAAAAAGCTTTTGGCCTGTAGGTAAATGCCTCATAAAAATACCCATGAAGGCTAGGTAAAGAAATGTGTCTCTCGACTTGTGGCGCAGTCCTGTCGTTCTATCTAGGTTGTAAACGGATGTTACTAAAATGTTTTAGCAAAGGCTCTGAAGAGAAGAAACCCCGAAAAAAAATTGGCTGAATTCGAACTCCGTATCATCCGTGTCAGATGCCAACGATTTAAACTGACCATTGAGCTGTAATGTTTACCCCGCACCGTGGCTGCTTTCAGGAAAATATGTAAAACACACTGTGGGTCTGAATAAGTTCAATGAAAGCTGATGTGGGGAAATTGTAAGAGATTACAAGGTGCTACAACGACTGCAGTCGTTATAAAACGACTTGCCATGAGAGACGAGGTGTCTGTTGACTTACAACTTCCAAAAAATTGTTCATTTAACTGCCAATGAAGACAAATGCACATATAGAGCAAGATTTAGATTTAGATTAAAATGGGGAGAGGGACAATGTCACCTAATAACTGCGGCCCCTGATGGGACCATTTAGAGTTTACTCAAAAATCTTGAGTTCATGATAAAGCTTAGTATGCTTTTGAGTTAACTAGCAGCAACTAGCAGCGATTTCTTCTGCTTCAAGGTAATTCCTGCCTAGGTCTTTGTGTCGTGTTTTGATGAGGCAGTTACAGTGGTAACATACAAAGCAAGGAGTTCACAAAATTGCACTGCACGAGAGGAGCTCGTCATTACTCTAAGAACAGAAAAGGGGGGAAGTTCCCTTACACAGGGACTCTTTACCAGCTTTGGACAAATTCTTAAGTCATTCCAGTCCACAAAAAAGGACGAAAGAAAAAATTATCCACCTATCGCCTTTTTGCTAAACCCTCATGCGTCTCCAAAATCTTTGAGACTATCGACTACGACGCTGGTCTTTCGTCTTTCTTTGGTCTTTCACTGAAATCACATTAAAATATAGTTCGACAACTACTAACCTGGTTAAGTTTGTCTCACAATCTTATGTGAACTTGACGATTGCGGAAGTAGATGTTGCGATAAACTTTAGCAAGGCTTCAGACAAAATCTTGCATCAGATACATCTTTAATTCACTGATCTTGGTTTCCCCGCGGTGTTATCCCATGGATCAAATACCTACCAAGAAGATCGTCAGTACAATCAAATCTTCGGAGTCCCTCAAGGCAGCCACCTGGGTCCCCTAATATTTATTCCAACCATTCTCTCTCACCTACGCTGATGATACATTGTATGTTCCTCTGCCGAATCTTGCTCCCTCTAGGCTGGAGCCTAAGTAGGCTCATTATTTGGTGTTAAAAAAACCATCTCATGCTCAGAATTAGCAAATCCCAAGATAACACTACTCGCATAAAGCCTTCCCTCTTCATCACAGGACCCACTTACTAGGTTTACGTGTTATTTATGACCAAGAACTTAACCTTCCCTGTGACGATTCCGCCCTCGGATTTGTGAAACGTTAGTCTAGGAAGTTTTTGAATCCTTACGTTACCAAATCCTTATACACTACCTTCGTTAGACCTCTTCTTCAATATGCTAGTCTAGTCTGGTTTCCCTCTTGATATCGTACCACACTAGGCGCATTGAGGCCATTAAACGTTTTGCCTTTGCCTATAATTTACCGCCTAATAAGATCGCTTAAAACCAATCAACCTAGAACCGCTGGAAAATGTTTCGACTTTCCTGTCGAATAATGTAAATTTTAGGACTACACAACGAACGAGCTATTCAAAGCCATGCCTAGCTGTATGAGATGGGGATGAGATCGGCTTGGTGTTCCATGACGAGATATGGAAGATCTTTAACACAGTCCTTGAAGAACATGGAAAACTTGTAGCCAACTAAAGAGCCACTGTATTTCAAATCCTACGCAGAGTGGTTAAGGATCCCATCGTAGGGATCCTATCCATCTTCGGCTCTGAGATGTGGACTCATTTTTTGCCAGTCGCTGTTCTCTTGGATCTTGTTTGCATTTTCAGGTGGCACTTTCGACGTCTTGGTATGTAACACCTAAAATGGATAGACCATCGTAAGCAAATTGACACTACAGCTTCGGTCCAAATAGTTTACAACCTCTAAGGGTGACTCAAAAATGATCTAAATCGTGCACATAGGTGAAAGTACGTGGCTGGAGG
This sequence comes from Merodon equestris, assembly GCA_958301585.1. Taxonomy (NCBI): domain Eukaryota; kingdom Metazoa; phylum Arthropoda; class Insecta; order Diptera; family Syrphidae; genus Merodon; species Merodon equestris. The sequence goes on from OY284415.1 coordinate 121,212,956, forward strand.
ACATTTTTCAGTTGAGGCCAGGACTGAAGCGATATGTATGGGTAAGAAGAACTCTTTGAAAAAAATGGACTTAGCATGTAGAGATTTTCAGGCGATGATCCCCTATGATCGTCTATGGATTTCTTTAGATTGGCTAAAGAAGGTTTGGACAAGGTTTTGCAAAATTCAAATGTGACGGAACGTGATGAGTCCGGTCAAAAAGAAAATGATTGATTCATTCTTCAGGATGGTTGAGGATCAAGAAACATTGGCCCAACTGTTCAATCTGAAACCCGACTCACGACCAGTACTTAACCCGCAGTCCAATGGGTTTAGTTGTGATTGACCATGCGGGCGAATAACAAACAGTCAATGCTTTTCTACCACGACGCGGCACGTCGAAAACATGTCATCCTTTTCAGCAACTAATTAGTTTCTTATCAAAATAAATTGTGTTTTAGAAATCCCTTTCTGTCCACCTGCCATCAACAATAATTCTAAACAAGTTAAAAGAAAAAAATTGAGAACTTGCCTTGCATAGTGTCACTCCGGTGTCCAATCTGTCCATGAAATTCTCAGCGGTAATTAACAGCTCCGGATACATTGTACTTAGCCATTCAGCCAAGTCCTCTTTCATCGCCTCAAGGTACTCCTCGCTGGATTTGAATGGCCGGTACGGCCTCGCTTCAAGTAGAATAGACATATTGTGGCGCGTGTTGTTGTTTCTCTTCTTCAGATATAATTTTTTTTTCCTTTTTCGTTTTTTTTTTGTTCGTTTTATTCTTTCGACTTCCTTGAATATGGTCTTGTTTTGTATGTTTTTGGGTTTCGCGTATTGTCCTTTATCTGAAGGAGCTCATTTCGAATATGTGTCCTCCGTGTTCCTTTTTCGTTGATGCCGTCCGTGACTGCAGATGAATCCTAATATGAATTCCTCGTAATTAAAAATATTGATTTTTATATTTATTTGTCGGTTAGATTCCTTTTCAGCATGTAAGTGATTAAGATGGCCGCTGTGGCGATGGGAGCGGATTGTGTTTCCACCCTTCGATTCGGTTATAGCGTGAGTATCTCTGTGAAAGAAAAAAAAAACATGAATTTGAGATTTATTTCCACTTGAAAAAGTGCACACAAATGCAGTCGGGGATGTCAGTGTGGATGATACTTAACAGCGCCAAAATCTCTTTCGACACCCGGAAAATGTGGAATCCGACACCAAGGAACTGGGATGGGATTCCTGCTTACGGCATGGAATGAAGGAATGAGGGCTAAGTGGAGGACGTGAGCTGCAATAACAATTTGATTTTGGGAATCGGAATTAATTTGACTTTTTCACGCTCTCCCTGGTTCTTGGTTTGATAAACAAAGAAGAGAAAACCACACCCATGATTGTTGCGAGATGCAAGATGGGAAGGAAATCGTGGCAATGCATGACTTGCTCGATAAATTTAGGGAAGAAAGGCATTTTCTGGGTTGCATGGGTCATCGAACAGGAGGGGCAATAGAGCGTTCTAGGATGAGTGTGGTTATGGTATTAAGAAGAAGAATATATGGGAAGATATTTCGAGATGATGATCAACCAAGCCCTGATCTTGACGACGAAGGCGGTGAAAAAAAGAGCACCAAAGTAGTCACCGTGAAAATTAATTGAGGGGGTTTAAAACCTCTAAATTATCCAATCAATTGGGTGCGTTTATGTATGCATTCAAAACGTATTCAGAATGCGTGAAAAAGTAAATGAGAACGTATGCCTATAGGGTCATGCTATTACGAGTATTTAGTAAGGGCGCTGCTGAAAAATGTTGATGCGTTCAAGAACCAACACATATTTTCAGTCCATAACAAAGTTTTATTTATCCGTCTACATCAAAATTGCCACTACTCCTCAGCAATATACACCAAAACAAGAACGAAAAAAATTGCATGAATCGAACTAATATAACTCGGGAAATTCCTGTCACTTTTTGAACATACCTCGAATAATAGCCTTTAGTCTCTTGCTGTCTTCAAAAGTAAACTTCAGTCGACAAATAATTTGATAGATTTCTTAACTATTACCCATCCCCAATGGAACCTGGACATCGATGGCGGGGTTATGGCTTTTATTCAATATCGTCATCTCTAACTTCAAATGAATGTTTCTTAAACCCATTTTCAGGGTCATGGTCCGTAATGCAATCTAATTTAATTTTAATTGGCATATAGAAATGCGGTCAACTTTATTGCTGAGAAACAGCTTCTTTGTCATACCGAAGGTTTTTAAGCTCCAGGAGGACCAGCATCCATATGATAAGTCAGATTCAAACATAACTAACTCCGTTTCTCACCGATAATAGTTCTTAATGTTGGCCAATAAACGTGAATATCCTCCAATCACCTGGTAACCTTGTAGACTAGACTCTCTAACCAATTGGTATCGAAGGCCTTTTCATAAATCGAAATGGTTAACATTAGAATTGCCATTTCTTTTCTTAGCATGTGAGAGATTCATTGGAGCTATATAAGGTATGGCGTAGAAGAGGTAAGGATTTCGTAGATTAAACGGGTTAGTGTAAAAACAGAGTGTTAGAGGGTCTTGCAGTCAATTGCACCCATAAGCAGTCGATGAATGAAAAGGATTTCGGTTATTTCTCTTCGTTTTGCACAGCTATGTGAATCACTCTACCTCCGATACCTGAACCGAATGCAATCCTCCTTTATCTCTGACCCCAAGCGTTTCATCCACTTCATTAACACAAAAATAAAAACCGACAGCTACCATGCTACATTTAATTTTCTGAATAACTCTTCCAACGAACCTGAAGTAATCGCCAACTTCTTTGCTCATTTCTTCATTCGATCATTCACCGATTCTTCATCTTCAACCATTCTTCAACCCGATCACGACTATTTTCGATATTCGAAAGACTGCCCCCAGAGGTCTCTTGTTTGACTGACCCTATCGCCGAAAAAATACGCAACTTAAAAGACGACTACTCTCCCGGTCCCGACTGTCTGCCTGCCATGGTTTTAAAAAAGTGCACGAACCATCTTATTTTACCTCTTACCGCTCTATTTCAAGGACTCTTTCCTAAGCTTTGGAAATATGCTTATATCATTCCAGTCCACAAAAAAAGGACTGAAAATGATGTGTCCAACTAACGTCCCATTGCCAATCTCTCATGCGTATCCAAACTTTTCGAGAGCATCGTTTTTAATGCACTATTCTTTTACTGCAAACCCATATTTTCTCCTAACCTGGGTTCCTAAAAGGGCGATCGAAAACCACTAATCTAGTCGAGTTTGTTTCACAATGTTTGTGTGCACTCGAAGCTGACAGAGAAGTAGACGTTGTCACCACTGACTTCAACAAAGCCTTTGACAAAATGTCTCACCAAATTATTCTCCTCAAGCCCACTGCCCTCGGTTTCTCTCCCGGTTTTATCTCACGGATCAAATATTATCTTGAAGATCGTCAATATAACGTTATCTTCAGATCTTCTATCTCTCATCCAATTAATGCTACCTCCGGTGTCCCGCAAGGTAGTCATCTCGGCCCACTGATATTTATTCTAACCATTAATGATGTTGACAGCGCTATTCTGAACTCTCAGCTCTCCATATATGCTGATGATAGGAAAATATTTAAACACATATCTTCCCTTGTCGACTCTCGCTCTCTCCAATTGGACCTAAACAGGTTCACTACTTGGTGTCAAAAAACCATCTCGAGCTCAATGCCAAGTAAATGCCAAGTCATCACTTACTCCCGCAAGCGCTCTTCCTCACCACCCAGAACCTACATTATTCGTAATGAAACCGTTCTCCCTGTCAACTTCTTGGTTGATCTAGGGGTTATTTGTGGCCGTGAACTCAATTTTCGCCTTCATATCGACAACATTATCAAACGTGCTAACTCTGCCCTCGGTTTCGTGGAACGTTGGTCCAAAGACTTCTTGAATCCTTATGTTAGGAAATCATTATACATCACTTTCATTAGGCCCCTTCTCGAATCCCCTCCCTCTTACGAATCCCATACTACGCGTATTGAAACCATTCAACGCAGGTTTATCCGTTTTGCCCCTCGTGGCCTTCCCTGGGCCGACCCCCTTAATTTACCTCCTTATACCTAAATTCGCCTAAAATCATTAAAGATCGCCTGAAATTAATAAACCTCCATCCCCTTAAAGAACGACGCGATGTTGCATATATTCTATTTATTCATAATCTTCTCAGCGGTAGCCCCTCATTATTGCACATGATTCCCCTTAACACCACGGTCCACGCCCCTTTTCCGTATAAGCACTCACCGCACAAATTATGGCTACCACGAATCAGTGTCCAGAATGCTTCGCAAAGCTAACACCAATCTTTTCGACCTTCACCTCAAAAAGTCCAGCCTTAGAATTGCCCTATACCACAACCCATCACACTCTCCTTAATCATTTCCACCCTACCGCCTAGTTAATAAGTCATAGTTCAGTTATAGTTTTTTGTTAAGGCTTGCATTAAGCTAATAAAGTGCTCCTGTGTACTATACTATCGTTCTCAAAACGTATTCAAATTGATTAGCTTGAGGCGATCTTGATATGGGGGTAGAGACAAAAGATTGTTCCAGATAACTAGAAAAACTGCTGGGACCCGAATGAATAAGGCAAGAGCCGTGTCCCAAGAAAATTATCTTGAAGAACCATTTCAATATCGTTTGTAGTAAGAATAAAAAGTAGCGGACCTAAATGGTCGCCCTGGGGGACACCGGAGGAACTCATGAAAAGATAAGAAAAGGCAGACCTTAAACAAACATTGTAATTGTTTTGCAGGTTTTCAATAAAGTAGGTTCAAAGTCAAAAGTTGAAAATTCGAAGAGTATTAGTGGGTGGAAAATGTTGTCAACTGTCTTATTGAGATGGGTTGATATAGCGTCAATTGGTATTTGAGAAAGACAAAATAGGGTAAAGGGTCCGCCATCTAACGTTTTTTTTTTCAAGTAGTGCTTATTTCGTGAATGGTAACACTAAGCTCATGTCTGATTTGACAGATAATTAGTTTTATCCTTCCGCTGAACGAATATGGTTGTGTATTCGCTTGAACAACGCTGGGAAATATTGCGACATTACTTTGAAAATCATGGTAATGTTGCAGAATGTGTGCGAAAATTGCGTACGGATTTTGGAAGAAGAGAAGCACCGTCAGCTCCGTATGTTATGAAAAAAGTGAAAGAAACTGGCATCCTCATCGATGAACCAAAGCCAAAAGTGAAAAGCCAAAAACAGTGCGTACACCCGAGAATATTGCTGCTGCGGCAGAATGTGTGCGTGAAGCGCCATCAACATCAATTCACCGTCGTTCTCAACAATTGAACATTTCGGAGACATCATTGAGACGAATTTTGCATAAAGACCTTGGTATGACGCCATACAAAGTCCAATTGGTTCAGGAGTTGAAGCCAACTGACCATCCAATGCGTTTTCGCTTCGCTAAGTGGGCCTGCGATCGACTTACAGAAGATGCCGATTTTGCCAAAAAATCATCTTTTCAGATGAAGCTCATTTTGATCTTGGCGGGTATGTAAACAAGCAAAATTGTCGCATTTGGGGCACAGAAAACCCGCACGCATACATTGAAAAGCCGGTGCACCCAAAACGAGCCACTGTTTGGTGCGGATTTTGGTCCAGAGGCATAATTGGGCCATTTTTCTTCGAAAATGAGCAAGGAGTGGCCGTTACAGTCAATGGCGATCGTTATCGGGCCATGTTGAACAAATTTTTGTTCACAAAAATTGAAGAGGAGGATATTGGCAACATTTGGTTTCAACAGGACGACGCTACGTGCCACACAGCCGAACATACACTCGATGTTTTGCGCCCTGTTTTTGAAGATCGCATTATCAGCCGATGTCGTTTGGCCACCTCGGAGCTGCGATTTGACACCGTTGGACTATTATTTGTGGGGTGCCGTCAAAGATAAGTGTTACGCCGACAAGCCAGAGACAATTGACGCTTTAAAGGACAATATTCGTGAAGCCATTGGTGAAATACAGCTGCACACAATCGATAATGTGCTTAAAAAATGGACCGATCGTGTAGGCTACTGCATGGCCAGCCGAGGCAGCCATTTGAATGAAATTATTTTCCATTATTAACCGGAAGGATTGTACTTTCAAATAAAAAAAGAAATTTGATAAAATATTCAGTAGATTTTTTTATAGCATTTTCAAAAAAAAAAAAAATTATTTGGCGGACCCTTTATATGTGCGAACTCGAATGATAATTGTTCAGTGCTCTAAAAAAGGTTTTCATTTTTTTAGGGAATTCTTATTGAGAAAGGGATAAACTGAAGATTTTTTTTGAGCGGCCGAGGAAGGGTGCAGGAACTTTTTTTTTTCGAAATATGGTAATGAGACCATCGGGGCCATTCAATATATGTATATTATATTAATATTTATAAAACCATCATAACAAAAGTAGATTTCTGATCTTTGAGAAAAAGGATCTAGGGATTAAAAAGCAGTCGAATGGAGAAAACTACACAATAGAGAAAATGAGGAGTTCTATTCACCCACAAGTATAACCTGATTAATAAAATTGCAAAGACTAAGATGGGCAAGACCGTGAAATGAATGGCCAGTGGACGGACAGTCAAAAGAATGAGTGAAAAAGACCACCAAAAAAGCCAAGCCTAAGAAGGGAGGACAATATAAGGATTGATCTTGAAGGAACAGGGATAAGACAGTAAAACATGAAAGGAACACATGCATGATAGGGAGACACGGCTTAGGGCTGTCAACGAGGTTCTGAACTTCCGAGTTTCAAATGGCCGGTAATAATAATAATTATATTGTAATAATAATAGGAATCGACAGTACGAGTGCGAGAGAGAAACAGTCCAAGAAAGAAACTTGGTTGAAATAAGTAGAAGAAGATTCTTTGAAAAAGGTGGCAAGCATGATGGCTATAGTATTGGAATCATTTAAGGTTTCGTCATTGAAGGAGAGAGAGAGTAGGGAATTCATCAAGCCTTCTTTTGTATTTGACAAACTAAAAGAAAGACTTATGACTTAGGTAAAGCTCAGTAAAGTGCAGATAATTACCGAAATAGTTAAGAGAGGTGCCAGGGGAAAATATTATCCATATCACAGCTTCGAAAAAAAATCGTTAAAATAAAGTCAAAATCTAACAGCAGCAAAGGGAATTCCTACAAGCACCGTACCGGAAAACTGAACCAAAAACGAGTTCTTGAGTACAACTAGTCTAGCTTAAAATTCAACTTCTCACTTGTTACCAGCTAGTGTACTAGACTTACAAAGCCCCAACACACCCAGTTCGCAGTTCTTTTTTTATCGAACGAAAGAAAATTTAATCAGCTCTATCCATGCTATTACGAATACAACGCTTCCGGAATTGATATCTTAGTGTATTCGAATTCTAGAGGCCTTAAAACGTGAATATATTGTATATAAAAATAATTCGAAAGAAATGGGACCTCTTTGGCAGACGATGGCAGATTAAATAACCGATTTAAATAACAACGTCCAGATACGATAAAGAGTGTTTTTTTTTTAGAGGTATACAAATTCAATATGAAATAAAATACTTGAAGCGAATGTTAATGTCTATGATATTAGCACAAACAGATAATTTTAAGCCATTAATATTTAAATATGACTTCGGGCATATGCGCGCCACGACTAGCTCGAATGAAGCGGAATCTTGCAGTCCAGTTTGCGACAAGTTTATCGAGCAACTGGGGCCGTATATCAGCAATAACACGGCGAATGTTGACTTCCAAACCGTCAAACGACTTCACATACAGCCAAAGAAAGTAATCTAAAGGTGTGGATCACAGGATAGTGGAGATCAGTTCACAGGGCCATTATGCCCATTTGCGGAAATGTTTTCCGCAATGAATTGATGGTTTCGCACATCGTGTGGCAAAAGCTCTGTCAGGTCCATTCAACTCTGGAACGAAGAAGTCAGAAATCACGTTTCTATAGCACTCTCCATTGACGGTAACATTCTGGTCGGCATTGTCCTTGGCCGATGATTCCACCAGCCCATAAAGCGCACCAAACAGTGAGTTTTAATGGTTCTAAGGGTATCTCGACAAAGGCTTCTGTGTTTTCTCAAATTGACAAAAAACAGTGTTTTTTTTTTATAGGTGGTTCAAGATTTACGCTCTTATGTTGTTTGTCACACAGCTTGAAAGGGGTACAGATGGTTTGTGTCGAAGATGTTCGTTCACTACTCTCCGGTGGGTGGCTGTCCTAGATAGAATTCGAGAGATTCGACTGAATTTGTTGCGTTAGTTGTAGTTCACAGTAACCTTTTTTTTTGTTTCTATAATATTAAGGTGTATTATTGGAACTGACAGCGTATGAATTTTTTTGACAGCGTATGATCTTATACTGCGAGTATTAAAATTCGTCAGCATTTTTTCTAGGTAAGTTTTTCCGTATAGGAATTATTCTTGGCTATGGACAGACTTCAACCACAGACCTTCGACTCAACAGTCGGTGATGATTACCATTGCACCACGACCACTCCCAGTGTTGCCAGTTTAAAAACCAAACCTCTAAAAACACATCCTTTACATGCTTACTGGTTCACACTTTTTACTTCTTACAACAACTTCTCCGTTGTCTAAAATATCAAATATCAAATTTGTTCCAGACAAACGGCAAGGAGTTTTATGTCTAACTTTAAAATGAAAAAAAGTGCCGAAAGTCATAACATTTTATTGGAGGTTTTCGGTTGGACAAACATCTTGGAAATCATTTGCACGTTTTAAAAGTGTAGACTTCTACTTCGGATCCATGTCAAACACTTCAAAAATGATCTATTATAAATCGACCTTCCAAGATGCCTTACAGGCATGGGAATGAATCAATAGAAAAGAAACTGGGTCCGATATGATTTGAAACCGAATGATGTCGAAAGGCGTTTTTTTTCACCTATAAGCTGCCCCCGTAACAGCAATATAGGGAAAGATTTTTGCATAAAATTGGCGCTGGAGAAGAAAAGTGGATCCATTACTGCAATCCCAAGCGCTCAGCGTCATCGGCAAAACATGAATTCAGCCCTCAAAAATTATTTTAGAATAACGACATGAACAAAAAAGACTAATTGGTACTTGTCTGTCATTCACTGCGACCACTCTTATGAGCTAAAGTACTCCTTGACCAAAAGTTCAATAAAATTCTTTACAATTGTCATTAAAAAAGAAAAAGGCTTTACGGAAAAGTTACATTCAGCATAAAGGATATTCATTGAACACGTGAACCCCTGGAACTGTTTACTAATGCTAGCACCAAGCAATTACTTGGATGGCTATCCACCCACTTTCACTCGTAATATCATTTAATCATGGTATGTGCGATAACATGTCATAGTTGAAGTATTTACGGCGTGGTGGTAATAATCGCCCCAAATATATGTACGTCAACCGTGCGCTATTTCAAGCCTAGGTTCATCACTGTGACTTTCATCAGCTTTCCTTTTTTGGTCTCGAGTTTATGTAAGGGCAGTAGTTATGAAAGCCAAACCACTAAATCTTTTTCAATAAATTATTTAGACAACGCGCAATGACATTGGTCCGGGATCGATATCATTATTAGTTAGAGATAGGGGAAGCGAAAAAAAGCTCAAAAATCACGTACATACACACACATACATACATTTATGAATATATGTATAAAATCGATTAAGTCGAGTTCTAGGGACCCTGAAACGATGAGACGCAATCATCATTGACATAACTTCTTAATGGGTAAAAAAATTAAATTGGTCCCCATTTTAAGCAGCTTTGAAAAAGGTATAGGGAAAGGTTTACAATATCAGAAGAAGACAATCTCATGGTACGGAATTTTTCATAGAAATAAGTTTGTGATTATAGATTGAGATCAAAAAACTCAAGTTATCTGGTGCAAGCTGTCATTAAGATAGGTATAACACCACACAACTGCTCCTAAGTCCTGCTTCATAACACGATCGTCTGGTTAGATCAAGAGCATGGTACGCCCAACGCAATCAAGCATCGGCCATAAATCCACCAAGTCACAAGTCATAAAGATGTATACGACAAGAAAACAGAGAAAACAATTGCCATAAATTGATCAGGAACTCAACGACCATGAAAACTCTGCCGTTTCCACCATGCGACGGCATCCCGCCCTCACCGTTATCAGCATACATTTGGTCGCGCTCAAGTGGCGCTCATGGAAAATCGAAGGCTACCTAATTTTCCCCAACACTCGATCGAAAGACGAAGCCAGGTAATCGAGTCACGTTAAAAGGAAGTTGACATGTTGCAATCGTGGCAATCAATACAATTAAACTTAACGAAAGGTGAGCGCTCTTCCTTCTCGAGTTTCGCGCGTCCGACCACAGTACGTCCGAGTGCCTACCTATGTCTTAATTGTTTTCGATATTTGCACGGAAACACTACCTGCGATGCTTGCTGATGCAATCGGGTTGAGGTTGCGTGCGTTTTATGCAGAAATGGTTAATTGCTCGTTGTGATCGTACTTGTGGTCGATAGTGGTGCGGTCGTGGTTCTTTCTTAGCTTCTACTGCTACTCGGGTTACGTAATGGTGCGACTAGCTTTTGTATTATCTCTATTCTATGGTATTGCAATGAGGATAATTTATTGACTGTAAATGACTTAATTGGTTGCCGGATTGTGGGTGAAACTGCTACCGGCAATGAAGGAAGTAAAGGCCTTTGTTGAGTGCCGCGGTAGTCGTGCAGGTGCAGGTGTTGGTCTTATCTTAGATCGGTGTGGTTTTCGATGAAGACATTCTAGGAGAGATGGAAATGGTTTAAAGTGGGTCGTTGAGGTGCGCGAGTAACGTGACGTCCTTGAATATTCAAAGTAGTGAAAGGCTGCATGAGCATGGTGAAAGAGAGCGGCTTAATGGATAGTAGTTTGGGTTTAAATACGGGTGACGCGATGTAAAGAGGATCATCAGTTGCGCTGTCGCTCTAATTGGAATAAAAAGTTAATAGCTTTTATGTTGTAATATAAGAAGCTCGCCAAGGTTGCTTGCCGATTGCAAGACAGATTTTATACCTTTGAGTTGTTAGCAATTTGCAATAGGTGACAGATTGTACTGAGAAGCCCGCAGTAGGCTGAATATTACGTCGAGTGTCGACATAATTTTTTTTATACTATATGAGAGCGTTAGAGTTGAATTATCGACCTTCAAGGTAGCCTTTCTATCATTTTATTATATGCGAAGCTGTGTAGCAACAAGCTAAGCCTACAAGTACCAAGACATACACGTAATTCGGCAGTAAGTGTCTATCTAGGCTTACACGAGCATGTACTTATCATACAACCTTGAGGTTACTCATAAAGAACATAAGATCCACAACAAGTCTTAAGCTAGTCAAAGTGACAAAGTGGGTTCTGGAGTTGAAGTTTGATCATAATCAAGTGATAGAATTCTAAAGCACGTTCCCTGAACTCACTCACTTAACCCTCCATCACACTAAGTAGACGGCTTCTTCAACTCGTATTCGCATGAAACCTCTTCAAACCTCGGTCTCTCAACGTTTTAAACAAATCACTCGAAAACGTCCGTCTTACAAATCTATTCTCTTTTCCTGATCGCAAAAAGTACCGAGTATTTGCCTCCTGTCAATGTGTCAGAAAAGGTAACAAAATAATCCACATCTAGGGTCCGCGATAGATACTGATTCATTATATCCAATTCATATTTGAAAGCTTAAAAACTCAGACAACCAACCACTCAAGGACAAAGCTCGGCATATAACGATCACTCCAATCGATAATTCGCCGTCACGCCCAAGTGATCGCCCTCATCTCATCCGGCAATAATCTCTTGCACGTTACATACACATTCGTATCGAATTCCATGACAGATTCGAAAAGGATCCGATGTCACTGCGTGACAAATACGCATGTCACACTCCAACACGAATCCGCAGAAAAACGTAATAAACGTAATAACCAATCACTCAATCTGTAACAGAATGACAGTAGAACAAATGTAGGCTAAAGCTGCCGCAAACCGCTAAGTTTCGACTACGCCGTTCCGGCTCTACTTCTACGTCCCATGGCGTAGGATGCGAAATTGTCGGTGTGCAAAGAAGCAGGTTCATAGCTGGTCATACAAAATATGTTGCGAACCTAATTAGCATACATTGGCGGAGCGGTTGGTAACGTTGGCGGTAGCGGTCTTACCTTCGATATGTCAAATGTTAGCGAGCGGCAAGCTTCGATTGGAATTGCAAAGTTTCCGCGCGACACAAAATTAGAATATTACTGTCTACGTTGCAAATTGCATACGCATAGATATGCAGATACTCAACAGTCTTTGTGGGCAAACAAGCTTGCGGTCATTGAAGCACCTACAACATAAGTCGTTAAGCTGTGAAAAGAGACAGGCACGACAGGGAATGATTATTATTCGCGTCGAAGTGTTGATGGCAGCAGACGCGTTGGTGACAGAAGAAATGATTATGTTTATTCGTCGGTTCAAGAACCTTTCGATAGCCATCTAAACGTTGGGTGGCTAGAACTATCGCGAGGCCGATCAAGGTTAAGTGAAGGCGATTCGTGCGGTGCGGTGATTGTGACAAGAAAGTCTACTCTCGAGTTAATAGCTCCATTATTTGAAGAACGTCAGATGCGTTAAGCCGAGGGACGTGATCGTGCCATCCGGCTGTTTGCCGACTTGGGGCTTTTGAACTCTACTAGCTTGAGTGGCGGTGATGTGGTAATTGCGCAGTGTGAATGGAAAAACAATGCAACGATCACTTGAGCTCGTTAGAACTTGGATGAAAACAAAGGAGAATGAATCATCTGATCGCTTTGTTGATGATCGATTTAATTATTTATGTTCGAATTTAATCGTGGATGCGGATTTGGATGCATCGTTTCCTCAAACATTGTCCACGCCATGTGTCGCTTCTGTCTACATCCTGCTCTCCGATTACAAGTTTGCTTAACAGCTGTAAGACGAAGCAAAGACGAAGTGGCGTCTTCATAGACTTAGCAAAGACACTAACCACACAGTGCAGTCCTCTCACATATATCCGGGCATATGGGAAGTGAAACGGTTTCGACAATTCCAAAACACTTTTTCGCAACCGCAATGTCAAACCAATTAAAAACAACAAATGTATTCCAAAACCCAATTGCCTCTCACATGCTTTTCGTTTCTGATTTATGACTTTCGCAGCCGACAAATACGTAATGAAATCATTGAAGTATGTCGAACATGGTCAGTAATCAGGACGTAGAAATCGCCAATGAATTTCACTGATTCCTCGCCGTGATTTCTCGTCACTCTCGCCATAATTAGGTAATCGAAGGCTCGCGCATGATACTGGCTACTTTCGATTATTTCGATAGTCTATCCCGAAAACCAAATAGTGTACTTGAAATACAGATCAATCAGAGAGGGAGGAAACAAACAAGAGTGGCGCGAGGCCATTTGGTTAGTGGTTAGTTGCTACTGGCCATCAACTTAGTGGCTACCTATTGACAGTGACACAGTTTTGCAATACCATTTTGATCATTTTGTTTGAGGAATTTCAGATACATATATCGGTTTCGCCACCCGCGTTGCAATTAGTATCGCACTCGGTTGATGAACTCTTATGCGTGCGCTTATGTTCACCTCGGATAGTCTGAAAACAAAGAACCGCGCCACCTGCGGCAAAGCGAAAGAGAAATGAAAACAATGAGGCATCAAGTGATATCGTTTCGAATTCATTACGGGCCTCGTAGAGCCAAAGTGGAAGCAATAAATCCACATCCAATCGGTTATGGATTACCCAAAATTGATTCATCGGTCTTTCGAGTGCCACAGCGGTCGCGGATACAAAATAACTTTGAAGAGGCGTGAAAATGTATTCAAAAATCAAGTCGAAGGTGGCGGCGGCGGTGGTTATGATCAGAAAGTGTGAGTATGAACGATTGATCCAATCTGCTACGGTGAAAGCTTTTGAATAGCCCATTATCACTGAGATGGGCTTGTTGGGTGGAGTCTGAAATTCCTGAAGAGAGGCGTCAATTTGCTTGTAATCGATTGAAATGCGACATGGAAAATAATTTAATCAAAAACCATGGCATTGATAGCTGAATGCTAAGAAGGCCGTACGCATTTATACTTCACGAGAAGCTCTTAAAATAACATATATGAAGAGCTGGTTGTATAACGGGTGCCGTCACAGCTGTACTATTCAAGTTAGATGTATTTGATTAGAAGGAAAGCACGAATTCAAGAAATAAGTGGAGTGCCGCAGGGTTGAATGTGATTACCTCAGTTTTTTTCAGGTCGAAATAATACACATGGTTGAAAAACCTTTATAATAAAATATTTTAGCTTCTAGAATATGTATGTTCGCTTCAGAAAAGTCCATTCAGGTAATTATTAATATCAGGTTCAAACCTTTGCAGCCATGCGACGAGCAACAATGTTTCGCGGTCGGTATCAGTATTTGTTGTGAAAAGTCATACTAGGCGAAGAAGAATTTATGGACATACACGTCAACGTATTATGCATACACGCATATATTTAAAGTCTGGTTGATGTCGTCCGATTATTATTTTCAGACTAAAAATACATTACTAGGATTGTTCAAAAAATAAGGTGACTCTTATAGCCTTGAGTTCTTCTAATGTTGTAGTCGTTATCTTTTCAATCGTGGATAATCTTGTTTTTTGGGAAGAGAAAAAGTTGCAAGGGAAGACTTATTCAAAAGATCTCCTGTCCGTCCGTAAGATGGACAGATCCAGGCAAAAGTTTACAAAATTCAAAAAAGAAGGCCTGGAATTGTAGCTTGGCTCCCGGCGAGCTGATCCCATCTAGCTTTCTATCTCGGCACTTCTAGTCGCTTCCATTGGGATGATTGGGCTTTGTTACCAGTGATTGCCCTTTGTTACTCGTTACCAGTAATGACCCTTTTCAACCAATTTGGATCGTCATTCATGTAATTCAACAGTTCCTGAGCTACGTTCATGCGAAGGTTCTTTTGGTCACAATTTGACAATTTCGAAACAAAATTCAGACACACGTTTCGTGACCAAAATATCTGAAAATATCCGATATCCTCAGCAACTTCTCTGATAGTGATTTGTCGATTTTCTATAATTTTTTTTTTCATTGGTTCCACGTTTTCATCCGATGTTGGTGTGCTGATGCGTCTGAGGCGGGTATCGTCATTAACATCTTCTCGGCCTTCTGCATTACTGTAGATTGAGTCGACTCGCAAATGCCACAGTCAACATTTCCAGTACGTTGAAACACCTAATTTTATTTTTAACACAAAATTTAATACAGATTCTGTGAAAAAATGGCCAAGTGCACCCTAACACGTCTTACCTTTATATCTCTGGAAAACAAACTAAATATCCAAAATGGCTGGCAATGTCAACATATGTTAGAGGACATGTGTGCCAACATAACAAGAAGAGAATGTAAAAATTAAATTGAGCTTTGCTCGCGAAATTAAAAAAGTCACTTTATTTTTTGAAAACCCCTCTTTAATCGTGCCTCCTGTGTTGGCCACTGATTCTCGCACGAGCTTTTTGAGGACGATATTTAAGAAATCACACAACAGAGGACATCGAAGATCTCGGTTATGCGTGAACCATGGCTTTTGCATCATAACATTCTTTGCTTGTAATTATTGTAAATGGCTATCCAACAAGTGGTGTCACTTGAAATTTAGCGCTATTGAAGGATGGTCAACATTCACCTATCGTAACGACTTTTACATACCATGAGGTTATTAAATATAGATTTACAAACAACAACGGGTTGAAATAGTGAGAATTCACTGTAAGAACGGTGAAAATATCGCGGGAACATTTTTGGCACCATTATCATCGGTCTTCTCTCACAGATAGCCTCAGTGGGGTTTATGATGTGAAGCTAAAAATGTCACTCTCGTAGCTGAGATCGTGGTTTAAAACCCAGGCGTGTCCATTTCGAAACAATCGAATTGAGCT
Organism: Merodon equestris; assembly: GCA_958301585.1. NCBI lineage: Eukaryota > Metazoa > Arthropoda > Insecta > Diptera > Syrphidae > Merodon > Merodon equestris. Next base: position 121,228,896 of record OY284415.1, read on the forward strand.
TATCCACTTTAAGCAAACATCTTGGGCTGCATGCTCCTTATTAAAAACTGAAGCCCATAGAAGACGTACAGTGCCACTTGAATTGGCTATCAAGATATTGTGATTTAAAACCGATTGACTTTCTCCTTCATTAAAAAAGGCGCCAACTATATGTCCCATAAGGTCTTCTCTGGCGGGCTGTGTAGGCGTCTACAACTATTCGTGAATAATCTGATAGGTTACTATCAGTGTAGGTTCGACACAGGAAAATTCACGGCAAATTATTCACATATATGAATATCAGGTCGATACACAAACCTTTTGCAGCTTTTAAATCACATGCTTAAGTGTCTTAAGACGCTAAATATAGCCGTATCATGTCATTGCCAAACTTATCAAACTGTCCGGGATAATCATGATCTTTTATGTTAAAAAAGGAGCGACGTATCGTCTTGGGATCTCTTTAAAATCATTTTTGAAAAGATCATGCGGTCCTCAATGGCATATTACAAGAGGTATGATCTATTCCAAGTCTGCACAATTGCTAGTATGCACTGTTGATATTGGCATGCCAATGAAGCGTTTCAGAGCACTGAAGCAGAAGAAACCAAACAAAGGTGAGCCAAAAGCTGGTGGTTGTTCATGTGACTACCATAGCTTATGCTGCAGGCGATCATCAAGAGAGATAAAAATGATCGATTACTTTTGCCGCAATTTCAGTTCAGATGTTGAGGTTGTTGGCACCTTACTCCTTAAGTAATGCACTCAGAAAGAAGACTAAAGGTGTAAAGGTGTCCGATGACTTCGGAGGCCAGTCAACTTATCCTCTAACCGAAAAAATGTGATCTTCAAATTTCGTACGCAATAAACTGGTTGCTTGAAGACTTGTGTGAGCGACAAAGCCATCCTATTGAAACCAGGGATCTAAACGATAATGTTCTTCATTCCCTAAATAGTCCTATCTTCGAAAAATTACGGCCCAATCATGCCACCAACCGGTAATGCGCTTCACACAGTGACTCTTTTGGGATGCATTGGCTCGTACATCTTGTGTGGGTTTTCCGGTCCAAACGTGGTAAATCGGTGACGTGGTAGATGGTCTTAAGGCTTAAGTAGCTGTGTTATTTGGATTTTATAGACGGATCACGACAATCAGGCCAAAAGTGAATTGATTACTTCGACGACGAATTGAAGTGCTGTCTGAGCATGATGATCCAGTACACAATAAAAACGATAAACCACTGCACGAATTCCGGGCTCACTAGGGCGATTGACCGTAATATATAGGTATATGAATTTTACAAAATGTAATTTTATACACCATTTTCGTAATAAGCTTGAAATACAAAAATACATTATTGCATGGTAAACGACTCCGCGGCTAAAATTGCCAAAATCTGTCAAATCGATCATATTGGACTGGATAAATAACACTAATTAACAGCTAACTTCCACACCATATGTTGGATCACCTTTTATATATAATAAAAAAATAATCAACGAGGCACAGCAACAACGACTTGGCGCGCCACATTTGACAAATATAACTTTAAAAGTAGTCAAGGATTTCGTCTACCTTAGCTCTCTAGCGACAAGTGGCAATCTATAGACTCAATGTTTAAGATGACTGAGATGACTGGGCCGTATAAGTGAACAACTGAGCTCTGGCCGACACAACAGAGCATAATATGACAGTATCTAAAGTGGCTTATGCTGGAGGGTGGTCGTGGTGCAATGATCATCATCACCGACTGCTGAGCAGAAGGTCTATGTTACAGCCTGGCCATAACTAAGAACAATTCCTTTGCAAAAAAAACTGTGCAACAAAATCAGTTGTGAATGAGAGATGATCAAAAAAATGCTGACGAGGACATAACATTCGCAGCATAGGATCACTTCAAAATTCCTGCTCTGTGTGTGCATAACCCCTTAATGACATGGAAACAAAAAAGTTACTGTGAACTATAATCAACGCGAGAAATTCTGTCGAATCTCTCGAATCATATCTAGGACAACCACCCCCGGGGAGTGAACAAACATTTTCGACACAAACCATCTGCACCCCGTCCAGGTTGTGTGACAAACAACAGAAGAGCGTAACTCTTTAACCTGCGCGAACCCTATAAACAAAAAAAACATGGAAGCACCTAGCTAAAGATCGCGCCAGCTGCAAATGCTTGGTGGCTGAGATCCAGGTTCATCCCATCTAGATAAGTAAGCCTTTCCTCATTTAATCAGTGAAAATCGCTGTTGTTAGTATTGTTGATTGGACGTGCGACAGTGAAAAAGACGAGCTTAACATTATGCTAGCGCAAGAGGCTTGTAATCGGTGGTCCAAGTTCACCCCGAACTGAAGCGCCATCTAGGTAAGTAAGTAGCTATTGGTCATTTAATCAGTGAAAAGTCACATTTCATACTGGGATGACTGCAACAAACTTAGCTTGATTAAGCCAGGAGGGAAGCTCCAAACCTCACAAAACCTCAAACAAATTTCCAGACCAAGAGGAAATAGTCCGTCACTTGGGCGGAATAGAGATACCCAATCGTCGCCCTTATCATAACCCTTTAATCACAACGATCTCCACGACAGCAAAGACGCAATAGCGCACAAGAAATTGTATCATAACGCGATAAAAGTGAAAGTTCGTCAGCTCAATGAAACTCATTCACGCCGCAGGATAAGACTGTCACATATTCCAAACAAAGCCGAACTTCATCTCCGCATCACTTCCATTCGTCATCTTTCGTTCAAAAACATAAAACAACATTTCCTTTGAGCGTGAAAAGGCGGCACAATCAATGGTGCGTGCACACAAAAGACTTTTGTGACAAAAAAAATTCAACCAAACCTCTTTTTCATCTCCATAATAGATTCCCTCCATCATTTCAGGTAGGAGGGAGGCCTCATGAATTTCTAATCCCTCTAGAATAACAATGACATATCAGGGAATGAGGCCTATTCATCGGATCATAGCGCGATCCCATATCGTGCCTAATTCCGAGGAAGATATGACCAATACCTGCGCCCGTGGTCCACGTTGGTGGTCGCGTTAGTTTCGCACGATGTGCTCCGTGATTCATTTGAACTCATGCTAAGCCGAAAGAAAGATAAACACCGGAACCAGCTTGAGGAATATCTCATTCGCATCGCAGGCGAAACAGCACTTGGTCTGTACCTGGAGGCAGCATATCTTGTATGCTTGGTGGGGGAGCACGCCATTAACAAAAATAAAAAAAAATACAAGAAAAAGGCGAAAGAAGATGAAGAGGAACAGTAATAAAAAACCGGCTTGACCTTGAACTTGTGTCTTCGCACCTCTTCATTCCCTCACGTGGCATCGCACGTATCGCATCGCATATGACAACGGACAGTATACCACATGAGGGTTATAATTACGACTATCTGCATGCGTTGGTTCGTGCAGTGTAGTGTGACTTGTGACGGAGTGGAAGGAAAACAAAGCACAACAGACACGATGGATACTTAAGGTGAGATCTTCTGCCGAACACAATGGGCAAACGGGTAGCACACTTTCCAGAGAATTTGCATGCTCAACCGTCGGAGGAAGAAAAAACTAAATACAGTCTAGAAAAATATAGAGGACAGCCCATAGATAGCTATTAAGACGAGCAGAGCCTCCGGGAAAGTGTAGACGATTCCGTGTAAGGAATGGCCAAGAACAATGAGCTGGAATTGGAACCATATGGTCGTCGTGTGTACCATATACGAAGACGATGTGATATGATATGATTACCATTCGTGTGTTGTTTGTTCCGGATGCGAGTTGCAACAATGGACGAGATGGGAATGATGACGCTGAGGTAGAGAGATCGTATACTCGAGCGGAACGTGCAACTTAGTGGCCCAGTGAATTCGGTATATGGCTGCTTATTCTATGGATTCAGGCATCAATTACAAGAGATGAGAGGAGATGGGAGGAAATCCTTGTTTGGTATGAGCTGCAACTGGATAGCCGGGGACTAATTGCTGTTTGCCCCGGTGCTCCAGTTATATTTTCCTTCTGTATTCTGGTTTTGCCAGGGATGATGAGGATGACGTGTGGGTTTCATGGTGGAGTGTCGCATTTCATAAATGGGTTGTGGGTCGAGAGGCTGTGCTTCCTGGTCGTGCTTATGTATTGTGTACATACATAGTTTATGTACCTATTTAGTCTTTTCACAGACAATCCTAGGCCATCGGATGGATAGGACGTACAAGCCAATTGAAAGGTTTTAAGTGGTTAACATCCTCCAGGATAATGAGAAACGGGATTCCTGGTCGGGATTTCCGACTTTTGTAGATGCTTGACTTTTTTTGAAAAAAGTTCGTTAAATAATTCTAACAAAAGCTTTCGTTTTTCCCATTGAAAGTCGTGTAGCAGTGACTATTACAAATATACGAGTATTGTTCAAAAAGTAACAGGAATATTGTCAATTACAGAGTTTTTATTCCGATTTGCATTGTTTTTTTTTTTTTTGCTGTTGCTTTGGTAAACATGTTTCCTGTCTATACTAGCTCAGTTGTCGATTTATTTTGAAGTGATCGAAGAATATTTAGAAAATTCCTGTTACTTTTTGAACAAACCTCGATCAAATTGGGTTTAAAATCCAAACGTCATGTTACAAGCTCGGAGTTGGGAAGGTCAAAAGCTGTCACGACGTAAGCACCACAAAAATGTGATTTAGCGATACCAAAGCAGAGGCGCCAAGCGGCTTTTTTTTTATATAAACTACATACCTTCCCAAAACTAAAGTAAAAAAACAAAAATTATAAATAAAGCCTTCAAACTAAAATTAGCCACTTTACCGCTTTTTGATAATCATCAGCCACGCTGCCGGCGATGAATTATCATTATCTCCCTCCTACAACCACCAAAAGCTCACACATCATCCATGTGATCGTGACAGACAGTGTCCATGCACGAATGTGAATGAGAATTGTTTCCAACTCACTTCCGGCTTAAAATCCATTAGTAAATTCAACTTTATATACAATCCTCCATATACAAGTCAAAACCAACGATTTCTATCTCCAGGCATTGGATAAGGTTAAAGGGAACAATACACTCTTGGCACAAACAGATGATGCTTCCGTCATACCAGAGGATGTTTTATTGCTGACCACATCAATCGACAGTTCGGTTACGCACAACAAGCACTCAATTAGACGCACAGAGAGAGTCTCCCTCAAAGCCTTTGATCTTTGCTCATTTGCGTTTTGCAAATATTTGCGCCATTCAAATAGTGTTTAGTATTTGTGATGGTAGATCGGTGACAGCAGGCATGTCGTGTCACCACTTGGGAGACCTTCAGATGACATCAGCAATCGGCCACTATGGCCAAGAAGACCAGAGAAGAATACATAAATGAAGGATCGTCTGCAGAGTATGATGTATCATGAGGGGGCGGAGGGATTCATCAGAATTGTACTGGAGATGAGTTATGACTGCGGGCGGTTGACTGTGGATCGTGAATTGAAGTTAATTAAAAATGAATTAGAAGAAGGATCCAGTCCAATATTGCTTCAGGGCTTTACGATGAGAAGTTCGGTGCTTCGACGGACTGATTGTTGAATGTTTGGCGATCAGTGAGGACTGCTTGTTCCGAGAATTGTTTGGCGGGGAACTAATGTCATGATGTCATACTTTGGTTTGGTAGTGAACCAGTTTACGACATAAGTTGGATATAGTCTGCTCATGGATTTATGGTCTTTGTCGGCACATAAATATCGTCAAAGAACTGTGGAGAGGAAAATGTGAATGCGAAGAGGATGATGAGAGCTCAGTTTACACACGGTGACCAAGAGGCATGTCCGCAGGAGAGAAGTTTGTTCTTGCACCATTTGCCAATTTATGAGGGAGAACATCCCGGAGCAATCAGTGTAGAGAATGGGCATCAAGTACGGAGGGTTCGTAGATTATATGAAAAGGTTCATTGACCTCTGAAGTTCGCAAGCCGTGGTAAACGCCATAACTTGATAAATTCGTTTTCAAAGCGCCATAAGCACGATTTTTTGTATAACCTCATAGAAATCTAACGGCGACAAATCAAACTATCTTGGTGTTCAGCTCACATCACTAAAACGTGAAATCACTCTTTCAGGAAATGTTTCTCACAATAAAATCAAAATGGGTCAGTTTAAGGGAGATGTGGCACCGTGTTCGATTTCAGGCCAAAAAGGTCAATGAGGCTTCAGCGTCAAATCAATAAATTTGAATCTTCAACTTCTCTAACAGCAGCCATACTCTCTGCAGAGCGTGCATTTCGTTGATGGATGGGGCTTGACATTTCTGAACAGAGCCAACTGGTGCCAACTGGTGCAACAACTTTTCTAAATGTCAGTTTAGTGTTGATGTTCCTGAAGTAAAACGCCGATAAGCCATGAAGCGCTATGCATGTGCGAAGAAGCCGACATTAACCCATGGGGCACGGCGTATAAAGCGGTGATGGCCAAACTAAAAGGCTACAGGTACCCACAACATGAATGATGTTGAATACTGTTAAGAACCATAGTGGAGCTCTTGTTCCCCAAAACGCCAGATGCGACGCCAACAATCGTCTGGGAAGCAGACGTCGACAGTATCCCAGCCATTACGCTGAACGAACTCCAGAGAGCTCTCGACAGAGTAGGAGACAAAAAGACGCCTGGACCCGACGGAATACCGAAGGTTTTATTCAAACATGGCCTGAGATGCTCATAGCAGCCATGCATAGATGCTTAAAGGAAGGAGTGTTCCCAAAACTATGAAAGTTGCAACACCTAGTACTCTACACCGCCCGATATTCCTGCTCGATACAGTGGGAAAAATTCTAGAGCGGGTAATATACGATATGCTACTTACTGTAGCAGAAAAGAAGGGAGCCCTCTCAAATCATCAATACGGATTCCGAAAGGCACGCTCTACTGACGATGCAATCCAAAAAGTAGTCGATATTGCGTCTGAAGCCGTAGTAAGACATTCATGGAGGCGGGGGTCAAAGAAGTACTGTGCAGTAGTGACTTTAGACGTTAAGAATCCGTTCAACTCTGCCGACTGGACCCTGATAAGAAGGTCGTTGGCAAGAATGGAAACACCTCACTACCTGCTAAGGATAGTGTCCGACTACCTCAAGGACAGAAAACTAAAGTATGTATGTATGTCACGGAGGACGGAGCTAAATATTACGACAACACCACCGGGGTTCCTCAGGGATCGGTGTTGGGCCCACATCTTTGGAACTTAATGTATGACGGTGTCTTGAGTCTAAGGTTTCATCCAAGGAGTAAACATCATCGGATTCGCAGATGATATAGCTATCGTGGTGGTTGCAAAATCAGCCACAAACACAGCAGTTGTCCAGACAAAGCAGTGGCTAAAACTGCAGGCCTAGACGGAGGCCGTCCTCATAACAAGCAGAAAAATTGTAGAATACATCGATATTCGAGTGGGCAACGAGAATATCCGATCCAAGGAAGCGGTCATATACCTAGGAGTGATGTTTGACGATAGGCTGCGGGTCAAATTACACGTGGACTAGATGAGCAAAAAAGCATCCTCACTACAAACGACTCACTCCAGGATACTGTCAAACGTGGTGGACCCGGGCATGCGAAGAGGATTCTGCTGGGCAGAGTGGTGAGCTCAGTCATGCTCTATGCCACACCAGTGTGGGCAGAAGCGCTCAAGAGGAAGGAAACATGCCGAAAACTGTTATCGCTATACCGACCCTGTGCTCTAAAGACAATAAGCGGCTACCGGACGATTTCGAACGAAGCCGCATTTGTCATTGCTGGGATGATGCCCATTGACATTCTCGCCGACGAGATGAAAAGAATCCAGCGGAGAAAACTCTCAAGGCCAACCACTGCCGGAGAAGTAAAAAAAATCAAGGAGGAAGAGAGGACGTGCTCGATGGCCTAAGGGTAATCTCGGTGGAATAATACCTCAAAGGGCAGATCGACCCAATCCCTACATTCATCAATCGATATATGGTTAAACAGAACACAAGGAAACTGCAACTACTATCTTACGCAGTTCCTCTCTGATCATGGTGGTTACCGTAAATACCTATATCGGTTCGGGCACGAATACCTCTCCTCTTTGTCCAGACTGCTCAAACCAAGAGGAAGACGTGAGGCACGCAATCTTTGAATGTAGACGCTTCACGAATTGGAGGGGCACCCTACCAAGACCAGAAAATATAATTCAGCGAATGGTGGAGCCGGAGGAATACTAGCTGACAATCTGCACACTAATCAAAAATGTGTGGATAGAGCTAAGGAGAGTAGAAGCGGCAAGGAAAGCAGAAGAGACCGCAAGAACAACAGAAGCAGGTAGAAGTCTACAAACTTAGAAGTAGCATTAATTACTTGAAGTAATACCTAGCGGCAGTCCCGCGGAGAGAGTGGCAGATGAGTGCAAGGTGTGGTACCTACGTAGGCACAGGTTTGAACAAATAAGCAGAGCCTGCGAATCCTGCATGCTGCGGTACGGGCCTCTAGTAGTATCTATGAAGATTCCACATCCGTTGGCGCATCCAAAAATAAAAACAATGTAGCGCTATATATCTCAAGATCGTAAAATTGTGACTTTTTTTTGCCAGTGATTTTGGAATGAATTTAGCCCCAACTGGTTAGACACTAAATCGTTTATCACCTCGCCTCCAAATGAATGGAATAGTACTTGACAGAAGAGGTGTCGGAAAGATAAACTTTATAGTGTTCGACCAGTTTACGTGGCACGAAATTGGATTTTATACGTTCGTCCCTGCAGCGCATTCAAGACTTGAAAGTGCATCAGCTGCTGCCTGCAGGCCGTCAATTGTGTCCAAGTTTCGCTCAAGCTTTACTGAACTTCAACGACCAAGTGGACGACTTTCGGTCAAAATTCATCTTAGCGACGAGGCCCATTATCATCCGACGGGTACGTAAATAAAGAAAATTGTCCATCTTAGGTCGCTAAGAATCCAAGTATCATTTACGAAGAGCCATTCAAAATCACTGCTTGGTGCAGCAGTTACGCCCGAGGTGTCTTCGGACCTATTTTTTTCGAGGACGCCGTAGGTAAGACGGATACTGTGATCAATGAGCCATTATCGCCGCCAATCGATGATTGAGAACTGGAGGACATGTTGGCGCGACATATTGAAGGAAGGCTAAATTCCCTCCCCCCTAAATATGCTCTTTGACAACTTGCACGGTCGCGGGTCCATAGACTGCGCAACCTCCGAAGAAGAATAGCCTACAAGAATGCGAAAACTTATCGCCCAAAGTTCTCTCCGAGGCAATTGAAAATTTAGTTAAAAGAGCGCAAATGGTCATCAATAATGACGCGCCTAGTAGGCCGACATCATTCTCAAAAAGTAATGAAGAGTTCTCCAATTGGCGCAGGTAGATTTTGGCGGCCATGTTGTTTTGGTGACATGTTGGGTAGACGTGGTGGCCCTTCACAGTCGATTCTTCAATATTGCCGCGGTCCATGAAAGTGTACAGCACAACCCGAGGCAGGAAACCCGCTGTGCACAGGAACTCGGCCTTTCGCAGACTTCAACCCGGCGAATTTTGCGTCGGGCCTTGGACCTACGTCCGTACAAGATCCAACTGACCTAGGGGCTCAAAGTCCATGACCATAGACAGTGCTGCGCCATTTGTTCGCTGATCGCTTGGGAGCGTTTGGAAGAAGACCGAAATTTCTGTGGAAAAATGATTTTTAGCGACGAGGGGTTGATTTTTTGATGAGTAGTTGTGAAAATTGCCGATACCAACCCACACGAGGCTCACCAGGTGACAATGCATCCTCAAAAAGTCACCGTTTGGTGTAGATTTTCTAGATTTCATTGTCATTGGTCCGTACTTTTTCGAAAACGACGTTGATGAGGCCTTCACTGCCTTTGGAAAAGGATAATAATCAGTTTCTTATGGCCCAAAATCAACCATATGGACCTAAATGACCAGTGGTTCCGGCAGCACGGCGCTACGGGCAACACGGCGGATGCCACGATTGACGTTCTGCATGAACGATTTGAGGGTAAGGTTATCTCTCGCCGAGGTGATGTGAATCGGCCACCATGGTCATACGATTTGACCCCCCGCTAGGCTTTTTCTTGTGGGTTTCCTGAAGTCGCAGGTCTATGCGAATAAGCCACAATCGACCGATGCCCTTAAGGTGAACATAACATAGGCCATCGTTCAAATTCAGCCGGCTCTATTCGGAGGAGTCATTGACAATCGGACTACTCGGATCCGTACCACGTACCGCATTTGAACGATGTCATATTCCATACGTACTGGCATACATGGGCCTTTCAAATAAAAAAAGAATTTTGTTAATACCTCACACACAGCCTGTTTTATTCCATTTCAACATCTACCCGCCTTTATTGTAAAACCTTTTAGAAAACAAGAAGGTCCTAAAAATATTTTAAAATGTCGCTTCATTTAAAGGATATGTAATTCACATACAAAATATGTCCAAAAAAAATGGAGGAATTTTGTTATTCAGAGGCTTGTTTCAGTCTGTTGTCAGATGTTAAGGAGTTTTTAGAGGAATTTTGAATAATTATTTGTTCTCAAAATGGATCAGACTTGCATTACATTTTGCTATAAGAATGGAATAAATTGCAGCAAAGTTTTACAAAAGGTGAGTCGGATATGAGAAAGTTACGCGTTTCTAAATCCATAAAGACATTGAAAACGATGGGAGACCCGGACGTTATGATTATGATGGATTGCCAATTCAAAGTCAGAAAAGTCGGTGAAGGTGTTAGCATTTCAATTAGCTCATGCCATGACATTTTCTTGCACGTTTCGAATATGAAAGATGTGGTAGCAAAATTTGCTTCAAAAGTGTTAATTTTAAACAAAAACAACGGCGGAGTAGCTTGTGAGTCGCTAATGAAGTCAATAACACGATAAAGAGCTACCGAAACGACGCCCATCCGATCACCAATTCACTTTGTTTTTCGATTTTAGCAACAAATAAAATTATATTCAAAAACGATACATTCCAGTTACTTTGTGACCACACCTAAACCCTAAGACGCATTTGCTGATAGAAACCGAGCACAAATACCCGTCCATAAAACTACTAGCTTTCCAAACTTCTTGAAATCTCCTTTCAAAGCTGACACATAGGTGGGAAAAAAATATTTGTACATGAGGAAGACCTTCCTACAAGCTTGGGAAATAACAACGTGCCCAGTTACACATGTCGTCACACATCACCTGTCAAAAGTCACACTCACTTTCGATTATCTTCCAATTTAGCCGTCGTTCCTCAGATGTCTAAAAATCTCGTTTGGCAGATGTCAACAGAGTAGAGCAAACAAGTCACGACTCTAACGTTTATTGATTTTTCCGAGCTGTGAAAAAACTAAAAATAAAAACTGACTTTCACCCGTCAGATAATCTTCGGCATCGTCATCACCTCCTTCGTACTTGCCAAGTACCAACATCAAGATGAACGAGCAAACTCAAGAATTATGTCAAAACCCCAGCAGGCTTAGTGCACAAATAACCTCCCGAGCACACCAAGAGGCTCCCAATGCCCTCCCATCGCTCGCTTTGTCGCATTCAAGGACAGATTCATGTGAAAGTCATGTCAGACAATGTTCCGCATCCACCGCGCACGATCTCCCGCCATTGTCTAGACCGAAACCACTTGAACATTTTCCTCTTTCCATTTCTTCCTATTCACTATTTTACGCACAGCCCGGCAACGTTTCGGAATTGATTCCATTAGTAAATCGTGTGCTTATCGATTTGTCACCTTGCATTATACTATGTGCGCGGTGACGGGACGCGGGAGTATGAGAATGATTTGCATTTTTAGTTCACCGCTTCGAACAGCGGGTTGAGGCAACACCAGAAGTGCTCTCTTTTGGCAACGAAAACAATAAACCTACCCGACGAGGTAATAACTTTTCAAGAGCTCTTCTGGCGGAGGTGCTTGCTTTTTTTTTTGCTTTCCAAGCTATTCGCTTTGGTGTTATTGATTTTTACCCATTTTGGGAGTAAGTGCTTAGAGTCGGTGGGCACGGGGCTTGAGAGGCCAAAGAGTCAAGGCCATGGTGTACGATGAAAATATTTTTTGTTGATTGGATCGGAATATGAAATCTAATTGACGGAAGTGGTTTTTAAGACGACGGAAGAGAGCAAATAAGTACCGCCGAGCATGGTCGGGGCAGACACGTGTTGCGTTCGAGGTCGTTTGCGAAAAACAAAGAAGAAGCGATATTTGCAGACACCAGAGTGAATCCTTCGAAGCCTGGAGCGACAGAGCTGTTAAGCGTGAGCTTGGAATTTTGTAGTGACAGATTGGCGTGGGCGAATCTACGACATGTAATTTGTTCACGATCCCCTGCCATAGAGTAGAGTTTTGCTTTTTATTGTCAAGTAGATTTCATTGAGCGCGATTTGCTGGCAGATCATACTGAAGAGTCGTGGAGGACGTTATCTTTTTGGTTTCTTTGACTTTTTAGTGTCTTCGGTCTACATCCCACTAAGAATCGGGCCAAAAATGGTTTGACACTTTGTCATATCTATTCAGACAACGACAATTTATTAATTTTGTATTAATTCATCGAGCTCGTTATTATTTGCTATATATGGGGGTGATCGTGGCGGACCCCACAAGCGGACCAGTAGGAATGCAGTTAAGTGGGAAGGTTATGGTCCTACACTTCTGACCATAACGACGCCGGGATAAAAAGGAAAAGAAGAAGATATGGGGGTGATCGTGGACTGTTGAGTGGAAAGTCTATAGTCTGTCCATAGCCAAGAACAATTCCCATAGGAAAAACTATGCAACATCAGTTGTGAATGAGAGACGATCAAAAAAATGCTGACGGAAAAATAACCCTTGCAGTATAAGATCACTTCAAAATTCATACATTGTGTGTGCGTTTCCTTAACGACATGTAAACAAAAAAAAACATGTTACGAACTACAACCAACGCGACAAATTCAGTCGAATCTCTCCTATCCTATCCAGGACAACTACCCCCGAAAAGTAGTGAACGAACATCTTCGACGCAAACCATCTACATCCCGCCCGAACCACATCAAAGTCAAACATATGGTACTTATTAGGTAATACAAATGGGAAAACTACGGTTTTTGATTGACTCTTGTCCATCGCGTTGGAAAAATTGCACGTCTATGAGGCTTGCTCGAAATCGGAAATGCTGCTCAGCGAGGCCATGCATCATCGCTCAGAAACGGTGATCGTCGAAAGTAACGTAATCTGGAGAATGAAATAGGCGAGTGAAGTCGGACGTCAAAATTCAGTCTGCCAGACTTTAGATGATGGATGTGCGGAAAATATTGCTGTTCTAGCCTCCTTGCTAGATGACGCCAAATGCAAGTCGAGGGAGCTCCATGTTGTCTCTATCGACTGCGCGAAGGCGTACGACAGCATCAGCCGTAGGGCATTTAGTGCCATATTAGGAAAGAGGGGTCTTCCAACAAGCCTAGTCAACCAGCTCACCAACTCTTATCAGAAACCATCAAAGTCTCCAAAGGAGTGCGTCAGGACGACGCACTTTTGTCTGTCCACTTTTGTATTTTGTATCGTTCTAGATGAAGCCATTCGCGCCCTATCTGATAATGTAGGGTACGAATTAATTGGTTCACTGATCAACGCCTTGCTTTTCGCAGAAGACGCCAATCTTATTTCCAGAACTGCGCCAGGCATGAAGTAGCTTTTGGGCACTGCAGAGGTAGAGGCTCAGAAGCTTGGACTTCTGTTCAATGCTGCAAAGTGTACTGCTTTGTACATTGTCCCATCAGGCAGGGACAAGAAAATTAAAGTCCTTAACACTCTACGATTCCGTCTCCTCAATGACTCAATTGTCAATCAACTGACAGCGTCAAGGAGTAATGGAGATATCTTGGAGTCGACTTTAGGCCAATCGGACCAAAGAAAGCTGGTCTTACAACATAGGCTTCTTATTAAAAGAAGCTATCTGAGGCCTCGCTTGAATCATAAGCTCATCCTCGCCGGTTCAACCCTGGAGAAACTCAGAGCATTGGACCTTCAAATTCGAGCAGCAGTGCCCAAATGGATTAGCTTGCCACACGATACTCCAAGAGCCTACTTCCACACGACAACCAAAAACTAAGCTCATCCTCGCCGGTTCAACCCTGGAGAAACTCAGAGCATTGGACCTTCAAATTCGAGCAGCAGTGCCCAAATGGATTAGCTTGCCACACGATACTCCAAGAGCCTACTTCCACACGACAACCAAAAACTGAGGTTTGGATCGTCCTTCTTTCGAAATTTTCGTCCCCTGCTTCAGGCGTGGCAGACTCCAAGCACTGTGGAACTCCACTTCTCCTGCAGTGAGAGCCGCCTGTGAATCCTTCTGGGTCCAAAATCGGATTCAGTGGGCCGACCGAGCTCTCACCAAGTCCAAGGGTGTCTCCCTCAACAACAACGAGGAAAAATTGTGGGCCCAATCCCTGTACAATTCCGTTGATGGCCACGAACTTCGTAAAAGTGGAAAAACGAATTTCTCAAGCTATTGGGTATTCGGTGGCATGTACATTTCCGGACGGGGCTATGTCCAATACCACCACGTCGGTATCAACTGCCTCCCCTCTCGAATCAGAACATCTTGAGGCGTCCGACGAACAGATCAAGATGTCCTATGTCGTGCCGGATGTCAAGTCACCGAGAAATGCTTTCGGACGCATGGTGGTCGTATGACACGATGCGGAATGCAAAGTGATCCTATCCGGCCTGTGTGACAAAGGATGGACAGTGAAGCATAAATCACGGTTTCTCATACGACAGGTACTTCGGAAACCCGACCCTGTTGTGCATCTGGATAGCAGAGTCTGCGTCATAGACAGCCAGATAGTCGGCGGAGCAACATCGCTGAATGAAGTCCATGAGAAGAGAAGGAAGGAAGAAAAGGAACAGGATGACGCAAACCCCAGGCAATGGCCCAGGCTTGGTATAGGATGAGCTAGTGAGAACGAACTGTTACTTAGGGTTACTTACGCCCTACCTTCTCTCAATCTCAAGGCAGCAAGCAATATCCATACGGCTGAGTCCCACATAAGCCGAGAACACTGAGATCATTAGTTTCGGGTATGCGTAAATGTATTTTCTTCCGCAGTAGAAAAAAAATAGATTTTAACGACATAAGCTCATGTGATCGAGCGATGTCTTGCTGATCGGCGGCTTTGCTCGTATGGCGCTCGTTTTTTCTTGAATGCTGGGCCTAAGCGCATAAGCTGTGTTCAGTACCGAGCTTCTATGATGTTTTCATCAGCTCAAATACCTCACGCTGAGCTTGTTCCACCAAATATATAACATGAGCTTCGGATCATGCATGTTTTCCATGACCATCGATGTCCGCTTCGAATTATCAGAATGGATCGGCAATTCACTCTTTCAGTTTTAACTCGTACTGCGACCAATTTTCCCGCTTTCAAACCATTTCAAATGATGAGAACTTACTTAACAATGAATTTGTAAGTTGGGCCTGATCTCGATCCAGTAATGCGTCCAATTCTGAACATTCAAACTTCTTCTGAAGTTCGCCTTTGGTCTTCCGAAATCACCCCTTTTGTAACATTGCAGCCTTTTGCAAACTGTTTTTTCATTTATTAAAGCCTCATTCGACGCGTCTCAGCAACAGGTATTTCTGAATTGAAAACAAAACAAAACTTTCCGCAAATGACCCTTACTTGGCTCGCTCGAAAGCTGACATTTTCACGTACACAATAATGAGAAATTGTTGACAGATATCCAAGCTTACAATGTGACGCTTCTGATCTGTAATTTCTGACCGACATGTACCGCTAGTGCCATCTATTGGGAAACAGTGGATTCCCATTTGTACACCTGATAAAT
The DNA here is from genome assembly GCA_958301585.1 of Merodon equestris. Taxonomy (NCBI): domain Eukaryota; kingdom Metazoa; phylum Arthropoda; class Insecta; order Diptera; family Syrphidae; genus Merodon; species Merodon equestris. The sequence continues at coordinate 121,244,717 of OY284415.1, forward strand.
CTAGACGAACTGGTCTCAACCTATATTTTGATTGGATTGTAATAAGAATTAATTCACCCTGGCGTTGTGTACACAAAATTGAGATTGAAAAATGCTTCGACCCAGACTATGACTTTCTAAAATATCGGTTACCATAAGGACATCATCGTCTGCCCCAAATCCATGAGAGCTTCGTTGAGCGCATAGCAAACATGTATAAAATCTTGATAGGCAGCAATCACTTAACTGCCATCTGCCTATTCTCGTTTCCATCAAACCCAACAAGTTTTCTTCTTTTATTTTTGCTGCCCCACCCAGAATTGTCGCACAATTTCATTAAGCTTCACATGCAATGCTCCGCCATGCAACCATGGCGTGCTCGTCGAGCTCGGTCATATTTCAATTTGCCTTTACGTAAGTGAAAAGCAGAGTAAAGAGGAGAAAATAAAAACCTTTTCCAGGTCAAGTATCCGACTTGTGCAAATCCATAAACATCCATCAATCAGCCACCCTTGTCCTAAACCAGCAAACATACCCACTTACCTTCGCGACCGAGCAGGCCTACCTTAGCCCAGTGGGTTGACAGACGACCCACAACAGGCGCAAAGAACAAACGAATAAGTGAACTCCCACAAGTGAACTAGAACCGAAGCGTTTTCCCACTTCAAAGGTGAAAATCATAAAAAAAGGTGAATCCACGGATTAGGGGTTAAAACAAAAGGTGAACGTCCTCGCTCTACAAGCTGTATCGACACGTACATACCCCTCATGACATAGATCTGTCATCAAACGGAAATGTTTTTATTGAAAATTTAATTCACTTCGAAGGACACTCTTCCATTAGGACGTTTGCCAAAATAGGGAATTATATTCGACTCTGAAAGGGATATTTCGACCTCATTCCGAGAAAATAAAAAAATAAAAATAAAAACCTATCTACACTGCCTAGCAGAAGAAGGTCTGCACTCATCGCGATTAAAATTTAATGAAGTGGAACTGAAAGTTTTATGAACATACTCACGACTTACTTGGACGATTGCCAGTAGTAGTGCAGCACTCACCTGAAAAAAAAAAACAAAATGAAGACGGAGATGAGAAAACAATTATTTTCCATTTGCTAACATGTAAGTATCTAAGTATCTTAAATCGATTAAAAAACTGAAAAGACGTAACAAACGGCAATTGAATAAACGACTATTGTCGATTGTCAGTACGTTAGTGAGGTCAGTCGTGTGATCTAGTTCATGGCGGTGGCGAGCCAGTTCGACTGTCAAACGAGAGATTTATAAATGAAATGAAAATGTTTGTCACGTAGGAGAGACGCGACGCTTAAGACGATGTGAGATACGAGTTACACGAATAAAATCGAATCCCACTCGACGGTGAGTGGTGGCGTGCTGCGCGGTCAGCCGATCAGTAAGCTGGTCCGCCTAAAAATCGACGATAATCTCCACTTGTGCGAAAACAACAACAAGGGTATAGCCGGTAGTAAGTACGAGTTTGAGTACCAGTAAGTATATACCTATGGTCATGGCACGTGGTTTACTACTTGTAAAGTGACAACGGCGACGACGACAACAAGAACGATTTACAATTTCCTGTTTGGAAGTGAAACAGTCAGGAACGGAGGAGGATGAAGAAAAGGAAACGGATTGCTGTTGGGTATAGGATGATGACGAATTACCTGTAGGGTGATGAATGAGACTTTGCGATTGTAGTCAAAACAATTGAGAAGAATTATGGCGCAATGGGGGTAAGTAATAGTCTTGCAGGGGGTTTTGACTGGGATACATCTGGCCAGGCTTTCGATAATACGACTAATGAAGTTGTGGCGTGATAGGAACAAATTCAAGTCTTAATATTTCGGAACAGACAGTTGACCCTTAGCTCATATGCTTGGTGGTACGAGCCAAACAAAGCTTTCCAAATTTCTACATAGGATAGGGATCAAAGGGTACTTTTTACAATTAGCTTATGACTCACAGTCAACTAGGTTTTTGGATGATGTATCGCAATTGTATGAGCAGAATGTGGTTATAGACTTGCCGTGCACTATAAATATTATGTTTATAAACTGAGAATGTGCCTTAACTGATGTTCAAACAGTAACAGGAATTCCATAATTTCAAGGATTGTATTATTCCTATTCGACCTTTTTTCTGGATTCGGGGCTCAGCATATCGTTATCCTATATAGGTCCTGATATTCGCTTAAACATGTTGGTCTAATGTGTTATATATTATTATTTCGATAGATAGGACTGCCCCGGACGACGGACAATACCGCGACACTACGCAGGGCATCAGTGTCGACACTGGTGACGGCTTTTTTGTGGTCGAGGATACGAACGATGAAGTCAATTCGATCAGCGCTTTTTTTCGAATCTGTGTAAACGGTGAACAGCTCTGCTCACCGCAATAACTACTTTGCGGTATTTTTGAACCATTCACAGCTTCGTGCAGGAATAGAGAACTGGTGGTTGGAGAATAACGCTTTCACCACATTCAATGATGAAAAAGTGGCATTGTCGCCAATTATCGAACTTCGACCAGTTTGTTTGTGGGAAGGGTTGAACTCCGCTTAAAAATAAAAAAATCTTCGGGAATATAATATCCCAAACGTCGTTTTAAGACACCTGCCAATTGAAGCAGCTGATGTTCTCACCACTGTGTTCAACAACGCCCCGAATAACATTCAGTACCCAGTGCATTGGAAAACAGTGATGGTCCACCCTATCCCTAAACAGAGATAGAGACAGAACAAACCCTGCTAATCTTCGATCAATTAGTTTGCTTACGAATGTTAGCAAGGTTTTTGAAAAAGGTGTAAACAGAGCTCTGACCAAATGAGTTAAGAAAAAGAGAATAATATCGGACAACTAACTTGGTTTTCCCCGCTGTTTCAAAATTGGCTTCCGACATTCAGTGAAATAAGGCAAAAAGCCAACGTACGGGTGTTTGTCTGGTCGATTTTGAAAGGGCCTTCGACACCGTATGGCCATTAAGAAAGCCTTCAGTAGAACAAGGAGTTTCACAGCCTTCAAAACATGGGGCTATCGCCTAAAAAGGTTCTCTGGATCTACACGGCAATGATAAGCCGGATAATCTCATATGCATCGGTTGTCTAGCTAACGCGCAAACACGTCGTGGCGGTTTGTCTCAGCTGTACGGGGGCTTTCCCCAGCACACCGGGAGCTGCTCTAGATACTATGATGAATCTTCGTTGACATTTATATCAGATGGCGCGCCCCGAAAGCCATGTCTTGCCTCAAGAGAAATCGTTTTTAGTACAACTCGCATTGGGGTGACAGTGTATTTGCGCAAGAAATATCCTACGACCCCTGTCTCATGGATATGCCTTCCGACACAATGGCACCGGCCATCCTATTGGGCCATAATTTCGATCAAATTTCCATGGCGCAGGACTGGCTCTGGCCAGATATTGAACCTGAAATGGACTGTCTTCGCATTTTTACAGATGGCTCCAGAACTGGACGGAGGTCCAGCGCGGGAGTTTTCTTCGAACGTGTCTGTCTTTCAACCAGAGATATACGCAATCCTAATAACCATGCACTATGTTGTGAAGCACCAGTGGAAGGGAAAAAGCATATGCGTCTGCAGTGACAGCCAAGTTGCACTCAAAGCTGTGTCCAAGCTTTTATCCAGATTAGTGACTTCAAGACCTCTTTGAACAAAGTCAGAAGACTAAATTCACTGAGGGTTGTATGCGTCCCAGGTCACTCTGAATCCCAGGAAATGAGATCTCCAATGAACTTGCTAAAAGGGGCTGAGAGGGGATTTTCTCAGAACCCGAACCCGCCTTAGGTTTACCTGCTGCCGAGATCAAATCCGACATCATACGATTGAGTCTTTAATGCACACAGCCGTGATGCAGCATGACTGAGCGCGTACGCCCTGATGTCTGCAAGAAGTACGCAACGTTCTTCTCTTCTTTAAGGAGAAATGATTGTAGAAGGCTTGCGGGCGTCTTTACGGGCCATTACACTCTTACCAAGCATCTCTACGTGCTTGGCATAGTGAGACGCCTACCCGTGATGCATGTTGTGAGGAGGATGACACAGTAGAACACTTTCTCTGCGACTGTCCAGCTTTCGCTCGCGTACGGTGCCGCACCCTTGGGGCTGACATGGTGTGTGCCGAACCTCTAAGCTCTACATCACTGAAGGTCCTCCTCACTTTTCTCCGGACAAATGGGAAAATACAATAAAGAAAGGTATAAAGGTATAAAGGTCTAGTAGTACAATGGACCAGTATTTGCATCTGAGTGCTCCAACAAAAAATAAATAAAAGGCAGGTTAAAACCATATGCTATGTACGTGGCCCTAATAAGGTTTAATATAGCGCCATCTAATATGGCAAAGTTTCGTTTATTAGAAAGGCATTGCCTTAGGGCCTGTCTTTCTCTCGCCAGAGTCCTAGTACATTAAGTATTTCAAGGTCCTCTATGACGGAGCAGGCCTAAATAGAATTAACAAGTTTCTTGTTAAAATGACTCGAAAGCGCAAGGGCTATGACTAACGTCAATAACCTGATCACTGGGGCTTACTATCCCAATTATATTGTACAATAGGTAACCACACTCCTATCTGACTTTATTCCCCCAGAAGCATGTCTGGTAGAGATGGTATTCCGGTAATTTATCACCAACTACGGGGCGTTAGGGTTCATCCGCGACGGGTTGGTCGTGCTCTTGTGCTTATCCCTTTTAGTGCTGCAATGACTGGGATCTCGCTGATGTTGCTAAACAGCGCCCTGATTTTTGGTAGTTAAGAGATCCTCCTTATTCCTTAGTTTGTAAGTTAAGGTGCGTCCCAAAATGATAGTGCCACTGGTTATATCTGTATTTTGCCCACGATCAACGTCCGTCGATGAATCCTCATTTTTTTTGGCATTGAGCTTACTACTTTTTCGAGTGTTTCTTTTTTATTTTTTTGCCTACTGCCCATAATTGCGCTCTTAAGCTCAAGAACGTTGTAAAATTGCCGTCTCGGGCATGCAGAGTGAGCGAGATGGCAAAGTCCGGTTGTTGAAAGATGTAATCAGGAGGGTGACTACTCGGAGCGAATCACGCTAGTGCTATTATTATATGATTATTATATTTAAGACAGCTTAGGGTAGGTTAAAAAGTAAATCTCTTTAATATTTTTTTTCTAAATCAAATTTTGAAATTTAGTCATACGAAAATAGACTAGATAGGTTTAAGCCGAAAGGCAAATACAGTGAGACTTAGAGCGTCAGCACAGAGCCAGTAAGACACATTAAATATTAAGATTTTTTAAAGTTAGATTTAAAAATTTTTGGCTAGCACATAAGAATGGAAAACTGAACTCGATAAATAGGGCCAGAAAAGCAGCCTCATTTCATTATTCTTGACCCTCCATGTTTAACGATTTTTGGTGTAACTATACCTGGGCAGTAATTCGGTTTTAGGGGGAAGCTTGTGAATTTGCTGAGAACCAAGCCAACCAAACAAAATAATTTTGGATTCGGCAGTCATCATTTAGAAGTTGGTCACTCAGTATACTTTTTTGCAAACGTAAGCCGTTTTGCCTTATGTTTTTCAAAGAAGTGGTTTTCTTGCATGCCGATGCCGATAAGCCTACCGCTATCGCATTGACAGTTAGTTTGGTTTCGCTCCTTATCTGCACAGCTGCGTTCGAATGATCGCCCTGTGAATTGGTTCCCCTCTCCTTCGAGTTTTGTTTATAGTTGATAAAATGCGTTGAATTTCCCGATAAGATTTGCCTTTATTGCGCATTTGGAAAATTACTTTTCTTTCTTCGACGGAGCAGTATTCACTGCGTCGCACTATTGTGATTAAAATAAACCTAATATTTAATCAGGTATGTTCCTTGTAAATAGTCTTTCAAAAGTCGCCCCCAAATATGTGTTTTAAAAATAAAAGAAGAAGAATCATATGTCCATACGTGGGAAACAACATCATTTAAATGTCCACAACGAGCACGTCTACGGGCTTCCATACGAACATCAACATTTTTAAGGACTCGCTCAAACAATACCGCATTAAGTTCATAGAATTCGGTCCGAATGATGCTTTTCAGCTGTGAAATTATTGTTGGCTTATCCACCTTGATTTTGCTTTTCAAAAAAAAACTCAATTTGAAAATTTAGACCAAAATGCTTTTAGCTAAATCCTGTTTAAGGCAACAATCATTGCTGTCTATTTCTTCAAGTTGAGGGCATAACAAATCATCATTCGAAAAAATGGACTAATGATTCCATCAGTCAGAAAACCACACCAAACGATTAATTACATAAGAAAAAATCTCGATTTTTGCGACATGTTTTTTTTTTATTTATCGACCATTTTCATAACAAGTTTAAGGAACTTTAATGCGTTTCTTAAAACCTCAACTATACATGGTTTAAATTATACATGTGTCTACTTCACAAATGTGGAAAATTACATCGAAAAAAGGCAGTGTTTAGAAATTATTCACTACTGACATCTAGGCGCGACTTTTGAAAGGCTCCACAACTTGTTTGCAAAGGATCAGAGAATTTGAATTAAATTTTGCTCAAGAAAGGAAAGGGCTACAGGGCTTATATTGCTTTTGATGAGTCTGCCAAGAATAAGATAGAGGCATTCGGCTGATATAAACGTTTCCAAAAAAAAAAAACCATCAAGATGACGATCAGCCATGAGTGATCCAAACAGTGATTATGGACGATTGCCCACACACAATGGGAGAAATCGCTGAAGATACTGGAATATCAATTAGTCCAGGCCCAGCAGTTTACATGTCTTAAGTGTACAACGCGGCCGGAAATTTTTTTTAAACCTTTTGCGTTTCAAATAAAAAGAACGGCGAATTGAGGATTTGCTGATTAAGATCAATAATGGGGTGATGATGACTGATAATTGAAGTCGAAGATTCTGTTAGTCACACATGTTGTAAATGATAGTGCATAGGGACTTACTGCCGACTCCGAACAGTGAATTCCGAGAAATTCTTTGCAGACAAGTACACTACCAGAGGGCTTTGACAGTGTCCCATTGCAGAAAAATTGTAGAATCTCAATGACTTAGCTGTTACGGGATTCAAGCCTAGCGTCATCGACTTCAAAAACCACTGAGTCACTACGGTCTCAACACGTTTACAGTCATGAAGCTTACGGTCGTAAATCGTGCCAATATAGGTATTCTGGACCACCAAGAACCGAAAGAAATATCGGCATACTTGTTAAAGGGGAAGAACTTTCTTGTTTCAGCGGCATCAAGGCATGTATTAAGAGTTCTTGCACAAGGTACATCGATCAATAAAATAATTGTTTTCTGCACTTGTAAAGCTAATGGCATGAAACCCTCCAAAATACGTTAGAGTTTTTGTGGAAACATTTGGTGTCTTTGCACCTCGACAATGTCCAGAGTGGCCCAATTTTATTTTGCTATATCTTTAATAAATGCTTTCATGGACAACGTTTGTTTCGGCGAGAACTTCGGGCGATAAGTTCCTGCACTCTTGTCGAATTTTCTCGGTAAGGCTTCCAGGGTATATGGCTTCTTTTGATACGCCCATGATTTCAAAAAACGACAAAAAAAAAAGAAGTTTGGGGCGATCATAAAGAGCGATCTTGCAGGGGAGGGTCAATCGCCCAAACGAGACTTTAGGCGATCCGGAAACACATCCTTCATCACCCTGGTATCGTCCTGTTGGAACAACATACCCTGCAGTCTCAATTCGTCAATTTATGGCAACAAGGGCTCGGTGATCATCCATCAAGGTAACCGTGTTACCTACGACGTCCTCAAGAAAGAAGGCATATCCGGCGTAAATGGTACCAAAAGGTAGTGATTTTGAACGGTAAGGACTCTTGGTAAATGATACGTGGATTGTCAGTGCCCCAAAATCCCAAATTTTGTTTTTTAGATGGAAATGGGCCTCGTCGTTCAATATGAATTTCGACCAAAAATCGCCTTGTTCGATCAAAACTTTCGTCCTTGTGGTTCAGGAGAGCGTGAGCGTAAATTAGATGCCATATACGGTCTGCAGGTGGCGGTAGTAATTGATCTTCGAAAAGAGATCAATCTCAAGTCTTTTGTTGAAATGCCCCGCAGAGGCGAACGTTTTATGATAAATTCGTGGCACGTCATCTGTTCGTCCGTTGACAGTTCATTCCCGAAGAGTATGCCAAGGACCTCGTAGAGTGAAGAAAACACTGAGAAGCCGGAAGAATTCTGCGCTCTGACCGATATGTGCCCGCAAGGCATATTGACGCGATGACCGACAAAGCATACTGCATTTATGTCATCTATCGATGAAACGTGGTACTTCTATTAAAAATCACTCACCAAGAGACAGAGCGTGACATGGAAGTTACCGGATGGGCCGAAAGAGAAGAAAATGCGGATACGGTGGAGTCGAATCAAAACCATGTTCATCATCTTGTTCGATTTCAAGAGCATCATCCATACGGAATTCGTTCTATAAGGTCATACTGCGAATGCTTAATATTGTTTGGGTGCTCTGAAGAGATTATGAGACAGAATTCGTCGTGCTCGACCGGAGTACAAGGAAAGCAGTTGGCTTTTGTTGCATGGCAATGTGTCGTCACACAAAATACGCGAGTTTCTGGTCAAAAAACCAGCACAACGCTCGATCACCCGCCATGCTCTCAGAAGGCTTCGACTGACATCCTCAAGACTATACCGACCGGAGAGATTGCTTGATTGTATTGACTCGAAGAAGACTGGGACGGGCTGTCTGCACAGAAAGCTGAGTCTGGCCAGATAGATCCTCGTAGCTGCCTTTATATAGGAGTAGCCTTAGCCTAAGCCTTCCGTTTAGTAATTAGTATCGAAATCAACAGCTGGGTACTTCAAATCCAACACTCAACTCGCTCGCTTATTGGCTTCACTTTCCATCCAATTATTGCAAAAATCCAATACCGATTGGACCGACTGTCATTTAAGTTCATAAGCCTCTACAGTAGGCCGACAAAAGGCGGCCGAGCTTTACATGCACTTATACGAACCTAAAAAAGAAATTAAAACAAAAGAAACTTCTACAACCTGCTCTATCGCGGCAATCTCATATAACCAAGACAGCATAAAGGCAACGTACACGCCATTAGATGTGTCATATAATTAAACGCGCATAGCATGGGGTCTGCGAGCTGAACTACAACTAGCGCCGCTACATACGATATATTCCTCTGTTGACAAACATTCCAATTGCACACTGAGTTAATGGGAATTTTATTTATGACAACCTGCAAGCTGCAGCCTTGACTTGAATTCATTAATTCCAAACAGTGCTGCGCGGCGTTGTATTGAATTGAATCGATAACCATTTTAAGAACGCCCCCTCCAAGCGACAAGGAAAACAACGGAGAAACGACTCATCGTTTCGTTGACCACGCACATTCCGATTTAGGGCCGCCGCACTATGCTTCCTGTGCTGCCACGCCATAAATTCACTAATCAAATGTAAGTGATGCGTTGATGCCGATTTGTTTTTTTTTTTCATGCTTCGGTTAAAGGAAAACGAAAGTTTTCCGTTTAGATACTGATTGGCCCCGAGAAGGTCACTTGCTTCCATCTTGATCGGACGAACGACAATTGTGCAATCAAATCAATAAGTCGATAAAGATTTCTTATGGTCGCGTGGGGGCACGCGCAGTGTTCCTTATTAGGACAGGCACAATGTGTTGGACGATTTGCAGGATAGAAGAACGTAAGAGAATCAGATGAATGGGCGACAAACAATTAATATCGTCGCATAGTACCGATATATCTTTAGTTTTTATGGACTAGGTATCTGGGGCGCGCTGCTGTAGGATACGAACGTAGACTGTGGGACAGTTGAGCGTCGCCTACTTGCTTATTGATTCGACTAAGAGAATTAAGTAATTGTCAAGGCTATTTAAGGTAATAGCTGACAATTGACGTGGAGAAGTGGTGTTGAAATGGGAATAATGGTTGTTTGATCGTCGATCACGTTGATGTGGGACGTATGTTTGGAGCTTTTAAATTAATAATCCACTAAAAGGACTTGGAAGTTGTTAAATTTGTTTACTTTTCTGATTTTCAATGATCGATTGAATAGGAAAAAAATATTTTTATTTTTCAAAAATGTGTTTGAAACCGATGTGGAACTTAGTGGAACGTATTTGATCCACTTGGGCTTCCGACTTGAATTTCGCAAAATTGTTGATGTTAGGGGAAGATGTTAGTCACTTACCTTAGACACATAAAGGATAGAGAGATCATCACGAAATCGATCAATATATAGACAGCACCAGAAATCCACATTCAAAACCACATCTATTTATCATTTTTGCAGTCAAAAGAAAATAATGACTTCTCGACCCCCCTACGAGCGCAAGTGACAAACGTCCACCCATCACTCAAACGTTGTCACTAAACAGACAGTAAATGAAAACGCCCCTTTCCCACGCGCAATCCACATGACAGATGTTTCCAATCGTGAAAACAAAACCATCTTATCTCCTGCCTGGCCAGCTACTCTCAATCGGTCGATGTATTATCTAAACAATTTCACACTTTACCTATTCTTATCATACATCACGCGGCGTTTAACATATCTTAATGCATAAATCATGCTGCGCTGACCTTCTGCATCCCGTGGAACCCACAGCAGATATGCACTTGTGCCTAGACCCACTAGTCATGACCTTTTCTTTGGATTTCTTGTTCGTATTGCCTTCCCGCCTCCTCTTTGTCCGGTTAAGCGCCATCACCACCGCTCGACAGAGATGCGATAAAAGAGAGAGAGCGAAAGAGCAGAACCGATCCGATTAGAAGCAACTTGTACATGTTATCGGATTAAGGTGCTAATTGATTCGCTGTAAATCATTGATGAGTCGATTAAGAAGACGAGCACACTCTGTAACGGATCGGATAGCGCCAGTCAATAAATCAATGAACGACGAATTGGCGACAACTGGGGATCGAATTTCTACACTATGAGAGCACGTCTAACCTATTTATGCCCGTCTACCTGCAAAACTCCGCAACACGCAGCCCACAGAACATCAAGAACATCGCGCTGGACAAAATGACAATATCCGGCATTTAATTTGCGCCAATCATTTAAACTGCAATCACTTTAGCAGCCAGCCACGCGAATAACAAGCGAATGAACGCTAGACAACAGGACCACGACGACTGTTGTCGGTTGGAAGAGTCAATTGACCACAGCGTCGTGTAGACATACTCATAGTCACGTTATACCATCTCCCTGTCATTGTCGTTGTGGTTTTTCGTTACTGCATCATCATCATCATTCATTGATTCACTCAGACACTCAGTAATGCAATTCATTCATAAGATCCAACATGGGATGTTGGCGTTACTCATCTCATCCCTCTTCTGCGTGGACTCTTACTATATATTCCGGATTCTAGTGCACTGTCCACTTCATGTGGTCGGCCGTCTACACATAACGTAATTACACTCCTTAACAAACACGCAATCTAATTTCATTTTGTCTGCAATGCTGATGGATCATCACGCGACTGCGTCTGGCTTTCTTCATAAGGCCAATGACACTCCATCTATTTGCCTGATTGACAACGCATAGGTATACCAGAGGATGTGGTTCTATTCCAGCCCTTGACATTTCATCGAGGTACAACCAAGCGCATGGAGCATTCCAACGATCGACGAGATGATATTTTCGGAACTCGCCGGGCGACAAATATTTCAATGTCCGCTCGTCACTACCAAGGCACCATGCATCCACTAGCTCGAAGAGAAATTAGAATCAACTAAAGCATGACAACAACTAAATACCTCGGTGAAATAAAGTGGAAAGATACTTTACTTTTCAATTAAAGGAGCACGGAATGAAGCATGAGGCATGAGACATGCGCCAAGAACATTAGGGGACTATCAAGGTTCTGTCGTTTCTTAACATGAGGTATCCCGAATTCGTCGTGTTGTTTTCTTCAATGTTCCCATTTTCCCCGTTGGATTGGTAGTAGCTGGAGGAATAATTACTCGTAATGGAGACGAGATGATTTATGTGGAAGTGAGATGTTTATAAGACGCGAGCGTGTACATTCATTTGTTGCTGGGCTTTGAGAGCAGAACAGATGAAGGTGAAAGGATCATTGGACGCGGTGAGAGGTTTTCATTTTAGTTTGACAAGTTCATCTGGTTATTTTCGGATAATGTTCGAAGGGGAAACTGACTCTTGGGATTTCGTGTTCTGATGAAGGCAAGTGCATGGTGATAAACACGTGCAGTGTAAGACGTTTGTTCAAGAAATAAGGTGACTTTTGATTTTTCTCGAAAAAATATTTATGGAATCGCCCTCAGATTAATATACTTGCGCCAACGATTTTTTTGATCCCCGGTGAATTTCTGATAAGCGCTTTTTGATATAGCCTTGAACTGTTTCTGCGATGCGGTCTTAGTCTCCTCAATAGTGGCGAACTTCTGCCGTTTCATGGGTCTTTGAGTTTTGGGAAGAGAAAAAGTCGCAGGAGGCCATGTGCAGTGATACCTTGAAAGTAATATTCCTCATTGGGCGTACGTCGGACCAAACCGAAATCATAATAAACCACGCCATTGTAATCGAAGAAAACGGTGAACAAAGCTTTCAAATTTGACCGAACTTCGGTCTTGACTCTTCTGGTCGCTTCCATTGGGATGATTGGGCTTTTGTTTCGACATCATAGCCATATACTCATGTTTCGCCACCAGTGATGACCTTTTTCAGCAAATCTCGATCGTAATTCACGACATACGGTGAGCACCTGAATGGTGCTCACGCAACGGTTTTTTTGATCAAAAGCGGGCATCGTCATTAACACCTTCTCGGCCTTACGTGGCCTTATCTCGGCCTGTGACGAACTTATAAGCATTTTTTGCTCAAAGTGGCCTGGCAAAATGTCACAGTCAACATTTTAAGTGGAGGTGACCTTGGTGCGATGGTAGTCATCACCGACTGTTGAGCGGAAGGTCTGTAGTAAATGCTGACGAAGGCATAACACTTGCAGTAGTTATAAGATCACTTCAAAATTCATACTCTGTGTGTGCATTTCCAACATAACACGTTAATGACATGAAAACAAAAAAGTTACTGTGAACTACAATCAATGCAAAAAATTCTAGCGAATCTCTCGAATCCTATCTTGGACAACCACCCCCCGGAGAGTAGTTAACGAACATCTTCGACACAAACCATCTGCATCCCGTCCAGGTTGTGTGACAAATACCATAAGAGTGTAACTCTTGAACCTGCGCGAACCCTATAAAAAAAAGTAAGTTGGAGCGAAATTCAAAATGTCACCTTATTTTTTGAACACACCATACAAGCTTCGTGTGGGCCCCAGGAATAAGTTCCCAACAAGTATAGTAGACTAACGACCGTTTAAGACATGAGAAATAATAATAAAAAAACACTCAAATCACAGCGAAACAACTCAGCTTTTCACTCAAAAGCGATGAACAAATCGCCAACTCCAAAATATTCAATCGCCAATGACCCATTTCCTGCTCTACTCCCGCACATACGCACGAATCATACCAAATTCACTTGGAAACCGTGCGTTCACGTCAGCTTCCGATCAGGGCTCATAATCCAAAAAAGCTCAAAACCATAACTTAAACATTGATTTGCCGATCCAAAAACAGAAGCGCCAGACGTCAAGTCTTGCTTTCAATCAGATTTATCGTATTTAATCATCGCATTGACATTCATCTAGTGACTACAGCCAAATTTGGAAGAAAAAAAAAATATTTAAAACCCCACTCACGTACTGCAACTCATTCTATCCGAAGATACTCCGCTTTGGTTTTCATTTCGTTTGAAGAGTTATTTTTAGGATAACCAAGTCAAAGGAATCATTGTTCGGGACATAGGCCAGTGGGGTGAATGAACATATGACAGACAGAAATTTTATTTTTGTGATCCCCCTCAGTTGGATGCATTGCGGGAATGCGCTTCATTTGTAACGGAACAAGCGGGAATTGAGGAAGAAGAATAAAAAAATGATGAAAGACATCATGGCTTCTATGTACTCGTGTTCGTATGCTCGTTCATCAAAGCGTTGGCGTCGCCCAGACTACTATGGTGACTCAGACCGCAAGGCCGCATGGCCAAGTTCGACCAAGTCCAAACCAAATCTCCCATCAAATCAAGTCGAAAGGTGAGAAATGTACCTCGTTAAAGGTCGACAATCAATTAGAGGTCAACCGCTTTTGATTGGGAGGCGTGTGTAACGACAAATTGTGTTGAGTCCAACAATGGATTTTCCGCGCGACCGCAAACTCGTTAACTCTGCATGCGTATTTTTTTTGTTTCGTTCCCCGTTGATCGGTGCGTTTAAATCGCATGCGCGTCTGTTTACATGCTTCAATTAGTCGCCGAGTTGCTTGCTGTCATCTATGCCACTTTCGCTGCCGTTGTAGTTGTGAGCTTTCGATTTCAATGACAACAACGCAGACACACAGCACGGCACAATGTCAGCGGGAGACAATTGAATTGGTTTACACGATCTTCTGCTTTTCAATCTACCTCGATGGATCGTGCGGTTGTGTTTCGGAAGTCACTATCTGACAGTTTCTTCATTTCGATTACATTTTTAATTTAGCTCGTAACGTGTAAGTGACATTGACGCGAGGCTGGGTGATGAGGCGAGTTCCACATGTCTTCATCAAATTTAGAAAAAACATTTTTTGGTTGTTACTGATATGGGGGAACTAATGCAATGAGGGCTTCCTGTTGTGTTTAGGTTGTGGGTGATTGTTGATAGAAGCACTGACCTCATTCTGCCGCGACGGGATGTGACGAAAATAGTCGTTTGGAAATCAGTAAACCTTTATCAGGTCGGGAAACATCACTCAAGTCATGAGAAATGCTAACAAAACTCGCTTGGTTTACTACTGGAAATAAGTCAAGACATCAGCTATGTTATCTCTTGGATTCTCCATGAACTATTCGACTATCTAATCGTGACTGTTTGCTCGAATGACAACGTATCACGATGATTTCAGTGTGTGATTAGAAACTATGCGTTCGTTCTTCCCGTGACGGGACATAATCTCTTAGCATACGACTCCCACATGTTATCATTTATAAGGTCAAGAACCTACCAAATTGATGACATCGACGCCAGACACTCTTCCGATATTCTGTATGCCCACATTTTTCAAGGAGCAAAATCAATGCGGATCATTACTTTATTGCAGCCAAGGTACTGATGAGGATTTTACGAAATCGGTGTGGTCGACTACGAACGCCAAATGCGAAAGTTGCCACAAGACGCCGCCAGGATTTTTATATATTATTATATTATTATTACCAGCAATTTCAAACTCGAAAGTTCAGAATCTTGTTGACAACTCTTCGGCAAGCCTGTCTGTCACGAGTGTGTCATTGTCATTTGCTGAGTTGTTCCGGCAGTCTTTTTCCCTCTGATTTTCCATTTATTATTCTTTTAACTGTTCGTCCGCTGTCCATTCGTTCTACGTATCGATCGTGATGATCGAGTATTTGATCAAAAAGTAAAACGACAGGCCGAGGCTATAAAGCTAGAGCCGAAACCTGCAGCGAAAAACACGGACAGCTTATAGTGATCTCACAATAGAGCCTGAGAATATGGAAAGAACACTTCTGCAGATGATGGTCACAATATCGCTGTCAGGCGGAATGAACCGTTCACATTGGATGAGGACAATAGCAGAATTAAACTTAGACGAGGTTAAAAGAAAAATTGGCGCCCGATCAGTGGAGTCTCAGCACCGATTGTCCGCACTCTGTTAACGCCTGAGACCTTTCGTGAACATTCTGAAAGTATAGATCTGGGCCAAAATCTCCGATAGACCAAATTCTCATACAGCAGATTTTAGAGAAGACTCAAACTTTTTTGTCGACTTTAAGGCCGCATATAACTGAGTTTATGGAAACGAGTTTTAAAGTGCAATGCCGTGCTAGGAGCTGCCTGCTAAGCTCTTCACGCTGTGCATGATGTCAACGGAAAACTCTCGCTGTCAATTTAAGGGTTCGAGAAGCCGATGTATTGTCATGTGATTTCTATTATATCATCCTTAGAAATGATGCGAGCTCACTGTCCAAAATTAAAACTTACATACATCATATTGACGTAATCGTCCAAATCATAGAACGAAGTCATGAAAAAGCCGCTAAAAGGCGGCTGAGGGTTAATATACAACAGACAAAATGAAATACACCGTGCAGCCCAATTGAATTGCAACTAACTTCAGAAGGGCGTTACTTCCCGAGCAGTTGAGTTTAATGTTTGCAAGTATACAAGAGAATTTAAGTCTCAGCTGCTCGTCTCAATCGCAATAGAGTTATAGCGCTTATGGAAAGTCACAATTGTCTATCGTAAGGTCCTCGTTCGAACCATAAAACGTTACAAAAATTCTGGTATGGTGATGGTCGAAAAAAAATTGCATTGGTGCCAGAAGCGCTTAGGAAAATAAAGCTTTAAGTTGAATGTAATATTCGACAGAGTGGCAGGAAAATGGCTGCTGGACTACTGAGCTGAAGATATCAAAGTCAACAATGCAACGGATATAGAAAGATGACCTCAAACCAAGGCTTAAAGGTTCCGAAAAATGACGAAAAATTACCGATGTTCAAGAAAAGTAAGGTTCGACAGAGCAGAGGAGGTTTTAAGCTTGCATGAACGTCGCCGAATATCATGTCATCTTTGGATGTACCATCAAAAGTCAAGCAACTATGATGGCGCAATATAAATGTCCGCAGAAAGAGTATTTTGGAAGGTGCTTTGAAGCCTTCGTACGGGTACCTTGAAGCCTTGGTACCCTGTTAGAAGTCTATGAAAATTGAGCTCTTGATCACATGGTACATATGCAAAAATCGCGGATAACCTAAACGGTGGAAACGGTTGATCGTGGAGAAAGTAGAGACGAGGAGAAGATTTGACGCACTTACGTAAAAAAGTGATTGATTGGTATTTGGAAAGCATTTCTTGGAGCACCAGACAGAAAAGCTGTTGAGATCCAATTGAATAAAGGAAGAATCTTGTTGCGAGAGAATGGTCTTGAGGAATATGGTGTCGTCAGCGTACGGTGAGAGGTGGTAATGTTTGATGAGTATCTCAATGTGGTTAAAGCGAAGAATGAAAAGAAATGGACCTACTTAGCTGCCTTGGGGAACGCCGGAAGAAGCTAAGAAGGGGTTAGAAAAGGCAGACCTAAAACGAACACTGTAAAAAAGGTTTGCTTTGAAGCTCCAGTTATAGTGGGCTTATGTTGCTTATCATTGTGTTAGGCTTATTTTTAGGTTTATTAGAGCTAGGTATCTACATTTCTGTTTTATTATTAGGCTATTTTTATGCTTCGATTTATTGAGCAGCTTGGAAGGAATATCGATCTTTTCCACTTGGTGAAGGTTATTTTCCCAAGAGTGAAAGGGCGGTTGTAGGGGTTTAGGATTAACCATTGGTAATTTGATGAAATGGAAAGCTCTATTTTGAACCCAGAAGATTCCTCTGCGAGAATATGACGATTTCGCAGGCTCATGTCCAGTCGAGCGTTTTCAAAAGTTGCATTTCAATTGGACCACTCGGAGTGTTTTCATCAGCTCACGACAAACGCTGAATTCAGCTTGCAGGAAGCATCATAACTACAAGAACTGTACAAGCTTGATAAGCCGTAATCATTCCGCGTATCCAATGCCTAAGAAGACTTGACTAAGTAGATCGAATAAACCAAGCGTCTTTGATCTCGGTTCTGAGGGCACGCACACAGTTTTTTAGATGACGTACACAGTAAATGAGCGACGTCAACCAAGTGAAGTTGTGGCTCTGTAAGCATTTGCAGATTGCGCGGGCTGGAGAAGCTTGTTGATTGAGGCCTATGTTCCCTCCGAGTCGCAGCGCCATCTATAAGATGTAAGCACCGAACTAAGCCGTTTAATATTGAAAAAAAATGAGCACAACTCTCAACACGACCATACTTTCTCTGTCTAGGCGACAGGAGTTTGGAGCAGCCCGTACCTTAGGACAGACCTAGGTCTTGTCCTAATTTCTTTGATTATGGTTCGGGGAGCTTTTTTCATTATTTCGTTCATTCTTTCGCCGATTTTTTTTTTCGGTTCTTGAGTACTACGGCTTCTAAGCTGTTTTCATCATCAACAGCTTCATTGTCTTCTTAACCTATCGATACTTCTCGTAAGCTCCCCAATTTTGCAGACTCAACAAATTTCTCGAAAATTCTCTGATTCTGTAAAAAATCATTAAATCAGGGTAAAATCCATAAAACATTTGAGTGCTGACAGCAAACTATGGAACTCATTTACTTTATACCTTCTGAATTATTTACTAATCCAAAAGCAAAAAAATCACACACATCGGACTAATAATTACGAAATTCCGTTTACTTTTTGAACAGAGGGGAGTAAAGAGGACATCGCCTTTCCGTTTTTGAGTTATGTACCTACTTATCAAAACAAAAATTGAACAGCTCTATTCACTTGAGAAAACTTTCGAAATTCAATGACTGATATAAAAAAATGAAAATGCGATTTAAAAATGCCTTTGTGGCAATGTCGCTTGTCCATTAAATCCATATCCCTTTCATCTATAGTAACTCAGTATCGTGATTTGGTGTTATCATCCAACCGAAAAATTCAAAACCAGTTATACCAAACCACAAAACCCATTACAGCTCCCTATGCTGTATGGTTAAGATATGAGAATGAAATCTGCGTCGTAGTTCGCGGAGTACCAGAAAATATCCCATGATGCGTGCGCGTGCCATACCTCATTTACCCAAACGTCGGATTAGAACCTAGGTACGTCCAAACAATTTCTCACGCTAAACCAGATTTTGCCACACGCACGAAAAATGTTTAGGAGTATACCCAAGCTTTATCGAAGCAGCCTTCGCGGAATTCTCATTTCGCGATATCAGAACAGCCGTTCACCAGTCGTGAGTAAAAACATACAATCAACGGCTTGCCTCACGTCTCAAAAATGCCTCGACTTCCGCGCCATAAATATTTTCATTTTCTCCAACAGAATTACTCATTCATGAAACCATATCCCAATCGCAGGCAACAAGGAGAACCAACGATACGTTGCCGCTGTTCACACAGCGAACAAATGGTAAAACTAAATAAACCAACATTTAACTGAATTCAACGGTAATTAATACTCGTACTGTCGCAGTGTGATTCATCCAAACAGACTGTCGGGGGAAGAAAATCAAATTCGACGCGTGACTACGCGACACTTTTCGGAATTAAATTGTCTCACTCAGTACCGATCTAACGCGAATTAGATTTAGTCAAGTTGCCGCACGACAAACGACCGTTGCATAGGTCAAGAACTCGTCCGCTTACTGCAGTGGTGCCCCGTCAATCGACTAAAGGGTCGTTTTTTTACGAGCTACTCCTGTACAGGTATGTCGTGGTCGTTGGCAACTAAAACTATTCGTCTATTCAGCTCTGGCCTCTCCCCTGCGACAGCGTCGAGAAAATCGATAAAACTTTTCCATGAATGTGGAATTTATTAATATTTCCACGTGAGTCATGCGGCACGGCAGCGGGTTGTGTCGTGGACACTCTCATTGGAATGATGATGGTGTTTTCAAGGAACGTCATTGTGTATTTATAGCAACCGTTTCGTGCTTCAGAATGTGTCCTGTCTGTCTGTCTATCTATTCGTCTGTATCTCGTAAAAAACAACAAAAGGAACAACTGACAACGAGTCGACGTGCATAAATCGATAATCGCGTGCAGCAGCAAGAGCGGTGGTAATAGTTGGAAAGAAAGTGAAAACCACCCACCAGCGCGCCTCACACAAGTTACGCCGCTCAGACTACTATTACGGGCTGCCAGGATGCTAGAATACCAGCTCATAACTATGATAGTTACAAGTGGCAATTACGAAAGCTGCGAGCGTCATGGCCGCCAGACACTGGGCGTGTGTTGAAAAACCATCAAAATAACTGCAAAAGCTTAGATGCGAATCTATTGATTTACTAAGACGACGTCGGCCGTCGTTCAGATGCGTATCTGTGCAACAACACCACACAAAAAAAAAACCGAACCACTTGTCACTACTGCTGTCTCTGTGGTACCCGGTCGGTGCTGTGCTTGAAAACGCCCAAGCAGTATTTCGAAATTGCTTTTCGCCCCGGCTAGTGGGTGGCCTTTACTCTCTCCAACTCCCTGCCTCCCTGGTGACCTTTTTTGGATGACGTGCGTTGTCACCGTGTGTAGGGGTTCGTCTTGTGGTCAAATGGCTTTAGATTTAGCTTTGGCTTTAATACGAGCAGACAGAACTGGATTAAAAATAATTTGTAATTACGATGTCTATGTGTTATGTGCCTGTTGTTGTTGTTTTCGATTTTGCAAAAATGGTAAGTAGGTTGGCTGCAGCTTTTAAACGGAAATTTCGATTAGCAGCAGGTATCCATAAAATGCGGAACGATTTAATTGATTTTGATCAAAATAAGCGAGAAACCAAAGAGCGACTACGAAGCGAACCGTGTGGGAGGGCAAAGCGTTTATGTTTTTTTTTTTTGGTTGTAGAGGCCTAAGGCGTTTAAGGTTCATTATCATTTGTCGGTAAAAATGGACGGTACACCATAATCGTGTATAATGAAGACGTAGAATGGTCCACCATACAAAGATAAATATTGAAAATCGGATTTGCCTCAAACTATGCCACAAGGTAGCGCTTAGGGCCGCATTTTTTTTTTTTTGCAAATTATTGATTTCAATCATTTATTACAATCAACAATCAATGATGTAGTGAAAATCTGTTTTAGGGTTAACCTCGTAACATATGGCAATGTAATCGTAGATCATATTTTCTGTTCAAAAAGTAACAGGAATTGTGTTAATTTGTAGACTGTATCGGTCCGATTAGCGCGAATTTTACTTTATTGTGTTGATAATGATCATGTCTGAGAAATATCTAAGTGAGAGAAAAAGTAAATATTAAATTTTGCTTTTGGCGCGTCTGTTATGAGTAAACCTAGGATTTAGTGGTAAAAGCTTTTCGAAGAAAACTGAGGAGACGTTAAAGATGGAGCTCCTATGTTCAACTCTTATGGCTCTGTTTGACGTTTTTCTGATAACAAAAATTAAAATAAACCCAAAGGGCCTTCGTTTCGCATAGGTGAGAGAAGTCAATGATATCACCATATTTGGAGACTGAGAGATTGATTTAGAATTTTAAGTAATTTGTAAAGCCCAAAATTTCTTGTATTTTTTGAACACCTTAAAAGACAATAAAAAAGGGAAGTGAATTGAATTGAAGAATTCGGGTGTCACATGAAAACACTAGTACTGCGACCATAAATATCTATTGTATCCCCTTCTTTGATCTAGGATTTGAGTGCTGCCTTCAAAAAATTTGACAACGTCTCTAGATTCCTGGAAGTCTTTCCCTGTTTTGGTTGTGTTACTTGTCATTTTGAATCCTTCTTGGGCTGGATTTGGGCAGACGGTCAGTATGTTTCCTTGCCTTGCCTGCAGATTTCTGTGCTACTAAAACCAATTTAATAAAGGTGGTAGTTGCATGGCCCGTGGCCTGTTAGTGCCTCACATCGCACTCTTAGGTCGGTTTTATTTAGTTCTAGAGCTTCTTTGCCACGTTTGGGATTGTGATTCTGTTAGCCTTTCCATTGTCTTTATGGTTTTCATCTCCTGCCACCCAGATCAACTTTAATCTGTTGTTTACAGCCAGTGTGTTTAGTGTATTGTGGCATTCCCAGCCACCTTTCGAGTTAAAAGTGTACTTCTTAAGCACTTTAAGAAACGCTTGGCTGTCTGAGAATATAGTCTCCTGTCGCTGATGCTATGTGCTGTTTCATTGATTGCAAATAGCTCGGGCTGAAATATTGTTGACTCATTGCAGAGGGGAATGTGTAGGCTACATGTTGCTTCCCTTCAATGATGAAGGGAAATCTAAATAATAATTTGAAATAGGCCCCAGAAATCTGTTCCATAGCAAGATCTACTAAAGAAGTTGGAACTTATTCAAAGTACCTTGGGAAAAATCATGAAAAACTTCCTTGTCATAATCAGAATAATGTTATGCCAACATAAGATATGTACAAAAGCTTTTGGGCTTCATCAAGCGCTTCATTGCACCACATTTGAAAAAAAAACGATCTTAGACTAGCTTATAAAGTCGAGCTGACACAAAAATGGGAGCCAGCGAGCAAGGAACACATCGTACTTTGATTGATTGGGTTGAAAATGAAGAAGATCTTAATTTTTCTGAGTGATGAGGCTCATTTCCTTTTGTCTCCGGAAATTAAAAAAAAATGGAATGTACAAAGTTTTGGTTTAGTGCCGTTTTGGGCTGCAGGATCATTGGTCCACATCAGATAGACAAATTTGAAACCGCCAGATTGTTTTTTGTTCAAATTTTGGAACTTTATGTTGGAAAAGATGTTCAACGTTTATTCTTAATTCCGCGTTGGAATAACCACGTCTTTTGAGGCGATTACCGAATCGACCAAATTTTTGGCTTTTGGAAAAATCGAAAGTGCTGCTCAGCCAGAGCATGCATCATCGATGGAAACAGATGTAAGTCAGAAGGGGTATGTGTAAGAAATACGGCGAGTTAGATAGAGCGTTTCATTTCAATGTTTTTCTGGAAGATTTTAACGAAGTAAGCAACATCTGACGCCGATCGAGCGTTTTGTAAAATCAAGTCGTGTCAGGGTTCCTAACATATTGCAGTGATTTTTTCTCTTCAACGTTTAGCTCAAAAGGCTTAATTGTATTCAGTAACAAGCTCCTCAGGTGATTGTTCCCGCTTTCAATAACCCAAACTATATTGATGCGTGGCCTCAGCGCCCCCACGATTTTATTTCCCTTTGGATTATCATAATGGATCTACTTTTTGTCCTTTTGTTCCTTTCTTGCTTCTGGAGCAGCAATTCGCTCATGAAAAATCGCAGTTCGACGTCTCTCCAAAGAAGAAAAATGACTTTTGAGTTACGGCCCATGAATCTTTAAGCTCTCTGGCGTCTAACAAAAATCTTGAGTGTTCCAACTTTTTACCAAAAACACTCGTGTCACATCCTTTCACTAAAGAAAGCCCCACGGTAAACTTATATAATCATTTGACGCACCTTAGTCGCCTAACTAACATTAACCTTAACTTGGAAACTAAGAAGAACGAGGGAGGAGATCGGAATTAAAAAGACGGGTTTTTTAAGCAAAGAGTGCTGAACCTGAAATCGAAGTAAGGATTCGAAGTAACATTTTCCAGCATACGAGAAATGGGTTTATTAGAGCCGTAGGCTGTACGAGAAGTGGGTAGAGAGAAGAGACGGGGATTTCGTACATCGCGAGGATTAGTGTTGATAGAGACAGAGTTGTAGAGGGTCGCACAGTCAATGGTGCCTCAAAGGAGACGATGGGTGAAAATAATGTCTGATACAGTTCTTCGTTCCTCCAACGTGTCCATGTTGATTAGTTTAAGACGGTCTTGGCAGACTTCGAAGAATGAAACGGAGAAACCGGCGTTGGATGCTCTCGATTCTAAAAATGAGGATTTGTTGGTAAGGGACCACACTTGAGAGACCTATTCAAGAAGGGCCCGGAAAAAGGTTATGTAGAGAAATCGGGTAACGTAGGGGTTGGTGAATTCTTTAGACCATCGTTTCACGAAACCGAGTGCTTTAAGGATTATCTCGTCGATATGTGCTCCTGGTCACATAATATGCCAAGATCGCGAATGACCTGAACGAAGATTGGTTGATTATTGAGGAAGTAGAGACGAGGAGGAGGTTTGATTCGTTTACATGAAAAAGTGATTGATTGGCATTTGGAAATGTTAAGCTCCAAGCAATTTTTGGAACATCAGATGAAAAAACGATTAATATCTGATTGAATAAGGGAAGAATCATGACTGAAGGAAATGGTCTTGAAGAACTTGGTGACATCGGCATATAGTGAGATGTGGGAATGTTTGATCACCACTTCAATATCGTTAACAAAAAGAAGTGGACCTAAATGGCTGCCTTGAGGGACACCAGAGGAAGCTAAAAAAGAGTAAGGTTTAAACGCAGATTTGAAACGAACACTGGAATAGCGATTTTCCAAGTATGAAGAGTATTAATTTGTGGGAGATTTTATCAAAAGCTTTATACAAATGGGTTGAAATAACGTCGACTTCCTTGTCATTTTCTAAGGCCGAGAGGGTAAAGGACACAGGTTTGTGGTTGTAGATCAGCATTTGAACAAACCGTGTTGTCTAGGGGAGATTAAAGACTCGAAGAGTTTGGGTATATGCGACAGTTTGGCAATGGGACGATAATTGTTAATATCGTTCTTCGGACCTTTTTCGTGTGTAGGGATTATAAAAGAGGTTTTCCATAACTGAGGGAATTCACCTAGAGATAGGGATAAACTGAGAATTTTTGAGAGAGGAAGAGAGAGGGTTTTTTAGAAATATGGCAGGGAGACCATCAGGTCCAGGAGTGAGCTCCTCATTAAGTTGATTTAATTTATTTTCGATGACACAGGGATCGACTGTACGAGGAAGAAATGGTCCACGGGAGAAATTCGGTAAATAATCGAAATAAGCGGGGTCGGGAACAAAGGAGTCGTCGGGGAAAGATTGTTAAAAAAGTGGCGAAAAAATTGGTCATAATTTTGGGGTCATTTGAGATTTGATCATTGAAGAAGAGTGAAGTAACTAGAGTAGCCATCAGATTTTCTTTTGTAGTTAACAAATTTAATGAAGGACTTGGGATCACTTATAAGATTGACTTGCCTTTCACCTAAATACCGTTGATAGAGGGAGTTGTGAAGGGCGCTACAGTGGAGATAGCAAATATTATAACGTGGAGTTATTGACAGACACCCAAGGTTATCATGGATTTCTGATTTGACATTCCTGGTCAGTATGTACCGCTAGCGCCATCTATTGGTAAACTGCGGATAACCGTTTGTACAACTGATCTGTTTCTTGAAAATGATGCTGGTGCATCCCTTTCAGGGAATGGATGGAATTACCGAACCTTTTAAATTGATTTTACCGTACACGGTTTTAAAACGTTTGTATAAGTTCATCCAATAAGAGGTGTCACTTTAAAACTTCAACATTTTTATCAAAACAAGTTTTATTTTTATTTTAATTCAAAGCACAAATTTTGTAGGTTCGTAATGGGATACAATTCCGCCTTGACTTTGCTTACAAGTAGTCATGCTTTCATACTGCCTTTTAATGCATGAATCGTCATATCTACATAGCCCCAAACGAAAAATCTAAGAGCGTTAAATCAATTCGTTTGCTCGAAGTTAATGCTATAGACGAACCGCATTAATTTTGGGAAGATGACGCTCCAGGTTGCGCAACAATGGCACCATTGCTTGAAACCTTTCTTAGAATTGTGATTCCTCGAAATGGAGTCTACAATTGGTTGCCGAAATTTGGTAATTTAACAGCATTAGACATTTTCCTTTAGGACTATGTAAAAGATGAGGCATATACCAAGGCAACAATCGATTAATTGGTATTGATACACATAATAATACGAAAATAAGTTGAAAAATGTCAAGATAAGAATGATTGTTTGTACGAAGCGGATGTTGTTTTTCATTACTAACCTCGAAATTTGTACTTTAGATTGAAGTAAAAATATTATCACTTTTCGTAAAAAAGAAATAATTTTTCTATTGATTAAAAATGACACCTCTTGCTGGATGGCCCTATATGTTATTTTCAAGAGCTCGTATTCGATAAAATTCAAAGAATAAAGTTTCATTCATCACGTCATGTATCACTATGATTTCATGTTCCCCAACCATGGACCATATGCCAAAAATAAAATATATTTTAGTCTAATAATCGAAGGCAAGAAGCAGCAAGCTAAGATCGTTCAAACTCAAATGTTGCTAACAGGCTTGCGATGTACAACTTCATTACTAACACACATTGTGTAAGCACGAAAGAAGACTTTAAGCCATTTTAAAACTAAAATCCATTTTGATATAAAGCAGACAGCAACATTGATACGAATCAATGCCAAACAAAGAGACTTTCGAAACGATTAAAAACCGTTTAGACCAAGGATATAAACATAATTTGTCTAGACTACAAGTGAATCATTCCGTCTGCCGGCAGGCGTTCGATAATGGCCAACTGCTTTTAACTCAGCAAGCCCCCTAATGCCACCGACAAGGACAAACAATCTGAGATCATGTCGTCTGCTCATGACATGGATAATCGTATCATTAGCTCCTTAAGCAGTCCTCTTTGCTCTTAAATACAAAAAAACGACCTCGTTTCGCCTCTAGCCGGTGATAAAGTCATAACCTTCTTCCCTACTTGCCAAGGACGGTGCCTTATTGCCATGGAAAAAAAAACCAGAAGACCAGTGAACTGAGAGGAAATCAGATTGAAAAATAAAAAAGCAGTCTTTGGCTACTCCCAAGTAACTCCTCGAGCACCTTGAATAGGCGTTATACTCCACACTACCGACTTCGAGCCGTTTTCCTATGAAACTTTTTTTTTTTTCGTTACTACTCTAGGCCTACGTAATATCGCGGACTGCTTAGCTGTCTGCTTGGAAGAGGAAATGAACATTTACACTCGAGACCATGAGTCATGGCCCGAAGCAGATTGGAACACAACAAACAAAACGAGAAATCACACTTACCACAACCAATCCGACTACGGAGCGGATTCACTTGAATTTTCCAGCCACTGCTGTTGACCATTTCCCAATCGCTTCGCTATACATTTTCATCGACTGATAACAGACGACCTTTGATTGTTCATACAAACGAGTTTTACTATCTGTACTTCAATAATTCAATAGCTACAGATACTATGCTTAGGTACACTGTGTATATACCGTGGTACGCACTTGATTTGTTGATTTGAGGCAATGTTCGGTTTGTTTGATTACTTATTAGATAGATTACGATGGCTACTACCAAGTGTAGGCTCGGAACTTGTAAGAAAACAAACGACCAGATACTCAGTATCTTTTTTTATAGATTTTCCATTGGAAAAGTTAAGTTTTTCGAAGGCAAAAAGGACAGTTCTTTTTTTACATCACTTCCGAAACCATTTGTGAGGTATTTTCGGGGGGAAAAAAACTGGAAAAACAATCAGAAGAAAACAGAAAAGCCGTTTACTAGGTTTCGATTGAGAGCGACTCTCCACTCGCGAGCGAATCAAATCGCAAACTCCGACGAGGACGGGTCGTTTTCCGTGAAAAACTGTCGAATGAAGATTTTTCCGGTTCTTTCCTTTCTTTCTTTCCTTCTTTTCACCGTTTTTTTTGTTCAACTTTTTCACTTTTGACAGGTCGCAGTCTAGCAGTCGTTGTCCTGTCAAAGGGACACCAAGTGATCCAGGATTCTTGCGCATGGTCGTTGAGAGCACGAGCCATAAGGAAAGTGAAATTTTCACTCCCAGCGAGAGAGGAAATCATTTTTCCTATTTTCTTGGGGTTGTTTTCGATTTTCTTTTTCTCTTTGCAGTATGCATGCGAAAATAATTGACATGAACGTCATGGAGCAAGGGGCTGAGATCCGGGACGTTATGTATAATTACTTTGAAACGGTGCAGTTCTCGAGGTAATTGGTTTGGTTTAAGAACTACCTTTGGAAAACATTGAAATAGAAGATTTTAATTAGAGCTAAAGTGGGTGGGCATCTCGAGACAGATTTGCGTTAAGTAAGTGAATGCGTTTCACTTCACATATGTTTTCACCGCTCTGGATGGTCATCGGATGTCAAATGGGAAGACTTCGGTGTTGAAATTAGAGGAAAAAGGTCGTCAAACTAATGAGATGCATGGTTTTGGAGGAGTGGAAGATGGTATTATAGTTTGACAAGATTTTAATGAAGTGTTAAGATTGTTGAATAAAGTTATGTGGTTCGGCCGCTTCATGTGAGGTAGGGCTGGAACAGGTTTTCGGCGGTGGAATGAATGGGTCGTTTGGAGGTTTGATTGGTAATAAAAATCAAAATGCATTTGGTTGGGTGGGACATTGGCAGATGGAAGGAATTATGGCTTAATCTTCAATCTTGTGTAATGCGACAAAGCCTTTTAAGACCGATTTCTAGAGACCGACTTTCTCTTGGAGAAGGCCCCTAAAGCCTACAGTTTTTCTTAGTTTAAAGTATAGTATGTATGCATTATCTATACACATCAGAAGTATAACAGTATTATGTGCAGATTTCTTGAGAACAGGCGTTTATTGAACTAACGACTGCTGGCCCGAATAAATCAAAGTCCATCTTCGCTAAGCAAAAGTATGAAATTTTGGAAGTCACTGTACCATTATCTTTGTGATTTTTCTCACTCAAAATAATGACCCCTTCAAGTGGAGTTAATCAATATCGAACCCCCTTGAATGCGATTTCCTGACTAGCCTAATGTAAGTAGCTTACATTACTGTAAGTAGCTTTCTGTGCTTATTGCTTGCATTCAAGCTATTTTTTTTTTTTTTTCAAATGCCCCATAGAACACTTAATCCATGACGGTACCATCTCTCCTGACCAAGCATTTCAAAGTGAGGGTCATGTTCACCGGGTTTCCCAATTTTAATGACATCCCATAATGCTCCATGAGCTTTTGGCACCCGATCAAACGATCTGTAGAAGTGCAGCGTCTTAATGGAAAACAAAAAATCGCCCTGATTCGTGATGAAAAAAATTCATGATCTTTGCGCAATTTCTGGCCCGGATCTGACATCCCCGCTTTAATCGCATACATCAAACCGAAGTGTCATCCGAGACTGTAAGTATTTAGGTTAAGGTTGGTTCGTCTAAGAATAGCTGGATATGTTCCAACTGTGATAACTTGATACAAAAACAACGATTGTGCAAGAGGTATGTTTCACGCATCACAAGATCGTATATCTGAATGTACTATAAGCAAACTGACAAAGGGACTGACTCTCTTACAGAAGTATTAAAGCCATAATCGAGGGGCGTATTCGGAGAAGATTCAGATCTATCGATGTCAGGATGAGTACAGCATTTGGGGTAATGTTAACTGATTTTTTTTCAGCCTTAAATACATCCACAAGGCAAACAAGAAGGTGTCATATCTCGCACAATACCACCCGTTTTGATATTGCACAAAAAAAATTATGGACGAGCTATTTCGCGCTTTGGTAATGGTCACCAAGACCGTGTGGTTTGTGGCCGTTGGATTTATTTTTGTAAGGCTATGTAAAAGATTGTGTTTATGCACACAACTCACAAACTCCTTGACGCATTGAAAACGAATATTCGTTAAGTTATGCCCGAGTTGTTGCTTGAAATACGTTAAAAAATCGTCGAGATTAACCTGCTCAGAATCGAAACCTCTCGCGGAAGACAGATTTGACAGATTTTATATCCGTTCATAATGGTAAGATCCAAGCAATACACTGACATAAAAATATCACCGAAACCTGAATCAGAAATATTTTTTTATTTAAATTTACTTTCGGAACTGCAAATTGGATCGCCTGTGTATTTACCCAAACTTCATTAATTCTTCATACATACATACCCTGTAATAATATCGGTAGCCACGAAAAATATTCACAATACGGCAGATCTTGAAGAAATTCCACGAATATCAGGTGGACACACCACCTTTCGTCGACTTTAAAGCCGCATATGGCAGTGTCATGGCAGTGTAAGAGACAGAGCCACGTCATGATTTAACATCCTTACTTAACTCGTCGGACTGCGCAGAATGGCACAGTTGCTCCATTGAGTTCGGTAATTAACTAACTGAGAAAATCGAAAAGGGTTCAGGCAGGGTGATTTCCTCAACATCAGCATGGAAACGATCGTGCAGAACTCACGGACTAACTCAAGTCAATGTAATTGCTTGCATACGCAGATGACTAACACAACGAGATTTAATGAAGCGTTTTAAGCATTGCCGTAGAAGTGGCTTAAGTGGGTCTAAGGGTTAGTGGAGTCAACTAAAACAGTCATAAACACAGACGCCTTGACCAGCATGTCAACTTTTGCAAGTACAACTTTGAAATAGAAAAGTGGCAATGACACTTACATTGAAATCAGACGCAGAATGGCACTTGCCAACCTCTGCTTTTTTGGCCTCAAGGGGCGATTGGGAAGTGAAACTTTCGAAAAACCAAAGTAACTCTTAATCATCCTGGTTTTCATCTTCAGCACAGAGAACTGGACATATTCGAGAGTGAATTGAAGAATACAGAATACACGTCAACTTTTTACTCATATTCCCGACCGCTCTATTCCGACGGGTCAAACACTAAGGCGTTTAGTCACTTACCTAAAAGATACTGAAACACCAGAAGAGGCGAGCTAAGAAATGAAAATGTGGTGAATGAACAGTCAATGCCGACTAGATGTTGTGCCTTGCTGTATATTTTAGTCACAGACTTGAATACTTGACTGGACAATTACATTTCCAATATAACATGGAAACAAAAAGAGTTACTGTGAACTACAACCAACACAAATTCAGTCGAATCTCTCACAATTTATCTAGGACAACCACTCCCGGAGAGTAGTGATCGAACATCTTCGACACAAACCATCTGCACCCTGTCCAGGTTGTGTGACAAACACCATAGGAACGTACAGTCTTGAGCCTGAACGATTTATAAAAAAAAAAAAAAAAGTGCAGACAGTCCAGCTACTGGCTGCATAACAGGTCTGAACTATGCTCCGCCTCTCCTGAAATTCAACGGTGCAGTTCACGATTTTTGGTCGAAAATAACCATGAAATTTACGAAGAGCCTTTACATCCACTCTAAGTAACTGGTGTCATTTACACCGATCATTGCGCCTAATTTTCTTGAGGATGTCGTAGGTAACACTATTGCTCTGACTGATGAGTGATACTGGATCATAATCAACTAGTTGTATGTTTGTACAATAGTTCCAACTCGCGCGACAATAGACTTTTCGAAGAATGCATTTCGGGTTCATTTATCATTTTGGCAATTTAAACTGCCCGACAAGATCGCCCAAGTCTAGAGCATTATCGGCTGAAACTTCCCTTGAAGAACGAGGGAAAGTGAGGTAAAAATAGCGCAAATCGTGATCAGCAATAGTAGGACCACTTAGCGAAAATCAAGCTACAATACCTTGAATTTTGCTAACTTTTATCTGGATCTCAGGAACCACAGTAGCTTGTGTTCTAAAAGTGACCGCTGTGAGGTCAGAATCATGTACTCTATAACACAACCAAGTTTCAGACTCATAGCTACTCGGCAAGTTTGGTTTGGTGCGTACGGACGGACAGAGGGAAAGACCGGAAAGCCTTTGCATAAGTCTTTCCTACCCCAGCTTTGGAAGATAGAAGACTAAAAAAGTATGGAAAAAAAAACTCTACAAATAAACTTTTTTGAAAAACAAAAAAATTTGAACTTATGCCGTTTAATTTTCAAGAGATAGCAAGACAACACCTTTTACTTACACCACTAAATGTCGGGAAATTCTAAATGATTTACTCTGGATCTGACTAAAGAAAACTTATTTTTGGAATATCCTCAAAAAGTTTCGTTGTTCTATTGCCCATTGTTGCGTTTGGTATTTCCCAGTGATTCTTATTACATTTCTGCGAACAATTCACATGAGTAAGGGTTGATAAAACCGTGTTTTGTTTGCTTATAGTAGTAGATAAACAGTCGAGTTGACACTGCTGCCGAGGTGAGGCCAGGCAAAATGCCAAAAGCTCTCCTTCTGTTGGATAGTACGTGACCAAATTAGGAATGCTTTGGTTTACATGATGTGTAAGAAGATAACACGATGGGGTTGTCATCGTTTTATTTGCAGTTCGAGTCATCGAACTTGGTTATGAACCGGATGTTCATTTTTTTTCCTTGAGTAGGCAAAGTTTGTATGACTACGGTGAAGGACTGAGTGATATAGAAAAGTCGGCAATGAACAAACCAAGGAAGTAGGAAAAATACTGAAAGTCAAATGTGAGATGATTGATTAGGCAGCAGTCCTTCTTTTTGGGATGCAAACACGTCTAGGAAATTTAACTGTGAGGACACTTTACTATGAATCAGAGCTTAAGTTGTAAGTAAATGAGGCATAAGCTTAATTGGGGACACAGGCTATGAAAAGTGACGAAAAACGTTGACAAAATTTTAATTGTTTAAAGTGTAAGCCAAAATTCACAGAAGAGTTGGAGAACGAAAAACGGCAAAAACTGGAAAGCATTTCGAAAACTATTCCCAAAAATCATACTCAGCCAAGAACGTAAAGAACAGGCAAAAAAAAAAAAAACCTGCCTCGAGCGTTT
Organism: Merodon equestris; assembly: GCA_958301585.1. NCBI lineage: Eukaryota > Metazoa > Arthropoda > Insecta > Diptera > Syrphidae > Merodon > Merodon equestris. Next base: position 121,276,936 of record OY284415.1, read on the forward strand.
GGTCATTTATGTATTTGCGTGATCACCCAAAATCCGTAATTTGTCAGCATAATCACTAAAAATACATTGAGTGACGGATCGGATAAGATAAAGAAAAAATCAAAAAATCAATTTTTTCGGATAGGTTGGCATAAATCTTGTTCGCGTGGTGAAGGCTTTACTGATCGACCTTGATGATCGGGCGGGATCATCTTGACGATCGTGAGGAATTTCCTAACTTTCTTTATTTTTATCCTTTTATCCCTAAACTGCTTTTGGGGGGATAACAACAATTTCGGCGACTTATGTCCGAAAACAACAAACCACTCGTTACGCGTCACACTTTCCTCATAACGACTTTATCTAAAGGGGAACCAATGTTCCACGAAGCACACCACCATATCAGCTATCGCTTATGTGGGGCGTCGTTATGATAATAAAAAAATAAAAATAAATAAAAATAAAAACTTCAATACGAACCTTGATAAGAGCGAGAACTTGCCTTACCGCCCAGATATAATCCTTTATATCCCAAATGGCGCGACTTATCGCTGCACGTAGTCAGTCATTCACACACAGCACTTCGAAGGAAATCAAACGATTTTCAAGCTTTTTCTCCCCTTCCTTCTCCCATAAACAATTTCCACAAATTTATTGTTTACACTGTACTACCCACGAATTCAGAAACACAATGACACAGAAACGAGTAGATTAAACAAAAAAAAAAAAATCCGCCGTGGAACAATATTACAAATTAACAAATTAAAACCATAACCGAAAGGCAGAGAGTATCTGTGTCTGAGAATGACGAACAATCTAAATACATCTCACACGCGAATGGGAACTCAAAAGTAACTGAGTTGCACTCCAGCGATGTGGTGTGGTTATAAAGAGGGAAATTGTTTCACGGTGTTCGGTGTGGTTGGGTGTTTTGGGATTTATTTTAGTGTGAGGTGGAACGTGTTTGATGATGGAGAGAGGGATATTGTAGTCGATGGTTTGAGGAAGTGGTTCGAGGTTGGTGTCTGGGGAGTAGTTTTTGTGGAATGGAGTTGGTTTTCTTTGATTTTTCGTTTCTTTTCCTTTGGGGTCGCACAAAAGCTAATGAGTGAACTTCAATTTTTCTCTTTCAAGATTTAAATGTTTCCTATGATCTCTCGCCGAGTTTTATATAAACCACACAAGCCATATATCGGTAAAGAGCTTTGTTTAATTTTGTAACAAAGTGAAAGGCGCAGAGACCGAGCTGTTTTATCAGTTGCCCCTTTTTAGTCTTCTAACTTGCAAAGCTGGGGTAGGAAAGACTTATGCAAAGGCTATGAGTCTGGAACTTGGCAGTCTAATAGAGTACATTTCTGAGCTCATAGTGAACGGTTTTAGATCCCTAGCTTCTGTGGTTGCTGAGATCCAGGTAAAAGTTTGCAGAATTGTATGTAGAAGATCTAAAATAGTAGCTTGGCTCCCGGTGAGCTGGTTCCATCTTGTTTTTAGGCACGGGAGGCAAATGAATAAAGATAAGATCAGACTTGTTTTTGGTCAGATCTTCAACCTTAGTCCCTCTTTATAGTTCAGAGGCCTGAAGAACCCTATAGAAATGCAACTGGTCTTGTCGTTGGGAAAAAATGAGGTGCGACTACTTCTCCTTTGGTATCCCCAAAGAGAACGTACGAACGAATCTTAAAGGCCTTAAAACGTGAAGACATGTAAAAAGGTTTAACTCAAAAACCGCCGGTAATATCAACCCACATGCAACCCATATGACTGCTGATAGCAGACAGCAACCGATTTGAATCGATGCAAATACATGTTTACTAGGATGTTTCAGACATGCTTACCAGCATGTTCTTATCATCTCCTGGTTTCAGACATAAATCCCAATATTAAACATGTAACACGCTAAACACATTACTGCTCAAGCCGGTTTAGTCTACTAAAGCGTTTTTCAATTGGCGTGGGTAGATTTTGGCAGCATGTGACAGTTTTGGTAATGCCTGTCAAATTTAGTGTTTATCATTTACTGATGCCAAATCACCATGGCAAGTTACACAATCCAAATCCTACAACTTTTTTTTTTTTTAATGAGTGTGCATTTTACCCATTTTACAGTAGACGGGGGCGCCGGGCCATCACAGCCGACTCTTCAACGTTTGGTGACCAAATTTAAGACAACCCGTTCGGTAATCAATCAGACAACATTCGTACGTCAAAGGAACGTGAAAGTGTACAGCAGAATCCATGGCAATTGATTCCCCGCCGTGCACGAGAACTTGGTCTTTCGCAGACCTCAACCCGGTGAATTTTGCGCCAAGACTTGGGCCTAAGCCCGCACTAGATCCAACTGACCCAGAAGCTCGCTGACTGGGCTTCGGAGCGTTTGGAAGAAGACCCAAATTTTGGCCGAAAAATCATCTTTAACGGCGAGGCGCTTTTTTGGACGAATGACTATGTCAACAAGCAAAATTGGTGTATATGGGAAGACACCAATTCACACGGGGCTCACCAGGTAACAATGCAGCAAACACTGTTTGGTATGGATTTTGGGCCCGTGGCGTAATTGATCTGTACTTTTTTCGAAAACGAGGTTAGTGCAACGGTCACTGTCAATGGCGAGCGCTACAGAACGATGTTGACCAATTTCTTATGACCCAAATAGAACCATATGGATCTAAAAGACATGTGATTCCAGCAAGACGGCGCTACGTACCTCACAGCGTACACCACAACTGACATTCTGCATGAACGATTTGAGGGTAAGGTTATCTCCCGCAGAGGTGACTTGAGGTCACCAAGGTCATGTGATTTGACGGCGCTAGACTTTTTCTTCTGGGGTTTCCTAAAATCAAATTCAGCCGGATCTATGCGGGAGAATCATTGAAAATGGGACCAAACAGATCCGTGCCACCGTAAGAAGCCAAGGTGAGCATTTGAACGACGTCATATTCTATACATAATGGCATACATGGGCCTTTCAAATAAAAAAACAAATTTGTTAATACCTCTCACACAGCTTATTGTACTCCACTTCAACATCTACCCGCCCTTATTGAAAAACCCCTTTATAATCCACCCTTTATGGTCGTGAGTGCAAAGGTTTAGACAAGATGGGACAATGGTTAACAGAACTCCTCCGAGACCATCAACACCAGCACCGCCGCCGGAACATATCACTCAAATTCAACATGAAATTAGTCGAAATCCATAAGAAAAATTCCGGCCTCTACGAGAGTTTATGTTCTACCCATACAAAATCTACATCGTGCAAGGTCTAAAGAAAAATTACTATCCTTTACGAGAAACCTTCCCATGAACAATGTTCGAACGTTTTCGAACAGCACGAATGCTTGGCAACATATTGTTTAGTGTTGAAGCACATTTTCATATCGACGGCTACGTAAATAAACAGAATTTGCGTTACTGGTGCCTATACAACCCAAGAGAACGCCATCAAAAATGTTAACATTGCCCCAAGACGACGATATGGTGTGCCGTTTCTCCCCGAGGAATAATTGGCCCTTATTTTTTTCACCAACCAGGGACAGTCACTACTGAAGTGTGTTGCCGAATGATGGACGAGTTTCTGTTCTCGCAACTACAACTGTTTCTCGGACACAGCAATAGAACGCTATTTCAGCAAGACGGTGCTGGACACACGGCTACGATCTCGATGGAGAAGCTGAGGGCTGCTTTCCTGAACAAACTGATCTGGAGGACGCCTCGCTCTCCGGACCTCATACCATGCGACTTTTTCTTATGGGGATACCTCAAGTCAATTCTCAAACAACTCACGCCCTGCAAGATAATATTCGCCGCGAAACTGCCGCCTTTGAGCCAGCTCTTTGTTCACGCGTTATGGCAAATGTCAGGGTCCGGCTGTAAGAGTGCCTGGAAAGAAATGGGCGTAATTTAGAAGATATTGTTTTTAAAAAATAAACTCCGCAACACGACTGTACATTTTCCCAAAATGAAGTCTAAAATTGTCTTGCAAAACTGAGCTAGGGAAGACTTATGCAAGGGCTTTCCTGTACGCATGTATCATATATACCCAAACTTGCGCGAAGTGAATACGAATTATAAACATGTATTATAATATATTTAGTATTACTATATACCCCATCAAATACATGAACCGTAATGACGATTAAACCCAATTCACCAACCGCTAGTGAGGTGAATTGAATTGAATCCTTTTCATTAAATTTTCGGTTAAAAAAGTTTGCAAAATTTAAGGCAAAAGACCTAGAATTGTCGTAGCTTGGCTCCTGGCGAGCTGATCCCATCTTGTTTATTTATTTATTTCAAATTTGAAAATTTCCCACTTTCCCAAATCATCTACAAATATCAATCAAAATGATGTCCATGATGAGGAAGGGTCGTAAAGATCATCTGCCGCCTATTTTGTTTACTGGTAACCTTTATAATCTTTAAATGTGATTTTTAGCTTGAACAAGATATTACCTTCAGTCTATAGCTCCATACTACTCTGATAGCACCACTGCATGTTAAACTGCAACAATTTTCCCAAGTCCTGCCATCCTTCATGTCCTTGACCATTGATTCAGCATATCACATGCGTTTCAATTTCCATACCAAATAAATTTCCCGCCATCCATCCCTTAGCAAAGAATCGTGCAGAAATTTCCCAAAACACAACCAAAATGCTGCAGTCCACATCGCAATGCAACTGCAACCCATACTTCCCTCATGTTCTGTTTACATTCCACCCTTCCACCGGTTGAAACCGAGCCCGGACAGCTGATCGACAAATTTCCCATTTCACCAGCGGCAAACCAAAAGCGTGAAATATGGAAATATGTATATAAAAAAAATCCCCAACAAGGACACGGCAGCAATTATTAATGGTTTAGCCATTTTTGGAGGAAAACAATCTCACCCTGACATATCGACACTTGGATATTCGATTTTGCCCCCCATAATTATCGAGCAAGGCGCCTTTGATGTTAGCCCGTGCACGATCGACGCGACCGATGATCAAAGATCGTTGCAATCGATTGATCGCTCTGATTCGATGCGAGCCAAGTGCACAATTAAACGCTCATAATGCGTCGCGATATTATTACTCATGTTACCGCGCGGAGTCGATTGTGTGTTAATTAGTCACCAAGCTTACTCAAGTTCAGACTGTCCCGGGGAGAAATATACGGGTAATAACGTTTATTGAGGGACACAAGCGAGCTATGCGTTTCCGTTGAATGCATAGAGGAGGAAACCAGTTTGGCGTGTAGCATTGCTGAATCTGACCAAATGAGGCATTTAATTGTGATCATTTGTTTATGAGATGATGGTAGATCAGTTGAGAGTTGGACTGGACTTGATTGGTGGTTGGGTTGTGAACGAAGTAGGAAAGTGGAGAAGACTGACGTGGGAATGAGAGCTTTTATTGGAGCTGTACCTTGCGCATATGGTTTTGTGGGTTGAAAAGTCTGGTTGCATTTCTTCAGGTAATTATCGATGAATGCCAAATGGGGATGTAATGAATGAAAGAAAGTTGAGTGGTCAATAAACGATTTATAACGTTTAAACGCGTTTTTTCTTTTGTACTGTTAGGGGCAATAACCCTAGTCAGTGTAGGATTGCGATCAATGATCTCGGTTTTCACGATCGTAGAGCAAACAAGTACCGTGTACCAATCATATTTCCACTTAATACCGCTCTGTTAATAATTTTTTTTGCTGTGTTGCACCATCACATATCAGCCACATTAAATGAAGATCATTCAAATTTCCGCCATTGACTAATATCCTACGTGAGTTGCGACTTCAAAATTGGCCTGATGATTCTAATTTTCATGATGAATCACTTTTAGGATCGTTTGTACACAGCGCTCAACAATCATGATCGCATTTAGTGTCCGACTATTTAAGGATTGCCAACCACATAATGTTTAATTAATGACATGACAGTCGATACAAGAGTCCTGCCAAGATCAATAGCAAATAAATGTTCAGATGTGATTACTGATCACGATTTACAAATACACCACTGATCCATGAATGTTTACTGGAATCCTTGTTACAGCGATCATTAAACATAAGGCCTTCTCACATCACGACTTGGTCTTCCATAAAGAGATGATCCTCAGGGATCTTATAGACATATGCCTTGTCAAAGCAACTACTAATTAAGATAAAAAAAATTGAGTTTCTTTATAGCAATGATCATGTCACTGTCGAGTAGTTATTCATTACGTCTTTGCTGTTTTACTTTACTGGCGGCGATCAGTGATCCTTGATCTTGATCTTATCAAAATAATCAAACCACCTTTAAATATTTCCTGTTTTCCCGTCTGTGCGTTTCTTTCTTACCATTAACTCAATTACGTAACTATCAGCATAACTGAGCATAACGCACGTCTTCGATCCCCTTCAAAGACCAATAAACATTTTCGCACGACTCCATATTTAACTTTCATCATCGCACAATAAACCGTCACCACCTCCTCCAGCAGTAAAGATGTCCATCCATCCATCCACCCGTCCATTCGCCCATCTATCCGTTCCTAACATGTCACGTCAACCATCTACGCCGACATATCCGACAAGAGCTATGTGCACGACGCGCAAAACTACCAGACCTGACATTTTATGCATACCATCATCGGTCGCCAGGCATAAACAAAACGATCGCTCGCTCCATCGATCACCACTGAATTCAACTAAGGACCAATAACTCACGATCGCTTGGAAACCGTCTCCATATACGATGTCCGTAAAACGGAAGGAAGATCCAATGCCCCGATATGGCATAGCGTTAACTAGGATTTAATTGCACCGATGCATGATCGATCGAGCGGCACTCAAAGCGATAACGGTATGCAAGCCAAGGCTTCTTGAATACACCTTATCACCATTCGTCGCTTCAGGGTCGCATATGACATCCGAACACTTGCAGGACACATAATAAAACACTCACAAATCACAGCATGATCACACTTGACCGCCATCACAGCCGCCAACAACATTGCGTTGCCATCACCATCATCATCACAAGCAACGCCGCAAGCACTCTGATGGCGGAAAACGAAAGTGCACATGAGCCAGCCGTGCGATGCAACGACGCCCCGCTGGATAACATCAACTCGAATGACAAGCAATTAAGCGTCCGAATGGGTCTGATACCAGAACACCAACGCCGACGCTACTTCGCCACATGGGCAGATGATGAGTGGTTATTGGTGAACGATGTTGATGTGCGATATTCCCATACGGCCATAAACCAGATAGTGGAGGTGTAGTACGAGTCGTAATGCGTTTTTTTCATCGCCAATATCTCAGGTGTCGATTGTCTTTCGAATTCCGGTTGTGGGTCTTTCACTTTCATCGTCCGGTCATGTAACTCGACCTTCACGTATGGGAGTGGCAAATCAAATATGGGACGCTTGTACAAATCCTAATTTCATCTCCATAATCGCCGTTCCCAGGGAGTGAAACCTGAAATCTATAATCGCAGTGAATGCCTTAATTGATTCCGCAGTCGATATCAATTTGTTACGTTGCCTTCAATTGAGATCAATTATTGGTGACGCTCGGAGAAGACACACGCACCGTGCTTCGTGGAGTCAATTTACTGCTATTTATTGCAAGCATCGAGTACGAGAGTCTTCTTATGGTAGTGACAAGTTCTGCTTTAAACAGATCCGGTCGGTGGCTAAACAATGGATGCTGCACCACCAACCATGGTTCTTGTGCTGCCTGCTGTGCTTGTTGTTGCAATGCTTGACGTCTCTGGATGCTCTGTTGCTACAGCGTATTCCCTTAAGTGGGTTATTACAACTTTATTTTTGGGACGTGAAAACAAATGCGATCGCGAACGCCTTTAGGTGAGTTGCCGAATAAATTGCTTCCAAAAGTGGAACTTAATTGGTGCGACACATAATTTTCGGACTGGCTTATGGCGAGTGTTTTTCACAGTTGAAGTTACTTGCCTTTTTTTGGAAAACGATTTTGAAAGATTGAATTGGGTAATAGGCTTCCTTACGCATGTGATGCAGATATGTAGGAATTGAGTTAGATGGAATAGGGTATAGACGTTAAGCTTATTGAATAAGCAAGAGGCTTATCTATTTCGTGGTCATAGAGCAACTGCAAAAGAGCGAGACTAAGAAATGCTATATGAGGATCGCTGATCTATGAGTATCTATGACTATGGCTATGCTGCTCTTAAAGGGAGTAAATTATGTTTAATCCCACTTCTAAATTTTGAGAGTAGTATGACGACTTCTAACGCCGATAACACCAATTTCGAATCCTGCCAACATTCAATCATCGAAGGAGTCTTTTTTTAATCACATTTTGAATATTATATCGCGTGATTGATCGCCGCTACAGCGAGTGACGCAATCAGCTCGCTTTCTTTTTTTTTTTGTCGGATATTGTCGTTTAATGCTTCTGGGATTGGTGCCTTGTTGACATAAATTCCGGACTTCATACGTCCACATGGGAAGGAGTCTGGAATCGTTATATCAGGTCAGTTAAAATCGCCGACGATCGAATTATTTGATCATGTGAGCTGTGAGGCCGTCTTGTTGGCATCAAAAGCTGTCCATGGCCTTATCAGTCAAAATTGGCGTGAAAAAATCAGTTATCGTGATCCGACAGTGCCATTGGCGGTTAGGATTAAACAAAGTAAACATTTCACCCTAAACAGTAAAGCATTGGACGTAGAGAGGGTCCAATTTAAGGTAAAATCGATAATTACATATGTCTATTCACGCTCCCATTCAAGGAATTTTTTTTTTGTGAAAAATCATAGTCGGTTTGGCATGGTTTATCGATCAGTAGGGATCGGCGCGTTTTTTAAATTTGTGGGAATAAGCTTCAATCCATTACGTACTATGTGTTGAAGATCTTTCAACTTTGGCCTCTCATTAGACCGCCTCACGCAACTTCTGCCTTCATGACTGGCATTACCAAGATGACCCATGGTGAAACTTTTTTGCTGCCTGATGAACTAGGTGCTTTGTTTTCTCGATGTATTGTAAACTTTGATTTTTTTTGAGTCACATATTCGAGCATACCGATAGGTATCTCCCTAATAACACGTGTAGTGTTGTCTTTCAATCTAGTCGGCCGATTCACCGCTCCAAAACGAGAGGTAAACCACATGTCGACCAGATTCAGCTCCTGCATTTTGGGCATAAAAAAGTTCGAAATCATTGCCCGAAAGCGGGCGCCATTGACAGTAAAGTTGTTCTCACGGATCTCTTAAAAATGCGGTCCAATGATTCCCCCAAAAACCGCTCCAAACCGTGCATTTTTAGGTACCGGACTGGAATAGAGATGGCAGTTTGGTTTATTGACATACCCATGAAGACAATTTTTCGATAAAAAGGCGGGCTCGATAAAAAGGCCCACTCGTCGAAAATTCGACGCAGTGGCAGGTCGCTCGGCTTCAGTTTGTATTTTTGTAGGGCTTCAGACCAAGATCCATGTTACCTGTCTTGGCTATCAATGTTACCGCTGAGAAGGTCATGAATAAATAGAATGTCTGCAACATCACGTCGTTCATTAAAGGATTGGAGCTTGATTAATTTTAGGCGATCGGTATAAGGTGGTAAATTAAGGAGGTCGGCCTAGGGAAGGCATCGAAGGGCAAAACGGATAAACCTACGTTGAATAGCTTCAATACGCGTAATGGGATTCGTAAGAGGGGGACCAGACTTGGCTAGCATATTCGAGAAGGGGCCTAACGAAAGTGATGTATAATGATTTCGTAACGTAAGGATTCGAGAATTCTTTGGACCAACGGTTCACGAAACCGAGGGCAGAGTTAACACGTTTGATAATGTTGTCGATATGGAGGTGAAAATTGAGTTCACGGTCACAAATAACCCCTAGATCAACCAAGAAGTTGACAGGGAGGACGGTTTCATTACGAATAATGTAGGTTCTGGGTTGTGAGGAAGAACGCTTGCGGGAGTAAGTGATGGTTTGGCATTTACTGACATTGAGTTCGAGATGGTTTTTTTGACACCAAGTAGTGAACCTGTTTAGGTCCAATTGGAGAGAACAGGAGTCGACAAGGGAAGATATGTGTTTAAATATTTTCCTATCATCAGCATATTTGGAGAGCTGAGAGTTCAGAATAACGCTGTCAACATCACTAATGGTTAGAATAAATATCAGTGGGCCGAGATGACTACCTTGCGGGACACCGGGGGTAGCATTAATTGGATCAGAAATAGAAGATCTGAAGATAACGTTATATTGACGATCTTCAAGATAAGATTTGATCTTTGAGATAAAACCAAGAGAGAAATCGAGGGCAGTGAGCTTGAGGAGAATAATTTGGTGAGACATTTTGTCAAAGGCTTTGCTGAAGTCAGTGGCGACAACGTCTACTTCTTTGCCAGCTTCGAGTGCACAGAAACATTGTGAAAGCAACTCGACTAGATTAATCGTTGTCGATCGACCTTTTAGGAACCCATGTTGGTTAGGAGAAAATATGGGTTTGCTGTGAAAGAATAGTGCATCATAAACGATGCTCTCGAAAAGTTTGAAGGGCAAGGAATCATAGCGGCTGTGGATTGCTAAGAAAACTCCGCGACCATCCGGATCGGCAGAGTAGTCGCTTTCATCGGCCCGAAATAGAATGAAACCTGATGTGAATAACTCGCTGTCTCCAATGCTGGAGCATAAATTCGTTTCAGTTAAGGCAAATATAAAGTAGGGTAAGTTTTGGGAGTTAAGGAGTACCGCGGAAGTTTTAGTGCGTAACCCTCTGACGTTCTGATAGTACAGGGATATGTTTTTGTAAGAAATATTTGATGGGTGGGGAGATGTAGTGGTGTTTAGGTTAGGATTTAAAATAGCTTTTGATATTAGAGCGGGTACTTTGCAAGTGTGCGATGCGCTTTGAACTGACATGGGCGGCGAATGTGGAGAGGTCGTTATTTATGGTCCATCAATGGAAGAGAAATTAAGGCTCTAATCGGATAAAGGTATTTTTTAACGCGTGGGGGTCTGTGGGTAAGCCTTCTTGGTGGATTGAAATTAGGACGTTGGTTTTAGTTTTGCCGTCGATACAAATGGAGTCAGGTTTGTCGTGGAGGTAGGCCAAATAGAGGCGTACATTTTCTTAGATTCTACTGTCTCTTAAACGTGACATAACATAGCGGTCTTCGGCGTTAAGCTCGGCGAGATGTTTGGTGAGTTTGGCCGTGGAAGGGAGAAGTGGATCTAAGAAAGAGGGGGAGGAGTGAGGGAAGGTCGAGTTGTGAGAAGCTGAGGAGGTGGAGGGGCTGGAGGGACTGGAGGGGATGTTGTAAGAAGCTGAGGAAGTGGAGGGAGTTGGGTCCAGAGTGTGGGAGTGTATAAAGTTTGGGTACTGAGAATACGTGCGGCTGTTACGAGAAGCCTGCGTGTTGGGATTGGGTATTGAATTAACAATATTCGGTGAGGGGATGAGGGTCGGGAGCCGGGCGCAAGGTTAAAGTATACGCGGTTATGGGTACGTGTTCTGTTAGGAGTATTATTAGGTGGAGGGATGTTGAGGGTAGTTGTTGATTTGGGAGGTATTGAGAGAGGAAGAGGTAGGGAGAAATTGGGGAATATTCCAGTCCTTAAATCCCAGTTAGTTCCTAAATTGCGAGGGGGTTGAGAAAGGGGAGAGGGTCCTGGTTTGGGTTGGTTAGGGGATTTGGGAGTATTCAGCTTAGATTTATATTTAGGTTTAATGTTAATGTTGTTCTTACGATCCAGATTGATAACCAAGCTCCTTGTTAGGTCTGGTGTCAAAGAGGGTACATATGGGGTGAGCGGATGATCCTCAATTTTTCGAAATATATTTCGTATAGGGAGTATAAACAGCAGCGAGAGATAGTTACTAACAAAAGTCAATAACGATGCACAACTGTTGAAAGTGATGAAATAAGGCTTTATGAATATATCTTCAAAAGTGAAGTTCAATCGGTCTATTCTGGATCGCTAAAATGACAAAAAGCTGAAACAAGTGAACTACTGAGGCCTTGCTCACTGTGCTTTTTAGCAGTGATTTTAGCGGCAAAGGGGAAAGGTCAAACGATCAAATGACTCTATAAACCGACCGAAAATGTATAATGTTCTTGTAATTCTGGGAATCCCGGAAAAGTCAAAGAACGAATTAAAGTATGAAATGCAAAAAGACGTAAGACGGCGTAAGCCACAGTTAAGAGTCGCGAGTTGGAACGCTGGAAGCATGAGTGGTCGCAGCTATGAGCTTGAAGAAATGATGGTTAGAAGGCGAGTAGACATCCTGTGCGTACAAGAGACGAAATGGCGAAACACCGGTAATCGGGCACGTTTCTTGGACGTTAAAACGAAAGCCTACAAGATGTTTTACTATGGATTCGAACAAGGAAAAAACGGAATCGCCATCATCCTTGCGGCAGAGTTACTTGGCAACGTCTTAACCATTTCAAAGTCAAGTGACCGTTTGATGGCTCTCAAATTGGTGATGCATGGTGAGGTGTGGAACATCGTAAGCGCATATGCCCCTCAAGTAGGATGCGAACAAAAAGAAAAAGATGCATTCTGGCTAGATTTCCACAACCTTGTCAAAATCATCCCAAAGGAAGAGCTTTTGTTTGTTGGAGGAGATTTAAACGGACATGTCGGGAAGACAAGCGAAGACTATGAAGACTACCACTGGGATACGGCACCAGGAACTCTTCAGGTGAAGATATCCTAAACAAGTGCAAGTCGTACGGTCTTATAGTGCTAAATACCATGTTCGTCAAACAAAGCCGGCACCTGATCACTTATAGCAGCGGCGGAAATGAAACTCAAATAGACTATCATTTGGTATCCAGTTTCATGAAGCCACGAGTTAAAGATTGCAAAGTGATCGTGGGAGACGCGATCGCCCCTCAACACCATCTCCTCCTGACTGAATTTTTTATGGAGGCGAGTAAGAACTCAAAGCAGCAAACGAAGGTGTCAGAGAGAATCAAGTGGTATAAGCTGGATAAAGGAAAAGGCGAAGCTTTTATTACCAGCATGAAAAACTACCTCTCTTCCATTATCGATGAGGTCGGTAATGAGGAGTGCAGAGCACAAGACATGGGATTCCCTACAACAATCTGGCCTGGAGAAAGCCAAATCACTGCTCGGAACATCTAAAGGCCCCTGCCAACAAGCAAAAGAAACCAGGTGGTGCACAGACGAAGCCAAAGCAGTGATACACGAAAAGAAAAGAGCTTTCCAAGCTTGGTCAAAGTGCTCTTCTACTAATAAAGAGGAAAAAGCTCGCCATGAAAAGGTATCACGAAGAAAAAGTGCGCCAAATTCAAAGCGAAAAGCATGGAAGGCCTCTATCAGGAGTTGGAAGAAATATCGTCTTCCGCGTCTGACAGGAACCAGGCTACCCAGGAGCTTCGACAAAGCAATTTGAACAAAGGAGCAAATATCTTTAAGATAGCCGCCCAGAGAAGAAGAAATGCTCAGGAGATTCGTTTCCCAAAGTTTATTAACAATGCTGAAGGCCAACTCCTTGTGGAAGACGAAAAAATTCTCCACAGATGGCGACAGTATTGCGAGGAACTTCTGAACGAACAGTTTCCCCGAGTGTACTTTCCAAGAGCCGCCCCGAATCATGCCGAAATATCCGACATCACAGTCGAAGAAGTTCGGTACGCGGTTAAAAACTCCAAGAAAATAAAAGCTGTTGGGCCGGACGGGATACCCTCTGAGTTCTGGAAAAAGATGGGAGACATCGGGTCTAGATGGCTCATGGTTCTTATCTCCAAACTTATGAGAGGCGACACTATGCCTAATCAATGGAGGGTAAGCTATCTTCTTCCTTTGCACAAAGGAAAGGGTGATACGCGAAATTGTGATAACTACCGTTCTGTCAAGGTGATGTCGCACACCATGAAGATCGTTGAACGGGTATTAGATAGCCGACTGCGGAAAATAATACGACTATCTGATGACCGGTGCGGGTTTGTCTCGGGTAAATCAACAACAGATATCCAAAGTATGGATAGGGTCATGATGGAAAAGCATCGTGATTCTTCAAAGGACTTGCATATGGTGTTGGTTGATTTCGAGAAGGCCTTTGACCGGCAACCAAGAGATTTTTTATGGGTAGTGCTAGGACAAAAAGGAGTTCCAGAAACCTACGTGCGAGTGATCATGGACATGTACAAGAGAGCAACGACAAGAGTAAGATGCACCGCAGGAGTCACCGAAGAGTTCGCAATCAAAGTCGGTGTACACCAAGGGAGCGTCCTCAGCCCACTGCTCTTTATAGCAGTCCTTGATTGCTTGGTTGAAGGAAAAGCGACGGACCCCAATGTGCACCAGCTATTCTTTGCTGACGATGGAGCCATTATAAGTGATGATCAGGCGTCCCTACAACGAGCACTTGATGCGTGGGTGGACATTTTTGAGGGACACGGGTATCGTATTTGTTTAAAGAAGACAGAGTATCTGTGCTGCCCGTTCTCTGACCCTCATCAACTTATTCCAGACATTTACTTGAATGGGAGAGTGCTTCCCAAGTGTGAAAAGTTTAAATATCTGGGATCTATGATTAATAAAGAAGCAAATGTGATGACGACATCAACTCCGCCATCTTCTGTGATCGCAAAATGCCCCTAAGCTGAAAGGAAAGCTCTACACTTCAGTTATACGTCCGGCGCTCACATACGGTTTACAATGCTGGACAATGCACAAAAAGTATGAGAGCAAATTAACGGCAGCTGAGATGAAAATGCTTCGCATGACAGCGGGAGTAACAAAGCGTGACAGAATTAGAAGTTCAAAGATCCGAGGAAGCTTCCACGTAAAAGAAACCATCACAAGAAAGATAGAGCGCGACCGACTCAGTTGGTATTGCCATGTTCAAAGGAGAGATCCTTTGAACCCCGTCCAAAAGGCTATATCAATCAACGTTCCAATTTCAACACGCAAAAAAGGCAGGCCGAAAAACAATTGGTGCAAACAAATGCAAAAACACAAGCATTTGATTGGCCTTAGCGATGAAGTAATCCCAAAGCGGGAAGCCTGTCGCTACTTTCTGAGGTCAAACCGACGGACCCCACAAGCGGACCAGTAGGAATGCAGCTAAGTGGGAAGGTTATGGTCCTACACTTCTGACCATAACGACGCCGGAAAAAAGGAAAAGAAGAAGAAGAAGAAGGTAATAAAAAGAAGTCGGACGGGCCCAATTCTGGAGAATACGGTGGATGGGGCAGCAGTTCGTAGCCCAATTCGACCAATTTGGCCGAGGCGAGGGCGGAGGTGTGAGCCGGTGCGTTATAATGGTGGAAGAGCACTTTTTTCTTCGCCAAGTGGGGCCGTTTTTTCTTCAATTCGGCGTCGAATCGGCCCAATAATTTGGCATAGTACAGCCCTGTGATCGTTTTGCCCTTCTCCAGGTAGTCGATGTGGATCACACCTTGTGAATCCCAGAAAACGGTGGCCATCACCTTTCCGGCCGATGGGACAGTCTTCGCCTTCTTCGAAGCACGTTCGCCTTCTTCGGAGCACGTTCGCCGGGTGAAGTCCACTGTTTCGACTGTTCCTTGGTCTCTGGTGTGTACCAGTGGATCAATGTTTCGTCGACTGTCACGAAACGACGCAGAAACTCCTTCGGATTGCGCTTAAACGGCCGGCGTCAAACACTGCTCTGAAGTGGTCTCACGGTTGCGCTTGTTGTCCGAAGTGAACAAACGCGGCACTCATCGCGCCGACAGCTTTCTCATGCCCAAAATTTCATGCAGGATTTGACCCACGCGATCTTTTGAAATGCCTACTCTCTCAGCTATCTCGCGCACCTTCAATCGGCGGTCTGGCAATACGAGATCGTGGATTTTTGTCACGTTATCCTCCGTGGTAGCCGTTTTCGGGGCACCTGGACGTGGCTCATCAAAAACCGACGTGTGACCACGTTGAAACTCGTTAAACCAATTTTTGATGGTCGCCATCAGGAGAAGAGTCACCGTACACCGCATCCAACGCTCTTTGTTGATTTCGCTGGGCGATTACCCTTCCAAAAACAAGAATCGAATCACCGACCGATATTGCTCTTTTTCCATTTTTCTAAAATCCGCGGACACTCCCACTTCCACACGCGGTCAAAACAAAACTACGAGTCCGATCCGGCTGATCGACTCGACTACTACTTCGACAGTAGCCGTCTACTAGAATGTACTACACGATAGTAAGTTGCTCTTGCGATACTGGCGCCATCTGGCGGCGAGGCTAAGTACTTATCGGACCACCCTCGTATTAAAGAATTTATGGTATATTTTGATGAGGCAATGAGACTTTATTTTCCTATTGATGGACTAATCTGGCTTCTTTCCCTATGTTTGCGATGAAGTCCCCGATTACGATTTTCATGTCGAAGGAGGAGAAATTGTCGGATATTTCATAAAAAGCGTCGCTTACCTGATCATTTTCTACAACAAATCTGTTGTTGATGAAGAATTCTATTCCAAGAGTGTGAGTATCCATACCGCCACAAACGAGGAGGCATCCAAAAGTAATAATAACGAAACCAAAACAGGGTGATAATAGTCAAAAGAAATTAGTGGATATTCTGCTCAGCTTAAACTCCTTGGCACAGCGTGCTACTGTCGAATATGGAGGAGCAGAGTCCAAGACACAGTCATCAAGTCGCTGTGTATGTCTAGGTACTTGATGACAACTCTAATTCCGTTTTTCCCCATTTCGATGTCCTTCCTTTTTTTTGTTATAATTCGTGCAGGTTCAAGAGTGTACGCTCTTATGGTGTTTGTCACACAACCTTGACGGGGTGCAGATGGTTTGTGTCGAAGATGCTCGTTCACTACTCTCCGGGGGTGGTTGTCTTAGATAGGATTCGACTGAATTCGTCGCGTTGGTTGTAGTTCACAGTAACTTTTTTGTTTCCTTGTTATTAAGATGTTGCACCACGACCACCCCACAAATGAATGTACATCCTGGGAGTCGTGGTTTATTAATAGGACTTTCTTGGCTAACTTAGTGGCTATGTAAGCAAGCAAACATTTTTTTTTTTAGATTTTTATGCGTCCTGAAAATAACTGATTTACAATTATTTTTGGGTCATTCCTTACATATACCAAAGAAAACTGCAATCCTACTAACCCAGTGCAACGATTTCTTTCAGCGCGGGGTGTCAGGTTTCGTCGAAAATTCCCGATTTTTTTTGAACACAGTCTAAAGGTTAGGAAAACGGATGCCTGGGAAGTATGGTAAAAGGTAAGAATATTGTTCGACGTAAAGTACCTCCTAAGAGACATGCAACTCCTCAGTGCAGAGATTAAAGAACTGACCGTCGGGTTGATGAAGGACCAATCCTCGTATAATCAAAGCAGCCTATTGAAACAGAGGTGATAAGTACAATAGAACCAAAAACTGAATTTCACACAATTTATTTAGTTTCTTCTCTTGTTTCTCCTTTTCTTTCTCTTTTGATATCTTGTTTTTGCTTTTTGTTTTTACCTTAAATAGTTTACAATTTATTTGTTTTTAATTTGTCGTCTCGTATATTTATATTTATTTTGTTTACGCCTATGTAACTGTATTTTATCTGCTAATTAAATAATTTGCTTTTCTTTACTTTAGTGTTTATTATGAGCAGTTCCGCGTATCGTTCTTCGACCGATCGACCACTTGCTTCTCACTTAAAAATATGTATAAGTTTGACTTTATTCTTCCCTTTCGCGCGTGTCGTTTGCTTTTGTTTCTTGTTCACAATAATCAAGCTGGGTTACAGGGGGGGAAATCAATTTAATGAAAAGAGGCGTTTTTTGGGTTTGGTTTTTGAGTTTTTTTTTTTTCGGTTTGGAATTGAAATTAGGGCGAACAAAAAAGAAATAATAAAATAAAATTAGTGTAGGGAACAGATAGTTGTTGTTGGTTGTCTCCCTGTTGCTTCTCGAGGGATGGCGAAGAGGGATGGAGGGGGTGTTAGAAGAAATGCCACTAATCTGCGGGTCGCTTCTCGCTGTTTTTTCTTGTGTACTCTTCGGCGTTTTTGATGAACTTCTTGCGATCCTTGAGGAATTCTTCGGCCACGTCGGCTCGCAGTGGATGCTCGGGTTCGGGATCGTTGACGAGTGCTATTAACGCTTGAATGACTGTGAAGAGAAGGAGAATATGTGGTTTAGACACAATTACTTGGCTAGTTGTTTACTATGTTGATTGGCTTTGGTTTAATGTGTTGTTGATGAAAGGCTCTTTGAGTTGTTCGCATGTGACACATGGGGCTTACGATTCCCAGGGAATGTGATATACCAATTACCGATAAGCTATTATGACTAATAAGCCTTCAGTTGATCACCACGACGTATTCGGTAATAACCAGATAGGTCTAGTCATCGAAGTCTGTGGGGCAAAGGGAAGCCGCCGCTACGAATCCATCTATGCCCTGATGTTCAGCTTTACAAATGAGGGCTTACATAAACGCCTGCTAGCTCTTCAACGCGATGATTAGATTTTTCTCAACCAGCGCATTGGCGATAGCAGTTTAATCGCTCCCAACGTCACTAGGAATAGACCTTGACCTTACACCAACGACAGCCTACGTGAAACCACACATATCTACCATTCCCTGCACTTACCTTGATCTGTTCTAGTTGCAGGCTTCCAGTTCTCGGTGCTGATTATCGGCAGGCACACCTGTCCCTTCTCATCGATGTTGGGATGATAGATTTTTGTTTTGAAACTGATTTTCGGCGGCTTGAACGGATACTCCGCCGGGAAGTTAATTTCAATTCGAAATGCTCCCTTATTATACGGTGGATTCTCCTGCAACAAAAAAACATATAATCGCGCTCGATAACAATTCACCGAAACGAAATGAGAAAAACCAAGGTGAATCACGACCGTGTGCACTGTGGACTGTTCTGGAATCTCATCATACTCACAGGAACGATTAGGCCGGTCCAACGCAACAGATTTTGTTCGTCAACGAATACATCGCGAAACGACTTGAGACCAGACGCCTGGAGATCTGTCAGCTCCTGGATAAGACATCCATCGGGGTTGAAAAAGCGCACGAGAAATAAGGGAAGAAAGCAAAAAGATTAAACAATTTACCTATCGAAGACAATTAGATTGTCGTTCGGAGACCAAACGCAACACAAAGAGAAGGGAGACGAACGAAACGACGAGAAAGACAGCGACTGCGGGGAGAAGGAAAATTGGCAAAAACCAATCCATTGTCTATCACAAGCACCTTCCCCCCGAACCGCAATATGATCATGTCACTGGGCGAACTGGGATTCTCAGGATCTTACTCACTTTTTTAAGTCTTCGTGTAGCTGCCATTTTCAAGTTTTCCTTTTCGTTCTTTTTTCTATTCCTTTTGTCGTTTTTTTTTTTTTTTTGGTTAAATCTCCTCCAGAAGTAGCAGCAGCAGTAGTTCCGACAATAGCTCGAGCGATTTTCCTTCGTTCCCTTTTCCGCTGAACTTCTTGCAATATGCTGTTGTGCAAACGTCAGATTTGATATGTGACGATTGATGGCTGTAGTTGGTAAGCGTGCGTGTGATTCTGATGGGATAGTGGTGACATCTATAATTTGGTCAAGCAGACGTGAGGGATTTGAATTTTGTTTTTTTGATGTTTTGGATTTTATTTTCCTTTAATTGGAAAACATTTCTTTGAGAAGTAATGAAATGGGATTTGAGTGGGAATTGAGCGAGTGGATTGATCAGTCGGAAGTTGCTGAGTAAAAGCTGCTTGTACTTGTGTCCAGGAAGCACCAATTCTGGTTTTTACTTGTGACTGTTCCGGCTTTGACGGTGACTTGGTGTGGATATAGAGATTAAAAATGGCAATATTAAGCCCGTAATACCGGGAACAGGTTTAAGTTAGTTTACATTTACTCTGTGACCACACTTCAAGGAGAGATTTTGAATCCTAGGTGGCAGAGGCGGACTTCGTCTGGTCTGATTGGTCGTGACTGCATACAGCAGAGAGATCGTACGTAGGTTGGTTCGTTAAGTCTTAGGATGAGAGCTCAGTTTAAGATGAAATTAAGGTCAGTGGCCGTCATGACAGGAGGCTTTTTTACGGTCACAAATCAGTGCATCCCTGGTCCCCGGTAAGCATTGGGCTCAGGAAGCTGTTGGAATCGTCTGCTTTCGACTCTACTTGTTCAGTGCATCGAAATAGAACTTGCCCAGAAGCCTTCGATCAATTTTTTTAATGGTGATAGGACCAGCTGCTCCTTTCGAACTACAAAACATCGATTTCGTCTCTGTCGCATTCAATTTAGATTTTATTTAATATCCAATGACAAACCAAGTTTTTTTTAAATTTTTTTTTATGAAAAAGAAAAGAGAAAAAACGATGAAAAGATAACCCTAATGAGAAACCCCGAGCGCCTACACAACCCGCTTCACTTCGAAGAAGCGCTTCAAGTAGTACACCTGACCTACAGTCATCAAGACCAAAACAAGCGCTTCGAACGTCGACCACAGAACCACACGTGAATTGGTGCTCTCATTCACCGCACGATGGATTTTGTCACGAACCTGTAACCACAAACAATTTAGTTCACCCAACTCAAACAGAAATGCTCCAACTCACATGCATGTATTCCTGTTCATGTTTCACGCTAGTCAATGTACCGGACAGCTCCCTGATCATATCCTCCAACTTCGTATGACCAACCTCGTCTTCACCGGGTGCACCAGGCGGCCGTTGAGCATTCTCACCCACGTCAACAGTGAACATCACCACTTTCGGGGTCATGCTTGACTTTTCATTGTTAAAGCAAACCGTGTAGATTCCGGTCTTATGGGCGGCAAACGTCAGCTTACCCGACGACTCCTTCTGGCTCTCATGCACGATATTCTGATCGGGTCCGGTGATTTTGATATCCACATCCAAGAATCCACCTTCGATCACCTCGAATGTGAGACCTAGAGAACAAATCCCCATAATAATGAGTGGGCTAATGACATATGGGGCTTAATACACACCTAACTTGGTACCAGCTTCGGCTCGTTCGAAGAAGCATTCCTCATTATGCGCGTCCACGGTGACTATAAACGCACTGCAATCTCTGAGTAAATGGGCAATCAACAAGCTGCAGAGAGTGATATACGCGAAGGAATTCATTTTGTTTTTCCAATCACAGGTTTTGTGGATTTAAGCAGCGGTAAGCGAAATTGAAGTTGTTTTATATAAATATCTTGCTTTTGAGAGAGAGGCCACGTATTCTGTCAAGTTTGGTGGTTGACAGTTCCTATGAGGGAGTTTTGCGGATGTTGGCATAAGTGAGAGCGCCGGTACGGCAGATTTAGGGTAAGGCAGTGCAGTTTAAATGATTTTTTTACATAAGCTGGGGGTCGAAATTCCGATTTTCATCTAAATAAGTTACTGAGTACGAAGGAATATAAATTGTCCTTAAATTATTATAACGGTAAATCATTTTTTCGGAGTGAAACAATTTAACTATCAATAATTTGGGATTGGGAATATGTAATGCTTTTTTGGCTAAAAATATTATAAAATTTCGTTAAAAAATATCGAATTTTCGATCATACATAGATAAGTATAAGCAGAAATAATCAATCTAATTGTGATATATAAGGAGCAAACCCAAGTTATTAAAGAACTTTATTGCGAAAAAAAAATTTGTATTTTCCAACAAGTTCCAATATAAATGAACCTTCCAAGCGCAAAAATCCACATCCCCAATGAAACAATCACGCGTAGACAAATATTCAGTGAATATTTGATAACAATTCCCTTGACAATCGGCTAAAATCACACCGCATAAGCAATTCATAAAGAAATGTGATAAATCTCTCGCTCATTTAAATATTTCAGAAAACGATTCCGCGCAGTGTCGACAGTTTTTTTCCCTCAACCAATGTCATTAGCATCGTTACATGTCAGATTGACACTTTTCTCCCCATTACCAGAAATCGACTTTCATCCAAAAGATACAAAAAAGAAATTACGCGCTTCCCCCATTCAAAACGATGACCCCGTTTAACAGGCAATTGTTTCCATTCAACGTAAAGTACATATTTCCAATGTTAACTCGGTTCTGTCTTGAAGAAAACCAAACATCACTGCACAATCCCGTTCCAAGGAGGCAATATTTAAAAAAAAAAGGCAAATGAATAAATAATTCCATCGAGATAGCTATGAAAAGGAGTGGATACAAACGCTTGCGCGATTTTCATTTCTCTGAATGCAATGTACAGAGCATAGAATGACACGATACTGGAACGCCGCCACATACCATTGTGGCCCATTCCCGTGAGAGCGCATCGGTGAGAGAGAGACAAAAAAAAGAGAGTGGAAGGCTGAGAGTACGAAGGAATTTTGTGCAGAAATACTCGGTTTTGGAAAACTCGATTTTCCACTCCTCCACATTCTAGTCGGTCGGTGCGGTGACATATACTCGTATTCCCAGCATCATCGTCTCTATCGAGAGTGCCACACAGTGTGCCACAGACATTACGCTTTTTTCGGTTTTCACTCCAGTTTTCCACTTCCATTCGCATCCGTTGGACCGCAACTTTGCCGTCGATCAAATAAAAAATAAATAAAAAAAACCAAAAAAAACATTGTGAAAAAGTCAAAACCAAGAATGGGTGAAACCCCTTCGTCCAAGTGACATCGCATCCTATGACCCATCAACCACCACCCAACTCCTGCCAATCGAAAACGGATACAGAAACTTATGATAAACGTGAAAGAAAAAAAAAATCTCAAAAATCCATTGCACAATGCCTGAAAAGACATCTGTCCACGTTCAGCTGTTTCCTTTTCTATTGTAATTCGCCATCGAATTCGGTGCAATTTCATCGGGCAAAACCGTGAAAAGTGAGTGTCCCTTCGCATAGTATTTCCAGCAAATATCTAAAAAGAATAACGAGATAAGGATACAACGTGCGTGCTACAGTGAGTGCTAGTGTGTCGGAGGGAAATAAGGTTAATGAGAAGCTATTGTCGTCCCATATCCCCAGTGTCGTTGTTTTGATCCTTTTCGGTTTTTTTTTCCTAATCAACTAATGGTGATGTATTTTCGTGAATTTGGATTATACTAAAATGCCACCTCACAGCGAGTTAAGCAGCCGTCATCATCATAGTCATCAACGTCTATGTACTGAAGTAGATACGACAAATGGATGTTAATTGAATTTAGCCAGTAGCGCCATAAACAACAGCCTAACGGTAAGCAGAAAACCGAAGAAACAAAAAAATCGGGCCCCGTTCCCGGGCAAATTAAATTTCACTTAATTTATTTATTTCTCGTGTCGTTTTCCGTCTCCCGTTTGCCATTTTTCCCCGCCTGTAGCTTATAGCTTGGTGACAAGGAGTTGGTGGTGGGCTAAAGGTCGACACCGACGGTTTGATATTAACCCCGAAACAATTTATCGATGTCTCTTAGGTCTTATGGGGGCGGGGAATGCATGGGAAAGCGGCCGGATTGTAGTTAGTAAATTGGATAATGAAAATTAGAGAGCAGGCGTTAAGCTTTTATAATAACCGACAACAACGCGTTGGGAGAACGGACACACGAACGTATTTCACGCGGTCATTAACTTCTCGGTTTATGCCGATCGTAGTGGCACTTGGCACCATATGCTGTTGCCAGGTCCTTTCGGTTAATGGGTAGTGCTCGAATGGTTGAATGGGCTTAATGCCTTAATGGCCTAATGGTTATCTGTATGAACATTTTAAAATCTAACCTGTTTTTGTCGTTTCCATTATGCTTTTCTCGTTTTTACTTGGTTTATTTTTGTAATGACAAGGCTTTGTGTCTTCCTTCCACTACGGTAGTCACTGGCGGAGACGGTAATATACCATAGTATAGAGGCCAGGACGACAGTCAACAAATCTCATTCCGGTCGTAAAATCTATCTTTCGTCCTTTTCAGTTCTTTTCCTTGCTGTTACTGTTCTTTGTCGAGTGGGTGAATTTATGGTATATAGGGGGACATGTGTGCCTGGGCATGTACATACGAGTATTCGTAAACTCTTGATGGTTGAGGAAAACAGATTAGCAAGCAGTGGTTGTGACATAGTTAGGTTGGTGCTGGTGCGCCTGGAAAATTATTTTCTTCTGTCGTCCTCTTATCCTTGTGGCTCATCTCTTCGTTATTGTTTTTTTCTTGGAATGGAAGGTATGTTGTTTGCCTTTTTTTCGGTAATTGTTTTTCTTCGAATTTTGCATATGAAAGGAATCGCCTTACAGGGTGCCCAGATGTGTATGATGTCTGCTTAGTATCGATGCAGCAAAGACGGACAAAAGTTTTGAGTTACTTAGCTCCTTAGGGCCTCTCCCATAATGTATCGCTATAATTTCCTGAGAAATGGGATTATGAACAGATGCACGGTATTACCAAAAGAAGGATCAAGGTTGCTCCTACTTATAGGCATCGGTATCAACTGGATCATACCGGCGTAACAAGATAGAAATAGAAATAGCCTGTTTCAAATCGTGATGGCATTACATGCACTTTTGGAACCTAATCCAGTTCGAAATGGAAAAGCTTTTATGATGTGTGTGATAGGTGAGAGGTCGGAGGCATAGGAAATAAAGAGCTATTTTTGGATTAGAACAATGGTTTTGCTATCCTTTCACTTCATTCTCTCATGTGAATCAAGAGACTCAAGTGTTTTTTTCTGGACTGTTGATTCCTATTTACATTGCGTTTACTTTGCATTGCTTCAAAGAGAATTGAATAAGGTGCCAAATTTTACGCACGAATCTGATGCACACAATGTAGTGAGCGTTTTAGATAGACGATATGGACGTATGGGGTAATTGACAACGATGTCGGGGGATCGAATCGTTCGCAGTCGTACACCTATGGAGTATATGCAACAAACTACGTGCTACATATCTATAGATGACTGAAAGAAGTTTCAATTCTGGTATTTTTAGGGTTGTAGCATGAATATATGTATGTACTTAAAATGATTATCCAATAAGAGGTGTCATTGGGAATTTAGACTGTTGAACTATCAACATTCAGCACCACCTACACTATAAAGACGATTGAAGCTTCATCACCGATCTCTTAAGGATTGTAAAATTTATATATGTAGGTACTAAAAATGATTATCCAGTAAGAGGTGTCATTGGGAACTTAGCTCCTTGTTGAACTATCAACATTCAACACCACATACTGTATATAATGGATTGAAATAAGCTTTCTCACCGGTCTTTCAAGGGTTGTAATATCAATATACATATGTATGTACTTAAAATTATTATCCAATAAGAGGTGTCATTAGGAATTTAGCTCCATTGTTGAACTGTATATATGTAAATGAATGAAAGAAGCTTCTTCACCGGTCTCTCAAGGCTTGTAACATCAATGTATGTACAGCGTGCGTCATCTCATATGGGTCGATGTAAATTTCGCATAACTTCAACAATTCTCAACCGATTTTGGAAATTCAAAAACTTTTATTCACTCGTTTTCGCGCATTCTCCATGACATTTTCGAGAATTTCGGTCTAAATTTCTGCGATTTCCGCACGAATGTTTCTTTTAAGCTGTTCTATTGTCTTCTTTAGCATACACCTTGCTTTTCAAGTATCCCCAAAGAAAAAAGTCTGGAGGAGTCAAATCCGGCGATCTTGGAGGCCAGTCAATATCGCCCTTTTTTGACACCAATCTTCCATGGAACTTCTTACGGAAGTTCTTCTGTCGCGCCGTCTTGTTGAAACCAAAAGTGAAATAAGCCTTTTTTACGCATTTCCGGGACCACATAATGGGCCAACATCCACCGATATCGATCGTCATCCACTGTATCGCATACCAATGATGGTTTTAGCGCATACACCAGCACAAACAGTAACTTTTTGTTCATATAGCGGCTCTTCGTGAATAATGTGAGGATTTTCGGTGCCCCAGAAGCGACAATTTTGTTTATTAATTGAGCCAGAGAGCGTAAAATGTACCTCATAATAAAAATTTGCTGCCAGAACTCCGGCTCAGCATTAATCATTGCAACGACATTTTGTGCTTACGCGAAATTCTTTGAGTTATCTGCACTTTGTATGGAAATAAGTGAAGATCATCCTTTAAAATTCTGCGCAAAGTGGTCCCACTGATGCCTAACTGCTGCGAACGGCGTCGATATGACAAACCTGGGTCTTCTTGAACACTGGCCTTCATAGAATGAATAGATGAGTTTGAACGCCGCGGACGTGGCCTAGGTTGCTCACGAGGGCTTGCCACAGAACCAAATTGAGAAAAATTCGAGGTGGAGCGTTCATTTTTAATGAACATTGAAACTATTTCTGCGCGTTCTTTTGGTGTGAATCTATTCATGGTTAAAAATGCACTGAATTGACGTTTCCAAAATGCTATGACATATGAAAATCGGTTGACAATTGTTGAAGTTATTCGAAGTTTACATCGACCCATATGAGATGGCGCACTCTGTAGAATAAGTCCTTGCTGTTTTTTCATGAAAATTAATGCTTTATTTAAAGGAAATATTCTCCATCGCTAGCCACTTGCTTTCCCATCTTCCTGGCAGTATATGACGCAGTATAATACGACAGAAAAACCACACCTGTGTTAAGGATGTTTAAATATGTTGTTAAAATTTACTAATTTTTTTGGCATCTTTTAAGGGTGCAAGCGCCTTGCCATCAAACGGTGATGCAAGGGATGATGTGAAGGGCTAAGCACCTGGTAGGGCTTCTCATTTAAGCGTTTCCAAATAGTTTTTCCCAGCTTTTTGTAACAAGCAGCCAAGAGTTATCATGTCAGCTTATGAAATATCTTGGATAGCGTAAACGCTGGTGTTCCCCAGGGCTCTGTTCTGCCACCGACACTCTTCCTCATTTTAGTCTTCTACCTTGCAAAGGTGGGATAGGGAAGACTTATGCAAAGGCTTTCCTGTCTGTCCGAAAGATCCAGGTAAAAGTTTATAAAATTCAAGATGGAAGACCTGGTATTATAGCTCGCCTCCCGGCGAGCTGATCCTTTTTTTAAATTATCTTATACAAGATACGCCTTCGCTGATGGCCCTCCTAGATTATTATATTCGTTCCAGGACTCACACCCCTGCTCTTCGGCCTTAGAACTGAAACGGCCTCATACTCATATTTAAGAACATTAAATTTCAACCTTGACTGCACAATTAAATGGGGTATAAACAATAGAGTGGAATTTAATGCTTTCAAAACACAATGCTGTCTGCTGTCTGCTGTCACTCAAGCTAGCCATCAATAATCAGCCATTATCCTTTGATCTGGCTTGTATTTACAGGGCCTACATCTGCTCCAAGCTTGAGTATAACGCTCATATCTGGTCTGGTGTTCACACTACCCGTCTGCACCTTCCAGATAGAATACAAAAGCGGGCGGTAAAACTCATAGAAGACAACAATATCGCGAATTCGAACGACTCACTCGAACATCGATGTAATGTCTCCTCTCTCTCTTTCTGTTTTATCGTTATTTTAACAAACAATGCTCAAATGTGGTAGCCAATTGCATTCCTCCCATTCAAGAAACTAACCGCAATACACGTCTCGCTCGGAATCCTTATCTCTCTGGCTTCGGGCGTACAATCAAAATTAGAGACTCGAATTTTAGCCGATTTTCAGCTCAACTTTTCCCATTCATTAAAATCCACAAGCATTTAAAATCAATGCGCACCGGCTCCTCCTTTCCTTCTCTGCCTGTATACCTTCGGCCCGTGCTATGTCTTGACTTCTTGACATTTGAGCGTAGTCATAGCCCCTTGTGAACGCGTTCATTATAAAAAATAAATGTATCATGCCGAGTCTCAGAGTCTCTGCCGTTTTTTTTCTATGCCTTTCTATGCCCGGCTTAAACGCATCAATTGCAGTCGATAGCGACCCTTCGTGGTGGATTTTTCGATGTGAGCAGCTCATCATAGACTACATCCTGCTGATCCTAAAATGCAGAGCAGAACCTTCGAACTATGGGACCGCCCTTTGCCGACAATGTTGATACCCAACCGGGGTTATCACACGATCCTTTACGATAGGGAATATCGTACAATATCAAAAAACTTCTCATTTACTGCTGTTAAAGCAGCTTCTTCAACTCACTTCAAAATTCATACTCTGTGTGTGCATTTCCAATGTAACACCTTAATGACATGGAAACGACAGAGTTACTGTGAACTACAAGTGAACTGTGGGTGGTAGTGGTGCAATGGTAATCATCACCGACTGTTAAGCGGAAGGTCTGTAGTTCAAGTCTGACCATAGCCAAGAAAAATTCCTATACGGAAAAAACCCATGCAACAACACCAGTTGTGAATGAGAGATGATCAAAAAATGCTGACGAAGGCATAACACTCGCAGTATAAGATCACTTCAAAATTCATACTCTGCGTGTGCATTTCCAATATAAGATCTTAATGGCATGGAATAAAGTTACTGTAAAACTACAATCAACGCGACAAATTCAGTCGAATCTCTCGAATCCCAAGACAACCACCCCCGGAGAGTAGTGAACGAACATCTTCGACACAAACCATCTGCACCCCGTCCAGGTTGTGTGACAAACATCAAAAGAGCGTAACTCTTGAACCTGCACGAATTATAAAAAAAAAAAAAAAAAAAAAAAAAAAACCAACGCAAATTCAGTCGAATCTCTCAATTCCTATCTAGGACAACCACCCGCGGAGAGTAGTGAACGAACACCTTCGACACAAACCATTTGCACCCTCTTCAACATAAAAATCATTCTTTCTGAGGCGTCGAAACCAGTCTCTGCATGCTGTTTCCGATAAAGCACTTCCCCCGTAAGCCTCAATAAGAATTGTGGTCAGCTGCAAAATTTTCTTGAATTCAATCTTAAATAACACGTACATAGTCCTGGTAGCGCTATCTGTTGAAAAATTCATTCAAGCACTTATGTTCGTGCTGCAAAGTACAGCTGAAACGATCACTGCCGCAGCTGAGAGTGTAACTGATAAGTAAACAAATAAAACTGTCGCACCTGCGGCTCCGTAAGTGCAAGAGTGGAATAACCTCTCTGGTGCGACCACTTAAGTGAATGGATTACATTACCACATTATGTTGTCTGCCTTTTTTGCCTGTAATTGATACTACAATGCATCGCCATGTACTAATATGACATATCAGAGCCAGCCTTTGCGCCATTATGCAAGCCTGTGATAAAAAATTTCATCAAAAACTACTATTTGTAGGCAAAACCTAGGCGGGGTAATCCAATTCGTGGTACCGAAAGTAAACAGAATAAATTGGTGATCCAGATTTCGTTAAAATTTTTCCTTCAATATACTCGTATTACTTAGATCTTGCCATTATACACGAAGTATTCAAATTACATTTTCAAATTACCGCTATATGTAAGTTCTTGCAAGTTTGATTCTGACAAGATTTCTGATTACTTTTCGACAAACATAGGAGCGACCGAAGTTTTGAATTAAAAATTTAAAATTTAAGTCAATGGAGACGTTATAGACTTGAACCTCTGCACCACCACAGACAGGCTGCGAAACAAAGTTGTTAAAATGACTAGATCGGCCAAAACAAATTTTTATGAACATAATCTAAGTTCCTCGACCCCGAAATAGGGATCGGTAGACAATAAGCCGTTTCGCTTGATGATACTGATTGCGATGTTTTAAGCAATTAATTCACTTCTCTACCATAATTATCAAACGATATCCTTCACAATAGCCTATTAAGTGATGAACAATCATATTTACGAAGGGCTTTTAGTTTTCTTAGACTATCAGAAGAAGATGTTGTCGAGGAAATCTTATCATTTAAATCGAATGCTGTTGGGCTTGATATAATCAACCCTAAATTCACAAAATTGTTGTTTCCCTGTCTTTTGACCTAAATTTTCAACAACATCTTTATCTTTAACTTCATCCGAATGGAAGAAAGCCAAAATTATCTCCATTCTTAAGAAAACTACAGGTACGGCGAAAGAGTTCCGACCAATAGCCATCCTACCATTCCTCTCGAAAGTATTTATAAAGGCAGTCTTCAAACAGATACAACGTTATCTCTTTTCTAAAAACCTACTAAGCTCCAGCCACTTTGGTTTTCGACCGCAACGCAGTTGCAAGCCCGCATTACTCTCGTTACCGATGAAATTGGAGTTGCCTTAGACAAAGATCATATGGAACTACTCATTCTTTTAGATTTTTCGAAGGCCTTTGACACGGTCAATCACTCGGTACTTTGTAGGAGCACAGCAGAGTCGTGCAAATTGATTCGTTCTTATCTTAATTTCAGACAGCAATGTGTTGTCACAAATGGTAGATCGTGCAGCTTAGTAAATGCTCTTCAAGGTGTCCCACAAGGATCCATACTCGGACCTCTTCTCTTTTCAATATACATTAATGACCTTCCACAAATTGTTAATAATTGTCTGATTCATTTATATGCAGATGATGTGCAACTTTTGATCAGCCGACCCTTGTCGGCGAAGGACAAAGCAGTTGCTTTGATGAATGAATGAAAGCTAAACAACCTTTACTTAAATCCCATCAAGTCAAAGGCATATCAAATCTATCGTAAAAAACATTCAATGAATCGACCTTATGCCCATTAGAGACAGAGAACCAAATAATTGCTTATGTTGATACTGCCGGAAATCTGGGTATGGTTTTTAACCGTCTCTCGAATTTGTTGAAAGTTTTCGCCCGTAATGCATGTAACTATTATTGGAGTAAAATTTCACAATGTTAAAAAGTTCAGCAATTGTTAAGTGTTCCACATTGTGGAATGGCAAAACTTAGACTTAATATATGCAGTCACGGGTGAAAGTTCAGTTCCGGACCACAAATTGGATGAGCCAGTATTTTATAACCATAATCTTAGAGTTCAAGCGTAAGATCAAAATGTAAACATCACCTTTTTACGTAACAGTTGTGCGTTTTTCTTCTGATAGAAAAAGACTTCTCTTGTTGGATGACCCCATAAAAATAGTTATTCACTTTACCTCTGTCTTTTCATCCCTATGAGTGTCTCTTAATCCTTCCGCACCTTGAACTTTCTGTTAAAAGACATAAAAAAAATATTTTTTAGTGCGACTTCCCACTTAGTGAGACCTGATATTGTAGCTATCTGTAAACCTGATAAGTTTTTATTAATACCCGCCGTTAGCATGCAAATTCCACGTCAGAAAAAATGTACGTCTTTTGAGGCGGTTCACGAATATACCCTAGTAAAAAGTCGAAGAAGCCACGTGTAGAGAATACGGCGGGTAGGGAAGGACATCCCACTTCCAGGTAGACCCAGCGTTGTCGTGCTGCAAAGCCACTTTATCATGTCTGTGCTCGTGTTGTGGCAGTTTTTTAGTCACGTCGTTGAAGCGACGTTTGGATAGCGAGCTGCTGTGATGGTTGCACCTGGTTGCAACAATCCATCCAACGCACAGCTGCTCTCACCATATAAAGGCACAGGTTTTTTCTTAGAGATTTGGTTTTTAAACTGGCAGCACTGTTTATACGGATTGTCAATTTGATAAAAGGAAGTTGATTTGTGGTAAGTACGTCTTGCCATTTTACGATGAATAGATTAACGCCCAATGCATGCAAGTTGTGCAAACTTATGTTGAAAACTATGGTTCGATCCGCCAAATTTATCGTGCGCTACGTCCATTTTACGGTCGACATTATAGTCCATCTGTACAAGTTATAGCCGTTGTGGAGCGCAGTACTATTCGCCATAGCACGCAGCAATTGGAGCTATGCCCATCCATTTTATGGAAGATTTTACGGAAAGAACTTGGCTTACGAAGGTGGTGCGATAAGTACTTAGCCTCCTTTTAGCACGATACACTCGACCCAGCGATGCTCCAACTTCTTTAACCCGTCTGAAAAATACGTTTTCTCGAGATCTGCAAAGTAGGCCTCCGTGGCGGCAACGATCTCCTCATTCGACTGAAATTTCTGCCTGGCGAATGACTTTTTCCAATACGGTCCAAATCTGGAGAATACGGTGGATGGGGCAGCAGTTCGTAGCCCAATTCGACCAATTTGGCCGAGGCGAGGGCGGAGGTGTGAGCCGGTGCGTTATAATGGTGGAAGAGCACTTTTTTCTTCGCCAAGTGGGGCCGTTTTTTCTTCAATTCGGCTTCGAATCGGCCCAATAATTTAGCATAGTACAGCCCTGTGACCGTTTTGTCCTTCTCCAGGTAGTCGATGTGGATTACACCTTCTGAATCCCAAAAAACTATGGTCATCATCTTTCCGGCCGATGGGACAGTCTTCGCCTTCTTCGGAGCACGTTCGCCGGGTGAAGTTCCTGTTTCGACTGTTTCTTGGTCTCTGGTGTGTACCAGTGGATCCATGTTTCATCGACTGTCACGAAACGACGCAGAAACTCCTTGGGATTGCGCTTAAACAGCGTCAAACACTGCTCTGAAGTGGTCTCACGGTTGCGCTTGTTGTCCGAAGTGAGCAAACGCGGCACTCATCGCGCCGACAGCTTTCTCATGACCAAAATTTCATGCAGGATATGACCCACGCGATCTTTTGAAATGCCTACTGTCTCAGCTATCTCGCGCACCTTCAATCGGCTGTCTGCCGATACGACATCGACGATTTTTGTCACGTTATCGTCCGTGGTAGCCGTTTTCGGGGCACCTGGACGTGGCTCATCAAAAACCGGATCACGTTGAAACTCGTTAAACCAATTTTTGATGGTCGCCATCGAAGGAGAAGAGTCACCGTACACAGCATCCAAACGCTCTTTGATTTCGCTGCTCGATTTCCCTTCCAAAAACAAGAATCGAATCACCGACCGATATTGCTCTTTTTCCATTTTTCTAAAATCCGCGGACACTCCCGCTTCCACACGCGGTCAAAACAAAACTACGAGTCCGATCCGACTGAATTTCGACAGTAGCCGTCTACTAATATACTACACGATAGTAAGTTGCTCTTACTGGCGCCATCTGGCGGTGGGGCTAAGTACTTATCGGACCACCCTCGTATAAGCTTATAAGATCCAGTGCAAAAGTTGAAAACGCGTGACAATTATACGCGTTGTAGGTTCGGTGATCCGATTCCCATTTTCAACGCAAAATGTTGTCCTCCGATGAGGCTCATTTAAATGGATATGTAAGCAAGCAAAATTGCCAAATTTTTAGTGGAGAAAACCCAGAACCCTTAGTCGAGACGCTCTTACAACAATAAAAACTCACTGTTTGGTGTGCTTTATGGGCTAGTGGAACCATCGGCCCCTATTTCTATAAGGACGATGCCGGCCAGAAAGTTACCGTCAATGGAGAGCGCTATAGAAACATGATTTCTGACTTCCTCAGTTGAATGTCATTGACGTGATAGAACTTTGGTTTTAACAAATTGTCGAATATGCCACACGGTGCGCGACACAATCAATTTATTGCGGGAAACATTTGGTGAGCGCATAATTTCGCGTAATGGACCTGTGAAATAGCCCCCACGAATCTTTTTTGAGGGCAAGTGAAGTCATAGGCTATGCCGATAAACCAAAGGTGTTGGATGATTTGGAAGTCAACATTCGCCGTGTTATTGCTAATATACGGCTCCAGTTTTTGGATAAAGTTTTTGAAAATTGGACTTTGCGATTGCGCTTCATTCGAGCTAGCCATGCCACGCATATACCCTAAATCATATTTAAATATGAATGGCCTAAAATTATCTAATAAATAAGGCTTATATTATAGACATTGACATTAGCTTCAAGTGTTTTATTTCATTTTGAATTTGTATACCTCTAAAAAAACGCCCTTTATGTAGGGCCTTTATGTGCCTCGATCTATGGATGTTCGGCCTGATCGTTAATAATTTTTTTTTTTTGCATTATCGTAATGGAACCACTGTTCATCGCCAGTCACAATATGATGCAGAAAAACCTTCCTCTCTTTCCACTGGTGAACCCGCCGTTTGACCTCTTCAGGCATCAACTCTACTGTTGGACCATTCCATAACTTTCCAAACGATAGAAAAGGCCTTGAGTTCTGAATCTTCAAACTTTTCCAACGGTCTGTAACCCACTTTGCATTTGAAATCACTTGAAACTATTTGCAAACCCTGTCTGCAAATTTTACTGTTAGAAGCCTCACCACTAAAGCCGAAAATCAAATTTCCCCACAAACAACACTTATTTGGAAAGGTTCTAAAGCTCTATAAACGTGAAGATATGTAGATAATTATAATTCAAAAAATTATGGGGTGCAGATGGATTGTGTCGAAGATGTTTATTCATTAGTCTCGGGGGGTGCTTGTCCTAGATAGGATTCGAGAGATTCGACGCGTTGTTTGTAGTTCACAGTAACTGACTAGCAATTTTAAGACACATGCTTACCAGCGGTTCCTACGGTTCACACAACCGAAGAAGTGATAAACAAGATTATCACAGCGGATAAAGTATCATGGGCAATAAATTCGTTCAAACCTTTTAAATCTCCGGGCCCGGACGATATCTTGCCAGCGATGCTTCAAAAAACACAGATCCACACTGTACCCCATCTCGTAAGCATTTTTTCCAATTGCCTGCGCACGGGGTACATCCCAACACAGTGGAAAGAAATAAAGGTAATTTTCATACCTAAGGCAGGCAAACCATCCCATACTGCCGCAAAGGATTATAGGCCAATTAGTCTCTCGTCATTTCTATTAAAAATCTTGGAGAGACTCCTTGACCTATACATCAGAGGACTCACAAATTCACGAAACTTATGCAACACTCAACACGCCTACCTCAAAGGCAGATCAGTGGATCACTCTGCATAGTGTTGTCCGTGAAATTGAGGGCTCGCTGAACTTAAAAGAGTTTACAATGGCAGCCTTCAACAATGTAAACACAGAGGCCATAACAACAGCTCTTGAGGACATAAAAGTAGACAAATCCATTGTAATCTGGATTGAGAATATGTTGAAGAACAGAATTATCAATGCAGACATTGGACACAGTTCTATAACGAAAGTGACAACTAGAGGCACACCACAAGGAGGAGTTCTCTCCTCCCTACTATGGCTTCTTACAGTCAACAAGACCCTCAAATTCTTTATGGAAAAAGACACAAAGATCATAGCGTACGCGGATGACCTGGTTATCTTGATAAAAGGTAAATTTCTACCAACTATCAGTGAACTAATGGAATCTGCGCTGAGTGAACTCTCCTCGTGGGCAAGACAGAACGGTCTGAGAATAAACCCCCAGAAAACCGTTCACCAGGAAAAGGAAAATTCCGATATTTGCTCCCCCAAAGTTAGCACTCCACTCAAACTCAAAGCGGAAGCAAAATATCTAGGCATCATTCTTGACTCAAAGCTCTCCTGGAAAAGGAACCTGGAGGAAAGGATGAAAAAAGGATTGAACGCTTTTTATGCATGCAAAAAGACCTTCGGAAAAAGATGGGGCTTGCAACCGTACATCATTCATTGGATGTACACAGCAATCATCAGACCCATTTTAAGTTATGGGGCCCTAGTCTGGTTTACTGCTAGCAGCACAAAAAGCTATATGAACATGCTCAACAAAGTACAAAGGTCAGCCGCTGTTTGTACAACGGGAGCTATGAGAAGCACGCCGCAAGCAGGGTTGGACATGATTCTTCATCTCCTCCGCCTGGATCTATTCATAAAAGGCTACGCTGCAAAGAGTGCTCTCAGGCTAAGAGAGTCTTCTCTGTGCAAGCAAGCAAACTATGGACATGCGGCCATACTTAAGATAATAGACGACCTGGGAAGGAAACATGGTTTTAGTAGCCTCGCAGGTACGACCGACTATATTCCCCCCAAAATGACTTCTCTCTCAGTATACCTATCCTTTTCCCCGACAGAGAAGAGTGGCTATCAAACGCCGTAATCAACGACCATGAGATCACACTCTTCACCGACGGATCGAAAATGGACACAGGCACTGGGGCCGGGTTCTACTCTGGTACCCTCCACAAACAGGAATCATTCAGACTCCCTGATCTGTGCAGCGTGTTTCAAGCAGAAATCCGGGCAATAGAGAAAGCAGCCAAACACCTACAGGTAGCCGATATCCCACCATCTGATATCACCATGTTCGTAGACAGCCAGGCTGCACTGAAGTCAATAGAATCCTGTATAACGAGATCAAAGGCTGTCAAGAAATGTCGCGACTCACTAAAGTCCATCAGACACCATAAAGTTAAACTCTGCTGGGTCCCGGGCCACAGCTCAATCGCAGGGAATGAAAGAGCAGACGAACTGGCCAGGCAAGGTTCTGAAATGGACATCAGCGAAGCGGACACGTCATTGCAACCACCGATCAGCGCATTATACCGGATCATAAACGACATAATCATCAAAGAGGCCAACTCGTCTTGGCTTACAAGAAGAACAACTACATGACATGGGAACAACAAGAAACCAGAACTAATGACATGGGGAGCGCCGTGGCGCAGTGGGTAGTGTGTCGGCCGCTGACGCAAGGTGAGCGAGTTCGGATCCCGATAACACCAACGCCATCGAATGATTATTTCGCGGCGTCCCTCCTCGGCGGGGTACTGGCAAAACCCCCCGTTGTACACTTGCCTTAAAAAAGCTTCTCGGCTCTCGCCGTTCGGAATCGGCATTATGCTTTAGGTTTCGTTCACTTGTGTAGAAAAACAAATGGCACACAACATAAGTGAATAAAAAGAAGCTTGGCTAACGCCATCTAAGGTATCTGTCTGGCAGTACAATGGACCAGTGTTTGTGTCTGAGTGCTCCAACAGATAGCAGAATAAAAAAAAAAAAAAAAAAACATGACAAGAGCATCGTGGCCAGAGCTCAATGTCGGAAAAACAAAGAAGCTCCTGGCGCTGGACTGTAACTCGATCCGTATGCTCGTCGGAGTGATCACAGGACACTGTCCCATTGGAGCAATGCTCCGGAAATGAGACTCGTGATCCAGCGATCTCTGCCGGAGCTGCGGCGATGAGGAAGAAACTGAGACGATCCAACATCTGCTTTGCCACTGTCCAGCTCTCCAGAATCGACGCCTAGTGTCGCTAGGCTAAAGATTCTTTACAGAGATTGCGGACGTGGCTAATGCAGATATATCGGATCTTCTAAAATTCATCAAGAGCACGGGGTGGTTTCAGCCACCACGTGATAGGACAGGTTAATTTTATGTATACCCACACAAACGAAGGGAATCACAATGGGCCTCTTGGCCTCCGAGTAGAAGTGATGTCTAAACATCACACTCCTCTTCTCAAACGTAACCTAATCTACCAGCATGTTTCAAAACTTGGTTATAATCGCCCTAGTCTATTTTTAAGCAAACCACGTGCTATTTCAAAGCGAAAAACTAAGTTGTGACTAGTCTACTACTACCAACTTACCGTTTTTCGCAGTCGTTTTTACTTTCAAAAATAAACTATAAATTCAAACCTTTTGCAAACTTTATCAAACGCTTCCTATGTATGTAGTTATACGTCAAAATAAATTGGTCCGGAGTCGATATCATTTTCTTTATTGGAGATACGCAAGACGAAAAACATTTAACAAAAATACTTTTTGTTATAAAAACAAACTGCCAACTAACTTGTTTCTAAACCCTGAATTCGTCAAATAGAATTAGTCAGGAATCGAAATTGTTATTTGTTCGCAAAAGTTCCTTTCAGTTTGAGTTTTGGGGATCTTGAAACATCGAGATATGTCAACATTTTAAATTTATAAAATCGGACCCATTAGAAAAACTTACAAACGATTTGACTAACCGTCGACAGTTGGTGATTGGAAAATCGCATGAAATGGCATTATTCCCGTTTATTTTTGAACACATCTTGTATTTAGTTTGAGTCTGAATCATTACAGCTCCCGGATCAGACAAATTAGGTCTTGCAATTGAACCCAAATGGTCTTACTTTTTTCCAATATAAGGACATATAGATTGAATTCCATCTGCCCCACATCATAATGTCGCATTCAACAGGATATTCCCGCATATCCGTTACAAAGAAAAAAGTAAAACTTTCTTTCCAAGTTTAATATTTTTTTCACACCTCTTCGTATTTCTTAAAAACTTACAACGCGTGTTCCTCCTCGGTGCTTTAGTAAATATTTATAAAGTTAAGTATATACTACGTCAACTGTTGACGCAAGAAAAGTCACACTTTTCGAATTGAAACCTGTTTGTTTTATCTACTTGTAAAAGTTTTTCGACTTTCGTATATGATTTAGCTTTGATTGTACATTGAAATTGCAAAAGTTACTCTGCGAGTTTGTGTGGATTTAAAATGATGGACATGCTTCGAGGTAAAGAAGAGAAGGCATCTGGTGTTCGTATGTCGTCGACTGAGTTGTTACGAGATTGAGCTAGCCTTGCGAGGATGAAGACGCGTCGAAAAACTTGTAATTCTTGAAACTCATTTTCATTCAAAAACACTCAATTATTGACGACTATGTTAGGTATTCGCTCCATTATCTTACGAAGAGTGGATTGGAACTTCATATGCTTCTAGACTCCATTCCAGCAGTCATGCTATAATTTCCCCTTTCACTTCACTGCTTTGTATGAAGCTATTGTATATGTGCCAGTTGATCTAGAGGCATTTATGATTCGCTAATTATTCCACAGCCATGCTCAATCGCATTATTTCCATTCCGTAATGTCTGCTTTCGGGCGCCAATCCCAATAGACACACTCATCTGTGCCTCCACGAAACTTTGGCCTATCCCCGGTTGGTTGCTCGCTATTTCATTCAACCACCTATCCTAGTGTCCCACTATTTTATTGCAGTTTTGAACCTCAATGGCACCGCCCTACTTTCCAACTCCATAAAGTATTATCGATTACTAAACTTCAGTAGGAAGTGTGTTTATTTCTTCCTCATCGCCCCTTCGATTTTGGCTCCTGTCCTCCGGGTATGAATTATTCTAGGACAGGGCTGCTCTTTTATCAACTGCGAATTCGAATTTGTTGCATTTTTTTTTCGTTGTGACAACAATCACCAAGACCAAGCACGCTCCCATTCGCTGGATATCTAATAAAATGCAAACACTGTTTACAATGCGATACTATCAAAGGATTGCGGAACCACTTTTTGGTGTCACCCGTTGTGGAAACTGCATGCTCCAGGCAAGTATTAATTGAAAAAAACATTACACTCGTTCCGCTCTAACTCCTCAAGTGGAGTCTGGTCGTATTCGCCTCCGTGTTCAACTCTGTCGTATCTGGACACAAATTTATATTGCTATTCGAATAGAGCGTTTTAAAAATTTAACCCGTAGTTTGGGGTTGATTCCATTAAAGAATAATAATCAAGAAAAAAGTAAAGTAATGTGCCTCGTGAAAGAGGAAACGAGTGGAAATCTGGTGGGTTATTGTGGTTACTCTGTTGCTTGGGGCGATGGTTTGCATAAGCTACATGCGAATGATGCTGGTGCTTTGTGTGTAATTATGTGCACGGTCTCTGGTCCCGGTCCTGCGGTACATTCTATGGCTTGAGAGTTCTTTATTACTCTTGAATGGCTCTTTGTGTCCCAGTTTTATTTTTTTGTCAATTTGCCAGTTGCTTTAATATTTTCTTTTTGTTGAGCTTAAATATTTAAATCTGTTTTGCGGTTCTTGTTCTGCAACCTACCTCGGCTTGACATCTGTGCATACAGGCTAAGTATGAATGACTTAATAAATCATTTATATGCAGCAGTGCGATTTCGAGTGGAGACTAACAAATACGTCCGAAACCTGCTACAGTGTTCTGAAATGTTCTTTCATTCTTTCCAAAAAAAGGAGAAACTTGACTTGCAACTTTATCACACTACGTTAAGTCTAGCACAGGTCGTCACTGAAACTACTAAATAACAGAGTTCCTTTTCGCTATTCAATAAGGTCAGTTTTTAAACTCAATTTCCTAAAAAAGGGCAATATCTCCTCATTAAAAGGTTATTCGAGGTATTTTTCATTATGATCAGGAAACTCGAAACGGAAAGGCAGTGACTTCACATTCCAAGTGACGACATGGTTAGGCAATTCAATGTCAAAGGCATCAAAGGATGCCTTTCTCAAAATATTTATGGAAACTCTTCACTATATTCATTCGGAAAATATTTTTTGTGTCGGTTGGTAGTAAAGGGCGTTTTTTTTAGAGGTGTACAAATTCAATATTATATAAAACACTTGAAGCTAATATTGATGTGATATTAACGTTATTTATTAGGTAATTTTATGCCATTAGTGATTAAATATAATTTCAGGGATATGCACGCTACCGCTAGCTCGAGTGAAGCGCAATCATGAAGTCCAATTTTCGACAAGTTTATCGAGACAAAATTTTGCGTTGAAAATGAGTATCAAACAGAAACATGTTTTCGTCCCATTCACCAAACCTACGATGCGTATAATGGTCACGCGGCTTCGACTCTTACACAAGCCGGATCTTATACGTTTTTAAGCCAAAATCTTTCCATAAAATCTTCCACAAAGTGGATGGCCATAGTTCCAATTGCTGTTGTCGATGTCGAATCGACTCATTCAGATTCTCTTCAACACTGTGCTCGGCAACGGCAATAACCTTTCCTCTTCGCATTTTGTCATCTTTGGAGATGCATATTATCCGCTAGATAAACGATTTATCGTTTTTCGAATAACTTGCTCTGATGAACGATTATGTCGACCGTAAAATGGTTGTAGTGCACGATAAGTTTGGTGAACCGAACCATGGATTCAAAATAAGTTTGCCTAATTTGCATGCGTTATTCTGGCATTAATCTATTCACTGTGAAATGGCGAAAATTACTAACCAGAAATCAACTTTCAATTGTCAAGTTGAAATTCTGTGGAGATAGTGTTACCAGTTTGAAAACCAAACCTCTAAAAATCACCCTTTACTATTGTTGACGTCTGTGTAAAATTGCATGTCATAATCTTCATGGATTCAACAATTATGCTTGTGTGTTATGAGCAGCTAAAAGTAAATTCAGTGAGTTTTATAATGCAAGAAACATGTTGCAGCAAATTTTGTTCAGAATTGAATTTATACTGCAGAGACCATGAGGATGTTGCAGAGAGCCCTTAGTGACCAGGTTTCGTTGAAAAAAAATTGTTTCAGTATTGGCCGAAAACTTAAACTGATGAAGAATACATCGAGAAAATCATATATTTATTATTATTATTATTACCGGCCATTTGGTACTCAGAAGTTCAGAGCCTCGTTGACACCGTTCGCTAAGACACCCTGTCATGAGTGTGTTCCTTCCATGTTTCGCTGTTTTGCCTAATATCTTCTAGATCCATTCTTATATTGTCCTCCCATCTACTGCGTGGTCTTTCTGGCGGCATTTTTCCTCTCATTATTCGGTTGACTGTTTGTCCACTGTCCATTTGTTCCAAGTGTCTTCCCCATCATAGTCTTGGCGATTTAATACTCGGACAATGCTTGGCGCTGACTGTTTTCCTGTTTTCCTCCATAGATTCTCCTTAAGATCATGTTTTCGAAGACCTGAAATCTATTTTTCTCTTTCTTAGTCAGAGACCAGGTTCCAAATCCGTAAAGTGTCGCTGGCATTAGTATGGTTTTTTAATATTGCGGGACAGAATTTTTTTTTTGGAATTATTTTTTAACTGCGAAGAAGTACGCGATCTGTCGATCTTCATGTCGTTTTTGGCAGTCAGTACGGTTCTCAGATAGTTAAACTCGTTATTTTCTCAAGGCGTTTATCGAGTAAAGCGAAGGTTTGAATAGATCCAAGTCGCTCTGTGATCATAAGCCCTTTTCTGTTGTGATTAGACTTTCTACATTTTTTTATAAACCGAAGATTGGGTACTTAAATATAGATCAAGTCAATTGACGAAACAATTCTGAAAGGCCATATGGGCTACAGACGTTTCTCATTTTATCCACAATAGTTCCTCAAACAGTATTTTTTATAGGGCGTCTCGTTGACAAAGGTAATGACATGGCTTTGGGCTGGCTATGAGTTTGTCATGAAACTCATAACATCCTGTTACACCCCTAATATCCTACTTTGTGAAGATCTCACTGCAATCTTGATTATACCCAGTTCGCTTCACTTATCGGCAATGTGGCCGTTCTAAATCTCCATGCTGTAAACTCTTCAATGGCCACGCATTTCTCTAATGACACTAGTACTCTTCTAGTATCAGCCCCAGCTTTCTCGAAACTTGATTTAGTCTATTTTACCCTTGCTTCGAGAAAAAATGTGTGCAGACATTTTCTGGTTGGGAGAACTTTTTATATGTCTTCTGAAATGAGCTTTTACCCACCTTCGACCCCTCAACATTAGTCAAATAGCTCTGGAAATACTTACGTCAAATAGTTTTAGGCAATCATCTGACATTGTGATGCTCTAAGCTCCATCTTCACTGCTCCCTTAACCACAAATCACCTCTAATTTTCCATCTGAATAGCTTACTCAGGCTAGCGACCCTTGGAAGGCCTGAGCCTGAACGAGAGCCTGCTTCCACTCATATCGGTCCCGGGCACGATGCTTTCAATTGGATAGTCCGCGATCAGTTG
The DNA here is from genome assembly GCA_958301585.1 of Merodon equestris. NCBI lineage: Eukaryota > Metazoa > Arthropoda > Insecta > Diptera > Syrphidae > Merodon > Merodon equestris. Next base: position 121,319,308 of record OY284415.1, read on the forward strand.
GTCGCTATGGTTCGGTCTTCCTTGCCTTCCTTGCCTTCTCGGACCAGGCGGCTGGGATTCGAAGACCCTCTTTGCTGGAGCGTCGTCCACGCGCTCGATCTGGCCGAGTCAATGTAGTCGACTAATTTTTGCCTTCTGGACTACATCCATATCACTATAGAGCGCGTAGAGTTGTGTTGTTGTGTCTTCGTGTCTTCACCTCCATTCGCCTTCCTCGCAGACAGGACCAAATATCTGAAAGAAATATCATCTCTGCGTTCTTGCTTGTCGTTCAACGTTCGGCTCCATAAAGCAAGACTGGCGGGATCAGTGTTCTGTAGTGGACAAGAGTTTTGGACTTGTTAGGAGTTTTGAACCTAGCTTGACAAACCGAAGTAGCACTGGTTGTCCAGGGTGACTCTTCGTCGGATCTCCACTAAGTTGTCATTTGTGGAGCTAACATTTGCCTCGAGGTAAACAAACTTCTTATCTACCTCCAAATTATATCTGTCGATGTTGAAACCAACGAGGCTTGTCTTTGTTTCAATTGCCATGACAGCCTCTTCTACGGCGCGTTGGGAGCTTGCAATGATGTCAATGTCAGTCCGCGTAACCCAGCAGTCGGACGCTCTTGAAGAAGATAGTGCCTTCTATGGCCTTCTAACACCTGGCTGCCTCACTATTTCCTCAAGGACTAAATTGAAGAAATTACACGACAGCGCCCTTCCCTGCTGAAATCCGGTACATGTTTGGAAAGGTTCGGAGGTATCTGGTCCAAACTCGCACGTCTTCCACTGTGGCACGACACATTCGAATCAATTTGCCCGGGATTTCGAACTCGGCCATCGTCCTGTAGAGCTCTTGACTTGATGAATGCTGCAGTATGTGGCTTTAAAGTCGATACCCGTTGTCTTCTTCCAGGATCTGGCGTAAAGTGAAGATCTGGTCTATAGTCGATTCGCCAGGACGGAATCCATACTGGCACGTGCCTATTAGTGTGGTGCAAAAGGGCTTAAGATGTTCACTGGATAGGATCTTGTAGACGATATTGAGCAGGGCTACCCCTCGGTAGTTGTCACAAGACATAGGTCTCCTTTTTTGAATATGGAGCAATTTAGTTGTCGGGCATGCTTCCATGGATAGATGATCCGGTATTAAAGAGCTCAATCTGAAGACCATCTGGGCCTGCAGCTTTGTCGAATTTCAGCTTAGCTGAGCTGACTGGTTCTAAGCTGGGTTTGGGTTGGGGGATTAGGTCTTCGATCGGCGGTGGGTTTTCTTTTGACTCTATTACTCTTGCCTTGTCATGCTGTTTAAACACATTCACTATTTCCTGCACGTCGTTGACAAGGTGACCGTCACAATTTCGAAGAGCCTTAGCGCCCGTTCTAAGGCAGATGCAAGGGCTTTGGCTCTTTTGTAGCAGGCTCTAACCTTCTTCGGCATACTTGAGCTGGAAGACTGCGAAGGCTCTTGTCTTTTTTCGCAGTAGCTTCTTCTCCTCCCTTCTTCTGGCTCTATACCCTTCAGTCGCTGCTCTTCTTTGCATCTAAATAAGCTTAAATCAATCCTGTTGCCATACAAGTGCAGCCTTAGCGAGTATCGACCCATGGCAATTGTGCTGAAAAATACCTTCTTGCTTGTCGGCGATGAAATCAGGAATGGTCTTGTTGTCTTGCTCAACTTTTTAAAAACTTTTGAGACCGTTAATCACTCTGTTCTTTATAAAACAGCGTGCGCCATCCCATATGGGTCGATGTAAATTTCGAATAACTTCAACAATTCTCAACCGATTTTGGAAATTCAAAAACTTTTATTCAATTTAGACCTTTTCAATTTATTTTAATTTTCGAGCATTTCGGTTGAAATTTCTGCGATTTCCTAAAGAATGTTTCTTTTGAGCTGTTCCATTGTCTTCTGGCCGTTAGCACACACCTTGCTTTTCAAGTATCCCCAAAGAAAAAAGTCTGGAGAAGTCAAATTCGGCGATCTCGGAGGCCACTCAATATCGCCCTTTTTTGACACCAATCTTCCAGGGAACTTCATACGCAAAAGGTTCATTGTTTTGTACGCAGCATGGTATGTTCCGCCGTCTTGTTGAAACCAAAACTGAAATAAGCCTTTTTTACGCATTTCTGGGACCACATAATGGGCCAACATCCAATGGGCCCAAACAGTAACTTCTTGATCATATAGCGGCTCTTCGTGAATAATGTGAGGATTTTCGGAGCCCCAGAAGCGACAATTTTGTTTACTAACTGAGCCAGAGAGCGTAAATGTGCCTCATCGGTCATCAAAATTTGCTGCCAGAACTCCGGCTCAGCATTAATCATTGCAACGACATTTTGTGCGTATGCCAAGCGCCGTGGCTCATCTTGTGGCAAAATTCTTTGAGCTATCTGCACTTTGTATAGAAATAAGTGAAGATCATCCTTTAAAATTCTCCGCTAAGTGGTGCCACTGATGCCTAACTGCTGCGAACGGCGCCGATATGACAAACTTGGTTCTTCTTGAGCTTCAGCCTCAGCCTTCACAGACTGAATAGATGAGTTTGAACGCCGCGGACGTGGCCTAGGTTACTCACGAGGGCTTGCCACAGAACCAAATTGAAAAAAGTTCGAGGCCCAACGTCGAATTGTATCTTTTTTGGGCGCAACACGATCACGATATTTTGCACGATACGCACGTTGAGTTAGCACAATCGAGCGTTCATTTTTAATGAACATTGAAACTATTTTCGCGCGTTCTTTTGGTGTTGAGCGATTTATGGTTAAATTATTATTATATACATATATTATGGTACTGGCTTGGCGTTTCCAAAATGCTATGACATATGAAAATCGGTTGACAATTGTAGAAGTTATTCGAAATTTACATCGACCCATATGAGATGGCGCACTCTGTAAGTTATTGAATGCTGTTAAATATCTCGTTGATAGACTGCAGTCTGTCTTCCTATGAAGACAAATGTACCACAAGGCTCTATCTTAAGTCCCATTCTATTCCTCTTGTATTTATATTCTCAGTTGACATTCGTGGATCTATGCAGTTTAATCCGAATCTTAATTACTTTAATAAGTTCAGAAGTGAACCATGGAAAGTTATGTTTTAGTACTCTAACTGAAGAGCATTCATGCCAACAGAGCCACACTTCACGGTACTTATTGGTACACAATCCAATATTTGCATCATTTAATGTGACTAGTGAGTAGTACTTAGAAAGGTAAGGTGTCTTGAATGTTACTTTAAATCGACCAATTGAGCCAATGTACACTGCTACATGGAGCAACCGACCGTTGTTTTGTTATCGCTAACTGCTTACCTTCTTCAATGCTTCATCCCCTTATCGAAAATGACCCAATCTACCATGTTGTTATCATATTATACGACTTTGACATCGATGAAAAGAAGGCATGTCCCTTGGGTGTGTCCTTTCTCAGTCTCAGAATTATTTACACTGTCTTTATGGGTCTTTTGCTAGACTTAATCCTTTCACTTAAATTTCGCATGAATTTCGACGTACCGTGTCTGGGAAATTATTTTTTTTTCTATCGAAAAATTGATTTTTTTTTATTTTCTGTTCTTGCCATGGTGGTCATTTTCAAATAAGTTTTCGCGAATTCATTTCAAAATCTGCATTGCGGAACTTGTAGGTATCACAAAATCTGCACCGTCATGCAAGTGGAACTCTAGAAAACCCCATTGACGCTAATCACTTCAGAAAAACGCAATCCAAACTTTCACGGTTAATTACGCATCCAGAAAGAACTCTTTTTATCTCCCCTTACCTCCACAGTTTTCGACAATTCACCAACTTTCAGCATTTTTTTCCCCAGTCAAGAATTATCATGCATAATATCAGCTCGCGAAATTGTCTCTCCAACGATCCATTGCAACGGAATAACAGTCCACTTGCTTTTCGATGTCCTTTCGAGGAATTTAAAATTAAATCCCAATGAACTATCACTCCCGGTCGGTTGGTGGGCAGGAAGACTGGCATTTCACAAAATTGTTCATTTGCCGAACCCGTAGGCGGGTGCGAATTGGGTCGTGGGTTTAACCATTCCACCGCATCACCACGCATAAAGTTCACTTCCCGCGAAAGGGGTGCGATGGAAGAGAACAAGAAAAATGACGGGTACTTCAGTCAATTTAAGTCGGCGATAAAAAGTATAAAGTCCATTAAATTCAGTGAGTGCTCAATGCCGCGACGTATTAAGGCACACCATCTACGCTATCAATCTTTCCCCATTTCGTTTTCAGTATTTTTTTGTTTTCCTATTTTCCTGGATTTTTTTCTTGTGTTTTCTGTTCATTCGACGCCTTATTGGGAGCGAAATCATAACCGGGCCGTAGATGTGGATACGCCGAACTGCTGGCGCAGAAATGGAGGAGAGAGTACCGCATGCTACCATAGTCTCATCGGGAATTATGATCGGCGATGTGTGAAATTTGTGCTTTGGCAATTGCGTAGGGTATGTGGATTAGGATACGTCAGCAATTGGTAGGCAAATTCGAACATACGTATTAGGAGGTTCGTTGGCGTCAACTCGTTCCATTTTCGGATAAATGCGTGTGCAACGTTTGGCGGGGGATTTGGGAATTGAATTGTTGGAAGTATGTTGATTTTTATTAGACGGGCTTTATCGCGGAGCCGTGGGATTGAGCTGAAGCATAATTTGTCATTTAGCGGCTTTGGATAATCGGATGATGGATGTTCTCTGCGGAAGAGATACGATTTGTGTTTGAATGGGGTTTTGAAAATGTCTTTCGCCACATTTTGGTCGGTTTCACAATTGTGCGATGAAACAAATGGACTCTAATTAGATGTGGGCGTAATTATTCTTTTCAAAACCTATGCCCAGACAACAGAGCCTCAATTTTTAAGCTCCATAAATATGGGATTGGAGATAAAGGGGTTTCTGGTGATATATCATAGGATACTATTGGGATATTGTTAAAAATAGAAAATAAATAACAATAAAAATATGTTCAAGAAATAAGGTGACTTTCTATTTTTCAGAAAACATTGTGGAACATTTTGACAGTACGACCTTTCGCAAGAACCACGTCATTTTAATCCAAACAAAACTTTCACATTTGACCGACTTGGCGTGCTTTTTTAAGTATGGCTCTTCTGGGCGCTTCGATTGGCATGATTGGGCTTTGGTTTCGACGTCATACCCATATGTTCATATAACTAGTGATGACCCCTTTCAGCAAATCTAGATCATCAATCACGTCATTCAACATCTCCTGAGCGATGCTCATGCGAAGGTTCTTTTGGACAAAATTCACGCTGAAACACGTTTCGTGTCCAAGATATGTGAAAAGGATGCATGACATGAGCCAAACTCTCTGATAGTGATTCAACGACGCTCCATAGTAACCTCCAATGTTTCATTATTTTAACGTTTTTATCCACAATTGAAGTGCTGACGCATCCATGGCGGGTATCGTCATTAACAGCTTTTAGGCCTTCTGTGAAGAGCTTGTACCACTTACAATTTGTTTTTTTTTTGCTCAGAGCAGAAGCGCCAAATGTCAAGTACACTGGAGCACCTTATTTTATTGATTCTTTAATCCAAATATCCACAACAAAACATGCCTAAACTTTATATTTGTGGAAAACAAACTTATGATCTAAAATGGCTGACAATGTTAGCATATGTTAGAGGACATATAGATGAATAAAACAAACAAAAATCGAAAAGTCACCTTATTTTTTGAACAAACCTCATTAATATGTACGCCACTACGTCACAAAAGGTTTTGAAATAAAAATCAAAGTGAGGATATATTAAACACTTCTTGTTTTACTTACTTTTAAAAATTGAACATCCTTATTAAAAGCCCAATTACTTGCTGAAAGCGTTACTCGAAACACTGAACTCACATAACATAAGCCCAAAATCCGTCAAGGACTGGCATGACCCTCTGCAGGACTTAACAAGGGAAACAAAGGCCCCGAACCTTTCTGTAATATCCTCAATTCTAAAAACAATAAACTTTTTTTAGTCGGAAAATATATCAACACCGTCCCATTGGAGCGGAGTTCAAGGACTTCGTTAATCGAAGAAAACCAATTAATCCTTGAACAAACACTCAGCTGCCTAAATGGACACTGCTGTCTGAGGTATTACCTTGAAAAAATATTAACCTGTCTCGGAGACAGAGTGTAGACTCCGGACTGGATGATGATAAGTCTGCCGATCGCAAAGTATGTGAGTGTGTTACCTTTTGTCACCTTAGAAAGCGTATTCAAACGGCCTATATATTGCCCTGTAACAATCGAAAACAGCATGTTCCATACATTTGAGAAGGACCTTATTTTACCGCACTTTACGACCTTAATTTTATCCTCCTTTTTGCTGGACATACCGAGATGTGTCTTCCGGAAGCCAATTTAAGATGCCGAATTTTATGGCCGACGTTTGACGAGGCCAACAACGTTAACAAAGCTCTTGCAGCCAAGTGGGCAGCTTACAAAATTGCAATGCAAAGGAGGATGAAAGCTGCTCAGAAATCTTGAAATATGAATAAGAGACGCCCATGCATCTCAAAAGGAAACACAATGCTCTCAGGCACGCGCTTGAAGAAGAGGAGGGCTATAACCCCAAAAATGAGCGCTATTAAACGGCTACAAAAAGCGGTTGACAAGGGCTGGCACACATTCATTTCCTTTCAGTGAACTGTTTGGTTGCTTAAAGCTTCAAAGCATCTACCAATATATTTTCGCGGTAAATATTCCCATTCACCCGGATGCAACGGTCTAAAAGCACCAGTAGAGAACGTCCAACGATGGTGCCTGACTTTTAGTAGCTAATCGATGGTTGAAATATTTTGGAATTGAAATTTTTGGGACACTTTTTTTTCTCAACAAGGAAAACGATATTCGTCACCTGCATCACCGCAATAGCCCCTTTGTTCTATTGGACCTCCCTTTTTTTTTTGAGCATCAGTAAGATTTTGTCCTTTTCGGAAACGAAGGTAGACTTTTCATCACATTGTGTAGGAAGATGATGAAAAATTCTTGATCCGGCTTGGTAGAGGCCTAGCCGAGACCTTCGATCTCAAAACAGTTTCCATATGCAGATGACTTAGAGAGCGAGAGGTGAATGAATGCTGTCACGACGGTCTGTCCCGTATTGCCAAATATGTAAGGTGAGCCAAAAGGTAGTGTGGACATTTTTTTTTTAACAAAAAAACTCATTTTCTGTGGAATCAAATTGATCTTGATTGGTTAACCAAGCTCGGTCTATGGCAGTTATGAATAAAACGTGGCATCGTTCATATGACCACCAGTGCTTCTGTTGCAGGTTCAGTTTTTTGAGGTCCAGGGTCAACAGCTGCAATTTCAATTTAGACGTTATTTAATACCCTACTCTGCAAGTATCTCCTCAAAAAGGAACTCGAAATGTATCAAACCGCCAATGGAAACAGTAACATATGAGGAGATATTGAGAAAAATCATTCCTCATATAAGAAAAGAAAATACAATCAAAAAACTCAACCCAAAATTCCTTTTCTTTATTTCATCGTTCATTCCGCTTAAAATTAATGTTCACTCTCTGAGGTCAAAAGCAAAATTTAAATAAAATGCTCTGAAGCTGTACGATATCTATTCACACTTCACGATAAGTCCATCAAGCAAGGCAAAAAGTTGAAAAAGTTTGACTTCCATATGGAATGGTAATATTTTTCGAGTCCTTTATTTCCTGAACACTTATAGTCTTCTATCTTGCAAAGCTGCGGTAGGGAAGACTTGCAAAGGCTTTCCTGTCTGTCTGTACTCATATTTCAGAAATATGCGAACTTGCGCGAAGTGAATGTGAATTATAAACATGCATTACAATATATTTAGTATTATTATATATCCCATCAAATACATGAACCGTAATGAAGATTAAACCCAATTCACCAACCGCCAGTGGTGAATCAGCAAAATGAACTATTAGGCGGCCGTCGCTTTAATTGTGGCAGTTCTCGTGCGTTCTATCAGTTTATGAATGCGAATTGCTTTTCAGATTTAGATTATCCGCTTTATGCTTTATGAAGAAGGTGGAGGACATCATAGTCGAAACATATAAATACGACACGACACTCACAATAGACATGGCTGCTTTTCGGCCTTAAAATGAGATATTTCAGGTCCCAAGCTTAGAACATCACGTCAATTATAATAGTTCGTTCCTCATCGACGTGTGTTGAAAGGCGTTTCTTGTGATTTCAAAATTGAAAAAATGGCACTCCAAAGTTCGAATTTACAGCAACAAGGTCGTAATGTCAATTTTTTAAATCTTAGCCTTCAAAAAAACAAAAACATTTTTTTCGAACCAGAATAATGATTGGTAAACCTCGGCTTAGCCTCAAAGTACAACATATGTATGTACATACCGTTATGAGTCATTCTAAAATAATAAAGCAAAATCTAGTTTCAACAACCCTTAGGCCGTAAATGACTTTAAATGAGCACCAACACCACATAACTGCCAACTTACCTCAAGGGCTTTCCATTCTACACTTCCCTCAATAATTGTCTCTTCACTTCAATCCATATGCCCCAACCACAACGAGGTAACTTCGTTCACCACCGCGGTTGATTAGTTTGTTTACAAGGCCAGGCATTCGTCGTTCCTCACTCAAGCACCTTAATGACTCAAATTTGCTACATGCCACCTCTTCACAACCCCCGCGGGAACCGAAGGTAGAAACCTAAAACTATTTTATCATCAGCGGTTAGATGAAACTTTCTGTTCGGTTTTCGACAAACTCCTCGAAAGCATTAGCAACTTCTTGGCTTTGTGATTCAAGAGTGTGTGTTTCGGTTGCTGGTGTTTCCAAAGAAAAACCTCAACCTCGACGTAATCAAACGATTTTGCAAACTTTCAAAGTCTTTTTACTGCCGTCATTTGCATGACGTGCCCAACAACCATATCCTCTTACATATGTACGTCTACACACGGGTACACTCCGCCGCATATACGTGTGTGTAAACACGGCCTTTAAATAAACGTCAGCAATTCGTTCAACCTATCATTCAACAATTTCACGCACACTTTTCGGGATCGATGCTAATGCGTCGAGGTAATGAATAATTTCCACCACTCAACGCATTCCAATTCGCATTCATACGCATCTGCCTTGTTTGCATTTCATTTCGCTGTAATTTTTTTTCCTTTTGTTGTTTTTCAATTTTTGTTTTTCATCACATTTCATTAATGCCGTTGCAAAATCAACTCGACGTGTTTGCATTAGCATAAATCAATAGGTTTGGATTCAGGATATTTTTTTACTATTACCTGGTTCTAAATAGAATTTTACATGAATCGTAATTAAATAAATTGAAAAATGAATACAACATGCACGAGTAGGGGCCTGATGTGGTTTCCCTGCGGTACCTCTGATTGGTATCTATTTGCGCGTTGCGGTCGTTCGTACGAAGCGTGGAATTTGAAAAATCTACGTTAATCCGTTTCTGATGTTCAATTTGAATTGGTCAGAAATAAATCGGTTCGCAGTCGGGGAATTTATTGCAGGGAATTGTACAATATATCAAAGGGGCGTTGATGGGGCCAAAGGCATTTGACAAATAAGGATAAGTGGGCCTAGGATAATCAGTGTAAATGAGAAATGGAGCTTGAAATTGATTGAATTCTTACCAATCAGCAGGTGTTATAACGTTGAAGGTAATATTAAAGCTAGACCAATAACCTAAAGCATAGCTTAACTAGGTTGTTGCCATCAAAGGATACATTTCCTTTTATTCTTGTTTATATTTTCCTTTCTTGATTAATAGAAGATCATTCAGTTATAAAATTAAGTCGTCCTTGGTCTTGTCATTGATGTGGAGAAAAGGCAAAGATTTGTGAAATGATTTTGTTTCAATTTTCGTCGAAGCAGGATAATAAGGATTTAAAGTAAGACTGTCGTATTCCTCTTATTTACTCGTATATTGGGATAATTTGGCGCGACGTATTAAATTACAATGGTGTTTCCTTACCCTACAAAATGATTGTAGGCGTTTTTCAGCAGCTGAAGTAATTGATTGGAATCCATCGTTTGGAATTGAGTTCTATTGTGCCAGGTTAATCGGCTGTAACTAAATTTTCTTTACTAACGACTGTCATTTGGTGAGATAATTTCTCTAGTCAAACGAAGTATGTTCAGAAAGTAATGAGCATTTTCGGTTCTATATCGATGGTGACTTCTTATCCTAGCTCCTTTTAGAAATTATACTCTTTTTCTAGATTCAAAACATATCTACATCTTTAAAATAACATTTAGCTCTCGCGGCGATACGTATTCAGCTATTATATCTATTTTTGAGAAACAGCGGCATTTTTTGGGAGAAAGTTCCCTGGCTCAAATGCTGGTATATTTGCTTCTGACTCGAAATTGTATATCCAACATGAGGTGTTATTTTTACTTAATTGAAAAACCCAACATTGTTAAGAAAAGCAGTGATACTTTCATTTTATCTAATAGCAGTTATTCCTTACACGAATTGTTAATTAGGTTTTAGCATGATTACGCCCTTATTTCGCAAATAACAACACCATCACGCCATATAAATGGGAATCCGCTTTTTTTGCAATAGATGGCTCTAGCAACACATGCTGATCAAGATGGCAGATCTGAAACTTGTCTTCATTATATTTGTAAGTTTTCGTTAGCGCCATATGTCGACTTTTAAACTAAATAAGAGCCATTTGCGGAAACTCTGCTTTTCACCTTCAGCTCGAAAGAATCTGCTGGATGCTGGCCAATAGAATGCCTATAGAAATGTACGATGAGGTTTTTATACGTAGGGGAACCTTTCTTGAACGGTTTTAAAGCAAAAAAAGAGATGATTTCGATTTCGTAGAAAATATGGACCGTTCCGGGCCGGTAAAATAGTTCGAATTAAAGGAATTATTATATCAAAATCAATATCAAATGGCAAGAACTTGTAGATTAGTTACCACTTAAAAGCCTTAACAAGCAGGAAAATAAGCTGCCAGACAAGTTGAGATAAGGCCAAAAGCTGTTGTGTTAGCGGCCAGAAGCATGGGGTTTTCTTCGTTAACAATCGGGTTCATTCGTGAATATCTCCAAAAGATGAGCGAAAGAACTGGTGGAATAAGTCTTTCCCAAATAAGGCTCCAAATTTGAAACAAAAGAAAACAAATTTGGGCCTCGGAAGTTCAGAGCCTCGGTGACAACCTTTCGCCTCGGCTACCTGTCAAGTGTGCTCGATGTTTCGGTGTTCTGTGCCATTTCTTCTAGGTCTATCCTTATATTGTCCTTCCATTTACAGCATGATCTTCCTGGTTGTCTTTTTGCCTCGGGATTTCCATTCATTATTCTTTTTACCACTCGTCCACTATCCATTCATCATTGGTGTAAAATCTTAGTTTTCGTGATTTTATTACTCTTTAGGCAGAATAAAGTTCCTCGAGCTCTTGACTATGTAGCCTTCTCATTTCACATATTCTCGTCCTATTTTCCAGCATACCCAAAATCTCCCCCCTTCATATTCAGATACCAAGTTTCACATCCCTTATCTTTGTATTGTAATACAGCTCCTGCAAAATATCCGTCCAATAGATGGCGCTAGTGGTTCATGCTAGTAAGAAATTTTTCAATCAGAAATGGTCAGCTTGAGCATCTCTCAAAAACTCGTTATTTCATTTGTGAATTTTTGTCGCCGTGAAAATGCTAAATTTTGAGCCAAATAAACTTCAACTTTTGTTTATCGCATTTAATTCAAAAAAAATTGCGGCTGAGGCTAGTCAAATTAATATTAAAATGTACGGTGAGGCAATAGTTTGTAAACGCAGAATCGAAGATATGACCGGATCAAGATCCATGATAAAGGTAAGAAAAACTTGCAGACCATTGGCCATTTCCCACAGTTTGAAAGCCATACGAAACTGGTTTGAAAGCAAATAAACTGGGTAAGCTCGTAGAATTCTGAACGGCGTTTTTCACGTGTTGCTTTAGTAGCAAGAAAGAAAGGAAAAGCGTTAGGTCATGTCAGGACATCGACGCCTAAGCCAAACATTCCGGGATCGCGGCTCATGCTGTGTATTTGGTTGCTGCAACCGAGTGAAACCCTCACAGGGGCCTGCTACCGAACACATATTAATATTATGCTTTGAGCTGAGCATTGAAGACAAATCGGCAACATGGGAGCAAAGATACGAGAACGTGATTTGGCAGAATAACTGCATTCGGCCAATGTTGCTCCGGTCATTAAGGCATACCTGGAAACACTGAAATGAGATGTCCTACCTCACCGGCCATATTTTCTAGACATCCCAATTACCATCTGTTGCGATCGGTGACAAATGCCCTGGTTGAGCAACTTCTTCGATCTTTGGAAGAAGTCAAAATTTGAACCGCCTCGAAAGACGTGAAGTTTTCCAACGCGACAATTTCGTAAATAAACCAACTTTTCTTCCGAACTAAAGCCTAAAATCCTGAAAAAAGGGCGGATTCCCATTTCTTGATCTCATAAGAACATTAGTCTCTAACTTCCAAGGGTACTAAATGGGAAGATGGTAATCAGCCCCATTTCGAAAGCCTTTTGTAAACAGAAACCTCAGTCCTTGGTAGGATTACCAGTAAAAGACAGGGCATATATAGGAAGAACGAATTACGTATTAATACCATGGAGCCTATATTAATGATGGCCGTCCAACAAGAGGTGCCATTTTCTATCAGTAGAAAAACGAGAATTATTCATGAAATAAGGTGATGCACAAGCACGAATTGTGAGGTAATGGTTATAAGTAACAAGGTCATCTTCTAAGTCTAAAAAATAAACGATTGAATAATTGTCGCCTCTAGGCACATCCGTCCACTGCTAAATTCTCCAGCTTCCACCACCCACTAAAAAAAAGAGCTCCTAGAGGAACAATATGAAGGCCAACTGGTGCGACCGTAACAACTTTTTTCGAGTCTTTAACTGGTCATTGTGCTTCTTCGACAATGACGTGAACGCCGCAGCTGATATTATCACAAATATTATCCGAATTGGCATGGTAAATTGTATTCCTAATAGGATTAAAAGCAGTTTTGTGGTTGTTTATAAAAAAACATAAAAAAAACTCAACTGCGTCGTCTATACCAACGCTCATCCACAATGACATTCCAGCTATCACTCCCTTAGACAAAGTTAATCTACTTGCTACCGACTTCGTAGCCAATTCACAACTCCCAGCTTGTACTTTGTTTTCCCTCAAAGACTGCGACATACACAAAACCTCTGGACCAGATGGTATTGCTCCAATAGTCCTGAAGAGGTACTACTCTGGCAAAACCATTGCGTAAGCTTTTCAACCTTTCCTACTCTTCTGGGGTCTTTCCGAGTAAGTGGGAAACAGCATTTGTCCAGCCTATACCAAAAAAACGGCCAATATTTTTCTCCATTAACATCCCTTCTTCCCAAGGTCATGGAAACGCTGATTAACCGTCAGCTTATGAAATACCTTGAATCACGGAAACTCCTCAATGACCGACAGTATGGTATCCGTAGCAACAGATCCACTCTTCTTCAATCGATTAGAAACTACTTTTCGAATCGCTCAATCCAAGTTGTTTTGGACGGATTCAAGTCTGACATTCATTTCTAAAATGTTGGTGTTCCCCAGGGCTCCGTCTTGTCTACGACACTCTTTCTCATTTTTATAAATGATCTCTTATATGTCACTTCTACTCGTAATTCAATCCACTCCTCCGCCGACGACAGTACCTTTACTTTTCATATTCCTTTACTACTATACGACCCTGCTCTTCGGCTGTAAAAAATGAACGACAGCGTATGTTAAGCTCATTAAATTTCGATATTGACAGCATCATTGCATGTGGTAAAAACAATAGAGCGGCATTTAATGCCCCCAAAACACAATGCTGTCTCCTGTCGTTAAAGCGTATCAGTAACCCGCAGCTATTATACATGAACGGCACTTGCACCTCATATGTCGAACAACCTCATATTCAATGTCGCCAAGAATACTGCGAAATGCTTCTTCTACAGGTGCAACAAATATTTCTCACCCTTAGATCTGGCTACAATCTACAAGGCGTTCATTCGCCCAAAATTAGAGTTTAACGCTCATTTCTGGTCTGGTGCATTCAAACCTACTAGACAGAGTAAAAAATCGATAGGTAAGTCCTACATTAGCATTAGAACTTCAAAGGAATGTTTCCTGCCTTTGCCTGTTTTCTCATTACTTCCAGGAAAAATGCTTTGATGAAATCGCCAGCCAACACACGTCTCTCTAGGAATGCGCAGCAATATACTCGTACTCTGAAGCCCACTTTCGGACGTACTGTCAAATTTAGAGAATCCTTCTTTAACTGAACCACACGAATCTGGAATTCCCCGCCGGATTCGACCTTCCACCCTCGGTAAACGTGTAAACATTTAAGACCAATGTCCATTGGCATCTCCTCTATCTCTTTTCCCTTTTACATAAGAGTGCGCGCATATTACAAAAAGAATGCAATTCGCGTCCAGATTTGACATCTCTGTTTCAATCACATACGTCAAGCTGAACTGTCATCCGAGACCGTATACATATGTTTAGCTTAATAGAGCTTGTCACTTCACAATATGTATCGGTGGATAGCCTTTAAATGTATAAAAATCATAAAGAACTTGTTACAAAAATAGTGGTTCTGTAGTATGTACATTTTGTGCATTACGAGAATATAAACGGAGCATACTACAGGCAATGGTAAAAAAAAAAATGGAGAGACTGACACTGTTACAGAAGTATTAAGGCATATCCAGTATCGAAATGCATGTTCTGCTGAAAATATTGCTACCATTAATGAAGATGATTCAAATCTATCGATTTTACGGTGAGCACAGTATTTTGGCAAATGTTAAACGATTTCTTTTGGTATGAAGTCGAATATAAGGACGAGGACGGCATGAAGTTTCATCAAGACGGTGCTACATCTCACGTAACATGATCCGTTTTTGCTTTATTCGAAGTAAAATTTCCTGGACAAAATGCGTTTTGGTGAAGAGAACTAGCCACTGATATTGTGTGATGTGTCCCCTTTGAATGAATAGGGAACAAAAAGAAGTCGCTTGCGGTTAGATCTGGTGAGTAAGGCGGATGGTCAAGCAGGTAAAACCGTAATACGCGGATTTTCGCCAAGGCAACTGCTGACGTGTTAGACAGCGCGTTGTCTTGGTGAAATAGGATTTTCTTTTTCTGCAATTGTGGCCGTTTTTCCACAATTTCTGCCTTCAGTTGGTCACGTAATGATGCGTAGTATGGTTTTTCCTTTTTGAGGATAATCAATTAAGATAACTCCACGACTATCCCAAAAAACAGTCGCCATCACTTTCCCAGCCGGAAAAACAGTTTTTGCTTTTTCTGGAGCCGATTCCTCATTTGCAGTCCACTTCGGGCTTATAATGGTGTATCCAAATTTCATCAACAGTAATTAATCGGTATCAAAACTCGGATTCATTGCGCATAAATTGCGCCAACAGAGCGTTGGAAATGTTAATTCGAACACGTTTTTGGTCTTACGTAAACAAACGCGGAACCCAACGCGTGGACAGCTTTTTCATGCCTAAGTCTCAATAGCCTCTACTATGTATCTCTCTCACTTTAATTCGGCGATCGCTTACCACCATTTGGTGAACTTTAGCGATGTTATCGTCAGTTGTTGCAGTTTTTGGACGTTCCGAACGTTCATCGTCTCCCAAGCTCTCACGTCCACGTTTAAATTCAGCTGCCCAAAATTTCACCGTGGTAAATGGTGGTGCAGAGTCCCCATACACTGAATCCAATTCATCTTTGATTTGCGCAGGCGTATTGCCTTCCAAAAACAAAAACAGCTCGATACTCAATCTTGTCTATTTTCACAAAAACACTTATATCGACTCACTCAAATGACACAGTGTGTTGGCCTCTGGCGCACGATGAGCGAGTTCGGATCCCGATATCACCAACGCCGAACCCAATGACATCATCATCATCTGTGGCGATTTCAATCTTCCACGTCTGAAATGGTTTCAATCCGATAATGAGACCCATTATATCGCCGCTAACCCCTCCTCAGGTAAAGAAATCCTTTTCACGGATCATTTCTCTGACTCCGGCCTTCTGCAACTCAGTAACATCACCAATAACATGGACAGACAACTCGACCTGATTTTCTCATCTGATGCCGTAAACTGCGTTGTTACCCCGAACAACCATTTTCTCTCTACTTTAGACCCCCTTCATCCACCTCTATTGGTAACTCTTTCACTCGAGACCCAAATCACTATTCTTTCCTCCGAAAATACGTACTGTTTCAATTTCCGGAAAGGTAACTTCGCGAAACTAAATAATCTGCTCAACAATGTTAATTTTAACTTCCTCCTTAACCCTAACTCACACATATCCTGAAACGAAACCCTTGCGCTATTTTACACCAAAATCCTCAGCTGCTTCATGCTTTCTTCCCATACTCACCAAAAAAGAACTACACTTCATCTCTGCCCTGGTATACCAAGGCATTGCCCTTTGCGCAATAAAAGAAATTAAAATTGGCACCCCTATATTAGATTCTCCTTTGACCTTTCTAATCACATGCAGTCCTACACTAAATTTGCACAGCTATGTGAATCACTTTACCTCCGATACCTGAACCGAATTCAATCCCCCTTTATCTCTGACCCCAAGTGTTTCTTCCACTTCATTAACACAAAAATAAAAACCGATAACTACCCCGCTACATTTAATTTTCTCAATAACTCTTCCAACGAACCCGAAGTAGCCGCCAACTTCTTTGCTTATTCATTCACCGACCAGGATCTTGAACCCGATCACGACTATTTTCGATATGTGAAAGACTCCTCCCAGATCTCTTGTTTCCCGGAGCATACATAATTCCCGACCTAATCGCCGAAAAAATATGCAACTTAAAGGACGACTACTCTCCCGGTCACGACTGTCTGCCTGCCATAGTTTTAAAAAAGTGCGCGAACAATTTTATTTTACCCCTTACCGCTCTATTTCAAAGCTCTATCCTTCAAGAACTCTTTCCTGAGCTTTGGAAATATGCTTATATCATTCCAGTCCACAAAAAAGGACTGAAAAATTATGTATCCAACTATCGTCCCATTGTCAAGCACTCATGCATACCCAAACTTTTCGAGAGCATCGTTTATGATGCACTATTCTTTTACTGCAAACCCATATTTTCTCCTAACCTGGGTTCCTAAAAGGGCGATCGAAAACCACTAATCTAGTCGAGTTTGTTTCACAATGTTTGTGTGCACTCGAAGCTGACAGAGAAGTAGACGTTGTCACCACTGACTTCAGCAAAGCCTTTGACAAAATGTCTCACCAAATTATTCTCCTCAAGCTCACTGCCCTCACGGATCAAATCTTATCTTGAAGATCGTCAATATAACGTTATTTTTAGATCTTCTATCTCTCATCCAATTAATGCTACCTCCGGTGTCCCGCAAGGTAGTCATCTCGGCCCACTGATATTTATTCTAACCTTTAATGATGTTGACAGCGTTATTCTGAACTCTCAGCTCTCCATATATGCTGATGATATGAAAATATTTAAACACATATCTTCCCTTGTCGACTCCTGTTCTCTCCAATTGGACCTAAACAGGTTCACTACTTGGTGTCAAGAAAACCATCTTGAGTTCAATGTCAGTAAATGCCAAACCATCACTTACTCCCGCAAGCGCTCTCCCTCACCACCCAGAACCTACATTATTCGTAATGAAACCATTCGTCCTGTCAACTTTTTGGTTGATCTAGGGGTTATTTGTGACCGTGAATTCAACTTTCGCCTCCATATCGACAACATTATCAAACGTGCTAACTCTGCCCTCGGTTTCGTGAAATGTTGGTCCAAAGAATTCTCGAATCCTTACGAAATCATTATACATCACTTTAATTAGGTCCCTTCTCGAATATGCTAGTCAAGTCTGGTCCCCCTTTTACGAATCCCATTACGTGTATTCAACGTAGGTCTATCCGTTTTGCCCTTCGAGACCTTCCCTGGGCCGACCCCCTCAATTAATCACCTTATACGGATCGCCTAAAATTAATCAACCTCCAACCCCTTAAAAAACAACGTGATGTTGCAGATGTTCTATTTAGTCACGACCTTCTCAGCGGTAATATTGACAGCCCCTCATTATTGCACATGATTCCCCTTAACACCAACCCACGTAACCTTCGGTCCACGCTCCTTTTCCGTATAAACACCCACCGCTAAAATTATGGCTACCAGAATGCTACGCAAAGCTAACACCAATTTTTTCGATCTTCACCTCAAAAAGTCCATTCTTAGAATTGCTCTATACCACAACCCTTCACACTCTCCTTAATCGTTTCCACCCTGCCACCTAGTTAATAAGTTGTAGTTAAGTTATAGTTTTTTGTTAAGGCTTGCATTAAGCTAATAAAGTTCCCCTATGGGGGCTTCAAATCAGAACGCCATCGAATGTTCATTTCGCGGCTTCTCTCCTCGGCGGAGTACTGGCAAACCTCCCCGTAGTACACTTGTCTAGAAAAAGCTTCTCGGCTCCGCCGTTTGGAATCGGCATTAAATTGTAGGTCTCTTTCACTTGGGTGAAAAACAAATCGCACACAACGCAACAAGCTTGACTCTGGCTTTCCGTGAACTGTAACGCCATCTAAGAAGAGGAAGTCCAAAATGACTGAAATGTTGGTGAATAGCTGTCAAAAGATGCACAACAACATTCACTAGCCTTTATTGACGAGTGCTGTTATCTTCACGTTGAGGTTGAAAGTATCGAAGATCGTTGAAAACTACCCTGCCAGAAACGAGTCATGTAAGAATTCACGTGGGAAACATGTGAATGATATTATATTCTGTACATAATGGAAGGATCCAAGCAATATACTGAAATAAAAATTTGATCAAAATCTTAATCACAGTTTTGTTTTATCTAATCCAATTTTCGGAACCACAAATTGGATTATCCTACATTATCGTACATGAAAAATCCGCCTCGGCTCAAATAGTAATTTTTCGATTAATTTGTTTTTAAATGCCGCTTCTGATATATTCTTTAAGTAGAAGAATCGTTTAGGTGCATTGACGTAGAATTTATCTCGACGGGCAATTGTGGTCGTTATTTCAAGAAGTCACATGTCAAGGAAACTCGCCACGCAATAAACCATTGTTTCAACAGTTGTGTGGCATGTGGCGCCATCCGACTGGAAATAAACGTCATCCATGTCAGTCAATATCGTTTGTTGTACCAGCATAATTTTCGAAAAAAATACACAACGACATGCCAAAGCCCACACCAACTGTCACTCGCTATAGATACACAGTCTGCATAAACAAAACGTTGTGCGTGGTTTGTTGGCTTTAAGTCTTGTGTCAATTAGCCAAGATTTGTATGCAGAGTGCGTTGCAAAGTGGTGACCCAATTCCTATGGTCATTTCGAAATAAGTATACATGGGGAACGAACACGAGTTCAGTATTGCTATGGGAGGTGGTGGCCAGAAATGTAAAATGACACCTCTTGTTGGATGGCTCTTTTATTCTTATTCATGTCTTTTGGCAATTGTGGTATGATTTTTTTGTGCTGTCCACATTGAAACACACATCATATTCTTCACATTCGATTGCGCTTGTCGAACTTTTTGCGGATTTAGCGAGCCATGAGACCTCTATAAGAAAATCCTGAAATTCGAAACATCTTGTCGAAAGAATTTTTCCCTTCCTCACTTTAAGTTTCTATTTCCAACAAAGACTAACTATAACTACCATGCCTAAAAAATCTGTATCAACTGAGACATTATAGAAACTCCAACTGGATTTATAGCAATGACACAATCGAATTTTTAGTGGAGATTCGACATTCTTCCAAGACGACATGAGAGAAACGTGGAACTTATAATAAAGTTGCTCCAACTTCAAGTGGTTCGACTTTCCAAGACCAAATCTACTTTCCTCAATAACTTTTCTTCAGAAATACTTTTTTCCAAACCGTTTATGTATGCAATTCTTGACACCGCGCCACAAGCCAAATTTTATTCATACTGCACCCTCCGGTCCAATCATGCAAACCTAAAAAAATTCAGAAATTGAACAGAAATTCAAGGAATCTTCGGAAGCTAAAAAAACATTCAAGAACGTGCCTCTTTGTTTCACTCCAGTAAATTGAGTGTATCTGCGAGAGCCCGACGAAATGCGGTTTTCCTCTGGCAATACGTGCTTCAAGCCAATTAGCAAGCCACTAAACGCAAAACATTTCCGATATGTACATCCTAGATGAACCCAAGAGCTAGGACGATAATAAGAGCAGGAAGAAAATCAGAAACAAACGAAGGAAGAATCTTGAATATAAATGCGATTATGACTAGCTTCGTGTCATTATTAAGCTGCCCGCCCGGAGTTGCCTGCATCAACTAATCCTTTGAGTATCATTGTTCAATGTTTTTTTTTTTGTCTCCTTTCGCAACCTCATTCTTATCCGGGATAAAGGCAAGCTCTGGAATTCAAAACACCAATAAAAGGTTCTTTAGATGATCTAAAATTCCACATGGAGAAGGAGCAGAAGATGAAGTTTTGCCGAAGAGAAAAGCTGGACGAAAAACTTCCTCGATGCAAGTTCTTACGATAGTGCCCAGCGTGCATAGGGTATGGAGTTATGTCCCTCTTCCGACCACCAGAGAGTCATCGTAAGCCCTATCTGTTCAGCTGCCTCTTTTTTATGACTTTGGTTGAGTCAAATTATACGCTCGTGTTCCGCTGTGAATACTGTATGTGAGCGATAGATTTCGCTGAAACTTTTCCCGCCCAGATATAAGTGGATCAGATTCGAGTATGTCCTGGAGATATGAGATGAAGCAACGAAGGATGATTGATATATCCTATAATTTTGCCACTTAGCTGAACCTAAACGAAGGCGCCACCATTATAAATCAAAATTTATATCTACCATCATCCTCGTTTCGGTTTGTTTTTTTGTTCCCAGCCCCTCGCAGGACGAAATGCTGGCACCGCAGGACATCCGATCAAAGTGGATGAAAGTTACTAGAGTGAATGATGAAAGCATCATGTGTCTTCCCGGCCAACGAATTCCAACAAATCAACGTAGATTGGCCAAAGTTCTTGCGATGGAAAAAAGGAAACGACAAAGGGTAGGAAGAAAGTTGACTTGCCTTCGTCGCCCCTGCCTAGGATTCAATTCCAATGGAACAAATCGATTTGTTTCATGTAGCGGCGGCAATAAAAGGACCTAATTTAACACCCTTATCCCGGCGATAATTGCCACCAAGAAGAGCGAGCGAGAGAAAGAGTGAAGAAAACTTGCTCGTGAAACTTCCTTCAGGACACTCAGCAGAACTTGGGGTGGTTGACGACAACCAACTGACTCTGGCAGTGGGTATTTGGCTATGGCATTGCTAACGGTGTAATGGAATGAAAACTTTTAATTTGTCGATCTTCAAAGTGCCTATTAATATTTTTATCGATAAAGCGATTTCCTGCCGAGCGCCAGTGCTCGTGGTGGTTTGTTTGTTTGTTGGTCGACTGCGATGATTCCTTGAATTAATAAACATGAAACAGGATGGCACTGAAGGAACATCAACACGAAGGACAGCGTTTTGAATTGCGCATGGCGTTTTATTTATTTTCATTTCAAGGCACAGTGATGGTGCTAGCGGGAGCTAAATTTAAGTGCTACCCTCATGCGGTGTTGTATTGTTATGGCATTAATAGCACGCACACCCGCGTTGCCGCGTAATTGTATATGTTTGTGTACGAAGCCGCGGTAATAATTGTTAATTTCTGTTTTGTTATTCTTTAATTATATTTAACCACTCCCTGATATCCTTCCTACTTCTCTGTGGTATCAACTCGGTTTTCGGTTTCATTAATGGCAGAATAATGTAAGCTGGGCGGGAAGGAGATCTTCCGCGCATTCTGATTGACAGCGTGTTCGAGAATAAAAATATTATTAGATACTTTTATGCAAGCACAGATACGGGAGAGAAACAAAAATGAGGAAAAAAGAGCTCATTTTCAACGATGACATTTCGCACGGAAATTTATGCCAATTGTGGGTGGCACGCGATTTTACTGCCATTTCCGGTCGGGGTGTGGTTCTTTTCTCAATTTTCTTTTCCTCACTTCGCCCGTTATTCGTTGTAATTTCGATTTGATTGAGTGTATTCCCGTCGATGGTGATGTTGGCCTCTTTTCCATCATTTCCTTAATTTGACTTAAATGTTAAGTAGAATTGTAACAGACAAACTAACAAAAGGACGAATCGACAGATCGAAAATGTGATTGACTTCGATTTGAGTGCGTGGAGGTGGGGGCAGAAAAGCAAGTAATTTCCGTTTTATACGTTTCACGAACGTCTTCATCGATCGCGTCCTTTCGAAGGACGCACATAAAATAACAACATCACATCACATACATGGGTGTGTATGTGAAATGGTTTCCTTAATGACCGGGGCTCCTTAAAATTGTGTAATAAAAATCGAATTGCATTACCAATGAGTTATTGATAGGAATTTATTCGACGGACTTTGGTTTAGCTTTGCGTCTTGGTTCTATCTACTCTATACCAGGCTTACCCCTACGGATTATATAAGACTTGATTAGAGGGAAGATTTTGTTTATGACACTGCTGTCACTGCTGTTGTCTGACACATGCGGGATACAGGAAAAGAAAAAATCGAGGTAATCTTCATTCGAACGATGAGAAGCGCATGATACGATATACTCAGGGAAGGGAAAGAAGCCAAGGATTTTGAGTTGTCCATCGGGATTCCGGAAGGAAATCTGATCCTGCTTCAGTAAGCTATACATGTTTGTGAATTCATTATGAACAAGGGTGGAACTGTTGGGTCGATGGGAATGTATTGTTATTGGTTTTTTTTTGTGATTATGTAAAGTTTAATCAAAATTCGAGACACGTCTAGAGGGAGGGGGTGTAGCCGAGATCCGAAGAATCCTTATATGTGTAGGCAGCTTAAAATGCTTTTGGTAAAGATTTTGGATCAAGACCTTGAATAATTGATACTTGAATAAGGGATAAGAAATTACTTTTCTCGCTTTAAGGGGAAGGATATCCAATCATAAGACATTGGAAGCGAAGGCCAATGAATATAGGGACTACGGAGGCGACTTAAGCCGAGGGCTAATAAAATCACTTAAAAGCCAAAGGAAGTCATCCATCCTGGCAGTTTATCTCATTAAATATGGAAAGTATATCCGCAAAAATGGGAAAAAAATGAAGTCCGGCTTAAAGTGCCGGGCTTAAGGGATTTGATCATATGTTGACTGTCCACCGAAAGAATGTCAGTTTTCATTAATATTATATAACGTTTGAATATGCTATATCGGATAGTTGAACTTCAATCTACAAGAAAATACTTACTTACACAAATGGCGCCCGACTCCGGATACACCTGAACCTCGTCCAAAAAGCCTCGCCATCCGACATGATCTTTAGCCAACTGATTTCAGTGCTGCACATACTCTCCGCCTGTGTATGCGATATTTGATGGAGTCGTCTTTTTCTATGACGTCCATTAAGTTAGAATCGAATAGTCTTTAGACCGGGGCAGTGGTGTTTACATGGCCCAGCAATTTGTGGCCTTGCCGATATTGCTGTTTATCCCATATAGTATGCATTTGCATTTTCTTCACCACCCCCCATTAATGCAAACAGGAGCAAAGATTGCATCGTAGAGAGACTCCCATCATTTTTCGAGAGAGGTCGTTACATCCCAATATCCAAGAAATCGATGGTTAGGAAGAGTTGCTTTGCGTCTGATACTCGGCACTGAGGTCATTGTTTTCGCTTCACACTAGTGATATTAGGTACAATAAGTTCTTGACTACTTCAGCGTTATAAGTGCTAATGGTGATGGCAATGGGGGTGGTCGTGGTGCAATGGTAATCATCACCGACTGTTTAGTCGAAGGTCTGCAGTTCAAGTTCGTCCAAGGTCAAGAACAATTCCTATAAGGGAAACTGTGCAACAACACCAGTTGTGTTGATCATAAAGTGCATAACACTCGCAGCATAAAATCACCTCAAAATTCATATTCTGCGTCTGCATTTCCAATATAACACCTTAATGACATGGAAACAAAAGAGTTACTGTGAACTATAATACAACCAATGCAAATTCAGTTGAATCTCTAAAATCTTATCTAGGACAACCACTCCACTGAAGAGTAGTGAACATCTTCGACACAAACCATCTACACCCCGTGCAGGTTGTGTGAGGAACACCATAAGAGCGTACACTCTTGATTCTGCATGAATTATAAAAACAAAAAAATATATAAACAAGCGATGGTGTTGCATCTTGTTTGGATGGCAAAATATAGACCCACTCAAAACCATTTAAGGCGCTCCTGTTTCAATGATCCCAACTGCTTTATTGATTGTTTATAATGATAGTCCAATCGCGTCCATGTCATCTGCGTATGTAAGGCTTATGAGTTTCACACGATCTACACGATCTGAACCCTCTTTAAAGATGGAAGCTCTCGGTTAGTTCGATACCAACCCTAATGAAGCAGTGAAAATTCTCCATTGCCATCCAGTTTCGCCTGATGGGTTTGGCAGGGATATCCAATCATGTCATGGCTTGACTTAGCTCGTCCTTATAGACAATCTGGATTTAAAGTCAACAAAGGTGGTGCGCGTCGACCTGAAATTCGTGACTTTGCTTCCCGATTGGCCGTAGCGTAAATGTATATATCCTGGCATGAAACCACGCCGATAGAAAAGTTTGGCAGAGAACATTTCACCTGCGATGCTGGCGTAGTTATAGTAGAGATTCCCTTTTCCTTCGACCGGCATTTAAACAGCGCCGAGATTTCATTCATCGAGGTGCCGTATCCTACAAATAGAATGCTGGTACATGATACCAACCAACTTATCTCCAGCTGCTGTAAATAGTTTAGTCCATAAGATGGTGGAAGGCGTCAGTAGCTTTATTAGACCTCAGCTTCCACATTCTTATCTTAACTTCGTCTAAGTCGAGTGGACGGACTTCTCTCTCGACATTGTCCAGAGTGAATGCTTTATTCTGCCTGACAGCGTTATACAAGCAACGCTCAAAGCGTTATGCACGTATAGTACTAACTCAAAATCGGTCAAGGAATGCCACGATGCGCTGCAATATCTAGGAAAAAAGAAATAAGGTCAAACTCTGGTGGGTGCTAGGGCACAAGGACATAAAAGGCAACGAAATCGTCGATCGACTAGCTAGAAAAGGTTCCAGCGAAAGGTACTTAGGTGCCGAACCTTTCTGTGGAATCCCCAAGCCGAAGATTAATTTTCTCCGATAATCGAAGAGATTCATATGGCCCCTGAGCACTCTGTCAATTTCAGAAGACTGGCCACCTACCCTTCGGGACATTGTAGTCTGAGATATTACCTTAATAAGATTAACCTCTCAAAGCCGAGTGTCGACGAGGAAACTGCAGAGCACATACTATGTGAGTGTGCTGCCCTCTGCCATCTTAGAGAAATCACGACTCCTGAGGGGGTCCCCTCAACTCCTACGAGGGTCATCCTCAACGTAGAGGAACTCCTCGTCTAATTGGCTTACAGGCACAATACAGCTACACTGGTCTCCCCATGCTATTTGTTGGCATTGGCCCCCTATTAAAACCATATGAGTGGTCTACAAGTTCCCTTATTCAATACTGAAGGTTTTCGCTCTGACTCGGTAGCTTTGACATGTTAGTTTTACTTTTCGATTAGTTTTCATTAGTTTTCAAACGTCATTCCTGATATCCTCCAAGTGGCTGCCGTCAGTGTTGATACACATTTGTATCCGTTTTGTCACATTTTCCATGACTTTCCACCGGTGATAACGTTCGCATTTCTGTCGAATTATCTCCTCAATGACTGCGATTATCTGAGGCTTGTTGGCTTAAGCCTGCAACTTCAAGTAGCCCCAAAGAAAGAAGTCTGGGGTGGTTAAATTGGGCGATCTTGCTCAATGGCCCTCAAAAAAATATGGCCCCATACAGCGGTTTCGAGTGGATGTAATGGCTCTTCGATCATCACACGCGGATTTTCAGTTCCCCAGAAATGAAGATTTTGCTTACTGACGTAACCGCTAAAGTGGAAATGCGCCTAATCCCTCATGATGATTTTCGACACAAAACCGTCCTCTTCGTTGTTATTCAATTATACCATGCTCTTGCGGAGTATAGCACTTCATTACTTGTCTGTTTGTATACTGTAGCTGTTCACAAATATCAAATATGATTGACGTGCGACGCTATTTGCAAAACTTATAGCATCCACCGATTCACGCAGCCTACACACTTCAACCATTCTTCCGCGGGACTGTTGTTAGGTATTACTTCGCGGGACTGATTAGCACTTTATGCTCTTCTTCTCGTGTTTGACATTCCTTGTGCCGAGGTTTGGGTTAGGTTGCTCTCCCATACACACATCCAAACTGGATGAGATAATAATCCACTTCTCCATGGTACCCGTTCATCCATTTTTGTATGTCTGGAAAAAATCGACGGGTCCATCTTCCCTTTGTTGACTGGTTCCATCTATCCTGCCATATTCTCATGCTTCGTTGTCTTTCTTCTAGCTTAATATCTTTGACTGATGCAAGGGGTTCCTGGATTTTAGCATCATATGTCCCTTATAGCTCGATAGTCACGATATCCGCTGGTAATATTCCCGCAATAACACATATAACATCATTTACATCGCATAGTCGGTTGACGGAATTAACTCTTCTTGAGTGAGACTTAATTTTCACTGCCTTCGCCCATATTGGGGCCGCATACATTATTATTGACCTGCGCTACTCTCCAATATTAATCATTATTCTGGATAAGGCAGCACACACCCGACCAGCTTTGTCGCACGTTATTTCAAGATGTTTCTTGTAGCCTAGCGTCAGTCATCACACCTTGCTATCTGATCAGCGGTTCTGATATATTTTGATCACCTACCTTGATGGTGATTGTTTCTCTTTTCTTGCCGCTGCTTACTAGTACTATTTCCGTTTTATGTTCGGCGAGCTCTAACCCGACTGGCTGACATCCATCGTCCCACTTTTCGGATACAATGCAATATCATCAGTAAAGCCTATTATTTTTGTCGTCAGGGATTTATAGCCTCAGAACACTATCGTGCATAATGTTCCACAGAATAGGACCTAGTACCGTTCCTTGTGGTACTCCGTCTGATATTAACCCCTTCATCGGTATCTTAAAACAACTACCGTTTCTCGAAATAGCTTAATGTTATTTGAGGAACCCAAGGACCATCATTTTTCTAAGCGAGTTGAACGTTTGCAAAGTTAAACACATTTTTGCCGTCCAGTGTTATTTCTTTGCGCCTCCTCTCCATCTCCTGCCCTGAATAGCTTCTTCCACAATTGTGTTCACCCTCCGTATAGCATCGATTGTAGAATGGGCTTGCTTAATCCATACTGCTCGTTTGAAAGCCCCTCGGCTTCATTTATTGCCACCTCCACTCGGTTGCCTAGGCTGCATAGGCATATGGGACCCTTGTTGATCTTGGGGAATCTTGAGGTTCACTTATTCATTATATTCAGAATACCGGTCCTACTCGACTCTATAGTGTCCAAAATATCCGAATCGGTATCTCAGCGGCAGGTGGCTAGACAGTTGAATGTGATTTCCAATGAGGCTTGACCTTAGTTGTAAATTGATCTTCTTCGGATGCTAGAGGATGTTCTGAGGAGAAAACTCTGTGAAACATAATTTTGATGTCTTCATGTCTGAGCCACCGAGCTCTGCTATTTTAGTTGGATATAATCACAGTTGATGCTGGCTCCCGCCACATAAGCCTGCACAATTCCGTAACAAATATAATCCTCGCCTTTGGCAGAAGTAAAAATATTGCATAAGGCCTCATTGGGCGACGATTGATACGACATTCTTTCCTATCTCCAGGTGTGCTCATCTCTTTGTGTAATTATACAAACACACATATAATCGCAAGACTGAGCGTAAGTGCTAAAGGTTACGTTCTCTCATCCTACATAGTTGATTTAAGCTTTAACAAAACGACTCGGAAGATTGACATACATGCGTAGTAAGTGTCTATTGATTAACAATAAATTGATTATACGATCATTACCAAGTTGAGACATCCTTTGGCAAATTTGTCAAATTTGCTATTTTCGAAAATACCATATACATTTGGGTTAGGCTAAACAGACATAATTGTGATAGCCTATTGAGAGAAGAGATGCAGTCAAGAATGACTTCGGGGACATGCGTGAGTGCAGATAAACATCAGCAACGACAAAGCACATATATTTGATTGTCATTAGTTTCAGTTGAAGTACACTTCCACAGACTGATGAGCAGAAATCCAGGTTTATGCTTTGTGTATATGATAAAATGTTCCTTGTGCGTAACTGTCAATTGTTTGAGTACTCTGGTGGTTACTTATTGAGCTTGCATTTCAATACAGAGCTAAAAGGGATTTTACGTACATATTATTTAGGGCTAGTCGTTTTGTACAATAGAGATGTTAAATTGATTTTATTGGTGTAGATTGGAAATTACCTGATAGTTAAAAGGAACTGTTACCAACTTCACGTCACTGTGTCTGTCAAGCTGCGAATGACAACTCGCTGGAAATTTGACAGTTGTTAATTCATTTTATTGTTGACATGGTTGTGTAAGGATTTTTCTTATCGCCTATCGACAATGGAATTCAAAAGTAATAGTGTTACTGCCCTTTCTAATACTTGAAAATGAGCAACATTTTTGCTACAATGACGAAAAATATAGCAACATTGTCAAAAATGTTTCGGAGTATGGAGGACAAAGGAGATGTTTTTTTCCGCAATTGGCCATTGCCAAACATCCTGTCCAATAAAGCACCATTTTCAATTGAGCAACATGTCTACAAGCAGCATGACAGAGTTTATTTATCATAAGACCAAGGAATGTCATCGACGAAGCGGACGCCAGCGTCTTTCGGATGAGAGCGCTAAGTGCCTCCTTTACACCGTCGAATAGAAACCTGTCAAACTACGAGATTGACAGGTACTTGAAACAAACGGACGATATATGCAGGCGATGGGCAGTACAATACCACGCCAACGACATAACGATACCACAAACCTGTACCGGAATGCGACAATCGACGCACTGCACAGGCAAAAAGGAGACTCTTGACAAGACTCAAACTCTTGTAGAGGTGGTTTACCGATATACAAAACTCGGAGGTCAGGACCCTGAAATTATTGAGTCACACAAGAAAATTACAGAATATCTGTAAGTTTGCATTGGAACAACAGAATTCGTGCTGTAAAATCCAACAGAGCGAGCATGTTCCCGCAAATAAATAAAATATTACGGAGAAATAATCAGAATGAGATTCAGGATCTGAAGCTTCCGAGAACGTCAGATAATGAACGCTTCCTGCGAGCAGTTAGCATCGATTCAGAAAGCGCCATCCTGGACGATGACTTTTTCGCGATCGAGGATCCCAGCTGTTTTTCAGGAAATATACATGCTGAATGATAGTATTCGCCCGAACCACGACCTGGAGAACAGAGCCCTGTTCCTCATTTCTATCTTCGAAATGATATCGATCATTGGCGATCAGAGTACCTTAGTTTCACCAGGTTCATTGAAGATTTCCTGGCAAACAATGCCATCGCCTGTTAATTTCGTCGGAAGATCTCTAGATGATCTTCGAGTCATTGAAGAAGAAAAAATCCGCGGGAGTCCAATGTTGTGCTTAGGCACCTTCCGCCAGTGGCTGTAGAGAGGTACACCATCCTGTTCAACAATGCACTGAATAAGGCATATCATCCAGTGCACTGAAAGACAGCGGTGGCGCAACCAATCCCCAAGAGGGATAAGGACACCTCTAACTCGTCATATTTCCGGTCGATAAGTCTCCTTCCGAGTATCAGCAAGGTCTTCGAGAAGGTCCATAGAGCCCTGTCTAAATGGGTTGAGGACAATAAAATCCCTCTGGATAATCAATTCGTTTTCAGAGCGGGACATGACACTATTCATGCCGCGTCGAAACTCGTATCGGATATCCAATGGAATAAATGCAAGAACCAATATATATGTATATATATATGATTTTTGACAGGTTAATCATGTGAAAATTGCCAACGTGAAGGTAATCTGCCACATGGCATCGTGATTGCCTATGGATGTCCCGTCTGGTTCAATGTGAGAGTCAGCTTAATGGAAAGGATTCGGGTGTTTGAGAGACAATGTCTCAGGACTTGTTTCGGGTTACCCGAATTTGAGTACAAGAAGTTTTACCCGAACGAGGTCCTATACAATAGAGCCAGGATTGTATGGGTGGAACACTTTCTGATCAAACTGATTCGAAGCCACATTGCAAGAGCAATGAGTTCGGTCAATAACATGATCTACGGGGCTTACTACTCCAATGACTTATACCACGAGAGAGTACGCCTTAAACGCTTTGTTATGCCAGAAGCATTCCTCTATCTGGAACGATGTGGGTCGCAATTCCGTGGGACGGCCATTCCTCTACGGACCCGATGTCACGCTCCGCAAGCCCGAGGGCCTCAGGTTCATTAGAACGGTCTCACGTCGGAATCGAGTAGACTTAGTCCGCCAGCATCATCGTTTTTGATGGCTGGAGAGAGCTCCGTCAACAGACATCTCAATTCGTTCAGCCCCTTCAAGGCAAAGCCTGTCTTGCACTAATGGCAGGCTCACATAGGCTAGAGTAGGCTAAGGTAGGTTAGGATAAGTTAGGACAAAACACTAAAAAGAAAAAAAAGTACAAAAATAAAAAAAAAATAAAAATTGCCAGCGTCTGTGATATTTTATCTCGATGGTCGGTCTCGTACTGGCGTTAAGCGCGACCTTTTATCGTGAAACTGTCTTGGACGCTGCATTGAAGCCGTTGGCACACAAACGTTTCGGCCAGAGACCCTGGACTATCCGTTAGCACTCTCATTAGCAGCTCAAGATTAACACTAAAAAATATCAAATAACGGACAGGCGCAGGTTAGTGCTTTGCCAGAAATGATAGGGCGCACAGGCACACTTGCGTGAATCGTGCGGTAAATTTATTGATCATCTTAAGGAAATTGTTCGTGCTAAAGGCTTCTGAGCAACCTCCAATTACCACTATTTTTGTTCGAAACTGGAAAAAAATGTTGTTGCCACACGTTTCAAAACAGTCGAAGAAATGTCATGGTATCAACATTTTCAGCGTTTCTTTGATTGTAAACTGCGATTGATCATTGTTATGTCAAACAAACAAAAAGTTGCTACTAAAGTTTTTTACTAAAGATCAAATTTTACTAAAGTTCTCCGTCCGTTCTCCCGAAGATGTAGCCAAGTAGCTATTGGAGGTGAGGTTGATGAGGCTGGAAATTAGTTAATTATGAGCATTAGCACATGACTGGAAAAAAAATCCCAAAGAGGCAAAAATAAAATCATACGTAAGGTCCATCTGCTGATTTCAATCGGTGGTCGAGGTGTAATAGTAATCATCACCCACTGTTGAGCGGAAGTTCTGTAGTTCAAGTCTGAACAATTTCCATGCGGAAAAACTTGCAACAACATTAGTTCTGAATGAGAGATGATCAAAAAATGCTGACGAAGGCATAACACTCGCAGTATAAAATCAATTCAAAATGCATACTCTGTGTGTGCATTTCCAATATAACACCTTAATCACATGGAAAATAAGTTACTGTGAACTACAACCAACGCAACGAATTCAGTCGAATCTCTCGAATCCCATCCAGGACAACCACCCCGGAGAGTAGTGAACGAACATCTTCGGCACAAACCGCCAGGTTGTGTGTCAAACACCAAAAGAGCGTAATTCTTGAACCTGAGCAAACCCAATACAAAAAAAAAATTCGCTTGCAAATCGGGAGATTTGTTCAAAAAATAAGGGGCTTTTTGAATTTTGCGAGCAAGTACATTAAATTTTTTTATTATGTTGATACACAAGTCCTCCAACATATGTTGGCATTGTAGCTGTTTTGCTATTGAAAAAAGCAAATTGATCAAAGAATTTTTATTGAATTTCGTGTAAAAATAAAATTGATGTTGACTGTGGCATTTGGTCGGAGCAAAAAAATGTTGATAAATGGCACACGCTCATGATAAATGGTACAGAAGCCCGATAAATGCCCCCTGGACGCACGTTGGACTCCGTAAGCAACGGATAAAAATATTGAAGCACTGAAAATAATTGTTATGGAGAACCGTTGAATCATTGCCAGAGAAGTTGCTAAGGATATTTGCGTATTGGTTGGCTCATGCCACGAATTTTTTTCTGATATTTTATGCATGAAACGGGTGTCAGCGAAATTTATTCTTAAATTTTGACCAAATGAACATCGCTCAGAAGCTCCTAAATAACGTGAATGATGATTCAGATTTGCTAAAACGGGTCATCACTGCGACGAAACATTGATATATGGTTATGAGGCCGAAACCGAAAACCAATTATCCCAGTCGAAGCGACGAGAAGAGCTGACTGAAAAAGCCCTCCAAGTTCGGTCAAATGCGAAAGTCTTGTTTACTGTTTTTTTTTCGATTACGAAGGCAAGGTTCATCATGAGTTATTGCCGGAAGGTCGTACGGTCAAAAAGGAATCTTCCCTTGTAGCTATGCGACGTCTGGATTTGTGGGAAAAAAAATTCAGGCGATTGTATCACGATTATTCACCTGTTTAATCATCGTTGCTTGTGCGTAATATTTAGGCCAAAAACAATATCATAATCATGTCTCCGCCATCGTATTACCAGATTTGGACACCTGCGACTTTTTCCTTACTCTAAAACTAATAACCGTGAAAGGACGGAGATACGCCACGATTAATTAGGTAAAGACCGTATCGCCTGAAGAGCTTAAGGCAATATCAAACGTTCTTCGAGAGTTGAAAAAAGCGCTGAAGCAAATCTGAGGGGGTTATTTGCAAAGGACAAAATAGATGATGAATAAATAAAGATTTATCGAGAAAAGTAAAAAGTCACTTTATTTTTTGAACAAACTTTCTATTATAAACATAAACTCGTATGTCTGTAGGTTTCTTTATTCTGCCCTTCTGGTTTTTTAGGATTACTTTCCGCCTTTCGATTTTCCTTCCGGGTATTTTATGTCATCCAACCGGGGATCAAGACACTTCGTCATTGGAACAAATTAAATCATAATCTGGAGTTCCAATGCCTCCATAACTAACGTTCTTCCGATAAAAAGGGGGTGATATCTTGGGTTAGGTGACAGCTTCGCCGAACTCTTCTATTTTTGATTGTATACTTAGAAATGTATTATCCAGTAAGAGTAGTCACTTAACCTTTTCAACGACGACATTTTTCAAGAGTTTTGGTAAATAAAAACGACAAAGTGATTAAATATGAATGGGAGTGGGAGGAAAAAATTATTTCCCCTTTCTTCTCTCATTCTCTGTTAAAGGAAAACCTTAATAAATTGTTCCACAAAGGCACGTAAATACCTCAACCAAAAAAGCAATCATACGAACCCTCCCAAGAAGAAAATAAGTTAAATAAAATAAATTTAAAACACGTCTTCGTCAAAGTGGGTGAAGGTTACCAGCTATAGCTGTCACTATCGTGGAAAATCCTGCAAACAGGAGAGATATTGTTGACGACTGGGAAAGTGACGTGTACGTCGCCGTTCGAATAAGCCCTATAAAAGGGCAACTTAATTGGTTGGACGAACATTTATTTCTTGTACTTACGCAGCGCGCGCGTTTGGAGTGTGAAAAGGTTCTCCATGGCAGTAAGGAGAGGAAAACAATAAGTAACTGCCTTTTGCTGTTGTAAAAAAGCCATTCCGAGAAGTTAGTGTAAAACTCAGGGTGACGTTACACTGAACAGGAAAGTAAGTTACGTTTTTATGGCGAAACGAGGCTAGCGGTCCCTAATAATTAAAGCTGTCGCAGGAAGTAGTCATAGTAGGATAGCACAGAAGTTAATGCTTCGACTCGGAATTTAATCACAATTGTAGTTTAGTCTAACACTATCTTCACCTAGCCGCTTTCAGTCAGTCAGTCAGTGTCCGAATTTAAGTTTTAATCGACTGGTCAGGTATTGTCAACGCGACAGAATCGAACGGAGCTACCACAACGAATAAGTGTCCCGAACGGGTTATAGTCCGTTCGTGTGACTGTTACGCCGACATAGCTAGTGAGTTATTTATGTGAGGACCTAGATCCGACGAGTATATCTAAGCCCAGAAAGCTAGTTACAAATGGGGCTATTCCTCAATATCTTCCGATACAATATAAATTCTGAGTCTGTCCTCGAAAGCATGATGAATATTTTTGCCGGCATTTAAGCAGCATTTAAAGCGCTAAGCTCACGCAACGTGAACTCAAAATTCATTAAAGTCAAACTTAGCTGGGTTTCTCCTAGAAGGATCAGTGGCAAATGAAATTGCTGGCTTCTTCGCCAAAAAGGTCTTCTCTGATATATACACACTTGCTAAACCCTTATGCGGTATTCCCAAATCTAAAGTTAACTTGTCCCATTAGATTCAAGTTCAAGGACTTTGCCAATCGATGAAAACTATTCAACTCTTAAACAAACTCTCTAAAAATCTTTCAAAATTCAAAAGACTTGTCAGCTTCCTTTCGGGACGCTGCCGTCTGTGATATCACTTTAATAAAATAAACCTCTCCCCAGAGACGGAATGCCAAATCCGTTTTGAGGATGTTGAGACTGCAGAAGACATACAGCATGAGTGTGTTGCCTTCCGCCACGTTAGGAAGCATACCTTCCTCAAGGACGTCGTGTCTCTTAAGGAAGCTACCTTTATTCCCACCGGATTATCCTCGCTTAATTGGGTTACTTGGCACAATAGATGTCTCTGATCGCAGTGCCTTCCTTGCTCAGAAGTAGCGTTTATGGAAAAAAAAGTTAAAAACTCGGAGTGCCTAGGGGATATGGGGTTACTCATTTACATTTTCTTTCATTATTCATAGAACCGCAGTCGCTTATTCATTAGTGTATGGGCTTTTGACGCCTATGAAATGTCCCGCAAAAGCAAGTTATAGAAATCGTATTTTGCGGTGTTTTTTTCTGAGCAGTAAACACGGAAGAATGAATTATACACAAAGTAGGTGATTAACAGAAACTTAAGCACCCGTCCTCTATGGTTTGGAAAGCCATCAAGATGTGAATATATTTCTACACGTATTCTTTGAGTGGAAACGACGGTTTATACAAGTACAGGGTGGGAGAAGCTCAGTTAGGAAGTTTTTGTTAAATTAAATACCCAACTTAGTGATCCAATTCGTGGTCCGGATTTCACATACCTGTTTCAATCACATAAGTCAGACTGAAATATCAACTGAGACTATACATGTTTAGGCTAAGGTATACCATTTTACAGTATCGATAGCTCAGTAGTTGCTGGTGGTGTTAACATTGTAAAAAAAAATACTACAAATATAGGAATTATAAGCCAAAAAGTAATAGGGAATTAACTGGGCAGAATCGAGTCCTGCAAGAACTCCTGTGAAGGATATTTGAATAATATTACATTCCATTTATAATGGCAAGATCCAAAGCATATACTGAAATAGAAATTTGATTAAAATCTAATTCATAAATGTGCCTTATTAAAATTTTTCGTTCAGAACCATAAGTTGGATCACCTTATACGTTTCTAAAGTCAGTGCTAATCTCTTAAAAAAAAAAAAAATTGGTGGCAATCATGAATAGAATATAATAACGTCCATGTGACCACCAGGATTTTTGGCGAAGGCCAAATTTACCGATGATTTTTTGGAGAACGAGTGGGTCAATGACCACAAGTTCTGTTTGAGTTTTAATCTTCTACCTTGTAGGTAGGGAAGCAAAAGCTCCGTCTGTCAAACCAAGCTTGCCGAGTAGCTATGAGCCTGGAACTTGGCTGTGTTATAGAGTACATGATTCTGAGGTCATAGCGACAGGTTTTATAACCCTAGCAACTTTGGTTTCTGAGATCCAGGCAAAAGTTTGCAAAATTCAAGATAGAAGACCTGGAATTGTAGCTTGGCTTCCGGCGTGGAGGCGAGTTAACTTCTCTAATCAAAATAATACGAGCTTCAAATTTCGTACACAATAAAACAATGCCGCTTGCTCGCGGCATATTGTTTAAAGGTCAGATGATCCAGACCCGTTCATTCAATTTTTGAAGAATTTCGTTCGCTGTAAAAAGTACGGGCCAATGATGTCACCCATAATCCACATGACACAGTGGTGCCGTAAAGTATCATAAGTGAGGCCAACGACTTCCGTGATGAATTAAAGTGCCTCTCTGGCTTCGAACCTTTTTTCTTAAGGTTCGCGCAGGTTCAAGAGTTCCGCTCTTATGGTCACAAAACCTTAACGGGGTGCAGATGGTTTGTGTCGAAGATGTTCGTTTACTACTCTCCGGGGGTGGTTGTCTTCGATATGATTCGAGAGATTCGACTGAATTTATCGCGATGACTGTAGTTCACAGTAACTTTTTTTGTTTCCATGTCATTAAGGTGTTATATTGGAAATGCATACACAGAGTATGGATTTTGAAGTGATCGATTACAGCAGTGATGGCTTGGTGTGTAGATACTGTCCGAAGATATTGATATGGAGTTTGATCCGATACTGAACCAGTTTCTTCAAAATGCTTCACCACTGCACGGGTCCGGACTTACTAAGGAGATGATGCTGACTGAAAGTTTGCATCACAAGTGACTCTGTGACTATGATTACCAAGGACTATACTTGACATCTGTCAAAAGGGACAACCATATTGAATACAGCCCACATCTACACCATCTGTCAACTCATCCTTTAATTTGGGGTTAGCAGTCTCCTTTTTTGAACAATACTTACATATTTACATATTTTAGGCCACGGCCGTCCCGCTTGTTACTTGTCCTTGGGGCCGCGTACTCCGTTTTTTGGACCATTTGTTCATGACCCTAGGATACCTAGGACCCTTGATACCATTCCCTTAAAGTGGTTGGATCACCTAGCGCCATGCCTCACATATTGTTCACTCCTTTGAGAGCTGCGGAGATAAATTGCAGGGTTATAGCTGAGTAGCGTTGAAATAAAGGGTTTAGGTATTTGTGCATGCAAAACCCTTTATTCAAAACAAATCCTATTCGCTTCGCCGAATTGCAGAGGCTAATTCAATCATGCTATGCTCTCACACGAAATAGAAATGAAAGTTCTGTTTAGACTCAAAAACCCTTGAGCACCGTGAGAGATTTACCAAAATGTTTTTGCAAAGCTTTTGACCGTCAAATATTAAACTGAAATTCATGCAGTCCTTTTCACAAACAACCAAGCAAATATAGTTATGCAAAAACTAATATCTCTACCATGTAGAGATCAGATCCACTCGAACTATTTGTTTACTTGTGCTCCAGAAATTTACGCGCAACTGAACACACGGTCACCCAAAACCATCACAGGATAACAGGATGAATAAATATCGTATCAAAGTTAATTCCCAAGAGTGTCACTAACAAACAGTGCACCAGCATCATAGCAAAATGTCACGTATCCGACTGATGGTCACTTACATAATGAAATATCAAAGTCAATGTAACAGACATCGCCAGCATCCACTAGCTACTGATTCCCAGTTAAACAGAATCACAAATATCCTTCGAAATCAATTCTCAAAGCGTAGGTAGTAGGTATGCTTGTGAGTATATCTATGTACGTAGTATACCGCCGAATGATTTCCTGACTGCGACTTGAGTAACAGGATAACCAAAGCAAATGTGATTGTGATTGTGAAACATTTTGGCTTCCATTGCCACTTCTAGATTACATGTTTATTTATTCAGGACGTAAACGCAAAATTAAACCACATTTTCAAGCAGAACCCCTCGAGCGAGTAGGGAAGGCCAACAAGGAGTCCCCTGTCATTTGATAAACAAGACAAGATAGAAGGAAAGAAGACAGGAGGCGGATGTGGAACGTATGTATGTATATGTAAATACGCTTGTGGTGTGTGTACATTAACTAAAAATTCATTGCACTCCTTCGACTCGTTCCTTCTTCTTTTCGATCCGAGTCCTCGGTTACGCCCTTAATGTCCTTAAAATACTTACCCATTTGAAGTTTGATAAATTTCATTATGTGAAATATTGTTTTTCCATTCTTCCGCTCCACACATACACGCGCGTGTCACACGTTCCACAATAAATCCAATTTCGAGTCGGAAGTTCGCACTCAGTCGAACGCTACCAAGATGTAGCGGTAATGGAAGAAGGCGGATTTGTATATTTAGATAGCTTCAAGGTTCTGAGAAATATGTGTATATGTATAGCTGCTGCTCGGTGTTTCTCGTCGTGCATATCCTGCAAGTTGCTCTTGACAATTTCTTGAAAGCGACCGAATGTTGTGGGTGTGTTATTGGTGGCTCATACATTATGTTAATCCCGTTTCGTCCTGCTTGTCAAAAAGTCCAACATCGCAATACCATAGAGGATATGCCACGAACAACAAAACACCGAATATCCAGACAAATATGTAGATAGAAGACGAAGGACTACCAGGCGGGAGTAGATAATATTAATTTAAAAAATAAAGAACCAAAAAGGAGAATTCGAAACCCGATCCAATATGACATGACATTCCATTGCCTGCATCACACCCAGTATGGGACCATAAAAGTCTGGATCGGGCATCGGAATAGATTCACATTCGACATGCAAATAATTATAGAAATGCCGCAAGAAATGTCTCCCGGAATAGCATTACAAATATGCATTTTGCACATCTTTTCCTGTCAGCCTCCGGTTGCAAGGATGTGACAAAGACGGAGCAGCAGCTACGACCGTCACTTGAGACTTGTCGTTTGCCGGCAAGCAAGCATGCAAAGAGGCATGCAGTCACTGCAGACATGTTGGAGTTATGTCTCTCCGTTTCAATGCACATAATGCCAAAGTGCCAATTTGAAGTATACTATGTTCAGGAGGGAACAGGGAGATAAACTATGGTTAAGGACTTCGGATACTGACAGAGACAGAGCCATTCAAACGTGGGTGGAAAGCAGAAATAGTACATTTGTCCACTTAATGATTGCCCATTTGCATGCACAAGCCATGCTTGTCGTTTATCATTAGAATTGGAATTCAGACGCGCATCTTTCCGAATTCGATGCAGTGTGAGTGGCGGGGAGTGTCCCTCGATTATTTCTCGTGTCCTTTTGCCTTTCTCTTTCTTATTTTTATTGACCATTCAAATTGATAGCTGGTCGTTGGTTTTTTCGCAATTAATTTGGCGCCTGCAATTGAAATGTAATGGCGCGAATGTGAAAGTCCTTGTTGCCAGTTACAGATTTTTTTTACGTTTGTCTACACACACAGTGGAGTCAACCAATTGGGGCGATTTGAGTGCAACAAGCCTAATGCAAGAACGACAAGGATTGATGGTGTGGTGAAGCAAAGCCCTTGAGCGTCATGTTATTTCTATTTTCCGACTGCTTATACATAAATACTCACACCGAGCAGGATTAGCAATGGTTTACCATATGTAGTATGTAGCATGTATGTATTTACAAACCGTCTATTGATTAATTGAATTGCTCAGAGTATGCGTTTGCGTTTCATGTCTGTGGTGGAAATTAGCCAACAGTAGATACATACCAAGTCCGCTAGCTTGGAGAGTTCAACTAAAACATATTCGA
This sequence comes from Merodon equestris, assembly GCA_958301585.1. Lineage (NCBI taxonomy): Eukaryota > Metazoa > Arthropoda > Insecta > Diptera > Syrphidae > Merodon > Merodon equestris. Next base: position 121,358,956 of record OY284415.1, read on the forward strand.
GGACATGGAAAATTGATGTCCTCGCATGTATATTAAAGCCCTCCGCATTACTCTTGTAAATCCTTGTGTACCACTTGCATTACTGTACGCGCATACACACAGTTAAATATTTATTCGACAGTTTGTTCGCCATGATTTCGTTGCCGTAGGAGGAAAGGACATCCTTTTTATTCACATCCATTCGTTTAGACATTTTTTCTAACACGAAACATCACCATAATGCCCAAATGGGCAACATGGCAAGGACATTTTATGTCTACGATTATAATTAAGGATGGCCTTTAACTGATAAGAGCTTTCGAGGTCCCTACATTCCCATTTCCAAGGGAGTTGATGAAAATTTTATCAAATTGAAAAAGAAAAAAGAAAAAAATTGGGTCACCATTTGGCTTTGTTTTTGTTACTGCCACTGCCACATGGCATGGATATGTAGATTATAATCTCAGGGCGACAGTATGTCTTTCAAGTCTCCATTTCCTATTTTTCTCCTGATTCTATTTCTGTATGCCAATTTGATTGAGGTGAAACATGATTGGAATTTCGACTTTTGTGCGGAGGACGGATCCCTACCATTCGTTTCATGCCTGGTAAATATGGATGGATGTTTGGAAAATTGCGAAGTATTATTGAAAAGTTTTTAATGAGAATCCCTTCAATAGGATCAATTTTGCGTATGGACTCGAAGTTGTTGTGTTAAATTACCGTTGAGGTTGACATTCCCTTCCTCCTGTTAGGTACTAACAACATATGTGAAACTACTTTTCATTCGTGTATTTGAGTTCAGAGAAGCCTCAGGAGGGTGACCGCCTTGACTTTGATATTTTGATTGTATTCCCAAACCAATTTGCTGAGATTTCCTTGTGTTTGTTTTGACCTTTCTTGTTGTTGTACGGATGGGATGAGAGATTTATTTTTGCCTTAAGAACAAATGGAGGGAACGTTTTATTACCATTTATCCTATAATTCTTTAACATCTATCTTCACACGGTCACATGAGTTATATTTTCATGAGGATACCTATGTAGGCTTATCTAAACACACATACATTTGCCCTGGTATCTATTACAATCATCGTTATTCAACTTCTGCTCACATTTAGGCTTCAGAATGGCGACAATTTTCGATGGAAATCGACTCAATTTACATAATAATGTCGAGAGGCTGAGATATACATTTTATTTCTGGCACTGATTTATGGCGTGTATATCCTTTTGATCCACTTCATTTGGTTAATTAACGTCCTCGTGGTGGCGGGATTTAAACAACTTACATGAGACTTATACATAGTATGTAGAGAGTATGTTCAAAAAGTATCGGGAATATCGGCATTTCGCGTTTGAATTTTAACTTAAAGAGATGACATAATCTTAAATTATTGAACTCTGGCGTGGATACAACATTATCAAACGATAATACGAGTGAAAGGGAAAGCAGTGCTTTGTGTTAACAAGTACCACTTCGTTTTTTCCAAGGACTTGCGTTGAGTATCGACTTTCTAAGAATAGAAAACGATTTCAAGTTGCATTTTTCAGGGTTAAACTCACGCTTTATCTGATTCTCTGAGACCGGAGCCAGTTTGATACTTATTTTTCTAGTGATAGTTTAAATTTTCAAGCCAACCAAAAAATATTGTGTGATTTGTCGAACATCACAAAATAGGCCTTTGTTGCGGCGGCGACTTCATTGAGTGACAGCTTTGTATTAAGCCAGAAGGGTGAATGCGACAGCATAGCTTAGCGTAACTCGACCAGTTTTGTTGTGACCATGCGTGGTCATGGTGAAAGAGCACTTTTTTCTTCGCTAATTTTGGCTGAATCGGTCCAATAAATCAGCACAGTACTGCCCTCCTCCAAATAGTAGGGGAATATGATGCCTCGCGAATCTCAAAAAACACTCTTCGACTTCTTTATAGCAGGTTCGTTGGGTCACTGTTTCGACTGTTCTTTCATTTCTGGCATTTAGGATTTTTTAATGTCTTCAATTGAGAAGTCTTCAATGTCGGTCTGTCTGATCTTCAGCCGGCTATCTGTTAACCCCGTCGTCCGTAGTCACCTCAATTGGTCCAGGCCGCTCTTCATCAAAAGGGGTGTTCAGCGAGGGGTCGAAGGTTTCTTTCACTTTAATTTCTTTAAACATGACGATGTTTAACAGCTATTAAATCAAAACTACTCGATAAATCTGTCTGAAACTTTGACAGATATCCTTTTAAGGATTGCGTTCAGTGATTAGTCGTTAAATATGGATACTTATCAAACAGACCTTGTACTCTGATCAGATTGAAAGTTGACTTTGTTCCATTATTGCTTGCCGCCTTCAGAGTAGACTCTTCAGCCAAGGTTTTTTCCAATTTTCGAAATCAGCTCAGGCAGCGATTCGCTTTTTTTTCGGTTGTTGTTCACCTTTGTCAACGATATTTGCTCATCTGGACGGTTGCTTAGGAATCGTCGTTGGGCTATGGGTTGCGTCGGAAGCCCAAAGATATTTTAAAATTGTCTTAATTGATGTATACGATAATGTTGGCATAATATAGGGTTTTCCAATGGGGACTTGACAGCTTTGAATTTAATTTGTGAACGCACCCTTTCACTAATCATCCAACTGTCATTGTCAATTTATTCAGTAAACTCAACATTTTCATCAGGATAAAGCACACGAACGAGCAATGTCTGCAAATTATAAAAATTTTCTACCGAAATTCGGAGTCGGTTACCGCAACTTTAAGAGCCTTAACTCCAATTTTCGGTCGTAATTCTCGCCCTAGTAGACAGGCAATAACAAGCTTAGTGCAAAAATTTGAGTCTACATATTCGTTGTGTGATGTTGCCGTGTCAGTGAGATAACGGGTTGGTCGAAGTGTCGAAAGTATCGCTGCCGTCCAGGCATCCGTAGCAAACGATCCAAATCAGTCAATTCCACGGCGTTCTCAAGAATTGGGCATCGCTCAGAACACATTATGGCGTGTTTTGCGTTAGGATCTTGGTTTACACCCATACAAGATCAAGCTGACTCAAGAATTGAAGCCGATGGACCATTTGAAGCAACGTACCTTCTCCGATTGGGCTCTGGAGAAGATGCGCCAAGATGATGAATTTCATCGCAAAATCATCTTTAGTGACGAAGGTCATTTTTGGCTCGATGGGTTCGTCAGTAAGCAAAATATGCGTTATTGGTCGGGTGAAAATCCACATGTGCTTCATGAATCACCACTTCATCCACAAAAAATAACTGTTTGGTGCGGTTTGCATGCCGGCGGCGTTATTGGGCTATATTTTTTCGTCGACGATAACGATCGTCACGTTACTGTGAATGGCCAGAGTTATCGCGCCATGATTACCGATTATTTTTGGCCCGAATTGGAAGATATGGACTTGGATGACATGTTGTTTCAACAGGATGGTGCCACAAGCCACACAGCACACGTTACAATCGATTTATTGAAGAGTAAATTTGATGAGCGTGTTATCTCAAGAAATGAGCAGGTCGATTGGCCACCTCGTTCGTGCGATTTAACGCCTCTAGACTATTTTCTTTGGGGCTACGTTAAGTCATTGGTTTATGCCAACAAGCCGACGATATTGGAAGAGCTCAGAGCCAATATTGAACGCGAAATAGCGGCCGTTTCGGCCGAAATGTGTGGCCGAGTCATCGAAAATTGGGTCCAACGAATCGACCACTGCAAACGTGCTCGCGGTAGCCATATGAACGAAGTTGAGTTCCATTCATAAATGTTTTGATTGTACTTCAAGCCGATAGTAAAGTTTTTGAAATATCTCGAATGGTTTGCGTTTTATTTTAAAAAAAAAGTTGTCAAGTCCTTTTTGGAAAACACTTTATTAACTAGCCGCTCAATGGTCAAACGATGTTTTTAGTACCAAGTCTTTGCTTTGCTTGACAAATTGTTCATCAGTTGATTTTGGTCACCAAAGACCTTCACCAACATCCTTTACGTTCTTGCAAGAGAAATTTTATTCTGCAATCAAAATAAAATACGTTTTCTACGCTAAATAAAGTACACTTTTAAAAGTTGGTTTTGTCCGCTGCTTGGTTTTTCAGCATTCCATTTTCGACAGCTCACGTATGAGTCATGACATGTGTTGATGTCAGTCTTCCTAAGTAGGTATTGCCATTTTATTTGAAATCCCAACAATACTTAAAAATTATTCAATTTTATGATTAAATTTTTTGGTCTGTGAGAAATGTTTTTCGCTCACTTCGACATACTTCGTTTTTCGCAATTCGAGCCACAGTGAACAAATTTCTCACTAATTCCACTCTTTTGTCGAATTCCGGCTCGTGGAAGATTTTACGGAATGATTTTGGTCACAGACCTTACAAAATGCACCTCGCGCAAGAGTTTTCGGCAAATTAGCCTTAGAAAAGCTGGAGGAAAATCCACTTTTGCCTTCAACGATGAAGTTCATTTCTGGTCGAGTAAACTAAACTATCGTATTTTGTCTGATAAGCAACCTCAGTTGTCGGTTAATTTTCTGGCGGAGTCAATGACCTGTATTTTATCAAAGATGAGAACAACGTTACCGGCAATGTCACCTGATATGGTTCAATGATTCCGAACCTTTATTTTGCTAAAATGCACGAGCTAAGCCCGGTCGACAAATGTTTCCAACAATACGGCGCTAAATACCATACTGCACACGAATGGAACCTATTGAGATGTGAGTTCGGTGAGTTATTTATCTCTCGTTTTGGATCGGTAATTAGTCGGCTATCTTTTGCGATGTCCCTCCTTTAGGCTATTTCTTATGACGAGCGTCAAACAACAAAATAAGTTTTATAAAAAATGGCAAACATTGAGTTATCAACAAAAATATAAATTTTATACACTTTCTGAATTTTGTCGTGTTTTGTTTTGATAATTAAAACCCAAACGCTTAAAATATCACATATGTATGTATTTATTGTTCACAAAACACAAGCGTAACTATGAAATCAATGAAGATAATGGGATAAAATTTGACACAGACTTTAATGAAGGTACTTTCAAGCTATAAAATGTTAGAAAATATTCTTGAATCTTCTTGAGTGGTATAAACGTCTACAAATAAGCTGTAAGGACGTTGAAGATGTCGTAAACGTAAAAAAATTAACGAAATCAAAAATTCTATTTATTGGCGATTCGAAAGCTATTTTTACTCAAGTATGGTATTGTAGAAAACAATGGGACTTGTCACTACCAGGGCTGAGAAGAAAAGCCCTTCCTTGACTTGGGTGATGTCAAAATTTAAATCCCGTGTCTCCAACGTCAAAAGTGCTATGCTACACTCTTGATCGACATCGTTTCAGTTTTTTTTAATTCATAAAAAAAAACGTATTGATGCATGGAATTTAGAATCGGAAAACTATTGTATATTATTTTCCATCGCTGGTCACTAATTTTGTCCTATCATTCGGACAAGATACATATACTATGTCGAAGGAACCTTTCGTCTTAAGATTGAATCTGCGAATTGACCTCCTTATTATAACACTCATAAAAAGCAAGCAATAGAAAGAAGCGAAAATTAACAGAAGCAATGTAAAGTGTGAACGGACACTCTCATACTGCAAAATCACCTTGTTGAGACTGTTTCCCCCAATGCCTGGTGGTCGTGGTGCAATGGTAATCATCACCGACTGTAGTATTGAAGGTCTGTAGTTCAAATCTGTCCATAGCAAAGAACAATTCCTACACGGAAAAACTGGTCAACAACATCAGTTGTAAATGAGAGATGGTCAAAAAAATATTGACGAAAGCATAACACTCGCAGTATAAGATCACTTCAAAATTCATACTCTGTGTGTGCATTTGCAATATAACACCTTAATGACATGGAAAGAAAAATCTACTACGAACTACAATCAACGCGACAAATTCAGTCGAATCTCTCGAATCCTATCTAGGACAACCACTCACGAACATTTTCGACACAAACAATTTGTACCCCAGGTCCAGGTTGTATAACAAACATCATAAGAGCGTAAGTTTTGAACCTGCGCGAACCCTATAAAAAAAAATGTTGTCGGTAGCTCATAGTAAACCACACCTTTCTGACCCCATGATCATGAGGTTGGATCAATAGATATTTGATTTCCCTCTTGATTGTTGGCCAGGCTTCGTCCATGACGAAGAGGGCATTTGATAATTCCCATGTCTCTATGGCTTTTTCCTACTGTTGAAAAACAATTCTCTACCTTTGTTTGGTATGGGTCTTTGTACAGCAGTTTCTCTATCTCCTCATCTACGAATTTTTCCAGCTGTCCAGGTCGCTCCTTATCTTCCAAATCGAAATCACCATTCTTACAACGTGCAAATCAGTTTCGTCAGCACGTTTACTGAGATAGCGCGTGGTCATCATAAACTTCTACCATAATAATTTTTCTGGAACACTTTTTTCATATTAAAGTAATGAAATAGAACTCCCCGATAAAGTTGGACATATTTGATAAAGTGTGAAATGTTGACATTTAGGCTCCAACCAAATGACAGACGTATATTGAAACTCACGCCCAATGACAACTGCACGATGGATAATATTTGGCGTGGGTAACGGATGCCGAATGTAATACCTACGCTATCTCCGATGGAACGTTACGAATCGACGCCTAATATCGTCACCCAACAAGTGGTCTCACTTTCAATTTCAACTGAAAACCCAAATTTGAACAATCACTTTGTAGCGCATTTTGCATAAAAATCTTGATCCAGAGTAATACTCGTGGCAAGGATAGTATAATTCACTGGGAAGAAGCTGCTTTCTATTCGCCGTTCCGGATTTAAAATGCTCATCTAAAGTAGGCCCCTTTCGTCTATGAATCAACCACAACCTACGTGGTTGAGAAAAATATTGATGCCAATCCGAAGCAGATTGTAACGCCAGTTAAGTGTGTACATACTCGTATGTACTCTCGCATTATGTGTAATAAAAGAAATCTATGAGCGGTAGTCCAAAAGTAATGATCTTGAAAATAAAAGACGGTGATTACAGTTAACAAAATTATTAGGTATGCAACTAAGTTCTCGCTGTTTATCAAGAGATGGCTCCAGTGCTGGTCGATTGTGATGTATTCAAAACGAACGAAGCTTAGACATATGGTAAACAAACCGTTTTGACACATTAGTGATTTTGTTTTTTCGTCATATATGTACTTTTGGTTGTGTGAAAATGTCTGATTTTGTGCCAAATAATCGTCATTTGCGGGAAGTGTTGCTTTTCTTTTTTCATTTGAAGAAAACGGCGACTGAAGCGCATCTAAAACTCTAAAAGTTTACGGAGATGCTGCTCTAAGTCAAACAACGTGCCGTGATTGGTTCCGCCGCTTCAAAGACGGTGATTTCGATGTTGACGACCGTTCACGTGAAGAAAGGCCAAAAACATTTGAAAACGCTGAGTTGGAGGCATTTCTCGATGAGGATCCATGCCAAACGCAAAAAGAGCTTGCTTCAGTATTAGGAGTTACCCGCCAAGCTAGTTCCAGGCGATTGCATGCGTTGGGAACTATTTAAAAGCAAGAAACTTGGGTTCCTTATAATTTCAAACCAAGAGACATTGAGCGTCGTTTTTTCGCCTGTGAATAACTGCTCCAGCGGCAAAAAAGGAAGAGTTTTCTTCATCGCAACGTTACAAGTGATGAAAATTGGATTTATTACAAAGCTTTCAGTATGATGGAACACTTCGAACTTCCGGGTAAAATGTATCATGCGGGCTTAAGAGTTTTTGTCTATGATTGAACCCAAAGCAAATGGTAAAGATTAAAAACTGCCTAAGTTCATGGAAAGACATTGTTATGGGTGTCCGCAGGGTTCTGTTTTCAGGCCCATTCTATTTTTAATTTATGTCAACTCCCTTTTTTCTCAACAGTTTGAAGGTAAACTAACTACGTTTGCTAACGACATTGCCCTTTCAGATTTTTATTCGAATCATTTTCATTTTTTGTTTTGGCTGTCAATAACGACGTAGAAATATTGCGGAATTGGTTTAAGCAGTATGGACTTGTAATCAGCCGAAAAACGAAATTTATGTTTTTAACATGATAATTATTAATAATTTTCCTTTATATTATTCACTTAGCTGTCTGCATTTTAGTCTATTTGGTTGCTACCATCATTCTATGGCGTTCAAAGATTCATTAACCCCCTTCTGCCCCCCACAGTCAAACTTACCTAGCAAACCGCTAACCCCGTCGAATATCGTTATGCTCTCTCTCGGTTAAGAGATAAAAAAACATACGAAAACATCCGTCTCTTCCTAGCTAATCTCCGGTTTGCTACGAAGGGAAAACTAACACAAGCGTAAGGGTATCAATCGAACAGGAAGGTCTTCCTGCTGATTTCGCTAGCCTCAAAAACCTCTTCATAAAATACCACGAATTCTTCAATATTTCCCCTCAAAAAGTCTCAAATGATCTCGAAACTTTCCGGCAATATATACACTAAAAGCGGATATCGCATCTCCAGCGTAGCCGAGCTGACCACGATAGGTTTTTTCGTTCCTAATTGTCGCCATCCCCCTGTCACCCATACCCTCTGCAAAAACCACCCTCTTACTATTTATTATCAAAATGTAAGAGGTCTCCGTTCGAAAACCCAAGCTATCCTGCAACAATCACATGCTTTGCCCTTTGATGTCTACGCATTGACTGAAACGAACCTGATCCCCAGCATAAATAACCTCGAACTGTTCCCATCAAAATTTAATGTTTATCGCGATGACGAACTCAGCCGACCCACTGACGGTTGCCCTTGTCGAGGCGTTCTACTAGCCGTCCTTAATACAATTGACTCTTCCCTTATTGCAGTATCATCCTCCCCACTACTCGATTTTGTTTCAATTAAGATTGCTCTACCCCAGAAGACACTATACATCATTTGTTTCTACATATTGCCCTCACAACCTATTGAATCCTATCAACTCGCCATCAACACAATCGACCAAATAACCGATTTAAGAAACCCTCAAGATGAAATCCTTGTTTTCGGTGACTTCAACCTTCCTCATCTTAAATTGACCCAATCAGACGATCAATCGTTTTACACTGCCACCAATCCCACTACTAAAGGGAGCGCCGTGGCGCAGTGGGTAGTGTGTCGGCCGCTGACGCAAGATGAGCGAGTTCGGATCCCGATAACACCAACGCCATCGAATGATTATTTCGCGGCGTCCCTCCTCGGCGGGGTACTGGCAAAACCCCCCGTTGTATACTTGCCATGAAAAAGCTTCTCTCGGCTCTCGCCGTTCGGAATCGGCATTAAGCTTTAGGTTCCGTTCACTTATGTGAAAAAAAAACAAATCGCACACAACATAAGTGAGTAAGAAGTAGCTTGGCTCTGGCTCCACATGAGCTCCAACGCCATCTAAGGTGTCTGTCTGGCAGTACAATGGACCAGTATTTGTGTCTGAGTGCTCCAACAGATAGCAGAAGCCTCCAAAAAAAAAAAAAAAAAAAGAAAAAAATCCCACTACTGCCAAAGAATGTCTTTTCGTGGATCGCCTAACAGATTCAAACCTTAGCTAAGTTAGTGGCGTCCTAAATTACATGGGTAAACAACTCGTCCTCATATTCACAACCGATCCTCTCAACTCTTCTGTTTCACTTTCTCCCCTTCCCTTTCAACCATCGATAACTTCCATCCTCCCCTCCTCCTTTCCTTCTTTCACGATTCTCCATCACAGAATAAACCCCCTACAGTTCTGGCCTCTTACGATTTCCACAAAGTAAAATTTCACCTAATCAATGAATACCTTAAAAATGCCCCTCTCAATCTAACCGTAAATAATGCAATATCCATACTCTACAGGGAAATATTTTACTCTATCTCTCTTTACGTTCCCATTTCACAACGCAAAACTTCGTCCACCTCCCCACCCTGGTACAATCGCAGGCTCCGTTCTCTAAGAAACAAAAGAAATAAGCAATGGACAATCTTCCTTCGTACTCAATCATCTAATGACTTTTCTGACTACCTGGGCAGCTATCTTCACTTTACCGCCCTTCACAACTTCCTCTATCAACGCTATTTAACTGAAACGCAAGCTAATCTTATAAACGATCTAAAGTCCTTCTTTAAGTTTGTTAACTATAAAAGAAAATCTGATGGCTATCCTACCTCCCTCTCCTTCCACGATCAAACCTCGAATGACCCCAATATTATCGCCACCTTTTTTAAACAGTCTTTCGCCGACAACTCGTTTGCTCCAGACTTCTCATACTTTGATTATCTACCGAATTTTTCCCTTGGACCATTTCTTCCACACACAGTCGATTCTCATATCATCGAAAACAAATTAAATCTACTTAATTATGAATTCACTCCTGGACCCGACGGTCTCCCTGTCATATTTCTAAAAAAATGCTCCTCGACCATCTCTCGCCCTCTCTCGAAAATCTTCACTCTATCCCTATCCCAAGGTGAATTCCACCGCTTATGGAAAACCTAATTTATCACCCCTATACACAAAAAAGGTCCTTAGAACGTAGTTAACAACTATCGTCCCATTGCTAAACTGTCACATATACCTAAACTCTTCGAGAGTATTTTGTACGAAACCCTAAGTGTTCGCTGCACGTCTTTAATCTCCCCTAGACAACACGGTTTCCTCAAATGCAGATCCACTACCACTAACCTTGTTGAATTTGTGTCTTTTACCCTATCAGCCTTAGAGAACGGCAAAGAAGTCGACGTTATCTCAACCGATTTCAGTAAAGCTTTCGATAAAATCTCCCACAGACTGATACTCTTCAAATTGTCCTCCCTTGGCTTCGACCCCATTTCTTTGAAGTGGGTATCTTCTTACCTGGAAAATCGCTATTACAGTGTTCGTTTTAGATCTGCTACTCTTACACCTTTTTAGCTTCCTCCGGGGTCCCCCAAGGCAGTCACTTTGGTCCACTTCTTTTCGTTCTTTCCATAAACGATCTTGAAAAGGTGATCAAACACTCCCACATCTCATTATACGCCGATGACACCAAGTTCTTCAAGACCATTTCCTCCAGTCATGGCTCTTCCCTTATTCAATCTGATCTCAATAGTTTTTCCATCTGGTGTTCCAAAAATTGCTTAGAGCTTAATATTTCCAAATGCCAATCAATTACCTTTTCACGTAAACGAATCAAACCTCCTCCTCGTCTCTACTTCCTTAATAATCAACCCATTTCCACGGTTCAAGTCATTCGCGATCTTGGCATATTATGTGACCAAGAGCTAAATTTTCGCGCACACATCGATGAGATAATCCTTAAAGCTAATTCTGCACTCGGTTTCGTGAAGCGATGGTCTAAAGAATTCTCGGACCCTTATGTTACCCGATCTCTTTACATAACCTTTGTCCGGCCCCTTCTTGAATACGCCTCTCAAGTGTGGTCTCCATACCAACAAACCCACATTTCTAGAATCGAGAGCATCCAATGCCGATTCCTACGTTTTGCTCTTCGAGGTCTCCCTTGGAGCAATCCTTTGATTTTACCACCCTACCAAGACCGCCTTAAACTAATCAAGATGAACACGTTAGAAGAAAGAAGAACTGTATCTGACATTCTTTTCATCCATCGGCTCCTTTCAGGTACCTTACTTCGATTTCAACCTCAGCACTCGATGCCTAAAAATTCGCCTTTTTAACCACCCTCCCCTTTCTCCCGTTCTCCCTAGATAGTAAGTGAGATTAGGTTAAGAAGCTAGCTTGAATTAAGCCCACTAAATGGGGGCGTTCGCCCCCACGAAAATTAAATTGCAATGATGCATGCCTCATTGCAATGATACATTGAGCGTATCAATAGCTTTAAAAACTCAGTTGGAAACAGCATACTCTCATTCAGCCTTTGCTGATTAAACAAAAGCATGCGGTTCGAGTTATGGCAAAATAAATCATTGTACTCCAAGCTTTGATTTGTTTAGAGCTCTTAAAATTCTACCTTTGAGACACTTATACTATTATAAAGTGTTAATTTTTTTTTTGAAAATTGTTAATTTTTTGCGGTTATACTAGATGAAAATCACAACTTGCGAATAAATATCAGATATTTTGTAATGCTGTTGTCCATCAATAAGTCACACTTTTTTAATTTTAAATATAATTTTTTTTAGAAAAAATGGTGGTTAAGCCAGAATTGACGGCTAGGAAGGTTTTGCTGTGTGTTGGAGGAGATTGTTAGGGAATCATCTACTGTGAGCCGCTTCCCTATGGCAAAACTTGATTCGTTCCTATACTGTCAATAATTATACCGTGTGAAGGAAGCAATCGCCCAGAATCGTTCAACTTTGCCCGAGAGGAGAGGAATTGTGTTTCATCACAAGTTCCGGAAGCTTGGTTTTGAATTTCTTATTCATCCACCTTATATATAGTCCAGAAAACTTGTACCAAGTGGTTATTACCTGCTCCTGTCCATGACGAACTGTTTTACTGGTGAAAAATTCGCCCAAGGGAGGCTGTTTTGCGGTATAATGCATAATGAAATTACTTTTAAAATAGCAACAAATTTTCGAACAAAACGGCGCATATTTTACCTACATTGGATCATTCTAAATAAAGCTTTCAATTTCATGCAAAAATAATGGATTTCTTCTTGCTACACTTAACATGTACATATATATGGATGTTCATGCTGATAGGGTGGAAGTTGTGGGTGGTCTACAAGGCCATAGTTTCGCTGAGTGGTTTGTCGAAATCAACGAACAAGGTTATGATTTTTGCACAAATTTATTTCAAGTGATGGGGGGCTTATTTCCAATCTCTGAAAACCCAAAAATAACCTTTCCGTTCGGAACGAGTCTGGTGCGGATTTGTACTTGGGGTGTAAAGACAAAAATTCAGCGCTGTTATTCACGAGAAAAAATCATCAAAAGATCGACTAATTCTAGGAAAAGCCAGAAATGTGATTTGTGATTTCGATTCAAATATTGTGTTTTTCTACTGGTTTAAAATTACCCCCATTTTTGGATGACCTTATACCTAAAAAAGGACTCTCAGTAATTAACATGAGCTTAATAAAAAAAAATCTTTGAAAATGCCTTAAGCCCTTAACATTAAAATAATTCTGGACAATTCCAGTGAAAATGAATATTAATTAAAAGTTATTCAGGATAACCTCTCTTCCTGTTTCGATTTGCCAGTGCCATTACACATCTTCCGTTGCAGTCGAGACTATTTTTGCTGCTTCTATTGTTTTTTTATTTTTTTATAAGCGAATAAAGGTCATTTATAGAAATTATTAAATGGTAAAAACCACTTAATCATGTTGATCATTGACCGCAGGGCTATTAAAGTCATTATCTCATGTAAGCTCTGCTATGCATGAGCTGAACACAAATGAATGTATGTGATAATGCATTATATAAAAAAAAATATGGAAACGGAATACTAAATGAGAGCCTGACTGTATTTTTATTCATTGTTTTCAATGTGAGAAATAATTTATAATAGTTTAAGTCTAGTGCTGTAGGAATTTTTAAGGTCAACTCTCTTTAAACGACCTTTTCTGTAAGTTTTTGTGCGTGGTGTTACAAATACTACTACGTACTGAGCCCTGGCCCTTGAAAAAAGGAGAATTAGCAAATAATTATAAGCTTATACCTACGCTCTTTGGAGCCTAAACTTAAATAACAAATTTTATTAAACTCAATTGAAACGCATAATATGGATACCTTGCCTCATTGTTATATTTACTACGTTCACCTTACTCCCTTTTTATTGATAACCCCCACCTGAGCACCGCCTAATTCAAGGCGGAGTAAAATCCATTTACCACCCAGCCAAGTGTTTAGCGCGATAAGCTACGGCAATGCCGCAATAGCTCCATATTCAAAATCGCAGTACCAACCGTACCCAAGTTAATTAAATCTTATCCAAATACTCTCCACTCCTCGAGCAGATAAGCCTAATTGAATGCCTACTCACGGCTGCCCATAATGAAACGCAAACATCCACTTATCGTCAGATAAAATAAGTGCAAACACTAAAAACTCGCTCATCCCAAGCGCCACACCGCGCGATCCCATAAAAATTAGAACGTAACCGTAAATTCCTCTGAAAACACTCGGACTACAGTAAGTCCTTCAAACTCGTTCAATAGTCAACAGGTTTATCAAGAACTGAAATAAAAAAAAAAGGAACACGAAAAACTGAAATGATGTGAAAGAAGGCATAAAGCAAAAACCTATTTTCCCCTCATTTAAGAAGCAACAAAATAACCGCTTCAGATTTGTAGATTCTTTAAAAGATACTTTGCTTTATACTTGGGTTGGTTCTTTCGTGATCCCATTGGTTTTCTTCAATTTCCTTCTCTACTTTGCTAGGGGTTTTGCGATTTTTTTTTCTTTGTGGTAAAAGGTATAAACCAGATATCCCCATTAAAGTAGGGTTCTCATCGTTGTTAGTCGTTGGAAACTCATTCCAGTTGCTCTTTTTATTTCACCATTCATTTTCGTTTCTGGTTTTCCTGAAACTAATACCGATTCCCTCAAACCGCCGACTATGGGAAGCCGAACCACAAGAAGTAAGTGAAGAGGAGAAATATCGTACTTTTACCCTAAATTAAATTCTAAATTTCCAGTTTTAATGGGTCAAGATTTTGGTTAGATTAGCTCGGGCTTTACTCTGACGCATTCGACCGATCGAGTAGACACGGGTCTAACAACAAAGCCACTTCGCACTTTAGACACACCGGACTGGTCAAGGAAGCCAACGAGAAGGGAGCGAGGTGAAGCAAAGTGAATAGAGAGGGAGAATCCCTTTTAGGTCAGACCACATCCACACATCACGACTTGAATTCAATTATCTTCCCAACTGGCCACGATCCGATACAGTTTACATTTCAATTATGATGCATACATGTACGCACAAAACGTTTTCAATAAGAGAAGAACAAGAAACAAATCCTAAAAGGCCTGCCATCGGTAGTCAGGGTGATTACGAATGGTCGGCATCGATGTAGTGGGTCGGTGAAATTCGTTATCTAAATTCAGGTTAAATGCGAAAATGTTTATCTGATTAGACAGGGCCAGTCCCTACGGTGAATGATTAAACAGGCTGCGACCTTCTTTCTATCATCCCACTAAGGCCAGGCAGGTTTGACATACGGCGGTTGGGTACCCCAGGACGAATAGTGTACGTGGTGTTGCTCTCGTATGCACAAGTTTAAACTTTCCGCAGAACGTACCTAAATTGAAACAGATCCTTTCGGATTGGATTGAGGTTCTCCCTTTTTCTACTCGGATCCCTTTTCTTTTTTTTCGTGTTTCTTTGAGGTTGTGATACGTAGGTTTGTATCGTTATCAATATGGCACACACGTCCCTGTGTACTGAGTGTTTACCGCATTTGCTTAAGATTTGTAGTCGATACCCAAAGCAACACTAAACAGGGGTAACAAGAGGAACACAACGGCAACGGTTGGAAGAGACCCAGTTCATGGGTATATTGAAATCCAAGATTCCATGTATACCCTAAGCTTCGTTCAATTGATATTCCAGTAGGGTGCAGCAATATACCACACAACAGCAATCGCCCCACATTTTATATTGAATTTTTAATGCAAGGATTTCGTATTCGTTATTTTGATTAAACTTTCATATTATACATTATCCTCATACCAGCAGGAGTAGCAGTCAAAGATGTGGCCTGTCCTTCCCATCGAATATGGTCTGCTATAGCCCGGATTCCTTGAATTGTCATTCTGCTGCTTTGTGTAAGATATCCAGTGAACCTTCGACGGCTATTCTTGCTCCTACTATTTGTAAAAGTGTCGAAGATGAGGAAAGCAATAAAAACTCTGAATTCAAATCAATCGGGTTATTTATGCAAGGACCGACCTAGGACATAAAAAATTCGACCTTCGTTGCCTTTGTCGTTCAGCCTTCCGCATGGCTCCTTACTGCCATGCCGTTTGTCTAATGAAGATCAAATTAATTTTCTTCACATTTTACGATTTTATTTTATCAATTTTGTATCTATTCACCAAACAAAAAAAAAAGAAATTCACATCAATTTTCTCACTCACTGTTGTTTTAATTTTCAGCTTTTCCGGTTATCCCGATTGGATGCTAGTTCCGCTTCCACTTCCACTACCACTTCCATTTTTTCTACATCTACTCCTACCATAACTGCTAGCATCATCGTCATCCTCATCATCAGTATCGACATCGTTACCACCGTAGTCAGCCATCTTCACGCCTTACTGACTCTACACAGCCAACAGGCCTGCCTGAATGCCAAATTCAATTATGGACATCGAATTTCGAATGGAAATTATAAATTATTTATCCCGAAATTGGGAAATTTAAATCGAAATCATCGAATCGAATCGAATAGAATAGGAACGGATCCACGCGAAGAGGGCAACATTGTAACCGTAATATCGTACAAAGTGTCAAGCCAATAATGCGACAGTAAGTAATAACCAACGGCCAGAAACAAGACAAAGATTAAAAGAAACGCCTAAGAGCGAAAGCGAACGTCTTCCAACGAGGGGGTTTGTGCTTTTTACTTGTCGATGCGGTATCAAATCAGTAGTAAAATCGCGTTAAAATTCAATTTGGACAGGTTATGAATAAGAAGACGCCGCCAATACAATTGACGACGACATTTGTTGGTAGCGTGAAGAATACGACAAGTCCTTCAATGTGTTTTCCGTCTGTGAAAAACGAAAAGCAACGCGATCATCATCCAGGATTATGTGGGTGCCAACGGGCGCCCAAGTCCCACTGTATATCAGCAACCGGTAAGTCAATTTAATATCTGAGTAAAATTTTATATATCGCTCCTCCTATATCGCATTGGTTCAGATTCTTTTTTTATAATTCGTGTAGGTTCAAGAGTGTAGGATTTGATGATGTTTGTCACACAACCTGGACGGGGTGTAGGTGGTTTGTGTCGAAGATGTTCGTTAACTACACTTCGGGGGTGGTTGTCCTAGATATGATTTGAGAGATTCGACTGAATTTGCGTTGGTTGTAGTTCACAGTAACTCTTTTGTTTCCATGTCATTAAGGTGTTACATTGGAAATGCACACACAGAGTATGAATTTTGAAGTGATCTTATGCTGAGAGTCTTATGCCTTCGTCAGCACTTTTTGATCACCTCTTATTTACAACTGATGTTGTTGCACAGTCTTCCGTATAGGAACTGTTCTTGACTTGAATTACAAACCTTCGGCTCAACAGTCGGTGATGATTACCATTGCACCTCGACCATCCAGATACAGATGTATCTTTATCGTTTTATTCCTTTTATCCTAAATTCCTGGAAATGTTCTACAAATCAGTTTCTAGTTCCTTGCTTGCTACTTTTCTGTGGAGTCTAGGTATGGTCAATATATGGTCATACCAACGGGTTTCCATTTTTTTTTTATAATTGGCGTGTGTACAAGGGGTTGTGACTACCCGTAAGTATCAAGAAGTCAAGACACAGAACGGGCTAGTTCTACGGCCCAAGAGCAGGGACGTTAGTTCTGGAACGAAAAGCTAAAACTGCTGTCATCAGCGAAGAGTGTATTTGATTAGAAGTAACAAATAAGAGACCATTTATAAAAATCAAGAAGAATATCGGTGACAGAACAGAACCCTGGGGAACACCAGCGTTTATTTGGTGAATATCAGACTTGAAACCGTCCAAACAACTTGAATTGAACGGCCCGAAAAGTAATTTCATATCCATAGAAGAGACTCATCGATATCATAAGCACGCATTTTCGACAAAAACTAAACTTTGTCAAATGCTTTTGAAATATCGAGCGCCACAATCTTGCTTTCACCGAAATGGTGCAAAGAATGATTCCACTTTTCGGTATGCCATCAAATCACCAGTGGACCTGTTGGTCATGAAGAAGTTTCCGCGATTCAAGATATTTCATAAGCTGACGATTTGCCATCGTTTCCATGACCTAAGAAAGAAGGGACTTTAGTGCTATTGGTCGGTATGAGGTGACGAAGATTCGCCCTTTTTAGGGACAAGCTAGACAAATGCTGTTTACCATGTTCTCGGACAGAGACCAGAAGAGTAGGAAAGAAGAAAACGCCAGCGTAGAAGAACACCTCTTCAGAAGTATTGGGGACTACCATCAGAGCTAGGGATTCGTGCACGTTGAGATCCTTAAGTACTCTTGCAACTGTACGAAAGTTGATTTGTTTCATGGAAGATTCTACATTCTCAAGTACAGGCGGTGACAAAGTGCAATCTGGGAGCGTTGAGCTGGCTGTAGAATGTGCGGCTAGCAGATTGGTATATCTAAAGAGCTGGTAGCTAGGATGTCATTGTAAATGAGCGTAGGGATTGAGGACAAGGCAGACTTCTTTTTCACAAATGACCAAAAGTTTTTGCTGGCTTTGGGGCAATTTAGCACTTTTTGCCTCAACTTCTGGTCATGGGAGAATTTGACACGTCGAATCAATGCATTTCAGTCATTTCTGGCTCGTTCAAACTTATTCCGGCTTTCCTAAGAGGGGTTGGTTTTGTAAATCCGGAAATTCTGTTTTTTTTAATTTGATAGCCTCTTTACAGCTCGAGTCATACCACGCATTTGCTTTGGCTACCCCTCCTCTATGTAATAAAGGTTCTCACACCCAGCAGAAGTATGTTCGTGATCGCATCAGGAGCGGCATCCATGTCACTATCGAGGAAGCATAGTAACCAATTAAAATTCCTAAAGAAATTTTTGATTCCGTTCCAATTGGCTCTCTCCAGGAGCCATTCTATTCTTTTAAGAATTCGTTCTCCACCTAAGTGTTTTGAATACGAAAAATTAGCTGAAGCGACACAGTGGTCTGACGTGTTGGCGGAATGGTCTGCAATGTCAGGTATTCGTGTTGGCTCATTTACTAGCTAGGTTAAATTATTTACCTTAGCAAAGATCCCTACATACCTTCCTTCGGACGTTGTCTGACCCCAATGTCGATGCCAATTAGAATTGTATACATTGAAATAGCCTGCAATAGCGATTTCAGTGCGAGGAAATAGGGATACAATTCTTGTAATGCAGTCGGACAGCGCATTGAACTCGATAAAAGTCGAGCTACTGTCCAGGTTTGGACTTCTGTAAATGAAAAAAATTCGGATTCACCCTATTGTGGTTGAAGTTGGTAAGCTCCATCACTACGGACGTAAATGGTAAGACCGCGGTGTAGAAAGAATAATGGCATCAAGTTATAATTACAAAAATATACATATATTGTAATAAAAGTCCTTGCTAGAAAATAAGCTTTGAGTAAGAGTTTTCCTTTTTCGCAATCGCTAGGCCAACTAGCCTATTTACTAATTTTTTCATCACATACTCGTACTTCAACCTAGCAACATTTTTTTTTTAGTTTTGACCTCATTTCCTTCAATCGAAAGGTATCTTCTACTCGCAGAACCTTGAAAACCTTCATGTTGTTCGCAATCTTATCGATTAAGAATTGTGATGGTGTTTTCAAGTTTTGCAACTTAGCTGTATAGCTAGAAGCTGTGTTGTCCTAAGGCAGGATACCGTATATAAGCCTATATCCCATTTAAGCATAGTACTCTTGCTATAGCACTTGACTCGCGCCCAAGGAAATTTTTATATACAGGGTGTCCCACGAGCAGTGTGCCAAAAAGCTAGAGCGTGTAGGTCTAGTCAAGACAAGAAAAAAATCGTATGGGAGGGGGGGGGTCTATTTCCCCCCGTTTAGCCGGGAGGGGCAACTTTCTAAAAAATGGACTTAATTTGGAAAAAAAATTATTAAAAATCAACAGTTACATCCACAATGCCACGATATATCTTTTTGTAAAGCCAGAAACCTCTTCTTTCATATTTATTTTAAATGAAGCTGTTTTAAGGAGTAGTTTTTGAGAAATTAATTTTCAAACTTAAAATTTTGAAAAAAAATTGAAAAAAAAAAATTTCAAACTATTTTTTTTCAAAATTGTATGTAATTAAGTAGTATTTTTTTTTCAAAAATTCAATGCTCTCATTAGTTTTTAGTTAAAGGCAGAAAACCGGATGCAAAAATGTCTTGTAGTTTTTGAGAAATTAAAAAAAAACCCGAACCATTTTTTTCTAAGAAAAACCTTTTTTTTGGTTTTAACGCGGCTGGGCTTGTAGGCAAATTAATGTATGAAACATTGACATCTTTTTTATTATTTTTAAAAAATTTGGAGTTTTATTATAATCAATTTTTAATATGATCCCCATTTTTTAGAAGGCAAAGATTATATCTCCTTCTAATGGCTCAAGCAATTTGACTTTAGCGACTTCAATCCGTTCTTTCAGTCGTTCCAAAGATACTATTTCCACTTCGTAAACATAATTCTTCATGAATCCCCACACATAAAATTCTAGAGGAGTTAAATCTGGTGATCTAGGTGGCCATTCCGTGGGGCCCTTTCTTTCGATCCAACTAAAATGATCATCAAGCCAGTTTCTAACCCGTAAGCTGTAGTGTGCTGGTGCTCCATCTTGCTGGTAGATTAAATTATCTGCTATGACCAAAGGAACGTTGTCCATCAAATCGGGCAAAAGGTCTCGTAGGAACTACAGGTATGATTCTCCATTAATAACGGCATTCAAAAACCGGGGCCCGATTTCAGTTTGTCCAACAATACCAAGCCAAACATTACAGCTAAAGCGGTGTTGTGATTTATTTTGTTTTTTGTTGTGTGGATTGGTGATACTCCAATGATGCAAATTGTGGAAGTTAGTAACCCCATCTCTGGTAAACTGTGCTTCATCCGTCCAGAATATCCTTGCAAAATAGTTTCGTTCAATTTCATCTCGAAGCAGTAATGATCGACAAAATTCTGCTCTCAAAAACTTGTCGTTTGAGGTGAGTTCCTGAACTGGCCTAAAATGGTACGGGTGTAAGTTTTCGCTATGAAGCACTCTCCGTACTCTAGATTTGGGCACTCCAACCATAATAGCTATCCTTCTTGTACTAAGGGAGGGATTACGTCAGACCAAATCCAAAAATTGCGGTTTTATTGTCTTATGGTCCTAGCCGGTTGAACCCATCGGCGGCGGGCGGACCCAGACGAAATTGGCAGGTCAGTTTTCAGGCGTTATCAATGAAAAAAAAGGATTAATCCAGGGTTATTCCAATACTGTGTCAGTTTATTGAATCCTCATAAAACTCCGAACTTTTTAAAAATAATAAAAAAGATGTCAATGTTTCATACATTAATTTGCCTACAAGTCCAGCCGCGTTAAAACCAAAAAAAAGGTTTTTCTTAGAAAAAAATGGTTCGGGTTTTTTTTTAATTTCTCAAAAACTACAAGACATTTTTGCATCCGGTTTTCTGTTTTTATCTAAAAACTAATAAGAGAATTGAATTTTTGACAAAAAATTAGTACTTAATTACATACAATTTTGAAAAAAAATAGTTCGAAATTTTTTTTTTTAATTTTTTTTTCAAAATTTTGAGTTTGAAAATTAATTTCTCAAAAACTATTCCTTAAAACAGCTTCGTTCAGAAACAGGATGAAAGAAGAGGTTTCTGGCTTTACAAAAAAGTATATCACGGCATTGTGGATGGAACTGTTGATGATTATTATTTTTTTTTTCCAAATTAAGTCAATTTTTTAGAAAATTGACCCTCCCGCCTAAACGGGGGGGAATAGACCCCCCCCTCCCATACGATTTTTTTCTTGTCTTGACCAGACACGCTCTAGCTTTTTGGCACACTGCTCGTGGGACACCCTGTATATGGTATATCTAAAGAGCTGGTAGCTAGGATGTCATTGTAAATGAGCGTAGATATTGAGGATAAGGCAGACTTCTTTTTCACAAATGTCGAATCAATGCATTTCAGTAATTTCTGGCTCGTTCAAACTTATTCCGGCTTTCCTAATAGGGGTTGGTTTTGTAAATCCGGCAATTCTGCTTTTTTAATCTGATAGCCTCTTTACAGCTCGAGTCATACCACGCATTTGCTTTGGCTACCCCTCATACTCAGCAGAAGTATGTTCGTGATCGCATCAGGAGCGGCATCCATGTCACTATCGAAGAAAGTTAGTGACTAGTTAAAATTCCTAAAGAAATCGTTAAGGCCGCTCCAATTGGCTTTCTCGTATAGCCATACTGTTCTTTTAGGAATTTGTTCTCTAACTGTGTGGGGTGAAGACGAGAAATTAGCTGATACGACACAGTGGTCAGACGAGCCTAGAGGCGACAATATGGCAATGGAATACTTATCAGGATGAGAGGTGAGGAACAGGTCCAGTGTGTTGGCGAAATGATCTGCAATGTCCGGTATTCGTGTTGGCTCATTTACTAGCTAGGTTAAATTATTTACCTTAGCAAAGATCTTTACATACGTTCCTTCGGGACGACCCCAATGTCGAAGCCAATTAGAATTGTATACATTGAAATCCCCCACAATTTCAGTGCGAGGAAATAGGGATACAATTCTTGTAATGCAGTCGGACAGCGCATTGAACTCGGTAAAAGTCGAGCTACTGTCCAGGTTTGGACTTCTGTAAATGAAAATCAATCGAAAGGTATCTTCTACTCGCAGAACCTTGAAAACCTTCATGTTGTTCGCAATCTTATCGATTAAGAATTGTGATGGTGTTTTCAAGTTTTGCAACTTAGCTGTATAGCTAGAAGCTGTGTTGTCCTAAGGCAGGATACCGTATATAAGCCTATATCCCATTTAAGCATAGTACTCTTGCTATAGCACTTGACTCGCGCCCAAGGAAATTTTTATATATAAGACTGCGAATGAAGTCTTTTTAAGGCCTTCCCTCATTTTCCTATTTGTTTTTTTTTTTTCAGTCCAAGTATAACGCTTATCTTTTTAAATTATCTTAAATTATTTCGCTATTCGTTTTGGAAGTGTTAACAACTAGTTCCATATCATGAAACAACCCTTCGCCAAGCCTTCCATGTTTCGTCGTTCTGTTCTAACTTCATCCTCATATTGCTGTCCCATCCACGCCACAGCTTTCCTGTTGGTCTATTTTCTTCGACTTTTCCACTTATTATTCTTTTGACTGTTTGTCCACTGGTCATCCGTTCTACGTGTCTTGCATTGAATTGAATTGAATTGTGTAGTTTGCGCCATTTCACATATGTCCTCTTTAAATTCCTATTGTTAAAGACGTTAAATCTATTATGCTTCAGAGACCAAGTTCCACATCCATTTTATAACATAAATTTGGATTTTGCATTATGGGAGAAAGAGTCATGTTCGAGTTTCGGGTGAATCAGTACGACCGTGTACGTGGTTTGTTAAAAAAATAAGGTGACCTTTAGAATTTCGCGTGCTAGGTACATTCGAATCTCGATGTTTTTTTTATTATGTTGGCATACATATCCCCCAAAGTATATTGACGTGTTTGGGTGTGTCTGACGTATCAAAGAATCTTTATTAAATAATTAAGTGCTCCAACACACTTGAAATGTGGACTATGTCATTTGCCGAGTTTATTCTGACAGCAAAAAAAACAAGTTTATATAGTATAAGCTCTTCAAAGAAGGCTGAGAAAATGTTAATGACGATATCTGCCCTGGACGCCCCAAAAGGTAAACAACGGATGGAAAGGTTGAAGCAGTGTTGAAAATTGTAAATTATTCTGCAGTCATCGAATACTATCAGAGCATTTGCTGAGGATGTTAGCATATCGGTTGACTCGTGCCATGAGTTTTTTTCAGATATTTTGGGCATGACACATGTGCCAGCGAAGTTTATTCCGAAATCGCTAAATTTCGACAAACAGACATGACATGAATGACGATCTAGATTTGAAGAAAAGCTCATCACTGGTGATGAAACATGGGTATATACTCGTACATAGGCCAAAGCCCAATCATCCCAATGGAAGCCACCAGAAGAGACAAGACAAAAAAAGAAAAACACGCCAAGTTCGGTCAAATGTGAACATTTTACAATATATGTATGTACGTCTAGGCTTCAATCACCGCATTCACCGAATTCTTTTCAAAATTGAAAAGGAGGAGACGGATGGAAAGGACGGAGACTTTCCACGATTGGGGAGGTAAAGACCGTATCGCTTAGAAAGCTCAAGGCTGTACCGAAAAGCGCATATTAGAAATGCTTGGAGAATACCAAAAAGCGCTTACACAAGTATATTATATATGGAAGATATTACAATCAAGAGCACAAAATAGATATTGATAAATAAGTAAATATTTTTCTAGAAAAGTGAAAAGTCACTTTTTTTACTTTTTTTATAAGGTGTACAACATTGCTTCCGCCGTTTGTCGATATGTGACGATAACGGTAAGTAGCGAAAAAAAACAGATCACTGGCAGTTGGCTTGGACCTCGGTCAACAAAACACCATTCAAACATTAGTCGATTTGTGTCTGCATCATAAAGTTGTTCGCGATTGGAAATGTCAGTTTACGAGCCAAATTCTCATTCTGCGGGAGGAGTTACTGTTTTGTTATGAAGAAAAGAGCGGCTGAGTCTCATCGAATGCTCTCAGATACGTATGGTGAGGACGTTGTTAGTGAAAGAGCGTGTCGTGAGTGGTTTCAACGCTTCAACTTTCCTTCGTACTCAATCCTCAAATGACTTCTCGAACTATTTCGGTACTTACCTGCATTTTGTAGAGCTTTCAACACTACTTAGTTGAGATGCAAACCAACCTTATAAATAATCCCAAGTCCTTCTTTCAATTCGTTAATCACAAAAGGAAATCTGATGGCTACCCAAACTCACTCTCCTTCAATAATGAAACTTCCAATGATCCTCATTACATCGCCAACCTTTTTGCCACATTTCTCAATCAATCTTTTACCCATGATTCCTTTCCACCCGATCATATCTACCTATTTCAACTATTTACCAAACTTCTTCTTTGGACCATTTCTCGCTCGTAGTGTCGACCTCGTTATCATCGAAGAAAGATTAAAGCAACTTAACGACGAATTCACCCCTGGCCCCGACGGCCTTCCAGCTATATTTTTAAAAAAATGTTTCTTCTCCCTTTCTCTACCTCTCTCAAAAATCTTCAGCCTATCCCTTTCCCAAGGTGAATTTCCCCGGATATGGAAAACCTCTTTTATAACACCTTTACACAAAAAGGGTCCGAAGAATGACATTAACTACTACCGTCTAATTGCCAAACTGTCTCATATACCCAAAATGTTCGAAAGTATTTTGTATGATAATTTAAGTTTTCAATGCAAGTCTTTAATCTCCCCCAGACAGCACGGTTTCTTAAAGGAGGTCTACAACCACAAACATTATTGAATTCGTTTCCTTCACCCTTTCAGCCTTAGAAAATGGCAAGGAAGTCGATGTTATCTCAACTGACTTCAGTAAGGCCTTCGATAAAATTTCACACAGATTAATACTCTTCAAACTGTCTTCTCTTGGTTTTGAGCCCATCTTATTAAAGTGGATTTCCTCTTACCTGGAAAATCGCAACTACAGCGTTCGCTTTAGATCTGCCCTCTCTAACCCCTTCCTTGCTTCCTCCGGTGTCCCCCAAGGCAGTCATTTATCCCCGCTTCTTTTTATCCTCACCATTAACGATATTGAAATGGTTATCAAACATTCCCACATCTCTCTATATGCCGACGATGCTAAATTCTTTAAGATCATTTCCTCAGAACATGTCTCTTCCCTTATTCAATCGGAACTCAACAGCTTTTCCACCTGGTGCTCCAAGAACTGCCTCGACCTTAACATTTCAAAGTGTCAATCTCCCGCAAACGTAACAAACCTCCTCCCCGCCTCTACTTTTTCCATAATCAACCCCTTTCCACCGTTCAGGTGATCCGTGATCTTGGTGTATTATGCGACCAGGAACTCAATTTCCTTGCACATATCAGCGATACAATTCTTAAGGCCAATTCTGCACTCGGCTTCGTGAAACGATGGTCTAAAAAATTTTCCAATCCCTACGTCACTCGGTCTCTTTACATAACCTTTGTTCGCCCTATTCTCGAATACGCGTCTCAAGTGTGGACTCCTTACTATCATTCACACATTTCCAGAATTGAGAGTGTCCAACGTCGTTTTCTCCGTTTTGCTCTTCGCGGCTTACCCTGGGACAATCCTCTAATCCTACCTCCCTATCAAGACCGCCTAAGACTTATTAATTTGAGCTCGCTGGAAGAACGAAGAAGGATATCCGACATCCATTTTATCCACCGACTCCTCTCAGGTACCATCGACTGCGCGTCCCTTTATAACTCTATCTTTTTAACACTAACCCTCGTAATACACGAAATCCACGTCTCTTCTATGTACCCACCTCTCGTACCTCCTATGGCTCCAATGAACCTATCTCCCGTATGCTGCGGAATGTTAATGCGAAAAACTGTTTCGACTTTAACATCAGCACTCCTTGTCTAAAACTCCGTCTCAATCGCCATCTTTCTTAGTCTCTTAGATTGTAAGTTAAATTAAGTATGTAGCTTGAATTAAGCACAATAAAATGGGGGTATAGCCCCCACCAAAATCAAATCAAATCAATTCAAGAACGGTGATTTTAACGTCCGGCATAGTGGTGGAAGAGAGAAAGTTTTCGAAGATGTGACCGGGGACGAAAAATGGGTTCATTACGATAACCCTAAACGCAAAAAATCATGGGGATATCCCGGCCATGCTTCCACGTCGACGGCCCAACCGAATATCCACGGCTCCAAGATCATGCTCTGCATTTGGTGGGACCAGCTCGGCGTCGTGTACTATGAGGTGTTAAAACCAAGTGAGACAATCACAGTTGCTCGTTATCGAACGCAATTAATGCGTTTGAGCAGAGCATTAAAAGACAAACGGCCGCAATACAGCAAGCGGCACGATAAGGTGATTTAGCAGCACGACAACGCTCGACCTCACATTGCAAAAGAGGTCAAAACGTAGTTGGAAATGTTAAAATGGGATGTCTTATCCCACCCGCCGTATTTTCCAGACATTGCTCCCTCTGACTATCACCTGTTTCGATCAATGGCGCATGGCCTGGCTGACCAACACTTCCGATCTCATGAAGAAGTCACAAATTGGATCGATTCGTGGATCGCCAACTTGTTTCATTAAAGTCTCAAATGTCGGGGAAAAAACGGTGGAAGCAAAGTTGTACACCTAGTAACAAACCTCTTATATTGCTCTAGTGTTTTTCGCCGTGAACTTTTCCTTCCACCTCTTCTGCTTCGCTCAGAGGTCGATCCCCATCTTTCTTAGAATCACTCCTCCCTTCCTCGGTCAAACTTTCTAAACACTTTGCCGAAAATAACATTGAAGACCAATATGTTAATCAATACTGGAGGGATTGAGAGACAGTAGAAAGAAATGAGAGAAAAGAATGAAAGAATGAGAAATGATAAAAAAATGCTGAAGAAAGCATAATACTCACTTCAAAAAATTCTTCATACTCTGTGTGCATTTCCAATATAAAAACTTTATTGACATGTTAAAAATAGTTACTTTGAACTACAATCAACGCTACAAATTTAGTCGAATCTCTCGAATCCTATCTAGGACAACCACCCCCGGAGAGTAATGAACGAACATCTTCGACATAAACCATTTGAAACTCGTCCAGGTTGTGTGACAAACACCATAAGAGCGTAACTCTTGAACCTGCGCGAACCCTATAAAAAAAAACCCACTGAGAGCGTTTGTTAGCCTACAAAGATCCCAGTATAATTTCAAAAAAAATATGTTCATTCACCCAAATACTTGTGCAGCACTCCCTAATTACCACCAACCTTTGTCCCAGTATCAGAATTATTCATATTAATTTTATACTTTGTTTTACGCTATGACAAAACTGTCGACCCAGACGGTCACGGAGTCCTTCAAATCAACTTCCGCTGATTTCATCTTTCAAACCCTTAAATAACTTTCTTCAAACAGAGTCTGTAGCTTACCTGCTGTTGTATTAGTCCCTCACAACTCACTTATTGTTATTAACTTGACATCGACTTCCTAGATTCCATATTTGATAACGCTGACCCCGATGACATTATCATCTGAGGCAATTTCAAACTCCCGTTCTTGAAACTAATATCTGTATGCCGTTTCCGACAGACCATGCCTTATTTAAGGCTTACTTAATGTCTAATGAGCAACTTATTTAAGTATTGAACACATTTGAGGCATGAGCTTGTCAGCTGCTGCCCAAGACGCAGAATCTAAGGTGGACCTCGAATATGGTGGTGATTTCAACTAACTTGAACCGAACCTGCTGGAGAGTAGATGATAATTGAGGCAGGTTCACCTCATCTAAAAAGAAGAGGATCAGCTTGGCAAGAGTTCTTCCGAATTTTTCACGCAGTAACGTATAGTTTCGTTTTCACATGGAATATAATGTCAATAACGATGATACTCTTAATAGGCACTGTTTGATTTTTTCGGGGCATTGTTAACCTTTAAAAGTTCTAAGAGATTGAAGTAGCCTTTTCAATACCACATTCGTCTTGCTGTTTGCTACAAAGTACTTATGTGTGTACGGGTATGTTCTTATTTTCAACCTGGCTAAATGATTTCCTTAAGACTCAATATCTCCTCCATGAGGAGATGATGTTCGTTAGGAACATATTAACTGACGTTTGCAACAACATGATTTCAGTGGGCCTAAGGGTGCACTTATATTTTATTATATTTTGGAAGCAAAGTTTTTGTAATAGGAGCCCATGCTCGGGCCGGATGCATTTTAGGCATAGTAAAACACATTCCACAACTCATCCGGAAGTCCATCCGGTCATGGTCTTTTACAGTTTCCGTGTTCTGGAACCCCTAACAAGCTTAATCTGTTCACTTCTGATGAAGTTTTCGTCACATTTCCGTACCAGAAGAACATAACAACCTACTTGTATCTTCTCTCCGTTGTGGTGACTTGTAGATGTAGATTGCAAAACTTTTGCACTTTCTCTCTCCACAATCGCCTATCATCATATACATGAACAAGGATCCAAATAATATCTCCTGTCAAAAGAGGCACACTGCACACTTCAAGTGCATCCACTTAGCTCCAATTATGCTATGCACATGAATTAAATTTCGGCTTAAGAAACCCTAATATTAATGGAAACTATGTAGCCTCAAATTCGTATGTGGTCAATCATAAAGGATCAAAATACGAATGAACATAATTAAAGAACTTATAGAACCAATTGCCAGAAAGGATTTAGCAGTCAACTCATGGCTGACCACTGGAGCTCTCAATTTTCTTCCGACACTACAGACTTCCTTCTTCTTATCCAATTATCCTCTTCTAGGGCTCCTGCATATATACTCGTACGTACAGAACATAAGTCAATCTTGTGCGGTTAAGAACATCCTCTTGCCTGTATCTCGAATTAATTCCCTAGTCTAGATGTTGTCGAGTTAATATAGGTAAATTTCTCTTCCAACCTCGTCGGTGTTCCACTTTTCATTACAGTCGGAAAAAAGGTTGAAGGATGCATGCAAATTAAATAGCTCTTCATTTGGGTGAATGAACTGCATAAAAAGTCGCTTCGTCAAGCTAACCAAAATCAAACCAACCCCAAAAAACTATATAAAGGACAGAAAAACAGAAAAGCCAATAGCAAGGACTAAATGATCTGCATTAAATATATTATGTGTTCAAAAGCCCTTTAAATTGCGTTTAATTCATGTTTTTTTTAAATATGAAAATAACGAACGCGTTTGTTCCGAATGAATGATTTTTATCATTCATTAAAACCACAAACTGAATGGATAGGGAGGTTGTATTCAGGACGAATGTAATAGCCAATAATTTGGTCTTTGAAATTAATTGGTTTCTAAAAAGGGATATTTACTCGCTTGACCTGTTACGGTAGAACCTGCCCAATACAAAGGGCAATTTGTTTTTTTTTTTTGGCTTTTTGTTTTTAATTAATTAACATGTAAAGAGGTCATAAAAGTTAAATAGATACGACAGGTGGCAATAAATTTTAGTGTCTCATAAAGGTAGGAAGGGAATGGCCGAACTAATTGGCCCGGGGTAATTGGTTTTTTTGTTTATGGCCAGGATTTTTTCGAACATATTTGTTCGTTCTTTTTCGTCGAATAAAGCCATCAATATTCGACAGATTTGCTTGGGGTTGGTGTTAATTTGATGTTTTTTCCTTGAGTAACGTGACCACACTATCATGTTGATCAAAGTAATATATTACTATATTGTAACTCACGAAGAAAAGTTGTGTATAGGGCCATCAGTTATTGGCATATTCCTTATTCTTCATATACCTCCTCGGAAAGATGTCTAAAGGTCGAATGATCTCGGAGACCAATAAACTACCTCTCTAACTCGATCTTCAAACTTCAATTGAAACCAGGGATCTCTCGGACCCATTCATTGTAAAGGGATTGTATCAACTACTTTTTTTTCTGTTAGATGTACATCTCAGTGCGCCCGTACTTAGTGGTTTCTTTGTATCGGGTCTAAACAACAATACGCGTTAAACATCAATCGCTGGAGACCATTCCTTAGATTAGGTTGAGTCTTTTAGTGCAAGCTCAAAATGAAGGGTACGTCATTAAATTTTGTGTTGGAATGGGGAAATCACCAATATCATTATCGTTATAAAAACAGTATAATATTAAAGTTTATGTAGTTCAATTACGATCTCGATCTAGATGATCACCTAAGTAGTGGGTAGGATCTCGATCTCGATTATTACCCACCTAGTCGGCTCGATCTCGTTCTCGAACATCACCTACCTTGTGGACAGGATTTGGATTTAGATCATCACCTAGCTGTTGGCACGATCCCGATTATGATCCTCACCTACCTAGTCGACTCGGTCTCGAATTTGATCATCACCTTGTGGACTCGACCTCGATCATCACCTTACTAGTCGACTAGATTTCGTTCTCGATAATCACTTACTTAGCCAGCTCTCTCTCGATTGTCACTTCTCTAGTTGGCTCGACCTCGATCGTCACCTACCTAGATGGCTCAATCTCGATCCTCACCTACCTAGTAGGCTCGATTTCTATCATCACCTACATACCTAGCTGGCTCAATCTGGAACTCGATCTTGATCATCACCAACTTAGTCAGCTCGATCTTGATCATCACCAACTTAGTCAGCTCGATCTCAATCATCACCTACCTAGTCAGCTCGATCTCGATCATCGCCTACCTAGTCAGCTCGATCTCGATTATCACCTACCTAGTCAGCTCAATCTCGATCATCACCTACCTAGTCGGCTCGATCTCGATCATCACCTACCTAGCTGGCTCAATCTCGAACTCGACCTTGATCATCACCAACTTAGTCAGCTCGATCTCGATCATCGCCTACCTAGTCAGCTTGATCTCGATCATCGCCTACCTAGTCAGCTCGATCTCGATCATCGCCTACCTAGTCAGCTCGATCTCGATCATCACCTACCTAGTCAGCTCAATCTCGATCATCACCTACCTAGTCGGCTCGATCTCGATCATCACCTACCTAGCTGGCTCAATCTCGAACTCGATCTTGATCATCACCAACTTAGTCAGCTCGATCTTGATCATCACCAACTTAGTCAGCTCGATCTTGATCATCACCTACCTAGTCAGCTCGATCTCGATCATCGCCTACCTAGTCAGCTCGATCTCGATCATCGCCTACCTAGGCAGCTCGATCTCGATCATCACCTACCTAGTCAGCTCAATCTCGATCATCACCTACCTAGTCGGCTCGATCTCGATCATCACCTACCTAGTCAGCTCAATCTCGATCATTACCTACCTAGTCAGCCCGATCTCGATCATCACCTACCTAGTCAGCTCGATCTCGATCATCACCTACCTAGTCAGCTCGATCTCGATCATCGCCTACCTAGTCAGCCCGATCTCGATCATCACCTAGCTAGTCAGCTCGATCTCGATCATCACCTACCTAGCTAGCTCAATCTCGAACTCGATCTCGATCATCACCAACTTAGTCAGCTCGATCTCGATCATTGCCTACCTAGTCAGCTCGATCTCAATCATCACATACCTAGTCGGCTCGATCTCGATCATCACCTACCTAGCTGGCTCGATCTCGATCCTCTACTACCTAGCTGGCTCAGTCTCGAACTCGATCTCGATCATCGCCTACCTAGTCAGCTCGATCTCGATCATCACCTACCTAGTCAGCTCAATCTCGATCATCACCTACCTAGTCGGCTCGATCTCGATCATCACCTACCTAGTCAGCTCAATCTCGATCATCATCTACCTAGTCGGCTCGATCTCGATCAACACCTACCTAGCTGGCTCAATCTCGAACTCGATCTTGACCATCACCAACTTAGTCAGCTCGATCTCAATCATCACCTACCTAGTCAGCTCGATCTCAATCATCACCTACCTAGTCAGCTCGATCTCGATCATCACCTACCTAGTCGGTTCGATCTCGATCATCACCTAGCTAGTCAGCTCGATCTCGATCATCACCTACCTAGCTAGCTCAATCTCGAACTCGATCTCGATCATCACCAACTTAGTCAGCTCGATCTCGATCATTGCCTACCTAGTCAGCTCGATCTCAATCATCACATACCTAGTCGGCTCGATCTCGATCATCACCTACCTAGCTGGCTCGATCTCGATCCTCTACTACCTAGCTGGCTCAGTCTCGAACTCGATCTCGATCATCGCCTACCTAGTCAGCTCGATCTCGATCATCACCTACCTAGTCAGCTCAATCTCGATCATCACCTACCTAGTCGGCTCGATCTCGATCATCACCTACCTAGTCAGCTCAATCTCGATCATCATCTACCTAGTCGGCTCGATCTCGATCAACACCTACCTAGCTGGCTCAATCTCGAACTCGATCTTGACCATCACCAACTTAGTCAGCTCGATCTCAATCATCACCTACCTAGTCAGCTCGATCTCAATCATCACCTACCTAATCAGCTCGATCTCGATCATCACCTACCTAGTCGGTTCGATCTCGATCATCACCAACTTAGTCAGCTCGATCTCGATCATCGCCTACCTAGTCAGCTCGATCTCGATCATCACCTACCTAGCTGGCTCGATCTCGATCCTCTACTACCTAGCTAGCTCAATCTCGATCGTTACCTACCTAGTCAGCCCGATCTGGATCATCACCTACCTAGTCGGCTCGATCTCGATCATCACCTATCTAGTCAGCTCGATCTCGATCATCCCCTACCTAGTCGGCTCGATGTCGATCATCATCTATCTAGTCAGCTCGATCTCGATCATCCCCTACCTAGTCGGCTCGATGTCGATCATCATCTACCTGGTCAGCTCGATCTCAATCATCACCTACCTAGTCAGCTCGATCTCGATCATCACCTACCTAGTCGGTTCGATCTCGTTCATCACCAACTTAGTCAGCTCGATCTCGATCATCGCCTACCTAGTCAGCTCGATCTCAATCATCACATACCTAGTCGGCTCGATCTCGATCATCACCTACCTAGCTGGCTCGATCTCGATCCTCTACTACCTAGCTGGCTCAGTCTCGAACTCGATCTCGATCATCGCCTACCTAGTCAGCTCGATCTCGATCATCACCTACCTAGTCAGCTCAATCTCGATCATCACCTACCTAGTCGGCTCGATCTCGATCATCACCTACCTAGTCAGCTCAATCTCGATCATCATCTACCTAGTCGGCTCGATCTCGATCAACACCTACCTAGCTGGCTCAATCTCGAACTCGATCTTGACCATCACCAACTTAGTCAGCTCGATCTCAATCATCACCTACCTAGTCAGCTCGATCTCAATCATCACCTACCTAGTCAGCTCGATCTCGATCATCACCTACCTAGTCGGTTCGATCTCGATCATCACCAACTTAGTCAGCTCGATCTCGATCATCGCCTACCTAGTCAGCTCGATCTCGATCATCACCTACCTAGCTGGCTCGATCTCGATCCTCTACTACCTAGCTAGCTCAATCTCGATCGTTACCTACCTAGTCAGCCCGATCTGAATCATCACCTACCTAGTCGGCTCGATCTCGATCATCACCTATCTAGTCAGCTCGATCTCGATCATCCCCTACCTAGTCGGCTCGATGTCGATCATCACCTACCTGGTCAGCTCGATCTCAATCATCACCTACCTAGTCAGCTCGATCTCGATCATCACCTACCTAGTCGGTTCGATCTCGTTCATCACCAACTTAGTCAGCTCGATCTCGATCATCGCCTACCTAGTCAGCTTGATCTCAATCATCACATACCTAGTCGGCTCGATCTCGATCATCACCTACCTAGCTGGCTCGATATCGATCCTCTACTACCTAGCTAGCTCAATCTCGATCGTTACCTACCTAGTCGGCTCGATCTCGATCATCACCTATCTAGTCAGCTTCTAGAAAATCGTGTTTCGAAGTCGGCAATAAAAAGCAGGTTCTTCTCAGAAGGCTCATCCATACGTACAACATAGGTGGTTGAAAGTAACTTAAGCTCTAGTCCTCCACGGCTCTTATGTAGAGACTTGTTGGCCTTATGTGGGAACTTTCGAAATCCGTGATCTTGCAAAAGCATGTGCGAAATTTATTTCGAAGCCGTTCTGTAGTCGGTGGCAACGACGTCTACTTCCTTGCTATCCTCGAATGCCCACAAGGATGATAAGAACCACTCCATTAGGTTAGTGGGTGTCCATCGACCTTTTAGGAACCAATGTTGATTCGGGGAGAAGATGTGCTTGCAGTTAAAGAATATTTTATCGTAGGCGAGGCTTTTGAAAATTTGAGCAGGGTTTGGCAATGGGGCAATAGTTTTTCTCCATTGAGATGAACTAACGATTTGAGTCCTGGAATAAGGCTATGAGGGAGAGAATCAAGCGGTTACCTACTCGCACATAAGTTATTTATGATGATCTCGAAGGGAGTTATATTCAATGAGTCTTGAGACATCTTGGGGTAGTCGCGGGAGTCATTTAGTTGGTAAATGATTGGCTGAAAAAACCGGCGGATGCGAATTGTCATGAAGCGTTCGCTTACACGCTTAAATCGAATAACGAATCGATTTAAATCGAAAAAGTAAAAGTTGAGAAAAGAGGGGTAGATAGGAGATGTATAACCACATGGCGTAGATAAAAGATACCGCAACTCGAACGTACTTAGAAAAATTACCAAGTCTGCTGTATTTTATCGTCCCATCAGACCATATCTACTTTTTGACTGCGATATCAGTAAAACCCCCCATTATAGAAGTTATCTCTCCAAGCACGACCCCACCGGTATGACGGAAGCATCTAAAGAACTTAGTTAATATCCCATTCGCTTCCCAACTTTCATGACTCTCAAAAGTAAATATTAAAGCAAATTTTGCTGCATCCGCGGTAAAAGTCCCCCTCGAAAGCTCTCCAATTTCCAACTACCAAGCCAACTGCAATAAAATTAAACAAAGAACAGTTGAGTCCTGAGTATTTCAATCAAACAACGATGGAGAATTTCATGCACGTGTCACGCTCATTTCGCCATCCTTCACGACGAATGTGTCACCCCCGCGTATCCTTAATTGAAAATTCTAACATGACGCAGCAATTTTTAAATCGACTGATCGAGCTACCTACGTAAACGAAAATATTAAACTCCGCGTCAGCATGATTCACTGTCAACGCGTCGCATGGATACGGTGTGATATGACAGGGGGTGCTGCGATTAAGAAATTCCTTGTTTAATTTATAATATTGTAGAAATTTCAATAAACCTGACTCCGTCAGGGGCGGCTTGTCCAAGAAAAATCTCGAAAGGTATACAACAGTCAAAGAGAATAAATCCCACTCAGCGTCTAATTGAACACTTCATAAGCAAATTACTCAACAGTCAATGGTAGCTCGTCGGACCGGGCCATTCCCTGTAATGTTACGAGTTCCATTTTCCATTTTCCATTTCCACTTCCTCTGCATACCAATTCGTCCTGCCGGTCCAATTCTATTAACGTAATTTTATCACTCATTTACTTATTTTTTTTTTTTCCTTTGGATTTTATAGGTGTCCTAATATTGGTGCTCCTGTACACCGCAATGGGTTCGATTATATTCGTGACGCTCGAGGGTGAAGTCGATGATAGCGGCTCGTTGGAAACGGCTGTGGCCGCATCGAAACCATACCCAAGGACTGAACTGGCCAACGCTGAAATAAGATCAAGGTAAGTTGAGTTTCCGTACGTACGCTCGTGCTGTTATAGTGTTGTGGTATCCTGGGGTATCCTGTGGTCTTCGGTGTCGCTCCATGCTGTATTTTGCCATTAAATTTTATTTCTCTCAATTCGTCGTTTGTTGTTAGATCCTGGGAATAGGGGCTAGCCGTGAGCAGTGGCCAATGGGATGAGCGAAAATAACGACTCCTTGACCACTCCGTGTCATTGTGCCGGTACTGAGCTCATCGTTCGCTTGATTTAAAATTTGTTTTGCGCTTCTATGCATCGACAAACGATGATTGTTTGTCGGGGTAGCTGCAACGGGGCGGGAGGGAGGTAAATATAGACCGGAGTATGGGAGAGTGGTCCGGATGGCTGCACGAGAGGGCGAATGATGTGCTGTTGCCTTTCGGCAAATACGTGCTCGGCAACGACAAAAGGAGATGGTAGAAAGAGAAATGAGCGGAGAGAAAGACAAATACGCACCTTGCTATGTGCTTTGTGTACTTTTGTCGAGTTGGACGAAATGGGGCAGGAGGCACTGTAGATTGTGCTGAGGATTGCTGAGCATTGCTGAGGATTGCTTGGTAAACGTTTTCGTTTCGTTTTTATAATGAATTCTTCTTCTGACTTTTACCTTTTGTCCCTCCCCACGTAAGCTGTCGTCGTTCTGTTGCCGTCTTTCGCTTTTGTGTGTCAAGAATTTAGATCTTGAGATTGTACTGTTTCCTGCCCTGGCTACTGCTCACGAGGAACACTGATACGGGAGCAACGGCTTCCCCACGTCTCTATCTGCTGTTTTTTATCAACGAAATTAAGTTTTTCTTTTGTTTTTTTGCTTACGTCTCATTGTCTTGTGCTTTGTTAAGTCGTATCTATGTTGCAGGACCGTCGATCGACTGTGGTCAATTACCGAGGACTTGAACATTCTGTATAAGGAGAATTGGACACGATTGGCTGCACAAGAAGTGCAGCATTTTCAGGTGAGTTAACTTGCGAATTACCCTTAATGTGAGTTTTGTTTCTGTTTCCATCGCACGGAGCGGTGGAAGGATATATACAGAATGCATTATGCAGGAGGTGGGAGGCAGCGGGCATGATGGCAGTAAGCAATACAGCAACATTGTAGGGAAATTCGCTGCCTGCCGAGGGGTCGAAAGTATGCTTTTCGCTCTTCGCGCTTCGTGGTTCGTGATTCGCTTGCAGTTTGTCGAAGCCGAAATGGCTGTTCGTTATTCTTATTATTGTTGTTTTTTGTTTTTTACAATGCATTTAGAGCTTCTGTTTGAACTACCTGGCATTCGGTTTGTTCTCCCAAGGGCTAGTTATAAGTATTAATAAAAAAAAAAAACCCTGCATTGGCCACAATTGGTGTTCCGGTGGGTTACGAGGTAGAAAAACTGTTGTTGCATGGAAGACATGTCCGAGTTTTGGTCAGGAATGGATTGTAAGCAACTGTCATTGATGCATGACAGGACTGATTGGAGGTGGCGGTGTATGCATCCTCTCGTGTAAGTTTCCTTTCGTGATTGTAGGGAAAAGTCCGGATATATTTCCAGCACAGCATATAGTTGGCTTTTCAACTGTCACGTAGTTCTTGTCATACATTCGGTCGAATGGTTTGAATTTGAAACACCAATTTGTTACGTAATGAAATTCCGGTGAATGGATCCGAGTGACCATGGAGAAGGTGTAATGATTGAAAATGTTTTTTCACCCTCATACCTTTGGGATCTTTTTTTGATTTTTTGGCTTTTTTCCAGGAACATTAGAGCGTTAAGCTTTGCTTTGATATATTGCTTTACTTAAAATCCTTCAAATCGTTGATTTATTTTTTAAATCTCTCCAGGTAAAGTTCTTACATCATAGTTCAGATTTTCGGTGCCTTTAAGATGAATTTCAATTTGTGATTTAAACAATCCAATTAGCTGACAACTACGACAAAGCGCTTTGTATTTTTTTCCCTTATTGGAAATACTCTTCCTGTTTTTACAGGGTCATCCAACAAGTAGTGTCATTTTAAACCACTGCTAAGAGTTAAATATACAACGTAGACCGTGTTGACAAACCAAACAATGACTTAAAAATAGTCAAATTATATCAAACGTTCACAAAATTCATGCTACTTTTTGAATTAAATTGAATTTTATTTAACGCATAATCCAATACATAAGATGTACAAGGTGGCGCAAAATTAATCATCTAATTTGTTTTTGAATAATTTTTTTACTAATTAAAAAAAAAATGATTTTGAGTAATGAACATTTTTATGTGAACTTTTACAATTTTTTCTGTTAAGGAAAGATGATATCCGTCAAGTGGCTGTCGCCAGTGTTGATACACATTTATACCCGTTTTATCGCATTATCCATGACTTTCCGCAAGATTTCCGGTGATATCTCTTCACATTCCTGTCGAATATGCTTCTTAAGGGCTGCGATTGTCTAAGGTTTGTTGTCATAAGCCCGCAACTTCAAGTAGCCCCAAAGAAAGAAGTCTGGGGTGGTTAAAACGAAAGATTACGACTAGGAAACACTTCCTTAACAATATCCATTGTGGCTCGTGCTGTGTGTGCGGTTGCACTGTCTTCTTGAAACTAGATATTTTCCAAGCGCCGCTCATCCAATTCCGGCATTAAGAAGTCGTTTATCATGGCCCTGTAGCGTTCGCAACTATCAGTGATCGTATTGCCGATGGCGCCCTCAAAAGAATAGGAGCATGATCGGGCTATCCCCATGACTTTTTTCTCTTTCGGTTGCTGCAATGAATCCATTTTTCATCAACCGTAACCATACGATGGAGAAAACCCTTCCTTTTTTGCCGCTGGTTGTTAAATAATTGTTCACAGGCGAAAAAACGACGCTCAACGTCTCTTGGCTTCAAATCATAAGGAACCCAAGTTCCTTGCTCTTTAATCATTCCCAACGCATGCAATCACTTGGAAATGGCTTGGTGGGCAACTCCTAATACTGAAGCAAGCTCTTTTTGTGTTTGGCATTGATCCTCATCGAGCAGTGCCTCTAATTCAGCGTCTTCGAAGATTTTTGGCTTTCCTTTTCCGTCTTTGAAGCGACGGAACAAATCGGCACGTTGTTTCACTTAAAGCAGCATCTCCGTAAACTTTTTGGAGTTCTCGATGCGCTTCAGCCACCGTTTTCTTCGAATGAAAGAAGAAAAGCAACACTTCCCGCACAATTATTTGGCACAAAATCAGACATTTTCACACAACCAAAATTATACGAGTATGACGCAAAACCCAAAATCACTTCTGTGTCAAAGCGGTTTGTTTACCAAATGTCTAAGCTTGATCCCATGACATTTTGGATACGTCACAATCGACCAGCACTTTCTACTGGAGCCATCTCTTGGTAAACAGCGGGAACTTAATTGCACACCTAATATTTCTAATAGGGCGATATATTTTGGGCAAACTTCTAATTAGGGTTACAGCCCGAGGACGGAAGCCAAATCTTTTCTTAGTCATCTACAATATGTTGTACCCGGTATACAAATTTGAATTCGTCGCTTTTCAATACCGTACCTGCTGGTCAAAAATGATAGATCTGAAACATCACATAGAACCCTTAGACATATGTATCATCATTACATTGATGAATTTCCATCGGCACTTTGACTTTTTTGTTCTTGAAAATGTCGATTTTCGAACCAATTAGTGTTTTTGACGAGAAGTTTCAATTTTCGTCTTCAGGTCAAAAAAACCTGCGCTTCGGATAATTATAGAAATTTACTATGAAAACAAATTACTCTCCATGGCCGCAAAACAAATATCGAACACAACAAGCCACAAACACCTATAAATAAAACAGATAACATATAGGCCAGAGGCAACTTGGACGAAGCAACAACATTAGCAGAGTACTTTGGGACCACTTTTACCAACATCAATTCAAGGGTACTTCCTCACAACACTTCTTTCGACATCAAACACATTAAAAGGGTGACGATAAGAGAAATGGAATGCTACATCAAAACCGAAGTAAACCCTAAAAAAGCACTTCAAAAATGGAAAAATCCTGAAAGAACTACTACCAATTGCCCTTATATTTCTGCTGGAATTTGTTGAAGTAATAGCTTTATCGAAGCCAGGCAAAGACAAAATGACATGATGCAAGCCCTTCAGCTACCTTCCATTTATACTAAAAATATTTTTAAAAGATATGACAAAAATTACTTCAGCCAATATTGGCTCCAACCAACGTCATACCCAATCACCGATTTGGAAGAGGAAAACATTGAACCACTGAACATATACACAGGGTAAAAATAATTCCGTCTTTGACGAAAAGCAAATCTGCGTGGCAGTATATTAGAACGTAGCGAAGGCTTTTATGAAAGACTTTATTCCATCGAAGCCAACGAAAAAAAACCCTACGATTATCTAAAACGAAAAAAATCTTGAGGTGCCACGGCCATGCCAAATATCCATGGATTGAAGCTCGTTTTATGTAATTGTTGGAACCCGGGTGGCCCCCATGCAACTGTGTGAAACCGTCACAGGAGCCCAGCATTAAAGGAAAAACGAACTAAGAGCAAGGATAAGGAAAAGCTTTTTGCAGCAATACTAAGAACTTACGTGCGAACAATAAAATTAAACGTCCTATCCCACCCGCCGTAATTTCCAGACATCGCCCCTTCTGACTACCGCTTGTTCCGATCGCAGACGCATATCCTGGGTGAGAAGTACTTTCGATCTTACAAAGAAGCTCCAAAATGGGTTATTTCGTGGATCGCCTCAGAAGACTTATCATTTCGAATTCGTATTTTGCCAGAAAGATGGACAAAGCGATGGTAGCTAGCGGTAGACAAAACTTTCAAAAATAAATATATTTGCGAAATACAGCTCCAAATCTTGATAGAAAAGAAAAGGCGGCAGAGACCCATTTATATACTGAATACTGCCGATCCCGAACGGCGAATTTCTAGGCTTTTCCAGATAAGTATACTATATCGGATTTTATCGGAATCCCACTGAGAAGAAACTCCGCGAAATACGACTTCGATAATTTGGCTGTTGCGGGATTCGAAACCCGTGTCATAGGAGTCACAAGCTTACACAGCAGCCAGCCCAGTAACCTCATGGTATTACTGCAAATATAGTGTTGCGCTTTCACATATTTTTGCGAAAGTAAGCTATTGGAGCACTTAAATGTATGAAAATATATTGAATTATAACTGCAGGCCAGACCCAATTTTAATATCATTACCCTTTTTTACACACTCATATCGAAATGACCTGGGTATGACACAACCTCCCAAAAAATATAAATATTGTTATACAATAATTGACGCTCATTTGGAACTCGTAAATTCAGAGCTCCATTTAGAGCCTTTCGCCAATCCTCCCTGCCATGAGTGTATTCCTTCCAAGCTCGCCGATTGTTCCAATTCTTCTAAGTCATCTTTAAATAGTCCTCTCATCTCATATACAGCGCGGTCTTTCCGGCTTCTTCTTTTATATTTTTCAATATTTATTTGCCCACTTTCCATTCATTCTACATATGCTGCTCATCTTACCCTTCGTGATTTTATTATTCGGGCAATGCTTGGGGTTGAATAGAATTTCTCGAATTCTTAATTTTAATCTTTTACCTTGCAAACTGGGGGTAGTGAAGACTTAAGCCAACGCTTATCTTTCTGTCCGTCTGTCCGTCCGTATGCATATGTATATCAAACCAAACTTGCCGAGTAGCTTTGAGTCTGAAACTTGGCTGTGTTAGAGAGCATGATTCTGAGCTCACAGCGACCGGTTTTATAACCCTAGCAACATGATCGTCCATCGTTGCTGAGCCCATGTAACTTCCTTGTTAATTCATCTCTGGATATTCTAGGTTGATTCATACGGCTTTATACGGCCTTCCTAAGGTTGGAATGCTGCTTGCTCTTCGTGTACATTAAGCACTTCGTCGAAGTATCTCCGTCATTGGGCTGCAACTTTACGTTGGCCGAAAAGAGCTCTCCGTTATCGTTGGGTATAAATCCTGATCCGATCTGTTGTCCTTCTCGTACCCAGAACATATGTACAGGGTAACAACAAATATCTGATTCTTGGGGCGAGGAACAAATCAGCGTGACAGATGTCGCGAAGGCACTGATGACTGTTGATGCAAAGCGAAAGAAATCGTGGAACGCCGCGATCATGTTAAACATTTGGTGGACCAACACAGGAGCTTGCAACTTTTAAATTATAGATGAACATTGAATGAAAAACTGTCACATACGAACTCTCAGCCACATGTTCAGCTAGACATCGTCGTTTTGACTACCACATGTTCCGATTTAAATGTACTGAAATATAACTGTAGTCCGTACCCAATTTGTTGGTGTGAACAAATATTCACCTACTGCTTCTACTACTACTGTGATTTGAACAGAAATTGAATATGGCAATATTCATTTGGTATAATCGCAGACTCCGTTCCCTAAGAAACAAAGAAATAAGCAGTGGACAATCTCCCTTCGTATTCAATCTTCTAATGACTTTTCTAACTACATGGGCACTTTCCACTTTACTCCCTCTATCAACGCTGAAACCCAAGCCAATCTTATAAGATCCTAAGTCCTTAAATTTTGTTCAAATGAAAATCTGATGGCTACCCTACCCCACTCTCCTTCAATGATCAAACCTCAAATGACTACAACATTATCGCCAATGTTTTTGCCACCTTTTTTAAACAATATTTCGCCGTTGACTCCTTAGCTACGGACTCCGCTTACTTCGATTATTTACCGAATTTCTCCCTTGGACCATTTCTTCCTCGTACCGTCGAATCATTTGTCATCGAAAACAAATTAAATGAAATTAATGAGGAATTCACTCCTGGTACTGACGGTTGGCAGGAAGATATTTTAAACCCTCTCTCTCCCTCTCTCAAAAATCTCAGTTTATTCCCATCTCTAGGTGAAGTTCCCCAGTTATGGAAAACTTTTTTATAACCTCTATACTCAAGAAAGGTCCGAAGAACGATATTAACAATTATCGTCCCATTGCCAAACTATCACATATACCCAAACTCTTCGAGAGTATCTTGTACGAAATTTTAAGTTTTCGCTGCAAGTCTTCCTCAAAACGGTTTTCCCAAATGCAGATCTACAACCACAAACCATGTTAAATTTGTGTCCTTTACCCTCTCAGTCTTAGAAAATGGCAAGGAAGTCGACGACGATCCAATCTCCCACCGATTAATACTCTTCAATCGCTACAATATTCGTTTCAGATTTGCCTTTTCTGACCCTTTTTTAGCTTCCTTCGGCGACCCCCAAGGCAGCCATTAAGGTCC
Source organism: Merodon equestris (assembly GCA_958301585.1). Classification (NCBI taxonomy): domain Eukaryota; kingdom Metazoa; phylum Arthropoda; class Insecta; order Diptera; family Syrphidae; genus Merodon; species Merodon equestris. The sequence continues at coordinate 121,402,233 of OY284415.1, forward strand.
ACTTCTTTTCGTTCTTACCATTAACGATATTGAAACGGTGATTAAACATTCCCATATCTCACTATATGTCGATGACACCAAGTTCATCAAGACCATTTCCTCCAGTCATGACTCTTCCCCAATTCAATCAGTTCTTAATAGTTTTTCCATCTGCTGTTCCAAAAATTGCTTGGAGCGTAACATCTCCAAATGCCAAACAATCACTTTTACACGTAAACGAGTCAAACCCCGTCCTCGTCTCTACTTCCTCAATATTCAGCACATCACCACCGTTCAGGCTAACCGCGATCTTGGCTATTATGTAACAGGAGCTACATTTTCGCGCACGTATCGACGAGATAATCCTTGAAACTAATTCAGCATTCGGTTTCGTGAAGCGATGGTCTAAAGAATTCTCCAACCCTTACGTTATCCGATTTCTCTATATAACCTTTGTCCAATCCCTTCCTGAATACGCCTTTCAAGTGTGGTCCCCTTAACAAACCCACATTTGTAGAAACGGGAGCATTAAACGCCGACCGGTTCCTACGTTTTGCACTTCGAAGTCTCCCCTGGAATAATCCTTTGCTCTTATCATACTATCAAAACCTTCTTAAACACATCAACATGAACACGTTAGAGGAAAGAACTGTATCTAACATTATTTTCATCCATCGACTCCTTTTAGGTACCATTGTTTGCGCGACCCTCTACAACTCTGTCTCTACCAACACTAACCCTCACAATGTACGAAATCCCTGTCTACCCAACCCCCGTACAGCCTACGGTTCCAATAAACCCATTTTTCGTATGCTGTAAAGTGTTAATTTGAAACCTTACTTCGATTTCAACCTCAGCACTTCTTTTTCCCTCCGGTTTCCTCCCCCATTCTTCTTAGTTTTTGAGTAAGATTATGTAAGATTAAGTTATATTAAGTAAGATTAACCTGAAATGACGGTGTTTTCCGCCACGAAAATTAAAAAAAAAAAAAAAACTGTCCACTGTCCCTTCGATCTACATACATGTCTTTCTCTTGGGGTGAGCCTGGGCCTCAGCCAACATGCCTCTTCATCTTTTGCTGGCTCCCTCCAGTGCCTCACTCTTAGTTGGTTGAGGTCTTCTTCCAGCTATGTGCGCAACCTTAGGTGCGGTCGCCCTCGTCTCTCGGGTTTGGATTCGAAGACTTTTCGGGCTGGAGCTGAGATCTCCATTCGCTTTACATGGCCCAGCCTAGCCATCTTAAGCGCTGGATCCGTAGACGCCTCACCAGGCTCATGTCGCTGTGCAATCCGCATTCTTCGGTATTGATAGGACCAAAAATCAAACGCAGTATCTTTCTCTCAAAACGGCCAAGCGCCTCTTCACCCACTTTTGCTAGGATCCATGCTTCTGCGCCATACAGTAGGGCTGGGATGATAAGAGTATTGTATAGAGTCAACCTGATCGTATGAGAGAGGGCTAGAGCTAGAGATTATGTATTAGAATACACAATTGTCTCCTGAGCCCGAAAAAGACAGCGATTGGCAAGGGTGATCCTGCGTTTGATTTCAGAACAGAACTGATGTCATTGTTCCAGGTAACCGCAGAGCCTAGGTAGACGAAGTCCTCGACTACCTTGAAACCGTAGCTGCCAATATTCGATCTACATGTGTTGCCCATTTTAGTCCCCGCTATTTTATTTTTCGTACAATACGTGGGGTAGAATAGGGTTCCTCGAGTTCATGATTGTGTACTTTTTTCCGTTCGTTGGTTTCTTCATCCTGTTTTCCACCATAGATTCTCTTTAAGGTCTCGTTTTTAAATAATCGAAATTTATGTTCCTTCTTCTTAGTTTACGTTTATAGAGTATTTTCAGGTGCGAGGTTTGGATCGATTCAAGTCAATCATATATTTGGTTTTCCTTCATTTACCAAACATCTAAACCTGCTTCCTTTCCTGTCTTCATAAGACTTTCCGCGTTTCCCTTTCCACAAGCTCCAGATTAACAAAAGCTAAAGTGTGTGTGCTTCAACGTCTGCTTATATTAATCTTTCAAATGTCTTGAATGTTTCAAATAAGGCGTTTCATACTTTGACTTGTCCTTATTTTCCTTTAGGCCTAGTTGTATTATTTTCACCACTTTTCCAAGATTCCCAGCTTTATAACGCCATGATACATTTTCGATCGGCTTATAGAGTAATGTGCCTTTTATCCATATAGTCTCCTATCATTTCCACTCCTCGGTAATTGTTGCATTCTATTCGGCCACCTATTTCAAACACATCAATGATGACCGAGTTCTTCGATTCCTCAGAGATTGTTCCATACCATTATAATGAGCCCATGTAACTTCTCTGTTAATTCATCTCTGCATGTTCTAGGTTGATTCGTACGGCGCGCGTTATTACTCTTAGGCCGATGGATTTTTTTCTCTTACTTGATTGATAGGATTTCTATCTGAATTTCTGCTGTGGGGATAACATCGTTTTCCAATAATGCTTGCTCTCCGTGTGCATTAAGCAATTCATCGAAATATCTCGTCCATTGGACCGCAACTCTTTCGTTATTCGAAACAGTCTGGTGTCCGTTTCGTAGTTCCTGCATACCTTGTGTTTTTTGCCGAACATTCTTCCTGAATGTTTGCAAGATTTTTTTTGGCAGGGTCTGATATCACATGATCCCTTCACTATATTTCAGGACTTGAAATCTTCGTCTTTCGCTGCTTCCTTTTCAACATTCCTGTTTTCTGCTTCTGTAAATTTTCCAAATTTGGCGATTATAAAAGGTCAAAATAGCAATCCACTTCTGTGTATGTTTTAGCATGTAGAACTTTGGTATGGCGTTCAGGTAGCCTTGTGTATTGTCTTGTGTTTGAATGTAGTGGTTTTCGCGATCATAATTTTTGAGCTGACGAAACTTATTGTCCTTTTAATGGTATTATCGTTTGGTGAGGCATAAAGATTTTCTTCTCCTGTTGTTGGCTTACTTTATTGAATTTTTTATGACAATGTACATTCAGAAATACGAAGTTACATATATCGGAGACCTCTCATTTGGGCAACCGACATTGTACTCGTAAGTCCATCCGTTTTGCTTGCAATCATTTGTAGAATCTAGGAGCAGCTGCTGGAACATGGTACCGTAATCTTTTCAAACACTTAATTAAAAACTTAACATGGAAATGAGGTATTTAAAACCTCCATTCTCCGCCTTCCACACAGCAAGCCGGCTCTAGTTTAAAATGCACATGCAAATTGTAGTTTCAAAAGTTTGAATGTACAAATTATAAATTCAGCTTTTCAATTCAACAAACTCGACAGATGTGTTGGGCACAACAGGATTTCCGTAATTCGAATGTTCATCATTTCCTCGAAATGCCTGTCTGGTAATCTAGGAGCACTTTCTTCTCCGGTTCATCGACTCGAGATTCTTGTAAACAGTTTTAAAAAACCTGCAAATCCATAACGAGCTTCACCCGAAAATGGAAATTGAACTCGATGTGAGTGTGAGTGAAAATTCATATAAGATAGATAAATCGAAAAGTCCTTATGTACATAAACAATCCAAAAATACCAAATAACAGATGAATGTAAATGTATTAAAAATTTATAAAAGGATCATCTTCATCAGCTCCACATACGCACCTGTATCATCGACCACAATTTCGATTGTAACATTTTCACTATTAAATAATGAAAAATTCGGATGCACAGCCTGTAAGTCTCTCGAAAGTCGATTGTAGGGAATCTGTCTGGAAATCCATATGAAAGTTGAATGGGTTCGGAAACGATGCCCAACTGACTTATGGTTTCAAATTCGTTTTGTTGGCGCAATGGTAGGTTTTGAAAGGATATCAAAATTACATTTAAAATTCAAAAGGATTCATCTGGCATTTCTGTCGATAAAACCTGAAAAATGATGGCAGAAAGAAAAAGGAATACTCATGCCTTGACTCCGTCGTTCTTGTCGTATTAAGCACAGATGTGCGACGTGCATCCGTTTTAATATACGCAACGAGAGAGGTTTTATTGAAATTTCGTTTGTGAATAAATGATTCTGCTGTGTTGCAGCAATATGAGCTGCAGTCATTCTGACTCTCACTATTAGCACGTACACTTGCTACAAGCACCTGGAGCTGATTTGGCATGGTAAGTAGGTATTAGTGAGGATTATAACAAGTCCCATCGTTTGCAAGACAGGTACAGGATGGTTTGCCACGTTATCTTTGATACTTATGGTGGTGGGAGAGCTATAGTTAAAGGCAAATACTCCTGAGAAAATGCTTGGATTTCGCCTTGGTAACTGCCAATTTTAAAGATTTTCTTAATCACCTTTTAAGGTTTTCATCTTTCTCTCTTCTCTCTTGGCTTGAAATGCTTCCACAATCCGTTGATCTTAGTTTTACTCATAGCAGTCTCCATAAAAACAATTTCGAAAACTTTGCGACATTTTAGCCACTTTGGCTATACCGAAGTCACTGTCCTCTTTAGTCCTCCGTGCCAATTGAAATAATAATAATCCCAAAGGTCGACCTCCTGAAGTGTCCTCCTACGGGGAGCATATTAAAAGAAGACTTTCTAATTTAAACTTTGTGGACATATCGATTGGGAAAAATAGGTATAGCTTGGTAATACTGTCATTGACGTCTGTGACAAATTTCTTGCCATTCTGTCTATTGATCTAATAGCTATGATTGAGTTTTGTGAACATCCTAAAATGAATTTGGTAATTTTTAAAAAGTCTGATTGACCAAAGAAGTTGCATTCAATTATGTTTGCTGAATCAAATTTCTACTATTATGGGTGTTGCAGACGGTATTGGATATCCAGGCTTTGTTGGAAAAAAATGTTTACAAGCCGTTCAAACAATTTTAACGAGATACTACTGAGAAAAATCTAATTATCTTAATGCCGATTTTTTTTTGTTTTTTGATTTTCAATATTCTACCTACTTTTGGTGGTTGACGCCTGATTCGTGACATACTACTGAGTCCAAAAAATAAGGTGACATTGTATTTATTTTGAAAATTCTTTACTTATTCTTCCAAATCAATTTCATCCCCTTCAAAGTAATTCCCTTCCGATGCAATGCACTTATGCCAACGGATTTTCCAATCTTTGAAACACTGATTGTAGTCACTTTCCGGGATGGCCTTCAGTTCCGTCTTCGCTGCGGCTTGAATCTCCTCTATCGTATCAAAACGGTGTCCCCGGAGCGGTCTTTTGAGCTTGCTGAACAGCCAGAAGTCGCACGGCATAGATCTAAGTCTCGTCTCCAGTGATCATGCGTTCCATCTTGTCCTGATAGTCAGAAAGCATCGTTTCACACACTTCAACGCGACGCCTTTTTTCCAAAAAATTCAATGTTTTCGGTACCAGCCGAGATTTGACGCGCTTGAGGCCCAAAACATATTTTAAAATGGTATTGAGCCTTTCGATATGCCAACCTCATCAGCAAGGTCTCTAATCGTTAATCGACGGTTTTTCAACACCAAATCTTTGATTTGTTGGATGTGAGCTTCGTCGGTTGAGGTTGATTGTCGCCCAGGACGCTCTTCGTCTTCGACACGTTCACGGCCGGCTTGGAACTCACTATACCACTTGTAAACATTTTTTTAGACATAGCCTCATCACCAAAGGCTTTCTGCACCATCCTCAACGTATCTAACGGAAAATTGATTCCGCAAACAAAATTTAATGCAAATTCTTTGCTCAACAAATTTCGACATCGCAAAAAACGAAAAACTCACTTTAAGCAGCTCACAAAACGACACGTATCTCAAACACTAATGAATATTTTGACATGTAAATTTGACATAGATGTCACTGACAGTATTACCAACCTAAATTTAAAATTAATTCTCCAAATCCTTCGACGCGCGCAGTTTAAATTCAAATGTCACCTTATTTTTTGGACTCAGTAGTATGTCGAAGTCAAACGTGCTTAACTGGCATTGCCATTTTATCATAGAAAGACTTACATCTAGATTATGCTTACAAATTATTAAATTTGAGTATCAAAATTCGTACTCTATGAAAAATGCTTTTTGCGCACTTCAACCATTTTACGGTCGTCATAATCGATGTTATGACCAAGCAATTTAAGCTATAGTGACCAAATTTCGTACCCATTTCGTGCTTTTGGACATCAAGCTACATAGTTATCCGTATACGTAGAATCCGTACAGAGGAAGATATTGCTGCTTCTTGCTACTCGCCAGTTTTAATGGAGCCGTGGTTTGTCCATTTGTAGCCGTTCGCAGAAATTGGAGTTGCGCTACTCAACTGCGCGAAAAATTGTACGCATGGATCTCGGCCTCAGATCTTATAAAATACAGCTCGTGCAACAACTTAAGCAGAACCACGCGCCACAGCATCAAATACCTACCGTCAATTTCTGTACTTTCTTTGGCCAAAATGTACGAGCTTAACCTTAATGGAGAAATGAGTTCGATGAGCAATTTAGCTTTGGCTTGATACAGAATAAGTCACTGTGAAGTATAACCAACCCGACAAATTCAGTAAGAATTTCTCGAATCCTATCTAGGACAACCACCGCGGAAAGTAGTGAACGAATATCTTCGACGCAAACCATCTGCACCCCGTCCAGGTTGTGTGACAAACACCATAAGAGCGTTACCCTTGAACCTTCGCGAACCCTGTAAAAAAAAGGAGAGACTGGTGGACCCGTACAAAAATTACAAAAAAAATTTCTTTCGAAATTTTCGGAGCTTTCAACAACATAAAACCACTAGCCATCATAACTGCATTAAACAAACTAGAGGTTAACGGTAATATAATACTTTGGATCAAACAAATGCTTTCAAGCAGGTTCATTCATTCGCAATTCGGTTGCATAACACAAAAAGGGCGGTAAAACGTGGCACAACACAAGAAGGAGCATTATCGCCGCAATCGCGGGTACTAGGTAAATGAACTACTCCTATCCTGGCGGACAACGGGTGCAAAGTCATTGCATATTTAGACGATATTGGCTCAACTGAATACATCTCCCAACAATTAGAGATTTGATGGAAATAGACAAACTGGCCACATGGGCTTGGAATATATCCCTCCAAAATAGAGCTAGTCACAAGAAAACGGCAGCTTCCCCAAACATTCCACCAAAACTCAGTGGAACTTTCCTTAGATTCGGAGACTACGCCAAATACCTTGGCGTGATATCCGACGGGAATCTCAACTGGAAATCGAATGCCGAAGAATACATCAGAAAAATCTTGGGCACCAAGTGGGGTATCAAACGCCGTTTCACACACTGGCTGTATATCGCGGTTGTTAGATCTATATTAATGCTGATTAGTCTGGTGGTCGGCATTGTGCAGATCTAACGTTATAATCGGGGCACTGCAAACAACCCTCAATGCAGCCCTCGAAACGATGCCTAACCTACTTCCCTTTGATCTGTTTGGCAAGGAAAAGGCAAAGAAATCGGCGCTACGACTTGAGGAATCCGCTCATTGTAATTCTCCGATAGAGGACACGGTGGTATTCAATGCCAAAGCTATGATCTAAGTGAAGTCACGGACTACTTAATCCCGACCCTATACCTCAAGATTCTTTGCAAAACAACAAATCCTAACCGACGACAATGGGAGGGGAAAGAATTTCCAAGAAAAGGCACTGCACTGGAAATATACACGGTGTCTATGCACCGACCCTAAAAATTAGCCAATCCAAGCTGAATAGAGTTACGCTCTTATGGTATTTGTCACACAACCTAGACGGGGTGCAGACGGTTTGTGTCGAAGATGATCGTTCACTATGTTCCGAGAGTGGTTGTCCTAGATAGGATTCGAGAAATTCGACTGAATTTGTCGCGTTGGTTGTAGTTCACGGTAACTTTTTTTGTCACCATGTCATTAAGATAACACCTTTTCATTGGAAATGAACACATAGAGTATGAGTTTTGAAGTGATCTTATACTGCGAGTGTTGCGCCTTCATCAGTATTTTTCTGATCATCTCTCAGTCACAAGTGATATTGTAGCACAGTTTTTCCCCATAGGAATTGTACTTGGCTATGGACAGACTTGAACTGCAGACCTTCCGCTCATCAGTTGATGATTACCATTGCACCGCGACTACCCCTTGTATCTGTGAGATTGATGAACTTTAGAGACATCGTGGCAATAAAAAGACTCGAATAAGATCAAAATTGGTTGGCACTGCCGCACATGTATAAATGAGATATAGAGCAGATGCACTGTAACATTGTGCTGGGGACCTGGGCATAGTGATTTACCAGGTAACTATGAAGTAGACGAACTAACCGAAATAGGCACATTGTAGCTCAGTGGAAACGCAATATAAAATCTCAAGACAAGCACTGTAACAGGCAAATGAGAAATGGCGTGATCTTGAAACAAGCACCTTTACGAGACAAACCTGGCCCAGGTATTGTCAACATAAAATCACAAGCCTACTAAAAATCCGCAGGCAGTTTATAAGCAGCCTAATCGAAGTCCGAAAAAGACATTGCGCTTTAGGATAACATACCACAAGATTAGGACTGCCATATAACGACTATTGCAGTGGTCTCATAATATGGAAGAGAAAGAATCTTCATCCGAACCCCTGTGAAATTGCTCTGCCTTGGCCTCCTTAAGAAGACAATTTCGGAGATAATACTCCTTTAATAAACTAACGGATCGGTCCGAAATGGAGATCAACAAATTATCGAATTTTATTCCTACCATACCTACCCGTATACGTACATACATATATGTAGGTAGAATGCGTACAGACTAAAATATTGCTGCTTCTTGCTGCTCACCAGTTTTAATGAAGATCGTGGCTTGTCCATGCAGAAATTGAGGTTGCGCTACTCAACTGCGCGAACAATTTTACGCAGGGATCTCGGCCTCAGACCACGCGCCAAGCCTCAAATGTACCCCAAACATTTGGGTACTTTTTTTTGGCCAAAATGTACGAGCTGAACGCAAAACACAGCGCGAGAATCGATGGAGAAATGAGCTCGGTGGGCAATTTAACTTTAGCCAGTCAATTGATCATGCGATTTTACGCTTTTAGACTATTTTTGATGACGTCAAATCATCCGTCTATACCGATAGGTCAGCGTCAACTGCAGCATTGGAAGACAACAATACACTTGCCATTGGCGAGATACCAACCAATATGCTCGAACAAATGAAGTAAAAATTAGGTTCTCGGAATGGACTATTCAAAATGCAGTCATGGGCTACATTTATACGAATTATTCATAAAAAAAATGGGAAGCATTAGTTTGTCAACTTGTATAAGAATTATATACACTTTTACAATTTTCCTGTACTTCTTTTGACAGTTAAAAAACAAACGTTTATAAATCACATATTACAAATCGCCTAAAAACATCAACTGATTGGAAACACGTCAAGGAAATTAAAGATTTGGTGCTCAAAAAATTTTCAACGAGCCCTTGAAGACCTTGTTATTATTCCTTCCATTTTGGAATATAATTGTTTCGGGTTCATAGAAGGCTTAAAGGCTTTTCGTACCATTTCAGAAATCAAGCTTAAGAACTTTTCCGAGAATAAAGAGGGAATAAAAAAGGATTGTAAAATAAAACAAATTTGACTAGCAATATGCACCATCATGTTCCCCAACATAACAAGCGAAAATTCAATTGAATCAGAAAACTACGATTCCCCCAACTTTTTGAACGTACTTTACTGAACAATTCTTAGGCAATATAGGTGATCTTAGCTCGCAATCATTTTCTAGAAATGCAGCGTAAAATCTCTTGCCAACTGCTTCAGGCTTTTGGCAAAGTTTTTTCCAAGTACCTAGCACTTTCCCAGCTTCTTTGTCCCACTTTCATTCTCAGAATTACTTAACTATGTTATGTAGAAGGCAAAGTTCAACGGCTCATCATCAATTTATTGCTCGAGATTACGATAATGGCCATAACCCCTATTTAGGCAAGTCGCGGGCTGTTTTAAACCGAACAACTAGCTTCATGAGTATGGTGGTTCTGAAGATATTGTAGACGACAAAATGTAACAACAATCTTACAGTCGATTTTTATGCTATAAAAAAAAATAAACTGCCAATTTAATTTCTTTGTAAACCTTATCAAACGTTCATTATATAATTATCGATCGAATGAAATTGGTCTGGAGTCGATATCATTAGCCCTTCTCAAGATAAGCAAAACGAAAAACATTTTTCAATCATTTTATAATGGTTTTTTGTGGTAGGCGTTCAATTCAAGTCTTAGATAAACTTGGTCAGGTGTTCACTATGTAATTATGCATCGAATGAAATTACTTCGGAATCGGTATCGTTATTTTTTTCAAGGATTATAAGGGCACAAACATCTTACAAACATACCAGAAAGACGTGCACGGGCATCTTTTTAAAAACGATATATATGTATTTAAGTTCCAAGATTTTTGAAGTATGACAAAACCCATAATTCGTCAAATCGGATCTAATAAAATGACTCCGAACTGGCAATAGACGACGTCGCAAATGGCTAATCGCCTTCACACAACCGACTTTAGCAGTGCAAATTACAACTTTAAAAGGTGTACCCCTTCGACCCGATTCGCGGCCAATAAATCTAGCGATGGGAACACCGGCAGCAGTAACCGAAATTCATGCGAAGTGCTAGGCACTGAACAGAACATGGGTATGATTCTGTCGATAAAACCAGCAGTCAAGACAATCACTCTTGGGGTGACAGCTAAACAGAGCAGTCTAATGGAGAGTAAAATCCTTCTATAAAAGGACAAGCAGTTTCTAAAACTTTTACCATTAGAACGGAGCAGTTCATTTAATTTTAATTCTCTCATTGTTATACAGGGCACGAGCAGTGTGCCAAATAGCTACAGCGTGTAGGTCTGGTCAAGACAAGAAAAAAATCGTATAGGAGGGGGGGTCTATTCCCCCCCTTTAACTGGGGGGGGGCAATTTTCTAAAAAAAATTAATTAATTTCGAAAAAAAATTATTAAAAATCAACAGTTACGTCCACAATGCCGTGATATGCTTTTTTTTAAAGCCAGAAACCTCTTCTTTCATCTTGTTTTTAAACGAAGCTGTTTTAAGGAATAGTTTTTAAGAAATTAATTTTCAAACTCAAAATTTTGAAAAAAAAAATTAAAATCCGTCCAGAACATCCTTGCAAAATAGTTTCGTTCAGTTTCATCTCGAAGCAGTAATGATCGACAAAATTCTGCTCTCAAAAACTTGTCGTTTGAGGTGAGATCCTGAACTCGCTTAAAATGGTACGGGTGTAAGTTTTCGGTATGAAGCACTCTCCATACTCTAGATTTGGGCACTCCAAGCATAATAACTATCCTCCTTGTACTAAGGGAGGGATTACGTCGGACCAAATCCAAAATTCTTTCATCTAAGATTCCTGATCCATCTGTAACAGATCTTTCGCTTCTTCGACGCTCTAGCACTCCGTGCTCTCGCAGACGTCGGTGGTTTCTTGAAAACATGCTACGACTGGGACACCTCCGATTGGGATATCTTTCAGCGTAGAGTCTTTCGGCTTCACGATCTCGACCATTAGCTAAACCGTAGCAGAAGTGCATGTCCGTTAATTCTTCTCGAGAGTATGAGTTTGACATCGTAATGTGTTGATGACTTAACATCTAATTTGGAAATGGCTTTATATTAAAAATGTGAAGCCTTTTATTTACATTTGGGTTGCAAATATATTGTTTTTCAGTAAAGAAAAATTGTGGTTTTATTGTCTTAAGGTCCTAGCGGGTAGAACCCATCGGCGGCGGCGGACCCAGACGAAATTGGCAGGTCAGTTTTAAAACTCCGAATTTTTAAAAAATAATAAAAAAGAGGTCAGTGTTTTTTAATTTGCCTACAAGTCCAGCCGCGTTAAAACCAAAAAAAAGGTTTTTCTTAGAAAAAAATGGTTCGGGTTTTTTTTTAATTTCTCAAAAACTACAAGACATTTTTGCATCCGGTTTTCTGTTTTTAACTAAAAACTAATAAGAGAATTGAATTTTTGAAAATAAATTAAGGCTTAATTACATACAATTTTGAAAAAAAATAGTTCGAAATTTTTTTTTTCATATTTTTTTTTCAAAATTTTGAGTTTGAAAATTAATTGCTCAAAAACTATTCCTTAAAACAGCTTCGTTTAAAAACAATATGAAGGAAGAGGTTTCTGGCTTTACAAAAAAGTATATCACGGCATTGGGGACGTAACTCTTGATTTTTAATATTTTTTTTCCAAATTAAGTCAATTTTTTAGAAAATTGCCCCTCCCGGCTAAACGGGGGGAAATATACCCCCCTCCCACACGATTTTTTTCTTGTCTTGACCAGACATACACGCTCTAGTTTTTTGGCACACTGCTCGTGGGATTTTCATAGTCATGAAATACGTATAGTAAGTCGCAAAAATATTGCTCGAAACGAGTGTGACCTTTACAGCTGATTGAGAAGATTAGCTATGGATATAAAGATTAGTATTGATTTAGTATGATCTTTGTCACAATTCATGTCAATAATATGTATCAGAAATGTCTCTTTAATATAACAATTGTTCCTCAAATACACTGGCAATCGAATAGCATTCGAAAGATTCCGATTTCCCTTGATTAAAATCAACAATATGTCGGACATTTCGAATGAAAAGTTTTAAAGACTGATTTTTGCATTATGCACAAGTATTTTGTTTTTAAGGAGCTCTTACCATGGCCTGCCATAGCATAGCCCTCAATGGGCTTTAAAAGCACCCAAGATATCTACTGTCGAGTAGTCTACTTGTTTAACAGCGACTCTCCATAATATTTCATCGGTGAAAAGTAACACATTGAAGTAAACTAGAATTGAGATGATATGCAATGTCATGAAATCCAGCATCAAGAACGAGACCCGAAATTTAATCACGTTTCACACGTGCAAACAAACACCTCCTCTGGTTAGTAATAAACAAAAGCAGAGAATGTTATTGGAAATTTGTGTGGAAAAAGTTCGATAGAATTGATGCTACTGAAGACTTGGAAGACATTGTGGAAAAACTCGCAAAGCAATTCTCTAGCAACTAGCTCTCTCTGAACTAGCAACTTCAACAAAGCATCCACTTAGAGAAAGCAACAGAACACAAGAGCATCCATTCATTATTGGGGGAGTTTGCCAATGCGGTTAATGCGGACTTAAACAAAACCATCAGTTGTACTATTTATGAATTTTAACAAAGAGTTCGAGATCTTAATACTTGAAAAACTTGCAGAATGGTATTGAGAGAAGTCATGGCAAACTGGCCAGTTGCCAACTGCCAGTTGAGCAACATTGAGCAAAGAAAAAACAATCAAATACGGCGTGCCACAAGGTTCCAAATTAGGTTCTATTTTATTCAGTATGTTCACAAACGAACTGTTCAGGTCATTTTAAAAATGTGTAGCCTGTGCTTATGCTGATGATATCATAATCATGGTAAAACACGATGTACACATGTACATTTAGCTATGAAGACGTGACTAATTAAGACACTTGAAGATCCTGTCGGTGAATGTAAATTCACTGATAAGGATTGAGCGACGAGCCGTACTTTTTAACCTGTTGCAGGACGAAAGCCCCGATGTACTCTTGGTTAGCGAAACAAAGCTAAACCAGAAGCACAAAATCCGGCACAGTTCTTATAGAATAATAAGAAGAGACCGACCCAACGCCACACAAGGTGGAGGAGTTGCGATTTTCATTAGAAATAGTCTTAAACATAAAATTATATATAGCGGTGAAGTGCGGAGGTTCCAGGTGCTAGAGGCCTGTATTGTGTGCATTCCTCTCCGAAATGGAAAGAGAATGTACATTGTATCAGCCTATGCACCTGAAGCACCTCAACCCAATGTTTTCATTGCAGAGCTCGAGACACTTTTTCGTTCTCTGCGCTTAAACTCGGTAGAAAACTTCTACATTCTGGCCGGCGATTTAAATGCCAAACATGGTGATTGGGGAAATAACAGTCCCAACACCAGGGGGAGCCTACTAAGCCATTGGTGGGTTCTGCAGAGCATGGAGTATAGACTCAAGATACTCGCAACAGATAGTCCGTCGTATCCTAGGAGCGGCTCCTACCTGGATCTCATGTTGCTTGACTCTCGACTGAGACTGGCTGACACGAACGAATGGTCTACTAACTGTCTACGGACCTTCGTATATGACAGTGACCACTGCGGACTTAGTGCCGTGATCACAGTACCAGACGAATTTGTGGAAATGGCAGAGTACGTCCAAACGTACCCATATGATTACAGTAGGGCGCGTTGGACACGCTTTGCCAGTTCCCTGACGAGAACGCTCACTTCGAGCGCCTCCTTTCCGCCGTCCAATAGGAACCTGTCAAACTACGAGATTGACAGGTACCTCAAACAAATGGACGATACCATTAAACAGACAATGAACAGTACGATACCACGCCAACGACAGCACGATACCACAAACGTATACCGAAACGCGACAATCGACGCACTGCACAGACAAAAAAGTAGACTCCTGACAAGACTCAAACTCTTGTACAGGCGGTTTACCGACAGACAAAACTCGGAGGTCAGGACACTGAAGTCACTGATTAAAAATCTCCAACAGTTGATCAAGGAAAATTACAGAATATCTGTAAGTTTGTATTGGAACAATAGAATTCGTGCTGTAAAATCCAACAGCGCGAATATGTTCCCGCAAATAAATAAAATCTTTCGGAGAAACAATCAGAATGACATTCAGGATCTGAAGCTTCCGAGAACGTCAGACAATGAACGCTTGCTACGAACAATCAACATCGATCCAGAGAGCGCCGTCTTGGATGATGATTTCTTCGTGATCGAGGATCCCCAGGAGAAGGTGGCGACAGTGGGAGCTGTATTCCAGAAAGTGTATACGGTGAATGACAGCATTCGCCCAAACCGCGACCTGGAAAACAGAGTCCTACTTCACCACTTCTACCTTCAAAATGATATAGATCATTGGCGATCAGAGAACCTTGGTTTTACCAGGTTCAATGATGATTTTATGGCAAACAATGCTGTCGCCAGTGAAGGGGCTAACACCCTGTTCATTTCGACGGAGGATCTCCAGATGATCTTCGAGTCATTGAAAAGAAAAAAATCAGCGGGAATCGACGGAATATCGAATGTTGTGCTTAGGCACCTCCCACCAGTAGCTGTAGAGATGTACGCCATCCTGTTCAACAATGCACTGAATAATGCATATTATCCAGTGCACTGGAAGACAGCGGTGGTGCAACCAATCCCCAAGAAGGGTAAAGATACCTCTAACCCGGCAAATCTCCGGTCAATAAGTCTCCTTCCGAGTATCAGCAAGGTCTTCGAGAAGGTAGTCCACAGAGCCCTGTCTAAATGGGTTGAGGACAATAAAATCATTCCGGATAACCAATTCGGTTTCAGAGCGGGGCATGACACTATTCATGCCGCGTCGAAGCTCGTATCGGATATCCAGTGGAATAAATGCAAGAACCAATGCACGGGTGCCTGTCTGATTGACTTGGAAAAAGCTTTCGACACCGTATGGTTAGAAGGACTTTACTACAAGCTCAGTCGGTTGGGCATAAGTAAACCACTGCTATATATGATTTTTGATATGTTAACAGGTAGAAAGTTCGTTGTGAAAATTGCCAACGTGACTTCTACCCAAACATTTAATATTAACAACGGACTGCAACAGGGTACGGTGAACTCGCCGATACTTTTCAGCATTTACTTCAGTGATCTGATAGCTTCTCTTCACCATTCAATAGCGTACGCGGACGATTTAATTGCGTACAGATCAGGTCCAACGATCGACGTCATTGTTACTCTTCTGCAGGGTGACTTCGAAAAAATTCAGCAGTATTGTGATGACTGGAAGTTGAAAATCAACTTCCAGAAATCAGAATCTATATTGTTCAGAACGCCTTTGTCTAGGGCCTCTCGGGACACTAGAAAAAATTGGCGCAAGTTCTCTATCTTTGGGCCGGACGGGCGTCCACTGGCGAGACAAAGTGTAGTCAGGTACCTTGGGATCGTGCTGGATCAGTATCTATATTTTGACAAACATGTAGATGCTGCTCTGGCAAGGGCCCGGGGCGCTTTCGCTCTGACAAGATGGCTGTTTCATAGCAGCCAACTTGATTCCAGAGTGAAGGTAATCTGCTACATGGCCTTAATCAGGCCCATGGTTGCTTATGGATGTCCCGTCTGGTTCAATGTGAGAGCCAGCTTAATGGAAAGGATTCGGGTGTTTGAGAGGCAATGTCTCAGGACTTGTCTTGGGCTACATAGGACACCTGAATCTGAGTACACGAAATTTTACCCGAACGAGGTCCTATATAATATGGCTAGGATTGTACGGGTGGATAACTTTCTGATCAAACTGATTCGAAGCCACGTTGCAAGAGCAATGACTTCGGTCAATAACCTGATCTCCGGGGCTTACTACCCCAACTACTTGTACCACGAGAGAGTGCGCCTTAACGGCTTTGTTCCACCAGAGGCATTTCTCTACTTAGATCAATGTGGGCTGATTCAGGATAGATCAGCGGTACCGCTAATCTTCCACGTGGTCCGCAATTCCGTGGAGCGGCGATTCCTCTACGAACATGATGTCGCGCTCCGTGAGCCCGAGCGCCTCAGGTTTAGTAGATCGGTGTCGCGTCGAGATCGGGGAGACGTCGTCCGTCAGCATCAACGCTTTTGGTGGCTGGAGTGGACTTCGTCAGTGGTACCATCAGTTCATATAGCCTCTTCAAGGCAAAGCCCGCCAAACGCCAGTGGCAGGCTTATATAAGCTAGGGTAGGCTAGGGTAGGTTAGAGTAGGTTAGGGTAGGTTTGGGTAGGTTAGGATAGGTTAATTAGGTTAAAGTAGGTTAGGGTGTTGGGTAGATTCAGTTTAGTTCTAGGCAAAATATAAAAAAAAAAAAAAAAAAAAAAAAAAAAAAAAACAAAAAAAAAAAAAAAAAAATAATAATAAAAATCGTAAACAGAAAAAAAAGATATATATATGTAATATATATATTGTATATATCTATATATATATATTTTAATTAAGGTAGGTTAAGCTAGTTTTAGTTTAGTATTAAGTTTTATAAAAAATAAAAATAAAAATCGGATGCTAAGTTTTTCGAAAAATAAACATTTTCTTAGCTAAACTATTTTCTTTTTCATATTATCGTAGTCTTGTAATCAAGCATTAAGTCGAAAGACATAGATTAAGTTGTTCTGTCTGTACTTTAGAGTGTCCGTATAGGGCCAGTAAGGTATTTTAAGTTTGTTAAGTTATTTAAGCTAGTTTTAAGCATTTTTGTCTAGCCTAAGATAGCTCTAAGTAAAAATTGAATAAAAATGAATTAAAAAAAAAAAAAAAAAAAAAAAAAAAAAAAAAAAAAAACGTGACTAATTAATATGGCGCCATGATAATGGCCTAGTCATAAATACTTTCAACAAGCGTCTGTGGCATAAGCACATCAATCTCCTGCGTCTTCTACTTAAGAGCGCTATTTTTAACAATATTGTACCTTAAGCCTCACTTATAGAAGTGTAAAAGTGAACTACTGTTTGACAGAATCGCAGATTATAACGTGGGAAAACGCTGCAAAATTCCACCTGGATAAGATATCTAATTTGCATTGATATTGATTCCAATTTTAAAGTTTTGGATATCAAGACAAGTTGTAAGTTTGCTCTAATTACTGTCAGTTCTGGCTATTCACGACAAGTTTGGAATCATCATTTTAAACTGCCAAGTTTCGTGCATTTTTAATAGAGACATAACAATTTTGTTCTTTTAAAACATACGTCCCATATGTCCAAATGTCAATCAAGCTATTACCAACACTTTGAGTCTTCTTTTTCTTTTGATGGCCCTACAGCCCGGTATGGGCTTGGGCCTCAACCAACAAGCGATCTCCTGCCAGTCTTCTACAATTTCGCACACCAAGTTGGTTGAGGTCCTTTTCCACTTGCGTGCGCCATTTGAGTCGAGGGCGTCCTCTGCTGCGTTGCCTCAATGGCTCGGATTCAAAGACTCTTCGGGCCGGAGCTGTATTGTACATACGCTCTACATGGCCTAGCTATCTTATCCGTATCCGTAGACGCTTAACCAGTCACATGCCGCCGTACCGCCCACATAGTTCGTGATTGAATCTTCTCCTCCAGATGCCATCAACGCAGACAGGACCAAAGATCGCATGCAGAACTTTACTCTCGAAAAGACCAACAGCTTCCTCATCCTTTTCCGTAATAGCACTTACCGCACAAATTATGGCTACCATGAACCAATGTCCAGAATACTTCGCAAAGCTAACACCAATCTCTTCGACCTTCACCTTAATAAGTCCAGCCTTAGAATTGCCCTATACCACAACCCTTCTCACTCTCCTTAATCGTCTCCACCCCGCCACCTAGTTAATAAGTTATAGTTAAGTTATAGATTTTTGTTAAGGCTTGCATTAAGCTAATAAAGTGCCCCTATGGGGGCGTCAAATCATAGAGCTGGACTGGGATAATTAGAGTATTATATAAAGCCAACTTGGTATTTCGTGAGAAGGCTCTATTACTCAATTGCCTCCTGACCCCAAAGAAACAGCGATTGGCAGGAGTGATTCTGCATTTGATCGCGGTACCGACGTTGTTGTCCCAATTTACTGCGGAGCCAAGGTAGACGAAGTCCTTGACTAC
The DNA here is from genome assembly GCA_958301585.1 of Merodon equestris. NCBI lineage: Eukaryota > Metazoa > Arthropoda > Insecta > Diptera > Syrphidae > Merodon > Merodon equestris. The sequence goes on from OY284415.1 coordinate 121,420,855, forward strand.
CTCGAATTCATGCTGCCCATTGTGACACTCTGTCCGAGACGTCGATGTTGTGCGTCCTTTCTTGTTGACAACATGTACATCGTTATGCCCTCATTTACCGCTAGATCCATTTTAGCCGCTTCCGCTTCAGTGGCAGCAAACGCGTCATTGACGGCTCGCTGTGTTCGACCAATCACGTCAACATCATCCGCGTAAGCCAGCAGTAGAACGGATTTTTGGAAGATCGTACCTCTGGTGTTGACGTTTGAGTTTCGCATGATCTTCTCGAGTATTAAGTTAAGAACCCTAAAAAGCCTAAACCCTTATTTGACATTGAAGGTCTCGGTAAGTTCGTTGTTGACCTTGATGGAGCAGGGAGAGTTCTCCATCGTCATCCTACCTGGCTTTGTATAGCTCGTCTCTATGCACGCTGTCCTATGCGGCCTTAAAGTCGACGAATAGGTGGTGAGTATCGATCTGCATCTCTTGTGTCTTTTCCAAGATCTGCCACAGTGTGAAGATTTGGTCTACTGTGGACTTCCCTGGCCTGAAACCACACTGATATGGGCCTATCAGGATATTAACGAACGGTTACAGGCGTTCATATAAAACGGCAGAGAAGATTTTGTAGGCGGAGATCTATCCCTCTATATAGTTGGCGCAGTCAAAGGGGTCTGCTTTCTTATGGATCGGGCAAATGACACTGAGATTCCACTTATCGGACATGCTTTCCTCCGACCACATCTTACCAGGTGCATGCGCCCTGCCAGATCATCCCCAGCTGCTTTAAACAATTCCGCGGACAGTCCGTCTGCTCCAGCAGTTTTGTTCGATTTAAGTCTCGATATTGCTATCTTGACTTCGTCAGAATCGGGGGGACGGAATTCTTGTCTATCGTCGTCCAGATTGAGTGGGGTATTCTGCCTGGGTATTTGGGTACACGTCGCCGTTTAACAGTTTGCAGAAAAGATTCTTCCAAAGCAGATTCAGCATCGACTGCGATTCTACAACTAGTTGTCCATTTTCGTCCCGACAGGCCTTAGTCCGAAATTTATGTATATCCACTGGATAAATGTTTAACTTTCTGGTAAAACTTTCGGACTTCATTCCTGCTGTAGCATCTTTCCATCTTCTCGACCGCGCATTTCTCATGCTCTTTCTTTTTCTTTCTGAGTACCGGTTTCTCAGGAAGAACTTTTGAGTCGGCGACAGCAAATTTCAGAGCTCTTACACCAATTTTTGGTCGTAATAACTAATATTAGAAATTCGCGGCCTAATTATATTCGATTTTCGAATTTTCGCTTTTGTTATGTTGATATACATGTTCATCGACATATGTTGACCTTGTCTGCCATTTAAGATATTTAGTTTGTTTACTACATTTTTTGTGATTAAAAAATCGATCAAAGCATTTGTATAAAATTTTTTGAATAAAAAAAAAAAACGAAGTGCTCCAATGTATTTCAAATGTTGACTGTGGCATTTGTCCCGTCTACTCTGGGCAATAAAAAAAATTTTACAAATGGTACGATACAAGCTCTTCACAGAAGACGAATACCCGTCATAACCATATTAAACGCGTCACAAACGGATGAAAACATTGAAGCAGTGAAGAAAGTTGTCATGGAGAATCGTCAAATCACTATCAGAGAAGTTACTGGGATATTGGCATTTCAGTTGGCTCGTGTCATTATTTTTTTTCAAAAGAATCGTCGCATGAGGATCGCTCAAAAACATTCCCAACATGCACCGTGATATATGGTTATGATATCGAAACCAAAGTCCAATCATCCTAATGGCCAAAGGCCAAAAAAATCACGCCTAGTTCGGTGAAATATGAAAGTTTATGAAAGTTCTTTCATTTGTGGGAAAAAAAGTTCATAGGTGTTGTATCATCGTAGTGCACCTATTCACTCATCGTTGCTTGTGCAGTATTGCCAAAAACAAATATCGTAATCATGGCTCAGCCATTCTGATTGCGATTATCTTCTCTTTCCAAAATCGAAAAGACTATACCAAAAGGCGCATATCAAAAGTGCTTCGAAGATTGGAAAACGCGTTTTCAAGGGGACAAAATAGATATTGATGGTCGAATAAATATTTTTGAGAAAAACAAAACAAATCACTTTATTTCTTGAACAACCCTGGTACATAATTTGATAAATAAATAAAATGATAAATTCGAGTCAACATATTTATTATTGAATGTTACCGTAGCAGTAAGACAACGCATCGGTCCAAGTACAAAAATATCGCAGCCTTAGTGCTGCCGTTCAAAATAAACAGTTGATCAGTTGATTTCATGCCGTTCACAGGGAATCTCTCGGTCCACATCGCAGCTATTCCATTAAAACTATTAAAAAAAAATTAAGTCTGTTGATAATTTGAACCGAAACTTCTCAAAAAGAATTTCTAAAATTTGAAGATAGACCTGAAATTTATCGAAAAATCACTTTCAGTGAAGGTGAAGTTCATTTTTGGCTAAATTTCTTTGTTAATAAGCCAAATGTGTCTTGTGGAAAGCAACAATCCCGCATGTGCTTCAAGAGACATACGTGTTGTAGATTTTATATCAAAGGTGTGGTTGGACCATATATGAAAAGGATCATCATGTTTTGGTCAATGGAGTTCTCATCGTTCCATGTTGGAAAACTATTTCTTTCCAGAATTGAATGGGTTCGGTTGGTTGAATTGATGGATTGGATTGGATGGGTCGTGGTGCATTGGGAATCATTACCGATTGTTGAACAGATTGCTGGTTCTATACGGAAAAACAACATCAGCTATGAATGAGTTATGATCAAAGAAATACTGCCGAAGGCATAGCACTCGCTCACTTCAAAATTCATACTCTGTGTGTGCATTTCCAATAAACACCTTAACGAAACTCAGTGGAAATAAAAATGGTTACTGTAAACTGTAACCAACGCAACCAATTCAGTCAAAACTCTCGAATCCTATCTAGGACAACCACCCCCGGACAGTAGTGAATGAACATCTTCGACACAAACCATCTGGGTGTGACGAACACCATAAGAGCGTAACCCTATAAAAAAAATTGATCATTGATATTGAGGGAGAAGTAAAAAAAGTGGGTACCTGTGCAGGAACGGGTTAAGAATATCCCTCCAGCGATACCTCTCGCTTGTCGTAAAAGGCGACTAAAACAAAGGTAAACAAAAATCACATCTAGGCAATTTAGAAAACACCAAGGTGAGCCTAGGGACAAATATATACCACCATTAAACTGCCCCACAAGTGTACATGCAAATCAGTGGGTTGACACGACTGGAGATCACCGGTGTTGTAAGAGTAAGATCAATCAAAAAATAATAAAAATCTGGAGAATGCCCGTGTCAAAAAGGAGGGGAAGAAAGAAAACGGTCAAACCGTAGCATTATGGAAAAGAACGCTAAAAGGAAAAGCACTACCCCGCCAGGCATTACTAATGGTCGTGATCCTGGGACGAGCAGCAATGCTCGGGTCAGAGCTATAGGATTTCCGGGGGATAGCAAAGTAATGCAACGGTGTAAGCCACACTTTAGAGTCGCGAGTTGGAACGTTGGAAGCATGAGTGGTCGCAGCTATGAGCTTGAAGAAATGATGGTTAGAAGGCGAGTAGACATCCTGTGCGTACAAGACACGAAATGGCGAAACACCGGTAATCGGGCACGTTTCTTGGACGTTAAAACAAAAGCCTACAAGATGTTTTACTATGGATTGGAACAAGGAAAAAACGGAATCGCCATCATCCTTGCGGCAGAGCTACTTGGCAACGTCTTAACCATTTCAAAGTCCAGTGACCGTTTGATGGCTCTCAAATTGGTGATGCATGGTGAGGTGTGGAACATGGTAAGCGCATATGCCCCTCAAGTAGGATGCGAACAAAAAGAAAAAGATGCATTCTGGCTAGATTTCCACAACCTTGTCAAAATCATCCCAAAGGAAGAGCTTTTGTTTGTTGGGGGAGATTTATACGGACATGTCGGGAAGACAAGCGAAGACTATGAAGACTACCACGGAGGGCTGGGATACGGCACAAGGAACTCTTCAGGTGAAGATATCCTAAACATGTGCAAGTCGTACGGTCTTATAGTGCTAAATACCATGTTCGTCAAACAAAGCCGGCACCTGATCACTTATAGCAGCGGCGGAAATGAAACTCAAATAGACTATCATTTGGTATCCAGTTTCATGAAGCCACGAGTTAAAGATTGCAAAGTGATCCTGGGAGACGCGATCGCCCCTCCTGACTGATTTTTTTATGGAGGCGAGTAAGAAGTCAAAGCAGCAAACGAAGGCATCTGAGACAATCAAGTGGTAAAAGCTGGATAAAAGAAAAGGCGAAGCTTTTATTACCAGCATGAAAAAATACCTCTTTTCCATTATCGATGGAGTCAGTAATGAGGAGTGCAGAGCACAAGACATGTGGGATTCCTTACAACAATCTGGGTTGGAGAAAGCCAAATCACTGCTTGGAACATCTAAAGGCCCCTGCCAACACGCAAAAGAAACCTGGTGGTGGACAGACGAAGCCAAAGCAGTGATACACGAAAAGAAAATGGCTTTCCAAGCTTGGTCAAAGTGCTCTTCTACTAATAGAGAGAAAAAACCCCGTGAAAAGGTATATAGATATTGCAAAGGTATCGCGAAGAAAAAGTGCGCCGAATTCAAAGCGAAAAGCATGGAAGGCCTATATCAGGAGTTGGAAGAAATATCGTCTTCCGCGTCTGACAGGAACCAGGCTACCCAGGAGCTTCGACAAAGCAATTTGAACAAAGGAGCAAATATCTTTAAGATAGCCGCCCAGAGAAGAAGAAATGCTCAGGAGATTCGTTTCCCAAAGTTTATTAACAATGCTGAAGGCCAACTCCTTGTGGAAGACGAAAAAATTCTCCACAGATGGCGACAGTATTGCGAGGAACTTCTGAACGAACAGTTTCCCCGAGTGTACTTTCCAAGAGCCGCCCCGAATCATGCCGAAATATCCGACATCACAGTCGAAGAAGTTCGGTACGCGGTTAAAAACTCCAAGAAAAGAAAAGCTGTTGGGCCGGACGGGATACCCTCTGAGTTCTGGAAAAAGATGGGAGACATCGGGTCTAGATGGCTCATGGTTCTTATCTCCAAACTTATGAGAGGCGACACTATGCCTAATCAATGGAGGGGAAGCTATCTTCTTCCTTTGCACAAAGGAAAGGGTGATACGCGAAATTGTGATAACTACCGTTCTGTCAAGCTGATGTCGCACACCATGAAGATCGTTGAACGGGTATTAGATAGCCGACTGCGGAAAATAATACGACTATCTGATGACCAGTGCGGGTTTGTCTCGGGTAAATCAACAACAGATGCAATCCAAAGTATAAGGGTCATGATGGAAAAGCATCGTGATTCTTCAAAGGACTTGCTTAGGTGTTAGGTGTAAGGTGTTAGTTGATTTCGAGAAGGCCTTTGACGGGCAACCAAGAGATTTTTTACGGGTAGCGCTTAGACAAAAAGGAGTTCCAGAAACCTACGTGCGAGTGATCATGGACATGTACAGGAGAGCAACGTCAAGAGTAAGATGCACCGCAGGAGTCACCGAAGAGTTCGCAATCAAAGTCGGTGTACACCAAGGGAGCGTCCTCAGCCCACTGCTCTTTATAGCAGTCCTTGATTGCTTGCTTGAAGGAAAAGTGACGGACCTCAATGTGCACCAGCTATTCTTTGCTGACGATGGAGCCATTATAAGTGATGATCAGGCGTCCCTACAACGAGCACCTGATGTGTGGGTGGACATTTTTGAGGGACACGTGTATCGTATTAGTTCAAAGAAGACAGAGTATCTGTGCTGCCCGTTCTCTGACCCTCATCAGCCTATTCCAGACATTTACTTGAATGGAAGAGTGCTTCCCAAGTATGAAAAGTTTAAATATCTGGGATCTATGACTAATAAAGAAGCAACTTGTGATGACGACATCAACCATCGCATAAGCGTAGGGTGGATGAAGTGGCGGGAAAACTCCGCCATCATCTGTGATCGAGAAATGCCCCCTAAGCTGAAAGGAAGGCTCTACACTTCAGTTGTACGTCCGGCGCTCACATACGGTTCACAATGCTGGACAATGCACAAAAAGTATGAGAGCAAATTAACGGCACCTGAGATGAAGATGCTTCGCATGACAGCGGGAGTAACAAAGCGTGACAGAATTAGAAGTTCAAAGATCCGAGGAAGCCTCCACATAAAAGAAACCATCACAAGAAAGATAGAGCGCGACCGACTCAGTTGGTATTGCCATTTTCAAAGGAGAGATCCTTTGAACCCCGTCCAAAAGGCGTTATCAATCAAAGTTCCAATTTCAACACGCAAAAAAGGCAGGCCGAAAAACAATTGGTGCAAACAAATGCAAAAACACCAACATTTGATTGGCCTCATCGATGAAGTAATCCCAAACCGGGAAGCCTGCCGCTACTTTCTGAGGTCAAACCGGCGGACCCCACAAGCGGACCAGTAGGAATGCAGTTAAGTGGGAAGGTTATGGTCCTACACTTCTGACCAAAACGACGCCGGAAAAAAGGAAAAGAAGGAGACCGTATTAGTAAGACAACGCATCGGTCGAAGTACAAAAATATCGCAGCCTTAGTGCTGCCGCGCCATTCAAAATGAGCACATCAGTCGATTTCATGCCATTCACAGGAGAAGGGAACCTCTCGGTCCATATCGCAGCTATTCCATTAAAACCATTAAAAAAAAACCAAAAAGAAAAAGTCTGTTGATAATTTGAACCGAAACTTCTCCAAAAATTTGCGAAAATTTGAAGATAGACCTTTCAGTGAAGGTGAAGTTCATTTTTGGTTAAATTTCTTTGTTAATAAGCCAAATATGTCTTGCGGAAAGCAAAAATCCCGCATGTGCTTCAAGAGACATACGTGTTGTAGATATTATATCAAAGGTGTGGTTGGACCGTATTTTTTTTTGCAGATGAAAAGGATCGTCATGTTCTGGTCAATGGAGTTCTCATCGTTCCATGTTGGAAAACTATATCTTTCCAGAATTGGATGGATTGGGTTGGTTGAATTGATGGATTGATCAGTTATGAATGAGAGATGATCAAAGAAATGCTGATGAAGGCATAGCACTCGCTCACTTCAAATTTCATACTCTGTGTGTGCATTTCCAATAAACACCTTAATGAAACACCATGGAAACAAAAATGGTTACTGTGAACTGTAACCAATGCAATAAATTCAGTCAAAACTCTCGAAACCTATCTAGGACAACCACCTCCGGAGAGTAGTGAACGGACATCTTCGACGCAAACCATCTGCACCTCGTCCAGGTTGTGTGACAAACACTATAAGAGCGTAGTTATTGAACTTGCGCGAACGCTATAAAAAAAATTTATCAGTGATTTGTGGTTCAAACAAGATGTTGCCACGTGCCACAAATCTCGAGAAACAGTGCGGTCAAATAGCCACCACACTCACGGGATTTAACATCGTTGGATTTACTATTATGGGATTACGTTAAGTCACGGGTTCATGAGTGGTGGAAAAAGTGGCTCCAAAACATCAATTGCTACCAACGTGGCGCAATAGTCATATGAATGAGATCCAATTCTGTACTTGCTGGAATTTATTCCAGTCCGACATCTCAATTGTTCTGTGATTTATTCAAATATAAAATTGCTCTATCCTTACTGAAAAGCTCTGTACAAAATGACAATAGTCTCAAATGTACTTCTATGAATGGATGTCTCAAGCCTTTGTTCGCTAATAATCAGCTTTAAATGATGGCCCCGATTCCTCCGTTCTACCTCTCCTCCTCAACGCATCTGTGAGCAGTGTATCTTCGCGAGTTTTTCGAAAATCAATGATGCGCTAACTGCTAACAGCACGAATATTCTATATCCACTGTATAGTGTCCCCTTTTCAGTTTCGCATTCTTTATCCATCTGGAGCCAGCGGAGCTACGTTTACCTGATTTCATCTTCAAACTGTTTTCACTGTTGTCTTTAGTCAGCATTCATTAGGATTAATGTTGTCTTTAGAAGAAAAAAAGAAAATAAACACCGTCATCTTCACACATCCTTCGGCACTGTTTGGCAAAGAAAGAAAAGGAAAAAGTAGAGAGAGCATGCCCTCCAGTGTGAACATAACACGAATGTAATGCCGACATAAGACGATAAAACCGACGCTGCGTGTCGACGTGTCGACAATCTCCCTCGACTCGGTGGATTCACCTTAATTCCAAAGCTGTTACCTGTCAAGACGTATTTAATCTCCAAGGATATTATTAACATGTTGTTTGTTAAGATTTTTCTCTTCTGAGGATTAACACTTCTCAAAACAAAACTACATGAGTAAATAAATTTTTATATGTAATTTCTTTTCTTTTAGGACACTCTGCTGCGAGCGGTACGTCAATCAAAAGTACAACAACCAGGCGTGCAACTAATGCTACCTACTGGACACAAATGGTCATATGCTTCTGCGTTTCTCTACTCACTCACCCTGATCACTACCATCGGTAAGTACATATGACACATGGTCGTATACAGAGTTTGGATTTTATTTTCAATTTAAGTGTGAATCAATGAAACAAATTGTTTCAAATCCTTAGGTGGTTCGTTTGGATTCTATTGTACTTTTTTTTAATCACATGACAACTTCCTGGATTCATTCCAATAATATCCTTCAAAACCAGGCAACTCGTCCGACATCCCAAACACCTTAAATATCCCAAACAGCCCCGACACAGCATGACAACCTCTGAACAGCTCCACACAAGTTTCGTGCCACATGCTGCATGTCACCCTTTGCCAGCCATCCCGTTGTGTCCTCGTCAAATCCATTAACAATGAACATTTTGTCTCCCAGTGGATTAGGACGATTTTTTTTTATTCTATGAACGCCTATATACGTGTGTGTGTAAGGATGAAAAGACGATGAGGAAAAAGACCAGATGACGAAGAAAGTGAAGAAAAGCTGAGAAAATTCTGCTGACTGACATCCTTTCAAGCTCCAGACTGATGATGATGACGATGATTCCACTCGTTGCCGTTGCTGCTGCTCCACTACTGTCTGTAGATTGTTGTTATATAGCGGTCGAGGGGTGCGGCGAAGGGGGCTAGGGGTTAGAGTGGAGTTCATTTGATATCCCTAATGATGATGACTGTCGTTCTATCGTTCTGTACTTCTAAAGGAGCAGAGCTGAGGAGTTTGCTCGCCTCTACTACGAGGTTTTGTTTTAATTGAAATTCAAACGTGAAACACCAGCCAAGCACTCTCGCAATCTCATCCATTCGTTCTTCCCCACTTCGTTGTTTGCTGTCTTTTGTACGAACGAGAGGACGATGGAAGAAATATGTGTCAATGGAGGGTGTGTACTTCTGTCAATATGTCGAAGCCTCAATGTCCTTTAAATGGGGCAATTTCTACGCTTAATTTCCACACCCTTGAGTGGGTTCTTCTATTTTTTGCTCCTTCCTCCATCACCCTTCTTTCCTTTTGCCTTATAGTTGGACTTTTCTTTTATTCTTGTCCTTGCATGGAGCTGTCTGCTAACAATATCAAACCGGAAAAGTATGGTTCGATAAATCTGTTGGCAAAATGTCCTTCTGCCTGAATAGCTATTCCCTAGCTGTTTCGTACATATGTCCTGTCTTTTGCTCCTTTTCGTCTGAGTCGTAATGAGAATTTCTATGCTAGTCACTCGTAACAGTCGTTGGCGATAAGTAGCTAAGCCGAGAATTGAGTGAGCCTATTGGCCATTCGATATGAAGTCGCCACTCGTCCTTTACCTGATCCCCGGCACATGTAGAGCCTTCATAAGTCATAGACGTCTAAGTAGGTGCTTTCTATGATGATTTAATATAATCGAAATTTATGCTCACACACATAGGCTCCCATGCGTTCGGCACGTTTCCCGCCATGCATAATCTCACTGACTAATACACCGAAATCGGTATCCACTCCAGCGTCTGTACTCGTCCGGCCACTACCGGTTATATGGTATGTGTGACACACTCATGGCCAATGGACAAATCCGTTCGACTGGACCGGACAATAAATAGATTATTCTCGGAAATGTTGAGCCAATAATAATGGGGAAAGAGCAATTTGCTGGTTTGTAGTTTGCGTAATTGCATTTAATTAAATTGTGAAATTGTCTGATGAAAGTATTTATTATTTGCATTTAACGGTATTCGCGTTGGTTGAAAACAGATGATTTTATCTTAGAGATTAACGATCAAGGGAAATGGTTTAATCCTTTTCGCTCTTGTTCTCCTTTTTTCATCAAAATTGGGTTAAAACTAATGGAAAGCGATCAGAATCGTGGACATGAAGCTTTAGGCTGTAGCATACCGACCATAATACTTGCCTAAGTGGAGAAGCACTCAACATGATACGAACCAAACAGATAAAAGGTTCGGGTAGGCATCGAGCAGTCACACTACTCACACAATGTTTTGCCAATGTTTTGGCTTTGATTAGAAATTCATTTGACGATTGTGGGAGATTGTCGGGTGGCTCGTTCCAGTGGTCAGGAAGACAAATAGCAATAAAGCGATAATAGATTTTCGGAAATCACTTTCCTGTAATTTCCTAATGGAGCAAAGCACATACTCCTACATCTATCATACTCGGATTTGTCATGCGGAATTGGACATTTCCTTGCTGGCATTATAAGAGTAATGGTACGATTGGAAAGCAATTAAGGGCCATAAAAGCGTAGTTCCGGGATACAGTTACAAGCCGAGGGAAGTCCGGCATCAAGTCAATTACGAGCCTGATTAATTGCGTTCAAAACACTTCTAACGAAAATGAAAAATTCCCAGAATGGATCAGTCGAAAGGTGGCTAATGAGTTTTGTTTGACCTGATTTAACAATCAAGTACATAATTAGCCCAACCTATTATCGGAGTTCCAGCATGGTGATGGGTGTAATTCTTTGCCGTTCTTTTCATTACAAGCAAAAGTAATTAATAAGTCCTCTACCAGTGCTAATAAGCGCTCTGTATATTCCTTTATCCTCTTCTGTAGAAATAAAAGGAGTACAAATAGAAATCGGCTGTTTTCTAATAGATGGCGCTAGCTGTTTAGAAATGTCACACGGTAAGCAACTGCTCACATTACATTTGGGAATCTTTCTCGGCGCCGCGACCACGATCACGTTTGTAGTGATCACTCCACCACTCATATCGGACGCAGCATTGACAACTTCGCGTTTCTGAGCTCCTCTACAATTGTTGGCATAAACCAACGACATATAATAATCTCATAAAGATAAATTCAAATCCCATAAGTAAGGTAGCCATTCAGGACTGGAACCGCCTCTGACGATTCCAAGAGATGTGAAAGGCGCAACGGACATCCTGGTGTAATTTAAAGATGGGATCCACTCCCCAGGAGCCAAGCTAAAATTTCAGGTATTCTACCTTGAATTTTGCACTTTTTTTACCTGAATCTGTCCTGACGGACAGACGGCAAAGCCTTTGCATAAGTCTTCCCTACCCCAAATTTGCAAGGTAGAAGACTAAAATGAGTCCAGTGGAGTGAGACTCCCAATAAACCCGCTCTAATCCAGGTGGCACCGTAAAAGTGACTAGCGAAGAGTAACTAGACCTCTTACTCAATACACATTATCCCGACAACCCAGAGACTAGTAGATATAATTTTGAAAAACTAATACTGAATCTTCTGTTCAATTCAAAGTAGTAAGCAAAAGGAAACTTCAGTAAGCAGTAAATAGCTTCCTTCCATACAAATCTGCAGAGCCAGATGGAATCTACCCGGTAGAGATGCAACGTGCTTACGGTATTCTCGAACCGTGGCTTTTGGTATTATGCCCATCCAGCCTAGACGCGGATACTATCTTGGAGGGAAGTAAATGTTACATTTACACGAAAAGCAGGAATAACCTCCCACACAACAGCAAAAGACTTCAGACCTATCAGTTTTTCTTCCTTTCTTCTTAAAATGCTACTTCAAAATTCATACTCTGTGTGTGTATTATTTTAATGTATTTATTTTAATGACATGTTATATTACCTTAATGACATGGAAACAAAATAAGTTACTTTGAACTACAACCAACCCGACAAATCCAGTCGATTCTCTTGATTACTATCTGGGACAACAACCCCCGGAGAGTAGTGAACGTACATCTTCGACACAAACCATCATCACTCCCTCCAGGTTGCAACATTTTTCTGATCATCTCTCATTCACAACTGGTGGTTTCGCAAAGTTTTTTCGCATAGGAATTGTTCTTGGCTATGGACGGACTTAAACTACAGACCTTCTGCTCAACGGTCAGTGATGATTATCATTGCACCATAACTACCCCCGTGCGTCTATGAGATTGATGAGTGGCAATAAAAAGACTTGAACCACCAATAATAAGCTCACAACTGCCGCACATCTCAAGCACCTACACGAGACAAACCTGGCCCAGATATTTTTAACATAAAACTACAAGCCTACTAAATATCCGCAGGTAGTTTATTTATGCAGTTTCGATGACCAAATGATCATACGACTTGAGTTCTTCAGAAGTTTTGATTTTGTAATAAAAAATTCGCCGCGATGTGGATATTGACTGATGTACTCATTTTAAACTGAAGCATTTACGGCTGCGATATTTTCTATACTTCGATCGCTGCATTGTCTCACTGACACTGTGTCCACCGACACAGACGGATAGTCCAGGCGGTACCACGTCTACCGTAAAATGAACGGAACGCGTCCACGCTTGCGGTAATGAATACTCATTTGAACGTGCAGTTTCAATCGTTTAACACGTCATGGTTATTTGACATCAGTAACTGAATAATATGTAATAGATTTGGCAGATGTCATCAAAACAACATGGCTGCCACAGGCCTCCAAAATCTATGAGCGCCAATTGGAAAACCGTTTAGCATGGAGGATAGGCTTATGTGCATAAGTTTTTTGGATCTTAATAAAGTTATCAAAAATTTCAAAATGTTACGTATATGCCCCGTAGTACCTATGGCCGAGTGCCTTTCTCGGCTTCCAAAGCTACTTTCACGACTTAAATTTGATGCAGACAGTTGGCGTCAATTCAGTCTAACCTTTTTAGTGAGATCCTGGGTGATTCCTTCATGGTTACTTAGCTGCCCAAGCCCGTAAGGGAATAGGTACAAAAAATTTTGAAATGTTACGCATACGCCCCGTAGTACCTATGGTCGAGTGCCTTTCTCGGCTTCCAAAGCTACTTTCACGAATCGAATTTGATGCAGACAGTGGGCGTGAATTCAGATCTAACCTTTTCAGTGAGATCCTTGGTGATTCCTTCATGGTAACTTAGCTGCCCAAGCCCGTAAGGGAGTAGGTACAAAAATTTCAAAATGTTACGTATACGCTCTGTAGTGCCTTTGGTCGAGTGCATATCTCGTCATCCAGAGCTACTTTCACAACTCGAATTTGAGGCAGACAGTTGACGTGAATTCAGATCTTGGCTTTTCAGTGAGATCCTGGGTGATTCCTTCATGGTAACTTAGCTGCCCAAGCCCGTAAGGGAGTAGGTACAAAAATTTCAAAATGTTACGTATACGCTCTGTAGTGCCTATGGTCGAGTGCATATCTCGTCATCCAGAGCTACTTTCACAACTCGAATTTGAGGCAGACAGTTGACGTGAATTCAGATCTTACCTTTTCAGTGAGATCCTGGGTGATTCCTTCATGCTAACTTAGCTGCCCAAGCCTGTTAGGGAGTAGGTACAAAAAAAATTTAAAATGTTACGTATATGCCCCGTAGTACCTATGGTCGAGTGCCTTTCTCGGCTTCCAAAGCTACTTTCACGACATAAATTTGATGCAGACAGTTGGCGTCAATTCAGTCTAACCTTTCCAGTGAGATCCTGGGTGATTCCTTCATGGTAACTTAGCTGCCCAAGCCCGTAAGGGAATAGGTACAAAAAATTTTGAAATGTTACGCATACGCCCCGTAGTACCTATGGTTGAGTGCCTTTCTCGGGTTCCAAAGCTACTTTCACGACTCGAATTTGATGCAGACAGTGGGCGTGAATTCAGATCTAACCTTTTCAGTGAGATCCTGGGTGATTCCTTCATGGTAACTTAGCTGCCCAAGCCCGTAAGGGAATAGGTACAAAAAAATTTAAAATGTTACGTATACGCCCCGTAGTACCTATGGTTGAGTGCCTTTCTCGGGTTCCAAAGCTACTTTCACGACTCGAATTTGATGCAGACAGTTGACGTGAATTCAGATCTTACCTTTTCAGTGAGATCCTGGGTGATTCCTTCATGCTAACTTAGCTGCCCAAGCCTGTTAGGGAGTAGGTACAAAAAAATTTAAAATGTTACGTATATGCCCCGTACTACCTGTGGTCGAGTGGCTTTCTCGGCTTCCAGAGCTACTTTCACTACTCGAATTTGAGGCAGACAGTTGACGTGAATTTAGATCTTACCTTTTCAGTCAGATCCTGGGTGATTCCTTCATGGTAACTTAACTGCCCAAGCCCGTAAGGGAATGAGTACAAACAATGTTCAAATGTCCTCCTCCCCAACCCGGCGTTTACTTTAGACATAGCACGTTCCGACTAAAACTTCCTAGCAGCTCTCCAGGTCTTCTGGAGAAGCCTAAAATTGGGCCGATCCATGGTTCGACTCAAAAGACGTATAGTTTTCCAAGACGGAATTCGTATGCTGCTTAGAAGATTGCCAAAAGTTTAGTGTTATAACCCTTTAACCCTGCGATTTTCCATCCACCTTTTAATAAGTCAAATTTGTCTTCAGATATTCGATGAATTGCCGCCTTTTATAATCATTATTATAACCCGACGAAACGCCCGGCCTATAACCGGCCATTTAGAACGCGGATGTTCAGAGCCTCATTGAAAAAACTTCGCCAAGCTTTTCCGTCATGAGGGTGTTCCTTCCATGTTTCGTTGTTCTTTTTTTGCAGGTCTACTCTTATATTGTCCTTCCATCGACCGCCTGCCTTCCTGGCGGTCTTTTTCCTGGGGTTTTTCACTCATTATTCTCTTGACTCTTTGTCCACTGTTCATTTGTTCCACATGTCTTGCCCATCTTAATTTTCGTTATTTCATTACTCCAACAATGCTTCTGTCAAACTTGTCACTTTTTCCTTTTTCCTTGTCCGTGTTCTGTTTTTCACCGTAGATTATCCCGAAATCCGTTTTCCTCCTCCAATGATTTTTGATGATGTTTTGAGCATAGTGTTGTAATCCATTAGAAATTCAGTCGACTCTAATGATTGACATTCCGGAAATATTCTAACCCCTAAAGGTCAAAACTCTGCTTTATTTCGTCGAAAATGAATGGGAAAATTCCTGAGATTATTTTAAATTTAATTAATTTTTTGTATTTTTCCATCTTTTCCAGGATATGGTGGTATATCACCTCGCACGCAGTGGGGCCGAATTGCAGCACTCATCTACGCTCTATTCGGAATACCGATAGTTCTGCTCTACCTATCGGCCATGGGTGAGGGTCTTTCCTCCGTCATGCGATGCTTATTCCGTAAAGCGAGGAACAAAAACCCGAACGGTGTTACGGGAACCAAATCAAATCAAGCCGATAACGCCGGGAACACAACTACGAATCATTTTACCCATCATACAGCCGGGAAAATCCATCACTACACAATGCCGTCATATCAAGTAACCAACTCCTCCCCAAGTGTGCCCATATCCATCTGTATCATGGTGCTCATTTGTTATGTCACACTCGGGGCAGTTCTCTTCCACAAAATGCAAAACTGGAGCGTTCTGGAGTCATTGTATTTCTGTTTTACATCCCTCGGTACCATCGGTTTCGGCGACCTTGCTCCCACAGGCAACTTGAGCCTCTACCTGGCTTCCGGTTACATCCTTATTGGAATGGCAGTGGTTGCAATGTGCTTCAGTCTCATTCAAACCGAAATTATTCTCTGGCTTCGTAAATTCAGCGTCCAGGACCATGTTCTTCCGGCATCTGACGACGTGGCTTTGGTATCGGTATCAGTCACTCCAAAATCCTGACAGCGCCAGGCAGAACTCATGCCCAACAACCACCAGAATCCACTTTTTGCCCAACATACACTTACACAATACAATTCGCTGCCGCGACGCGCGTCTGCCTTTCAACGCAACACACCCATTCGCCGTTCCACCGGAGTTGCCGAGAACCACATGGAATACTTTGTACCGCGTAGTATAAGTGAATTTAACCTGTCTGGCGTAGGCGACCTGGCACTACCGCCACCACGGCGTTCACCCATCCAACCAAGTAACACTAATCATAACATACAAGCGCAGACAATTCTATGCGCTCCACCACCGCCGCCACCGCCACAGATCATTATCAAACCGCGCGAGAAAATGGTCACCTTCGAGGACGAATCGAACGGGAAGGGAACCACTTGTCCGCATGGTGTGCCCACAACTCCACGAAAAGTCACCGGCCCTGTCAATGCCGACGTGTTTATGTGACGCGAACAGTTGTGACCATCCGATAAGGGCCACAACGATGATCTAGTCGAGTACCGGGTGGTTGAGGGTAAGGAAACCTGTAGTCTAGAAGACAGTAATGATATGAAAAAAACCTCATCGCCAGGCGATGTTATCTGTGTATAAAGTAACGTATCTGTTAGGAATACTGTTTAGATATAAGGATAGATACAATGCATCTACAAGTGAAATGTACATATAAAGATACATTCAAATATAAATATATTCCGTTTCTTTCCGTAACACAATAAACAAATTTATGCCAAAGCCCTCGAATTACAATATCCTCATAAATACAAAAAAAAAAAACAGAAACTTTCACGACCGAGATACTGAGATATTACCAAAATACATTCTTCAGATGCAAATATCTGGGTGAACCTACGAGTAGATGTACTCGTGTTAGCAACTTTTTGATACTAAAAAAACAGATGTTAGAGAAAACACAAGTATCTTATAGATATTCGATTAAAATTTATTTATTTCCATCATTTCTTACCGTCGCAATCACAATTTTTCGATTGTTTTCAAACAGAACCAAAAGTTTCTATATCAACCAGCCTTATTCTGTAAATAATGATATCACCTCATGACGTACATACGTTCCACATCCTCTTTACTTTCCCACGAATCATGTTTTTTCTTTTACGTTATACATTCCAGCCAGCAAGTAAGTAACTTAAATATTTACAACCATTTATATATGTATATGACATCATAGTAGACAATTTGCCAATTTATATTTAAATATAAAAAATAATTAATTATTCGATATAATTTTTTTTTCTATGTATATCATAAAAAATATAAAAATCCAAAAAAAAAATCGATGTGAAAAGATAAATAGCGAAATTGTATAGAAAAATGAAAGGGGAGCGAAACTAAGCCATTAAGCATCCTAAAAAGGAAATAAAACCAAAACTGTATTTATATTTAAGGGTAAGAGTAAGAGAGAAAAATTAAAAATAAAACTAAGAAAATCTAAGAAACATGTTGTGTCACAATAAGAATAAGATTAACGATAGAAAACGAATGCAGAAGAAAAAATACATTTTTGATTACGTTTTGAAGAACAAATAAATAAAATGCAACGTGATTTAAATTCAAATATAAAAATAACGTGTTTTGTGTCATAATGATTTCGCTGGTTCTTTTGGTCAATCAAGGAGAAGTACCATCACCTGGTTTCACCAATTCCACTTTTACAGAGATATCACTTTGAGTGGAATATTTAAAACCTCTATAAGAGTTTCGATTAAAAACAATTTGTTTAAAAACATGAGAAAATCAACATGCATTGTCAGACACATCAAATCAGGATTGAGTTTTAGAAAGGCGAAAATGAAGTCAAGTCAAGTTAAGGATAAGCTTTTCCTTACGAACAAGACACCATAACAACACCCATAGGAGCGACCCAAGAGCTATGTCAACTATTTTTTTTTGTGTTATTTTTTTTAATTGGAGGCTGATGCTAACAGAAGGCATAGAGTACTACGACCAGTGTAGGTTTATTGTGCATTGTGCCTTCTAGCCAATTAGAAGGGGAGTTTTTATTTCTCAGACTGCAGTGTCTCGAAAGGTAGCTGACCAGTCTTTTGATATCGACTCTATTATATACATATGTGGATCCGCTAATTGTTCGGGGACTGCCCACAGATCAGAACTGATCGCTTGCAAGGTCATCTGTGGGAAAACCTTTCACTTGATCTGCATTGGCCTAAGTAGGAACGCGAAGAACTACCTACACGACTATGATGGAATATTTACATTCTTCTGTGAGGAATGTAAGTCCACATCGGTTGCACATATTCTGCTTGCCATTAAATGCAACAACGAGCAAATGTCGGCTTTGGCCAGATTTAAGTCCGAACTACGTCACTATTACAAAAAATTTCCCAACTACCTTGACTCCTTAAACCTTTGCATGGACAACAACGTTTGGGAAACACAACAAATCAGCTCGAAAAAGTGCGGAAAATTATGACAAGTTGCTCTCCCTTATATTACAGGTAAATTGCAAACTGGATAACCGCGGATAACCAAATACACCGACCAAGCTTGTAAGGGCTTTCCCGCTTCCCCAATCCTTAATTCTATTCGTGGTCACATTACAACGCCTGCGACAACACTCTCGGAGCATTCAAAATTTATGTTCCTAGACGACAAAACATCCGACCAACTCGAATGCTTGGATAAAATTGAAGGCGCCCGGTACACACTGAACGTTGATTCCAACTTCACAAGGTCAGCGATCAACAGTATCATAGAGGAACTGAAATGTATGCCATCCAAATCCCCGGTAACTGCTTGCGATTGTACAAGGTGTTTTAGGGAAAATTGACGATTTCAAAATTGAATAACTCTCAAACTAATTGGTAAAATGAATTGAAATTTTTACACCAAGTATAAAATTGTATCAATTTTATTCATGAAAAATAATATCGGCTAAATGTTTGCCATTAGAGGCTTCACAAGACCTCAATCTTTTTACCCAATTTTGATACACTTTCTTTAAAACTGCTGGCTTAATTCTCGAAATTTCGTCACCAATTTGACTTCTCAACTGCTGCAAGTTTCTCGGACGATTCACATAAACACGCGATTTTAAATAACCCCAAAGATAATAATCTGGAACCGTTAAATCCGGGGATCTTGGTGGGCACTCCATATCTGCGTGTTTTGAAATTATACGTTTACCAAACACTGCACGGAGAATGTTCAAGGTCTCCTTAGCGGTGTGGCATGTAGCCCCGTCTTGTTACTACCAAGTTGACTTGAGACGTTTGCGACGACGAAGGGTGGGGATTAAGAACATTTAACATCTCCGTGTACCGCGCAGTGTTGACATTTCCTTCGAAAAAATACGGGCCGATAATACTCCATGATGCAACTCCTATCCATACTGTAACGCGTTGGTCATGTAACGGCTTCTCTTCACAGACCTGAGGGTTATCACCAGTAGAAGCCCAGTAGCGGCAGTTTATTCACAGCGCCAGTTAAATGGAAGTGTGCCTCATCAGTCATTAAAATTTTGTTAGGGTCAATTTCTTCGTCTTCAATTTTTTCGAGCATCTCTTCAGCAAATCTTTTTCTTTTCTCATAATTTTTTGGCTCCAACTTTTGGGTTACCACTAATTTGTAGGGATGATAATTCAAATCATATTTTAATATCCGATGAGTAGTTGACGATGTTAGGTGCAGTGATTGGGCACGTTTTTGTAGTGAACGGCGAGTGCTTGTCTGTAAACTGTTCCGCACTCGTTCGATATTCTCCGGAGTTCGTTTGGTTTTCAGATGGTCAGTTTTTTTTCAGATTTGATGTTGCATCCGTTTTGCGTTTTTTACCCAGTTTAAAATTGTTCCACGAGCAGGAATAGGATATCGCGGCTGAATGTTAAATTTTTTTCGAAATTCACGTTGAACACATATGACAGATTCATTGTTACTATATAGCTCTCGACCGCGAACGCGCGTTGTTGTTTACTCCAGTACACCATGCTACTAACTTACCATATGAGAGTAAAATTTATCTTATTGGCTACCCACAGAGACCGTCACCGTCGCGAATTCTTGGTTTTTATACGAGTTATTTAATTTTGAAATCGTCAATTTGCTCTGAAACACCCGTTAGAACTACCTATAACTTCTCCCTTATGGATGAACTTCTGGAAAAAGCGACCTCCCGTATCATTCCTACGCCTCTTACATCTTCTGTCCAAATGCAAACCTGCCTCTGAAGTCCCCATCTACCACAACACCTCCTATCTCAGCGCCGACCATTGTACGATGTCTGTCTGGAGCCTATCTGATTGGGAGCGGAGAATTAACAAGCTCCACAAGTATAACGCGAAGATACAGGACCCTATGTCTACCTACATCCTATGGGACACCCCAACGCCAACGATATGCTATCAACCTCGTAAAGTGCATGAAGCTCACCCCGGAAACTGCTTCGAAATTACTATCTCTCCGCAATATGAATGGCTTTTTCGGAGCGCTACGTTCGTCTCTATTTGGCCTACTTTTACGACAATCCTGACTCCATTTCTATCGACGCCAAAACTAAAATCAAAGTCCTTGTTTCAATCCACCAAGAAAGCCTATCCGATTTCACGAAAGCCTTGATGTAAACAATGGCCTTCGCCGCCCATGTTAGTTTAAAGCGCATCGCACACTTGCAAAATATCCGCTTTAATTTCAAAAAAAAATATTTTAAATACTAACCTCAGCACCACTACGTTTCCACACCTATTCTTATAAAAACATATCTCTGTACTATCAGAACGTTACAGGATTACGCCCCCAAACCTCTGCAGTACTCCTTAATTCTCAAAACCTACCTTACAATATACCTATATTTGATCTAACTGAAACGAATCTATGCTCCAGCATTGGAGACAGCTAATTATTTACCGCAGATTTCTTTGTTTCGGGCCGATTAACGTGACAACTTTGCCGATCCGGATGGTCGCGGAGTTCTGTTAGCAATCCACAGCCCTTCCTTGCCCTTCAAATTGTCGAATTCCGCTGACTTCAACTTCACTAGTGTGTAAATAAGTCTCCCAAAACGGAAACTTTATGTTGCCCGCTGTTACTTAAGACCTTCGCAGTCCATACATTGCTACCAACCCGCCGTTGATCTTGTCGACTCCGTATTTGATATTGCCGAACCCAATGACATGATCATCATCTGTGGTGATTTCAATCTCTGACACCAGAAATAGGTTCAATCCGATGATGAGATTCATTATATCGCGGCTAAATCCTCCTCAAGTAGAGAAATCCTTTTCACAGATCATCCCTTTGACTCCGGCCTTCTGGTACTCAGTAATATCATCAATAACATGGACAGACAATTCGACCTGTTTTTTTCATCTGAACTCCGCCACCATTCGAATCGGCAGAGTTTCCACGTCCAAATTAATCTCCTCAAGCTCACTGCCCTCGGTTTCTCTCCCGGTTTTATCTCATGGATCAATTCTTATCTAGAAGATCATCAATATAACGTTATTTTCAGAACTTCTATCTACGATCCACTTAATGCTACCTCCGGTGTCCCACAATGTAGTCATCTCGGCCGATTGATATTTATTCTAACCATTAATGATGTTGACAGCGTTATTCTGAACTCTCAGCACTCCATATATGCCAGTGATATGAAAATATTTAAACACATATGCCCCCTTTTTGACCCTTGCTAACTCGTGCTCTCCCCAATCTGACCTTAACAGGTTTACTACTTGGCCATCACTTACACCCGCAAGCGCTCTTCCCATCACCCAGAACCAACATTATTCGTAATAAAACCATCCCCCCTGTCAACTTCTTGCTTGATCTAAAGGTGATTTGTGACCGTACGAGTAAACTTCACTTTCGCCTCCATATCGACAATATTATCAAATGTGCCACCTCTGCCCTCGGTTTCGTGAAACGTTGGTCCAAAGAATTCTCCAATCCTTACGTTACAAAATCATTATACGAGTATATTACCTTCGTTAGGCCACTTCGAAAATATGCTAGTCAAGCCTGGTCCCCATCTTACAAACCCCATACTACGTGTATTGAGGCCATTCATCGTGGGTTTATCTGTTTTGCCCTTCGCGGTCAACCTCCAACCCCTTAAAGAACGACGCGATATTGCAGATATTCCTTTCATTCACGACCTTCGTAGGAGCAACATTGACAGCCGTATATTATTGCACATGATTTCCCTAACCTTCGGTTCATGTCTCTTTTCCATATAAACACTCATCGCACAAATCATGGCTACACGAACCAGCAGCAGCTCTCTGCATTATTTCCAAGTCGTGAAAGTAACTATGGAAGTCCAGACAGGCTATCGATCATACGTCCGTTTTCCGTTCCTACTCTCTTACTGGCTTCGTAAACCGGATTTCCCTGCAGGAAGTATATGAGATGTGAGTGGACAGGTTAGACCTGAATCAGCAGCAGCTCTCTGCATTTTTTTTCAAGTGTTCAAAGTAGTTGAGGAAGTCCACACAGCCCGTCGACCATATCATATTCGATCTGATGCTAAGCATTTTGCCCAAACCATCTCCTGGCTATATTTGTCTATTTATTTTATTTATTGTTAGTTAGTCATTAGACCGAAAGGCATTCCGGTTTCCGTTTAGGGCGAGTAAGTTATTTTCAATTTAGTTAAGCTATTTGAGCTAGACCTAAGCATTCTTGTCTAGCGTATGGTTGTTCTAAATAAGCTTATGAATGGATTTAAAACCTAAACTGAAAAACTCAAAAATATCAAGGCGTCGTGCATCGACCCCTAAATTCTTTAGTCTTAGTTATGGCAAGGCAGTCGAAAAAAGGAGACCAAAGCGTAGTCCGGATTTGAGGTACCTGTTTCCATAACGTACGCCAAACCACACTTCCATCTACTACCGATGGTTAGTGTTGGTGATAACAAACACGTTATTTCTAACATTCGTCAATAAATCTGAGTATGTCTTAGGTTGTGAGTGGTGAAACAACTTTTTTGTCGCCTCGAAAATGTATTCTTCAAAAAGCAATACTTGGAATTGTTCTGCAATTTTTCTTTTCTCATATCAAGACCTAATACAGAAACCGAACAAGTTTTGTAAACAAAATAAAGTTTCTATCGTTCCAAAACACAAGTAACATCTCCCACAACTATCAGCAGATTTAGGAGGCGGTCAAAACCCACTATAACCAGCGAAAAGGAAAATTCCTGTTGTTTTTTGAACGCGCTTTTTAAATATCGCGGCTTCTGCTTTGCTTTTTGAATGTCATTCACTATATGCTGCCACTTCTTTATTCACTTAGTTCAAGTTTTTTGATTAGCCCCATGTGCCTTTGCCCTTTCCTGATTTCTTCTAATGTAGTTAAGGATTAAGGGCTTGAAATGTCGCTAAAAATTGGCAATGGTTCGAATTGTTTTTGCGTTGGCTTATAATTTGCAGTAATCCATGTCTTTTGATGTTGCCTGAAGAAACGAGATATTATGTTTCTTAAACGTCAAGGATAACCACCAACGTAAAAACAAAATAAATAAATTTGGCAAATTGAAGCAGAAACATCCTACTTTGAATGTAATTTATTGCAAAAGTAGTCATGGCAGCGGTTAAATGATATCGTGACGCATCCACTTCTGGCTTTAGGAAAGTAAGCAATTTTTTAATCTTTATTCTCATTTCGTCCATAAGTGTAGTTCAGGTTATTTTATCCACACAGGGGCCGTCATTGGTATTTAAAGAGCGAACAAATCAGGAGCAAGGAGGAGAAGAACACCTAAGCATCAGGCTATTACATCGCCATTAGAGATGGGGTAGCTAGTACGACAGACAATTTACCATGCGCCACCGTCAACATATGATCGTCTTCTGGCAGTTGTCATCATCGTCGAAGAGTATGTTACTCCCATAGTAAAGAAGAACGATACAATCCGCAGTCAACATACTTGGCGACCGGGCACACAGAGAAGGCAGGAAGAAAAATCCATGCAGTAATCTAGCCTGCAGTCGGAAAAAAAGCCCTCTTGTTCCGACAGTGAAGCAAAGCATAGTAACGAAAAAAAGGACGAGTTCAGCAAAACCCAAATCTTTAAACAGATGACCGAAGCATTTACTTATTATGTGATTGCCAAAATTCGTGACCAGTTTGAAAATGAAACAGAAGCAGGTTTACTAAAGGAAAATTTGATGACTCGATTATAAAGTTCGGAGTCGTAGAAAGTTTGCGATTTTCCTTTAAAAAGCGTCGAAAGTCAGTTTTTGATAGCTTCTTACCAGTCAAAGGATTTTAAAGAGACCGAACCAGACTTCTGGTCTGGTTTTGAATTCAAAATCGTGAATTTGGTTAAATGGAAAGGAAAAAAAAGATTGAAAAGTCAACCGAAAATTTGAGATTATTTTGAAAAAAAATTAAACCGTTTTAAAAATGGAATAATCACTTAAATCGAATATTTTAACAAGAGCGGGGATGAGGGTAAGAAGGCTTTTGAAAAAGGTACTTCACACCAAGAAGAACCGATTAAATTGGGCTGAAAGCAAAGAAAATTGGAGTGGATTTGGCTGGTCAGATGTTATGTTTTTGGTCGAGTCTAGATTTAATTCAATTCAATTCAATTTCAATTTATTAACAATATATATAAAGTACAATAAGATAAAGTATCTTTTGTAGTACATAGTATTAATACATTAGGATTAATTAGGAGCTCAAAAACAAAACAAATAAATAAAAAAAAAAAGATTATCATTAATTCAGATACAATTTAGATTAAAATTAAGCTAAGTTTGAAAAATGATTAAAAAATGCATTTTTAAAGCGTGTGGCAGTACAAATAATTCAAATAGTGACTGGTAAAGAATTCCATAGTTTAATAGCATAGATAAAAAATAAACGAGAGGAGTTCAGATAGTGGTGGCGCAGCGGAATTATACACTGAGATCGGGTTGAACGAGCAAATTTAAGTTTATCATATAAATACACCGGAGTCATTCTATGTAAGAAGACACATACCCTTGCATCAAGGTATTGCTTTAAATTTGTGCTCAATATACCATGGGCCAATTGAGATACATGGTCATAACGTCGTAATCCATGAATATATCTAACGGAGTCATTAAATGCAACTTGAAGCTTGTGAAATGATAAACTATCAATATAACAGTAAACGGCTTCCGAGTACGTAATTAGGGGTAATATAAGAGTCTTTACTAACTGTTGTCTTGTGCTGACAGGGGTGAAACTTGCAGAGATCCATAATTTACGGAGACATGAATAAATTTTCCGAACAATATAAAGGGTCCGCCATCTAACGTTTTTTTTTTTTCAAGTAGTGCTTATTTCGTGAATGGTAACACCTAGCTCATGTCTGATTTGACAGATAATTAGTTTTATCCTTCCGCTGAACGAGTATGGTTGTGTATACGCTTGAACAACGCTGGGAAATATTGCGACATTACTTTGAAAATCATGGTAATGTTGCAGAATGTGTGCGAAAATTGCGTACGGATTTTAGAAGAAGAGAAGCACCGTCAGCTCCGTATGTTCGTTATCTTGTGAAAAAAGTGAAAGAAACTGGCATCCTCATCGATAAACCAAAGCGTGAAAAGCCAAAAACAGTGCGTACACCCGAGAATATTGCTGCTGCGGCGGAAAGTGTGCGTGAAGCACCATCAACGGAGACATCATTGAGACGAATTTTGCATAAAGACCTTGGTATGACGCCATACAAAGTCCAATTGGTTCAGGAGTTGAAGCCAACTGACCATCCAATGCGTTTTCGCTTCGCTAAGTGGGCCTGCGATCGACTTACAGAAGATGCCGATTTTGCCAAAAAAATCATCTTTTCAGATGAAGCTCATTTTGATCTTGGCGGGTATGTAAACAAGCAAAATTGTCGCATTTGGGGCAAAGAAAACCCGCACGCATACATTGAAAAGCCGGTGCACCCAAAACGAGCCACTGTTTGGTGCGGATTTTGGTCCAGAGGCATAATTGGGCCATTTTTCTTCGAAAATGAGCAAGGAGTGGCCGTTACAGTCAATGGCGATCGTTATCGGGCCATGTTGAACGAATTTTTGTTCACAAAAATTGAAGAGGAGGATATTGGCAACATTTGGTTTCAACAGGAAGGCGCTACGTGCCACACAGCCGAAGCTACACTCGATGTTTTGCGCCCTGTTTTTGAAGATCGCATTATCAGCCGCAGAGCTGATGTCGTTTGTCCACCTCGGAGCTGCGATTTGACACCGTTGGACTATTATTTGTGGGGTGCCGTCAAAGATAAGTGTTACGCCGACAAGCCAGAGACAATTGGCGCTTTAAAGGACAATATTCGTGAAGCCATTGGTGAAATACAGCTGCACACAATCGATAATGTGCTTAAAAATTGGACCGATCGTGTAGGCTACTGCATGGCCAGCCGAGGAAGCCATTTGAATGAAATTATTTTCCATTATTAACCGTAAGGATTGTACTTTCAAATAAAGAAAGAAATTTGAGAAAATATTCAGTAGTTTTTTTTATAGCATTTTCAAAAAAAAAAAAAAGTTATTTGGCGGACCCTATAGTTTGTATGGTCGTATCCTGACAGGTTAGAATTGATAACAAAACCTAAACTAGTCACATTATGTACCACATTAAGTTTATTTCCTGAGAGTAGGATATCGGGAATGGTATTAAGGGTTATCTGTTTTCTTAGAATGGGTACAACCTGTGATTTGTTTGGGTTTAGCATCAACCCGTTTGAAATAGACCATGCGGAAATACTAGAGAGGTCTTCGCTTAGATTGGCTACAAGTTCATCAATTTTTGACAGTGGCTTCCCTAAGTAGACTTGGGCGTCATCAGCATAGATGTGAACCTTCGTGTGTTTACAGACAGAGGGCAAGTCGTTAATAAACATTGAAAATAAAATGGGACCAAGAATTGATCCCTGAGGAACACCCTGTTTCACCTGTAAGAGAGCGGAGGAAGCATTTTGAGTAACCACTTTCTGAAATCTATCTGAAAGAAAGCTTTGAAGAAGCTTAACAGCTAATTCAGAGAAACCAAATTTCTGCCTAAGCTTCCAGCAAAGAATTTTGTGGTCCACTTTGTCGAAAGCCTTCGAGAAATCAAGCAAGCAGAGAAGCGCGATATGGCCATTGTCATACATTTCTCTGATATCTTCCAATATCTTAATCATAGCTGTCGAACAGCTGTGGTGGGTTCTGAAACCAGATTGTTCTCTATACAATAAACAGTTATCAGTGAGATATTGAAGAACCTGTTTAGCAATTAGTTTCTCAAAGACTTTCGACAAACACGGCAAAATGCTTATAGGTCTAAAATCCTCCGGCGAGACAGGAACAGGTTTTTTAGCAACCGGTATAATTCTGGCTATTTTCCATTGTTTGGGGAAATAAGAAATGGTTATATAGTGGTTAATTATGTGGGTCAAATGCGATATGCAGTGAGACAGAATCATTTTTAAGAAACGCAGAGGTATTCCATCCTCACCAACAGCGTTGGATTTAATATTTGCAACACAGTTTATGACATCCACCTCTGTTACAGATTGAATCTCAAAACCAATCCCTTGTATAGAAGACAAGAGAGTATTTCCCGAGAAATCGAAGCTTGTGACCACTGTATTTTCGAGAAAGCTGTTATTAAGAGTGTCAGGATCAATCTCACTCTTGGCTTTGGATACCCCAATATGCCTTAGGTTACTCCACAGCTTCTTAGAGGGAAGAGACGTGCTTAATTTGGATGCAAAATATTTTCTCTTGGAGTTTCTTATAATAAGAGTAGAATGATTACGCATCGCTTTATATGACGCCCAGTTAGAAACAGAAGGTCTATGTTTCCATTTACTATACAGTTTATTACGGGCTTTGATAGCATTTATGACTTCGGTAGTAAACCAAGGACAGATATTATTACGAACCCTAATTGTTTTCACTGGCACATATTGATTAAATAAGTCTGTTACCACTTCTTGAAAACATTTAAGCTTAATATCAGGGTCTGAGTAAGAACGACAAACATACCACGGTGCTGTAGCGGCAGCATATTGTAAGTTTTCAGTATTGACAGAGGAGAAGTCTCTAAAAGAAAAAGTTAATGGCACAACAGAATGTCTAAAATTGATATTAAGAGTACAAAACAATAGATCATGGTCAGAAACACAATCAAGTGAGAGCTGGTCAAACAGAATAACTAACAGAGGATCAGAATCAATAGCAAGATCAAGCAGACTCGGAGTGCATCCTTTCGCATATCTCGTAGGATACTTTTGATTGAAAATCTCAAGCCCAACCGAAGAGATAAAGTCCTTTATTCGAGTTGCACAGAAACCATTAAGCAGTAAATTGGTATTGAAGTCTCCACATGCTATGATGTTTTCATATCTGGCTGAGAATTCAGAGAGCGCAGAGAAAAATGGTTCAGGAGAACAAGTACGATCAGGAATGCAACCAGACATTTTGTACAACCATCATGGATTTCAGCAAATTAGAACTCACTGGCTAGGTTGGGTGATTTTCCAATAATATTGCACTTAAGAGACTGCTTGCAGTAAATCACTATTCCACCTCCCCATGTATCAGTAATCCTGTCATGTCTAAACATTATATAATTTGGTATATTATATTGCTCATCAGAGGTATCTTGTCTAAACCAAGTCTCACAAACACAAATGTCATCAACATCAGAGTGAAAATGTACTTCAAGTAATCTAGTTTTCAAGAATTAAGACTACGTGCATGTAGATAACAAACTTTAAAACCATTACGATATTTGGAAAGAACATTGATCATTAAATGTGACGACCATACCACTCCATACCACTCATATTACAGTAGAACTAAATATATTACAACACGCTTAAAATCACACAAGAACTATAGGAATCAGTCAAACAAACAAACAAACAAATGAAAATGTTAACAATGTATAGTACTTAATGACGTGTCACAACAGAGCCATCAACAGCAGCAAAGGAGTGTAGATCATCTGGGCTTTCGATAGAAAAGCTCATTCCATCGTTCGTCTTCTTAACAAAAACATTCCCATTTTTAGTGTAGACAGAAGAGAGTAGCTTCTTTCTCTTGAGCCGAAGATTTAGTCTTATGGGATCGATTCAAGGAAATATCCAGGACTGAGGATCCATTTCCAAACATATACAGTAAATGTACAGTGAATGAGCTGAAGATCTTCGATTTTACCACCTCTGACTGACGTTATTATGATGAAAGATGCCGTAGTTTTGAACTTTTCTCGTTGACTTTAGAGAGGTGTTTACAAATTTTATTTGTAGTTATTTCTTCGGTAGGTAGAAGAAATTTAAAAAAAGAATACCTGCAGAATCCCACCAAAACAGATAGCAGTCTTGTCATTGAATACGAACCAGATGTTGAGTCGGACTCACCTTTCAAGTTGTACATTGTTGAATAGGGTCACCTGTTACGACTCGACCAACTGGATAATAATGCTTACATCTAATTTTAAAATGTTTGCAAGATTAATTTTACATGATGTGCCTTGTGCAGGTTCTCTAAGTTTAACTTTCTAGGTCTTCCTTTTAGCTTAAACTTAGCAAACTTAGTTTTTAGCAAAAACCTAGTTTAATTTCTTATTATATTAATACATTGACCTATCCTAATCTGCTTAGTTCTAATCTTATATATGTAGGAGCCAGTATATAGGACGCCGAACCAACGACGAACAACACATACGAAGAATGCATTACACTACACACAACGACAACAACGAGGGTAACAAGCAAACGAAACAAACAATAAAACAAAAGACATCGAACGATCGTCGACCGAACGATTTATGGGAAAACCCAACGGTCCCGGAGTCATACGATTTGCCTGGTTATTCTGAGCACGGCATTCAGGCACTCACTCTTGAAGTGATCAGCAAGGAGAGCGGCCGTCATCAAACGCCAAGGAGTTTATATTGAGGTTTATATCGGAGTTTATATTGAAGTAAAATAAATAAATAAGTAAAGAAGTGCAGTGCGTTTCACTTGGAAATCCTACAAATTGGGGGCTCGTCCGGGAACCGCCAAGATCCTCAACCGGGATCCGCCAAGATCCTCGTCCAGGATCCACTAAGATCCTCAACCATCAATTGGATTGAAGCCAAGCAATCCATGAAAAGCCAGTGAAGTGACAAGGCTGCCTGTTCGTGTGTGTAAACAATATAAAATCGACAACGGCGAAACCAATCCCGTTACAAAAAAAAAGAAGGAAAGAAAAGGGCAACAACGGGAAGGCGACAGTGGTGGATTTCGGCTGAAAATTAACAATTCATAAGTGTCTTTAAACACGAACGTTTAAAAGGAATCAGCGAAATCCAACCCTATCGTTGTTGTGTGCTCCAACGAATTCCGAGCGTGCCGTCCAGGCAGGAGGGATGAACAGCAGAAGAAAGAAGAAAGAAGAAAGAGGAAAGAAGAAAGAAGAAAAGAAGAAAGAAGATAAGAAGAAAGAAGAAAAGAAAAAAAAGAGTTGGCGGGGAAAAGATCGTGGAGAAAAGTGTTGCCGAGAAAGAGTAGCAGTAGGAAAAGTGTTGCTGAGTCAGAAGAGTTCAACCAAGCACGTGGCTAAAACTAAATCGAAATGGATGCGCAAGCAGTTTTGGGTTTGACCGTTGAAATGATGAGAGATAGACTGGGGCAATTGGGTTTACCGACGACAGGACGGAAACGAGCATTACAAGACCGACTTCTTCAACATTATCGGCTGGCGCGACCGCAGGTGGGTGAAGAGAGAGACTCCGGTGAATCAGGGGAAGATGAATTCGTTGCAGACCATTTCCCACAAGTGTCGGTTAGGACGTCGTTTACACTTCGTGACATAGAGGACGCGCTCACAGCTTTTGACGGTTCTGGATACCCCGACATCAATCAGTGGATCCAGGACTTCGAGGAGAACGCAGTCGTCGTGGGGTGGAATGAGTTGCAGAAATTTATCTACGGGAAACAGCTGATTAAGGGAGCTGCCAAGCTTTATATCAGGAGTTTGTCCGGGGTAAAAGATTGGAAAACCCTGACATGCGAGCTTCAGAAGGAGTTCTCGAGTCGGACATCATCGGCTGAAATTCATTCGTCGCTAAAGACCCGCCGCAAGAAGCCTACTGAGTCGTGGCAGGAGTACTTACTCACTGATGGAAATCGCGAAGCCAATCGCGCTCGATCAAGAGAGTCTGATCGAATACTTCATCGAAGGTATCCCGGATTCCCGTCAGAATAAGTCAATGTTGTACCAGGCTAAGTCGCTGGATGAGCTGAAGGAACAAATGCGACTGTACGAGAAGGTACGCGGCCCATGTCTTGGGGCATCATCCTTGAGAGGGAGTCACCGAACGTCATCTGGTGGACAGCAGTCAACGTCATTAAGCGGTAAACCATCGAGCTCATACATCGGAGTAAAAGTGGAGAAGAAAGAGCGGAGATGTTTTAAATGCGGGGAAACAACACATCTAGCGAGAGAGTGTCAGATGAGAACGTGGAAGTGCTTCAAATGTGGTCAACAGGGACACCGATCATTTGACTGCAAGGTGGGAGTCCAAGCTACGCAGCAGAGGGGTGGAGCAGAGGAAGGCAACGTACACACTGCATCAACAGGTGACGGCGCAAGTCCGATACGGGCGGCTAGAGTGATGCTGGCAGTGGGTTCCAATAGACTCTTCAAGGATATCACGGTGAAGGGTCATACGCTCACAGCGCTGGTGGACACGGGCAGTGACATCTGTCTCCTTAGACACGACATGTTGGTGACGATGGATTACGTGGAGCTTGCACCAGTAAAGCGAAACCTGTGTGGAATCGGGCAGAATAGGATAACAACCCCAGTGTTGTTCGAAGTAGAGGTCGAGCTGGATGGAAAGAAGATAGAAATCATTTTCCATGTGGTAAGGGAGCAAGACATGCAGTACGCAGCTATCATCGGTAACGATATTCTCGAGAAAGTAAACCTAGTGATGAGGGCGTGGAGTTCAGGGACAAGCAAGATGAGCAGATTTCGGCAGAAGTTGAAGACATTGTTCCGCACAAGGAGGTTAGGAGAGACACTGTTTGCGAGGTGAAGAACGACGTGAAGGACCTCGGGTTAGGGGGAGGCCGTGGGTACACTGCTGGTTGTGGCGATGGTGGCCACGAATCAGAAGTACTCGAGTTAGCTGAGGAGTTTGGGATGGTGTGTCTGTCTGCGGGAGAAGGAGCGTTTAGGACGGAGCCGAATCTGGAGCTGAACCATTTGGAAACCAAAACTTGAGAGAAGCTGCTACGCATCGTAGAGGGATACAGACCGACCGGTGAAGAGCCATCGCCAGTTATGATGAAGTTGATTTTGAAGGATGACGTTTCAGTCTTCCAAGGCCCAAGGCGAATGTCCCACGCCGATCAAGTTCTGGTACGAGAGCAGGTAGGACAATGGCTAGCAGAGAAGATCATTCAACCAAGTTGTTCCGAATACGCGTCGCCAATTGTTCTGGTAGCAAAGAAGGATGGGACAAAAAGGCTGTGCTGCGATTACAGGAAGATCAACGAGAAGATCGCGAGGGATAATTTCCCGATGGCGCTGATCGACGAAGTTCTCGAGCGGTTACAGGGAAATAAAGTGTTCACAACGCTGGATTTGAAGAATGGGTTTTTCCATGTCCCAATGGATCCGGATTCCCGTAAGTACACTGCGTTCGTGACACAAGATCAGCAGTTCGAATTCCTATATGTACCATTTGGAATATCGAATTCTCCGGCGGTGTTTGCAAGGTACATCAATGCCATCTATCGGACATTAATCCAGGCAGGCGTAGTGGAAGCGTACATGGACGACTTCATCGAAGGATGAAGACGAGGGCATCGAAAAGCTGGAGAAGGTACTAGAAGTTGCTGCTAAATATGGATTACGCTTAAATTGGCGTAAGTGTAAGTTCCTGAGGAGAAGAATCGAATTTCTTGGATACGTCATCGGGAACAACACGATCCAGCCATCGGAGGAGAAGACGAGAGCCGTGAAGGAGTACTCGCCGCCAGTCGACAAGAAATCGCTACAACGTTTTCTCGGTTTGACGTCATATTTTAGAAGATTCGTGGAGGGGTTCGCTGTCATCGCCAAACCCCTGACGGACCTACTCCGGAAAGAAGCTAGTTTTGTGTGGGGAGTTGACCAGATGACTTCCTTTAGCCAGCTGAAGGCGGCACTAACCAAAGCGCCCGTCCTTAAGTTGTATGACCCTAAAGCAGTTACCGAGATTCACACAGATGCAAGCAAGTTTGGCTACGGTGCTATATTGTTACAAAGAGACCGTGAGGACCAGCTATTGCATCCCATCCAATACATGAGCCGGAAAACAACCGCGTCAGAGGAGAAGTATCACTCATACGAACTGGAGGTACTCGCCGTAATCGAGGCCCTGAAGAAGTGGAGGGTGTATGTGTCGGGAATTCAGTTCAAGATCGTTACGGACTGCAACGCGTTTGCCATGACCATGAGGAAGAGGGATGTTCCGCCAAGAGTATCCAGATGGGCCATGTTCCTTCAAGAGTTCCAGTATGAAATCGAACATCGTTCCGGTTTGAGTATATTGCCTCCTCATAGAAGATTCCATAAAGCATAGGATAAAGGAAGCACAGCTCAGAGACGATTGGATTCGGGCAGTAAGGAAGGTCCTAGAAAAGGAAGCGTATGAAGACTTCTATCTGAAGAACGACGTGTTGTTAAAAGACCCTGTGAAGGAGTTGATGGTGGTACCCACGGCAATGGAGCTAGAAATAATCAACACAGCACATCAACAGGGACACTTCTCAGCCAAGAGAACTCAAGATGTGATCGAGAAGGCATTCTATGTTCCGGAGTTGGCCAAGAAGGTGGGAGCAGCGGTGAGAGGTTGCGTCCAATGCATCGTATCCGAAGCCAAGGCAGGAAAGAAAGAGGGGTTGCTGGCGCCGATCGATAAGGAAGATAGACCTTTAGGCACCTATCACGTCGACCATGTGGGCCCGATGGAACAGACGCACAAGAAGTACAATTATCTGCTGGTGGTCGTAGATGCGTTCTCTAAGTTTGTCTGGCTCTATCCGACTAAGAGTACGGGAACCGGTGAGGTGGTGGAGAGACTAAGGAAGCAGAGTAGCGTCTTCGGGAACCCCAAAAGGATCATTACGGACAGGGGTACAGCTTTTACTTCCACCGCGTTCAGGGAAGAAGAAGCCATACAACACCTAGTCATCGCAACTGGAGTGCCGCGCGGGAACGGGCAAGTTGAGAGGGTGAACCGGATCGTGATTTCCATGTTAACAAAAGCGTGCTTGGATAACGCTCAACATTGGTACAAGCATGTCGAGACTGTACAACAAGTTCTGAATAACACCCGCCCCAGAAGTACACGGCACACACCCTTTAGGATTCTCACAGGTTTGGAGATGCGCGTTAACGATCCTCTGAACCTTCGAGAACTGCTAGAAGAAGCGACTGCGGAGGAACTGGACCTCGAGAGGAAGGAAGTACGAGAAGAAGCCCGTGAAAACATTCTGAAGATCCAACAAGAGAACAGGAGAACCTTCAACAAGGCAAGAATCCCCGAGCAGAAATACAACCTAAACGAGTTAGTAGCCATCAAGCGAACACAATACGGTACTGCGATGAAGTTGAGACCTAAGTTCTTGGGGCCATACAAGATCGTCAAGAAGCTGAATCACGGGAGGTACGAAGTAGAGAAGGTGGGGAATACGGAGGGGCCGAATGTAACCAACACGGTAGCGGAAAACATGAAGAGGTGGATTCCTTCATTCGGGACGAATGAAGCGCAGGATGGCCGAATGTAGGAGCCAGTATATAGGACGCCGAACCAACGACGAACAACACATACGAAGATACACGTAGGAGCCAGTATATAGGACGCCGAACCAACGACGAACAACACATACGAAGAATGCATTACACTACACACAACGACAACAACGAGGGTAACAAGCAAACGAAACAAACAATAAAACAAAAGACATCGAACGATCGTCGACCGAACGATTTATGGGAAAACCCAACGGTCCCGGAGTCATACGATTTGCCTGGTTATTCTGAGCACGGCATTCAGGCACTCACTCTTGAAGTGATCAGCAAGGAGAGCGGCCGTCATCAAATGCCAAGGAGTTTATATTGAGGTTTATATCGGAGTTTATATTGAAGTAAAATAAATAAATAAGTAAAGAAGTGCAGTGCGTTTCACTTGGAAATCCTACATATATAATCAGGTTTTCTGGAACTTGTGCGTTTCGTTCTGAGGCTGACTTTCAGCGACTGAGGTTCGCAATCTTACTCACTCTGCATGCTGTAGATACATACTAAGCATGCTGACACGCCCAGCCTAAAAAAATCAGTTTGCTAATCTTTATCTCTCTTTCGAACCGAGTACCTGCGGCTGAACCCTTTGTACCTTCCGCCCCGGTGGTGGTGGTAATTTACCGGGATAAGATTAGAGATGAGATTGAATTGGAGAACGCCGTGGCGCAGTGGATAGTGTATCGGCCACTGACGCGGGACGAGCGAACCATGCCTCTAGGCCAGAAGTTCCCAAACTTTTTTTCTCATAAACCACTTTCAAAATTAACCTGATTTCGGTGGACCCCCTGCTGCTACATTTTTACCATATTCCCATACTCGTCAAAAAATGTAAAGATTAAATCTAACGATGGAAAATTGCATCGCGGCTGAGTTCCAATCCTAAATTCGGAGTGGTAAAAATAAGAAGAAAACTACAATAGTATATTTTCTTATGTTCTATTTATCAAAATAATATGATTACAGATTTCATAGAGCTAAAAATAAATACTAATAACGCATAGTAACTTCAATAATACAAATCAAAAATAAAAAAAATGG
This sequence comes from Merodon equestris, assembly GCA_958301585.1. Classification (NCBI taxonomy): domain Eukaryota; kingdom Metazoa; phylum Arthropoda; class Insecta; order Diptera; family Syrphidae; genus Merodon; species Merodon equestris. Next base: position 121,456,673 of record OY284415.1, read on the forward strand.
ATTGATGGATGGATTGACATGGATCAATATTTTGCTTCAGATTTGTAAGGAATATCCACAAATCTCCCCGTTCTATGATGTTCCTCCTGTTCCCTTAATTGTTAATAAGTTTGTTATGACACTAAAACTTTTTTCGACAGTTCCGTTTCATCAAATGCATTTATGATCCATGGTGGTATTTCTATTATGAGAATATCTTCAAATCTGTTTTTGAAGTCATCATGCAGGGCATTTAAATGCTGAACGTATGTCTGAATATCCACATCAAGACATTCTGTGATAAGTTTGGAAACTGGGAGAATTCGCGCCGACTAATATTTTCCTTCATAAAATTCAATTTTCCAAGAAAAGCCGAATTACACCCTTTATTTTTATTAAATTTAGGCTGTCCCCTTGTAACTGCAAGTTAATGTCATTGAATTTTTCGAACACATCTGTCAAATACGCGATGTCTGCGTTCAATTTGATCAGGATTTCTTTTAAATCTGGATCTTTAGTTTCCTGAAACTCTAAGACTGATTCAAAGAGCGAGTAAAATTTTGTTAAGCATGCACCTTTCGACAACCAGCGTACTTCAATATGAAAGAGTAATCGTTGGAAGTCTTCAAAATTTTCGTCGCACAATTGTGCACACAATCGGGTATTCAACGCATTGCTTCTTATTTTATTAACTGCTTTAATCACAAATTGAAGCGATTGGTGCAATCTATCACTCAAATTTTTCTTTACTAGGTGTTGTCGATGGATGACACAGTGAATTGCAGTTACTTCTGGTATAATTCTTTTAAAATTGCTTATAAACCCACGATATCACCCGAATATGGCAAGAGCTCCATCTGCTGCCACCGAAATTATGTTTGTAATTGGAATCGATATTTCCTTTTAAAAAATCACTCAGGACATTAAATATTGATACCTCCGTATTATCTGCCTCTTCATGGATCCATAAGAAATCGAACATATGCCAATATTAATGCTTCATTACGTTGTACAGTGTTGTTAGTCAAATGAATTCTCTTGAGTACGTCAAATGGAGGTTTGTGAAGAACAGTTTTTAAAACTTCTTCAACAGCGGGTAAAATAAACTGTTCTCCGATGGTGTGCAGTTTTTCAGATTTCGCTATAAGCAATGAGATATTGTAAGATGCCCGCAAGCCTTCGTCGTTACTTTGAGACGTTGAAGCGAACACGGTGGGGTTCTGTTGATTTTTCCTTCAATGTTTGAAAATATTTTAAATCTTTGCCTATTTTATCAGAATGACATCTTCTTAGATGATCTTCGAGCTTCGATGGTTTCATAGAGTCATTGCTCAAAATTTTGTTACATAAAAGGCATATGGGCAATCGTTTGTCTGCCTTTGATGGAAGAAAACCAAATTTCAAATAATCAACATTGTACTGTCGACATTTTTCCCTTAGATTCAGCCATGTTTCATATCAGCTACCTACCCGTAAAGAAAAAAAATGTTATTTTAGTAATCATAAGACGATTTTAACAAAATATGGCTTTTTTAACAGAATAGGAATAGGAGCAATAAACCGTCAGGACCCATAAAGAGGTTCTCACAAAATAGTTCCATTTTAATGTAATATAAAACATTTTTTGATTAATATTTTGATACATTTCTGTAAATTCGAGAGCAAATAGCTACTACTTTTAAAGAATATTTCGACATCATAACTCTACGGTTTCAATGATTTATTTATTACTTTGACGCACGTTACGAGTGGTACCTACCAGGGACGAAGCGTCCATATATTGAGTGGAACGAGTGCTTCCGTTGAAACATTTAAAAAAATCGTACCTAGCAAAGAATTAAATTCAAAATCACATTATTTGTTTATTATATTATTTATATAATAATCTACAAGTCCATTCTTGTTTAATCTACTTTGTAAATTAAATCCCAACATCGTTTTGAGAACATTATCATATTTTACCAAAATTACTAAGGAAAATCATGATTTCTCTGTTAATTACATACAACTCAAACTGTCCCACTGCTACTGCTAACCAACTGAGAATGCTCAACATCATTCCATTATTTATAATGCTTTAAAAAAAATTACTCAAATGCGTCACACCTATGCATTCCTTTAAATTGCCTTCTTTCCCAATTTCTAAACACCATTCTACTCCAACCCAACTGAAAATGCACAGCATCACTCACTTATATGCGTATAACGCTCAAACAAAAATGCTTCTCGAAAAATACCTAGAATGCACAACAGGTAGGCATTCCAATATTTCGCTTTCTTAACTTAAATCTCAATCCAAAGTGAACCAAATTTTTCTAAGTTTCTTGCCGTTTGACCAACGTGTGAAGAATGAGTTGAGTGAATGCATTACGAAAATGCAATGAAATAAAACAGGAGATAGAGAGAAAACAAAGATGTACATATGTACGTATCTATCGAATTGCTCAAAGAATGTCTCAAACTGTTACTGAATTCGATTTCATGGAAAAAAGGGGTAGAAAAGTTTTTTTTTTTTTACTATTGTATGTGTGTGCAAATTTATGTAGGTGCCATTCATCAGCAGGAGAAAACAAAAGAGAGCAAATTGGTTTGAAAGGTGGTAGTTTTTTAATTATTTTCCTGACCCTAGGCGAGCCTACCCGTTTTCTATTATTTTTTTTGTGATCAAATATGAGTGCCTGTAACTGTATTATAGAAAGTATTTTCAATAAACCATTTTCGGCTAGATCGTTCGAAGAAAAAAAAAGTATAATAGATGTTGGAAGACCGAAACCATGTGTAAATATAAACACCATTACAAAGCGGTGCACTAGACATTTTTCAATACAATCCTATGAAAGTTTTTTGTGGTTAACGGGATGTCTAAAAACAAATAAGTTGTACTGTTGGCCTTGTCTTTTATTTGTAAATGAAAAAAGTGTTTGGAATAGTGCTGGATTTAATGATATGAACAATTTTTCGAAAGCCGGCAAGAGGCATGCAAAGGAGTGCGGTTCTCATTTAAGTGCAATGGTGTCTATAAAAATGTTTGGTTCTGTTCGGATAGAAAACTTAATTGATTCATCTCGTTCACTTTCCATTCGAAAATATAATGAAGATGTTAAAAGAAACAGAGACATTTTAAAAAGTTTACTTGATGTGACTTGCCATCTTGCATGTTTGGAGTTACCTTTCAGAGGAGATGATGAAACGCAAAATTCCGTGAACAGAGGAAATTTCGTAGAAACTGTTTATTTACTTGCTTCATACAATCCAATTTTAAAAAATCATTTGGATAATTCAACGGTTTTTTTCTGGTTTATCAAGTGATATCCAAAATGAACTTATCGCTTCGGTTGCTGCGATTTTACTCGAAGAAATACGGACTGAAATTAAGAACTCGGTCTACGTGGGTCTGCTCCTAGATGAAACCACCGATGTATCAAACAAATCACAGCTGTCAGTGATGTTGCGCTTGGTTAAAAAGGATGGAGCTGTTGTCGAAAGGTTTATGTGTTTTGTAGATGTTTCGTTTAGAAGATCAGCTCAGAATTTGTTTGATTTTATTGTACCCTTTTTAAAAAAGGAAAATGTATTTAACAAATTGGTATGTCAAAGCTACGATGGTGCGGCTGTTATGTCGGGAAATTCAAATGGTTTGCAAACAAAAATAAAAGAAATTATTGCAGTTGCACATTACATACACTGTTTTGCTCATAAGCTAAATTTAGTTTTAACTCAATCAGTCTCTAAAGTTATACCATGTGCTGGTTTCTTCAAAAGTCTGAATAGTTTCGTTAGTTTTTTTTCTCATTCGTCTAAAAGAGTTGCAGCATTTAATTCAGTTGTAAAAAGAAAAATTCCAAGCGCTGCTCCAACTCGTTGGGAATATAATGGGCGGGTTGTGCAAACTATCTTTGACCTGAAAGGCCACCTTTTAACCTTTTTTGAAAGCATCATAGAAAATGAAGAAGATTGGGACAATGAAGCTTTAGTTCTATCGAAGGGCCTGCTTTATTGTATTAATGATAAGAAATTTATTATTCTGCTCTATTTTTTTAACGAGTTTTTTCCACAAAGTGACATTCTGTTTAATATGCTTCAATCTAAATCCAGCGATGTTCAATTCTGTCTAAATAAAATAAGAAGTTTCAAAAATAGTATTTCTAATCTAGTTAAATCAAAAAATTTTGAATCTTTTTGAAAAAAAATAAATGAAAACGAAAATTTATCACATTTTAACAGCAATAAACGTTCTGAAATTAACTTGTCGACAAAGGAACATTATAAAGCTCTTTTGGAAACAATTGTCCAGCAAGTCATCGCAGAAATCGATATTCGATTTAGTTCCTTGTCATGTTTCGAGTTCTTAAAACTTTCGGACACATCATTATATGAATACTTCAAGACTCATTTTCCTGATAACTTGCTCGATAACCTACAGAGTTCATATCCAGGGTTTTTTGACATTCCAGCGTTAAAAACAGAACTAAAAGTTATTTTCAATGATGAGAATTTTAAGTCAAAAAAAGATCTTCAAGGAACATTAAGATTTTTAATTACAATTGGTTTGGATGAAAGTTTCACTGAGTACTTTAAGCTTTGTAAACTAATGCTAACTTTCCCCGTAACAACTGCATCTGTAGAGAGATAATTTTCATGTCTTAAGAGAATAAAAACTTTCCTCAGAAATAAATGCGGACAAGAAAGGTTATCAAGTATAGCCCTGATCTCAATTGAAAAAGGTTTATTAAAAGACATGCAAGCCAAAAGCACATTTTTTGATCAAATCATAGATCATTTTGCTTCGAAAGAAAGAAGGATAAATTTGTTTTACAAGGCTTGAAAATCTTTTTTTTTTAATTAGAATTTACTTAAAATATTGTTTATTTATGTAAAATATATTATTTTATATCTATTTTATTTATTAATTTTATGTGTGTAATACTAAAGTGGAATTAAAAAAATGTGATGTAAAATGTTTGGTTTTATGCTGAGTGCTTCCGCTGTCGAAAAAGTCACGCCCCGCGCCTGGTACCTACATACATGAAGAAACGTACAATTTATGAAAATATTTTTAGTCATCTATGTAGTATTAGCAACTACTATATCTCTCCCTTAGTGAATCGCCACAGTCGGGCAAATAAATAATTTTATAATAAAAAATATAATACGAAAAGTTCAATTGAAGGGTTGTAAGTCTAAAGGGTCTAAGTGCCAAAAAATCAAAAGTCAATATTTTTAGGAAAATACAATCTAAGTGCCAAGCCTAATAATATCCAAATGGATCCAAGTATCTTTTTTTTTTAAATTTTACCCACACACAAATAAAGTTGTGGTAGGGTCTAGGTGCCAACGAACTTTCGCTCAAAAGAGTCTGTGCTTGTGTGCGTTCAGGGCGAATTAGCGGGTGGTGGTGGCTGTTAGCATGGGTTTATGTTTGTAAACAGTTAGTTGACTAAATTACACGGTACGAAATGGACGCTTCAGCATCGAGTGATCAAAACATTCAGAGAAAACGTAACCCAGAAAATTTCTTTTTATTATGTATATTTTTCGTATATCTCTTAATAATAAAATTGGCACTTAGACCCTTTAGACTTACAACCCTTCAATTTTTCTCGGCTTTCCCTTCTTTTAAAGAAGTATCGAATAATGGCCCTGTTCAGTATTTAATTTTTATTACGTACATACTACACGCAAACATTACAAATATAATATTATTACAAAATAAACCAGAAGTATGCATAACAAATGTACAAATAAGCAGGTACTTACCTTTTCCGGCACTGGCAAACACTGACTTACACTTTTCTTTTCAAAATTCAGGAAACAAATGCGCGTTTGTCCTTGCAGTATTCGTATTTATATTGGTGAGGAATCAGACAAGCTCATGCAAGATTGCAAGCACAGCGCAAGTTGTATTTCGTGCCTTTGCACGTCTGAACAAGCGTTGTGGGCGGGAAAGCGGCTCTTTGCAAGTCTCGACACGCGTTGCACTGATAACAAGTTTCTACAAGTTGGAGGTCCACCTGGACCACGTTGGCTATCACTGCTCTAGGCGAATGTAGTTCGATCGTAGAGTGCTCTCGTTGTATCTATAATTAGGGTAGTAGGCCCCGATGATCAGGTTATTATCGTTAATCAAAGCTCTTGCAATGTACTTTGGGGTCATTTCGGGTCAGTCGGGATAATTCTGCCTAGACCTGCTGCACCGCAAAAGAACATAAAAGGTGGCGCGAAATTAATCATCCAATTTAGTTTTTTAATTATAATACTTTTTTTTACTAAATAGAAAAAATTATTTTGATGAATAATGGAAATTTATATGTGGACCGTTACATTTTTTTGTAGTGAAAAAGATTATATCCGTCAAGTGTTGATACACATTTGTACCGTTTTATCGCATTTTCTATGACTTTCTGCAAGATTTCCGGTGATAACTGTTCGCATTCCTGTTGAATATTCTCCTTAAGAGCTGCGATTGTCTAAGGCTTGTTGGCATGAACCCTGGGATGATTAAATCGGGTGATCTTGCTGGCCATGTCGAATGGCGAAGACGGGAGATTACGCGACCAGGAAACGCTGTCTTCACAATATCCATTGTGGCTCGTGCTGTGTGTGCAATAGCATCGTCTGTTAAAACCACATGTTCACCAAACCCCGCTCATCCAATTCCAGCAGTGAGAAGTCGTTTATCATAACTTTGTAACGTACTCAAAAAAATATGACCCAATCACTTCTCCCGCGTGAACGCCGCACCACACAATCGCCTTGAGTGGATAATGGCTCTTCGTGCATCACACGCGGATTTCTAGTGCCTTGCTTTATTTTTTGCTTATTGATGGAACCGCTTAAGCGGAAATGCGCCTCATGAAGATGTTCGACACAAAATTTTCCTCTTCGTTGTTGAGATTAAGGATGATTTAACAGTTATTTACACGCGACTGAGGGTCAACAGGCATTAACTGATGGACTGTACGATTTTGTACGGGAACATGTGTAGATCTTTCACTAAAATTCGCTGTAGGACCCAATTGATGCCCAATTGCGTGGCCCGTCGTCTGGTTTTCAGCGGCATCAACAGCCCCAGCCGCGATATTCTCGGCCGAACGACCAGTCCGGTGGCATGGCATGGTCTCCCGTGGTTTCAGTCTGTTCGAATCGAGTAGCTAGGCGCCGGAATGTTTGCCCAGTTGACGCAACACGATTAGGAAATCGACGTCGAAATTCAAGCTGCGCTAACATCACCGACCGATTATTGGTCTAAAGAATCGACACAATTATTCCACGCTCTCGCGGAGTATAGCGCTCCATTGCTTATCTATTTGTATACTGCAGCTGTCAAATATGATTGACGTGCGACGCCATTTGCAAAAATTATAACTCATTCCGATAAGGTGATTAATTTTGCGCCAACAGGTTAATACATAATAAACTGGGACTTTGGGGTTCTGTACATTCTAAGATGGAGCCCAAGGCACTGTCTGTTCCATACCATTAAACTTCACTTAACAACCATATCTAATGATGGGTCACATATCGTATGATTTTTGGCGCGCCTTCAAACAGGCTGCTGTGATTCCTTGTCATACCAAAGGCTTTTAAGCTCCAGTAAGACATGCGTCTATTTGTCTATTGAAATATAGGTCAAACCAATATCTTTAGGCACGTTTCCCACCGTTAATGTTTGCTCCTGCTCGACAGTCTTCATGTAAATCATGTTAGCAGGCGAAGTTGTTTAAATTGCAAGGTGCTGGTAAACATTAGGCCTCACAGCTATCGTGTAAGTTGACATTTTTGGCTTGTTTTCCACTAAGGCTCGTGCAATGTCTACATCCGTACCAGAAGACCGACCAAATCGTGTAGGTTAATATCAGCCTCTTGAAATCTATTCTTAAGTATGTAAGTATGTATGTGCACGCTGGTATTCTACGCCAAAGTAATGATCAAAGTGAAGCCACGGACTACCTAATCCCGACTCTAGATTTCAAGATTGTTTATAAAACCACAGTTCCCAGCCGACGACAATGGGAGGGGATTGAATTTTAAAGAAAAGACATTGCACTCCAAATATACACGGCGTCTATGCACCAACATTGAAAATCAACCAATTCTTTAGAATATTGAACCACTGAGGTATATTCCAAGCCGAACTAACGGCAATTCGTGAAGCCGCCGACTGGCTGTATGTGAGATCGAACAATAGAGACATCCTCATCTACACAGATAGCCAAGCGGCAATAAAAAGACTTAAATCAGCAATAATAAGATCAAAATTGGTCAGGCACTGCCATACAACTCTCAGTGAAATATGAAATATCGAGCAGATGCGCTATAACCTGTGCTGGGTACTTAGTCATAGTGATGTACTAGGTAACTCTGAAGCAGACGAACTAGCCAAAAAAGCATCACACTGGATCCACCCACCAATAGAAACGCAAAAATATAAAATCTCGAAACAAGCAGCAGTTATAAGCATCCTAATCCGATCAGCCTAATAGGACCGCATAACGATTACTGTAACAGGTGTCATGGTGAGGAATAAAAAGAATCTCCATCCCATCCCGTATGCAACTGCCCTGCCCTAGCCTCTTCGGCACACCTCACGTCGGCCCCAAGGGTGCGCCACCGTACGCGAGCGAAGGCGGGACAGTCGCAGAGAAAGTGTTCTGCTGTGTGTCATTCTCCTCGCAACATGCAGCACAGGTAGGCGTCTCACTGATGCCAAGCACGTAGAGATGCTTGGAAAAAGTGTAATGGCCCGTAATGACGCCGGTAAAGACCTAGTCCTTGATGTCAGGTAGATGGATGCAGGTAGGCCTAAGCCGGGTTCAGGTCTTGAAAAACTCTCCTCTGAGTCCCTTCTAGCGAGTTCATCGGAGATCTCGTTTCCTGAGATCCCAGAGTGACCTGGGACCTATACTAAGTGAAGTGAATTTAGTCTTCCCACTTTGTTCAAATAGGTCTTGAGTTCATGCACTAATTTGAAGTTGGATAGAGGGTTGGACACAGCTTTGGGTGCAGCTAGGCTGTCACTGCAGACGCATATGCTTTTTCATGCATGGCCATTGGGATTGCGTAAATCTCCGACTGAAAGACAGACGCATATTTTCCTAACGAGAAGTGCAGTCGAATGTTGTCGCGCCCAAAGAAAATTCCAGCGCCGGACTCCCTGCCCAGTCCTGGAGCCGTCTGTAAAACGAATGCAGTCCATTTCAGGTTCAGTATCTGGCCAGAGGCAGTGCTAACGACATGGAAATTTGACTGTGAAGTTATAGCACAAAAGGATGGCAGGTGTCACTGTGTCGTAGGTTATTTCTCGCCCAAGTACACTGTTAGTTCAACGCGAGTTGTACATTTCATTTGAGGCGAGACATGGCTTTCAGTACGCACCCTCTGATATATATGTCAAGGGGTGGAAGATTCATCATAGCATCTAGAGCGCGCCCGATGTGCTGGGGAAAGCCCCCGTTCAGCTCAGACAGACCGCTGCTTGGAGTTTGGTGAAAGAGGCCAGGAAGTGTTTGCGTATTAGCCTGTTCCACCAGATAACCGATGCGTATGAGATTATCGGTTTTATCATTGCCGTGTAGATCCAAACGATCTTTTTCGGCGATAAGCCCCATGTTTTGCCAAAGGCACCTTTGCATTGCCAAAAAACTGAGAGCGCTTTGGTGGTTTTAGACTCAACATACTTTTACTAAAGAAGCTTGCTATCTAGGATGACCCCCAGGTACTTATGTAGCTTCCTTGGATATCGGGCTGGGAATGCTTTTAGCTCCAGGTGAGTAATACCAGTATTTTTCCTCCTTCTCGTGAAGAGAACGACATCAGTCTTAAGAGGATTAACCGACAGCCCATTACTCGTGCACCCGTCTTTGATCAAATCTAGATCCGTCTGTGCTTTGAGACAGACAGTCGCTAAACATTAGCTGACAGAGAGAACAACAACATCATCCGCATAGGTCGGGGCACAGATTCCAGAGGCATTGAGAGCATCGAACAGAGAGTCGACCACCATGCACCATGACAGCGGAAACAAGACGCCACCTTGCGGGCAACCCCAACTCCAGACTTGACACATTGCATCAGCGATCAATGTCCTGTGCATGAACATTGCTTTGATCCACAGAACCAGTGCTTCATCTACGCCATGCCGTCTAGCAGCTTTACACATGCTGTCGAAAGTAGCGTTATCAAAAGCTCTCTCAATGTTGACGAAAATGCCTAGTACGCACTCTTTCCTTTCGAGAGCGCATTCAATTCTCCTAACTAGGATTTGAAGCGCAGTCTCGCAGGATTTTCCGCGCTGATAAGCATGTTGCATGTCCGAGAGAGGATGCATTCGAAGGGCACTTTGCGCACGTGCAACTCTACTAATCTTTCCATGCTTTTCAGCAAGAAGGATGTTAGACTGATTGGTCTAAAACTCTTGGCGAGTGAGTAATCTTCTTTCCCTATTTTGGGAATAAAGACCACTTTCACCGCGCGCCAAGGAATAGGTATGTAGGCAAGTGCCAGGCTAGCAGTGAAAATTCTTTTCAGAGTAGGAAGCAGCTGTCTTATACCCTTTGCAGCATAACAGGGTATATCCCATCAGTGCCCGGCGACTTGAAGCCATCGAAAGATGCCACAGCAGATTCAATAGCCTCAGTAGTTGCCACGCGTGACGCAACATACCAGCTACGCTGAGTTGTTTTCATCGTTTCAGTCGCAGTTTCCAATGAGGGAGTATGCAACGAGCGATGACAGTCTGATTTCCCGGGAAATGGGTCTGAAATAGTAAACTAAGAGTTTCTGCTTTAGACTCGGTGAAGGTACCATCAGACCTTAAATGGGATAACCTACCACCAGCCATTGCCCCTTCTGCTTATCACTTGTTTCGTTTGATGCCATATGGCCAGGCTGAGAAGCATTTCCTTTCTTATGAAAATCCCAAAAATGGGTCGATCCATGGATAGCCTCAAGAGATGTGTAGTTTTTCATATAGTGCCAGAAAGGTGGGAAAAGCTACCGAGGGGCAACTCCTTGAGTGGACATGTTTTTTAATAAGATTTAATTAACACATTAAAGAACTTATTTTGGGTCGTAATATTATATGGCGAATGTAAAATGTTTTATTATAATTCAACAAGGTCTAGCATCAGCAAAACTTCTGCGAGCAAATCCATAAAACGAGGTACAGACGTGTCATAGAGCAAACTTCCATCCATATATGCACATAGGGTACGAACTTTTATTAGACAGTTGAGATATTGAATGCGTCGGACTTAATATCTTCCAGTTCGCAATCGCTCACCCTCATTCTTGTCCCACGACCTCACTAGCAAAAACTGAAATGTATAGTCCACCTAAAGGCAACTAGGTGATGGAATGAATGTATATCCTGAGGATCACAAATCACCGCCAACAATGGTCAAATTTTTAAATCTTCAAAACAAACCATAACCATAAATTTTAAAGTAAACGGGCAGTATAATTAATTTAAGTGACTTGTTCAACCAGCCCTTAATCAAAAATCCAACTTTCCATCCTAAAAGCAATTAAACAATCTGTAAGGACAATACTTAAAAACCTACGACCAAAGCCCACGTAAAGCATTCTCTCCATCCAGTTTACGATCATCCAAACTGTGTTATGATTTGTTGTGCGAAAGATTTTCGTTGACATCTTTCGTTCAGTATCGGTTGTGGGCGGTTCGTATGTTCCCATTTTGGAATACGGTCCCCACAGGTAACACGCAGCCCGGGGGAGACAACCATAGCTCGACATGCGGGCGAGTGATGTTCAACTCCCAGTGAATGATATCACTTTTTTTTTTTTTTGTTGTGCTCTTCTTATGGTTGAGGGCTATGAATACATAAGGGAGAGCAGGCAAAGGACTCGGAGAGTTATGTTCGGATTGACTGGAAACACATAAGGCCAGAATCAGGCCATGATCATCACGCCACATGTCCCTTATATAAGGGAAAGAGAAGGTAGTGTGCGTACGGCAGGTTCTGGTCGGGTGTTAAGTAATTTAGAGAATCAGTTGAGGATAGCCGACTAATCAGCATAGTTCGCAAGGCCGATTCGTAGTGCGAAATAGTGAAGAGTGCGAGTGGGGAATAAGATTTACGAAATTATTTGGTAAGGATAATATTAGCTGGTTCTCGATTGTTGTAGGTATTCGATTTCTCCTTTTTTTTGCAGGAACAAGATATGGTTGAAGGTTTTCCTTTCCCCCCCTTTTTAATTTTTGACTGAAGCCGCCGCTGGACATCAGGACGTGGCCGAAGTGGAAGCATCGGTACTGCCTTAATACCAAGACACATAAGAAGAAGGAAAAGAACGACAAGACCATTAGTACGGCCAGCTAAGAGGAGACCATCGCAAAGGTACCCTTTAATTTAAAACTTGACGTGGGTGCTATTATACCATAGGGTCGTGGTCCGTGGTGGTACGTTGTGTCTCTTTTGTGTACGCCGATCCGGGTATCGCGTTGCTTGTGGACGGGTATTGGGGCAACGAATGTTAGAGTGCCTGTTGGCGGTGAGGGTAAAGTCGTCGGTAACAATACGAGGAGTAGTAGGAGCACGGGTTCGAATCTTCAGTTTGCGGCTCGATCGTTTTTTTTTTTTTCTTCGGTTTCTTTTTGTTGATAGTGAATTCGTTTTTTTGTCACTTTCAGAATTATTACACGGTGAAGGGTAGTTATAAGACTTGAATTGTAAATCTAGACTAAGTTAGACTAAGGAATTAAACTTGTTAATTTATAAGAACGTTCCGTGGTGTTATTCCTTTACCTTTTTTTGTTTGAGGTGTTTTGTGTCTTACGCGAGTCTCGCAGCAAATTCGCGATTCTTGTTGCGGGTAAGTCGGCGGAAGGGCAATCGCGTGGCGCCCATTTCGACATCTCAACTCACGACCAGTCTTCGCAGCTGGCCGAGCACCCTTTCGTACGACGTCGCGGACAGGTGGGGAGGCGACCGGTAACATTTTTGGCGCCCAACGTGGGGCCTTACAAGAAATTTGCATTAAAATAAGCCATTATTGTTAACCGTCGGTTGTCGCCACTCGGTTTAAAATCCGGCGTTCGGTTACGGTTTTTTTAATTAATTTTTTTTTTAATTTAAGTTGTTTTTTTTGGCGCTTGGAGTTTTGAGTTGCTTTTCTTCTGTGCGTTGTCGTTATATTGCTATTGGTTGCCTAGCTTCCACTTAATTATTACTCACAACTATTGTATATTATTATATCTATTATTATAAGAAAGGAAAACCTTCAACCAAAAGTAGGGATAGTTCGTTTCAGAGATGGAAATAAATAGGTTGAATTCGGAGGAGTTGAGGTATGAGCTAGAGGTGAGGGGACTAGTGGGGGGTGATGTGGAGGAAATGAGGAAGCTATTGCGTGCGGCACTAAGGAGGGATTCTAGTTTCATCTTACCTGAGTACCCATTCACTTTTATCGAGGATAAGCAGGCTGTAGAATTAAAACTAGGGGAAATTCGTAGACTTATGAATGAATTTACTGGCGATGAAAGCTCCAAAGAGTTTAAAAAGATCGGTGTGTGGCATGCCAAGGACCTAAAATTATTCAATCGGCAAGAAGATCTGTCATAGGGTCGCCCGGGCTGCGGACAACGAAAATCTTTCTAAAAGAAGGAGGGTGAATGTTATGATTTGTTGTGCGAAAGATTTTCGTTGACATCTTTCGTTCAGTATCGGTTGTGGGCGGTTCGTATGTTCCCATTTTGGAATACGGTCCCCACAGGTAACACGCAGCCCGGGGGAGACAACCATAGCTCGACATGCGGGCGAGTGATGTTCAACTCCCAGTGAATGATATCACTTTTTTTTTTTTTTGTTGTGCTCTTCTTATGGTTGAGGGCTATGAATACATAAGGGAGAGCAGGCAAAGGACTCGGAGAGTTATGTTCGGATTGACTGGAAACACATAAGGCCAGAATCAGGCCATGATCATCACGCCACATGTCCCTTATATAAGGGAAAGAGAAGGTAGTGTGCGTACGGCAGGTTCTGGTCGGGTGTTAAGTAATTTAGAGAATCAGTTGAGGATAGCCGACTAATCAGCATAGTTCGCAAGGCCGATTCGTAGTGCGAAATAGTGAAGAGTGCGAGTGGGGAATAAGATTTACGAAATTATTTGGTAAGGATAATATTAGCTGGTTCTCGATTGTTGTAGGTATTCGATTTCTCCTTTTTTTTGCAGGAACAAGATATGGTTGAAGGTTTTCCTTTCCCCCCCTTTTTAATTTTTGACTGAAGCCGCCGCTGGACATCAGGACGTGGCCGAAGTGGAAGCATCGGTACTGCCTTAATACCAAGACACATAAGAAGAAGGAAAAGAACGACAAGACCATTAGTACGGCCAGCTAAGAGGAGACCATCGCAAAGGTACCCTTTAATTTAAAACTTGACGTGGGTGCTATTATACCATAAGGTCGTGGTCCGTGGTGGTACGTTGTGTCTCTTTTGTGTACGCCGATCCGGGTATCGCGTTGCTTGTGGACGGGTATTGGGGCAACGAATGTTAGAGTGCCTGTTGGCGGTGAGGGTAAAGTCGTCGGTAACAATACGAGGAGTAGTAGGAGCACGGGTTCGAATCTTCAGTTTGCGGCTCGATCGTTTTTTTTTTTTTCTTCGGTTTCTTTTTGTTGATAGTGAATTCGTTTTTTTGTCACTTTCAGAATTATTACACGGTGAAGGGTAGTTATAAGACTTGAATTGTAAATCTAGACTAAGTTAGACTAAGGAATTAAACTTGTTAATTTATAAGAACGTTCCGTGGTGTTATTCCTTTACCTTTTTTTGTTTGAGGTGTTTTGTGTCTTACGCGAGTCTCGCAGCAAATTCGCGATTCTTGTTGCGGGTAAGTCGGCGGAAGGGCAATCGCGTGGCGCCCATTTCGACATCTCAACTCACGACCAGTCTTCGCAGCTGGCCGAGCACCCTTTCGTACGACGTCGCGGACAGGTGGGGAGGCGACCGGTAACAACTGTCCAATCTCACAACTATGACAAGCTCCTATAACAATACTTTACGATCTATAACCCTCACCGCCTCACAGCTCTCCGGTCAGTTGATTTGTTTTTTGCCTTTTCCTTTACGACCTGCCCTTCCTAATCCTTCCCCAATTGCATCCCATACATCCGTACGGCAAAGCACCACGTCAAAAGGTAAAAACAATAAATCTTGCTTTTATTAAACTCACCTACAGTAGGCGGGCTCGCATAAAGGACATCCCCCGTAAAAGGGGATAACTGGGATAGGGAAATGTTGCCATAAAACACAAAGTCATAACCGCCAAGTGTAATCAAGTGCTCAACGTCATTGCGATCTCGTCATTTACGGTTGTGAAATGGCTTCAAAAATATCAGTCTTAGAATTTAAGCCCCTGTAGGAGCTTTATTGGATATTTTTCTTGTTGCTTTTGTTTAAAAGCCGTAATCTGTTCCATAACATTATAAGCGCAATCTACAATTATGAATAAAACTCGAACTTATGGCTGCAGCTGCTAGTGACCCGGTGAGCTAACGTCCTCTGCAGAGGAATGTAAACAAAAACAAGAACAAGGACGAGATGAGAAAAAAATGCGATTAAAATTTTTTCATAGGATTATAAATTTTACGCATTGCAATAGCCCACACGCAAACACTCCCGGGGCGAAACTGAAGCCTCATCAAAAGCAGCAGCAAAAGAGGAGAAGAAAAAAAAAATAACAATAGCGCTCCATCCAACACGTGTTAATGATGATGCAGGACGCACCAGAAACTTTCCTGGCACTTGCGACAAAAAAAAAAAAATCAACAAAAGCAAGAGGAATGTATACTCGATTATTTTGCGTCATAAAAATGCTAAATGCGCTAATTACAATTTTCGCTTTCACCATCTCGCCATCGCCTGGGCGCCCCTTCCTTCCGTCATTCTCGGTTCAGGATTTACAAGGCAAAAAAGGGACGGAACAAAACAGAAATAAAATAAAGCCCTCCCGAAATCTGTAGAAGGCTAAGCTAACGCTTTAGACGACTTTGTCGCTTCTATATCCTATCGTCCTGCATCACCGTCGACATCGCCTCGAGAAATAGCAGGAGGGCTGGGTGTGAGATTGTAATCCATTTTGTTGTTTTTGTTTCGCAGGATATTTTCGCGAGTAAATTTCTTAGGGCGCAAAGGCAGGCACACGGCCGGCAATGATTTTCAGTTTTTTGGTGCCGTGTCATCACGAGGAGGACAAGGATGCGGATGACGAGTACGACGAGTAAGAAATGATTACATTTCTTCAGGCAATCCTATTGCCGAGGATTATTACTTGCCAGTTGAATTAGGAACGACACGGAAGATACAGTGTCATAGTGCTGGAGAAAAGGATTTCAGGACTATGCTCATGGACGAGTGATGTCTATTTATTTCAATTGAAAATGAATGCGGAAACTCATGTGAGAGCTTTTATTTTCGCTCTACTCGGCATTTTCGGTTGTGGACCAAGGAGATACATAATTCATAACACAAAGGGAATAATAAATATCTCGGAGACGGGCTGAGTTGGATGAATAATTCATGAAATTTTTATTTATTAAATGATTCCCGTAGACAACAACTGGCAGTTGAAGATAAACCAGTGATTTGCACACTGGAGCACATCGCACACAGCACAAAAAAAAAAAAAAAAACGAACGAACTTATTAGTGTGCAAATATGTGTACATATCTATGTTATAGTAACGCCTCGAGCTCACGTCTGCATGTACAGAAGACAATGAAGAAATCGTGTAGAAAGTCTCTATCGCCGCCATAATAAGATGCATGCGAAGACAATTTATCACTTCTGTCTCCTTATAACCCGTCAAATCGACACTCATACTAGGTGCGAACTCAATTCGCTCAAAGGCACCCACCGAATCGATGCATTCAGAAATCGAAAAGTATATTAGTTCGAAAACCCAACTATTTGATTTCCGTCAATTTTGAAACGGAAGGATTTCGCTTCTGGCGAGACACACTCAAATTGGAAATGGTTTACTCTACTAGGGTTCGATATGGCGTATTAAATTATCGTTGCCGGGGGGACAAATTCGAGAGTTTGATGTAGAAGTGGTCGTGACCGAAAAAGGGTTTTTAATAAGCCCATATTGTATTTGATTTCGGGCTCTGCGGGATGTAAGCGAGCTATGATCTTAATAGGGAAGTTTGTTGAAAGTAGTCCGGTGACCTTAGGACATAATATAAATGGACGCAGCCGGGGAATATGAGAGGAGAAATTTCATATTTTTAATCATGAATTCAAGTTTCAATAGAGGACGATAGCCTCCAGCTACCAGCCCTTTGATGGGCTCACTTCCGATCTAAGCTAATTACATGAGACTACAAAAAGATGTTTTAATGGCACAACGGCCTTCTTTCTTTGCTTAAGAATATTACAACTTTGTATTTGAGTTACCTGTAAAACCATTGGGTTTGTGTGCAGATGGATAACTGACTTCGATACTCTACTGCCATCCTCGTCCAAAAAGCCATCGTCATCCCGGAAACAAGTACGAGGAATGATCCAAAAGTAATGATAACCGGTTATTTCCGGTCGGCATTAAAATCCAAAACAAAATGTTTGAAATGTCTGCTTGAAAAAAATTGTCTGTCGAAGACATACACAGCGACTTGGTGAAAACATTGGGGGACTCTGCTCTTCCATATTCCACAGTAGCATTTTAGGCCAAGGAGTTTAAGCTGGGCAAAACATGCACTGAAAATTAAAAGTCCGAAGGCCGCCCATCAACGTCTCTCACTGAAGATAACGTGTTCTGTTATGTTGGCAGATGGAAGAGTGATCATCAGACATAACGCTCAAATCACAGGGACCGACGAGCAAGAGAAGAAATTAGTCGAATTCGAGGGTGAATCTCTATAAGTTTCAAGCGGAAGAGGAAATGTTTTTATTACGTTTCGTGACCATGGACGAGACCTGGATCCACCTTTTCGATCCTGAAGCAACAATCGATGATTTGGAGCCTCCCCAGTGAGGTCAAAAAAATTAGAAGAGTCAACTTCGACGGGAAAGGTTGTGTCGTCGGTTTTCCTGGGAATATTTGGAAAAGCGAGTCGGGATCTAACTAAGTAGATCATATAAATGGATTGCAGGAAGTCAAAAACGCGGCAAACTGCGAGCCTGAGTGCTGTTTCACCAAGCCAACGCACCGGCTCACAAAGCCACCGTTACGTGGCTCCCATTCAAGAAACGTGATTCGAACTGCTCGAACACCCGCTCTATTTCCTAGATCTAGCTTTCTGTGACTTCTACCTCTTTCCACGATTCAAGGAACCCAACCGAAGCAAGAAATTTGAAGACGATAACGAAGTTATGGCCGCTGTTGAGACGTTTTGGGAGGGTGAAGGCGAAGGATTTTTTTCTAAACGGAAAAAGGTTACGTATACGCCCCGCAGTGCGACCTGTCGACGGCATATTTAAACTTCCATAGCTACTTTCTCGGCTTGCACTTGACGTAGAAAGTTGCCACCGATTCAGATCTAACCTTTTGAGTTACATTTTAGGTTGTTCCTTCATGGAACCCTAGTTCACAGGGTCAGTAGAGGAGCAGGTACCAAAAACGGAAAAAGGGTTACGTATACGCCCCGCAGTGCGACTTGTCGACGGCTTATTTCAACTTCCACAGCTACTTTCTCGACTTGCACTTGACGTAGAAAGTTGCCGCCGATTCAGATCAAACCTTTTGAGTTACATTTTAGGTGGTTCCTTCATGGAACCCTAGTTCACAGGGTCAGTAGAGGAGCAGGTACCAAAAATTGAAAAAAGTTACGTATACGCCCCATAGTGCGACCTGTCGACGGCATATTTAAACTTTCATAGCTACTTTCTCGGCTTGCATTTGATGTAGAAAGTTGCCACAGATTCAGATCTAACCTTTTGAGTTACATTTTAGGTTGTTCCTTCATGGAACCCTAGTTCACAGGGTCAGTAGAGGAGCAGGTACCAAAAACGGAAAAAGGGTTACGTATACGCCCCGCAGTGCGACTTGTCGACGGCTTATTTCAACTTCCACAGCTACTTTCTCGACTTGCACTTGACGTAAAAAGTTGCCACAGATTCAGATCTAACCTTTTGAGTTACATTTTAGGTTGTTCCTTCATGGAACCCTAGTTCACAGGGTCAGTAGAGGAGCAGGTACCAAAAATTGAAAAAAGTTACGTATACGCCCCATAGTGCGACCTGTCGACGGCATATTTCAACTTTCATAGCTACTTTCTCGACTTGCACTTGACGTAGAAAGTTGCCACAGATTCAGATCTAACCTTTTGAGTTACATTTTAGGTTGTTCCTTCATGGAACCCTAGTTCACAGGGTCAGTAGAGGAGCAGGTACCAAAAACGGAAAAAGGTTACGTATACGCATACGTACACGCAAAGTAAACGATGTTAATGACGATCTTATTAATGCTCGTCAATCAACCACTAACATGTTTGCAAAACTTACACTAATTTTGCAAAAGTCGATTTTGTATATGTATTTCCAAACTGACATTCAGAACAACACGTGAAATTCTAGGTACGTACAAAGACGCGATCCCCTTATCAATGTCTCTTTACTTATGAACCAAAATCTTTCCAGCGCCTTCTCCTAGACCCTCTGCTATCATGCAAGGCAGAAGTTGATAGATTCAAGTGAAATATTATTATTATTAGAGATCTCTCGAGAAGGTCACCCCACCGTGAATGCTTTATTGATAGCATTGGTTCAATTCTACGACAGCCTTAATATAACACCTTTGCATAGTGCCAACGATCTTTCATTCTGTTTCTCTTACATCAACTCTATGGACAGGTTCGACCTTCAGGAAACTTGCGAAGACTTAACTTTCTGAGCTAAAATAACAAACTTCCTCATAAACCACAATCACATGATTATTATCAGAACGTTTAAGGTCTACATTTAAAAACGTTCACCGTACTTCTCAACTTCCTTCCATAAGCTTCCTTATAAATTTATCATGTCACATAGTTCATTGCTATCTATTTACATCAGATTTTAGTGTTTGGACGATGATTTAAATAAATAACAAGATTCCTCTGGTCGAACTGTTCCCAACCGCTCTTTAAAACATCACACACCCTCGACCCTAAATATGTACATCTACACGTAACATCTAGGTATAACATTCAGACGTAAACAATCCTATCAATTTGACATACCATAGATGAGTTTGATTCCCTTTGCAACGTTTTGAACACCCGTGACCGTACTTTGATTGGCTTTGACTTACCAAATCTGCATCGGACACTGTCTGGTGATGAGTCCTGTTTTGTTGTTTCATATCCTCCATCCGACTAGGAAGTCATTAAGTGGCGCTATTAACAATCTAGGCAGACAGCTTGATCTTCCTCATCCTCAGACGCCGATAATTGTGTTGAATCAGCCAGTAATCACCTGTCGTCTAAATTAGACCGTTACTATCGACGTCTTCGTCCTAATTTTTTACGAAGCCATTAATAACTTTTGATTTAACAACTTGCTTAGTTATGCCAACTTCCTATCTTTGAAAATCGGAAAATGCCCATCGACAATCCTCTCACGTTTTGAAAATCCAATATTTTGAATGTCTTCACACTTTCCGTCATTTTCGCGCTGCAGAAGAGTCCCTCGTCTCCCACAAACAGTGACATGTATACCTTGGATGTCGCTTGTATTTTGAATTCTCTAACTATCGTTGTGCATTTCCCCCGTTAGCATAATCTCCGACAAATGCCTCAGACAACTGCCTTTGTGTTCCTAAACTGTTAGGTACCCCCACGAGCTATTATAAAGTCATTGCTAATGACTTCGCGTGGCTGCACACCTTGTCGCGGTGCGAAGGCTCAGTAATTGTCAATGACTCTTGAGAATTCACTCTCCATGTTGGGACATGAATTCTCTATGACGAGACATGAAGCTAAGCTGCAGCCATCACCTTCCCCGGGTATCCCCTCCATTCCCTTCGCTTCCCCTGGGCTGGACTAAGGTGTAAACCGTACCGTGCCGAGAGTCAGCCAGGCTGGGGGCCCAGTTTAAATAATAGCCCAGTCGCTAACGGTGTATCCAGGATACCTGGCACCCTCCTGGATCAAATAGCCTTGACTGTATACTGTGGGGCTCTGTACAGGTCGACCACCCATTCCTGCGCGACTCGTGGGATAACATATGGAAAAAATAGATAAAAATAGTAAAGTGCATCCTCTGAAGAGCTGTTTGCCTCCGCCGAAGGCGCGATCGATACAGACAGCGTAACCGGGGCTCTCCTTCAGGCACTACAGATTGGTACCGCTACCGACGATGAGTCATTGGCTTCATCACAGGTAAGCAACACCATGCAAGTGGACTCTGAAACTGAGGCCCAGCTGCTGGAAGAATAGGTCGCCCCTAAGGCCACAGGCAAACCTGAAGAAAAGATCAAGGCAAAAACACCGGCCCAAAAAGCAAAGAGCAGCTATAAGAGGTCGGTGCAGTATATCAGGAAGATGAGCGCGAGAGACCCCTCAACGCTCTCCGAGCGCGAAAAACTCCTGATCAAGAAGCACAAGAAAGAGGTAGCCAAATTCGAGAAGAAATCGGCTCCCACGCTTCCAAAAAGGACACAGGGCAAGAGAAGAAGCCATCGAACACGGCCCTTATCAAACCCAACGTCCCAAAATTGGCTCGACAACAGCCAACACAACCGGCCACTGTCGAAAAGGGCGCACAGCAACCGAGCATCTCCAAAGGACACACTGCCTCAGGATCGAAGCAGAATGTCAAGAGGGGGCGCTCAGGGAAAGAAACTCTAAGGGAAGCGAAAAAGGCGAAAACATCAGCCAGCTTCAACCTTCCCATGAGTCTACAAGTGGCTATAGTCCGTCTCCGCATCAGAATCATCTCAATGGGGAACATAGTCCTCATCGCCATCGCCACTAAAATCTTCAACTTCAGACCCATTTTCCCGTACTTCTTCGGAAAGCCTTAAAATGTATTGCTCCCGTTCTTCTTCGCTCATGCGGCTCCAGATGAATGCATTTATTTCGTCATCCATAATAGTTTACCTTCATAATAAGTATGTTTTCCCAATAATTCGCTCAAGTAATGATTACTGATTGACAGCAATGATACTTTCACTCTCTTATATACCCATGCAAAACTAATAACTGTAAAATAAAGTAACTGTAAACATAAGAGTAGGTAGTGTGTCTCTGGCGCCGATGGTAATAAAAGTTGTTTTTTTTTTCGGATAAAATGTGAAAAAATAGGTTTTTCCGTACAATATGTAACAAGGTCTCGCCGGACCTATTCCATTGACAGAAAGTTTAAAGCCTCTTGTAGAATTCTTCATGACTGTTTTTTTTTTAAAACGCTGGTCAAAAGAATTCACTGATCTTTCCACTTTTATTAAACTAATTCTAGAATAGGTTAGTCAAGTATGGTGGCGCTTTCACGATACCCGTTGATGCTACTCAAAACAGATATATCCGATTTGCTCTACGCAGTCTTCCTTGGATTGATAGGCTTAACCTACCCACGTTTGAAGATCGCTTAAAATTATCAAACTAGAAACCCCAAAAAAGCCAAATCCACCGGTAGAAATAGCTAAGAATTTGCTTGAAGCGGGGTCTAGATGTCTAAATGTCTAGAGTTTGGACACCTATCCAACAGATGTAAATGGCTGGTAGACCGCTATAAACTCTACAGCAGATGTGGAACGGACGGCCAAATAGCTAAGAACTGCAGCAAAGAGCCGCCATGCATGTTCTATAGAGAAGTTAACCCCGAGAACGCAAAACATATAAAGGATAGGAAGTTATTCCCAATTTTAAGAGAGCTATCAGTGATGAAGATTCTTCAAATAAGCCCAAGCCATTACGAGACTGCTCAGGATATTCTGAATTAAAGGGCGAACGATGAGAATGCAGGTGTGATATTAATTGACGGGCCTAAACAGGCCTCGTCAGTAGTAATTGGGCCAGCGACAAGACAAACATGAAACAATGTCGGCGTATGGGAACTGGGTGTTTCAAGAAATTGGCGAAGATGCAGAGGGATTTATACGCTCAAGAATAAATGGTGTCAACTTTTACAGCTGTTGCGTGCGACCAAGCTGGACAACAAACCAATACGGACCAATGTTGAACAGGATAGTGGCTGATGTCCAGCATAAGAAATTTCAACGCATGGTCTACAATGGGGTGGTCGTGGTGCAATGGTAATCATCACCGACTGTTGAGCGGAAGGTTTGTAGTTCAAATTCGTCGATAGCCAAACACATTTCCTATACGGAAAAAGCAGTGCAACAACATCAGTTGTGATTGAGAAATGGTAAAAAAAAATGCTGACGGAGGCATAATATTCGCAGTACAAGATCACTTTAAAATTCATATTCTGTGTGTTCACTTCCAATATAACACCTTAATGACATGGAAACAAAAAACAGAAAGTTACTGTGAACTACAACCAACGCGACAAATTCGGTCGAATCTCTCGAATCCTATTTAGGACAGCCACCCCCGGAGAGTAGACGAACATCTCCGACACAAACCATCTGCACCCCATCCAGGTTGTATGACAAACACCATAAGAGTGTAACTCTTGAACCTGCGCGAACCATATAAAAAAAATTAAAAACAAACAAGAAAGTTAAACAGCAGACTTACCAATCTTACCAAACGAGAGCGTATGCTTCTGGTATCTTTTACGCAATATGAAGTGGCGTATCGTAGTGGACTACAGGCACAGTGACCACCAGATGATCCTCTAAGAAATCTCAAAGCGTCATTGCAGCAAACTGCACTCTCCAGTGCACTCACAACAAAAAGTGAGTGAACCCGACCACAAAACAGAACCTACTGCTCTGGCCTCCTGTACGTTGCACCAGTCTGGGCATAAACCCTCAGAAGAAAAGCAATCTGCCGGAAACGGTCATCAGTATACCGGCTTCGTGCGTTAAAAACAAAGAAGAGGGGGACGTCAAACTCGCAATCTTCGTTTATAGACGCTTCATGTAATGGCGAAGTACTTCACTGAATCCTGCTTTACCAATATGGTGGAATGGAATAGTACTGCATTTTTTTTTTTTTTTTTTTTTCAACAATTCAACAATTATTCAACAATAATTTCACAATTTTTTATTTGCTTAGTCTACCTTAACTATATTGGGATTGGGATTATTATAATTATTGTACAATATAAAGAATAGGTAGTGGCATTCGTATTTAGAATTCAAATAGTGTTGATTGCCACATCAGAAAGATTTCATATACCATATATTACAAAAATTTAAGTGGAAATGATACACTAAAGCAATAAAGTCGTAATGCAGGATCAGAAAAGAATTATAAAAATAACGTTCAGAGATTAACATTAGGGGCATTATTAGACAACATAGGACAGCAAGGCCTCAATTTGATTGTGATCAAAACTAAAAAGCCAATTTTTGACTTTGCTAAGGAAGGATGTTCGTGTTCTAACTGTGCGAATCGAAGGTGGAAGACGATTAAATAGTTTGCAGCTGACTACGGAATAGAAGTCTCTAAAGTGGGTGGTTCGAAAAGAAGGTATGTTTGCCAGGAATTCAAGGTTACTGCGTAAATTGCGGGCATCAGAGACACCTTGTAATAATACAGGTGCCTTACCGGCAGGATTTTTAGGTTTTTAAATAGTGTCATGGAATGGCTGAAACGAGGAACTCCACAGATCGTCCTAACAGCGCATTTTTGCAGTACAAGTAGAGGTTGAATTTTCGTGCGGTGAGCACCTCCCCAACATCCTAAACCATATTGAAGTTTGGAGTGAAATATCCCGAAATAAATAGTTCTTAGACAATTAGCTGTGCAATATTTACGAAGATGAAACAGACTACGGATAGAAGAACGAAGGTACTGTGTCAAGTTTATAATATGATCAGACCAATTCATGTTTTGGTCAATTGTGACACCTAAGTATTTGTAGTTCTTTACTATATCAATTTTGAAACAATTACCCTGACATGCTGAGTGGCCATCAAACATAATTTCAGAGGAAGCTCCGTTATATGTGCAAATCGGCAATTTGTAGCGAGTACAGTTATCGGCATGGAAACGAAAATCAAGGTCCGGAATTATCTGCGACCTAAGGCTGAAAAACATTAGTTTTGTTTTATTGCTAACCCTAAGTTTATGTTTGGCGAACCACAGTCTCAATATGTGCACATCATAATTAATGTCAGAAGCTAGCTGGAGATGGCTAGGAGAGTTATAGGCAATACCGAGATCGTCGGCAAAAGCCGTAACTTTACCTACAAAAGGCTGACGAAAAAGGGAATTTATATACACTAGGAAGAGAGTAGGGCCCAATACAGACCCCTGGGGTACCCCGAGTTTATTAATGCGATTATCACTAAGATAGTCACCAATTTTCACTTTTTGTCTTCTATCTTTAAGATAAAATTCCAGCCAATTATAAATGGGTCCTCGAAAACCAGCCCGATGCAGTTTGCTTAACAGAATGTTATGGTTTACCATGTCAAAGGCCTTGGTTATGTCAACAAAAAGACCGGCACAACTTTTTTTGGAGTCAAGTCCTTTGTTCATAACCGAGCAAAAATTCATAAGCGCATCTTCAGTAGAGAGTCCTGTCCTAAAGCCATATTGCAGTGGACTGAAAAAGCGTATTCTCTCCAGGAACCGCAGAATTCTACTTTTGACAGCTTTTTCAAATATTTTCGAGATAGTCGAGAGTAGTGAGATAGGTCTGTAGTTGTTTTTATCTCTTTTGTTGCCCTTTTTAAAAATTGGTAGAACAATTGCGCATTTTAACCTGTCCGGAAACGTACCAGTGGAAATACTAAGATTAAACAGGAAAGCGAGTATGTCTACTATATTTAAAGCGATGCGCTTTAAGATATAATTAGAGAGGCCGTCATCACCACATGAATTGGAACGATTTAGGGAATTAATTATGCATAAAACTTCAAGACCAGTTATTGGTCGAAAGAAGAAGCTATCACTGCAAACCGGTTCTTCCGGCAGATTCCCTGCCATACAATCCAAACAGTATTCAGATCTCAAGTCGGTGGAAGATTCTTCACCAACTTTAGCAAAAAAATCATTGAAAATGTTTGCAACTATCTTTGGATCATTCACAATAGAATTATCCGTCGCAAGTTCAATAGGGTTGGGTATTTTAGTGGTATTGCGATTCAATATACTATTGATAACTTCCCATTCCTTTTTGGGGTTTCCATGTGCGTTATTCATTTTTGAATAATAGAATCTATCGCGACACAATCGGATGTCATTATTAACCTTAGTAGACACATGTTTGAGGCGACTCCGAAGTGCAGAATTATGAGGATGTTTTACGCACTTCCTGCGCAGCTTGATTTTATTAAGGATAGAGTGGGTTATCCAGGGCTTAAGTCTTAGTTCCGACTTCCTTACCTGAGAACGAAAGGTAAATGAATTTAAATGAGATTGCAATATCTTTAGAAAGGAATTATAAGCAAGAGAAGCATCATTTTCAACATAAACAGCCTCCCAGTTTTCAAGCCGAAGTTTGGAGTTAAGTAAATTAGATCTTACTTTTGCTACGGTATGGACTGGAGCTCTGGCTGCGCGTCGCAAATCTTTTAAACCGTTAAGCCAGATACCTGTCATGCAGTGATCCGTAGTAAGACCATGTTCAGCTATAAGACTCAAAAGTGACTCTGAGACTGGAGATGATGATAAAATGTCAATGTTTAAATCACCTATAATAATAAGGTTCATAGTCTTTATTTTTGATAGTAGTAGACTTAATTCATGTAGGAAAGACTGAGTATCGTGGAATTGCAATCTGTATATGCAAATGAGGTTGAGGAGCTCATTGCCTATCTTACAACTAAATTGTATAAGGTCCGCAGTGACAAAACCATGATTGCAAACATGAAATTCAAGGGAATCACGAACAAAAACCCCTACTCCGCCTGCCGAATATGATTCATTTGTACTAGCGTAAAACCTATAACCCGGAATTAAAAAATCATTAATTTCACATGCAAAGATCCATATTTCTGTGACAAAAATTAAATCGGGTAAATTTGCTAGCGCTTCAAGATTGCATACTAATAAATCGAAGTTTTGTCGTAAGCTACGTAAGTTTTGATGTACCACAAACAAATAATTGCCATTGTCTGAATCACAATAAAATGAACTATCGCTTAAATTACGTATAATAGAATTGTTACTATTATGATCGAATGTATAACTATGATCAAACATATTTAATGAAGTTATTTAGAGATAATTACTCTAATCTAATATTTGCGTGCAAGTAGCATGAATTGCGTGATAGCCCAGCGAAGTAATTCCTGATGTGCCAAAAAGTGTGTGTGAGGAGTGAAAGTTGTGGGTTAGTACCTAGGGGCACATAGGACAAAGGTAAAGGGTGTTAATCGTGCATACCAGCGACGGGGTTCACTGGTACCTATGAAGCTCCACATCCCTTTGGCCCATTAAAAAAAATAAAAGAAATTAAAAAAGCCCTTCTCTTCTACAATTATTATATCTCAGCGCCAACCTATACCGTATTAGATCCGTACTCCTATTCCAACTAATATTCCACAGCACCAGCTATGTTTAGAACGTTACGTCAAGAACTCTATGTTTGGCATTCACTGGTTTAGTTTAAGTCTGGGTCAAGTTTCCAATAGATGGCGCTAGCAGTACATGTCGGTGAGAAATATCACATCGAGAACGTCGTTACCATTCGACGTTGCCAAGGCATCTCTCAACATCTCATCATTTCATTTCGATGGGGCCATACCTGCATATAGTTTGGCGAGTGAAAATGTCGACTTTCGATCCTGGTAAGTGTCACGTGTGAAAAAAAAAATTATTTTTTTTTGCTTTTCACTTTTAACTCAAAAATATATGTGACTGATTTACCATGAGGTGCGCCTGATACTTAAATCATTATTAAGTAAAATTGATTTATCAATTGAAATTATTATTAAATAGTAAAAAAGATCTTAAATACAACAAATGTCTTCCAACCACGTTCATTTATGTTCAACAATGTAAAGGTGTTCAAGCACTTTAGACCTTCCAGCTATGTGGAGGTTTCTCATTCTCATGAATCATCAGACTCGTCGCTGTTGTCTGCGTCATGTCATTATGATTGATTGATGCTTTAACTACTTGAGGCATTTAACAAAGAACACAATAGAGGTAAGCAATTCCATCTTCTCCTACAATCAGTCTGATTGCCTTAACAGATTGTCATCTCGTCAAGAACAAAAGTACTAAAAACCCCAAAGACCCTCCATTTAAATTGAACCATTCAATCATATCTCCGCCCTAGTTGATCTCATCTTGTCGACTTTTCAAGTCTTAAATGACATTACCCCTCGGCACTAGTTTCTAAAATATTATCTTTTTCATGCAAAAAAATAACTATCAATTTCATCAGACATGCAGATACGAGCACTTATCATATCTGCACTCGGGGCATCGCAACACTCACTTTGTATGAGTAACTTATACATCACTTGCTTCCAAATATTGTTCGCACGATGCAATTCTAGTTTTTTGTATTCTTACGACGACAGGATGTGGACGGATACACGATGCAACAACTCCGCAAGTACTAAATTGCTTTAGAACAACAACTTTAGAGCGGGAATTACTCTTTCAAGGATTATTCGTGTTTTTTTTTTGTCCCTTATTTTGCTTGTTCGGCCCCAGGACACATCGTATGTCTCTTCGTGACATATTTTTTGGGTTTCCCATTTGAGGAATGTCAAACTCGTAGATTCGTTTCGTGATTTTTTTTTGCATATAATGTGTTTTGCGAGATAGATATTTCTGTGAAATTCCATGTTTGCCATTACTGCAGTGAGGGTAGAATGAGGACAGTGAAACCTACACTCATCAGGGAGACCGAAAGATCCTTTTCACTCACATGATATGTAAGGTGTTGACCTTTCTGTTGGTTTATAATGACTGCTCTGGGCTTTAAGCTATGTGAAATTAGATTTTCTATCATAAAGTGAAGAAATTTAACTAAATTTTGTGTTGGGCCAGAGGACAAGTTGGTGAGGTAGATGATTTAATTATTTAGTTCCTGTACGAATGGAGTAAATATTTTTAATATCGAATTTTATTTTTATCCTCAAATCTGCCTCACTACAAGCTTTGTCGAATATTTTGTATTAGAGCCCAGCCCAGCGTCATTTCAATAATTCGCTGTTTTCAACATGTGTTCAAAAATTAACAGGAACTTCAGAATTTTAAGAATATTTACATATACTCGTATGTGGTCCGGTTATCATGGTGTAAAAAAGTGGGAGATACTTTTTGGATCAACGAGAGCAAATTTCTTTTGTTAGGATCTGATGGTGAACATAATGTAAGACGTCTACCCAGCGAAGAACTTAGTCCGAAATAGACAAAAAACACCGTCAAATATGGGAGTCGCAGCATTATGGTACGGGCATGTTTCTCTTGCTATGGAGTTGGGCCTATACACCTTATACTCGTACATATAAGTGATTAGGACAAATAAGTTTATATGAACACACTCAAGAGTATAAGGTTACCACATGACGAGAGTAATATGCTGTTAGTGTGAACTTTTAAACCAGATGACGATCCGAAGCAGCAAAGGATTAGCTCACCAAAAATAGTATTGCTCTTCTAGAATGAATGGTAAATCCATTATAATATTTATTGAAACAAGGGGGTGGTCGTGGTGCAAATGTCATCATCACCGACTGTTGAGGGAAAGATCTGTTGTTCAAGTATGTCCATAGCCAAGAACAATTTCTATACAGACTGTGCAACAACATTAGTTGTGAATGAAAACTGATCAAAAAAATGCGGACGAAGGCATAACACTCGCAGTATAAGATCACTTCATACTCTGTGTGTGCATTTTCCAATATAACACCTTGATGACATGGAAACAAAATAAGTTACTGTGAACTACAACCAACGCGACGAATTCAGTAAAATCTCTCGAATCCTATCTAGGACAACCTCCTATCTAGTGAGCGAACATCTTCGACACAAACCATTTGCACCTCGTCCAGGTTGTGTGGCAAACACCAAAAGAGCGTAACTCTTGAACCTGCGCGAATCCTATAAAAAATATATACATATATTTAGTTTTTTATATTAAAATTCGATTTTTCTACAATTTTGAACTTTTTTGAAAATTTTTCCAAAAGGAGTGCGCAGTTTTTTTTTTTTTGAATATTGAGAATCATAGCGTTAGCAGTTCATTGCTAAAAACATACTTTAATAGAACAAATCTTTATGTGGTTACAGGTGTATTTATTTTTTTTTTGTTCATCACTGTATAAGCCACGGCATCTTTAATCTGTGAAATACTTCTGGCACTGGAATTTGGGATTTAAGTCTCTCAGCTATAGTTTTGTATAAATGCCACAAATGGTGTTCGTTGGACCTACAACGTACGATTTTTAATTATTTACCTCCAACCATGAAACCTGACCGACACCACATCGTTTGCCAGTCAAGTACCTCCTCTTAACCAACCACGTCCTCTCCTTCAACTTTAATTGCAGCCAAAGTCACAAGCCAAAGCAACCACTCGAGGGGAAGGTGCAGTATTGCCAAGATTGAAATGAGCGATATCCTCTACGAGAGGCATTTAAAATTTAAAACGAATTCTAAGCTTTAATACAAGAAACACAACAAAGAAGCAGCCAATAAGTAAAATCAAATGAGACTGCCAGGATTGGTAGACGTAGAATCGTGCTCGGAAGAAACGATTACAGAATGGTGCAGTATTGATGCCCGACTGTTGGAAAAGTTGATGGACCATATACACAAAATCGAAGGCGGTCCTGAAACAGCTTTAACTCCTTGGAGGTAATCAAATGTTGGAGAGTTCACAAATGCGCTGATAAGTTGACTTCCTTCCTCCATGACTTTCTTCACTCGTGCGTTTTAGAGTTCAGTGAACCCTAGGAAGGCTGTGAAGATATCCCCAAGAGACTTAGAGCTATCATGAATGTAGAAGAATGACATGGAACGACATTGGCGTGATCGTCGCATGCCCCCACATCAATGAAAGGATCTAATGACCAGCGTTACTGAAGGAATTCAATACATCTCGTACAGCTGACCGGTCGAAGCAAGGCAGCCTGTTACTTGCTTACAACTCTAACGTTAGGCACACCATATATTAAAGTAAGGAAATCAATGAATGAGATTTAACCTCAATATGTTCAACTTGGATAACACTTTCAGACTCACTTTCCAAAGCCCGAAAGTGATCGGGAGAAAGTATTCGACTTGACATTAGTCGCTAAAATTAGAATGCAGAGTTAGCAATCAGAGTCTACCATTTATGATCATTTTGGACCACAGCCTGATAATCTTCAAATCTAGTGTCAGTTGTAAACGAGAACCGACATAAACTTTGGGATAGGGGTGTTAAGGTGCTTTAGAAGTATTTTGTAAAGTGCAGGCCTTTACAAAAAGGCTAGAAACGGCTTTGATACTAAGAAAATCTTTTGAGACAAAAAAGAAAGGTACTATAACATCTACCTACTATAGGCTTAAGGGCCTACAGGGAACGCTTCAAAATCTACAAAAAATCCACTAAAAAACCAAAACTCAATCTTTTAAAGGACACTTCTCCCCAAGTGTGTTAAAGAAGTTGGTGGGACCTTGACGGATTCAGCGATGGAATCTTTCGAACTCCTGACTCTCACCCTTTTCTATCCCGGTCTGATATGAAAAATATAAGAACAGAATAAAGCATGAAAACTTCTCCTCTGCCATAAGCAGCTTCTGCCAATACAAGTCTCTGGGTCTTGACGGAATCATCTCAGTCATGCTGCACAAAAAACTTTAAGTAGGTGGAGTGCCATCTCATGATGAAGCTATTAGCCCTTCAGTTACGTGTCGGAACCCTAGAGAAATAGTTTGCGTTGTCGAAAAATCCCTAACTGCTACGGAAGTATTGTATATTAGAAAGAGTTTGGAACAATCCATCGCAATCAAGAAACAATCTTCGTATCAAAGCTGTAGATGAATATACGGCCTAGATAGAGTTGTCTCATCTCCTTTAGAGCTCACAGTCATCGACCAAAGTCTAGTCGAATTGGAATGCAAATATGTGGACGATGGGACTATCCTAGTCAGAGAGGGCCTTACCTAGAGCATGTGCCTGGGCTACTGCATGTGATCTTTTTGTAAACTGATGCTGTTTGCGCTGAGACCATGGTACCACCATTTTAACTACGACAACTAAGCAGTCAGACTATTTTCTCATCGTCCATTGCTACCCAACTCATCATTCTAGACTAGAAGATCAACTGGAAGCCTAATGTAGAAAATTATTGTAGGTAAAAAATTTAGTGTAGCTTTAACATGCCTGCAGTGAAAAACTCTGTAAAAGTTAGAGACCTAAGTTTAACCTGTCTCTACAGCCATGCACAGCTGTTCCTTGATTACGGTGCGCTGGTTATGTGGCATGTCCTAAAAAAAAGATTGCATCCTCAAAAACCTCAAGAAGGATCAAAGATTGACAGGAATTAATAACGTGGAAGAACTCTTCATCGTGCTGGCATCCATTCCCTGAACTCCTACATTAAATACATGTAGGATTTGATGTACTTTTTGTTTTGGATTTGATTGTACTTTTATAATTTTATTATTACTAATTATTATTATTACAATTTTATACTTGGTGTTTGACGACGACTAAGAAAAACAAAAGAGAACCGCCTGCCCTGGTTGACTGCCGTTGAACGAATGGTATGTGTTCTGCGTGTTCGTGCTTGTCTCTTTCGTTTCGTTCCGTTTGTGAATGTAGTGCGTTGTGTGTACTGTGCATGTGTGTTATGTATTGGATCATTCGATAGTTTTATGGTCGGTGTCTGTACTCTGTACCCTAGCCTAATCGCCTGATTGTTACCCGTTAGGTCGCCCGTTTGTGTGGCGTGATGTTCGTCGTCGCAGTTGCGCTGCAATCCCACATACATATTACAATAATTTAAACTTCCATCAGACTCAAGGTAGTGAGTTATTGGTCATCTTTACTGTATGGCCACAGCTCTGCTATGAGTTACCGAATTCTGATTTAGGTAGCCCTAAAATTAAGCAGGTTTTCTCGGAGCAGGATTATGGTCACTCTTCTCTGAATTCTAGACCACAGCAGACAGACAAGCCATACAAGTTTGGGACCAGTGTTCATACCCAGGTCAAAACTATGAGCCTTCTTGCTGAACCACTTTAAATTCAGCATCCTTCAGCACTTTTAACCGCAACCCAGTCAACCAACTAAGGATGCATAGGAAATTCTGCGCCTCCAAATTAGTAGATGAAACACAACAACCATTTAACCAGGTGCCGTTCTGATATGGAGAAAATAATGGCAATCAGTACAGGCTACAAGGCTATAGGGTCTCACGTTACCCGACCTGGTATACAGTTTTAAGCCCAATCGAAGTAAAATTCGCACCTCTTTCACTACAAGTGCCTGCCACTTACAAAGGACGGCATCCTTGGGTTTGGCAAGAATTGACGAGGCTGCAAAACTCAGCCCACATTAGCTCCACTACCCGAAAAATCAAAATTAAATCGAAATGAAGCGTAGCATTGATACGACGTTTAACCGCTGATTGCACCTGGTTTGTGTTACAACCTTATTTACCATCCTACCTTCCTCTAAGACCTTGGGCCAGGAACACATAGGCTTTAAAATCGAAAAGCATTCTCTCTTTAACCGCAAATGACGATCTTTTTTGTCCATCTTAGCTTATAGCTCCATTGGAACCATCACAACCTAGTTTCTGAATCATGCCCATGAGCTTAAAATATATTTGAGGCGAATCGGATCAATACAAACCGTGAAATTCAAAAAATCGCCGCAACTTTTCGAACACTTTTTTCACAAGTTTATATATATATAAACTGAATAATGATTGCCCTGATTTTGAAAAACATGATTTATAAAATGTTAATCCCTTTTCCAGCTTAAGGTTGGCAGGATTTCCAGGAATTGAATTCGAGGCAAAAACATATTTTTGATTTATCCAACAGACTACTCCGTGTAATAAATGCGAAACCCAGGTACATAAATCCCTCCACATAAAAAATTGATATTTATCTAAGCACTAAAAATACAATCTTAAATATGTCCTACAGGGAAGTCCGGCATTACAGAACCAATCCTCTTCTAAACCCACGCGTTTACCATTTCAATCATCCGCATATCTATAAATGGCTTAGAAAAAGATGTGCTTTCTAAGAAATCGGTCACTCAAGGGTTGTACCTGTTGTTCTCTTTCATCAATCATTTTCAAAAGCCATTGAATTCTATCAACCATCACTAGACGGTATTCCCAAGCTAATGCCATTGAATAATTTATCTTAAAAGATATCTCCACCGATATTTCCTACTACAAAGTTCAGCCGACAGGGCTTCGACATTGCCGTCGAAATATAATAACATACACTTCAGGTGAGTGAATGGAATAAATCAAAAATAGCTTTACCTTCCATCACCATTCGGGGAGCAATCAACATCGAATAGCTCTTCCGCCTACCACCGTTTTTAGAGGCACAATCAATCCAGACGACACCTTGACTACGATTATTTCAAACCGGATTTCTGGCTCATATCTCACTGATGCTTGGACAGGATTCAACTATCGAATTAGAAGCACCGAGGATAATTGCATTACTCAATCGCAAATCCCCAGACCAATGGAATCGAATTAGTTAGTGACGTGATCTTATTAGTGGTAATCAAATAAAATTGTTTTCGCATTAAACAAACTCGCTGGTCGAGAGTTGGGCTTGCTATTAGGCGTGCTCGAAAGGTACGGGATGGCCAAAGTTGGTTATTGCGAGTAATGAGTTTATCGATGACGCATGAGGATGGTAGTGATGAGATAGCAAGTGGCCTCATATGATTGGATCATGATGAGGGTCCAAGTATAATAGGATTTTAAAGCAAATGTCAATCCAAACCGATGGAAACTGTGACTTTGTGGTCTGGTGGCTTGTGGTAAGAGAAGTGATTTGGAAATTCTATTATGCCTACGTGCCTTCCAAGAATGTGTTTATAATACACTTCTGAAAGCATTTGCGGCAAATGACGTGTACAGTGGATTAACGAATGGCCTGGAATATAAATGAAGTGTCCATAAATTCGGTTATTTACATTTTTGAATTTGATATTCTGTCATTGCGCCCGACGCTTTGATTTTACAGCTCACACCATGCCGGGACTTTGTTATACGTATCATAGTGAATTCGTCCGGAGGTTCCTTAAAACGGTTCATTTCAAATGTCCTGAGGGGAAATAAATTCTCAGATCCAACTCGCCGGAAATAAAATTGATGGTTGTTTATTGGTCATAGCAAATCACTGGGCAACGTGCCTCTATAGGTTTTATTTTTTCTCGTTTGCCCTCTCTCATGGCTTACAGCTTATACTACAGGGCCTTCCAATAAGAGCTGTCGTTTTACACAAAGAAGCTTGATTACTTTTTAAGAAACTCTGGGGTTATTATATAAAATACTTGCTAAACGTCCACCTAGGCTCCGACTTCAAGTAGTGATTTTTTTGTTGAAATGTTGAAGTTTTACCTGGGCCTCAACCAACAAGCCCCTACAGGTGCTTCCAGTGCCGCTTGCTCAGTGAGTTAAGGTTCTATCAACTCACGTCCACCACCTTATATGCGGTCATCTTCGGCTGCATCGTCCTTCGAGGTTGTAACTAAAAAACTCTTAAGGCCAGAGCCCTACATGGTCCAGCCATCTATGTCGGTAGACTAACTTACTTATTCGGTTTTTAGTCTGGGGAAGGGAAGAGTTATGCCAAGGTTCCCGTCGAGCTGATACCATCTTGTTTATATTTGTCATGTCTTTGTTCGTATTCCGGCCCGTTTTTCTCGTAATGCACATCTCAAACGAAGTAGTTGTAGTCTAAGGCCAATCGCCAGTAATGGATTCGCCAGGTTGTAGCATTTCAAAGTACATAAAACCCTTTTGGTCCTACAACATACACAGCATAGCTTTTCAACCAAAATTTGGCCATGCTTGGCGTAGTATGTTTTCTTCTTGGGATTAACGCAGAAATCCATTTTTTTTTTTGTCTTTTAAACGGTTCGCCCAGGCTCAGGAGTCACGCTCTTATGGTGTTTGTCACACAACCTAGACGGGGTGCTGATGGTTTGTGTCGCAGATGTTGGTTCACTACTCTCCGGGGGTGATTGTCCTAGATAGAATTCGAGAGATTTGACTGAATTTTAAGCGCTGTTTGTAGTTCACAGTAACTTTTTTTGTTTCCATGTCATTAAGTGTTACATTGGAAATGCACACACAAAGTATGAATTTTGAAGTGATCTTACAGTTTTTTTTGTATAGGAATTGTTCTTGGATATGGACATCTCAGTAATAATCCGATGTAAAAAGCCTTTCCTTTTTTGCTCTTTAGTCAGCTCCTTGCAAGTGAAAAATCGATTTTCAACATCTCTCGGTTTTAATTCATGAGGAACCCGGTCGCATGGCTTCTGAATCATTAACTCGAATTTTAATCATACAGAAACTGCCTGTTGAACTACTCCCCGTGAACCTGCTCCATTTGCGTTGAACTCGGACCTTTATCTGCCTCCAATTCCTTTATCTCCCTCCAATTGAACTAATATTACATTTTATATCGATTTCATTCACCCCCAGGCCCACTTTGACCAAGTCCAATCTAAGTTTCCGTCTATGCAAGTCAATATCCTCTAATGAATCGTTCCTCATGAGTCTTACACGATATTTCTTATGCTGAGAATCTATTTATCATGCATGTTTTCCTTTAAACATTCTCAATGAAGTCACCTTCAGTCAATAGTTTAGTAGGCAGTCCGATTCCGCGAGCAGCTTTATAAGGCTTCAGCTTCTATATCGCCAGCTTCGTCCTGATCGGGTGGACAGACAACAGCATCATGTTATACAATCAATATTTTCAGCATCGTCTATGACTCCACTAGAAGTTCGCTATTTTCATCCCTTCATGCTTCCATTGTTAAGCATTAGTATAACGTCTTAAAGCCTTTTGGTATGATTGCCTTATTTTTTTTATAAAATTTTTGAAAGCCATTCCTGCATCTCATCTCCTCAGCCTTGAGCTTCACATCCGATTTCTTCCGTTTGTAGAGGTCTAGAGACGCTAACGTCCGTTAATATCTCGTAGCTTATTGTCATCAAATCAGTGTCTTCTTGGAGGTGGTGACCGAGCTTATCAGTGGCAGCATCCCTGATGGCGCTTTGACAACATCTCCATTGCTGTTCTAAAATTTGTGCAGATGGCATCAGGTCTTGGGAGGGCTTTGGTGTTCTTTGAAATTTTAGTAAGATTCTGTTTATTCTAATGGTATAACCTACCCTAAGTTGTTTGATTCTAAATTTAAATATAAATAAGTTGGCTAGCACTCGTGTACATTGTTCCGAGTGGTCTCCTCGTTACGTCTTCCAGCGATTGGGCTTTGTCATCTCGCTCACTTGGCATCTTCGAGATCTTCACCAAGACTGAAAGACTCAGTCAGTCTTGGATACATCTAAGCATGATGACGAGCTTAGTCTCGAAAAAATCTAATCCAACTTACAAACCTAGAGGTGAAGAGAAAGGGCTTTATTATACTACGTTGGACAACCATACGTGATAATGAGCTATCTTATATATAGCCTCCCATTTCGAGGGCTTTTTAAGCTTAAGTATGATAGCGTCTATGTATATTACAAGCTAGATACCAACATATCCAACAATGTTTCTCCCCGCTAAGCGTTCCCCATGTTGCCCAATAATCGCGAATGGTAAGCCTGGTAAGCTTATAGAACAGACCTTTTAACCGCACTTGCCTTAAAGCCAAACTCATTGTCCGGTAGCACTTTTTTTTTTTCTCAAGACATTTGATCAGAGCGCTGGTTACTACTTTTTCAAAAACCTTGCTGACATTCGGAACCAAACTTCTGATCCCCCTTAAGGAAGGAGAAGGATAGATTCTTGAGGTTGAAATCGAAATTCAATTGGACTACTGTGGTAGAAAATATTATTCGAATTGACACTTAGCACTTGAGAGGTTCATTAGAGCCATATAAGGTATGGAGGTTAGATTCGATAGAAGAAACGTTCTTTCAACGCATTCAAGTTGGCTAGCTTAAGTCAATTTTGATATGGGGATAAAGCCACAGATTGTTTCGGACCGAAAATCTATTGAGACCAAATTAAAAATGGCAGGAGTCATACACCGAGAAATTCGTCTTGAAGAACCATTTCAGTATCGTTAAAAGTAGGAGCGAAAAGTGATTGCCTTGGGGGACACCGCAGGTACCCAAAAAAGAGCTAGAAAGGGCATTAGTCTCTGGGAATTTTTTTAGGTTGGAATAGCATAGAATTCCTTGTCATCCTTTAAGGCGTAGAGGGTAAGGGACACGAATTCGACTAGGTTTGTGGTTGTAGGCTCTTTAGGGAAGCCATATTCAAGAGACTCGTAGTCAAAGCTGACAATTTTAGTTTACTCTATATGAGAGTTTGAAAATTGGGCGCTGATTCTTAACATCGCTCTGGAGCCCTTTTTTGTGACTAGGGGTTTTAGAAGAGTTTTATTTTTATATTTTAGGGAATGAGTGATTTAATTTATTTTCAATAATAAGGGGTCAACAGTACGATGGAGAAATTACCCAAGGGAGAAGTTTGGTAGTTAGTTGAAGTATGCAATATCAGGTACAAAGGCGAAAGATTTTTTGATAACTGTGGCAAAAAAGTAAGTTTAACGATCTTTTGAGGTTTGGTCTTTGAAGGAGCTGAAGATTGATAGCCGTCAAGTTTTCTTTTATAGATAGAAAACTGACAGCAGGGCTTAGGATGATTCGTATAGTTGGTTTGCTTATCGATTAGTATTGTGTCGAGAAAAGGGACGTGGAGGAAGGTAGTGCTAAATATTTTCCTGTAGAATATGAATATGGTGTCATTACTGTTAGGCTATCAAAACTTAAGGAACTCTTATTTGACGAAATGTTGCTTTATGAAAATCGTAAGAAGCTAGAACTTAAAGGAAGTGCTCTGTTATGGAAAATCATAAAGTAATGAGGGAAGAAGGGCAAGATCCTAGTTATTGATGGTAGATAGGAAACTGAATCAAAGACATTAAATGAATCAGTGAAAATGAGGTGTAGTCATATATAATTTGAGATGCCACTAACTTGGCAAAGGTTAGAATCAAGAAAGAGACGTTCTTTGGCAGTAGTAAGATTAGAGGTATTTTAAGACGATCAACCGTCTAATAAAGTCCATTTAAGATGAGGAAAATTGAAGTCACCGATCAGAAGTATTCCATCACAGGGATCCCTAAAATCACTTAAACGGTCAATCGCATTAATGGGGAGCCCATATGGTTCGATAGGTTGTGGTGCCAAGATGTAAGAACCAATAACGTAAAGCGACTTCCGAGGTAATACGTTCTCAACTGAGACAAAGTCGAGAAACGGGGAAGTGGATATTTTCATTGAGTATGAGTGTGAGTCAATGAGCACCCAGAGGTCAACGTTTGTAGTTAAAAACCAAACTGAACACGTCTCAAATTCCTTACTTTAAAATTCCAACCATCTTGAGTTAAAAAATGGGACGCCAATCCAAGCGAATCTAAGCAAAATATTAAATTTAGGAAATGGAAAGCAGAGAATTAATTACAAACTCTCAAAATTTAAAATAGACACGATTCCGATGAAATATCCATTCTTCGCAATCCCCGTGACAAATTACTCCATGTCATGTTGCTTATAACTACTGTTCCTCACAGCACACTAAAACAACTTGTCGACGTATGCCAGAAACCAAAAACAAAAAGTTTCGCGGATTTATGACACGTGTCTCGTAATTCTATGAATCACAACATAAACCTTTATCCTTTGCTGAAATATGTCCTTAATGGCATACAATCCTCCGACCAACCTCTCAAGGGCTTGTACATGCTTTATGATTGATGAATCGATTTAAAGTCATGATGGTAATCGAACAGCAGCCGTTTTCCCGTGAACATTTCATGTGGTACACCATCTTCTGCCCATGCTCGTGGATTAAATTTCCTTCTGTCCACCATCTATTGACGGGATTCGTAATCCTCTTATGATCCAGTTGCGCTCGACCTGTTTGCAGGATCACAGCTGACATATCAAATTTTGGAACAGAAGTTTATCTGCATCTGCAGATCATGCTCACATGGCGTGACCATGAATCTAATTTATTCTCTTGTTCTGTTGATGGAAAAGCAGGGATACAGAGATACAATAACGCGTAAGCCATATTAGATACTTTCTTTCCATCAGCATTTATCAAATGAAACCAACCCCCCAACCATCGCACAAAACATATGCGACACAGTATACTAGGTGGAGGTGGTGGGTGCATTTGTCATTGTAACCGTGAGCCTTCGGCCCACACGGTCGACTGACACCTTTAATCCAATCACACAGTCCAGGAGGTGAATTGACAACTCTCCAACGCACAATGCGCGGATATTTGTATCTACAATACCCATCGAATGGGTCTTGCGTGTGTATCGGTGTCAGGTCCAGTGTCAGTGTCAGAGTTAATACGACCAACGTTCGTCCGTGTCCCAGCTGGTCGAGGAGCATATTTTACTCCGGCTTCACAGGCAATTTTTCATCCGTTAATGTATTTTTTCCTACGACGAAATGGGGCGATGTATATGTGGCGCTAACGAAAGGACGACGGTGAATTTAAAACAAAAAAACAAGGGGAAAAAA
This sequence comes from Merodon equestris, assembly GCA_958301585.1. Lineage (NCBI taxonomy): Eukaryota > Metazoa > Arthropoda > Insecta > Diptera > Syrphidae > Merodon > Merodon equestris. The sequence goes on from OY284415.1 coordinate 121,497,398, forward strand.
AATCCCACTTTCGCCCCCGCACAGAAGTTCGAGATTTATCATCTCGATCGATTCCCATGGAATCCACGACGAACAATGTGGCACGGGCAAGGGGGACGAAAATAGTCGAGACATGTGCACAAGCACAACATAGTTCGTCGGGATACAATACTTTGTAGGTTTGTCGGTTCGCTCGTTTGTTGGTTTGTTGATTCGTGCCACAGTAGTCGAGTAGTGATTCTTTGTAGTCGGAGCAATGTGTATAAACCATGGAAATCGTCTACTCGTAGATACTCTCGGTTGCTCATCGTCACCATCATCCCGTCATCGTCGACGTTGTTGTTGTCTCTATGTATGTCTCTAGTATGAAGGGAAATAGATGGTCGAGCATGCAATCGGCATACTAACCAACTAGCCAGGCACCATCGAACATCATCAAATTGAAATTTACGGATGGCAGATGTGCTCCTTTTGTTGTTTTCGTCACTTCGGCAACTGAATCGAATGTTATTTTACAGAATCCGAAGCAGTTGCACGGATCTACCGCCGCTTACTATTGCCGCTCGTTCATCCGGCGTGCGTTTGCCTGTCCATGTGTCCGTCCATCGATATCGATTTGCGCCAAGTGACGGAATAATGAAGATAGTTTGTTCCGTGTGTGTGTGTAAGGGTATATGGCATAATGATGATTGCTTTTCGGGATAGAATCCATTCGAATGGGATTGGATTAAAATTGAATGAATCGAGCCGGTGAAGGTGGTATAGCGGTAGCAACAGAAGCTCAACGATTGCACCTTGCACAGCAAACAACGATTGCTAGCCGTTGGGTATTCCGATGCCTGAATGTTGCTCTTTCGAGATTAGTCGCTGGTCATCGAGGTTGTTCGATGATGATGGTGCTAATGACAACCAGTCGATGTTCCTTGTGTATGAAGTATAGAAATCCTTGGATGGCAGATTGTATCTCATCAATATTTACCAGAACTCGACAATTTTTGGTTCGGCTTGATTCTCCATTCGTCTGCTAATGCTCGTTCCCCCGTCGAATGTGTCGATCTTTCGGTGTCAGTCACACTATCTTATTGTACTCGAGACATGTTCATTGATACGAGTGCATATGTGTACCATGTGGATTGAACTAATTATTAGAGTTGCCACAAGTGGATCGGTTTTTATTTGCTTGAGGGCATTTTAATTGGTTCATTGATTGGTTCGTCCTAGACATGCCCCAATCATCGACTGGATTTGACTGGATGAGTATTGATGATGGGGGGTGGCGGGAACTATGGTTTTTGGTTCGTTAGGTCATCGCCGGTTGTCCGGAATTAAAATTAAAATTGAATTAAATATGAAACGAATCAAAGCGTTGCTACAGTCCTTGTGTCTTTACGAGCTCGCACGTCCTTGGAAGGATATGTAATCGGAAATTGATTCGTGCAGTAAGCTGAAAAAAAATACCATCTGTTGGCAGGACTGGAGCTGCCAATGATTAAATTATGTGATTGTTATGACTTGCCATGGTCCTGGCCGATACAAAGGGCACATTAGGGCGATGTGGAACGTATAAAATGCGTAAGTCTCCGTCAGGCATATGTATAACAGGGGAGGGTGCAAGCAGACTGACATTCCTTTATGGACTTAAATGGAACTCGGATGCTGGATGTGCTTTTCATGGTAATTAAAATGTCCGGTAGAAAACGGAATGGAGAAAAAGTTGTTTGCCTGACGACCGCGGAGTGCAGTGCAGCGTGGCATTCTGGATATACCGCACTACGAGTATAGGTGCCAGTACGAGTATAGAGTACATATATATATATATATATATGTATAACGTATGTACATGCACATGTGGTTCGTTTAAATATTGATGGCATCCCAGTCTTAAGGCGCGTGAACGTTGTTTCGAGAGTATACTTTCAATGCCGCTTAAAGGGCTGCACAGAATGAAATGGGCTAGGAGGTGGCAAATGAATATTTTCATTAACGACGATGGTGTAGCAACATATGTGAGTGTTTGCTGACTCGAGTGAGTAATTACAGATCCTTACAGCTTCTCGGGGAACTCACAGTCCTGTAGGGTAATTCACTGCTTATTTGGTGTGCTATTGTTTTATCGTATTCCCTGTGTGGCAGACGGCTCGTAATTTGATTACTTGTCGGCGTCGGCTGTTTGTAACCCCTGATCTCCACTTGTCCGTTTGCCTATAAAATTCTTTATTGAGATCAATTCATACTGTTTGGTGCGTTCGTTCGCTTGCCTTTTCATACATGACGAAATGTAGCCCATTGGGGTAATCAGAAAAAATTATATGCCAAGTGTTAAGTTGCTTTTATGGGATCTCGTTTAGACGGGTTATAATTAAAGTGCTTTATGTACGCTGCCAGCAGCGGCGCTTAACTGTCTTCTTAACTTTTTATTTAGCAATTGTTGTAATGGGTCTGATGAATTAAAAATGTTGACCTAGACCTCGGCTATGTCGAAACAGCGACATCCCTTTCGGTTATGAACCATTCTGGTCACTAATGTATCTGTAGTGCGGTCTTGTCGCTTCGTTGATATTGTCGCGTTGACAGTATCTAGTCGATCCCTGCTACATTAAAACTCCGTTTTAAAACTCGTAGGCTTGTCTCATGTGAACGCATAAATTTTACCTCTTTTTACGGATTTTTTTTTGTAAGACAATAAAATTCAATCGTTTTAATTTTTTTATGTATTTTTATTTGTATCTTAAACTGTATATATATATTTTTTATTCTTATTTTACACTTTTAATTAATTTTATTTATTTTTTTTAATTAAATTAAACACCAAAAAAAAAAGAAGGTTACTAGTCATGGTAATAACGGCTGTTCATGTTGTCCGAAAAAAAAATCGAATGGATTATTGTTCAGTAAGTCTGTCGCTATCGGCTCTACCAAAATTAATCAATTTCACTGAAAAAAAAATGGCGGACTGTAGAAAAAAATCTTGTTTTTTATTTTTTAAAAATCGTTAAAAAAAATAAGAAAATATTTTCGAAAATAAGCAATTTTGGTACGGCCGATAACCATTAATAAGTAGAAGAACATATATAAATTTCAAAGCAATCGGTTGAATAGTTTTTTTTTTATGACCATGACAGTTTTAGAAAATTATGATTCGGGAAAAATGCGTTTAAAGTTTCAAGAGCAGAATTTTCGTGCAAAATTTATACTTACACTATTCTATGTACTATACCTGAACAAATCTCCATTATTTTAAGTATGGGTGAAAATCCTTCACATACACGCAGCAATTTTCAGCGTCTTTTTTCCAAAAAAAATTATGCTTTGGAGCCAAGTTCCAGATGCAACTATTAAACGACTCGTTGTTGTTCTAAGTGTTTTTTCCCAAGCACCTTTGTATCAGATCATCAATTAGCTTCAAAAAACTTGCTGTTTCTTCATCAAATGCTGGAGGATGTGTATAAATTTCCTCTGTAAATACTTGCACCATGCAATTGAACAGTACGAGTGCCGGGGGTTTTCATCGGTTGAAATGTGATGATAGTATGTACTCGTACCTACACTGCTTTCTTCATTTCTTCTTTAGAATCTGGATTTCTCAAAATAGCCAAACCATAGTATGTTTGGTCAATGCAAGAGTCGACTTCTTTGTTGCAGCACTAGTGGATGATTTTTTTTTTCGATGTACTTTGTGACAGCAACTTTACCTGCTTAATTTGTTTGATTAATTTTGGGCTTCTTTTTTTTCAGCTTTTAAATACTGGTTATGTGTTTTTCTTAGCTTCTGTCACTCGTCTATATGTACATTCTTTTTTTTTGACGTGCAAGACGCACTCTTTTTTTTCTACCACACGATCGCCGTTGTAAGTATCGTTTTGCTCTCACCATCTCCAATGTATTTACTATATTTTACCTTAAAGTATTCGACAGACCGCTGAAACATTTCGATCACACCGTCAACTTCCATTTTACCAGAACTTCCGTCATGATTTGCTTCACAATGCTCAATGTGATTTTCATACCACTCCAAAAACTCGTCTGACTCTTCCCTGCCAATCCATTGCTCGCATGCTTTACACACTTTTGATTTGACAATTAAATCTACATGATCCATCACCAGAAACCGTGATTTTATCTTCAGCACAACCGTTTTCAACATTTAATTTATTTTTTTCTGCAACAGCTTTTTTGAAAACAGTATCAACTACTGACTTTACAGTAATATAAATTTGGTCGAGCATACCAAAATATCCATTTTTACTAATTCCATCACACAAGTCCATTAGCGAACAAAATAAATTTATTCCAGCCAGACCGACTCCAAGAAGTCGCATAATAAACACAAAACGTCTATTGATTTCGTAAGCATTTTTGACCACAGGAGAAGAATTGATGTCAAATTCTTGGCACGAACACTTTACAGACAACTTGAATCTTAGTTCTCGCAGTGATTTTTTCAAAAATTTAACGTCACTATCGTACAGCTTGCACTTTAAAATTGATTACAAAGCTGTAAAGACTAGCGAGAAACACAGAATGCTGTAGCTGAATCCTTCGTCAATCGGTACATTAAAATCACTCTTGTGTTTTAATTGTTCAGCTGATGTGCTCACAAACTCGGTATCGGTTTCAGCAGTATACTGATTCCCTCGAAAACTCCTTTTTCTTTCTTTTTGCCCTGGATATCTTGTGGAGCTTCTCGAGCCTTTTCGATCCATGTTTTTTTTCCTGTTTGATGTCGACACACAGAGCATCAAAAGCGTACTGCTAAATTTGTTCTAGGATTTTATATACATATATTCACGACAAAAATTTATACACAATATTCCACATATACGAAGGTAGGTAATGACCGTCAGAAACTCCGTACGCAGGTATAAAAGACCGGTGACAACAATAGAAAGGTAGCAGCTGCAGACCTGGCGCGCGGCAGACAAGTCGCTTACGGCACGTCGGCGACTATGACTTGTAACTTATTTAATACCATAAATTTCGGTCTGAATTATTCACAGCATATTTTCGATAGGTTTTACTACCGAAATATGAAAAAAAAATCGATTTCTCGAAATGGTCACATGAGACTACCCCCTTAAGATTCTGTCTTCAAAGACCCGGAATCTATTATCCTCTTTCTTAGTCAGAAACCCACCACATTTGCAGGTGTCATTGACATCGTTGTAGCTTTGTAAACATAGATTTTAAGGTTGTGGGAAAAAAAGAGTTGTTTTGGATAGTTCCTCCATCGCGAAGACGCACGCGTTGACAGATCTTTATGTCGTCTTTGGAATCCAATACAGTTCCCATATAATTGAATTCATTCACTTTCTCAAAGCGTTTATCGAGTAGGAGATGTGAGGTTTGGATCGATCCAGATTGGTTATTGACCATACGAGGGGTGATCCAAAGTCTCCTAATCCATCTTTTTTAAGCCCAGGATTCCCTTAAAAACAATTTCCTCCCAAAAACCTCTCCTCTCATCCCAAAACCTCATCATTTTGCTATCGTCTGTAAATTTCTTGCTTCGGACGTGTTCCTTGAGTCGAGGAAAGAGATAGAAGTTACTAGATGCTAGATCTAGCAAAGAGGGTGGGTGTTCAAGCAGTTCGAATCCCGTTTCTTGAATGGCAGCCATCGCAACTGCTGTTTTGTGAGTCGGTGCGTTGTCTTGATGAAATATTGATGGCGAAATAGTGGCTCGCTTTTCCAAATACTCCACTATTCCTTCAGTGTCAAAAAAAAAAGGGTGTCATAACCTTTTCTACCGAACTTGAAACTTTTAATTCCTTTGACGTCAGTTAAGAGGCTCGCTTTCAAGTCATCTATTGTTGTTTGGTTCCACATCACGTCCATGGTCACGAAACGTAACAAAAACATTTTCCGATCTGCTTGGAACTTCTAGAGATCCATAATTGAAGTCGACCCGTTTTTTTCCTTTATTCGTCATTTAACATTTTGGGTACCCAACGCACAGAGGATTTTTGAAAGCTGCCTTATGACCTCAGCTCGACCTTCCAACACAACGTTATCTTCAGTGAGGAACGTGGATGAGTGTCCATTGCGATATTCATCTTCAGCGAATGTTCTGCCCAGCGTGCCACCTGCTCCGATATATAGGAGCAGTATCCCTCAATGTTTTCACCAAGTCGCAGGGTATGTCTTTCGTAGACAGTTTATTCAAGCAAAGGTACTTGATGACAGCTCTGATTTCGTCTCCTAGATGTGCCTCCTGCGAATCGTGGTCTATTTATATGATCATTTTACATAAGGAAAGAATATTTTTTTTTTTAAACGGAAATAACCGATTATCATTATTTTTGGATCATCCCTCGTGTATTGTATTTGGTTTTCTCTTAAAATTTTCCTACCGATTTTAGACTTTCTGCATTTCTCTCAATTATTTTCTTACTATTTCCTAGAAGATTCAGATCATTAGGGTAAGTGAGTGAGTGTCATTTAATTAAGGGTAATTCTCCTATCATTTGCATTAAGAATTCAAGCACAAAATTATAAAGAAGGGGTGGCAAGGGGTTCCATTGTTTTAATCCTTCACGTATTCCGAATGTTTCAGATAAGACGTAAATCTCATATTATGCTTCATATTTGTATTAGTTTTACCACATTTTTCGGGATTCCCAGTCGTACAAGGCAATTTTCCATCGATTTACATGCCTTTTTAAAATGAACGGATAGTTGGTGCACTGTTTCTTAGAGTTCTCATTTCTATTCTAAAAATGACCGAATAGTGAAAATCTGATCACTCGTCAAGGGATTCCTCCTACTGGTAGTCTTGACAGCAACTTATAACAACTTGGTAGTAGCGATGTTCCGATGTAATTGTTGCTATGACACCCTTTTTAAATGCGGGAATAATGACCAAGTTTTTCCATTCCCCGGGGATAGTTTAATTGTTCTATATAGTTGTGATGAGCTCATGTAACTGCCCTGTTAATTTATCTCCAGCACATTATATTGATTCCGATAGTATTTGGTCGATTCCAAGATCTTGTTAGTCTTAGAATTGTATTGAGGATTCCGTCGTTTTCCCATGCTGCTTGCTCTCCATTTAAGTTAAGCAGTTTATTGAGACATCTCCTCCTCGATTTGGGTTACAGTTCGTTGGCCTCGAGTCTCCAATCATCGCAGCAAATAAATCCTCTGGTACTCTATTCGTACAGTGTTTAGCCTTGCATTGCTCTCATGTTTATAGTCACAGATTTTTTTTTAATTTCAACGATTTTTTTTCCTTTTTCTTCCCCTATTTCGAAGGAAACGGCTGACTTTCTTTCACAGGTGAACTGTCAAGATCACGTAGGCGTAATCACTTCAATATTTTCCAGGACTTATGTCTTAAATCTTAAAACTTTATGGGTTTTGTTTTTTCCTCGCATTTTTTTATCGAACCAAGGCTTTTTTCTATGGGCTTTGCAATGGCTTAGTTTGTTTTACGCCGCTTCCTTTATAACACTTTATATTGTTGAGCCTTCTGCTTCTACCTGCTTTGATTCGTCGTTGGTTTCCATGCATGATCAGTAGGACAAATCGGTTATTAATTTCGTCCTGGTATCGACGCTGAATATGAGAGTTTCTTTTCCATTTTTTAATATTCCTGTGTTCCACTTCTATGAATTTTGATTTGATTAGACTGTGGTCAGAATAGCAATCTGCTCCTCTACATGCAGTAACATCTTGTATGGTTGGCGTCTTCTTTCTATCAGAAAATGATAAATTCCGTTGTGCGTTATTCCATCTGGTAACAACCATGAAGCTCTGTGTAATCTCTTGTGTTTGAATGTTGTGGTTTTCACAATCATATTTTTTAAGCCGACGAAACATATTATCCTAAAACCATTATCGTTTCATGAGAGATTAAGACTTTCCTTACGTCTTGTTGGCATGTATGAGTATATTGTTTCTTTTCCTATTTTTGAGTCGAAACTCCAGAATGCGATTTACAATCAAGGATGAGAAATTGTCGGATAAATCACTCCTCTTCGTCTACAAAGACCAGGCTTACCTTGTAGCACTGTGATGTCCAATTTATACTTATTTATTTCATCAAGGACTGTTTAGGAGGTCTATACAAGTTCCGTACGTTTCTCGAGCATGTCATTGCATTATTTTTTATGCTCTCCCCGACCGGAAAACTGCCCTAACCCAATTTTATCCAATTAAGACCATATTTAATACGGTGTGTTATCAATTTTTGATGTTGTTTTGAATATAGTGTTAATATAGTGTTTAGTTTTTCAGCTACCTTCTCCTCTTTTTTCATGGAGCAGCGGAATTAAAAATATAGTCGCCTCTTACGACTGGCATTTCGACTCGTGGGGTTATTCTAGCTCTTATCCCGCAAGGGGAAACAACTCTCTATTATAAAGTCCTCCATCATTTGAGTCCAAGTTTTTAGAGGGAGTCCATATATGTGTGCTTTTTATAGAGGCTCATACCTTGCAGCAAATGAAATATTGTGAGAAACAGGTAGTGAGAAACAGGTAAAGTTTTCACAACTTTGATTGTAACATTGCAATCAACGAGGCGCCTACAGCGATCCTGTGATATGTCAGACTATGCAACTTCCCACAATTGGTCGTTATTTCTAGGTTTATTCTTGTAAACAGCTTGTTATCAACTCAGAGATTTTCAGTGGTCTGTCTTTTCCTTGACGATTGGTGTGCTTAGGGTCATTATCGTACTGTGGGATCCTTTTCATTTCCCATTCAGCATACGGCGTCAAGATATTGATGTAAGCATGCTTGTCCATTATAGAACAAAGTGCGCCATCTCATACGGGTCGATGTAAACTTCGAATAACTTCAACAATTGTCAACCGCTTTTCATATGTCATAGCATTTTGGAAACGTCAATTTTACAATTTTAACCATGAATCACTTCACACCAAAAGAACGCGCGGAAATAGTTTCAATGTTCATTAAAAATGAACGATCGATTGTGCTAACTCAACGTGCGTATCGTGCAAAATATCGTGATCGTGGTGCGCCCAAAAAAAGATACAATTTATCGTTGGGCCTTGAATTTTTTTCAATTCGGTTCTCTGGCAGGCCCTCGTGAGCAACCTAGACCACATCCGCGGCGTTCAAACTCATCTATTCAGTCTGTGAAGGCCAGTGTTCAAGAAACCAAAGTTTGTCATATCGACCAAGTTTGTCAGCTGTTCGCAGCAGTTAGGCATCAGTGAGACCACTTTCCGGAGAATTTTAAAGGATGATCTTCACTTATTTCCATACAAAGTGCAGATAACTCAAAGAATTTTGTCACCGGATGCGCCATGGCGCTTGGCATACGCACAAAATATCGTTGCAATGATTAATGCTGAGCAGGAGTTCTGGCAGCAATTTTTGATGACCGATGAGGCACATTTTACGCATTCTGGGGCGCCGAAAATTCTCACATTATTCACGAAGAGCCGCTATATGATCAAAAAGTTACTGTTTGGGCCGGTGTATACGCTAAAACCATCATTGGACCGTATTTCTTCAAATTTGGCGATACAGTGGATGGCGATCGATATCGGTGGATGTTGGTCTATTACGTGGCCCCAGAAATGCGTGAAAAAGGCTTATTTCACTTTTGGTTTCAACAAGACGGCGCGACATGCTATACTGCGGACAAAACAATGAACCTTTTACGTAAGAAGTTCTCTGGAAGATTGGTGTCAAAAAAGGGCGATATTGACTGGCCTCCGAGTTCGCCGGATTTGACTCCAGACTTTTTTATTGGGGGATACTTGAAAAGCAAGGTGAATGCTAACGGTCCGAAGACAAGAGAACAGCTCAAAAGAAACATTCTTGCGGAAGTCGCAGAAATTCTCCACCGAAATGCCCGAAAATGTCATGGAGAATGCGCGAAAACGAGTTTTCAAAAATTGATCAAAATAAATTGTAAAGGTCTAAATTGAATTTCCAAAATCGGTTGAGAATTGTTAAAGTTATTCGAAATTTATATCGACCCATATGAGATGGCGCACCGTGTATAAATCGGAGAATGATGATTGAGGCCTGAAGGACTGCCGGTAACTAAATCCATCAAAAAGAACAATTTTGGACTCTACAAAACTTTTTACCATCTGAAAGCTGGCCAAGTAGCGTCTTTTTATGCGAACCCAAGCCGTTTTGCAATATATTTACTATTGTAGAAAAAAGTGGTTTTCTTCTTGGGCTTATTCTAGCTGATAAATCAGGTTTCGGTAGCCTTCTTCGTATTATCAGTACATTGGAGGGTAGCTTCGTTTCGTTCCATATCTGCACCGCTGTTTACGAACGATCCTTTTCAGTTGTAACAAAGCTTTATGATCATCTCGTAGTGCGGTTTTCCCCTGGCAAGCTATCGAGGAATTCCATTTAGTGGAATAATATAATTAGGGCCCTTAAAGTCTGGGTCTTATGTCAAAGTTTGTATGATTCCTTTTTCGTGGACCAAAAACAAAAAAAAAAACAAAACAGTCACTGGCCCCTACGCTTTTAGGTGACAAATGGGAAGTTGCTAGTTTGGATAGACAAGTCGCATCCAAGAACGTAGTTCTATTTTTATTTTTATTTTTATTATTGATTTTCCTCCTAACTTTTACACCGCTCTTTCATGTTAATCTCGTCGATCAGCCCGGGTCGTTATTATAAGCTTTTCAATAAAATTCAAAAGTCTCTAGGTATGGTGGAGAGCTCAAGACTACATTTTCAGTAAACAAATCTTGGCTACAGACAGCCTTTGCCACGGGATAAAATAAATCCTTTTTTCTCATAAAAGGTAACTAATTACTGGGATAACAAATCATCTTAACCCGCTTCTGTTAGATGCCCTAGATCGGATCGATTTCTACTCTAATAGCATTCAGATTTCAAAAGGATAGTCAATTTTGTTTTGTTTATTTTTCCCCCAAATTGTTTCAAGTCTCTTAGATGATGGTTATGGGTGGGACCGAAATCACTGATAGCAGTGTGGCTACACCGAAAAATGTCAATTATCTCTATCGAAAGCTGGTTGTCGCCCCTCTTAACACTCCCAAAGTCAAGAGTTTCTCGCTCTATCCCATCAAAAGACCGGAGAGCTCATCCAACCCATCGAGCGCAATATCCCTATTCATTACTTATCTTACAAGAACTACGAAATGTTATCCCGTCACTCAACAGATGTCCTCCTTTCGTTATTTTAATTCCACTTCATTACGTTTCGACTATGGCCCGTGGAGAACCCTTCTGCCACTTCCAGTTTAAACTTCAAGCAACATTGCCCGTGGATCTGCCAACTTCTTGCTTATCCGTTCCGTTCGTCCATCGCCCGTGGCTTTTCGGGAAAATTCATTTTGCTACAAGAAAAAAAAAAAACAGAAAAACCCATAACTAACGGTCTCTGAAATCGAAAAACCACGAGCTGGATGCGCTGGAATGAATTCGTCGCACAAATTATACATTTCATGCTTGTTTTCGTCGCGTTGCTCCTCCTTCGGTTGCTTCGTTTTCTATTCCTTGAGAGAATGACCGCGCGTACAATGTGTCTTATAGTCACATCAGGCAGCGCCTTTCTAGTCCCATCGAATACCTCTGAACCAGTCCACTTCGCCCCAGAAGGTCCTTACACATCCGTTTTTCTTCATGTTTTTATAGAGCGACCCACTTTACTGTCAAATGAAATGTTCCTCGTTGCTTGTTTTTCATTTCTGTTTTTCTTTTTTTCTGGCCTGGTGTGTGGAGAACTTAGAGTAAAGGATGAAAGGAGGAAAGAAGTTGGATACGGACAAAGAAAGCATAGATGGTGGTTAAAGAGAGGAGAGCCCGTATTGACACTGCGACCAAACCACACCGAAAAATTCTATGAATTTCTGACCAAGGAGTTCGAATGAATGGAAAATGAAAAAAAATGAATCAAACAAAAGCGAGTCTTTCTATATCTGTCCATCTATGTGAGAGAAACTCTTTCTCAGTCACTAAAGACATCAAGGAACGGCACAGGCGACGGACAATCCGGTGTGTGCAGCGGAAAGAGTAATTCGAAAAAAAACAAAGTCAAGTCTTGTGGAAGGTGTTAGTTAGTTACACATCGACGTCGACCTAGTCCATGTGGCCCGTAACCATCTAACCACGACAGTGGTGGTTGCGGTTGATATTTGTCGAGCTGACTGAATAGATGTCCTTGCTATTACGTAGCCACCTACCCACTTTGCACAAGCACACACACTAGGCTGGAATAGAAACTCAGCTGAAAACTGCACGTAAGAGGTGTAAAGGGAAGTCGTAGTTACACAGAGGCAAAGTCATTGGTGCCGTCGCTGTCAGCGAATGGACGCAGGATGCGGTAATTTATAGTCTTGTTTATTTGCACACTGATGACATATCGTCGTGTGGAACAAAGGAGGCCTGAACCTGTGTATGCGTCCGAGCTAGAGTTACCACGATGACTGCTTCCACAAATAGAACTTTCAAAAGTTTCCCGGAGAAATATATATTTTTTTAATCGGTTCGTTTTCCGTCCATGCGGCGACGGAGAACCGAAAGCTTACATCCGAATTACGCCGAAATGTCAGTTTGACCATTATGAAAGGATTCGTGACAGAAATTGAAATCTATTTTTACGATATTCGTCGGATGGCAACAGATTTATGCGAATCGATACAAAGGCATTTACAAGTTGTAAACGACGTCTGAGTGCTGTACATATTTGCAGCTGAATGTAGGGTTGTTTGGTAGTTAGATCTTATTAGTCACGGTGGACGGGTTCGTTGCTGCTAGTGGTGGCGGAAATGCTGACGAAGTTTCATTGGTGAACACTGACGCAATTGCAATTAAAAATTTACCAACCGAGGAAAGGAGATACCCTCAAGCCTAGCGGGGCTTTCGAAATGCGCTTAAGAGTTGCAAGCAGCTGACGGTACATGACTTCAATGGAGGCGAAACTAGTTGCGAGGTATTATAAATATAATTAATTAATCGAAATTGTTTACTTTGAAAGGCATGGGTGCATTTTACGGGGTTAATGGAAGAAGAAAACGCCGCAGCAGCAGTAGGGTAAGAAGAGTGGAATGTGCAGCTTCGAGCGCCTGCTGCTAACTGACGCATATGATGCTTAAGTTAAAGGTTTCGATTTCAAACAGTACCGAGCATCTGTCCTTGGCACGACACAAGTAGATCATCATACTTGGCTCGTCGCAAGGTGGGTTCGGTATGTGAGCAAATTACTGCGAATACATAATGCTTCACCGAATTTTCGCATTTTTGGTACCTTGTTGTGCAAGGAGTAAGGAAATTGCTCCTTGTTGTTAAGCAAAAGTTTCTAAATTGATTTTTGAAAATTCCAACAATTCTTCAAGTTACAGCCTTTTTAACAGACTAAACGAGCTGCAGGTCATTAACGCCTCATTAACGCGTTTACGATTTCAACATGAAGATGGCAGCACTGGTCAATCAAATTTTTTGTCACCAGGATTGAACGAACAGTTATGGTCGCCGCTTGGGAGACGATGAACGTTTAGGACGTCCGAAAACTGCCACCACTGTCGCTAGCACCGCTCAAGTTCACTAAATATTTGACGCCCGCGTTGGGTCACTTCATTGACTTAATAGAAGCTTTAACAAAGAAATAACATAATGCCACAAAACAAACGACGTTAGAAATCGAGGACATCGACGATGTCACCACAGAGAAGTATATCTGCCACGCAATGATATCTCAGTACCAATTAAAAGGGGTCTGCGAGGCCAACGGCCTTAACTTGAGGAAGGCATACGGTGGCAACCCAAGTCGCGACGATTGGGTTGCCGGTAAGCAGTCGGGCAAGATAAAAATTGGCCGTATTCGGGTAGCTAACAAAGTGCGCTCACAAGGTGCTGCAAATGCGAGTATGATAGTTCCTAGCAGTGCAGAAGATGCGGAGGGGAAGGCTACATAGCCAAAACCTACACAAAGGCTCTAATATGTTTTTGGTACAAAACGGACAAACCAAGCAACGATGGATAAGTGGCCGGTAGTGTCAAATGTCCGGTATTAAAGAGAGCTCTTATCAATAAGCCACGATGAAGGCTGTGCAGATAAACCTTAACCACTGCCGCACAAGACTTTTTGGCACAAATGACTAGGGAAAAAATAGTCGACATTACCCTTATTAGTGAACCATACAAACCTCTGGATGGATAGACGATAACTCAAAGAAAGTGGCGATATGGACCTGTGGAAACCACGCTCTGCAAAAAATCAATGGCCGTAAATGGAATCTATTTCTACAGCTGCAACGTACCCCCTATTCCGGCACATATGAACTATCCGAAGCTACTGGATAACATAGTAGCTAACGCACGTCAAGCACGGATACAAGGGAGCGAGCTCTCCTCGAAGCATTTGCATCACTTTGGATATGTCTGGCGAACAATGCAATGGTGCGAAAAAGACATTTCGTAAAGCAGGCTTATCACGTTTTCAAGTAACTCGCTCCTGAGTAAAATAAAATCGCGGGTTAGCGAGGAATATACGCACAGCGACCGTCAGGCGATTATACTCGACTGCAAAGAGAAGACTAGGCAGCGCCCTAAGTTAACAGGGCCGAACGAATCAGCGGACAACCTATGGCACCTACGGATTCAAACAATCGTGATAACGTGCAATGTCCAGGAGATCAGCTATCAGAAGAGGTGAACCTTGCTACTGGTGGAATGATGAGACCGAAACGCTCAGGGCAGAATGCCTCAGCCACAGCGCTCTAGGGTAAGACCAGAGTTCCAAGAACGACCTTCACTTTGACGAGACCTAAACTTGCAAAGACCATCAAAGAGAGCAAGGCAAAATGCTTTAAGAAACTCTGCAACGAAGCAGACCTAGATCCGTGTGGGCTGGCATATAGGATAGTGATGAAGAAGCTAAGGGGCAGTAGGTCTACACAAATTTCCTGCCCAATAATGAACAATAATAGAGCATCAATTTCCCCAAAAACCCTCTACTTCGTGCACCGCCACGAGGGACAGTAGCATGAACCAGATCTCGCCAATAACTGACGCTCGGACCTGACGGCGTCCCAAATATAGTCGTCAAGGCAGCCGTTAAATGGAGACTAGACATTTTTATAGCAACGATGCACAGGTGCCTTGTGGAGGGAATTTTCCCTGAACCATGGGAATTCCAACATCTGGTTGCTACCCAAGGGAAACAAATTTGTGTCGTCGATGCCATAAAAGAGGTAGCAGATACAGAAGCCAAAGTGATACGGGGGAAAGATGGCTAGAGGACACAAGGAAATACTACTAGTGACGTTGGACGTTAAAAATGCCTTTAGTTCTGACCAAAATGGATGCACAACATTACCTTGTGAAGATTATTCTTAACTACTTCACTAACAGAAAGCTGAGTTACCAGATGGACGATGGCTTTCAATATTACATTGTTTCCGCGGGAGTACCGCAGGGATCAGTTTATGGACCTCTTTTGTAGAACATAATGTATGATAGAATTTTGCGATGAAAGCTGCCACAAGGAGTCAAGATTATCGGGTTTGCTGACTACATCTGTAGCGAAACACATCAGGTAGAGTCCGCCACGAATGAAGCGATCGCCAGGATCAAACATTGGCTAGAGTCCGACCTTGAACAAGCTGACCACAAGATGGAGGCTGGCTTAAAAACCTGCCGAAGGAATTTGGGATACGCAAACTTCCGGGTTGGGAGTCAATTAATCAGGTTTAAATTAGGCACTAATATACTTGAGTGCTCGACAACCGACTTAACTTTTAGACACATGACGAATATTGCATTAAAAAGGTGTCACAAATGCAGGCAGCGCTGTCCAGAATGTTGCTAAATATGGGTGGACCAGTATACGCGTGGAGGATTCTGCTCTATACAGCTCAATATTCCTGTGCGTCCGTCTGGGCAGGAGCTCTTTCAACGAAGGAGATACAAAGGAAGCTCTCATCTGAATACAGGCTTTGCGCAAGAAGGACAATATGCGGTTTTCGGACAATCTCGGATGAAGCAGCCGATGTTATAATGACCATATCGATGCCTAGCCAGGTGGGATAATACGGCAGAAGGCAAATGGACCTACAAGCTGATCCCCACGATCGAGGCTTGGGATAAAAGAGCATAAGGATATTGCAATTACCACCTTAGGCAATTCCTCTCAGGTCACGGCGGCTATCGAAAATATTTTCACAGATTTGGACACGATAACTCGTCCTTCTGCCCAGAATGTCTAGAGGAAGAGGGGGGCGCAGAACACTCAACATTCCACTGCAGACGCCTCGCAGACGCAAGAATGGACCTGCATGTCCCGAAGCTTCTAGTAATCCTTTGGCGCAGCCATACAAAAAAAGAAATATCTTAATACCTATAAGGACAAGATTAAAGAGAAGGTGAGGCGGCGGTAGAGGACATTTCTAAGACAACGTTTGGTGAGATGTGCATGCAATCAACATTAGTAAATAGGTCATGGATAAAAAGTTTTTCTGCAACCTTACGTCGTTCTTCTAAGGGCTGTAGATTGATTAGTTTTGAGCCAACCTTATAGGGCGGTTTATGTAATTGTAGGTAACCGCCCAGGGAAGACTAAGGGCAAAACGAAACCTACGTTGGACAGCCTCAATGCGTGCAGTGCATATACCCTGGGAGAGTCGAAGGTAGTATATAAAGATTTCGTGATAAAGTATTCGAGAACTCCTTGGACCAACGTTTCACAAAACCGAAGGCGGAATTGGCACGTTTGATAATCTCGTCGATGAGAAGGCGAAAGTTTAGTTCTCGGGCATAGCTAACACCTAAGTCAATCAATTGTTTATCGCCCATTCATCTGATTCTCTTACGTTCTTCTATCCTGCAAATCGTCCATCAAACTTTATTTACCCTAATAAGGAACACTACGTGTGCCCCCACGCGACCATAAGAAATCGTTATCAATCGAATTTATGGCGTTGCAGTAGAGGATGCCGTATATGCATTGGAATTCGCATGGTCAACAAAACGATGAGTCGTTTCTTCGTTGTTTTCGTCGTAGCTTGGAGAGCGCGTTCTCAATATAATTATCGATTCAATTCAATACAACGTCGCGCAGAACTGTTTGGATGAATGGATAATGAATTCAAATCAAAGGTACAGCTTGCATATACAAAATTCCTATTAACTCAGTGTACAATTGGAATGTTTATCAACAGAGGAAAATACTGTATGCAGCGGCACTAGTTGCAGTTCAGCTCGCAGACCCCATGCTATGCGCGTTTGATTATATGACTCATATAATAGCATGTACATATATTTGCTTTTATATTGTCTTGGATATGTGAGACTGCCGTGATAGCGAAGATTGTGGTTTTTTCAATTTCTTTTCTAGCTTCGTATAACTAAAAGGTAGTTTTTAAGAGGTATACAAATTTAATATTAAATAAAGCATTTGAAACTAATTTTAATGTCTATGGTATTAGACTTATTAAATAGGTCATGTTATGCCATTAGTGTTTAAATATGATTCTGGGTATATATGCACTCTGGCTAGCTCGAATGAAGCACAATCGTGAAGGTTAGTTTTCGATAATTTTATCCAACTACTGGGACCGTATATCAGCAATGACACGACGAATGATGACTTCTAAATCGTCAAACGTCTCTGGTTTATCGACATAGACTAGTGACTTCACTTACCTCCAAAGGAAGAAATCTAAAGGTATGAGATCACAGGATTGTGGAGGCCAGTTCATAGGTCCATTACGCGAAATTATGCGCTGAGCAAATGTTTCCCACAATAAATTTATGGTGCCGTGCGCCGTTTGGCATGTTGCGCCATCTTGTTGAAACCCAAACTCCGTCACGTTAATGCCATTCAACTGAAGAAGGAAGAAGTCAGAAATCATGTTTCTATAGCGCTCTCCATTTACGGTAACATTCTGGCCAGAATCGTCCTTAAAGGAATATGGGCCGATGATTCCACCAGCTCATACAGCATACCAAAAAGTTGTAAGGGCGTCTCAACAAAGGCGTCTGGGTTTTCTCCACTCTAAATTCGGCAATTTTGCTTCTTTTCATATCCATTTAGCCAATGGGCCTCATCGGAGAACAAAATTTTCCGTTGAAAATTAGGATCAGGCTGAATCATGTTTGCGGCCCGCTCACCGAACCTACGAAGCGTATTATAGTCACGCGGTCTTAACTCTTGCACAAGCTGGATCTTATAAGCTTTTAAGCCAAGGTCTTTCCATAAAATCTTCCACAAAGTGGGTGGGCATAACTGCAATTGCTGTGCACAATGGCGAGTCGACTCATTCGCACTCTCCTCAAACAGCGCTCCACAACGGCAATAACTTCTTCTTTTCGCACTATTTGTCGTCGTTGGAGATGTATTATCTAGTATTATCCACTAGAGTTTACGTGGTACTCAGATTCATCATGTTCCGAGTAACTTGCGCTGATGAACAATTATATCGTAAAATGGACGTAGCGCACGATAAGTTTGGCGAATGGTTTTCAAAATAAGTGTGCACAATTACATTCGTTGTTTGTGCACTGGACTATTGATTGTAAAATGGCAAAACGTACTTACTACAAATCAACTTTCAAATTGACAATCTCTAAAAACATTGTTCCTAGTTTAAAAACGAAACCTCTAAAAAAACACCCTTTACATGTAAAGTGCGGCTGCCACATATCGGTGTTAAATTTTTGCAATAATTGGATGGAAAGTGAAGCCAATAAGCGAGTAAGCGTGTTGCAACCAATGTGGTTTGAAGTTCGACACTAATTACTTAACGACTTCTGGCCAGATACAAGGTGGCTAACAATGCTTTATTCTATAGGAAGACGCTAGCTAGCCTACGCCATATCTGATAAGACTGCTCTAAAGTAAGGGAAAACACATCTTGCAGTGCATTTATTTCGTCATATTAAGTCAAATAAATCTCCCTCCAAGTCAATACAGTATTGTAAGCGATCTCTCGATTGCAGAAATAGTTTTAAGGAGGCGGTCAAAGCCTTCAAAGCAAATTAAAAAAGCAGCCAAAAGTTGCGCGGCATTAAATCAGGCAAGCATGGCGGATTGTCGAGGGTTTTAATGTTATTTTGTCAAAAACTCGTTTATGCCAATAATTAGGACTTCTGCAACGCATTGTCATGCAACAAGAACCTACTTCCTTGAATCCCGATCGAACACAGTGAATTCTGTCCCACAATCCCAAGTAATATTGATCATTCACTGACTTACTTTGTGGAACAAATTGCTCATGGATAATGGCCTAGGAATCGAAGAGGACGGAAATCATCGTCTTGGAACGAACGCAGATGTTCTCCTGAACCTCAAGGACGAAATGGACGATTTTCGGTCGAAATTCGTATCGACCGATGAGTCCCATTTCAAACAGAATTTGGGCTAATACAACACTGATAATCCACATATGATTTACGAGGTGTCCTTACATCCACTCAAAATCACAGCATTGGGTGACATTTACGCGGCCAAGGATAGCGAAGGTAGCACAGTTACTCTGACTGGTGGGCGATATAGGACCGTGATCAACGAGTTTGCGACAAATTGATGAATTGGGACTGTAGGATATGTGGTTCCAACATGATGGTGCCACGATACACACACATAGCTGGGGTAACAATAAACATTTTGAAGGATGCCTTTTCAGGACGCCTAATGTAGCGGTTTGGCGATCTACACTCTCCGACAAAATCACTCGATGTTCCCTCTTCAAATTTCTTTCTTTAGATTTGTTTGAAGTTACGGGTCTATCAGAACAAGCTACACACCCTGGAAGATTTGGGCACATCTTCGTGGTGCAAAAGCCACCTTATTACGAAGAGAGTCTCATGCAAATAGCGTTGTACTTGTAGGAAATATGAGTTTTATTGATCATTGTACCTCGTGCAAGAACCCGTGCTGTACTATGCAATTAAAACGAGCATGACCTTCACATTCAGTAAGTATGTCCTTCTTGGTGGTCCGAAGACCTCTATTGGAACGATTGGATCTTAATTTCGACCGTAAGTTTCATGTCCAAAATGTGTGGAACACCGAGGATCAGTGGTTAGCGACTTTCGGTCACTTCACAACTTCATGACAGATAACGAAGGTCGTGTTTGAAGGTCGTAACGTTTAGGTCGTATTGGAGGGAGCAGAAATCGGTGGAGGAAGATATATGTTTGTAGATTTTCAAGACTGGACTTCTTCATAATACAGCATCATTAATGGTTAGGATAAGTACCAGTTGGACGAGGTGGCTGCATTGGGAACTCCGCAGGTGGCATTAATGGGACCAGAAACAGAAGATCTGAAAATACCATTATACTGACGGCCCTTGAAGTAGAATTTGATCTAGGAGCAACATGATCTATGAGGACAATGATTTTAGGAAGTATATTTTGATGCAAGATTTTGTGGAATACCTTGCTGAAGTCTGTGGCAACAATGTCTATTTTTTTTGTAATCCTAAAGGGCATACAAAGGGTTGTAAGAAAAACTCTATTAGGTTAGTGATTGCTGATGGATCTTTTAGGAACCCATGTTGATTTGGAGAGAAGGGGTGGGCGATACTCTCAAGGAGTTTGGGAATGCAAGAAGTTTTAGTAATGAGGCGATAATTGAAGTCCCTCTGAAATGGAACTTTGAAATAAGGCAGTGAGGGAAAAAAGCAGATGGTTGGCGCATTTTTATAAAATTATGGCAGCGAGGACCGGACGAGTAGCCTTTCTTTAAGTTACATGTTTTCTCAATAACTAAGGCTGGAGACG
Organism: Merodon equestris; assembly: GCA_958301585.1. Lineage (NCBI taxonomy): Eukaryota > Metazoa > Arthropoda > Insecta > Diptera > Syrphidae > Merodon > Merodon equestris. The sequence continues at coordinate 121,518,070 of OY284415.1, forward strand.
ACTGAGACGTCTGAAGCAGGTTTTCATATAACGAAATTAGTTCCTATCGGTTTGAAGAAGTCAAAGGTTTCTCCCATATCAGTTGATTAGTGACAGGCAGCCATGGTCACACCTAATATCGATTTTAAGAGACAGTTGAGAATAAAAGTCCTAACTCAACAATCCAGGGTAACTCTTTAAAAAATTGTAATCATGTAAGCCACCTCGACGACGCAGACAGTTTAGATGAAAATACCCTGGTGTGATTCGAGAGAAAAGTTCTTCGTCCAATCTTTGGTCCCGCTTTCTGTGAATATTTAAAAGCACAACTAAAACTAAAAAAAAAAAAAAAACTTGATGCCATGGAAAAACATGTTAACACCATTCCTAAAAAGCAGGGCAAGAATTCGTCCATGAAACTTATTCTATTTAGAAAGGAAACTGATACATCAAAGGTCACGTTGGCACACCATACATCTCCATTTAAGCTTCCACGTTCACTTTTCATGATCTTCCTTGAATGGTTTATTGGCCAACTGCCACTTCCGTTTTATTATTTTTCCTCAAGCAATAATCTCCAAAAGCGAAGTTTCATGGAACGAACGCAAACAACTTATTTATTATGTCAATGTGATACAAATCCGCATTGACCGCGATGACTCCCCACGGGCTTTAGCCCTTTTGCTTATCTCCAAATGTCACGTCTGCCTATGGATTATTGTGTTATCAACAGATTAGAAGCGAACTTCGGACAACTTCTTAATTAATTGTTACAAATAACGAACAGAATAAAAGGAAAATAAACAGAAAACGAAGGGAATGAGTTAAGCTGGGAGTGATTGAAAGCAACTTACTTAATGCAATGGGGAGTAGACAGCGTGTTCGGTGCAGCCCATTCGGGAATTGCCTAACTCATTTTGAGTTTGAAGAACAGCAGCTTGTATGATTATCTTCCATCCCGTTTCGAGGTATTCCGAAGGAAAAGTTCTTGGCATACCTGGAATTCCACTTAAAACTATTCCACTTGGCTGTTTTCTTTTTGTCTCTTTTTTCATTAAGTACATTGAGCTTGGGATTTATCTGGTTAGATGAAGACGGGATGAGTTTGGTTGAGTTAGGGTAATCAAGAGAACTTGAATGGGTGCAAACGTTTAAATCTCTTCAGGGTAGAAATGTTAAAGAAGACCTAGGATGTACTCGCGTGTGATAGGATGCACTTGAATAGCTATTTTCTAGCTATTTTCAAATCGCTCAAAAGCTAATCTCCCTTTAAACTGTTCCTTACCACACTTATCTGCTTCACTTCTTCGAATAATTATAACTCTAAGTTCCCGTTCGACTAAGATGGTTGTTATGGTACGTAAGAGTATATGGACTTTGATCCGAATATTCACATTTAGAGTACCTTACCATCAAGGCCTAAGGCAAAATGTTATGTAAGCTACCTGTCGTATCCGCTTTTGTAATTAATATCACGCTAATCAAAAGTTATAATAATACATAATAAACTTCGAATTTGTGGACCGTTTTTCTAACCAAAAAACCTACCTTAAGCTGACACTGAGAAACAGGTTGTTTCTTCGAAAGGATGACATGCAAACTGAAAGTTTTTTTAAAAGGTTCTTTCAATTGGTTCGAGTAGATTTGGGCGGCCATGTTGTTTTGCTGACATCTGTCAAATCTGCTGTTTATTATTTAGTTACTGATGTCCAAATGATAAAACTTTATTAACAAACTGAGTGATCGTTAGCGCAAACGTTGCGTGCGTTGCGTCCATTTTACGTAAGAAGTGGTGACGCTGTGTACAAGGACTCGGCCTTTCGCTGGCTTCAACTTGGCGAATTTGGCGTCTGGACTTAAGCCGTACAATATCCAACTGAACCAGGAGCTCAAAGTTCATTACTATAGACAACGCCTCATGTTCTCTGACTGGGCTTCGGAGTGCTTGGAAGAGGATCCCTATTTTGGTGGGCGAAAAATCATCTTTAACGACGAGGCGCATTGCTACAAGACACAAATCCACACGAGGCTCACCAGAGTCTCAAAAGTTACCGTTTGATATAGGTTTTGGATAGGCGATGTCATTGGTCCGTACTTTTTCGAAAACGGCGTTGGTGATGATAACCAATTTCTAATGGCCAAAATTCAACCCTATTGACATACACGACATGTGGTTAAAGCAGGACGGCGCTACGTGCCACACAGAACCTCTTGCAGAGGTGAAGTGAATTGGCCACCAGGGTCATGCAATTTGACCCCTTTAGCCTTTTTCCTGTTGGATAAGTTGCAGGTCTATCCGAATAAACTATGCGAAAGAGTCATTAATAATTAGATCATTTGGATCCGTGCCACAGTAACAAACAAATATTCCATACCTAATGGCATACATGGACCTTTCAACTAAAAAAAGAATTTTGTTAATACCTGACACGCACCTTGCTTTATTCCCTTTTTAACATACATATATACGACCTTATCGAAGCCCTAATTTATATGCCACTGCGCTGGATGTATACTTGACGTAGCGCCATATTTTTGATTTGATAATTATAAAGAATTTTATGGACTTATTCTTAATTTTGGGGTTTGAGGAATTTTATAATTATATAGGTTATAAGCCGAATATTGATTCCCAACTCTTTTATCTGAAAGATGCTCTGATGAATGCCAAGCGTTATATAGTGCACAGATGGCTCTGAGACTGAGTTAGTGCCGATATTTTTGACAAAACTTCGACATTTCTAAGGTACTAGGACCAAAGCCCTCTTTCCCGAGTCATCGAACTTGGCATCCGAGATATAACTATATATAAACAACCCCCAGTCAATGAATTGAACTCACAGACCAAAAATTCAAAATCCGTTGGGCACTGTTCTGATGATGAATCCAACATTGTCAGGTTCTTCGACCCAGAGACTTCTGTTTCAATTAATTATTTACTCTTTGACCGGAAAGGGCTATCTGATAAATAAAAGGCACCTCACTTATGATATTCCCAAATACAAAAAAAATGTATATTTTCCATGTGACACTTCCGTAAAATAAGTCCGACGCAACAATATCGTCCACATTATTTTTTAAGGGTGATTTTTTTGCTGTCTGGTTTTTCGGTGACAGGCTTTTGACAGATTTTACATGATTCGTGATATTTGTCAAAATTAGGCCTACTCAATTTGCATGGACATTTCTTTTATAAGATTTCTTTCTGAATAATACTTACAAATTATTAAAATTTTTGACCGAAATTCGTGCTCTACAAAAATATATCTCAAGGACTTCGACCATTTCACGGTAGTCATAACTGACCTACTGGGAAAGCAATTCAAGCCACAGTGATGACTTTCAATTTCATGACTTTGGATATCAAACCATCTACCCGTTTGCGTAGAAAGCGTACAGAGGAAAATATTGCTGTTGTGTCCGTCAGTGTTAACGAAGACCTGGATTTGTCCATTCCTCACCGTTCGCACCAATTGGAATTGTGTTACTCAACTACTTGGTTAATTTCACTCAATGATCTTGGTTTAAAAAAATGTAGCTCGTGTAGGAAAGACCTGCCACAACCTTTGAAAAGTTTGGAGGAAAACCGCTTTTTTATTGAAAAAATATCTTCAGCGAAGAAATTCACTTTTTGTTGAATGTGTAGATATGTTCATAAACAACCCCGCCATATTTCGTTCGATGAGCAATGGAAGGGCTGCCAATGTACCCCAAAATTGCACCATTGACCCGTATTTTCCAAAGATAATTGTGAGAGCAGCTATTCCGTCAATAGCGCCCGCTATCGGACATTTGCCCAAAATACTTGGACTGACCATTTTCGACATGTGGTTCCAGCAAGACAACCTCACATGCCACACAGCACCCGAATCGATGGGCCAATCGTGCTACTCGAAGCCTATTTTTTGTGGGGATTTGTGAAATCACTCGTCTATCCCGATAAGCTAGCATCAATAGCTGCCATGAAGTTATTATGATATTACACATGATATCAATTCTTATGCTCGGAAAAGCGAATCAAAATTAGACTCTCGGTATTGATCACTTAAAACTTTGTCGTATTCGAATTTGCAGAAAATAATCGGTCTCTGGCGCGAGATGAACGATTTCGGATCCCGATAACATCAATGGCGGGGGTGGTTATGGTGCAATCGTAATCATCACCAACAGTTGAGCAGAAGGTCTGCAGTTCAAGTATCTCTATAGCCAAGAACAAGCCCTATACGGAAAAACTGTGCAACAACATCAGTTGTGCATGACAGATGATCAAAAAAATTCTGACGAAGACATAACACTCGCTGCATAATACCACTTCAAAATTCATACTCTGTGCGTGCATTTCCAATATAACGCCTTAATGGCATGAAAACAACAAAAAAAACGAAAGTTACTGTGAACTACAACCAACGCGACTAATTCAGTCGAATTTCTCGAATCCTATCCAGGACAACCACCCCCCGGAGAGTAATGAACGAACATCTTCGACACAAACCATCTGCACCCCGTCCAGGTAGTGTGGCAAACACCATAAGAGCGTAACTCTTGAACCTGAGTGAATCCTATAAAAAAAACGGTATCGAATGTTTAGCGTCTTCTCCGTTCAGGAGACTTGTAAAACCCGCCGTATTACACTTGCTAACTCTCTACGAGGAGTCGCAGGTTCTGCGTCTTTGGCAAATATTTCTTCGATAACCTCTCAGAGGTAGCCAAACTAATATAACCAGTTTTCTAATCTCCACAGGCCGTTCGCATCTCTTAGGTTTCAAAAGCTTTGTGGCATCGAAACGGTGCCTAATCGCATTAAATGCGGCCATACAAAAAAACTAGGGATATTCATTGCAACTCAAAAATGTCTAGAGAAAGCGATGTTCCCAGAACCGTCCAAGTTGCTGCAGCTAGTACAGAACTGAAAGCTTCATCAAGCTATCAAGAATGGAAACAAAAGTTGAAGACAGTCTTCAACTACCTTACCAACAGGAGAACAAAAGAAGGAGCTAAATATTACTATGTTTTCGAAGGAGTCCTCAAGGTTCCGTGCTGAGGTCCCTTCTTTTGGAAAATTTTGAACGACGGCGTCTTGCGACTATGACTTCAAAAGGGAGTCAATATCATGGGCTCAGCCAATAGACTAACTCCTGTAACCTGTTACAAACGCAGCACTTTGCAGGTCTCTAACTGGCTGACCACAAAACGGAGACCTTTGTTATAATGAAATGGTTGGAAACCATAATATTCGATCCGATCCGGAAGCGGTAAAATAACGGACTATGCGAGCAAGAACCGTCATTGCTACAAACAGCACTCTCCAGAATACTACCAAACGTGGCTGGACCCGAAAACACTGTTCTACTAGACGCTGCATTGGGCTCGACAGAAGTCCTCAGAAGAAAAGCAAGAAGGCTTTCTGCGATAAGGATAAGAAGCAGTTACCAAACGATATGTCACATTTGTTAATTCTGGAATGATCCCCATTAACATCCCCGTGGACGAGATGAGGAGAATTTATTGCAAAAGACTGTTCATCGTTAACTTAAGCTGATACAGTAAGGGACACGCTCAATGGTACTATGGTAAACTCGGTAGAGTAAAACTATTAGAGGTAGATGGACTCACACTCTGATTCCATCGGGTAAACCGAAAGCAGGGAAACTGCAACTACCACCTAACCCAGTTCCTTTCTGGTCACCAGGGTAATCGCAAATGTATACGAGTATACCGATTTCACCTTGACAACTCTACTTATCGCGAAGGATATCTAAATCAGGAGGCGGAACTGAGGCACTCAATCTTCGATAGAAGAAAATTCATGGAATGGCGGGGTAGAGAGTCCCTGAAGAATGCAGGGTAGGCCATGCGAATGGTGCAGGCAAGCGCATTAAAAAAAAAGCTCTTCTAGTCTCAATTCATCAATTAATTTCTGTATCACTCACCAGTCACAACAGCGGAATTCTCATGATACTCGTCGCTCACGATAAATTTCAGTCATTTCGACGTTGAGATTTAGGACAGCGTATTTTTAGTCGTGATTGAATGTCAGTAGCTGATGGACTGTCCACAGTTTGAAATGAAACAGTCTTTGCCCAAAGTGCGCTGCAGAGACGAACGAGTAATGGCCAATTGTGTTGCACATTGGTCGACTTTGATGGCTCATCTGAAATCTTTAACCACAGCATCTGTTCTAGGCGAGCAGCTAGAGGAAGAAATGTGGTCGCGAGCGTAACGCGATCTTGAGGAGTACAGCGGTCCATGTTGCCATTTCCAAATGTTATAACATCCTCCAATAAGTTGATATGTATCGGACCTTCTTGTATAAATAATCTTTCTCTCAACGGTGATGTAATGTAATATCTCAAGCTCAAGACACTTTTTCCTTTATTCAGGTTTCATCAATCTTGCTTGGAGATAATTCGAAGAGCACAAGAATCGTGGTTAGTTGTAGGGTAGTTGGTGATCAAGCACAAAAATTCTTATGTTTTCTCACTTGTTCATAGGCATTGTTGTCTATTTAGGCCGATGTGGGAACATTTTGCTCGTCGAGCACAAGACGTTGACTGAGTTTCCTTGAACGTCAAAGCTATTACACATCAAGCACATAAAACACGCTGTGGACCACTGCATGGTGACTACGAGGGTGGTCCTATAAATACTTAGCCTAACCGCCAGATGCCAGTATCGCAAGAGCAACTTACTATCGTGCATTCTAATACATTCTAGTAGACGGCTACTGTCGAAATTTCAGCCGGATCGGACTATAGTTTTGCTTTGACCGCATGTGGAAGCGGGAGTGTCCGCGGATTTTAGAAAAAAATGGAAAAAGAGCAATATCGGTCGGTGACGGGGGATAACGTGACAAAAATCTCGTATTGGTAGACCGCCGATTGAAGGCGGCCTAGATAGCTGAGGCAGTGGCATTTCAAAACATCGCGTTGGTCATATCCTGCATGAGAAAGCTGTCGGCGCGATGGGTGCCGCGTTTGCTCACTCTGGACAACAAGCGCAACCGTGATACCACTTCAGAGCAGTGTTTGACGCTGTTTAATCACAATCCGAAGGAGTTTCTGCGTCGTTTCGTGACAGTCGATGAAACATGGATCCACTGGTACACACCAGAGACCAAGGACAAGTCGAAACAGTAGCGAACGTGCTCCGAAGAAGGCGAAGACTGTCTCATCGGCCGGAAAGGTGATGGCCACCGTTTTCTGGGATTCACAAGGTGTGATCCATATCGACTACCTGGAGACGAGCAAAACGGTCACAGGGATGTACTATGCCAAATTATTGGGCCGATTCGACGCCGAATTGAAGAAAAAACGGCCCCACTTGTCGAAGAAAAAAGTGCTCTTCCACCTCACACCTCCACTCTCGTCACGGCCAAATTGGTCAAATTGGGCTACGAACTGCTGTCCCATCAACCATATTCTCCAGATTTGGCCCCGTGCGACTTCTTTTTGTATCCAAACTTGAAAAAGTCACTCGCCGGGCAAAAATGTCAGTCGAATGAGAAGGTCATCGCCGCCACGGAGGCCTACTTTGCAGACCTCGAAAAAAATTTTCAGACGGGTTAAAGAAGATGGAGCATCGCTGGGTCAAGTGTATCGAGCTAAAAGGAGACTATATTGGAAAATAAATCGCCATTTCTCCAAAATGTTTGTTTTTTTTTTGTAGGCTAAGTACTTATCGGACCGCCCTCGTACATTGAGATCTAAAGGCCTTGCTCATCGACCTTGTTAAGCACAAGTGATTTTCCGTGAATACGCTCGTAGTCTCTGATAGACCACGGCTTCCATAAAGACTTGTTTGTATAAAAAATCAATCCATCATCTCTGAAGATTCAGACTAAAAACACCGGAAACCTTAACGGTTTCTTTCGGAAAGATCGATCGATCAATACCAAATGGCCTTACCCACCTTACTAGGTCGTGAGATCTATTCGGTGACAGACGGACACGTTCTAAAAGGCATTTTCACTATGCGTCAGATAGCTCCACTGCTTGTCTTACTCTTTGCATTTTGAACGTCTACCAATTTGCTCGACGAGCTTCATTTTCAACGCCCTCAACATTTACGATAATTAAGAAGACATGTTGAGCCTCCGGCCTTTAATTCCTTTGTTTTAGCTAATTGCACCCTGATACAAATAGTCGGATAGCCACGTCAACCTACCCAGATGGCAAGAATTGTCTTACCATCTCAAATAAACATTTTGTACACTTTTGTAATTGTTCTTAATTTTTTTTAGAATTAAAACAAAACGCTTAAAAAAACATCCTAGCCTATTTACAGTGGATTCAGCTGTAACTCAATAATGAACTGAAACTAGTTTATGATCCTACTTTGGAATATTCATTTTTTATTAAATCAAACCTAGAATTTATGGCAAATGGTTGTGTTGATTTAATTAATTGATATATTTATTTTGCAAATATTTTATTCTGCACAATTGCATAATCAAAATAATATTCAAGGAAGCAATAAAAAAATGAAAAACTTATCCTCCGAAATTCCTGACCTAAAAACAAACAAAAAAAAAACAAAGCCAGCCTCCAATGCATGCATCCTACAAAAAAAAAACGACGCATTCCAGTGCATACCAACTGCACGGACAAACAAATAAATTTCACACAAGTGATAACTCTGCTTTCAAATGAAATTAATTCAGTTTTATCCAAAATCTCTTTTAATTTTTTTTTTATTTACGTTATTCCCCCTTTCCTTTTCCTTTTCTACGGACTTGTGGCCCTCGGCCGGTTCGTAGAAGTGTTTAATAAAAAACAGGAAAGCATAAAATTGCACCTCCTCGGAGCACCATGACATTTCGTTCTGCAATAAAATTAACAATTAATGAAAATCATAACTTCGCTTTACCACGCACCCACGGATATGGGATATAAATACCTAGATATATCCTGCATAATTAAAATAATAATAAAATGAAAACAACGAAAGTGTGAATTCAGAATACCGCTGTATGACTAAACCAGTCGTCACACACGCTCCAGTCCACATTCAATTAAAAAAATTGCCAAAAATGAACGAGTATAATTTAAAAAAATCGAAAAAGGCTTAAAACACAAGTTAAATTGCCCATATTTAAAACTTAATTGCAATTAGTGTTAAACGGATGTTTCCCCATGTTTATTCGCTTCACGCGAAAAGTTACTCGAGCACAGTCACACCCTGCCCGCACGCCCGATTGTGGCCCGATGATGAGTTTTGTAAAGTCGATTAATCGAAATGCAAATTTAAATATCCCTTAATTAGTTTCGTCCAATTGAGTCCAGGAAATTCTTCAAATTTCCGATAAAACAGAAGGAGGTTTTCATAATTACAAGGACGCACCTACACGCTCCTGTTTCCATTACACACCGACCATTCATAATTTACTGATGTGTTATCAAGAGTTTGCTTTTTTCCAGATAATTTAATGATGCAGTTGTTTTTAACCAAAAATAAATATTCATGGCTCTAGGTAAGTGTGTAGCTTTATCTACTCATAGCCGTATAGAGAGACTTCCCATTCCTGGAACGTACTCATGTCTAAGTAGATAGAGATCTCGGAAAGTGCTTAAAACGACCAATTTTTTGCGAGAAATGTTCCAAACTTTCTAGTCAAAATGAAATATTACGAGTTTGTTTTCCCCAATATTGCTGAACTCAGGAAATACGTCCTCGTAGCAAAGCCTATTATATACCTAAAGCATTTTCTCGTTAACTTTTTAGAAGTTGTGAAATTCAATGCTATGCTTGAGCGAAGGAATTTAATGCCCTTCCGGGGAATTGTCTTATGCGAAAATGTTTCTACAATAGTTAGTGTTTCTATCTTAGTCTTAAATATTTAACTTACCAAAGCTAATAAGGTAAAAGAACCAAATTATTTTGGGGAAGTCTTCTCAGAAAATAGCTTTGGCAGATGAAACTCCTTGCGCATTTGCAAGCATTAGTTTGATGGTTTTTCAAGGAAGACTGAAAAAGTGCCTGTCGTGGAAAATAAATATTATTCTCAATCCCAATGGGTGGATTTTATTTTAATTATAGCCACCGTGGGGTGCAGAGCTGAAGCTTCCTTCAATTGTCTAGGTTGTCCGATTTCGAACAGCGAATTTCAGAAAGCCTTTTCCAGACAAGCATACTAGTTAGTATGTACCGTGAAATTGAATTCGATGATCTGTCGACTGCACGATTTGCAATGTCACTGACATTTGAAGCCAACCCATCAACCTCTGAGCGGCGATGCCCCCCCAGTGCGGATAGGAAGTAAGGAAGAATCTGGCGTAACGAGCTTAGAGCTCTCAGACGCAAATACTAGTCCATTGTACTATGAGGCAGACACTTTTGTTTATTGTATTTTGTTGTCCGGAGAAAAGTGAGGAGGAGCTTCAGTGATGTAGAGCTAAGAGATTCGGCACACACCATGTCGGCCCCAAGGGTGCGCCACCGTGCACGAGAGTAGGCGGGACAGTCGCAGAGAAGGTTAGGTCAGGTAGCTTAAGGAAGGGTAGCGTGATGGTTGAACATCACTTCTACTCGAAGGCCAAATGGCCCATTGTGATTCCCTTCATTTGTGTCCTGTCCTAACACGTGGTGGCTGAAATCACCCTGTGCTCTTTATGAATTTTAGAAGATCCGATATATTTGCATTTGCTACAACCGCAATCTCTGTGAAGAATTTTTGGCCCAGCGAAGCTAGCCGCCGATTCTGGAGAGCTGGGCAGTGGTAAAGCAGATGTTGGATGGTCTCGGTTTCTTCCTCATCGCCGCAGCTCATCGGCGGAGCTCGCTGGATCCCGAGTTCCATTTCCGGAGCATTGCTCCGATGGCACAGTGTCCTGTGATCACTCCGACGAGCATATGGATCGAGTTTCGGTCCAGCGCCAAGAGCTTCTTTGTTTTTATAATATTAAGCTCTGGCCACGATGATCTTGTCGTGTGACTGTCGTTTCTTGTAATTTTTTTAATTTAATTTTTGTGGGGGCCCCATTTATTGGGCTTAATTTAAGCTATCTTAATCTAACCTTAATCTAATCTCACTTACTAACTAGGGAGAACGGGAGAGAGGGGGGGGGGGGGGGGGGGGGTGGTTAAAAAGGCGGAATTTTAGGCATCGAGTGCTGAGGTTAAAATCGAAGTAAGGATTCGAATTAACACTTCCCAGCATACGAGAAATGGGTTCATTGGAGCCATAGGCAGTACGGGAGGTGGGTAGATAGAAGAGACGGGGATTTCGTTCATTGCGGGGGTTAGTGTTGATAGAGACAGAGTTGTAGAGCGTCGCGCAGTCAATGGTACCTGAAAGGAGCCGATGGATGAAAAGAATGTCAGAATGTTCTTTCTTCCAACGTGTTCATCTTGATTAGTTTAAGGCGGTCTTGGTAGGGTGGTAAAATCAAAGGATTGCTCTAAGGGAGACCTCGAAGAGCAAAACGTAGGAATCGGCGTTGGATGCTCTCGATTCTAGAAATGTGGGTTTGTTGGTATGGAGACCACACTTGAGAGGCGTATTCAAGAAGGGGCCGGACAAAGGTTATGTAAAGAGATCGGGTAACATAAGGGTCCGAGAATTCTTTAGACCATCGCTTCACGAAACCGAGTGCAGAATTAGCTTTAAGGATTATCTCATCGATGTGTGCGCGAAAATTTAGCTCTTGGTCACATAATATGCCAAGATCGCGAATGACTTGAACCGTGGAAATGGGTTGATTATTAAGGAAGTAGAGACGAGGAGGAGGTTTGATTCGTTTACGTGAAAAGGTAATTGATTGGCATTTGGAAATATTAAGCTCTAAGCAATTTTTGGAACACCAGATGGAAAAACTATTGAGATCAGATTGAATAAGGGAAGAGCCATGACTGGAGGAAATGGTCTTGAAGAACTTGGTGTCATCGGCGTATAATGAGATGTGGGAGTGTTTGATCACCATTTCAAAATCGTTTATGGAAAGAACGAAAAGAAGTGGACCAAAGTGACTGCCTTGGGGGACCCAGGAGGAAGCTAAAAAGGTGTAAGAGAAGCAGATCTAAAACGAACACTGTAATAGCGATTTTCCAGGTAAGAAGATATGTATATATTTACTTCAAAAAAATGGGGTCGAAGCCAAGGGAGGACAATTTCAAGAATATCAGTCTGTGGGAGATTTTATCGAAGGCTTTACTGAAATCGGTTGAGATAACGTCAACTTCTTTGCCGTTCTCTAAGGCTGAAGGACACAAGGGTAAAGGACACAAATTCAACAAGGTTAGTGGTTGTGGATCTGCATTTGAGGAAACCGTGTTGTCTAGCGGAGACTAAAGACTTGCAGCGAAAACTCTCGAAGAGTTTGGGTATATGTGACAGTTTTGCAATGGGACGATAGTTGTTAACAAAGTTCTTCGGACCTTGTTTCTGTATAGGGGTGATAAATGAGGTTTTCCATAAGCGGGGCAATTCACCTTGGGATAGGGATAGAGTGAAGATTTTCGAGAGAGGGAGAGAGATGGTTGAGGAGCATTTTTTTAGAAGTATGGCAGGGAGACCGTCAGGTCCAGGAGTGAATTCATCATTAAGTAGATTTAATTTGTTTTCGATGACATGAGAATCGACTGGGCGTGGAAGAAATGGGCCAAGGGAAAAATTCGGTAGATAATCGAAATATGAGAGGTCTGGAGTAAACGAGTCGTTGGCGAAAGACTGTTTAAAAAAGGTGGCGAAAAAGTTGGCGATAATATTGGGATCATTCGAGGTTTGATCGTGGAAGGAGAGGGAGGTAGGATAGCCATCAGATTTTCTTTTGTAGTTAACAAACTTAAAGAAGGTCTTACGATCGTTTATAAGATTGGTTTGCGTTAAATAGCGTTGATAGAGGGAGTTGTGAAGGGCAGTAAAGTGGAGATAGCTGCCCAGGTAGTTAGAAAAGTCATTAGATGATTGAGTACGAAGGAAGATTGTCCACTGCTTATTTCGTTTGTTTCTTAGAGAACTGAGCCGGCGATCGTACCAGGGTGGGGAGGTGGACAAAGTTTTGCGTTGTGAAACGGGAAGGTAAAGATAGATAGCGTAAAATATTTCCCTGTAGAATATGGATATTGTATTATTTACGGTTAGGTTATCAAAATTGAGAGGGGCTTTTTTAAGGTATTCATTGATTAGGTGAAATTTTGCTTTGTGGAATTCGTAAGAGGCCAGAACTGTAGGGGGTTTATTCTGTAACGGAGAATCGTGAAAGAAGGAAAGAAGGAGGGGGGATGGAAGTTATCGATGGTTGAAAGGGTAAGGGGACAAAGTGAAACAGAAGAGTTGAGAGGATCGGTTGTGAATATGAGGTCGAGTTGTCTACCCATGTACATAGTTTAGGACACCACAAATTGGCTTAGGTTTGAATCTGTTAGGCGATCCAAGAAAAGACATTCTTTGGCAGTAGTGGGATTGGTGGCAGTGTAAAACGATTGATCGTCTGATTGATCTAAGATGAGGAAGGTTGAAGTCACCGAAAACAAGGATTTCATCCTGCGGGTTTCTGAAATCGGTTATTTGGTTGTGTTAATGGCGAGTTGATACGATTCAATAGGTTGTGAGGGCAAGATGTAGAAACAAATGATGTATAGTGACTTCTGGGGTAGAGCAATCTTAATTGAAACAAAGTCGAGAAGTGGGGAAGATGATATTGCAATAAGGGAAGAGTCAATTGTATTAAGGACGGCTAGTAGAACGCCTCGACAAGGGCAACCATCAGTGGGTCGGCTGAGTTCGTCATCGCGATAAACATTAAAATTTGATGGGAACAGTTCGAGGATATTTATGCTGGAGATCAGATTAGTTTCGGTCAGAACAAATATCTCAAAGGGTAGAGCATGTGACTGTTGGAAGACGGCTTGGGTTTTTGAACGAAGACCCCTTACATTCTGATAATAGAAGGTAAAAGGGACATTTTGGCAGAGTGTTCGGTTTGCTGGGAGAGAGAGATAATTAGGGACGAAAAAACTTGTCGTGGTCAGCTCTACTACGCTGAAGGTGTGATATACGTTTTGAGTGAATGTATTGGCGGAATGTATCAAGATCCTTTGACACTTTTTGGGGCGAGATATTGAAAAATTCATGATATTTTATTTTACTTATTTTGTAAGCCAAGACGAGTTGGCTTCTTTTATTATTGTGTAATTTATGATTATGGTATAATGCACTGATCGGTGGTTGTAGTGACCTGTCCGTTTTTCAGACCCTTGCTTGGCCAATTCGTCCGCTCTTTCGTTCCCTGCGATTGAGCTGTGGCCTGGGACGCAGCAGAGTTTGACTTTGTGGTGTCTAAATTACTTCAGTGAGTCGCGACATTTTATGACAGCCTTTGATCTCGTTGTACAGAATCATATCGTCTTCAGTGCAGCCTGGCTGTCTACAAAGAAGATGATATCCGATGGTGGGATATCGGTTAGTGTTTGGCTGCCTTCTCTATTGCTTGGAAGACGCTGCACAAATCAAGGAGTCTGAATGATTCCTATTTGTGCAGAGTGTCAGAGTGGAACCCGCCCCCTTAGTCGATCCTGTGGTCTCGCGGTCGTTTATCACGGCATTTGATAGCCCCTCGTCTTTGTCGGGAAAAAGTATTGGCATTTTGTAAGAGAAGCCATTTTGGGGGGACGCTCTGCTCTGCTTCGATCCTGAGACAGTGTTTCCTTTGGAGGTGCTTGGTTGCTGTGCGCTCTCTTCGACAGTGGCCGGTTGTGTTGGCTGTTGTCGATTCGATTTTGGGACATACGAGGCCGTGCTCGATAGCTTCTTCTCTCGACCTGTGTCCGTTTTAGCAGCGTGAGTGGTGGTGTGAGCTAATTTCTTCTCGAATTTGGCTACCTCTTTCCTGTGCTTCGTTGCAGAGAAAGTGTTCTGGTGTGTCATCCCCCTCGCAACGTGCAGCACAGGTAGGCGTCTCACTGATGCCAAGCACGTAGAGATGTTTAACAAAAGTGTAATGGCCCAGAATGACGCACGCCAGCCTTCTGCAATAATTTCTCCTTAAGGATAAGAACTAGACATTAGGGCGTACGCGCTTAGTCATTCTGCATCCTGGATGTTCCCTACATCTACGACTGTCTGCATTAAAGACCCAATCGTTGATGTCAGATTTTACCATAAAAGAAAGTAGACCTAAAGCGGCTTCAGGTCCTGAGAAACTCTTCTCTGAGCCCCTTCTTGCGGGTTCATTTCCTGGGACTGACGCCTGGCCATTAGGATTGCGTATATCTCCGATTGAAAGACAGACACATATCTTCCTAGCGTGAAGTGCAGTCGAATGTTTTCGCGTTCAAAGAAAACTCTAGCGCCGGACCCCCGCCCAGTCCTGGAGCCACCTGTAAAAATTCAGGCTCAGTATTTGGCCAGAGTCAGTCCTGACATCATGGAGATTTGACTGTGAAATTATAGCACAGTAGCATGGCAGGTGTCATTGCCCATTACTCGTACACCAGTCATCGATCACATTTCGTCGCCTGTGCTTTGAGACAGATAGTCGCTAAACATGAACCGAACGGCAACATCATCCGCATAGGCCTGGTCATAGATTCCAGAGGCATTGAGAGAATCGAGCAGAAAGTCGACAACCATGCACCATAAGAGCGGAGACAGGACGTCACCTTACGGGCAGCCCCTGTTTACGCGTAACTAGCTTTCTGTGCGGAATACACGCGCCGGGTCCAGGCCCGAATGAATTTATCTTTGTGACACTCCTAGACCCACTGTCTTTCTGGGTTATAACACTCGTTCATGGCGGCGCTTCGGAGGCTCCGTCCGGTCTGGTGACTTTGACATTCCACGACAGTCCACTATAGGTTAAAATAAAACCCGAGTCCGGACACTGACTGATAAAGGCACTGGCATGAAGGTAGTGTTAGATCAAGCCTGTTTGGATTAAGCCCCATGTCAGGGCTCCAACTGTCATACGACTAAGTCTTGCGATAATAGCGCTAGACCAGACTTTCCCGGATAAAAACCCATGTCAGAGTATTAGCCTTCGTGTTTTCAATGCCTACTCTTTGTTCCACTGATCCATCGGCACAAGTGACAACTTTAATTGCTGTGAGCTGCATTACCCACCCTGCACTATATTAAATGTCTCGTTCGTTGTAACGTCGCCCTTAGGCACGATTTACTTCTCAAAACGATTTTTCGCAAACCCTACTTTCGACAACTACACAATCAGTCGCTTACCTTGAATTCCTTTGATCTTCCTTTACTCGCTGCCGCAAAGCACTTCCTTTGTGCCTATTTATTTCTTTTCTTCGACTTCGTTTACTTTCACACTCGAAACGCACGTACTGCGTAAGAAGAAACAATGAATATCCGTCCACCAAAAAGCCTTTGTCTTTTATACGACTTACTTGAAGCAACGTAAACGAAGTTTTCAGTCGTCTGTTCGAGCGACTGCCAACGATAGTGACGTCTATAGCTGTTAGTCTTTACCGTCGTTGTCCATTGGTCTTGGGTCCTCGTTTATGAGGTAGGTGTAGGTCATTTATTTAATCATTTTCTTTTCAGGATGGATATTGTTTTTTTTTTACCCCAATATATAAGGAAAATATTTTACGTGTTTTAGGGAAGCGAAAGAAAAATAAAATTTTCCTCACATGGGTTGGGATCACTTCCCAACTGATAAACTTAAGGATTAGAGACCAATGTATTTAAGACGCCCCAGCGGTTCAGGTTTGCAGTTTGTTTCACTCTTTGGTTAATCCAAGCAAGGCTTAAGATTGCACGCAGAATTTTTTCCTCGAAGGGTCGCTATATCTATGTACTTCCGATAATGTTAAAGCTAAGATATACAAAATCTCTGACGAGTCAGCTGCCAAGGGTTATTTAAGCCAAGACGTCGTTATTTGATTTCGCCCCCATTTAGCCTCAAACCTACTTTAAATGCCTCTACCTCAGAGCTTTCAAATGCATCTCGCTCTATTCATCCACTCACGACAATCAAATCTTCTTATGCAGGCCTTAGAATGTGTCTCTTATGTTGGACAGTGAATCCCACACGATATCTCCAAGGAAATGTGTGGAAAAAATCACATAATAATGTGTTGCTCTTTTAGGAAACAGTTCAGAGAAAATTAGATAATCTTATAGTAGAAAGAAGTAATTTTAAGCCTGATCTAAACTGATCGACTTGAATCGATCCAAACCTGGCGCCTGACTGTGCGCTATGGAGAAAGTGTGTGAGCTGAAATATCTGGGAAAACTATATGAAGATCGAAATAAATTAGAGGCTACTTCTCTACAGGGAAGTGACTTTGTTCCGCATATAAGGCTATAATGTGTGAGACTTTACGGATTTGTAACTTGGTCTCTGACAAAAAAGTAGGAACATTTATTTCAAGTCTTTGAAAATAAGATCTATGGTGAAAAACAGAACGAAGAAGCAGGAAAATGGAGAGAACTACACAACTAAGACCTCGATGAACCCTATGAAAGTAATTAAATAGCGAAGACTAAGATGGGCAGGACACGTAGAACGAGTGGACAGTAGACGAACAGTCAAACGAATAGTGAGTGGAAAACTCGTCGGTAAAAGACCGCCAGGAAGGTCGCGCCGTATAAGTGAAGACAGTGTCAGGATGGACCTAGAAGAGATGGGACAGAACAGCGAAACATGGAAGAAACACACTTATGACAGAGAGACTAGATGTAGTCAACGATGCTCTAAATTTCTGAGTTTTAAACTGCCGTCAATAATAATAATAAATGTTCCATCGCCAACAATAATTTTTGCCCATCTCTCTGGGAACACACGAATTCTGTACATCTTTTGAGTCGGCCTAAAAATCGACCAGCTTATTGGCTTTTTTAAATGGTCGTAAGTGCTGCTCAGCCAGACCATGCGTCAAGACGTCCAATTCATGTATTTCTAGGTAGGTTTTAAAGGCCTCATGTGGGCGAGCTTTGTAGTTCCTTTGCTCCTATTTTGGTCGTTTTTTATTCAATTCTCAACGCATCATTTGTGTTTGGTAGTAATGATTTCACTCAATTGAAACAACTCGTATACGACGCCGAGTTAGTCCCATCGTGGATGGCTGTTGTTTTGCATTATCGTAATGAATCCACTTTTCATTGTCGAAACTCCTACCCTTTGTGCCACTAACAGAGCACTTCGCTCATGAAAAAAAGGCTGTTCTACGTTTGTCGGCATCGATTTTCATTGCTTCTGATGAGGAGCTGTTGATATACGTCCAAGCTTATCATGTGACGTTTCTGGTCTAACCTTTCTGACCAGCATGTACCGCTGACCTGAGGTCGCTGATTCAACCATATGCATCAGGGTTTACAATGTTATAATATGGATCGCGACTTTTTGCAAATATAGTGATCCATCTGAGGGACGAAAAAGACGCTGATTCTGCTGAAGAAATCCATCATCAATGTGGAAGAGTTGACAAATACCCAAATCGCTCTATTTTGCTTCACGCAATAGCCAAATGTTGATACCAAATGTGTTAAGTGTTGTGGAAGAAAAAGGTTTCAACAAAACGGTGCCACATCTTACACAAAACGGTGCCACATCTTACACAAAACGACCCGTTTTGGCTTTTTTCTTGTTTTAAGCCTACCATCCAGTAGGCAGCCGGAGCTCCGGGATCGACATGTCCATTTTTGCGTCTGCGGAGCGTCTGCAGTGGAATATTGCTCTGCGTCTTCCTTTTCCTCTGGACATTCTGAGCAGAAGGGCGAGTTATCGTGAACAAATCAGTGAAGATATTTTCGATAACCACCGTGACCTGACAGGAATTGTCAATGGTAAAAAAATGTTTTTATCCTTCGGATAACGCTGGTCTCTTGAACTTCGCCTAAGGTAAACCCTGTGCATCTCTTTGGCGAGGATATCGATAGAAGCCATACCCGCTATAACACAGGCTGCTTCATCAACGCCTGTATGCAGACGAGAGCTCTCGCCCACACCGGCCGGCGCTGCGAACAGGAGTATTAATCTCACCACTCTGAAAAGCAGAATCCTCCTGGCGTATGTCGGTCCACCGATGTTTGGCAGCAGTCTGGGATACACTGCTTGTCGTTTGTCGAGCATTACACCCAAGTATTTTAATGCCCCTTTAGACCTAATTGATTGGCTGCCAACCCAGAAGTTTGCGTATTCCAAAGTCTTGCGCCTGGTTTTTAAGTCAGCCTCAGCTAGTTCAAGGTCGACAGGCTTTTGCCAATGTTTGATCCTGGCGATCGCTTCATCCGTGGCGGATTTTACCCAGTGCATGTGTTTCACTACAGTAACTACGGCAACGTCGATAAATCGACGATATGCCAATAATCTTGACTCCTTGTGGCAAACGTTAATCGTTTAATAGAAGAGGTCCATGCATTGATCCCTGAGGGACTCCCGCGGAAACATTGTAATATTTAATGCCATCGTCTGTCTCGTACCTCAGGTTTCTGTTAGTGAAGGTGTTAAGAATTATCTTCACAAAGTAGTGAGCTACATCCATTCTCGTCAGAGGCCTCCTAATGGATGAGCTCTTATAAGGATTAGACACCAAACAAGGCTACCGAATTTAACCTTCCTTTTATACGAAAAGTAGATGTCTAGAATATAAGCCTGAAAAACTCCAAAACTTTGCATTGCTGTACGGCTTTGGATATAAAAAGCATTCGGAAGAAGCTTGCATAAGAGCTATGATAATGAAGCCTTGTAAAGTTCATTACCTCATGGTGGAAGAGTCCCTTATTCCTTTAAGTATAAAAAATACAGAGTACGCCGTCTCATATGGGTCGATGTAAACTTCGAATAACTTCAACAATTGTCAACCGATTTTCATATGTCATAGCATTTTGGAAACGTCAATTCAGTATAATTTAAAATATCGTGATCGTGTTGAGCCTAAAGAAGAATTCGTCGTTGGGCCTCGAATTTTTTTCGATTTGGTTCTGTGGCAAGCCCTCATGAGCAACCTAGGCCACGTCCGCGGCGTTCAAGATCATCTATTCAGTCTGTGAAGGCCAGTCTTCAAGAAGACCCAAGTTTGTCATATCGGCGCCGTTCGCAGTAGTTAAGCATCAGTGGAACCACTTTGCCTAGAATTTTAAAGGATGATCTTCACTTATTTCCATACAAAGTGCAGATGAGCCGCGGCGCTTTGCATACGCACAAAATGTCGTTGCAATGATTAATGCTGAGCCGGAGTCCTGGCAGCAAATTTTGATGACCGATGAGGCACATTTTACGCTCTCTGACCGAAAATCCTCACATTATTAACGAAGAGCCGCTGTATGATCAAAAAGTTACTGTTTGAGCTTTGTGTATGAGAGTTGTGTATGCGCTAAAACCATAATTGGACCGTATTTCTTCAAAGTTGGCGATACAGTGGATGGCGATCGATATCGGTAGATGTTGGCCCATTATGTGGTGAAATGCGTAAAGAAGGCTAATTTCACTTTTGGTTTCAACAAGACGGCACACTATTTACGGTTTCTATTTAAAGGCACACAACGCTTTCAAATACATTTCACTGATGTTCCAGGTATCAAAAAAATCCCAAAAAGCTTAATCAGAATCCAAATGTAGATGAAAACTTTTCAAAGTTAAAGCCGAGCCACCCATACAACTGCACAAATCAAAAGTAGACAAAGTACAAGTTCAACACAAACATTTGAATCATCTATCCTGCACATTTTTAAAATTCAAGCCACTCAGGAGTAGAGAATATTTTACTGGGAAATACTAAGAAACTGAAATCAGTGGTGTCAGGTTGTCATTTCCTGGAATGAAGAAATTTCAATTAAAAGTATTTGCAAACGATATTCAGAGAGATTGTTGGGTAAAATGTCTAATTTCCATCTCACTCATTATTATGTAATAATTTAAATTGTGCCAAGTTTGTTTTCCAGAAGTTTTTCAACTGAAAGTCTAGATAGGGCAATAAGGATACGCCCGATGCCTTTCACAATCATTTGAGTTATTTTCAAGTCACATATTTACTTAAAATGAAACCGGAAGCTCAAGTATCCGTCTATTTTCAAAAGTTATCCTGTCTTCTTTATTTCGACATTTATATTGCAGAAGTCTCATTTGCAAAAAGAATTCCCACAGGACTGTAAAGCCATGACACGGGGGGTAAAAAAATAAATTAAATTTTGAATTAAGTCGCAATTGATTGATTTTATTGCCTAGGTCTCAGACTCCACATATATGTTAAATAAAAACAATTTAAACCCACAATGTCATAGAAACATTTTGAAATGTTTAAGGAATCGGCTTACCATGGAAATCACTCTCATCGATCCTTGTGCACGTTGTGAACTTTTAAACTGCTAAGCTGATTCGAAACTGTCACGGTAATCCTCCCCAACCTTCAGAGAATGACTCTAGCGCAGAACTCACTAGTCACTTGAACTTGTCCAGTGCGACCTTAGCACATCAACCTGCAAGAGCATTCATTAAGTTTGTGCACAAAAATTAAACAAAAGAAATGGAAAAACAAAACCATAGAACGGAAGGACAAAAACAATTGCAAGAGACCAAGACCCAAGTCCATTCTTAAAAAGGAGCACAAAATGTCTTTAGCACACTCATGTGTACAGCATTCGTCCGTTGAAAGACAATCTCCCTAATTGACTGCAACAGACATCCCCAGACGTGGTTACACATAATTAAATAAATAGCCTGAGGCATTGTCTGTTCCTTTTTTGTCCTTTTTTTTCTAGTTCATATACACATATGGACTTTAATTACATCGTTCATAGTGATGATGACAATGAAAACAATACGACGATAGCAGCATTGCTCCATTATTTATCAAACTACAACAAATAGGATATAAAAAGGACCAAACTTGTAGAAATACGATGACCTCGTAAATATGGATGTTCTGCTTGCTGCTGTGGACAGAGCGGCAGAAAGAGAAGCCCATAAATCGCCTTGACTCAACTCAAAATAGTTAAACGAGTCCTTTTTTTTATTCCCATCTATCTATCAACGAAAAGCAGAAAACCCACTGTAAAGCTAAAGACAGCATTACTGTATAATAACTCGCGGCGTTCTGTAACTGAAAAGAAAACTTTGACGAAGGATGACCGTGACCATCAGGGCCAGTGCAAAGGCGCAATATCGTCGAAGCGTTAAGAAAGAAGGATGCAAGGACATGACGTCCCCCGACGAGATGAAAATATTGAATAAACATTGTAAAGGCAATGAGTTCAATTTTTAGTCCCTTATTGGCTGCATGGAAAAAAACGAAGAATCAAGGTTCTGTTTGGATTGATACTACTGCAACAGTACACAATCAACGGCAAGTAGGAGGTTTGTCATCAAGTGTATTTGAACTTGATTGAATAAAAAGATGTGCGTGCATTCAATATCATTATGCTTGAAAAATGATATCATTCAAAAGGCTTCGTTTAGGGGTCGATCTGAGGGGTCAAATTTTACATGACCGCTGCATAAGTCAGGCCTTATCTCACCAATGGTATGAATGATTTTATTCTTCCTTTGTTGCCTTAAGGCAAAGCGACTTAAAACCAGGGGAAATCTCTAAAGACTTTAAAAAACTTGATTTTAGTGGCCTCACGGTTTGGCACCTTTTCTTGCAATAACTCCAACGTAATCCCATATGTATGGCACATTGCACTACCTGGTCGAAACTACATACTCTTCTATTAGCGCCACAAAACTCATGACTCGATACCATCAATATTCGTATGGCCCAATAACGCCTCCTTCCCAGAATCCACATCAAACAGCAAGTTTATCCGGACTCTTGCTGCGGATTATTTCTACTCGAATGTGGTAAATGTGCTTGTTCTCGAAGCCGTTCAGCCAAAAATTGGTTTCATAATTGAAGATTATTTATTGGCCAAAATTTGGATCAGTTTCCAACCACTTCAATGAACGAAAATACGACGGTTTTGAGCTTCAGTTCGTGTGTCAATTGGATCTTATACGGAAGCATGTTCAAATCTTTAACCAAAAATCCTTATGTTGAGGGCAGTAAGGCCAACCATTTGTGCACTATGAGGAGACTAGCGGTTTGGGTCTTTAACCACACTTTCAGGAACAGTAACACCTTTCTCGCTTGACCGCATGTCTTGGCAACATACAAGGACTGCTCGATCGATAATTCCCCGATAATTTCCCCGAATTTCACGATAAGTGGTTGAATTGTTCGCTCGGTTAGACGATCATTTCGGTAATAAATATTTGTTCAGCTCGCAAAATATTTGACGATCAGAGCAAATTCCACACAATCTCCTTACTACATCTTTCATCCATTGGACTATCTCGCTCACTGTGCATGTCCGAGATCTCACTTAGGGTAACAAGCCTCAGTCAGTTCTTAAGCTTATCTAAACCTGATCTAAGCCCAGCCACAGATCCCCTAAGTAACTCTAAACTAAGAATCTTACTGGAGTAAAGAATCGTTCTGGAAAACGTTTTCCCCGACAACCATAAAAAATCAGCGTGCTGTTTTGCAACATCGCCGAGAGTGCAATTCGCCATGGCTGAGCTCATGAGCACTATCCACGTTCCCATCGCGGAAGAGCTGTTTGCCCTGACGCCACGGTAGCAGAGGTAAATTACCGGGCTACCATCCCTATTTTGCCCATATAGTATCCCAAATAGTATCGTTTCCGATTTTTGAAAGTAAATCTATTAATCTGATGCTCGAAGATCCTACACGAACTAACATTGTCACATTTTAAAAAAAACTTCTTTCTTCTCTAACCATAAGATGTCCAAGGCCTTTTCAAAGTCGACCAGATAGCCATTCGTATATGGGTTTGGCTTTATTCCACTGAAAGTCGGAAATCAGTTTCGGCACAGCGTGAAGAGTATCATGCTTCACCTTAAAACCAAACTAGTTGTCCGATATAATTTTTTTTCCCATCCGATTGATCCCATTTGATCCGAGCTCTGTTTGCAATTATTTCAATATCCTTACTAACATTCGGAGGCAAATTAATTGATTGGAGATTAGCAGGATTTATTCTATAACTATCCCCTTTAGTGATAGGGTGGATAACCCCTTCTGGCGCTGAATGGTGCGGCTTACTCTTCTCGGTAGTGTGCTGTGTTTCTGCGTCGGTGTCTGCTTCTTTCAGAGGCACTCTCTATTCCCGTTCTATTGCATTTCATCAAGCTGAGCACGATGACGAAATGGTCTTAGTGGCTTCTGCTCATTTGTCTGTCTGGTGTTTTCCTGAGCGATGCGCACGGTCTCCTTTTGCTTTGGTTGAATCAATGGTAATTTCGACTAAGATGTTGTTAGGGCATTAATTCTTGCAGCTTCTGGCGAACGGACGTTGCACAGGAGACGCATTTGGTTTTGTAATGGCTTGTAGTAGTCTCTTAATTTTTCTGAAATCAATAGTGAGCTTAAACAAGCGGATTTACAACTGCTAGGCCTAATCGAGAAATTAGTGACTCACGCACTGGTCAAACGAACTAAGTGCATCATGTATCAAATACCTTATTAGTCCGAAGATTAAGATTTGCCTCGTGTCACAACCTTGACTCTGATCCATGTCTACTGCAGCCTTTCGTCGATGAGTTGGCCAAGCCGGTGATGTTCTGACTTCAATTGCTTTCTTGTACTTCTATAGTCATGGTAGCGGCAATATCCTTGGAGACTCCTGTTGACACGGTCTGCCGGAACGAAGAATTGAGTTCGATTTTCATAAGTCGACACACACAGGTGTCGGTGAAACTCTAATCGCGTTTTTTCTGAGTAATCCAAAGTCTAAAAGATAATATGAAACTTTGGAGGTGATCCTGTCTGTAGGGTCGAAGAAAGCGCCGATTTATTTTCAGCATAACACAATTCTTTTTTGTTTAAGAATTCGTAAAGGAACCGATTTATTAAGGAAAATACGAATGTTGATGACTACTAGAGACAAAGCGAACACAAATGGAATCTTGGCAACTGATGATGTACTTACGAGTATATCCTCTATCGATAGAATGAATTACTAGGAATTCAATGCAGGTGGGCTGCTTTGAAAAAATTGAGCTGAGCGAACCCTTTTGTCTCACTGTTTAAATTCGGGGGGTTTTGGGTTTTCGTTCAACTTTTTCTGCATCAATCGTCCTAATTCATGTTCACTCAAAGTGTCGCGTTGTTCGTCAGATATCCCATAGTGACGAATTAGACATGGCCACCAGAGATCAGCTGCGCTTAGTGTTAGAAATAGAGTCGGGATACCAAACTGGTTAACCATAGCAAGAAGCTCACAATGCTGTGCTTACTGGTACCAGTAAGCTGAAGTGCCTCGGATCTTTGCACCCCAAGACAGAATACGTTTAATGAGAGTTGGCTGTTGTTGAACTTTCTGAGCAAGTTGTTGGATATTTTGAACGTTTTGAAGGTCACTCGTCTTGGCTAGTACACCGCTCTGTCTACAAGCGTCGTGGCGTTGCATAGTATTTAGGCAAAAAAACCGGAATCGAGGGTCTTGTGCAAATCGTTGGTCACGGAATCTCATGAGATGTTCACACCACTCTCGAAAAGTTACTTTGAAACCACGACTGAAGTCAAGAAAATCGCATTTACCAGTGGGGAAAAGGTGAGGAAAAGCTTACATAATGTAACCACTCTGACGGAATTCGTTAATGGGAACACTGTTTGCTGTAGGCCAATTTAACGTAGCTTGAACTGCTGCTTCCTGACCTGGTCTTGGAGCAAACGTGACAACATTCTCTTCTATAGTTACAACTTCAGGTTCATTTTCTAGAATTTCTCCATCTTCAATGAACGGTAAATCATTCGCAATATTGCCATCATCAGGTAAACTTGAAATTCGATCTTGGTCAATTACTACATCAGCATAAAAAGGATTGATTCGTTGAAGACATATCAATGCATTCAGAACAACATGTTTTCTAACTCTGAAATCAGTAAAACCATCCATACCAGCACGTCTGACGATCACTACACCTAAGTTATCTGGTGCAACTGGAAGTGAAGTTGCGGATGGAAGTATATCTTGAGCTACATTGATTATGTTTCCAGAGTAATGATACTGTCCATTTAAACCATATGTGCGAACTTGATGTATTCTCATTACGGGATGTATTCTAGCCATAACAATTGCTCAACCATGGTCAGTTCTTTGAGTTCTGATGGAACGTCGCCAGGGTAGTTGGATTCTTAACACAAGCATTGCAGATGTAGTTGTCAGTTGTATTCGTGTAGTCTAAACGGTAGCAATTTGAGCACATGTAGTACGACTTGTTATCCAGATTTCGTTGGAATTCTTGTACAATTCTTGTCCTCTTGATTGGAGGACGATTCGTTGTCGTGTCGTCTGGCATTCACTGTTCGTCTCCCAATGTTAGTTCTTTGACGCAACCTTGGCATGATCTAAGCAATTTATAAGTAAAAATATATTCGCTTATAACACAATGTCTTATTTACCTCTTTTTATCTCAAGTGTTATTTTTTCCTATGTATTTATTTCTATAGTAAGTCTATCAGAACGATTTTCGTTAATATCTCAGTTGTTATAACATCAATTTCTAATTACCTTATACGAAAAAGTTGCCTAAATATTTATGATTATTTTTGGAAAATAAAAAGACGAAAAATGTCTGAAAGTTCTGAAAAAATTGAGTTCGAAGCGAGAGGTGCGCAGCGTAAACTGGCAAGGGCTTCGCCGTTTTTAAACAATCCGTAGAATCTTTTTCCCTCCGGGAAATGCGATTTTGCGCGTGACATTTTTCCCATAGACATCAATTGAGAATTATTTTTTCGGTGACTATTTCCCGATGGTGAGTCTGATCCACATTGGAAAATCGGGTTTTCGGTGATTATTCCTCAATAATAAGTCGGATTTGAAAAAACAAAACGTACGGACACTGAGCGATGTCCACATGTTCACCTTGGTAAGTTTAGTCAAAATCAGTTGAATGGTTCCGGAGGAGTATTTGTAGGAAGAAACGGCTGTCCCGGGTATAATTAAAAGCAATGCCCAGTTTATTGTTACCTCAATAGAGAATTTTAGGGGCAAAACTTAGAGCACCCGGACACTGCAGACTGTCTATCGGCCGATAGTATGGTCGGGTTGGGATGCTAGGTCACACACTGGGCCGATTTAAGAGTCGGGTTGGTGCACCAGACAACAGTCGGCCGACTGCTTTCGAAGGATTTGTTAGTTGGGAGTGGATTTTGCATAGAGCGTGTATGTACGGAAGTGTATGGAAGCAAGAAGAGAAGCATTCTCAGCGCTAACGAGGGACGAACTACGGGACGAACTTCGAACTCGAGGACTAAGGCAACTTTGAGAGCACGTCGGAGACCCCAAGCATGTAACCGTCACAAAACTGAAGAAAAAAAGTGGAAAGCATAAAACGTATCTACAACTTGGATGGAAAATTAGTGCTGATGGCGGCGACCATACAACTATATGGGGCAGCGAGGCTGTGGAGTCGTAGTGCAACACCAGAGACTTTTAAAGTCTTTTTTACGAGTTGTGTGAGACCTTTCCCATTACAGAAGACAATGCTAACATAGACGAACAATTGCGAAACCTCAAGCAGAGATATGACGAAGAAGCAGAAGAGTACGTGTTCGAAACAAAGGCCATTGCAGCTCAAGGACATATACGAGAGTCATCACTTGTCAAACACATTATCCAAGGACCGATTAATGCAAAGTGTGCTCAAAGCATCTCAACCGGAGTCGGTGCAGGACATACTCAAAAAGATACGTTAGACGACCTGATTGAGGAGCAGACACGAGCTCCGATCAGACGGATGGACCGCGACAAGGCTGGCAAACTTGGCAGGCACAATGGCTAGAGATGTCACGGCGGGAACAAAGTGCTATCGATGCCAGCAAACAGGCACGTTTGCCGGAATCGCCCATCACTAAGCAACGAAGATCAAGCAAGTGGACCGAGTACGAGCAGTAGGTCATAGCAAATGCTGATCTGTAAAAAACAGAGCGAGTATGAAAAGGAAGTAAAGGTAAATGAAAGCAAGGTTCCAGCATTCATCGAACTGGATAGTGACTCAGTGTCTATGTGCAAACC
This sequence comes from Merodon equestris, assembly GCA_958301585.1. Taxonomy (NCBI): domain Eukaryota; kingdom Metazoa; phylum Arthropoda; class Insecta; order Diptera; family Syrphidae; genus Merodon; species Merodon equestris. The sequence continues at coordinate 121,546,028 of OY284415.1, forward strand.
AACGGCCGACAACAACAGGATACAATTCACTAAGAACAACAGGCAGTTAGCTAGATTCGGAGGAGATGGATGTCATGTTATTGGAAAGGCGCATGTCAAAATCGAAGTGGACAGCCTGAAGAATTGGTGTGGGTTACTAGCCAACTATCGGTCGAGCACTGTTAGACCAACCCCAAATAAATATCGAAACTGGAGATTAGCCACAATGGACCAGAGAGTGCAGATCAAGTATTCGATTCTGAGGAGGGTACACAAATGAACCCCAAGGACGAAATATCGCTGTCGGCATTAGATGTCGAAGAATTGGAGCTGATGGACATGAGACATGTGTAAAGGAGACATCGTTGTCTATCTGGACGACATAATCATTCCGAGTAAAACAATAGACGAAAACCTGTTAAATTTAGAACGATTCCGCGAGGTGTTGAAAAAGGGCTGGTCTAACTTCTTTCTGAAAACCAACCTAGTACTTTTAGGACACTACATAACTAAAGATGGGATCAAACTAAACCAGAGGAAAACTGTGGCAATAGAGGAGTTTTCGACACCGAAAGATGTACGCGGAGTGAGGCAATTCTCGGATTTTTTTCCGGAATTTAGTTAGTTTTATTCCGTCCGTCTGTAATCTCGTCCCATCCAAATACTTTCCGGCTTTGTAGTTCTCTGAGTAACTGGTCGTTCGCTATGCTCCTCGGCGTGTACGCGATAGTACGGCATAGTCCTCGTTGTTACGCTCTTAGCAGAACTTAAGCCTCATTGTAGAGACCTTAGTTGACTTGTCATGGCCGCTGGAATGGGTGCATTTCAGGGCTGCCAGAATTGTCCCATTTTGTACCTGACCGTTGGCTCTAGGCGTCCTCCTTGCCTCTTGATGTGTTGCATGCCCGACTAACTAACTTAGAGAAATGGTCCGGTCAACTCGCTCGTGCAATTTGTTTGACTTTTTTTGTATATTATATTAAATCGTTGAACTATACCAACCAACCGGAAACGTTAGAGGAGTTTAGGAACAATATCGAATAAGCCGATATGTATGGAACAGAGGTAGAAAATTGGCTCCGAAAAATTGATTGCTCGCAATGGTCGGTCATAAAGCAGAGATTTCATAATTGAATCTAACATGAGTTTCAGCCCAATATCTGAATTATTAAATTGTTCTATCCTTATTGAAAAACCTACAAAGGGGATGGTCGTGGTGCAATGGTAATCATCACTGACTATTGAGCGGAAGGTCTCTAGTTAAAGTCTGTTCACAGCCAAGAACAATGCGGAAAAACTGTGGAACATCAGGCATAACACTCGCAGTATAAGATTACTTCAATATTCATACTCTGAGCGTGCATTTCCAATATAACACCTTAATGATTTGGAAGTAAAAAAGAAGTTACCGTGAACTACAACCAACGCGACAAATTCAGTTGAAACTTTCAAATCATATCTAAGACAACCACCCCCGGAGAGTAGTGAACGAACATCTTCGACACAAACCACATGCATCCCGTCCAGGTTGTTTGACAAAAACCATGAGTGTAACTCTTGAACCTGCGCGAACCCTATAAAAAAAATATTTGGCCATAATTCGACCTAATTCAAGGGCCTCAGTCCATTCACTGCTAATTATCTTTACATTTCCTTTCAAATTATTCAAATTTGGAAACATTATCTAAGATCTATCCTCACCTCGTTTCACACTTAAAATCCACCGCATTCCTGACAGTTGATTAAAATTTAACAAACACTTTTCACAGTTACTGCGTGCCTATCCACCTATTTAACACTCTGAATAATACAACCGCATTAACAATGACTAATGACCGACAAGAACTTCCGCTCGCATTCGTAGAATTTACCCACCAAGGAGCCATATTCCCGTCAGACAAATTCATTCTAATCGAGCGGGAATCTGCCAACAAACCATGTCATTCCGTCGCACAATCCCATCCATTCAATAATCCCTTGCATCCATTTATAAGCATTATACCCACCACAATGCCATGGTTAAAGTTGATGACACACAAAAATCATTTCGTAAACGTTCCATTCACCAAAATAAAACTGAAATAGGGACGAGAAGGAACGGTGAAGAGATCGCCTTAAACAATCACACAACATTATAGCACATTATAAAATCTGTTAAACCTTCAATCAAGTTAATGGTAAAGCTACAAAATCACGACTCACAACCACCTCGGTCGCTTCGTTTCTTGTTTGCTATCTCGCCGACCTTATTGGATCTACGCTCTTGCAGGATAAACTCGATTCAAGGATATTCCATTAAAGATAAACCCGTCTCATCCGCACGAAAAATTACATATTCATATGTACATATGTACGTACGAACGTCGCAGTATACGCAGAAGTGGATGTCGAAGCTGTACGTGATGCCAGTGCTAATGGTAATGGTATGCAGAGGCACCCTTAACCTTTCGCACTCGATCCATCCAGCATCACCATTTGCATCGCCTCTTAAAACTTATCTCCTGTTCTCCTCCGTCGGTCCCGACTAAGTAAACACATCCAATCGAAATGTGAGTGACACATCCAATGACAGACAGTCAAACAAACAGGCATCAGTCTCTAAACGACACCGATGATTTATTTAAGGAAAATATTATTTTCAGCATAGAATTTCTCTTTAGATTTTAAAATTAATCGAATGATTGCATTCTGGAAATCGTAACGTTCGCTATTAATCAAATACCATGACCGGAATCCTTCGAATTGATATTTTATTCGTATAAGCGTGCTCGGAAGATCCACCAGCGTCGATACATTCTTCTTATTTGAGGGATGAACTCTAGGTCTTGTCGTTCCCACAACAATGACAAAATGCACTTTGGCCACAGCCAAGGGATTAGGATTATCTTGTGTCGGATTCGAGAAAAATACGTCTATGTAATGCCTAAAGCTGCTGATCGGTACTGCGTCATCATACGCTTCACCACTTGTCGAATTGTAGACCGGAATCGTTGTGGGCACTTCGTCAACTTTCGCTTCGATTGGCTTGATGCAAAATTTAAGACCTTCCGATAGTCGCCACTTTGAGACGAATTCATTGATTTGAGATATTGCCCAGGGCAGAGTAAATTTATTGACCTTGTAGTGCCACATCGGGTGAAAGGATAGGGTTTGCAATTCCACATGTGGCTTAGACGCGTCCACGTTTTCGTCGGGGTATCCGAATTCGATTTTTCGATGAGCTTTTCTTATAGCTCGACTGAGGACAGTCGTGACTATTTTGTTAGCTATGTCGCGCAGTCCTCGATCGATATCTTTGACTTCATCACGCTGGAACACACTACTCGGCTGAGCCTCTAATGGATTAGATAATCGGAAAGAGTTTCTTGAGGTAGGTAAATTATATGATACATAACGCTTCATTTCCTGACTGCACGATTGTTCCGTTCTTGCTTGAAAAAAATAAAAAATAAAAATCAAAATAAATTTAAAATTACAATATTCTCGAAGCCTGCTACTGGCTTACTGGGAAAGCGTATCACATGACACAGTTGATGGAACCTGATAAAAACATAACCATACCGAGTGCGTGACTGTGTTGGACCTCCATCCCTGGGAAAAGTCACGTTTCATCTTAATTCCCGAAACACTCTCTACGCCGTCACCAGCGCCATGTACCACTGGCAGCACCAACACCAATTCTATCGCTTCTTTAATTTCCCCCTCATTCGAGCTTCGTGTTTCAACTCGTTGTCCGATTCTCTCCTTCCCAGTCTCCCACGGCGGGGGTGTCCTGGACGAAATTATTTCCAAAGTGCAGACATGCCGAAATATTATAGGATTTCACATGGAACGGTCGATTCGGAAAGGCTCTCGTTCCCTTCTCTGTTTTCAACTTCGGTACGTGGATGGTCATAGAAGGAGGGGTTTGAACGGAATGTAAGGAAGGAAATTCAAATTTTCCTCCGACGTGTTTCCCACTTTCGGCCGCCTGCACTTTTGTGTGTTTTCGAATAAATTTTCCTTAGCTCAGGAAAAAGTTTTTTGCTTCCACGTCCAATGGGGACCGGAACAATAAAAGAGAGATGGAAGACAGGCTTAGGCCCATGGGTACGAGAAGTATTGCATAAAATGCATTTTTATATCCACATCCCGTAGGGTATGTTCGTTTAAGCGGGTAGTTTATAGAATTTAGGAGTGAGGGGCAGGATTCGGCGACTTGTTTATTGGGTGTTGTAACGACCACAAGGGGTGTAGCGTTGGCTTTGGGGAATTTACGAAAAACGGAAATGTTGCAGAGGACATAGCAGCATGAAGGTAAGGAAGACTTTGGTTGGTTGGTTTTTGTATTTCAAGTTTAAGGAGTTTAGTTTTCGATTTAACCGAAACTTTATACTCCAACGCTTGGGTGTAACCCGTGTCGTACACGGGAAGGATATTCATCATCAATGAGATTTTTACTAGTGAATCGCCCCATCTCCGCTAATTGTCCTTTGTAAATTCTACGAGGACCCTGTTCGTAAACTCCGTGAGGCTCTCTTGGTGTTTTTGTACCTGTAAGTACCTCTAGAATTCCCCGCTGTTGAACTGGCGTCCATTATCTGCTCCCGAAGGGATCGCTTGAGGGGTTAGGTCTTCGAACTTGCCGAATAGTAACAGGGTCATTGTGTTGCCCTGTACGGACCGTGCTAGTGGACCTATAAAGTAGGCCGACAGGATCGCTGAAGATATCGCGGCGGATTGTGTCAGCATCTTCCCCGCGACTGGGTTGTCTAATACTTCTGGCAAGATTGTCGCGGGACATTCCTGACTAGTAATATTGACGACAAGCCTTGATGATGATCTTCGTAATCTCGAGGTGTTCTGGACAAAGTTCGCCACAGTTCTCTTGTAGGGCTCTTCTCCTAATTTCTTTTTTTTTTTACGCGTTGCTCCCAAGACGCAAAGTCCTCATCGTTCATTGGACTGCCGCTAGATTAAATTACATTTGACAACCATACGTGGGCTTTGTTAGGGCTATTAGTGTGTGATTTTTAACCTAGGATCAAATTGACTGCTGTGAAACAGACTCCTTATCAGTCTTCGGTCCATCAAGACAAAACCAAATTCGTTTTTTTTTTGTAGGGTTCGTGCAAGTTCGAGAGTGTACTCTTTTATGATGTTTGTCACACAATCTGGACGGGATACAGATGGTTTGTGTTCAAGATGTTCGGTCACTACTCTCCGGGGGTGGTTGTCCTAGATAGGATTTCTTGAGAGCTTCGTCTAAATTTATCGCATTGGTGTAGTTCACAGTAATTTTGTTTCCATGTCATTGAGGTGTTATATTAGAAATGCACACACAAAGTATGCATTTTGAGGTGATCTTGTTTGCGAGTGTTATGCCTTTGTCAACGCTTTTTTTGATTATCTTTCATTCACCTCTGATGTTGTTGCACAGTTTTTCCATATAGGAATTGTGACTTTTGACTATGGACAGATTTGAACTACAGACCTTCGGCTCAACAATCGGTGATGATTACTATTGCACGACCACACGGTTGCCGGATATAATCCTTTTCCTCTTCAATACAGTGAATCAGAGGTCTGCTTACTACTTTTCAAAAACCTTGCTAACATTCGAAAGCAAACTATTTGATCGTAGACAGAGTTTGTTCTGTCTCTATCGTGTTGAGGAATATAGGGTAGACCACCGCTGTTTTCCCATACGCTCGATGGTGCTACCATGCTTCTACGAGTATGTTAAGGATTGTTGCTGGTTGAGTCGTTTCGGGGATGTGTCATTCTGCTGTCGCTGTCTGCTTTCTCCATTGACATACTCTATTCCAGTGCCATTGCCTTTCCTCGAGCTGCGCACATACACAACATAATCTTGGTAGCTTTTGCTTGTTTGTCTGTCCGGCGTTTTCCTGTGGGATGTGCTCGGGCTTCTTTTGCTTTGTTTGAATTGATAAGGAATGTTGTGGCATGAGCTGAGCTACTACGTAAATATATCCCAATTGTTCGTTGCGCATTTTTTCTTCGTAATAGCTTGCGATAGTCTCTAAATATTTCTGACATTAATATTGAGCTTAGACAAGCGGATTTACAACTGCTAGTCCGAATCGAGAAATAAGTGACTCACGCACTAATCTCAAAGTGCTACTCTGTGGCTAACGAACTAAGTGCATCATATATCAAATACATTATTAGTCCGAAGATTCAGATTTGCCTCGTGTCACAACTTTGAACCCTCATCAATGTCTGCTGCGACCATTCGTCGATGAGTTGGCCAAGCCGGTGATGTTCTGACTTCAATTGCTTTCTCGTACCTCTGTGGTCATGGAATCGGCAATATCCTTGGAATCTCCTGTCGACACGGTCTACCGGAACGAAAAATTAAGTAGAATTCGGTTTTCATAAGTGAACATACATAGGCACGTGTCGGTCAGAAACTAATCGCATTTTTTCTGAGTAATCCAAAGTCTAAAGGATAATATGAAACCTTTGAGGTGATCCTGTCTGTAGGGCCAAAGAAAGCGCCGATTTATTTTCAGCACAACACAATTCTTTTTTGTTTAAGAATTCGTAAAGGAACCGATTTATTAAGGAAATTACGAATGTTGATGACTACTAGAGACAAAGAGCACAGAAATGGAGTAAATGGCAACTGATGATGTACATATGTCCTCTATCGGTAGAATGAATTATTAAAAGCAATGCCAAGTTTATTGTTGCGGCAGCGCTTTTAATGTTGCGAGTGCTCTTTTAAAGGGTTTTTTTTATAGCGCAGGTCTTTTTTCAACTTCCTCTATCTATGTTAGTTTCAACGTTGGAAAGGAGTTGGAAATCTCTCAGTCAGAGCGATGAAATACGTTTTTGACTTAATAGCTTTGTCGACTGGACAGGAGCAAGCCTATATGCCTACCCGTCACCAAGCCAAAAGTGTCGATGTGGTGTGGATTTCATGCGGGTGGGGTGATTGGGCCGTTCTTTTTTTGTCGGTGAAAATTATCGGTAAGTTACAGCCCATTGAGTTCGCTACCATGGGAGACTAATTTTTGGCCAGAATTGGATGAACTTTACGTATGATCCTATACGCCATACAGCTAATCAAGCTATTGAAGGGGTAGCTCGTTAATTGTGTAATATCGTGTAACGTATCATATATTATATTACGTGACATCAAGTCACCGTAACAATAGCTTGTATCATCGCATCACTCCACTATCGGATGACAGTTCGCACAATCATCGAATGACATGGTCTTTATTGTATTGGCTGTTTGGATGGGTTGACCAGCAAATTACCAAGAAACCCACCACCACCTGTCTCGGAGGACAATAGAGGTAGACGTGCAGCATGGAAGCAAGAAGAGAAGCATTCTCAGGGCTAACGAGGAACGAATTACGGGACGAGCTTCGAACTCGAGGACTGGAGCAAACAGGCAGCAGGGCAGAACTAGATTGTTGGAGTTTGAGGGACCTGGTGAGGAGACAGAAAAAAATTTTGAGGTTGATGGTAAAGAAAGAGCGCCACAGGAACAGGCAGAACTATGGGAGAAAGTTCAGCTTTTAGAAAAAATGGTAAAACGACAGACAACTAAGGCAACTTTAAGAGACGCCGAAGACATGCTTCCGAAGTTCGCCCTCAAGCATGTAACCAGATATTCGTCACAAAACTGGAAACGAAAAGAGGAGAACATAAAACGTATCTACAACTTCGATGAAATGCAAAGTCCTCATCGTTCGTTGGACTAAATATGTTTGGAACGCTTTATATTGGGTAATTCGAGAACTTCTAAGGATCCTTCCGTACCTTCCTACACTATTAAAAAATGTTTTTCGTCTCACATATCCAGACCAATTTTATTCGACGCCTAATTCCACAATGAACACCTGGTAAAGATGGAAAAAAGGTCGACTTGGCGGTTTGTTTTTCAATTGAGATATCAACCGAAAAGTCGTCGTAAAATGTTCTTTGTCCCGTACATCTCAGAAAAAAACAAGATGGGATCAGCTCGCCAGAAACCAAGCTACAATTCCAGGTCTTCGCAAACTTTTAGCTGGATCTCAGGGACCTCAATAGCTAGGTTTCTTAAACCAGTCGCTGTGAACTCAGAATAATATGCTCTATAACCCAACCAAGTTTCAGACTCATAGCAACTTAGCAGGTTTGGTTTGATATATGCGTACGCACCGACAGACGCTCAGACAGGAAAGCCTTTGAATAACTCTTCCCTACCTACGGCTTTGCATGGTAGAAGACTAAAATGGAACGCATATGGCTAGGGTAGAGCAGTTTCACCCATGAGCCTAGTGTGATGATTTGAAATAGCACATGGCTTGCACCATTGTGGATTAGAGCCGGTATTAACATTACCAGCCAACAATTTTGGCTCTGCCGTGTACACAACATAATTGAAAAATAAATCCTTGGATGCGATCGGTCTACCCAAATTAAACAGTACTGATGGTTGTACTTAGATTGTCAGCTTTTCCCAACACAATTATCTTATTTGTTGATATTTTATTTGTTATCAAAGCTTGACTTTAAGAAAATGTTTTTAAGAACGAAAGACTCGAACTTCAGAAGACTCAAACGTAAATATGTGCCAAAATGTTTACTTCGAATAATTGCAGATCGCATCATGGCATATGTAACTTCATAATCTGTTTACAGCGGACTAAACAAACGGTTTGAGTGGCTGAGTGCAGTAAAATTCCTCTTACTTTTTGAACTTTGAAGCTTGTAGGATAGACCTTCTAACATTACGGTGTCGAAGGCTTTTTCAAAGGTGGCCGGACAGGCATTCGTACATTTGTTTTTTGCGTTATTTCATTGAACCAGTTTTGACGCAACGTGACCAATATCTCGGCTACAAAGCAAACTGTCCGGTATTCGCTTACTACGAGTACTTTTTCAAAAACCTTGCTAACATTCGGAACCAAACTAATTGATTGGAAATCAGCAGAGTTTGTTCTGTCTCTATCCCATTTAGGGATAGGGTGAACCACCGACCGTCGTTTTATATATAATTTGTGTGCTTTTTAAGTTAAAGGCAAGTCACTCAAACCAGAAGTGTATGATTGTTTTAGCGATCCAAGCAGTTTAATTTGCAGTACCACAAGTGTCACTCCTTGGCCCCATCCTTTTTCTGGTCTCCACTCATCGTTCGACCAAGAATTTGTTAGGGAAGTTACTTATTCGCAGAGTACATTGGAATAGCTTACGGTTTAAATAATAATCCTCTTGATCTGGTTGCTGACATAATCCATGATGCCACTTGTTACGTCCAGGGGTCAGAAAGAAAATTAAAATTATGTATGTAAATCTGAAGTGGTGGCGGGAGATATGAATCTTTTTCATTCGAAGCTGCAATCAAAAATGTGCCACCAAAGAAATGGGCGACACATCACTCAATAAGTTCGTACGATGACCTTATTCGACTTTATTCATCATATTCAAGAGTGATTCTGAAAAGACGGGTTGATATGTTTGATCATGTGTCACCGATCAATGAATTGACTGTCACATACCGCACAGAGATGTCCATCCGAAATGACGAATACACTGCCTTCGGATATCTGTGAGGTGTCATATCTCATGCGATTTCATTTTGTGAACTTTTTTTTATTTTTTTCTGAAACAAAAGACGATTTTGGGCAACGAGTACGTTCGGCAGAATCTGTGTTTGTACCGCCGCGTTTTAAATTAGCAAATCATGTGCTTTACTTAAACAATCCATGCAAGCAATGCATGCATGGTCCATTGATATTAAAAGCAGTATGAGTAAAACCACCGTAACTTAACTAAAATTAATCACCAGATTGTCTTCAAACGTATCGCCATAAAACATATTGTTTCAGGTTCATTCTTACTGTCATCGCAGGAATTTATCGGCGTCTATGATGCTGCTCAAGTCTCTAAAGACCCTTCCAAATAGCTACCTTTATTATTTTATAGTTTTAAAGAAATTTCTTTTAAGGGTGGTTATTGCACAGTCCAGTCTCCCACACTTTCAACTTTAAAAGTAATTAACGTTTTGTTGTCGACCCTCTTTTTGCACCACTAATTTCCGAAACTTTGTCTGTGAAGTATCTTGCAAATCGTTCGATAGACTCCCTGTAGATATACGATGCACTCGGACAGTGAACTCCTTTCTGGAAAAAATATGATTGCTTGGTTCTTCAATATCATTAAATTCTCTTCTATATCATTGAATTGAAGATTCAACGTCTTACGTTGTCTGAGTTTTCAACCTTTTGAGCATACCTTAAAGGTACTGAAGCTTCTTTTATGTATTAGTTGAATGAACTGTCAACCCATTGTCAACGAATAACTTAGTCTAGTAGGGACATGTGTATCAGTTTTTAAAATAACTGCTAACTTTTGGTAATATTGTATTATCCAATTCCTGATTTAGAAAACAAATTTAAAATAGAGACGCTTACAATTTAGGTTTCGATTATATTTTTATTTCAGTATATTGCCTGAATCCCACCATTTTGAACAAAATATAACATGATTTATATATGCTCCATGAAAGGTTCTGCAGGGCTCGATTCTAACCAGGTAATTTTCGATGGCTTTTCGACACATATCGGACAATAACTCGGCTATAACTTGACGCATATTTGTTGTCAGAGCGCAAAAGCTTGCAGATGGTGTCTTTAGTATAGACCTAAAAAGAAATATATCAGCGATAAATCTGAAGGTCTTGATGACCTGTTCACATACCCAAAAGGAGATGCAGCTCGTCAGGGAATTTTTTTTTACATTAAAGCCAAAAAAGCTTGAGTTATGTGAGATATGTCATCGTTTTGTTAAGACTACATGTTATCAACAGCATTCTCCGATTTGAGACGAAAAGAGTTAGTTAACATACGCGGGTGGTCCGATAAGTACTTAGCCGCACCGCCAGATGGCGCCAGTATCGCAAGTATCTTACTATCGTGTAGTACATTCTAGTAGACGGCTATTGTCGAAATTTCAGCCGAATGGGATTCGTAGTTTAGTTTTGACCGCGTGTGGAGGCGGAAGTGTCCGCGGATTTTAGAAAAATGGAAAAAGAGCAACATCGGTCGGTGATTCGATTGTCGCGCAGCGAAATCAAAGAGCGTTTGGATACTGTGTATGGTGACTCTTCTCCTTCGATGGCGACCATCAAAAATTGGTTTAACGAGTTTCAACGTGGTCGCACGCCGGTTTTTGATGAGTCACGTCCAGGTGCCCCGAAAACGGCTACCACGGAGGATAACGTGACAAAATTCCACGATCTGGTATTGGCAGGCCGCCGATTGAAGGTGCGCGAGATAGCTGAGACAGTAGGCATTTCAAAAGGTCACGTGGGTCATATCCTGCATGAAATTTTGTGCATCAGAAAGCTGTCGGCGCGATGGGTGCCGCGTTTGCTCATTCCGGACAACAAGCGCAACCGTGAGACCACTTCAGAGCAGTGTTTGACGCTGTTTAAGCGCAATCCGAAGGAGTTTCTGCATCGTTTCGTGACAGTCGACGAAATATGGATCCACTGGTACACACCAGAGACCAAGGAACAATCGAAACAGTGGACTTCACCCGGCGAACGTGCTCCGAAGAAGGCGAAGACTATCCCATCGGCCGGAAATGTGATGGCCACCGTTTTCTGGGATTCACAAGGTGTGATCCACTTCGACTACATGAAGAAGGGCTGTACTATGCCAAATTATTGGGCCGATTTGATGCCGAATTGAAGAAAAAACGGCCCCACTTGGCGAAGAAAAAAGTGCTTCTCCACCATAATAACGCACCAGCTCACACCTCACCGCCCTCGCCACAGCCAAATTGGTCGAATTGGGCTACGAACTACTGCCCCATCCACCGTATTCTCCAGATTTGGCCCCGTGCGACTTCTTTTTGTTTCCAAACTTGAAAAAGTCATTCGACGGGCAGAAATTTCAGTCGAATGAGGAGGTCATCGCCGCCACGGAGGCCTACTTTGTAGACTTCGAGAAAACGTATTTTTCAGACGGGTTAAAGAAATTGGAGCATCGCTGGGTCAAAAGGAGACCATATTGAAGAATAAATCGCCATTTCTCCAAAATGTTTGTTTTTCTTTTGTAGGCTAAGTACCTATCGGACCACCCTCGTAGGCTATAACGGAAAAAATTGACGGTAGCAATCATACATTTCGATTAATGAAAGCTATTTTTCCTTCAGAGCATTACATTTAGGCTTTACGACGATTAGGCTTACGACTTCTGTAATAGAGGCAGTCTCTTCGATTTTTTATAGTTTTATCTATAGTGTGTTCAGATGGAGAATTACGTCGGCTAAAATGTACTCGTAATGACCGAAACGTACCTACTACAAAACCACAATTTTCGAAGAAAGTTCTCACACTTTTAGCACAACCAGAGAAAGTTTATTGATTCATATTGTAAGATGGTAAACCTTTATCTAAATATATACGGCCTCGGATGGTAGCTTGATTTAACATGTGGTAGGAAAATAAGGGTGTAAAACCAGAATCAAGAGTTGGATTACCCTGAAATATAGTGAAATACTTAAATTCTGTTAGAGGAAAATGAATGAGTAGACAAAAATAAGGCAAAATAAAAACTGTATACTAAGAACCTTCAGCCCGAAGGGTATACAACCTTGAAGAATTTATTTTGTTATCCTTTTCTAGGAAAGACATATTAAAGTAAAAAAATTTAATTTTGCCCATTTGACGGTATACATACTTTAAAAAGAAGGTATTTTTGCGATATACCTTGTCCTTGTATGTTCAGGTAATATATACAACTGCCATCATGGAAGGACGACGGAATAGCTCTCAGTACGAGCTATTATTTAAATTGTCAAATCAAAGCGGCGCCAACTCCCAAACCAAATCAAACCTCCCTCGTCGGAATGATAAAAAAAAAACGCAAAACGTAAAAGCATCATTTTCTACATTCATCGTATTCTTTTTTGCTTTGTATCCCTTTGCTATCGGCTCCGATTAATGAAAACGTTCGCGTTTTTCGTCACGTGTATGTTCCACAGAATAGCGCGAAATCATTCCATTCATTCAAGCTGGTCTAGATACAAAGTGGAGCTGTGGTTCATGCAGCATGCGAACCGACACAATACATAACGTACACGTTTGCTTTAAAGCGGTTTGGTAAAAAAAATGAAAATTGAAAACGACGAGGGAAAGGGGACAAAAAACAGGAAGACGTGAAACCGTGACAAGGAAACAATGTGGCAGTGAGTTGTCGTAACCGCTGCCGCCACGCCACCTATGCACCATCGAGCCAACGGAGCGAGCATATGTCACACCAGGATCCGAGCAAGGTGTATATGAATCAGGAGCTTAACAATTACGATAAATTTTCTTGAGGATTACTTCGAACATCATCCCTACGTTCCTACATAGTCTACAATGCTCGCTTGCATGGTAGCAGTAAAGTTTCTTGAAAGCTGCTCTCGCAAATAGATGTGTCTAGCTACGTTCAAAGTATCTATTATGTGTGTAACCCCCATCATGATGATGGCCTTGTAGATGGGAAGAACTTGAGTTTAATCAAAAATCTCAAGGGATATTGCCTCTGCGTCGCCGTCGTCCTGCATTTTCATTCCTCCCCGCCCCATCCATCTTACTAGTCCTAGCTTAATAATTCTGTTTTTGTTCTTAAGATAAATTTCATTTGTAACATTGCTTTTAGTATAATTAAAGTAATTGATGTTAATTGTAATTAAAAAGTTTTTTTTTTTCTGTTGTTCTCTTTCTGTACTTCTATCCGTTCGGTTGATATTTGTTATGACGATGCGTGCTTTTGGTAGCGCTCGCATCTCAAATGTGGGTATGGAGGGTCGTTTTATACGTCAAACATTAGTAATGAGGGAGTTAATAAAGTAATACGACGGAGATTATCTAAGCAAATAATTGGATAAATAAAAATCCGATTAATCATTATTAATTGAAATTGACCTTTGGAGCGGAGAGTCGATGCTATTCTTCTATCAAGAGAAGTTGGGATAAAGGACAGGATCGTCGAAATGTTGATTTAATTAGACGGGATTGTCGAAGTTTGCGATTCCTTTCGAGATTTGTTTTCTGTATCCGTTTAATTGACACTTCAAAACGTTCGACGCATCGTTGCGAACGGAATTAGATTGGATGATGGATAAACACCGTCAAATTGGCACTTGCCGCGATATCATGATTATTCATTTCTCTCTCTCCATCGCGAATTGGGTTGAATTTAAAGGTCCGAAAAACTTGAAATTAATTTCAAACAATCATAATGAAACTCCCTAAGTTTTTGATAAGTAATGTCGTAATTTAATTGGTGAATGGGATTTGAGCTGCTTCATTCCGTTTTATTATACTCTAAAGATGGTAATAAACCTCTGAAAGTTTAAAAGTGGCGATTGGGTCAAAGACCTTTAGTGGTGCATCCTGTTACATGCCATTGAGAAGACCAGGGCGAAAGAAATGCTCGACAAATGTTCATATAAAACCATCCAGCAAGAGTTGAACACTGTTTGCATCTTTAAAGTAGTTCTTATCTAGCAAGTAATGATTCAGTCTACTGTAGATTGTTCTGTACAGCGAACCGGTTACCTCAGTGTATTCTGATCTGCATTAGTCGTCTACCTTTGCTATTATTTCATAGAGATTTCTTTCACTGTTGGTTGCATCTTCAATGTTGATGTTCAAAGTCATATTGCATGCGTGCGCCAGTTCCAACCATGCACCGTAACAGTTTTTTTTATCTTGAATAGCTTTTAGGATTATTTTCCTTACTAACCGAGTCTCGTGCATAATCATAATTTTTATCAGGCAGGTTAAGCTTGCAGCTTAAGCGTTTTGATGAAAAGCGGTGATAGACTCGTCTAGATGGAATATCTTTTTAACGAAATGCCTCAAAAGTTGTTCAACTGCGTCCAACTTCATATACCCCAAAACCAATGAAAACAAAAGAAGGATCTGTTGCACATCAAACGCGGAAACAAAGGGGCAGCCGGAATAATAAACGCCGCACGATAAACTGTCAACAAACCGAAACGTCAACAGTAACTCTAGAGGCAGATCAGTCTATTCAGGCAGACAACACGGCGCATACGGCGGAATCTGCAAGAAGAAAGGGAGGCTACGACTTCGCCAACTTAGTTTAAGTTATTATTCGACCAGCCACATATAAAAGGGGAATCATCTGAAGAAATTACACGTCTGCTGGACACTACTAATGAAGCGAAGCTATCGCTTCAAAACTTCGGGGTTCCTGTAGATTCCTGGGAATATGTAATAATTTTTCATACAGTAAAAAAACTCCCACGGACGACTCGAGGCCAATGGGAGGCGCATATAGCATCATAATGCGGACTGTCCAACATACGCGGTTCTTGAAGACTTTCTTTTGATGAGAGCCCGTACGTTGGCAGTAATGGAACAGCCGTCTTTGACACAAATAAGAAACAGAAAGGCTTCTTCGGGAAAAGTGCGTTCCCATAATTCACTCATTGCTAAATGTTCGATGTGTCAGGGAGCACATTCGATTCGAACTTGCTTTAAATTCAAGGCATTAAACACAAAAAAAACGTCAAGAAGTAGTCAAGAAAAACAAGCTATGTTTCAACTGTCTGTCAAGTACACACCTATTGTAATCTTCTCGGTTCTTCGCGGTCTCGGCTCTTGATTGGTAACATGGCTGCATTAAACGTTCAAGTCGTAAACTAAACCTTTCCAACTCATTTCCCTAACGAAACTAGTATTCTACTGGACCTGTTTTTCATTAGCAATATGGACAAAATTCTCCTCTACGACCAGCTTTTAGCCCCAGGTTTCTCAAAACATGAGTTAATTTATCTTATTCTTACTTTCGAGACTAATTTGGGTAGAGAAACTTTCCAGTTCAGAGACTTTTGATCGTACAGAGTTGTTAAACGACTTACACAACACCAACTGGAATATAATTTTTTACATGACGTGCGTCAATGAGCGGTTTGCTTTTTTTAGGGAAAAAATTAACTTGCTCTTTGATAAGCACATTAAAGTATGAACTAAAACCGTAAACCATATTTTTCCAAAATGGATGAATAAGAACATTAAAAAGCTAATGAAGGACAGGGACTTAGCGTATCACCGTTGGAAGAGATATAGGGTGGAAACCTTGAGTTTGAAATACAGATAACTCAGGAATAAAGTGACCCGTGAGATACGAAAGGCAAAAAATACCTTCTATGCAAACCGTCTTGACCCCACTGTGTCCGGAGAGAAACTATGGAAGAACTTGCGCCAAATAGGTGTGGTTAAGTCCCAGCTCAAGCCTATGGACGACCTTGATTGTGACACTCTAAATTCCTTATTTACCTCAGCCTCCTCTCCGACTGTCTTAAACCAAGCGTTATTGGAAGAGGAAGAAATACCTGTTTCGGCAAACTCGAGGCTACTTAATTTGCAACTCTAAACGCTAAAGTCGCAGACGCAGTTCTCTCGATTAAATCAAACGCGATTGGTCTGGATGGGGTCAATCCTAAATTTTTAAAAATAACACTTCCTGTTACATTGCCTTTCATTACACATATCTTCAATCGTATCATCACTACCTGCATTTTTCCCAGTGAATGGAAGCAGACTAAAATAGTTCCCCACCTAAGAAGTCAAACTGTAATCTCGCCGATTATCGACCGATACCGATCGTTCCCTATCCATCTAAAGTTTTCGAAAAAGCAATCTTACCCCAGATACTTCGACATTTCTCTGCTGAAAGGTTGTTGCACGATAGCCAATCAGGTTTTCGTCCGTTTCGTTTACAGCACAGCTGTAAAACTGATCTACTGTTTATCGTTGATGAGATCAGGAAAGGTTTAGATAAAAAAGAGTTGACTATTCTTACGTTACTTGACTTCTCCAAGGCCTTTGACACAGTGAACCACACCATCCTTTGTAACAAGCTTCTGAAACAATTTAAATTTTCAAGGCACACCGCAAGGCTCTTCCAGTCCTACTTGGTTGGCAGACAACAGAAAGTAGTAATTGGCGACAAAATGTCAGACCTTCTTTCGACGCATGCCGGTGTCCCACAAGGTTCCATTCTAGGTCCGGTTTTATTCCTGCTGTATGTTAATGAATTACCCACTATTGTCAAACACTGCTGCTGCTACAAATATCCTTTCCATTTCACTCAATAGCAGCATCCGTTGCCAAAATGAATGAAGACCTTCAAAGTATCCTTGACTGGACCCAAGCCAATACCCTTTGCCTCAATCCCAGTAAATCAATGTCACTGATTATATACCGAAACCTGGTGGACACCTCTACTCTTCCTGCTTTCAAACTGGGTCAGTACAACATATATATTGTTAAGAGCGCGAGGAATCTAGGATTAATTTTTTAACCGCACTCTCACATGGGACGATCACGTAAATGCCTGCATTGGAAAGGTGTACGGCGTGCTGCGAACTCTCTGGGCACCACAGCACTATATCCCTATTAAAACCAAAATGATTATCGCTAAGACCCTGCTTTCGATATACGTGAAGGATTAAAACAAGATAGGGAAATAGTGCAGACACAGTTAAAAGGAATGTAGAAAATCGAATAATGGCAGGAAAGGAAGTAGGCTTAAAAATAAATGAAGGGAAAATTAAACATTCGACCAGTGACCGACTTGGATCGATCGAAGTCTCGCATCTGTCTGAACTCGATAAACGCTTTAAGAAAGTAGACGAATTCCAATCGACATAAAAGGCTACAACTGGTACTTCCTCGCGATGATGGAATTATTCAAAGCAACTTTGTTCCGCAAGGTTAAAATCCGCATTTGTAAAACCATTATAATGCCAATGACTCTTTACGGGTGTGAAACCTGGTCCCTCACTAAGAAGAAGGAAAATCGATTGTTGGTTTTTGAAAACATCAGAAACATATTGCAATCTCAGTTAAAACCTACTTGGAAACTACTAAACGGGAAGTCCTACCATTCCCGATGTATTCAACGCTGACTCCCCAATTATCACTTGTCACGTTCGATGTCTAGACAGTACTTTCATTCTCATGAAAATGCCAAATAAGGGTCGATTCTTGGATAGCCTCAAAAGATGTTGTTTTTCCGACATGTACTTTATATACTGTCAGAAAGATAGGAAGAAGTAGTGGTTAGAGACGAGCAATTATTTGAGTCACACGTTCCTACAACTTGCGTTAGAAAATGCATTTATTTTCACAAAAAATAGCTAGAACATATGCAAGGTGGGCGATTCAATTTCCGAGAAAGGAGAGAGTAGGAGGAAAATTATAATCATTTGCTATTTGGAAACGTGAGGAATTTTCACCTCACCGAACCCCACGACAAGACGCATCTTTCTCAAGTTTCCATCCAAAGAATTTTAAATTCCCAGCCCCCAAGATCAAATAAGGCATGAAATATCGAATCGTAGACTGATAAAATATCTTTGGAATCAACTCAGCCCCCAGCGGCAAGGGTTATATTTGAAAAACCACGTCCTCAAGCCTATTGTTCATGTCCGCAAATCACGTATCACGGAATCAAATCTCACCGATAACATGCTTGTAAGTCTGTATTGAACACCTTCGTGCCTCTAAACTACCTTTCATTTTAGCGGGCCTCCTTCAAACGACACCCAACCCATATTCGCTTAATTTGTATTCAAAAGTCTCCCCTTCAAGCACGTGCGAAACATTTTATCCTCTTCCGATACAAGATTCTCATCCAAACTATCTCCCCACCCGGAATGAAAAACATATTCGATTAGTTTTGGTTTTTGCCACCATATTCTGTCAATCTCACCTGCATGTCGCACGAGTACATACACAAGCCATACTTGTAAAAAAGTCGAACTTTTTAGAATCTCAATGTCTCATCTGTCTAATTGCTATGCTCTTGGATATTGATTTCGAATGAAAGCTTCTCCACCGGCATTTATGCACAAGAACATATCTAACAATTGCCGTTTAAAGTTTGTTTTAGTTTGCACTCATGCGATTCACTTGCTTTCGCCTCCTTTTTACATTCTTCGTTTAAGGATACCATAGGGGATGAACGAAAAATACCAAAGCACCTACTCCAGATAGGATTCTGGGTTATGCTTGTAAGCATTTGGAAATCGAAAAGTATCAGGCGTGTAGCTGGCTTAAGTTTGACTTTGAATTCGGCCTCACTTGTGACGGTATTCGACAGCCTCCCATCACTATCACCCATCCGAATCAGGACCTGAACCTTTCCACACACGATACGGTGGAGGTAAAAGAGAAACTGAAAAGTCGACTGTATGTTGTGTGAATGTGCGATTCTAATCTGTACGGAAGGCATCTCGAAATCCAAGTCGTGTTTGCCACAAGATAACCTTAACGTCAATTCAATTCTCCTATTCCTATTCTACTGGTTCTGGTTATCCTCCTGTTCAGCACGTTCTTTGTTTTCCCTTCTTTCCCTCTCTTGTTCAGTAAATCTTTTTTCCCAAGTTTCTCGCCTCCATTTGGATTCCAGAAGCACCATGCGCACAAATGTAATATATGAATGTTAAAAGGACGACGGTAAGACAGCGGGTAAAATCGAAAACATCCTACAAGCAAATCGAAGGCGCACATACAAACGAAGTCGTATGTGCGTGGGGGCGTGGTGGGGGCAGCAAGAAGCTTCTACTTTATGAAACAACACTCGATCAAGTTTAATTTTTGTTTCCTTTTACAATTCATTTCGTTTTTTGCTTGGGCGTCCCGCTTCCAGCGTTGAGAGTAAGTTCAATTGACTCTGCAACCGGGCTCGTCCTTACTGGATGGTATGGTAAAAGCTCATCCGCTTCGGGATGCAAAAGAAGAAAAAATGTGGGAAGTAAGTACACATCGAATTATTTTATTTTCCCATCGGAAAGTACACATTCACAGAATCTCCTGCAGGGAATGCGAGGGTGTGAGCTCCTGTCGTAGGTACGGATATGATCGTATTTCAGGACTGTGAAGATTTGCTGCTCTATCAATATTTACTAGTTTGCGATTCACGCTAGTGTGACTTCGACGGTTGGGTGACGTGAAGATTTTCTTTCCTTTCTCCTCCACTTTTGACTTGGTCCTCGTCACATTCAGCAGGAGTAATGGAAACCATAAATAATGTCCTGACTCTTACTTGAGTCAGTGCTGTATGAGGGCGGTATAGGTTTTAGTCATCACCCGCGGTGAATGTACCCGCCTACGCTGTGTCTACCTACAATGACAGTCTTTGATCTCTGGGTCTGCGTTGGGTCTGACAGATTTTTTTTTTTTTCGCATTAACGAAACTGATACTGAAGCTCCTGTTTTGCCTATCTCAATGATAAAGTAGATGACATCGGCGAGGTTATGTTTTTAAGGGATACAAAATGGCAACGTGGTTTTGTGCGCCAGATTTGGGTAGTGGGATGGCTGTAGATGATATTCGCCATATACAATTAAGGATGTCGGGTAAGGGACTTGTTCGTGATTCGGATTGCCATGTCGTGTTAAGTGATGAATGAAATGGAAACTGATTGAAGGGCTCTGGTTTTGGGTATCATTACAAATTGATTCATCTTTTAAGTAGAGTTACTTGCCTAAGACACAAACAAGTTGTTGAGCAATTCGATAGCCTTAAGTTGGACGATTTATTTAAGATATGACAACATTTTTCACACCAACACCTTATTCCCTGTAAAGGAATAACAACGGACATCAAAGTGATTAGAAATTGGAGTTCGGTAATGCCTGGGGTTTGATCAAATTATCAAATCTAATAAGCATTTGCAAATAAGATTAATGGTCATTGGCTCCATTAGAGGTGTTGGGGAACAAGAAAATCGAAAGTCAATAAGTCATTGTGCTGGGAGGTATGATCAGATGCGAGTAGTGTCGCAATATTGACGAGTGACACGTTAATCACACAGTTATTGCCAATTTGTATCAATTGTCCAATAAGTCCAGCTTTAATCTGAGCATCATTTGGGTGGATATTTTCTGTTTCGTTATCCGTGGGTCGTACGGAATGACACTACAAAATACAGGGTGGTCCAATTCAACTGCAAGAAAAGTAAATTAATCGGAAAACAATTATTTTGAACGCCAACTATTGTATTTGAATCATTCGACAATTGCACGTTGCATGAATGCGAGCTTGAGGAATCTCCTTATATTGTCGAGGCAAAATATTCTTGAGCTTGATATTTTTAGTACTGACCGTGGTGTTCATTCGTTTTGGTTACATCAGTCAAATCTGTTGTTTATTATTCAGCTGTTATGCTTAATCACCATGGCAAGTTACACTATTGAACAGCACGTCCGAATCATAAAACTTTGTTACCAAAATGAGTGTTCGTTAATGCAAAGGTAGCGCGCATTGCGCCCATTTTACGGTAGACGTGGTGGCTATTCATACTCGACTCTTCCACATTTAGTGGCCAAATTTGAGACGACCGGCTCGATAGTCAATTAGCCAACACTCGTATGTCAAAGGAGCGCAAGATAGGCCGCCGCGGTCCGTGAAAGTGTACAGCAAAACCTGAGGAAGCCGTGCATAAGAACTCAGCTTTTCGCAGACTTAAATTTACACAGACGACATGTGGTTCCAGCAGGATGGCGCTCCGTGCCATAAAGCGGACACCACGATTGACATGAACTATTTGAGGATAAGGTTGTCTCTCGTAAGGGTTACATCAATTCGCCACCAAGACCATTCGTTTTGACCCCGCTAGATTTTTTCATGTGAGTATCATAAAGTCTCAGGTCTATGCCACAGGTCAACCACAATCGCCAGATGCCCTTAAGGTAAAACAGGCCGTCGTTCAAGTGCGGAAAGAGTTATTGAAAATTGGATCCGTCCCATAGTAAGAAGCCGAAGCGGGCATTTGAACGATGTCATGGTCCATACATAATGGGATACATGGACCTTTGAAATAAAAAATTAATTTTGTTAATACCTCATACACAGCTGGTTTTATCCCGTTTCAACCCGCCCTTATTGAAAAACCATTTAGTTAACAAAGTTATTTATTTTTCTCCATTGGCTCGTAACAAGTGAGTACATTTAGACCATTTTTTTCTAAGCCCAGCATTTCATTAGCAAAAATTCCTTGGCTTCCCCCCGAACGCCTCAACAACTTCGCTATCGTCTTCAAAATTCATGACTCGGATGTGTTCCTTGAGCCAAAAAAAAAAGATAGAAGTCACTGGGAGCTAGCTCTGGCGAATAGACCGGGTGTTCGAACAGTACGAATATCGTTTCTTGAATGGCAGCCATCACAACTGGGTCTTTTGTGAGCCTGTCCTATTCACCTGGTCATCTTGGTGAAACAGCACTCCACCTCGAAATTTGCCGCGTCTTTTTTATTTAGTTACCTCTCGCAGGGCCGGAAATAGTGGCTCCCTTTCCCAAGCATTTTATCATAATTATTTTTTTTCCAAAAAACGAATGCCATAACCTTTTCCGACGAACCCTCTGAATTTATTTCACGTTGGTGAGGAGGCTCGCTTCCAAATCATCGATTGTTGTTTGGTTACAGAATCAAAATGGTGGGTCCAGGTCTCGTCTATGGTCACGAACTCTACCAAACCATTTTCTGATCTGTTTGGCACTTTTCGAAATTCATCCTTAAAATGTCTACCCAACGCGCAGAGACCTTTTTCATATACAATTCGTTCGGAAGGATTCTTTGAACACTGCCATATGAGATTCCTTTTGCCTCAGCTATATGCCTGATGGTCACTCTTCGACCTGTCAGCACAAGATTTTTGACTTTTTTCACGTTATCTTCAGTGAGAGACGTGGATGGGCGTCCTTCGTGATGTTTCAGTGGATGTTCTGCCCAACTTAAATTCTTTAGACAAAGTGCTGCTATGCTATGGAATATGGAGGAGAGCCCACCAATGTTTTCACCAAGTCACTATGTATGCTTTGGTAGACAGGTTTTAGCACTTGTTACATATACCTGTAGGATTGACTTGCCTTTAAAAGTTTATTGGTCGAGTATTAAGACACAATTTTAGTTTGTTGGAATTGGCTTCCACTTTTATTAATACACTTAATTTACACATTTGCCTCGGCTTGACTGCCTGCTTCGGGTTCTACTTGTGAACTGAACTGAGCTCTGGTCTGTCAGTGTATGTGTGCGTTCGTTCGTTTATTTAACTGTCCTGTCCTGTCGATCGGTTATAGGGTGACGTATAACTGAGTGGCTAGGTACGATCCTACATTCGACTATCCTGACGTTCACTTTTTTCACCTCGTATCTACCATTAATCAACTTCTTGATAATCTTGCAGGGACCAATGAATTTAGGTCTCAAAATAGGTGCGCTTGATTGCAACTAGTTCATTTAGCCCGTAATCTCGTTCTTGAATTCTCCTTTTATCATAGGCCTTTTATTTTCTTGCTGAACCTTCAAGATATTCTTCCTGGCTTGCTCTCTTACATCATCCCGTTCAGTGTCTAACTCCTCCACTATCGTTTCCTCGAGAAGTTTCCCAATATCCGGATAATCTGCATCCGACATCCTTCTGGGTCCTTGGTAAGCTGGGACTTCTTCTTCCTACTTGGGTTATAATCGTCTATCATCTTCAACAGTTCCTTCTTCAAATTGTATTCCAGACGTCCTAGGTCTATGCCCGATTCGCTCAAAAACTCTCACCTTCTCCACAACCGGCAATGGAACTATTGCTTTTACTTGATACAACGCTTAATTGTCTATTTCTTCTCGCACTACCACGAGTACCTGCAAGGCTTTCGCCCAAACCAACACCAAATCTATGTTTTTCACCGCACCTGACGCGTGCTCTATCCGCCTCTTGAACTTCACCTTCAAAGGATTCTTTCGAATCTTGCCTCTTTCTTTCGAATTTTGCCTCTTTCTGAATAATACCTTGTCTGCTGCCAATTCAATACTCACATGATTCAGAACTTCTTTACCTACGACTGCCGATTACTGAATGTCTTGTTCCCTAACAATGTGAGATCGATCCCATCAACTACTACTTTAGTTTCGAAACTGCCCATGGTTGTTATTTTATTCTGTCCGATGCCGCTTAAAACTTTCTTTATATTCGTCAACTCCGTATATTTTAACATCATTAAGGAATCGTACCGTAGCAGACTAACATCACAGCCAGTGTCAATCAGCGCCGTAATAGTTTTGCCCTTCATGTCGATGTCGTTAAAAACACGATTGGAGCCCATTACCAAACTAACCTTTACTTCATCTGTTACGACACTGACTCGTCTTGACTCCTCTTTGGGTCGTCCGTTAATCTTCTTCTTTTCCTTTTTATCCCGGCGTCGTTATGGTCAGAAGTGTAGGACCATAACCTTCCCACTTAACTGAATTCCTACTGGTCCGCTTGTGGGGTCCGCCGGTTTGACCTCAGAAAGTAACGGCAGGCTTCCCGGTTTGGGATTACTTCATCGCTGAGGCCAATCAAATGCTGGTGTTTTTGCATTTGTTTGCACCAATTGTTTTTCGGCCTGCCTTTTTTGCGTGTTGAAATTGGAATGTTGATTGATAACGCCTTTTGGACGGGGTTCAAAGGATCTCTCCTTTGAACATGGCAATACCAACTGAGTCGGTCGCGCTCTATATTTCTTGTGATGGTTTCTTTTACGTGGAGGCTTCCTCGGATCTTTGAACTTCTAATTCTGTCACGCTTTGTTACTCCCGCTGTCATGCGAAGCATCTTCATCTCAGTTGCCGTTAATTTGCTCTCATACTTTTTGTGCATTGTCCAGCATTGTGAACCGTATGTGAGCGCCGGACGTACAACTGAAGTGTAGAGCCTTCCTTTCAGCTTAGTGGGCATTTTTCGATCACAGAAGATGGCGGAGTTTTCCCGCCACTTCATCCACCCTACGCTTACGCGATGTTTGATGTCGTCATCACAAGTTGCTTCTCTATTAATCATAGATCCCAGATATTTAAACTTTTCACACTTGGGAAGCACTCTTCCATTCAAGTAAATGTCTCGAATAGGCTGATGAGGGTCAGAGAACGGGCAGCACAGATACTCTGTCTTCTTTGAACTAATACGATACCCGTGTCCCTCAAAAATGTCCACCCACACATCAAGTGCTCGTTGTAGGGACGCCTGATCATGACTTATAATGGCCCCATCGTCAGCAAAGAATAGCTGGTGCACATTGGGGTCCGTCACTTTTCCTTCAAGCAAGCAATCAAGGACTGCTATAAAGAGCAGTGGGCTGAGGACGCTCCCTTGGTGTACACCGACTTTGATTGCGAACTCTTCGGTGACTCCTGCGGTGCATCTTACTCTTGTCGTTGCTCTCTTGTACATGTCCATGATCACTCGCACGTAGGTTTCTGGAACTCCTTTTTGTCTTAGCGCTACCCGTAAAAGATCTCTTGGTTGCCGGTCAAAGGCCTTCTCGAAATCAACCAACCCCATATGCAAGTCCTTTGAAGAATCACGATGCTTTTCCATCATGATCCTTATACTTTGGATTGCATCTGTCGTTGATTTACCCGAGACAAACCCGCACTGGTCATCAGATAGTCGTATTATTTTCCGCAGTCGGCTATCTAATACCCGTTCAACGATCTTCATGGTGTGCGACATCAGCTTGACAGAACGGTAGTTATCACAATTTCGTGTATCACCCTTTCCTTTGTGCAATGGAGGAAGATAGCTATCCCTCCATTGATTAGGCATAGTGTCGCCTCTCATAAGTTTGGAATAAGAACCATGAGCCATCTAAACCCGATGTCTCCCATCTTTTTCCAGAACTCAGAGGGTATCCCGTCCGGCCCAACAGCTTTTCTTTTCTTGGAGTTTTTAACCGCGTACCGAACTTCTTCGACTGTGATGTCGGATATTTCGGCATCATTCGGGGCGGCTCTTGGAAAGTACAGTCGGGGAAACTGTTCGTTCAGAAGTTCCTCGCAATACTGTCGCCATCTGTGGAGAATTTTTTCGTCTTCCACAAGGAGTTGGCCTTCAGCATTGTTAATAAACTTTGGGAAACGAATCTCCTGAGCATTTCTTCTTCTCTGGGCGGCTATCTTAAAGATATTTGCTCCTTTGTTCAAATTGTTTTGTCGAAACTCCTGGGTAGCCTGGTTCCTGTCAGACGCGGAAGACGATATTTCTTCCAACTCCTGATAGAGGCCTTCCATGCTTTTCGCTTTGAATTCGGCGCATTTTTTCTTCGCGATACCTTTGCAACATCTATATACCTTTTCACGGCGAGCTTTTTCCTCTCTATTAGTAGAAGAGCACTTTGACCAAGCTTGGAAAGCCATTATCTTTTCGTGTATCACTGCTTTGGCTTTGTCTGTCCACCACCAGGTTTCTTTTGCGTGTTGGCAGGGGCCTTTAGATGTTCCGAGCAGTGATTTGGCTTTCTCCAGGCCAGATTGTTGTAGGGAATCCAACATGTCTTGTGCTCTGCACTCCTCATTACCGACCTTATTGATAATGGAAGTGAGGTAGTTTTCCATGATGGTAATGAAAGCTTCGCCTTTTGCTTTATCCAGCTTATACCACTTGATTCTCTCAGACACCTTCGTTTGCTGCTTTGACTTCTTTCTCGCATCCATAAAAAATTCAGTCAGGAGGAGACGGTGTTGAGGGGCGATCGCGTCTCCCAGGATCACTTTGCAATCTTTAGCTCGTGGCTTCATGAAAATGGATACCAAATGATAGTCTATTTGAGTTTCATTTCCGCCGCTGCTATAAGTGATCAGGTGCCGGCTTTGTTTGACGAACATGGTATTTAGCACTATAAGACCGTACGACTTGCACATGTAGAACTGAAGAGTTCCTTGTGCCGTATCCCAGCCCTCCGTGGTAGTCTTCATAGTCTTCGCTTGTCTTCCCGACATGTCCGTTTAAATCTCCCCCAACAAACAAAAGCTCTTCCTTTGGGATGATTTTGACAAGGTTGTGGAAATCTAGCCAGAATGCATCTTTTTCTTTTTGTTCGCATCCTACTTGAGGGGCATATGCGCTTACGATGTTCCACACCTCACCATGCATCACCAATTTGAGAGCCATCAAACGGTCACTGGACTTTGAAATGGTTAAGACGTTGCCAAGTAACTCTGCCGCAAGGAAGATGGCGATTCCGTTTTTTCCTTGTTCCAATCCATAGTAAAACATCTTGTAGGCTTTTGTTTTAACGTCCAAGAAACGTGCCCGATTACCGGTGTTTCGCCATTTCGTCTCTTGTACGCACAGGATGTCTACTCGCCTTCTAACCATAATTTCTTCAAGCTCATAGCTGCGCCCACTCATGCTTCCAACGTTCCAACTCGCGACTCTTAAATGTGGCTTACGCCGTTGCATTAACGGGTCGTCCGTTAATATAAGCTTCATTTCGACCGGTGCTTTGATGTTTTTCTTCGCGGTAGATTCTTCGATAAGTTTGAGTACCGCTGTCTTCTCGTTATCCCGCAGATGATTCAGCTCAATACCCTACCTCACTCTTCCCCTCTTCCTTTTCGGCAGCAACGCAGATCGATCTAAGCTCAGAAACTAACTCGAAACACGCTTCCGCGTCCTTCACCTTCTAGTAACTTCGGGCTCTACCACCTACGCTCGCAACCCTTTTGACACCTTCAGTCTCGACTCGAACCAGCTCCGTTACTTCATCAGCCAATTTTCCGCTTCCCTGCTTCCTACGAAATTTTGTACCCTCGTCTGTTAAAATCACATCTACCTTGCTCAGTACATCATTTTCGATTACAACCGCATAATGCATATCTTGTTCTCGGACTAGTTACTATGTAAATCCAATCCGTCTGCCTCGAGCTCTACGGTGAAACTTCCCAAAGTCATTACTTTATTCTGCCCAATACCACACAGACTAGTTCTTGTTTTGTCTAACTCGACGTAGTCTAACATCGTTAAAGTACCATATCGAATGAGACTTAAGTCACTTCCTGTGTCCACCAATGATGACAAATCATGCCCTTTTACCTTGATTGTTTTAGAAATTCTATTCGATCCTGATGCGAAGCAGACTCTCGCTGCGGGAACCCTTCATCATATTTTGACGCAGTATGAATGTTGGTTGGTTCCGATTTTGTTCGCGCCTGCCTTATCTTGCATTCGAATGAGCGATGGCCTGGACGCCCACAGCTGAAACACTTGTTTGTTCGCGCCTGACATTCCCTTGCGATATGTATGGTATTTTCACATTTGAAACATTTTTTGTCTGCAACTTCTTGCTCCACTGTCGATTTTCCTCCCGGCGGTGTTCGGTGACTTCCTCTTAAGAATGGCGACTATTGAGCTAAACTCCGAACCTTCTCATAGACTCTCAGCTGCTCTTTCAGTTCCGCTATTGTTCTTGCCTGGTATGTGATGAATCGCATATTCCTTCGACGAAATAGTCGATTATGCTTTCCTCGTCCACGCTTGCAGCTTTTCCTATCTCAAGTAAACTGTATAAATATTCGCGTAGAGTCTCAGCTGGTTTCTTCCTGCGGTTCCTAACCCGATTGTGAATCTCCACGGACGACATTTCCCCCCCGAACTCGTTGACAAGTGCATCCTTTAGAGTTGCCGATTCTTTCACTCCCGTTTGGCTACGTATGAAAAGCTTAGCTGCATCCTTGAGCAACTGCTTGGCGTAAATGAATTTCTGAAGGCCATTCCAACGCACCGTTACAGCATTCTCCTCGAAGTCCTGAATCCATTGACTACCTTCTGGAAGGCCCGCACCATTGAATGCTGTGAAAGAATCCCCAATATCACGAAGCGTAGAAAATCTTCTTCCGACTATTGCTTCTACAGTGGAGTCCGTCATGGTGCCATTAATACTTGTAGTAATGTAAATGCTGTAGGAGCCGATCCTGTAACGGTACTTTCCGTCTCGTCGTCGATAAGTTGAGTTCCGTTAGTTTCGTCCGTAGTTCTTTACTAGTTGGAGCTATGTACATAGCACAGTTGCTAAATCCACTTTGTTTTACGATGATTTTTGTAATAATAAATGCAAATTGATAATTATATTGTAATAATAGAAAAAAAAGGAATACAGTATTCATTGTTTAGATAGATAGATAGATATTCTTTATTTCGTATAAAATTACAATGTGGTTGTCACACAATTTACATACAGAGATTCGATATTTATTATATCTTTCAGCTGGATAAGGATAAATTATTTTAATTATTTTTTGTACTCGAGAAACAACGATTATGAAGGAAAATTACAGCAAAAACCTTCAATGAATAACAAAAAAACAAAAAAAAAAAACATATATAATAATAGTCTATAAATCCACAAATAAATATATATACATATATGTATGTATAAGTAAAAAAAAAATAAATAAATATACACATTGATAATTATAAATATATGAATAAATAAATAAATTATATACAATATAAAAAAATAAATAAATAAATAAATATATACATATATAAATTTAAATATAATAAATAAACAAATAAGTAAATAAATATACTTTAAAAATAGATAAATGAGTAAATAAATAAATAGTAGTCAATAAACATTTACATTAGTGAGTTAGTTGTTGTATCAGAGGATTATCTGAAAAAACGCAATTTTGTCGAAATTTATCCAAAAATTTAGCTATTCGAACGGAGATCAATTCAACTTTCGATTTTATATGAAGATCAGAAGTGGAATGATATCTAGAAAGATCAAGCACCATTTTCAACAGTTTATTTTGGGTTATTTGTAGCTTTTTAATGTGACAGTTTGCGCAATCTTCCCATACTTGGCAACCATAAAGTAATATGGATTGAAATATTACCTTATATATTACAGTTTTATTGGCCGTATTAAGCATTGATTTTCTATTTATAAATGGGTAAAGCAGCCTATTTTATTAATTGTATTTAAGATATGTTTCTTACATGTTAACTTTGAATCCAAATAAATTCCTAGGTACTTTACACTAGTATTCCAATGCACATTGACTCCGCCAACGTTAAGTGGATTGTTGGGACTCATTCTTTTCCGACTAAAAAAGATAGGTTGCACTTTATCAGCATTAATTTTAATTTTCCACCTATTTAGATACTCGGCATATATTCTGATCCCATTTTGTAAATTGTTCTCAATATTGAGAGCAAACTCATGGGAAGAAAAAATACCTGTGTCATCGGCGTATATAGCTAATTCGCACTCTATACAGGGTGTCCCACGAGCAGTGTGCCAAAAAGCTAGAGCATGTAGGTCTAGTCAAGACAAGAAAAAAATCGTATGGGAGGGGGGGTCTATTCCCCCCCGTTTAGCCGGGAGGGGCAATTTTCTAAAAAACTGACTTAATTTGGAAAAAAAAATATTAAAAATCAACAGTTACATCCACAATACCGTGGGTATATATTTTTGTAAAGCCAGAAACCTCTTCTTTCATCCTGTTTTTAAGCAAAGCTGCTTTAAGGAATAGTTTTTGAGAAATTAATTTTCAAACTCAAAATTTTGCAAAAAAACTTAAAAAAAACAAATTTCGAACTATTTTTTTTCGAAATTGTATGTAATTAAGTACTATTTTTTTTTCAAAAATTCAATGCTCTCATTAGTTTTTAGTTAAAAGCCGAAAACCGGATGCAAAAATGTATTGTAGTTTTTGAGAAATTAAAAAAAAACCCGAACCATTTTTTTCTAAGAAAAACCTTTTTTTTGGTTTTAACGCGGCTGGACTTGTAAGTAAATTAATGTATGAAACATTGACCTCTTCTTTTATTATTTTTAAAAAATTCGGAGTTTTATGAGGATACAATAAAGTGATACAGTATTGGAATAACCCTAGATTAATTCTTTTTTTTCATTGATAACGCCTGAAAACTGACCTGCGAATTTCGTCTGGGTCCGCCCGCCGCCGATGGGTTCTACCCGAATTTTGGATTTGGTCCGACGCAATCCCTCCCTTAGTACAAGGAGGATGGCTATTATGCTTGGAGTGCCCAAATCTAGAGTATGGAGAGTGCTTCATACCGAAAACTTACACCCGTACCATTTTAGGCCAGTTCAGGGACTCACCTGAAACGACAAGTTTTTGAGAGCAGAATTTTGTCGATCATTACTGCTTCGAGATGAAACTGAACGAAACTATTTTGCAAGGATATTCGGTACGGATGAAGCACAGTTTACCAGAGATGGGGTTACTAACTTCCACAATTTGCATCAAGAAACAAAATAAATCACAACACCGCTTTAGCTGTAATGTTTGGCTTGGTATTGTTGGACAAACTGTAATCGGGCCCCGGTTTTTGAATGCCGTTATTAATGGAGAATCATACCTGCAATTCCTACGAGACCTTTTGCCCGATTTGATGGCCAATGTTCCTTTGGCCATAGCAGATAATTTAATCTACCAGCAAAATGGAGCACCAGCACACTACAGCTTACGGGTTAGAAACTGGCTGGATGATCATTTTAGTGACCGTTGGTTCGGAAGAAGGGGCCCCACGGAATGGCCACCTAGATCACCAGATTTAACTCCTCTAGATTTTTATGTGTGGGGATTCATGAAGAATTATGTTTACGAAGTGGAAATAGTATCTTTGGAAAAACTGAAAGAACGAATTGAAGTCGCTGGAGTCAAATTGCAGGAAAATTTGTCAAGCATAGATATGTGCAGCCATTAGGAGAAGACGGAGATATAATCTTTGCCTTCTAAAAAAAGGGGATCATATTGAAAATTTATTATAATAAAACTCCGAAGTTTTTAAAAATAATAAAAAAGAGGTCAATGTTTCATACATTAATTTGTCTACAAGTCCAGCGGCGTCAAAACCAAAAAAAAGGTTCTTTTTAGAAAAAAATAGTTCGGGTTTTTTTTTAATTTCTCAAAAACTACAAGACATTTTTGCATCCGGTTTTCTGTTTTTAACTAAAAACTAATAAGAGTATTAAATTTTTGAAAAAAAATTAGTACTTAATTACATACAATTTCGAAAAAAAATAGTTCGAAATTTTTTTTTTTAATTTTTTTTGCAAAATTTTGAGTTTGAAAATTAATTTCTCAAAAACTATTCCTTAAAGCAGCTTTGCTTAAAAACAGGATGAAAGAAGAGGTTTCTTACTTTACAAAAATATCTACTACGGTATTGTGGATGTAACTGTTGATTTTTAATATTTTTTTTTCCAAATTAAGTCAGTTTTTTAGAAAATTGCCCCTCCCGGCTAAACGGGGGGGAATAGCCCCCCCCCCCCATACGATTTTTTTCTTGTCTTAACCAGACCTACACGCTCTAGCTTTTTGGCACACTGCTCGTGAGACACCCTGTATAATATAGGGCCCAGGACAGAACCCTGGGGAACCCCCGCAAAAAAGTGTTGTAATGATGATGGCTCATTATTAACATATACTCTAAAGGCTCTGTTAGTTAAAAAGCTTTGAATAGTTTTGACAAGATACAAGGGAAATCCTAGATTAATATTTTTATATAACTATTATCAAAAGCTTTTTCAATATCAAGTAAAACAAGGATGTAGATCTTCCTATGTCAAAGTTGCGCCTTATATGTTGGCATATTCGGAGTACTTGATGTGATGTACTGTGCTGATTTCTAAATCCAAACTGTTCATTTGGGAATATACCTTTTTCGTCAATATACTTCATAAGCTTTATTTTTATAATTTTTTCAAAAATTTTGCTGATACAACTTAGCAGACTTATAGGTCTGTAACTGTCTGGATTTACGAGTTCCTTTCCCGGTTTTAATATTGGTATCACTTTTGCTATTTTCCAGATATTTGGAAAATATTGCAGCTTGAGACATGCGTTGACTAGAAATACTACCCCTGAGTTAGGTAAATGTTTTAGATATACATTTTTAATGCCGTCAAGGCCATTTGATTCTCTCAATTGCAACTGCTTTAGTACTTGAACGATTTCTATTCGAGTTACAGACTCAGCTAAAGAAGGCTCACAGTTTTGTAAACGAAGCCTTTCAGAGGTTTCTTTCACTAAGGTATTTGCACCAGGAACACCAAGGTTCTGAGAGATAGTATGGTTTTTCTCGAAAGCACATTTAAGAACATTAGCTTTATCAGAATTGGAATGGTATACATTACCAGAACTATGCAAACTTGGAATCCTTCTGTTTCTGTTCTTAATAATTCTAGCTACATTCCAAAACGGTTTAGCATTTTTATCTAACGATCTTAGTTTCTTATTCCACTCTTCATTCCTATGCTTTGAAATTTTAAGTCCGTCAATGTGATCGGTGGTGATATTTTCTTAAATCTTGATTAATATTTCTTAGTTTTGAATTTATTATTGACCGGTATAGACCCCGGTTAGCTCGTTTAAAATCTAAGTAATATTGCACTTTTTCTTTCTTTGACTTAAGCATTTGACATTTGACATATAACTGGGTTATGATCAGAGGTCAGTAATCGTAACCGGCTGAGAAAATAAGTTTGTTAAAAAGATATCGAGGGTAGATGGTGAACCTCGCGAACCAGCTGGAATATATGTACATACATACGTGAGACTAGATGGGTATGTCACAGAAAACGACGACATATTAATTAAATTCGAAAGTACGTTACCACAGACATTCGCTCTGTTGCAACTGTTTAATACTACAGAATTAATAATGATTATAATATTAAAAGAAAAGTATGTTTCAGAAAAAGAGAAAGCAAAAGCAATATAAATTCAACTTTATTTGTACTCACCTCACTCACGTGGCACCCTGTTCCTTTCTGATGAAATTGTCTTCTTAGGCTAAGGCAGTGGTTCTTAACCTTTTTAGCTACCGGCACCCCTAAAATTTTCAAACAATATTCTCGCACCCCTTACTAGAAATTATTGAGTTATATAAATTAAAAAACAAACATTATGCAAAACATATTTTTTATTAATTTTATGTGCGTAACAAATTTTTTATAAATTTTAATTGTTAGCTGAAATAATCAATTATAAATTATCAAAGTTTTTATTAATGGCTTTTTTGTTGTTGCTTTTCCTCAATTATTTTTGAAAACCGGGGGATCTTTTTTGAAATAGCTACACGCATATCATTACTAACATTAAGTCTATTTCTAGCTTTTGTTTTTATATGCACAAGTGACGAAAATCCCATCTCACACAAATATGTTGTGGCAAATGGAACAAGATGCTGAAGCGCTATTTTAGCTAATCGTGGATATGACATTACTTGAGCACACCAGAAATTTTCCAAATTCTCTGCTTCAAATTCCATTTGATTATGTCCATTTGTCCGTAGTTCAACAAGGTCATCTTTCAATAAATTACTGTCATCCATTGAGTCCAGATTATAAATAAATGGATCTAATATCCATTTTTCTGATATATCTATATCTCCAGTAGCAAAATATCCCTCAAAAGATTCGCTCAACTTTTGCAAATGATCTTTAATTTCGGTGGTAATATTGTTTCTTTCATCATCTGAAACAAGAACTTCTTCAAGCAAAGGAAAGTTAGCATAATTTATCTTGTCAACACGGTTAATCCAAATTGAAAGTTTTCGACTAAACGCAGTCAACTTCTCTTTCGCTGTTATAGTGTTCACTCCAAATCCTTGGATTGAAATATTTAATTCATTAAGGTGCGTGAATATGTCTGCCAAATACGCTAGCTGAATTATAGCATCTCTATTGCTGAATTCATCAGCTAAACTACTGCCTTGATTATTAAGAAACTGCATTATTTCACTTCGCAATTCGTACACACGATTTAGCATACGTCCACGCGATAGCCATCTTACTTCTGTGTGAAATAAAAGGACAGTATGCTCGGCACCAAGTTCTTCGCATAAAGCACGGAAGAGACGATGATTTAAAGCTCGACCTCTGATAAAATTTACAACTTTGACTGAAGTGATTAATGTTTTCTTTAATTTTTCAGGCAATGTCTTTGTAGCTAGCGCATGTCTATGTAAAATACAATGGGTAATTGTAACGTGAGGCACTTCCTTTTTTACATACGCTACAAATCCAGAATTTTTGCCTAACATGGAAGGAGCTCCATCAGTACAAATTGATCCTATTTTGTTCATCGGTACCTCATATTGTAATAAAAAGTCTTTGACTTTATTAAATATATCAATTCCTTTTGTAGTCAATTCTAATGGTTCACAAAACAAAAATTCTTCAACAATTTCTTTTTCTTTTACATATCGTACAAACACCATCAGCTGAGAACAATTTTCAACATCTGTAGATTCATCCAATTGAATACCCACTGGGACATTACTAGCTTTAATATCTTCAATTACTTGTTGTAAGATGTCTTTACTTATATCAGAAATTCTAGTATGGATTACGTCATTTGACAAAGGAATTTGTTGAAGCTTTTGTTGTGCTTCAGTACCCAACACTATTTTTGCCATTTCTAATGCACAAGGCTTTACAAGTTCTTCAGCTATTGTATGTGGTTTCTTCTTCTTGGCACAGATATATGCAACTTGATAAGACGCTTGCAACAGCGGCTTTTCGTGTGATATAAATCCAAAAGTTGTGATAGTTCCACTTTTATCAAATCGAACTCGTTTAGATTTCAAACTTTCAAAATCATAGCCAGCATCTACACCACCATGCTGTTTGGTAAAATGCTCATTTAGTTTCGACGGCTTGAGATTGGCGTTTGAAAATTTATTGCAGCACAGAATACATTGTGGTCGCTGCGTTCCATCCTTCTCCGTTGTAAATGTAAAACCATAACGAACATAATCGTCATTCCAACATCGTTTCTTTGACATGGCGTAAACTAAATTAAATTTTTTAATAAAACACTAAAAAAATATTAAACTTCTATCTATTATTGCTATATTTTAGCTTACCTTTTGAATTTGACTTTAATGTACCAAATTATATTCTAATAACACTGCGTTACACGATTTTGGTACCCTCTTAACTGTTAGCTGGAATGAGTATGAAATGAGTCATAGATTAAATGTCCCAAACATATGTGGTATCCATCACGTCTAGTTTTCGAGGTACAGTATCGGACAAAACATTTGCAACTCGTACAGAAACTAGGAAATTTCATAAAATTCATAATTTTTTTTATTCCAAAACATAACAATCTTATATATAATTCATAAAAATCCAATATATCTTAAGTTACAGTAAATTATGATAAGGAACTTAAATTTCTCTCGCGACAAAACAATTGCAACTGAAGTGACTGCAATGCCCAACTGTATATTTACCGTTACATCGCAGTTGTTTTCCATTATTTCTGAGTTGCGTCGTATTAATCACATGTCAGAGGTACATTGCCTGAAGGCTCACTTGCGTAAATATTTTTACACAGAGCAGACCTCAAGTGTTCCTGGAAAATCGTAATAAGGGCACCTAATAAATTTGGTGATGCCTTAAGGCAGCGTATTGTGGATGATTTCGCATCAGGCATTTTTTATGAATTTTACGAAATTTCCTAGTTTCTGTTTGAGTTGCAAATGTATATGTCAATTTTTATTTCTACAATACTACGCTCACTTTAGGTGTGAAAGAAACCGTTTACCGTTTACCGTTATCGACGCGTGGAACTTTTTTATTGCTTTGTTTTGCTTAGTAATCGTTTGTCTTCGATAACGTCATCATCTTTGTACATATTTATTTGAAAATCCAATATGAATACTGGACTAAGTGGTCGTCGCAACTGCTTACATTCACCAAATAAGTTTTGTTACGTTTGCGGACAGTATATTGTGAAATCACAAACAAAAAATGTTTCCGAAAAAGCGAGAAGTTCATATTTACTATATTTTGGACGTGCTATTAATCAAGATAAACCATGGATACCAAAGTTTTTTTGTGTTTCGTGCTATGCTACTCTCATATCTTGGTTAAACGGGAACAAGGCGTCAATGCCATTTGCCATTCCAGCTTTATGGCGTGAACCTAGTAATCATCTCAATGATTGCTACTTTTGCATGACTGACATATGTGGTTTCACAAAGAAAATTAAGCATAACATAAAGTATCCTGACGTTCCTTCAATGTCGAAACCAGTACCTCACAGTGAAGAAATGCCTCCTCCTTTACCTCCCTCCAAAAATGAAATTAAGATTTCAGAAGAGCCAGATTTGCTAAAAGTTGTAGAATATAATGACGGAAGCAGTGAAGATCCTGAGTTTTTACCTTCAACAAGTTCTCTTGGCCGTCCACATCTGATAAATCAAAATAAATTAAATGATTTGATACGGGACTTAGATTTATCAATTAGGCAAGCTGAATTACTAGGATCAAGATTAAAAGAGTGGAATTTTTTGGCTCCTAACACAAAGGTAACTGCACAACGAAAACGAAACAAAGAACTGGCTTCATTTTATTCAAATTTTGAAAACATATGTTACTGTAACGATATAGAAACTTTGATGAGTGAGTTGAACATACCTTATGAAACACAAAACTGGCGTTTATTTATTGATGGTTCAAAAACAAGTCTGAAGGCGGTATTGCTGCACAATGGCAACAAATATGCGTCAGTACCAATAGCATATTCAACTGTCTTAAAAGAAACATATGATAGTATGAAATCAATATTAAATTTAATAAAATACAAAGATTACAGCTGGAAAGTATGCGCTGATCTCAAAGTTATAGCTATTTTGCTCGGACTACAGGGTGGATTCACTAAATACTGTTGTTTTCTTTGTATGTGGGACAGCAGAGCCACAGAAAAGCACTATACTACAAAAGTATGGCCAGAAAGGTCAGAGTTTGTTTGCGGAAAAACTAATGTAAAACATATGCCATTGATAGATCCTAAAAATGTAATTTTACCACCACTCCACATAAAACTTGGTTTGATGAAAAATTTTGTCAAGGCTATGAATAAAGAGGGAGATGGCTTTTTATATTTAAAGGCAGTATTTCCAAAGTTAAGTGATGCCAAACTCAAAGAAGGAATATTTGTGGGACCACAAATACGCACATTGATCAAAGATCTAAATTTTGACAAAAAGCTTACTAACAATGAACTCGATGGGTGGTTATCACTGAAAGCAGTTATAAAAGGGTTTTTAGGGAACCACAGAGCCGAAAATGCGGAACAGCTAGTTAACGACATGTTAAAAGCATACGAAAAATTGGGATGCAGAATGTCATTAAAAATTCATTTTCTTCATTCTCATTTTTCTTTCTTTCCATTTAATCTTGGTGCCGTCAGTGATGAGCAGGGTGAGAGGTTCCACCAGGATATAAAGAAGCTTGAAGAACGATTTCAAGGCCGTTGGGACACAACTATGCTAGGTGATTACTGTTGGCGTTTAAAACGGGAAGATCATTCAAAGCACAAAAGAAAAAGTTAAAGTTTCACGATATTTTGTATTTGAATTT
The DNA here is from genome assembly GCA_958301585.1 of Merodon equestris. Classification (NCBI taxonomy): domain Eukaryota; kingdom Metazoa; phylum Arthropoda; class Insecta; order Diptera; family Syrphidae; genus Merodon; species Merodon equestris. The sequence goes on from OY284415.1 coordinate 121,584,211, forward strand.
TATAAGATGATTTTTTTTTTTGATTTTTTTTTACCTAAAGAATGAACTTATACTTAATTTGGCACATTCTTAGGGAAGGAAAATGAGACGTGATGGAAATAAAATGTATATGTATGTTTTATAAACGAGGGGTATAAATAAGAAAACATGACATTACAAAGCGGGTACTCAATTTTTTTTTTCATTTGTAACGCAGTGTAATTAGAATATAAATATTCAACTAAACTTGTAAAATTAACTTGTATTAATTATTTTATTATTAATATTTAACTTTTAATATTCAACACGAAAATTCAAACTTGTAATAGTCGACACTAAAATTCAATTATTTTTAAATTTTTATTCAATGTAATGTGCGCATCAACAGTATTTATATTTCTAAGAATAATCGCAACAATCAACTGAAATTTCGAGGAAATATAAAAATTAGTATAGAAACTAGAAACGCATTTGAATTTTTGTAATTGTAGAAAAAATACAAAAATTAATTTGTCTCGATGGTTTATAATTTACAAACATATTTAAAAAATGTTTAGGGAATAAAAAATTTACTAACCAAAATGAATTTTTAAGATTAGTTTTTTATTTTGCTAGCTACACGTGAATTTGTAAAATTACAATTTCGCACCCCAAAATATTCAAGCTCGCACCCCTAAGGGGTGCGTGCACCACCGGTTAAGAACCACTGGGCTAAGGCCACGCACTGAGCGGCAAGCGGCAGAGCGGCAAAGCTGCAAAAAGCTGAGCGACAAACTTAAGCGGCAAGTGGCTATTTACTGAGCGGCAACTCACTGAGGGGCAATTCTTAGCGATTAGTTCTGAAAATGTCGTTAATGAGTGCTGTTCGCCGCAATATTTTACAAGAAAGTCGTTTTAACATTTACAGAGTTATCTCAAGCTTAAAAAAAGAAGATTTGGAGTTCATCCAATAAACCGAAAAAGATCAGGTTATGGCGAATTTCACCATTTGTATAATAATCTTCGACAACACGAAGACCGATTCAGACAATACCTACGTATGTCAGTACAATCATTTGATTTGCTGTTAATATTTCTTAAATTTGCCATTATTCCTTCTTGCCGCTCAGCACTACCCTAAAATAATAGAACAGAATTGAAAGCTGAGCGACGCCGCTCTGCCGCTCAAAACCGCCGCTTGCCGCTCAGATACTGTGTGGCCACAGCCATACGATTTCATGTGTTTTAAATTTTTTTTGCCGCTCAGCTTTTTGCCGCTTAGCTTTTTGCCGCTTGCCGCTCAGTGCGTGGCCTTAGCCTTACAAAAAAATAGTAGCCAGTCGTCTCCTGACCGCTACTATTCACCGCTGCACTGCACACTCACACACACGTCCGGACACGATGATGCTTTTTCCCTCTACTCTGCCTGGGCTGCGGTAATTTTCTTCACCACACGTTTGGATGTGTCCAACTTTTTCTTTTTATTTTTTTTTGTATTCCCGATTCTACTGTTTCTTTTTGTGAGTCGTGTTGTTGCACGCACTGTACACACTCTTTAGTTTGCTTTTCAGTTTTATTTTAAGTTTTTTTTTTCACGCAAAAAACAAAACAACGCACAGGGGATGATTTCCCTTTAAACACGATCAACTTCCACTTTTATTAATACACTTAATTTACACATTTGCCTCGGCTGGACTGCCTGCTTCGGGTTTTATTTGTGAACTGGTCGTTTTGAGTTCGTTTGTCTGTCGGTGCATGTGTGCGTTCGTTCGTTTAGTTAACTGTCCTGTCTCGTCGATCGGTTATAGGGCGACGTATCACTGAATGGCTAGGATCATTCGTACATACCTACATATGTATTCCTTGGTGCACGGTGAAAGTAGTTTTTATTCCCAAAATAGGGAAAGTAGATTACTCACTCGCTAAGATTTTTAGACCAATCAGTCTGATATCCTTCTTGCTGAAAAGCATACTTAGAGAGACTAGTAGAGTTGCACGTGCCCAAAGTTGCCCTTCGATTACATCCCCTCTCGGAGATGCAATATGCGAGACTGCGCTTTAAAGCCTAATTGGGAATTAAATGCGCACTCGAAGGGAAAGAGTATGTAATAGGCCTTTTCGTCGACATTGAGGAAGCTTTTGATAACGTTACCTTCGTGAGAATGTGTAATGCTGCTAGACGGCATGGCATAGATGAAGCACTGGTTTTGTGGATCAAAGCAATGCTTGTGCACAGGATATTGATTGCTAATGCAGGCCTCCACCAATGTGTCAAATTTGGCGTAAACAGTGACCGCCCACAAGGTGGCGTCCTGTCTCCGCTGTTATGATGCATGCTGGTGCCTCTGGAATCTATGCCCAGGCCTATGCGGAAGATGTTGCCGTTCTCTCTGTCGGCTCATGTTTTGCGACTATCTGTCTCAAAGCACAGGTGATCGTGATGGTAAATGTGATCGATGACTCGTGCACGACTAATGGGCTGTCGGTTCATCCGCTTACGACTGATGTCTGGATGATGGAGGAAAAATACTAGCATTACTCAGCTGGTGCTAAAAGGTATTCCCAAGTAAGCTAAATACGTGGGAGTCATCTTAGATAGCAAGCTTCTTTGGTCAAAACATGTTGAGTCAAAAACCTGCAAAGCGCTGTCAGCTTCTTGGCAATGCAAAGGTGCTTTTGGCAAAGCATGGGCTTATCACCGAAAATGGCCCTCTAGATCTAAACGGCAATGATAAAACCAATAATCTCATATGCATCGGTTGTCTGGTGGAGCAACTAACACGCAAATACGTCGTGGCCACTTTCACCAAACAACTTGTCTCAGCTATCCGGGGCTTTCTCCAGCAAACCGGGCGCTACTCTAGATGCTATGATGAATCTTCAACCCTTTGACATATATATCAGAAGACTCAGAGCCATGTCTCGCATCAAGAGAAATAGTCCAACTCGCATTGGGGTGACAGTGTACTAGCGCGGGAAATATTCTACGACCTCTGTATCATGGATATGCGCTAGAATTTCACAGTCTTATTTCCATGGCGTCAGAACTGACTCTGGCCAGATACGGAACCTGGAAAGGACTGTCTTCGCTTTTATACAGATAACCCAAGGTCTGGGCATGCCCCACAAGTGTGCATGCAAATCAGTGGGTTGACACGACTGGAGATCACCGGTGTTGTAAGAGTAAGATCAATCAAAAAAACAAAAAAAAAATCTGGAGCATGCCCGTGTCAAAAAGGAAGGGAAGAATGAAAACGGTCAAACCGTAGCATTATGGAAAAGAACGCTAAAAGGAAAAGCACCACCCCGCCAGGCACTACTAATGGTCGTGATCCTGGGACGAGCAGCAATGCTCGGGTCAGAGCTGTAGGATTACCGGGGGATAGCAAAGTAATGCAACGGCGTAAGCCACATTTAAGAGTCGCGAGTTGGAACGTTGGAAGCATGAGTGGGCGCAGCTATGAGCTTGAAGAAATGATGGTTAGAAGGCGGGTAGACATCCTGTGCGTACAAGAGACGAAATGGCGAAACACCGGTAATCGGGCACGTTTCTTGGACGTTAAAACAAAAGCCTACAAGATGTTTTACTATGGATTGGAACAAGGAAAAAACGGAATCGCCATCATCCTTGCGGCAGAGTTACTTGGCAACGTCTTAACCATTTCAAAGTCCAGTGACCGTTTAATGGCTCTCAAATTGGTGATGCATGGTGAGGTGTGGAACTTCGTAAGCGCATATGCCCCTCAAGTAGGATGCGAACAAAAAGAAAAAGATGCATTCTGGCTAGATTTCCACAACCTTGTTAAAATCATCCCAAAGGAAGAGCTTTTGTTTGTTGGGGGAGATTTAAACGGACATGTCGGAAAGACAAGCGAAGATTATGAAGACTACCACGGAGGGCTGGGATACGGCACCAGGAACTCTTCAGGTGAAGATATCCTAAACATGTGCAAGTCGTACGGTCTTATAGTGCTAAATACCATGTTCGTCAAACAAAGCCGGCACCTGATCACTTATAGCAGCGGCGGAAATGAAACTCAAATAGACTATCATTTGGTATCCAGTTTCATGAAGCCACGAGCTAAAGATTGCAAAGTGATCCTGGGAGACGCGATCGCCCCTCAACACCGTCTCCTCCTGACTGAATTTTTTATGGATGCGAGAAAGAAGTCAAAGCAGCAAACGAAGGTGTCTGAGAGAATCAAGTGGTATAAGCTGGATAAAGGAAAAGGCGAAGCTTTTATTACCATCATGGAAAACTACCTCTCTTCCATTATCGATGAGGTCGGTAATGAGGAGTGCAGAGCACAAGACATGTGGGATTCCCTACAACAATCTGGCCTGGAGAAAGCCAAATCACTGCTCGGAACATCTAAAGGCCCCTGCCAACACGCAAAAGAAACCTGGTGGTGGACAGACGAAGCCAAAGCAGTGATACACGAAAAGAAAATGGCTTTCCAAGCTTGGTCAAAGTGCTCTTCTACTAATAGAGAGCAAAAAGCTCGCCGTGAAAAGGTATATAGATGTTGCAAAGGTATCGCGAAGAAAAAATGCGCCGAATTCAAAACGAAAAGCATGGAAGGCCTCTATCAGGAGTTGGAAGAAATATCGTCTTCCGCGTCTGACAGGAACCAGGCTACCCAGGAGCATCGACAAAGCAATTTGAACAAAGGAGCAAATATCTTTAAGATAGCCGCCCAGAGAAGAAGAAATGCTCAGGAGATTCGTTTCCCAAAGTTTATTAACAATGCTGAAGGCCAACTCCTTGTGGAAGACGAAAAAATTCTCCACAGATGGCGACAGTATTGCGAGGAACTTCTGAACGAACAGTTTCCCCGAGTGTACTTTCCAAGAGCCGCCCCGAATCATGCCGAAATATCCGACATCACAGTCGAAGAAGTTCGGTACGCGGTTAAAAACTCCAAGAAAAGAAAAGCTGTTGGGTCGGACGGGATACCCTCTGAGTTCTGGAAAAAGATGGGAGACATCGGGTCTAGATGGCTCATGGTTCTTATCTCCAAACTTATGAGAGGCGACACTATGCCTAATCAATGGAGGGAAAGCTATCTTCTTCCATTGCACAAAGGAAAGGGTGATACACGAAATTGTGATAACTACCGTTCTGTCAAGCTGATGTCGCACACCATGAAGATCGTTGAACGGGTATTAGATAGCCGACTGCGGAAAATAATACGACTATCTGATGACCAGTGCGGGTTTGTCTCGGGTAAATCAACAACAGATGCAATCCAAAGTATAAGGATCATGATGGAAAAGCATCGTGATTCTTCAAAGGACTTGCATATGGTGTTGGTTGATTTCGAGAAGGCCTTTGACAGGCAACCAAGAGATCTTTTATGGGTAGCGCTAAGACAAAAAGGAGTTCCAGAAACCTACGTGCGAGTGATTATGGACATGTACGAGAGAGCAACGACAAGAGTAAGATGCACCGCAGAGTTCGCAATCAAAGTCGGTGTACACCAAGGGAGCGTCCTCAGCCCACTGCTTTTTATAGCAGTCCTTGATTGCTTGCTTGAAGGAAAAGTGACGGACCCCAATGTGCACCAGCTATTCTTTGCTGACGATGGGGCCATTATAAGTCATGATCAGGCGTCCCTACAACGAGCACTTGATGTGTGGGTGGACATTTTTGAGGGACACGGGTATCGTATTAGTTCAAAGAAGACAGAGTATCTGTGCTGCCCGTTCTCTGACCCTCATCAGCCTATTCCAGACATTTACTTGAATGGAAGAGTGCTTCCCAAGTGTGAAAAGTTTAAATATCTGGGATCTATGATTAATAGAGAAGCAACTTGTGATGACGACATCAAACATCGCGTAAGCGTTGGGTGGATGAAGTGGAGGGAAAACTCTGCCATCTTCTGTGATCGAAAAATGCCCCCTAAGCTGAAAGGAAGGCTCTACACTTCAGTTGTATGCCCGGCACTCACATACGGTTCACAATGCTGGACAATGCACAAAAATTATGAGAGCAAATTAACGGCAACTGAGATGAAGATGCTTCGCATGACAGCGGGAGTAACAAAGCGTGACAGAATTAGAAGTTCAAAGATCCGAGGAAGCCTCCACGTAAAAGAAACCATCACAAGAAATATAGAGCGCGACCGACTCAGTTGGTATTGCCATGTTCAAAGGAGAGATCCTTTGAACCCCGTCCAAAAGGCGTTATCAATCAACATTCCAATTTCAACACGCAAAAAAGGCAGGCCGAAAAACAATTGGTGCAAACAAATGCAAAAACACCAGCATTTGATTGGCCTCAGCGATGAAGTAATCCCAAACCGGGAAGCCTGCCGCTACTTTCTGAGGTCAAACCGGCGGACCCCACAAGCGGACCAGTAGGAATGCAGTTAAGTGGGAAGGTTATGGTCCTACACTTCCGACCATAACAACGCCGGAGAAAAAAGGAAAAGAAGAAGAAGAAGAAGAACCCAAGGTCTGGACAGGGGTCTGGCTCTGGAGTATTCTTTAAACGTGAAAACATCCGACTGCACTTCTCGATAGGAAAATATGCGTCTCTCTTTCAACCAGAGATATACGAGTACGTAATCCTTATGGCCATGTACGAAGGTGGTCCGATAAGTACTTAGCCTCACCGCCAGATGGCCCCAGTATCGCAAGAGCAACTTACTATCGTATATGTAGTACATTCTAGTAGACTGTCGAAATTTCAGCCGGATCGGACTAGTAGCTTTGTTTTGAGTGTCCGCGGATTTTAGAAAAATGGAATAAGAGCAACATCGGTCGGTGATACGATTCTTGTTATTGGAAGGGAAACCGCGCAGCGAAATCAAAGAGCGTTTGGATGCTATGTACGGTGACTCTTCTCCTTCGATGGCGAACATCAAAAATTGGTTTAATGAGTTTCAACGTGGTCGCACGTCGGTGTTTGATGAGCCACATCCAGGTGCCCCGAAAACGTCTACCACGGAGGATAACGTGACAAAAATCCTCGATCTCGTATTGGCAGACCGCTAATTGAAGGTGCGCGAGATAGCTGAGACAGTAGGCATTTCAAAAGAAGACATTTTGGGCATGAGAAAGCTGTCGGCGCGATGGATGCCTCGTTTGCTCCCTCCGGACAACAAGCGCAACGGTTAGACCACTTCAGGGCAGTGTTTGACGCTGTTTAAGCGCAACCCGAAGGAGTTTCTGTGTCGTTTCGTGACGGTCGACGAAACATGGATCCACTAGTGCACACCAGAGATCAAGGAACAGTGGAAACAGTGGACTTCACCCGGCTCCGAAGAAGGCGAAGACTGTCCCATCGGCCGGAAAGGTGATGGCCACCGTTTTCTGGGATTCACAAGGTGTGATCCACATCGACTACCTGGAGAAGGGCAAAACGGTCACAGGGCTGTACTATGCCAATTTATTGGGCCGATTCGACGCCGAATTGAAGAAAAAACGGCCCCCAACTGGGTAAAGAAAAAAGTGCTCTTCCACCATGAGTCTTTGCAAACCTCGAGAAAGCGTATTTTTCAGACGGGTTAAAGAAGTTGGAGCATCGTTGGATCAAGTGTATCGAGCTAGAAGGAGACTATATTTAAAATTAATCTCCATTGCTCCAAAATTTTTGTTTTTCTTTTGTAGGCTAAGTACTTATCGGACCACCCTCGTACTATGTGAAGCACAAGTGGAAGTAAAATGCATATGCGTCTGCAGTGGCAGCCAAGCTGGACTCAAAGCTGTGTTCAACCCTTTATCCAGCTCCTAAAAGTAACCTCAAGACCTTATTTAACAAAGTCGGAAGACTAAATTCACTAAGGATTGTATGGGTACCAAGTCACTTTGGGATCCTTGGAAATGAGATCTCTAGTGAACTCGCTAGAAGGCGCTTAGAGGAGAGTTCCTCAGGACCTTAGGTCTCTCTGCTTTCTCCGTCAAATCCGACATCAACGATTAGGTCTTTATGGCACACAGTCGTAGATGAAGGGAATGTCCAGGATGCAGGATGACTTAACGCGTACGCCCTGATGTCTGGAAAAAGTCCGCAACATTCTTCTGAACCTTAAGGAGAAATGATTGCAGAAGCCGTTTGTGCTAAGCATCTTTACGCTTGCATCAGTTAGACGCCTATCTGTGCTGCATGTTGCGAGGAGGATGACACAGCAGAACACTTTCTCTGCGACTGTCCCGCGTTCGCTCGGGCACGGTGGGCACTCTTGTATTGAATTTAAGCTTTAAAGCTTAACTTATCAAAATAGGTCCCAAGACAGAACCTTAATGCACTTCCATATATTAAATAAATTAATTCCATCCCTCGTTTTTCTAATCTTTATTCTTTGAAATCAATTCGTGAGAATAGACCTAAACCAATCGAGCATGAATTCACGAAACTCTGCTTTGGCGTTGTTAAAAGCTTTGGAAAAAATATGAGTGCAGAAATGTGAAAGAGCGTCTTCAGTAGATTTTCCTCGCTGAAAACCAAATTGCACTGAGCTGAAAAACGAAGTTTTATTTAGGAAGGAAACTATTCTCTCCTGAACGACTTTTTTAAAAACTTTACTAAAAAAAAGGAGAAGAGAGATTGGGCTTAAATTGGACCTATCTTCTTCTGAACCTTTTTTTAAAACAACGGAATTACATCAGCGCATTTAAGTTTATCAGGAAAAGTTTTCGAAAATATGTTGAGATTAAAAATAACATGCTTGAAATGCCATCAAATCCACGAGATTTCTGAGCCAGTTATAGTTATTTCCCAGTCTCAGTCGAGATCCTTATCGTTTTCTACATACCTATATGCAGCCCCCCCTCCCCCATCCCTTCAAAACTCATCCACATCAATTTTAGGCAGCAATTTCGTCGGGCTTACATATCGACTCAATGTTTTTGCTGGAGTATATGCTAACCAGCATCAAATCAAATCTGCACTTCTTGCTAGTTCCTTAAGGGATAGTCTCATTACTTACTTAATGTAAATTAAATCTTTGTTTCCTCAATACTTAAAAGGTCCCTCCCTATTTCCCAACATAGCAAGACACGTGCATCTAAGTTTCTACTACCGCCAACCTTAAAAAAATATAAATTTTATTTCTAGGACTCTTCGAGGATGTTCAATCGTTTATGTTATCTGGTGCCTGCGACAGCCAATTCATTATTTTAACCTCATTTCGTTGAAACGATATTTTTGTAAACCTTGAATAATGTCTGCAGTCGTTATCTTCTTGGCATTCCCACTTAAGCGGCATGTTTTCCTCCACATATTGTTACATGGCATTCCACATTACATCTCTGTATGCTACAGCGCTCATAATATATTTGATTCAAAAGACAAGACCAACGCCAAATCACGAAAAACAACCCCAAGTCATTATCCTACCACCACCATGCTCCACTGACTTCCTAGTGTATGAAGACTTAAGCTCGTGGCTTTTAAGACGTCGCACATAAATTTTGCTAAGATATATTCCCTATGCTGGCGATGGTGATAAAATTCTGAAAATTCTTTGCTTTTCCTGATGTTATCTGTGTTGAGAGGAGGAAATTTTCTTCGTACCCTCCCATGTGAGCCACATTCTTTAAGCCTATTTATTATAGTTTGGCTGCAAACTGAAACATTGGAACACACTTGACAGTTGTCGTAGTTTATTTTGCTCGTTGGCGTGTTTCTGGATTATATTGTAAGCTTTTGGGTTCGAAGAATTTAAAGTTGCGCAATCTTCGTACTTTTAAGCGGAAATGGTATAGACTGTTAGAAGCCTCGACTTCCCTTCGTCAAATGAACTTGTTCTTGAGTCGATATTATTATTTGTTCTCTCGATATACATATGAGACGTGCAAAAGCACACTCAGACGTCTCTCTAAAAATTATGGATTCGATCCCTGGATACCCTGCCACGGGCAGATATGTCAAAATGTCTAATTCGAAAAATCTATCGCATTACAATAGCTTCCAAATGGAAAGTTAATAAAGCCCTTTATGGCTATCTCAGTTAAGACATTTACGTTTCAGTCTTGGTCAAGTTATCTGACAGATCCTATTGGATGAAATAAGAAAAGGGGCATCATCCATTAAGTTCGGACTAAAAAGTAAATAGCCATTGCGTTTACAACCCTTCCCGATTCCTTTCCGACTTTCGAATGGAATTGCTTCGGACTTTATCTTGAATATTTCATTAAAAAGGTCAGACGTAAACGTTGGCTGTCACTTTCACTTTCCCCTTTTCACACATTTTTTTTAACCGTCCATCCAATTCCCGATTGGCAGATGAAACACACGATAATAGTGGTAAACAAAGTAAATCACTCAAAGTATAAGCATTGTTGGACCACTATTTAAACAGTTCTGTGACATTTTATAACGATTCCTCGTGGCTACATTACACCATGAATCCATGTACACCATTCGTCATCATGATCACAATCCAGGGATGCGGTTACACCCAGACAATCCATCACATTTGAATGGGATGCCGGCAACCACAACATGGTAACCTCTATGTGGCACAGACATTTCAATCTTAGTGGTTCTCATATCCTTTTATGGCTTTCGAATAAATTACTGAACAAGGATATTTCGGGTTACAACATGTGCAGAAGATTTCGAATCGGCCCCTATATAATGACAAACGTCTATTGGCATATATTCTTATATACTTTTGAAGACTTTTTATCCAAATAGAAAGTTTTGTGGTTAACTTTTAAGTAGCACCATTCGTTCAGCTTGAAACGACAGAAAAATATGTAAAGACGAAAGGATTCGTATTTGCCTTTCGCCAATCTTCATCTGTCTACAGTATTCCATTTCGATGGAGTCATTTGCGTTCCTGAGCTGTCTATACCCTTCACGATTGGATTTTTAATTAACTCTCAGTTCTTTTCGACTCAATTTTCAAACAGCTTTATAGCTATGCCATAATGAAACCCTTTATAGACCAAATTTAAGTTGTAAACATCAAATGCACTCTTGCATCAACCCGCAAAAAGCCTACTACAAATATAATAATAATGTCGAAGCGAAAACTGAAAGATACAGAATAAATACTCTGACATGAGGGGACGAAGTTTCCAATCAAAAGAACAAAATGTGACACATTCGGCATGTCATCGAGCAAAGGACTTTGATGTTGACACATCATCGGAAAAACTTCTTTAATTTGATGACGCCGAGGACAACGTACGCACGTCGCCGATACTTGCAAAACCAGAACACAACAAAAAATAAATCGAAACACCATGAGATAAACCGATCTAACAGATACATTCTTCAGAATGAACGTCTTATGAGGGGCTTACGACGGGAATTTGGTAAAATAAAACCAAACTAAACTGCCACGGGGGAAAAGGACACACCGCCTGTCGTAAACACACGGCATTATAGTAATAAGAATCAAATCGGAATATAGATGATGGTGGAATGCCATCCTACAAAGACAAAGCCAAAGAAGCCGTACATCGAAAGGGCCTTTCCACCAATACTTCGACCGGCATGAGAAGATTTACTGACAGCTTAGAGTTCTTATTGTATCCTCCAACCCACCGCTCGATTTCCGTCTACGGAGGTTGCTTAAGTAAAAGAAATGTTGGCTAGCTAAGCGCGGGATGACAAATGGATTAACATTTCAATTTGTAACGAGAAGATTGCTCCTACTCCTGCATGAGTAGAAGCACAGAAAGACCGAAAGGAGGATGATAGAGAGCAACATTAAGCTACTGGTGGTTAATTAATTGATGTAGCTATTCCAATTTTAATCAAAACTGAGCGCCGTCAGGGGGGCTGTAAGGTGCTAAACGGACTCCCTTTAAATGTGCGAAATTTTCGTTTTGGACATTACATTAATTTCGAAGCGACGTGGTGAAACTAATTTTCAGTGACGTGAAAGGACAATGTCATGGAGACAAATCTGATTGAAAATTCCATGGACGCGTTAGTTCATTTAAAATCATGATTTGGACTTGGATCCAGTCAGTGATGAAATGGGGACCATAAATCGATTCGAAAATTTTTGATTCAAACAGGCTGGGAACGTTGCCATTCAACTAAGATATTCATGCCTCCGAACGTCACGTTAAGATAATGAATGTCCGCTACCCAAAGATTCATTTCCTTTTTCAAATTTTTTGTATTCAGTTATAATTCACAGTAATTAAAACTTCACTGTAATAGGAGGTGTACCTTGTTGCAATCAACGAAACGTAGAGGCCGCTTGCACCTTTGTCGACCAGTCCTTCTTCAAGCGCTCTCCAGACACAGCGTTCTGCCCAAACCATGGAATAGCAACGGAAATGTTATCCGTAACCATCACCCTCATGAAACACCTGGATCAGTGACGAGTGCCCACAGTTATCATCACCGACTGCTGAGCCGAAAGTCTATAGTTCAAGTCCGTCCATAGTCAAGAACAATTCCTGTACCGAAAAACTGTGCAACAACATCAGTTGTGAATGAGACATGATCAAAAAGTACTGACGACGGCATAACACTAGCTGAATAAGATCACTTCAAGATTCATACTCTGTGCGTGCATTACCAATATAATACCTTAATGACATGGAAACAAAATAAGTTACTGTGAACTACAACCAATGCAAATTCAGTCGAATCTCTCAAATCCTTTCTAGGACAACTACCACCCGGAGAGTTGTGAACGAACATCTTCGACACAAACCATCTGCACCCCGTCCTCCCAGGTTGTGTGACAAACACCGTACACTCTTGAACCTGCACGAACTATAAAAAAAAGAGAAACAGAATGTCTACATGGCTTCGCTTCTTTGACGGTCGAGATGTGGTGGTGAGCGATGGGCGGGGGTAGGGCGGAGGGGATATACATGATGTGGGAATGACATTCGAAAGTTTCTCAAAAAGTAAAACGGTTAAGCCAAGGCTACGGATCCAGGGCAAAAGCCTGCAAAGACACCTTGCATAGAAGCCAGGGTCGATTATAAGAATAAAATCATTTATAACGGCAACAATAGCCAACATTCTAATGTCTGTCCGCCAAATTAAATTAAGGCTAATAAAGCTGTTTGCACAAACGGAATACTTAAAGCAGCTAGAGATGAATAGGTTGGAAACTGGTAGGAGGAAAATACCCCCGATAAATGCCACGTCCAACCCTATTACTGCGCTAACTATAGAGGTATACGTCTTCTAAACCCCCTTACAAAATCTTTGCCTGCGCCTGCATAAGCGCTTTAAGGAGTACATGAATAACTTAATACGTTTCGATCACTGACTAAGTACTACAACTCTTGGAAAAGCCACAAATTTAAGGCCGACACAGACTTTAAAGACGCAAATGGCACCTTTGACCCATAACACCACCACACTCAAAACAGCATCAAAACTGATCGAAGCTATTGCAAAGCTCCCAAAGCCTTAGTTTGACGAAGAATGCGGGAAAAAAATAAAAGCCCGTAATTTTCCAAACCTAAGGGAATTTCAATAAGCGCAGGTAGATGTTGAAATGGAATAAACAAGTTTTGTGCGAGGTATTAACAAAATTCTTTCTTATTTCAAAGGCCCATATACGAGTATATGGAACACGTCTTCTTACAGTGGCTCGGATCTGAGCGGTCCAATTTTCAATGATTTTGCCGCATAGATACGGCTGAATTTGAGCGATGGCCGATTGAGGGTAAGTTGAGATTTTCATAGTTTTAAGCGCACTTGAAACTTTAAACGCGTTTTTCTCAAAACTGTGTTTTTCAAACTTTCCTCCATCGTATCTCAAAAACGGCTTGACCGAATGACTTGAAATTTGTAGGGTAGACTCAGCACATGTAAACGCATGGAATGACCTATTATCAATCAAAAATTCCCAAAATTTCGAAAAAACGCATAATTCGCAACTTTTTTTTCAAATGTCTACCAAAAGTCCAATTTTCTGTATATTCATTTGATAATAGTCCATTCCGTGCATTTAGGCTTACAGATTAAAACGCTGCTAATTCTTTTTGTTTCAGATAAGCCAATCAGCCGGAATCGTGGAGGAAGTGCAAGCCCATTTTTTCGAGACGGGGGTGTTCAGAACGCTGTAACTCATGTCCTACACAATATTTTTAGCTTAAAACTTATATTTATACTGTCGATATATATGTTAATAAATGATAATAAACTTAAAGCCCAATCTATTTAGTGGTCGTAGAAAAAAAAATCCTAAAAAATCGCTAAAAAACAGGCCGTCACATGGGATGACCCCCTTAAGGCCATTGGGTTGTTCGCACAAGAAAAAATCAAGTAGGGGCAAATTGCATGACCTTGGTGGCCTCAACTCTGCGAGAGATAACCTAGCCCTCAAATCGTTCATGCAGAATGTCAATCGTGGCACGTAGCGCCGTCCTCCTAAGACCACATGTGGTCTAGGTTCAATGGTTCAAATTAGGCCATAAGAAATTGATTATCATCGTTCTTTAGTGCTCATCATCGCTCACCATTGACGATGACCACCGCACCAACGTCATTTTTGAAAAAGTATGGACCAATGATGCGGCTGGCCCGAATTCCGCACCAAACGGCAACTTTTTAAGGATGTATTGTCACCTGGTGAACCTCGTGTGGGTGTCGTCCCATATACGGCAACTTTGTTTGTTAACACCGCCATTCATCCAAAAATGTGTCTCACCGCAAAAGACCGAAATTGGGGTCCTCTTCCCCGTTAGCGAACAAACGGCGTTGTCTATGGTCACGATCTTTGATCTCCTAAATTTTCCAAATTAAAGTCTGCAAAGGTCGAGCCCTTATGCATGGCGAGTAATCGATTGCCTCGAGTTCTGCTGTACGTTTCGATGTTCTGGGCCGATCATGCGTTCCTTTGACGTTCGAATGTTGGCTGATTGATTACCGAACCGGTCTCCCCAAATTTGGCCACCAAATGTTGAAGAGTCGACTGTGAAGGGCCACTACGTCTACTGTAAGATGGGTGTAACCCACGCAACGTTTGCACTAACGAACACTGATTTTAATAACCTGCTGTTCTATCGTGTAGCTTGCCGTTGTGATTTGGCATCTGTAACTGAATAATAAACAACAGATTTGACAGATGTCACCAAAACAACATGGCCGCCAAAATCTAAAACCATTATGGTACCTTGGCCTCTGAATAAGAAGGAAAAAGGTAGAAAACGAGTTCTGAAGGAACATTTTTAGTGGAAAACAGGACAAAGGAACAGGCGAATGGAGAAAATCGCACAATCAAGACTTCGAAGACCTCGAGGAACTCTATTCAGCCCCAAGCACTGTCCAAGTAATAAAACCCCGACGACTAATAAGAGCAGAACATGTCGAACGAATGGACAGTGGACGATCAGTCAAAAGAATAGTGAATGGAGAGGCCGAGGGAAATAGACCGCGCCGTAGTTGGAAGAATAGAATAGAGGGATGGAACAGAACAGTGAAACAAGGATATGCAATAATTACAAGACGAGGGGTGATCCCAAAGTAACAAGTTTAGACCGTCTTTTTTCTATACCCAGCATTTCCTTAGCAAACATTTTTTGACTTCGACTCCCGAAACGCTTTAACAACTTCGCTATCGTCCTTCTAAATTTCTTGCTTCGGTTGTATTCCTTGAATGATGGAAAGAGGTAGAAGGCAATGAAAGCTAGATCTGGGGAATAGAGCGGGTGTTCAAGCAGTTCGAATCCTGTTTCTCGAATGGCAGCCATCGCCACTGCGACTTTATGAGCCTGGCTTGTCCTAGTGAAACAGCACTCCAGGTCGAAGTTTCCGCGTCTTTTTTCTTTAACGCCCCGCAATCTCCTTATTTGGTATTTGGTATGCGTAAGATCTCGAAATAGTTCGAAACTATTCCTTCAGCGTCCCAAAACCTTTCCGTAATCTTTGCCGTTGATCTTGGCACTTTGAATTTCTTTGGCGTCAGTGAGGAGGTTCACTTTGGTTTCGGGATCAAAACGTTGGATGCAGTTGGACGTCTGGTAACATAACAAAAACATTGCCTGATCTGCTTGGAACTACTCGAAATTCACCCTCGAAATGTCGACTCGCTTTTTTTCTTGTGCTCATCGGTTGACATTCAGGTCCACAACGCGCAGAGATCTTTTTAATTTGCAATTCTTTGGACGCTGACGCTTTGGATTCTTTGAACGCTGCAATATGAGACCCTGCGACCTCAGCTATATGGCGGCATATGGGCGTCCTTTGCGCTGTTCATCTTCAGTGAATTTTCTGTTCAGTTTAAACTCCTTAGCCCAGCGTGCTACTGTGGAATATGGAGGAGCAGAGTCCCCCAATGTTTTTATCAAGTCACTGTGTATGTCTTTGGTAGACAGTTGTCTCAAGGTGAGGTTGGACCGTTTTTTCTTCATTTTTATGTTATCCCTTCAACCATCGTGTCGTGTTCGAATGAATTACCTCCTGGGAATCGCGGTCTATTTATATATGATTCTAATCTAGTGGGTATATAAGCAAGCAAAACATTTATTTCGGATTCTTATGCGGCAGAAAATGACCAATTATCAATACTTTCGGATCACCCCTTGTATGATATTGTCGATAGCGACAAGCTATAAAGACCTAACTCATGTATTGACGTTCCTTTCGAAATCGTGAAGAAGACCAATAAAAAATGTTCGCTGCTCTATTAAGGTCGGTTACGAACTAACTGTCAAGGCTGGAAAAGGATCTA
Organism: Merodon equestris; assembly: GCA_958301585.1. Taxonomy (NCBI): domain Eukaryota; kingdom Metazoa; phylum Arthropoda; class Insecta; order Diptera; family Syrphidae; genus Merodon; species Merodon equestris. Next base: position 121,600,782 of record OY284415.1, read on the forward strand.
GATTGGTCACAGAGATTTTTTCAACGTCGACCTTGAAAAGTTCATAAGGAGCTCACCGACCATTAGAAGAGGAACGATTTATTTTAAGTCCGTCAAATTACGGGCATTGATCTGGTCAAGGATTTCGTCTGCCTTGGCTCATTACTGACAAACGACAAACACACCAACGTTGAGACTAGTCCTAGAATACCTCTTGCCAATCACTGCTTCATTAGACTCAAGAGGCCCTGCATTATGGGTCCAAGGTTGGTCTCGAATTCATCGTCTAAGAAGTCTTCATTCAAGCCCCTAGGGACGGCTAAGCAGAGAACGACCAAATCGAAGGTAGTACACAAAAGTGGAAAAAGAATACAACAAAAGGGTCCTGTGGTACTGGAAGGAGTTTTGCTGTTCTGTACCTCTGTCATATCCTAACATTGCTTTATTATCTACGTCGGGGCCTTCCTCGAGGTCTCTTTCCTCAGGTTCTCCACTCATTATTCTTTTAACTATCCACTGTCCACTGTTCATTCGTTCCACGTGTCATACCCATTCGCGATTTCATGTGTTCGCGATTTTATTACTCGCGCAATGCTTGGGCCTAAATAGAGTTCTTTGAGTTCTTGATTGTATATTCGCCTGATTCTTCGTCCTGGTTTCCACCAAATATTCCCCTTAAGATGTTGTTTTCAAAGACCCGAAATATATTTTCCTCCTTCTTAGTCAGAGACAAAGTTTCACATCCTTAGGTGCCAGGAGCCAGATTTGGATCGATCTAAGTCGGTCAATGACCATATATTCACTCCTAGACGGTATGTACTTCCTTTCTTGCAAAATACTCCCAACAGGCAGCAGATATGCCTGAATGGAGATGACATCGTTTGATAAGAACTCGAATCTTCCCCCTGGTAAGCGGTTGATGGGAGGGGAAATTGTGTTTTTCTTCGGCCAATACACAAACTAGCTGTTCCACTCTCATACTGAAACTATTTTCCAGGGGCGGCGGAATGTCTGGAAATATTTACACATAATTTATCAATTGCACAAAATTAATCATCCAATCCAATGCTACCAGGAAACGTTTCCTTCACAATATCCATTGTGGCTCGTGTGATGTGTGCGGTTGCACCGTCTTGTTGAAACCACATGTTCACCAAGCCCCGGTCATTCAATTCCGGCAGTAAAAGTCGTTTGTCATGACCCTGTAGCGTGTGCCAGTAACCGTATTGCCGATCCTCAAAAAAATACGGCCCAACAACTCCTCCGTCAAGAACGCCGCACCACACAGTGGGTTTGAGTGGATAAAATGGCTATTCACGCATCACTCTCGGATTCTCAGTGCCTTATTGACGTAACCGCTTAAATAGAAATGATTTTCTTCATAAAATCGTAAGTTTTTCATTAATATTCGCTGAAGGTCTGTCTGGCTATGCCCAGTTGCGTGGCCCATCGTCTGGTTGATGTTTCTTCGTTCGCAGCGACATCGGTAGCCACAGCCGCGATATTCTCAGAAGAACGACCAGTCCGGTGGCTGCATGCTCTCCAGTCTGTTCGATCCGAGTAGCTAAGCACCAGAATGTTTGCCCAGTTGCCGCGACACGATTAGGAAATCGACGTCGAAATTCATGCTGCACTAACACCACCGACCGACTAATGGTCAAAAAATTCGACACAGTTTCACGCTTTTGCGGAGTATAGCACTAGATTATGTTACTTCTCTGTTTGTATACTGCAGCTGTCTAGTTCACAAATGTCAAATATAATTGACCTACGATTCCAATGTAACATCTTCCGACAGGGTGAATAATTTTGCACCACCTTGTATAACAATTTCAACCATGAAACTAACTTACGAGGGTGGTCCAATAAGTACTTAGCCTCACCGCTAGATGGCGCCAGTATCGCAAGAGCAACTTACTATCTTACTTACTGTAGTACATTCTAATAGACGGTTACTGTCGAAATTTCAGTCGGATCGTACTCGTAGTTTTGTTTTGACCACGTGTGGAAGCGGGAGTGTCCGCGGATTTTAGAAAAAGGGAAAAAGAGCAATATCGGTCGGTGATTCGATTCTTGTTTTTGGAAGGGAAATCGCGCAGCGAAGTGAAAGAGCGTTTGGATGCTATGTACGGTGACTCTTCTCCTTCGATGGCGACCATCAAAAATTGGTTTAACGAGTTTCAACGTGGTCGCACGTCGGTTTTTGATGAGCCCCGTCCAGGTGCCCCGAAAACGGCTACCACGGAGGATAACGTAACAAAAATCCACGATCTCGTATTGGCAGGCCGCCGATTGAAGGTGCGCGAGATAGCTGAGACAGTATGCGTGTCAAAAGATCGCTTGGGTCATATCCTGCATGAAATTTTGGGCATGAGTAAGCTGTCGGCGCGATGGGTGCCGCGTTTGCTCATTCCGGACAACAAGCGCAACCGTGAGACCACTTCAGAGAAGTGTTTGACGCTGTTTAAGCGCAATCCGAAGGAGTTTATGCGTCGTTTCGTGACAGTCGACGAAATATGGATCCACTGGTACACACCAGAGACCAAGGAACAGCCGAAACAGTGGACTTCACCCGGCGAACGTGCTCGGAAGAAGGCGAAGACTGTCCTGGGATTCACAAGGTGTGATCCACATCGACTACCTGGGGAAGGGCAAAACGGTCACAGGCTGTACTACGCCAAATTATTGGGCCGATTCGACGCCGAATTGAAGAAAAAACGGACTCACTTGGCGAAGAAATCAGTGCTCTTCCACCATGATAACGCACCCGCTCGGTGTTATGCTGTTGCCTTCAGTCGCAGTTACAGCTAGTGGTCGTGAAGAAAAATAATTTTCGCGCCGCTCGAGGTTATCCTTGAATTTGCTTGGTTATATGTGAATTAGCTCTTGCATCATCGGTTCTATTTTGTTATTGTCGTGGTGTTCCTCGGTCGCTATTGCAGCTGTTGGTCGTAAGGAAAAAAGTAAACCACTGACGCTTGACGCTTCAGTCGAATTTGGTATTCCTGGCTCTAGGCACTTTGACGGTTGGCGATGAGTGTGTGGTATTGCCGTCGTCTGCTCCGACGCACTATCATCGATTCCGTATGCTCGTTCAACCATTCAAAGCATTTAAAAGGTATATGGGTTGGTTAGCTATCCCTCATGAAACACTTATTAACCATGCGCTGATCAAGACAGCCATGTCATGAAAACCTGCATATCTTCTTGCACAGTGATTTGTAATCTTCTGGCTTTGCTGTCTATCTCTTGAATCCATTCCTAGTAATTCCATATTTCATAAAGAACTGACCACGCAATGTACCCCGGGAGTAAACCAATGCGATTGACCATATTTCCCATTCACTTTTTTCGATTTTCCGTTCAGAGTTCGTCTTGACTTCTAATCACTACCAGTGGAGGTAACTTGCCTTCTCCGTGCTTTGTACATCTTGTATTATTATGAATCACATTCATTTGGTTTATGTTGTATAACCAAACAGGAAGCAGACATATCCATTAAAAAAATGAGCAAGCACTTTCCACTCGAAAGGACTCCATGAATCTTGTCTACACCAACCAACGGTCGGCTGGTGCATGACTTCCCCGCATTGTTGATTGTGCATGCCATTTGATGGACGATCCGTAGCCCAACAACCACCAGAGGCACTAATAAAGTCTATTCAAACACTCGACGGAGCCCATTTATCAGGACTCCCATTCAACCTATCATTATCCAGATGGAAAGAAACTCGCCGGATGTCTTGTAATATTTATCAGTCAATCATAGTATAATTATGTCTGGGCTAAAAAACCACCAAAAAGCGCTGAAGTGAGCAGGAAAAGGACCATCCGACTAGAAGGATAACCAACGGGTCTGAAGGAGCTGATGCAAACACTGAAAAATGAGAAGGGCGGGCAATGACTGGAGCTGACAAAGAAATCAGCTAAGGCAAAGAACTGAGCAGAGCAACAAGCACAGCGACATGAAGAAGCTCCAGCTAGGGGGCCCAAGTGGAATCTTTAATTACATATCAGGCGGAGAACATTTTTTGTCTCCCACTGCTTGCATAAATGGAGTAAATAAAGCATCTCCAAGTCGACCATTATTGCTCGTTGCTGCTCCACTATCTCTCGAGTGGCCGTTCCTCTTTTCACAGTCCCTTGTTTGTTCTGTTTTCCTTACGATGGTACTCGTATCTCAAAGGTCATTATTCTTTAACTTTCCGCCACTTATTAAATCTCGTAACTATAATCGCAAGCGACATGTCTTATCTCTGGTATTGTCGCGCGCCGAGTCCCTCCATGTCAGGCATTCATTCGACGTCGCTATCCGCAAACAAGTTTAGCATCACCCAGGTCTTTGCGTTTTTCTTTCTTGCCCGAGTAATGTGTCTGGTTCGATGGTGATTGTCAGCAACTATTTGTGGACGTGGGCAGGATGGTCGTAGCTCGGTGGGGAAATGGAACAACAGCGAAACAATAATCCTTGTCGTTTCCTCACCGCATTGCTTGAATAGCAAAACATGTACACCTACTCCGCTTGCTTCCTCATATTCATCCACCTCTGTTGGCTAGCTGTTCACGAGAACAGCATCACCACAAAACTTATTTGTTCTCAATGTTTACCCGTAGAATTGGTGCTTGGCCGTTCCCCAGTTGGTGCTCGGTCGATACCCGGTCAGCCGGTTCTCACTGCGGCGGCACTGCTTGTTTCGATGTTGACTCGTACTGTGCTGCTCTATATCCTTACTCGGATGCGTATGCAAATTGCTCCTTCGGAGAATTGTAATTCTTAAATGGAAATTTATTCATGTGCGACAGCGATTTACAAGGCGACAGCCGCTATGGCTGCGCCGACAACAATTGCTTCCGTCAAACAGCAAAACAAAGAGGAAGCGGGCGGGATTTGTTTATCTTTGCATTCGGTGTTCGAAACATCCAAAACAAAAAGCAACCGCGCGTTGGTCATACTATTTAGTGGAACCTATTCACCATTGAGCCACTGTTGCTGCAGTAGTAGCCCTTAGCAGCCACCCAAGGTGTTCCATGAAAGAGGTAATAACTTTTAAAACAGACAATTAAGGACTTGTAAAATGGAAATTATTACGCCCGTTTCATGGTGCCTCCCTCCATGGTTGCTTTCTTGTATACCGACTCGAAATGGGTTTTAAAATGTGCTGTAAGCGAACTTAGTTTGGCGATAGGGTAAAGTCGAGTTAGAAATGCCTTGGGAGTAGATTTACATAGTTTGATGCACGTTCCGACAGATAGGAGGCCAATTACGATTCGGAATTTTTCTAACGAGCACGAAAATATTTCGCCATTAGATAAGGCTGGGCGGCCAAAGGTCGCATACCCGTAGTCCGAGGAGACGATTGTAGTTTGTTCGCCTTAGGTGAAATGGATGAAAAGATTTCCCGGGAGCTTACCTTATTTTGATGACATCCTTACTCTTTCTTCCGCACTCGTTTCAGGATGTAGCCGTCATTGAACGCTCAACGACGTACAACTGTACTGAGGAGGTTATTGTCGGTTTGCATAGCTTTGTACGTCCACGCCATTGAGGGTAAAGTGTTAAAGCCTCTGCGGAAGGATCCACTCGTGTAGTCAGAATGGTATGAAAGGCAGACATCCGGTGTGCTTAGACATGAAGTTGTTGTCATATGTACTTAGCTACTTTAGTGTGTGAGAGATAGTTTGGCATAATGGGAGACAAAAGGTTTTGCTGGTAAAACTCGATGAATAGTGACGCATCGGGATTTGTGGAGATGCTGCGGATATATCTTGCAGAAAGCTTAAACGATTTAAGTGAACTCAAACCACAAGGATTTTTTTTTATGCTGAGTGATATATTATGGAGCTATGGAGTTGTATTCGGAGTTCGTCTTTGAAACACTTAAAATGGGGTCGTTTGGGTTGATGACACCTGTTCCTGTCACGTACGTTTGTCGTTCTATCCAGAAATTGAAATCAAAATGCTACGACCTTCTCTTAACCAACATTTATGTTGCATTAAGACCGTTGATGGTCGATATTTTCATGGATTTCTTTCCTGTACGACGGTACAAATGTTATGAGAGAAAGGAGCTGCTGCGGAATTATTGCTTGACCTTTCTGTTTCCCAGCAGTGACTACATTGGTCGTCCCACGTGGTCTTTTAGGTTTTCATTTTGCACAATAGTCCGGTAGAGGAACTCTAATATGTATAAGATGTGTAGGTGTTCAAAAAGTCGCAGGCTATAGCGAACTTAGCGAACGAAAACACCTTCAGATGGCTGTTGAGAAAATAAACTTGGCAGGAAGAAGAGTAACTTGGGAGCGGAAGATCCAAAAAAACGACGGCAAGGAAACATCGGATTTCGGAGCATACATCTGTTTACCTCTAAAAAACTAGTTCACAGTAACACCAGGGAACTTAGAAAAGAATCGATCGAGAGATATCTATTAACATCAGCACGTCAAAATCAGAATTTGCAAGAGCTTCAGTCTCAACATCAGCGTTAGTACTGACTTTGGCATAAGAATCGTCACCCGCACCTGCATCTGCAACTGAACCTGCACCAACATCATTAGAATACAGCAGCATCATGAACACTGGCGTGAGCTTCGGGTCAGACACGGCGCCATCATCAGCATCCGCATCAAAATCAGCATCAGCATCGGAATCAGCATCAGAATTAGCATCGGAATCAGCATCGAAAACGGTGCCAGCATTATTATTGGCATCAGAATCAACACCCACATCACCACCAATATCAAGCATTAGCATCAACTTCTGTCTCACCATCAGCATCGACCTCACTATCACTGTCGATTTCATCAATAGCATCAATCTCATCATCAGCTTCGACCTCAACATCTGCATCGATCTAACCCTCAGCATCCCCAACATCTGCATCGACATAAACTTCAGCATCGACCTCAACATCAGCTTCGACCCTACCATCACCATCGACCTCGCGATCACTATTGATGTCTCCATCAGTATCGACCTCACCATCAGCATCGACCTCAACATCTGCATCGTCGTAACCCTCAGCATCGACTTCACCATCAGCTTCGACATCACCATCGACCTCAGTATTGACGTCACCATCAGCTTCGACTTCACCCTCATCAGTATCGACCCCAATATCAGCATTTTCCTAACCCTCAGCATCGACCCCAACATCAGCTTCGACCCTACCATCACCATCGAGCTCTCGATCACTATTGACGTCTCCATCAGAATCGACCCAGCCCTCAGCATCGACCTAGCCCTCAGCCTCGACTTCACCATCACTGTCGACTTCACGATCAGCATCGACGTCTCTATTAGTATCGACCTCGCCATCAGCATCGACATCAATATTTGCATCGACCTATCCCTCACCTATCGCGATCAGTATCAGCCTCGACTTCACCATCAACGTCGACCGCTCCTTTAGTATCGACTTCACGATCAGCATCGACGTCTCTATCAGTATCGACGTCGCCATCAGCATCGACCTGGCTATCAGTATTGACGTCTCCATCAGTAGCGACCTTACCCTCAGCATCGACTTCACCATCAGCTTCGACTTCACCATTTAAGCTCAATATCAGCATCGACCTAACCCTCAGCATCTACCTGACCATCAGCATCGACCTCTCCTTTAGTATTGTTAGTATTGACTTTACAATAAACATCGACGTCTATATCAGTATCGGGCATCAGCATCGACCTCAACATCAGCTTCGACATCACGATCAGCATCGACGTCTCCATCAATATCGACCTCACCATTAGCATCGACCTCAACATCGGCTTCGACCCCACTATCAACATCGACCTCACGATCACTATTGACGTCACCATCAGCTTCGACGTCAACATCTGCATCGACCTAACCCTCAGCATCGAAATCACCATCAGCATCGACCTCAACATCAGCTTCGAACCTACCATCACCATCGACCTCGCGATCACTATTGACGTCTCTATCAGTATCATACTAACCCTCAGCATCGACCTAACCATCAGCCTCGACTCACCATCAGCATCGACCTCAGTATTGACGTCACCATCAGCTTCGACTTCACTCCACCGTCGACCTCACGATCAGTATCGACCCCAATATCAGCATCGACCTAACCCTCAGCATCGACCTAGCCATCAGCCTCGACTTCACCATCACTGTCGACTTCACGATCAACATCGACGTCTCTATTAGTATCGACCTCGCCATCAGCATCGACATCAAAATTTGCATCGACCTATCCCTCACCTATCCCTCACCTATCACGATCAGTATCAGCATCGACTTCACCACAAGCATCAACCTCTCCTTTAGGATCGACTTCACGATCAGCATCGACGTCTCAATATCGACGTCGCCATCAGCATCGACCTCGCTATCAGTATTGACGTCTCCATTAGTAGCGACCTTACCCTCAGCATCGACTTCACCATCAGCTTCGACTTCACCATTAAAGCAGATAAACTCAATATCAGCATCGACCTAACCCTCAGCATCTACCTGACCATCAGCATCAGCATCTCCTTTAGTATTGTTAGTATTGACTTTACAATAAGCATCGACGTCTCTATCAATATCGAGCATCAGCATCGACCTCAACATCAGCTTCGACATCACGATAAGCATCGACATCTCCATCAATATCGACCTCACCATTAGCATCGACTTCAACATCGGCTTCGACCCCACTATCAACATCGACCTCACGATCATTATTGACGTCACCATCAGCTTCGACCTCAACATCTGCATCTACCTCACCATCAGCTCGACATCACCTCTATCATCAACCACACGATCAGTATTGACGTCTCCATCAGTATCGACCTCACCATCAGCATCGACCTCAACATCTGCATCGACCTAACCCTCAGCATCGAACTCACCATCAGCATCGACTTCACCATCAGCATCGACCTCCTCTTTAGTACCGACTTCACGATCAGTATCGACGTCTCTGTCAACATCAGCCTCGACTTCAACATCACTATCGACCTCACGATCAGCATCGACGTCTCAATCACTATAGACTTCAACATCAGCATTGTGATATCTCACGATCAGCACGAACTGTTCAACGCCGGCTGAAAGCATGTAGGCAAACAGGTCTCAGCGATAATTAAGAATAAAAAATTGCTGTGGGCAAAATAGCATCAGGAATGGGCCGCCCACGATTAGAAAAAGCAATATTTTCGGACAAATCCAAATTTAATTTAACCGGACGAAAAGCAGACAGAATGTGGAGCGGTATTCAGAGCATTGTTTGCTTCCCACCGTTAAGCATTCACCATATGTTATGGTCTGGGGTGTTATTCCTACAATTTTGGGATGATTCCGCTCCTTGTCAACACAAATTTTGACCTAAAATTTAAGCTCAAAACCACTTCCAAAGTCTGTTTTCTGATAACCCAGTACAAGGCAGGTATTAATCTTGAATCTCCAAACTGGCCCGGCAATAACCCTGACCTCAATATAATAGAAAACTTGTGGCTCATTATGGGTCAGAAAATTCGGAACAAGGTACCTAAAACCTTTGAAGAACTCTCAATGGTCAAAACGGACGAATGAACGAAAGATATAACATCAGAGAAATTCTGAAAATTGTATGACTTTATGCCACGAAGAGTCCAAGCTATCATCTACTACGACCCGCGCTTTTATCGCTAGATAAAAGACGATAGAAGAAAAGATACCGTCTCATGAATTATAGATATGCTCGTGGATAAGAAATTGTTAAGCATTTGTTCGGCGTCTTTTTGGCACCGGGTATAATACAATTTTCGTGATTTTTCGTTGGCAAACATGCTAAAGCTCTTATTTGGTAAGCTGTCAGCTGTCGACAAGGTTTCATGGGAGAATAAAGAATTTGCATTTAATTATTCTAAACATTTATTAGAGTCTGGTAAGGTTTTAGAAATCGTAAATATTTAAATAAGGAATGGAAATCTCGTAGAAAAAGAACCCTCAAGAAGGCCGCGTCGACCCCCTAGAAGAGGTCACTCATGATACGAAACATGAGGTGTTCCAAATGGTAGTAAATAGTGTTTTGATGCTTCTGCTATCAGTAAAACTAAGGTTTAAGAGTGGTTTAAGCCTTCTTCGATCTCCATATAGCTAGTTAAGGGCCCTAGACCCCCTAGTATACGAATGAAAACGAGTTCAGTTTAGTCATGGGTACAATTCAATGTCCACAGGCAAGTTATAAGTTGTTGCTTCATTCCAGTTCGAATATTACTCGTATTTCCAATTTTAGTGAATTCGTCTTCTGGATAACGTCTCAAGGAAGACAATTAAATTTTCGCTGTGATAAACAACCTAACCCACCTACAAACAGGCTCATACGGATAATCACGCCATCAATATTATTCCTTAACTCCTAATCGGATAAATACACCAATAACATACTATCGCCTCTAGGCTTATCCCTTACTCTGGGGTTAGTTAACCAAATAATAAGGAGGGTGGGTTGAGGGATAAAGCCAACTGGAAACCACTGGAACAGGGGCTAACACCATACTGCTAGGTATTTAACTTTAACAAGATAAAAAGAATACAACTAAAGGAAAAAACTTCTCAATGACCGATAGGACTACTTTCGTAGCAATACTACTACTCCCTATTTCTTCTAGATGAAAGTAAGATCGTTATGCTAGTTATTTTGAGGGCATTTGACAGAGTTTGGCTTCAAGCTTTTTGTTGAACATACCTGCGCTGTCAATGAATTAGACATCTCGTTCATTCATATTGGACGCCTTGAAGTCAAATCAAATGCTGGTGTTCCTCAGGGCTCTATTCTATCCCCGATATTCTTTTTAATCTTCATATATGATCAGTTGTCTGTTACTTCTAATCGAATATATTCCTTTGCTGACGGTACTCTCAATGTGACAGCTTTTGTCCGTGGACGTGGGCGGCTACTTATGATAAACTCAGACTCTTGATGGCATCCAAAAATGAGAATAAGGTTAAATTGAATGATTCAAGAACTCTACATTCTATCAAACCTCTAGCCACCATTCTTGAATGGCAACCGCCGAAACTGAAAGACTTTTCATTTTCAGTATTAGCAACAACCAAGCCAAAAACGCTACGAAAGGCTTCATTTTGTAAGAAATATATATTCCACTGGCCAAACAGGGCACATGCTTCTGAACGGCACATGCATCTATACGAAAGGTAAGCCCATCTACGGAAATTCTTCCTGAACAGCTTTGCTAAGCTCTATTACCCTCTCTCATTATAATCCACAGGCAGCCAAAATCAAAGTGCATCAGAATATCCTCTCTTCCCTCCTTTATTTCCTCGATGGAAACGAGTGGTAGACCCATGGTAGGATTAATGTCTGGAAAATACTACGTGTGGGGTAGGACATCGCATGGTTGTGTGTCTAAGTAGGTTGTAATGCTCTGAGCAGCATATGGCCGAGGTTTGTCGACCCATGGATGTCTGGCTTGGTCGACAGCATCCCGATTTCGTTTGCTTTGAGTTATCATAATGGATCCACTTTCCATCGTCAGTCACATTACGATAAAGAAAAACCTTATTTTCTTGCCACTGAAACAGCAATTCTTGGTATCGCATCCAATTTCCTTGCCTCTGGGCGATTGCTTTCAAACGATTGAAAATGGCTCGATGATTTATGACTAATGAATCTGCAAGTTCTTGTTGCGTTTGAAATGTATGTTGGTTTGGATATGCCTCCAATTATGAGTCTTAATAATTCTTCATCGTTGCGTTGAAACCATTCTCTTTAAGTTTTCTTACTTATAGAAGCCTCGGCCATAATTTTTATTTTGAACTAAAGTCTAAAGTCGATATTTTAGCATATGCCATGGGAATTCAAAAATGTAGTAATGACGAGCTGTTGACAGAAATAATTCGGCAAAATAAAATATTCCGCGTAAAAAAGAGGTCATATTTTCAGCTCAGTCTAAGGTCCAAACTTTGGTAAACTTATATAATATTGATAACCAAACTTTTTTAGTCACCGCAGTGCTCAATAAAATCGTCCAAGGATCAAATCAATATGCCCACTTGAGTAGTCTATTCTGAAGAACAAAATAGCTTGAGTCGTCTCTGAGTTCATCTTGAGATCAGTTTGGATGGGCGTGGGAATATCATTTATTCTAGCAACGAGGCCCGCATACATGTGGAAAGAGACACTCCTTAAACCATACACAAATCATAGATATACACCCAGAAGGAAATAGGGCCTAGTATAGAACCTTGAGGTACACCAAATAAGAGTTTCGTAAGTTCAGAAAACTTGTCATGATCAACAACTCTAGTGGTATCAAACAAAAAAGTTTTTATTAACCGCTAAGTAGTATCACTGAACCCAAAGTAAGACTATACTTTATCAATAAGAACTAACGTTGTGAAAGGCCTTTGTAAAATTCAGCGTACGCAATAACGCTGAATGGTCCATATAAAACTGAAGTCGAATATCATTAAGTAATGGGTTTTCATCAACTATGTCTAAACTTTAACAGCTTAATGCTCTGATATTTCAGGCCGCAATGCTGCCATTCTAGCCACGCGTTGAAATTGTTTAAAATGCGTGTTCTACTTATCAATCTTTTCGCGAGCTACAAACTATTTACGGTCGAAAATGCCATTTAAAGAGTTCAGTTGCTAATCGATCCGGCCATGTATGACGCCAAACGAGATTATTGCTACTGCTGCTAAAGGTGTGGTTGAAGCTGCAGAACTCTCGACTTACAACAAGAAAACATGTATCCGTATAAGATCCAACTGACATAAGAACTCAACCTTCAACATGATCAAGCGAGTCATAAGTTAGCTGATTAGTCATTAGAAGCTGCTGGAAATGGTTCCAAATTTTGACGAGTTGATGAAGCCGACTTTTGGTTTGACAGTTTCTTGAGCAAACAAAGTTGCCTAAATTGGGGACTGAGTAATCCAGAACAGTATTTAAAGTCTCTATTCTTCTTTTTTTCCCGTGCCACAGCTCATGGCGAACCTGAGCCTCCTTTAAAAAAGCCTCTTCGACTGGCACGATCTTTTGCCAACAGTCTTCAGTGACGCCTTGGTCACCTTCCACCTTAAATTTGGCCTTCCTCGACCGCGTCGCACTTCAGGATTGGATTCAAAGACCTTTGGGGTCGAAATTGTGATGTCCATACGCTCTAAATGGCCTAGCCATCTCAGGCGTTGGACGCATAGACGCCGTACTACATTCATGTCTTCGTACAGCCCGTACAATTTACTGTTAAGTCTTCTCCTCCATTACCCATGGGGCCGAAAATCGTGCACCCAATTTTTCTCTCAAACCCGTTTTCGATAAGGTCTATGTCCTTGCGCCATAAAACCGTGATAAAGGCCTTGTATATGGTCACCTTGGTTTTTTGAAAGAGAGCTGTGCCTATCAATCGCCCCCCGAGCCTAAAGAAACAGCGATTGGCAAGAGTTATTCTGTGTTTCATTTCGGCACTGGTATCATTGCATGTCACTGCGAGCCAAGAAAAAAACTACCTCCTTAACTACCTGGCAATTATACCTACCAATATGTGTGCTCTGGCCAAAATGCCGGTGATTCATGCCTTTTCCGATGACACCATATATGCTTTGTTTTGCCCTCACTTACCGCTATGTCCATTTTAGCCGCTTCCGCCTCAATGCTTGTAAAGGCTTCATTGGCATGATCCTCTCAAGGATGTTTAAAAAATCACATGATATCGTGTCGTTCTGTCTAAAAGCTTTTTTGACATTAAAAGTCTCGGCCAATTCGCTTCCGACTCTGTTGGAGCAGCGAGAGTTCTTCAATATCCTAAGAAGTCCTTCAATCTGACGAATATGGCAGTGATTTTGAAACTAGATATGGTGCTCTATAGCTCTAGCACGCTATCGTATGCGGCCTTAAAGACGAGGGGTGGTCGTGGTGCAATGGTAATCATCACCAACTGTTGAGCCGAAGCTCTGTAGTTCAAGTCCGTCCATGGTCAAGAACAATTCCTATACGAAAAAAACTGTGCAACAACATCATAACACTCGCAGCATAAAATCACTTCAAAATTCATACTCTGTGCGTGCATTTCCAATATTACACCTTAATGATATGAAAACAAAAGAGTTATTGTGAACTACAACCAACGCGACAAATTCAGTAGAATCTCTCGAATCCTATCTAGGACAACCACCCCCGGAGAGTACTGAACGAACCATCTTCGACACAAATCATCTGCATCCCGTCCAGGTTGTGTGACAAACATCATAAGAACCTGCACGAATGCAAACAAAAACAAAAGATGGTGAGTGTCGATCTGCAACTCGTTGGTTTTTTCCAGGATCTGCGTAGATCTGAAACCACACTGATATGGACAAATCAGTTTATTAACGAACGATTTCAGGCGTTCACACAATAGAGCAAAGAAAATTTTGCAAGCGATGCTTAGGAGACTTCTGTAATTGGCGCACACAAAAGAGTCTCCTTTCTTGTGGATACGGCAAAGGATACTAAGATTCCATTCATCGGGCATACATTCTTCTGACCATATCTTACAGATGAGCTGGTGCTCACGACCCCAATCAGGTCATCTTCAGCTGCTTTTAAGTGCTCGGCAGGTCCGTGTGCTCCAGCAGCTTTATTAGACTTGAGTTTAGAAAAAGCATTCCTAACTTCCTCCAGGCCAGGGGGCGGAAAGTCTCTATTGCATCCGAAGGAACTTACTGTTTGGTGTGGATTTGAAGCAGGTGACGTCATTGGCACGTACATTTTTCAACGAGAATGGCAACGGCATCTGTTCCTGTTTATGGCCTGAATTTGATGACACGGACGTGAACACTATGTGGCTCACGCAAGATGGCCTCTACCTTTTACTGCCTTTACGTTGGAAAAGTAAAACGTCGTTGTTTTCAGAAATGTGTCGATGTGAAGTGGGCGTCAAGAATGGGAGACTAAAGGCACTCTGAGGTTACTTTAAGTCGCTGGCTTATAACAACAAACCATTCAATTGGTGAGGTCCAGCCCGAAATATGGAACAGTCACCGAAAATTTGACGTCTCGGAACGCGCATAATTTTGGTACAGCAGCTATGGTTAGCCCTAAGGTCAAATTGGTAGTATGGAGAATAATAGATAAATTCGATTTAGAGAACTTGCTGAAATTTTGGGCATATCATTGGGCTACTGACAGACAAATTTTTTAACAAGTTTCGGGTAAGTATGAAGCAAAATTTCAACTTTATTACATTTCTTATTATAGTCTTATAGAATAATAGTTTGTTGATAGTCCTTGATAGTTTTGAGTCCTTACACAGAAAGTAGTAGTGTTGTCTAAATTTTACCTTTATATGGTTGCGTTTCTGTTCATTGTGATGTTTCCACGTCAATTTGGAGTCCAAGTATACTCCTAGGTATTTTGCTACTGGACTTATTAGGATGGGTTTGTTATTAATATTTAGCGGTATTGGTGTGTACTTTGTGTTGGTTGTGAAAATTACTTGGACTGACTTGTCATCATTTATTTTTATGTTCCATTTTTTGAACCAATATATTACTTCGTCGTCGAATCGTGTCGTCAGCAAACGTTGCACTCATAGAGGATGGTCTGTTAGGGGAAGAATGGACATATAGTAATGGTCCTAAGACGCTGCCTTGAGGGACTCCGGCTTTGGCTACGTATAAATTTGAGGATTCGTCATTGCATCTTACGTAGAAATGTCGATCGGTTAAGTAGTTTTTTATTAGAAGGAAGAAGTCTTTTGGGAGATGATTCTCGAGTTTGTATATAAGGCCAGCATGCCAAACTGCTGCGCAAAGCCTCTTTTCATCCAGGTCTGTTGATATTTTGTTTATCACTCGGTGCACTTGTTGAATGGTTGAGTGTTGTCTTCTGAATCCGAACTGATGGTCAGGTATAATCTTTGAGTTAATCAGAATTGGTTCTAAGCGGTTATGTAATAGCTTCTCAAATACTTTGGAAAGAGTTGGGAGTAGGCTAATCGGTCTGTATGAGGATGCTTTTGTTGCGTCCTTTCCTGGCTTGGGTATAGCAATTATTTCCGCCACTTTATACACTTTTGGGAAGAATTTGAGCAGGTATTGAACAGGTTACGTAGGTATACGAGTGCTGCATTAGGTGGTTCCTTGAGTAGCTTTCCTGTAAGGAGGTCATAACCCGGGGTTTTCTTTTGGTCCAATTTAGTAATCGTGTGCTTTATTTCGTTTAGATTCACTTTTTTTAATTTGAGTAGTGTTAGTCCTATGTGGGGGGAGGCGTGGATATTGAACGTCATTGGAGAATGTTTCCTTAAAGTAGTTTGCTAACACAGTAGCTTTGTCGCTATTTTCGCGAGCCCAGGTACCATCTAGTTTTTGTAGGGGTGGCTGATGTTTGGTTTGAGTTTTGAACGATTTAGTAATTTTCCACAGTGAATAATTTGTTTCTGCCTCGTGCAGGGACGGGTTAAGAATATCCCTGCAGCGATACCTATCGCTTGTCGTAAAAGGCGACTAAACAAAGGTAAACAAAACTCACATCTAGGCAATTTAGAAAACACCAAGGTGAGCCTAGGGACACATATACCACCATTAAACTGCCCCACAAGTGTGCATGCAAATCAGTGGGTTGACACGACTGGAGATCACCGGTGTTGTAAGAGTAAGATCAATCAAAAAAAAAATAAAAAATCTGGAGCATGCCCGTGTCAAAAAGGAAGGGAAGAATGAAAACGGTCAAACCGTAGCATTATGGAAAAGAACGCTAAAAGGAAAAGCACTACCCCGCCAGGCACTACTAATGGTCGTGATCCTGGGACGAGCAGAAATGCTCGGGTCAGAGCTATAGGATTTCCGGGGGATAGCAACGTAATGCAACGGCGTAAGCCACATTTAAGAGTCGCGAGTTGGAACGTTGGAAGCATGAGTGGGCGCAGCTATGAGCTTGAAGAAATGATGGTTAGAAGGCGAGTAGACATCCTGTGCGTACAAGAGACGAAATGGCGAAACACCGGTAATTGGGCACGTTTCTTGGACGTTAAAACAAAAGCCTACAAGATGTTTTACTATGGATTGGAACAAGGTAAAAACGGAATCGCCATCATCCTTGCGGTAGAGTTACTTGGCAACGTCTTAACCATTTCAAAGTCCAGTGACCGTTTGATGGCTCTCAAATTGGTGATGCATGGTGAGGTGTGGAACATCGTAAGCGCATATGCCCCTCAAGTAGGATGCGAACAAAAAGAAAAAGATGCATTCTGGCTAGATTTCCACAACCTTGTCAAAATCATCCCAAAGGAAGAGCTTTTGTTTGTTGGGGGAGATTTAAACGGACATGTCGGGAAGACAAGCGAAGACTATGAAGGCTACCACGGAGGGCTGGGATACGGCACCAGGAACTCTTCAGGTGAAGATATCCTAAACATGTGCAAGTCGTACGGTCTTATAGTGCTAAATACCATGTTCGTCAAACAAAGCCGGCACCTGATCACTTATAGCAGCGGCGGAAATGAAACTCAAATAGACTATCATTTGGTATCCAGTTTCATGAAGCCACGAGCTAAAGATTGCAAAGTGATCCTGGGAGACGCGATCGCCCCTCAACACCGTCTCCTCCTGACTGAATTTTTTATGGATGCGAGAAAGAAGTCAAAGCAGCAAACGAAGGTGTCTGAGAGAATCAAGTGGTATAAGCTGGATAAAGGAAAAGGCGAAGCTTTTATTACCATCATGGAAAACTACCTCTCTTCCATTATCGATGAGGTCGGTAATGAGGAGTGCAGAGCACAAGACATGTGGGATTCCCTACAACAATCTGGCCTGGAGAAAGCCAAATCACTGCTCGGAACATCTAAAGGCCCCTGCCAACACGCAAAAGAAACCTGGTGGTGGACAGACGAAGCCAAAGCAGTGATACACGAAAAGAAAATGGCTTTCCAAGCTTGGTCAAACTGCTCTTCTACTAATAGAGAGGAAAAAGCTCGCCGTGAAAAGGTATATAGATGTTGCAAAGGTATCGCGAAGAAAAAATGCGCCGAATTCAAAGCGAAAAGCATGGAAGGCCTCTATCAGGAGTTGGAAGAAATATCGTCTTCCGCGTCTGACAGGAACCAGGCTACCCAGGAGCTTCGACAAAACAATTTGAACAAAGGAGCAAATATCTTTAAGATAGCCGCCCAGAGAAGAAGAAATGCTCAGGAGATTCGTTTCCCAAAGTTTATTAACAATGCTGAAGGCCAACTCCTTGTGGAAGACGAAAAAATTCTCCACAGATGGCGACAGTATTGCGAGGAACTTCTGAACGAACAGTTTCCCCGAGTGTACTTTCCAAGAGCCGCCCCGAATCATGCCGAAATACCCGACATCACAGTCGAAGAAGTTCGGTACGCGGTTAAAAACTCCAAGAAAAGAAAAGCTGTTGGGCCGGACGGGATACCCTCTGAGTTCTGGAAAAAGATGGGAGACATCGGGTCTAGATGGCTCATGGTTCTTATCTCCAAACTTATGAGAGGCGACACTATGCCTAATCAATGGAGGGAAAGCTATCTTCTTCCATTGCACAAAGGAAAGGGTGATACGCGAAATTGTGATAACTACCGTTCTGTCAAGCTGATGTCGCACACCATGAAGATCGTTGAACGGGTATTAGATAGCCGACTGCGGAAAATAATACGACTATCTGATGACCAGTGCGGGTTTGTCTCGGGTAAATCAACAACAGATGCAATCCAAAGTATAAGGATCATGATGGAAAAGCATCGTGATTCTTCAAAGGACTTGCATATGGTGTTGGTTGATTTCGAGAAGGCCTTTGACCGGCAACCAAGAGATCTTTTATGGGTAGCGCTAAGACAAAAAGGAGTTCCAGAAACCTACGTGCGAGTGATTATGGACATGTACGAGAGAGCAACGACAAGAGTAAGATGCACCGCAGGAGTCACCGAAGAGTTCGCAATCAAAGTCGGTGTACACCAAGGGAGCGTCCTCAGCCCACTGCTTTTTATAGCAGTCCTTGATTGCTTGCTTGAAGGAAAAGTGACGGACCCCAATGTGCACCAGCTATTCTTTGCTGACGATGGGGCCATTATAAGTGATGATCAGGCGTCCCTACAACGAGCACTTGATGTGTGGGTGGACATTTTTGAGGGACACGGGTATCGTATTAGTTCAAAGAAGACAGAGTATCTGTGCTGCCCGTTCTCTGACCCTCATCAGCCTATTCCAGACATTTACTTGAATGGAAGAGTGCTTCCCAAGTGTGAAAAGTTTAAATATCTGGGATCTATGATTAATAGAGAAGCAACTTGTGATGACGACATCAAACATCGCGTAAGCGTAGGGTGGATGAAGTGGCGGGAAAACTCCGCCATCTTCTGTGATCGAAAATTTCCCCCTAAGCTGAAAGGAAGGCTCTACACTTCAGTTGTACGTCCGGCGCTCACATACGGTTCACAATGCTGGACAATGCACAAAAAGTATGAGAGCAAATTAACGGCAACTGAGATGAAGATGCTTCGCATGACAGCGGGAGTAACAAAGCGTGACAGAATTAGAAGTTCAAAGATCCGAGGAAGCCTCCACGTAAAAGAAACCATCACAAGAAATATAGAGCGCGACCGACTCAGTTGGTATTGCCATGTTCAAAGGAGAGATCCTTTGAACCCCGTCCAAAAGGCGTTATCAATCAACATTCCAATTTCAACACGCAAAAAAGGCAGGCCGAAAAACAATTGGTGCAAACAAATGCAAAAACACCAGCATTTGATTGGCCTCAGCGATGAAGTAATCCCAAACCGGGAAGCCTGCCGCTACTTTCTGAGGTCAAACCGGCGGACCCCACAAGCGGACCAGTAGGAATGCAGTTAAGTGGGAAGGTTATGGTCCTACACTTCTGACCATAACGACGCCGGGATAAAAAGGAAAAGAAGAAGAAGAAGAATAATTTGTTTCTGAACTTGTCAAATGTTGGAGGTACTTAGTCAACTTCTTGTTCTGAAAGGGTTTCAGGATTTCCTTAAGATCTTTAACTGCTTTATTTAGCTTAGCTTTGTCTCGAGGTGACCTGGTTTCCTGCCATTTTTTCCGTAGTTTTCTTTTTTCGTTTATCTGTTTTCTTATTTTTGGTGGTGTTAAGATGATTTTATATTTAGGCGTCATTATTGGTGTTGATTTGAAGGCGCCTTCAGTTATCGTGTCGTTAAAATAAATGATAGACCTTTCGACGTTCTAGTTGGATTTGAGAGGAATGTTAATCGAAAGGTTTGAGCTGATGAATTGGCAAAACGCATTCCAGTCCGTCTTGCTATTATACAGTTTAGGAGCTTTTGGTATATTGATCGGGTGAGTTGTGTATTCGAGCATTATTGGAGAATGGTCAGAAGAAAGATCGAGGCTGGATTTGATTTTTATGAGGGTACGGCTGATGTTTTTCCTTATGCAGAAGTCAATGAGGTCAGGAATCTTCGTAAGGTTAGTTGGCCAGTAAGTTGGTTCTCCAGTGCTTATGTACATATTTGCAGTTGTTGATCTTAATTGCGTTCAGTAAATTAGTATGTATGTATGTAAAATAGTTTGTATGTTTCGCGTTAAAGTCTCCTGCTGCTGTTTAATAGTGTTATTGTTGTGTATATTGTTGAGTTGTAATTTTGTGTTTTGGAGGACAGTACAGGGCAGAGATTGTTAATTTTCCATATTTGTCTTCTAGCTGGATTGACGTCGACTGTATGTGGTCAGTGTAATAACTTTGGAGTTCGAGGCATTTAATTCGTTTCCTGATTATTATTACACTGTATTATTACATTTTGAAAAAAAAAAGCTACGAACGGAAATTGGCCAGGTTAAGTCTATAACTATTCAGAAAATAAAAATGTGCCATAACAAGCGCAGTCTCAGCGGTATTCCAAGTCCTAAAGACAGGAAAGAGCCCGATAACTGGGGACGATAGAGGTCATGCTTATGAATCACCACGTGAAACACCTTTAGTGTGAAGCAATTAGAACAATGCGCCCCATTTTTGGCGAAGTAATTTTCGACATCTAATCCGTGACTAATTCCGTTGCCAATAATAAAGAAAACATTAGATAAACGTCGTTTCGCGAACATAGAAAGGAGGCTGAATGTAACATCAAAAATTGGTTTTAAAAGTGTTTTGGGAGCTCTGATCAGCGATAGAACCCGCGTAAAATAACGAATGAGAGAAAGAGAAGACGATTTTCCTGTTATTCTTGTTATTTTATGAACACGCCTTCTATGATCGCATCGCAGAATAATATGGAATTCTTGCAACACTAAAGTGCTCTACAAAGGACCCGACACTTTAAGCACTTTCAACTTAATTTTGGAAAATAATTACCCCAAACTGAACGCAAATTCCACAAATTTTCTGTCTTTTGATTCCACGCCGATGAATTCCTATTTTGCGTTGGTGTTCACAGCTGGTGTCGCCTTTATGCTAAGCTCATGACATTCTACCCCGCGGTAGAATGCCTCATTGCGGACATCAAACCATCGTTTCTAGTTAGGACCACATTCCAATAATTTTCATTCCGTTCCCGACAAATTCTATTAATTCAACAACCACACTACTATACCCATTCCTAGTCGCATATCATTCAATTTTTCATCACATTTTCAAGTGTTCAAAGCCCGAATTTCGCGGTATAGACACATCACTTGACACGCAATCATTACGTGCATTGAACGCACGTTATCATATTATTTGCCTTTTAGTACCATTCATATCCTCGAACACATTCACTTCTGCATCATGCAACGCAATCCCCATTAACCCACCGGCACATGGTTCAAAGGCCGACCATACCCGACACCTCAATGATTTTAAAATTTCCCTCCGAGCTGCTTGTGTTCCGCTGTTTGTATGGTATCTACACATCTGTGAACGGCTTTCCTTCTCATACATAGTTTATTCGGTGTGAAATATGAATTATTTAAATTAGTTGTTGTTGTTTTTGAGGCGCTTTTTATTGTCATTTATTTTTTGAAAACTGTTCGCTCGTTGATTGGGTTGTGTGCTTTTCGTCAGTTGGACGTTGAGGTTAATTAACGGTCGAATTTCAACTATGGATTATGAGGAAAATACCGTTTAAACGGTTTTAGAGCGACTTGAATTGAGAGGCGTTGCTTGCGTAAACCTGGTTTTTCAGAATTCGGATTTAACACGGACTTCTGAGTTATAGAAAATCTTAATTAAGCTTCCACTGAAAATACTCCTACTTAGCCCCAGATTTAAAATTCAGACTACAAACTACATT
Organism: Merodon equestris; assembly: GCA_958301585.1. Classification (NCBI taxonomy): domain Eukaryota; kingdom Metazoa; phylum Arthropoda; class Insecta; order Diptera; family Syrphidae; genus Merodon; species Merodon equestris. Next base: position 121,622,971 of record OY284415.1, read on the forward strand.
TGCTGCGAGGTCGTAATTTTTTTCCCCTCTATCTCTCTAATCTGGCTACCATGCAACCACATATGCTTGTAATCCGCCACAGTCCAATGGCTATCATCCTCCCATACAACCAACCCATTGTTTGCCTTAATCTGCTTTATGTGCATTGTTCTCTGTTCTCCCACTTTGCTCGTTTATATTATTATAAACAAAGTTTTTGCAACTTCTACTCTCATTGCAATGGTAAGGTGGCCACGTCGCCGTTGTGAATGTCAGTTCCCGATCGTTGAAATCGGATAGTAAACGCGTTTCCATGGACTTTGGATTTCTTTCGCTTCACGTCTAACTTCGGACCTGATTACGAATCTAATTATATTCGTTGGCGCTGTAAGTAATGAGTATCCCTGCGAGTTACTTAAGGCAATTATAAATTTAAATTAACTTCCTTTGGTCAGGATTTTTATTTTCCGCTTATGCACTTCTCCTGGACTATAATGGAGTGAAACAGGGAACTCGATGAAAGCGGATACTTCGTATTAAAGGCGGAAGGGTATCTGGGTACTTTGGAAGTACTGCAGAACCAGATTGTATGGACGGGGTTTAAATAAAACTTGGGATAATCACGACAGTTCGAGGAGAGCACAGCTGAATTTGCCCTTTCTAGTTGACAATCCTTTACACTTTATGCTGAGCCTACTAGCTATTGAATAACGAGCTTCTTCGACTTAATTGAATATTCATAATTTCAGTAAACTTAATTAATTTATTTGATTTTTATGCATTTTATAATCATTTACTTCCTACCTACGTATGTACCTTTTTGTTAGAGGCTTCTACTATCTGTTGGAGCACTCAGACACAAATACTGGTAGAGCTAAGAGATTCGGCACCCACCACGTCGGCCCCAAGGGTGCGCCACCGTGCGCGAGCAAAGGCGGGACAGTCGCAGAGAAAGTGTTCTACTGTGTCATCCTCCTCGCAACATGCAGCACAGGTAGGCGTCTCACTGATGCCAAGCACGTAGAGATGCTTGGCAAAAGTGTAATGGCCCGTAATGACGCCCGCAAGCCTTTTGGCACCTTTGCTTTGCCAAAAAGCTGACAGCGCGTTGGTGGTTTTGGAATCAACATGCTTTGACCAAAGAAACTTGCTATCTAGGATGACTCCCAGGTACTTAGCTTCGTTGGATATCGGGATGGGAATGAATTTTTGCACCAGCTGAGTAATGCCAGTATTTTTCCTCCTTCTAGTGAAGAGAACGACATCAGTCTTATGAGGATATACCGACAGCCCATTACTCGTGCACCAGTCCTCGATCACATCTAGTGCCGCCTGCGCTTTGAGACAGTCACTAAACATGAGCCAACAGAGAGAACAGCAACATCATCCGCATAGGCCTGGGCATAGATTCCAGAAGCATTGAGAGCATCGAGCAGAGAGTCCACCACCATTCACCATAACAGCGGAGACAAGACGCAACCTTGCGGGCAGCCCCTGTTTACTCCAGACTTGACACATTGTTCGAGGCCTGCATCAGCGATCAATGTCCTGTGCACAAGCATTGCTTTGATCCACAAGACCAGTGCTTCATTTACGCCATACCGTAATTTTCATACCTAAGGCAAGTAAACCATCCCATATTGCCGCAAAGGACTATAGGCCAATTAGTCTCTCGTCATTTCTATTAAAAACCTTGCAGAGACTCCTTGACCTATACATCAGAGGACTCACAAATTCACGAAACTTATGCAACACTCAACACGCCTACCTCAATCAGCAGATCAGTGGAAAGTGCTCTGCATAGTGTTGTCCGTGAAATTGAGGGTTCGCTGAACTTAAAAGAGTTTACAATGGCAGCCTTCCTCGACATAGAGGGGGCCTTCAACAATGTAAACACAGAGGCCATAACAACAGCTCTTGAGGACATAAAAGTAGACAAATCCATTGTAATCTGGATTGAGAATATGTTGAAGAACAGAATCATCAATGCAGTGCAGACATTGGACACAGTTCTATAAGGAAGGTGACAACTAGAGGCACACCACAAGGAGGAGTTCTCTCCCCCCTACTGTGGCTTCTTACAGTTAACAAAATCCTCAAATTCTTTATAGAAAAAGACACAAAGATCATATCGTACGCGGGTGACCTGGTTATCTTCATAAAAGGTTAATTTCTACCAACTATCAGTGAACTAATGAAATCTGCGCTGAGTGAACTCTCCTCGTGGGCAAGACAGAACGGTCTGAGAATAAACCCCCAGAAAACCGAGCTGGTCTTGTTCACCATGAAAAGGAAAATTCCGATATTTGCTCGCCCAAAGTTAGAGGGCACCCCATTTTGCAGAAGCAAAATATCTAGGCATCATTCTTGACTCTAAGCTCTCCTGGAAAAGGAACCTGGAGGAAAGGATGAAAAAAGGATTGAACGCTTTTTATGCATGCAAAAAGACCTTCGGAAAAAGATGGAGCTTGCAACCGTACATCATTCATTGGATGTACACAGCAATCATCAGACCCATTTTAACTTATGGGGCCCTAGTCTGGTGGACTGCTAGCAGCACAAAAAGCTATATGAACATGCTCAACAAAGTATAAAGGTCAGCCGCTGCTTGTACAACGGGAGCCATGAGAAGCACGCCGCAAGCAGGGTTGAACATGATTCTTCATCCCCCTCCCCCCCTAGATTATTCATAAAAGGCTACGCTGCAAAGAGCGCTCTCAGACTAAAAGAGTCCTCTCTGTGGAAACAAGCCAACTATGGACATGCGGCCATACTCAGAATAGTAGACGACCTGGGAAGGAAATATGGTTTTAGTAACCTCGCAGCTACGACCGACTATATTCCCCCCCAAAATGACTTCTCTCTCAGTATACCTATCCTTTTCCCCGATAGAGAAGAGTGGCTATCAAACGCCGTAATCAACGACCACGGGATCACTCTCTTCACCGACGGATCGAAAATGGACACAGACACTGGGGCCGGGTTCTACTCTGATACCCTCCACAAACAGGAATCATTCAGACTCCCTGATCTGTGCAGCGTGTTTCAAGCAGAAATCCTGGCAATAGAGAAAGCAGCCAAACACCTACAGGTAGCCGATATCATCAAAGAGGCCAACTCGCCTTGGCTTACAAGAAACGACAGCTACACGACAAGATCATCGTGGCCAGAGCTCAATGTCGGAAAAACAAAGAAGCTCCTGGCGCTGGACCGTAACTCGATTCGTATGCTCGTCGGAGTGATCACAGGACACTGTCCCATTGGAGCAATGCTCCGGAAATGGGACTCGGGATCCAGCGATCTCTGCCGGAGCTGCGGCGATGAGGAAGAAACTGAGACGATCCAACATCTGCTCTGCCACTGTCCAGCTCTCCAGAATCGACGCCTAGTGTCGCTAGGCCAAAGATTCTTTACAGAGATTGCGGACGTGGCTAATGCAGATATATCGGATCTTCTAAGATTCATCAAGAGCACGGGGTGGTTTCAGCCACCACGTGATAGAACAGATTAATTATATGTGTACCCACACAAGCGAAGGGAATCACAATGGGCCTCTTGGCCTCCGAGTGGAAGGATGTCTAACCATCACACTCCCCTTCTCAAACCTAACCTAACCTACGCCATGCCGTCTAGCAGCGTTACACATGCTGTCGAAAGTAGCGTTATCAAAAGCTCCCTCAATGTCGACGAAAATGCCTAATACGTACTCTTTCCTTTCGAGAGCGCATTCAATTCTCCCAACTAGGTTTTGAAGCGCAGTCTCGCAGCATGCATGTTGCATGTCCGAGAGAGGATGCATTCGAAGGGCAACTTTGCACACGTCCAACTCTACTAATCGCTCCATGATTTTCAGCAAGAAGGATGTTAGACTGATTGGTCTAAAACTCTTGGCGAGTGAGTAATCTTCTTTCCTTATTTTGGGAATAAAGATCACTTTCACCGGGCACCAAGGAATATGTATGTAGGAATTTTAAGTTTGAGAAGCTCAGCTTTATGAACTATTTAAAAGAAGTTGGAGATGGTAACGATAGTAGAAAAGGGGCAGAATTGACAGAAAAGGCGAAGACAGGAGGAGTTGCGCGAAGATTCGGGAAGTGATCGGTCGATCAAGAAAAACGCTAAGAAGAAAAGCAGAAAAATTTACTTATTTTTATTGAACAAATCCCACAGTTTTGGTGTCAGAAGTGGGATCATCTTCATTTCAATCGGGATATCGTGCAAGACCAAAATTAAAAAGCAAAAACAATAGTGCCACATTTAATAACGTGATTCTCGTTTCATGGAAAATGTCGACAAATACACAGTAAGACAGTTAAAGTTCCTGTTAAATACGAACGGTGTAAAATACTCGTACAAAACAAAGAAAGACCTGATCAGAGCTTGGCGGGATTTTCTAGAAAGAACAGCAAAGGAAACGATAAAAACGTTAGACGCGATGCCGCCAAAAACCAACGAAGATGATAGTGAGAGTGAGTCAACTACAATACCGATGAATAATTCTATCCCTTTCAGAGACGTTGAGGAGTCTCTAGAAAAATTCAACGGCGAATCGGGGAAAAACGTCACGACCTGGCTGAAGAACTTCGAGGATGCTGCTACGGTTTGCAATTGGGGGCAAGCGCAAAGATATTTATACTGTAGACGGTTATTAACTGGTGCAGCGAAGTTGGCAGTGGAATCCGAGACCGGTGTACGAAGTTGGGAAGCATTAAGAACATTTCTAATAAACGAGTTCGACATTCCCCTTACCTCCATCTGCATTCATCAAGCTCTGCAAAATAAGAAAAAAAACGAATAGAAAAAATAAGAAGCAACTAGCTGCTCAGGGAAATGTCGATGACAAGTCTTTGGTGACGTATATTGCAAATGGGATTGTTGATGATCCGAAAAACAAAATTATACTCTATGAGGCCAAAACGCCGAGCGAGTTGAAAGAAAAATTCAAGGCATACGAATTTGTCAAGCGAACAAGTGGACAACCAAAGAAAACGGAAAATTTGCGCGAGATGTCAGGTCAACGTAACAGGTGTTCCACGTGTGGTGGTCGATCTTACCAAACAGAAAATTGCCCAAACAAGGATAAAGGACCTAGGTGTTTTGCCTGCAGCGACTTTGGACATATAGCCCCGAAATGTCCAAAGCGGTTAGCAAAGTCTATGTCCAGCAATGTGAGCGTTGTTTCATATACAGATTCAGTAGTGGAAATCGGTTTCGGCGAGCGCCCATATGCGGCATTGCTTGATACCGGGAGTGACGTCACCCTTGTACGAAGATCTGTGCAGAACGTAGCTGAGCATAATTCTGTTCGAGGTCCAGGCATACCGATTAATGGCATTGGGTATTCCAGGAAGTTTACCTTGGGTTCAAGCAACGTAACTATATCGGTAGGGGAGAAGAATCTACAAGTGCGATTGCATGCGGTCCCCGACTATTGGTTGAAGCACGACTTTCTGTTGGGTAAGGATTTTTTGGAACAAGTGATTGTCGTTTTAGATGGTGGGAAAGTAAAATCCATCCACGCAAAGGAGAAGAGTCAGCAGACCAAAATAAATGGAAGTGATACAACCGAGGTAAACGAAAGTGACCAGATAAGAGCAAGGAAGACCATAATGCAAATGAAGTGGATTTTGATAAGTTGGTGGCGGTATGGCAGGTTGAAGAAGATCACGAATATGACAGTCTTTTGAAGATAGAAGATCCTGGCACGCGCTTGATGGTGAAGCGCCTTATAAGCAATTATCATCCGGTGAGGCCTGAAAAGTCATGCATTAAATTAAAAATATTTTTAGAAGACGAAAAGCCAGTATACCAAAAGCCCCGACGTTTTGCTCCCTCTGAGAAACAACTGATTGCCGAGCAGTTGGATGCTTGGATGAGGGAAGGCATCATCAGGCCAAGCAACTGAGATTTTGCCAGCCCAGTCGTATTGGCCAAGAAAAAGGACGGATCATCGAGACTATACATCGATTATCGACGCCTTAACGCTAAGATGGTGAAGGATAGGTATCCGCTACCTGTCATCGAAGAATTGTTGGAAGACCTTAGTGACGCTCGGGTATTTACTACCCTGGATCTACGTAATGGATTTTTCCACGTAGATGTAGCCGAAGAGAGCAAAAAGATTACTGCGTTTATTACTGCTGACGGACAGTTTGAATTTAATAAAGTTCCGTTCGGACTTTGCAACTCACCTGCCATCTTTCAGCGATTTATTAATACGGTTTTTCAACAACATGTTCGAGCAAAGAAAATCTTTATCTACATCGATGATATTATCATCCCAACAAAAGACGTGGAAGAGAATCTGCGGATACTCAAAGATGTCCTTTCAGTCGCCGAGGATCATGGTCCGCAGATTAAGTGGAGCAAGTGCTCCTTCGCTCAGCCGAAAGTCTGTTTCTTGGGACACGTACTGGAAAAGGGAGAAATAAAGCCATCTTACGAGAAGACACGGGCAGTGTCAGGTTTTCCGCGCCCGCAGTCAGTGAAGGAAGTACAATCTTTCCTCGGATTAACCGGATTTTTCCGGAAATTCATTGCCGGTTACTCCCTGTTAGCAAAGCCGTTGACTGATCTGCTTAAAGGAAGAAAAGAGTTTCACTGGGCCGAAAAAGAACAAGCGTCGTTTAATGTCTTGAAAGAAAGGTTATGCAGCGAGCCGGTATTGAAGCTGTTCAACCCATCTAGAGAAACGCAACTGCATACGGATGCAAGCAAAGATGGGCTAGGGGCCGTTTTAGTGCAAAAATGTGAGGATAACAAATTCCATCCTGTCTTCTTCATCAGTTTCAAGACGTCGAAGGCGGAGCAGCAGTACAGGAGCTATTACCTCGAAGTTTTGGCCATTGTAAAATCGCTTAAAAAATTACGTTCTTACCTCTTGGGAATTAAGTTCCAAATCTTCACCGACTGCCAGGCGTTTTACTACACTATGCGGGGAAAAGAGCTGAACTGCCGAGTGGCAAGATGGGCATTGCTTATAGAGGAGTTTGACTGTTCTGTCAATCATAGGCCAGCGGAGGCGATGAAGCACGCGGACGCACTAAGAAGGTATCCCTCAGTACTTAATATCAATTCCGAAATTCTTTGCAGAATTCGCCAAGCGCAAGAGAAGGACGAGCACTGCAGTTTGATAAAGTCTGTACTGGCTGAGAAAGAATTCGATAATTATACTTTGCGGCGAGATGTTCTCTACAAGTTTGTCGATGGGAACTATCTGCTGGTAGCTCCAAAAAGCATCCAAATTTCCATCATTAAGGATCTGCATAGTCAGAGTCACGCTAGTGCACGCAGGATGGAGAAGCAACTAAGTGACAGCTACTATATCCCTAAGTTGTCGAAAAAGGTCGCCGAGGTAGTGGCGAATTGTGTTCCTTGCATTATTGCTTAAAAAAAAGCGGGGAAGCAGGAGGGAATTTTGAGGCAGATTGATAAGTTAGATGTTCCCCTCCATACTTACCATATCGATCACCTAGGACCACTACCAGCTACGTCAAAAAATTACAGGTTTCTTCTCGTTATTATCGACGCCTTTACAAACTTTTCTTGGTTATATCCAGTGAAGACAACCACCTGCGAAGAGACGCTTAAAAAACTCATCTTGCAAAGTGAGGTGTTTGGGAGTCCGCAGCGCATCATCTCCGACAGGGGGACAGCTTTCACAGCAGGTGCCTTCAAAAGTTACTGTGAGGAGCAGGGAATAATCCCCGTACTTACCACAACCGGTGTTCCAAGGGGGAATGGTCAAATTGAACGTCTAAACCGAGTAATCATTGCTGTGCTTTCAAAGATTGCTGCTAAAGATCCCATGAAGTGGTACCTTCAAGTTCCGAGGTTACAGCAGATCCTCAATTCATCAACAAATCGAGCTATAGGACGGACGCCTTTCGAGTTGCTACTGGGAGTGAAAATGAAAACCGCCAGAGGGCAAGGAGAGGAATTAGCAAAATTATTAGAAGAAGAACTGGTCGTTGAATTTGAAGCTAATCGTCAGGATTTGAGGGATCAGGCAAAGATTCAGATAGAAAAAATTCAAAAAGAAAATGCAAAGTACTCTTTACGCTGTCGAAAACCAGCAAGGAAGTATGCAGTGAAGGAGCTAGTAGCGATCCGAAAGACACAGTTTGCTCCAGGCGATAAGTTATGTGCCAAGTACTATGGACCATATGAGGTGACTAGGGTGAAGGGTCAAGACCGGTATGACGTCAGGAAGGTTGGAAATGGAGAAGGGCTGCATCGTCAGCTGCAGACTACATGAGCCGTGGACGAAATGGGAGAGTGATGATGAGTTGTCGTCGGAGACCGACGAAGAGCAGGAGGGCCGAGTGTAGGAATTTTAAGTTTGAGAAGCTCAGCTTTATGAACTATTTAAAAGAAGTTGGAGATGGTAACGATGGTAGAAAAGGGGCAGAATTGACAGAAAAGGCGAAGACAGGAGGAGTTGCGCGAAGATTCGGGAAGTGATCGGTCGATCAAGAAAAACGCTAAGAAGAAAAGCAGAAAAATTTACTTATTTTTATTGAGCAAATCCCACATGTATGTAGGCAAGTGCCAGGCTGGCAGTTAAAATTCTTTTCAGAGTAGGAAGCAGCTGTCTTACACCTTTTTGCTGCATAAAAGGGTATATCCCATCAGCGCTCTGGCTTCCCTGCGAAGACATTGGAGCTCAGCGATCCACCAGGGAACCGGCTTCCTGATGGGAGGTTTTTGACAGAATATGCGCGTTCGAAACAGTTGGTGATGGCGCTGCTCAGGTTATGAACGGCATGATTGATTTGTTTTGAGTTTAGGCAGGGCTTGAGTGGATTTCTCTAGCTCCTCCCTGAATCGCACCCAGTCCGTCTTTCTCGGATTCCGCTTGGGCTGCGAGGGGGAGATCCCACACTTCAATTGGAATATACACCCAGCTGTCCATGAAGCAATTTTCAGCGTTTTTTTTTTCCAAAAAAAATTATGCTTTGGAGCCAAGTTCCAGACGCAACTATTATACGTCTCGTTGTTGTTCTAAGTGCTTTTTCCCAAGCACCTTTGTATCAGATCATCAGACGATAATTCTTCGTAAATTGGCTTCAAAAAACTTGCTGTTTCTTCATCAAATGCTGGAGGATGTGTGTAAATTTCCTCTGTATTCTCTGCCGTATCTTGTAAATGCTTGCACCATGCAACTGAACAGTACGAGTGCTGGGGGTTTGCATCGGTTGAAATGTAATGATAGTATGTAGCCCACACTGCTTTCTTCATTTCTTCTTGAGAATTTGAATTTCTCAAAATAGCCAAACCATAGTATGTACTTAGCTTAACCATCATGGCATTGGTCACTGCAAGAGTCGACTTCTTTGTTGCAGCACTATTTTTTTTTTCCTGTTTGATGTTGACACACAGAGCATCAAAAGTCTACTGCGAAATTTGTTCTAGGATTTTATATATTTTCATGACAAAAATTTATATACACTATTCCACATATATGTACACAGGTTGGTAATGTACTAAAGTTGATCGTCAGAAACCCCGTACGCAGGTATAAAAGACCGGTGACAACAATAGAAAGGTAGAAAGGTTACGCGCATACGGCGCGTCGGCGATTATGAGTTGTAACTTATTTAATACAAGGAATTTTTCACAGCATATTTCCGATAGATTTTACTATCGAAATATGAAAAAAACAAAAACCGATTTTTCGAAGTGGTCACATGAGACTACCCCCTTAATATAGGGTCCGCCAAATAACTTTTTTTTTTTTGAAAATGCTATAAAAAAAACTACTGAATATTTTCTCAAATTTCTTTTTTTATTTGAAAGTACAATCCTTCCGGTTAGTAATGGAAAATAATTTCATTCAAATGGCTGCCTCGGTTGGCCATGCAGTAGCCTACACGATCGGTCCAATTTTTAAGCACATTATCGATTGTGTGCAGCTGTATTTCACCAATGGCTTCACGAATATTGTCCTTTAAAGCGTCAATTGTCTCTGGCTTGTCGGCGTAACACTTATCTTTGACGGCACTCCACAAATAATAGTCCAACGGTGTCAAATCGCAGCTCCGAGGTGGCCAAACGACATCAGCTCTGCGGCTGATAATGCGATCTTCAAAAACAGGGCGCAAAATATCGAGTGTAGCTTCGGCTGTGTGGCAGTAGCGCCTTCCTGTTGAAACCAAATGTTGCCAACATCCTCGTCTTCAATTTTTGTGAACAAAAATTCGTTCAACATGGCCCGATAACGATCGCCATTGACTGTAACGGCCACTCCTTGCTCATTTTCGAAGAAAAATGGCCCAATTATGCCTCTGGACCAAAATCCGCACCAAACAGTGGCTCGTTTTGGGTGCACCGGCTTTTCAATGTATGCGTGCGGGTTTTCTGTGCCCCAAATGCGACAATTTTGCTTGTTTACATACCCGCCAAGATCAAAATGAGCTTCATCTGAAAAGATGATTTTTTTGGCAAAATCGGCATCTTCTGTAAGTCGATCGCAGGCCCACTTAGCGAAGCGTTGTTCAAGCATATACACAACCATATTCGTTCAGCGGAAGGATAAAACTAATTACCTGTCAAATCAGACATGAGCTAAGTGTTACCATTCACGAAATAAGCACTACTTGAAAAAAAAAAACGTTAGATGGCGGACCCTTTAGATATGAAACCTGGTCTTTGACCAAGAGAGAGGTAAATAGTTTTCGGATCCTTGAGAACAAGGTTTTAGGGAGAATCTATGTTGAAAAAAGGCGAATTTAGAAAACTGCACAATCAGGGGCAAATCGTTCATACCCAAGCATTGTCCGAATAATAAAATCGCGAAGACTAAGATGGGCAGAACACGTAAGACGAGTGGATAGTGGACGAGCATTTTCAAGAATAATGAATGGAAAACCCGTAGGAAAAAGACTCATGACGGGGAGGCTCTAAACTTTCAAGTTCCAAATGGCTGGTGCCTCCTGACCCATATAGAAATTGTTCCAAGCAATGTTTCCAAAATGTTTCGCTGTGCCTGGGCGCAACTTAACAAAGTAAATGGCACTATTTCAGAATCCAGAAGGTTTCATTTAAAATCGTTCACTGGATCCAATCTTTCCGCTGTGGCCTTGCAGTGCTATCATTAAACCACAGCATCCATTACAATTTACAAGTTCCTTTAAACCCATTCTTACGAAACCAATAACCTTGAGGGAAACATTATTGTATCAGCTCCAGCGGATGATGCAAGCAATCCATTATCTTCCGATTCTATAAACTAAGCATTCCACGCGAAATCAATTCTTTTTAACTGCATTTCCCGTTACATACTCCGATTAATTCATTTGGAAGATGGTTCTATGCAATTTTTGCTCACCCTTTATGACTTACGACGATTCATTCCGCGTCATTACATCTCGGTTGTTTAAAAACAAAAGACGACGGACTATCGTATAAAATCCAATGTTTGCTTGTTCTCGTTACTATCGTAACTTTTATCGATAAAATAGTTTTTTAATGGTCTTCGTTTAGCATTCTTCATTCTTCTTCTTAATCAAATAAATGGAAAATTAAGAAAACAAAAAACGAACCAAAGACGTTAAGTACTAGATAAGGCACTTGCGAACATTCTAGACGACCCAACTGCCAAGCCAATTCCCATTAACCCTTAGTTGTTTGATTTATCTGCTCACAGTGTACGCCAGTTTGCTAGTTTCCCGGTTTACCTACTCCCAGGAAGAATTCAATTAAGTCATTTTCTCTCATTCCCTCGCGCGGCTTTGCAGCCTTCCAACCCGAGTCGACTGATTATATTACCCGAATCCAAGCAAGTGCAATCGAAGTGAGTCTTACGCCGCCAAAAAGCGTTCTGCACTTTAGTGTCTTTCGTTAGCAGTTGGAAATCCATTTGCATAGTCGAGTTATGCTATTGCCGTCATCTCAAGGATGTAATTTAAAAATAATACCCGGATATTGACGTACGGGTAGGAGGATTGCAATTACACACAGACGAACTGGATGGGTGACTGTGAATAAGTAATACAAATGCATTCACCATTCGGAGCTGTTCGACACAATCCATTAGCATTCATCGTCGTCCTCGCACATCGCCCGAACGCCCTATCCTAATGCCCACTGATAGGCTATTAATTTAATTCCCATTTTGTTTCCTCTGTGGTCCTCTTTCAACCATCCAACCAACCAGTAAATGACCACCCCTACAACCATGCAGCTCCGGTATTCGGTGCCACAAGTATTTCTCATTTATTGACCTGGCGTGAACGAAGCATTCATATACCAGTCGTGGATGATGCCATGGCCACCTGGGATACATTTTACACGGGTACCCGTATTTCCTACATCAACACGAGCACTCCCGATCCTGGTTACTTCCACCGATGCTTATGCTACTAGTCTACTATCGCCGAAGCTCCCACCGGTAATGATTGGTGGCCAAATTCATTTTCATACTCTCTAAGTACGAGGACGTAGTCTACATAAGTTTTCGATGCTCTCACGAAAACTGGATATCCACGAGTATGTGATAAGATTCCCTGTCATTATTCACACCTTTTTCTATGGGAAAAATAAACTAAATTTATACGTCCCAGGGGGAATTAAAAATGGCAAAAATTCCTCACTATACGAGCACTCCTACATAGTAGTATCTCAGCTGGCGTACAGCTTTCTGGATAGTCTGTGTGCGTGTGTATGTGTGTTGTGGAGCAAAGGAACTCGTCGTCGTCATCATTGTGTATAGTATAGATGAATAACTCCCAGTGTGAACATTGTTCGACGAATTGAAATCTTTTGTACTTGGTATCTTGATGAGGCTGCCACGAGGGAAGTATTAACTCTTTCCAAATGAATGAGATCAAGAGTAGGGAAGGCAAGAGGTAGAAAAGCAAGTAAGCCAGCAGCCAGGTGAACAACAACGAAGGGGAGGAGAAAAAGCATTAACTCAGGAATTAGTAAATTCCTAAAGTAATTATAATGAATCTCACCTGAAACTAAGTGTAAGGGAGTTTGACTATCCCGCCCCAAGCACCCTCCCTCCCAATCGCTACATTCCTCCGTTCACTACTTGTTCTGTTGCTATTCGCTTACTGCTCAGTCAATTCGTTTCAAATGGAAATGAATTTGCATTTTTGTGCTTCGTCTCTTAATCCTTTATCTATGTATCATGACGGTAGAACGTTTATCCCTTGTTCTTCCCTTCCCTGTTATTTGAATGCTTTTACAAGTAGATTAAATTACCATTATGTATCCGTATTGTATATCCCTTCCTTCGATAGCATTTGCTCATTCATCCATCAAGCGACATAGACGAGGACAGACGGATATAGATTTTGAATGTGTCGACCACGATTATTACACAAACGTATCCCCGATCGATGGTCTAATGAATTTGCTTGTAGGCATTAGGTCAAGGGATTGACCCACAAGCACACGCCCGAGCAGAGCCGAAAGAACTAGGTAATGATTCGTATCAATCGATGAGGCATTACTGATTGAGAAGGCGATTACGAATACGAAGGCGTAACCCGGCTCTCAGGGTATGATCTCTTAATGGGTTCAGATGATATGGCTTGATGATGGATACACAACAATAGACACAAACTTAATCTGACTTTAGCTCTAAGTCGCCCCGAGCGATTATTGTTTTACTCTATCCCACATGGGATTGTATCGGGCGGAAAGCGAAATTTTATATCTAATCAATCGAACAAACAAATTCACTCTACACCCTCGGTTACGAGTAGGTATATGAGACCACAAATCCACAATTCTGTAAGTTACCAACATATGCTGACACGTTGGTTACGTAGGAGAAGTGACATTCGTTCTATCGCATAAATCACGAACGGATTATAACTGATAGGTTGATTAGCCACTTGACATACCCGTACATGAAGACGAGATGTAGATTCGGTAAGCGCATCTGGTATCTAACCATCGAGCTTACCAGCAACACCCGAGATTTGCCGTCATAAACCGTCGTCTTACTGTTTGACAGCATCTGAACGGAAGCAACGATTTTGCATGCCTTCGTGAATACGTCGATTCGAATGAACCTACATCAATGCATAATAGATGCGATACATATGTTAATATCTAATCGTGGAGCAGTTTTAGACATGAAAGGGAAGGATCGAAATTAAGGGAACATGATTAAAATATCCTCTGGGATCTTTTTGTAGAGAGGAAATTACGGATGTACGTATGAAGGTCTTATATTATGTGTTGAACCTGCTTATAGCTCGTTCGAATGAAGTTGTGAGAATGGTGACTAGGATTAAAAATACTTTTTAAGGGGTGAGCCGATAGATAGGGTAGATGATGGCTGCCAATTACAGGCTTTTACTGAGTTCAGAATGGTGGTCGTTTTGACAGATGTCGAGTACAGTCTTTTTAGACATTTATCTTTCGGCATTTACCATGAATCGACGCCCGCAAGGTGGGGTCTTGTCTCCGCTGTTATGGTGCATGATGGTCGACTCTCTGCTCGATGCTCTCAATGCCTCTGGAATCTATGCCCAGGCCTATGGGGATGATGTTGCTGTCGGCTCATGTTTATCGACTGTCTGTCTCAAAGCGCAGGCGGCGTTAGATGTGATCGAGGACTGGCTGTCGGTTAATCCTCTTAAGATACTGGCTTACTTAGCTGGTGTTAAAAGGCATTCCCATCCCGATATCCAAGGAAGCTAAGTACCTGGGAGTCATCTTAGATAGCAAGCTTCTTTGTATGTAGAGTCCAAAACCACCAAAGCGCTGTCAGCTTTTTGGCAATGCAAAGGTGCCTTTGGCAAAACATGGGGCTTATCGCCGAAAAAGGTCCTTTGGAACAGGCTAACACACAAACACGTTGTGGCTTCTCTCACCGAACTCCAAAGTGCGGCCTGTCTTAGCTGCGCGGGGGCTTTCCCCAGCACACCGAGAGCTGCTCTAGATGCTATGATGAATCTTCCACCCCTTCACATATACAGGGTGTCCCACGAGCAGTGTGCCAAAAAGCTAGAGCGTGTAGGTCTGGTCAAGACAAGAAAAAAATCGTATGGGGGGGGGGGGTCTATTCCCCCCCGTTTAGCCGGGAGGGGCAATTTTCTAAAAAATTAACTTAATTTGGAAAAAAAAATATTAAAAATCAACAGTTACAGCCACAATGCCGTGATATACTTTTTTGTAAAGCCAGAAACCTCTTCTTTCATCCTGTTTTTAAACGAAGCTGTTTTAAGGAATAGTTTTTGAGAAATTAATTTTCAAACTCAAAATTTTGAAAAAAAAATTGGAAAAAAAAATTTCGAACTACTTTTTTTTAAAATTGTATGTAATTAAGTACTTTTTTTTTCCAAGAATTCATTTCTCTTATTAGTTTTTAGTTAAAAACTGAAAACCGGATGCAAAAATGTCTTCTAGTTTTTGAGAAATTAAAAAAAAAACCCGAACCATTTTTTTCTAAGAAAAACCTTTTTTTTTTTGGTTTTAACGCGTCTGGACTTGTAGGCAAATTTATGTATGCAACATTGACCTCTTTTTTATTATTTTTAAAAAATTCGGAGTTTTATTATAATAAATTTTCAATATGATCCCCATTTTTTAGAAGACAAAGATTATATCTCCTTCTAATGGCTGCACATAATTCTATGCTTGATAAATTTTCCTGCAATTTGACTCCACCGACTTCAATCCGTTCTTTCAGTTGTTCCAAAGATACTATTTCCACTTCGTAAACATAATTCTTCATGAATCCCCACACATAAAAATCTAGAGGAGTTAAATCTGGTGATCTAGGTGGCCATTCCGTGGGGCCCCTTCTTCCTGTGTCTGGCCAAAGCCAGTCCTGACGCCATGGAAATGTGACTGTGAAATTACAGCGCACTAGGATGGCAGGTACCATTGCGTCAGAAGGCATATCCATGAGACAGGAGTCGTAGGATATTTCTTCCGCAAGTACACTTTCACTCCATTTCTCTTTAGGCGAGAAACACATGGCAGGGCAGGGGTCCGGTGCTGGAGTTTTCTTTGAGCGCGAAAACATTCGACTGCACTTCTCGTTAGGAAAATATGCATCTGTCTTTCAATCAGAGATTTACGCAAGCCTAATGACCATGCACTATGTTGTGAAGCACAGGTGGATGGGAAAAAGCATATGCGGCTGCAGTGCCAGCCAAGCTGCATTCAAAGCACCAAGGAGAAATGATTGCAGAAGTCTTACGGGCGTCATTACGGGGTTTTACACTTTTGCCAAGCATCTCTACGTGCTTGGCATCAGTGAGACCCCTACCTATGCTGCATGTTGCGAGAAGATGACACAGCAGAAAACTTTCTCTGCGGCTGTCCCGCCTTCGCTCGCGCACGGTAGCGTACCTTTGGGGCCCGCGTGGTATGTGCCGAATCGCTCAGCTCTACATCACTGCAGCCCCTCCTCACTTATCTCTGGACAACGGGGAAAATACAATAAAGACATGGTGTCTGTCTGGTCAATGGACCAGTATTTGTGTCTGAGTGTTCCAACAGATAGTAGAACCCTCCAACAAACAACAATATGCAGCGAAGCAGGTATTGTTACTTACAAAATTCGTACATTTTTTGGTCAACATGAATGCCTTAGTAAGTCTGGAATTCCTGCAGTCTTGATGCGTTTTGAAGAAACTTGTTCGGTATCGGGTCAAACTTCGGATCATGTACACGCCGAAACATCACGGCTGTGAACGAAAGGATTCGAGACAAGCCGGGCACCACAACTCGTCACCGATCTTCAATTACACGCCTATAAAATCAAAAATACACAACAGATGAACATTTTAGACCATCTCCGACTTCGCCGACTGGTTAAATTGATGTTGGATCGCCAAGACAATTTGTCATCAAATTTGAATGGTTTCAGGATACGCGGCATCATTGGCCCGTACTTAAAGTTAAAGTGAATTGAGCGCGTTGTTGCAACATGCTGATCTATTTTTACTTTCCGATCTGGACGATCTCTACTTTCAACAGGATGACGCTAGTCGCACAAAAGATTCACAACAGTCAACGTATAAAATGTGAAGACCCTACCTGCATACATAACATACAAACTGAAATTATCACAAGATGTCATCGGTAATTTTTACCTTGCAATGATCGCCCCTACCAGAAACCGTGGTGCTCACATGAACGATTCACACTTCTGATTGTCATGAGTCGAATCTCATTGACCAATGAAGATCAATAATACAAAACCTCCTCCGCTAGCAATTATGGAATTTATATTACCTAATGACCCTGTTTGCCCTGTTGGAATTAGAATATACATGCCTACCCGCGGCTCAGCGAGGCGAATAAATTCCTATTGGATCTCTGCGCAATGGAAAAAATGGCAGGGTTAGGTGCAGGGCTGATTACTCTGCACTTCGCTCACATCACTACAACAATATACTATACAACACCACAACCAAAAAAAAAACATCAAAAAATGTAGAGACACATTAATGTGAAATATGCTGATCTTCCTAAAATATTCCCGAGGTAACAATGAAACTATCCCCGAGGAATGGAAACACTCGGTCATCATTCGTGACCGAATACCATGCAACAATTACCTAGAAATACTCCTGCTTTAAAAAAGTAATGGGGATTCCACGAATCGATCCATCAACTATTTTTAGATTTTAAAAAAGCGTATGAAGCCATAAGCCGGTCGAAAATGTATCAAGTTTTTGCAAGGTCGGAAATCCTGAAAGGTTTGGTGAAAGTGATAGAAGTATGCCTAAAGGAAAACAAAAGACAAGTTAAAATAAGAAGCGACTTTCTGAAATATTTAAGAAAGGTGAAGGATTAAAACAAGAAGACGCCTTGTCACCATTTCTTTTTAATTTGGAGCTTGATTACGTAATAAGATCCTTCCAGGAAGATGAGAAGGGAATAACCCCGTTCATTAACTGTCAAAACAGTTAAGAGAAATGCAGAAGGTTTAATTATGGCAGGTATCAAAGTAGCAATATGCCAAATGGTGCGTGACACCATCAATTTATTGCGGGAAACATTTGCTGAACCCATAGTTTTGCGTAATGGAGCTGTGAACTGGCCTCCACGATCCTGTGATTTCACACCTTTGTGTGCGAAGCCACTAATCTCTGCCCATAAGCTAGAGACGTTGGACCAATTGGAAGGCAAC
This sequence comes from Merodon equestris, assembly GCA_958301585.1. Taxonomy (NCBI): domain Eukaryota; kingdom Metazoa; phylum Arthropoda; class Insecta; order Diptera; family Syrphidae; genus Merodon; species Merodon equestris. The sequence goes on from OY284415.1 coordinate 121,641,059, forward strand.
ATTCGCTGTGTTATTGCTGATATACAGTCCAAGTTGCTCCTTCTCCTCCACCTGTGAAAGGTACTTTTTTTTAGGTATCTTTAGATAGGTACTTAGCAATATCACCAAACTTTTACTAAATCCAAATAATAATCTCAGCTTGAGTCATAGTACCTCATAATGTCGAAGCCCCTGGAATAATCAGGCAAACAGAACACCTTTATGTTTTCTATATTATCGTCATACCCTTAAATCGTCGAGAATTTAAACCATAGCTATCGAACAGCTATGAAAAGCGATCTCCCGTTCTGTATTCATTGGATTGAAGCAGCTCATAATTAACCCTACTACTCCCTTCCAATGTAGAGCAGAATCTTCAAACGATTGGTACATATTAGTCTTTGCCGACGATGTTGATGCATGGCCGGGCTAATCTCACGATCTTTAACACTTAGGGCTGTCGTAAAGTATAAACTTTCCATTGCCAGTTACGATACGATGCAAGACAACCTTTTCTTTTTCTCGTTGAAACTGCACTTTAGAAGTTAAAACACGCCGTTCTACGTCTCTTTGCTTCAACTCCTATCCTCACACAATTCTACGCCTTCAAACTTTACACTGATCCGTGATCTGTTTTGCCGCGATCGCTTGTGGCTGTCGGGGATTCGAATTATTTAGCGCAGGGTAAATTTCACTCATCGATCAAATATATCCTGTATATAAAAATCAGTTCACAACCTATGCGAGAAAGAAATCATTTAAATTCTAACCTAAACAGCCTTGCCTAATGCCTGACTCTGGATTGCCCTTTGGATGAGCATGGTCCTCTGAAACGATCGGTTTGCCAAAAACAATCCAAATTATGGAGCAACCGTATAAGACATTAAAACCTCCAACTCACACAACCCGATGCGAGAGTGCTTGAAGTTGCTATACCTAAGATTTCATAGAGAATGGAATAGTAGCATGCAAGACAGCTAATGACACCGAACCGAGTAATGAAGCCACATTGAAGCCTTGTTGTTGCTGCTGTTGCTCTTATGCCGTTAATAGACAGGAGATGAAGCAAAGTTGCGTTTCTAGGACGTAATTCCGTTCTCACTATTCCCTGCCACTGCACGCGCGTAAAGTCCATCTAGCCATCTGTCCATCGAATTGTCACTTGGGGTCTTGGTTTTTCAGGAAATAAATTTCTTGTTTCACGTGTGAAACAGGCATTCTGAGTTGTTTTGATTTTTTCTCTTACGTTTTCAGAATGAATTTTCAATCCTTGGGAGACTCCTCGTAGGTATTGGCGGATAGGCGTCTCCCTTTCGACGTTGTAAATCATAAAATTTTATTCTTTTCGTCCGGCAAGTACTCGTATCCATAAATATGCATGTGTGAGGATGTCCTTTGGGAGGTGCAGACATGTGGAAGAAGCGATAAATCACGTATCACACAGTGACTTATAGGAAATATAGGATGTCATTGGCCCCGCACGAGCTTGCCGTGGACTGGAGAAGAACAGGTTTTTTTTTCATCCACGGCAGCTTAAGTAGGGCTACGGTCTAGCTTTTCCAACTACTTACATGATCTTTAGCAAGCTGCTCCCAATTGATGGATGCACCTTTCCATCTGTTTGCGTAGGGTCATCCCTCGCTGTCTCGTTCCTTTTGGTTTTAATCAAAGACTCATTGTGCTTCTATTCTCTTTACACAGACAAGTCACCTTCGATGTTAGACCCGTTAGCGCGGTCTCCCTGGGCCTTACTTTCTGCTGGTAGTCCCATATTAAATTCCATGCCACAGTTTGTTGAGTAACATTTAATTTTCTTGAAATTTCATGTGTTGTCAAACTGAGACGTGACAAACACGAAATATTAGCTCTGCACTCCGAACTGATTTCTCCCATCGACTTTTATGCACTATTTGAACAACATTTTCTACCTAAAATTCCAAGGACTGCGCCCGAAAATGGCAATAAAATGTTTGACCAAAATTTTTCGAACGGCACTGTTAATGGTTTCTTCCCGTGGTCTCTACATCTTTTCGATTTTTTTAAAGCCTTATGTTCCTTCATTATTTTCTTTTAGTAGAGCTCGCGATCAACACCATCAATATAGAGTTGTCATGTATGCATTCTGCTTCTCTATCTTCTTCTTTTTAGGTGGCGCTACAGTCCGGTCTGAACCTAGGCCTCAACCAACCAGCGCCTTCAGTTGGCACGATCTTTTGCCAGTTGTTTGGATGACAGCATATATTTAGTTTAACCCTCGTTCACCGAGAGGCCCATTTTAGCCGCTTCTGCTTCAATGCAGAAGATCTATGCAGGTCTGTGTACGACCAATTACGTAAAAGTCATCCACGTACGCAAACAGTTGCGCAGACTTGAAATAGACCTCTTGTGTTGGCCGCTGAGTCTCATATGATCTTTGCAAGCACGATGTTAAAAAAGTGACATATGACGGTGCCTGACCTTGTCTAAATCCTTTTTTAACATCGAAGGTCTCTTTTCATTGCCTACCGATAAAATTTTGATTTATTGAGGATTTACCTGGCCCTAAGCCACACTGATAGAAATCTATCAAATTATCCACAAAGGTTTTCAGGCGTTCACACAGTATGGCAGAGAAGTTTTTGTACGCGATGTTAAGAAGAATTATTTCTCTATACACATAGTTGTTTGAGATTCCATTCGTCGGGGATGCTTTCCTCCGACCATATTTTACAGATAAGCTGGTGCATGCGCCCTACCAACTATCTTCAGTCGCTTTAAATAACTCAGCAGACAGGCCATCTGCGCCCATGGCTTTGTTAGTTTTAAGCTTCGAAATAAAAAGCTTAAATTCATCTATGTCAGGTGGACGGAATTCTCTTGTGTCTTCGTACGTTGCAAATGGATCATTCTACCTGACAGCGGTATCAGATTTATCACATCCGTTATACAATCTACATAAATGGTTTTTCCATATTCTCAGCATCGACTATGACTCTACTACTAGGTGTCCGTCTCACATCCCTACAGGCTCTGGCTTGGTTTTACTCTTTGGTAAAACTTGCGAGCGTCATTCCTGTGGTAGCATATCTCCATCTCCTCGATCTTACGCTTTTCGTACTATCTTTTTTTCTTCCTTGAAAGCGTGTGTTCCTCTCCTCTTCTGCTCGTAGAGCTCACGAGCAGCTTTATGGCTTTGTAGGCGGTCTGCTTTGCTCATTAAACCAGGGGTTTCCAGGTGACGGCGGTTTGAAACCCAGCACATTAGAGGCAGCGTCTCTGATGGTGCGCTGGCAATGCTGCCACTGTTGTTCTGTGTATTGTGCCGGTGTCATCGGACTTTGCGAGAGGTTGAGGGAAACTCGGTCGGCGAAGATCCTAGCGGTCTTCTGCGATTGAAGCTTTCCGACGTCAAACTCCTGTTGCTCAAGTCCGCAGCATCGTCATTCGTACCATGGCTACAACAAGGTAGTGATCCGAGTCGATGTTGCCTCCTCCTTCTAGGATGCTGGAGGAGTGCCTGGCGTCAATCGCAACATGATCAATCTGGTTGATGGTCGACTGATCTGGTGATCGCCAGGTTCCTTTATGGATGTTGAGAAGTGGGAATCGTGTGCGTGCTACAAGGCGATTACACCCTGCTAGGAAGTCAATTAGCCTGAGTCCGTTTTTGGATGTGGTGCTATGTAGGCTATATTTTCCAATTATCGACAATTTGGGCCATTGGGCTTACATTAGGTCCAGGAGATCATATTGCTTGGGTCGATAATCTTTTTCTCTTGTAAGGGCATTAACGCATATAAGGCTTATATTCCCGAGGATGCCGGCTTAGATGCTGGAAGCTTAAGTCTTTTTGTCGTAATCTCCCTAGAATAACAGGATATTTTCCTTGTAGCAGTTGCCGTAATAGATATCACAGTTTTTCATCATTTTTTTGCCTGGTCCATCCCTTCGCACTTCTTGCAGTGCAGTTATACCTGCTTTGTAGCAGTCGACGGTTTTTTTGCAGTTGGTTGTAGACTCGCATATTTTTCCGTCTATGTGGGTCGTCAACATTGTATCCGTCCGTATCCGAGGCTTCTTGTTGCTGTGTTACAAGATATGTTACTAAGCACAATCCCGACCTGGAGGGGCAGGTTCGTTGCACACCATGGTTCACTACCCGGCGGATGCAAGGCCAGCTGATCAGGAGAGGCCACGTGGAGGCTGTGTGTTAGCTTAGATTGAGCAGGGACAGAGATCATGTTGGTGTTTTGCTATGGCAAACACGATCAACTTTTTTGTTCTGTTTGTTCGCTCTCTCACTCCCATTCTGCTTCTCTATACAGGCCCTAAAAAATAACTATCAGGTATCAAGTCCTGGTTTGATAACCGTGATCGTCTATTAAGCAGAGGTCCTGGTGGGCTAGAGCCTTGTAACGTCACATGTTAGCTGTCTTATTGGTTGGAAGTTTATTGAGAAGACATAAACATGCCATACTCTAGCGAAAGCCTGTGTTACATCTAAGAAGATTGCCTTTTTTTCGTTCGATTCATTTCGCTTAGGTGAAAAGCTGGTTTGATAAACATAAAAAACTGTTTCTTATGTTAAAACTATTCAAGAAATGTTCTCTACTTTACCCCGCCAGGCACTACTAATGATCGTGATCCTGGGACGAGCAGCAATGCTCGGGTCAGAGCTATATGATTTCCGGGGGATAGCAAAGTAATGCAACGGCGTAAGCCACATTTAAGAGTCGCGAGTTGGAACGTTGGAAGCATGAGTGGGCGCAGCTATGAGCTTGAAGATATGATGGTTAGAAGGCGAGTAGACATCCTGTGCGTACAAGAGACGAAATGGCGAAACACCGGTAATCGGGCACGTTTCTTGGACGTTAAAACAAAAGCCTACAAGATGTTTTACTATGGATTGGAACAAGGAAAAAACGGAATCGCCATCATCCTTGCGGCAGAGTTACTTGGCAACGTCTTAACCATTTCTAAGTCCAGTGACCGTTTGATGGCTCTCAAATTGGTGATGCATGGTGAGGTGTGGAACATCGTAAGCGCATATGCCCCTCAAGTAGGATGCGAACAAAAAGAAAAAGATGCATTCTGGCTAGATTTCCACAACCTTGTCAAAATCATCCCAAAGGAAGAGCTTTTGTTTGTTGGGGGAGATTTAAACGGACATGTCGGGAAGACAAGCGAAGACTATGAAGGCTACCACGGAGGGCTGGGATACGGCACCAGGAACTCTTCAGGTGAAGATATCCTAAACATGTGCAAGTCGTACGGTCTTATAGTGCTAAATACCATGTTCGTCAAACAAAGCCGGCACCTGATCACTTATAGCAGCGGCGGAAATGAAACTCAAATAGACTATCATTTGGTATCCAGTTTCATGAAGCCACGAGCTAAAGATTGCAAAGTGATCCTAGGAGACGCGATCGCCCCTCAACACCGTCTCCTCCTGACTGAATTTTTTATGGATGCGAAAAAGAAGTCAAAGCAGCAAACGAAGGTGTCTGAGAGAATCAAGTGGTATAAGCTGGATAAAGGAAAAGGCGAAGCTTTTATTACCATCATGGAAAACTACCTCTCTTCCATTATCGATGAGGTCGGTAATGAGGAGTGCAGAGCACAAGACATGTGGGATTCCCTACAACAATCTGGCCTGGAGAAAGCCAAATCACTGCTCGGAACATCTAAAGGCCCCTGCCAACACGCAAAAGAAACCTGGTGGTGGACAGACGAAGCCAAAGCAGTGATACACGAAAAGAAAATGGCTTTCCAAGCTTGGTCAAAGTGCTCTTCTACTAATAGAGAGGAAAAAGCTCGCCGTGAAAAGGTATATAGATGTTGCAAAGGTATCGCGAAGAAAAAATGCGCCGAATTCAAAGCGAAAAGCATGGAAGGCCTCTATCAGGAGTTGGAAGAAATATCGTCTTCCGCGTCTGACAGGAACCAGGCTACCCAGGAGCTTCGACAGAACAATTTGAACAAAGGAGCAAATATCTTTAAGATAGCCGCCCAGAGAAGAAGAAATGCTCAGGAGATTCGTTTCCCAAAGTTTATTAACAATGCTGAAGGCCAACTCCTTGTGGAAGACGAAAAAATTCTCCACAGATGGCGACAGTATTGCGAGGAACTTCTGAACGAACAGTTTCCCCGAGTGTACTTTCCAAGAGCCGCCCCGAATCATGCCGAAATACCCGACATCACAGTCGAAGAAGTTCGGTACGCGGTTAAAAACTCCAAGAAAAGAAAAGCTGTTGGGCCGGACGGGATACCCTCTGAGTTCTGGAAAAAGATGGGAGACATCGGGTCTAGATGGCTCATGGTTCTTATCTCTAAACTTATGAGAGGCGACACTATGCCTAATCAATGGAGGGAAAGCTATCTTCTTCCATTGCACAAAAGAAAGGGTGATACACGAAATTGTGATAACTACCGTTCTGTCAAGCTGATGTCGCACACCATGAAGATCGTTGAACGGGTATTAGATAGCCGACTGCGGAAAATAATACGACTATCTGATGACCAGTGCGGGTTTGTCTCGGGTAAATCAACAACAGATGCAATCCAAAGTATAAGGATCATGATGGAAAAGCATCGTGATTCTTCAAAGGACTTGCATATGGTGTTGGTTGATTTCGAGAAGGCCTTTGACAGGCAACCAAGAGATCTTTTATGGGTAGCGCTAAGACAAAAAGGAGTGCCAGAAACCTACGTGCGAGTGATCATTTACATGTACAAGAGAGCAAAGACAAGAGTAAGATGCACCGCAGGAGTTAGCGAAGAGTTCGCAATCAAAGTCGGTGTACACCAAGGGAGCGTCCACAGCCCACTGCTTTTTATAGCAGTCCTTGATTGCTTGCTTGAAGGAAAAGTGACGGACCCCAATGTGCACCAGCTATTCTTTGCTGACGATGGGGCCATTATAAGTGATGATCAGGCGTCCCTACAACGAGCACTTGATGTGTGGATGGACATTTTTGAGGGACACGGGTATCGTATTAGTTCAAAGAAGACAGAGTATCTGTGCTGCCCGTTCTCTGACCCTCATCAGCCTATTCCAGACATTTACTTGAATGGAAGAGTGCTTCCCAAGTGTGAAAAGTTTAAATATCTGGGATCTATGATTAATAGAGAAGCAACTTGTGATGACGACATCAAACATCGCGTAAGCGTAGGGTGGATGAAGTGGCGGGAAAACTCCGCCATCTTCTGTGATCGAAAAATGCCCCCTAAGCTGAAAGGAAGGCTCTACACTTCAGTTGTACGTCCGGCGCTCACATACGGTTCACAATGCTGGACAATGCACAAAAAGTATGAGAGCAAATTAACGGCAACTGAGATAAAGATGCTTCGCATGACAGCGGGAGTAACAAAGCGTGACAGAATTAGAAGTTCAAAGATCCGAGGAAGCCTCCACGTAAAAGAAACCATCACAAGAAATATAGAGCGCGACCGACTCAGTTGGTATTGCCATGTTCAAAGGAGAGATCCTTTGAACCCCGTCCAAAAGGCGTTATCAATCAACGTTCTAATTTCAACACGCAAAAAAAGCAGGCCGAAAAACAATTGGTGCAAACAAATGCAAAAACACCAGCATTTGATTGGCCTCAGCGATGAAGTAATCCCAAACCGGGAAGCCTGCCGCTACTTTCTGAGGTCAAACCGGCGGACCCCACAAGCGGACCAGTAGGAATGCAGTTAAGTGGGAAGGTTATGGTCCTACACTTCTGACCATAACGACGCCGGGATAAAAAGGAAAAGAAGAAGAAGAAGAAGAAGAAATGTTCTCTACTTATAGGAGCTTCAGCCTTAATTTCTTTAAAAGTTAAGTGGTCCTCAGCTACAGAATTTATTAGAATTGGAAAGTGAAGCCAAACTTCCTGTGAAAAACGCTAATTCGACTCGAAAGGCATCATTTTCAGGTACAAAGGAGGTGCTCGATTTGGGATGGTGATCATCACCGAATGTTGAGCGCAAGGTCTGTAGTTCAAATCTGTCCGTAGCCAAGAACAATTCCTAAAAAAAAACTGACGAAGGTATAACACTCGCAGTATAAGATCACTTCAAAATGTATACTTTGTGTGTGCATTTTCAATATAACACATTAATGACTAGAAGCAAAAAACGTTATTGTGAACTACAACCAACGCGACAAATTCAGTCGAATCTCTCGAATCCTATCTGGGACAATCACCCCTGGAAAATAGTGAACGAACATCTTCGACACAAACCATTTTCATTCCGTCCAGGTTATGTGACAAACACCATGAGAGTGTAACTCTTGAAAATGCGCACAGCCTATAAAAAACAAAAAAAATGACAAAGAGAATTTATGAGGGGTTGCTGCTAGATGTCCAGGCTAGATCCAAGCTTATCACGTAACCTTTCTGGTTTGATATTGTTACTATTGTACAATAGCATGTAATGCTAGCGCCATCTATTGGCAAATGTCGAACTATCATTTGTTAATCTAATATTAGTCTGATTCAGCTATAAAAAAGTTTGTATATGGCTTCATATGATGACGTTAAAGTTGAAGCTCTTCTTCTCCTAGGGCTCAAGTGTTGGGTTTAAATGTTGCCTGGCTCTCGTTCATGGTGGCCAAAGGGCTTATGCAAATGCACAGTTCTGGGGATCTTGAAGAACATTTCTTACGATTATACTTAGCCGTTCGACATTTTAGATTTTAGTTTTCTGACGCATATTCACTCTACATGTCAAAATCAGGCTCGAGTCAATGATGGCTCTTCAAACAAAGCCGATATCACGAAAGTTGAAGAAACGCCAAGCATCGATCGCAATGTGATCAATTTGATTGGCAAGCTATTTATCACGGAAGCACTATGTTCCTTTTTGAGTGATGAGTGGTAAAAATCATTTCCAGGCGCTGTTTTTCATCTCGTCCCCATCGAACCCACTTGATTCACATCCAGCCCCATTCCACAACGCATACTATCATAAACGTCCAACCAACCATCCATTAGTCATCCGTTCGTTGTCTTTGAGTTAATTGAATTTCGATGCTTAAGAAATTGCTACTACGCATAATCCTGATTGGCCTAGTCAGGGGTTCATCCTCCCCCGTCCCCCGCTTCAAATAACTTCTGCGACTTTTAGGCTTTAATGATTTTCGAAAACTTATAATTGCCTCCAAGACAATGCTTCACATGAATTTTGCCAACTTCCTTTTTAATATTTCCATGATTGATTAAAAATGTAATGACAGGCCATTTTAAATGACTTAAAAAGACAGAGAATTATTCCAGGAACAATCAGCTCTAACCCAACACTTCGTGCCTAATCCAGCTGCCTGTATTGGGTTTCACTCTAATTACCGATTTTCTCATCATGTCACCGGCACTTTCAGTGCAATTCAAGTACATGTCCTGCCCCCAAATCTGACCCTCATCCGACCCGACCCACTATACCCGAAAATAGCTTCGGGTTTTTTCATAACGACACTCTGTCACCCGATAAATTGATTGATTACAAAATGTTTGCACGTGCCAAACACCAACAAAAACCGATAATAATATTTTGCGTGGAAAAAAGGAACGAGCTAACTTGTTATTGGATGAATTCCAAGAACTCATCACTCGTAGCTGGGATCATGCTCCCGAGTACAATGTAAGCAAAAAACTAACGAAGCATGCCCCAGATTTCGTCGTCCCTCGAAAATTTAAGCAGCACACCTGGATAAAAAAAAAAGAAACGACGGAAAAAACGGTGTTCATTTGTGGTGTCCTTTGTCAAAATTGTAAGGAAATACGCACAAGTGTGCAGGCATATGGGGAGGGCCAAAAGACCGGATGTAAATAACCAACTAGGACATCGGAAACAATAGACTCGGCAACAGAACGGGAACCCCGGCAACACATCAAGGACGGAAGGACACCACGGATGGAGAGATGAAGTGAACCAGTCAACCATATACGAGTTTCAAAGAAACACATCCAAAGTACGTGTACACAATTGAATTCGAAAGTCTATTAACCTTGCCAGCGTCTTGAAATGAAGTTACCCCGGATTATTCTCATAATCTCTGTCTTATACACTTATCTCCTTACCTAAGCCCGTTTTTGTCTGCTTTCTTTTCTGTTGACTTCAAATCTGTTACTTTTTTCCTGGATCTCCTTTGCTTCATGCTGATGCTCTGTGAGTCTTGCCCATCTCGGTATAGATAGATACGACAACTTCCTGTCGTTTAAAGTTCTTATTTTTTATCTTGATAGGTTTCTGTTTTTCTTTTTGCTGTTTTATGGATCGGTGTGCAGTGAAAAATTGATTTTGCCATCAGCCCTTCATGTTCGCGTTGTCATCTGCCTCTTGAAGACTCGAATATATTATATAACGATGAAAGTAAAGCTATCGAGCGTACCCCAGAGCGAGGCAACATCAAGCGAGCCGGGAAAGGGAGGAAAAAGTGATTCTTTCGGATAGTATTAATAGCCTTTTTGAAATCCTTTTAATGTTAATATTTTAATGGCATCAATCAAGGGAATCCTTTCGGAGAGGAAAGCAGAGATTCTGTAGCCTGGTCAAACGCTTTTTTTTCTTCTTTCGTTCTCCTTGATCTCGAATTGTGTTTAGTGCAAAATCCCTTTCCTTTTTCCGCAGCTTCCTTTGAGCCAGGACGGAATGACAAGGCTCGTACATAAATCTAATTAGAAACTAGCGTTTTTAATTACATTTAATGTTTTCACGACGGTTTTCCAGTGATGCTTCCACACTCTGTGATACTTTTCCTCTTGCCTGTGGCACCACCACTTTTGCTTCCTTGGGTTTGGCGGTTGTCATCGCTGTTGCTTCTACTCGGTTGATTACAGCTTTATGACGCGCAGAACTCATCAGAAGCGTTTTGTCTTATCTGAGCGAGTTAAGGTTCGCTGCGGTTCGCAATGTTTTTTGCATCAACGGTGGCCATGGTGAAGACCAGAAAGAAGGCAAGGCAGGAAGATATGCTTTTTAGTAGTGGCGTTGCGCTATAGGGGTATATTTGAATGGGTCAGCGACGAGGTTGTAATTGGCTTTCATACTTAACCCAGTTTTCGATCCGTAAACACCGGTGAGGGTTGAGTTGGGTCCGCCAGTAATTTGTTTAGAAGCCGTTGACAGAATTTCGTGACCAGCTCAGGGGACAGACAGATAGGATGAGGGTTCAGGAAATTATACATACATTATGAGAGATTGATATATGTCAACGGGGTGTCGAGTGAGAGAATGAATCCGGTGGACGGACAGACGTTTTAGATCGGGAAGATAGGGTCTAAGTCGCGACGTCATATCCGTAAACCCATGTTATGTACTCCTGAACTGCTCCCATTTACCGCGTCTCGAATCCCGTGGCGTCGACGTCAGACTCCCAACTTTTTGAACACTGAGCTCTAGTGCTCCATTAGGATTATCAGCAAACAAAAATGTAGGGTTTAACACATTTACTTACATGCCTGGGCATTTACCTGGGCATTAACCAACAAACCTTTTCTGCTCGCACATTCTTGTTCCAATGCTACATGCCCAGTTGCCTCAATTCCTATTCCCTAGTGTGCAGTGACTCAAATCCGTCGGGTCTCAGGGCTGGAATCGAAGACTGCGAATGAGCCGCTCCATGGACGATTGACTGAGCCGAGGCAAATTCTCGCTGCGCATTCCAAAAAATAAATTTTCCAACAGAAAGCCGTTTGGTCCTTACCTGAGGATAAGAAGTAAAGAAAGGAGCCATTCTAAAAAAATATTTTTTAGAAAAAGGAATTTAAAAAAATGTGTTCATTAAGGGTGATTTTTTTGCGGCTTCGTTTTTTCCGTAGTCTATTTTTGGTAGTTTAAATATTACTTGTCACATGTGTAAACGTCAAGCATACTCAGTTAATGCTGCCATTTTATCGTGAAGAGACTTACATATATCCGAATAACTTTTATAACTTTGACCAATTTGCAATCGCCATAATCGCTCTACTAAATAGATAATTCAAGACATAGTAACAAATTCGCATCAAACCCATGCTATCAGACATCAAAGTATTGCTGCTGTCTCCACCAATTTTGATGAAGATCGTGATTTGCCGTCACTTGCAGCGATTGATATTGTGTTACGCGACTACGTGGATGATTTAACGCAGGCATCCTAGTAGAATATAGCGCGTTCCACCTGCCACAGCGTCGAATTTTCGGTGAGTGCTAGAAAAGCTGGAGGAAGATCCTCTTTTTCATCGGAAAATTGTCTTCAGCGACTGGCTTATGCCATATAGCATACGGGTATGCTAATAAACAAAACTGCCATATTTGGTCCGATGAGCAACCTCTATACAAGAGCTGCTAAGGTACCCAAAGAATGCATTATTCTGGCGGAACCATCGGTCCGCGCCCGCTATCGTTTAATGATGTCAAACTTTTTTTTGCCCAAAATGCACGAGCTGAACCTGATCTACCATACATATATGGGAAATGAGGTCGGTCCGTTTTGGACCGGTTAATTGGTCAGCTAGATCATGCGATTTGACGCCTTTAGGCTTTTTTTTATGGGGATATGTCAACTCACTGATCTTTGTCGATAAACCAGTGGCAATTCCAGCCTTGGAAGACATTCCACGCATTATTAGCGAGATAAAGGGTCCGCCATCTAACGTTTTTTTTTTCAAGTAGTGCTTATGGTAACACTTAGCTCATGTCTGATTTGACAGATAATTAGTTTTATCCTTCCGCTGAACGAATATGGTTGTGTATACGCTTGAACAACGCTTCGCTAAGTGGGCCTGCGATCGACTTACACAAGATGCCGATTTTGCCAAATAAATCATCTTTTCAGATGAAGCTCATTTTGATCTTGGCGGGTATGTAAACAAGCAAAATTGTCGCATTTGGGGCACAGAAAACCCGCACGCATACATTGAAAAGCCGGTGCACCCAAAATGAGCCACTGTTTGGTGCGGATTTTGGTCCAGAGGCATAATTGGGCCATTTTTCTTCGAAAATGAGCAAGGAGTGGCCGTTACAGTCAATGGCGATCGTTATCGGGCCATGTTGAACGAATTTTTGTTCACAAAAATTGAAGATGAGGATATTGGCAACATTTGGTTTTAACAGGACGGCGCTACGTGCCACACAGCCGAAGCTACACTCGATGTTTTGCGCCCTGTTTTTGAAGATCGCATTATCAGCCGCAGAGCTGATGTCGTTTGGCCACCTCGGAGCTGCGATTTGACACCGTTGGACTATTATTTGTGGGGTGCCGTCAAAGATAAGTGTTACGCCGACAAGCCAGAGACAATTGACGCTTTAAAGGACAATATTTGTGAAGCCATTGGTGAAATACAGTCGATAATGTGCTTACAAATTGGACCGATCGTGTAGGTTACTGCATGGCCAGCCGAGGCAGCCATTTGAATGAAATTATTTTCCATTATTAACCGGAAGAATTGTACTTTCAAATAAAAAAAGAAATTTGAGAAAATATTCAGTAGTGTTTTTTATAGCATTTTCAAAAAAAAAAAAAATTATTTGGCGGACCCTTTATATAGTTGATTTTCCACACATAAGTTAGACTTTTGGTGTGCTTAGCGACTTTTTTGATATCGAAAAAATGGATTATAGAATCCAGATTTGGGGAAGGCTGGGAAGAATGGGGGGGGGGGGGAGGGGAGGGCGATTAAAAAGGCGGATTTTTAGGCATGGAATGCTGAGATTGAAATCGAAGTAAGGATTCGAATTAACGCTTCCCAGCATACGAGAAATGGGTTCATTTGAGCCATAGGCAGTACGGGGAATGGGTAGATAGAAGAGACGAGGATTTCGTACATTGCGGGGGTTAGTATTGAGTTGTAGAGGGTCGCGCAGTTAATGGTACCTGAAAGGAGCCGACGGATGAAAAGAATGTAAGATACAATTCTTCTTTCTTCCAACGTGTTCATGTTGATTAGTTTAAGGCGGTTTTGGTTTTGATTGCACCAGCGGAGACCTCGAAGAGCAAGACGTAGGAACCGGCGTTGGAGGCTTCCGATTCTAGAAATGTGGGTTTGTTGGTAAGGTGACCACACTTGGGAGGCGTATTCAAGAAGAGGCCGGACAAAGGTTATGTAAAGAGATCGGTTAACGTAAGGGTTCGAGAATTCTGTAGACCATCGCTTCACAAAACCGAGTGCAGAATTAGCTTTAAGGATTATCTCATCGATGTATCCGCGAAAATTTAGTTCCTGGTCACATAATATGCCAAGATCGCGAGTGCCCTGAACAGTGGAGATGGGTTGATTATTGAGCAAGTAGAGACGAGGAGGAGGTTTAATTCGTTTACGTGAAAAGGTAATTGATTGCCATTTGGAAATGTTAAGCTCCGAGCAATTTCTGCAACACCAGATGGAAAAACTATTGAGACCAGATTGAATAAGGGAAGAGTCATGACTGGAGGAAATGGTCTTGAAGAACTTGGTATCGTAGGCATATAATGAGATGTGGGAATGTTTGATCACCATTTCCAGATCGTTTATGGTGAGAACGAAAAGAAGTGGACCTAAGTGGCTGCCTTGGGGGACGCCGGAGGATGCTAAAAAGGGGTTAGAGAATGCTGATCTAAAACGAACACTGTAATAGCGATTTTGTAGGTAAAAAGATATCCACTTCAAAAAAATGGGGTCGAAGCCAAGAGAGGACAATTTGAAGAGTATCAGTCTGTGGGAGATTTTATCGAAAGCTTTACTGAAATCGGTTGAAATAACGTCGACTTCTTTGCCGTTCTCTAAGGCTGATAGGGTACAGGACACAAATTCAACAAGGTTAGTGGCTGCAGATCTGCATTTGAGGATACCGTGTTATCTAGGGAAGATTAAAGACTTGCAGCGAAAACTTAGACCGAGGGCAGAGTTGGGTTTAAAAATTATATCGTCGATTAGTGCGCGAAAATTGAGTCACATAGTATTCTAAGATCGCGGATAACCTGAACGGTGGTGATGGACTGGTTATTAATTAAGTAGAGACGAGGGGGAGATTTGATTTGTACGTAAAAAGGCAATTAATTGGCATTTGGAAATAGGTTCCAAACAATTTTTGGAGCACCAAACGAAAAAGCTGTTGAGATCCGATTGAATAAGAGAACAATCTTGTTGCGAGAAAATGATCTTGAAGAGCTTGGTATTGTCCTAGTGTCCTAAGTGGACCTAGGTGGCTGCCTTAGGGAACGCCGGTAGAAGCTAAGAAGGGGTTGGAAAAGGCAGATCTAAAACGAACACTGTAGTAACGGTTTTTTAAGTAAGAAGATTTCCACTTCAATGCAGTAGGTTCAAAGCCAAGAGATATTTTGAAGAGTATTACTTTGTGGGAGATTTGTCGAAGGCTTTTCTGAAATCAGGTGAAATGACTTCTCTAATGCTGAGGGTGTGAAAGACACAAACTTGACAAGGTTTGGGGTTGTAGACCTGCCATGTTATTTGGAGGAGATTTGCAGTGGAAATTTAGAGTATCATAGAAGATACTTTCGAAAAGTTTGGGTATGTGTGAGAGTTTGGCGATAGGCCGGTAGTTGTTAACATCATTCTTCGGACCTTTTTTGTGAACAGGAATTATAAAAGCGGTTCTCCATAGCTGGGGAAATTCTCCAAGGGACAGGAATAAGTTGAATATTTTCGAGAGCGGAACAGAAATAATGGCGGAACATTTTTTTAGTAATATGGCAGGGAGACCATCGGGCCCAGGAGTAAATTCGTCATGGAGTTGATTCAATTCAATTTCAATGATATGGGAGTCAGTAGTACATGGGAGAAACGATCCAAGGGAGATATTTGGTAAGTAGTCGAAGTAAGTAGTATTCCGTACAAAGAAGTCATTGGCGAAAGTTGGCGATAGTTTTGGGATCATTCGAGGTTTCGCCATTGAAGGAGAGTGAAGTTGGGTAGCTATCAGATTTCCTTTTGTAGTTGACAAGCTGAAAGTAGGACTTAGGATCGTTAATAAGATTAGCTTGTGGCGTTCATAGAGCGACTTAGGCTGCTCGGTGAATTTCAGATAAATACCAATGTAGTTAGAAAAGACATTGGGGGATTGAGTATGAAGGAAAATTACCCACAGTTTGTTTTTTGTGTTTCTTAGTGAACGGAACCTGCGATTATACCAAGGAGGGGAGGTAGAGAAATGTTTGGATCGGGAAAGGGGAACGTAAAGAATTGAATATTTCTTTGTAGAAAATAGATATGGCGTCGTTTATTGTAAGGCTGTCAAAATTGAAGGGAGCGTTATTCAGATATTCATTGATTAGGTTGAAATTTGCTTTGTGGAAGTGGTAGGACTTAAGCGGAGGAGAAGTATTCAGTGGTGAGTCGTGAAAAAATTAAGGAAGAAGGAGAGGATGGTAGTTGTCGATAGTTGATAAGGAAAGGGGACAAAGTGAAACAGAGGACGTAAGCTGTTTACCCATGTAATTTGTGATGCCACTAACTTGGCTAATCAGCTAGGCAACCTGAGAAAAGACATTCTTTGGCAGCAGAAGGATTAGTGGCAATGTAAAATGAGTGATCGTCTGATGGAGCCCATTTAAGGGACGGAAGATTGAAATCACCAAAGAGAAGGATTTCATCACGAGGATCTCGTAAATCATTTATGCTATCAATCGTATCAATGGCGAGTTGATGAGTCGATTGAGTTAAGGATGGATATTAAAACGCCACGACAGGGCAGCTATCGGTAGGTCGGTTGACATGCTCTTGCATATGATGGTTGTGGTTTGGGGATCATCAGAAAGTTGCAATGCATTCACATAGAAAAATTAAGTTACTATCTGGGATCTTATGATGATTCGAACTTTCGAACACAAATCAGACACTAGTTCGACATCAGACGACAAGGGAACATATCGACTTCCTCTCTAAAGAGTTTGATTAATTCGTTGCGTTTTTTTTTAAATTACTTTTCGCCATCTTTCGGCAAGATAGTAATATGTGAGAAGAATGCCCCATGGTTTTTCATAAATGATCGATTGTGACAAATAATGACTAGAAGGAGCAATGTTGCGGAATACGCCGCGGAAGTATTGTACGATTTCCCAATGAGCCTCAACCGCAGATTTTTTCGAATTGAATGCGAAAAGAAAGACACTTTTTTGACTAGAAATATTAGGCATAAACCACCAAAAAAAAAACATCCAAAATCGCACTTTGTTACTCTGCTGCAAGATTGATTCGTCCCCAAGCAGTTGCTGTCCATCCATTTACACTTCAGGCACGAACCTACATAGGATTTTGGTTAAAGGCACAGTCACTGCGATGTTATTTCGTCTTTTAATAGATTGTAAAAGCAGTTATCCATCTACTGTGAACCACTTCTTCAAACCGAAGCTCGCGGTTTTCACCGCATATCCCACCCATCGAATTTAGGCTGATGTTATGTCGACAAATATTGCTGTACAGAGCTATGCACTGTTCGGTACTTAGGGAATGCATAACATATCATAATTCAATTCCGATGCAATCATTCCAAATAAACGGCAAAAGATATAAATTTAGTTTCCCGAATCGCTGACATCCCAAAGCGACAGAGAGTTTTCCCCACATTCATGGAATTCCAATACTGTGTCGTCCTGGAAACCACCATGAAATTTCGGGAAACATCAGTGCTGCACACGCAACCCCTCTACAACACATTTCTATCGATTCCCTCACCCTATTACGCAACTTCGACCCGAAAAACAAACTCTCAACCCGATTCGTCCAAAGCGATTCTAAACAACCAAATCGCTTAGCACTGATTTAACAACAATTTCATTTGACGAGACCTCAACAGCAGTGCCACCATATTTTGCCCGTTGGACATCCAAGCACTCTGTGCTCGACATTTATCACGTTTTACCCAAAAACGTCCCTTGGACATGCAGGGATTATGCTCAAAGAACTAGGCACACTCCAAACAAACGTGCACGTAATTGAATTGGCCTTCCCAGTACCATTGGGGTTAGAATAAAAATAAATAAATAAAACAGGAACCACAACAGTTTCCAGGACCCAAAGTGGAGTTCAACGGATTCTAATTGAAAATGCATGTCTGTCGGGCACAGATCGAGCAGAAGTTTATTGATTTTGTTTTAATGAAAACTAATTGTTTGATTTATGTTTTCCAGTTTAATGGAAAACCCTCGAAGCTCGGAAAGCTGCCCATGTATTGTGATACTAATAGAATGGGAAAAGAAAAGTGCAAGGAATGGAGCGTAGAGAGAAGAATAAGGGGAGGAAAAACCGCACAATCCTTCGTTTGCACACAAGCAATTAGCATTCTACCGCAAGACCGAAGAAACCCGGAGAGCGAGGTTATGGGCATCGAGCATCGGACAGGAGGAGAAGCGCCGATATAATGAGCCAAGCATCTATTTAAAGTTTTTTTTAGTTTTTGACAAATAGTTTTTGTTTAAAGCTAGCCACAAGAGGAGTTTTTTCCCTTGTTCTTGTCGGTCTTTTTCAGAGCGAGGATACGTTCACATAAGGAGTTTTTTTCACAATAACGCTGTAAGTGCAGTTGCAACAATGCTGGTTAATGGGAGCTTGGAAAATAATTCCAAACTGCAAGGAAAAGTTTAAGCTATTCATTGGAGAAAACTAGAAAACAGTATTGAACGGGCTCTATGGTCGAAGCAACTTCTTATGGCAATCATGAATGCAATTAAACGTAAGGCAACACCAGAGAACCGACGGCTGCCTCAAAGCACAATGCTTTGTAAACAATACTCGTAGCTTGTAGGGTGCAATGTCGATTAAGATCGAAGCTATTCTAGCTGTAGAGGCATCCACTCGTATTGTAAATCGTTTCGCTTACACTCAAAATACTTTTCTGAGCCAGCATTTTAATTAGAGCATTTTTGTCCAACATTTGGATTCATATTGGATTTTGATTTTCTAAAACACTTGCTGGAACTGAGGAAGAGTACGAAATGTTTTCAAAAGTATTGGAAATTCATGGGCTGGATTGGTGTTATGTTGGTATTGTCAGACGCCCGCTGTTGGGTGTTAGGGATACGTTTCGGTTTGAATAAAACACAGAATAATTTTGATATCGGGTTGAAACTCTTCCGGTTGTAGTACACGTTTTAAATTTAAGTATGGGGTAAGCCTTAACCGATATTTTGATATAGACAAATCATAGAAAAAGTTTAAGGCTGCCTTGGTGTTAAAATAGAAAGTTGTTCCGTCCGTATTGAAAAACTCTGTGCATGTGTTCTAGCAATGATCTTGTCGATAGCTATGTCAGAACTTTGGGAGAATTGCTCTAGCGGCAACACTGTTTTTTCCTATCTCTTGTATCACAGTCACCATTTTACCACGCAGTGCAACATGGTCTGTCCGTCAAACTTTTCACAGACTATGAAAAATGAATGACTGAAATGATCGTCCAGCCGAGAGAGCAAATCAATTAATTAAATATCATAAAATTCCGTGCTGTTGTTAAATACAAGGGTGGTCCGATAAGTATGTACTTAGCCTCACCGCCAGATGGCACCAGTATCGCAAGAACAACTTACTATCGTGCAGTAGACGGCTACTGTCGTTTCAGCCGGATCGGACTCGTAGTTTTGTTTTGAACGCGTGTGGAGTGTCCGCGGATTTTAGAAAACTGGAAAAGAGCAATATCGGTCGGTGATTCGATTCTTGTTTTTGGAAGGGAAATCGCGCAGCTAAATCAAAGAGCGTCCGGGTGCTGTGTACGGCGACTCTTCTTCTTTGATGGCGACCATCAAAAATTGGTTTAACGAGTTTCAACGTCGGTTTTTGATGAGCCACGTCCAGGTACTCCGAAAACAGCTACCACGGAGGATAACGTGACAAAAATCCTCGATCTCGTATTTCCAGACCGCCGACTGAAGGTGCGCGAGATAGCTGAGACAGTAGGCATTTCAAAAGATCGCGCTGGTCCTATCCTGCATTAAATTTTGGGCATGAGAAAGCTGTAGAGACCAAGGAACAGTCGAAACAGTTGACTTCACCCGGCAAACGTGCTCCGAGAAGGCGAAGACTGTCCCATCGGCCGGAAAGGTGATGGCCACCGTTTTCGGGGATTCACAAGGTGCGATCCACATAGACTAGACGGCTCCACTTGGCGAAGAAAAAGTGCTCTTCCACCATGATAACGCACCGGCTCATACCTCCGCCCTCGCCACGGCCAAATTGGTCGAATTGGGCTACGAACTTCTGCCCCATCCACCGTATTCTCCAGATTTGGCCCCGTGCGACTTTTTTTTGTTTTCAAGCTAGAAAAAGTCACTCGCCGGCAGAAATTTCAATCGAATGAGGAGGTCATCGCCGCCACGGAAGCCTACTTTGCAGACCTCGAGAAAACGTATTTTTCAGACGGGTTAAAGAAGTTGGAGCATCGCTGGGTCAAGTGTATCGAGCTAAAAGGAGACTATATTGAATAATAAATCGCCATCTCTCCAAAATTTTTGTTTTTCTTTTGTAGGCTAAGTACTTACCGGACCACCCTCGTATATGGCTGTAAACATAAACCTCTCGAATAATCGTCATGCTAAGTTGGCCCTTCTGCGACCTCACGATGGCGAATTTTTTAAAAATACCTGGACATATAGGTTCCGATTGACACAAAGACCTAAGATAAACAAGCTCGTTCGGTGAATAGGTTTTGAGGCAGTAAGAAGCTGATCCACATTTCGACCTCTTATCCTGTATCTTATGTAACCATTAAACGAGTTATGGGCTCTCCAAGTACATAGTACGAGGCTCATTTGATCTTGTTATTATTACTATTACTACCGACTCGGAAGTCAAAACCTCGTTTACAATCCTTCGCCAAGTCTTCCTGTCATGAGAGTGTTCCTTTCACTGGTCTATCTGCTGCTCTATCTCATCTCTTATAGATCCATCCCTATATTGTCCTCCCATCTACGGCGCAAACTTCCTGGCGGTCTTTTCCTACGGGTTTTCCACTCATTATTCGTTTGACTATTCTGCCCATCTTAGCCTTCGCGATTTTATTACTTGGACCAAGCTTGGAGCTGAAGATCTTCGAGTTACTGATTTTGCAGTTTTCTACTTTCACCTGTTTCTTCGCCCTGTTTTCCATAATAGTAGATTATCCTAACGATATTTTTTTCAAAGACCCAAAATGTATTTTCCTCCTTCTTAGTCAAAGGCCAGATTTCACAGTGGTGTTTAAAGTGTCACCGGCATTATTATGGTTTTATAAATGCGGATTTTAACATTGCAAGACAAAAGAGTTTTTTTGAATAATGTCTTCATCGATCTCACTACGAATTCCAAATGCCACCAATTTAAAAAAAGTGGTGACAAGGCACCTCCTTGTTTCAATCCCTCACGTATCTCGAATGTTTCAGATAACTACTTTAACTTGTCCTATGTTTCCGTTTCCGTTACTTGTAGGAGGATCATTCAAAAACTACTGTCAGTGATTTTTTTTCTGAAGTAGCAACAATGCCTACGGATAAAAGAACGACAGAATCGTGTAGACTGGAGTGTTTTGTATCCATAGTAATCAGTCAGTCTCGTCCTTAAACTCGGTGTTGATTTAAGGTAGCTGTTTTGAAATCGTGTTGCGTTTCGCCTACCTCATTTTTAACAGTATGCAACGCCGTTTCGAAAAATGAACAACGTTGCGCGATAAAATTTTGCCATCGTTTGGGCAACCACGCCGAAAACTGTTGAAATAAAAAGTTTTAAATATTCCGATAGATTCTGCGCACAACACTATGAACAAGATGGGATCAGCTTGCCGGGAGTCAAGCTACAATTCCAGGTCTTCTACCTTAATTTTTTTCAAGCTTTAACCTGCATCTCAGGAACCACAGTAGCTAGGGTTCTTAAACCGGTAGCTATGAGCTCAGAATCATGTAATCTATAACACACCCAAGTTTCAGAATCATAGCTACTCGGCAAGTTTGGTTTGATATATGCGTATGGACGGACAGACAGGAAAACCTTTTCATAAGACGTCCCTACCCCAGCTTTGCAAGATAGAAAGTAGGTGTGTGCGAAGTTGGTGCCACATTTCCTCACGAAAGAACAAATGGAGAGACGAATTGAAAAGTGTCAAGAATAGAAACAAATGCTGCGAGCTGACCCAAATTTTTTAGATAGAGTTATCGACGAGATTTGGGCTTATCATTGGTATCCAAGTGTGAAAACTAAATCATCCACGTGGAAGCATGTTGATTCTCCGCGCACAACGAAAGTTCGTCATTCGTAGTCAGCTGGGAAGGTGATGATTAATGCGTTCTTCGATTGTCGTGGTGTTGTCTACCAGCACCAAGTACCTCCTAAACTACTGTGCAAATTATTACATCATAGTACTGAAACAAATGCGCCGTCACGTGGCGGAGAAAGGGCCCGAAATTAGGAACAACTGCATCCTGCACCACGACAATGCGCCACCGCATGCACCGCATGTTGTGCTCGAGTTATGCCGCACCCTCCCTACACGCCGGACTTGGCTCCATGTGATTTTTCGCTATTTCCTGAGCTGAAAAAACGTCTCCGAGGCCGTCCGTTTACCAAAACTCCGCGGTTGTGAAAACTGTGGCGACGATTTTCAAGCAACTCGAAAACGATTTTTTTTCAAACGCGTTCGCCAAGTAGCAGACTTGCTGGTAATCGTGCATAAAGTCGTATGGGAATTACCTATTTTGAAAGTCTGTAAAAAGTTCTTTTTTTTCACATATGCATTTTTCAATTTTCTCGTTTCAATTTCACCAACTTTTTCGGAATTTCCAGCCTAACAACGACATGATTCATTTACGATCTAAATCTATGAATTGTAGAATTCCTGGAATTCCTATTTTCTAAAAGCTATCATATAGTGAAAATCTGGTCACTCTACAAACGGTTCTTCCTAAAGCCATACCGGTAGACCCTTATTATTTCCATTTCTTACGATGTTAGTCTCTTTATCTGACAGGATCTTGTATCAACTTGACGACAGCGACATTTCTCGGCAATTGTTGCATTTTTTTAAATACGGGAACTATGATCGAGTTTTCCCATTCCTTGCCTATTGTTCCTTTGTTCCATATAGTTATGGTGAGCCCATGTAACTTCTCTGTTAATTTTTCTGCAAAACCAAAAAATTAGGTGGATCCCTGCGGCCTTGTTATTTTTAAGTCTCAATGGTTAGCAGTTCCATAAGATGGCGCAAAATCAATCACCCTATCGGAAAATGTTATAATTTTTGCAAATAGCATAGTACGTCAATCATATTTGATATTTATGAACAAGACAGCTGCAGTATACAAACAGATAAGCAATAGAGAGCTATACTCCCCAAGAGCGTGAAATAATTGTTTTTTTTTTTTTTTATCAATAGTCGGTCGATGGTGTTAGTGCAGCGTGAATTTCGATGTCGATTTCCTAATTGTATCGCGCCAATTGGGTAAATCTTCCGGCGCTTAACTACTGGACTCGAACCGACTGGAACCACAGGAGACCAAGCAAGGCTCGGTCGCCACCGGAATGGTCGTTCGACTGAGAATATCGCGGCTGTGGCTGTCGAACAAAGAAACATCAACCAGACGACGGGCCACGCAATTTGGTATCACCAGACGGACCCTACACCGAATTTTAGTCAAAGTGCAAACAGGGCATCAGTTAATACCTGCTGACTGTCAGCGGCGTGTGAATTACTGTCAAGCCATCCTTAATCTCAACAACGAAGCGGACGATTTTGTGTCTAAAATCATCTTGAGCGACTAGGCGCATTCGCACTTAAGCGGTTACGCCAGTAAGCAAAATCTTCATTTCTGGGGCACTGAAAATCCAAATGTGATGCACGAAGAGCCATTAAATCCACTCAAAGCCACTGTGTGGTGCAGCGTTCACGCGGGAGGAGTGATTGAGCCCTTATTTTTCTGAGATCGCCAACCGCAATACGGTCACTGTTACTGGCGAGCGCTACAAGGCCATGATAAATGACTTCTTATTGCCGGAACTGGATGAGCGGGGCTTGGTGAACATGTGGTTTCAACATGACAGTGCAACCGCACACACAGCATGAGCCACAATGGACATTATGAAGGAAGCGTTTACTGGTCGCGTAATTTTCCTTTTTGGCGATTTGGCATGACCAGCGAGATCGCCCGATTCAACCATCCCAGACATCTTTCTTTGAGACTACTCGCGGGCCTATGCCAACAAGCCTTAGATAATCGTAGCCCTCGATGAGAATATTCGACAGGAATACGAACAGTTATCACCGGAAAACTTGCAGAAAGTCATAGAAAATGCGATAAAACGGGTACAAATGTGTATCAACACTGGCGGCAGCTACTTGACGGATATCATCTTTTCCACTTTACAGAGAAAATGGTAAAGGTCTTTCACTCAAAATCATTTTTTTTATTTAGTAACAAATTAATTCAAAAACAAAATCGGATGATTTATTTTGCGCCACCTTGTACCTAAATCTCTGCTGTTTGGATAATTTTGTGTTGTTTTCAATTGCTACTGGCTCCCCATTTACATTCAGCACTTTATATCTACATCGAAATATCACCTCCATTGGCTGCAACTCCTCCCCGTTGTCCGAAACGAGCCCCCCTTTACCGTTGCCAATAAAGCCTAATCTGGCCTGGTATGTTTTTAGTACAGCGTTTAGCCCTGAATACATGGCTCTAGTGTTTTTAACCAAACCGTCTTCCTAAATTTAGCGAGCTTTTTGCTTTGCTATTGCCTGCTATTTTCCCGAAGAAGATGACTGACTCTCTTTTCATGTCCATTCACTACTCTCCGGAGGTGGTTGTCCTAGATAGGATTCGAGAGATTCGACTGAATTTTGTCGCGTTGGTCGTAGTTCACACTAACTATTTTTGTTTCCATGTCATTAAGATGTTATATTGGAAATGCACACACAGAGTATGAATTTTGAGGTGATCTTATACTGCTTATACTTTTCGATCATTTATCATTCATAACTGATGTTGTTGCTCAATTTTTCCGCATAGGAATTGTTCTTGGCTTGGACTTGAACTGCAGACCTTTTGCTCAATAGTCGGTGATGAATACCATTGCACCACGACCACCTCCACTTATCTATTTCATCCATTTTCCCATAAAACGCATTCATTACCTCTACCGTAGGACAGTGTACGTTCAAAAATAGATAGTTATAGCCGGGACCGCGGATTTTGGTCACGTTCATTACGTGAAGAACCCTGTTTCTGATTGGGGTACCGCCACAAACGAAAGTATACACGTGTTTGAGTAAGAAAGCACCGGGTACAAGCTGCGAAGGTTCACGAGCCTATCCTTAATTTGTATAGAGCTCACTGAGGAAAATTCGAAAGTCAAAAAGGACGTATTTAAAATCTCCATTCTGCGTTAATCACGATAACGAGCTCTTATCCTCGAGAATTTCCCCATTCATCATACAACAATTGAGGAACATCGCTACTATCGAATTGTCACGATTTGTTGTCAAATATCATACGCAAGGCAAATAACCGAAGACTATGTGTAGCTTCAGGAATGACCGCTCGACGAAAGACCAGACTTTCACTATATGGCAATGTTACGCGGAACAGATCATATCCACTTGACCGAGAGAGAATTACGTCCATCCAACTTGAAAAAAGTTAAGATTGCGATGTTGAAGCAAAGGTTTAATAAAGTCCCTGGCCCAGACGAACCGCCTATTGGACCCAACGAATAGAATCTCAGTATCAATTGCTCAGGCAATAGGAAAGAGGTTCCGATTACTATAGAGGAATATTTTTCCTAAGTATTACACAAGACTTTCTCTTCAATGCAGTCTGAGCGCAGATCATTCAAATATACGAAGATCTTTGTCAACTCTATGGCCTCAGATGTGTCTAAGGAGACGAGCATGTTTTGAAATGCGATGTTTCACAGGATGATGGTAGAGGACACAAGTAAAAAAGGACTCTATCGTGGGAGACGGCAAGCACTGAAAGCAAAGATCGTGCTGTCTGGGGAGCATTATTTCGCTTAGAGGTCCGGAATATGTTAAGTAACAGCGGCAAATGTTTTCAGAAAAAATGTAACAACACGACATAAAAAGGCCTTCGAGAAGCTAGAAAAAAAAGTGTCTCAAAATCAGCTTCAATAAGACGGAAAAAAAACCACCACGATTTAACTGCTGTAACTCCAAGTTTCTTAAGAACAGAAAGCTTATAATAATCTAATTATTGATTTAAAATAAAAAAACGTAAATTGGCGTAAAATTAAAAGATTTTTACTAATAAAACGCTCTAGACGCAAAACTTTCCCTTTATAAAGGGGCGATCATAAATAACCGCAATTTCAAAACCTATAAAACCTAACGTATTGGAAATATAATGAGAGCATGTAAGCGAAATGCAGTTATCTATTCCATTAAAATATTTCTTGTGAAAATTAAAGATGAAAAAAAAACATCGAGTGGATCATTAATAATTTTTCGCAATAAAATCAACTTGCGGTTGATTCGTCGCTTTTTTATTATTAAGCTCAACTAATGCATTTCTTTTTTTTATTACCCAAAGAATAATGGAAGGATGAGGATAAATGGGGAAGACGTGCAATGAATTTGGCAGCATTTTGATTGGCTTCGAATCATTTTATTCATTTCTGTTGAGGGTTGCAAGAAAGAAATGGGCTGAAAAAGTGAAAGAGCTGGGCAATAAAGAAATTAGGCGAATAGCTTTTCTTCAAAGGAAATGGACGTAGACAACAAGACGACTATAATGTAATATGAACGCTGTTTCGGATTGGTTTCGAGTAATATGAAGCCTTTTACGAAGTTGATTGGGATTGTCTCAAGGCGGAGATAGGACTTCCAAAATAAAGCCATCAAAAACATAACTTGTAAAAAAAACCAAGTTTCGCAGCTCAGTATATTTTCTTAATTATTTTTGTATTTTCCGGATCAACCTTTACTCTTTGCACTATACCGATAGAACCATTAACTAAACCAAGACTTACGTCAATATTTCGCCTTAACATGACTCTTGCTCCTATTTTTATAATTATGTTCTCTTCTAGGCCCGCAGTCATAGAAGCATCGTCTTCATAATTTTTTATGCATTCACGAGCTCTTTTTGTTAGGTATCTGGGGCAATCTATGCTATCTACAGCTGTAAGTTTTAGTTCGGGATGTGGGAGAGATCTAAGCATTGCAGTATTTAATTGTTGACACATGTTTTTTGTAGGTAATAAGCAAACGATATCATCAGGAAGTTTCGAGAGGTGTTCAATTATTTCAATCAATCTGTTTTCATTTGAATTGGTTTTTAGAGTTATTAATCTAATCGAGAGTAAGTCGCGGTCATTTTGTGTAGTCACACCTAATCTTATTCTATTTAGCATTTCAACAAAGTTAGAATCATTGAGCTGTCGCATGTTAATAGTAAGTTCATCGTATACGAACAGTTCAATCCACAGATTCGGCATACTGAGGGAACCTAACAACTTGTTAGTTTCAGCAGTTGAGAGTTTTTCAAAAGGTGACTTTTCTCTTACCGGCGGAAGCTGTAAAAGATCCCCGAAAAGTACAAGATGTTTTTTTCCAAACCACCCATTCTGATCATCGCTTGTGTCAAATATCTCAGACAAGCGTAAATGAATATATGTTAAAGTAACATTGGATATCATCGACACTTCGTCTATGATAAACAACACTACTTCTTTCAAATCTGATCTCAGAACTTGGAGCACTTCATCGGAAAGTGGCTTGTACCTCGGTGTTTGCTTGTGTTCCACAGGCAGCTGCAATAGTCTGTGTATAGTCAATCCATTCACATTGAATGCAGCTATGCCTGTTGGAGCACTAACTGCCACTTTTTTGTTTAAATACATCTTAACCCAAACTTTCAGAGTTTTTATTAAAAAGCTCTTTCCAGTACCACCAGTTCCACTCACAAAAAAGCGTAAAACGTCAGCGTTATTATCAGTTGTGTCCATTTTATGTGTGATCATATCGAAGACTCTTTTTTGATCGGCATTAAGTTTTGCGATCATACTTTGAAGATCAGTCTGCTCTTCTTCTACCAGATTGATTCTCAGTAAGTCATCCATTGCGTTTGCAGCTTCCACAGCTTCAAAGACTAAAGGGATTTCAGGACCATCGTCATCATCAATAATTTTCCTTTCTTCGTTTATCTCAGCAACTTTAGATTCTATCATTTCACATGCTTTTTGTATCTTATATCTTGACTCTATTATTGAATTACCATAATCGACTCCTTCTTTTAAATCTTCTTTCGCCAAATTAAAGGCCTCCGTGTAAGTATCACACCCCATTTTGAGTTCATCTAAGGAACGCCATGGCCTGAATAAAAGAAGTAAAGAGAAGAAATATTTCTCTGGTACTTGTTCTCCGTCGTAGAAATAGTGATTGATCAAATATGGGTTATCTCTTCTTTTCAGGAACTTTTTACCGTCATTTATCTCGTAGCACTCGACTTTAGAGGAGACTGGCCGTGTTTTAACAATATCGTAATTTTGAGCGAAACTGTACAAGTTAGTAGTCTCCAACTCTGACACCGAACATACAATTTGTTTTAAAATTGATTTAATTATAAGTTCATCAAATGGTTATTAAATATATATACATAATAAAGATATTTATTTTATATTCCGTCAAATAAATAATATTTGGTGTATCTAGAAAACTGGACCGAAATTGCAAAATATTTTAGTTTTTCCTTGATTTATACACTAAACACTAATTGTATTCTAAATTTCAAGCTTCTATGTCTGCTAGAAGTGCCCTAGAGTTTTGATGATCGGTCAGTGAGTGAGTGAGTGAGTGACAGAATTAAACTTTGACTAGTTATAATTCTTAAACTACTGGTTCAAATTTAATGAAATTTGAAATATACCGTGTCTGCGATGCCTGCTTGGTTACTGAAAATTCAGGCTTCTAGTTTTATCCACAACGAAGTTATAGGGGGTCTAAAATGGCCCGAACTGCTTCGAGAAAAGGATGGTACGGCCGTGCCGCTTTTTTGCTCGACTTGGCGGGGGCACTGCCGTGCCCCCAGATGTTTCAAATGGGAAATAACCACCAATAATGCGGGTTCCAGTAGTCTGAAGAGTACGTCCTTAAAATGTCCCCATTTCATTGCACGCACTTGTGGAGTCCGTTCATCGCATTTTGAATGAAAGGGCAAAGCATAGCAGACTCAATAGTACCTTTTCAACGGAGCCTCGATTTAAACTTTACTCTGAAAGTACCCGCATAAAGCTGAGACTATGCAGTATCATCATAGTGCGAGTTACATTTGCTACTCCTCGTGCCTCAAAAACAACTTAAACACCAAAAAAGACATAACGTTGGAAACATCAAACAAGTAGCCCAAAACTAGATTCAGCCAATGCTTAATTACAAGCTGAACTCCCTCTACATATGTTCATAGGGTTAAGTGCTCCAAGACTCTCACAACACCATTAGAGTCTGAAGCAAAAAAAAAAAGTTAAATTAGACGCATGCACCCCTCCCCGAACCAAAAGACATGGAACAAAACCATGTAACTCTTTCCACTTTTTAAAACAGATCTAGAAAGCAGCACAGACAAAGAAACACGCACAAAGTAAGGAGCTTACTTAGCTTTAAATATCCATCAAAACCCCTTACTACAAAGGAATATCACAATTTACTGGCTGTCAAAAATGTGAAAAAAAAAACAGAAAAAAAAGATTGCAGACCATGACTCAACCAAAAGATAAAGAAAGACAGACGACGATTTCGACAGCTAACATAAGTCATGTAGACGCCATGGAAAACAATTCAATTTCCAAATGTGAATCTCACTGCCACCACCTCCCTCAAATTGCTCGCAAGCAAAAAGCAAACGAAAACTCTTTCCTCCCTTCATCATCATGTAAAATAACTTAAAGAGATGGCAACAAGTCGCAAGTGACATTTACATATGTCGAACATTCTCACTACAATCAAAAACAATCAAAAACAACACTTAGATCACGACGTGGAGCACATGAACTTAGACATGGACACAACCCCATTTCACTGACCTCCTAAACACAAAATTAACGTGAAATCTTACTTTAAATCCTTGAGTGACTGATTCGTTATTGCACAAGTTCAAAATTTATAGCAAGATAAACGATTGTAAGCACAGGCGCACCTACTATCACTATCCGCCTGAAGTCATTGAAAGAGTCGAAGTATATTTACCGTAGATGATACAGCAATGGTAATAGAGCAACGCCTTCAATAGAATACATGTCCACCCGGCCTCGACTTCATACTTTAAGAAACTAGTATTAGCCAAGAATAAACCGAAAGAAAATACTAATACTGTGTAGCCTGGTAGAACGCTCATCTTATATATCTTGGGAAGATATCAAAGCTCAGTTAAACAATTTGCGCCGCTATTGACTCACTACCTACCTACCCACCTACCGCAGACCTCTGTCTAAAATCTTTGGAACTGTTCCGTCAGATGGCACCTTCTTAGTCAATCGACTGGGAAAACTGGAGCTTAAAATCTCATTCCCTCCACATATCCAGTCCACTATTGCCAATACCAATCAATCATCATCGTGCCTCTTCATAATGGATCCAAAAGCCTAATTTGTAGGCTCATCAGTACCGGTACAATAACGTGAGTTATCGGCTCCTTTAACCCCTATCAAGCCTGAGGTAGATCGGGGTCTTCCCAATCCTTCTTCAAAAAAAGTCGTACCTCATTATGCTGTCCAGCTATAGCCTGGTTTTCTTTCCGAAAACTGGAAATGAGCTCAGCAAATCTTTCCATCTCATCAGACTGACGATGTCGTCCTTTGAAGTCTATGAAACAAACTCCTCAACCACCCTCGACTCCTACATCAGTTTCGTCTCCAGCATTACTTCAAGTCCTTTTAACACTATCAGTTTATACATTCCATCACATTCACTCCTTCCGTTGCCTTTAGTTTTTCCATCACCCTCGTTTCTTCGAGCGTCTTGGGTTCCGCCAACATCTTTTTCCACCTCGTTCGGTTCTTCCATTAAGTTCGGTTTTTAATTTGCCTTCGGGTTCTCGGTGGTCTTCGGGTCTGTCATCACCTTCGGTTCTTCATTACATTCACTTCTTCCATCACCTTCCGTTCTTCAATTACTCTCGGTACTTTCATCTCGGTCCTGCATTCATCTTCGGTTCCTCGATCACCCTTGGTTCTTCGATCACCTCGATCAAATCAATCACCTTTAATTCTCCCATCACCTACGGTTCCTCGATCACCCTTGGTTCTTCGATCACCTTTGGTTCTTCTATTGCCTTCGGTCGTCTCCGGTTCTTCCGTCACCATCGGTTCCTCGATAGTCTTCAACTCTTCCACCACTTTCAGTTCTCCCATCACCTTCGGTTCCTCGATTACTCTCGGTACTTTCATCACTCTCGGTCCTGCCATCACCTTCGGTTCCTCGATCGTCTTTGGTTCTGCCTTCACTCTCCTTCGGTTGTTCCATCACCTTCGGTTCCTCGATCGTCTTCAGCTCTTCCACCGCCTTCAGTTCTGCCATCACCTTCGGTTCCTCGATCACCCTTGGTTCTTCGATCACCTTTGGTTCTTCTATTGCGTTCGGTTCTTCCATCGTCTCCGGTTCTTCCGTCACCATCGGTTCCTCGATCGTCTTTAACTCTTCCATCACCTTCAGTTCACCCATCACCTTCGGTTCCTCGATCGTCTTCAACTCTTCCACCACCTTCAGTTCTCTCATTACCTTCGGTTCCTCGATCGTCTTCAACTCTTCCACCACCTTCGGTTCTCCCATCGCCTTCGGTTCTTCGATCACTCTGGGTTCTTCCATCGCATTCGGTTCTCTCATCACCCACGGTTCTTCGATCACTCTGGGTTCTTCCATCGTCTACGGTTCCTCGATCGTCTTAAGCTCTTCCATTACCTTCAGTTCTCCTATCACCTTCGGTTCCTCGATCGTCTTCAACTCTTCCATCACCTCCGGCTCTTCGATTATTCTCGGCACTTTCATCGCTCTCGGTCCTGCCATCACCTTCGATTCCTCGATCGCCTTCGATTCTTCCATCGCATTCGGTTCTTCCATCACCTTCGGTTCCTCGATCGTCTTTAGCTCTTCCATCACCTTCAGTTCTCCCATCACCTTCGGTTCTTCGATCACCTTTGGTTCTTCGATCACCTTTGGTTCTTCGATCACCTTTGGTTCTTCGATCACCTTTGGTTCTTCGATCACCTTTGGTTCTTCTATTGCCTACGGTTCTTCCATCGGCTCCGGTTCTTCCGTCACCATCGGTTCCTCGATCGTCTTTAGCTCTTTCATCACCTTTAGTTCTCTCATCACCTTCGATCACCCTTGGTTCTTCGATCACCTTTGGTTCTTCTATTGCGTTCGGTTCTTCCATCGTCTCCGGTTCTTCCGTCACCATCGGTTCCTCGATCGTCTTCAACTCTTTCACCGCCTTCAGTTCTGCCATCACCTTCGGTTCCTCGATCACCCTTGGTTCTTCGATCACCTTTGGTTCTTCTATCGCCCTCAGTTCTTCCATCGTCTCCGGTTCTTCCGTCACCATCGGTTCCTCGATCGTCTTTAGCTCTTCCATCACATTCAGTTCTCCCATAACCTTCGATTCTTCGATCACCCTTGGTTCTTCGATCACCTTTGGTTCTTCTATTGCGTTCGGTTCTTCCATCGTCTCCGGTTCTTCCGTCACCATCGGTTCCTCGATCGTCTTTAACTCTTCCATCACCCTCAGTTCACCCATCACCTTCGGTTCCTCGATCGTCTTCAACTCTTCCACCACCTTCAGTTCTCCCATCACCTTCGGTTCCTCGATCGTCTTCAACTCTTCCATCACCTCCGGCTCTTCGATTATTCTCGGCACTTTCATCGCTCTCGGTCCTGCCATCACCTTCGGTTCCTCGATCGCCTTCGATTCTTCCATCGCATTCGGTTCTTCCATCACCTTCGGTTCCTCGATCGTCTTTAGCTCTTCCATCACCTTCAGTTCTCCCATCACCTTCGGTTCTTCGATCACCCTTGGTTCTTCGATCACCTTTGGTTCTTCTATTGCGTTCGGTTCTTCCATCGGCTCCGGTTCTTCCGTCACCATCGGTTCCTCGATCGTCTTCAACTCTTTCACCGCCTTCAGTTCTGCCATCACCTTCGGTTCCTCGATCGCACTTGGTTCTTCGATCACCTTCGGTTCTCACGGATCACAGTTCTTCCATCGCCTTCGGTTCTTTCATCTCCTTCATAAGTCGGATGACGATCCAGCTTTATCGCTCAGCAAATATTGAACGCACAAGTTGCCATCGAAGTTTGATTGCCAGCTCATTACGACTGTGTCTACTGAAACTCGTAAGACATACATGGACTCTATAGCCTCGTTGATCCCAATGGATACTTGAGGACAATCGTACATCATCGACCACTCGGACATAGAATGTGAAGCTAATCGTTCAACATTTTGGCTCCCCAAGATATACGGTGCACCATCGTTGCCTAGGTCTGCGGAAGCCACTCCGGCTCAAGCCCATGCCTCGGTGCATTCTCCGGCTTATGCTTCAGACTTGTCACCAATGCTATCATGATACACTGGTCAGAAAAAAAAACAATTTCACCGCACGGAGTTGATATACCACATAATACGTCGTCACGATTAGGTAGGAGAGAGATGAATGGAAGCGTGAAAGTGAAAATGAGAAGTCCGTCATCGTAATCAGCGTAATAGCCTTAGGTAAAATGTCTTCTCGCATGCCACACTAGAAGACTGAAATAATTCCCAATGTCCTTTCTAAGGATTATGACGAAAATAATCTCCCATGCAATAAAAGAGCCACATAATTACTAAATACTGTTCGTCTTTGAGTCAACAATGACCTTCAATAACAGAAAGGCTAAAAGCTAAAACCTTAAACTACGTTTTAAAGCTTTCCTCTTTTTTTTTGTGCCAAAGGAACATTTAGTTCTCATTGACGTTCATCCTTCGCTAACACCCCCAATCATACTAATGGATGGTAATGGGTTGGTTTTGTTTCGTTTTAATGTGGTGTTGTTCGAGGTTAAGTGGATAAGCACCTGGATGCATGTGTCTTTTTGTCTGACAGAATTGGCATTTGGCCTTGCCCGGAGCCCAAATGTGTCCAACTTTTGTACTCGAGAATCCCAAACATTCAAACACAAGAAGCGTCCACTTCAACTTTAACTTAAAGTTCAAATCGAATGCCCTTGTACCGCAAGTACTAGCATTGATAAGCACCGCACCCGAATAATAAGGATATCACTTAGTGAAGCGGTGAAGAGTCCTTGAGAGAAAGAAGGCGAGAATTGGCCCCCGAATGTGATTATAACCGCTACATAGCCCTCCTCCGCCACCTGGTTGGAGGAAAACATAGTGAAAATGGAAAAATTAACACATTTAATTGTAAGCACTTGGGTCCTGTGCCCTGCATGCCAAGGATCTTTCTGCACGATAGCTATACACGAAGTTGGCGAGAGGAAAAACCGGATATCGTGAAATCATACTCAATGAAGGAGAGAGCACGGAGTGCATGTGTTATACATGCGAGATACGGTGATACGGACACGTTCCTTCATCTGTAGTCCTTATACAAGGGTAGGCCACTTGGTCGACTACTGCTCAGCTCCTTATGGTGATGATGATGATGACGATGATAATGATGTTGTACCTAGGTAATTTAAGAAGGAGGCCACACTGCAGTGCCAGTCGTAGAGGCAAGAGCGATAGCACCAGGAAAGTACACTCTGCACGTGGCAGTCTTTGTATCCGAAATTATTTATGTGATTCGAATTCATAAGAGAGCACACAGAAACAATAAGAACAACACTGACAACTTCTGTCTTTGTGTTTCCTGCTCGTTGTGCATGCCTTCAATTGTAGGAAGCACTTGAAACCGTCACAGCAACTATTCATCTTAACGCTTATGAAACAGACATTGTTCGACAACCTACTGCTCATCATTGAGCATTGACACATGGATCCATTGTTGCGTAGAGTTCGTCGGATTCGTTATCAAACCAGTGTGCCTTGCACGAGGAGGGTATTGACGCAAGAGAGATATATTGTGCCATATAAGCCACATAGGAAAAAGGTTCATCAAAGGGTCGAAAAGTCGGAGTTCTCGAACTCTGGCAGATATTACAGACGTGCCAAGCTCAGAAAGTTCGTGAAAGATAGACACAGACGGATCCAAATGAAAATCTGGTCATGGCGCCGAGGCTGTCAAAATATGCCATCTGTGTATGCTAACCCTTGTAGATGATGTAATTTAGTGACTAATTCTTTGCTCAAGCTGCTAAAATAGTTCGTAAGGCATTCATAAAGAAGCAAGCGTCGATACTTAGGCTCCTACCTAAAAACTTTTACTCTTACCTCCACGCGGTGGATTTTAGTAGGCGGACAATCCTCTTTCTAAAATGTTTGTGGTCAAACGAGAGATGAGGAAAGTCGTAATGATGGGAGTTAATATTGTGGCAGCCAGTACGCCAATCGTATATTTCAATATCCATGATGTTCAACACTTTCGACGAGCCAACATCGACTAGTATCATTACTTGATTACAACCATTATACGGATATGGATTTCGCGGAATCAATAAGGTCGAATAAGTTCACCAAAATTCGACTGCCAAGACCGATCACGCCTCTCAAGATCCGATGCAATTTACTCAATCTTAGAACGGCAATGGTGACTTTGACAAAGCACCAGCAGAACTATTGTGGGGCGACTTTTTTGCTGTTTGGTTTTTCAGTGTTTTATTTTGAACAGTTGAACCAGGTTTTGTGGCATGTATTAAAGTTCAGCACACTTAGCTAGTATTGCCATTTTACCGTATAAAGAATTATTTTCATATAATGTTTGTAAATTATTAAATTTTATTATCAAAATTCATGCTCTCTGAAAAATGTTATTTGCCCACTTCGAACACTTGACGGTTGTCCTAATCAAATTACTAAGAAACCAACTCAAGTCATAGCGGCTAAATTTCGCACCGATTTCTCGCTATTGGATATCAAGCTACCTACTCTTATGCGTAGAATACTTACAGAGGAAAATATTGCTGCTGTATCCGCCAAGGTTAATGAAGACCGCGATTTGTCGATTCATCGCCGCTCGCGGCAACTGGAATTTTGTTACTCGACTACGTAAAAATTTTACACAATGATGTCGGCTTAAAAACTTACAAACTACAGCTCGTGTACGAAGTGAAGCCGAAGGACTTGCCCCGGGAAAATTGTGCAACAACACCAGTTGTGAATAAGAGATGATCAAAAAATGCTGACGAAGGCATAATACTCGCAGCATAAGATCACTCATTCATACCCTGTGTGCATTTCCAATATAACACCTTAATGACATGGAACCAAAAAAGTTACTGTGAACTACAACCAACGCGAAACATTCAGTCGAATCTCTCGAATCATATCTAGGACAACCACCCCCGCAGAGTAGTGAACGAACATCTTCGACACAAACCATCTGCACCCCGTCCAGATTGTGTAACAAACACCATAAGAGCGTACACTATTAAACCTGCATGAACCCCATAAAAAAAATCTTGTAGGCTTTCGACAATCAGAAACCGAACGCTTAAAAAATCATTACTATTACCACTGAACGATTCCAAGCCACCACAAAAAACCACTGGTTTGATGACGAATGCAGAAAGGCTGGTGTAAAAAGTTGAACATAGCTACACTGCGTCGACGAATAAGAGCTGATCTATGAGGGTAGAAATTAGCAACAGAGTAAGGAAAAAGAAACACTGGATCGAGGAGCTGGAGAAATTATATCGCTGGAATGACGTTCAAAAGTTTTACCAAGAAGTAAAAGTACACGCCCAGGCTATAAAACCAGAATCGAACCCTGCAAGGAAAGACATGGTCGATGCTGAAAATATGAAAATGTCACGGTGTCTGTCGAATTAGTTCCCGTCCCACCTAGACCAAATTAAAATAGTGATATCGAAGCTAAAGTCCTTTAACGTTGCTAGTGGAGACGGACTGCTTGATAACTACATATTTAAAGCAATTGGAACTTAGTTAATTGGAAATATCAACGTATTTGTGAAATACGCTCGGAGAAAAACAAGCCCGCTGTATGGAATTTCCGCAACATCATGGAGAAGACTCAGGATCAGATCTTTGAAAGTGGCTAAGAGCCGGTGCATGGCTTGGCATCCCTACTAAACTCGTCAGGTTGTACCGAATTGCAAAGCAAATTCTCGTTAATCCATTTAATTCAGTAACGAACTTACCAGGCCATCGATGTTTAAAAAAGAGTCAGAAAGACGCCGCGCATACTCCTGAGCAACATCCTCAAAAGGTCGTGCGGAATTGGCCGCAATAAGTCTGTCTGCCTATTTCAAGTTTACGCAATTGCTTGCAGGTGAAATAAACTTCTGTCCGGGCCATGAATTATCAATCAAAGGGAGTACAAATCAGGGGACACAATATCTGGAGTATACAGTGCGTGACGCAGATCCCATTTCCTCCTCCGTGCAGGGACGGGTTAAGAATATCCCTGCAACGATACCTCTCGCTTGTCGTAAAAGGCGACTAAAACAAAGGTAATCAAAAATCACATCTAGGCAATTGAGAAAACACCAAGGTGAGCCTAGGGGCACATATATCACCATTAAACTGCCCCACAAGTGTACATGCAAATCAGTGGGTTGACACGACTGGAGATCACCGGTGTTGTAAGAGTAAGATCAAACAAAAAAATATGGAACATGCCCGGTCACAAAAAAAAAAAAAAAAAGGCGCCGAAACACAATTGGTGCAAACAAATACAAAAACACCAGCATTTGATTGGCCTCAGCGATGAAGTAATCCCAAACCGGGAAGCCTGTCGCTACTTTCTGAGGTCAAACCGGCGGACCCCACAAGCGGACCAGTAGGAATGCAGTTAAGTGGGTAGGTTATGGTCCTACACTTTTGACCATAACAACGCCGGAAAAATTAAAAGAAGAAGAAGACGCAGATCCCATTTCAGCGTTTCCAAGTACAAGGCAAGTTTTTACTGGCTTTGCAAACATCGGACAATTTTTTTATACTACAAAATCACTTTGTTTTGCCTCCCGAAATACTCTAAAGGTTTTTAATTCAACGCACCTTTCAAGTGCACTAGTTGTAGTCGGTAACGTTCTGCAATGATGGTTGAGCAACTTATAGTAGACCATACCCCTTTGGCTTTGCAGTTGATCCGAATAATTGATCGGACTTAATCCATGACTTTCGGAACTTGGTTTTATCATGACAGGTGCAAAAAACACCCTTCGACGTCCCTTGGTTTTAATTTGTACGGGGCCAAGTTTTCTTGTTTTCGGATCATTCCCATGGCTCCTACCTACCGATTCAGATAAATTTCACGCTATCCAGATTGTTCCTTGTCAAAAATAACATAACTTTTGCATTATTATTTCCAATATTACCAACCATTTGGAACTCGGAAGTTAGGAGCCTCGTTGACCAATCTTTACCAAGCCTCCCTGTGCTCCTTCCATGTTTCTCTGTTCCATCCC
Source organism: Merodon equestris (assembly GCA_958301585.1). Classification (NCBI taxonomy): domain Eukaryota; kingdom Metazoa; phylum Arthropoda; class Insecta; order Diptera; family Syrphidae; genus Merodon; species Merodon equestris. The sequence continues at coordinate 121,679,465 of OY284415.1, forward strand.
ATCTATTCTAGACCCATCTCTATATTCTCCTCCAATCTACGGCGCGGCCTTCCTAAAGGTCTGTTTCCTGCGGATCTTCCACTCATTTTTCGTCTGACTTGTCGTTCACTGTCAATTCTTTGTGCGTGTCCCACCCATCTAGCTCTACGGACAATTCTTGAGGCTGAATAGAATTCCTTGAGTACTTGATTGTGTGCTTCTCCATTCGCCTGTTTTTTCTTCCTGTTTTCCACCATAGATTCTCCTTAAGGTCTTGTTTTCAAAGACCCAAAAAACTATTTTCCTCCTTCTTATGCAGAGACAAGGTTTCTCATCCGTAAAATGTCACTGGCATTACTATAGTTTTATTAAATTCCTTCATCGCGAAGAAACACGCGTTGCCTTTTATTTATTTCGATCTTTATGCCATTTTTCAATCAATATTTGAATTCATCCACTTTCTTAAATCATTTATCGAGTCACGTACGAGGTTTGGATCGATCAAACTCGGTCAATGACCTAATATTTAGTTTTCTCTTCATTTACTTCTAAGCCTACATCCTTTCCTGCCATTATTAAAATATCTCTCTCTCCCCCCTATCTTCCAGCAGGCCCAGATCTTCAGCGTAAACCATTAACGGTTATTCCCCTCTCCTTTTCTTGATGGGACCTCAATTCCAGAACGAAATTAAAAATTATTAGTGACAAGGCATCTCCTTGTTTTAATTCTTCACATTTTTACAATGTTTCAGATAAGACGTTTCCTACTTCGACTTGTCCTCCTTTTCCTTTAAGGCATTCTTGTATGGGCTTCACCAACATGTTCGGGACTCCCTGTGCTTTTCTTAAAGCGGTCCAACGAATATCAAGACAATCTGGTCACTCATCGAGCGGTTCCTCCTGAAGCCGCACTGGTAGTCTCCGATTATTTCCGTAGCATATGATATCAGTCTCAGTTCTAACAACGTGATAGCAGCGGTCACCTCTTTTAAATACTGGAATCATGACCCAGTTTTTCCATTCCTAGGTTTCATTGATGCATACAATAGTTGAAATGAGCCCATGTAACTTCTCTGTTAATTTTGTTTCTGCGTATTTAATTAATTCCGATGGTATTAGGTCGATTCCTGCGGCCTTATTATTTTTAAGCTGATGGATTGCTTCTTTTACTTCCTCAATGGTTGGCCCTTCTACCTGAATCTCTGCTGTGTGGATACATAATATCGTTTTCTATGTATATTAAGCAGCTTATCGAAATATCTTCTCCATTGGGCTACAACTCTTTCGTTGTCCGAAACGGGCGCCCCACTATTATTGCGAATAAGTCCTGCTCTATCCTGGTATTCTTGTACGCGTGATCTCTTCGCTATTTTCCAGGGCTCGGAGGCTTACGGGCTTCGTCAAACCAATATGTTCCTTTGGGGGCTTTGCAACGGCCTAGTTTGCTTTCTCCTGCCTCCTTTACAACACTTTTTGTTATTGTTAACCGTACTACTTACATACCTTGCCACTTTTATTGATTTTTGATGTAGTCTGAATAGCAGTCCGCTCCTCTATATGTGATGATATTTTAGTACTTTACTAATTCAACCGTTTTTTTTTCAATTACTGACTCTTTTATTAGTTTTTTAAAAATACAATGCTTCACTTAATGATGTTCACTCGTTTGTGTCCGAAACAGAAGTCACAAAACAAAATGTCCAACCTCGGTGTGGTATGAAGGCTCCCTTTCGAGGCTCGTGCCTCCGTTCAAAAGCGATAATAATGATCGCTGACATTGGCTGCGTTCACGCTTGCAACAAATAATTTTTCGATATTACGCGTATATACACATAGCTCCCACGATCGTATCTCTTGAGCTCAGCTAGAGTATGGTTTTCATCAACACCGTAATATATGAAGACTTTCAGCAGCACTTATTTTCATATTAAAGCACTGAAGTAGTCCCTCAAAAACAATTTATCCGGAAAGTACGAAATGTTGTTATTCACGCTTCAACCAAATGACATATACTAAAGCTAACCTCTAATGACAGTTGTTTTACTGAAAATATTTGGCGTAGATAATAGATGAAGAATCACCATCCCAACTAAAAATATGTATTTGAAAAAGCAAAACAAACAAAAAAATAAAAGTGACAGTAAGAGTCGATGAGTTAACTATTAAGCCATATTGCCAACTCCGAACGTCAATTTTCGAAAATCATTTTCCAGAGAAGTATGCTACAGAGTTCCATCAGTCCCCTATTGAGGAGAAGCCCTGCGATTTCGATGACTAAGCTATCGCGGTATTCGAGTCTCGGATCATCCGCGGCAGAAACCTTACCCCAATCAAGCTCCTCTAGTAGTAGATTAGTCGATATTTGCTTGGTTCAATAATGCGTGTAAAGTGAATGCCATCAAAAACATAACTTGTAAAAAAAACCAAGTCTCGCAACTCAGTTCTTCTACCGTAAAAAGTTGTGAGATCTATGTAATACCAAGTCGGTTAATTTATTCAGCCCCTACTTAAGAGACCTTCTGTCTTAAGTTATTACGTAATTAGCTAACCTAACAACATCTTATAGTGACCATATTAAATATTAAAAATCTTTTATGTTTTAAATAAATAGATTGACTTGTCCATCGCATGCATCTCACAAGTAATTGATATTATATTAAATTAGATTGTTTAGTGCGATTGCCAAGTCAAAACTATTTATTTAAAACATAAAAGATTTTTAATATTTAATATGGTCACTATAAGATGTTGTTAGGTTAGCTAATTACGTAATAACTTAAGACAGAAGGTCTCTTAAGTAGGGGCTGAATAAATTAACCGACTTGGTATTACATAGATCTCACAACTTTTTACGGTAGAAGAACTGAGTTGCGAGACTTGGTTTTTTTTACAAGTTATGTTTTTGATGGCATCTCATTTCTTTTTGTAGATAGTCCTACTTTTCTTCCTTTCCGGTACCTTCTACTTTTTGAATACCAACAACAGATTTTCTTAAAGCCCACTCTGTGTCTTATGAGCTTTTCTTATTTTTGTAGGTTGTCTTCCTCTTTTTCTTTTCCGGTACTACTTCTTGAGCTTCAGCTGCAGTTTTTCTCAAAGCCCACTCCCTGTCCCTATGGGTTTTTCTCGGAGGCTTTGATGTTACAATTTTTGTCAAGTCTGGACGGTAAATGCTTCTTAGTCTATTGTATTCACAAATTGAGGATTCCTGCGCTTTAATATTTCCAAAGTCGACATTAATTAGATGTAAGCCGCCCAGACTTGTAACTCTCGAAAGTGCCACGTAAGCTTGACCGGATGTGAATACTGCAGAACCGATATCCATCAGCGCATTATTTAGACTTAGGCCCTGACTTTTGTGTATAGTTATAGCATAGGCTATACATATGGGAAACTGTTCGCGATGAACATAAGCTCTATTAATAATTTCAAATTTAGTTTTGACCGGACCCAGCTCGTAAACCTGTTCTTTATCAAATGTAATGTATATTTTCTTAATTATTTTTGTATTTTCCGGATCAACCTTTACTCTTTGCACTATACCGATAGAACCATTAACTAAACCAAGACTCACGTCAATATTTCGCCTTAACATGACTTTTGCTCCTATTTTTATAATTATGTTCTCTTCTAGGCCCGCAGTCATAGAAGCATCGTCTTCATAATTTTTTATGCATTCACGAGCTCTTTTTGTTAGGTATCTGGGGCAATCTATTCTATCTACAGCTGTAAGTTTTATTTCGGGATGTGGGAGAGATCTAAGCATTGCAGTATTTAATTGTTGACACATGTTTTTTGTAGGTAATAAGCAAACGGTATCATCAGGAAGTTTCGAGAGGTGTTCAATTATTTCAATCAATCTATTTTCATTTGAATTGGTTTTTAGAGTTATTAATCTAGTTGAGAGTAAGTCGCGGTCTTTTTGTGTAGTCACACCAAATCTTATTCTATTTAGCATTTCAACAAAGTCAGAATCATTGAGCTGTCGCATGTTAATAGTAAGTTCATCGTATACGAACAGTTCAATCCACAGATTCGGCATACTGAGGGAACCTAACAACTTGTTAGTTTCAGCAGTTGAGAGTTTTTCAAAAGGTGACTTTTCTCTTACCGGCGGAAGCTGTAAAAGATCCCCGAAAACTACAAGATGTTTTTTTCCAAACCACCCATTCTGATCATCGCTTGTGTCAAATATCTCAGACAAGCGTAAATGAATATATGTTAAAGTAACATTGGATATCATCGACACTTCGTCTATGATAAACAACACTACTTCTTTCAAATCTGATCTCAGAACTTGGAGCACTTCATCGAAAAGTGGCTTGTACCTCGGTGTTCGCTTGTGTTCCACAGGCAGCTGCAATAGTCTGTGTATAGTCAATCCATTCACATTGAATGCAGCTATGCCTGTTGGAGCACTAACTGCCACTTTTTTGTTTAAATACATCTTAACCCAAACTTTCACAGTTTTTATTAAAAAGCTCTTTCCAGTGCCACCAGTTCCACTCACAAAACAGCGTAAAACGTCAGCGTTATTATCAGTTGTGTCCATTTTATGTGTGATCATATCGAAGACTCTTTTTTGATCGGCATTAAGTTTTGCGATCATACTTTGAAGATCAGTCTGCTCTTCTTCTACCAGATTGATTCTCTGAAAGTCATCCATTGCGTTTGCAGCTTCCACAGCTTCAAAGTCTAAAGGGTTTTCAGGACCATCGTCATCATCAACAATTTCCCTTTCTTCGTTTATCTCAGCAACTTTAGATTCTATCATTTCACATGCTTTTTGTATCTTATATCTTGACTCTATCATTGAATTACCATAATCGACTCCTTCTTTTAAATCTTCTTTCGCCAAATTAAAGGCCTCCGTGTAAGTATCACACCCCATTTTGAGTTCATCTAAGGAACGCCATGGCTTGAATAAAAGAAGTAAAGAGAAGAAGTATTTCTCTGGTACTTGTTCTCCGTCATAGAAATAGTGATTGATCAAATATGGGTTATCTCTTCTTTTCAGGAACTTTTTACCGTCATTTATCTCGTAGCACTCGACTTTAGAGGAGACTGGGCGTGTTTTAACAATATCGTAATTTTGAGCGAAACTGTACAAGTTAGTAGTCTCCAACTCTTTAGGCCGTTTGGGATAGTGGTCATCAATCCAAGACTCGTAATAAATATCGGTGGACTCCGGTTCCAGCATCATCATATCAGATTTAGATTTAACGCGCCGGTTACGAAAGATGTTGACGTCCAGCCATCGAATTGTTGTGGTAGGATCTGTACCGTACAAAGGAATACCAAGTAGAGTGTCACTGGCTTCCAAAGAGCCGCACTCTCTATTAGATAAAACTCTAAGGCCAATGTTAAACAGGCGGCTTCTTAAAGGTTTTGTAGAGTTTATGTCTTGAAAGATATCAGCAACATGATCTTTTTTGCTTTTGGTGGTATATTTTGCAAATGTAACTTTGTAATCCTATGTACTAGAAAACCCGTGGCCGGACACCGAACATACAATTTGTTTTAAAATTGATTTAATTATAACTTCCTCAAATGGTTCTTCTTCTTCTTTTCCTTTTTATCCCGGCGTCGTTATGGTCAGAAGTGTAGGACCATAACCTTCCCACTTAACTGCATTCCTACTGGTCCGCTTGTGGGGTCCGCCAGTTCCTCAAATGGTTATTAAATATATGTACATAATAAAGATATTTATTTTATATTCCGGCAAATACATGAACCACATTGACCACTAAACCCAATTCCCCAACCGCCCATTGATTGGGTTGCATTGCATATTTTTAGGGGTTAATCGCCATCTAGATAAATTGAAAAAGGATACATACAGACACTATCCTATTAGTAATAATATTTGGTGTATCTAGAAAACTGGACCGAAATTGCAAAATATTTTAGTTTTTCCTTGATTTATACACTAAACACTAATTGTATTCTAAATTTCAAGCTTCTATGTCTGCTAGAAGTGCCCTAAAGTTTTGATGATCGGTGAGTGAGTGAGTGAGTGAGTGAGTGAGTGAGTGAGTGAGTGAGTGAGTGAGTGAGTGAGTGACAGAATTAGAAACTTTGACTAGTTATAATTCTTAAACTACTGGTTCAAATTTAATGAAATTTGAAATATACCGTGTCTATGGGATGCCTGCTTGGTTACTGAAAATTCAGGCTTCTAGTTTTATCCACAACGAAGTTATAGGGGGTCGAAAATGGCCCGAACTGCTTCGAGAAAAGGATGGTACGGCCGTGCCGCTTTTTTGCTACTTATAGCTAAGTCGATGATGGGTTGATAGGCTCCGACTGGCGCGAAGTTGAATAATTGAGGGCTTATGAGCCGGATAGTAGGTCATATGAAGTAAATAGTGATTTGAGGCTACAAACGATCGATAACATTCTGAATTTGGAACGTTAACTGTGCCCACGAGTTCCTCTGTTTAATTATTCAGCTTTAATATGTGTTTGGATGAAAATTTAATGAAAAGGCCCAAAAATCTGACTAATGAGCTAACGATGAACGAAGAATTATAACGACTTGCCGGCTAAGTATGTGTCACAATTGGTCATTCACGAAATAATTCATCCGATCAATCCATCATGTAAAGTCGCACGGCCATGTCGTGTAATGGATTAATAAAATTAATTCAAAAAGGCACTCGAAAAGGGAGGAAATTAAAAGAGCGCAATGTGGTGAAAACAAAAGCGAATCATCCAAGGATGTAAAGGAGTAATCTTGCAAGTTGGACCTAAAATGTTAATTAAAATCCTTACAAGGGTACAAGTAAAAACAATTTGCTGCATCAGTTCTCACGACCCACCACTCACCTTCATACGAACATGTACGAGTACGAGTATACTACCGAGCACTGGCGGCTCAAGGAGTAAACAACCGAGTATGAAAGCGAGGAAAAAAGGGTTAGGTTAGCCCAGGAGCATATCACATTATGAAAATTTAGAGATTCCAGTGAAAATTAAAAGGTGGCCCTCGTATCATGTATGCCACTTAAATGCTCGTTCCTCAAGACCTATGTCCTTCTTCCTCTTCGAAGTGGCGAGTATGCGTGAATGGGCTTTTTTGTTGGATTTAATCAACAAACTTTTTGCCTAATGACATGGAATTAAGAGGTTTTACAATTATTTCGTGTCTGTCGGGTCCTGTCAGGGCAAAAACTGTTCCGTTATTTGTCTATTATTCATTTGGCGTTGCTGGTGTTGGTACTGAGACTGTGACGGGGGCGGATACATTGCACCCTAGATGACCTAGTTTTTCGAATTTCTTCCTTTCTGCCCCGTTGTTTTGCTTGTTTTCGCCTACTCCTTTAAGCCGTTCGCTTTTGTCTGCATCTCCCATTTTCCGAATGTATGGGTTGCACTTGATTCTGTGAGTGTTTCGTTGCAGTAGAGTAGAAGGAATCCTTTGTCCTGAGTGCGGTCGCCATGGCGGAGTAGTTTTCTTTTCGGTGGTACACTCAAAGGCTTAAGCTTGTCGTAATTTTGTGCACATTCATCCATACAGTACGGGCGGCAGGCAGACTCACATAATACAAGGAATATATATTATAAGACAGGAAAGGACATAGATGAGATCTAAAGAACCTCTTGTTGTTTCCTGCTATTCGTATCACTGGTGGCTGGGCTGCCAACGACGACAATATGATATGACAGTTATCTTCGAGTATATAGCATCGGAGAGTGGAAGATCCTTAAGCTTATATAGCTTCCTAGGATAACATTGTTGATGATATGTGCCCGGTTTTTGTCTGTGTGTGTTCGGGCTTAAAATGAAATATGAAAACTAAACAGAGTAAAAGGCAAACAAACAGCAAACAACAAGGAACAAACAAATAAACTGACAGGCAACCGCTTGGACAACCAGGTTTTTAGTCAACCTGCTCAACTTAACTCGACCGTAGTCCTTCTGGGCTGTTGTCCCCTTTCACAAGTTTGTCAACGATATGAGGTATTGTACAGTAGTACGGGTACGGGACTATGTGTATTATAAATATTTATTGTGTGGGTTCGTGTGAGAACCGACTATAGGGCCTTGTAGGCAATCGAATAAAGAGTGATTTTGTGGTTGTTTTTGTTTGGGTATTCCCAATGGATAGAGAGTGATTGGATAGAGAGATGCTTTCGAGATGTTATCAAGAATTAATTATTGCGAACGGAGTTACTGATCGATTGGGGGTTTCTTGGGTTGCTGTTGAGGGCATCTATCAATTGAGAACATGGTTCAACTAGGGATTTCTCGTTACAGGTGACTTTGGGCTTTACTCTAATGAGGGTCAAGTTGGTTTGGTGATTTTGGCAGAGGTGTGATAACGTATTTCGAAGCACGCAATATAGGGGTGATGTAGAGCACAATTGTCTTGTGACAATGGAATTTTGTCTGTGATTCAAGAAGAATTGATTGCCCTTTGGGATTGCTGTCTCTGGTTGACTTGTCGGCAGAGAATCGAATCGATGTACTAATTCAAAATTTATCACTAGCTGCACCAGGCTACAGAGGAATTTAATTTATGTCAAATGCAACCCATAATAGACGTAATATTCATAGGAATATTGGAGAGTGTAATGAAGGCATCTCGAGCACATCGAATACCATCAGACTTGGTTTTATGCTAAAAGCTAAGCGAAGTATCATTGATTAGTTTCATCAACATCAACCAGGGTTTTTTCTTGGGAGACCTATCTGCCATCATAATGGAAAACTGCATAGAAAGTGGAGGTAACAAGCCGACCTTAATTCATTTTATTCGAGCGGAGTTAATTGACTTTGTGATCATCTCTCATCTCTCGTTCATCGTCTAAATCTCATTTCAAATTGACATGTTTGATATGAGGCCTTTGTTGGGGTTGAAGATGGTGGAGTTGGATATTAGTCAAAACTGACCAACTGGGCCCGATTTTGTACACAAATTAAAGCCAAGACCCTATATGGAATACTTAAGGAAATACTTATAGCCTCCTTTAAACATAGCTTGATTTCCAAAAAGGACATAAACAATCGGTGGAAAATTCATCTTGGATCACCTAGGAAAGGAGTCAAGTCTCTGATTAATAAGGCCAAAGGGACCAAGTGTTGAATGGAATATAAATCTACTCTGTTCAAACTTAGAGCTTTCGAAATCCAAGGCAATGCATTAGGGAAAGTGTGGCAAGACTTTTGACTAACTGCCTATCTATCGCAACCCGATTCTTTGGGGCTCTATCCGAAAACTAAACACTCCTAGTCTAAAGTTGAAAATCTTCCAAACTGAATGGCAAGGTGTCAGTTATTTTTTGAGCAAGTCATCACGAATATAGTGTAATGTATAGTGTATAGACGTGTTCTGCTCTCGTCCGGCAACAAATACCTATATATATAAATCACGAAATATTTTTCTGAAGTTTTCGAGTGCGGGTCATTGAGTACCTCTCCAGTTTTTTTAATTTTTTGGGGCTGTGGGGGCATAGTTGGTTTTATATCATAACATTTTAAACGTTCTAAAACTTCTGTGTAATTTCTGTTGTTCTATACATACGATGGCGGGAAAAACACGATCCACAAGTGCTCTCCTGAAAGAGTCTCTCTCCACTCCAAAGCAGAGTTTGACTCCATCGCTAAAGAGATTGTCTAGTGAAGCTGTTCCTATACAATCTACATCACTTTCGGATTTGGAGCAAAGACTCACCAAACTGACCGAGGATATTGTCAACAGAATTATTGCGGAGGTGGACAGCCTTCGTAATGATGTCATTAATCGCATAGAACTTGTGGAAAAAAATGTAGCATCGCAAGTATAGAGATAGAAAGATGTCTTCATCATCTCCAAAAACGAGTTGAGGACTTGGAGGAACACCGGGCTGAATTGAACTCTCTTCATGAACAAGTAGCTGAATTGGACAAAAAATGTGAAGATTTCGAAAAGAGGGAGATAGCAGCCGATGCTGTGTTGTTCGGATTTCCGCAATTAAGAGAAGAGAATTTGCGATCTTTGTTCCATTATCTTTGCCATACCATAAACTGTATGCCCCCTACTCTAAGATCTGCTTTTCGTACAAAGCAGCACAACAGTAATTACGATTCTCCCATCGTACTCAAATTCAACTCACCATTTGAAAGAAACTCTGTCCTAAAGGCCATTGCCCTCTTCTGCAAAACAACAAAAAGACAGCTGCTGTCTCGAAGACGTTGGTATTGAGTCGGCAAAGAACAACAACATCTACATGCACGGGAGCCTCACAGTGAGAAACAGACGACTACTCCAGCAAGCTCTTCGACTAAAGCGACGTAAACAGCTGTTCTCAGTCCACACCCACCTCGGTTCCGTTTTTGTAAAGCAAAGTGCAAATGGGGCGACTATGAAAATTACAAGCGATAATGCCGCTGTTGCGAGATATCAGCATGATCAATAAAAACAAACAGGGTTGCCGTGTTAGTAAAAATAGTAAGAGTAGTATATTGTAACTTTGTTTTGCTACATTTTACTCTTCCACTTTTATTTTTAATTTTCTTATTAATTTTCTGTTTCCTTCTTTTAATAGGATTTCTTTTGTTAAGTTGTACTTTATAATTTATGTGTGCTCGATTAGAACTTACTGCAAGGGTGAGAATTTTGTCTTTCTTCGATTTCTTGTCTTTACATACGCATATTAAAGTATATACTCGTACATATTCTCTGCTTGTCTCTTACCGTGAACTACTACTTGTTTGTGTTTCTTTCTGTGAATTGAAATGGATGTAAACGCGCGGGCTGTGAGTCCCATAGGCCCTAGTAGAGATAGATTTTTGAAGACTATGATTAAAATTTTAAGTAATAGAAGAGATGGTCTGAAGATATCTCATATTAATGCCCAAAGCTTAGTACCGAAAATTGATGAATTTAGAGATACCTTTTTTAATTCCGACGTTGATGCAGTTTGCGTATCTGAAACTTGGTTACATAATCACGTGAATGACAAGATGTGTGCTCTGAATGGATACAAAATTTTCTTCGCAGAGATAGAGGTAGTCGCGGCGAAGGTGTGGCGATTTACATTAAGGATAATATAACATGTAAACTTAAATTGTCATCTAGTATAGGTGATTCAGTGGAGTATATATTTTTAGAAATAGTGTGTGGAGTAAATAAGATGCTATTAGGAACAGTCTATAGACCTTATGATGATATAGACATGATACCGTTATATACTTTACTCGAAGAAGAGTCCACCAGATACCAAAACATAATCGTTTGTGGAGATCTTAACAGCAACCTTTTAAATGACAACCAGGTATCCGAAAACATGAGCTCTTTCGACCTTCATGCGGTAAATATTACAATTCCAACGCACTTCACAAGCTCTTCGAACACTCTTCTAGATGTCTTCTTTGTTAGTCGAATAGACAGTGTTCTTCTCTATGACCAGCTGTGTGCACCAGCCTTTTCAAAACATGATCTTATTTTCCTTACATATGACTTTCCAACTGCCCACCAACGTGAACAACAAATTCCTAGCTACCGAGATTTCAACAACATAAATAGATCAATCTTAGAACAAGACTTAAGAAGTGTACCATGGTATGATATCTACCTCATGCCTTCTCCTGATGACCAAGTTGATTTATTGCATAGAAACATAACTTTACTTTTTGAGAAACATGTTCCTGTAAAAAGCAGAGTTATTAATTCCACAAGTAAAGCTTGATTTTCAAGAGAAATTAGGGAATTGGTAGCTGACCGTGATCAAACCTACCGACGATGGAAACGTTTCCGGATGGACGAACTTTATCGAGCTTACAAGCGCCTACGAAATAAAGTTGTTTGGGAGATAAAGACAGCCAAAAGACGTCACTTTTCTAGTCGTTTCAATGAAAACCCAAATGGGAAAAAAGTGTGGAGCCACTTACGAAACATTGGAATTGGTAAACAGCGTTCTTTATCTCAAAATAATATTGACGCTAATGAACTCAATCGAAGGTTTTTAGTGAGTAGCGGCTCTGACGTTGATAGAATAAATGTAAGAACGGAGATAGGTCATCAATCGACGAATGAGGCACCTTTTGAGTTTCATAACGTAAATGAGCTAGATGTGGTTGAAGGTATTCTCTCGTTTAAGTCTCATCCAACCGGGGTTGACTTTGTTCATCCTGCCTTTGTTAAAATTATTCTGCCTCTTTTATTGCCGTATCTCTTGCACATCATAAACACAGTATTAACAACCGGAATCTTTCCCCATCAGTGGAAAATGGCAAAAATTATCCCAATACCAAAAAATTCAATATGTGAAGAATTTAGACCCATTTCCATATTGCCTTTTTTGTCGAAGGTCTGTGAACGGATTATTCGAACGCAACTTAATATACATCTTAACTCGAGTAACCTTATAACTCAATTCCAGTCTGGCTTTCGACCAAACCATAGCTGCTAACTACTCTAATGAAAGTAATTGAAGACATTAGGTCAAAGCTAGATGGCGATGCGGTTACTTTTTTGATCCTCTTAGACTTTTCTAAAGCATTTGATATGCTCAATCACTCAATACTAGCTAGTAAATTACTTTATAACTTTAATTTATCAACATCGGCCGTAAATCTTATTTCCTCTTATCTATGTGGACGTATGCAAGCTGTATGTGTTAACAACGCTTTGTCGGAGTTTCTACCTGTACTTAAAGGTGTACCCCAAGGCTCCATTTTAGGACCACTTTTATTCATTATGTATATTAATGAAATTCCAAATATAGTGAAGTACTCATCGACTCACATTTACGCCGACGATGTTCAGATATATCAAAGCTACCCACTTGGTCTTATTGAAAACTGTGTCCATAACATCAACTATGATCTGGAGCAAATATTTGACTGGTCACTAAAGAACGACCTCAAATTGAACCCGAGTAAGTGCAAATGCTTGGTTATTTCTAAAAATGCCTTGACACTTGATTACTTTCCCTCAGTAATGTTAAACAACTCACCTTTAGAATTCGTTAACACGTCAAAAAACTTAGGCATACTTTTTAATAAAAGTCTAAACTGAAATGACCACATAAATTCAGCTGTCGGTAAAACATATGGGGTTCTTCGAAGTCTCTGGGTAACGCAGCAACTCATCCCACTTAATACTCGATTGATACTTGCTAGAGCAATAGCTATTCCTGTACTGCTTTAAACCTGCGAAATATTCGTAAACAGCGATGTCAGCAGTTTCAGAAAACTCAAAGTTGCATTCAAAAGCATTGCTCGGTATGTATATGGTCTTCGAAGGTATGAACACGTATCACAACTTGCAAAAAACCTCCTCAACATGTCTCTCGAAAACTATTTAAAATTCAGAGCACTATCCTTTCTGTTTAAAATATTGCGACTTGGTGTGCCACGCTATCTTTACGACAAACTTCTACTTCCGGTATATACTCGGTCGAATTATTTAATTCTACCTAGGTTCTCTTGCTTGACATCTCAGAGACAATTCTTTATCGCTACTGTACGCATGTGGAACTCTCTGCCTGTATATTTAAGAGACCAAAGCAGCATTGAAAAATTTAAAAAAGGATTGAAATCCTACCTGTCGAACCAAGACAATTGATTTCTTCTCTTGCAGTATTCCTACAGCATACTCATTACTTTCTAAACCTTTATTTAAACATGTTAAATAGTTATTTGTTTGTTTTTTGTTTTTGTAATCAAACTATACTTTTTAATGTTATACTAAATTGTACTTTAATCTCCCACAAACTTAAAAGACATATTATAATTGTAATAAATAAAAAAAAAAAAAAAAATATTTGCCACAAATCCTCTTTCAATTTATGTGAATAATAAACTCGACATTGCGAATGCGTCCCATATTTCATGTCGCGGACACAAAGTTTTTCTCCTTTTTTGACTTGCACTCGTTGTGCCAATTTGAGCAAGAATTGCACCCCGAACCAATCAATCTTTTGAATAATCAGTTGTCATTTCGAATATACCTATACATACTTGATAAGAACCCTAATGGGTCAAATATTCGCGCTGTCTCCGACAAAAGATTCCTTATTGTGTAGCATGATACTTCTTCCAAGGTGACTCTAAGACTGATGCCTGATTCACAATGCTACTACACGGCGAGGCGACAGCGCGACGACAAACGCTGCCGTTTGCTGTCGCTGTAAAGTCGTTCAATCAATACACAATGCAGCGAGTTTCGTCGGCGTTTTTTCTTGACTGCGAGGTTATTCTGTTTTGAATTCTCGAGAGTGAAGTTGAAATTAGTAAAAAAATTGAAGAGTGAAGCTGAAATTAGTTTAAAAATGAATAAAAACAATTTGAAAAAAAAACATTATTGCTAACATTTGCGGCTGCTTTAGCCTATAAAAAGTTAAAGGAAAAAAAAAATCAGCAGAAGAAGGTGGTGGGTAAGACCAAGCTACCAATTGAGAAGTCAGTATGGTTTGTATGAAACTACATTCCAACGAATAAAAAATATGGACTGCGAAATGTTTATTAAGGCGGTCAGAATGAGTCCTGAAACATTCGATATGCTGTTGTCATTGGTTTGTTTTAGGTTAGAGAAAACTTCTATACGGAAACCAATATCCCCGGAAAGTCGCCTGTTTATGACATTGATGTAAGACGAATAATAGTTATTATTTTACGAAATCGGAACTGGAGAATTTGTATTTTTCAGGTACCTTGCACATGCTGGTTCCCGACAGGTTTATGCTTTGAGTTTCAATGTGGGTTTAAGCACTTTCGGAAATATAGTATATGAAACCCGAAAAATTCTGTGGGACGAACTTAACGCAGCCTACCTAGCGCCCCCCAACTCTAAAGAGTGGGTAGACATCGCAAATGAATTCCAGCATCGTTGGAGACTTCCGAACTGCGTTGGTGGAATTGACGGCAAACATATTAACATTATCTGTCCACCAAATGCCGGCTCTTTATATTACAATTATAAAGGAAGGCACAGTATTGTGCTGTTAGCTGTTTGCGATGCTCGGTACACCTTCACGATGGTTGACACGGGAGTCAAAGCGATGGAGGAAACCGAAGAAAGAACTTTCGGCAAACTTTTGATAAACAACAAACTAGGAATTCCTCCATCTGGAATTTTGCCGAATTCGAATGATAGGTTCCCTTATTTCTTTGTGGGAGATAATTTATTCCCTTTAAAACAATATCTAATGCGACCTTTTCCAGGTAAGTATCTACATAGGAAAGCATTAAACACGATCAACTTTTAGGTGAATATTTCTTGTTAGGAAACTCGCAACCAGATGAGGAAAATTAAAACAGAAGAATATCTCATGCGCGAGTGACGATTGAAAACGCCTTTGGTATTCTGTCTGCAAGGTGGAGAATTCTGAGAAATGTCATCCATGCTTTGCCTTCAAATGTGGATACCATTGTCAAAGCGACGGTTCTTCTCCACAACATGTTAATGTTTGAAAAATGCGCAAGTTACTGTCCATACAGCTATGCTGACAGAATTGTGGACAGTGAAGTTATCCCTGGGGAATGGAGAAATGAAACAAGTTTCGAAGGACTCCCACCTTCAAGTTCTCACAACCCTGCTCGAGAAGCTTACCATTTAAGAAAGAAACTTTGTCAATACCTACTGAATTTCAAATAAAACACAAACAAGAATATTTATTAATTGTTTTTAATTGTTCTTTTTCAATTTTGTCCAACTCGTCGGCAACAAAGTTGAACACCTTTCTGTGTATTTGACGCGTTTGTATTGCCGTCAAATTCGCTGAGGTTACCATGTTGCTAAGACTCGAAAAAAAAAGCTGATTATCGTCTTGGTTCGATTTATCTATTTTACACATGATTTCCGAGAGAAAATCCTTAAAATCGTCCTGATCTTTGGAACAGGTTTTCGATTTTTTAGCCCTTCCTTGGGAACAACTTGGTAGTGGCGTGCTTGGTGTGGAAGGAAGGCTTCATTCTCCTCGCACTCAATATAATCTGGTACCGTCAACATTGCTGCGACTTCTGGGTTCATTGTCCCTGATTCGGACATGTAACAATCGTAATTTGAAGTTCTTCTATTAAAATGAAGAATGTGAAATAAAATGTATTTGATAACATCTCTTTGTCACTTACTTCCTGGTTTCTAGAGTATCTTTTAGAAACATCAGCTGGTCATAATATTTGTATAGTTTTTTATCCGGGGCCTCTTGTCCCGACTTTCCCTTGTTTTCTTTCGCCGTTCTAGCAAACTAGTCCCTCAACGATTTCCAGGCTGTCTTGCAATCTTTCACTAAAAGGAGAAAAACGTTGAAAAAATAACAACGAAACCATTGAATACATATAAAGATATTTATGTACATACCATCAGCTCCCACACTTTCGGAAATTTCCCTCCAAATCTTTTCCTTCATGGAAAAGTATTTGTAAAATGTATCCGCCTTATTGTAAATCATCGGGTGTTCCCTAACCGCATCAACTAATTTTTCAATTTGATTTTCACTTATTTTATTCATTTCGGACTTCACTAGATGCAAACGTACTCTACCAATATCGAATTCGAAATGGCACGACGTCGTGTAATAGCGACAGTTTTTCGAATTTTCGAAATTACAGCGTTATGACACGACGACACACTTTCCATTGTGGCTTACTCCATATAATTACATTGTATGAATATGAAATTGACAGCTACGACGTTTGTCGTCGCGCTGTCGCCTCGCCGTGTAGTAGCATTGTGAATCAGGCATCAAACAATCCGTAACTGGATGCCATCGCAGTCCTAACCGCTTCGTTTGCCTCAACAGAGTGCCGCCTGTGGCGTAGTGGATAGTATGGCGGCCTCTGACGCACGATGAGCGAGTTCGGATCCCGATAACACCAACGCCATCGAAGGTGTTCATTTCGTGGCTCCTCTCCTCGGTGGGGTACTGGCAAAAGCTCCCGTAGTACACTTGCCTTGAAAAAGCAAGTTCCCTTTCCTTATCTTCTTCTATCAAAATCTCCACCATATGCCCCAGTAGTTTCCAGCAGATCCGATGAAGATCCGAATCATTCACGAAGCGCTTTTCCATGCCATATACCTATAATCTCCGTTCATAACAGCTGATTCCTTGAATCGTAACTCGCCCCAGATGATATCTCCTGAAATGAGTTTTAAGGTGAGTCTCACAAGGATCATCATCATGCAAATAATGCGTAGTAGGTTTTGGTTCTTCCCTCTAGGCTTTCCTCTCTATAAACGGATATTGTCTTCTAACCTATTCTTCGTGATGAACCCGGCTGCCCTCGATATCCAAATTCAGAAACTGACCACAAGATGTTATGAAACGCGACAACAAAAACCTCAAAGTCGTTATTGAATGGCAATGGCAATGGAAATCGCCTTCTTCTCCGCTCACCACCTCTTTGTAGGTGACACCAAGTTCTCCCACAACAACATCGACAAATACACCTGGCAGTGTCCGGACGGTATTACTTCCTGACCAGCAGAAGATTCCTTGGCTGTCTGCAGAACGTGAAAACCGTTCGCGACACCGCCGTCACCATCAGGCTCCAGCAAAGAGACGTTATGACACCGAGGAGCTTCAGAATCTGATGATAGCCAGGCAATTTGTGGGGAAGATCGAAGCAATAGCCCAGATCAGCGACGCTACTTGGAGACAGATCGAAGCCAGAAGGAAAGTCAAAAATCAACAGCACACACCCGGCTCACGCAAGAGAAGACGGCAGATCCAATCTGCATATAACGTGGCCCAAAGGACAAACGGAACTTCTTCAAGGACCTGGCAAGTGAAGCAGAGGTTGTAGCTCCCCTGAAAGACAGTGAAAACACGCTCACAGCAACTACTTGATCGCTGGAGGGAATTCTTCTGAATTTGTGTACCGCGTTTTATTTTCATTATCATTTTGGATAATCCCTCACATATGTGAGTCGCGGTCTTTCCATCTCGACTAGAATGCTGAGTAAGCCCTGTCTTCAGTGAGGGGACCTCATTCCTAGTTGCCATTGGATAATTCTGGCCTTGAGCACGAAACTATCCGATTGCGGAAGAAACTTTCAACCTCTGAAGCAGTCAGGGATTTCTCGATAGCTGTGGTGTAAAAAAAAAAATTAAAGCAACTTTGTGTCTATGAAGGCTGCTAAGTTATAGTACTTAAAACGGATAGACTTTATGTTGAGCCGTCTCCGTGAGTTTACCCTGGAAGTAGACGACCCATAATTAAGTGTCACTTTTTTTTTATAGGGTTCGCGCAGAGAGTTACGCTCTTACGGTGCTTGTCACACAACCTAGACGGGGTGCAGATGGTTTGTGCCGAAGATGTTCGTTCACGACTCTCCGGGAGTGGTTGTCCTAGATAGGATTGGAGAGATTCGACTGAATTTGTCGCGTTGGATGTAGTTCACAGTAACTTTTATTCTTTCACTATCATTAAGGTGTTATATTGGAGATGCATACACAGAGTATGAATTTTGAAGTGATCTTATACTGCGAGTGTTATACTTTCATCAGCATTTTTTTGGTCATCTCTCATTCACAATTGATGTTGTTGCACTGTTTTGCCGTGTAGGCATTGTTCTTGGCTATGTGCAGACTTGAACTACAGACCTACTCAACAGTCGGTGGCCACAATTATTACCCCATGTCTCTAAATTTAGTAATTTACTTATTCCAGTCGTGTCTAAGAATCTTCCAAGATCTTCTACAAGATAAACATGTCCTTAACAAACCTGCGTCAAAAATATAGGATGCAGCGAATCTTATTCGATTGATCAAACATCTGAAAAAAACACCTTGAAAAAAGCACTTTGCCGAAAAACACTTTATCGACAAACACTTTGCCAAAAAAAAATATTTTGTTTGGAGTTTTTTTTTTTTTTTGATAAATATTGGGGATTCAGACTAAGATGTTCAGTAGCGGTTAGGTGGTGGAGTGGGTAGGTTGGTTAGGGATGGTTAGGGATGGTTAGGTATGGTAAGGGATGGTTAGGTAGATAGGGTTTAGAGAAGAAGGTAAGTATTAGGTAGGTTAGATAGGCGCTTAGGTTGATAGAAAAAATAATAAACCAAAAATAGCAAAGAGAAACACATCCCGCAAAGAATGGATAAAATTGTCAGTTGGAAGCCGCTTTTTTTTGTCATACATTAGCTAGGGTAGATAGTTGGTAAGAATGATAGAATACTTGACTTTCTGACAGAAAACTACTGGCCTAAAATTATTTATTTCCGCAGCATTCAGAGAAGGCTATTTGTGCTGCTAGAGTATTCTCCAGCTAATTCTAGTCGTGGTCCACTTCATTTACCAACTATGAAAACAATATTGGTGAGAAGGTATACCCTTGGTGTACCCCAAATTGCATTGTGAATTTCTTTCACAACTTCCATTTACCTCGTCGCGTGTCGTGGTTATTCGAATTTTTAAACTTGCTCAGAAGGGCATGAGCTTCGCTCACGACCAGCTCTCGTCCTTGTATGCATTTTGCCTGCACTCGTCATTTAGCCAGAGGTGATGGCTTGAAACCGAGTGAATCAATGACGGAATGATTAACAACATTTCCTTTGTTGCTTGATGGTTTATGAAAAATGCATCGAGGGTGGAAGAGCTTGAGGGAGACATGAGTGGCAAAATCCTCACAGACTCTTGTGATTTCCTTGGTGGCAGCGCGGACTCCCTCCACTCTCGTTTCCTACTCTCAACAGTGGCCAATCGACAGTTGAGTTATGGACTACCTAGACGCCAAAGCGAGGCCTAAGTGTCTACCCTTGTGTACTTGTCCTGTCCGTCGACTTCGAGCAGAAATGCTATTTGAAACACCGGAGGCACCATGCATGGTGCGCTTCAAGGGCAAAGAGAGCACAGCCTTCATTTATACCAGAGGAGTGAGACAAGGGTGCGTTATATCTCCGTTTTCATCGCTGTCCCCGAACTCGTTCTCATGCCCACCAACTCGGAAGCTCCCAGTGGTCTCTGACCGAAAAACTCCATGACTTACTCGTTTACTGGCATCCAGCAGAAATTGAACGCGCTCAGCATCAGTGCTTCCAAAGCTGTACTCAGAATTAACATCACCAAAACGAGGCTCTCTCAGCCTGGTACTGATCGAAGATGTTGACAAGTTCTGCTACCTCGGCAGCATGCTCTGCAAAGACAGGGGATTAGAATTCGACGTCCCGACGCGCGTCAACAAGGTGGGCTTGGCCTACTATGTTTTCTTCCTCTCTAAAACTCCGGATCTGCAACTCCACTGTCAAATCCCTCTTCTATGGCTATGAGTCGTGGAATACCACTGACAGGATAACCCGGAAGCTGCAGGTATTTGCTAGCCTCGTGTGTGCTTCCCAGCTACCAGTGGCGACGGATATTTTAAAGAGGAAAGTGTTTTGGTGTGGATAACTTTTTTGTTGAGAAAAATGGACCAAATTTTGTGTGAAAAATAAAACTAAATACTCAACCGTTATTAAAGCTTTGACAGTGGCATTTGGCGAGTCTACTCTGAACGAAAAAAAAATTATATGCGGTAACGTATCGCGTGCTTTATAACTGATATTTAACCAGTTTACCGTGGTTGTAGTCTCATTATTTAAAAAGGATTCCATTAACCATACAGGCTTGTTTCACTTCTAAAGAAGAGGATAAGATCTTATAAATTTCGATCCCACGTAATATGGTTTAGCCAGGTATTTAGACTGGTGACGCGTTTCAAAAATTTTCTACAACATTGATACAAACAAATTCACTGCTGGCTTGCTTGTGGATATCATAAAGGCATTTGATATGGTTAACCATACTATTCTCCTAGATCCATTCTCGACAAATCAGATGCTATGTATATATCCAATCGAGAATTGATATTCGATTTTTGATATTAGCGGCTCCTCAAGGTTCAGTGTTAGGACCCGTTTTGTTTCGGGCTTACAACAGTTCTCTGTTTACATTTTATTCTTTATTAACATAGATCTGTTCGCATGACTCCCACAATGCCCTATCTGTTTGGGCGGTCTATGGCCTGATTATGAATAGACGGCATCATTGGCCCATAATTTTTTCGTACGTGAGGCTCGAGAGCTGCTGTACAGTAAATGAAAACGACTTTGCTTCTAAAACTGAATAAATTGGGTCCGGAAAATCCCTGGCTTAAACAGGACCTTCAAATAATCAATTTGGTGAAACTAATTGGCTTCTTAGGTCATAGTTAGTATTCTTTCTGTAGCGGTCTTTAAGGTCTATGCTCATAGCCCGGCCACATGTCAAGGCTTCAAACATCACAATTGTAATCTTAGTGTATTAAGAATGAGTTGAATGTGGTTGAACTGAAGAACCTAGTCTTAAAGCTTTTTTTAATTTAATTCTGATGTACGTTCAAGTTTTTCTTTTGTAACTTTTCTTACCAAAAGCCAGTTGTTTTGGCACTAATCACAACTAGTTCTAATCCTGGTCTCTTAGTTCACGTTCTTGTAGTGATGTAGCTCACCAACCTCCAATTTCCTGTCCGTTCGATTGAGTACTCCAAACCTGGATAGAAACTCAACCTATATCGATTTCAACGCCTTCATTACAAGAATTTTATTCTTATTTCTTAGAACTAAATTTAAGACAATTTCAATGCATCGAGTTCGATCCAGCTTCAACATTCAGGCCAGGCAACAGCCGAAGGAAGGTATGTTGAGACCATTGCTATGGTAAAGAATCTAACAGCCAACACGAAATTACCCAACATTGGAGATCATTCGGCTAACACATGGGACTTGTTCCTTAGCTCTCATCCTCGCAAATATTATGTCAGACCACTGTGTCGTATCAGCTAATTTTTCATGCTCACCCCACTCAGAGAACAAATTCTTAAACGAACGGGAACACTATACGAGAAAGCAAATAGGAGTGGATTTAGCAACTTCTTTACGACTCCCAGCTCTGTGCTTCCTCTTAGTGACGTGGATGCCACTGCTGATGCAATCTCAAATTCAAAGCAAATGCGTGGTACAAATCGAGCTAAAAAGAGGCTAAAAGGGTTTCAGGACTTACAAAGTCGACTACTCTGACGAAATCTGCAAACGAATGGTAGCAAAAACTTTTGGTCACTCGTAAGGAATATAAGGAATTCTGCCTCGTCTTCGATCCCCACGCTCATTTGAAATGATATCCCAGCTCATATCAAGCCAATCTGCTTTGTCTCAAAAGCTGATAGCTATTCGAGGTTGCCATGAACGCAGCGAAATGTCTACGATTCGTTAAGCGATGTGAGAAATACTTCACTCCCTTTGATTGGGCTTAAATTGTGAGCTTACTCGAGCTACACTGACTTGGTTTCATCCCACTGCGCCGCCAGTTTTGCATTGCACTGCAGAACCATAAGCCTATTTGGCAGGCTCGAATAACTAGTGCAATATAATGGGTAATCGATTTAATTAAACCCTATAAAACTTCAAGCAATGACGGGCCTAGGCCTTCTTCAAAAAATTAAAGTCTATCTGAGCTGCCTGTCTCAACTTTGGCGAAAAATCAACCCGGAAAACCCAGTAAATTGCCCAAATCTTTTCTTTCGTTCTAAACACGATACGAACATTCTTGGAAATATATTTATTACAAGTCTACATCCCTATCAAAGGACTATATCAGGAAAGGTCTCTAAGTGACAATATCAATAGCAAAACGCTGCCCACAGAGTGGAGTCCTTTATAATTCCTCATCAAGGACTTATCCATTAACCCGACTAATACTGCCATATCACCTTTCACTCGAGAAAGGAGATTAAACCCTTATCTCATTACCCTAAATGAAGAAACCTTAGATGGAGTTAAGTACCTAAGTATTGACCTTGATCTTAAATCAACTGAAACTTGGATGGTCACTATGGCATTGGGGACCAGAATTTTAAGTAATCTTTTGGTTATATATCACGATAGTGAAACCTATTATCGTCTTTGCCTATGTAATATAGTGGTTTACAGACTACGAAGTAGCTTTCGAAATCACGGTATATAATACCCTTCCACAAATGGAAATCTTGGACAAAACAATCCGTTTAACATGCAGGAGTAGTGGTCCTTTGAAAAACTTTAAAAGTCTTAAATGATACGCACATTACTCGAAGAAGGAAGCACTGGCGCTGGCTCTTGCAAGGCAAGCTGTGCGCCATCAACACTTGCGCCCACATAAATTTCAGGTCTGACATCATTGCTGTGACTCAAGTGTGACCCAACAGATGGTGTGGATGTTGGCTGTCAATGATTATCATTTTCTGAATTAAGTCATGAAGTCGCTTCCCACGCAGGCCGCAGCAATGCGTTTTTGTGTATCATCGTTCTAGTGGGTCCAGAATTCGTGCAATGGTGGTGCGTCCTGAAGAAACTACTTCGGTATAATGTCGAACTCTGCTGCTCAACCCCGTCAAAACATCACTGTGATATTGGATCACCAATACAATTTGTCATCAAATTTGATCTCTGCCAATGAATGGTTTGGGTTTTAAGACGATGGCGCTATCGCCTACCCAAGCTTTTAAACCCTCAAATATTAAACAATATGCTTCAGGTCCAGACCTTCCGGAGGACAGACAAGGACTATGGGAAATAAGTTTGTCGTTAAATGTGACAGCGTTACCTCGAGTCGGATCTTTGATATTAAAAAAAGTTGACAACGGGGAGCTGTTAACAGACGTTTAACCAAGGAATTCCAGAAAGAACTGGAAGAAATTCGTCATCATTTTGTTTCACCATAGTCATCATTTTTTTTTATAGTGGACGCGTGCACAAGTGATTCTGAATACTCTTAAATGTCAAGAAATGAAGACACAGCACGGGCCGAAGGTATAGGGGGAGAGAGGTCAAGGAGGTACCGGTGCACATTGGTATTAAATGTTTGTGGATTGTAATGATTGGGAAAAGTTGAGCAGGGAAGAGCATTCGACATTTTCACATTCGTATGGTTTGGCTAAAAAACGAGTCTCTAGACTTGACTGTGCGTCGATGAGCATTCTGGATGAGACGTGTATTGCGATTAAATTCTTGAAAGGGAGGAAAGCAATTGAGTAGCTCACTTTTGTTAAAATAACGATAAAACAGAGAGAGAGAAGAGACATAACGTCGATGTTCGAGTGAGTCCATCGACTTCGCGATATTGTTGTCTCCTATGAGTTTTATCGCCTGCTTTTGTATTCTATCTAGCAAGTGCAGTGAGGTCTTGGGAGCAACAGACCAGATATAAGCCTTATGCTCAAATTTGAGGCGGATGCGGGCTTTGAAGCCAGGTCAGAGGAGGTGAAATATTTCTTGCATCGTTTGAGAAAACTTAGACATTTCGCAGCGCTCTTGACTACTTCGAATATGTGGTCATTCCAACTAAGAGTTTTATTAACACACATACCAAGAATAGATTAGGTTCCATTGGCACAAGCGCCATTCAAGGATAATGGCTGATTATTTATAGATGGATCTACTGTCAATAATCCATTGTGTATTGGAAGCATTATATTCCACTCTATCGTTTATAATTAATTATGCTGTCAAGGTCGGAATTTAATGTACTTAACATACGCTGCAGTTCCAGTTCTACGTTCAAAGAGCAGGGACGTGAGCCTTAGAACGAATACGAAAGGCTAAGAGTACTGTCATCAACGAAAGAGTGTATTGGATTAGAAGTAGCAGCTAAGAGATCATTTATAAAAATGAGGAAGAGTGTCGGTGACAGAACAGAGCCCTGAGGAACACCAGAATCTATTTGGTGAATGTCAGCCTCGAAACCGTCCAAACTACTTGAATTGAATGGCCCGAAAGGTAATTTCTAATCCATAGAAGAAGAGACTCATCGATACCATAAGCACGCATATTCGACAAAAGAGCTCGATGCCACACTCTGTCAAATGCTTTTGAATATCGAGCGCAACAATCTTACTTTGGCCGAGATGGTGCAAAGGTCGGTTCCATTTTTCAGCAAGATATGCCATCAAATCACCAGCGGACCAGTGCCGGTCATTAAGAAGTTTCCGCTATCCAAGACATTTCATAAGCTGACATGATAACTCTTGGCCGCTTATTACAAAATCGGTGAAAAACTATTTGGAAACGCTTAAATGAGAAGCCCTACCAGATGCTTAGCCCTTC
The DNA here is from genome assembly GCA_958301585.1 of Merodon equestris. Lineage (NCBI taxonomy): Eukaryota > Metazoa > Arthropoda > Insecta > Diptera > Syrphidae > Merodon > Merodon equestris. The sequence continues at coordinate 121,704,470 of OY284415.1, forward strand.
AAATCATCACTTGTTCCACCAAAAAAATTAGTCAATTTTTAAACATCCTCAACACAGGTGTGGTTTTGCCGTAGTATAATACTGCGTCGTATACTGCCAGGAAGATGGGAAAAGCAAGTGGCTAACGGTGGAGAATATTTCCTTTGAATAAAGCATTCATATTCACGGAAAAACAAGAAGGATTTATTCTAGGATGTAATATTAAGTTATTTACTTATCAAAAACTATGGCCGAGAGAGTCAAAGACCGACAGTGCAACAATGGAGCTAAATTCCAAATGACACATTTTATTGGATAATCGTTTAAGTACATATATTGATGTTACAACCCTTGAGGGACTAATGAGGAAGCTTCTTTCTATCATTTATATGCAGTATGAGGTGCTGAATGTTGATAGTTCAACAACAGAGCTAAATTCCTAATGACACCTCTTATTGGATAAACATTTCAAGTACATATATTGATGTTACAACTCTTGAGAGACCGGTGAGGAAGCTGCTCTCAATCATCTATTTACAGTATGTTGAGTTGAATGTTGATAGTTCAACAATGGAGATAAATTCCTAACGACACCTCTTATTGGATAATCATTATAAGTATAAGTTGTGCCTACAAAAGAAAAACAAAAATTTTGGAGAAATGGCGATTTATTTTTCAATACAGTCTCCTTTTAGCTCGATACACTTGATCCAGCGATGCTCCAACTTCTCTAACACGTCTAAAAAATACGTTTTCTCGAGGTCTGCAAAGTAGGACTCCGTGGCGGCGATGACCTCCTCATTCGATTGAAATTTCGGCCGGCGAGTGACTTTTTCAAGTTTGAAAACAAAAGAAGTCGCACGGGGCCAAATCTGGAGAATACGGTGGGTGGGGCAGCAGTTCGTAGCCCAATTCGACCAATTTGGCCGTGGCGAGGGTGGAGGTGTGAGCCGGTACGTTATCATGGTGGAAGAGCACCTTTTTCTTCGCCAAGTGAGGCATAGTACAGCCCTGTGATCCTTTTGCCCTTCTCCAGGTAGTCGATGTGGATCACACCTTGTATATCCCGGAAAACGGTGGTTATCACCTTTCCGGCCGATGGGACAGTCTTCGCCTTCTTCGGAGCACGTTCGCCGGGTGAAGTCCACTGTTTCAATTGTTCCTTGGTCTCTGGTGTGTACCAGTGGATCCATGTTTCGTCGACTGTCACGAAACGACGCAGAAACTTCGGATTGCGCTTCTCTGAAGTGGTCTCACGGTTGCGCTTGTTGTCCTGAATGAGCAAACGTGGCACCCATCGCGCCGACAGCTTTCTCATGCCCAAAATTTCATGCAGGATATGACCCACGCGATCTTTTGAAATGCCTACTGTCTCAGCTATCTCGCGCACCTTCAATCGGCGATCTGCCAAAACGAGCCGTTTTCGGGGCACCTGGACGTGGCACATCAAAAACCGACGTTGAAACTCGTTAAACCAATTTTTGATGGTCGCCATCGAAGGAGAAGAGTCACCGTACACAACATCCAAACGCTCTTTGATTTCGCTGCGCGATTTCCCTTCCAAAAACAAAAATCGAATCACCGACCGATATTGCTCTTTTTCCATTTTCTAAAATCCGCCGACACTACCGCTTCCACAAGCGGTCAAAACAAAAATATGAGTCCGATCCGGCTGAAATTTCGATAGTAGCCGTCTACTAGAATGTACTACACGATAGTAAGTTGCTTTTGTGATACTGGCGCCATCTGGCGGTGAAGCTAAGTACTTATCGGACCACCTTCGTATATTGATGTTAAACGTTGGAGCGACTGGTGAGGAATCTTCTAACATATCTATCATACCGAGTATGTTCGTGATCGCATCAGCAGCGGCATCCACATCACTATCAAGTTGTTGTTTGGCTTTCTCGTAGAGCCATACTTGAGCGCAGGATAAAAATCAAATCCTACGTAGCCCTAATGAGGCCCATCATGTTGTTCGATGTGGTTTTATGTTGCGTACTCCTATATGGAAAAACCTATTGTGGTCGAGAGGCAGTGCCTTAGGATCCGTCTTAGAGTGTACAAGGCGCCAGAATTCCAGTTCATCAGGTAAGTCCTAATAAAGTCCTGTATGAAGAGGGCTTACTAGCCCAATAATAGGTACCATGAGAGGTTTTATTATTTATACCCAAAAGCATTTCTCCATATTGACTCCGAAAGGTTAATGATCAATAGAGATGGTTACCACAATAGAAGACTATGATCTCGCCGGTGCTGGCAACAACAAGTAAATTTTTGGTTGTTGTCGGGTTAACACACTTCGCATTGGTAAGATCCTGTTCACTCCTTAGTTCGTAAATTATATAAGGGCTAGCTAGGGGATCTTCTGGATGCTTAGATGAACCGTAGAACTGACTAAGGCCTTTAAGCCTTGATAAAACGGGCATACATAGTGGACGGTATGGTGAAGCCAAGTCGTGGAAAGACGCAATCAGGTTGGTGACCACCCCGAACGAAACACACGAGTGCTAGGCAACCTGATTATATTTAAGACTAGAAGCAGCTTAAGGTAGGTCAAGCTATTAGAATAAGCCAGGAAGAAACAATAATCGATTTAGTACTAACGCAGTTTGAAGATCGCATTGTTTCGGTTAAAGGAGAAGATGATTGGCGTCCAAGGTCACGCTGGCTAATACCTTTAGACTTCTCTCAGTTTAGTTATTTGAATGGTACGGTCTACGCCATTAAGCCAGTCATAAACCCAACAATAATTGTAACATTACGATGACCGCCTGCACTAGAAGTCAGAGTGGTCCCATTAACTCACATGAAATCATAATTGCCACAAGCACCAACGTAGTTTATGGGCTAGTAAAGAATAATATTGCTTCCACAATAGCTATTGGCTCAACCTATGTAAACATACTTACTAACAAGGTGACGCAGTTTTAATGGGCTTCTGGAAACAGAAGCACCTCGTCTGATTTATACATAGACGTCCAATCTTTCTGTGGTATTCCCACATCTAAATTGAAATTATTTTTAGAACTTTGGGAAAAATCACATCTGTCCCACTAGAACACAGTTCAAGGACTTTCTCAATCCTCAAAAATTCTTAATAAAACGAAGCTCTCCCACGAGTCAAGTACAGACTGTGTCTTGAGAATGATGAGACTGCAGATGAGACTCGAAGTGCTCTCCTCGCTGAAGCAATATCCTCTATATAAAGAAAGTCATAAATCTAGATAGGTGTGGGCTAGTGAAAAGCTATATCAAAAGACCCCAATTAATCACAAAGTTCACGTTATTTTTTGTATAAAGCGTGTGATTAGCTCCAAGTGCTTAACGATGCGAAAAATCAATGCATAGCTCAACGAGTGTCTGATTTACTAATGAATCATCTCCCACGTTAAGGCAAAATCAATACCCTCTAACCCACAATGTATGCGCGTCTACATATTTCAAGAATCCATTTACAAATAAACTTGTCGTTCCCAGATGCTCGCAAACACTTCCCCACCCCCTTTGATTCCTATTTCCTCTACCATACCATTCATAACGAATCCTTCAAGCATCGATGAATTATGCATTGAATATCGTTGCGATCACGAAAACGACCATCGATATAAGGATAGGACAGCGTAACTCCGCCAGAAACCACCGATATCGATACCATCCACCTCCACTTTACAAAATGATGAGCTCTTCGCAAAACGTTTAAAAAACCAAAAAAAAAATAACGAAAAGCTACATCCTCATTGAACAGTCTAACAGCGCAGCGGAGCCTTTAGTTCGTCCTTGCTAGTAGTTGCTTTTATGTCATGTTGATCACATGAAGATTGGTATTAATCAGGGTTATCGTTGTAGCGAACTTTTATTTTATGTGCGTTGCCGAGTGCCGTGCACGTGAGTGGTTCGGGTATGTCGTAAATACTTCCGGATGCATGACTAATGGGTTTGCTTGTTGGCCTTTTTCGTAATGTTTTATGATATCTAGTCTGGATTATTGCTTCGTGGGCTTTGTTTTTTCACCGAGTTTATCGAAATACCTTGGAGGATACCTCTTTTTTCACACACAAATGGTTGACGGTAATTTATGATTGCCAGACCTTTGATTTCGTTCTTTCAGGGTGTTTATGTTCCAGGTTGGATGGGAAACATAGGGGATGTGCCCTTCATAAATTTTCAGTATAGCAGCGGATTATTAAGTGCAGCGAGGAAGTAAGTTCATATTTTAGGTTTTGAAAACCTTTAGGTGTTTAGCAAGGACAGTCGAAGGAGCGCGTAGGAACAGATGGGTCGTAAGAGGCATTGCATATGGTGCCTACATAAAAACTACAGGACCTTGATGACTTCATCTCTGTTATGTTACGAAAGAATTTAGAGCGGATGGAGTTCCTCTTTATGGTGATTTATCGATTTATAAGGCTGCCCGAACCTAACCAGTCCGTCATTCTTCTCAGTTGTCAATCTTCTTCATTGTTGACAAGTGTGTAGAAGGATCTTTTTATCGCGTGTTTAGTTTTGTTCTATCGACAGTGCAATTCAAATGTAATAGAGACAAGCCCCTTTGTTGACTGGTAAACTATAAATGCTGAGCTGGAGCAAGCCTTTCAACGAAACCGACAGCATTTCAAGACGTCATGGAGGTGGTCCCAAAAACACAGTAACGTCGTCGAAAGTGATTCGAAGGAAATCCTCGGCGTAGTGAAAGAAAAATATCTTCTGAGCTAAACATATCCAGAGGACGAATGCAACACTTTCAAAAAATGACTTCGTACTCAAGGCCTTAAAGCTCCAAAAACGCACGATCTCACGCCCAGTCAAAATAGTGGAAAAGTAAAAAAAAGGATATTCTCTGATGAAGCACAATTTGAGTTATACAATAATTCAGACCAAAGAATGGTCACCAGGAGGCAAGCGCCGTCATTTTAGATGGTTTGGAGTGCTGAGACTTCTGATGGTCGATCCCCGATCGTATTTTAGGACCATGGCGTTAAGATAAACGCCATGACAACTGTGGCCACACAAACATTTCGGCTAAAGGCCATGGACGTACCAACCGAAGCTTATCATGTGGCTTACTAGAAGCTCGGGATTCGGCATTCTTGCGTCTGCGAAGCGTCTGCAGTGGAATATTGCGTGCTCTGCGTCTTCCTATTCCTCTAGACTGTCTAGGCAGAAGGGCGAGCTCTCGTGTCCAAATCTATGAAAATATTTTTGATAGCCACCGTGATCTGACAGGAATTGTGTAAGGTGGTAATTGCAATCCCTGTGTGCTCTTTTTCCCCAAGCCGCCATCGGGGGATCAGCTTGTGGGTCCATCTGCTTTTTGCAGTATTATCCCACCTGGCTTGCCACAGTGCCACAGATCTTCCTCTTTCTTCTGCTTTTATCCTCCGGATAACGCTGGTCTGGACGGACCGTAAAACCGTGGTAAGCCCGAAGGCGAAGGTATCGATGGGGACCATACCCGCTATAACACAGGCTGCTTCATTCGAGATTGTCCGGAAACCGCATACTGTCCTTACTCCGGAAAGCATGTATGCAGAGGAGAGCTTCCTTTTTATCTTCTTCGTTGTAAGAGTTCCCGCCCAGACCAGCGTACAAGAGTTCACTACTCTGGAAAGCCGAATCCTCCTGGTCCACCGATGTTTGGCAGCATTCCGGAAAGCACTACCTGCATTTGGGATGCCTTCTTACTGCAATATTCGACATGGGTCTTAAAGTTAAATCGGTTGTCGTGCATTACACCAAAGTATTTTAGTGCCCCCTTCGACCTGATTAATTGGCACCTAACCCGGAAACGTGCGTATTCGGCTGGTTATTAAGACAGTCTCAGCTAGTTCAAGATCGACAGACTCTAGCCAATGCTTAATCCTGGCGATCGTTTCATCCGTGGCGGACTCTACCTTGTGGATGTGTTTCGCTACAGTAACTACGGCGATGTAGTCGGCAAAACCAATAATCTTGACTTCTTTTAGCAGCGTTAATCACAAAACTCCATCATACATTATGTTCCACAGAAGAGGTCCAAGGGCTGACCCTTGGGGGACTCTCGCGGAAACATTGTCATATTTAAAGCCATCGTCCACCTGGTACCTCAGTTTTTTGTTAGCGAACTAGTTAAGAATTATCTTCACAAGATAATGCGGAGCATTCATTCTGGTCAGAGACGTCCTAATGCAAGACCAGTTTACGGAATTGAAGGCATTTTTAAAGTCCAGCGTTACTACTGCACAGTATTTTATTGTGCCCCTCGCCATCTTATCGTATCGCTTCTGCTGCTGTCTCTTTTATGGCATCGGCCCTACAAAGCTAAATCCCATTGGTGGTTAGACAAAGCTCCTCTATCTTCCTCCACAGCGATTGGTCTACCATATATGATTCATTCTAGGATCTTTCCTGTTATATCAAGCAGACATATTGGCCGGTACACCGAAGATTCTCTAGAACCTCAAGACACCTTTGCATCGTTGTTATAAAAATGTCTGGTCTCCTTTTAACGGCTGCTTTGATCGTTATATTTGGGACGCCGTCAGGTCCGAGCGCTTTCTTGTCACCTATCTTTCTGCCTGCTTCGTACAGTTCATCCGTAGTTATTGGCGGGATCTGGTCCACGCTATATCCCTTGTGACGGTGCGCGAAGTATATGGTCTTTGGGAAAATAGATTCTCTGCTATTGTTCCTGTATTGTCGGGCAGGATATTTGTGTGGACTTACTGCCCCTTCATCGCTATCCTGTATGCAAGCCCCAAGGATCTATGTCTGCTTCGTTGCAGAGGTACTCTCTCAAGTTTACGTCTCGCCAACCTGACAGTGTCTAGTCGTTCTTGTAACCTCCCCTAGAACGCTGTGATCTGCGTCGGGCCTATAGGCATTCTGCCCTGAGCGTTTTGATCTCATCATTCCACCAGTAACAAGGCTCACCCCTTCTGCTAGCTCATCTCCTGGACATCGCTGCATCGCACGCTTTCACGATTGTTTGAATTGCTGGATAAGAAATCGACATTTAACATTTCCTCTAAAGCGCTTTGTCGAAGAATGCGTCTTTCCTCTTCGGCCTGTTAACTTGATTTCCTCCTCGTATTGCTCCATCCCTAGGAAAGTTATGTCTCGGTGTTGTTGAGCGTTTAGCATCCCTCCCTAATTGCCAGTACTGGTTCTTCTGCTAAAAGGTGCTTAAATGAAATGAGTGGCGGTACGAATCAGAAATATTGAGGTGGATCCAGAAAATCTCCGAGCCTGCACCTGACCTCCATCTGAGAGCCATCAGTGTAGATCAGGAACATGTAATCTAAAATAAAGTAGTCTGATGGTGCCTAGGTTAGATTTATGAACCTCGCTATACAATATAGGTAATCAGCAGCCTACTTCCTTGAGTCGGATGGCAACACATATTACCCTGTACTCGACGCAAAGGCCTCAGAGCAGGATGTGCAGCATGATGTTAAGTGCTTCAGTGGGACATGATTTCATTGCTCTCGTGGTACTGACACCTGCCGATCTTCTAACTTTATTTAATCGGTCTATGTTATAAACCTTACTTAGAATAGGCCATAAGCCATCGAGATATCCACGGAGCCAACTTAGGCCTCAGTTCCAGTATAAACAACTTTGCTAACTTTTTTGATCAGGATTTCTGTGATAGACTTTCGTCTAAGCTTCGAGTCTAGGATGACGCCCAAGTACTTGGCAACAGAGTATAGGAATAGTCTATTATTTAGCCATAGATTCCTCTTCTTGGTGGGAAACAGCATCAGTTCGGTTTTCTTTGGGTTAATTTTAGGCCTCAGCCGAACTTCAAACAAGCCCTTTCCACAAATTCATTTATCACATAGGGGGAGAAACCCTGATAACTCAGCTAGAATTAAGCTGGAAACCATCCAGCAAATAAGGATCTCTCGATTGATTTGTTGAAAATATTGTTGAAAGTGGGAGTTGCTAGCTTATACTGCTCAAGGCGGAGAAGGCTGCATGTAAATCCATCTTCTTGAATACAGCGTAAAAGAGCTTTAATAGGAACGAGGTAAGAGGGATATAAAGAGAATACTGTCGAAAAAAGTTGAACGCAGCATTCTGACATTGGCTCATGTTCATTTGATGGGAATTGAGGGAAATCATATGCGGCAGTGTGGGGTAGTCAATATTACCGCCACGTAAACCATGGATAAAAAGTATATCTTTAACCCCGTTTAGTTCTTCTAGGGATTGTAGGTTAACGAGTGTAGTATCGAAAAATAATTTGTAGCAAGCGTGAACGCAGTCAATGTCAACGATCATTATTATCGCTTTTGAACGGAGCTACGAGTCTCGAAAGGGAGCCTTCAGGTGACATACTACACTTCTGTTCCGGTCTTACACGAGTGAACGTCATTCAGTGAAATACACTTCTGTCTATTATATTCTTAAAAATGCCAATAAAGTAGTCAGTAATTGATCAAAGTCAGTTGAATTAGTAAAGTACTAAACTAGTTTTCAGCGCTGCTTGAAATGTGGTCATTTTTGAGCATCAGCACAGGGACGACCTTAAGTTAAACGGCCAACATGGATCCCGTATGAACAGGACTTCTTGGATCCATGTGTTGGCACATTTGATAATGTTCTCGATGTGAAGACAAAAATTCAGTTCCTGGCCACCGATAACAACAAAGTAAAATAATAAATTGACAGGAAGAACAACTTCATGACAGATAACGTGAAAACGCTTACGGGAGAAAGTGATAGCTTGACACGAGACAAGTATTAGTCAGATTGGGGAGAGCATATCATCAGGATATATGGAAAATTATAACACAATTGACATCATTTATCTTTATCAATGAATAGATAGGTATTAATAGACCGAGATGGTTACCTTGAGGGACTTCGGAAGTGACATTAATTGAATCAAAAAAGAACGAAGTAACTTTATACAGACTATTTTGTAGATAGTATTTGATACATAAGAGAAAACCAGAAGGGAAACCAAGAGCAGTGTTTTTTGCTGAAGGCCTTATGGATGTCGGTGGCACAACATCTACTCCTGTGTTATCCTTGAATTCAAATTCAATTATGCTAGTGGTCGTCGATCGGAATTTTAGGAGCCAATGTTGGGTTGGGGAACAGATGGGCATGCAATATGAGAATATTGAATCGTAAACGATGCTCACGGAAGGTTTCGGTATGCATGAGGGTTTAGCAATAGTTGGTCATCGCATTCCTTTGTTTTTGTTTTTTGTGGATTGAGATGATGTAAGCATTTTCCGAAAGCTGAGGAAGGAATCCCTGTGAAATGGAACAGTGGAGGGTAAGTTCAGATGGTGCACGCAATTTTTTAACGTTAAGTTCTTTCTCGGTGATTAAGTCGGCGATTATAAAGGGTTCTCCAATGGGGACTTGACAGCTTTGAATTTAATTTGTGAACGCACCCTTTCACTAATCATCGAACTGTCATTGTCAATTTATTCAGTAAACTCAACATTTTCATCGTGGTAAAGTACACGAACGAGCAACATCTGCAAATTATAAAAATTTTCTACCGAAATTCGGAGTCGGTGACCGCAACTTTAAGAGCGTTAACTCCAATAATTCTCCGTAATTCTCGCCCTAGTACACAGGCAATAACACGCTTAGTGCAAAAATTTGAGTCTACATATTCGTTGTGTGATGTTGCAGTGTCAGTGAGACAACGGGTTGGTCGAAGTGTCGAAAATATCGCTGCCGTTCAGGCGTCCGTAGCAAACGATCCAAATCATTAAATTCCACGGCATTCTCAAGAATTGGGCATCGCTCAAACCACATTATGGCGTATTTTGCGTAAGGATCTTGGTTTAGATCCATACAAGATCAAGCTGACTCAAGAGTTGAAACCGATGGACCATTTGAAGCGACGTACGTTCTCCGATTGGGCTCTGGAGAAGATGCGCCAAGATGATGAATTTCATCGCAAAATCATCTTCAGTGACGAAGCTCATTTTTGGCTCGATGGGTTCGTCAATAAGCAAGATATGCGTCATTGGTCGGGTGAAAATCCACATGTGCTTCATGAATCACCACTTCACCCACAAAAAATAACTGTTTGGTATTTTTTCGTCGACGATAACGATCGTCACGTTACTGTGAATGGCCAGCGTTATCGCGCCATGATGACCGATTATTTTTGGCCCGAATTGGAAGATATGGACTTGGATAACATGTGGTTTCAACAGGATGGTGCCACAAGCCACACAGCACACGTTACAATCGATTTATTGAAGAGTAAGTTTGATAAGCGTGTTATCTCAAAAAATAGGCCAGTCGATTGGCCGCCTCGTTCGTGCAATTTAACACCTCTAGACTATTTTCTTTGGGGCTACGTTAAGTCATTGGTTTATGCCAACAAGCCGACGACGTTGGAAGAGCTCAGAATCAACATTGAACGCGAAATAGCGGCCGTTCCGGCCGAAATGTGTGGCTGAGTCATTGAAAATTGGGTCCAACGAATCGACCACTGCAAACGTGCTCGCGGTGGCCATATGAACGAAGTCGAGTTCCATTCATAAATGTTTTGATTGTACTTCAAGCCGATACTTTTTGCGTTTTATTTAAAAAAAAAGTTGTCAAGTCCTTTTTGGAAAGCCCTATACTTGAGACGTCTGGGGGCAGTCTTCCATATATCGATCGGATCGAAGGGCCAAGACTGGGGAATTTAACAGACAACTTTGAAAAATAACCTACCTGCTTCAAATTCTTTTATAGCATGACGCAGATGATGCCATCACTGTTATGGAAAGAATCTGCTCATGAAGACCTTTTCCTTAGTAATAATTGTTATGATTTGTTACCAAGATCTTTCGTGTGTAACCTGGGCGGGGGGGGGGGGGGGGGGGGGGAGGGGTAGGCACCGGAGTTTACCTTAGCCTAAGCACTTTTACAGATATATTAAAGAAAAGAAATATGACAGATCGGAAGACTCTATTGCATCCATAAAAGCGACCGTATGAAATGGAATACATGCCGAAAGTGTGATTGGACCCTATTTTATCGCCGATGAAAATGATCGCCGTTGCGTTACCTCAATGGAGTTGGTTATCCTGCCTTTTGGAAGGTTATTATCGGCCAGAACTGGATGGCCTTGACATCAGTGATAAATGGTTCGAACAAAATGGTGCCGCATGCCGCCCAGCTGGCCAAAAAATCGATCGAAAGAGGAAGGAGAAGGAATTCGACAGTCCCATAATCTCGAGAAATGGTTCGGTTCAATGGTCACCTCCCTCACCTTACCTTAAGTCGTTTGCTTATGCTAACAACTTTAGTGGAGCTTGAGGTTTTTCAGAAAGCTTTAAGTGACCAGCCTTTGTCGAAAGAGAATGTTTACAAGTAGTACGAGAAGGCATTGAAAGTATTGAAAAAAATACATTCGATCAACCAAAAACATCAACTGACGAACAGCTTCTCTTCTTCTTCTTCTTCTTTTCCTTTTTTCCGGCGTCGTTATGGTCAGAAGTGTAGGACCATAACCTTCCCACTTAACTGCATTCCTACTGGTCCGTTTGTGGGGTCCGCCGGTTTGACCTCAGAAAGTAGCGGCTGGCTTCCCGGTTTGGGATTACTTCATCGCTGAGGCCAATCAAATGCTGGTGTTTTTGCATTTGTTTGCACCAATTGTTTTTCGGCCTGCCTTTTTTGCGTGTTGAAATTGGAATGTTGATTGATAACGCCTTTTGGACGGGGTTCAAAGGATCTCTCCTTTGAACATGGCAATACCAACTGAGTCGGTCGCGCTCTATCTTTCTTGTGATGGTTTCTTTTACGTGGAGGCTTCCTCGGATCTTTGAACTTCTAATTCTGTCACGCTTTGTTACTCCCGCTGTCATGCGAAGCATCTTCATCTCAGTTGCCGTTCATTTGCTCTCATACTTTTTGTGCATTGTCCAGCATTGTGAACCGTATGTGAGCGCCGGACGTACAACTGAATTGTAGAGCCTTCCTTTCAGCTTAGGGGGCATTTTTCGATCACAGAAGATGGCGGAGTTTTCCCGCCACTTCATCCACCCTACGCTTACGCGATGTTTGATGTCGTCATCACAAGTTGCTTCTTTATTAATCATAGATCCCAGATATTTAAACTTTTCCCACTTGGGAAGCACTCTTCCATTCAAGTAAATGTCTGGAATAGGCTGATGAGGGTCAGAGAACGGTCAGCACAGATACTCTGTCTTCTTTGAACTAATACGATACCCGTGTCCCTCACACATCAAGTGCTCGCTGTAGGGACGCCTGATCATCACTTATAATGGCCCCATCGTCAGCAAAGAATAGCTGGTGCACATTGGGGTCCGTCACTTTTCCTTCAAGCAAGCAATCAAGGACTGCTATAAAAAGCAGTGGGCTGAGGACGCTCCCTTGGTGTACACCGACTTTGATTGCGAACTCTTCGGTGACTCCTGCGGTGCATCTTACTCTTGTCGTTGCTCTCTCGTACATGTCCATGATCACTCGCACGTAGGTTTCTGGAACTCCTTTTTGTCTTAGCGCTACCCATAAAAGATCTCTTGGTTGCCGGTCAAAGGCCTTCTCGAAATCAACCAACACCATATGCAAGCCCTTTGAAGAATCACGATGCTTTTCCATCATGACCCTTATACTTTGGATTGCATCTGTTGTTGATTTACCCGAGACAAACCCGCACTGGTCATCAGATAGTCGAATTATTTTCCGCAGTCGGCTATCTAATACCCGTTCAACGATCTTCATGGTGTGCGACATCAGCTTGACAGAACGGTAGTTATCACAATTTCGCGTACCACCCTTTCCTTTGTGCAAAGGAAGAAGATAGCTTTCCCTCCATTGATTAGGCATAGTGTCGCCTCTCATAAGTTTGGAGATAAGAACCATGAGCCATCTAGACCCGATGTCTCCCATCTTTTTCCAGAACTCAGAGGGTATCCCGTCCGGCCCAACAGCTTTTCTTTTCTTGGAGTTTTTAACCGCGTACCGAACTTCTTCGACTGTGATGTCGGATATTTCGGCATGATTCGGGGCGGCTCTCGCCATCTGTGGAGAATTTTTTCGTCTTCCACAAGGAGTTGGCCTTCAGCATTGTTAATAATGTTTGGGAAACGAATTTCCTGAACATTTCTTCTTCTCTCGGCGGCTAGCTTAAAGATATTTGCTCCTTTGTTCAAATTGCTTTGTCGATGCTCCTGGGTAGCCTGGTTCCTGTCAGACGCGGAAGACGATATTTCTTCCAACTCCTGATAGAGGCCTTCCATGCTTTTCGCTTTGAATTCGGCGCATTTTTTCTTCGCGATACCTTTGCAACATCTATATGCCTTTTCACGGCGAGCTTTTTCCTCTCTATTAGTAGAAGAGCACTTTAGCTTCGTCTGTCCACCACCAGGTTTCTTTTGCGTGTTGGCAGGGGCCTTTAGATGTTCCGAGCAGTGATTTGGCTTTCTCCAGGCCAGATTGTTGTAGGGAATCCCACATGTTTTGTGCTCTGCACTCCTCATTACCGACCTCATCGATAATGGAAGAGAGGTAGTTTTCCATGTTGGTAATAAAAGCTTCGCCTTTTCCTTTATCACTTGATTCTCTCAGACACCTTCGTTTGCTGCTTTGACTTCTTTCTCGCATCCATAAAAAATTCAGTCAGGAGGAGTCGGTGTTGAGGGGCGATCGCGTCTCCCAGGATCACTTTGCAATCTTTAGCTCGTGGCTTCATGAAACTGGATACCAAATGATAGTCTATTTGAGTTTCATTTCCGCCGCTGCTATAAGTGATCAGGTGCCGGCTTTGTTTGACGAACATGGTACTTTGCACTATAAGACCGTACGACTTGCACATGTTTAGGATATCTTCACCTGAAGAGTTCCTGGTGCCGTATCCCAGCCCTCCGTGGTAGTCTTCATAGTCTTCGCTTGTCTTCCCGACATGTCCGTTTACATCTCCATCAACTGACATATGTCAAGAAAATTGAAGAAGAGACCCTGTTGATGTTGGCATATCGTAAGGATCAATTTGAGCAATTTTAATAGGCCACTTAGGCCTCAGACGCGTAAAAAGACTTAAGTTCCTTGAAGAAGTGCGTCTCTTACTGCATTGATTGTTCGTCAATACTTGATTAAAAACTCGACCCCTATCCTTCCACAACCACCTGACTTCTAACTATTTAGAAACCCAAAAAAACCACCCCAGGAAGACCGTGAACTAAAGATCATTTCGTAAATTAAGTTCAACCCTTTGAGGAATTTGAAATATGTTAGTATAAGTCCACGTTTTCGGAGGGGAATCACCTTCATAATTCATAAAGTCACCTTTCAATTTGATCACAATAGCTAGAGCAAGCCCAAACAAATCTCCAGTCCCGAAGAAATTCCTTATCATTTCACCAGCAAGCGCATCGAATTAAATAACTGCAGCAATCACTGCCACCCCAGCTAATCTCTCTTTCAAAGATATAACGACGTGACCGCGGGTAGTTCTCAATACAATCGATAAGTCAAAATGTTACCTTAACCTTCATCCATCCTTAAAGAAACGCGCTAACGATTCTCTTTCAACACCTCTTTCAAAACTGAACATCCAAAGGTGTCCCGTCCATTTGTATTCCGTCGTGCTCCTCCAAGCGTTTAAACCGTTTCAACGCCAAGTTCAGCCAAGTGTTTCGGAGCAAGGTCATCGCGCTAACACTTTCGTTTGAGGTTAAGAAAAATGTTTTCAATTTTAGCTAAATGCATATATTATTCAACGTAAACTTTCGGGTGAATTTGTTGAAATATTCGAGCGGAAAAAGGCTGAAGCAAAAAAGAAAAATAAAAATACAAACACCAACCCGAAAAAGAGCATCATCCCCCCTTGAGGGTATAATCCAGTCACTTTGAAAAATCTAAAAAGAAACTTCCTCAAACTACCTTATGTTGTTTTTCTTATCCTTTTATATATTTCAGTCTCCTGGATCCTTTCATCTTACTCCTTCATCATCATCATCAACATCAAGTGACCCTTGTACACCGCTCGGAAGAGATAAGGGAACGAGAAAAATACTACAATTAATCAAAACCACCCCAGGGAATAGTCTTTTCTGCCCCAAAAAAAAACATGTATCTTTGTACGACGCCCCCTGTTCACCATTGCCCATTTCCTATTGTCCAGTTGTACCCCCTTTACATCCAACAGTTCGCTCTTACTCATTTCAATCCCTTTTTTCATTTTTCTTTCTTAGGCCACAAATCAGCTTATTTATTTCGGGCCCCACACAGCTCAACTAATTTTCTTGAAAACTCACCTCCTTCCTTCATTCTCACCTGGCCTATTATACCTTCCTTTCTTACCGTAATGGAGCCGGAAAAGGCTGGGGCGTAAGGGGGTAGTGAAAAAGTAAAACAGATGGAAAGTTATTTATTAATTTGATTTCCATTTTCTTCGGAAAGGACCTGCCAAAGGGCGGTGGGGTAACCGACCACAAATGAAATAAGTAATCCGCATAATCTCTCAATCAATTAGTTACTGCTAAGTCGGAAGTCCCAAGGCCGTCCAAATAACCGAAACTAATAAAAGCAAGCAAAAAATCATCGGCTAAGTACCTTCTGTTAATCTGTTATGGGAGACCCACCCTTCCGGTTCACCTCATTGGAAATTAAGAACGCGTTTCACAGTGTAATCGTTTGATCATCCTTCAATAACGTGTCCCTCATATGAGCAACAGTAGAGCAAGGGAAATAATAGGTAAAGCAAAACAGGTCCGTGTACTCACACTAGTCACACATAAATCCGCTTGTGCATATCTAATGTCCTGTTAAATCTGCGGAGAATGATAACAAATAACATTTGTTTAATGTAGTAATTTCTCCCAGCGGTCGCTTGGCGGAACATCCTTCCTCCCCACACCAATACATCAAGTGCACAGACAAGGGCGGCGGGGGGGACGAAAGCAACAAGGCAAAAGGGACTTGTCGTACCTGGTGCTCGTACATGGAAGGATGTTTGTGCAATAATTAAAAACTAATTTTCATCCTTTGTTTTCCTGACAGGATGACGATCCTTAGAAGCAGTCCTTCGTGTGCCTGATGTATGGTTGATTGCGGGCATATGTGTCTTTATGGGATATTTTGATGAAATCAACATTATGCCGAGCAAACAGACAAGGATGAACCCGTGCGTATGGAACTGGAAGGTTGTTTGACTTTCTATCGTCGTACCAAATGCGGTCACGCCGGGTTTTATTGATTTTCTCTCCACTCGCCCGTCATCTTTCATCTCACAATTTTCTTCTTTTTTTTTTTGTATTTCCTTTGCGAAAAAACGTTAATAAAGAGACACCCAGTTTCTGCAAAGAAACGACCAATAATAGGGGAGAGAAAGAGCGACTTGAACGCATTAAAATCCCTACAAGTGTCTGTATCGGTTGTTGGGAGTGACATGCGTGCTCGGCATATTCCAGTAAAAGTACTTCCAATCATGTTTTAACGAGAACTCAACTCCAAATACATTTCCGAACATACCCCATGGAACTCGTTACTCAGTCTAACAGCTGTCATTCAGCCGGGCGAACTGTCATATTTATTAGATAATTGGGGGATTACTGCAGAAGAAACCGAGGAAATTGTGAAATGCGTGCGGTTTTAAAAGGATTTTCATCACTCCGCTTCAAGGATACTCGCAGTGTGTCGGTCTTTTGCCGTTCGTATCAAAACGCATCCATTTCAACATGTCCAGAACCGTTCTCGGAAGCAATTATCAACCGGGCCAAGTACCCAACTCAGCGATTCTATTGCAAGTCACCGTCTGAGGGCCGCTGCTGGAACTGCAAAGCAGTGGTGAGTAAAGATAACCTTTTCATCTGCAGCGAATGCGGAAAACTGCAGGACATCACCAAGGATTATGTGAGTTCCTCCTTAATCTCTGATATAACATCTGTTTTCGAGCAATGTCGTCTTTATAGGACTATTTCCAACTGTTGTCGCTCCCCCAAGATTTCGATGTTTCTTCATCCAGGTTGACAAAAATATTCCGCCATTTGCAGACCATGGTGCACCCGGACAAGTACAGCAACAAGTGAGTGGTCATCATCATTTGCACACAAAATGATTCACGAATGATCTTTTGCAGATCCCAACGGGAAAAGGAAAACTCAGCAGAATGGAGCTCATTGATTAATAAAGCCTACAAAACCCTATCCCAGCCGATAATTCGAGGACAGTACCTCCTAAAACTCCGAGGCGAGGAAATGCCAAGTGACAACACGGCCTTAGACAAAGAGTTCCTCATGGAAATGATGGAACGCAACGAAGATGTGGAAAATGCGAGGAGTAGGGAGGATCTCAGTAAGATGAATGAACGTTTGCAAGACGAAATCAACTCCGAAACGACTAAGCTGAAGGGATTATTCGAATCGAACGACTTAGCGGGAGCGAAAAGCCAGCTGGTGAAGATGAAGTATTTACTAAGTATTCAGAGTAGCATTAAGACGAAGCTGGAGAAGCTGATGTATTAAAGAAGGAATCAAGAGACAAGAACTTCTAAAACAATGGAGCGACTGAAAGGGTCCTTTTTGTGATAGCCCTCTGAGGGTATGAATAAAAATATTTTATTTTTGGTTGACTTTTTAAATTGTGTTTGTAATCGCCCAACGACCGAGTTGAGTCTGATACGGCTCCGAGTGACATTTCTCAAACGCCCGAAAGTATGCCCAGAATTCCATCACTCGCATGAAATGAACCAAACAAGCAGTTCGACATGTCAAATTGACAGCTGTCAAATGAACAGTCGGTCTGTTTTCCACTCCCTCGTGGAGTTTTAATGAAAGCATTTCGAAACTAGTTCTGGCGTGGAACATGTCCTCATTGAGTGAAGAGGTCCAGCGGCTCCAGCAGTCGGTAGGTTCATTAATTGGCTTCTCAATTACACTTGTTAGCAATTACGTTTGACGTGCAGGAAAAGATGACATGGCAGCTACGTGAGCAATTGAAGAAAATAAATAGCGGCGGATTCCTGGACGAAGCAGCGGATGAAGAGTTCAACGCACTTCAAATGGAGAATATGAAACTGAAGCACCGACTGGCCGTGCTCGAGAGCGTGAGTACAGAAACTGGCTTTGTCTTCAATATCACTCAGATTGCTTTTCCAATAGGCCGTAGTTGCAGAGAAGAAATGTCGCACCAATGCACAAGGAATGATATCGTTGCAAGAGCATTTGACTCAATTATTCTCCAAGGCAATTGCCAGTGCATTCCCTCGATTAACTGGTGATGCTACCAAAGCGGTTGTGACACTGTCCGCTAAACATGGCGATTACCAATGCAATAATGCGATGTCCATAGCAAATGTATTGAAGGCCTCCGGAGATGGCAAACCTCCGCGTGAGATTGCATCAGCAATTGTTGCCAATCTAGAACCATCCCAGGTTGTAGCTAAGACTGAGGTGGCTGGGCCTGGTTTCATCAATATTTTCCTGGACAAGTAAGTGACACAATCATCTTAGAAACCACAATTAAACAGTGAGTTTTAGGAAATATGCGGTGCAAGCCATTGGAGATCTACTTAAAAACGGAGTCCTGCCGCCGGAGTGTGAAAGGAAACGCGTCGTTGTTGATTTCTCATCGCCAAATATTGCCAAACAGATGCACGTTGGCCATTTGAGGTCGACAATAATTGGAGAATCGATTTGTCGCCTCCTCGAATTCCTGGGTCATGATGTTCTTCGCCACAATCACGTAGGGGATTGGGGCACGCAGTTCGGGATGCTTATCAGTCACTTGGAGGACATGTTTCCGAACTTCAAGACTCAATGTCCACCGATCCACGATCTGCAGGCGTTCTACAAGGAATCCAAAAAGAGGTACAACCATCCATCAGCCTATAAAGTCACATATTTCATGAAACTATTTCCTGCAGATTCGACGAGGATGAAGAGTTCAAGAAACGAGCATACAATTCGGTAGTGAAACTGCAAAACGGCGACCCCGACTCCATTAAAGCCTGGACATTAATCTGCGATGCATCGCGCAAGGAATTCCAGGCAATCTACGACCGGCTAGATGTGACACTTCATGAGAAAGGCGAATCGTTCTATCAATCCCGCATGGTCGATGTGGTTAAATACCTCAATGACAAGGGATTCCTTGAGGAGGATGAGGGCCGTAAGATCATGTGGTCCGATAAGACAAAAACAGGCATTCCGCTAACAATTGTCAAGTCAGACGGCGGCTTCACGTACGACACATCAGATATGGCAGCCATCCGGTATCGATTCGAGGAAGAAAAAGTCGACTGGGCCATCTACGTCGTCGACTCTGGACAGAGCACGCATCTGACGACTATTTTCGCTTGCGCTGAACGTGCCAACATAATCGATCGGAAGAAGCACCGCGTAGATCATGTGGATTTCGGCGTAGTGCTCGGCGAGGACGGCAAGAAATTCAAGACCCGTTCTGGGGATTCAGTTAAACTTGCCGATCTACTCGAGGAAGGTCTACGCCGCTCGCTCGATAAGCTCAAGGAAAAGGAACGCGACAAAGTCCTTACGCCAGATGAGTTGAAAGCGGCACAAGAGTCTGTAGCCTATGGCTGCATCAAGTATGCGGATTTGTGCCACAATCGAACCAACGCCTACATGTTCTCCTTCGACAAGATGCTCGAAGACCGTGGCAATACTGCCGTTTATCTACTGTATGCTTTCACGCGAATCCGCTCGATCGCTCGGAATTGTGGTTTCGACTCCACCGACTTGCAGGAGATCATCAAGACCGAATCAATCACCGTGGATCATGAAAAGGAATGGAAATTGTCAAAGGTATTGCTCAAGTTTCCCGATGTGATCTTAAAAATCACAAATGACTTGCTACTACATACGCTTTGCGAGTACTGCTACGAGGTGTGCACCACATTTTCGGAATTCTACGAGAAGTGCTACTGCATCGAGAAGAACAAGGATGGCGAAGTGGTTAAGGTGCACAAGAGTAGGATTTTGCTTTGTGAGGCAACTGCGGCAATCCTGGAGAAATGCTTCTATATACTTGGACTCAAGCCTGTCCAGAAGATTTAGGTCTTTGGCTCGCATTTAAATTTCTACTTTTTTCTAATGTCAATAAAGCTGCTTAGCGAGAGTTGTGGCATTTGATTTAGAGGGACGCGATTACTAAGAAGACTCTCTAACTTGCACGATCTTAAGTTACTTCCATTGACGCACGATTAGTTGATTGAGGTCCCTTTCCACAAGTGTGCACCACCTTAGGTACGATCGTCCTTTGGGATTGTAATCGAAGACTAGTCCATTCGCTCTAAGCGCCCCAGACACTTTTGGCGTTGAATCCGTGGACGCCCAACTAAGCCGATGTCACCGTATAGCCCGCATAATTTTCGGTCGGATCTTACCCACTCCAAGACCAAAGACGTAGAATCTCTCCAATCGGCCTATTCGCTACCTTCGAAAAGGGTCATCTCTACTTCTTCAACCCATTGAAACAGCCATTGGTAAGATATATGCTGCGTCTTGTGTCAGGGCTGATGTCGATTGTCAATATGAGACCAAGGATGACTTTCTGGTCAAGAAGTTGGTGTTGAGCGTTTTTTTGACGTCTCGCTGTGTTCGTCCAAATCCGTCAATATCAGAGATGCACAATGCTTAAAGGTCTTTCCGCAATGAGATCAATTCATTTTCGAAGTTAAAATTGTGTTGGATTATTTAATTTGAAGTTGAGTTTTAATTCACCATTGTTTTTTCGAATATCTTTTGGGCCTGTTCGCATTTTTGGAAGCACGTTAAATTGGAACCATTTTTATTAATTTGGAACGAGAAGGGCTGCTTGTACCCAAAATTCATCCCCAGACTCTCGGGCGAAACGGACAGTGATTGATTTCTCATTTCATTCCAATTTTAAATATTTTCGCAATAATCGATCACTACTATCGCTTTTGTTCAGTGAACGAAGCTACGAGCCTCGAAAAGGAGCCTTCAGATAACATACCACACCGAGGTCGGACATTTTGTTTTTGTCGACACTTCTGTTCCGGACTCACACGAGCAAACATTGTTCAGTGAAATTCATTTCTATCTATTATATTCTCAAAAAATCCAGTAAAACAGTCAGTAATTAACCAAAGTCAGTTAATTTTGTGAAGTACTAAAGCTAAGGTGTGGAGTGGGACTAAATTCAAACCGAGACCTACACGGATGAATCAGATTTATCCGGATCAAAACGATGAATCGAGTTTAGACCAAGAAGCACATGGCGGATCTCAGAACAGTCGGCATCGACTGTGGGACATATGAGAGCAACGAATTGATATCCGCTTCCGAATCTTCCGGACTTCCTACATCTTCTGAACTTTCCGATTCTTCTAAGACAGGATTTCTGAAATGTAGAGGACGAAAAGAACATTCTGAATATTGGCTCATGGTAGGCGTAGTTCTGAGATAGCATATGTTTATCTGCTCTCTTTGCTTGCTGGTAAGGATGAAAAAGCCCCGATTCCGCTCATCAAAAATTCTTTTATGCTTCGATCAATGTGAACACGAAGTTCATGCTCATCTTTGTCCGCGCCTGTGCCAATGTGATCGGCACTTAGTCGACTAGTCGGGTTGTACACACTGCACGTCTTCACCTGCAGGTTTTATGATTTCCCTTGGAGATTTTTAAATCATCCGCCTATACGGAAAGGTGAGGAGGACCGAGGTGGATGCCTTGGAGAACTCCAGAGACAGCATTAATGGGGTCAGAAATAGAAGACCTGAGAATTGAGTTGACCTGACGTTATTCGAGGTAGAGTTAAACCCATGGGATAAACAACCATGAGGATGGTGGGAACTAATAGCGAACTAATATTTAAAAAGTATAAGTTGATGCGAGATTTTGTCAAATGCCTGGCTGATGTCTATGGCACCAACATCTACTTCTTTGCCACCCTAAAAGATTATCGTTCGAGCCACATTGATTGTGAGTGTTTAACACTTTAAACAATAACCTACAGAAACTGCAAAATACCAAAGGGAAAGGTATTTAAGAGGGTGGTGCGATAAGTACTTAGCTAACAAAAGAAAAACAATAATTTTGGAGAGATGGCGATTTATTTTTCAATATAGTCTGCTTTAAGTTCGATACACTTGACCCAGCGATGCTCCAACGTCTTTAACCCGTCTGAAAAATGCGTTTTCCCAAGGTCTGCAAAGTAGGCCACCGTGGCGGCGATGACCTCCACATTCGACTGAAATTTCTGCCCGGCGAGTGACTTTTTCAAGTTTGGAAACAAAAAGAAGTCGCACGGGGCCAAATCTGCAGTTCGTAGCCCAATTCGACCAATTTGGCCGTGGTGAGGGCGGAGATGTGAGCCGGTGCGTTATCATGGTGGAAGAGCACTTTTTTTAATTTGGCATAGTACAGCCCTGTGACCGTTTTGCCCTTCTCCAGGTAGTCGATGTGGATCACACCTTGTGAATCCCAGAAAACGGTGGCCATCACCTTTCGGGCAGACGGGACAGTCTTCGCCTTCTTCGAAGCACGTTCGCCGGGTGAAGTCCACCATTTCGACTGTTCCTTGTTCTCTGGTGTGTACCAATGGATCCATTTTTCGTCGACTGTCACGAAACGACACAGAAACTCTTTCGGATTGCGCTTAAACAGCGTCAAACATTGCTCTGAAGTGGTCTCAGGGTTGCGCTTCTTGTCCGGAGTGAGCAAACGCGGCACCCATCGCGACGACAGCTTTCTCATGCCCAAAATTTAATGCAGGATATGACCCACTCGATCTTTTGAAATGCCTACTGTCTCAGCTATCTCGCACACCTTCAATCGGCCAATACGAGATCGTGGATTTTTGTCACGTTATCCTCCGTGGTAGCCGTTTTCGGGGCCCCTGGACGTGGCTCATCAAAAACCGACGTGCGACCACGTTGAAACTCGTTAAACCAATTTTTGATGGTCGCCATCGAAGGAAAAGAGTCACCGTACACAGCATCCAAAGGCTCTTTGATTTCGCTGCGCGATTTCCCTTCCAAAAACAAGAATCGAATCACCGACCAATATTGCTCCTTTTCCATTTTTCTCAAATCCGCGGACACTCCCGCTTCCACACGCGGTCAAAACAAAACTACGAGTCCGAGCCGACTGAAGCCGTCTACTATAATGTGCTACACGATAGTAAGTTGCTCTTGCGATACTGGCGCCATCTGGCGATGATTCTAAGTACTTATCGGACCACCCTCATAAATGGAACGCACTGAGTATAAACTTGATTGTATCCCGCACCGTGTCCAAAAGTCAAGAGTTCGAGATGCACTCTCAGCACCAGCCGTCTACCAGTCACCAATCTCGCGAAAATGCAGTGGCGTAATAACTATACATTGTATGATTAAGAAAAATGCGGTAATAACGAACATCCGATGTGCGCAGGCGTGGCTGCTGTTGAGAATGGGGTATGTTAACATTCGCTGTGCATGTAACACACGATCAATGACGTGTCACTTCGGCTCGGATATGTAAAATGTAAATGGACAACTTATGATATTTAGAAGGTTGATACAATCTTAAACAGCCCAGCCCTCTGAAACTAGATTTCAGGAAACCGATAAAATAGCTTGTTTTATGATGGGTCTGATGAAATCCATACTTTTGCTACTCTTACACGCCAATCGTGACCAGGTTTGACATCAGTTACACAACCCATGACCCATTGGGTTGGTGGTAGATTGGGCTCCTACATAATTACAGCAAGCACAGGTCACCCGTCTTGTGAAGGTATGTCAGGGGCTCGATGTGCCTCATTTCCGGAACCCTTGGAACATAGATTGAAGTTGACGATAGTGATCAAGCCGATTTTGTGGGATGTATAGATAGTTGGGTTCTGACACTGCAGTCATTAGCTCGTCTACAAATAAATGATCAGGTGTTAGTGGGTTAATGTCGTACGTAAGATACTAGATCCGATTACTCGACGTAAATGCGATTTTACCGACTTGATGCTGGCCTTCCGCAAGCCGCCGCATAAACGGGGATGGCGGAAAAAACTGCCAAGCGATCTCATCTTTAGCAAGAGCCGCGGAAACATTTTCATTGTGAGATGATGACTTATACAATTCCGGAAGACAGCAGCGTGTTCCTTGGAAGTTGGTTCCGTAGTCCAAGTATAAAGCTACGAAGAGCGGCAATAAAGGCATCTGTCGTCAGCTCAGTAACCAACTCCAGGTGAATGGTTTGTGAATGCCTTAGAAAGCTTTAGTTTTCGAGTTCGAAATAGCTTTATGTTTGTAGGGCCAGCGTAATCCACCCCCAAGAGAAAGTCACCGATGAGTTGCAGGAGTGTCTAGCAATAGAGCGATAACTGGACATTTCATTCTTTCATCCTTTTTAGTGGATTGGGATGAGATTTTCTAAAGCTGAGAAGGGAGTCCCTGTGGTGTGAAATTTTTAAAATTTTTTTTTTTTTTTAATCATGGCGGAGAGACAGCCAAGACTAGACGAGTAGCCGTCCTTTATCTTCTCGATAACTAAAGCAGTAGTTATACGATATTTGTTCAAAAATTAAGGTGACTTTTTGAATTTTGCACGCCAAGTACCTTCGATCTTGAAGGTTATTTTGTTATGTTGGCACACTTGTCTTCTTATAAATGTTGGCATTGTCAGCCCTTTTTGGATATTTAGTTTATTTTTGACAGATATGAGGGTCAGACGGTTGGTTTGACGATCTTTCGCCATTAAAAAAAATGGATCAAGGAATCTATTATTTTTTTTATGTAAAAAAAATGTTAATAAGTGGTACAAGTTGTTCTCATAAGGTCGAACGGATAGAAACGTTGAAGCAGTATAGCAAGGAAAAAATTTGCTATGGAGATTGGTCGCAATCAGAGAAAATGCTGAGGATACTAGCATATGGGATGACTCGTACCATAATTCTTTTTCCCAGATATTTTGGACATGAAACGTTGTCAGCGATGTTGGTTCTGAAATTTCTAAAATTTGACCAAGCCCACAACATCACAAGAATCACTTACAGAATGATGGCCAGGCAAGGGTCTGACTGGACGTCAGCCAAGCGGACACGTCATTGCAACCACCGATCAGCGCATTATACCGGATCATAAATGACACAATCATAAAAGAAGCCAACTCGTCTTAGCTTACAAGAAACGACAGCCACACGACAAGATCATCGTGACCAGAGCTCAATATCGGAAAAAGAAAGAAGCTCTTGGCGCTGGTCCGGAACTCGATCCGTATGCTCGTCGGGGTGATCACAGGACACTGTCCCATCGGAGCAATGCTCCGGAAATGGAACTCGGGATCCAGCGAGCTCTGCCGAAGCTGCGGCGATGAGGAAGAAACCGAGCCGATCCAGCATCTGCTTTGCCACTGCCCAGCTCTCCAGAATCGGCGCCTAGGCCAAACATTCTTTACGGAGATTGCGGACGTAGCAAATGCAGAGTGCACGGAGTGGTTTCAGCCACCACGTGATATTAATTGTATGAGTACTCCACAAATGAAGGGAATCACAATGGGCCGTTTGGCCTCCGACTGGAAGTGATGCTCGATCATCGCACTCCCCTTCTTTACCTAACCTACAGAATGATGTGAAGAACGATCCAGATTTGCTGAAAGCAAGTGACGAAACAAGGGTATATGGTTGTAACAACGAAACCAAAGTCCGATTGACCCAAAGGAAACGGCCTGAATAGAGTCAAATGTTGAGTCAAATGTGAACATTCTGTTTTCTTCGATTACAATAGTGAAGTTCATTACGAGTTCTTGTCGAAAGGTGGTAAGTTCAATAAGGAAGATTATCTTGAAGTTAGGCAACATTTACGTGAAGCAATACGAAGGAAACGTCCGAATTAAGACATGAAGACCGGAGACATGGAAAAGCTCAAGGCTATTCCAAAAAATGCCAATCAGAAGGGCTTTGAAGATTGGCAATAGGGGAATGACAGAATACTTAGATATTTATGAATAAATAAATATTTTTCCAGAATAAATAAAAGTCACCTTATTTCTCGAACAAACCTCGAATATATTAGTGCACTATTACTCAAAGTCTCGTGAGGCGCGATTTATGAAAATGCAAAAGGGAACTGAGTTCATCTCGAATGATTTTCTTTTTTTTACGTTATTTTTGTTTCATTTTTTTGCGTCGATTGTTGAGTGGTGGCACTATCTTTAACACCAAATGTCTAATGAATTTGAACATGATTAAAGTTGAGAAAGAGCCAGCCTCACGAGACTCAGTAACAGCGGACTTCATGTCTATTGAAATTGATAAAAATTTAATAATTTTCGCTCACGCTGTACTTTTTAATACGTCACCACCTTAACCCATCGGCCTGTCAATGGCATGAATGAATGCTGTCAAATCCGCGTCTACCGCAAAGATATTTTCGTTAATTCTTGTTTTTTCGATATCTCGCTCAAATCCAAGATGGCGTCCCGCAGTTGACAATGGACTAGACAGAGTCTTTCAGCGTCGGTTTATAAACTAAATAAATAATAATAAAAGGCGACAAGACTAATTGTTCGTGCAGAACCAATTAACATCTCCATAATTCGGGCATCGATCGTGTGAAAACGAAACAAAGCCATCTAAATCGCGTGGAAAACTTCACGCAAACGCCGTACGTGAAAAGACGCCGTAGTAGATTGCACACAGGATAGAGAGGAGAAATGATTTTCGAGTAGATCACTGGCACTGCTCGTTCATTTCGCGGGCGCACTTCGTTGTACTTCGGAAAGACGAATAAGACGACAGGAGGGGGCGAAATAGAAGAAAAAAAATAACTAAAACAAGGAAAACATGAGACCGCCGCTGCTGTGAGAATCGTCGCTGTCATTTCGCTTAGAATTCTCTCCGGAGGAGGGGCAATCTGTGTAATTTGGGTGTCGTTCCAAATAACCAAAAACACACAAAGCTGTGATTTTGTCAATCTATACGCCAACTTGAATTCATCGAGTGTAAACAGTGTTTTTGCAATTTGAAAATCTGTTTCATAGATTTTCCGATTCGAAGGCGAGAATATAGGAAAAAAAGGACCAAATATCGAAACAGAATAGGTGAAAAGCTTTTTTTTTTAAAAAAAAAAAGGAAGAGGGAAATATATATTTGTTAAGTGTAATTGTGTCGCATTTTCCATCGGACAGAGGATCAACCATATGTTCGGGGTATACGGCCCACGATTGAGGTGCAAGTGAAACAGCAATGTGCTCGTAAGCACCAAGCAGAAAATCGTTGTGCTTGCTAGGAGGGCAGACGATGAGAAGAAAAACGACAAATAAAAAGAAGACAAAGTGACTACCGTTGCATATGTGTTTATCGTATTTGATAGAAGCACAACGAGAAGGGAATTATTGATGTGTACAAGTTGCTGAAGCGGTGAAAAAGATCGGAAAGAAAATCTAGCATTTTTCCGAGAGTTCAGTGTTATCCCGTCGCAGCAAAACGTTCACCATGCCGTGTAGTTGAGTGTCCGAGTTTTCTAAGAGAGAAGAATCGACGGCGGAAGGAAACTAGTTAAGGGTCATCATATTCAGCAGTTCCTGACAGAGGGGACCAATACAGACAGCCTTAGAAGAAGCATTGAAGAAAAAAATGGTTCGCGGTGAGTTTTCTATTCGGAATTCTATTTCATCTCGTGATAAGCGAGAGGATTTTATGTAATTGTCGTCGGTGATGTTTGGTTGGGTGGGTGGTGTCCCCCTTGTCGTTGCTGTGCATGGTATAGATTCCCTGTACATGCGATTCTGATTCTTTTTTTTTCTCATTTTCCCTTCGTCCCGGCATCACCCCCCTATTTTGTGCTACATACCCCCCACTGGTTTGATTACTTACATGTAGAGCGAATAGACGATTGTCGAGTTAAATTGCAGTTTTTTTTTCTTTTCTATTCGTGGTGTGAAGCATGTGGCGGGAATTTTTTCATATGAACTTTGCCTGTAGGTTTGTGCGTGTTAGAGGGAGATGATTGTAGTTGACATTGTGGAGTAGAGAAATAACAAGAGGTTGGGTGGCGAACAGCGCTGCCACTTTGTGGTGAATATCGTTTCGTGTGCTTTGTGTAAGGTGCTGACATTCAAAAGGAGTGTTTTGGGGTATCGAAGGTAGTCGTACTCCGTTCTAATTTACAAATATAGCGAGTAGTGTAGACTGTGGCATGTTGTCATCGTCACTTCGCCGAGCAATTTTTTCCCACGAGAATTGTCTATGCTGTTGAAATGTTTTGCTTTTCTGGCCTTGGATAACGAGCGATAACGCTGTGGCTAGATAGGTCACTTGTGCAGATAAAAACTGTCAACACATTTGGTATGGTTTCAGGTCATACTGCTTGTAAATATGTAACTTTTAATAATTATTACTATTACTACAAGCCATTTCGAGCTCGAAAGCTCAGAGCCTCGTTGATAATAGCTCACAAAGGTTCCCTGTCAGATGTACTCCTTCCATCTTTCGCTGTTCTATACCATATCTACTAGGCACATCTTTATATTGGTCTCCCGTCCGTGACGCAGCCATTCTGACGGTTTTTTTCCCCTCGGATTTTGCATTCATTATTCTTTTAACTGTCTACTGTTCATTCGTTCCAGTGGTTCCCCACTGTCAGTATTCATTCCCTAGAGTGAGAGTTTAGAAGGCGCCAAGACAGGAGAAAAGGAGGGATGGCTAAGCATATCGTTCACCGAGTCCCGGACTTTTCCCATTGTCAACGCATCCTTATGTAGAGGTTATCCTACTGAACGATATTCGACATCCAGCTGGTTAAGAAAGTTGGCGGAATAGATTGTTCTGCTTTTTACAAGGTTATCAATAAGCAGGATCGTTTTAGCATCCAAAACACGCTGGCCATGACCTTTCCGGCAGATGCAATCGACTTCGCTTTCTTTGTCGTTGCTTGAACTGCTATTTTATTCCTCGCGCTTAGTTGGGGGTGGTCGTGGTGCAATGGTAATCATCACCGACTGTTAAATGGAAGGTCTGTAGCTCAAGTCTGTCCATAGCCAAGGACAATTCTTATACGGCAAACTGTGCAACAACATCAGTTGTGAATGAGAAATAATCAAAAATATTCTGAGTATTAGTCAATTCAAAATTCATACTCTGTGTGTGCATTTCCAATATAACACCTTAATGACATGGGAATAAAATAAGTTACTGTGAACTACAACTAACACGAAGAATTCAGTCGAATCTCTCGAATCCTATCTAGGACAACCACCCCCCGGAGAGTAGTGAACCAACATCTTCGACTCAAACCATCTGCACCTCGTCCAGGTTCTGTGACAACCACCATAAGAGCGTGCACGCGCTCTTGCACCGGTGCGAAACCTATGAAAAGAAAGAGTGATGGACCCATTCTCATGGTGACATTTGCGCACGTGCTTTTGATCGTCATTCAGCAAATGGCTCACTCTTTCGCAGAGCCTAGGCATCTCTAATTCTTTATCACGAAGTTTCGCACCCTTTCTTCCGATATCCGCACGCCGTCAGCTATTTTATCCACCTTCAATAACCTTTTTTCAATGGCCTCCGGCATGGTTGCGGTTTTTTCCGTGCTTCACGTGGGTCATCTTCGAGGGATGTGCAACCACGTTTAAATTCAGCTGTCCACTTTTTAACGGTTGGTATCGAAGGAGCAGAATCCCTGTAAATGTTTGTCAACTAATTGGAGGAAACATGAATTTTTGCTGATTGGAACGCTATTCCTGTGTCCCGCCGAGAACTTTTCACCTTACCTACGTATACCTACAGGGTGCGCCATCTCATATGGGTCGATGTAAACTTCGAATAACTTCAACAATTGTCAATCGATTTTCATATGTCATAGCATTTTGGAAACGTCAATTCAGTACAATTTTAACCATGGATCGCTTCACACCAAAAGAAATATTTTCAATGTGCGCGGAAATAGTTTCAATGTTCATTAAAACTGAACGCGGCGTTCAAACTCATCTATTCAGTCTGTGAAGCCAGTGTTCAAGAAGACCCAAGTTTGTCATATCGGCACAAGTTGGCCCACTTTGGGACCACTTTGCGGAGAATTTTAAAGGATGATCTTCACTCATTTCCATACAAAGTGCAGATAACTCAAAGAATGTTGCCACAAAATGAGCCACGGCGCTTGGCATAATCATAAAATGTCGTTGCGATGATGATGCCGATGATGAGTCCTGGCAGCAAATTTTGATGACCGATGAGGCATATTTTACGCTCTCTGGCTCAGTTAATAAATAAAATTGCCGCTTCTGGGGCACCGAAAATCCTCACATTATTCACGAAGAGCCGCTACATATATGTTCAAAAAGTTACTGTTTGGGCCGGTGTATGCGCTAAAACCATCATTGGAGCGTTTTTCTTCAAAGTTGGCGATACAGTGGATGGCGATCAATATCGGTGGATGTTGGCCCATTATGTGGTCCCAGAAATGCGTAAAAAAGGCTTATTTCACTTTTGGTTTCAACAAGACGGCGCGACATGCCATACTGCGGAAAAAACAATAAACTTTGTGCGTAAGAAGTTCCCTGGAAGATTGGTGTCAAAAAAGGGCAAAATTTACTGGCCTTCGAGACCGCCGGATTTGACACCTCCAGACTTTTTTCTTTGGGGATACTTGATAAGCAAGTTGTATGCTAACGGCCCGAAGACAATAGAACAGCTGAAAAGAAACATTCGTGCGGAAATCGCAGAAATTTCGACCGAAATGCCCCAAAATGTCATGGAGAACGCGCGAAAACGAGCCCACATTTGCATCGGCAATAAAGGCGGTCATTTAATTGAAATTGTTTTCAAAAATTAATCAAACTAAATTGTAAAGGTCTAAGTTGAATAAAAGTTTTTGAATTTCCAAAATCGGTTGAGAATTGTTGAAGTTATTCGAAATTTACATCGACCCATATGAGTTGGCGCACGCTGTATAAAAAAATCGATTTCTGTGTATTAAGACGCAAAGAAATATTCATGAAAACAGGCAAAATGAGCCGCGGCGTACACTGCCCCACAAGCGAAATTGATTTGATCCTGAAACTGGAAGAAAAGTCGCATTCGCATATCGCAAAATTGGATAAAAATCGAATGCCTTACAACCACCAAAATCTTGCAAGGTGACAGGTCGACCATGAAAACATCTCTGAACGGTGAGGTCTAAATAAAACGTCTGTCAAAGAAATACCATTTTAAGTCAGCTGCCGATATCAAGTCTGCCTTCGGATTTGAAGAACAACATCTTTTCGGAAGAAGTCTCGGAGTAGTTTCTCTTCTTACAAAAACGGACCGGAAGAACCGTTTAAAATTGGCAAACGAACATCTAAATTGGATTTGTGGGGGATCGGATCGCAAATGCCCTGAAATGCAGTATACCAGCGTCAATATATTAGTCAAGCATGGAGGCGGAAGTATGTATACTGGTATCGGCATGTAGGTCCTATATTTTTGATTAAGGAGTCCATTAACCAGCATATGTATGCCCAGAAATTGAAATATAATGGATCATTATTGAGACCTCGTTGAGAACCCTCCGCCAAGCCTCCCTGTCATGATTGCAGTCCTTCCATGTTTCGCTGTTCTGTTCCATATCTTCTAGGCACATCTTTATATTGTTCTCCCGTTTACGGCGCAGCCATCCTAATGGTCCTTTTCCCTCGAGTTTTGCACTCACTATTCTTTTTAGTGTCCACTGTTCATTCGTTCCTTTGCGATTTTATTACTCAGATAAAGTCCATCTATTCACTTCAAAAGGCTGTCTTAGTGCTCAAGGGTAATCACCCTAAATGGTACAAACATTCGATTCTCAGATGAAGTATTGTGTTTGCTGGTAAACTCAATTAGGGGTTGAAATCTAATTTCAGCCCAGAGGAGTTGCAGCCCACCCATTATAAAAGCATGTTTAGTTCGTTGTTTCCTTTCCACTCTCTGTTAACACAAATGGGACCAAAAAATGCGCATATTCCTCTTGAAACGATCAAAGATCCGTTCATGCGTTTTTGATAATGCCATAGACTTCAAGCCTTAGAAGAAGAATTAAGGAGCAGCGGCTGGCAAGACTTATATTATGTTTGATCTTGGGGCTAGTATCAGTGTGCCTATGTACTGAGCCAAGTCACTACGCTGATGTTCCACGCATTTCATCGATCAAAGCATATGAGGCTTGTTCAAAAAGTAAGGTGACTTGTAATTTTTCTCGAAAAAAATTATTTGGTTTCCTTGAAAGTAATACCCTTTAGAATTAATACACCTACACTTCTTATATGCGCAATCTTTTGTCTCCTCAAATCTCCGTCCTTTTTTTTCAGGTCTGGGAAGAGGAAAAAGCCGCAGGGGCTGAGGTATTGTTCTTGGCGAAAAGAAATTGCGCACAAGCAGCGATGAATGAACAGTTGTATTATCGTGATGAAACAGCCTTTTCTTAACTTCAAGACTAATTCCCTATTGACCGCACGACCTTCCGGCAAGAATACATGATGAACCACGCCATTGTAATCGAAGTGAGAACAAAGCTTTCAAATTAGACTGAAGTTGGTTTACTCTTCTGGTCGCTTCCACTGCGATGATTGGGCTTTGGTTTCGACGTCATGACCATATACCCCGGTTTCATCACCATAATGACCCATTTCAGCAAATCTGGATCCTCACTCATGTCATTCAACAGTACCTGAGCCTTGCTCATGCGACGGTTACTTTGGTCAAAATTTAGCAATTTCGGAACAAACAGTCCAAAGGGGTGGTCGTGGTGCAATGATAATCACCACCGGCTGTTGAGCCGAAGGTCTGTAGTTCAAGTCTGTCCTTAGTCAAGAACAATTCCCATACGGAAAAACGGTACAACAACGATCAAAAGTGCTGACGAAGGCATAACACTCGCAGCATAAGATCACCTTAACATGCATACTCTGTGTGTGCATTTCCAACTTAACACCTTAATGACATGGAAACAAAAGAGTTACTGTGAACTACAACGTAAATTCAGTGAAATTTCCAAATCATATCTAGGACAACCACCCCCGGAAAGTAGTGAACGAAAATCTTCGACACAAACCATCTACATCCCGTCCAGGTTGTGTGACAAACACCAAAAGAGCGTACACTCTTGAATGTGCACGTTCCTTCTAACAATTTCCTTCACTGCTTCAATGAACTTCATGAACTTCTCGGCTTAAAAAAATATATTCGAAAATCAAATGTACTTAGCTCGTGAAACCTAAAGTCACCTTATTTCTTGAACAAACCTCGTATATTGTTTATACCTAGTCAAGTCATAAACACTGGTACACAGAAAAATCGACGCCAAATGAAAACAACAACAACTTATTCGAATTGACTTCCATTTGCCTTTCAGCACGACTTGGGCGATCTGGCCACTCATCGATCGCGAGACGCACTTCATGCATGGGGACACTGCACGGACAAGGGCTCGCTTCAACGACTGAATATTTGGGTGTCGAGTAGAGCAAGCCATGCCCTCTAACACGGACCACAACTTGTAATTCAACGGGTTGAAGTCTGGACTACCAGCTGGCCAATCATCCGTTGATATGAAGTCCGGAACGTTGTTTTTGAGCCACAGTTGAGTCGCTTTTGCTTTGTGGGTTGGAGCAGAGTCTACGGCTTGTTAGCGAATATTGATTTGTTGAGAGGCTTCACAATGGGTTCCAAGACGGTCGATTGATATACTTTGGCCGATGTTTTCACTCCTTTCTCGCAAATATGGAGCTTGGTAACGCCATCGTAGCTCACTCCCCACCATACCATTACAGACGCGGGATGGTGGTCTCTTTGAACCCTCGGAATGAGTTGGGATGCTTCTCTGGATGACCGAGCATACACACGATCGTTATGTTTATTGAACGATTCTGCTACGGTGAAGATTTTCTCGGCAGTAAACAGAATTTTTCTGTAAGCGTTCTTCGCGTACCGGCTGCGAAACGTTTTCGATTTTCGCTTGCGTTTTTCCTTCAATACGGCCGTGAGCAGGTGTCCATGACAGACAGAGACATGGATTTTTGCGAATTTTGCATTTCCCGCGACAAAATTTTCTGTTTTCGCAGCGGTTTTCGGTCGTTTCGTTTCTTCACGGCTTTGATTGCTTTCGGAGTTCTCACAGTGTGCGCACGGCCGGATCTTTGACGGTCTAGTACGCCACCAATATCCTCAAACATCTTCACAGCACGATACGCAAAATTGCGAGTGATTCCAAGCTGTCGCAACGTCCTAAAGGTATCGCCTTTTTCCATGTTGCATTTTAGTAGGCCAACTACAACAATACGATTTTCGATGTCGCCCCATTCGATGATTGTAAACAATTGATGTCAAAAAATTGAAGCATAAATGTCAACTGTCAAATCCCAATCAATAAGAAATGGATGCGCCCAGTGTTGCATTCGTAATGAGTGCGTTCGGTTGTGTACCAGTATTTATGACTTGGGAATAAACTGAGGGTTTATTTAATCGATCCACGAATCGACCCAATTGTTGGCTTCTTGGAAAGATCAAAAATTCTTCTCAGCCAGGCCATGCGTCGTCGATCGGAATGGGTCACAGTCAACAGGCGCGAGGTCTGGATAATAAGGCGGATGTGGGGTCCCATTTCAGTGTTTTCATATAGATTTTAACGACTTGAGCCAAATTTAGCCAAGAAGTTTCGGGCTGCGAACCCACTTTATCGTATTGTCGCCATATAGTGGTGTTCAATAGCGAGCCCCTGTGATGGAAGCCATCACTCATAGGCATCTACCCGTAATATACCACGCCGAACTGGTTCCATCCAAAACAGCATGAGTTTCGTGTCACTGTTGTTTGGCTTGGCCGTCGATGCTAATGCATGGTCCGGGCGCACTTAAGATTTGATTTTTCGTAGTGTATTCACTTTCCATCACCAATCACAATAATGTAGAAAACCCTCGCTCTTGCCTCTTGAACAGTAATACGTTCTACCTCGCTCTCAACACCCAAATTTCTTGCTGGACCTAAGGCTGTCAATCGATGGGAAAAAGCTATCTCTAAGTCCTTGTGGCGTTTGATATGGTTCTTGAGTAGTAGTGCCTCCAATTCTTAGTCTTCAAACTTCTTTTTCACCGGTCCGGGAGGCACATCTGGATCGCCAGCCTTAAATCTGAGAAGTGAAAGCGTTTGGTGAAAAATGTAGTATAACTGGGCCGGATCGTAATAGCTGAAATCACTCACTAATGCGACCGTTTCTAGGCTTTCATATCTGATATCGATTACAAAAGTAGGAAAAGGGCCTGGATAGAGAGCGATATGTATGGGGATTGCCTGCAAAGTTGGTTGAAAAGTGTGCCTTTCTGTCCACCCAAAATATGTAGATTTTCTGGTCCCTTACATCTCTGACTTTGAGGAGTTCCACCTTGATTGAGCGTTTATTTTTGTTTGTCCATTTCAAGATTTGCACTATTTAAATAAAAATCTTGTATTTCCAGGCCGCCGAGCTCGATCAACAAAGACGGGAACCGTTGTGTTAACCAATGGCATCCAAGTGCCCGCCCTGGGTGATGACCCCTACTGTGCCAGTCCCAAGCGGAAGGACTGTAAAATCGATGCTTCCCTCGACAAACAAACAACCAAATTCGACATCGCTGACGATTCTACCACCGTCAAGCGAACCAAATCCATTTCACCACCGCCATTACCACAATCACCTTCATCAATACTAAATGGCCGCGAAAAACGAACAGCAGCTGCTGCTGCAGCTGTCTACGTCCGTGAGTGTCTTGTCAGCAATAATGGCCATTCAAAGACAAGATCCCAAAGCATTAAAAACTTCTTCAAGACAAATTCCAAAAGCGATTTATGTGACATTCCTTGCATCAACTCCAACAATACCATTAATGCGAACGTAAATGGCGTCGACAACAGTCATCACGTTGATGATCATACTGACAACCATCAGCTCATTGCTGAACTGTCTTTCGATCTATCGGAAGAGGATACATGCACCGAGATTTTCGGCAAGTACGAGACACACCACCATCGCTTGCGTTCATCGCCGCTTGATGGTAACACACAAAACATCTTTCTCCAGGAACCAGTGCTCAGTTTGAACGTGGATAAATCACCCAATCAAGCGTCATCGATCAAAATCAATAAAACGCTCGAGATCGAGCCGGTTTTCTCATCACCACCCATAGCAGCTTCATCGATCGTTGTTAATGGCTCGTATCCAACCTGCCTAAATGGACAGTTCAACAAGATCGTGTCTCTTAACACGTCACCGAAGCATGACAATGTTTTCGAGACAACCTTTGCTTCATCGAATAGCGTGAAATCGCCCAATAACTGTTATTTACTAAACATAGACAATAGTTCGTGCGATAGCGGTGTGGTGTTCATCGACAACAAGGCAGAATGCAGTCCAAGTCGTCGACGAAAGCCGGCCACACCGCACCGGATCGTGTGTCCCTCGCCGATCAAGAGCTGCTGTGTGAACAACAGCCGGACAATGAGCGGTGTCATGTCACCGTCAAAGAAAACTCTCATCGGCACAACAACATCTTCGTTACCACCATACCAAAACAATTCACAGAGGCGCCATCCTAAATCTAGAAGAAGGTGGATGAAGCTGGTTGCACTGTCGATTGACTCACTGATGTTTCGTTTCATTCTAGACTGAATCAACAGGAGCATGAGAATAAATGTTCATTGCCTTCGGAGGCTCCACAACTCGGTAGCTGTGTCATCTCTCCAGCTGTCGATACGATTGTGTCGCAAGCTCCAATCGAATATAACAATATTAGCTGCCACAACAAGTCAATACTAAATTCTGCTAAGAATCCAACTGCCGAACAAAACACCAACAACAATTACAAGGTAACTGCTATCCCATTCGCTCATAGGGTATCGTAATGTCTTGGCATTTTTAGAAAACCAATATTGCCACGCTCACGAACACAAATTCCAAAATCAGGCTGCAGGCGGCTAATCCGAATGCTACGGGAAATCGCGAACTATCCGAATTCTTCCCAGTACGTAGGAGTGTCCGTAAGACAAAGACCGCCGTCAAGGAGGAAATGATGCGCAGTTTAGAAAAGGCCATCCTAGAAGAACGTGCTGACGGCCTGAAGGTGGTTAGGACTCGAATTACATTGCTCAAATCACACAATGTCATAATGGATTTTCGTTTTTCTCGATTACAGATTGAGTTTTTCGAGGGCAAAGGACGGGGTATTATTGCCGACAGACCGTTTCATCGCGGCGAATTTGTCGTCGAGTACATTGGCGATCTGATTGACATGTCCGAAGCAAATCAACGCGAGAAGAAATACGCTTTAGACGAGAACGCAGGCTGTTACATGTATTATTTCAAGCACAAGAACCAACAGTATTGGTAAGGTGGACGCAAACCACTGTCTTGAATGGTCTATAAATCAAATGGTTTATTGCAGCATTGATGCCACAGCGGAATCGGGCAAACTCGGCCGCTTGGTTAATCACTCGCGCAATGGCAATCTGATAACGAAAGTGGTCGTTGTTAAGAATCGACCACATCTTGTACTTATCGCCAAGGATGACATCGAACCGGGCGAGGAGCTGACCTACGACTATGGCGATCGATCTAAGGAATCATTGTTACATCACCCATGGTTGGCCTTTTAGTTAGTTCGTTTCTTAAACCCCATCTATTGTCTATTTCGTTTTTCATTTTATTAGTTTAGGCTTAAGTAGGCAAAGGAAAAACAGATATCCCACATGAGACATAAATATTTATAAACACATAGCTGAGACGTTTCTAAACACGGAGTACATACATATATATCGATTAGTAAATAACACTAGCTTAACAGGTCTGACATGAATGAAAGCCCACGACACATCCATGCAAACGGCAGCGACGTAGCGATGCACATGCATAAAAACAAATCGAATTCAGTAGATGTTCGTTATTAACTTCGTTTATTTTTTTTTAGTTAGTTTTAATTAGTTAGTTAGACGCCGTCGTCTCGTTCATCGTACATTAAATAAAGGAATAAAATATTTATAGAAGACACCCATTACTCACTCGTAGGTAAGGCAATGCATAGCGCAAGCAAGCGACAAGGAAGAGGAAAAACTTATTTGTAAGGACAAAAGTGGTTTCTGTGAACGTGACTTTTTGGTTTTTATCTCCAAGCGACACATGATCGATGTAAATAGACCTAGAATCAAATAATTTATTAACTAGAGTTCGGTTGGTGACGTAGGGAGGGAGGTAAGGGGGGCTGGGAACGGTTTTTTGGTCCACCAGTGGGGTTTACGATAACTCTCCCGACTTAGGCAGTTCAATACACATCTTATACTCAATAACACACTATCGTAATTGCTCTTGAGCTGTTTTAAGGCAATTTTTACTATAGCCTTCTACCAAATCCATTCAAGATCAAGTGGTGGCCTTCAAGTAATCGCTTACACATCTTCCTACCATTCTACTTGCTTCGGTTATTCTCTCACACCCCTTAGTGGACATGCCAACACAACCAGCGAATCACTGAACTCTTTCATCTCTAACTTCCCCCATCCTCTCTCTGCATCAGACTCGGACTACTCCTTTGCTTTGATCGTGACTTCCGTGATAGATCATACTTACCCACTCGAGCTTAAATCCCTCACTTGCCAATTCCTCCCCAACTCAAGGCAAGTCCAAATGAAACAGTGCCTTTAACCCCAAATTCAAGAAGCCTATTCATTCGCGTCGTGACATCAGCACAGAGGCGGATAAACGTGAGCGAGACTTGATTTGCGGATGGTTGGTGATCGGATAATCACGCCTCTCACATCCAGAAAGTGTTTTCTTATTTCTAAAATCCCCTTGTTCCCTATAAACCCACTGATTCTCACCCCACCTTAAACATTTACAATCACACTGAAAACGCATTTCCATCAGATCATTCTCGCACCAAATATTTCTGCTTTCCTCTCAATCAAGCTTCTCCCCCGCCTTCCAAACCAAATCCACTGAAACCGGGGAGCAAGCCAACGCCCGTGCATGTATTATATATTAACCCAAATTAGCTTAACTCACCCATGATGATATGTTACATACAAAAGCAACGTATATAAGCGAAAAATATATATTTTTTAGTAGGTTTAGCGATAGAAATTGTTGATAGTATCGAAAATTAGTTTGTAAGACGAAAATGCAAATATGTGGAAGCGACATGGAGACGGGAATACGGACTGCTTGGAAAGTATCGTAAAATGAAAAACAAAAGAAACAAACACTTAGGATAGAGATAAGGCAGACAGGCTATGGTTTTATTATAGCTTATATCTACTCTTAGCGGGATGTTCATCAGAGTTGTTTAATTTAATTCAAATAAAGTTAGTTAAAGGGATGAAAGGAGAGGAGAATGAAAAAGAATCCAACATGTTGAACACACTATTTTACAAGAAAACAAAATGTGGCTTGAATTGATTAATAACAAATAAAGACAATTACTACAAAGTTCAATGGTCGTTTTAGCACTTGGAGGTGAGAAACAATTTTATTCTGAAACTTTCGTATTTGCCAGCTTTACTGTGTTTATAAAGGGTGTCCCACGAGCAGTGTGCCAAAAAGCTAGAGCTTGTAGGTCTGGTCAAGACAAGAAAAAAATCGTATGGGAGGGGGGTCTATCCGCCCCCTAAGATAATAAGAGAATTGAATTTTTTAAAAAAAAAATTAGTCTTATACACGGGACAGCCGTTTCTTCCTACAAATACTCCTCCGGAACCATTCAACTGATTTTGACTAAACTTACCAAGATGATCATGTGGACATCGCTGAGTGTCCGTACGTTTTGTTTTTTCAAATCCGACTTATTATTGAGGAATAATCACCGAAAAGACTCACCATCGGAAAATAGTCACCGAAAAACTAATTTTCAATTGATGGCTATAGGAAAAAAATGTCAAGCGCAAAATCGAATTTCCCGGAGGGAAAAAGATTCTACGGATTGTTTAAAAACGGCGAAGCCCTTGCCAGTTTGCGCTGCGCACCTCTCGCTTTGAACTCAATTTTTTTCAGAACTTTCGGACATGTTTCGTCTTTTTATTTTCCAAAAATAATCATAAATATTGGGGCAACTTTTTCGTGTAAGGTAATTAGAAATTGATGTTATGAGATATTAACGAAAATCGTTCCGATAGACTTACTATAGAAATAAATACATAGGAAAAAATAACATTAAAGGATAAATACCATAAAAACTCAATATATCAATTGAGCTAAAAAGAGGTAAATAAGACATTGTGTTATAAGCGAATATCTTTTTACTTATAAATTTGCTTAGATCATGCCAAAGTTGCGTCGAAGAACTAACATTGAGAGACGAACAGTGAATGCCAACGACACGACAACGAATGGTCCTCCAATCAATCTAATGGAGATGGTTAAGACAGTTAATTTGCTGCATGGAAACGGTGCTGTCCTACTTATGGCTCCTACTGCTGTTGCCGCTAACAACATCAATGGCCAAACAATCCATTCAGCTCTCAGGTTAACAGTCTCGCGTGGAGTTGTCAACGATCTGAGTGGCGAGTCTGAAAGGAATTTTCAAAATGATATGCAGTGTTTCATGGTCTGCTTAATCGATGAAATGTCGATGGTTGGCGTTCGTACTTTAGTAAATATCGACAAACGGTTGAGGCAAGCATTCCCTGAAAACCAACATCTTGCATTCGGTGGAATAATTCTCTATGTTCTTGGCGACTTCAATCAACTTCCTCCAGTATTAGACAGAACTATGCTTGCTCCGTGTGTTTCTGATAATGCGTTATCGATCCACGGTAGAATGCTCTTCGAACAATTCACAAAAGTTTATGAATTGAAACAAATAATGAGACAAACTGGTGAAGCTCAACAACGATTCCGTGATACTTTGGAACGAATGGCTTCTGGCCAACTAAGCCATGAAGATTATACGTACCTTCAAACCAGATTTGCTGTAAACAACTTCGCATCTGCAAACGACTTCAAAAATGCATTGAGAATCCTGTCCAAAAAGGCTGAAGTTACTGCTTACAATCAAGATATGCTTAGATCACTCAACACACCAGTAGTTTCCATAAAACCAGAAAATAACAACGAAACAGCATCAAGATGCTCTGATGATGAAGCACATGGTTTACCGTCATGCCTAAATTTGGCTATTGGTTGTCGAGTTATGCTGAAAATGAATCTGTGGACTGAACAAGGTTTGTGCAATGGATCTCTTGGAACAGTCAAAGATATAGTGTATCAACCAAAACCTGAAGATAACATTTGAATGACTTTCCTCTTTGTATTCTGGTAAAATTTGACAAGTACACAGGCCCTTCTATATACATTGGTTCCAGTAACAGTCAACTTTCGTAAAGGCAGCGTATCATGCAAAAGAAATATGTCAATTTCGATATTGAAGATAAATCGAATTTAAAGAGTGAGACAAAAGGGTTCGCTCAGCTCACTTTTTTCAAAGTAGCCCCCCTGCATTGAATTCCTAGTACTTAATTACATAGAATTTTGAAAAAAAATATGTAGTTCGAAATTTTTTTTTTTCATTTTTTTTTTCAAAATTTTGAGTTTGAAAATAAATTTCTCAAAAACTATTCCTTAAAACAGCTTCGCTTAAAAATAAGATGAAAGAAGAGGTTTCCGGCTTTACAAAAAAGTATATCACGGCATTGTGGATGTAACTGTTGATTTTTAATAATTTTTTTTCAAATTAAGTCAGTTTTTTAGAAAATTGCCCTCCCGGCTAAACGGGGGGAAATAGACCCCCCCTCCTCCCAGACTATTTTTTTCTTGTCTTGGCCAGACCTACTCGCCCTAGCTTTTTGGCACACTGCTCGTGGGACACCCTGTATATGTGGCGGTAGCCTTAGCTAATTTCAAAACAAACATATGTAAAGTCAAAACCGACGAAGATAAAAAAAAACAACACTTCCCGTAACATCTGCTTTATTTGTCCCACCGCCCTGATTGCTTCTCGTCGACTTCCCTCGCTGCATCAGTATTCCGGCAAGTCCCACAGTGGAGGCATCCATATGAACCACGTGATCACACTCCACATCGTAAAGGGCTATAATAGGTGGGTTGATTAACGCGGATTTCAGCTCACTAGGTCGTATCCCGTTTTCATCCAACCGATGTCCGAGGAATTCAATGCTAGTCCTCAAGAACGCACACTTTTTCGTATTAAGTGTTAACCCCGACTCCTTCAGAACATTCAAAAATTTGTGGAGCTTCCGTAGTCCTTCTTATAGCGATGTGCTCGCAATGATGACATCGTCCAAGTAGACTGCAACATCACCAGGATCCATGCGCGCCTTTATCTGGTTCATGCACATTTGGAAGTTAGCTGGAGCATTCGATCTAGTGAATGGCATGTCATACAGACCGTTCTCCGTATCAAAGGCGGTGTACTTTCGGCTCTGCTCCGCTATCCAGAAGCAAAGTCCAGTGTTGTGAAATACTTCTTTCCACCTAAAGTTGCTAATATTTCCTCCACGGTAGGCATCGGGAACCGGGAACTTCTGTTTTTTTGTCACCTTATTTAGCGCCCGATACTCGATGCCCATCATGTCCGTACCATCCTTCTTCGTAAGAACAATCGGTGCGCAGAAGATGGACGTTGAAGGCCGAATGACTCTTTGATGCAGCATTTCGTTGACCTCTAACTATCCTTCTCGGTAATCGGTAGGATTAGGTTAGGTGAAGGGGAGTGTGATGGTTAAACATCACTTCCACTCGGAGGCCAAGAGGCCCATTGTGATTCCCTTCATTTGTGTGGGTACACATAAAATTAACCTGTCCTATCACGTGGTGGCTGAAACCACCCCGTGCTCTTGATGAATCTTAGAAGATCCGATATATCTGCATTAGCCACGTCCGCAATCTCTGTAAAGAATCTTTGGCCTAGCGACAGTAGGCGTCGATTCTGGAGAGCTGGACAGTGGCAGAGCAGATGTTGGATCGTCTCAGTTTCTTCCTCATCGCCACAGCTCCGGCAGAGATGGCTGGATCCCGAGTCCCATTTCTGGAGCATTGCTGCAATGGGACAGTGTCCTGTGATCACTCCGACGAGCATACGGATCGAGTTACGGTTCAGCGCCAGGAGCTTCTTTGTTTTTCCGACATTGAGCTCTGGCCACGATGATCTTGTCGTGTAGTTGTCGTTTCTTGTAAGCCAAGACGAGTTGGCCCCTTTGATGATTGTGTCGTTTATGATCCGGTATAATGCGCTGATCGGTGGTTGCAATGACGTGTCCGCTTCGCTGATGTCCATTTCAGAACCTTGCCTGGCCAGTTCGTCTGCTCTTTCGTTCCCTGCGATGTGGCCCGAGACCCAGCAGAGTTTAACTTTGTGGTGTCTGATGGACTTCAGTGAGTCGCGACATTTCTTGACAGCCTTTGATCTTTGATACAGGATTCTATTGACTTCAGTGCAGCCTGGCTGTCTACGAAGATAGTGATATCAGATGGTGGGATATCGGCTACCTGTATGTGTTTGGCTGCTGTCTCTATTGCCAGTATTTCTGCTTGAAAAACGCTGCACAGATCAGGGAGTCTGAATGATTCCTGTTTGTGTAGGGTATCAGAGTAGAACCCGACCCCAGTGCCTGTGTCCATTTTCGATCCGTCGGTAAAGAGAGTAATCTCATGGTCGTTGATTACGGCGTTTGATAGCCACTCTTCTCTGTCGGGGAAAGGAATAGGTATACTGAGAAAGAAGTGATTTTGGGGGAAAATATAGTCGGTCGTAGCTGCGAGGCTACTAAAACCATGTTTCCTTCCCAGGTCGTCTATAATTCTGAGTATGGCCGCATGTCCATAGTTGGCTTACTTTCACAGAGAGGACTCCCTTAGTCTGAGAGCGCTCTTTGCAGCGCAGCCTTTTATGAATAGATCCAGAGGAATCGGTAGGGTTGCACACACATTGGTTGTGTCGTAGTTACTTCGATTGTGCACTCACCCCAGTTGTACGCTCCAAGTTCGTTG
Organism: Merodon equestris; assembly: GCA_958301585.1. Lineage (NCBI taxonomy): Eukaryota > Metazoa > Arthropoda > Insecta > Diptera > Syrphidae > Merodon > Merodon equestris. The sequence continues at coordinate 121,748,308 of OY284415.1, forward strand.
GCGTCAAGGCCGAAAGACTCTCGGTATTCATTTACTAATTCGCAGAATAGCTCCTTTCCTCGTCTGTGAAATCATCAATCTCGATTCTGCTCCACACCTACAGCTCCGCGCTCGCTTCATCACTCACAGTGCAGTCGCTGATTTTGAGTTCATGGTATGTCTTCTCGATTTTGACTTGCGGTTGGTCAAGCAAACGCCTACCGACAATTATATCGTATGACTGACTTTCATTTGGGAGAACTAATACTTCACACCAGCTTCGCAAAGCATCTACTCCGACTTCGGCATAAAGTTTTCCTATTGTTCGGCAATCACCTCCTCCGCCGAACCCGTTTAGCTTCCTAGCATCCTTGTTGTAGCGACGATTGTTGGCAATAGTGACTGACTCTTGTAGTGTCACGCAGTCGCTGCCCAGGTCTATGAAAGCCTCGTTGGCGGTCACAATTTTGTGGTAAACACTCATGTTTTCGCACACCCACAACTGATTTCACTTTGTATGTTGCCGCTGTTCGGTAGCGTGTTGCTCTGCTGCCCTCGTCGTTGTCGCGCTCGTACAGTTGCGACCAATGTGCCCGGGTTGGTTACATTTGAAGCACCTGGCCTTTGGGCAGTTGTGCCCCATCTGACTGCACTTGAAGCACCTGATCGCGTCAACTGATGTTGAGTTTGCGCTATTCCTGAATGGTTTCTGGCTGTGCCGCTTTCCGTGCGTTACGACACTCTACGTCGGTGATGCCCCGCACTATACATTTGACCACAGTTCTCTCTTCTATATGCCCCCTAGAAGCAATAGCTTTCATCTCATACACGAACTCCTCATACGGTTGCTGTTTTTTGTTCCGCAACATTTCGTGCAGATCAGCCTCATCGTCGTCTGCTGGGAAATGATCGACTAATTCTCGAAGAAACTCTTTCAATGATGAATGAAGAACCCCATTACTCCAAAGCTCCTGCTAGCTTACCGATCGCCGCCATCATGACTAGCCTTCCATCTAGCTAGTACACGTCTCTGATTTCCCTAACCCTTCGGACGATTGCGGTTGAAGAAAGTCCAGTTGGGTTCCTCGGATTAAATTCGGAAAGCGTTTTAGTCACATCCTTCAATGCGTAGCAACTACTCGACTCGACTTTCTACTCCACACAACTTGCTACCCTTGGTTTAGGCGCTGGAGCGCTCTCCATCTTTTCATCCCCCCGTCTGTGACTTAATGCTTTCTTCCAGAGCTGCCTTCATGGACTGGATCGCTTGCCTCAGCTTCTCCACTTCGTTTTGCTCGGCCCCCCCCGATTCTGGTTCATCGTCTTCAATTAATTTTTCATATATTGTACCAATAGCTTGTATAACAATTGGGACTTATCTCTTCCCCCTTTCAAGCCACGTTTCTTCAGCTGAGTTCATCTCTCACGTACGCGCTGAACTTGGCGAACTTTTTTCCTAGATTAACACACGCGATCGTTTAATTCAATATCGCGCCGGGACTTTATCTCACTTCTGAAGTTGTAAAATGTAAACCCAAAACGAAGATGAAAAAAAACAACACTTCCCATAACATCTGCTTTATTTATCCTATCGCCCTGATTGCTACTCGTCGACCTCCGATGTTGACTCGACTCGGCTGCCTTTTATACCCGCGCGTTGGATGGGTGTACCATTCATCCGCTGTGCTAATGCCATGGGCGGCCCCTGGTGATGAAAAAGGGCGCAAGGCGCCTACGTGGTTCGGATGCGTGGGTATTACACATATTTCGTCAACCCATTCCGGCTATCAACTTCTACCGAAAATTCATTCCCCCATGCAGCAGAAGTGCTAGCAGGGCTTTGACTGCTGCCGCCAGCTCCTGGCTGACACAGTTCAGCTCGCACATCCTACTATGAATTCAGAGCCGAGCCTCGTAACGAACGCATCGAACCTAGCCACTGGTGCGGTCCTACATCAAACCGCCGACAACACAAGCAGCCACTGGGATACTTTTCGAAAAAGTTTTCCGCCACTCAGTAACGTTTCTTCACATACGATCGTGAACTCAGCGCCTCGCACATGGTAGTCCGTCAATTTCGCGACTTGCTAGAGGGGCGGATCATCATCGTCCAGCAAAGTCTTCACTGTGACAGACAATTTATAACTGAATTAACCACCGACATCCGTCACATCAAGGGTGAGGACAACCCTCGCGGCAGACTTGTTGTCACTTACACATTCAGCTCGTTGAATCGCAAGAGACTGACACCGAGCTCTAGCACTAACTGCAGCATTCGCTGCAGCCAACCTCGCTTTCTTTAACCCATTTAGCAAAGCCCATCGTATGTGATGTCTCATATGACCGCATTCGTCCAATTATCACCAAGAACCTCTGCAAGCCGTTTTCGACATCACACACGACCTCTCACACCTTCTCACCACCACGTAGCCGGGAGTGGAATATGCCCAGTTCTTAGGAAACAGTCGCCAGCAAACAATGATGAAGATTAAATAAATAAGCCTGAACCACTGCGAATCAGCTCAGCAGACTTCTGAAACAGACGACGAAGGATGTGGTTTTAATAAGTGAACCATATAAACGCCTCGATAGCAGCATATGAACTAGCGACAAGACAGGGCACGCTTTCATATGGATATGCGAAAGCCGAGCCTTTCAAGACATTAATGAGAATGAGGAAAGTTTTGGGCGTGCCAGAATAAATGACATCACATTCTACAGCTGTTACGGCAGACCTAGCCAATATGAAGCAATGTTGGACAGGACAACGGCGGATGCTCAGCAAAAAACCGAAGTTGTCATGGCTGAGATTTCAATGCATGGGCGGCGGAATGGGGCAGCAGGCTCACCAATGCGATGGAACGAATCCTCCTTGACGTAGGCATTCTAGGGGTAGGCATAGCTTATAAGGGGCAAGCCAATACATATCGCAAAGCAGGATCGGGGTCCACCATCGATCTAACCTTCGGCAGCTACCCTGTCCTGCGCAATATGAACTGGTGTGTTAGAGAGGGCTACAGTCATAGCGGTCACCGGGCGATTGTCTTCGAAATAACAAAGAAAAGAACCAGGCAACGCCCGACTTCCGGAAAATTTCGGACGAAGCCACATTTGTCATTGCTGGGTTCGAGGAGATGAAAAGGATCTCCATCAATCGATATATGGTTAAATCGAACACAAAAAACTGCAACTACCATCTCACGCAGTTCCTCTCTGGTCACGGTGGCTACCGTAAATACCTATGTCGATTCGGACGCGATAGTTCTCTTTGTTCAGACTGTCCAAACCAAGAGGAAGATGTGAGGCACGTGATCTTAGAATCGAGGGGTACTCTACCAGAGCCAGAAAATATAATTCGGCTAATGGTGGAGTCGGAGGAGTACTGGCTTATTATCTGCGCACTAGCCAAGAATGTGCAGACAGAGCTGAGGAGAAGCTGCAAGAAAAGCAGCACTGGCAACAAGAGCAGTAGAAATAGGACGAAACTTACAAGAACAGGAGTACCATGAATTGCTTGCTAGCCCCGCGAACTGATACCTAGCGGCAGTCGCGCGCTTGATAACAGAGCGTTTTATCAGACCGAACATCCGCCAGGACTGTGCAACACATGTTCGCAAAAACATGTGTCCCTGCCAAGGTAAACCGCCACTCCAAAACTGAGCTACAGCACACTACCAAGTCCCCGACCATCCTTTTGCCGACATTGACATCGACGTGCTTTGACTCTTTCCTCCATTGCATGGTTATCGTTATTTGCTGACTTATAGAACATTACACGAGCTGGCCAGAAGCAATAACACTGGCCGCTAGTTGCGCAAACGCTCTAGTTACAGGATGTTTCGTTTCGGATTACCCTCCCGGATTACGTCCGATCAAAGAAGGCAGTTCAACTCATCTATCAGAGTCCAATGGAATCATGGAAAGCGGTGATCAACTGCACCTACGCTGTGCATTGGACGGAGCAACAACATCAGTTGTGAATGAGAGATGATCAAGAAAATACTGACGAAGGCATAACACTCGCAGTATAAAATCACTTCAAAATTCATACTCTGTGTGCGCACCTTAATGACATGAAAAAAAAAGTTACAGTGAACTACAACCAACATGACAAATTCAGTCGAATCTCTCGAAACATATCTAGGACAACCACCCCCGTAGAGTAGTGAATGAACATCTTCGACTCAAACCATCTGCACCTCGTTTAGGTTGTGAGAACCACCATAATATTAGGCCTGCGGTCAACAGTAAAAGAAGACATCGGAGCTAACTGCAGAATTGGTCTACAGCACAACACTTTGACTTCCAGCTGATTTGCTTGCTTCCTCGCACTCGAAACAGTCGCTCACAAACCGAATTCGTTTCGGACCTCCGACGGAGAATGCAGCAAATGAGACCTCTGCACAGACCAAGCACCTACAGCAGCACCCATTCCCACATAAGGATTTAGCCAGTTCGTCACACGAACGATTCCGTAAAAGCATCGACAGTCCGCCCATATGAATGCCCATTCCGGATTATCGAGCGTCACGAAAAATTCCTCATTCTCGAGGTTCGAGGTCGCTGCTACAAAATTTATATCGACCGACATAAACCCGCACACTTAGAGTCGGCATTAGATGCGGAACCGACAACACACATTTCGTCGGCACGGATCCGTGTCTCAGCACCCGTACTGAGCGCAGCATATAAATTCCAAGAAGATTTCGTTAAAGTGCGGAAGGCTTCCTGCAAACAGTTACAGGAGTTGGGTTGAAAAAAAATTGTCTTTTTCTCCAAATTTACCTCTTTCAGATCCCCACTTGTTCCGAAGTCTTCGAATCTTCCACCTTTGATGGAAAACATTTTAGATCTTGGTATGGTGTCCAAAGACTGATGTCGTCAAAGCCAACATTTTTTTAGTGACGGTATTAAAAATTTGCCTGACAGTAATTATAATACAGAAAATTAGGTACAATCATTGCAAGCTATTTAACGTTAAATAGACATCAAAAATCCTGGAATACGAAATTTGTTCAAAAAATAGGGTGACTTTTGAATTTCACCAGTTAAGTAAAAGGTGTTTTTTTTAGAGGTTTGATTTTTAAACTGGCAGCACTCTTTCTACAGATTATCAATTTTAGAGTTGAAAGTTGATTTGATGTAAGTACGTTTTGCCATTTTACGATGAGTAGATTAACGTCAAAACAAAGCATGCAAATTGTGTAAACTTATTTTGAAACCATGGTTCGGTTCGACAAACTTTGTTTTTTCGTTCTCCGATGAGGCCCATTTTTGGTTAAGTGGATATGTAAACAAGTGGGGTGGAGACAACCCAGAAGCCTTTATCGAGATGCCCTTACAACCATTAAAACACACTGTTTGACGTGCTTTATGGGCTGGTGTAATCATCGGTCAATATTAGGGACGATGCCGGCCAGAATGTTACCAACAATGGAGATCGCTATAGAAACATGATTTCTGACTTCTTCGTTCCTCAGTTGAATCGCATTGACGTGTCAGAGCTTTGGTTTCAACAAGATGCCGAGACACCATCAATTTATTGCAAACATTTGCTGAGCGCATAATTTCGCGTAATGAACCTGTGAACTGGCCTCCATGACCTTGTGATCTCACATCTTTAGATTACTTTCTTTGGGGGTATGTTAAATCACTAGTCTATGCCGATAAACCAGAGACGTTGGACGATTTGGAAGTCAGCATTCGCCGTGTTATTGCTGATATACGGCCCCAGTTGCTCCATAACGATGCCGAAAATTGGACTTCAGGATTGCGCTTCATTCGAGCTAGCCCTGGCGCGCATATGCTCGAAATTATATTCAAGAACTAATGGCATCAAATTATCTATTAAATGAAGCTAATATCATAGACATCAACATTAGTGTCAAGTGTTTTTTTCCATATGGAATGTGTATAGCTCTTAAAAGAACACTCTTTATATTTTATATTAGATTTTTTTAATTTTTTTTTGTCATGTTGTCATGTCATATGTTAGGGACATACATATCAGCCTTTTTAGATATGTAGTTTTAATTCTACAGATATAAAGGTTAGACGTGTTTTCGTGTGCTAGATAATTTTTTGCTATAGAAAAAACTTTATGAAAGATTAAGGTTGCTCCAGGTTTTTGAATTGTTGGAATTTGACGAATCCATGAGCATAAAGAGTGTTTTTTGTGCTTCAGAAGGGCAAGAAGGTGTCAATGCCCACTCTGGACGCGTCAACACGTTAACAACAAATGAAACGTGCTGAAGAAAACTGTTACTGAGAATCGTCCCATGACTATCAGGGAAGTTGCTGAGGAATTTAGGTTATCGGTTGGCTCATGCCATGATTTTTTTTCAGGTATGAAAACGTTTGTCAGCGAAGTTTGTTCCGAAATTTCGACCAAAAGATCCGTCGCTTAAGCAACGTTCGGGAGCTGTGGAATGACGCGAATGTTGATCCAGTTTTGCTTAAAGGGTCATCACTGCCGACGAAATATGGATACGCTTTTACGACATCGACACCAAAGCCCAATCATCCTAATGGAAGCGACCAGACGAGCCAAGACCGAAAAGAGTAAACCAAGTTCGGTCAAATGTAAAAGTTTTGCTCACTGCTCTTTAATAACAGTGACGTGATTCATTATGAGTTCTAGGCGAAGGGTCGTGTGGCCAACAAGGAATTTTACCTTGAAAATAACACTTCCGGATTTGTGCGAAAAAATTCATGGCTGTCGCATTACGATAATATACCTGTTCACTCATCCTTGTTTGTATGGATTTTTTTTAACCAGTAACAATACTGCAATCATGCCCCAAAACTGAAGGGACGGAGATTTGCTATGAGTGAGGAGCGCATCACTAGAAGAGCTCGAGACTAAAGCAAAACGTGGATATCAAAAATCCGTCGAGGATTGGAAAAAGCGTTGGCGCAAACGTATTCAATGAATAAATAAACGTTTTTGCAAGAAAAATAAAAAGTCACCTTATTATTTGAACAAACTCGGTTACTCCTCACCAGGTCTTCGAATTGAACATTTTTTTTTTAATAGGGTTCACGCAATCACGCTTTTATGGTTTTTGTCTGGACGCAACTGGACGGGGTGCAGATGGTTTATGCCGAAGATGATCGTTCACTACTCTCCGAGGGTGGTTGTCTTAGATAGGATTCGAGAGATTCGACTGAATTTGTCGCGCTAGTTGTAGTTCACAGCAATTTTTTGTAATTTGAAACGAAATAATTGTCGTTTCCACGTCGTCAATATCAACTATGACATATCAAAAGCGGCTTTCCTGATAACCTGTTGACGACGTTTCCATTAGTGTTTTATGGATTGTTTGTGTTTTACTTGATTGCGATGCAAGGGATTCAGAGAGTTTGAGATGACACGATCAGCAGGGTTCTGGCGGTCGCTTGCTTTTCGACATTGAATTTTGATGATCTGGCTCGACTGCACCAGCACAGATAGCCGTAGTCGCAACTTACCTACAATAAGATGGTGATCCAAATCGTTTAAAAAATCGCCCATTAAACCGGTACTCGCCAGTTTTCTTGCTACAGTAAAATGTTGACCCATCGCGAAAACAAGTGATGCGTTGCAGGCTTAATTTCCCAATGACATGTTCAAACAGTTCCCTAGAGACACACGTGGTACCTATAGATGGGACGTTAAACGTCTTATGTGGTGTTATCTTTGTCCTCTGTGGTAACTGGTGTTGTCAAATGCCTTTTTAAGAATTTTCATGACAGACTCCTTCAATTGCCTACATCTAAGAACTGTTTGTCTATATTTGCCCTAAATAATAAAACCGCAGCCAAATAAGGGTTGTCGTCTCCCCTCGTAGAAGCAGATGTCGCGCAGGTTTACATCCGCTTGTTGCCCGGCTCATTCCATAGCACTATCTGTCTTCGCTGGTTTTTTCGGTGCTACGGTACGTTAAGGACCTAATACGCCACCTTTTGGTCGTACTTTTTAAAAATTTTCAAAAGCTAGGATCGTCAACATTAAATTTGACCTTTATATACAAGGCTAGTGGTTGTTCCTGAGTTAAATATATATTTTTTTTTTTAGTTTGCGATTTTCAAGGCCGGAGCCGTATATGGTACTGCAAGGAGGTTAAGATAGGACTTACTAACAGTGCCGCAAGATTCTGGTCTGCGGTGGCTCTTTCTCGCTGTTGAATGGGCTAGCATCTGTCAGGCACCTACGACTGAAAACTAGGGTATCGGCCCAATTAAGATAAAAAATATAAAAAAATCAAAATTCTGCTTTTTTTTAAAGCTGTTTACAACCACCGCGCATTATGCCAACTGCGAAACGCCTTTTACTGACAATTCATTGCCCTTAAATCGGAAATAAGATCTGAAAATAACATTTTTCAAACGACCACTATTCACGATCCATAGTAAAATAAATTTTAAAAATTAATGTCAAAGAAACAGAAACATGCGAAACGAAAACAAGTGGGCGGAGTGTAGTCTGTGGTGAAACAATACTTCGCTGTGATTGGTTGAACACAGAATATTTCAATTCGAACGATGATCGTTACGGAATTTTGAATTTAAATTCAAAAATCGTCTGTTAGGTCTTGCGGATAAATTGCTTAGAGGAATTTGTGAAGTTTTTTGTTAGCTAATTTACATTTACTTCCCCAGGTTGTATATGATCCAATCGCACTTTATTTATATTGCATTTTATACTTTTAGAGGAGTGAATGTAGGTAGACTGAATGCTTGATCAGTACTTCGAAATTGTAGGCCTTTAGAGTCGAGGTGTGACGTAATCCACTACAAATTACCATACAACGTGGGCACGGCAGACAAGCTACACTGTAGAAGGCAATCACGTACATGACAGTCGAGCACCTCTGTAAACGAACGTTAAGCACCTTGGTAGGCAACAACCAATGCAGACGACAATCAATCACCTCGTAGACGACAGTGAAGCCCTCCAACAGACATCCACATCTGTAGATGACAGTCATACACTTCCCCAGGCGCAGTCTAGCCCACCAACAAGCAGCAACGCCAGCTTTTTCACCACGAATCAAAGGTAAATAAGAGCAAAAACCATATTTCGTTTTCCTAAATTTTAATTAAGAAAAAAAGGTAAAATCTCAATCACACAACTTTAACTTTAGCCAAATCCCGCTTTTCAATCATCCTCATCTGCTTCTTCTTCATCCGTTTCAGTTTCGCCGGATTCTTGATCACCTGCACGATCTCAGACCGTCGCTCGTTCTCCAATCGTCTCTCAGCATTCTGTAGTCTTCTTTGCTTTTTCATCTCATTCGATTGCTTCTTAGCTTCCTTGATCGAGTTCGATAGCTCTTTGACTTGACGGATCTGGTTACGTAGTTCCATTTTTTTCTCAAACGAACTTCGGTAGACAGATTTCTTGATCGTTGAGAATCTTTATTCGGGAATGGGATTTTTTGACTATAAAATATGAATAATAGGATGCGAGATAGTTACTTTTGTTTAGGTGTCTTCCATGGCCTTCCGGATTTCGGCATGCCTCTGGGGATTTCCTGGGTTTTTTTCGATTTGGCCGCTTTTTTCGAAGCGCTTTTATTGATGGGAGTTGTACTTGACTCTGGTTTGGCGACTTCTTCGGACATTTTTTGTAAAGAATTCTATCAGTTGTGGTGTGATTTGTAGGAAAAACGGAAAACGAAAACAGAAACAAGCAAATGACACGTGCAGGATGACAGATGATAGACTGCTGGATTGACAATTCGTCGAGTTGAGCACAGGGTGGCGGAAAAGGTAAAATATTTTTTAATGCTTAAATCAGAAACTCGTTTTACTGTCTTCAATTAAACAGTGATTGTATGATAAGTAATGTTGGCGGCGATTATTATAGGAAATAAAGAAATGTGTGAAGAAATGCAAAAAGTACTTGCGAAGAACGCTCCGGTTGAGTGCAAAGGAAAAATTCATATAAAATCGGAATATATTTTTTTTATTTAGAAATGAACTTGCATTGAAGAAAATATTTACCAAAATAAAAAGAGAAACAGAAAATGATTTGTATTTTTGGTTCAATTAGGATCCACTTCCAAAATTCCTACCCATTTTATGAAAATTAATTTACGTAAGGGGTGATTGGATATCCTGCTTTATTCCTTGCATATCCAAAATAGACAGTATACTTGATTCTATTTAATACTTTCCTTAGTTTGGTTGGAATTGTCGTGAACATATTTTATTTATTTTATACTTCAAGTGTGATAAAGTTTTTACACTCAAGAGGTATTGACAAATACCATCGTTAACCAAACACGTTTCAAATGGCCCAATCCATGACGAATTCCAGCTAATGAACTTAATTTCTTTGACAAATCAACTTTTTTCATTCATCATCTCCTCCTACCGCTGCTTGAAACCCTCTACCAAGCTCTGTAAGTTCGCACAACGACTTAATTCAATTGAAAATTATCACTAATAGAACTCTGTTAATAAATCACCTATGCATTAGCAACTAAATGCACATTTTCAATTTAAACCAATTTTAGCAAACAAAGAAAAAAAATCACTTTTCCCATTGTCATCCGACCTTAAGCAACCAACTGACATCTAACCAAACACCCACCGCACGAACACACCCGACGAAAAGCAAAATTTTTTTCCTGCTCGATTGTCAAAAGCCAGAATTATTCGTCCCTTTTTTTCTTCTTGTTTACAAGAATATTTTTTTAATTAATTCATTTCAAAATTCTCGGACGAAAAAACTATCGTACCCGAATATCCACACCAAACAGCAAGTGGTTGCATTCGTTGAGCCTAATCCCGCTTTATTAAGACCGAGCTATCTACAACCGCCAATACCAATCTATCATTGGCCACACATTAGACCCAAAATCTCGTTCGTACGACTGATTTATAGAGTACTTGGCACTTAGCACTTGTGCGAAAGGAGTTCGTTTCGTTTTTTTTTTCTTTTATTTTTCTTTTTCGTTTCGGTCACAATTGGTTGCGATATAGATTTCTGGCTGGGTGAAATGGACGAGAGGAAACGCAACCTGGAGTTGGACAAAATATGCCGCGTATGCCTGAGTCAGAAGAAGGATATGCGACCGATATTTGGCGAAATGATTGCGGATATGCTAATGGAATGTGCCCGCGTTAAGGTATGTAGTTCAACTGAATGATGATGATCCGTTTGATATGAGAGTTGAATGATTTGTAGATTGAAAACACTGATGGCTGGCCGGACAAGATTTGTATTCAGTGTGTACATTCGGTGTCACGGTGCCATGCGTTTAAGACGCTCGTTGAACGTTCGGACAGAGAACTACGGGACTATATAAAGGGGCTGACTGTGATCTTCGAGGAACCGGTGGTTGAGATCAAAACTCAACCACCTTCGCCCACTCCGACGATCATCCCGCGCAAGCAACAGCAGCAACAACAACAACCGCAGCAGCAACAGCAGAACCAGCAACAACAACAGCAGCAACAAACACAGAAGGAATCAACAAAAACGGTGACCACGACAACAATTGCGGCCAATCAAGTGCAAACGATTCAGCCACGTACCGTGCAAACAGCCGCCTTACCCCAACAGATCGTGCTGTCGAATGGGCAAGTGATCAGTACGGCACAGATAGTCGCACATCCCGGGACGCAAATGGCTCAGATTGTCAATACCGGACAATTCGGTCAATTAATCCAGACAGGCAATACGGTACAGATGATCCAGCAGAATGGTCAGCCGGCACAGGTGGTACAGTTCCAACATGCAGACGGTGATGACGGCCAATGCGAGATTATCGTGCGAGATGATATGTCACAGGATGCGGAGTATTTCGAAGATGTTACCGAGGTGACGACGCACGATGACATCGAGACTACGGAGGATATCATCGAGATTCAGGATGAAGAGGAAATGATCGAGGACGAGCATGAGGATTGTATGATTCCAGATGCGGGCATAGCGTATACCGTCGAAATGTCCGAGGAGTCGGACAGTGACGAAAAGATTTATTTAGGTAAACGAATGAACGCCGTTTTGGGATGACTAATTGGTGTTTGTGTGGATCTGTTACAGAGTTCATCAGCTCACAGACTAGTTGTCCATCGCCGGGTCGATATATATGCAATCTGTGTCGGAAGGAGTTCAAACAGATGAAATGGCTACAAAGTCACATGAAATCACACTCGAATTGGATCAAGGTACCTCCAAATGGTGTATACAAACGTGCATTGTTTGATTATCCATTTTCCCCGTAGGCAAATTGTAAAAAGCAGCCGCAATGCGAGATCTGCCATCGTAGCTTTAAGGGTCCAGGCATGCTTCGAATGCACATGAAGACGCATGAGGTATATGAAAGAAAAATCCACTAATTTCCATCTTGACAGTGCCTGATTGTATTCACAATTTCAGACAGCAGAGAAGATACCCACATGCAGCATATGCCACAAGCAGTTCAAGTCGAAAACCATTCTATACCGGCATCGACAAACCCATCAACTGGTAAACAACTACGAATCCCCTTTCGAGTACCTGCTCATGTTCCTTTTCACTCACAGAAATCATTCGCATGTGGCAACTGCTCGAAGGCGTTCTCGTCGCCCCTCACGCTGAACTCCCACATGACAAAGAAGCACCCAAACGAGCCTTCCCAATACAAGTGTGCCGAATGTCAAGAACTCTTCGCCAGCATCGATGAACTTAAGGTACCGTCACACCCATCCATGTGTGGTTTCATCCCCCACATTCCTTTTTTCTGCTGCTTTCTTCCAGGTCCATATACAACTGACGGGTCACAGTGTCAAAAACGACAAGAAAGACGACGAATCGTCATCATAATCATCGTTGTTTCCCTTCGTTTATCCCGGCCTCTGTTGTTCGCCCGGAATATCCCCAATTCCTTCCGATTCCCCCGCCCTATCCTTCACCCTCCGCCTCCCCGTCCGTCAACACACGCCCCCGTTAACTGGTTAAAGATAAAAGTTAAGCATATTTTTTTATATATCTATTACCGATCGATGATAGACACGTAAGAAACAAATCCCCGGGCAACACACGTCGCGCACACAACAATGTCGCGAACAGCAACAAGCCCCCCCATATGACCCAGGCGCCCCGCGCGCACTCGTTCACCGAGCAGTCGAGTTCATGTTCAAACGATGTACATAGAAAAACCAATGCAAAGCATTGTAATTCTTACTCTTATTACTTATTTACTTCTTTTACTTATTTACTTCGTTTATTCTTCACGAAGAAGAAGGGAAACAATAACAAACAAAAAATTCTTTTTATCTTGTTTTCACAATATGTAAACTAAAGAAACGGAAAGAAAATAACAACAACAAAAAAATTAATTAATTATAATCATAAATGGTAGTGTGATCGATCAGAGAGTAATTTTTATTTGGTCCTCACGTTTCGGTTCCCGCCTTGGGCGTTCGTTCATCGCTGGACACGTGTTCCATCGGAATTCGAATCGCTTTCGCTGGAGTGCCGGAAAGAATGGAAAGCAGAGGGCATACTGATGCAGCGTATAGATACAAACATTAATATTCGTTTTAGTTTAATTTTGTCCAAGGCAATTAAAATGAATAAACAGAGAAATGAAAATTTTTGAACCCAGCTGAGGGTGTGGAGTGATTTTTTTCAGCACCGCACCGAATAGCGCCAGATGGGATCTGCAAAGTTGTGCGCTGGAAATACCGTGGTGTATAGAAAAGGGGTGATTATTAAAATCAGTCATCGGTACATAAATTACGATACAGGAGCAGGCAACGGTCGCAGACTTATACAAGAGAAATCGACATTATGGAGAAATTAGAAATTTCGACACCCCACTGATGTAAGCCAAGGGATCCGCGCTATAAAGTGTATGTAACCTGCTTTTCCTCCCAGAGCATAAAACCCACGTCATGAGATGCTCCTAGTCCACTCTTCCCCGCAGCCCCTAGTCGCCTGGCTCCATACTCCGCCGCCTAGTCAACTACAGCGGTCTAGCTACATACTCTGCCACCCGCCCACCTATAACTGCCTGGCTTCATATTTTGTCGCCCGGCCAGCTACAGCTGCCTGGCTTCATATTTTGTCGGCCGGCTATAGCTGCTTGGCTTACTATTTTGTCGCCCGGCCAGTCATAGCTGCTTGGCTTCATATTTTGTCGCCCGGCCAGCTACAGCTGCCTGGCTTCATATTTTGTCGCCCGGCTATAGCTGCTTGGCTTACTATTTTGTCGCCCGGCCAGTCATAGCTGCCTGGCTTCATATTTTGTCGCCCGGCTACCTACAGCTGCCTGGCTTCATATTTTGTCGCTCGGCCACTCATAGCTGCCTGGCTTCATATTTTGTCGCCCGGCCACCTACAGCTGCCTGGCTTCATATTTTGTCGCTCGGCCACTCATAGCTGCCTGGCTTCATATTTTGTCGCCCGGCCACCTACAGCTGCCTGGCTTCATATTTTGTCGCCCGGCCAGCTACAGCTGCCTGGCTTCATATTTTGTCGCCCGGCTATAGCTGCTTGGCTTACTATTTTGTCGCCCGGCCAGTCATAGCTGCCTGGCTTCATATTTTGTCGCCCGGCTACCTACAGCTGCCTGGCTTCATATTTTGTCGCTCGGCCACTCATAGCTGCCTGGCTTCATATTTTGTCGCCCGGCTACCTACAGCCGCCGGCCACCTACAGCTGCCTGGTTTCATATTTTGTCGCCCGGCCACCTACAGCTGCCTGGCTTCATATTTTGTCGCCCGGCTACCTACAGCTGCCTGGCTATATATTTTGTCGCCCGGCTACCTACAGCCGCCGGCCACCTACAGCTGCCTGGATTCATATTTTGTCGCCCGGCCACCTACAGCTGCCTGGCTTGATATTTTGTCCCCCGCCCAGCTACAGCTGCCTGGCTACATATTTTGTCGCCCGGCCACCTACAACTGCCTCGCTTAATATTTTGCCGCCCGGCTACCTACAGCCGCCGGCTACATATTTTGTCGCCCGGCCACCTACAGCTGCCTGGCTTCATATTTTGTCGCCCGGCCACCTACAGCTGCCTGGCTACATATTTTGTCTCCCGGCCACCTACAACTGCCTGGCTTAATATTTTGCCGTCCGGCTACCTACAGCCGCCGGCTAGCTACAGCTGCCTGGCTACATGTTTTGTCGCCCGGCCACCTACAGCTGCCTTGCTTCATATTTTGTCGCCCGGCCAGTCATAGCTGCCTGGCTACATACTCTGCCACCCGCCCATCTACAACTGCCTGGCTTCATATTTTGTCGCTCGGCCACTCATAGCTGCCTGGCTTCATATTTTGTCGCCCGGCCAGCTACAGCTGCCTGGCTTCATATTTTGTCGCCCGGCCACCTACAGCTGCCTGGCTTCATATTTTGTCGCCCGGCCAGCTATAGCTGCCTGGCTTCATATTTTGTCTCCCGGCCAGCTATAGCTGCCTGGCTTCATATTTTGTCGCCCGGCCACCTACAGCTGCCTGGCTTCATATTTTGTCGCTCGGCCACTCATAGCTGCCTGGCTTCATATTTTGTCGCCCGGCCAGCTACAGCTGCCTGGCTTCATATTTTGTCGCCCGGCCACCTACAGCTGCCTGGCTTCATATTTTGTCGCCCGGCCAGCTATAGCTGCCTGGCTTCATATTTTGTCTCCCGGCCAGCTATAGCTGCCTGGCTTCATATTTTGTCGCCCGGCCACCTACAGCTGCCTGGCTTCATATTTTGTCGCTCGGCCACTCATAGCTGCCTGGCTTCATATTTTGTCGCCCGGCCACCTACAGCTGCCTGGCTTCATATTTTGTCGCTCGGCCACTCATAGCTGCCTGGCTTCATATTTTGTCGCCCGGCCACCTACAGCTGCCTGGCTTCATATTTTGTCGCCCGGCCAGCTACAGCTGCCTGGCTTCATATTTTGTCGCCCGGCTATAGCTGCTTGGCTTACTATTTTGTCGCTCGGCCACTCATAGCTGCCTGGCTTCATATTTTGTCGCCCGGCCAGCTACAGCTGCCTGGCTTCATATTTTGTCGCCCGGCTATAGCTGCTTGGCTTACTATTTTGTCGCTCGGCCACTCATAGCTGCCTGGCTTCATATTTTGTCTCCCGGCCAGCTATAGCTGCCTGGCTTCATATTTTGTCTCCCGGCCAGCTATAGCTGCCTGGCTTCATATTTTGTCGCCCGGCCACCTACAGCTGCCTGGCTTCATATTTTGTCGCTCGGCCACTCATAGCTGCCTGGCTTCATATTTTGTCGCCCGGCCAGCTACAGCTGCCTGGCTTCATATTTTGTCGCCCGGCCACCTACAGCTGCCTGGCTTCATATTTTGTCGCCCGGCCAGCTATAGCTGCCTGGCTTCATATTTTGTCTCCCGGCCAGCTATAGCTGCCTGGCTTCATATTTTGTCGCCCGGCCACCTACAGCTGCCTGGCTTCATATTTTGTCGCTCGGCCACTCATAGCTGCCTGGCTTCATATTTTGTCCCCCGCCCAGCTACAGCTGCCTGGCTACATATTTTGTCGCCCGGCCACCTACAACTGCCTCGCTTAATATTTTGCCGCCCGGCTACCTACAGCCGCCGGCTACATATTTTGTCGCCCGGCCACCTACAGCTGCCTGGCTTCATATTTTGTCGCCCGGCCACCTACAGCTGCCTGGCTACATATTTTGTCTCCCGGCCACCTACAACTGCCTGGCTTAATATTTTGCCGTCCGGCTACCTACAGCCGCCGGCTAGCTACAGCTGCCTGGCTACATGTTTTGTCGCCCGGCCACCTACAGCTGCCTTGCTTCATATTTTGTCGCCCGGCCAGTCATAGCTGCCTGGCTACATACTCTGCCACCCGCCCATCTACAACTGCCTGGCTTCATATTTTGTCGCTCGGCCACTCATAGCTGCCTGGCTTCATATTTTGTCGCCCGGCCAGCTACAGCTGCCTGGCTTCATATTTTGTCGCCCGGCCACCTACAGCTGCCTGGCTTCATATTTTGTCGCCCGGCCAGCTATAGCTGCCTGGCTTCATATTTTGTCTCCCGGCCAGCTATAGCTGCCTGGCTTCATATTTTGTCGCCCGGCCACCTACAGCTGCCTGGCTTCATATTTTGTCGCTCGGCCACTCATAGCTGCCTGGCTTCATATTTTGTCGCCCGGCCAGCTACAGCTGCCTGGCTTCATATTTTGTCGCCCGGCCACCTACAGCTGCCTGGCTTCATATTTTGTCGCCCGGCCAGCTATAGCTGCCTGGCTTCATATTTTGTCTCCCGGCCAGCTATAGCTGCCTGGCTTCATATTTTGTCGCCCGGCCACCTACAGCTGCCTGGCTTCATATTTTGTCGCTCGGCCACTCATAGCTGCCTGGCTTCATATTTTGTCGCCCGGCCACCTACAGCTGCCTGGCTTCATATTTTGTCGCTCGGCCACTCATAGCTGCCTGGCTTCATATTTTGTCGCCCGGCCACCTACAGCTGCCTGGCTTCATATTTTGTCGCCCGGCCAGCTACAGCTGCCTGGCTTCATATTTTGTCGCCCGGCTATAGCTGCTTGGCTTACTATTTTGTCGCTCGGCCACTCATAGCTGCCTGGCTTCATATTTTGTCGCCCGGCCAGCTACAGCTGCCTGGCTTCATATTTTGTCGCCCGGCTATAGCTGCTTGGCTTACTATTTTGTCGCTCGGCCACTCATAGCTGCCTGGCTTCATATTTTGTCTCCCGGCCAGCTATAGCTGCCTGGCTTCATATTTTGTCTCCCGGCCAGCTATAGCTGCCTGGCTTCATATTTTGTCGCCCGGCCACCTACAGCTGCCTGGCTTCATATTTTGTCGCTCGGCCACTCATAGCTGCCTGGCTTCATATTTTGTCGCCCGGCCAGCTACAGCTGCCTGGCTTCATATTTTGTCGCCCGGCCACCTACAGCTGCCTGGCTTCATATTTTGTCGCCCGGCCAGCTATAGCTGCCTGGCTTCATATTTTGTCTCCCGGCCAGCTATAGCTGCCTGGCTTCATATTTTGTCGCCCGGCCACCTACAGCTGCCTGGCTTCATATTTTGTCGCTCGGCCACTCATAGCTGCCTGGCTTCATATTTTGTCGCCCGGCCACCTACAGCTGCCTGGCTTCATATTTTGTCGCTCGGCCACTCATAGCTGCCTGGCTTCATATTTTGTCGCCCGGCCACCTACAGCTGCCTGGCTTCATATTTTGTCGCCCGGCCAGCTACAGCTGCCTGGCTTCATATTTTGTCGCCCGGCTATAGCTGCTTGGCTTACTATTTTGTCGCTCGGCCACTCATAGCTGCCTGGCTTCATATTTTGTCGCCCGGCCAGCTACAGCTGCCTGGCTTCATATTTTGTCGCCCGGCCAGCTATAGCTGCCTGGCTTCATATTTTGTCTCCCGGCCAGCTATAGCTGCCTGGCTTCATATTTTGTCGCCCGGCCACCTACAGCTGCCTGGCTTCATATTTTGTCGCTCGGCCACTCATAGCTGCCTGGCTTCATATTTTGCCGTCCGGCTACCTACAGCCGCCGGCTAGCTACAGCTGCCTGGCTACATGTTTTGTCGCCCGGCTACCTACAGCTGCCTGGCTTCATATTTTGTCGCTCGGCCACTCATAGCTGCCTGGCTTCATATTTTGTCGCCCGGCCACCTACAGCTGCCTGGCTTCATATTTTGTCGCTCGGCCACTCATAGCTGCCTGGCTTCATATTTTGTCGCCCGGCCACCTACAGCTGCCTGGCTTCATATTTTGTCGCCCGGCCAGCTACAGCTGCCTGGCTTCATATTTTGTCGCCCGGCTATAGCTGCTTGGCTTACTATTTTGTCGCCCGGCCAGTCATAGCTGCCTGGCTTCATATTTTGTCGCCCGGCTACCTACAGCTGCCTGGCTTCATATTTTGTCGCTCGGCCACTCATAGCTGCCTGGCTTCATATTTTGTCGCCCGGCCACCTACAGCTGCCTGGCTTCATATTTTGTCGCTCGGCCACTCATAGCTGCCTGGCTTCATATTTTGTCGCCCGGCCACCTACAGCTGCCTGGCTTCATATTTTGTCGCCCGGCCAGCTACAGCTGCCTGGCTTCATATTTTGTCGCCCGGCTATAGCTGCTTGGCTTACTATTTTGTCGCCCGGCCAGTCATAGCTGCCTGGCTTCATATTTTGTCGCCCGGCTACCTACAGCTGCCTGGCTTCATATTTTGTCGCTCGGCCACTCATAGCTGCCTGGCTTCATATTTTGTCGCCCGGCTACCTACAGCCGCCGGCCACCTACAGCTGCCTGGTTTCATATTTTGTCGCCCGGCCACCTACAGCTGCCTGGCTTCATATTTTGTCGCCCGGCTACCTACAGCTGCCTGGCTATATATTTTGTCGCCCGGCTACCTACAGCCGCCGGCCACCTACAGCTGCCTGGATTCATATTTTGTCGCCCGGCCACCTACAGCTGCCTGGCTTGATATTTTGTCCCCCGCCCAGCTACAGCTGCCTGGCTACATATTTTGTCGCCCGGCCACCTACAACTGCCTCGCTTAATATTTTGCCGCCCGGCTACCTACAGCCGCCGGCTACATATTTTGTCGCCCGGCCACCTACAGCTGCCTGGCTTCATATTTTGTCGCCCGGCCACCTACAGCTGCCTGGCTACATATTTTGTCTCCCGGCCACCTACAACTGCCTGGCTTAATATTTTGCCGTCCGGCTACCTACAGCCGCCGGCTAGCTACAGCTGCCTGGCTACATGTTTTGTCGCCCGGCCACCTACAGCTGCCTTGCTTCATATTTTGTCGCCCGGCCAGTCATAGCTGCCTGGCTACATACTCTGCCACCCGCCCATCTACAACTGCCTGGCTTCATATTTTGTCGCTCGGCCACTCATAGCTGCCTGGCTTCATATTTTGTCGCCCGGCCAGCTACAGCTGCCTGGCTTCATATTTTGTCGCCCGGCCACCTACAGCTGCCTGGCTTCATATTTTGTCGCCCGGCCAGCTATAGCTGCCTGGCTTCATATTTTGTCTCCCGGCCAGCTATAGCTGCCTGGCTTCATATTTTGTCGCCCGGCCACCTACAGCTGCCTGGCTTCATATTTTGTCGCTCGGCCACTCATAGCTGCCTGGCTTCATATTTTGTCGCCCGGCCAGCTACAGCTGCCTGGCTTCATATTTTGTCGCCCGGCCACCTACAGCTGCCTGGCTTCATATTTTGTCGCCCGGCCACCTACAGCTGCCTGGCTTCATATTTTGTCGCCCGGCCAGCTATAGCTGCCTGGCTTCATATTTTGTCTCCCGGCCAGCTATAACTGCCTGGCTTCATATTTTGTCGCTCGGCCACTCATAGCTGCCTGGCTTCATATTTTGTCGCCCGGCCAGCTACAGCTGCCTGGCTTCATATTTTGTCGCCCGGCCAGCTATAGCTGCCTGGCTTCATATTTTGTCTCCCGGCCAGCTATAGCTGCCTGGCTTCATATTTTGTCGCCCGGCCACCTACAGCTGCCTGGCTTCATATTTTGTCGCCCGGCCACCTACTACTGCCTCGCTTAATATTTTGCCGCCCGGCTACCTACAGCCGCCGGCTAGCTACAGCTGCCTGGCTACATATTTTGTCGCCCGGCCACCTACAGCTGCCTGGCTTCATATTTTGTCGCCCGGCCAGCTACAGCTGCCTGGCTACATATTTTGTCTCCCGGCCACCTACAACTGCCTGGCTTAATATTTTGCCGCCCGGCTACCTACAGCCGCCGGCTAGCTACAGCTGCCTGGCTACATATTTTGTCGCCCGGCCACCTACAGCTGCCTTGCTTCATATTTTGTCGCCCGGTCAGTCATAGCTGCCTGGCTACATACTCTGCCACCCGCCCATCTACAACTGCCTGGCTTCATATTTTGTCGCTCGGCCACTCATAGCTGCTTGGCTTCATATTTTGTCGCCCGGCCACCTACAGCTGCCTGGCTTCATATTTTGTCGCCCGCCCACCTATAACTGCCTGGCTTCATATTTTGTCGCTCGGCCACTCATAGCTGCCTGGCTTCATATTTTGTCGCCAGGCCAGCTACAGCTGCCTGGCTTCATATTTTGTCGCCCGGCCATCTATAGCTGCCTGGCTTCATATTTTGTCGCCCGGCTACCTACAGTCGCCGGCCACCTACAGCTGCCTAGCTTCATATTTTGTCGCCCGGCCACCTACAGCTGCCTGGCTTCATATTTTGTCGCCCGGCCACCTACAGCTGCCTGGCTTCATATTTTGTCGCCCGGCCACCTACAGCTGCCTGGCTTCATATTTTGTCGCCCGCCCACCTATAACTGCCTGGCTTCATATTTTGTCGCTCGGCCACTCATAGCTGCCTGGCTTCATATTTTGTCGCCCAGCCACCTACAGCTGTCTGGCTTCATATTTTGTCGCCCGGCCAGCTATAGCTGCCTGGCTACATATTTTGTCGCCCGGCCACCTACAACTGCCTGGCTTAATATTTTGCCGCCCGGCTACCTACAGCCGCCGGCTAGCTACAGCTGCCTGGCTACATATTTTGTCGCCCGGCCACCTACAGCTGCCTGGTTTCATATTTTGTCCCCCGCCCAGCTACAGCTGCCTGGCTTCATATTTTGTCGCCCGGCCAGCTATAGCTGCCTGGCTTCATATTTTGTCGCCCGGCCACCTACAGCTGCCTGGCTTCATATTTTGTCGCCCGGCCACCTACAGCTACCTGGCTTCATATTTTGTCGCCCGCCCACCTATAACTGCCTGGCTTCATATTTTGTCGCTCGGCCACTCATAGCTGCCTGGCTTCATATTTTGTCGCCCAGCCACCTACAGCTGCCTGGCTTCATATTTTGTCGCCCGGCCAGCTATAGCTGCCTGGCTACATATTTTGTCGCCCGGCCACCTACAACTGCCTGGCTTAATATTTTGCCGCCCGGCTACCTACAGCTGCCTGGCCTCATATTTTGTCGACCGGCTACAGCCGCCTGGCTATCTACAGCCGCTGGCTAGCTACAGCTGCCTGGCTTCATATTTTGTCGCCCGGCCACCTACAGCTGCCTGGCTTCATATTTTGTAGCCCGGCCAGCTACAGTTGCCTGGCTACATATTTTGTCGACCAGCCAGTCATAGCTGCCTGGCTACATACTCTGCCACCCGCCCATCTACAGCTGCCTGGCTTCATATTTTGTCGCCCGGCCAGCTATAGCTGCCTGGCTTCATATTTTGTCGCCCGGCTACCTACAGCCGCCTGGCTACATATTTTGTCGCCCGGCTACCTACAGGCGCCGGCCACCTACAGCTGCCTGGCTACATATTTTGTCGTCCGGCCAGCTATAGCTGTCTGGCTTCATATTTTGTCGCCCGGCCACCTACAGCTGCCTGGCTTCATATTTTGTCGCCCGGCCACCTACAGCTGCCTGGCTTCATATTTTGTCGCCCGGCCACCTACAGCTGCCTGGCTACATATCTTGTCGCCCGGCCAGCTATAGCTGCCTGGCTTCATATTTTGTCGCCCGGCCACCTACAGCTGCCTGGCTTCATATTTTGTCGCCCGGCCACCTACAGCTGCCTGGCTTCATATTTTGTCGCCCGGCTACCTACAGCTGCCTGGCTATATATTTTGTCGCCCGGCTACTTACAGCCGCCGGCCACCTACAGCTGCCTGGCTTCATATTTTGTCGCCCGGCCACCTACAGCTGCCTGGCCTCATATTTTGTCGACCGGCTACAGCCGCCTGGCTATCTACAGCCGCTGGCTAGCTACAGCTGCCTGGCTTCATATTTTGTCGCCCGGCCACCTACAGCTGCCTGGCTTCATATTTTGTAGCCCGGCCAGCTACAGTTGCCTGGCTACATATTTTGTCGACCAGCCAGTCATAGCTGCCTGGCTACATACTCTGCCACCCGCCCATCTACAACTGCCTGGCTTCATATTTTGTCGCTCGGCCACTCATAGCTGCTTGGCTTCATATTTTGTCGCCCGGCCACCTACAGCTGCCTGGCTTCATATTTTGTCGCCCGCCCACCTATAACTGCCTGGCTTCATATTTTGTCGCTCGGCCACTCATAGCTGCCTGGCTTCATATTTTGTCGCCCGGCTACCTACAGGCGCCGGCCACCTACAGCTGCCTGGCTACATATTTTGTCGTCCGGCCAGCTATAGCTGTCTGGCTTCATATTTTGTCGCCCGGCCACCTACAGCTGCCTGGCTTCATATTTTGTCGCCCGGCTACCTACAGCCGCCTGGCTACATATTTTGTCGCCCGGCTAACTACAGCCGCCGGCCACCTACAGCTGCCTGGCTTCATATTTTGTCGCCCGGCTACCTACAGGCGCCGGCCACCTACAGCTGCCTGGCTACATATTTTGTCGTCCGGCCAGCTATAGCTGTCTGGCTTCATATTTTGTCGCCCGGCTACCTACAGCCGCCTGGCTACATATTTTGTCGCCCGGCTAACTACAGCCGCCGGCCACCTACAGCTGCCTGGCTTCATATTTTGTCGCCCGGCCACCTACAGCTGCCTGGCTTCATATTTTGTCGCCCGGCCACCTACAGCTGCCTGGCTTCATATTTTGTCGCCCGGCTACCTACAGCCGCCTGGCTACATATTTTGTCGCCCGGCTACCTACAGCCGCCGGCCACCTACAGCTGTCTGGCTTCATATTTTGTCGCCCTTAAAATAATAGCAAATCCAATGTTTGAGCCCAAGCTGGCCTTCAACCAAACCTGTCATCAGACATTTCCCCATCATCATCCCATCAGTGCTGCTGTTATCAAAGCTGAACGAATAATGAGGTGAGCCCAAGCTTCAATAAATTGGCGGCCACCATTCGTATCGATGAGCAAATTCCATTAAGCGTGACAGATAATCCCTGCCACCAGCCAATCTTCCTGGTTTAGGAATCTCTTTAGCATGTCACCGACGATAATGTGTCTCTTGAGCTCGATGAATGGTGCTCGATTTTCACAATCGCCAAGTAGGTTCACCAGAACTCCGACCGCACTTACTCGTAGATCATATTCTGGTGAGCCGAAGCATTGAACGATGATCTTGAGACCTCCGACGTTACAGAAAGCCTCGCGAGCTTGTTGATTTCGGGTTAGATTGCCTTAAACCCGGGCGGTTTCAATGCGGGCCGGGTCTTGACTGCCAGACGGAGGAGTATGTTGGTAACACTTCCCTAGGAGTCGCAACATCTCCCATTGTCTTGGTAGC
Source organism: Merodon equestris (assembly GCA_958301585.1). Classification (NCBI taxonomy): domain Eukaryota; kingdom Metazoa; phylum Arthropoda; class Insecta; order Diptera; family Syrphidae; genus Merodon; species Merodon equestris. The sequence goes on from OY284415.1 coordinate 121,772,418, forward strand.
TACCTTGCTACATATTATTTTCCTCAAGAAGCTCTATAGGTCACGAAAGGAATTTAAGTCCGATCAAGTGAAATAATTCAAAAGCGGCTTCAGGCTCTGCAATATATTTTTAACCAGCCCCTACCACAGGGGCAAAATTTCCCTATTTTTAGACAAAACAACTTCACTGATACTAAACAGGCACGTTGACAGTTCAAGGGTATTCCTATTAAGCAGGATTCAAACCCTCATGTCGGAAAATTCCTTCAACAGCTTTCTAATGAACTCGACACCTTTCAACGAGAAACAAGAACACAATTCCGTCCCCACGTCATCCCCTTCCAGCCCACTCCCACATCATCTTCTCGCATGTACACCCTTCCAATTTCTAATCCGCGTCCAATTGGCAGTAACTAATTTGAATACGCCCAAAGGATAACTTAAAATTTATATTTTTTCATTTTTTCCGACGTCTTTTCAAAAGCCACCACCGTATTGCCCTATGGAACAGCTAGCACCCGCCTGTCAAGCCGCGTGCTCCATGCATCATCGTCGTTTATAGCCTTGCGTGTGTTGGTATCGATTTTGTTTACTATGCCAGTGTTAGTCGTTGGCATGGCACGGAGAATTGCCCAAACGGAAAAAATTCCACAATTTGGCAGACACTCCAATGCATCGAGTTCAGTGAGTTGGACATAGGATCTCATCGACTTTCTCGCATTTTCTTCGGTTGATTTTGTTAATTTTTTCCGTTGTCTCCACATTGTGCTAGTGTGAGATGGACTTGGTGAAGAATCAAGTGGAAGATGATAGAGCGGATAAGGCGAAAGGACATCAGAAAATACGATATCGTTCGAGTAGTATTACGCCGTCCGGGAATGCCTCGGTTATCGACAGTGGAAACGGGTCCTTAGACTCGAATAAAATGGGCATGGAGGAAAGGGGAACGGGCGATCACAGGGGTTCCATGCACCATCTGACGCAGACAGGTGGAAATAATCCGCTTTTTCGAAAGACCACGGCGGAGATAATCAGCGAGGCCCGGACGCTCTTGCTCGGAACCAGTAATAGCGGTGAGTTGAAATGTAGGTCGAGTCTGTCTGGGGCTTGGAAGTTTTGTGTATTCACAGGTGTCCGTTTGGTTAGCACCCGCCGACCAATCACGCCAAAGGAGCCTAAACGCCAGTTGTACGGAAAAGCCGCCGCACCACCGGGACGCCCACCGAGCGCCTTTTCGTAAGAGCACCACTTATCTCTCACATCTTTCGATTTTTCAAACATACTATACCTCTCTGCAGCCTTCGGTATCTTCAGTCGGAGGTTCGTAATGTGCCCACGCTGGAGCCTCTTCAAATCTCGACAATCGACAAGGATCAAAACCACTCATCACGCTCACAATCAGTAGGTCCTCGTCTGGACACATTTGATCCAAAATCACAAAGGAAGCTTCCTGCCTTGCCGGCCGCTGTACGAACTCCATCGATTACCGATAGCGGTAAGTATGCCACACGACCACTCACAATCTGTAATTAAGTGGAGAGGCGAACGTCAGTATGTCACGCAATGTCCCTTTAATTGTGGTTTTTAAACCCTTATAGATCAATCACGCGAACCGAGTAATGGTAGAAGTTCTCGGAAGCGCGGTAGTTCGAGAACCAATTCAAAAGAAGGCGACGAACCCCCACCAACCACTATCGAGGAGGATGAGAATCATAATTCGCCATCAAATGGATTTAACGTCCTTTCGTCGAGGAAGCTTTTCACCCGAAACTACGACTTACTGGCACAATCCTCGACAGTCACACTCACTGAAATGCTCAAGCAGCATTCGGGGATCAAGGATTGTACCGAGGAGACTGTTCAGCACATCAACGCCGTAAGCTTGTCAATGACATCATTCAGCGCTCGATGGTTATGGCTATGAGTCATGAGCCCTCTTTCTCTCCATAGATTCTGCTCGAGTTGTACAGCCGAATTAGAAGTATCCGTGGGAACTGCCGTGGCGAGGTGCTCGGTGGACTTTACGGCCTTGTCGAGTGTATATCACCTAAAATTCTCCTGGCTGTCGCGAGGGTTATTCTCGGAGTAAGCTCACCACTCAGTAATACGACTTCGTGACAAGGTTTCTATTTCAGCTCCGTGTGACTGGAAGCAATCTGACGGGAGCATGCAAACTGATCTTCAAAGTCGCTCGGAACGAAGCAAATGATCATTTGTTTCATGAAACCGATGTGCCGGAGCTGCTGATCGATGGTCTTGGACGTGCGAGTCCATTAGACGAGCCAGAAGCTTGCGTATACGGCTACGGAGCAGTGCGATTTCTAAGTAGCGCTGGTCAGCGCCATAGAGAGCCAGGAATGATGGACTACAATCGGAACGATAAATTTTGGGAGGCAAACGTCGATCTACCAATGAAACCCTCCACAGCCCCGCCCAGGGATACGGCTGTGACCAAAAATGCATTTCAGAGTAAACGACAGAGCTCCTTGAAGCAGATTTCCATAGCTCAGCGGTTATCGAAACATGGAGCTATTCAGCTGATGGTCCTCCACTTGCAAATGCTGAACGAGGCTGGAGCTGTTAAGAAACTGACAGGACCGCCGCTACACTCGCTTTACCAGCTCTCTGCTGCCCTGCGAGCTCTAGCAGATGATCAACAAGGTGTAGTAGACGACAACAAGCGAGCACAGTCTGCCAAGGCAAGGACTAGGACAGATAACACAAAAGGAGAAGTCTCACAGGAGGAAGACTACATCCATTTGGAGCTAGCCTGTCCGCATCTCATAAAGGCGGCGGAAATCTCCCTTGGAGAACTGGAAATTCAAGCGAACATCATACGAACTATGAGGTAGTCGGTCACTCTCTTCATCCTCTGACTAATCTCACTCCCCTTTAGTGTCCTTTCGGAAGACTCCAAGTGCTGTGAGGTGCTCTCGGAATACACGGGAAAGATCGGTATGCTCCTTGGCCCGTGCCAGCAGATTCCTCGTGACTCACCGGAGAAACTTCTTTCTATCATGAGCCGACTGGGATACATCCTGGGAAACATTATGGCCAGATACGACAATGCGAGGCAGCAGGTGGGTTTGAAGTGTCCAATCTATCTTTGTGATTCTATCGTTCCGTAGTTCTTCCATAATGACGTGGCCATGGAGTACCTCCTCGACGCTCTAGAGTTCTATTCGAAGCAGAAACTCTCACTGCAGAACCAAATGGGCGACACTGTCGTCGATGTTCTCATCAAACTCGTCCGGGTCTTGGCCAATATGAGTGTGAATCCCGAGGTTGGAAATGATCTCGGCTGGAAGCCAAATCTTGGCGCCACACTTCTTCATATTCTAACTTGCACGAATCAACGGACTGTCATGGTATGACACACTTAACCATCTGCATAGCCCTAGCCATTACCTTTTCATTTTACAGAACTCTGACGTCCAGGAGCTTCTCAATGCCACACTAGGAGCCCTACATAATCTATGCTTTTACCAAGACCAACCAGCATCTCCTGATTGCTTGAATGCGAGATGTGACGACTCCAAAGGAAGTGTTAAAAACATACTCCTCCGTCTGGCGGCTACTCTTTGCCAAACTCTACGAAGCAGTCAAGACCCGGCCCGCATTGAGACCGCCCGGGTTTTAGGCAATCTAACACGAAATCAACAAGCTCGCGAGGCTTTCTGTAACGTTGGAGGTCTCAAGATCATCGTTCAATGCTTCGGCTCACCGGAATATGATCTACGAGTAAGTGCGGTCGGAGTTCTAGTGAACCTACTTGGCGACTGTGAAAACCGAGCACCATTCATCGCGCTCAAGGGACACATTATCGTCGGCGCCATGCTAAGGAGATTTCTAAACCAGGAAGATTGGCTGGTGGCAGGGATTATCTGTCAAGCTTTCTGGAATCTTCTAATCGATACAAATGACGTTTTAAGTGTTTTGAGTGAGGAGCAGGCGGATGAACTATCAGACATATTGGCCGAATATTTGGACGATAACACCCTGTTTCGGGGGATGAATCCAGACCCTATGTGGGAGCAGTTCGCATTTGTGGCCACCGACTTGTTGGAGCGACTGCAGTCGTGCTTGGGCTCACCACATCATTCGTTGGGTTTGGATAACAGCAGCAGCGATGAGGACGATGTGCATATTGAGGAAATGTCTGATGATAGGTTTGGTTAAAGGTCGGCTTGAGGCTTGGACATTTGGTTGTTTGTTGTTTCAAGGAGTTATTAAAGAAGTTAAATGTTTTTCCATAGAAATGTGTGTTGTTTGAGGTCTAGGAGAGTCGTGGGGACGGTTTTTAAAGAAGTCCGGGCAGATTTTCAATTTTGGATATGGTTGGGACAGCCCATTTGAAAAAGAGATAAAGAGTGGTGTTAAAGGCTCTTCTATCTTGAGAAAGTCTTTATATGGCGCATATGGTAAGTAAGCAAGCTCGACTAGAGCTAGGTCTTAGCTGAGGTGTCTTAAGATCCGTCACAGGGGAAAGCTCTGAAGCTGCTTTGCTTGAATATTGAAATGACTGAATAGAAGAGCTAGCAACTGGGTCTTGGGTTCATCTTTGTGGAAAATTACTCCCAGGACTCTAAGTAGTAGAAACCTCTCACGTTGAGCTCTATCAAAAGCGAATAAAAAAAGGTTTAACTGCGTTTATATTGACAGATGCCGGTTGTAAGGACTGTATAAGGCTATCGCCTTATTTAAGCGCCTATAGGGCTAGCAAAGTGTTTTTAATCCAATGCTGAGAATGGGGGTAGCCAAAAGAGATCGATTTTAAGGAGGTGGTGATGGGGAAGATTTATTATTTAAGACACAAATTCCACTTAGACTACAGGGATATTTGAGTAACACAGGGTCTCGCCCTTGGTTTTATAGGTATGAAGTTCGAGCCAACAAGATCAGAGTTAAATCTCAATGACGAAGAGTTATGAACCCATGAAGGGCTCTAGTTCTTTATATAATCACGTCGGGTCCAATTGATGATAATATAGAGCATTGAGCTTAAATTGGATATTCTGCTTGCTTGATAGGAAAATGTATAAGTGAAGGCAGTGCTCACTGTCTATTCTCTCTAGCAGCGTGTACTAAATAGTGGTTCATCGACGCCTTTGCATCGAAGATGGTGAAGTACAGGAAAGGCAAGTGAAAAGCAAATGGGCACCTATGGTATGTGCTACTAGGACAACTCGAGTTATAATAGTATAAGGTATGTTCATCATGTGGAGATGGCAAAGAAAGTTTTACTTTCATTATCCCTTTCCCTCTTTCTGAGGTAATTCGATGGAAAATATAGCAGCTAGTGAGAGACTTTATCCTATCCATATCGATATCACGCGAGTTCAGTGACCATTACAAGCCTCATTTTCGATCAGTTTTATTTTTACCAACCCTCGCAAGCATCAAATGGCCAATCATTTTAGGCTCTGCACCACATGCAACTTAACAAGCCACGGCAACTTAGGACTGCTGTCCAGCCGAAATTACCTCACTCCAAAAAATGTCCCGCACTGCTTGGAAAAATCATGGACCAACACTGGGCCCACTGTCTGTCGCCTGCGGTACCAGAAATCGCTGTTGATCAGGTAAACACAGCGACGTAAGATGGTACTTCGCGCAGGTTCAAGAGTTACGCTCTTATGGTGTTTGTCACACAACCGACGGGGTGTAGATGGTTTGTGTCGAAGATGTCCGTTCACTACTCTCCGGAGGTGGTTGTCCTAGATAGAATTCGAGAGATTTGACTGAATTTTTCACGTTGGTTGTGGTTCACAGTACCTTTTTATCTGTTTCCATGTTATTAATGTGTTAAATTAGAAATGGACACACAGGGTGATTGAAGTTGATCTTATACTGCGATTGTTATGCCTTCGTCAGCATTTTTTTGATCATCTCTCATTCATAACTGATGTTGTTACACAGTTTTTTCATATAGGAATTGTTCTTGACTTTGGACAGACTTGAACTAAAGACCTTCCGCTCAATAGTCGGTGGTGATTACAATTGCGCCACAAACACCCCAAACAGTTAGGAGAAAGAAAAGTAAATTATTTGAATTTATTTATTTAAGGCATAAGCTAACACATAAGATGTATAATCTTTTAAATTGTGAAGCAAACAAGTGTAATTAAAAAAAAAAAAACAAAACAAAACTAAACTAAGCAGATGATTGATTTATAATAAGTAAGAAAGAAGAAAAGAAAAATGAAAACAAGTACCTAGACCAGCAAGCTCTAGATGACCCTTAAAAAAAAAAAAAAAAAAAAATACATATATATATCCTAAAGCGATATGAGATCTTCTCATGTTAACTGGAAGCGAATTCCATAGTCTTACGGCGTAAATGAAAAACTGTTTTTCTGTCACTCTGTAATTAAAATTGGGTAATATCAATGTTCCACTTCTCTCAGATGTAGCAAACCGAAGACTCTGATAAAGATATGATGGTGCTTTGCTCTGCATGAGTTTGAAAAGAAAAGTTAATATCCTAAACTTAAGGAGGCTTTGAAAGTCCATGCCAAGCAGGGTTTTAACGAATGACGAGATGTGATCCCGCCGCCGCGCCGTAATCTGTATATGAAACGCACTGTGCTGTTAAGCGCAACGGTTAACTTGATGAGCTGTAACTATCGAGATCGCAGAAGACCGGGAGTGCATAGGTTAAAATAGGGATCTTGGCAAGCATTGATTTAATGCTAATTGGGAGACAATTTCCAGCATAGCATAGTATACGCAAGACACCGTAGACTCGACCTGTTACATTGGTGATGTGATCCCCCCACGTAAGCTGTTGATTAAAGATGACTCCAAGGTTTTTAACAGTCTTTACATAGTCGATGTTGCTTCCGCTGGCTTGGATTGGTGGAAAGTTACTTGAGTCTTGGATAATACCTATGACGATGGCTTGGCTCTTGGTGGAGTTGAGCATAAGTTTGTTTTTATGTGACCATCGTGTAACGGCATGGAGATCCTCATTTAACCGCGCAGTAGCGTCTATCTTTAGGTGGAGTGGGTAGCTGATGTATAATTGGACGTCGTCTGCGTACATATGTACCTTACAGTGTTTGAGAATTGTAGGAATGTCGTTATTAAACAGCGAGAACAGTAAGGGCCCCAGTATAGATCCTTGAGGGACTCCCGTTTTGGTTTTGAGAAAGGTGGATAAGTAACCGTTAGCATATACAGCTTGGCTGCGATCTCCAAGGTAATTCCTAATGAGTTTTAACGCTGAGGAATCCAAATTAAAATAATATTTTAGTTTTTTGAGAAGAATTTCATGTGGGACAGTATCGAATGCTTTAGAGAAGTCTAATAATACTAACGATATCACATGGTCCTTATCAATTTCATAGCGAAAGTCTTCAACAATCTTTAGTAGCGCGGAAGTGCAGCTGTGTTTTGGCCTGAAACCAGACTGAAACGGAGAGAGGAGCTTATGTTGATTTAAGAACGAGTTTAATTGCGTGCTCAAAAGCTTTTCGAAAACCTTGGATATGAATGGCAGTATAGCGACCGGGCGGTATTCCTTATCATTATTATTTCCATGCTTAGGAACGGGTATGATTTTAGAGGCCTTCCAGGAATTAGGGTAGACGAGGGTGGTAAGGATGCTATTAAATACGTATGTGAGAGGTTTTAAGACGCTATGGATGATTAGTTTTAAGAATTTGGGGTTCATGAGATCCAGGCCAATGGCGTTAGATTTGATTGCAAGGGTCGATTTAAGCACATCATCTTCGTAGATTCTAGTAAAACCAAAGCTATAAGTCAAGTTGGGCATATTACATTGTCAGAGAGAGATGCGACTGAAGCGAATTTCCTATTTAGCTTTTCGATATTGATGTCTTCTAAAGTCTCAGCCTTGATTTGTTTACCCATACCTAGCGTCTTAATAATTTTCCACGTTTACATAACAGTTAAGCCGGTTTTGAATTTGTATGCAAAAAACTTGGTTTTCGACCTCCTGATTTCCTTCGTAACAAGGTTCCTGAGGAGCTTAAAATCATGTCGTAACTCGGGGAGTTTAAACTTCTTCCATCTTTTGTAGGCCCTGTCTCGATTTATAATCAGTTTTTCAATATGTTGAGTTAACCATTGGCATTTGGTGTTATGGATGGTGAGATTTTTGGTTGGGACATGATTTTCAAACAGGTTATTAATGGTAGATGTAAAAAACTCAACTTGCTCATCAACGGAAGACATGTGATACAGGTTATGCCAATTAGAATTGAGACAGTCATTGATAAGCTGCTTGTAGGGCTAAAGTGGGCCATTCAGAAACAATCGAGTAACGATCGTCCTAACTGAGGTGAGGTCAAAATGGGAATACCGGAGCTTATAACAAAGTGTTAATTTCGTTACAGTAAAAATAAAGGATGATTTTTTTGCTGTTTGGTTTTTCAATGTTATATTTTTGACAGCTCGCTTGTGATTCATGACATATGTTAGAGTCAATCATATTCAGTTGGTATTGCCATTTTATTATTAAAATAATTATATTAGAATAAAACTTACAAATTATTGAATTTTATTATCGAAATTCGTGCTTGTAAAAATAGTTTTTTCGCGAACTCTGACTTATGTTCTTATATCTTATATAGCTTCTATCCTTATATTCTTATTTTCGACCGTACCACCGAGCCAGCAAGTCAAGTTATAGCGACCAACTTTCGCACCGATTTCACGGTATTGGACATCAAGCCACCTACCCGTATGCGTAGAATATGTACAGAAAAAAATAATGCTGCTGTATCTTCCTGTGTTAATGAAGACCGTGATTTGTCTATTCCTCGCCATTCAAAGCAATTAGGATTATGTTACTTGACTACGCGGCTAATTTTACGCAACCTTATAAGATACTGCTCGCGGAACAACTGATGCTCAATGACCTGCCACAGCGTCGAATTTTCCATGAGGGCCATAGCTCTTATAGCCGCTTGTCTTCAGAGCTGGCAAAGCACACGGACAAATGCATTGTTTGATGCGCTTTACGGCCCAACGGGTCATTGACCAGTATTTTTCAAAGATGACCGTGAGATTTAGGTTACCGTCAATGGCAATCGCTTTCGTATTTCGAACATTCTTTTTGCACGAGCTGAACCTGGTCGACATGTGACTCCAGCAAGATAGCGATACATACAAAGACCACGCGAATCAATGCACAAATTGTGAAATGAGTTCGGTGGCCAATTTATCTTTCGTTTTGGGATTTGATGCCCTTAGACTATTTTTTTATGAGGATATGTCAGTTCACTCGACAGATCACAGCGTCAATCACGGCCTTGGAAGAGAACATTGTTCGTGTTATTACCGAGATATTAGCCATTACTTCGTCTTTTGGGGGCATCGGAAATTTCTTATTTAGAGTGTCCTTATTAAGCGCGCGAAAATCTATACCGATCTGTCCCAACCTTCTTCTTCGTTAAAACGATTGGCGAACAATAATCCGATGATGACGGCCGTATTCAGTCGTTGAGCTTCAGCAATTCCTCAACTTTCTCCTTAACAACTGCTCGTTTGGCGAAAGGAAGCCTTTAAGGTTGTACACAGATTGGCTGTACTGAAGACAGCTAAATTACGAATGCTCCCCCAACTCTTCGATGTTCAACGCAAAGCAGTCCCGATTGGTGTTGACTATGTCCTGCAACATCTGCCTGTAGACTTCTCCGACATCCCCAACATCAAGGTCAGCAATCTGTAATTTCTTCCTGAGAACCCTTTAATACTCCGCCTCCGTTACAAGCACTTGCTGCGACCCGCTTTGCAGGCCATCGAAGATAGATAACTTCTTAAAGGACTTTCCGATCCCGACCTGCGGTTTGTCTAGGTTGGTCCGACCTATGATCACGGGATAATTTTGACTATCGTCAGGTACCACTAAAACCTCACACCACGATGTCAGTTGGTTCACGGAAATCTGCTTATATAGTATATGCGCCCTATCGTTGTGCAACCCCCACGAGCAAACCCATTCCGCATCATTTCGTATAGGTAGTAACCCAACTTGCAATCCTCTGCTTTCGATACGCGCAACGTTTCTCAATCGCTGCCCAGGTCAATAAATGCTACCATGCTGTGCCCGTTTATCATCGCTTCTTTAATGTATTCTGATCTGTCCGCCGTGATCAACATTTAACGTAGATTTTCGCGTCTCTTCCCTGAGCCCGTGTCTCGCACGCCCGTGTCTCGCACGCCCGTGTCTCGCACGCCCGTGTCTCGCACGCCCGTGTCTCGCACGCCCTCTGCCGTTTGGCCACGTCGTGACGGACAATCTTTACGGAAGCGCCCCACCTGCTGGCATTGAAAACATCTTCTCTCTCTTCCCGTCGATTCAGTATCTTGTCGGTCCGCTTCACCATGCCCCAATTCGCGCCGCCGAAAGTTCTCCGTCGCACTCTAACTCTTGGTCCCCAAACTCACGACCCAACGGACTTTCTCTCTGGTCCACTGACGCCGGCCTCGCTGCTCGGAATGCTTCTAACCACTCACCGGAGGGAACGCTGGGCGCAGTGGGTAGTGTGTCGGCTGCTGACGCAAGATGAGCGAGTTCGGATCCCGATAAAACCAACGCCATCGAATGATTATTATTTGTTAATCCCTCCTCGACGGGGTACTCACAAAACCCCCCGCTGTACACTTGCCTTAAAAAGCTTCGCCGTTCGGAATCGGCATTAAGCTTTAGGTTCCGTTCACTTGTGTGAAAAACAAATCGCACGCAACATAAGTGAATAAAAAGAAGTTTGGCTCTGACTCTTCATGAGTTCTAACGCCTTTTAAGGTGTCTGTCTGGTAGTACAATGGACACAGTATTTGTGTTTGAGTGCTCCAACAGATAGTAGAAGCCCCAAAAAAAAAAAAAAAGGACTCACCATCCGAAATTCCTGTTTGATATATTTCACCAGAGAGTTGCTCTGAACGTGACCTCTCGACGCAATCATTTTCATCTCGAATATGAATTCTTCCACGTCCTCACCATGCTTCTGCCTACGCTCACGCAGGCGATCGTGAACATCTGCGTCATCGTCTGCCGTTGAAAATTCTGGCACAACTCACTGAGAAACTGTTCCAATGATTCTAGCGTCGTGTCCAATACCAATTTTTGTTGTTGGCTACCATAGATGCGTTGGATGTCCCCCATCTGCCTTATCCAGGCTTTGGATGACAGTCCAGCGATAGCTTTGGGATCGAACTACGGAAACATATCCGTAACTTCTCGGATGGTGTATACGTTACGTGAGCAGCATGCATTTGTCGTCTGTGGATCCGCAGGAAAAGAAACAGCGGCACGGTCCTCGTTACTCTAGGCTACTTCTCGATCGGACGTACATATGTGACAATCAAATCGTAAGGAAAACAAAACACCGTTTATTGTCTGATTGGTACTTTACGAGGGTGGTCCGATAAGTACTTAGCCTCACCGCCAGATGGCGCCAGTATCGCAAGAGCAACTTACTATCGTGTAGTACATTCTAGTAGACGGCTACTGTCGAAATTTCAGTCGGATCGGACTCATAGTTTTGTTTTGACCGCGTGTGGAAGCGGGAGTGTCCGCGGATTTTAGAAAAATGGAAAAAGAGCAATATCGGACGGTGATTCGATTCTTGTTTTTGGAAGGGAAATCGCGCAGCGAAATCAAAGAGCGTTTGGATGCTGTGTAAGGTGACTCTTCTCCTTCGATGGCGACCATCAAAAATTGGTTTAACGAGTTTCAACGTGGTCGCACGTCGGTTTTTGATGCGCCACGTCCAGGTGCCCCGAAAACGGCTACTACTGAGGATAACGTGACAAAAATCCACGATCTCGTATTGGCAGACCGCGGATTGAAGGTGCGCGAGATAGCTGAGACAGTAGGCATTTCAAAAGATCGCGTGGGTCATATCCTGCATGAAATTTTGAGCATGAGAAAGCTGTCGGCGCGATGGGTGCCGCGTTTGCTCACTCCGGACAACAAGTGCAACCGTGAGACCACTTCAGAGCAGTGTTTGACGCTGTTTAAGCGCAATCCGAAGGAGTTTCTGTGTCGTTTCGTGACAGTCGACGAAACATGGATCCACTGGTACACACCAGAGACCAAGGAACAGTCGAAACAGTGGACTTCACCCGGCGAACGTGCTCCGAAGAAGACGAAGACTGTCCCATCGGCCGGAAAGGTGATGGCCACCGTTTTCTGGGATTCACAAGGTGTGATCCACATCGACTACCTGGTCAAGGGCAACACGGTCACAGGGCTGTACTATGCCAAATTATCGGGCCGATTCGACGCCGAATTGAAGAAAAAACGGCCCCACTTGGCGAAGAAAAAAGTGCCCTTCCACCATGATAACACACCGGCTCACACCTCCGCCCTCGCCATGGCCAAATTGGTCGAATTGGTCTATGAACTGCTGCCCCATCCACCGTATTCTCCAGATTTGGCCCCGTGCGACTTCTTTGTTTCCAAACTTGAAAAAGTCACTCGCCGGGTTGAAATTTCAATCGAATGAGGAGGTCATCGCCGCCACGGAGGCCTACTTTGCAGCCCTCGAGAAAACGTATTTTTCAGACGGGTGAAAGAAGTTGGAGCATCGCTGGGTCAAGTGTATCGAGCTAAAAGGAGACTATATTGAAAAATAAATCGCCATTTCTACAAAATTTTTGTTTTTCTTTTGTACGCTAAATACTTATCGGACCAATCTCGTATTTGGGTACTGCTCTTCAACGAATAACGCCTACACGGTCCTCGCAGCGGCTTATATGCCACTCGCATTGCGATGTGACGCATGTTTCGCTGTTCTGTTCCATCTCATCTAAGTCCATTTTTGTCTTCTCATCTGCAGCGTGCCCTTCCTGGCGGTCTTCTACCTACAGATTTTCCATCCATTATCGTTTGACTGTTTGTCTACTGTCCAGTCGTTCTACTTGTCATGCCTCTCTTAGTCTTCGCGATTTGATTACTTGAACAATGCTAGGGTCTGAATAGAGTTCCAACAGACCTGCTCCGTCCTGTTTTCCACCATAGATTATCCGTAAGATCTTGTTTTCAAAGACTCAAAATCTATTTTCTTTCTTCTTAGTCAAAGACCAGGTTTCACATCCGCCTTGTGTCACTGTCATTATTATGGTATTCATCGCGAAGAAGCACGCGTTGGTCACATGCAGCCTTATTGGCAGGTTACATGGTCCACCTTTTGTAAGCGTTTATCGAGTATAGTCATGTGCGAGGTTTGGATCGATTCATTTACTGATCTTCGCTGAAGCATCTCTCAGAAGGTCCAGATTGACAGCTTAAGTTAGAATGGGTGCTAAGGACTATAATTTTTTTTAAGAGAACGTTAGCTTGTACTCGGCTCCTAATTTTCAATAGTTCTTTCTGCGTCCTTAACTCGGAAAGACTGAAAATTGAAACTAAGCAAACTAATGACAATATGATGTTGTGAGACTCAATCGTGTGTCCGTGAACCCATGCAAGAAGCTGAGCGACAGCAGACAGCATCTGCTATAGAAGCTGTAGGGGTACAAGAAAAATATTTTCAAAATGTACTGTGTGGTCCTCAAATCCAAACAATACTCGTAGCCCCAGGAGGGATTCAAACATTCTGCCGCTGCCTTTTGGCAAATCATTTCTCATTTCCACCGCGGCGTGAGAGAATTACCTTGCGACCAGACTTGTAATTACGTACGTACTAGTGGCATGTAAGTTAATGACAGGATGATAAAGATTTATTATTGAGGCCAGGAAAATTTCGGGAAACGACGCAACTGTCCTTTCACAAGACAGTTTACAACCATAAATTGACAAATTTCCATTATCGTAATCGTTCCATCGCCTTAACAGCCTAATTAATTCAATCGACATCAGCCGAATCAATATTGTTTCAAGCACTCCAGCAAACAATCCAAGCAAACAATGATGCTATCTCCCGAAGCCACCTCATAACAATCCATCTCACCGCATACAGCCATCCTACTGCTAACTATTTTTAGTCGACAGAAGGAATTCAGAGTTTACCGTTAAATTGCAACGCAGCCCATAATTAAATCCCCGCAATCGTGAGGGAACAACATCGATTAGTGTTGACAAGTGAACCTATTCACTGAAAATTTATACCGCGCCATTCGAGGTGGCCAAAGGGAAATATCGGAAAACCTACGAAGGACTGTAAAAAAAGAAGCTTATCTCTCTAGTCAGATTAGCGTGGTATGATTTATCGCACCCGTGGCCGCGAGGTGGAATGCACGTCCCACATTAACTCAGAAATGAGTTTGTTTACAACTTTCGGTTTACCCTCTGGGTAAGCACTGATGGGTTCCTTTTCAAATTCATGTTGTTTTTTTTGATTTTAAGTAAATCCTAACAGTCGTCAAAGGTAAACAGTATTTGTCACTGGACGAGCGCACGTCGCATATCGGGCGCCATGACATTTGCATAAAGGCTAGACCAAATATGGGTGATTTGGCGCGCGACATAAATGTAATTACTTGCCTGTTTGACAACGGTTATAATCAGCCAGCTACGTATGAGCGTAAATCTAGTCGAGGGTCTGTGCCGTTTCGGATATAACGTGAAATAGTAGCTTGTGATCTGTGAGCAGCAGATGTCTGGTGGTTAAGTGGTTCATTGAATATGGAGATCAGTGAGACGACGATTGGGGTGTTTTATCTATGCAAGATCCTAGCCTTGGCGCCGTATTCATTGCGTAAGAATTCGAAGGGAAAATTCGAGATACGGCGGAGCGTGCCGTTTGCCTTTTACAGTGCATCATTGATTCTGATAATGAGTTAAGCTATAAGTGATTTGGTGGTGAACGATAGTTGGTAATTGTTTCTTTTATAGTTAGTCTGACTTATCGGGGACTCTTGTTCGACGCCAACTCGAAAATACCTGTGCGGTAAGTATCTGCCGAGTCATGCATCTGTGCATATTCATCATTCTTTAATGCATGTTGTGTCTCTTTACCGTCCTTGTGATGTATACTTGCAAGTGTGGTGTCAATTTTATGAAAACACTTTTTAGTTATTTGTGGTCTTAATAGGTATGGCCTTAAAACTGTGTGAGGTTACAGCTATATTCCATTTATACGGGAGCATCGGAGGATGATACCGCGTTAGAAGCCCGCAACAGACATCAATCATATTTCTCAGGTTGACCAACTTCCTACTTGTCTGGAAATACATAGCTTAAGTCGTAAACAGCAGATCTTATTAGAAGCGCATCTAAGTTCCCGCTGTTTTTTGATGGAAATGCAACTTTATTGTGAAAAAACGGTTACAAATGAATCATTCAAAGTATTGCCCATTGCTAGCGATAACTTTTTCCCATCTTTCTGGCAGAGCTCGCATACCGTCACGGAGGCTATTCACGAATCAAGCCATTTTAAGATGTCTTCAAATGAATGGAACTACTGATCAGCCAGACCATGTGCCATCGAACGAATCTGTGCCATCTGAGGAATATGGCGGGTGGGGTAGCACTTCCCATTTGAGCGTTTCTAAGTAGGTTTTAACGGGTTTGGCATCATGAGGCCGAGCATTGTCATGCTGTAGAATCACCTTTTCGTGCCTCTGCTCATACTGTGGCCGCTTTTCGCTCAATGCTCGGCTCAATCGCATCAATTGAGTTCGATACCGTTCCCCAGTGATGGTTTCGTTTAGTTAGGTTAGGTTAGGTTAGAGAAGAGGAGTATGATGGTTAAACATCACTTCCACTCGGAGGCCAAGAGGCCCATTGTGATTCCCTTCGTTTGTGTGGGTACACCTAAAATTAACCTGTCCTACCACGTGGTGGCTGAAACCACCCCGTGCTCTTGATGAATCTTAGAAGATCCGATATATCTGCATTAGCCACGTCCGCAATCTCTGTAAAGAATCTTTGCAGTGGCAAAGCAGATGTTGGATCGTCTCAGTTTCTTCCTCATCGCCGCAGCTCCGGCAGAGATGGCTGGATCCCGAGTCCCATTTCCGGAGCATTGCTCCAATGGGACAGTGTCCTGTGATCACTCCGACGAGCATACGGATCGAGTTAGGGTCCAGCGCCAGGAGCTTCTTTGTTTTTCCGACATTGAGCTCTGGCCACGATGATCTTGTCGTGTAGCTGTCGTTTCTTGTAAGCCAAGACGAGTTGGCCTCTTTGATGATTGTGTCGTTTATGATCCGGTATAATGCGCTGATCGGTGGCAATGACGTGTCCGCTTCGCTGATGTCCATTTCAGACCCTTGAAATGCTGCTCTTTCGTTCCCTGCGATTGAGCTGTGGCCCGGGACCCAGCAGAGTTTAATTTTGTGGTGTCTGATGGACTTCAGTGAGTCGCGACATTTCTTGACAGCCTTTGATCTTGATCTTTGATACAGAATTCTATTGACTTCAGTGCAGCCTGGCTGTCTACGAAGATAGTGATATCAGATGGTGGGATATCGGCTACCTTTGGCTGCTTTCTCTATTGCCAGGATTTCTGCTTGAAACACGCTGCACAGATCAGGGAGTCTGAAAGATTCCTGTTTGTGGAGTGTATCAGAGTAAAACCCGGCCTGTGTCCATTTTCGAACCGTCGGTAAAGAGAGTGATCTCGTGGTCGTCGATTACAGCGTTTGATAGCCACTCTTCTCTGTCGGGGAAAAGGATTGGTATACTGAGAGAGAAGTCGTTTTGGGGGGAAATATAGTCGGTCATAACTGCGAGGCTACTAAAACCATGTTTCTTTCCCAGGTCGTCTATTATTCTGAATATGGCCGCATGTCCATAGTTGGCTTGCTTCCACAGAGAGGACTCCCTTAGTCTGAGACCGCTCTTTGCAGCGCAGCCTTTTATGAACAGATCCAGGGGAGGAGATGAAGAATCATGTCCAACCCTGCTTGCGGCGTACTTCTCATGGCTCCCGTTGTACAAACAGCGGCTGACCTTTGTACTTTGTTGAGCATGTTCATATAGCTTTTTGTGCTGCTAGCAGTCCACCAGACTAGGGCTCCATAAGTTAAAATGGGTCTGATGATTGCTGTGTACATCCAATAAATAATATACGGTTGCAAGCCCCATCTTTTCCCGAAGGTCTTTTTGCATGCATAAAAAGCGTTCAATCCTTTTTTCATCCTTTCCTCCAGGTTCCTTTTCCAGGAGAGTTTTGAGAGTTTGAGTGGAGTGCCCTCTAACTTTGGGGGAGCAAATATCGGAATTTTCCTTTTCCCGGTGAACAAGACCAGCTCGGTTTTCTGGGGGTTTATACTCAGACCGTTCTGTCTTGCCACGAGGAGAGTTCTCTCAGCGCAGATTCCATTAGTTCAGTGATAGTTGGTAGAAATTTACCTTTTATCAAGATAACCAGGTCATCCGCGTACGCTATGATCTTTGTGTCTTTTTCCATAAAGAATTTGAGGATTTTGTTAACTGTAAGAAGCCACAGTAGGGCGGAGAGAACTCCTCCTTGTGGTGTGCTTCTAGTTGTCACTTTCCTTATAGAGCTCTGTCCAATGTCTGCACTGCATTGATGATTCTGTTCTTCAACATATTCTCAATCCAGATTACAATGGATTTGTCTACTTTTATGTCCTCTAGAGCTGTTATTATGGCCTCTGTGTTTACATTGTTGAAGGCCCTCTCTATATCGAGGAAGGCTGCCATTGTAAACTCTCTTAGGTTCAGCAAGCCCTCAGTTTCACGGACAACACTATGCAGAGCACTTTCCACTGATCTGCCTTTAAGGTAGGCGTGTTGGGTGTTGCATAAGTTGCGTGAGTTGATGAGTCCTCTGATGTATAGGTCAAGGAGTCTCTCCAAGGTTTTTAATAGAAACGACAAGAGACTAATTGGCCTATAGTCCTTTGCGGCAGTATGGGATGGTATGAAAATTACCTTTATTTCTTTCCACTGTGTTGGGATGTACCCCGCGCGCAGGCAATTGGAAAAAATGCTTACGAGATGGGGTACAGTGTGGGTCTGTGTTTTTTGAAGCATCGCTGGCAAGATATCGTCCGGCCCCGGAGATTCAAAGGGTTTGAACGAATTGATTGCCCATGATACTTTATCCGTTGTGATAATCTTGTTTATTAATTCTTCGATTGTGTGAACCGTAGGAACCGTCGTCTCGAAGGAGACTGTGGTTTCAGGGGTTTTACAGTTTCGTTTAGCTACAACAGCTCATAATAAAAAACACCGCCCTAATCCCACCAAATACACAGCATAACCTTTGCAGAGTGAATATTCGGCCGAGCCGATGACGTAGAAGCATGACCGGGCTGTCGCCATGATTTTTTTTTCTTTGGGTTGCTGTAACGAATCCATTTTTCATCACTCGTAACGATGCGATGAAGAAAACCCTTCCTTTTTTGCCGCTGGAGCAGTTGTTCGCAGGCGAAAAAACGCCGCTCAACGTCTCTTGGCTTCAATTCATAAGAAACCCAAGTTTCTTGCTTTTGGATCATTCCCAACGCATGCAATCGCTTGGAAATGGCTTGGCGGGCAACTCCTAACGTTGAAGCAAGCTCTTTTTGCGTTTGGCATGGATCCTCATCGAGCGATGCCTCCAATTCAATGTCTTCGAAGGTTTTTGGCCTGCCTTCACGCGAATGGTCGCCAACATCGAAATCACCGTCTTTGAAGCGACAGAACCAATCATGGCACGTTGTTTCGCTTAGAGCAGCATCTCCGTAAACATTTTGGAGTTCTCGATGCGCTTCAGTCGCCGTTTTCTTCGAATGAAAGAAGAGAAGAAAGAAAGAAGAAAAGCAAAACTTCGGTTTATTTATCATATGTCTAAGCTTGATTCATGACGTTTTGGATACCTCACAATCGACAAGCACTTACTACTGGAGCCATCTCTTGATAAACAGCGAGAACTTAGTTGCACACCATTTACACAATATTTATTTATAGGGAGAAATGAATCACGGACAGGTGACTGGGAAAAGTTTCAGTTGAAGTCCAAGTTGTTGTTTACGTGCATTCTTTATCGTGTATACTCTCCTTTGGGTTGTTACCGCCCTTAGATCCGTTCGGGTATTTGAAGTCAAATGACAATCTCCTGGTCTATATTGAAGATCCAAAAATTGAGCTCCAATTCGTTCAATACGTCTAATTCGTACTTCCTCTCTGTTCACTCGGACGTGTTTCAAGCAGGCAATCAGAGAGACATGCAAAGCATTCGGTCAAGTTAATCCAACAACACGCTCACAACTGTCACAATCAAGGCCTTATCCCCAGCAATGACCTCCTCTTGATTCAAGGAAAAGACCAAATGAGCTAGCAGCAGGAGCAGAAAAAAACGTATCGCCCCAGAACCTATTTTCAGGTCGCCGCGCTACTTTGAAGTAAAAGAAGAACACAAGTTAGGCATCTCCTTGATACCTATGTCTACGGTCATGTTAACTGCAGAGGACTCGGAAAATCTACTTCAACTACAAGATCAAACACCTTGAAAAAAATATTTTGACGGTGGCAATATCGTCCCGACAAGTGCAATAGTTGCTAGATGGTGGACTAGGTAGGTTGGTTAGAAATAGTTAGATAGATAGTCTTTTGAGAAGAAGCTAGGTATCAGGTAGCTGGGTGAGATAGCTTCTCTCCTTAAAAAAAAGAAATAAAAATTCAAGAAGCGCAACCAGATCGCTTGCATTTTCGAAATAAATTTTAGACCATCGGCGGTATAAAAACAACAAAGAGCTGTGAATGGGTAGCCACTAAGCAGTCAATAATATAGGTTGTAAGACCAGGATAAGGAAGGTAGAATATCTCACCTTCTGTCTGAAGACTACTTACCTAGAAATTGAGTTTATTATTTCTCCCATAAATAAAATTTAGATGAAAGTAACTTAGAGATAAGATACAGAAAAAGTCCTGCTACAGGCAATTAGGCAATTCTTGTCGGGCCATCAGGTATTGTTTATCAAGCTTACGAGCCTGTTTGGGATTTTGAAGAAACTGGAAGGAGTAGGATAGGTATCGTTTGCTGAGTCGGCAAATAGTTGAGCTGGAGCAAGGAAGGTGGGTGATTGCTTCCTTTTTCGCTTTCGATGTGTGGGACTAAAAGGAGGACGAGTCTAATCAAAATTGTACCATCGATTGTACAAATTTGCCCGCCTTTCTGCCGGCATACGAATAGGCTTTGCATGTCTTTTAAGCCGATCCTCGAATCGAACGAATTTTAGACCACGTCAAGCTGGTCTCACCATGAGCGACATGAGCTTCGATTCTTGGGTGATTGGGTAGGTCATCGATATTGGTCAAAATATTGCTTGATGCATAATTATTGCCGTTTTTTTTCAATAATTTTATTCAGCAAAAAGGATAAAAATATTTAACAAAAACATGTTTAAATGATTATCCACTTCAAGAACTGCTTCCTATTTGCTTGGCAGTCTGTCGATTCCACGGCGAAGGAGTCACTATTTTTGGTGGCGATCCACGCTTTAACATCGGCCATCAAGTCATCCAAATCGTCGTAAATTTTGTTTGTTTCCCAGTTTTCCAACGACCGATTGACGTGGTAGTCTGTAGGAGCTTCGGTCGGTGAATATGGCAGATGTGGGAGCAGACCCCATCCTTTATTGATTCGACGACACGACGTTCAGTAAGAGGACATTATCGCGGTGCAATGGTAATCATCATCGACTGTTGAGCGGAAGGTTTGTAGTTCAAGTCTGTCCATAGCCAAGAACGATTCCTATTCGGAAGAACTGTGCAACAACATCAGTTGTGAATGAGAGACGATCAAAAATTGCTGACGAAGGCATAACACTCGCAGCATAAGATCACTTCAAAATTTATACCCCGTGTGTGTGCATTTCCAATATAATACCTTAATGACATGAAAACAAAAAAAAGTTACTGTGAACTATAACCAACGCGACAAATTCAGTCGAATCTCTAAAAAACCCTATCTAGGACAACCACCCCCCGGAGAGTAGTTAACGAGCATCTTCGACACACACCATCTGCACCACGTCCAGGTTGTGTGACAAACACCATAAGTACACTCTTAAACCTGCACGAACCCTACAAAAATTCGATTCCAGCGTGAAGGCGGTCAAGTTTAGCCAGATTGACGTCGCTGTTAATGTTGAAATGGTGCTTGCTATTTTTGTCCGGAATCTTCCGCTGTTGGCCTTCATCATTGTCATACAAATAGCAAATGCCGTTTGAGATGATTTCCCAGTGGATGATTCCGCTTCTGTCCCACCATACACACCACATAACTTTCTTACAGTGGACACCTTTTGCTATTTCTTTTGGGGAACCACCCGGCGACACGCAAACCTTCTTTCTTTTGAGGTTTTTCAAGAGTAGCCATGATTCATCACCCGTGACGAGATTCTTCAGAAACGGAGCTTGCTCATTTCGTTGCAGCAAATCAATAAAAATGCGTACACTTTCTGCTTTGTTGTTGTCGGAGAGTTCGTGGTTCCAGTCAATTTCCACACCTTTCCGAGTTTTTTAAGAAGGCGAATACGATCGTTAACTGGGTGACATTGAAGTCATCGGCTAGCATTCGTGTTGTCAAGCTTTCGTCATCCTCCACAGCCGCTAGAAGGACCTGATCGTTGAACTGCGATGGTCGTCCTCTTCCTTCTTCATCTACAAGGTTTGTGTCCATGCCCGTTTTGTACCTCTTGAACCATCTTTCAACTTGCCTTTTGTTGTTTGTTCCCTCGCCAAAAAGTTCGTTGAGATCGCGAAATGACTCTGCCATCTTCCAACATTTCTCGAAGTGGTATAGCATAATGTAGAGAATATGAAATGATTTTCGATCATTTCAGTTAATTTTTTTCAAGAAAAAAATGCCGCGAAAAAAGTCGCAATAATTATGCATTAACCTAATGTTTTTTTTCGCATCGATAAAAATCCTAAGGATGAGGAGTTATTCAGTTATTATGTCCAAATTAACCATATGACTTTTCTGACCTGAATTTTCTGAACGGCATTGACCCCTAGCGCCATCTACTAGAAAAGCCGTGGGTTATCATTCAACTAATCTCTAAAAGAGATGGCAAAATAACAGCTCCTTGGGAGCGTAGTCTTTTACTACCCAAAATTGAAATAAAAAAGTCTGATAATCTGATGGGTCCTCTATGGGTGAACAACTGGAGGTTGATATTTACCCTAACCAGCCTGTTATTAAGCAACATTTACCATCAATCACCTCTGATCTAAGAACCCTTTTCGGGATATACGACATATTGGACAGTCAAGTCCCCTCCTACACGGAATCATGCGTATTCGATTTGGAACTTTGTTGAGATCCACATCCCAGATTTCGATTTACCGACCCCCCAAACCAACGATTCCTATTTTTTACTTGTCACAATAGCATTCTAGCTGTACAAGCTTGCAGAAGTCGTTTGCTATCCACTGGAGAACTTGGTCAGAAATACTGATTCATTATACTACCAAATAGAGAACCTCCTTAATTATATATCATCCGTCTTGCGGCTCCATCTGATATAAGCAAAAGCAGGACAGTCATAAGGGAAACGCTCCGTCGGCCGTGTCCTCGTCTTCACCACAAGCTTCACAGAAGCTCCTGTTTCCGATGTCAAGCTGATTAAAGTGTTTAGTAAAAGTGCAGTGTCTCGTAATGATATCGGTAAGCCTTCGTAATTTTTCTTATAGGCATCAAAGCTTTAACGCTTTACCAACCTATGCCCGGAATAGTTTTGCCCCTTTGTCTGTGCTAACGGAAGAATCGTTCAAGAATGTAGCCAGGCCTAAAGCGGGTTCAAGTCTTGAGCCAATTTCGACCAACTCATCGGAGATCCCAGAGCATCAACGAGTCTATTCTTCCGACCTTGTTTAGAGAAATCTAGCGTTCACGCACTATCTCGGAAGTGGTTATAGGTTTAAAAGTAACCTGACTTTTGCTGCATATGAAGATGGCCCCACTTTCACCATAGAAATTAGGATAATAAAAATGTCCGCTTGAAAAGCAGATTTTGACTTGCTTAATGAAAAGTGCCGCCGAACGTTGTCGTTCTCCTCGGAGAGTCCTGTATAAATATGGAGCCATCTGTGAAGCCACTAAACCATCTCTTTAGTCTTAACGCCACGGCAAGATGACTGTGTAATCGCCCCCAACAGAATTTCATTGCGAAATGTACCAAAAGCCACATCTGTTAAGACGAGATATGACTGCCAGTGTACGCAGGAAGAATTTAACATAACAGAACCAGATGTACTAGGGAAGGTCTCAGTACAGCCAAGACCTGACGAAAGAGGTTGGGATGTACTTACGCGATAGCCTATTCCATCAGATCAGACAGCTGATGTGTATGAGATTATATGTAGATCGCACCATTGCCATGTAGAACCTTACTGGATTATAGGTTGTAAGACCAGGTTTTGAAGAAAGTGCCTCTGAAATGCCGAAAGGCCGACAACGTCTTAGTCGTTTTTGAATCAACGTATTTGGACCAAACTAGCTTACATTCTATAGTCTTCTAGCCATGCTTTTATTTTACTTTTTCGAATTATAAGAAGCCATTAAAAGCTTGGTTGGAATAAGTTACGAATTCGTCAACCTCATCTAGCTAGCCACAAGTCTTAGTTTGTAGATCTGACTTTGATGTGCCTGAGTTTCTCAAGTTTTCGTGGATAGAAAACAAAAATTCTGATTCACTGTGGGCCTGTTGTCCTGGCACTGTGCTTGGCTGGTAAATAACAAGCCAAAATTTGGATCTCTCTTCATCCCTCATCAGTATCTCATCTGCATAATCAATAAAATTAATTTCAGTTTACAGTCACCGTCTATCAATCTATCTCTATGTGTTCTTCCTATTTTTCTCTTTATACCTGTGTCGACCTCTATTTGTGTTTCAAAATCTCTTACACTCTATTGGATATTGACACATCTAAAGCGCATCTTTTAGAATGAAATCGGCGACATCAAAAGTAGTAACAGCCCTTGATGTATCTGTTGTAGTTTCATCGACAACGGCCGGCGTTATTTGTGGACTAATCGGGCTTAAATCAACTCAAGATCTCAATAATCGATTACATCAGGTAAGTCCTTTTAAGTCACTATTCAGTGTGTAGATCTAAGTTTTTTGTCGGAATTAAGGTTGATGAAACACTACAATCATTCGTGAGCGTGAAGAAGGAACGTATTCGCACCTACTCAATGGCCCTTGTAACGCTTCTTTTCATTACCATACTTCTAGGTAGGCTAGTATTAGTATGTAGTTCGAATTAATCTAAAATGAGTTTTGCTTTTCTTTAAAGCCCTAGATGTCTGCACCTGGATCCGAGTTGCTGACGACATGAAGATTGGTGACGAAAATACTGGTAAGCCTCATTAACTATCCTTGTACCTTGTTCTTGATATCTGTCTTCTTGTAACAGAGCTGAATGTCCAGTGGTACATCCCGTTCTATAGTCTCTACTACATGCTGACTGGACTTCAAATCAGCCTTGCTCATACGACGTTCGGAGTGGGTAAACGCTATCGACGTTTGAACTTGACACTAAAAAAGTTCTTTCTAAACGGTGAGTATAACTCAGGTTCCATAATTTCACCGGCAAGCTTGATCACTCTTTTAGATGAGATAGGAGTTTCTCCGGCTCGGAAGATGAATAAAAAGATCGTAACCGTAAAGAACTTTATCGCCGATTACAATGACACCAATGCTATGAAAAAGCCCAGCTCGGATTTTCAACGGCCTTTCTGTGAGTTGAACAGGCTTTCTTATTCAAGCTTTTACCATCATCTCTTTTAGCTATCAATGTGAGCTTAATCGAGCGTTTGGCAGGGAGTCATGCTTCATTGGGAATATGTGTCCAGAGCATTTCCGGGTAAGTCCTCAAAATCATTCGAAACAGGAAGGAATATATTTCCATTTTGGTTATAGGTCCTACGGTCTTGCGATGCTTTTTATACTGGTCTCGTGTCTGCTTCATTTGGTTGCGACGGCTTATTTTTTATTTTTAGAGTTTTTAAGCAGTAAGAATAGTGTGTACTCGTGGTTACAAGTGTTGTGGATAATCTTTCATGCCTGTAGGCTATTAATGCTTGTGGAACCGTGCCATTTAACCACCATGGAGGTAGGTGGAATGCTTGGTCATGGTACTCGTATAGGTATAGCCTTTTCGTTGCTTGTTCTCATTTTAGGCTCGACAGACAATCTCGTTGCTCTCGCAGGTAGACAAGAATACCCACGATTTGATGTTGACAGAAAGTGTAAGTATTAAGCCAGAAATGTATAATATTTAGGGAGAAAGCAGCTCACCTCTTCCCTGTACTACTATACTGAAGCGTAGTTGCTTCTTTCCATGTTGCGGAAATCAGAAAAGATTTATCCTAGTAGGTGCGCGCAGGCTATCAGTCTAGTTAGAACGCCGTATTTCTTGCCTTTTTCTCTCTAATTGTTTTATTTTTAGATAGCTGGTGTGCTTGAAGCTTGGGCTTCATCTACCAAACTCTCTAGCGAGGACTGTATTCCAATAGCCTGCAGTACTGCATTCCAATTTGGTTGAGGTCCATTTTCAACCAGTTTGCGCCATCTGAGATGTGATCGTTGTCTATGCCTCGGGACTGGATTGGATAACCCATTGGGTAGAAGCTGTGGTGTCAATTCTAAACCGAGCCTTGCTCTGGATCCAAAGACGGCTAGACAGATCAATCTCGGCCATAACATCGGGTTTCCGATTATCCATTCTTCATTATCTGCTTTTGGCAGAATACTTCTGCACCCTATACCAAGAATGTGATAAAAAGCCAACAGGTTTCTCCAGTCAAGGTAGATTCTGTCCTAAACTACCTTTTTCATCGACACGTTTGGCCAAAAACAGTCATCCGATATCGTTTTTCTATATCTTTACAATGAAAAAACATAATTTGGACCTCAAAGTTTTTTTCCATAATTTTGACGAACATTTTTGAACATTTCGGCGAAAACTTCGGGCGATAAATCTTCGCACTCCTTTCTCTAGCACGCACTCTGTAGCTTGTTCTGAAAGACACGTGTCTTCAAAATACCTCAAAAAAAGAGAAATTAGTATCTATCTGATCACATTAAGCAACCAGGAAACGCATGCTCTAAAATGCCTAATAACACGCGAACTGTGTGTCGCACCGTCCTGTTAGAATCACACGACTTCCCGTCGCAATTCATCAGCTTGCGGTCCAAAAAAAACTCGTTTAACATGGTTTTATATGGTTCCCCTGACTTCGTGAATGATACGTATGTGAATTCGCAGTGTCACTCGTCACTGATGAATTTGGACGTCGTCAAGGTTCAGAAAAGCTTAAGCGTAGTTTATACGCGAATCATGGTTCGCAGCTGATGTACGAGGGTGGTCCGATAAGTACTTAGCCTACAAAAGAAAAACAAAAATTTTGGAGAAATGGCGATTTATTTTCAATATAATCTCCTTTTAGCTCGATACACTTGACCCAGCGATGCTCCAATTTCCTTTACCCATCTGAAAAATACGTTTTCTCGAGGTCTGCAAAATAGGCCTTCGTGGCGGCGATGACCTCCTCATTCGACTGAAATTTCTGCCCGGCGAGTGACTTTTTTCAAGTTTGGAAACAAAAAGAAGTCGCACGGGGCAAAATCTGGGGAATACGGTGGATGGGCCAGCAGTTCGTAGCCCAATTCGACCAATTTGGCCGTGGCGAGGGTGGAGGTGTGAGTCGGTGCGTTATCATGATGGAAGAGCACTTTTTTCTTCGCCTTTCATCAAAAAGCACAACTGAGACAAGCCAATTGCGTCACACGTTGTCTGGTCGAGGTTGTTGGTTCATCCCGAACTATTTTTGATCACAGCTGCGATATTCTCATCGATATGAGCACGAGACCTTCCGGCACCTTTTCTATCGCGTACGAAGGTGGTCCGATAAGTACTTAGCCTCACCGCCAGATGGCGCCAGTATCGCAAGATCAACTTACTATCGTGTAGTACATTCTAGTATACGGCTACTGTCGAAAATGCCGGATCGGACTCGTAGTTTTGTTTTGACCGCGTGTGGAAGCGGGAGTGTCCCCGGATTTTAGAAAAATGGAAAAAGAGCAATATCGGTCGGTGATTCGATTCTTGTTTTTGGAAGGGAAATCGCGCAGCGAAATCAAAAAGCGTTTGGATGCTGTGTACGGTGATTCTTCCCCTTCGATGGCGACCATCAAAAATTGGTTTAACGAGTTTCAACGTGGTCGCACGTCGGTTTTTGATGAGCCACGTCCAGGTGCCTCGAAAACGATCTCGCATTGGCAGACCGCCGATTAAATGTGCGCGAGATAGTTGAGACAGTAGGCATTTCAAAAGATCGCGTGGGTCATATCCTGCATGAAATTTTGGGCATGAGAAAGCTGTCGGCGTGATGGGTGCCGCGTTTGCTCACTCCGGACACCAAGCGCAACCGTGAGACCACTTCAGAGCAGTGTTTGACGCTGTTTAAGCGCAATCCCAAGGAGTTTCTGCGTATTTTCGTGACAGTCGACGAAACATGGATCCACTGGTACACACCAGAGACCAAGGTACAGTCGAAACTCTGGACTTTACCCGGCGGACGAGCTTCGAAGAAGGCGAAGACTGTCCCATCGGCCGGAAAGGTGATTGCCATCGTTTTCTGGGATTCACAAGGTGTGATCCACATCGACTACCTGGAGAAGGGCAAAACGGTCACAGGGCTGTTTCGGCCCTGTTGGGCCGATTCGATGCCGAATTGAAGAAAAAACCGGGTTCTTAAGGAGTATAGCGTTCCATGGCTTATCACGATGTATTTTGCATCTTCCAAATATTGAAACTAACAGCGTCCAACATCTAGAATCTCACAAGAATCTTTACAAGTAATCAGAAGTCATAAATCAAGCGTTGACATGGACACCAAAACTTGGACACATGTTTTCACGACTTTATGTCTTCCTAAAAGTCTCCTGCAAGAGGTGTAGAAGTAAGAGAGGCGGATCACAATCTTATGTATAATGTACTCTACTATGTTAAGAAATTATAGGTTAATCCTATTGAAATGAAAATCTCGAAATTATCAGAGATCATCAACCTGAATACTTTGCTGGCGATTCAGCATCTAACTTTTTTTTTAATTTGGGGCTAGAGCTAACAAATAGCATAGAGCACTGTCTAGATCTATTGTGCCTGCTAACTAATTAATAAAGCTGAGGATGTCCCTCGTATCCCCTTCTCTGAGGAGGATACGCTTCCTAAGGTATATGCTCTGCAGTTACCTCTAGACCTCTACCTCTGTCCTCTAGACAGCGTCGACACTCGGTTTCAGACTTGAGGTTCGACACCTATGTATGTACCTTTCACTGGAACTTTGCCTAGCGAGTTGGTCGACGATTTCATTGCATTTTTTACCATGGCACCCATCAGAGTTTGATTTTGTTTCTTTTGCCTAGATCTTGCAGAGCATCGTGGCATTCCTTGATGGATTTTGAGTTCGTACTATATGTGTCCAATGCTTTGAGTGCCGCCTAACTGTTCAAGAGTATATTTATGGTTAAACCTCTCGTACCAGCCTCTAGGTTTGGGTTCAGGCACGTTAGGATGACATATATTTCGGCTTGGAAGACACTAGGACAAGCTCACAGAGCCTGCGATATCTTCGGATTCGGTCCAAAGATGCCGGCGCCAACACCGGAACCCATCTTGGAGCCATCTGGGTACCACCTGAGGCCTTTACTAAGCTGTGGGGTTGAGGATCAGCTTTTTAGATCTTTTGTCAAAGATGAACGTATGTCAGCTTAAGTAGCTAACTAATTTAAGAAAGAAATAACGATAGTCATCGTTCATTTGGCCAAGCTAAAAAGAAAGTTAGTTGTCGCTCCGGTATGTTTCTGATCACGGTTTAACAAGTCGTTCGTTATACGTCCATACCTTAAAATTTCGTAATGAATAGAGAGCGTCGAGCTTACAAAATTTACTTGCTATATGCAAAGGAAGACCACTCCCCTGACCAAGTTTGTCTTGCCTAAAACTCCTTATATCACAACTTGGGTAGAATGATACAATACAATTTGAAAAAAATGTATAATTTTGGAACCCCACGAAGAAACTAACGAGTCAACAGCTAGTGGCATAGTACTTCCGAGTTGGCTTCTGACGCCTATAACACGGGATTGGAATACCGAAACGGCCAAGTCGTCGGTATCGTCCTTCCTTTTTCCCGTAGAAAATGTCCTAAAAACACCTATTTACAACCTAGGTCAAGCAAGGTCTGGTATACGTACAAGAAGCATTTCAGAGCTAATTGTGCTTAGATTCAGCCATTTGTCATCTTTGTCAACATATTAAGCAAGTACCATCGAAATATGGGACCGTTTTTGAGATCTTTTATGAAAAAAAGAAAGGGACTAAGGCCTTTAGGCCACTATAGAGTAGCACGGGTCACTTGCATTCCCTGACATAGAATTGATGCTGCTTGGGCATCAAGAAGGCTAACGTTTCTGCAGAAGCCACAAGCCTCATTAGTTCATCAGATGGAAGACACCTTATACCCGATTTCCAGGGCTAAACTCTAACATTTTTGTCAGTTCAGAGAAATTTATCGAAAGTGACGTGTACTAGCGGCTGGAGCCATCAGAAATAATTTTGAGCCCACTATAGTTCAAGTCAGACAGCTTTCGTTATTGTATATTTCTCATTTCCCGGAGAAAAAGGAGCAGGAGCTTCAGTGCTCTAGAGCTTAACACATCGACGACTTGAAACACCGTATGTAGCCCAATACCTTGCACCAAAGTGTGACTTAATGCCCGTGCGAGTAATTCCTTTTGTCTGCCTACCACCAGCACCGCTTAATCATTTTCAGTTGTATGCCTCAAACCAAGGGTAAAACCTAACCAGGGTTGTTGGCAGACTTATACCCGGCGCTGATTCTGAGAAAATCTGAGCCTATTTTAGCAAACTCGTCGGAGGTATCAAATGGGACCTAGGCTTCTTATGGTGACACGAATTCGAGTCTAATTTTCAATGACTGTTCTGCATAAATCTGTCTATAGATCTGTAGAATTTAGGCTTGATGGCCTATGTTATGTTTATCTTATGGACATCAGTCGATTGTGGCTTATTCACATAAACCAGTGACCTTAGGAAACCCCCAAGTCTATCAGGGTCAAATAGCATGAACTTGGTGGCCAATTCATTTCACCTCTAAAAGAGATAACTTTTCCCTCAAATCGTTCATGCAAAATGTGAATCGTGGCGTCCGCTGTGTGGTGCGTAGCGCCGTTCTACTGAAACCACATGCAGTCTAGGTCTAGCACAGCGAGACGTCAATAAAGTGTTCAAAAGCATTGAAGCAGAAGCGGCTAAAATGGGTCTTTCGGTGAATGTGGTTAAAACCAAATATATACCGTCACCCAAAAAAGACGCACAACACCGACGTCTTGGCCAGAACATCACGATTGACAGCTACAAATTTGAAGTGGTTAAGGACTTCGACTAACTTGGCTCACTAGTGACCAGCAGCAACAACACCAGCGCTGAGATCAAACGCAGAATTACTCTTGCCAACCGATGCTTCTTTGGGCTTAAGAAGCAATTGAGAAGTAGAGCCTTCTCTCGAAAAACCAAGGTAGAACTCTATAAATCATTGATCATCCCGGTCCTCCTTTACGGCGCAAAGGCCTGGACCTTAACGAAAACAAATGAGGATGTCATTGGCCGCTTCGAGAGGAAAATTTTGCGTTCGTTTATATAAACGGAGAGTGGAGGAGAAGATGCAAGACGAATTGTACGGGCTGTACAGCCACATCGGTCAAGTACGACGTCTCCAGTTCCAACGTCTAAGATGGCTAAGCCATATAGAGCGAATGGACAACACAGCTCTGGCCCAAAAAAGTCCTATCCTGGAGGGCGACGCAGCAAAGGACGACCGAATCTAAGGTGGCACACACAAATGGGGCCATAACCAACTGGAAGTGCGGCACTGTAAACAACTGGCGAAAGATCATGCCAGCTGGAGACGCTTGGTGGTTGAGACCCAGATTCACACCGGACTGTATCAAAGTCCGTATCAAAAAGTCCGTATGACTCAATTTGGGCCATAAGAAATTGGTAATCACCTCACCAACGTCGTTTTCTAAAAAGTATTGACCAATAACACCGCCGCGCCGGCCTAAAATCCACACCAAACAGTTTTGTTTGAGGATGCATTATCACCTGATGAGTCTCGTGTGGGTTGGTGTCGTCCCATAAACGGCAATTTTGCTTGTTAATAGCCATTCATCCAAAAATGCGCCTAGTCGCTAAAGAAGATTTTTCGGCCGAATTGGGCTTCCTCTTCCACACGCTTTGAACTTTGTTATGAACTTTGAGCTCCTGGGTAAGTTGGATCTTGTACGGGTGTAGCCCTAAGTCTAGATGCAAGATTCGATTTGATTTTTGATTTTGATTTTGGTGCGGGCGTAACCCCCATTTATTTGGCTTCTTACAAGCTATATTTCTAACTTAACGCTACGAGGTAACTTAACACTAAGGGGGAAGAGTTGGGGTTAAGGGAGGTGATTGAGCAGTCTGAGTTATAAGCAGGGGGTACTCAGATTGAAGTCAAAATGGGGAGTCGAGTTAGCACTCCGGAGCATACGCGTGATAGGTTCGTTGGAGCCATATGTGGTACGAGGGGTAGATAGATAGAAGAGAGGTAGATTTCGCAAGTTGCGAAGGTTGGTATTAAGGAGAATATAGTTGAAAAGGGTCGGTCAGTCAATGAAACCTGTAAGGAGTCGATGAATAAAAAGAATGTCAGTTTTCGTTCTTCCAAGGTGTTCAAGTTGATTAATTTAAGGCGGTCATGGTAGGGAGGTAAGAAGGTCACATAATCTGCCAAGGTCACGACTAACTTGGACGGTGGGGATGGGTTGATTGTGATGAAAGTAAAGACGGGGAGGAGATTTGAAGCGTTTACGGGAGAAGGTGATTGATTGGCACTTAGAAATGTTGAGTTTTTGGAGCACCAGGTGGAGAAACTGTTGAGATCGGATTGGATAAGGGAAGAGTCGTATGACGAGGAGATAGTCTTGAAAATTTTGGTGTCATCGGCATATAGAGAGATGTGGGAATGTTTGATGACCAATTCAGCATCGTTGATGATAAGGATGAAGAGAAGTGGACTTAAACGGCTGCCTTGCGGGACACCGGTGGAGCTAGGAAGGGGCTAGAAAAGGCAGATCTGAAACGAACGCTATAATAGCGGTTTTCCAGGTAAGAACATATCCATTTCAATAAAATGGGTTTAAAGCCAAGGACAGACAATTTGTAGAGTATAAAATTGTGGGAAATCTTGTCAAAGGCCTTACTGAAATCCGTTGAGATACAGTCGACTTCATTGCCGTTCCCTAACAGCAAGAGGGAAAGATACGAATTCAATGAGGTTTGTGATTGTAGATCTGCATTTGAGGAAGCCATGTAGTCTGGAGGAGATTAGAGATTTGGAATGAAAACTTAGGTTAACGTACAGAATGCTTTCAAAGATTTTGGGTATGTGTGACAGTTTGGCAATGGGGCGATAGTTATTTATGTCACTCTTTGGACCTTTTTTGTGAATGGGTGTGATAAAAGAGGTTTTCCATATTTGGGGAAATTCACCACGAGATAGGGATAGGTTGAAGATTTTAGGGAGAGGTAAAGAAAGGGTGGAGGAGCATTTTTAACCAATATGGAGGGGAGATGATGTCGGATTCGACAGTACGGGGGAGAAATGGAACAAGGGAAGTATTTGGTAAGTAGTTCAAATAGGCCTGATCAGGTACAGGGGAATCTTCGGCGAAAGATTTTTTGAAAAAGGTGGCAAAAAGGTTGGCGATGGTGTAGGGATCGTTTGAAGTTTCACTATTGAAGGAGAGGGAGTTTGGGCAGCCATCCGATTTTCTTTTGTAGTTGATAAACTGAAAGATAGATTTAGGATCACTTATAAGGTTGGTTTGCATGTCGGTTAAATAGCTTTGATAATGAAAGTTGTAAAGCTCGGTGAAATGTAGATAAGCACCAAGATAGTTAGAAAAGTCACAAATTGAGTGAGTACGGAGGAAAGTTTCCCACAACTTGTTTCTCTTGTTTCTCAGCGAACGGAGCCTTCGGTTATACCAAGGAGAGGAGGTAGACGAGGTTTTGTGTCGAGAGAACGAGACGTACAGGGCGATGGAGTTGAATATTTCACTGTAAAACCTTGATATGGCATCGTTTAGAGTTAGGTTGTCAAAATTAAAGGGGGCTCTGTTCAGATATTCGTTAATTTGACGAAAATTGGCTTTGTGGAAGTCGTAAGAGGATAGAATTGTAGGGGTATTGTTTTGTGTGGGGGAATCGTGAAAGAATGAGAGTAGAAGGGGAGGATAGAAATTGTCGATGGTGGTTAGGGAAAGGGGGCAAAGAGAAACTGAGGAATTGAGGGGATCAGTAAACAAAATTAGGTATAATTGTCTACCCATGAAATTTAAAATGCCACTGACTTGGCATAGGTTTGAATCGCTTAAGCGATCAAGGAAGAGGAACTCTTTGGTGGTGGTGGGATTAGAAGCGACAAAGGAGGATTGGTCAGCGGAAGAAGTCCATGTGAGGTGGGAAAGATTGAATTCACCAAATATAAGGATTTCATTAAATGGGTCGTAAATCGATTATATGGTCGATAAAGTTGATAGCGAATTCGTAGGATTCAATAGGTTGTGGGGGCAAGATGTAGAAGCACATAACGTAAAGCGACTTTTGGGGTAATAGGATCGTGATTGAAACGAAGTAGAGGTGCGGGGAAGAGGATATTGCAACAAGGGATGAGTCTATTGAATTTAGGACGGCTAGAAGGACGCCTCGACAAGGGCGGCTGTCAGTAGGTCGATTGAGATCATCATCACGGTAAACGTTAAAATTAGAGGGGAACAATTCGAGGTTGTTTATGCTGGGGATCAGGTTCGTTTCATCAACGCGAAGACATCAAAGGGCAAAGCATGTGATTGTTGCACGACCGCTTGGGTTTTCGAGCGGAAACGTCTTACATTTTGATAATAAATAGTACGAGGGAGGTTTTCGCAGAGGGTGTGGGTGACAGGGGGATGGCGCCAATGACCATCGTGGTCAGCTCGGCTACGCTGGAGGTGCGATATCCGCTTTGAGTGTATATATTGCCGGAAAGTATCGAGATCATTTGAGACTTTTTGAGGAGAAATGTTGAAAAATTCGTGGTATTTTATGAAGAGGTTTTTGAGGCTAGCGAAATCAGCAGAAAGACCTTCCTGTTCGATTGATACCCTTACGCTTGTGTTAGTTTTCCCTTCGTAGAAAACCGAGTCTGACTTATCATGGAGATAAGCTAGGAAGAGACGGATGTTTTCGTATGTTTTCGCCAAGTTGAAGTCTAAGAAAGGCCGAGTTCTTGTGCCCCGCGAGGAATCGACTGCCTCGGGTTCTGCTGTACACTTCACTGACCGCGGCGGTGTTCTCCGCCGATCTTGCATTCCATTGATGTACGAATGTTGACTGATTGATTACCGAACCGGTTGTCTCAAATTTGGCCACCAAACGTTGATGAGTCGGCAGTGAAGGCCACCACGTCTACCGTAAAATGGGCGCAACGTTTGACCAAACCTAAACTCATTTTGATAATAAAGTTTTATCATTTGGACATGCTGTTCATACGCTTAACTTGTCATATTAATGTGGCATCAGTAACTGAATAATAAACAAGAGATTCGACAAAGGTCACCGGAACAACATGGCCGCCACAAGCCGCCAAAATCTACCCGCCCCAATTGAAAAATCCTTTACTTACTACCATCTAAGCTTTTCATAGCCCAAAGTTACAATGATGTGAATTTCACTCAAACGTTTGACCTTTTCGGAAGCTCTTTGTCGGAAGAGTTATTTTAAACGTTTCTTCATCCTATAGGTTGGGTTCCACCTCCGGCCGAATACTGTTTCTTCTGATTTAATTGACCCCAATGTGCGAATATGAATCTTTCATGGCTGTTGATGAAAACCATGACGCCCACATACATCCCAGCGGGATACCTCATACACCACATATGAATGTACCAACCCCTAGGCCACAGCGCAAGCAAGACCAACAAATTCGTTAAAAATCCTAATTCGGTACATGGTTAATGCATGGTTAGGAACCACTGGATTCGTTCGCTTTTCTCCCAAAATACGTTCCACATGAGCACGTTTCTGATTCAATGCAAAGTGGATACCACAATCGCTTCCGAATGAACAGAATACCCCCCCAGTTTCCACCACCCTGAATTAGGACACAAAAGCCATCGTTGAAACACCCATTCCATTTTGAAACGACAGCGTATACGTAACATTTTGTCTCCCCTGTTCATTGCCTCTGATAAAATCAATCTCTAATAATAAAATAGAACCTTTTGTCTTCCATCTTACACTGGACGTGTATCCTTGTGCTGTCGAACTCAATTTATCTCACGTTTCGATAATACAGATTTGTTAAAGTTAAGTACCCTTATCCGAGCCTTTCCAAGCAATTTAATTCATTCGGAAATAATTCAATATTTTCCCGTACGACCATTACGTTTCCTTTAAGCTGTAAGTGGAACAGAGTGTGTCTATGTGGGTGGGGTGGGGTGGGGGGAAGAGGGCGGAGATCCTTTTGAGAGATGAATTGGATAATGTAGTTAACACGTATTATTCCCTTCTGGTGTAGATCAGGAAATTCTGGCAGCAACTACTTGCCGACAAGGCGACCTTTTCCGCGTGTGGCCTGTGCCGCGTCGACAGGGAGATCCTTACATCGGTGAGTTGTATATACGAGTATGTACGCGCATATATAATTCCTTAATTCTTGTTTCAGATAAGCGGGGCGATTGCAACGTACCTGGTCATCTTGATCCAGTTCCAAAAGTCAAATGGTTAAGGCATAGGATAAGGCAGATTATGTTCATAATAAAGTCGATTCGTTTTCGTCCTGATTATGTTTTTTTGTTTATCCTCCCCCCCATTCTATTTTATTGTATTGCCGGTCAATAGCCGGTAGGCAGTCAACAGTCAATAACACAAACGCTTACCGTAAAGAGGATTGTTTGCCGAGGGCATCCGTCACAGAGCGATTAACAACAATGCTATGCCAGGGATTAAGTAGCATTTAAAGTCGAATCCTTAAATTACATGTGAATCCGAACAGAAGAATAAACAACACCCCAATCGGAAAGTCGCTCTCATTAATGTATCTTGAACTGCCACGAGTGGTGATGATGATGATGATGATGACTATGGTTGGTGGTTATGATGAAGGGCACTGCGCATGACATCCACCTCATAGTGGGAAAATGCAGGATAGCAGAAGAGAAAAATGGGATATTTGTAGGCGTTCGCTCAATTGCACTTTTAGGATAAAACGTCAGATAGTCGAGGCTCAGTTCAATTCAGTCGTCGCTGCTCATTGATGTCCTGATAGCGTGCACGGTCATACGGTGTCATAGCATATTTAGTAAATCCTCTTTACAGAGATTCTGGCTGAGTGCTAATTCATCTCCTTCGTACCGTCGAAGGGGGAGGACGAAAGGGTAAAAGAAAATATTAACGTACCTTTCGACTTGAAGTGTTTAAGATCCTTACATCCTTACACATACACCCAAACGCGGTTACAGAGTGCAGAGTTCGGGTTCGGTTGTCGGTTCATCGGTATTGTCATCAAATTACCTCTCGCAGGAGGTGGAGAAGCAAAGGATTACAAGAACAAAAGGCAAAAATAATTCGTTGGAAAAAAAAACAAAACAAAAAAACACGAAAGGTAACTCACGTTCGTTATCCTTTCATAGCGTATTGTTGGTGCAATCCTTATTGTTATCCGTCGTCGGTTGTGTGCATGTTATTGACGTTTGTGTGTAAGTGCAAGTGGTTACATAAATAATTTATTGATTAACTAGAAGTGAAAGGACTATTTATCGAATATAGACGGTGGTCCCGTCGCTGTGCGACAGTCTGTCCATCTGTTGTCGTCGTGGTAGTAGCCGCATCAGCAGGACTAGGCAAACAAAGGAATCGGTAAATCAATGTAAGGAACAATTTAATAACAAAGTCAGCGAAAATACTGTAGCAACATCCTTCGGCATATTCTTGCTTGCGAAACATTCGGCTATCCGAATCCCTGCAACTGATTTATGCAAATTGCTTTGTGTATTCTCGAAGGATACCGACCGACACCGTCAGCGACGTTATGATAAAGGGTGCCAGAAGGATATTCGCTTCTAAAACATGGAATTATGCAATCAGCTGTTTATTTTCTCTATTTTTCGTCCACTCTCTCTAATTGTCCTGGATTTGATTGTTTGTTGTATTCCATTCAAACTATCTATCTGGATTTTCTGTTTTATTAAAAATCGATTTAAGCTCCTTTGTGCGGTTAAGAATATATACTCGTATGTACGTGTGCCTGTCTGTCTGTGCCCCTGTGTGTGTGACTGTGCTTCGTGTGCCGCAGTGTCCTTCTGAAACTATTTTCGTTGTGTAATTTGACACAATCTAATTTAAAAGTCATTGTTGATGGTGTGCGCCTTACGCCTTATGCAATGCGGTCCTTTGACACCCTCCGCTTAAGTGCCAAATTCATTAAAATGCTCGACGTCAGTTGCTCGACACGATGATGGAAGACCAATATTACGAACATCCCAACCGAACTAAGACAATCTTTATACTTCGTGCTACCACCCAGCCACCTAGTCACCGAACCATTTGGCTTATCCCCGCCCAGCTGGTGTTTAATTATCTCTCTGCTCACTTTGTCAGTTAGTTCGTTCTGCGAAGCATAAATCAATAATACATGACATCGTCGGCGACGAAGTGGTGGAGGAGGAGGATGATGATGATGATGATGTAGACGGCGAAGAGGAAGAAAACGGCAGAGGACCAGAGGATGAATGGGATGTCAATGGAATGATGTTGCCTTTTACTTTTTTTCTTCTTTTTTTCATCCCCTTTCCGTTTTCTTTTTTGCCTTCATTCCTTTCTCTCACCGCTTTAACCACATTTTTGGCAAACGAGAATCCTTACGCACAAAAGACGCCAAACTCCATAAACCACGGTAGCATAGTATGCTGCAACTACTATAGCATCGAGCCAACATTCGAGTATAATAGTCGCGATCCTTTGTTCATCGTTCCCTATTTCTTGTCTTTCCAGCTCTTGCTGGTATCCAACCCTTCCACCACAACCCGCGTTGGCCGGGGTAAGTGTACTCTTCTACAGTTGTATTTTAGTCTGGTACTTTCTATACCGCACAATGGATTCCGTTCCATTGTTTGTGCTGTTGTCAATAACAACAGAAGTTTGGACAACAAACATAAAGTCAAGCAGTAGCTACTCATAGCTAGGCTATGACTATGCTGTTAACCCATCTACCGCGCGTCATCGTCGAATACCTTTCGCTTGTTTCTGAATACCGCCTACCGTCCCCGGCTTTTATATGTGCATATAAGGAGTGAAGCCGCTTCCAAGCCTCGCTAGCTTCCGATGGTGGTAAATAGACACATGTAATCATGTCATTGAACGTTGACGACAACAATGACAATGCAAACGACAACGACAACGGAGGCGACTCATCGAGGAAACATTTTCTCGGAAAACAATTTCTACTTCCGTTCGTTGTACAAGCCAAGAGCTAGTCGAGGGAGTTATTCATTCTTTCCATTCTTGTCGTTTTCCCTTTACACTCGACGCTTCGTCGCAGTCTGGATGCAAATAGTCCGCAATCCGTGTGCTTTGACAAACTAAATGAAAAACGGGTGTGTACGAGTATAGTCAGCGAGACCGCTGGCGCCAAACAGGCCGAAAAAATGACTAACAAGTCGTTGAGGCCTTTAATTTTTTTTTTTTTTGTCTTCCACCCCCTGTAGGGTGGCTTCATTTTTATTGCCCTGACGAAGAACACACGTTGCCGTAAAGTCGTAAAATTTTTCGGGCGAAAGTTATTAAGAGCTGCTTCGGCCCAAACTTAATGCAAAATCGATTGAATAGTATTGCTGTTCGGTAGACTCTATCGGCGTTTGCAAGGACATTAAGCATTGTATGGCGTAAAGACGATGGGATGTGGTCTGCGTCGGACGAAGTCGTAAACAAGGGGACATTAGCATGTGGGCTGTAATTATGGACGGGGGGTTAACTGTTGCCAAGGTGTCATCCGCATTAGCATTTTACCTTTTTATCTACAATGTTCGGAAAAATAAGTTACAAATTAGTTAGCTGACGTTGGTAAGGAGCAAACCTGCTGGGAACACGTTCTGTCGACATCCACAGGGATTCAAATGAATGTATGCAAATGAATCAGATATTAAAGCCGATTCTACGAGCTAGAGTATGATGTTGGGGTTTATTTGGATTGAGTCCAATTCAGTGTAGCATGAGCTTCCCAGCGAGCTGCACCGCACCTTGAAGAGGCATACAAAGACAAGAGGAGGGTTTTATATTTCCATAGGATTTGTAAAACATTGG
This sequence comes from Merodon equestris, assembly GCA_958301585.1. Taxonomy (NCBI): domain Eukaryota; kingdom Metazoa; phylum Arthropoda; class Insecta; order Diptera; family Syrphidae; genus Merodon; species Merodon equestris. The sequence goes on from OY284415.1 coordinate 121,811,746, forward strand.
CAATTAGGGAGAATTAGGATTAATCCCTTTTGATGTTCTGCTTCGACAAAAATCTCGATTAAGTCACCACAGCCTCTAAAGGTGTTGCAGATTCGTTCCATTACCATCCCCAGTTAGATTTCCATCTCAACGGATTCGGTAAAAATTTTGAAGCTAAGCAATAAACTTTCTGCCTTAACATGTTTACGATCTGACTGATCGTTGATCCTACCAAGCCTTCACGAATTCACAGTTGCTACATCGGCATTACCTCGTCTAAACATCAGACCCTCATTGAATTAAGTTTAAGAAAATGTAGAAAGAAAAAGAATTTATCCATCAGCAAGCTCGCGTATGTTTTAAACAGGCCTTTCAATGCCGATCCTTGGTCACTTCTTATGGCCAAATAAGTGCTGCCAATCTCCTGAAAGGTTGACTTTACCTTACTCAATTGAATACAATTTAAAAAGGTGCCACCTTCCACCTAAATTTATTTCCATATCGTCTTCGTAAAACGCTCATGAAATAGGTTGACTATGGATCGAGATCTCCTATCTCAGCTGCAAGCTAGCTCGTGGGTCTGATATTATATACTATAATAATACTATGTACTAGTATTAAGCACAGACAACTTATTATAAGGTTTAAAGCCTTAATACGATGTGAATGGATTAGACCTAACGATCATGATTTTTTGCTAAAGCTCGGATGGTGCCTTCGAATCTTGTCCTAACGAAAGTTTTCTTTTTAATACCACCAGTGTTTGCATGCTTCTACTCCCTTTTTAAAAGAATTAATAAATCAATTTGCAATTTTGAAGGCCAATACTTCCAAGAGGTATGTTCAAAAAGAAACAGGAATCTAGCGTTTTACCAAAATGTGAGGCTTTATTTCAGGAAAGTGGTGACATGCTTATTCTTGGAAATATTGTCCATCGCTAACTACAGCTTTCGCCTATCTTTCTGGCAGCATACAAACTTAGTGTTGGAAAAATTCCACATCTTTATCATCATAAATCAACCCAATTTTTGGATCATCAATCATCAATCGGAAAAGGTGATATCCGGTAGAGACAATGACTGAAGACTACGGCGAGTTGGATAGAACATTCTATTTCAGTTTTCCACGTAGATTTTAGGGACTTGAGCAACATTTGGCTGCACGTTGTCATGCGTCAAGCCACTTTGTCATGTCTTTGTTCGTACAGTAGACGTTGCTCTTTCAATGATCAGCTCAAACGCACTACTTGTGTTCGGCAGCGAGCTCCTGTATATTTATCTTTGTTAAAAACTTTTTTTTTTATATTCTACCTCTAAAGCTTGGTAAAACTTGACCCTACCTATTTGACCCTACCCTATTTGTTTTAAAATTGTAAACTTCAACACTGAATAGAATGCGTACATACTCAGCCTAAAACTCATAAAAACTATGTAAATCGGCCAATAAAACATGATGTGGACCGACTAACCATGTGATTACATACCCTGAGTCGAAGGGGGTCAACGAGAAAGCTCCCTCTCACAACCACTTGATTTGCTCGTGCCCGAATATCGATCTACTAAAGCAAGAGAGCTCCTTAGTGCGGCGCATCCTCTTATGATACCCGTAGGTGGGGTAACCCCATGGACCAGGTTATTTAAAATCAAAAAGTTGTTCACTTTTACCAAGTTAGGCCTGTTGTATGGGACTTCACTACTAAAGAACCTTTTGTGCTGGGAGTCTGATGTTCTGTAATGGTGAAGGCAAGGCCTAAGACAAACCCTTTCTAATACCCGAAACTTTTTCATCAAGTTTGCCCCCACTTTTACCACACGGGACGGTAAGGGTCAAGACCAAGGGCTGCCCGTGCTAAATAACAACTGACAATATTTATTCTAAATGTCCGCCGTAGCTGCATACAACAGCGTTCTAAACAAGACTGATAATCACCCTCCAGTCGTCGCAGAATCACTGAATTCTTTCGTAGTCACGCTGCAAGGGAGTTATAATGACCCCGATATTAGGTCCTGATCGATACGCAATCAGAGCGTCTACTTATGATATTGCAAGCTTTAGACGTTCTATCAAATCAGCTTTGTAAATATTGAAAAGTTTTCAAGTCACATTGCCATTTTTCACAATGAACTTTCAGCTGATAAGAACATTGAGCAACATGTACAACAGAGGCTTGCCTATGCCCAGATGGCTCAACTTTTAAAAGAGTCCTTCCACGCATACTGTGTCAAAGCCTTATTCAAATTGACCTATGTTTGTCGTTTTTGGAACATTGTATAGGTATGTCAGACACCAGTTTAGAAGCAGCATGTATCGTGTCATGCTTCGCATTGAAACCGAATAAGTTATTTCATCAAGGCTCTTATGATGACTTTTACAAATACCTTGCTGGAATTCGAAAGGAGACTTATCGACCCGAGGTTGGCTGGATTGGACAGGATCCCTTTTTTGTACCACAACTCCAATACTCTGGACAGTGAACATTATTTCCTCCCCTCCTTCTTTTCTTATTTCACGATTCTCCATTACAGAGCAATCTTCCTACAGTTCTGGCCTCTCACGATTTCCATAAAGCTAAATTTCACCAGGTAAATGAATAGCTTAAAAAAAGTCCCTCTCAAATTTAATGACTATTTAATTCTATCTCTCTTTACGTTCCCATTTCCTAACCCAAAACTTTGTCAACCTACCCCAGTCGCAGGCCCCGTTCTCTAAGAAACAAAAGAAATAAGCAATCTTCCTTCGTAGTCAGTCCCCTAATGGCTTTTCTAACTACAGGGGCAGCTATCTCCACTTTTCCGCCCTTCACAACTCCCTCTATGAACGCTATCTAACTGAAACGCTAGCCAATCTTATGAGTGATCCTAAGTCTTTTCTTAAGTTTTTTTTTTTTTTTTTTTTTGGAGGCTTCTGTTGGAGCACTTAGACACACAGATACTGGTCCATTGTACTACCAGACAGACACCTTACATGGCGATACTGCTCATGAAGACCCAAAGCCAAGCTTCTTTTTCACTTATGTTGCGTGCGATTTGTTTTTCACACAAGTGAATGGAATCTAAGGCTTAATGCCGATTCCGAACGGCGAGAGCCGAGAAGCTTTTTCAAGGCAAGTTTACAACGGGAGGTTTCGCCAGTAGCACACCGAGAAGGGTAGCCGCGAAATAATCATTCAATGGCGTTGGTGTTATCGGGATCCGAACTCGCTCATCTTGCGTCAGCGGCCGAAACACTGCCCACTGCGCCACAGCGCTCCCCAGTTTGTTATAATAATTACCAAAGAAAATTTGATGGCTATCCTACCTCAATCTCCTTCCTTGATCAAACCTAAAATGACCCCAATACGAATATTATCGCCAACTTTTTCGCCACCTTTTTTAAAAAATCTTTCGCTGATGACTCCTTTTTTCTGGACTTCGCTTACTTCTATTATTATTTACCGAACTTCACCCTTGGACCATTTCGTCCGCGTATAATCAATCCCTATTTCATTGAAAACAAATTAAATCTATTGAATGATGAATTCATTTCTGGACCCTGCCATATTTCTAAAAAAAAAAAAGGTCCTCAACCCTCTCTCCCCTTATCACAAAAATAATCCTAAGTTTATCCCTATCTCTAGGTTAATTACCGCAGCTACGGAAAACCATTTTTATAACCCTTTTATAACACAGAAAGGTCCGAAGAACGATAATAACAACTACTCGTATCGTTCCATTGGAGTCTCTAATATCTAATATCCACTAGACAACATAGTTTACTCAAATGCAGATCTACAACCACAAACTTTGTTGAATTCGTGTGTCTTACCCTCTCAGCCTTAGAGAATGGCAAAGAAGTCGACGTTATTTCAATCGATTTCAATAAAGCTTTTGGTAAAATCTTCCACAGACTAATACTCTTCAAATTGTCTTCCCTTGGCTTCGACCCCATTTCTTTCATTTCTTCTTACTTGGAAAATCGCTATTACAGTATTCGTTTCAGATCTGCCTTTTCTAAACCTTTTTAGCTTCCTCCGGCATCCCTCAAGGCAGACACTTAGGTCCACTTCTTTTCATTCTTACCATAATCGATATTGAAATGGTGTTTAAACATTGCCACAACTCAGTATAGACCATTTCAAGACCATTTCCTCCAGTCATGACTCTTCCCCTACCTATTCTATCAGATTTCAATAGTTTTTCCATCTGGTGTTCCAAAAATCGCTTGGAGCTTAACCTTTCCAAATGCCAATCAATCACCTTTTCACGTAAACGAATCAAAACTCCTCCTCGTCTCTACTTCCTCAATCAGCCCATCTCCATCGTTCAGGCTATACGCGATCTTGGCATATTATATGATCAGGAGCTAAATTTTCGCGCACTTATCGACGAGTTAATCCTTAAAGCTAATTCTCCACTCGGTTTCATGAAGCGATGGTCTAGAAAATTCTCCAACTCTTACGTCACCCGATCTTTGTCCGGGCCCTTCTCGAAATTCGCCTCGAAATTGTGGTCTCCTTACCAACAAACCCACATTTCTAGAATCGAAAGCATCCAACGTCGGTTCCTACGTTTTGCCCTTCGAGGTCTCCCCTGGATAATCCTTTGCTTTTACCACCCTATCAAGACCATCTTAAACTAATCAACATGAACACGTTTGAGGAAAGAAGAACTCTATCTGACGTTCTTTTCATCCATCGACTCCTTTTAGGTAGACTTCTGCCTTCGCCACATAGATCGGATGAGCTCTTGCGTTGACGATGCTAAATTTTCATCATCGGACTGGGTAAGACCATTTGCCCTTGATTGTCAGAGCTTTATGTCTATTTGAAGGCAGCAGTTGAACACAAGGACTCTATTCTCAAGTGTGTGGTTTGGACGAATGCTAGCATTAACATTGTACATTTCCTCGAAAATAGGCCCTACTTCCTCTAGTTTCACTTACTACCAAACAGTCCCACGAAATACAGGTCCATAGCATGAACTTCGAGTAATGGACATTTGACTTAGCCCGCGAAGTTGATGAATGGCCACGACTCGCCCACAATTTCTCTCGGTTTGGATGAATTCTTTTCACCGATTTCGAGTGCTCTTTCTCTTCCACTTCAAATCGCCACTTTTGGAGCGAGGATTTTCGCTTCAAAGTTTTGAATGAGCCTCAGAATGTGATTTTTTCGAATTGAAAGGAACAAGTAAAACTTCATGCGTATGACCCTTATTGGCTTCGGGAATAGATATTTTCACGCACAAAAAAATAAATGACGTCGATGAAAATCTACTAATTTGATGAGGAGGTGTTGAGAGATGCCCAAGCTTACCATGTGGCATTTCTAACCAGCATGTACCGATGACGCCATCTGTTGGAAAAAGGGCCGATTCTTACTTGTACACCTGATAGTCCTCAATAAATATTCTCAAAACTTTCTCGATTAAGTCTTGGTTATCCAGACTGAACTTCAGTCTGGACTTTACATCGATAAACCCCCCAATGGGAGTGGTCGTGGTGCAATGGGAATCATCACCTACTGTTAAGCGAAAGATCTGTAGTTCAAGTCTGTCCGGAAAAAAAACTGTGCAACAACATCAGTTGTGAATGAGAGATGATCAAACAAATACTGACGACAGCATAGCACTAGCAGTCATGGAACCAAAAAATTACTGTGAACTACAACCAACGCGACAAATTCAGTTGAATTTCTCGAATCCTATCTCGGACAACCACCCCTGGAGAGAATTGAACGAACATCTTCGATACAAACCATCTCAGGTTGTTTGGAAAACACAATAACAGTGTAACTCTTGAACCTGCGCGAACCCTATAAAAAAAATGTTGCATCTCGTTTTATCACACGATTCACTAGTGGTACCTCATAAAACCTCATTGACAGGACACTTGCTCAGACAGATTTGCTAATACAAAATCACCGCCAATCGGTTTAATACAATCCGCGAAATGATAAAATTCCCTGAACAGACATAGAACGTACTTAAGAGGAAAGGAATTACGGGGATAATATTCACCAAATCGAATGGGTTTCTGAGCGCAGGGAAATAGCATAGGCCTCTTAACCATTGACGTGTCGGTGAAATAAAAAGCTCAATTTTGCTTATTCTTCTCGACATTGCTGCCGATAACCAAACTCTGGAGTTCCATTTGTGTTTGTTCTGCTGTTTAAGTTTGAGTAACACTAGCTCATACTAGAGCTTGTCTAAAAGGTAGTTCAAAGTACAATGTTCGACTTTCACTCTTTGAAAGAATAGTACCTTCTGACGGTCGACTGTCCTCATCAATCAATGTTGGTTAAGGACTACGTACATGGAAAAATCCCTAGTCTGTCGGTTTGGGTCGTAGAAGTTTTCAGAAGATGGATAATGTATCAACTTACTTATCTAAGTAGCGTGTCGACTACTGTATCCCATCATTTTTCTGTAGAAATTCGAATCACGACCCTGATTTAGATATCATCTTAAGCCTCATTTGACTTCTGTATCAGGTCCGACCATTTGCAGGGAGCATGAGGAAGGCAATTCCTTTTTAAATGCGTTTTTATAGAGATATTAAGTCACAAAAGGTTAAGAGAATATCAAGGATGCCCCTAGAGACATTCAGTACCATACCATACTTCACTTCTCCTTTACACTCATGTACAATCAGCCTTATTAGTGCATCTATGTGACTGTAACCCTCTATTCCCTGGAGTTGGCTGGCTAGATTTACCACCAGGGCAAAGTGGAAAATTGGATAGTCAGTAAAGGACTGATTTCTCTTAATAGAGGCTATCTGCCCATAGGCGGAAGAGTCACAACGTTTTTTTCTTAAATTTCTTTGGAAGTCATTCAGCTTTAAAAACTCATTAAATTAGTCTGCGTAGCTGCCACAAGTCGGCATATAAGCGGGATTTAGGATTTTGCGATTTTTATACAAACCTTACGACTCTAGTAATCAAGTAAGGAATGCCAATATGCCTTGTCTATTGATCTGGAGTGAAGAAACCTATTTGGGCTAAGAATCCATTTACATTTATAACTGAGGTAAGGAGATTATGTATGGAGCTTTAGCCATACTCATTGGTTGAGTGTTTTGTTTTGTTTTTGTTTTTTCTTTATTTCGCTTCAGGGAGTGGGAAGGTGGGTGGATTATTCTTGGTGTATGAACGATGCGGATGTGAGTTCTTGTGAAAGGGATTAAGTCCTTCGGATGACGTCCATTTAACCTTAGCCAAGGCGATTTAAGACGAATCTATGTCTGAGTGTCTGTTGATCTATCTCGAGTTAATCCCTCTTTAAATGATTGCTTTATTGTGAGTTTGGCTTTTGAGTTAAGTACTTTAGAACTAGTTTGGGAAGTGCAATCACTTTTTTCACATTTCGTAAGGAATTGAGTTATTGTATTCGAAATGAAACGAAACAATTTGCTTGAAAGTATTGGTCGTGTGTCTGAGAGGAGAGAACGTTTTCTTTCACGAAGCCTTCGTCTGGTTAGTCTTACTGAGGTGGTTGAAAATTCTCGAAAAGCCTTTTTTTTTTCTTATGGCGAAATTTGGAACTCAAAGGCTAACCAAAAATAGGTTGGAAGAATGAATGGAAAAGGTTCATACAGGCTTCCCGGGAGAATATAGGCTTAATGGCTGTTGCACCAATATGCAACAAAGCTCCTTATTCCGCCAGGAAACCGAATGTTCATGTTCACCATAGTCGAAGTAAATGTTCAGATTGTACCGGGAAATTTGTAAAAATTGTCATGGATTCGCGTGTTTCTTTTTCTTCTACGCTGTTTTGCTTTTGGTAAACAAGCCTGAAAGGTATATGCTGATTGCCAGCCAAATGGGTTGTTAGGACTCCTGTCACTTGGATTTTCAACAACAATAGCAGTGGACGGGATTTAGATGTATGGACTTAGGGGTGGCCGTGATGCAATGGTAATCATCACCGACTGTTTAGTGGAAGGTCTGTAATTCAAGTCTGTCTATAGCCAAGAAGAATTCCTATACGGAAAAATTGTGCAACTACATGAGTTGTGAATGAGAAATTATCAAAAAAAAAAATGCTGACAAAGGCATAACACTCGCAGTATAAGCTCACTTCAAAATTCATTCTTTGTATGTGCATTTCCAATATAATATCTTAAGGACATGAAAACAAGTAAAAGTTACTGTGAAATACAATCAACGCGACAAATTCAGTCGAATCTCTCGAACCCTATCTAAGACAGCCACCCCCGGAGAGTAGTGAGCAAACATCTTCGACACAAACCATCTGCACTCCGTCCAGGTTGTGTGACAAGCACCATAAGAGCGTAGCTCTTGAACCTAAAAAAACAAAAATTGAAGTTGTTCCAGTTGACGAAGGAGTCATTAAATGAAGTCAGTAACTATTTAAAATGTGGACAAATATGAGCTGTACAAAAGGGTATCCTCCATTTTCGAATCGATGGTGCTAACAGTTCAGGTTGTTCAGAAATGTGGAATCAAAAACCTCACAAGTGAGATCATAACGTTATCCCATATGTCCGAGTCCCCTGGGTAACAGACAATACAGCGACACTACGAACTTGGGTATAAGTTCAGAGAGCTTCGATACTGGCGACGGCTTTTTTTGTAGTCGAAGATCCACAGGAGAAAGTCAATTAGGTCGCCGCTTTTTTCGAATCTGTGCACACAGTGAATCGCTTGAAACTGCGGTATTTCTGAACCATTCACAGCTCCGTGCAGAAATTGAGAATTGACAAATGGTTTCACCGAATTCAATGATGAAAACCTTGCGAATGGCATTGTTCCTAATGACCAAATTTCCACCGCTTTGTTTGTGAGAAGGAATGAACTACTGTGTATCACTTATCCCTAAACGGGATAGAGACGGAACAAACCCAGCTAATCTCCCATCAATTAGTTTGCTTCCCAGGTTCTGGAAAAAGTAGTAAACAGAGCTCTGATCAAATGGGTGGAGTAAAAGAACCTAATCTCGGGTGACCAGTTTGGTTTTAGAATGAGGAATGATGCTATTCACGCTGCGTGAAAACTGATTTCCGACATTTAGTGGCATAAGGTAAGAAACTAAGGTACAGCTGCTTGTCTGGTCGACTCTGAAAAGGCCTTCGGGTCCAAAAATCTATACAAAACTGCAGTTTGATTTCAATCATAGTAGAAGATATTGCAATGAATGAAAGTTAAACAAGATGGGATCAGCTCGCCAGGAGCCAAGCTACAATTCCAGGTCTTCTACCTAGAATTTTGCAAACGTTTACCTGGATCTAGGGTTCTAACACCGGTCGCTATGATCTCAGAATCATGTACTCTATATCATAGCCAAGTTCCAGACTCATAGCTCCTCGGCAAGTTTTCTTTGATATATGCGTACGGACAGACAGACGGACAAATACCCAGCTTTGCAAGGTAGAAGACTAAAATTAACTTTCAAAAGTGGTAAACGATACTTTTTAGGATCCAGAAATAAATGGAAAAAATTCGCGATCATTGGGCAACATGGACAATCATTAACGGAGAGAAACATAGTTAAATTTCTTGACATCTGGCTTGACCATCCTTTAATAGACATACAGACGCTTGTCTCGCTGGTACTAAGAGAGTCTTTGGTATGACAAGGAGTCTGTTTCACAGCAGTCAACTCATACACAAAATGGCGCAAAATTAATCATCCAATTTAGTTTTTGAATTACTTTTTTATTAAATAAAAAAAAAAGACTTTGAGTGATGGAAATCTTTACTTGAACTTTTACAACTTTTTCTGTTAAGTGCAAAAGATGATAACCGTCAAGTGGCTGCCACTTATGTTGATACACATTTTATCGCATTTTCCATGACTTTCCACACGATTTCCGGTGATAACTGTTGGCATTCCTGTCGAATACTCTTCTAAGGGCTGCGATTGTCTGAGGCTTGTTGACATAAGCCCATGATTTCAAGTAGCCCGGACGATCTTGCTGGCCATGCTAAATCGCCAAAACGGATATTACCCGACCAGGAAACGCTTCCTTCACAATAGCCATTATGGCTCATGCTGTGTGTGCGGTTGCACCGTCTTGTTGAAACCACATTGCTCATCAAGCTAGCTAAGTGTCGGAATGTTTGACCAGTTGCCGTGACACGATTAGGAAATCGACGTTGAAATTCACTGCGCTGACACCACCGACCGATTATTATTGGTCAAAAAAATCGCCACAATTATTCCATGCTCTTGCAGAGTATAGCGTTCCATTGCTTATCTGTTTTTATACTGCAGCTGTCTAGTTGACAAATTGACCTTATTGATCTCAATAGCACAAACTGTGATAATGTAGTTACTGCCATAACAAACTCTTTGTTGTTCATCAGAATGATAGAAGTTTAAGAGAAAATTTTTCCTCTCTTGTTGCCCACCTCGATTCGTTTTTGTGTGTTCCTGATATTGTATTTGTGTCAGAAATTTGGATTTACGAATTCGAGATAAACGATTACCATTTGCCTGGTTTTAAATTCTTAGCAAGCCCAAATGAAAATTATGGTTCAGGTGGTGTCGGTTGCTTCATCAAAGAGGAGTACTTAGTGTGCGAAGAGAAGTGCATCGATTTTTGTAGTGCAGACGCTTTAAAAGTTTCGATTGTCATTAATCGTGTAGAATATGTGTTCTTATGTGTCTATAAACTACATAAGTTTAATGTTGTAGCGTTCATGGAAGAATTTTCAAGCCTCTTAGACAAATTTCAAACAATAGTCGACGCATTTATAATAAAAAACGGGTTTGCTTAAAAGAGTGGATGAACGTGCATTTACTCAAGAAAGTTAATTTAAAAAACAAATTGCATGCTAAATTGAGAAAGCATCCGTTAAACAACAGGCTTAAAAAATGCTACGACAAACTTTGTAATGAGTTAAAAGCTGATATTCCGCGATGCAAAGAAAATTATTACAGGACAAAGTTTGCGGAAAGCTTAGGTAATTCTAAAAAAGAATGGGAAATAGTAAATCAGATCCTTAATAGGAAAAAACCTGTGACTGATTTTTCTATAATGCATGGTAGTTCCTTAATTAATGATCCTACATCTGTGGCTAATCTATTTATCAATCACTTTTCAAATATAGATGCAAATATTAATTATACTTTTCCAGTAAACTCATGTCAATGTTCAGATGGTATTATTGAAGATTGCTTTAACGCCCAAAGCTTTTTCTTTGAAGATTTTACTTCATTGGAAATTCATAATATTATAATGTCATTAAAAACATCTAGTTCCAGCGCAACTGATATGATTTCCAATAATATTTTAAAGAATATTTCGTATAAAGTTTCTGATGTCCTAACGTACATTTTCAACCTTAGCATCCAGAAAGGTATATTTCCAGCTGCACTTAAATTAGCCACTGTTATTCCACTGTTCAAAAAAGGAGAAACCACGAATCTCAACAACTATCGCCCTATTTCCCTTCTTTCTGTTTTTTCCAAAGTTTTTGAGAAATCCATGAAAACAAGAATGTTATCCTTTTTAGACAAAATTCAATTTTTAAGTGATTCTCAATATGGTTTCAGGAAAGGAAAGTCGACTGAAGACGCAATTTTGAAACTTTGTAGTGAGTTATATGAAACTTTAAATAATTCCGGAATAGCAGCCACTTTATTTATTGATATAACTAAAGCATTCGATATGGTGGATCATAGCAAATTACTTCAAAATTATATAGAATAGGTTTCCGAGGCTGCGTATACGACTGGTTTGCTTCTTATCTAAGAGATCGTAAACAGTTGGTAAAAATTAAAAACAGCTCTAGTTCGGAAAAAATTATAAATTTAGGCGTTCCACAAGGATCTGTCTTGGGTCCTATCCTATTTCTTATTTATGTTAATTCCCTTTTCATCCAACGTTTTAAAGGTAAAGTCACAGCTTTTGCTGATGATACATCTTTGTCGTATTCCGAATTTAACCTGTTTAATTTGTATGCGTCTGTTAACTATGGTTTAGAAATTCTTCGAAAATGGTATTATTCTCATAAGCTTATCATAAGTGAAAAAACCAAATTTATGATCTTCAACATTTCTGGGGTCCTGCCTGAAGTCATTGATTTAACATATCATTCACCTACCTGCACTAAGTACAATCTGTATACTTGTACTCATCAACTTCATAAGATCTCTTACAATGCTATTAATAACTGTTCGGCTAGTTGCTTTAATATAGAAAATGTTGAAAATTTCAAATATTTGGGGATAATTTTGGATTGCAAATTAAGTTGGAAAGATCACACCTCACATCTGTCCAAATACCTAAATCATGTTTTACGTCAAATTTATCATCTTAGTCTATATTGTACTCTACCCATATTAAAGCTAGTTTTAAATGGACTATTTAAATCAAAGCTGCAATATGGACTAACTTGTTGGGGTGGTACACACTCTAATAAAATTGATCCCTTAATTGTAAAGCAAAAACACGCGATTCGTATCCTGTTTAAAGTTAATCGTAGGACTCATAGTTTTGAGTTATTCAAGAGACTTAATACACTTCCTCTAAAACATTTATATTTTTATAAAGTGCTTGAAGTATTTTTTATCAGATCTGGATACTACTTCTCAAGATGGTATATCTCCCATAACTTACGTGTTAATAACCAGTACTTAGTAAATGTACCTATCGTGAAGAAATCACATTTTTCTCATTTCTATAATGTCACTGCTCCCCGCTTGTTTAATAATTTACCTCTTAATCTGAGAAGTGAGAGAATTGAAGCGACCTTCTTGAAAAAACTGAAACTATTTCTCTTTACTTTTTATTATGAAGAAATAGATTCATTACTAAATGTTATAGTTTAAACGTATGTTTTGGTGTATTTTCGCTTTTTTTCTTTTATTTTATTTTCAGCTAGTTGAATTCTTGAGTTCTTTTACCTATATAATATCTTTCATTGAATTTCATTTATAAGTACATTATTACAATCATAAATCTTGAATTGAGTTTTTTCACTTAATGACCCCTCAACCTACATTAATGTTAAATTTGTTCTGATGGATCATTCGCCACTTGTCTTTCGACAATAGAATGTTCCTAATTATTTCATGAAATTTTTTTGTTAATTACGTAATTGTAAATAATTTATTGTACATAAGATTTTACGTGAAATAAAGTAAAAAAAAAAAAAAAAAAAAAAAAAAAAAAAAAAAAAAAAAAAAAAAAAAAAAAAAAAAATTGAATGCTAAAAATGTAAATTAACCTACGAGAATGATTTCTAGTAGTTGTTTGGATCACATCTATGGTCGCTTTGCCTATTCTCCCCTTAGCTCCTGCGTGAAGTGTAGATTTGATCTGAATATCTCAGATCACTCAATGACAGGGCTGTTGCTAAACTTGAATTCCAACAAAATAGTGAATCAATCTGTTAACCCGACCAAAATTATGCCAGAAATTGATCTTGTTAAGTTGAAAAACGATCTCCTGCATGAAGCCTGGGAGGAGGTATATTTAGAGAATGATGCTACTGCTTCCTATAATCTTTTTATGGAGTGTCTCAACAAACACATAAGTAACTGCTCCTCTACTGGATGGTTAAAAACATCTAATAAAAGACTCAAGCCGTGGATAACGAGTCATATCGTTAACAAAGTAAACACTAAAAATAAGCTCAGGATCAAGTGTTCCTAATAATCAATATTTGAAAAGCAAGTATAAAAAATTATGCTCTTAGCTCAAAAAGGATATTCCCATTTGCCGCGATAATTATTATCGTGAAAAGTTCATGTCTGCAAAGGGAAATATAAAAAGTGAATGGCAGGTAGTTAATAGCATTCTGAACAAGCGTTCTTCTAACAAAATACCTACTGCTATTTCTGTAAATAATTGTGTGGTGTCAGATAAAATTGTGATTGCTAACGCTTTCAACAAGCACTTTACCTCTATAGCGAGCAGTTCTACTAGTCCAAACTACCAACCTATTTGTAACCTGTGTTCGTTTTCTACAAACTCTTGTGGGCCAGTTCAGGGGTATAGTTTTGTCTTTGAGCCTATAACATCTTTAGACGTTTTAAGGGCAATTGGTTGCCTTAAGAATTCAAATGCTTGTGGATTTGATGGCATCTCTAACAAAATTGTAAAGCACGTTGGTTACTTTGTAGCTGATATTCTAGCCGTTATTTTTAATCGTAGCATTTTTTCTGGGATTTTTCCTGACAAACTTAAGTGCGCTGACGTTGTACTCTTGTTAAAAAAAGGTGCTAAAGAAGATATGGGCAATTACAGGCCCATCTCTCTTCTCCCTGTCTTTAGTAAAGTTTTTGAAAAAATCGTTAAGGAGAGGATAGTGTCCTTTCTAAATAAAACTAATTTTTTTCAGTTCAGTGCAATTTGGTTTTCAGCGGGGTAAATCTACTGAAGACGCTTTATTAAATTTTTGTTCCCATATTTTTTCTAGTCTTGATGCGAAAAAATTCACTGCGGGCCTATTCTTAGATATTGCGAAAGTATTTGACATGGTTAACCATGCCATACTATTGACAAAATTAGAAAAAGCAGGGTTCCGGGGATTCATGCTCGACTGGTTTAGGTCATACCTCTCTGATCGATCTCAAATAGTAAAGATTGAAGAAGCGAGGAGCGAAATGCTGTTTTTCAATTTATGAGTGCCACAAGGTTCTGTGCTTGGACCTATTCTGTTCCTAATCTACATTGACTCTCTGTTTAGACTTAGCTTTAAAGCAAAAATCACTGCATTCGCTGATGACGTGGGCTGTTCTTATGGATCGGACAGTGCTCTAAATCTCATATCGGACATTAATTGGGATCTTAATTTATTGAGGACCTGGTTCGCTGAACACAAATTAAATATTAGCTCCAAAACAAAAACTATGTATTTTAATCTGTCCACTAAAATCTGTAACAACGTTGAAGTTTTTGTTCACGCACCTGAGTGTCCAAGATACAAACTTGTTGGTTGTGGTTGTATTTCCACCTTACCTTCCCCTACTTTCTGTAGTAATTCAAGTTGTAGCAAGAATTGCTTTTCAGTTGAGAAAGTAGACGAATTTAAATACTTGGGCCTTATCATAGATTCTAGGATGAGCTTTATCAACCATACTGAGTCGTTAAGGAAGGATTTTCGCAGCACTCTTCGAAACTTCTACTATCTAAAAAATGTATGTTCTACAAAATTACTTATAGTAATTTATTATGGTATCTTCTATTCCAAGCTCCTGGTATTACGTGCTGGGGAGGTACAAATCTGTATAAAATTACGCCTCTTTTAATTCTGCAAAAGAATGTTTTAAGAAAAATATGCCGTAAAAATCATCGTCATCCAAGTTATCCTTTGTTTCGTGATATGAATATTCTTCCTGTTCGCCATTAATATTGTTTCAAAGTCTTAAAAACTTTTTATTTAAGATCGGGTAATCTTAACTGTAGGCTAATTTCAGATTATAATTTACGTCGAAACTTCTCAAATGTTGTATCTGTTCCAACTTTTCGCACTACTGCATTTCGTAATTTTTATTTAGTTTCCTCGTGCCGTCTCTTTAATGTACTTCCACCGTCAATCAGAACTATGGCATTTTCTAGAAGGCTTGTGAATCGTTTAAAACAGTGGCTCTTAAATTTTGATCATGCGACACTAGAAAGTCTTTTCTTTCTAGAAAGTTCTTTCTTTTGTATATCTGTATATTATAACTATTCTATTTTATGTAATTCTGAATTTTCATAGTTGTATAAAATTACTTGGGTCACCCCACCCATGCTTTTATTGTTCTAGTTCAACCTCTTGAAGTGGCATTTGAAACTATTTTAGTACTCTATGTACATATATAAAATAAAAAGTGTCACCTATATTATTTCTAACTATAAATTAAGTTATATGTAATTTAATTATGTTTATTGAATTTATATGAAATAATAAAAAAATGTTTGAATGAAAAAATGAAAAAAATGTCAAATATGATTGATGTACGACGCCGTTTGCAAAAATTATAACATCCTCCGATAGAGTGATTCATTTTGCGCCAGCTTATACTACGTCCCATCATAACGTATGGTTGCCCGTTGCGGCTTATGTAATGTAGTGAAATCTTATATGGAAAAGATTCGTATATTCGAGAGACAGTGACTTAGAATCTGTCTTAAAATGTACTAAACGCTAGGTCTCAGGTCATTAATTATTACCCTAATAAGGTCCTGTACGACGGAGCGGGCCTAGACTGAACCGACAATTTTCTTGTTAAAAGATTCGAAAGCATATCGCAAGGCCCAAATTGTAAATGCCTGGGGAGTACATTCCGATCGGGCTTTATTCCCCCAGAAGCATTCCTCCCGATAATTTAACACCGCCACCGGAGCGCCAGGGACGAACGGCTCGTCGGGTACGTTAACAGTGTTCATGAGCTCATATGTCATTAAAGTTTTTCAATAAAGACAGGTAGGTGTGGAAATGGAATAAAACAAGCTGTGAGTGAGGTTTTAGCAAAATTCTTTTTGTATTTGAAAGGCCCATGTATGCCATTATGGAATGTGGCATCATTTAAATCCCTGTCTGGGCTTTTTACGGTGGCACAGATACCAGTAGTCCAATGACTCTTCTGCTAGATCCGGCTGAATTTGAGCGACGGCCTGTGGTACGTTCATCTTAAGTGTGAGCCACGCTGCAACAGGGTAAAACCATCGCAGGACCTCGCTGCCGAACATAACTAAGTAATGCGCTTGAGGTGAGCGTTGAGCAATAACACAACAAAGCGATTTTGCAGCCCGAAAATTTACCTTGAATGCCTAAGATGGGATATCCTACCCCACCCGCCCTATTCTTTAGATATCGCCTCTTTCGACTACCATCTGTTTCGATCGATGATGCATGGCCTAGCTGACCAGCACTTCTAATCTTTCGAAGAAGCCAAAATTTGGATCGATCCAGGGATTGCCTCAAAAGACGTGCACTTCTTCCCACTCTTGTCGCCCTTAATGGCAGGTATTTCTTTCAAAGTAAATAGAACAGACTAGTTTAACCGTTTACAAGTGGCACTCCGGCGAAAAAAACAGACTTTCTATGCGAGACTAAACTTCCGATTCTTCTTCCTCTCATTAATCTTGCGCCATAACCTTTTCGTTACATATGGTGCTCCCAACGGCAAAGCAAAGCGGTGAGAAAGCAAATATTTAAAGCGGAGAAACGTACTTGTTCGAATTCGTCACTTTCCTCCTTTATAACCGCGCTATTGACGCATTGCTTTTGGCTAAACTATAAGAGTAGTTTGGGGTTCTAATAGTTTTGATATCACCTCCGTTTTGCTCGTTTCAGTACTTTGTTCGTAGCCTTAGAGGTTAATCAAAAGGGCCCTCCTACACCACCTCTATACTCCACAAATGAAGATGGAATTCCCTTCGAATATTACGCATTTTCTGCCGTCATACGCTCGACTAGGTGCTACCCTACCTCCGTTCATCACTTATCTTTTCAACTTCCCCACAGTTCCATTTCCATTGCTCCGTCATAGGTTTTCCCAGAAAATCCATGCATCACTCCGAACACGGGATGTAATACCGTTAAAATAAACAAAATTAGCGACGTAAAAGGGTAACTGCGGCCGGGCAATTTTATTTATTTTTATTGCCATTTCCTAACGAGCCCGCAAGCTTAATACTTTCCCCCGGCATTTCTCTTTTAATCGAAATTAAGTATTTTAAGGTCGACGATGACCGAAAAATCCAACAACAGCTTCCTTCCTCCATGGCCATTTAGTCTCGCAAGTTATGACTCCTAAACGACGCACAACGATAAATGCCCCGCCGCACTACGCTTGCCTTAAAGGTGATGTTAAATTTACTTAACCTCACTCATCCTCTTTCGCAATCACCCCTCCCACCACCGTGCGCAATCAGTCGAATGCATAAAAACAAAACCAACAAAAAAAAAACCGGCGAAAAAGACACAAACGACAAATCCTCCATCATCAGCATGAATGGCCCGCGGCTATTCACTTCAGACAACGACAACGACAACGACGACGGCGACACATTTTACGATTCATTGCACACCATCTTTATGCCTTACACTGTAGTTAATGCGGGCGGTCTGGCCGGGGCGTCACTGGTGCTGGGTGATATCCTGTTTCGCCTCCTTCATCGCGTCGTCATCCGTGTCCTGTTTCGCAAGCCATAATAGCGCCGTTAGTAATGATGCATACACTCACGTTCGTTTCGCATGAAAGAGATATCACCATTAGAACGCTTTCTTATTTGCGACTATTTTTCTTTTCTCCCGCACGTCAACACCGTTAACTTCATCGTTCCTCTCAGACAGAATCAGGACTTGAAGGAAATGGCACAAGATACGAAAATTCCAGCGTCACACGTGACATTTGTGGGTATTCTTATCTTAATCACGCAAATCCTGGCAGAGAACGGAAGCTTCAGCAGCCATCAGCAACAACAACAACCACAACAGCAGCCGTCAACAGACATTCCACCAGCAGTCCCCCTTGCATTCGACACGATAAATAATAATCATAATGGCGCAGAGCAGCAGAGCATTATCGGAAGCAGTAGCAGCAGCAGCAGCAGTAGTATCCTTGGTAGCAGTAGCACTAATCAAATGCAAAATCTACCGACAGCTAACTCAGCCCCAATTCCGCCCGATTCGGGCACGTCCCCGGCATCATTGATGAGCATTTCGAATCCAACATTAACTGCTGTCACACCTTCGTCCTCGACATCGTCGAGCTCCACCCAGACACCACCAATCACAACTCAGATGCAAGAAACTAGTGACACTCTCACCGATCCTATCATCGTCGAGCACGAGATGCTCGGTTCGGCCGGGCCCGATAAACGCGAGTTGGAGGGCATCCTGAAGGCATTAGATTGGCTGAAAGAGAAACGTGCTCCGGATTATGGTTGGGGTAACGACACGCATATGGTCATACTGGCAAAGGAGTTATCGGGCGCACGAGATCCCACGGACTCGGATGGTCATTTGCAGGTGATTCAGGAGCTCGAGGACACACTGTCGGTGAAGGAGATGGAAATTGAGATTCTATCAATGCTCGACCGTCATCACACGTTGCCGAAGCCGATGAACCTTGACAAACTTGCACGATACGTGCTGGCATTGGGCTCGCTATGCAAGGACCCGAAACGTTTTCATGGCCATGACTTGGTAGCCACCCTGCAGCATCACGAACCGTCGCAGGATATAGAATTTGCCCTCACAACATTATCTGCATGCAGTTCAGCTGCACACGTGAGAAAACGTCAGATCCGTCGACTTCTGGACATTGCCAGTGGTGTTGCCGATCAAAGCGTTGATACGATTGCCATGGTTATCCTTGCTCTACGATGCATAGTTACCGACCATCGGCATCGACATTTGCAGCATTTTGTGCGGCGTCCGGCAAGGGGACTGGCCAGTCTGCAGGATCCCAAAGGTGGATTCGGTTCGTTAAGAAGCACCGCGCTGGCAATGCAAGCTCTTCAAGACCTCGAACGTGATCCGGCGGGCTCGTGGAATCGAACAGCTGCGTCCAGGTGGATTTTAAGTCGCCAACGAGCCGACGGTGGCTGGACCGAGGAACCATTACAAGACGGACAGGATCCAAGCATTGGAGTTGGACTGACTGCCGATATCATCCTCGCCCTGGGCTGGAAAGGTCTCGGAGCTGTCCGAGCACTTCAGTGTGATCATGTCATTCGAGAGAACAGCGACTCGGTTTCAGGTAAGAATGGCATCACAACCCCTTTGGTCATGGTGCTGACCATCATTCTGTTCTATTTATAGAAAACGGAGAACCAAAACTGGCTGTGCCATTCGGACTGACCTCGGCCGAAGAATCCGACGCGAAGAATGTGTCCTACACGTACACGCTATGGGTGGGCTCGAACGTCACCGAAGCATTCTCACTCTCACTAATCTCCCCCAAGAACACTAGCTTCTTCAAGGCCATGACGCAAGCCGCTGAAATAGACCCCAGGTGAGTAGCCATCAAACGCTCTCCAATGTAATCGAGAAATCAATAATAATCCAACGCGAATCCGTTTTAGATTTTCATTCGAAGCAAGAGAATGGCCGAATGGACATTACGTTCACACGCTAGCCGGCAAAAAAGAAGAACCGCGAGGGTAAGTTACAATACAATTGATTTTCGCATTCCTTTTCCTACGCATATTCTCTACCCGTTTAGGTACAATTACTGGCTGCTCTATCGTCTACCCGAACTACCCGATCCCAACAATCCGCCGGGCAACCAGCTGATAGCACCTGTGGGTAAGTACAAACCAAATCTTTACCTCCCATACCCGACCGACCGACCGACTGTTTAGGAATTTAAAAGGTCTAATCGCTGACGTGGGAATCGGGCAAACACACACGCGCACATTCAGCCCAAGCCTGCCTCAGTGCCCGGCAAAGGTGTTATTTGCTTAATTAGTTACGGGCAAGTAAATTTCGGTACGGCGGCCGTGACTCGAATGCGACCACCCCTTTGGGTACGTTTGACATTTTTGAGTGGCGCATTAGTGTATTTTTAATAGCATGGGAATGGGAGGGTAACGGATCGATTTCGTTCTCGAATTGTTTGGTCTGGAAATTGGTCAACCGAGGAGTGAATCGATTAGCCCTGTTAGTTATTGAACTCTATATGGTTGAGTGGTAATTAGGGGAAGGATACTTCAGGTCGGATTGGGACACGGGAGATTGATTGCGAGTTGGGAAATTCACAAAGTGTTTGCCGGTCACAGAAAGGTCAGTGGTCAAAAATATGACATTCTGCTTCGGTCGGTTGGATTGAAAGGACTCCCAGGGGATGAGCTGGCTCTTAACTCAAAGGATGGAATGAAGAGGGTTTCGAAAAGGAATGCTTTTTAGTCACGCTTCCGTGACTTTATTCATGTCTTTATGGTTTGGGACAAGGAAGAGGTGGTTTGATCAAAGGAGGTGCGGATGAGGGATTTTTCTGTCCTTGCCCACATAAGATCTTCAGTGGTTGATTAAGGATGATGACCCAATGGCAAGAAGCTTTGCGCCGTAGCATGCTCATAGACCTAAACCTTATTAGATTTACATGCCCTATGGCCTGCGCGTTAAGACATTTTGTGAGCTTTTGATGGACTGAGAGGGTGAACCGCTTATCTGGAAAACGTCTATCCTCTACCCCTACCTTCTATGGCCCCTATTCCTTAAATTAAAAGATTGTGCAAAGCTCACTGGACAACACAAGGGCTACATTTACAGGGTCGTGTTCTTAGAACAAATAGCTTCGACCCGTGGAAGACACCAGAGACCAAGCGCATCCAAGACTTGCTGATATAGATTCTGGTTGCTCGAATCTATGGGGGGTATGCGTAACGTCATTTCTTTTTGTGATTTATTTACCGATGGAAGGAAGGACATGTCTGCTGAAAGCAACGTATGAGACGTAATGAGCTGTTCGTGGATCTAAAAGAGTCTAGGCCGACTTTCAACAGAGTTCTAGGCCGAGTTTAGGCGATTCCTTAGGTTTCTAAAAAACAGCTGATTTTGATGCTGATGCTGATGCGGATGCTGCTGCTGATGCTGATGCTGATGCTGATGCTGATGCTGATGCTGCTGCTGATGCTGATGCTGCTGCTGATGCTGATGCTGATGCTGATGCTGATGCTGATGCTGCTGCTGATGCTGATGCTGATGCTGATGCTGATGCTGATGCTGATGCTGATGCTGATGCTGATGCTGATGCTGATGCTGATGCTGATGCTGATGCTGATGCTGATGCTGATGCTGATGCTGATGCTGATGCTGATGCTGATGCTGATGCTGATGCTGATGCTGATGCTGATGCTGATGCTGATGCTGATGCTGATGCTGATGCTGATGCTGATGCTGATGCTGATGCTGATGCTGATGCTGATGCTGATGCTGATGCTGATGCTGATGCTGATGCTGATGCTAATGCTGCTGCTGATGCTGATGCTAATGCTGATGCTGATGCTGATGCTGATGCTGATGCTGATGCTGATGCTGATGCTGATGCTGATGCTGATGCTGATGCTGATGCTAATGCTGATGCTGATGCTGATGCTGATGCTGATGCTGATGCTGATGCTGATGCTGGTGTTGGTGCTAACGCTGGCACTTATGCCAAGTTGACGCTGATACTGATGCTATTCAAAGTGTAGCCATATGAATACATGTAACCAAGCAACCGCACGTCATTAACTTGTTTTATGAATGAATCTTTTTTGTGCCGGGAAAGCGGAGAAATGCAAACCTTGACGATGCATTTCCTCAGTCTGATCGTGAGCAACACATTTGTTGAGTTTTTTTTACTTTTCCAAGAAGTTATAAGCGGCGGAAAACTGAGAAATATTCCACATTTCTCATCAATATCCCTTACACTTTGGCGAAGGTCAGACTCTAGTACAATTCGCAGCTTCTTGGTGTCCACGTCTCCCGCTTCCAAGAATCATGTCGTCCGATAAATTTTTTTCTTTTTCTACATAGTTTCCTGACAAGTCAATAGATTTAGTCCATTTTTTTTCTAAGCCCATGCCGTCAGAAAAAAAATTCTTTCTTTTTACCCTCTTAAAACGCCTCAACAGCGGTCATGACTTCACTGTCGTCTTTAAATGACTTGATTCGGATGTGTTCCCTGAGCCGAGGAAACAGGGTAAAAGTCACTAGGAGCTAGATCTTGCGAATAGGGTGGGTGTTGCCGCAGTTCGAAACCCTTTTCTTGAATGATAGCCATCACAACTGCGACTTTTTGAGCCACTCTGTTGTCTTGGTGAAACAGCACTCCAACTCGCAGTTTGCCTCGTCTTTTTTTTAATGACTTCCCGCAATCTTCTTATTTGATCTGCAGGCTTATTTCATTCTAGGATAGCTTATGTCTAGGACAGTTTCTGTTTTGGCTGATTTTAGTTTCGGGTCATATCAGTCTAGGCTCAATTCAGTCAAATCAGTTTTGGCTCACTTCAATCTGGGTTCATACCAGTCTAAGCTTATTTCATTCTATTTTTGTTTTATTCAATTCAGTCTGGGCTCGTTTCAGCTTAGGCTAGTCTCATTCCTGGCTCCTATTAATCTGGGTCATTTGTGGTCTCGTTTATTCTAATACCAAATTTAGCTGTCTAGGCTCGTCTAATCTAGTTTACTTGAATGTCTAGTTTAGTGCCTGGTCTAGTCTTACTACTATTTAGCACTGTCGAGTCCCCAGCAAAAATCTAGTCCAGTATTCGGTCAAATTTAGTGTCTGTTCTAGTCTCCTTCATAGTCTAGTTTCAGATCAATCTATGCTTTTCCCTAGCCTGCTTTGTCGAATTCCATCGGTTGTCTTGTCAACATTAGTTCCTAAGATTGTCTGGTCTTTCAAATCTAGTCTTTGTGTCTTGGTTTAAGGATCAAAATGGTATGCTTGGAGCTCCTGGGGATTCACCCGCATAATGTCAATTCGTTTTGCCTTTTGGTCGTCGGTTAACGTTCTCGGTACCCAACGCGCAAAGACTGTTTCATATGTAGTTCTTTCGTAGTTGGACGCTGCCATATAAAATCCCTGTTACCTTAGATAAATGCCTGATGTTCACTCTTCAATCTGCCAATACAACATTTAAGCGACATGAATGGGCGTCGCACAGTGTGTTATTTTGCGAATCTAGCGGAACTTTAATAAAAATTAAGAGTCGTCCAAATGAAACAAAATCGGTATCATATGAAAAGTAAAACATCCAGCTATAACATGCTAAAAACAAAAACAAAAAAACAACTGTATTTTACCGTTCAACGGTATCACAAACATCAGCTTCGTTCAAGCGAAAAATAAAAAAAAAGGTTCAGTGCATTCGTTGTCCTAAGTTGATATTGTGTGGTTAAGTAACTTCTTAGTTTTGTTCATCCAATTTATTTTATTATTTTTTTTGATACCTTATTAGCTCTCAAGGTAGGTAATTTTTTTGTGTGCACTTACAAATTAATAGAAAATGTTGGTATGTTCGAAGAACTTAAAAGTAATGATTTGTTTTTGTGTTTTGTGGCTTTGTGAAGCCTTTTAAAAAGTATCCTCATGTATCCATCGAGTAATTGTACTTAAAATCTCCGTTGGTGTTTTATGAATCAGAATCTGTTTACTTTTTTTGCTTCTGGTTGCTAACCCCATACAATTTTTTTTTTCAATTGATCTACATATATAGCAAAATGAAAAATTCAACAATTTTCGGTATTTGGAGAATCTGTACGAAAGAGGATCGCAATAAGAAAATTTCTGATTTCATTATGCAACACTTCGGTCTGGCGGACCCAGACAATGTCCCCAGAGTGCTCCAAACGTATGTGAGCTCATTAAATTCTAAAATATCAAATAGATGGGAACGAAGTGGGCGAAGTTTTCAAAAATTTGAAAAAGCCAATGAAATGTGGTTGAATGAGGATATTAAGCTACCTAAAGACTTTATTGAAGGTGTTCCTTCAACAAGTTCAACTGCAAATCGAGGACGACCTTCGAAATCACATTTGCACTCCAAAAGTTCAGAAACGCAAAATAAAAGAACTGGTTGTCTCAAAAACTCCAAGCGAAATTGCACTTGCAGGTGAAATTAGTTTGAGAGCCTCTGGCAAAAGAGATGCAGCTAATATTGTCAAGGAGCTTGCAAGTCGTTCTTCCGGAAGAGCCACAAACATCAAAAATGCTAGATTAAGCCAGGAAAAGGCGAACAAAATAATAACTCCAGAAGAAGCCCTAATACTCATCGTAAATACTAAATTAAGCACGATTCAGTACAAAACCATGAGACAGCAACTGAAAGAGCTTAATGCAAATGTTTATCCGGCATATTATTTTGTGCAAGAGGCAAAAAGAGACTGCTACCCCGCAGAAGAAGCATTTAGTGTGACTGATGTGTCTGCAGAAATTAAGTTACAAGCTTTGCTGGATATAACAGTGAAACGCATCACAAAAGCTCAAAACGATCTTGTTGAGCAATTGACAACTTTAAGTAAGCGCATTTTATCCCTGCGACTTATATCCAAATGGGGCTGTGATGGAAGCTCAGCGCAAAGCAGATATAAAATAAGTATGAACGATGCTGAATATAGTGATGAAAATCTCTTTTCGATAACTTTCGTCCCACTTCGGTTGGTTGATGATTTATCTGGAAAAATTGTATGGCAAAACCCTAAGCCAAATTCCACAAGGTACTGCAGGCTGGTAAAATTTATTTTTAAAAAAGAAAACACTGATCTGATTAACACCCAAGAAAAGGAAATGCAAGATCAAATTAATAACCTTAAGCCAACAAGCCTAATACTGAATGGTGTCGAAGTCCATTGCAGACACGATCTTCTTTTGACAATGGTGGACGGCAAGGTTTGTAGTGCGTTGTCGCAATATAACTCTTCGCAAAAATGCTATATTTGTGGAGCCACTCCGAAAGAAATGAACACCGAAAAAAGTTCAGTAAGGCAGCCGGATGAAAAAATGTTCAACTTTTACGGGCTTTTGAGTGTCTGTTGCACATTTCATACAAGTTGGACATAAAGAAGTGGCAAGCAAAGACCCCAGCAGAAAGAGAATCCGTGGCGAATAGAAAAAAAATGTTACAATCTCAATTTCGGGAACGAATGGGGCTTTTAGTTGACATGCCAAAGCAAATTGCTGGAAAACACCAATGACGGCAACACTGCGAGAAAATTCTTTCGAAACCCTGAAGTAACAGCAGAGATAACAAGTCTAAATATTGATTTGATAAATCACTTACGAGTTTTGCTTGAAGTAATATCAAGTGAATATGAAATTGACGCAGAAAAGTTTGGACTTTATGCGAGCGAAGGATATTTATCTTCGCTATTATTCTTGGTATTATATGCCTCCAAGTATACATAAGGTGCTTATGCACTCAAAACAAATAATTGAAGCTTGTATATTACCACTTGGGCAGTTGTCCGAAGAAGCCCAGGAAGCAAGTAACAAAGAATATAGGCGATTCCGAGAGCATTTCAGTCGAAAGTTTTCACGGCAAAGCTCAAATCGAGATGTCATAAATAGATTTTTACTTTCCTCAGATCCATATCGAAGAACCCACTCGCACCAGAATGTATTGCATTACTAAAGCCTCCAAATGCTGAAAATTCAAGCTCAGATGAAGAAGACGAATAATTCTAATCATTCATTTAAATATACCTTTTCCAAATAAAAAAATATATTAAAAAAAAATTAATAATAATAATTAAGAGTCAAAGACATTAAATGTTTTTGTTATTTTTTTTTTTTTTTGTATAGATATTCTTAGGTATCCTTGAAATGATAAAAAGATAAAATGATCTATTTAACTATGTTTCAAGACTGAACATTTTAGAAAAAGTACCCTAAAAGTTTTTAAATAAGAATTTTTAATTTAAAAAACAAACTGAGCAATTGGGAGCATTTGAAGAGTGTGGTACGTGTGTTAAATGTATGTAATTAAACATCTACATAAGACTTACTTAAGCTTAAAAAACTCACGCAATAACATACAATTACATAATTTAACAGTTTAATATAAATTACAAATCATTTAAACGCTCAACGAATAAAGTTCCGCTAGATTCGCAAAATAACACACTGTGCGTCGGTCGCAATGTTCATCTGGGATGTTCTGCCCAGCTTGGATTCTCGGCCCAATATGCTATTGGCGAATATGGAGGAGCATACTCCTCCAATGTTTTCACCAAGCTGCTGCGTCTTTGATGACAGCTCTAATTTCACTTTTCTCCAATTTGTTCTTAGCCCTTCGACGGTTCGTATTCAAATGAATGTACCTCCTGGAAATCGTGGTCCATTTACAAGATTTTTTTACGCTAACCTAGTGGGAATACGAGGGTCGATCAACAAGTACTTGTGTTTGAAAACAGATGGCGTTGCTGAGGGAATTAGGTGTTACTGTCTTGTACCATTATGTGTCAAACAACGTCTTCAATATTTTAGGTTAGTTTTTTCTGGTTTTTTCAAATTTTATCACAACCGTTCTGGTTTTTTCGATAAAATGGAAAAAGAGCAATATCGATCCGTGATTCGCTTTTTATTTTTGAATAAAAAAAAATGTAATGTATGGACATTGACAACCGTTAGATATTGGTTTTACGAATTTAAACCTGGTCGTGTTTTTAATGAGGAGCACCCAGGCTGGTTGACAGTCAGGATTACTGAAGAAATCATTAAAAAGTCCATGACATCATTCTCGCTGATCGACGAACAAAAGTGAGTGAAGTAGCAGGCATATCGTACGGAACGGACGTGACAAATAACGTGAAAGAAAGCTATCGGCCCGATGGGTGCCGCGATTGCTGCTTGATGGACAACAAGGATAAGACTGACTATGTCGAAGCAGTGTTTGGGCCCATTTAATCGAGATTCTCGGGTGCTTTTTCGCCGAGTCGTTACCGTAGATCAGATCTGAATACGTTATTATACGCCAGAGACCAAACGATAATCCATAGAATAGATTTTTGGTGATGAATCTGCTCCGAAGAAGGCAAGACGTTCCTATCGGCCGGAAAAGTCATGGCCACAATTTTTTTGGACTCAAAGGGAATAATCCTCATGGATTTCTTGGAAAAAGTAAGATCAATCACAGAACTACAGTGAATAATTAGACCGATTCGACAAGACATTGAAGGAAATACGCCCCCATTTGGCAAATAAAAAAGTATTGCTTCAACACGATAACGTACCAGCACGTTCAAGAATTGTTGCTGCGAAATTAAATGAATTGCTGCCACCGTACTCTTCTGGCACACTGCGATTTCTTTTTAGTTCCCACCATGAAAATATGGCTCGGGGGAAAAAAAATTCAGCTCAAACGAGGAGGTTATCACCGAGACGCAGGCTTATTTTAATGAGTTTGAGAAGTCACATTTTTTGGAGGAGTTAAAGAAGTTCGAAAAAGTGTGTTGACCTAAAATTTTTGAAAAACTTGCATTTTCATTTCAAATACGGGTACTTTTTGATCGCCCCTCGAATAAGCCAATTGTTAACTTCCCAGTGAGAAGTTTTTAGATTGGCACCGATTTTGTGAATCTCCGTTTCAAGGCCCCTAGAGTCGACTAATTAGGCTTTCAAGTAAAGGGCGGGCCATCTAGTGTTATTTTTTTTTTAAATCATAGGTTATTTTGACACTGACAGCTGTGTCCCGCTCGAAATCTTGACAGAAAGTCAGTGTCATACCTCCGGGGAACGAAAAGAGTCGCTTTACGCTTAAACAACGTTGGAAAATATTGAAAACTTATTTCCAAAGTAAGTGCTGTGTAGCCCGAACAGTGGGTTTATTAAAAAGACGTTTTGGCCGAAATGAAGCACCCACCACGACTGCTCTATGCAAGTTTGTGCGAAAAGTTCGTAAGACTGGTATGCTAGTGAATAACACTCATGGTCCCCGTTATCGTACGGTGCGCACAGATGAGAATGTGGCTGCTGTGGCCGAGAGTGTGAGACTCAATTCACGAACATCAACTTGCCATCGATATCCACAGCTCAACATTTCACGCACTAGCCTGAGGAGAATTCTGCATAAAGATCTCGGATTATTCGCTTACAAGGCCCAATTGAATCAACAATTGAAGGCGCGCGACTATCCGCTTCGTTATCGCTTCGCAGTTTGGGCCTTAGAGCAGCTTGAAACGATTTCAAGCGAAAAATCATCTTTTCTGACGAGGCGCATTTTCATCTCGACGGCTGTATTAATAAACAAAATTGCCGCATCTGGGGCTCGAAAAACCCGCACGTTATTGTCGAGAAGCCAATGCATCAACAGAGAGTGACAGTTTGGTGCAGATTGCGGAGTGGTGGCATCATTGGACCATTTTTCTTCGAAATGAAGTGGGTAACGGTAGGCGTTACAGAGTTATCTAACTTTTTTTTTACTGAAATTGAAGACATGGGTTTGGACGACCTCTGGTTTATGCAGGATGGCGCATCATACCACAGCCCATGTCCCAATTGATCTGTTGCGCACCAAATCCAAATCGTGTTATCAGCCGTCTTGTCGATGTCAATTGACCGGCTCGGAGCTGCGATTTGTTTTGTGGGGAACCGTGAAGGACCGATGTTATGCCAATAATCCGGAAACGATTCAAGCACTTAAGGCCAATATCATCCAAGCAATCCGTGAGCTACAGCCCGAACCCATCAACATGGTCTTGGAAAATTGAGGTGACTGAATACGCTACTGCGAAGACAGCCGAGGCAGTCACTTGAACAACGTTGTATTTCATAATCAATGGGAATATTTGTTCTTACTAATAAAGCCATATTACATGGAAAAAAAATTAATGTTGTTCATTTTATTGCATTTTTAAAAAGAAAATTGGATTTGGTCCACCCTTTATATACAGGGTGCGCCCTCTCTTATGGTTCGATGTAAAATTCGAATAACTTCAACAATAGTCAACCGATTTTGGGAATTCAAAAACTGTTATTCAATTCTCCATGACATTTTCGGCATTTCGGTCGAAATTTCAGCGATTTCCGCACAAATGTTGCTTTTGAGCTGTTCTATCGTTCTTCCAGGGAACTTATTACGCAAAAGGTTCTTTTTTTTTTTTTTGTTATTCATTTTTGTTTTTATTATTTTGTAGAACACACTTATCCTAGACAAATATGCTTAAAACTAGCTTAAACAACAACTGATATAAAATACCTTACTGGCCCTATAGAACTACTTAAGGCTATGCCTTTCGGCCTTACGATTAACTTGTAATAATTAAAACAATTAAACTAAATAAACAATTTAGGCCAAGAAAAGTGATATTTTAAAAAAACCTAGCATCAGATCCTCTTTTTTTTTTCATGAAGAAACTTATAACTAAGAATAACTTAACCGTACCTTAACTAAAATATATATATGTATATTACATCTTTATTTGTTTTGTAATTTGAATTTTTTTTTTTTTTTTATTTTTTTTAATTTTAATTTTTTTTTTATTAAAGCTAAAACTAAACTAAACCTACGTGCCAACCTGGTCTGCCGTAGCATGCCCTTAACTACTCCAACCTCTTCTAACCTACCCTAGTCTATGTAAGGCTGCCATTGGCATGTGGCAGGCTTTGCCTTAAAGAGGCCAACCTATTAAAATTAACCACTGACGCAGACCACTCCAGCCACCAGAAGCGTTGATGCTGTCGGACGACGTCTCTCCGATCTTGACATGACACCGATTTACTGAACCTGAGGCGCTCGGGCTCACGGAGCGCGACATCTAGTGCGTAGAGAAGTCGTCGCTCCACGGACTTACGTGCCACGTGAAAGATTAACGGGATCGCCAATTCATCCTGGATCAACCCACATTGATCTTAATAGAGGAATGCCTCTGGGGGGACAAGCCGCTAAGGCGCACTTTCTCGTGGTACATGTAGTTAGGGAAGTAAGCCCCGGAGATCAGATTATTAACCGAAGTCATTGCCCTCGAAACGTGACCTCGGATCAGTTTTATTAGAAAATTATCCACCCGTACAATCCTGGCCCTATTGTATAGGACCTCGTTCGAGTAAAATTTCGTGTACCCAGATTCAGGTGTTCTATGTAATCCGAGACAAGTTCTGAGACATTGTCTCTCAAACACCCGAATCCTTTCCATTAAGCTGGCTCTCACATTGAACCACACGGGACATCCATAGGCAATCATTGGCCTGATTAAGGCCATGTAGCAGATTACCTTCACCCTGGAATCAAGTTGGCTGCTATGAAACAGCCATCTTGTCAGAGAGAAAGCGCCCCGGGCTCTTGCCAGAGCAGCATCTACATGTTTGTCAAAATATATAGGTAGATCCCATTCCGCCGCCCAACTCCCCATCTCTCCCCACAGCAACTATCTCTGCCCCACTTCCCCACCCCTGTGTCACCCCCCAATCTTTCGTTGATCCTCTTCTGCCCCCTACAGTTAAACTTACCCAGCTAACTACCGACCCTATCCAAAGTCGCTACGCTCTCTCCCGTCTGAGGGATAAGAAGACATACGAGAACATTCGTCTCTTCTTGGCATACCTTCACGATAAATCCGATTCGATTTGCTACGAAGGTAAGACAAACACAAGCGTTATGGTCTCCATCCAACAGGAAGGCCTTCCTACTGAGTTCGCTAGCCTCAAGAACCTATTTATCAAATATCACGAATTCTTCAATATTTCGCCCCAAAAAGTGTCAAAGGATCTTGAAACTTTCCGCCAATACCATCACTCAAAACGAATATCCCACCTGCAACGTAGTAGAGCTGATCACGACAAGTATTTTCGTCCCTAAATCCCTCTCTCTCTCCCATCAATACCCCCACTTAGTCAAAATCTTCCTCTTACCTTCTACTATCAGAATGTAAGAGGTCTTCGCTCAAAAACCCAAACTGTCTTTCAACAGTCTCACGCTCTACCCTTCGAAATCTTTGCTCTGACTGAAACGAACCTGATCCCCAGCATAAGTAGCTCCGAACTGTTTTCAACAAATTTCAACATCTATCGCGATGACGAACTCAGTCAGGCCACCGAGGGTTGCCCTTGTCGAGGAGTCCTACTAGCCGTCCTTGACTCCTTTGACTCTTCCCTCATTGCAATTTCGTCCTCCCCCCATCTCGACTATGTTTCAATCAAAATTGTCTTACCCCAAAAGACACTCTACATCATATGTTTCTACATCTTGCCCTCACAGCCCATTGAATCCTATCAACTGGCTATTAACACAATTGACCAAATAATTGATTTAAGAGACCCCCATGATGAAATCCTTCTCTTCGGAGACTTCAACCTTCCTCATCTTAAATGGGCTCAATCAGACGATGAATCGCATTACATTGCCACCAATCCCACTACTGCCAAAGAATGCCTCTTCTTGGATCGCCTTGCGGATTCAAACCTTAGTCAAGTTAATTGCGTCTTAAACTACATGGGTAGACAACTAGACCTCATATTTACAACTGATCCCTTCAACTCCTCTGTCTCACTCTGTCCCCTCTCTCTTTCAACCATCGATAACTTCCATCCCCCCCTCCTTCTTTCCTTTTTTCACGATTCTCCTTTACAGAACACCCCTTCCACAGCTTTGCCTTCTCACGATTTTCACAAAGCAAATTTCCACCAAATCAATGAATACCTTAAAAAAGCCCCTTTCAATTTTGATAATCTAACTATAAATGATGCAATATCCAAATTTTACAGGGAAATATTTAACTCTATCTCTCTTTACGTACCAATTTCCCAACGCAAAATTTTGTCCACCTCCCCACCCTGGTATAATCGTAGACTTCGCACCCTAAGAAACAAAAGAAATAAACAGTGGACAATCTTCCTTCGTACCCAATCCCCTATAGACTTTTCTAACTACATGGGCAGCTATCTAAACTTTACCGCCCTTCACAACTTCCTCTATCAACGCTATTTAGCTGAAACGCAAGCCAATCTTATAAGTGATCCTAAGTCCTTCTTTAAATTTGTTAACTACAAAAGAAAATTGATGGTTACCCTACCTCTCTCTCCTTGAATGATCAAACCTCTAATGACCCTAACACTATCGCCAACTTATTTGCCGCCTATTTTAAACAATCATTCGCCAACGACTCCTTCCATCCAGACCCCGCTTACTTCGACTATTTACCGAAATTTTCCTTTGGACCCTTTCTTCCTCATACAGTTGATCCCGATGTCATCGAAACCAAACTAAATCAACTTAATGATGAATTCACTCCTGGACCAGACGGTCTCCCTGCCATATTCCTGAAAAAATGCTCATCAACCCTCTCTCTCCCTCTCTCAAAGATCTTCAGTTTATCCCTAGCTATAGGTGAATTCCCCCAGTTATGGAAAACCTCATTTATAACCCCTATACACAAGAAAGGTCCGAAGAATGTTATTAACAATTATCGTCTTATTGCCAAACTGTCACATATACCCAAAATTTTCGAGAGCATTTTGTACGAAATCTTAAGCTTTCGCTGCAAGTCTTTAATCTCCCCCAGACAACACGGATTCCTTAAGGGCCGTTCTACAACCACAAACCTTGTTGAATTTGTGTCTTTTACCCTCTCGGCTTTAGAGAATGGAAAAGATGTCGACATGGTTTCAACCGATTTCAGTAAGGCTTTTGATAAAATCTCCCACAATCTAATACTCTTCAAATTGTCTTCTCTTGGCTTCGAACCCATTTTATTGAAGTGGATATCTTCTTACTTGGAAAATCGGTATTATAGTGTTCGTTTCAGATCTGCCTTTTCCAATCCTTTCTTAGCTTCCTCCGGCGTCCCCCAAGGGAGCCACCTAGGTCCACTTCTTTTTGTCCTTACCATTAACGATATTGATATAGTGATTAAAAATTCCCACATCTCACTATATGCCGACGACACCAAATTCTACAAGTCTATTTCCTTCAATCACGACTCTTCCCTTATTCAATCCGATCTCAATAGTTTTTCCATGTGGTGTTCCAAAAATTGCTTAGAGCTTAACATTAGCAAATGCCAATCAATCACTTTCTCACGTAAACGTATTAAACCCCGTCCCCGTCTCTACTACCTCAATAATCAGCCCATCTCCACCGTTCAAACTATCCGCGATCTTGGTATATTATGTGACCAACAGCTAAATTTTCGCGCACATATAGACGAGATAATCCTTAAAGCTAATTCAGCACTCGGGTTCGTGAAGCGATGGTCTAAAGAATTTTCTAACCCTTACGTCACCCGATCTCTCTACACAACCTTCGTCCGGCCCCTCCTTGAATACGCCTCTCAAGTGCGGTCTCCTTACCAGCAAATCCACATTTCTAGAATCGAGAGCATCCAACGCCGGTTCTAACGCTTTGCTCTGCGAGGTCTCCCCTGGAACAATCCTTTGCTCTTACCACCTTATCACGACCGCCTTAAACTAATTAGATTAAGTAAGTTCATGTGCTTGAATTAAGCTTAATAAATGGGGGTGGTTGCCCCCACGAAAATTAAATTAAAATTGATCCAGCACGATCCCAAGGTATCTGA
The DNA here is from genome assembly GCA_958301585.1 of Merodon equestris. Taxonomy (NCBI): domain Eukaryota; kingdom Metazoa; phylum Arthropoda; class Insecta; order Diptera; family Syrphidae; genus Merodon; species Merodon equestris. The sequence goes on from OY284415.1 coordinate 121,845,611, forward strand.
CTACACTTTGTTTTGCCAGTGGACACCCGTCCGGTCCAAAGATTGAGAACCTGCGCCAATTTTTTCTAATGTCCCGAGAGTCCCTAGACAGAGGTGTTCTGAACAAAATTTTTTTGTCCGCAGTATGGCATGTCGCGCCGCGCAGTCTTGTTGAAACCAAAAGTGAAATAAGTGAATCTACGCATTTCTGGGACCACATACTCGTAATGGGCCAACATCCACCGATATCGATCGCCATCCACTGTATCGCCAACTTTGAAGAAATGCGGTCCAATGATGGTTTTAGCGCATACAGCGGCCCAAACAGTAACTTTTTGATCGTATAGCGGCTCTTCGTGAATAATGTGAGGATTTTCGGTGCCCCAGAAGCAACAATTTTGTTTATTAACTGAGCCAGAGAGCGTAAAATGTGCCTCATCGGTCATCAAAATTTGCTGCCAGAACTCCGGCTCAGCATTAATCATCGCAACGACATTTTATGCGTATGCCAAGCGCCGTGGCTCATCTTGTGGCAAAATTCTTTGAGTTATCTGCACTTTGTATGGAAATAAGTGAAGATCATCCTTTAAAATTCTCCGCAAAGTGGTCCACCTGATGCCTAACTGGTGCAAACGGCGCCCATATGACAAACTTGGGACTTCTTGAACACTGGCTTTCACAGACTGAATAGATGAGTTTGAACGCCGCGGACGTGGCCTAGGTTGCTCACGAGGGCTTGCCACAGAACCAAATTGAAAAAAAATTCGGCGCAGCACGATCACGATATTTTGCACGATACGCACATTGAGTTAGCCTTCTTTTGCTGTGAAGCGATTCATGGTTAAAATTGTACTGAATTGACGTTTCCAAAATGCTATGAAATATGTACGTATAGGAGTATGTGCGTAGGTTCGTATATACAGAGTTTTTCGCCTCGATTATCTCGAGAGCAATCAAAGAAACCGGTTTCATTCGACGCATAATTGCATAATTTAAACCTGAATAAGTCTTCAGCCAAATCAGTCGAACCATTTTTTGTAGAGAATGAAAAAAACTAAAAAAAGTAAAATATACTAAACTTCGAAACTGATGAAATGCGCTTTATTAGTCATTATTTACGCAAATTTAATATATTTATTTTTTCAACTGGGAAGTTACTCGTGTGAACATTGAGAGTCACCACACGCAGGCCACTTTTCATTACTTTTGAATCACCCAGTGTATAGCATGGCAATTAATTTATTTTTGTATTTTCTTCTTCCAGGAGTCGACGAACTAATGGTGGAAGACGGCGAACACTACTTATATTGGTATAAGAAACTTTAAACTCCTAAATCCGTTCATAAATAAAAAACAAAAAAAAAGTAATTTCATTACTATAATTCACTAAACCAAAAAAATATATAAAAAACAGCTAAAAAATAATGAATAAGAAAAAAAAAACAAAATACACAAAACACAAGTTCCGCGCTTAAATATAATTAAAACAAAAATATTAAATTAAACGCATTCAATGTAACAAGTGTTTTCTGATTTCATTTTCAAATATTTTTCTATTATTTTACAAAAAACAAAAGCAAAAAAAAAAACATAACAGCAAATCACAAAACACTGTGTACTTAGGCAAAAACAAAAAACGAACAACTAACTATGAAGATAAATGAAATGATTAAGGAAAACATTTTTTTAAAATGAAGCGAGAATAAATTGAATAAAACGAAGATAATTATTGATAAAAGCGCAACTTCAACTTCTTCAACATTCTCTACTCGTATGAATTAGAAACCAAAAACAATTTATTCAAATGCGTATTTAAAAAAATAAAATGAAACACCATACAAGAGTTATACAAATTATGCTTTTTATAAAAAAATATATAAAAAAACAAAAATGAGAAAAAAAAAAGGGAAACCTTTCGACTTAAGTTCGACGTATGAATACCGTTGTTTACCTATTAACCACTAACAATATGCCACTATAAAGTTGTTAAACTTTCATAGAACGCGTAGACCAATTTATTAGAGGAACCTACATATACTATATATACAAAGCGTATTTTAAACAAATTTAAAAAACCAAAAGAAAAATTATTTCTTGTGTATCTGTAACAGTACGTGTGTCTGCGTTATTTACAATTCGATTTTCAGCTTTCCGAGTCAGGTCCTTAAGTCCTCTCCACTATCATATCCCAAGTAGATCCCAAACAGACTGTAGTTACTAGCCTACTGCCGGTGGAAATGAGTCGATCGGATGAGAGTGCACTTTGCATATCTAACCGAATACCCGATAAAACACAAACGCTTCAAGCAAAAGGCACGAAAACCCCTATAAGCCCAAGCCTACTATCTCTCTACTCTGCATAATTATATAACTAGATATATCTACTCATACTAGTAGGGTGTATTGCATTTAGTTACATATTTTATGTTCAATATCTATGATACGTACTTATACATACTAAACAAAATGTTATGATTTAAACAAATTATTATTGAAAATATTAATGAAACAAACCAAAAAGCTTTTGTGAGAAAGAAAACAATTAACACACGAATGTTGCGCATTTATTTGTATATACGAAAATTAAAAGAAAATACATAAAGACAAAAACACGCCAGATGATAACAGGTTTTTTCGTCGCGGGGAGAAACAAAACCAAATAACAGTGAATAGTATATATAAACAAACAAATAAAATAATATATTGACTAATAAAAATAAATATTATTATACAAAGGTCCGTGTTTTATTAAACCTTAAACAGCGGTGTTCTTAACGGTCGACTTTTCCTCTGTCTCTCTTTCAGAAAGCGGAGGACTGAAGACGTATTACCTGGTTTTATTGGAGCGTGTGGAACACATTATGCCCGAGGGAGCACTTTTGGCTGGAGTTCTCGTCTCGAAATCATTTGTTATTCGAAACCACATAAATTCACAAGTGTTTGGGATAACAAATCCGATGTTAAGCAGAAAGCTATATCGACTCGTTAGGTGAAGGCATAACTTACTCAAACGCGCTATATAAATTTAACAATAAAAAAAAATTGGTTACTGTGAGGTATAGCAAATGCAACAAATGGTCTTGGAAGTCACCCGCACCGATAACACTTAGGGGCACTTAAGTCCTCTTCCCGGGTCTTATTCTCACACTCACCTTATGAAGTATTGGAACTTATAAGAAGATACGACAGATTGGTGTTTATTTAAAAGACTGTCATAACTCGTAGGTCCACCATATTTACGACGCTTTTGCTTTTTGCTTGCTTACATATCCATTAGGTTATCGTAAAACAATCATATAAATAAACCACGCTGTCTCAAGACCAGATGCAATCTGCACAAACCATAGAACAGCAATGGAGACGTTGTCAGAACGCCTTCAGAGAGGCTGACTCAGTTTTACGCCACCTCCTTCGAGAAACCTCTGAGTTACAAGTGTCATTCGTTTCCACACTTTCACAACGAAACACGAAAATGTTTTTTTGCTCAGTTCTTTATTGTTCGATGACCAAACACAGAGTGACTTAATTCTAAGCTTTACCTACAAGCTAGACTGTACTAACAACAACGTTGTTCCCAATTTTCCAGCACGTGCTTAGCAACAGATCGCTTGGCTCATGTTATAACGCTAGTATCTTTTTTTTTTACCAAAAACAGTACTTTTGGCCAAAAAATGAAATGAAAAAACAGTACTTACGCAGTACATTTTTTATTCGATGAAAATAAAAAAAATAAAGGACAAAATAACATTCTTATCCGCTGCATCGTCGTAAATATCCGTTGGAGATTTGGGTTTTTCTGTGGCGGTTGCATAGTACTTGTTTTTTGATGCAATGTTATGAAGCAATTCCGGCTTCGATTTGTGATATTTGAAGAAGTCAAGGCATGTATACTTCAAATTGCATTTGATGGTCAGAATCCCGTGCAATGTTTCCATATCTAATCGAGTTTTTCTCTGACATCCAAGTTTTGTTGACTGCAGCGAAAATTCGTTCCACCGACGATGAAGTTCCTGGCAAGCATAAGATGTATTCAACGATCGTAGCAAATTCATTGTAATCGCAATTGGTGTTTTTTAGATGAAAGAATATTTCAATCGATCCACAGTGGAAACGTGGCCCTCTCTCCGCTGCGATATTTTGTCGTCAGTGCAGTAGTTTTTCACAAATCTATATTGTGTGTGCAAATCTGCCGCTTTTTCATTGGCATCGTACAGTTGGAGTTCGCCTAACTTATTCATGACTGCTGCCACATCATTCCATTTTGGTGTTTCTCTCAATGTTGCCCACGCAAAAAGTTTCAATGGCTGAAATGGCACTGTCCATATATCGAAATAGGAGAGTGCAGAGGCTGTAAATAAGTTTTAATTTGTATTGAACTGTTGAAGAGTTGTACAACCTCGAATGATCCCAAAACTATCGCCAACTTTTTCAAACAATCTTTCGCCGATGATTCCTTTGTACCGGATACTGCCTATTTCAAGTACTTACCAAATTACTACTATTGACCCCCATATCATGGGGGGGGGGGGGCCGATGGTTTCCCTGCCATATTACTAAAAAAATGTTCCTCCATTATTTATGTCCTGCTCTCAAAAATATTCAACTTATCCTTGTCCCTTGGAGAATTTCCCCAGATATGGAGAACCGCTTTTATAACTCCCGTTCACAAAAAAAGGTCCGAAGAATGTCGTTAACAACTACCGGCCTTTCGCCAAACTCTCATACATACCCAAATTTTTCGAAAGTATTTTCTATGACACTCTAAGTTTCCACTGCAAATCTCTAATCTCCTCCAAACAACATGGCTTCCTTAAACGCAGGTCTACAACCACAAACCTTGTCGAATTTGTGTCCTTCACACTCTCAGCTTTAGAGAATGGAAATGAAGTTGACGTCGTTTCAATTGATTTCAGTAAAGCTTTCGACAAAATCTCCCACAAACTAATACTCTTCAAAATGTCTTCCCTTGGTTTTGAACCCACTGCGTTCAAGTGGATATCTTCTTATTTAAAAAAAACCGTTACTACAGTGTTCGTTTCAGATCTGCCTTTTCCAACCCCTTCTTAGCTTCTTCCGGCGTTCCCCAAGGCAGCCACCTAGGTCGACTTCTTTTTATTCTTACCATAAACGACATTGAGTTTGTCATCAAACATTCCCACCACTCACTGTACGCGGACGACACCAAGTTCTTCAAGACCATTTCCTCGCAACAAGATTCTTTCCTTATTCAATCGGATCTGAACAGCTTTTCCGTTTGGTATTTCAAAAATTGTTTTTCCAAGTGCCAATCAATCACCTTCTCACGTAAACGAATCAAACCTCCCCCTCGTCTCTACTTCCTGAAAAATCAGCCCATCTCCATCGCTGAGGTTATCCGCGATCTTGGCATACTATGTGACCAAGAGCACAATTTTCGCGCACATATCAATGATATAATTCATAAAGCCAACTCTACATTCGATTTTGTGAAACGTTGGTCTAAAGAATTCTCCAATCCCTACGTGACTCGATCCCTCTATATTACCTTTGTTCGCCCCCTTCTCGAATACGTATCTCAAGTGTGTTCTCCTTATCAACAAACCCACATATCTAGAATCGAAAGCATCCAACGTCGATTCCTACGTTTCGCTCTTCGAGGTATGCCCTGGAACAATCCCTTGTTCTTACCACCATATCAAGACCGTCTTATCAACTTGAGTACTCTGGGGGAAAGAAGAAGAGTATCCGATATAATCTTCATTCATAGACTTCTTACAGGTACCATTGACTGCGCCACCCTTTATAACTCCATATCTCTTAACACTAACCCCCGTAATACACGCAATCCGCGTCTCTTCTATCTATCCACCCCCGCACCTCATACGGCTCAAATGAACCCATTTCCCGTATGCTGGCAAGTGTTAATTCGAATATTAACTTCGACTTCAATCTCAGCACTCCATGCCTAAAACTCCGCATTCTCTCCTTCCAGTCTTAGTTTCTAAGGTTTGCGCTCCCTCACCTGTTCTCATTAGTTATTAAGTTAGAATAAGTTTAGCTTGAATTAAGCTCAATAAATGGGGGTGTTTGCCCCCACGAAAAACAAGAATCGTGTTTATGCATATCCGGCCAGTTTTTCATATTCCACTTCTGCCTGCTTACAAAATTCTTTTAATGCAGTCACGCGTACAGTGTTAAGGTAGAAATGAGAATATATTTTAACAACAGCCCATTTTACATCGGATGATTTTACAAGGATCATGATGGAAAAGCATCGTGATTCTTCAAAGGACTTGCATATGGTGTTGGTTGATTTCGAGAAGGCCTTTGACCGGCAACCAAGAGATCTTTTATGGGTAGCGCTAAGACAAAAAGGAGTTCCAGAAACCTACGTGCGAGTGATTATGGACATGTACGAGAGAGCAACGACAAGAGTAAGATGCACCGCAGGAGTCACCGAAGAGTTCGCAATCAAAGTCGGTGTACACCAAGGGAGCGTCCTCAGCCCACTGCTTTTTATAGCAGTCCTTGATTGCTTGCTTGAAGGAAAAGTGACGGACCCCAATGTGCACCAGCTATTCTTTGCTGACGATGGGGCCATTATAAGTGATGATCAGGCGTCCCTACAACGAGCACTTGATGTGTGGGTGGACATTTTTGAGGGACACGGGTATCGTATTAGTTCAAAGAAGACAGAGTATCTGTGCTGCCCGTTCTCTGACCCTCATCAGCCTATTCCAGACATTTACTTGAATGGAAGAGTGCTTCCCAAGTGTGAAAAGTTTAAATATCTGGGATCTATGATTAATAGAGAAGCAACTTGTGATGACGACATCAAACATCGCGTAAGCGTAGGGTGGATGAAGTGGCGGGAAAACTCCGCCATCTTCTGTGATCGAAAAATGCCCCCTAAGCTGAAAGGAAGGCTCTACACTTCAGTTGTACGTCCGGCGCTCACATACGGTTCACAATGCTGGACAATGCACAAAAAGTATGAGAGCAAATTAACGGCAGCTGAGATGAAGATGCTTCACATGACAGCGGGAGTAACAAAGCGTGACAGAATTAGAAGTTCAAAGATCCGAGGAAGCCTCCACGTAAAAGAAACCATCACAAGAAATATAGAGCGCGACCGACTCAGTTGGTATTGCCATGTTCAAAGGAGAGATCCTTTGAACCCCGTCCAAAAGGCGTTATAAATCAACGTTCCAATTTCAACACGCAAAAAAGGCAGGCCGAAAAACAATTGGTGCAAACAAATGCAAAAACACCAGCATTTGATTGGCCTCAGCGATGAAGTAATCCCAAACCGGGAAGCCTGCCGCTACTTTCTGAGGTCAAACCGGCGGACCCCACAAGCGGACCAGTAGGAATGCAGTTAAGTGGGAAAGTTATGGTCCTACACTTCTGACCATAACGAAGCCGGGATAAAAAGGAAAAGAAGAAGAAGAAGAAGCCCATTTTACATCGAACGGTATTTAATCACACTCGAATTTCAATGAATTGTGTGCTATGTGTGCCACACAGCCAATGCCAATCAAATGCGGAAGCCACTGTTTCAATCGATAAAAAAAATACTATTTTGGCCGCCACGAATCTCTCCACCAAAATTAACCTTTGCATTATCGCCGCAAAAGCTGAACATTTTTATTTTCAGTTCAAATTTATTGGCGGCAGACTCAATAAGTTCCGTTATAATTGTTGAATTCTCACCAGACTTTGGGTTAAATTTAAAATTTTCACACGCACACCATCAGTGGGAACGAAATATCGAACAAGCACAGGAAAAAGTTTAATATTTCCATGGTTTGATGCATCTGTGTACAATGAAACATAACGAGTGTCTTCCAAGTCTTGTTCAAGTAATTGCTGTGCATGCGGCTCGAAAATGTTAGGTTGTAATGGGGGGCGAGTCGACGGGGTACGCTAAGCCCTGGTAACACAACCCCTCTGGTACAACACAGCTTTGCTTTACTCTCCGCCGCGAGTTGTGCTGTCCGAAGACCGCAGCAGCCGCTGAACGAGCAGTCAAGCAAATGAAAAAATATGTCCAAAAGGACGGAGTGGAGCCAAAAGAAATAAAACACTTTGGCTTTGTAAATAATATTCAAATTAATTTTATTAAATCAACAGGAAATCAATTAAAATTGAAAAAGAAATGGATTAGACCTAATCAAAATTAGGCGCTCTTACTCAAGCGTGTTAAGGTATTCTATTGGCGGTGGAGAACCCGACCGTCGAATGGAACAACTAAACTCACTCGAATAACCAAAAAAGCTTTCGCTTATGCCCAAGTGTAGCACTTTTCTTGACAATGGAATTGACCCGACTGATCGTTGCGAAGTGCTAAACCTGAGTGATTTTACACTGGCATAAGCTCGGCTTTTATTCAGTCCTGTGGTGTTTACATTTGCGAGTGGATCCCGTTGCTGTTTAAATTTTAGGGTTGCCAGGTTACATTTTCCAGAAATAAATTTTATAATATTAAAAGAAATAAATTTGTAAAAGAATAAAGTACATAATGGAATTACAATTCAATATCAATAATTATAAATATCAATAAATAAATGTAAATTCACAAATATAAAACATGATTTCAGGATAATAAAAATACGTAGTGTTACAAGGTACTATTGCCTGACACTTCTTGTGCGAACACCAAAACTTTTCCATTTTAAACCATGTTTTAAATATTTTTGTGGCACAATCCAACGACTTGAAACCTTGATTTGAATGTATCACATGATAAGCCCACACTCCTTCCATTGCTGCTAAATGTGTTTCCAAATCCGATGCAAAATGCTATTTTATAGATGTGCTGGTAGAAGCGGCATTTAGTGCGTCTTGATGTTTTTTTCCTCTTATATAACGACAAATATCAGCGTTACCGCAGTTTGCAATGGAAAAAATACCTCCCCATTTTTTGTTTTTTCGAGAAAAGGATACTTTTCATGAAGTTTTACGCTGAATGTGTTCTTTCTTCTAGGCATTCTTTAAAATGAACAAACAAAACAAAACGAGGCGACGCGCTCCGAACAACAATGAATAATGATAGGACAAGAATTAAAATGGAGAGAAAAAGAAAATCTATATGACATGTTGCCATGAACACTTCGCTGTTCGTTGTTCGTTGTTTGCATACAAGAATAACAGTGAATAGTGGCTCCGTGTTGCCACTGTCTAGTCTAATGTTTTACATTGCGATGTGTATTCACAATTATATTTGAATTTTGATGCATTTGAAAATTAAAATGTAAATATTTTCTTCAGTGAAAAAAACAGTACTTTTTGCGAAAAAACAGTATTTTGCTCAAAAAAGCAGTACGCAGATTTTGGGTCAAAAAAACAGTACTGTACTGCGAAAAACAGTACGGATATGAGCCTGCGAAAAACAGTACGATGGCGCTCTACGATTAGTTCTTCCCGAAGGAGTACGAATTATCGGCTTCGCCGACGACATTGCCATCGTCACAGTGGCTAAGCATATACGAGTAGAGGAAGTGGAGGCCACTACGAACGCAGCTATCTCTAAAGTGAAAGATTGGCTTTCAAATGCCGGTCTAGTACTAGCAGCCCAAAAAACGGAGGCTGTGCTCATAACCAGCCGTAAAAAGGTGGAATATGCGAGCTTGTAGGGGTCATACTAGACAACAGGCTTTCCTTCAGAGAACACATAATGTATGCCAGCGAGAAGGCATCACACGCGCAACGAGCTCTTTCACGAATGCTTCCGAATTTAGGCGCACGCAGAGTCCTACTCTCATGGGTAGTCAGCTCAGTCCGCTGCTCCAATTTGGGCGGAAGCCCTTGCAGTAAAAGGATTAAAGCGGAAAATGGATTCAGTCTATCGACTTTGCGCAATAAGAGTAATCTGCGAATTCAGGACCATCTCCGACGATGCAGCGTTAGTCACAGCAGGAATGCTACCCATCGATATATTGGCAGACGAGCTCAAAAGGGTATATCGCAGGCGCACGCCAGACCGGCAACAGACCAGGCTTATAAAAGCAGAAGAACGAGCAGAATCCATGGCAATGTGGCAAGCCAGATGGGACATCTCCACAAAAGGAAGATGGACGCACAGTTATCGAGACTTGGACATCAATAACCATCTTTCGCAGTTTCTGTCTGGACATCGAAAGTATCTGTGTAGATTTGGATATGATAGTTCTCCGCTGTGCCCACTATGCCCAAACTCCGAGGTTGACGCAGAACACACAGTCTTTTACTGCAGTCGCTTTATGCAGGACAGACAAAGGCTAAATGTACCAAGCCCTGAAAACCTGATCTCCTATATGATGGACTCGGTGGAAAATTTGAACGAAACATGCTCGTACATTGCATCAGTGCAAACAAAGCTACGGCAAGTCGAGGCAGAGAGAAGAACCCAAGAGGCCTCTACCCGAAATATAGCCCCGCGAAGTATACCCTTACGGTAGTCCCGCGGGGGTTGAAGTGTGCAGAGATGTGGTTTAGTACGTAGGCACGTGGAAAAAGGAGAATAATATCCAGCCGCGAATCGTGCATGCTGGCAACGCTTGGCTTGGACTCTTGTTTACCCAGCTTGTGCAAGACTCGCTGAGAGAGCATGCTTATAAACAAGCCGTCTTGGATTCGGTTGCAGAGGGAGGTGTCTGAGATGTTGTTGGGTTCGTTGCTTTTACATATGTGGTACAGTCATACAGTGCACGATGCCTATGCATTGTGTATGACTCCTGGTATTATGACGAGTGCAGACAGGCAGACAGAATGCATACATGGCTACACTGCATCGACGGACGAGAGCTGCCCGCGAGCTCTATGAACAGAAAAGGAGGAGCATGCGGTCGAAAAGCGCGAGATCGAGGAGATGAAGAGATGCTATTGCAGCAACGACGTTCGAAAGTTTTACCAAAAAGTAAAACGAACATGCCAAGGCTATAAAGCCAGACCGGAAGCCTGCAAGTCAAGTAACAGTGGAGTCACAGTCGATGCTGAGACTATGAAAAAACCACTTCTGCAGACTGTATAACAGCGATGATAGTCAAAATGCCGCCGTCAGGCAGAATGAACCATTCACAACAAACGAAGACGAAAGAGAATCCCGTCCACCCAACCTACACGATGTTAAGATAGCGATATCGAAACTTAAGTCTTATAAGGCGATAATCTGGTCAGGAACATGCACCAGCTCATCTGCAAGACATCGTCGGAAGAAAGCATGGCCGATGTATGGAATTTCAGCATCGTTTTTCCGGTCCATAAGAAAGGAGCTCCTTTTGACTGCGCCAATTACAGAGGGATAAGTCTCCTGACCATTGCGTACAAGATCCGCTCTGCCATACTGTGTAAGCGCCTGAAACCGTTCGTGTACAATCTGGTAGGTTTCTACCAGTGTGGTTTCAGGCTATGAAAATCCTCGATAAAATATTTACAATACGGCAGACCTTGGAAAAAACCCATGAATTTCAGGTCGACACGCGACACCTCTTTGTCGACTTTAAATCCACATATGACAATGTTAATAGAGACGAGCTACACAGAGCCATGTCATATTTTAACATCCCTGCCAAACTCGTCAGACTGTACAAGAGAACTGTGGAGAATTCTCGCTGCTCCTCGCTTGGTGGAAACATTGGGAGACTCTGCTCCTCCATATTCCACAGTAGTACTCTGGGCCAAGGAGCTTAAGCAGAACATCCACTGAAGATGAACATCGCGAAAGACGTGAAAATGAAGATAACGAAAATGTTGTATTGCTAGATAGAAGAGTGACCATCAGGCGTATAGCTATTAGCTAAGACCACAGGCATCGTTCAAAAAATCCTTGCGAATGAATTACATATGAAAAATGTCTCTGCGCGTTGGGTACCGAAAATGTTAACAGACGTGCAAAAGAAAGAACGAGTCGGCATTTCGAGGCTGAATCTCGAGAAGTTCCAAGCAAATTTCGGGACCTTGGACGAGACCTACATACATAGATCCACAATTTTGAACCTGAAACCAAATAATAATCAGAAACAATCAAATAAGAAGATTGCTGGAAGCCATTAAAGAAGAAAGACGGCGCTCTTCGAGCTGGAGCGCTGTTTCACCAGATGATCTTCAATTAATTGGAAAAAAAATCCGTCCAAAATTAATCACCTTATCGGAAGATGTTGAAATTCTTGCAAATGGCGTCGTACGTCAATCATATTTGACATTTGTGAACTAGACAGCTGGCAGTATACAAACAGACAAGCAGAAACCACCAATGAGACGTACCACTTAAAATGGCCGCCGACGTTTGCCTACAAGCTCGGGCGAGCACGTGGGTACCTCAAGTGCTGTCAAAATTTTGTAAACAATAACGCACATTGTTATAATTCCAAGAGTGTGTGTGGCGGGAGTACACTGCGGTAAAATTAAATTAGCTACACGGATAGAAGCTCGTTTGTAACGGGTTTTGTCGCTACGAACCTGAACTTCTTTCAAAATTTCAGGGTGTCATGGGGGAAGACGTACGAAAGACGCACGTCTCATTCTGGTTTCTGCAGACCAGCAATGGAGCGCTATACTCCGCAAGAACGTGGAATAATTGTGTCAGTCGGTGGTGTTAGCGCAGCGTGAATTTCGGAATCGATTTCTTAATCGTGTCTCGCCAACTAGGCAAACATTCCGGCGATTAGCAACTCGACTGGAACAGATTGGATCAACAGGAGACCATGTTGATGGTGCCATGCAGAGCATGGCCGCCACCGGACTGGTTGTTCGGCCGAGAGTGTCACGGCTGCCGATGTCACTGAGAACGAAGAAACTTCAACCAGACGCCGGGCCACGCAAATGGGCATCACCAAACTGCTGACCGTGAGTCGGGTGTGAATTACTGTCAAGCCATCCTTAATCTCAACAACGAAGAGGACGATTTTGTGCCGAAAATCATCATGACCGACGAGGCGGTTACACGAAGAGCCATTATATCCACTCAAACCCACGACGTTCGCGACGTCCATGCGGGAGGAGTGATTGGGCCGTAATTGTTTGAGGTCGCCATTAGTAATACGGTCACTGTCACTGGCGAACGCTACAGTGCCATGATGAATGACTTTTTACTGCGAGTATTGGATGAGTGGGGCTTGGTGAACATGTGGATTCAACAAGACGGTGCAACCGCACACACAGCACGAGCCACAATGGATATTGTGAAGGAAGCGTTTCCTGGTCGGGTAATCTCCGTTTTGGCGATTTAGCATGGCCAGCAAGATCGCCCGATCATCCCAGACTTCTTTCTTTATGACTACTTAAAGTCGTTGGCTTATCCCAACAAGCTTCAGACAATCACAGCCCTCAAAGAGAATATTCGACACGAATACGAACAGTTATCACCAGAAATCTTGCGGATAGTCATGGAAAATGCGATAAAACGGGTGCGTATCAACACTGGCGGCAGACACTTCACGGATATCATCTTTTTCACTCAACAGAAAGTTGCAAAGGTCCAACCAAAGATTCTCATCACTCAAAATCATTTCTTTTATTTAATAAAAAAGTAATTCGAAAACAAAATTGGATGGATGACTTAGCCTCACCGCCAGATGGCGCCAGTATCGCAAGATCAACTTACTATCGTGTAGTACATTCTAGTAGACTGCTACTGTCGAAATTTCATTATTTTTAAATTATGTTTTGACCGCGTGTGGAAGCGGGAGTGTCCGCGGATTTTAGAAAAATGGAAAAAGAGCAATATCGGTCGGTGATTCGATTCTTGTTTTTGGAAGGGAAATCTCGCAGCGAAATCAAAGAGCGTTTGGATGCTGTGTACGGTGATTCTTCCCCTTCGATGGCGACCATCAAAAATTGGTTTAACGAGTTTCAACGTGGTCGCACGTCGGTTTTTGATGAGCCACGTCCAGGTGCCTCGAAAACGATCTCGCATTGGCAGACCGCCGATTAAATGTGCGCGAGATAGTTGAAACAGTAGGCATTTCAAAAGATCGCATGGGTCACATCCTGCATGAAATGTTTGACATGAGAAAGCTGTTGGCGTGATGGGTGCCGCGCTTGCTCACTCCGGACAACAAGCGCAACCGTGAGACCACTTCAGAGCAGTGTTTGACGCTGTTTAAGCGCAATCCGAAGGAGTTTCTGTGTCGTTTCATGACAGTCGTCGAAACATGGATCCACTGGTACACACCAGAGACCAAGGAACAGTCGAAACGGTGGACTTCACCCGGCGAACGTGCTCCGAAGAAGGAGAAGACTGTCCCATCGGCCGGAAAGGTGATGGCCACCGTTTTCTGGGATTCACAAGGTGTGATCCACATCGACTACCTGGAGAAGGGCAAAACGGTCACAGGGCTGTACTATGCCCTGGTCCGATTCGACGCCGAATTGAAGAAAAAACGGCCCCACTTGGCGAAGAAAAAGGTGTCGAATTGGGCTACGAACTGCCGCCCCACCCACCGTATTCTCCAGATTTGGCCCCGTGCGGCTTCTTTTTGTTTCCAAACTTGAAAAGTCACTCGCCGGGCAGAAATTTAAATCGAATGAGGAGGTCATCGCCGCCACGGAGGCCTACTTTGCAGACCTCGAGAAAACGTATTTTTCAGACGGGTAAAAGAAGTTGGAGCATCGCTGGGTCAAGTGTATCGAGCTAAAAGGAGACTATATTGAAAAATAAATCGCCATTTCTACAAAATTTTTGATTTTCTTTTGTAGGCTATCGGAGTATACGAGGGTGATACTCCTAAACACAAAGCCCCCCAACCTGCAAGACCAGTTCGTGTGCCAAGACACCGCGACGGCTTGTGCCGCACTTTACTGACCGCAGATTCAAATATGTTACAGTAACCTAAATAAGGTGTTTACCAAGTAATTCTTCCCGCTTGAACTGCTGACATCACTTGTTTTGGAAAAGCACAGCCTTCAGTCAGCGCTTAAAGCTGTCTCATTTCTTTCAAAAGTCATTTGCCCATTGCGCGGCTTTTGTATAGAAATTTATTATTTTTCTTTCTCGTTTACATTTAAGCTTGTAAAACAATTAAATTAAAATGAGGATATAAAAGGAGAGCGATAGAAATCACAAAGCAGAATTCAAGCCCCGGCCTAGAGTGAAACAACCACTCGTTCCGGCTCTTCCACTCTAGGCCGGGCGAAACACCGTCGCACGTCATCATTACCATACTTCAACATTGTTCGATCTATCTACTTCCTAAGGTATTGTTGGCTAATCGGGAGGGAAATCAAGAAATACGCGCTGCTACTTAACGAACGATAGGAAGATCTTATCGATTTACTCTTCCTCGATGGTTTGTGGTTGCTGTTGTTGCTGCTGCTGCTGATGATGATGTTGTTGGTTACGTTGCTGACGATTCTGTTGGTTGCGATTGCCTCGCCGTTGACCACCCCAGTTGCCGCCCTGGTTATTCTGATTGCGATTGTAGCCACGGTCGCGATTACTCATGTTGCCGCGCTGCAGGAAGTTGCCCAGCTTCATGTCGAAGATCTTCTCGTTCACATCGACCAAATTGGTGACTTTATCGGTAAATTGCATAGCCAATGCCTGTAGCCTAGACGGTTCGGAACGATGCATAACCACAGTCTCAGTCGGATCATCCAAGCTCGCCATCAATTCCTCGTTGATGATCATTTTGCTGATGAGCGAGTGGACCTTTTGCACGGGTAGTTCGTACATTTGAGCCAACGACGGGATACTAATCGATGTGTACACGTTTGAATACGTGAACAAGTACGTGCGCAAGCTTTCCTCTTTAACAAATTTGATAAGCATTTCGCGAACGCGGTCAGCCTCGTAGAATAGATCCCAGACTTTCGTATTCATTTTCTTATTGACGATGAAATTAGCGCAAGCCTGCCAGTTGCCACAACGCATCGCTTTGGCAGCGGCTACGACATGTTCACGCATTGATTCGGGTGGCCCGACTAGAGGTTGGCGCTCGGATGATCGCAATTGTTGATAGAAAGTCTTGCTAATCATACGACGCCTGGCATCGAATTCATGGGCGGCAATGTAGGGAATTTCCAATAGCATAGCAGACACGAGGTATACGCATTCCAGCAGCTCTAGATTGATGTGCATATGGAAAGGCATCTGACGCTGTTTCTCAATCTTCTCTTGTTCAGCAGAGCGTTCGTGTTGCCGCTGTGGCAACAGTCCTTGAGCCAAAAGTTCCTTTGGCTTACCGGTTACCATCAAATCAACTAAGCAGTGATGAGCGTCCTTGACATTCTCCTGGCGGAAGGCGCACAACCCCAGGTTAGCCATCATTCGATTGTACAGAATTCTGGTCGAAGGATCTGCTACATCAATGTTATCCTGCAAGTGTGACATGAGCACCAAGTCACGCGCTTGGAACCAGTTGTCATGCATGGCATGATGATAGATATGAGCGAGAATTGCACGCGTACGGATGCGGTCAGTATCGTCCTTGGAGTAAATGAATTTACAAAGCTTATCCATCACCTCAACGGAGGTCTTGGTGTTGGCGGGCAGTTCTCCCTTCTTCTTCTTCAATACGTCGGGATCGAATTTGTAGTACAAATGCTCGATCTTACGCAGGTAAACCCTGCAGATCTCATTATTAACGCCGACACGTTCGAAATACTTTAAGACGCTTTCGATTATCTTCGTCACCACCACCTCGTCCTTGAGCCTAAAGGAGTAATAAATATCAAGTAAAGAGTGAAATCGGATAGAGGGAGGGGCATCTCTTACCTAGCCACATAGTCGTTGGAGTGAGGATCGCATTCCTTCAAAAGTTTAGTGAATTCATCATCAAGACGTTCGACAGCTGCCAATGGACATCCGCGGATATAGTACGGCGATGTAGAGTATTCCTCGGTTTCCTCAGAGATACCCTCGGTCATGAAGATATCCGTGTTTGAAAGAAGGATGCTCAGCATGTCCTGCATGATCTGTAGCAGCTTAGTCCAGTGTTCCAGTTTCATTGGCTCGGAGATCTTGGGGTTGTAGTCGTATATTGCCGATATAATACTAAAGCGAATCTTCACTCCGACAGCGTTTCCGAGGTTATTCTGTTCAGCGATGTCCTTCAACTCGTACAACATATCAATTTGGAGACGACGATCAGTGCGCTTTTTGCCGTGAGCGGACATGATTTCATTCAACTTGGCCAGGACGAGGGATATATCAATCTCGGCGTCCTTGGCAAACATTTTCGGCTTCTCGACTGTGGATCCCTTTGTTACAGTTTCCCATTCACCTTCCTCATCGTCCTCTTCACGCTTCCGACGAATCTTGATTTCCTTGACCTTTTTCTCCTTCTTTTTCTTCTCATCATCGTCCTTCTCTTCCTTATCGGTGGTACGCTTCAAGAAACGTTCACGAATTGTCATGAACTCCTTCTCATCATCGGTCGACGAGGACTCGGATTCACTGCTGGATCCCCAGTCTATTGAATCATCAGAATCTTCATCTTTTACAACTTTTGGTTGCTTATCGACCTCCTTCTTAAAAGAAACCGCTTTCGTCGGTGCAACAACCTCATCCTCACTCTCCGAATCGGGATCCTGACGTTCCTCCTCTTCTTCACTCTCCTGATCGGGCGATTCACGGAACTTGGTCAACTCATCCTCGAAGTCTTTGATGTATTTTCGAACTTTTTGACGCAATGTTCCCAACGATTTCGAATTGTTCTTGCTGAGATTCTTCCTACCCTCACGATCGTCCCATACGTCATTGATGAAATCCTCCAACTCGGCCAGACAACGGATATAGAACCTCGGCGTAACGCCATTCTCTTCTTTCGAAATCACCGGCAAAGCCTTAGTATAGGCACGCACCAGCTCTTCGAAACTGGTTAGAACACTCGACATATCCTTGATTTTCTTGTAGTTACGAATATTCTTTATAACATTGGTTAGATCCTCGTAACGCTTCTCCTTCGTCGAGCGCACTATACGTTTCTCCTCCACTTCATCATCGCTAAACTAGAAAGAGATTCATGTTATGCGCTGCCCACAGGAGGCGGATATATACTTACAGCGTAGGTTTGCTGCTTGCCGAAAGACTGCAATGGAACCTCTCCCTCGCTAGATTCTGACTCAGAATCCGAGCCACCAGTGGCGAAAAATTTCGACATATTCAATTGATCCTTGTTTTATTTTCTTATTAGTTGATGACTGAAATTTCATAGAAATGAAAAAAAGTATTAGAATTGCAAAAATATGCACAAAATCGAAAAAATAAAAATTATTTGAGGTTAGTAATGAAACGTCGCCATGTTGGCTATACAATGCCACACCGCTCGGGCACATAAAACTGCAACGCGGCTTTCACAGGCAAATATATTTACAAATGGCCAGCAGCTTTAATTGATTTATCGAGTTTTATCTCCTGTTTAGTTTGAGTGGATTTTTAACAACGGAGATGAGGAAAATTATGAAAAACTTACAAAATTGCTCGGGAACGACGAGTTAAGCTGACAACTAGTGCCAGGGAAGGTTTTTGAAAGAAATGCCAAAATGAAATTTGCCTGGTTGTCAAAGTCGCCCGTACAGCGGCTGTTTTGTGACTTGGAGAAATTTTTTTCTTTTCATATGTTTATAACAAATCGTAGGAGTGATTGAAAATTAAAAGAATTATTGCGAGTTTGAAATATTCATAAAACGTCTATAGTGTCAGTGGGTATCGTGAAATTATATGTGTGTTTTTAAAGATAATTTCATATAGAAAAATTTCCGCGCTAAAACCAGATGTTGAACGCCGCCTAATCGCCCAGATTTCTTGCGTCGATTATTTGCACTTCGGCACCGAACCAAGGCCAACTTCACTCAACGTAATAATTTTAGAGTGGAAAAGGACGCAGCTCAGCTTTTTTTTTGTAAAACTAGTTAAGAAATCACATTTTACAGCTTAAATATCCGCCAAAATCACAATTCCCTTAATAATTATCTGCAACAATCAATTTTCCAACTACCTCCGCATCACAACGAGCCTTAAAGCAAGTTTTTGATCTGAAATTCTATCCGTAACTTAACCTTTGAAGTTTCTTACTTCAGAGAAAAATCAGAAAAGGGCATAAAACCGATTGTACGGAACAGAACAGGCCCGCTTAGAGGTATTATCACTTGCAAAACGTATTGCAAGTGTTTGTAGAGGTACGCACAAATTTGTTAAAATTCAGACACAAACAGAAAGCATGGGCGGCGATCAACCGGCCGAAGCGGAGCCCTTAGAATTCTCCGTCGAACGTATTGAAGACAAACGAATCAACAAGGGCAAGGTATTTAATGATTATTGCCGTGGCATGAGATTTGTTGTAATAATTCTATTCAATTCTAGGTCGAATATTTTCTGAAGTGGAAAGGCTACCCACGGAGTGAGAATACCTGGGAACCGGTCGAGAATCTAGATTGCCCGGATCTGATTCAAGCATTCGAAGACTCCTTAAAAAGTAAGGACAAAGATAAAGGTAAAAAAGCAACTAACACCCCCTTTAAGTCGTGCATAAAGGACTCAATCAAGAAATGAAAAAAAAAAATCAATTCGTACTAACCCATTGCTAATGCACGCTCTTTTCCGCCCAAGCCAGCATCACTAATTTACTTTTCTGCTTTGTATTTTAGAGGGTGGCGCAAAAAAGCGCCAATCCACAACACCAGTCAGCGAGCTAAAAGCCAAACGGAAAAACACAAGCGATTCGGAGAAAGAGACTCGGAAATCTCTTGGCTTCGATCGGGGTCTCGAACCATCACGTATACTGGGCGCTACAGATTCATCCGGTGAATTAATGTTCCTTATGAAGTGGAAAGATAGTGACGAAGCCGATCTAGTACCAGCGAAACAGGCCAACGTGCGGTGTCCACAAATTGTTATTCAATTTTATGAAGAACGACTAACCTGGCATACCGCCTCGAATACGGAAGAGGAACAAAAAACCGAAAACAATAAGGAGAAGGCTCAATAGGGCGGCGTACAGTGACCATTATTAGTTCTACATCAGTATCAATAAGTGTGTGTATACGTGGATAGCTGGACTACACTCTCGCCTTGTGTCTCCCAATTATCATCTCAACATCGTCTAATCCCTATCTCCCCTATCTCGATAACAACAAACCTTTAACTAAATTTGTATTATGTATAATATTATATTTCTTATTAAGCAGACAGCATTCGAAACAAGCAGAGATATCGAAAAACGAAACAAAAAAAAAAGCCGAAAGAACGGTCGAAAAAATGGAAATGAACTGAGCAGACGCCTAGCATATGCCGCATGCGGGGACAGGAATGAATTTGCAGAACTTTTGGTTGACTTTCTATATTTTTTATTTCATTTTTCTTAGTTTTGTACTTTTAAGGGCTTATTTGAAACCTTAAATGAATTATTTCGTCTGCAACTCTGTCGATAATAAACGAAAATAAGTGTAAGAATTTAGAGAAATCGCAGTTAGCTTTGTTTTTTAATTGGGATTTCCGGTTACGGCTGGGAGGAGAATGCCTTGAGGGTTTGGGAATGTATTAAACAAATTGTAGCTGTTATGCAGGCAGCCGTGAAGCAGATGCTCTGTAGTTGCTTTCTGGCAGTACATTCGCATAGTAGCAGCGCCGCAAGGAGTAACGCGCGGTAGACCCAAGCTGGAAGCCTTACCTCACAACCTTATTCGAAAATAAATGACACACATCTGCTTTGAAGCGACTTTATTCAACCATAACAAGGGCACACGGAGCACCAATTAACAATTTCAAACGTTCACTATCCTACAGGAGCTGCCGACACATGAGGTCAGGTTCTGCAAAGCCAAGCTGTATAGTGCCCGTTCAATGGGTAACATCTTATACCCGAGATTCTCTATCTGATACGGATCCTCATCCAGATCGTACGCCTCCACGAATTGCTGGAATAAAAAAAAGATTTTTCGTTTCCCCTTACATGCCTGCCGCCACCTTACCTCGTGATCTTTAAACTCGCAATAAAGTTTATTCGTCCCGAATCGAAAATGTCGTATACAAGCGTAAGTGTTATTCCACGCATCCTGGCAATGACAGTCGGCCTCTAGCGTACATCCAGCCAAATGATCTTTCATTCGCCACGGGCACTGGAAGTTATACGTTCGATTGTTACCCTCACCCCAGTGCTGGATGAGAATTTCGCGATGGAAACCTCTGTCCAGCAGGGGATTGTATTTGGGATTCATTAGGTACACGTGAAACGAGATGCCATCCTCATTCCCTTTTGGTAGTATCCCCGCCCATTCGTAAAACGTCGGCACCAAGTCGATCAGAGTGATTGGAGCTGAGACGATGGACTTTTTCGCGACATTTGGTCCGCGAACGAGAAATGGCACGCGTACATCCGTTTCATAGGGTTGTCGCTTGTCAAAAGGCTGGGCGAACTGACCCACATGGTAGCCGTTGTCGGACGTGAAGACGATGTATGTGTTGTCCAGCTCTCCGGTTTGGTTCAGGGTGTAGATAATGTTGCGGACCATTTCATCGACTGCTAAGAGAGATTCCCATCTTGCCTGGAAGTACGTATCGATGGTGTTGATTAGTTTTGCATTCATCGGCTGACCCGATGCAACCAGCCAGTGTTTGTCTGCAAAGAAACAACTGCGAGTGACGGGGGTAAATGGAAACTACTGGATGTGGTACCCAATTCCCCGGAAGGGATGTTGAAATTCTTTGTTCGGAGTGCTTTGGTCCCAGCAAATGCATTTTTATGCCTTGGCGCTGGGGTATATGGTGCGTGAGGGGCTGGAGGAGCTACCATTGCAAAGAAGGGTTGCGCTCCAACTCGACGTTGTTGGAGGTATGAAAGGGTTTTCTCAGCCAGTAGATCGGTGAAGTACTTATCGCCGTAGTACACTATCCGCCCGTTTTCGTTCAGGCTGTAGTTATAGTACCGCGAGTTGCCTTGCAGGCCGTAAAATTGCGACCAACCGGGCGGTACAGCTCGTCCTGAGTACTGAAATTGAAGAGTACATCTAGCTCAACAGGAAACCACCGAATCGATGTCTTACTTCGTTAAGGTACTTCCCAGCGTAGAACGTATCATATCCATTCTGCTGAAGGACAACAGGTAAGCCGTTCGGTTCCACTTTCTTCCGCCAGTACGCACCATAACAGCCACCAGATAGCGAATTATTTATCGTACGATGATTATGAGCGTACATTCCGGTTAGTATCGACGCTCGCGATGGGCAGCAAAGCGGTGAGCTCGTAAACTATACAAAACAGTCTCAATTACACGTTTGATTAGAATAACCTTGCACATACCGCGTTCGTGAATGTGACACCGTTCGCCCCGATCATTCTCTGTACATTGACCATCGGTGTCTGCAACAAAAACGAAACGAAAACACCTAATCAGCAAATGTCATCCGTGTTACCAGAAACTTGGACTCACAAGGCCATGCAGTACCACATCTTGGTCATCGGTCAATATCAGCAGGATATTCGGCTTTGGCTGATTCCATAGGAAACCCGAGCCACTCACAGATGACACCAACACCATCAGCACAAGACCACCGTAGACCTGCATCTCTCTCAATAAAAGCCGAAAACACTTTAAATGTTTTTTTTTCCTTTTTTATTAGCCTCAAACGATCGAAATATTATGGCATAACAAAAGCACTAAGTTTGTTTCTTATTCGTTATATGTACTTGGTAAAATGACTACTTCCGTGTGCGGTCCGTCTTCCACTAATCTGTCCTCCTAATGCGGGGCAATGGCGGGCATAATCTCCACGCCGACAAACTCTTTGGCGATACGCACACCAAGAAGAAATATTCCAAAGCTTTTCACCACCGACCTGTGATTAGAAATGTTTTGCAGAAAAGGAAAAATGAAAAGTGACGAAATTCAATCAATCACGCCTGAGATGGTAGGGGGATATGTGTTTTGTATGAATTTTGACAATAGGTAGTCTGCCCCCCGTTCCACCTATGTCAAACACACCGGTGGTCTGTCAACATTTTTCCGATTTTCCATGAAACAGGGGCAAAGACTCTTGATTTGAATGGAAAAAATGTTGTAGATGATGATATTTACCATTGAAATTCGTTATTATAGATGCTTTTGAGGATAGCAACTGGATTAACGCCTTTTTGGACCATTTTTTATGTGAAATTTTGTGAAATGTTTTGCGATTTTTATGTGAATTTTTTCGCGTGTAAAAAGGAGCACGGGCACGTTGAATCAAGTCGTGTATTGGAGAATGTTGTAGAAATGGAGAATTGTCAGTTTGTTTGAAGTTTGGGGAAATTATGGGTGTGCGGGTGGTGTTCAGCGAGAAGGTGGAATTTGTATTTTCGTTTTATGGTATCAGAATTTCGAAAAATGAAATTCCAATGCATACTTGATGCAGATAGAGAAAAGGGACATGTAGATTTTAACTAGTTAACGCCTAATAGAGGTTATTTGATTCCAACAACGCAGATGGTCCTTTTAATTCAATTGGCATGTGCATCCCTTCCCAAAATACAAAATAAAACTACCATTTAACGTACTATTCGAAGTAAATTTTATTTACAAATTCATTGTAGCATATGAGTCAAAAGGTATCTTAATAGTCAACGAGTTTCTTCAGCTTGGGAGGCGCAGAAATAACAATTTTATTTCGATTGTTTCTTTCGTTCTCAGTCACCTGTGCGGCAACATTCGAACCTCGATCGCAATTCCTCGAATACGACGAAGCCCATCGATCCGGATCTCGATTCCTATTACCAGTATTCGTACGGGATCTTGATCTTGATCGACGATATCGATCGCGATGATCACGCGACTCACGATATCGTGATCGGTCTGTGCTGCGATTACGCCTGCGCGACGTACTACGACGATTTCGACTTCTTGATCGTGAATTTCTTCTCCTCGCTCTATGACCTGTCGATCGGCTACGACTACGTGATCGTCGTCGATGTCGACCGCGACTTGAGCTGCGCCGTGAACGTGTCCTATCTCTATCACGATCCCGTTCTCGATCACGATCACCTTCACGACTATTTCTATGATTGCTTCGTGTACTTTTTACAGATTTTTTACTGGACTGCGAAGTCGAACGACTTCGGGCTTTCTTCGGGGCAGTTTCTTCGTCGGAACTCCGAGCGCCATCGCTTGACTTGGGAGTGCCGTGTTTGTGGCGTAATTCGCGTTGCCTACAAGCATAAAATGATCACAGTGGTCGTTTTACAAAAATTGATTTACCTTCGTCGCAATTTGAGAGCAAGTTCGCGCATTTCGTCCTCTCGCTCTTGTTGCATTTGAAGCTGACGTTCTGTCTTTTCAATCTCAGCCTTTTTATCTGCTTTATCTGTCAGAATAGATCGTTAATAAAATGCTCTCAGACAAAACATGCTCTCAACCAACATTGCTTATTAAGGAGAATCTGCATTTTACGTTTCAACCTCTCGCGTGGATTCAATGGCGCCTTATTAGCCCCTACGCCTGTGCCTGCATTGCTCATGCCCACCTGTAAATAGTAACTTTGAAATATTAAAAAACGGAAATGGAAATAGTCGATTGAGTAGAGGCTTCGTGCGTCTTGTTCTCTATTGCGAAACGAAACCCCTGTCGCATGGGAATACAATTAATTTGATTTTTTTGTTTTTTTTTTTTTTAATATTCTGATGTCATCATGCCGCTGATGGTTGGATATTTCGTATCAGATTGAGATTTTTCTATCGATTTAGTATCAAAAAATGGGTAAAAATACAACAACAACAAAACGAACGTATAAGCGACGAATGCGAATGGAAACAAAAAGACAAAAACAGAGAGAAAGAGAGAGAGAGAGAGAGATACAACAAGGCAAGCTGGTGCCCAATAGATAGGGATGTTATTCTTACTGACTTTGGTCTCGGTAGAATTAGAAATATTTGTGCCATGGGTTGAGAGAGCATTTTTGCTATTCTGTTTACCACTACCGGATCCGGAGCTTCCGGCAGCCCCACTCGATAGGTGGGGGAATGGATTCGATCTATCGGAGCTGCAAAGGAAAAAAGTCATTGAATATGTGCGCGCTTAATGGCTGCTATGAGATGAGCTTACGATGTATCAATGTCCATTAGGACTTGCTCGTAACGATCCTCATCATGGCTACGGTCATCATCCGAAGGATCGTCCGCATTTGAAGTGTCTTCATCGGAATCTGATGTATCGCCGGGCCGCTTCCGACCGTAGTATCTCTTAATAGGTGGTGGTTCCTCCGGAAGTGGCTGGGGTAAATCTGCCTGCTTAATTGGTTCGGGCGCTTGCTGTGGTGTAGGGTTAGTTGGCCGTAAAATAGGTAAAATGGGATACTGAATCATTGGAGGAGCAGGTGGTGGCTCTAGAACCGGTACCGATGGTGGTGGATTGACGACCTCCTCGGGTCTTTCGAACGTTTTAGCGTTTGCCTTTGACAACGATTGACAATGCTTGGGAGATGCCTTTGATCGAGTCGCTTCCCGGTCGCCGGATGATGATGAAGACGATCGAGATGATGAGCTATAACGCCGCTTTCGACGAGACCGAGAGTTTGAACGACGTGAGCGCGATTGTGATCGACTTCGACGCGATCGTGATCGCGAACGCCGATATCTTCTGCCATATGATCTGCTCCGACTTCGCCGCCTTCTCGATCGACTGGAACTTCTTCGATGACGACCATAACTTCTGCTACGGCTTCGGTATTGATACTGCTTCGGCCGCTCTTGCCTCCTCTCATTGGCTTGTTTTAATTTCTCCAAGTTTTCTTTCACTTTCTGAGCGTATGTAACCTGTCCGGCCGGGGATATTCCCGCCCCAAGGCCGGGCTTGTTAGTCTTATTCATGTTGATGAGTATTTTCGAATGCGGTTGGAGTTCATCCTCACCTCCGAAAGAGGTGATGTACGTAATCTTCCCAGAGTTTTCAGGCGATGGCGATCTCGAATCGCTGTCATTGTCCTTGGCGTCACCTGGGGCTGGTTCTTCTTTCGCAGCGTAACTCGGAGGACTCAGTGGTCGGCCTGCTACTCTGCGTTCCTTTTGTGCTCTGCGCTCTCGACGACTTTTTCTGCCACTCAGCATCATTTTTTCCTGTTCTTCTTCCCGTGCCAGTCGCATTGCGTCCGCCTCGTCGACGTCCTTGGTGAGATAGGAATAGAAATCGTTGCTCAGCATCCCGTAGTTCCTTCCACACGCATTCAATTCATGTGCCTGCGACGTATCCAGCTTAGATATATCGATCGATACATCCATGTCGATCTCCGATCCTACAGAATCGTTATCATCATCAGCCTGATGTACAGTAGCGCTGGGAATGTGACTGAACGGGGTCGAGGCGTCTGCATCGTCGTAAGAATAGGCAATTGCTACGCCAGTTGCCTTCTTTTTACCCATATTCCTATCAGCCTCCACCTGAGCATTGGCACCGTATTGTTCATCCAAGTACAATTGATGCAGAAATTTCTCCTCGGAAACGTTGAGAAAATCGTTTTGCGCCAAAATACGATATCGCTCGTAATTGCACTGTCTCTCCTCCGGTCCAATGTCCTCTTGCAGTGACGCCTTGGGAACAGGTGGTATATAGTCCAAATGCGCCCTCACATCAAATCGATCGATCAAATTATCCTGCTGTCCTTGCCAAGGCACTCTGCGAATCAAAAAATGGAAATAAAAATCTCAAATTAGTCAAATATTTTCAAGGTTATTAGAGAATTTTTTGATTTCATCGAAAAATTCGAAATATCACTTGCATGATAGCAGCGCCGTCACCAGCTGCTGCCACCGCCGGGTCGAGGTGTATCTTGCACTTGCGTCCATGGAGTTGCAGAAATTGTGTCGGATCCGCTTTCTACGGTGTGAGAAAAGCATATAAACTGGTTAAAAATGAATTAAAATTAAACGAATAAGATATTTCGTACAATTTTCTCATAAAAATCCTGTCTACGTTCGGCTCGTTTCCTATAATCCACAATCATACCGCGGATTTTCCGCTCCTGCCGACGAGCTTCATGCCACATTATGAAATTCTTGTTTTTCTATATATATATCTGGTTCGGTTGATAAACGACGATGCTATTGCATTATCCAACAGCGAAATATTAATGTCTGCGTATAAAACTGGTAAAAATCACAACCAAATAAAAGAAAACGATTAGAAAAAGAAAAATTGCCGCAAGCCACACCGCAGAAAAAAAATTTAATGAGCAAGTGTCAACTGTCAAATGTTCTTGTTTTTCTTCTCTCCTAAGTGTATGGCGCGCCACCTGTGGGAATGCTCAGATATTTCATTTCGTTGTACATGGCAGTGCCACACAACAGTGTCACTTTCTGACAGCTGTCAGATTGAAAAGCCGCACATTTATTGTTAGAATCTAGTCAAGTTGTATTTCTTGAATTAAAACGAAAAGAAATTGAATTTCAAGTCGAAAATATGTCTGGCATCCTTGGGCGCACGAAGTTTCTAGGAGAAACTTCAAACCTCTTTACAGACGAACGCACTGCTAGCGCTCGAACGCGGGTAAGATAATGACTTGTGTGCGATTCAAATATTCGCTCCTAACATGATTATTCCTTCGATTTGTAGGTGGTTGAATGGTTGAATGAGATGATGGTAGCCGAACCCAGTACAAAATGCGAATTACTAGCTAAAATCCAAGAAATCATTTTGGGAACCTGTCCGGAACTGATCGAGGAATTCATCGAACACATCCTATCGTTCGCACATGATCCACACATGCAAGTCCGCAAGAATATCATTGGTTTCATGGAACAGATCTGGTAAGTATTCCCATTTCATTATAAATCTCCAATTTTCATGAGTGACTCTTTCTCAAATCCAGTAAAGTCAAAGTAGAGTTTGTGCCACAGATCGTGAACGTGATATCAATGCTCCTTCGAGACTCGTCACCCCAAGTGATTAAACGAGTAATCCAAGCATGCGGCTCAATATACAAAAACGGATTGCAATGGGTTTGCACCCGACCCGAGATCACCGACAGTACTGAGCAGGCATGGAATGTGCTCAGCTTGGTGAAGGCACAAATTCTCGACATGATCGACAACGATAACGACGGTATACGAACAAATGCTTTGAAATTCCTGGAAGGCGTTGTAATACTCCAAACATACCCAGACGAAGATAGCCAGAAGCGAGAGAATGATTTTTCCCTCGAGGATATCCCGCTAACACTTAAGATCATGCGACGTCGAAAGCTCGAGGAGGAAGCGATGAATATCTTCGACATTTTATTGAAGTTCCACGCAGCCACGCACATTTCATCGGTTAACTTGATCGCGTGCACGAGTAGCCTTAGTACGATAGCAAAAATGCGTCCGAGTCTCATGGGATTGGTGATTCAGGCATTTCAACACCTTAACGCTAACTTACCGCCCACACTGACCGATTCTCAAATCAGCTCGGTACGGAAGAGTCTTAAAATGCAATTGATCGGCCTGCTTAAGAATAAAGGATCATTTGAGTTCCAAGCTACTATAAAGCGTACTCTTACGGATCTGGGTACCTCCTTGTCGGAGATACAGCGTGCCACTCCGAAGATGGACAAACAGGAGGTGAGTTTGCGTCAAAAACGCATTGTCGAGAATGCCGCCCATCACTTTGGGAAGAAAATGCGCCTCGAAGCTGATGGTGAGAACAGCGGCTCCTCGTCAAGAGGCATATCTGATGACATAGAAATCGACTTTGAGGCATTGGAGAAAAAAATATCTGCCTGCACGAAGATTAACGAAAAGTTCATAATTGAAAGTCTCCAAAACCACGAGACAGCAGTGAATATAGTCCTTGCGAACCTAAAAAACGTTCCCGACGAGGCGCCGGAACACTTTTTGCAAGAGTACACCCCTGTGAGGGATACCCCGCTCAGCGGTCAGATAGCCAAAATCGCTAGTTTACTGGGCACCCAAATGACAGAGAATAAAATCGGTCCTGGAGCTAGTTTATTCGCGAACGAGCCTTTGTTTGCTTCAGAGTCAACTGACGTGGAAATGA
This sequence comes from Merodon equestris, assembly GCA_958301585.1. Classification (NCBI taxonomy): domain Eukaryota; kingdom Metazoa; phylum Arthropoda; class Insecta; order Diptera; family Syrphidae; genus Merodon; species Merodon equestris. Next base: position 121,874,482 of record OY284415.1, read on the forward strand.
CCGACGTAACACGTGAGGTCGACGAACAGCAACGAAAGGAAGAGGCGACCAAGAAACTCCGCGAGAACATGGAACGGGTCAAAGGCGAACAAGCCTTCCTCGAACACATGAAGCAGCGCGCAAAGACATTAAAGTTACAAGAGATTACCAAACCCTTCACGAGAGCGCAAAAGGTCGGTTTTCTTATTGATGCAGTCAAGCGAATCCTTATGGCTGAACGGCAATGTAAAGTTGGCGGTGCCTCCGTCATGCGTCGCAAAATCCTGACCGTAATGGCAGCTACATTTCCTGAGAACGTTCGTTATATTATCTTTGAATTCATCATGGCAGACATCAAAGGTCGTATGGATTTGGCCTTCTCCTGGCTGTATGAAGAGTACTGTCTGCTTCAGGGCTTCACCCGGCATTCGTATGTGAAGTCCGAGCACCGTCCGGACCATGCATATAACGAATTACTCAACCAAATCCTGAATGGCATCTGTACAAACTGTGAGTTCAAGGACAAGTTGATTCTCGTGCGTAAATTGTACCTCGAAGCGCCGCTACTGTCTGACGAGTCGGTTAGTCAGTTGATCGCCATGTGCCACGCGGAAGAATCGAACAATTACTATGTCGATCTGGTGAAAGACTTGGCCATAATGCGTCCACCGCGAAAACAACGCTTCGTTCGTATTCTATTGACATTCTGTGTTCACGAGAAGATCCCGCTTCGCGAGCGGGCTACGGTTCATATATGTTCGTTATATGCGGAGCACAAAATACTTTCGTCGAAGATCGAAGAGTTTGCAATTAGCTGGCTTAATTTCCTGGCAAAAGACACGCCGCCAGTGGAGATATTTGGCGAGGATTATGGAAGACCGACTGTAGAGCTGGCGTGGAAGGAGGACATTGCGAAGATCTGTCTGACGACGTTCTTGGCGTTACTACCATATTCGGAAGGTAAGTTTTTCCGCATCAAAATACGATTTTTAAAAAGCCGGTTATGGCCCATGGGGGGATCGAACCCACGACCTTCGCGTTATTAGCACGACGCTCTAACCAACTGAGCTAATGGGCCACATACCATGTTCGTCTCAAGTGCTTCACATGACATGCGAAGCTTTAAGAGAATCATGCTTTCAAGAAGCTTGCTTATGGAACGAAAGCTTACTGATGATTCGGAACAAGTTTTTACCGACGAGTCCTCGGAACATGGCCTCCGTGGCGCAAATGGTTAGCGCGTTCGGCTGTTAACCGAAAGGTTGGTGGTTCGAGCCCACCCGGGGGCGCAACTGCTTTTTTTTTCTTCTCTTTTCTTCAACTAAATCCATCTCGTTGCTAGGACTTCTCGAGAACTTATGCAGTATTTACACGAAAACCTCTCCTGACCTGAAGCGTACCATTCTCCGCTCAATTGAGCCACCCATCAAGGCCCTCGGAATCAACAATCCAACTCTCTTGAAATTGATCGAGGAATGTCCCAAGGGTGTGGAAGCCCTCGTAACACGGATTATTTATATCCTCTCCGAGCGTTCAATGCCAACGGGTGATCTCGTCAAGAAAGTCCGCGATCTTTACCAAAGCAAAGTCAACGACGTTCGTCTCCTTATACCCGTTCTAAGTGGTCTTACAAAAACCGAAATACTAACCGCGCTTCCCAAACTACTTAAACTCAATCCCATAGTAGTGAAGGAGGTTTTCAATCGACTACTGGGAATTGGTATCGAATATGCGAATCAGAAAATGCCAATATCGCCGAGTGAAGTCCTTGTCGCGCTTCACACCCTCGATCAGAACAAATGCGAATTGAAATACGTTGTTAAAGCCACGTCCCTCTGCTTAGCTGAGAAGGATATATATACCCAAGAGACACTGGGTGCTTGTTTACAACAGTTGGTTGATATCGTACCACTTCCAACGCTTCTGATGCGCACAATCATCCAGAGTTTGGCACTATATCCACGTCTTTCGAATTTCATCGTCGGATTGCTACAACGCCTTATCTTGAAGCAAGTGTGGAAGCAAAAAGTGATTTGGGAGGGTTTTCTAAAGTGCTGTCAACGTCTTAAGCCACAATCACTTCCGGTTTTAATACAACTACCCGCGCCACAATTGCAGGATGCATTAAATCAATGCCCTGATCTACGGCCACCCTTGCTAGAGTACGCACAATCGATTACAGAAAGTCAAAGTGCGGTAATCTCCCAGCAGACTATGGATATCCTAACTGGCAATTCGCTAGATGTTCTCATCACGGTAAGTAAGCTATTTTCCGTTGCTGGCTTATTTTGATGTTTTATTTTCTATTGTAGGACGATTCGGGGGGATATATGTTGCTGGAGAATATAAAGAAAGAGAAAGAGGACCCATCGGACACAATGGTTCCGGATAACAGTCAACCGTTGCCACCAGGAGAAGATTAGGAGATTTAAACTCAACCGTTTCTTAACGTATTTAAGTTGTTTAGCTCAATAAAAATTATCTAACAGAACAAAAGGCACACACCTTGATATAAAGTATTAGTACAAGAAATGAGGTGATTCTATGGTGCGGTGATTAAGAAGTTAATTGTAAATTAATTTGTAAATGCATTTCTTCTCTGTGATCAGGGGAGGAACTCTTTTCTGCGGAAAAGGACTTAGCCGCTGAAAACTCCTGACACCTGATACTCCTGGCTCACGCTCATTTCCATAGGTACACTGGCACCTCGCCTCCAGCCGGGTCATAAATGAAGAATTTCGGGAACAAATTAATGCAATCATCACCGCGGGAAGGTCTCCTGGGCTATAAGCAGTTTCTCCCCATATAAGTCGCCGGGTCCTGGCGGCATTTAAGAGACAGGAGAATCTACGAAAATGTACGTCTCTATTTGGCCTACCTCCACGACAAACCTGACTCCATTTGTATCGACGGCAAAACTAAAACCAACGTCCCAGTTTCAATCCACCAAGAAGGCCACAGACCCCCATTCGTTAAAAAAGACCTTCACCCGGTTTCACGAAACCTTAATATCTCCCCCATTGATGTAAATAACGACCTCTTCCCTAAACGGAAACATTATCTTGCCTGCTGTTACTTACGAGGGTGGTCCGATAAGTACTCAGCCTACAAAAGAAAAACAAAAATTTTGGAGAAATGGCGATTTATTTTTCAATATAGTCTCCTTTTAGCTCGATACACTTGACCCAGCGATGTTCCAAATTCTTTAAACCGTCTGAAAAATACGTTTTCTCGAGGTCTGCAACGTAGACCTCCGTGGCGGCGATGACCTCCTCATTCGACTGAAATTTCCGCCCGCCGAGTGACTTTTTCAAGTTTGGAAACAAAAAAAAAGTCGCACGGGCTCAAATCTGGAGAATACGGTGGATGGGGCAGCAGTTCGTAGCCCAATTAGACAAATTTCGACCTTCGGATTGCGCTTAAACAGTGTCAAACACTGCTCTGAAGTGGTCTCACGGTTGCGCTTGTTGTCCGGAGTGAGCAAACGCGGCACCCATCGCGCCGACAGCTTTCTTATGCCCAAAATTTTATGCAGGATATGACCCACGCGATCTTTTAAAATGCCTACTGTCTCAGCTATCTCGCGCACTTCAATCGGCGGTCTGCCAATACGAGATCGTGGATTTTTGTCACGTTATCCTCGGTGGTAGCCGTTTTCGGGCACCTGGACGTGGCTCATAAAAAACTGACGTGCGACCACGTTGAAACTCGTTAAACCAATTTTTGATGGTCGCCATCGAAGGAGAAGAGTCACCGTACACAGCATCCAAACGCTCTTTGATTTCGCTGCGCGATTTCCCTTCCAAAAACAAGAATCGAATCACCGACCGATATTGCTCTTGTTCCATTTACTCTACTACACGATAGTAAGCGGCTCTTGCGATACTGGCGCCATCTGGCGGTGAGGCTAAGTACTTAACGGACCACCCTCGTATTTTCCCTAACTGAAACGAATCTATGCTCCAGCATTGGAGACAGCGAGTTATCCACCTCAGATTTCATTCTGTTTCGGGCCGATGGACGCGACAAATCTGCCGATCCGGATGGTCGCGGAGTTTTCTTAGCAATCCACAGCCGCTATGATCCCTTGCCCTTAAAATCGTCGAATTCCGTTGACTATAACTTCACTAGCGCCTCAATAAGCCTCTCTAAATGGAAACTTTATCTTGCCTGCTTTTACTTAAGACCCTCACAGCTCAAACAGTGCTACCAACTCGCTGTTGATCTCGTCGACTCCATATTTAATATCGCCGAACCCAATGACATCATCATCTGTGGCAATTTCAATCTCCCACACCTGAAATGGGTTCAATCCGATGATGAGACCCATTATATCGCCGCTAACCCCTCCTCAGGTAAGGAAATCCTTTTCACAGATCATCTCCTTGACTCCGGCCTTCTGCAATTCAGTAACATCACCAATAACATGGACAGACAACTCGACCTGATTTTCTTATCTGATGCCGTAAACTGCGTTGTTACCCCAAGTAACCATCTTCTCCCTACTTTAGATCCCATTCATCCATCTCCATCGATAACTCTTTCACTCCAGACTCAATTCACTATTCTTCCCTCCGAAACTAAATAATCTGCTCAATAATGTTAATTTTAACTACGCTCTTTGCGCAATAAAAGAAACAAAAATCGAAACGCCTATCTCTACATGCAGTCCTGCACTGAACTGAATCACTCTACCTCCGATACCCCGTGTTTCCTCCACCCACTTCATTAACACAAAAAGAAAAACCGATAACTACCCCGCTACATTCAATTTTCCTAATAACTCTTCCAACGAACTCGAAAAATCTCAAGGACTGTTTCCTCAGCTTTGGAAATATGCTTATACTCGTATCACTCCAGTCCACAAAAAAGAACTGAAAAATGATGTGTCCACTATCTGACTATCGTCCCATTGCCAAGCTCTCATGCATATCCAAACTTTTCGAGAGCATCGTTTATGATGAACTATTCTTTCACTGCAAGCCCTTGTTTTCTCCTAACCAACACGGCAACATGGGTTCCTAAAAGGTCGATGAACAACCACAATTTCGATTTAGTCGAGTTTGTTTCACAATGTTTGAGTGCATTCGAAGCCGACAAATAAGCAGACGTTGTCGCCACGGACTTAAGCAAAGAGTTTGACAAAATGTCTCACCATATTATTCTCCGCAAGCTCACTGCCCTCGTTTTCTCTCCCGGTTTTATCTCTTGTCGAATTAATGCTACCTCCGGTGTCCCACAAGGTAGTCATCTCGGCCCACTGATATTTATTCTAACCATTAATGATGTTGGCAGCGTTATTCTGAACTCTCAGTTCTCCATATACATATGCCGATGATATGAAAATATTTAAACACATATCTTCCCTTGTTGACTCGTGCTCTCTCCAATCAGACCTTAACAGGTTCACTACTTGGTGTCAAAAAAACCATCTCGAGCTCAACTTCAGTAAATGCCAAGCCATCCCTTACTCCCGCAAGCGTTCTTCCTCACCACCCAGAACCTACATTATTCTTAATGAAACGTGCTAACTCTGCCCTCGGTTTCGTGAAACGTTGGTCCAAAGAATGCTCGAATCCTTACGTTACGAAATCACTATACATTACTTTCGTCAGGACGCTTCTCGAATATGCTAGACAAGTCTGGTCCCCGTCTTATGAATCCCACACTAGGCGTATTGAAGCCATTTAACGTATGTTTATCCGTTTTAGCCTTCGTGGCCTTCCCTGGGCTGACCCCTTTAATTTACCACCTTATACGGTCGCCTAAAATTAATCAACCTCCAACCCCTTAAAGAACTACGCATTGTTGCAGATATTCTTTTTATTCACGACCTTCCCAGCGGTAACGTTGACAACCCCACATTATTGCACATGATTTCCCTTAACACCAACCCACTATAAAAAACCCTCATCGCAAAAAATTTGGTTACCACGAACCAATGTCCCGGATGCCGCGCAAAGCTAACACCAATCTTAAAATTGCCCTATACCACAACCCTTCACCCTCTCCTTAATTGTTTCCACCCTGTCACCAAGTTAATAAGTTAATTAAATTATTTTTTTTTGTTAAGGTGGCGTCAAATCTGCATCATCTTCGCCATCTGAACAATGTCATTCCCCCCCCCCCATTATGGCGATCTTCCGAAGCTGGTAATTTATGAGCTACGTTCTCGACTCCTGGAGAAAGGTTTGTGTGATCTTCTTTCTAAAAAATAGGCCGAGGATTTCCGCCTTCCTCCGCTAGAGTTTAATCAATTGACTCAACCTGTGAATGAGACGTCGCGTATCCCCGATGTTGCTGGATTTGTTTCTTCCCCGTCAGCCTAACAAATAGACGGCTGATGATTGTTGCCTCTAGGTTCGTCCAATCACTGCTCAATAAGCTCAATTCTCGAATTCTTACAACCCAGTTAAAGAAAAAGCTCCTAAAAGAGCAGTATAACTAAACAAGAAGGCCTACTGGTGCTGCCTTAACAAATTCTTTCGAATTTGTCGTTGTGCTTCCTAGACAACGATGTGAACACCGCATCTGATATAATCAAATTAGTATGGCAACTTTTATTCCTAGTATGATTAAAAGCACCAGGCCAAAGGATAAAACGTGGTTTGACCTGAGCTACAAAGAGGCTATAAGGCTAAGGGAACTAAGCTTTCGGGTCTGTAAGGCAAACAGTTCTGAGGAAAACCGAAAACAGTACATTCGAGCCAAAAATGACTGCAACACCACATTCGACGGGTTAATTTCCAATCCGACCAAGAATTAAACATAAAATTGTTCAATGTCCCGAAGGTAACAAAAGTTTCTGGCCGTTTGTAAACATAAAAAACTCAACTGCTCATCAACGCTCATCCACATAGACATTCTAGCTGTCACCCACTTCGACAAAGCTAACCTACTTGCTGCCCACTTCGCAGCCAGTTCCCAGCTTGTACTTTGCCTCCTCTTGTACTCGTTCAGTCGCACCGGTTCTCAAAGACCTCGACATACACAAATCCGCTCATCCAGATGTTATTGTCCCAATAGTTCTGAAAAGATCTTCTTCTACGCAGGCATTGGTCAGGTCAATGACCTTAGTCGTGCTCGTCTGTGACGCGCGAGTTAAGTTTATCTGAACCGCCGTTTAATAAAAAAAAAAACAAATTCTACTTTACGTTAAGGGTTTCAATCCCGCAAATGACTGTGACAATAATTATTTCTTTTACAAAGGAAAGTTCGGTTTTGCGCAAGTGATTCGATGAGCTTGCAATATGGATTTTGGGTTGACATTGCAAGATCATCGTTTCACTTGTGCAATTACAAAGAAAAACGCTGATCGGTTGGTATGTGTCCCACGGTGTTCGCTGGGTCGGTAGGTGAGCTGACCTGATGGTTGATGGTTGATGGTTGCGTATGGGAAGGTAGTGGCGGTGGTCATCGTTATGGGGGGGTTTGCGGGGAAACTTGTGGCTTGTAACCTGAGGTCGTGTGTATTTGGGGGTGATTCAGGGGGCGACGGGGTGACTGGTGGACGTCGTAACTCGCACGTGCTCGTCAGTGACGCCCGCGACACGCCCGCAACACGAACTTGGCGTGTTGACCTGAACAAGGTCAATGTGTTGCAAGTTCATGTTGCAAGTTCGTGTGGCAAGTCCGTGTGGCAAGTATGTATGTACTGTTGCACGTTCATGTTGCAAGTTCGTGAGTTCGTGTTGCAAGTACATGTTGCAAGTACTTGTTGCAAGTACATCTTGCAAGTTCGTGTGGCAAGTACGTGTGTCAGGTTCGTGTTTCAAGTTCGTGTTGCAGGAACATGTTTCAAGTTCGTGTTGCAGGAACATGTTTCAAGTTCGTGTTGCAGGAACATGTTTCAAGTTCGTGTTGCAGGAACATGTTGCAAGTTGCCTAAGAGGCACTGATCGGGCTTACTGAATTTTACATGTGTACAATAATACACTCGCAAAATACCTAATAAGTTAAATACTTGTGAGTGTAAGATGAAGAGTAACGGCAATGACTAAAAAACAAAAATTTTTAAATTTTTTTCCATACATAGTATAGTAAACACAAACAAATGCCCAAGTCCAAAGATCAAAGGCAACAAAGGCGGACAACCATAGCTGGCTTCATTGTTGACAAATTCCGCAAACAGGGGAAACTGGAAGACTGCCGTTCACATCGCCATTCAGCTTAGCCCTATAAAAGGCCGAAGAATTTGGCTGAGAGGCAATCTTCAGTGACTCATTAAGTTACATGGGAAATATGCCAAGCAAACAAACACATCGCTTATAAGAGAAGTGCAAATGCACTTATTGTCACTACTTATAGTTATTGTAGCGTGGCCTACAATAACTGGAGCTGTCGCTCGACGGGTAAAACGGTGAGTAGGGACTGGTAACACGGACTCAAGTGTTACCCGTATATATCCCCTAGGTAAATACCACGTGACTAGTGCTCGGACTTGATTTTAACCCGGAAAAATCTGACCGAGCGTTGCTGCCGCACTTTCGGGTTTTCACCCAAACGGACTTGGCCTCATGTTGCTTCTAACCTCTCGCTTTCAGTCAAAATCCAGGTTCGGATTCTTACCCAGCAGGAACTAACTGGATGCTGTCAGTGCAACAGTATCGTCTAAGCCGGCTCAATAGACAAGTGTCCCGAACGGGTCATAACGCACAAGGTAGTAATCGAGTCTGCGGATGTCATAATAACAAATTCATGGACCCGGCGGGCATACCCTGGCCCAGAAGTTCGAGTTTCGGATTTTCGTATGATTTCGGCCTCCATGTTTTCGTCTGTGCGGTCAAGATATGTACATAGAACGAATGGACAATGGACGAACAGTCAAACGAATAATAAATAGAAAAGCCATAGGGAAAAAGACAGCCAGGAAAACCGCGCCGTAGATGGGAGGAACATGAAGAAGATGGAACGCAGTGGGCTAATCGAAAGGTGCTCAACGAGGCTCTGAACTTCCGAGTTCTAAATGGCAGGTAATAATACTCGCTCGGTCATAACATTCGTCGTTTTATACGGATCAACGCCTAAGAAAATTCATCCGAAGTTGACAGGGGTTTAGGGAGACTCTGCTCCTTCGATGTCAACCATTAAAAAGTTGGCATCGACATTTAAACGTGGTCGCACATTCCTCGAGAATGACCCAGATGGAAGATGGCAAAAGACCGAATGAAGGTGAGTGAGATAGCTGAAGCTGTGGAGATCACGGAAGGAAGGGCGCGAGATATCTTGCTTAAGGAGTTAGGGATGTTAAAGCTCTGTGGAAGATGTGTGTCGGATTTGCTGAATGCCGATCAAAAACAAATGTGCGAATGATTTTCGGAGAAATCTTTGGACCTATTCAATAGGAACCGATTTTGTGCGGCGATTTGTCACCATGGATGAGACATGGGTCCATCACTGAACGCCAGAAATGAGACGGCAGTCTAAGCAGTGGTTGGAAGCCAGTGGTTCAGCGCCAAAGAAAGCGGAGGCAATCGCATTTGCCGGGAAGACCCTTGCCAGAGTGTTTTGGGATGTGAAAAGGATTTTGTTAATTGGTTACCTTGCAAAAGGCAAAAATACTACTTCAACCTTCTTAGCCAGCTGGAGGCCAAAATTCGCGAGAAGAGCATACGAGCAAGAACGTACCTATACGCAGGATTTTGGGTACGATTTGTTCAGTCTTCTGCCCTAGTCTTCTGATTTGGCAATTATGTATGGAATATGACATCGTTCTAATGCCCGCATCGGTTGCTAACAGTGATACGGATACGAATGGTCCAATTTTTAATGACTCTTCATGTTCACCTTAAGGGCATCGGTCGATTGTGGTTTATTCGAACAGACCTGCGACTTCGAGAAACCCCTCAAGAAAAAGTGGCAATTTCATGTCACCTCTGCGAGAAATAACTTTAATCTCAATTCATTAATGCGGAATGTCAATCGTAGCGTCTACTCTGTAGCGCCGTCCTGCTGAAACCAAATGTCGTCTAGATCCATATGGTTCGTTTTGGACCATAAGAAATTGGTTAACATCGTTCTGTAGCGCTCGCCATTGACGGTGACCGCCTCACCAACGTCGTTTTCGAAAAAGTTCGGACCAATAACGCCCCTGGCTTATTAACACAGCCATTCATCCTAAAATGCGCCTCGTTTCTTGGGGTTCTGTTCCAAACGCTCCGAAGCCCAGTCAAGAAACGGGGCGCTGTTTGTGGTCATGAATCTTGAGCTCCTAGGTTAGTTGGATCTTGTACGAGTATAGGACCTAGTCCCGACGCAAAATTCCACAAGTTGAAGCCTGCTGATTACACGGAACGCGGGAGTCTCCAATTCTTCAATCTTGCGTCTTGAGACATACGACTGATTGATTACCGAGCCGGCCGTCTCAAATTTGGCCACCAAACGTTGAAAAGTCGACTGTAAGTGGCCACCACTTCTACCGTAAAATGAGAGGAACGCGCACAACGTTTGCGCTAACTAACACTTATTTGGATAATAAAGTTATATTATTGAGATGTGCTGTTCATACGTGTTACATGCCTCGGTGATTTGGCATCAGTAACTGAATAATAAACAACAGATTTGACAGATGTAACCAAATCAAAATGATCACATAGGCTGTCAAAATCTACCCGCGCCAATTGAAAAACCCTTTAGAAAAATAAAATCACTTTTCACTCTCAGGCCGAGTACTCTTCGCTTTGATTTCATAAATTTATATTGAACGCTGAACTGTCATCTATAAGTTTACCTTTAATGGAGGCCGAATGTATGATAAGTTCACACTGTTCTTATGACGCTTTCTAAATTCGAAAAGTAAGGCACCCTGTGGCCTATCTCTCTGTCAGTGATAATTTACATAGAAAACGACTTTATGGATTTTTTAAAACTTTTTATTCATAAATTTTTAACCTTCTATTCACTTTTTTTAGTTTTCTTTCAAGTTTACCTTTTTTTATAATATTTCTTTTATTCAATAGCACGTTCATTACATTATATATTTGTGAATATGATCCTTAAACGCACGGTTAACACCTTAATCATCATACAAATAGTCATACTTTACTTTATTTGTTATCCTTAAATCCAACCATCCTTGTGATAGGATTGGTAAAATAAAAAATTTTAAAAAAAATCTAACAAAATTTTTATGTCCACGATTAAGTCTAGAAAAGTTCCTATTACAATTACATACACTTGATTACACAATGCGCAATATATTTTATAGCTACAAGACAATATTGTTTTTTTTACTTTTGTTTTTTACCCAAGCTTATCACGGTTATTAAAGTTTTTTTTTACTAATCGGAAATATTTCCGTTTTGTTTGAGTCAAAATTGATTCTCTAGTTTCAATTCGAGATGAAAAATTCTGTATTTGTATTCAAAAATCGAATAATAATTTATTTACTTATGCTGTTCGTTAGGTTCCAATGGAAATCATTGCTAGATACTTTAAATAGGCTCATAAGTCGGCCTTTCATCTAAGTAACTTTATCATTTATTTTATGCATTAGTTTTACTAGTTTTTTTTCTTGTTGAAAAATTGTATTTCCAAGTGTTGAATAATTTGAATAAAAATTGTACACGTATTTACACGAATATATGGCGAGTTTTGAGTTCCAATTGTTTGCTTCAAAAACTGATTTGAGCTAAGTTTTTTTGTTTTTTTTTTCTTTTAATTATTATTGGTTTTGGTTTATCTGTTGCTAATATGTTTATTCTATGACCTATTCTAGGTGTTCTGTTCTATTTTTATTTGGTTTTGAAATCTGCTTTACGGTTTTTGTTGTTTATTGCTGTTGTTTTGATTGGCTGTTGTTGAAGAAAAAATTATACCGTTTTTATTCGCCATTTCGAAAATATATGATTCGACTGAAAAAATACTTTTTTTTTTTGTTTTATTTTAATTTTAGTTTTTACTCCTGTTTAAAGAGTTCTTCCGCTAAATATTGCCTAAAATCTTCCCTGGAATTCACTTATTTTTTTATATTTAATTTGTGCTTTGCTTGTTTCCATTTTTGTTTGTTCACAAAATGTAAAATTTAACTACTTGCTTAAAAATATTTTTAGTTATTGGCGATTTTGCGCAACATCACGCTTTGAAAAAGGTTTCGGGTGATAAACAATCGAAATTGTATACAAAAAGAAAAGAAAATAAATGGAAAATGGAAACATTGATCGCGTGCTCGCTTAAGCTCAGTAATGATCATATTTCCAATTTCACTATTTCACAATACCTCTGCCTTCTAGATAATGCCCTTAACTGTGATCTTGACGCGAGTTCCTCGATATGAAAAATTCGACCTAATTTCATAGACTTATAAGAGGCAAAACTTAACTTTTCCAATTTTTCCCCCATATGATATGGACCTGTTGATGATCTGGACTTAGGATGTAGGCTTAGAAGTAAATGAAGAGGAAACCCAATATACGAGTACAGTCACTGGACCACTTGAATCGATCCAAACCTCCAGGTACGTGTTCAAGTACCATATTGACTGCCAAAAACGTCATAAAGATCGACATACACAAACGGCAGCATATGGGCAACGCGTGCTTCTTCGCTATGAGCAAGTAATCAAAACAACTATCTCGAAATCCACACTTATGAAACCATAATAATGCCAGTGACACTGATGTGAAACTTGGTCTCTGAGTAAGAAGGAGGAAAAGAGATTTCGGGTCTTTGAGCACACGATCTTAAGGAGAATCTATGGTGGAAAACAGGACGAAGAAACAGGCGAACGGAGAAAACTACAGCATGTGAAACGGATGGACAGTGGACAAACAGTCAAAAGCCACCAGATAAACCGCGTAGAAGATAGGAGCACAATGGACCTAGAAGAGATGGAACAGAGAAGCGACCACATATGTGGCAGGGAGACTTGGTCAACGAAGCTCTAAGCTTCAGAGTCCCAAATAGCCGGAGGAAAAAGTCGAAGGACGATTTATTTGTTCAGCGTTCTCGGCCAAATCAGAAACGACTACAGGCAACCTTCAGAAATCTTGTAAATCATTACAACTATCAAAGACCAGTAAGTGACGTAGGTTTTGCGATTTCTCAAGCATACAAGGGTCATCAAAAATTCTAGAATCGAGCCACCATGAATATGAATAGAAGCCATGGCTTGAGGTACTGGATATGAGGGGTGATCCAAAAGTAATGATTTTTTGCTTACCCACTAGGTTAGCGTAGAAACATTTTTTTCAATTGGTGCGGGTAGATTTCGGCGACCTTTGGCGGCCATGTTGTTTTGGTGACGTCTGTCAAATCTGCTGTTCATCATTCAGCTACAAATGCCAAATCACTACGGCAAACTACACGATTAAACAGCCCGGCCAAATGATATAACTTTATTATCGAAATGAGTGTTCTTTAGGAAGACTCACAGTTGACTCTTCAATGTTTGGTGTCCAAATTTGAGACGACCGATTCGGTAATCAATCAGCCAACATTCGCACGTCGCAGAAATGCAAGATCGGCCGAACATAGTCGACCATAGTCACGTTCCGTGAAAGTGAACAGCAGAACCTGAGCAGTCAATTCCTCACCGTGCACAAGAATTCGGCGTTTCGCAGACTTCAACTTGGCGAATTTTGCGTCGGGACTTGGGCCTACACACGCACAAGATCCCAGAAACTCAAAGTTCATGATCATAGACAACGCCGTTTGTTCGCTGACTGGGCTTCGGAGCGTTTGGAAGAAGGCCCAAATTTTGGCCGACAAATAGTCTTTAGTGACGAGGATGAATATTTTTGGATGAATAGCTGTATTATCAACAAAATTGCCGTATATAGGACGACACCAACCCGCACGAGGTCCAAATTTTTTTGAAAACGATGTTGATGAGACGGTCACCGTCAATGGCGAGCGCTACAGAACGATGATAACCAATTTCTTATGATCCAAATTGAACCATTTGGACCTAGAGGACATGTGGTTCCAGCGGGACCGCGCTACGTGCCACATTGCGCGACGATTGACAGTCTGCATAAACGATTTGAGGTTAAAGTTACAATACTTTTCGCAGAGATGACGTGAAATGGGGTTTTCTTGTGGGGTTTCCTGAAGACGCAGGTCTGTGCGAATAAACCACAATCGACCGATGCCCTTAAGGTGAACATAACGTAGGCTATCGCTCAAATTTAATCGGATATATGCGGAAGAGTCATAGAAAACTTGGCCATTCGGATCGGTGCCACCGAGAAGCCGAGCTTGTTTTATTCCATTTCAACATCTACCCGCCCTTTTTGGAAAGCCTTTTATTGGATCACCCATCCTAAGTTACAAACGATTGAGAGGGGATCTCTCAGACTACAGGCAATCCCAAGTAGGTGACAGATCGTTTTGCGATTTCTCAAGCACACAAGAACCATTACAAATAATAGAATCGATGCACCGTAACCATGGCTTGGGATACTGGGCTAAAATAGGATTGTCAGCGTCTTAGGAATCGATTTCTTGTGGATTTTCATAGAAGACAGCGTACATGGATGTTACCCATTGAGGAAACAATATATCTATCGATTGGCATCGTACAGGTGATGGAAAGGACAGGGTTGTGGTATTATGATGTTGTCATGAAACTCTTTAATGCGATGGCCGAATTCGGGATCCTGCGAAAACTGATCCAGTTGTGTCGCACCATGAAAAAACGCAATGCACCGTGCAGTTTGGTCCAAGAAGCTCAGAACCTGTACCGGATTTTGGAGGGGCGGTTTGCTTTCGTGTGACTTCTTCAATCTGGATCTCAAACAGATAGTGCGGAGAGCAGGTTTTAGCACGGAAGGCACTATGTTCTACAAGTCGATCCATATCCCAACAGATATGCAAACGATATAGATTTTATCGCGTGTCCCCGACGGCGACGTCCAAACGCTTGTTCTGGGCGATTGAAGAACAGGCGAAGCTAGCTGGTCTGAAGGTAAACAAGGCGAAAACAAAGTCCATGCTGTCGAGCAAAACCGATCCGTAACCTACCACCTAACAATCGACAGCTTCAATTTCGAAGTAGTTAAGGAGTTCGTCTACTTTGGGGCAAACGTGAACTCCACAAACGTCGTCACAGTGGAAATCTAGCGCAGGATCACCCTTGGCAATTGCTGCTATTACGGCCTGTCAAAACAGGTAGGGTCGAAAGCTCGAAGGACCAGAATTATGCTCTACAAAACACTTAAGGAAGCCAAGTCTTGCTTTATGAAGATTCTGGAATCCTTCGAAAGAAACATTTTGCGTCGGATATTCAGTCCTATCTGTCAGGAAAGCAAATGGAGGGGAAGACCCAACCGCGAACTCTATGAGCTGTACAAGCATGTGGATGTAGTACGGAAAGTAAAGATCCGCCGACGACATTGGCTCGGCCGCATTAAGATGGAGAGAAGGACCGAAATTCCGGTTTAAAGACCAAGTGATCGTGGATTCAAGACGGCATTATCTTGATAACTGGAAGCAGCATGCCTGTAACTGTCAGGGATGGAAGGCAGTGTTAGCTCAGACTCAAACCCTCAATGGGTCGCTGGCCTGAGAAGTGGAAATAGTAGTAGAAGCTGCCATTAAACATCCTCCACGGCAATTAAAAGATAATTTGTAGATGGGGTCTGGCAAGGATGGACTGATGACAAAAAAGTTTTAGTCTTCTAGCTTGCAAGGGCTTATGCAAAGGCTTTCCTGTCTGTCCGTCTGTTCGTCCGTACGCATATAACAAACCATACTTGCCGAGTAGCTATGAGTCTGTGTTATAGAGTACACGATTCATGGTATATGGTTTTAAAAACCTATCTACTGTGGTTCCTGAGATCCAGGTGAAAGTTTGTAAAATTCAAGGTAGAGAAGCTGGAATTGTAGCTCGGGTCCCGGCGAGCTGATCCTATCTTGTTTTTTTTTTTAACCGCAATATCGATGGCTTCAAAGACGGCACATGTTGGGTGTTTCCATAAACGTCTGCCTAACTAAGATCTGCGTTGGACGTGTACATAAAGTCCGATTTTTGATTGAACAAATTACGAAGCGCGGGAGGTCCAGAAAAAAAAATCTTTATATGTAGAGGACGGTGCTTTATGAAATTAAAAAAGTTGATCCGTTCCTCTCTTTTGAAGTCTTGGATATCACAAAAAAATATTTGAGAACTTATGACGACTTACAGAAGAATTAAAAAGCGAAATAAAGAATCGGGAAGAGACGCCACAACCTGGGAATTCTTCGAAAAGTTCGATCAAGCATACGGGGGTAGGCACAGCATGTCTGATTTTTTGTGTGACGTTTATGAACATTAAGTGACTACCTACTCGTAAAGTTGTACTTAAGCAGGCCTGCACACGTTCTGCAGAATGAACGCGTTCTTTAGTGCAACAAAGAAGAAAGACGATTGTACGATTGATGATGATGTATCGAGTCTTAAGGATTACTCAGTCGTTTTCACACATTACCCATCCGCTTTTCCTTTTTAAAAAAGATGTGCAAACAAGTTGGCACTTTTTCGACACAACAGTTTCGTATCCGGGCCGTCTAAAATACATTCGCGCCTCTTCGAATAAACAAATAAACCTCGCTCCTCACTTTCACCGAGCACATCAAACCAATTCGAAAAATAACAAAAGAAAAACCAAAAACAAAAATCAAACAAGGAACCAAAACTCAAAAAATAAAAATGCTTCGTGTTTTCGAATTATATTTACACGTCCATGTATTATTTATCATTTTATTCTCCGATTTTTTTTTTACTCAAAACCAAAAATATAATTTTAATTCTACACACAAATAATTAAACTTTGTACAAGTGTGTCCTGCAACTAAAAATTAAGTCAATAAACTAAAGCAAAGTTATAATAAAATTCTGTTGAAAAAAAAAAAAAACAAATAAAATAACTTAAAGACTAAAAAAGCAAAGAAATTCAGAAAATATGTAAACCAACTGACAAAATTCAAATTAAATTACAGCTTATGATCCTTTTTCTCTTGATTTGTTTATGTTATTCCACCCAATTACAATACAACAAGCAGAGGCTTCTATATCGCAACACGTTTTACGGATAAACATAAAAGTTTCGATTAAACTATTGAATATTTACAAGAAAAAGTTTTTTTTTTATTATTATTAAAAAACAATATTTTTTTATGTATTTTATATGTACATATTGTTGTTGTTGTTGTTATATAAAATTATGATACACATGTAGTAGATATGATCTAGAAACGGATTGAAATACTGGGATGCGTATATGTAATTCTCGGAACGAGAAAAGGAACTAGAGAAGTCGGTTTCAGGAACGAAGATAGTTGCAAATACGTGAGGGCGGCTTTATTTTAAAATTTGTCTAACGATCTGTGAAATAGTTACTATGCGCGTTTTACAATTAAATAAAATCAAAGTTTCAAATCAAATTGAGTGAAAATTACTGGGTTTTAGCCTACAGGGTTAAGAAATCTTGGATCCGAAGGGATGGTTTCAAAGTTGAATATGATTTTCTAATTTTTTGCTTGATTTTAGGATTAAAGGAGCAAGATTGTTGCTGGAAACTACGATCTACCATACGGAAATTAGGACCCCTGAATCATAATCAGAGAAATTGTCGACAAAGCAGCTGACTTAGTTCGTAAGATTTGTGATTTGTGTGGCAGCAAACGAAGTTGTTCAGAAGTAATGCTGAAAAATTACTCACACTAGTCAGATGGTGACTGAAGAAGCATAGGAAGGACCGTAGAAAGCTCGAACAATTCGGTCATGCTCATTGTGTTTTTCGATGTCATCCGACTTAGTGGATCGTAGGTTCCAGATTTTATCGTAGATGAGCTACCTACAAGTGCAATGCCACTTGCTTAGAGTCAATTCATGATGTTTGACCCGCCACAAATGCAAACGATCATTGTTTACTGCTTTTCCTAACTAATTGGACACGACCCTTTTGATGATATTCTTACTTCCTTATTCAAGTCAAGCATGTCTCGGTGTGACTATAAAGAGAACCTCGGGGCCATTGTTTCCCAAGCGTATATGAGTATAAGGTCAAGAACGAATCGCGACTTATGTTACCCCAGGGATCGAGTTTCAGAAGCATTATTGGGGTGTATGCATTAATTTTAAAGGCTTTATAAGAGTTAGCGCTACTATTACTGTTGGTATCCGACCATAGTGCAGCTGCGGCATATTAAAACTACGTCCATCTGGCTTCAACTAGTAGTATTTGGTCTATTTGTCAATGTGTAAACCACGAAATACGTGCCAACGAAAGAGCATTGCTCGTACTCCATCGATTTCGACCTGTGAGTACTGGTTACGTCCCTTTAAAAATTGTGGCTTTGACACGGAAGACAAAAAACGTACGGGACATCAAAAAAAAAAAAAGTTTGAAGATGAAGAATTGAAAGCAATACTCGATGAAAATCCGTGTCAAACGCAAGAAGAACTTTCATTAAATGTTGACCAAGCAACAATTTCCAGATGGTTGAAGGCGTTGGGAATAATTCAAAAGCAAGGGTATAGGGCACCATACGAGTTAAGGCCGTGAGACGTCGAAGGGTGATTTTGCATATCCGAAATGCTGCTTGATCGCCATGAAAAAAAGTATTTTTTGCCTCGCATTATTACTGACGAGCGCAGAAAATCATGTTTGTCAAACCCTGCCAACCAGACATATCGACTACAAAGTCCGTGGCTGCCAAGGTCTGTTATGAGCTGCTGAAAAATGGTCAAACGATCGATGGAACTGTTTGCCGACAATTGAGGCGTTTGAACCAAGCAATAAAGAAAAAATGGTCGGAATGGGAGACTAGGCACGACAAATTGATGTTCTATCATGGCAATGCTCGATCACATGGTGTGCAAACCGTTAAAGACTCTTGTCCCACCCGCCATATAGTTCAGGTCTTACTCTTTCTTCAGTCGAAGGTATCAAGAATTGGATCGATTCGTTCTTGGGCTCAAAAAGTGAGGTGAGGAATCCATGAATTACCAGAAAGATGGGAAAAAGTCGTAGCTAGCGATGGACAATATTTTGAATAAATTATTTCGCATCCATTTGGTCTAAATAAAAGCTTTTTTCACCAGAAAATCCTTTAAAATTATTGCATACGCCCGATGGAAGTAACTCTCTCGGGAAAACTCCTTCTAGCTAATGAAATGGAAAATAGAGAAGAAATATTTTGTTTTTTCCGGACTCTAAATAGGCAAAGCTAGAAGTCCTAATATCATTTCGTCTCTGTCCTAATACCGATTGCCCAGCACATATTTTCTTTACCACAATGAAGCCCTACATGTTCTGCTGCTCTGCTGTTTTATGATATCTAAAAGCAATTAACCGTTATAAAGACTCTATTCAATTCTCTAAAAATCGAAAAAGACTACAAATATTGCAATTTTTGATTTAAAAACCTCATTTCCTCCTTAACATACAAAACTAATAACAAATTTTGTGTCGGTGACACCATCTAACTCCTCTCGTCTTAACTCTTGTGACGTCACAGGTATACCTCCAAATATAACAATTTCTCTAGTTAACGACTAAATTCCAAAAAACTTACTTATAGAGCCCTCCGGGAGCCAACTATCTCTCTTTGGCTCTATCCCAATACCCTCATACTCTAAAGTAAAGCTTAAAATTTCAAACGTTCCAAAATAACCGCCTCAGACGTTCCTTTCCTCGCATTCAACCGACCGCAAGCGTTTTGATCTCAATAAAACGATCAAATGCCTTAGCCTATTTGCCGTTCACCTATCGCTATTGTTAATAATGTACACAAAGGAAAGAACGAAAAATAATAATGAAACTCTCTCTCAACCTCTTTGAGGTCTTGCTTACTCAGTAGTTTACACATAAATACAATCTAGAGAAACCAAAAGCTAAGGATATAACTATATTTAGACTCGTACATGTATATAAACCGAAACTAAAAATAGTAAAAATAGAAGTACGACGACTACTAGGTTTAGTTTATCAAATACACATTCAGAGGTCTGGTCTGCCTAAGCCTAACGCTGTGTTTATCTCACTCGCCTTGCTACGACGAGATACAATTTCTCACTATCAATGTTATTGCTGTGGTTTTCATTTTATTTCTATTTTATTTTATTTATTTATTTTTTCTTCCTTTTTCTGTAGCAATATCACAAATTGTTTATCCATCGAATATATTTTAGTTAATTGTATGTATTGTGTCATATAGTTGTATGCATATTGGTTATATATTATATTTCCTTGTTAACAAATTGCCGGATTCGGATCCTTGTGTACAAAAAAATTGGGAGGTTTTCCCGATCGAAATACGAGCGCACGCGTTCTCGATCGAATTCGCCAAATTGGTTGTTGGTTATCTGTGTCATATGTATAAAAATCGATTGTAAAATACCTCAAGAAAGAGCTGAATAGATTCGAGATGGAATAACATCCATCTGCTCCTCCTCACCCTTGAGGAGGGACAACTATCCGCTCTTTTGTTTCGTGTTCTCTTCTCTCCTTCATTACTGCTGCTCTATTTGTCGATCAATTTTACTTAACATATTTCAAAATTCTCCTAACTTTCTTGGAGTAAAAGAGTCATTAAGATTCGCGCTCCTTTTTGATTTTGACCTCCTCGCCTAAGATCGTCGCGATTTCGCCTTGCATAAATGCCCATGGTATTGTCGAGTTGGCTAATGGGCAACGTTCGCCGCTGGGACAGTATACTTCATTGCCCGAGCCCTGGAATCGAATGGAAAAGAAAAGTTCATATCCACTGTTGGGCGCCAGGATATTGTTACTTACATTTTGCCTCTTAATACTTTCGCGACTGCAGGGGAAACAGAACTTATGATGATTGACCGAGGGACACTGCACAAAGTGGGTATCTTCGAGCCGTTCCTGGCACAACGTACATTTCAATGTTGTATTCTGTGCCGATGATGGTGCTTGTGCCGCTGATGTTGGTACTGTACCGCCTGGTGGTCCATTACCGTTGGCACTATTTCCATTACCAGCCGAACCGCCGCCACCATTGTTGTTACCGCATGAACCGGCATCGGATCCATTCGAACCGGGTGGCATTGGTCCTACCGAACCGCCACCGCCAACTGACGCGGGTCCACCAACTTGAGGTCCGCCCGGATTCGATTGCGCTTCCGTACTTGTGACTGTAGTACTGGATACATGTCTGGAACCCGATGATCGTCGGCCTGATGATGAACCTACATAAAAGTAACAATTGAAACAAATCGAGTTGATTTGATGGTTAACTTACCGGAACTGTTTGGCGAATGTTGACTGCCTCGTGACGCTGTCCTTGGTGGTGGTGGGCCTGGTGGACTGGGGCCATTTCTCGGGCTACCCGGTGGTAATGTCTCTGTAATGGACATTAAATTAGCCATCGGACTTTGAGCTAATTGAGTGACTGAAGAAGCAGATGTTAATTGTGGCAGAGGTGGTGGTGGTATTGATTGTGGTTGTGATGTTGGTAATGCTGGAGGCGTTGAATTACCCAGCGACACGGGCGGAAGTGGCATTGTTGGAAAAACTAAAATTGAAAATTGTTGGAGAACTCGTAGTTTTTTTTTTTTCTATTTCTACACAAGCAACACATTTTTGATAAAACATCGACAACAAAAACAGAAGAAATAAGAACGAGGTGTATATCCCGTGGTTTTTGGGCTGATAAAATTAAAAAAAAAAAAACCAAAATAGATCATCATCATGTGTGCTTATTCGTAAAAAAGGAAACCACTCGTGTGATAAAAACAAAAGAAAAACAAAGAAAGGCGCAACATAAATCCACAAGGCGTTAATATATACAAAAATAAGATCAATTTGCCACTTCGGGAATCGGTGTACAGGGGATAGGCAGGGATATACAAGGAATATAAGAAAGGATAGAAAATCTGCACTCGTTTCGTATACATTTTATAAGATTTTTGTTTACATTTAAAAAAATATACAAACCTTGGGCAAGATAAAAACGAAAGCAAAAGGCAAATAAGTTGGAAAAAGACTTAAGAAATTACGACATAATCCAGAGCTAGAGATTGAAAATAAAAGGAACACTATTTGCTGCTGGCATACATATGTACAGATGTGGGATCATCTTCCAGAATGGTGTCGTAAACGCGTGTATTTTTAATTTTTTTCCTTTGGCTAAGGCATACAATGTTCTACGAGTACGTTGCTTACTTTCGTTTTTCATTCTATTTTTGAAATTGTTTTATACACGATTCGTGAGTCAGCTATGTACGGGAGTGTTGTCGGGATGAGGATTTAGGAATTGGAACGAATAGAGAGAAACACAGGTGAGCACGTGGTTTAGATTGAAAGAAAATGGATGGATGCTGGCATATCGTAGGTGTGCGCTGTCCATGACATCTGAATAATTAGTCTAAATTCCAAAGCTGATTAGCAAAATACTGAAACGGAGATATCATTGGGTCGCCACACGGCCAAGACAACTACGAACACAGTGGAGCGACGGGAAAAACAACGACCTATTAGAACTCATCCATTGCCGTTTTACTGCGTGTCTCGTCGTCCCACTAAGTTTGTTTTCCAACAATAGTGTTTTCTAGACAGATTTGTTGGTAATGACTGTGAGACACTAATGCGTTGTTGAGTGCCGACACAGTGGGGCTGGTCCGCTTTTCCTTCTTTCTAAGGTTTATTTAGTAAATAAGCTCCAAGAGCATAATTCAATAAGTTCGTAGGATGGATCAATAGATGGCGCCACTATTGGAAAATCTACAGAGTGCGCCATCTCATATGGGTCGATGTAAACTTCGAATAACTTCAACAATTGTCAACCGATCTTCATATGTCATAGCATTTTGGAAACGTAAATTCAGTACAATATTAACCATGAATCGCTTCACACCAAAAGAACGACCGGAAATAGTTTCAATGTTCATTAATAATGAACGCTCGATTGTGCTAACTCGACGTGCTTATAGTGCAAAATATCGTGATCGTGTTGCGCCCAAAATGGATACAATTCGTCGTTGGGCCTCGAATTTTTTTCGATTTGGCTCTGTGGCAAGTCCTCGTGAGCAACCTAGGCCACGTCCGCGGCATTCAAACTGATCTATTCAGTCTGTGAAGGCCAGTGTTCTAGAAGACCCAAGTTTGTCATATCGGCGCCGTTCGCAGCAGTTAGGCATCAGTGGGACCACTTTGCGTAGAATTTTAAAAGACGATCTTCACTTATTTCCATACAAAGTGCAGATAACTCAAAGAATTTCGCCACAAGATGAGGCACGGCGGTTGGCATACGCACAAAATGTCGCTGCAATGATTAATGCTGAGCCGGAGTTCTGGCAGCAAATTTTGATGACCGATGGAGGCACATTTTACGCTCTCTGGCTAAGTTAATAAACAAAATTGTCGCTTCTGGGGCACCGGAAATCCTCACATTGTTCACGAAGAGCCGCTATATGATTAAAAAGTTACTGTTTGCGCCGGTGTATGCCCTAAAACCATCATTGGACCGTATTTCTTCAAAGTTGGCGATACAGTGAATGGCGATCGATATCGGTGGATGTTGGCCCATTATGTGGTCCCAGAAATGCGTAAAAAAGATTTGTTTCACTTTTGACGGCGCGAAACAATGAACCTTTTGCGTAAGAAGTTCCCTGGAAGATTGATGTCAAAAAACGGCGATATTGACTGGCCTCCGAGATCGGTCTCCGACTCCTCCAGACTTTTTTCTTTGGGGATACTTGAAAAGCAAGGTGCATTCAAGGTGAACAGCTCAAAAGAAACATTCGTGCGGAAATCGCAGAACTGTCGAATGCTCGAAAATGTCATGGAGAATGCGCGAAAACGAGCCCATTTGTGCATCGGCAATAAAGGCGGTCATTTAATTGATATTGTTTTCAAAAATCAAATCAAAATAAATTGTAAAGGTCTAAATTGAATAAAAGTTTTTGAATTTCCAAAATCGGTTGAGAATTGTTAAAGTTATTGGAAATTTACATCGACCCATATAAGATGGCGCACGCTGTATGTGACCATTAGGAAGTACCAGCCTTCAAACGATGCGTGTCTAAAGTGTATGACAATAAGACGTTTCAGTGGTTTTACCGAAGCTAGTCTTGAAATTTTTAGATAAATGGAAAAGTCTAAATTTTGTGTGCAAGTGTTATCCTAACTCTGTCCCATCAAGACCAATGATAGAAAAGGGGTTTGCGGACTTTAGGCGCGACAAACACTGATGACACTGAACGTTATGGTCGCTCGAAACCCAGAGCAACATGAAAAAGTTCACAAAATGGTTTCGGCCCAATCGTAAACTGAAGTAACGAGAGATATCTGACGTCTCAGGGAATCAGTAGCCAGTGTATTCAATATTTGAGCACGAGAACGCTCTGTTCGAGCATGTTGAGTCAAAATCACCAAAGCACTGTCAGCTTCTTGGCAATGCAAAGGTGCCTTTGGCAAAACATGGGGCTTATCGCCGAAAAATTTATCGAATCTACACGGCAATGATTTGTGCTCCTTGCACCAAATTCCAAAGAGCGGTTTGTCTCAGCTGAACGGGGGCTTTCCCCAGCACTGTTTTAGAGGCTATGATGTATGTATTTACCACCCCTTGATATCGAGAAATATTCTACAACCCTTTTCTCATGGCTATACTCTCCGACGCACTAACAGCTACCATCCTATTGCGCTATAATTTCACAGTAAAATTTCCAGGACGCCAGAACTGGTTCTGGCCAGACACTGAACCAGGAAAGGAATGTCTTTGCATTTTTACAGATGGCTTTAGGTCTGGGCGTGGTTGCGGCGCTAGGGTTTTCTTTGAACGCGAAAACGTCTGCCTTTCAATCAGAAATATACGTAATCGAAATGGCCATGCCCTGTGTTGTGAAGCACAAGTGGAAGGGAAAAAGCATATGCTTCATATGCAGTGACAGCCAAACTGCACTCAAAGCTGTGCCCAAGCCTTTAACCAGCTCGAAATTAGTGCATGAACTAAAGACCTCTTTGAAAAAGTCGGAAGACTAAATTCACTAAAGCTTGTATGGGTTCCAGGTCACTCTGGGCTCCAAGGAAATGAGAGAAGAGTTCCTCAGGTCTTGAACCCGCTTTAGGTCTACCTGCTTCCACATCAGCGGAGAGGATGCAAGATGACTAAGCACGTGCGCCCTGAAGAGTTGATTGCATTACGGACCATTACACTTTTGCTAAGCATCTCTGCGGGCTTGGCGACTGTTTTGCCTTCGCTCGCGCCCGATGACGCCTCGTTGCGGTCGACGTGGTGCGTGCCGAACCTCTTAGCTCTGCATCACTAAAGCTCGTCCTCACTTTTCTCCTGCGGACAACGTGCAAAATGCAATAGAGTAAGGTGTCTGGAGTGTCTGGCAGTACATTAGACCAGTATTTGCGTCTATCAGTGGTAAACAAAAGAATGAACACGGTGCAAAGCGACCAAAAGCTATAATATCAGCTACCAACGCCTTGCTCACCATATTTTATTCATCGATTAACTTGAGAAGGGAAGCACCATCAATAGTGAATGTAACTTGGCGTCACAAGTCGATCGCAACAACTGCACGAATTGCACTTTGAATTGCTTCCCTACACACCGTACAGGGTCTAGCTCCCACATCTCCAAATATCTCTGCTCCAGGGAAAGATAAATGGCTCAAGCGAAGAAGTGATTGCCAGAGATAAATCGTTTTACAAAAACAGCTTCGAAATATTGCTGCCTCACGCTTGAGTTCTTCATTGCGTAGGTAGCAAAAATCCAAGACTTCATCATAGGTGGACGCACGCTTCCAACTGGAATATCAACGTATGACCTAGGTAGATAGGCAACAGGGGGTAACAGGACTGTGCCTCGGTAGTTAAGAAAATTGATTACATTGGTCAGGCTGAGGTTAGCGACCACAGACAGGTCATTAAGGATGTGTTTACCAAATATACGGAAACTGCATGCTTTATGAGGCGGGTATTAGGAGAGAAAGTGGCGCGGACTTTCCTCTGATTGTGTGTTGAGGCAGCTGCGATAGTGGCTCTGGCTAGGTCTGGCTGCGTGAATGCTTATAATCCAGTGACTTCTCGCCACAATTCTTGTGATATTACCAAGATATTAGCTTCAAAGGTCTTGGTTCTTCTGGTTTAAAAGTGTTGGAGGATGTTTGTTTTGAGTTTCATAGCTAGCTCACAGCCTTCTCTATTTGTTTTCCTCCTTGCATTGCCCCAACTTGTGATCTAACTTAGGAGTAAAGAGGTCTGTTCATTGGAAAAGGCTCATTGAAAGAGGTTCATTTTCCGGTCCTACAGACGGAACCAGGCTTTCGCCCTAGTAGTCTATGCATATGCCTTTGATCTAAACCTGTCACGTCTGCCTAAATTCAATTCATTCAACCAGGGGAGAGACCAGACAAACGGTAGCAGTAGCCGCAAATTGAATTGGATTAAGTACAGCATCTGACCAGCAGATTTCATTAAGAAAATTTCTGACGAAACTTTAGTCTATTTGCACACGCAAACAACCAATTTCATTTGATTGTTTTTTTTTTTCCTACTTTTTCTAAGCGTGGGGAGGAACGATACGTATTTTTACTTTTGTTTGGCTGTCGGCCAGCAAAGCAACCGACTGTATGCGACGTATGTTGCGGTGTCGCCTTTCTTCACACTTTTATTTACATAACAAAAAAAAAAAGCGCAAAACCAGGGGGAAACAGACGGGAAAAAGAGCTTTGCCGCACCTCGTTGTCAGTCAATGATAAATTTTGAATACGTTCCCGTGTGCACACGCAAATAGAATTTGTTTCGTTTTGTCTTCCATTTTTATTTCTAATTTCTGTATGGATACAGATACAGATCGCCCGTCCTTCAAGCTGTGTTTCTATTCTAGTGCGATGGGGGACGTGTAGGATAAAAAACATGACGACATAGATCGGCCCACAACAATGTAGAGACAAATGAATAGCGCCAAACAGTGGCGAAAACAAAACAGACAAACCCGAGTGTTCGATTTTCTCAAGTGTGTTACTACACATTTGTTTACCATTCGATGATACACAGGCACATGGTCACAGACGTTAGGAGCACGAACGGCCCCATACACGTATGGGTACAATCGATTATGCAATGAGAAATGTCATATGCCAAAATCACTCGATGACCGGCACATGTGATTGTGTTTTTTTTTGTTCTTTTCAAAATAAACAGAACTTAATCCCATTTCCTCATTTTGTTTGACATTTTGCAAACGAACAATACGTGTCCACCTGTCACTGGGGAAATGAGAGCAAAAAACGAGAGTGAAAAGTACAAAAAATCTTTCCTGCGAGCGTGTGTGTCTGTGATGATTTAATTAAACGCGAATTCATTTTGTAATTAGCTGAATTGGTGTAAACAGCCTACATAATCTAAAAATAGGTTGAATGTAAAGAAAGTATCGAATCATCGGAATACGTCGGCATGATAGCCGTTAGATGTGAGACTATCGGAATGATGCCTCAATTTGCGCGTAATTTTTTTCGGCGAATATAGTGAGAGTTGAGATTTTTATTATAAAGACTAAGTTAACCTACAAGGTAAGGCAAACCTATTAACCTACGGAAAGTGAGAGACAATCTCTTTCCGAAACAATAAGAATGATGTTCTCTTTACTCTTTTCAGATAGACTCGCGGGGGCAAATCTGCCGTAGACATATGAAATTGCCGATCTAGTGTTGAGGAAAATCCAGCTACGACTGGGCTTAGACCTGCTCCAAGGTTCGAAGTATTAACACGTCATAATGATATGACTTGGATGGCCGAATGTTCATTATTCGTTTCTCAAACGGGGAGAAACAATTAAGGCCAAGACATGCTGTAGAGAAATCGACAAAATGCATATAAAATTGCACCGAAAACAGATCTCAAGGCAAATAGGCAAAGTCTCATAATGTTTTACGATAATGGAAGACCACATACAAAGTCCATGTTATCTGTCTCACTCACTCGACCGATCCTCGATCGATACCCATCTTTTCCGAAATTCGGGTGATCATGTCCAAAATAGACAGTTCATAAGCCTAAATCTCAGACTAAAGGACTATGAGGACACTAAGGTGAACACAAAATGGAGGAGCCCGCCAGACTCAAGTCTAGCAAATAAAGGGTGCCTCAGTAAGAGTGCACTTTTTAAAATTGGAATATTTTTTTTTTCAGGCAAGTGGCAACTCTGAAATTTGACAGCTGTCACCTCTGTTTATTCGGATTATTAAAAATGGAGCGCTTTTCGAAAGAACAATGCGTTATAATTGTGAAAACTCATTACAAAAATGGGGAAAGTTACGCTGAAACCGTTCGCAAACTTCGCCAAATTTTCAGCCGAGAAAGTGCACCTAATGTGTCAACCATTCGAAGAGTGGTCAAAAAATTTGAAGAAACTGGGTTAATTATGGATAATAAGAATCGTTTGCGTCAACGTACCGGTCGGTCTCTTGAAAACATTGCTGCTGTAAACGAGAGTGTCGCCGAAAACCCGAAAACATCAATTCGACATCGTTCTCAACAACTGCAAATTTCACGAAGCACTACGCAGCGAATTTTGACTAAAGACCTCCACCTTAACGCGTACAAGATTCAGTTAACTCAGGAGCTCAAACCAGCAGACCACGGAAAGCGCCGGCAATTCGTTCAATTGGTAATGGAGCAAAGTGAAGTCGATGCCAATTTTTCGAAAAAAGTCATTTCCTCCGATGAAGCGCATTTCCATATGAATGGCTTCGGGAATACACAAAATTGTCGAATTTGGGACTCAGAAAATCCTCATGCAATCCATGAGAAACAAATGCACCCACAACGAGTAACTATCTGGTGCGGATTTTGGTCAGGCGGCGTGATTGGACCTTACTTTCTTGAAAATGAGGCCGAAATTGCAGTGACTGAACGGCATTCGTTACAGGAATATGATAACGAACTTCTTGTGGCCTCAACTGGATGGCATGAATCTGGACAACATGTGGTTTCAGCAGGATGGCGCAACCTGCCACACCGCGCATGAAACAATCGACTTCTGGCAGTAACGATTTCCAGAACACATTATCTCACGAAATTCTGATGTCAACTGGCCACCAAGATCGTGCGATTTAACGCCGGTGAGATACAGCCACATCTCTGTGCAAAAGTCATCGAACATTTCATGAAAAGAGTAATGGCCTGTCATCGGAGCCGTGAGGGTCATTTGCCGGATATTTTATTCCATACTTAATCGGAACATGTCTTCTTTACAATACAATAAAAATATCACAACTCTGTCATTTAAATACTTGAAAAAGTGCACTCTTACTGAGACACCCTTTACATATACAGACCATACTCGGAAGAAATGAACTGCGGAAAGTGTTCAGCTAGAAATTGTTATGTTAAACGAGTTTTGCGAGGTGAATGATCCTTTTAGCTGATCATTTCGGGTCTTTTGTTATTGGGGGTACAAAGATGGCGCCACCTGCAACCACTACAACTAATGCGTTTGAGCCGTGTATTGCGTGAAAAACGGCCAGAAACGGCCGAAAGGCATGACAAGGTGATTTTGCAACATGATAACGCTCGGCCCCACGTGGCTGTAGCGGTCAAAAACTATCTGGAAACGCTGAAATGGGAGATCTTACCCCCGCCGTATTCTTCAGACCTTGCTCCGTCCCACTACTGGCTTCGTCAGACGTTGCCTGGAATTACGCACGATCATTTTATTTTATAGCAAAGAGAATACCAGATCCTGCAATTACGCGCCGCTTTCAAAGATTTTAGTGTTTTTAGTCAATGAAGGCCAGTCCTGTACTTTTTGAATCTTGTCGGGCTTTAATTTAAGTCAATTTTTCAGTATACAGCTTATGAAGGTCGGGCACGTTCAATTCCTTAAGACAATTTGCACCCTGCACCCTGGTGTAGGCTATTGTATTGATTATTTGTTGGATTAACCATTGTTTTTGATTACTTTAGAAAATTCCCTTGTAGAGACGAGAACAAAGTACGACAAATAGTCCATGATATGGCGTACCCATCTGCTTTCAATTTTACTCCCCAGTTCCTCTTTATTTTTAGATTTTTCAACTCCTTGCAACCCATTTAAATTCCCCATACATTCTCCAATGGATTAAGATCGGTTGATCGATGTTATGTTCTTCCATCCACCTTTTTACTGTGCCAGCTGTTTGTTTCGGGTCGTTTTACGGCATAAGCTGCCATTTCAATTGTATTTTCCACTCAGCATAAGGAAGCATGACCGCTTCTAATTTCTTTTCGTAGGTACACTCTTCCTAGTGTACTGAGGCTGGTATGCCGCATTGTCAGGACGCCTGCACAATCTCTGCCATTCGATCTTACTAAATTCATTTTAAAAGAATTGGTCACTTCTGATTTTTAGTAAAAAGACTGATGATTCTGAAACTCCTTCCGAAAGGATATTGTTCTTTGGATCTTTTTCATATCGTCTGAGAGCAGACTAACAAGTCCAATGCAATCTTGATGGCAGCAGTGTCTTTCTTTGATAGTTACCAATAACGAAAAACATTCCAAGAATTTGGATCAAAAATCATAATTTCCCGAACAATCTTGATTCAAAACTATTAATTTTCTAAAATGTCTTGATTCAAAGCTAATTAGTTTCCAGAAAAAGAAAAACCTTGATCCAAAATTGCTACTTTTCTGATAAAACAGCAATCGAAATTCATAATTTTCTAAAAAATTTGGACTCAAAGATCGTAATATGTATAATGACAAGACTTCAATCAAAAATAATTTTCTGATAACTCTTGATTCCAAAACATAATTTTCTGACCAATTTGGATCAAAATTCATAATTTTCTAACAAATCTTGATTCAAAAATTTCATTTTCTAAAAAATGTTGACCCAAAGTTAATTATTTTCGATATAAATTGAAAATCATAATTTTCTGAAACATTTGGACTCAAAAATCCTAATTCAAAAATAATATTCTTAGAAATCTTAATTTAAAGACATAATTTTCTGATTGATTAAGATAAAAAAACGTAATTTTCTAAGAAAATTGGACCAAAAATCATAATATTCTGAGAAAATTGGATCAAAAATCATAAATTTCTGAGACATTTGAATAAAAAATCATAACTTTCTGAAAAAAATTTGGAGCAAAAATCATAATTTTCTGAAATATTTGGGTCAAAAATCATACATTTCTGAAAAAAATAACAAAAAATCATAATTTTCTGACAAATTTGTATCAAAAATCAAAATGTTCTGAACAATTTAGATCAAAATTAATAGTTTTCTGAAAATTCTGATTCAAAAATCTTAATTTTATGGAAAAATCTTGATCCAAAATTAATTATTTTCTAAAAAATAACTTTGATCCAAATTTGATAATTTTCCGATAAATTTGCATTCGAAAATTATAATTTTCCGAAAGATTTGGACTCGAGAATCGTAATAGGTATAATGATAAGGCTTAATTCAAAACTAATTTTCTGATAAATCTTGATTCAAAAACGTAATTTTCTGAACTTGGATACAAACTTTGGATATAAAATCATAATTTTCTAAGAAAATTGGACAAAAATCATAAATTTCTGAAAAATTTGAATCAAAACTCATAACTAACTGAAAAATTTTGTTCAAAAATCATAATGTTCAGACAAATTTGGATCAAAAATCATGATTTTCTGCAAATTTTGGAGCAAAACTCCCAATTTTCCTATTTTTATGTTAAAACTGCTCTGTTCGTTGATTTCGATCCCAATCAGTTAGAACCCTCGCGCCGAATGGTACAACAAAAAAGATCTAAAGTTCCACTCAATCCTAACTGACGGAATTGTGAACGTCAGAGGGTAATCAGCACGTCTTCCATATCTAAAAATGATATCTCTATTGACCTTGGTTAGGTTTATCGTATGAAAATTAATGACGCTCGAGCGCGGGCTTTTTCATATAAACCGAATGAACAATTACTTATCTCTGACTTATGGGTATGGTTAATCAATGCTTGAATCCCATCCCACCTGGGCTTTTATTATACCTACAATATTAAAAGGCACATTAAGGGCCGTAAAAAAGATTAATTTCTCAACGTTAAATTGATTTCTATACTTGATAGTATCCACTGAATTGTTTTGCGAAGCAAGAGGACTTGTAATAAAGTGATTGCGAATTCGATGTCTAGCAAAGCTCTAAAGGGATTTACGCAAACTAAATACTAAATAAATACTACGGAAGACACCGAAATTTCCCAATACAAAAAGAAGAAAAAAATATTGTCTGGAGGTCGGAGCTCTATAAATGCGATCAGAAGAGATCTAAGCAAGTTGGTCATGGTTCTTACTTAGAAATCGACAGGCCAGTCTGCTATAGCCTCATCCGCACACCAACAAAGTTGAGAAACTTCGTATAACTGCAGCAGATTTACGAGAAGACCATCACCCAAATGTGCTTTCCTATGACGAAACGCACACAAAACATCGTAGAACGTACGAAACGATACAAAAACACCCAGAAATACACAAAACAAAATCAAAAAAAAAAAATCCAAGAAAAACAAACAAAACAAAAAGGAATAAAAGCGGCAGAACTGGTTTTTCGGGTTCTCTTTTGTGCACATCTGGTCGGACCGTCGGTCTGTGCCAACAGACGATGTGATACAGTACATCCACGTCACTTTTGTCGCTGTATTCGTGGCACATCATCAACCGTGCGCGATTGTGTATAGGCTCATCCAATTCAATGGGAAACGACGACACCATGTTGACACACACTCTCAACCTTACATCTATCATGTTGGTTGCGTTTTCTTTATAACAGTATTTATCAAGTACTCGTACACTATATACGACGAACCAATACATGAGACGTCACCGTACTGTGTCAAGTGCATTTGCGAATCTGCAAAAACAGGTTATGCTGGTTGGACACAACCGACACCGAGAACTCGACGTTCGATAATATCATACTACGTATGCATGGGCTAGATGACACAAAATGTATTTGTGTGTGTGTGACACTCCTCGTCGTACTGTGTCGTCTCTTCCTATCCTATAGCTGTCGTTTCGTTTTCATCGCAATTTTGCAACGTAGCCAGAGGAGAACGCCGACGTGAGAGCTTTCGAAAAGTCCAACACACACTCACGCCGATATAAATAGCTTACAGGCAACTACGTAGATGTAAATAGAATCAGTAGAGGATGAAGAACGAGAAGAAAGAAAAAACAAAAACGCACGCTATATACTCGTTTACTAGGGGCTGTGTGGAAACCATTCAATTCACGAAACGGCATACTGACGTCGATATACATACGGACATATGTGTATATGGCATACACGATATGATTACGTTTTTCGATGGATATACAACCCCACAGCAGCAGGCAAGGTATAGGCTGAATGTAGATTCAGCATGCGATGTGGTGTTATCGTCAAAAAAACACAGTATGACTGGAGAGAAAGGGGCTGTGTGTTCGCTGGATGTCGCCCTATCTCTGTTATCGATCGATTATACTTCTGTTTACTAATGGATGTCTGCCCATATTCACATCTAGCATTTGGCGCGTCCAATTCATCGTAATTTCTATCTCATTGCATGTGTTATTCCATAATTCGTAATTGGCTTATGTAACATTCCCGACTATGGGCCAGTGGCATGCGCACAGACTACATGACAACACACAATCCACACTAGGCACAAACGAAATCAAGAAGGCAAGCATATAAAAATTGAATATTCGGAGGGTTGTTTCCCTACTTCGCTTGGCATGTACGAAATAGAGGAAGTCGTAGTAAAAACAACAGTAGTTGGGCGGCTTAATTGGTTGTTTGCAGTTGTTACTACTGAGTAAGCAGCTTACAACTACGACGACAACGATAAACGTTCATCTTTGAAGTTCAAGGACAGATGACGTGTGAGTCGTGACACTCGCTTCGCCATCTCTTTCATACTTTTTCTGTCGTTCTTATGTGTATTTCTTCGATCGACACGGCCGCACCACTGTCATCGACATGGCTGGCTATTGTTTCCATTCTCGCCATCGTTTTCGTTGACAAGAGAAAATAGAAAAAATAAATAAAACGCCTTAACCCAACCAGACACCGCCGAATGACTCTACACTACGACACAACCGGCAGCTGCAAGTTTTACACAGCTACACACGCTCACTATACCTTCGGACGACGATAGTCACACAGTCAACCCAAGTAACCAATCCAGTCTGATGATAAATAGGAGACATACCTACAGCTACTATTGGAATATGATTCTCGCGTTCACATGACTCAATGCACAATCATCTCTGGCGTTCGTCGTACGTTATTAAGTCCAAGTACAGAACAACGATCGACTCTATTGCAACACAGCAAAGCTGCAGTACAGCTCTGTAGTGGTTAAGCCACAAATTACCTCGTCTTTGCCTCGTTTTGCAATCACACTTTTGATGACGTTGCACGGCGAATACGTGAAAATACTTCTTACGTTTCCAATTATCATACACTGACGGTCGCGAGCGTATGCATGAATATTTGAAATTGTTGGCGGATAAGTGCCCATGACTACCTCTCTCACTTGGTCGTGTTTTGTACAATCTATGGGGTACAGTCTCTCACTTTGGACTGCATATTACACGAATTGTGAGTATTATTATCGCACATTATTGCTGATAAGCTATCGGCTTGTGTGTTTCTTGGAGATAAGTTATCTTTTACTTTGTTTTTCTTTAAGGCTATGCTGAAATACGACGCTTGGGAGAGTTGATTGCGGTTTTTTGCGTTCGGGAAGGTTTTCTGAAGGCCGAACAATAAACTGGAGTCAGCTGTTGGGGAGCTATTGTATTGCTTATCGGGATCTTAATTAATGTAGCCTTGGCCGGCTTATCACTTGTCGAGATATATAGGTCTGGTCTTGGAAAGCTCGAAAATAATTGCAAATGAGTCGGCAGAAATCAGTGGACTGTTTATAGACGGTAGACCTCTCTTCATTCCAGTTAGATTCCACTGAACCGTTGACAATCTAGCCATCTCAGCAAGAGGATTTTATAAACCCAAGCAAGGTGCATTCCTTTGTTTACCAAAAGGCCCCACAAAGTGCACGCCTATAAACCTCTTTACACTCAATCTCCCGCCCTCGACAGGTTTTGCGACCAGGGTTAACGGTAAATATAAAAATTCCAACATTCCATCGCATGTCCCATCACCTCCTCCTACCCTCACAATCATCTTTACTCCTACAATAATGTTGCAGTTAAACCGAATGTAAATATTTATGTATCCCAGACTTGCATGCACCTTCCACTACTCCCATCGTATGCCAAACTGTCCTGCACACAGATATAACGTTGCAGCACGTAGTCATCCTGCGTGTTTCTGTATTCCTCCGACGTTCTCTCTATTTACGTTGTCCGCTCGCGCTATATCCATTCGCGTACTTATGTTTATGCGACGAATGACATTACGTGCTTAATATACTACTGGTATGTGCATGCAAGTGTGACTCCTCTACCCTCCATGGCCGCCTGGTCTTAAGCCATTGTACGCGTAATATGCAACAGAGTTTGCATTATGTGCTCCTTTTCTTATATTTCTTTTTTTTTTCTTATTATTGTTATTTTCCCTTTAGCCGTTCGTGTTTCTTTTTCACAGACGCGCCGCATTCAACTGCGCATGTTTTTAGTTTTCCTGCTTTTTAGGATGGGAACGAGCCGAACGTGAGGAATAAATAATAAAGGAATTATGCTCGTATTATGTGTACCCAGGGAAAAAGATAATAGTCAATGGATCGCATTGTTTTACGGCCATTTCGTGTGTATTTTTTGAGTTTTTATTAATTTTTTTTTATATAGGTAAAAGGAGAACAACGAAAATTAATTTCTGACTCATATATCGAAGCTGGCAGTACTATTTCATTAGAATAACGCCAACCTCCCTAAGCCGTACTGTCATCATATACCTACAAAGGGGCTAAAATATGCTCTTATTATCAATGGTTGGCAGCATTTTTATTAACAGCTGACACAATTTTTATTAACAATAGTTAGCCGCGCCTACTCCTTAGATAAACAGACTCTAATCACTAACAATTGGCATAATTAATATTAAAATCGCATGATTTAAACCATCTATTTGGCAGCACCGCATTGGTGCCTGTCAGTTGAGAGATCTGGTTGAAACGTGTCTTTCAAAGAATTTAATTCAGCAAGGCCTTCAAGAGTGAAAAATTGTTTTCTTCTGAATAAATTAGCACAATTAAGCCCAGTCTTAAAGCTCAATGCCGATGCCTACCTCAAAGCTGATATTTTACAAATAAAGGTAATTTTTTTCGCCCAAACTTGACTTGAGAGCAATGAATTCAAAGGACCCAGCTGAATGGGATTACCAGACTCATTCAATCCAGAACAACCTGTTTCCAAATGAACATTAACCGAGTCCAATCGGTTAACCTTATCACATAGAAAAGGAAATCCGTAACGACTGCATTCCACCATCTACTGATATAGTAACCGACCAAATAGGTCGGTATGAAGTCAGCTGTCGTCATCTACAACGGCAGACCGATAGAGTTGACAACAATGTGTCATCACCCGAGTGTATGTATCATTCAAAGGTAACCAGAAACCAGTCAACCGACAGACAGACATTCAGTTTTGGCTTGTATTTCGCGTAAACTAACGGAATCAATCGAATAAGAGAACAACAATAAAACAAACAAGTGCCACGACGGTAAACGAAAGATGAGGAAAAGAAGGCACACACAAAGGAATGACATTCGTGCCGTAAAAAAAAAAAAAAAAAAGGTTTGTTGACCTCCAAACGCGAACGCTGCTCTTATATCGTCTTCTTCCCACCGTCATTCACAGTAGTAAGACTAGAAATTCCAGATTCTTCATCCATGTTGCCATACACTCCGACACGGCCGATCGACCCTACGTGTCGTGTCGTGTACGAATGATGCTGATGATGCTAGTGTGAGTCGCAATGCCAAGCGTCAAACCAACAAACCAGGACGGCAACAGAAAAACAATAAAACATGCACACAAAACACTACACTACACCGACAAACGTTCTATATAGTGTAGGACCACAAAGTACTTGAGCCATCAAACAGGAAAGAAAAATGAAAATTCCGCTAGAAACACATTTGGTTACATAAGCTGCTATCAAACTAGGCCGCACGACCAGCTGATTAGAAGGCGGCATGTGACGTTTTGACCTTTCGCTGCACGATTCATTGGTTTTATCGTTTCAAACGGTTGATAAGAGCAATGCGACCAAATGGGCTTTAGCAATCACACTTTAATGGAACTTACCTCCCGGTTTGAATGTGGTCGAATCGAAGGACGGTGCTCGGACAGGTTGATGTTTGTCGCGTAATCCCTGTGCCCGATCGGACACGAACGACACTGCTGGTAGTGATTCGCCTCGCGTTAATGGTGGTCGTCCGCCCGACGATGAATCTTCTGCTGCCGAAGCACTCCGCTTCATCCCGCTCGGGCCATCGTTATGTCCATGCCCGTCATCATCATCCGGCGGCGGTCGTTTCAAATTCACCGATAATGACGGTGGCACTGGTGGGCCATTACCAGCCGATGCTGCTGCTGCCGCTACGGCAGCACGATTAGGCATCGGCATATGATGTGGCGGTATATGTGATATCCTAACTGGACGTACGGCCGATTCATGGGGCTCGATCTTGACTGGGAAATCCATTAGAGTTGCTTGTGGTGGCGGTGGGCCAATACGCTGTGTTGTGTACGTATGATGATGCTGTTGGGGACCTGCATTGCCGACGGCAACACCACCACCACCTCCACCGCCGCCGCTATTACGATGTTGTTGTGGCTGCGGTACAACTTCGCCATTCTCGTGACTACGTTTAGCCGCCTGATGCAAGCGTTTCATTTGTCGTGCCGCATCCAATACCAATTCGATACGGTCGGCGCCTTCATAGTTAACGCAACCGCGACAAACCGCCTCCGAGAAATCATTTATCATTGCCCACGGCATACGCGGCAAGTCGCACAGGTAGCAGTGTTGTCGTTTCGTTTGTAGCGACATCCTGACAAACCGGGCGGAACTACCGACGTGTTCACGATCTATTTTGGCGGTTAAAGGGTATCAATTCCAAAGAAAAAATAAAATCAAAAACAAAAACAAATTTTTGCTTTTGGCCTCGCGAACGCGCTGCAACACACTCGTCTTCCTCTGATTGTTGTTCACTTTTTTTTTTATTCTACTTTTTCTCTTGCATTTTCACGATTCACTTGGATTTTCACTTTTTACATGTTTCCCGACTCTATGAGACGTAGGCAATCACAAAGGTCCCAAAGGTCCGATAGGACGATTGGGCGAAATTGTATTATTACACACACTTCCGTTAACGACTCACTGCACTGCCAAAAACGGCTTAATACGTGCGTTGAAAAATTCGTCGCGCGCGCGAAAAACACTTGGACACAGTCCGCGATTGAGGAAAAACAGAACCGCGCACACTACACCACTGAGTACAGCCAAACACGGCCGTGTAACTTGCTGAGGTTATATCCAGGTGAAATGACGAATCCAAAAAAATGTATGCCTGCCACAAAATATCCAACTGTAAACGGACGCAAAGCTATTTCTAGCTTTTTACTTATTTCCACTTAAGATTTGTAATTTTTGTTTTTTTCCTTGCTTGGGATGCGCGCAAAACGTAGCAACACTCCTTCGTTGCGAACTCAGAAAATTGTCTGTGACCGAATGGCATTCTTGAAGTCACCGAGCAGTGAATCAGAGACACAGCGGGCAACGCACACACTGCCAGGCGAGTAAGAATACACAGAAATATGGTTGGGCGAGTGTGCTCTAACACAGGCGCAGAGACGGCAGATAGTGGAATGTGTTTTGGTATATTCGTGAGTCGTTAAATGCCTTTCATGTCGTATGAGGGGAGGAATAGAGAAATCCGCTTAGGGCAGCTAGAGTGTGTGCGCGGAGGTCTGATTTACCCTATGATTTGAGCTCACACGATTGGCTTGGTTGAGGATTGAATCCAATAGTCCCACATATTTTGGTCGCAAACATCTCTTTTCCAGACTCAGTGAGAGTATTGAGAGACCATAGAACGATGGGGAATAAAATTTCGAATTTCCTGGACTCGAACCCCGTGTCATCGGCGTCAGATTCAAGGCCCAAAAACCAACAAAAGGAAAATTTTTAAAAACAAACAAAACAGGGCAGCAACAAACATCCACCAACTGTAGCCAGCTTTCCGTAGTCATATCCGCGTCATAGCCTCTCCAACACATGTACGTGAGCAATAAAGTAGAAAAATCGATACGAAACGCTCTCCAACACACGCCCATCATCTATTGCGTCTCTCCTGACTGCACGAGCTTCACCCTACGTATCCAAACCACATACATATCCATCTGCCTACCATATAGTCGAATATATCTCTCAGAAACAAGTCCATCTCTATCACTAGATATATATGATTCACGCATCCGAACCGTGCGCGTATGTGTAGTGGTGGAATTGGATAACTGCCAAAACGTAATTTTATTTCGTGACGACGAAATTGTCGTCCATCGATTGAAACGAAGCACAATCCAAAGCAAAGATGATGAGAAATGGATAGTTACAACGGGCAAGACCAAGCCCGACACGGTGTTAGAGGCATACACAATCCGAGAAAACGAGATAGCGCGTCAAACAGATGGAATAATTGCAAGCAAATGGATTGGGGAGGGATGGGTTATTGATTATTCCCATCATCGACGTTTTCAACTGTACTTTTGCGATTCCAACCCATAATCGATCGAATTCAATGGGAGCTGACCCTCTATAAGGATGTACATATCTGGCATCACAAAGTGTGTAGAGCACAGAGATAAATCGATGAGAGGAACTGTTTCGGTTGTGAGAAGTAAATAATAGCGTGAAACTTGGCAACGTCGTGCGCTGGAACACGACAAACATCAATCGTCACGAAAAAGGCTTTGTGATAACTACGTATAACGAAGGAATATTTTATTCATAAGAATCCCTTTGATTGTGTTTGTATGGTGGGCGTCAGTATCATCAAACTCCATTCGTGCCATAGTCGCCGGCAGTGTACAGAAAAAGAATTCCACCATCGGCCATGGTCGAGCTGATGTCCCCTGAATCACACATACACACACATACACACTCTCAGACTTCTTCCCTGTGACTGTGTTGGTTCTTTGTATCATCTGCGTCGGGTAGCAAAGGGAAGTTTTATCGTTTTGCGTCGTTTTGATGTTTTCATTTCCAGATACGACGAGTGTGTGTACACACAACAATCAATTTTTGTTTTTTCCCATTTGTTTAGTTCTATTTGTGTAGTGGTGCGGGCCAGGGGCGAAGGAATGTAGCACGTAAAACGAACAACGTTAGGAGTATACAATAGGTCTATAACGATAATCAGCAGAAAGGCAGTTGAAGCAGCAGATATACGGAATGCCTCATGATGACATATTTATCGCTTGATGGACCCTATACCATGTACAGATGGATCTATAGGGCTACACGGTATGCTTGCAATATATGTGTACAGTTATGCTGTAAGCAAGGGAGTGAGATAATTTTGTAGTTGTGTTGGTCGGACGAGTACGTAGCCATCGGGCGAGCACTCTGGAGCTCGCGATATATGTACATGCATGAAAAGCTTTTATGCACTTTGCTTGAGATATTTTCGCGCTAAAGATGATTTGTCATTCCTTTTTTGATTTGTTTTTACTGACTCTTTATGGCTATGTGGAAGGAACATTGATTTGAGTTTTGTAGGGCGGTCAACTAGTAGGGCTGGTCGCTGGTGCACGCACGAGGATCACACCTGCCTACTTTTATTGATTGAAATCTCTCTGCAATTACCGAAGTCAAGTCTGGTTTATTGTTAAGACCCAGAGTTACGCAGGCTAGCGTCTAAAGCTATTTTATATAGGAGGTTTGTTCAAAAAATAAAGTGACTATTTCGAAAAATATTTATTTGTCCATATCTACGAGGATAGGGTGAGAAGTTCCCAGTCTGACAATGAACGTCTGCGATTTTCAGTTAAAAATATTATTTTAATCTTCTTTATCTTAAATATACTTGGTCCAGCGTTTCTCCAGCGTCAATATTCCTTCCCAGAAATGAGAGTTTAGAAGGCTATGAATATATTCATCTACGGTCCTTTCAACTTCTCCATTCCGAACAAATCGTACTCCAGATTCCGCATAGCCAACGCACCCCTGGTCAAGCTGGTCAAGAAGCCTGTAATTGTGCTGCCTTTAACAAGGTAATCAATTAGCAGTATTCCTTTCGCATCCCAAACCACGCTGACCATGACCTTTTCAGCAGATGCTTCGGCTTTCCTTTCTTTAGCGCTAAACCACCGGTTTCCACTGGTGTGGTTACGGTTTTTGGCCGTCCTTCATGTGGGTCTGACCACTTTTAACGATTGACACCGAAGGAGTAGAGTCTCCGTCATCATATTGATAGCTACCCACTGAGGAAGACAGGTCAGATGCTGTAATTTTTCTCAGCCTACCTTGCGGGCGACTCCACTGACCTAAACTCCTCACCACTGCAGGGACTCCTCGACTACTGTGGAAGAAGAGTTCGACAAATCATCATATGCTGTGGCGCCAACGCCCATCACACAGCATGGGGAAGCTCGGACATTAACAGAAGAGGTGAGTACCTTTTAGAATTCATTTTCAAAATCAATCTAGAAATTCTAAACCATGGAAATAGCCCTACCTTCATGAACGGAATCAGGGAAGAAGTCTTAGATCTCACCCTTACCACCCCATTCATAGGCAATTCCATTCAGAACGGGCATGTCTCGACAGAAACATCGATGTCGGATCATCGACAGATTCGTTTTGACATCCAGACAAGGACTTAACACTCAAAACATACAGACAACCGAGAGCGACAGACTGTTACACTTATAGCCTAGAACTCGAGCGATCGATCAAAAACTGTCCAAATAGCATCAGAGACAGTCTAGAACTTAGCTATGACAGCCTCAATGCTACAATCATATCTGCCTACCACAGCGCTTGTCGCACCACCCATAATAAACTCTCCAAGCTAAGACCATTGACCAGAAAACTGTTCAATAAAGCCAAGCTCAATGGAAACTGGACATCATACCGCGCCTCACTTACCAACTACAACTAAGGGATTAAAGGAGCCAAAAGAGCCTCATGGGAAAAGTTCTGCAGCAGTCTCTCAAACATACAACGCAGTGCTCGCATCCACAGGGTTCTCGCCAAAACGCACACTAATCAAATTGGTATGTTAAAGAAAGCAGATGGCACATATGCGGAAAATGGTCCAGAAGCATTAAAAATACTAATAAGTACACCCTTCTCAGACTCAAACATCATCCCCCCACTCTCCCCAGTATACCTCCACAGATCAGGGCAACCAGACCCAACAGAGAGGGCTGGAAGAGATCAAGGGAAATATTTCATGAAGGAAGTACATATAAAATGGGCCATAAACTCATTTGAAAAATACACATCTCCTGGAGAAGATAATATCTTCCCAGCTCTCCTTCAGAAAGGAAGTGCGCAAATCACCCCCATGCTAATTAACATCTTCAGGACCAGCTGTGCATGGGGGTATAAACCGAAATTTATCTCCAAAGCAAGCCGCAAACCTACGGAACTGCCCAAATCATACCGACCGATAAGCCTTACCTCCCTTTTCCTAAAAAAAACAATGGAGAAAATACTGGATAGACATATAAGAGACGGTCCTCTCCAAAGATCACCGCTTCACAACAAACAATATGCCTACCAGCCTGGGAAATCAACCACGCATGCTATTCAGGAACTAACAGCTCGGATCAATAAATCCCTAAGCTACAAAAAAATTGCGATAGGTTGCTTTCTGCATCCTCAGCCTAGGAGTAGATAACACCACATGCAGATGGATTCAACACATGCTTAGTAACAGGAAAATAAACACCTCACTAGGCGATGATAAAATCAGTATAAAAACCTCGAAAAGTTGCCATCAAGGCGGGATTCTCTCACCCCTCGTCTATGTCCAAGACATTGTGATTCTAATTAGAGGAAAATTCGAAGACACAATCTCGGCACTCCTCCAACAGGCACTCAACCTTGTTGCGATCTGGTGCATAAAAGTGGGACTCATTGCCAATCCAATATCTAGGTGTAACACTAGA
Source organism: Merodon equestris (assembly GCA_958301585.1). Classification (NCBI taxonomy): domain Eukaryota; kingdom Metazoa; phylum Arthropoda; class Insecta; order Diptera; family Syrphidae; genus Merodon; species Merodon equestris. The sequence continues at coordinate 121,917,525 of OY284415.1, forward strand.
CGAAAAGTCTATTTGCAACTCTCACATTAACACCGACTGTTGAGCCGAAGGTCTTCAAGTCCGTTCATAGTCAAGTACGATTACTATACGGAAAGAAATGTGCAACAACATCAGTTGTGAATGAGAGATGATCGCTGCCTAAGATCACCTCAAAATTAATACTGTGTGTGCATTTTCAATATAACACCTTAATGACATGAAAACAAAAAATGTTACTGTGAACTACAACCAACGCAAATTCAGTCGAATCTCTCAAATCCTATCTAGGACAACCACCCCCGGAGAGTTGTGAACGAACATCTTCGACACTAACCATCTGCATCTCGTCCAGGTTGTGTGACAAACACCATAAGAGCGTACACTCTTGAACCTGCACGAATTATAAAAAAAAGAGATATAGCTTCAGCCAACATTGCAAGGTCACAATTCCCCCTCGACACACCTGAGAGCAAAATATACCTTCCTTCGATCGTCAATCCTATGTATGCTACATAGGTGTTGGGGCTGGAGTATACGGAGCTAACACTGGAACACACATCTATCACATCAGAAAGCCCTCAAAAGCTAAGTCACCTCTAAATTTGTATAGAACTGCTTTCAACTATTGCGCCAGCTGGCCAGCACAAACAGAGTTCACCTCATGTGGATACGTGGGCACAGTGGCCTTATAGGAAACGAAAAAGCAGACCTAATAGGAAGAAAAGGCTCTGCATCTGCATCTGTCAAGGCCATTTTGCGGCATACCTATCAGCACCATAAAATGCTACATATAGGAATGGTTGAGGAACACGGCCAACCACTACTGGACACAAATGGAAGGTAGCAGACAGCCAACCACTTCCCTTAAAATAACGAAACAACTCCTTAAACTGTCTAGGAGTCAGATTCTTATAGTCACAGGATTCCCCACTGGACACTACCCGGTCAGTAAACTTTTTAAAACCATGGGCATCACACAAGATGACACCTGAAGTATGTATAACGAGGAGGCAGACACAGCAGAGCACATACTGCACCACTGTACCTGCCTCAACAATACACGACACAAATATCTAGGCAGACATTATCTTGAAGCAGAAGAAATTGCTGCTAGTTCACTCAAAAGCATATTAAGTTTTATCATGAACTCAGTATTTTTGAACTCTAAATGGGGGACATCATAATATGCCCATCAAAGGCCGCAGTGATGGGGGGCCCCCACTTTAATCTAAATCCCTAATTCTTTGTGCCAGGGTGCGAAACACCCTTTACTCTGATATCCCCACAGCCTGAGCTATCTCACTCACCATCGCTCGCCTATCGTCCAGCACGGCATCATGTGGTTGCGGTTTTTGGCCGTCCTCCACGTGGATCTGACCATTTTTAACGATTGTCACCGAAGGAGCAGAGTCTTCGTAAACTTTTGCCAACTTCGGATGAATTTCCTTAGAGGTTATCCATCCAAAACCAAGAATCTTATGATCACACGATTATTATTTTTATAACTGGCCATTTGGAACTCTGTTCTGACCACCCTTTGACAAGCCTCCCTGTCATGAGTTTGTTCTTTCCATGTTTCGCTGTTCTGTCCCATCTCTTCCAAATCCATCCTTACCATCCTAATACTGTCCTCCCGTCTTCCACGGCATGGCCTTCCTGGCAGTCTCCTTCTAACGGATTTTCCATCATTATTCGTTCTACGTGTCCTGACTTTAACGAAAAACACGCAAGAGGTCTACTGCAAAAATTCGTGTATCATCGTAACATCTTAAGAGAACGAATCATGAACTAATGACACCTGGACGCACACATTTTTGCTGATTGGAACGCCATCTCTATGTAAGACCAAAAACTTTTCACTTTATCAGCGTAACGCACTTGGGTCAGCGCATTTTTGAGTCTTCCAAGCACTTCTGATATGCGCTAGAGCCTCTCGAGTCCCTATATTTCCTCCGTCATATAGGAGTCACCCACCTAGTCGCCTCAATCTCGATCATCTATATGATCCCCGTGCTTTCATGGGCCTTTTCTATTTTGGGTAGAGAAAAAAATCGCGGCGGATGATCCACCAAGGACATTATCATAATGCAACAGCCATGCATATTTTTCAAACAAATCCGAACGTTTTCTTCGTCTTGCTTCGTGCAAACGGCGCATAACGTTTGTCGGAGAAATCGTCATCCAAAATGGCGCTCGACCACCGACTTTTGTCTGTCATCAAACCGCCTAAGGAGCGCCAAAGCCCCGGCCCGGATACCTTGCCTGCGGAACGAGGAACTATTTAGAGCTACTGCGTCACAAATGGTCCCCGTCGTCGTACGGTGCGCATAGATGTGGCTGCTGTGGCCGAGAGTGTGAGACTCATTCACGAACATCAACTCGCCATCGATCTCAATAGCTCAACATTTTACGCACTAGCCTGAGGAGAAATCTGCACAAAGATCTCGGATTATTCGCTTACAAGGTCCAATTGACTCAGCATTTGAAGGCGCGCGATCATCCGCTTCGTTATCGCTTCGTATTCGTATCTTTTCTGACGAGGCACATTTTTATCTCGGCTAGGTTAACACAAAAAATTGCCATATCTGTGGCTCGGAAACCCGCACGTTATTGTCGAGAAGCCAATGCTTCCACAGAGAGTGACAGATTGGTGCGGATGGTGGAGTGATCGCATCATTGGACCATTCTTCTTCGAAAATGAGGCTGGGAGCAACGTTTCGGTCAATGGTTACAGAGCCATGTTAATCGACTTTTTTTTACTGAAATTGAAGACATGGATTTGGACGACCTCTAGTTCATGCAGGATGGCGCGCCATGCCACAATCGATCTTTTGCGCACCAAATTCTCAAATCGTGTTATCAACTGTCTTGGCGATGTCAATTGGCCTCCCCTTTGGACTTTTTTTGTGGGAAACCGTGAAGGACCGTTAAGGCCAATATCATCCTAGCAATCCGTGAGCTGCAGCCCGAAACCATCACCAAGGTCTTGGAAAATTGGGGTGACAGAATACGCTACTGCGAAGCCAGCCGAGGCAGCCACTTGAACGAGGCCTTTGTTGAACTATTTAGAGCTGCGTCACCGCAGAGGCCTGGTCTACTCATCGTATCAACGAGGGGGAGGAATGAGGGCGTCATCATCACCATCCTGAAGAAAGGCAACTTGAGTGAGGCAACTTGAGTGAGGCAACTTGAGTGAGGCAACTTGAGTGAATGTAAACACGATGGGATCAGGTCTTCTACCTTGAATTTTGCAAACTTTTACCTGAATCTTAGGACCTACAGTAGTTAAGGTTCTAAAACCAGTCACAATGAGTTCAGGATTATGTGCTCTATAACACAGCCAAGTTTTAGACTCATACAAAGCTGCTCGGCAAGTTTGGTTTATATGTATATGCGTACGGACAGATGGAAGGACAGACAGGAAAGCATTTGCATACGTTTTACCGACCCCAGTTTTGCAAGGTAGAAGACTAAAACTGGAGAGGCATCACTCGTCTCAACACCATTCAGAAGCTGCTCGCCACGTTGATAGTTTCGAGAATCGCACCAACCATCGAGGAACACCTTAGACTTGAGCAGACTGGATTTAGACCAAATCGTTCTTGTGCTGCCCACACAAACACACTGAGATTGACTATTGAACAATCTGCTCGGAAGCTCCAAATTGAATCCAGTGGCCTCTGACCGAGAAACTTTATAACGTCTGTTTCACGTTAAGTTACAATAGGTTAAAGAAGGGGAGTGTGATGGTTAAGCATCACTTCCACTCGGAGGCCAAAAGGCCCATTGTGATTCCCTTCATTTGTGGAGTACACATATAATTAACCTGTCCTATCACGTGGTGGCTGAAACCACCCCGTGCTCTATATGAATTTTAGAAGATCCGATATATCTGCATTTGCCACGTCCGCAATCTCTGTAAAGAATCTTTGGCCCAGAGATGCTAGGCGTCAATTCTGGAGAGCTGGGCAGTGGCAAAGCAGATGTTGGGTCGTCTCAGTTTCTTCCTCATCGCCGCAGTTCCGGCAGAGATCACTGGATCCCGAGTCCCTAGTCCCAATTATGATCCGAGTCCCATTTCCGGAGCATTGCTCCAATGGGACAGTGTCCTGTGATCACTCCGATGAGCATACGGATCGAGTTTCGGTCCAGCGCCAAGAGCTTCTTTGTTTTTTCGCCATTGAGCTCTGGCCACGATGATCTTGTCGTGTAGCTGTCGTTTCTTGTAAGCCAAAACGAGTTGGCTTCCTTTATGATTGTGTCATTTATGATCCGGTATAATGTGCTGATCGGTGGTTGCATTGACGTGTCCGCTTCGCTGATGTCCAGTTCAGACCCTTGGCAAAGCAATACGTCCGCTCTTTCGTTCCCTGCGATTGAGCTGTGACCCGGGACCCAGCAGAGTTTGACTTTGTTGCCTCATGTCTAACTCGTTCACTGGCATTCAACAGAATTTGAACGCGCTCAACATCTACCATCTACCAAAACTGGGCTCAGAATTAACATTGCCAAAACGAAAGTGACGATAATCGGCATGAGATGTGAGACAATCTTCTCTTTCAACGGGGTGCCGCTCGAAGATGTTGACAAGTTCTGCTACCTCAGCAACATGCTCTGCAAAATAGGGAGATCAGAACTCGACGTCTCGACGCATCAATAACGTGCGCTCGGCCTACTATGCGTTTAGGAATTGGGAATGTCTGGAAATCCAAACAGCTGTCTTACTCCCTAAAACTCCCGATCTTTAACTCCAATGTCGAATCCGTCCTCCTCTATGGCTGCGAGACGTGGGAAACCACTGACAGCATAGACCGGTATTTGCTAACAAATTTATTTATTTTTATTTTGTATTTCCTATACTCTGGAGAACCCACCAATGACTTAGTAGGCTCCCCCTAGTGTTGGGGATGTTATTTCTCTAATAATTATATTTGGAGTTTAAGCGTAGAGATCGATAAAGTGTCCCGAGCTCTGCGATGAAATGAACGCTGTGTTAACAGAGATATAATGCGGAATACCACGCTACAATATGTATGAGGAGGAAATCATGCTGCCAAACATTATTCAAGGTTTGAACAAAAATGTAGTTAAAAAAAATGGAGTTGAACAGAGTCTTAAAAATAAGACCCTTAAAGACCAAAACACGAGAAGGCGATCATTTGTTGTAGGTGAACCAGTTAACTTGCAATGCGGGACACTAGTCGAATCTTTGCCGCGTACATAGGTGTCTTGCTGTGCTGAACAGCAGAGGAGTGTATTGAAGAGATGGCCACTCCGAGGTCTGTAATGAAAAAAGGATTTAATCAATAATGAACTTCTTGGTGTCAACCCATTTACAACATGGAACAATAGAAATTTAGAGCCTCAATCCTCCTCCTATTCTGTTCCATTTCTTCAAATTTTCTCTTTTTCTCTTCCACTACGACTTTCTTGCCGGTCATTTCCACTCATTATTCTTTTGACTGTTTGTCCACTGTCCATTCGTTCTACGTATCCATGTCCATCTTAGCCTTCGACGGTCAACATTTTAGTAACCAAATTGAATTGAGTTGAACAGATTACATTTAGCGAAGTTTTTTTGGTTGAAGGACTGCTGTATGGACTTAGCATACCTGAATAGCTTATAAAGAAAAAACGTAAACAAAAATTTTGATCATTTCGGCACGTTTTTCTCGATACGTCGTTTTTCGGTAAACAATTAAGAACAGGCCGGTTTCAAAATCGATCGCACGGCTCATTTTATAGGCAATTTTATTTCAACCCACTTGAACCTTGAAGTTATTTTTACATTTTAGAGGTTCAAATAGCAAAACAACAACAGCGCCACCGCCTACACAAACAGCTTCGGAAATATTTGCTGATTACTCACCAAATGTTTGTAGAAATACAAAGTAATTAACAAAATGTTCAAATAGTTTAGGCAGCGCCAATACCGGGAAGAAATCAATAACCGGTTGCCCTACTAGATGGCATAGAAACTAACGACGAACCAAGACAGCAGTATGATCAAATAAAAGTATTTTGAAGGAGGCAGTGGAAACCAACCTAGGCCGTGGAAAGCTCCCAACGGCAAGTCCCGGTTCGACGAAGAATGCGAGGAAAAAAGCAAAATCCCACGAAAGGAAGTCAGTATAAAAACGACGAGGACAAAGTTTGCCAATATTCAGGAAAGATGTGCGGCTAAGAACACCAAATCAATGTATGCAAGGCCAAACGCTATAAAAAAAGGATACCAGGCCATATCAAGATTTATAGAAAACGACAATGGGAAGCTCGTTTCGGACAACAAAAAGGTTGCTGCTCAATGGAGGAGTTGTCGGCAAAAATTCAAGTAGAACTACCAACCTTCAAGGAAGTAAAGGAAGCAAGCCATTGACTTAAGGACAAGGCCGTAGGAGCCAAATTAACAGAGAAGTTAAATGGTGTACAACTTTGCTTCCGCCGTTTTTTCCCCAACATTTGAGGCTTTAATGAAACAAATTGGTTACCATGTATCATTCAAAGTATTTTCCATTGCTGGCCACTACTTTCTCCCATCTTTCGGGCAGTGTACGAATCCCGCGTCGAAAAAAATTGTTCATCTTTTGAAGCGATCCCCGAATCGATCCAATTTGTGACTCCTTCATGAGATCGGAAGTATTGATCAGCCAGGCCATGCGCCATTGATCGAAACAGGTGATAGTCAGAGGAAGCAATGTCTGGAGAATACGGCGGGTGGGGTAGGACTTCCCATTTTAACGTTTCCAAGTACGTTTTGATCTCCTTTGTAACGTGGGGTCGAGCGTTGTCGTGCTGCAAAATCACTTTATCGTGCCTCTCGCTATATTGCGGCCGTTTGTCTTTTAATGCTCTGCTCTGCGCTAATTGCGTTCGATAACGAGCACCTGTGATTGTTAACACCTCATAGTAAACGACGACGAGCTGGTCCCACCAAATGCAGAGCATGATCTTGGAGGCGTGGATTTTCGGTTTGGCCGTGGATGTGGAAGCATGGCCGGGATATTCCCATGATTTTTTGCGTTTAGGGTTATCGTAATGAACCCATTTTTCGTCTCCGGTCACAATGCGATGCAGAAATCCCATCCGATTTTGCCTCTGAAACAACTGTTCACAAACGCCGTTCAATTCATGTGGGACACAAGTTCCTTCTTTCTGAATCATGCCCATGCCTTGAGACGTTTTGAAATGGCTTGCTGTGTCACTCCCACTGATCGTGCGAATTCTTCTTGAGTTTGACGCGAGTCTTCACTCAGCAATGTCTCCAATTCTGCATCTTCGAAAACGTTCTCTCTTCCACCACTATGCCGGTCTTCGACGTTAAAATCACCGTTCTTGAAGCGTTAAAACCACTCACGACACGATCTTTCACTAATAGCGTCCTCACGATACGTATCTGAGAGCATTCGATGAGACTCAGCCGCTAATGCAAATGACGAGAATTTGGCTCGTAAACTGACATTTTCAATCGAGAACAAGTTTGTGATGCAGGCACAAATCGAGTAATGTTTGAATGGTGTTCTGTTGACCGAGGTCCAAGCCAACTGTCTGATGTCTGCGATCTGTTTTTTCCGACCGCTACTTACCGTTATCGCCACATATCGGCAAACGGCGGAAGCAAAGTTGTACACCTTATTAAAAAGGTGAAGTAATGAGATCCCTTTAGGAAAGTGAGATGGGAAATAACCCACCCTGCCAGCAACAGCACGTCAACAACGGATACAACGGATGAAAACGTTGAAGGGAAGAAAATTGTTATGAAGTGTTGTTAGCAGAAATGTTGCTGAGGATATTGGCATATTGGTTTGATCCAGATTTTCTTGTTGTGATGGGTATATGGTTATGACGTCGAAAACAAAGCCGTGTCACCCTAAAAAAGCAACCAGATGAGTCAAGACCCAACAAAGTACGTCAAATTTGGTCAGATGTTGCTCACTGTTTTCTAAGAGTTCTTGCCAGAAGGTCGTATGGTCAATAAGGAATTTTACCTTGGACCTGTTGCATCACGATAATGTCCCTGTTCTATCATCGGCCCCTGAGACTTTTTTTTCCCAAAACTGTATGGACCACGTCACGATTGAGGAGATAAAGACCGCATGGGCGCGTATCGGATGTGCTTCGAGGATTGAAAAAGGCGTTTCCGCAAGTGTACGAGTATTAAATCGGGGTGGAATATTTTAAAAGGGGACTGTTGTTTGAATCTACCTCGCTGAAGTGGACGATCCCTCGATTCTATAGGACCTTTAGCCCTTGAGATTTAAAACGGCACAATTTCGATGGTGACTTCTTTATTGGTTTTTCGTTTTACTTGACAAGTTGGTTAAAATTCTTTATGATGCAGGCCCCAGAGTTGGATTTAAATTTCAGAAATTCAGATTTACAAGAATAAAATTAAATCAAAGAAGCAGATGGCTTCTGAGCGGATTTCAATTGGCATTCCTTGTCAAAAATAATGTTAAATGTAATAGATTGTAATCCAACAGTACAGAGTTGCCGTGGCGGTAACAGGACAAAGTATTGATGAAACGTACACCTCGTACTGTGTACGTTGAAATAAAGTGTACCCCTCCATGAGTCGGTTTATTGTGAATAAATTGACAAACAAATCTTAACAAAAAAAATAGGTGCTTGTACGTTTCCTTCTCGAACACGAGGCAGCTTCAAGCCTTCTTGGAATCTACTTAACCAATTTCCTTTTCAAATCTACCGAATATTTTTTTCTTGTCCAACAAAGCATCCTCCACAAAATCTTCTTGATTAAGCTGTGAAGACTGCCGAAGATGGTTCACTTCCCTAGGTGTCCGTACCCATTCCTTTACGACTTCGGCCGTATGCTTGAGTTATTGCCTTTTGCATATTTTGCGATTTTTAGTGACAAATTTTCCTTTGGTTTTAATAAAGAGTAAAGACTGGAGTACCGAGATCCCAGGCCGCCATATAATCCCATACAATAAGCAAACCTCCACCGTGCTTTAGAGTCGTAAGCTTGGCGAGCCTCTTATAAGTAACTTTCCAATTGTGTCACTTCTGCCTACAACTTTATTTTTTTTCCTTATTTTCGGTTTTAAATTAGCACCATGGTTCGCTTTTCAATTTAGCCTTATCTTTAGAGTTTAAGGACGATCCCTTCTGAACTTATTATCAAGAAGCGCTGATTGTAAAGGGTTCATCCAACAAAAGGTGTCATTTTAAATGTTGTCATACACATTCGCACAATTTGCTACAACAGTGAAAATTAACCACAAATTTGGGATGTTTCGTAAAGTTTGTACTGCGTTTGGTCATCATCAAGTAGTGAATTTAAACAAGCCAGCTAAACATATCGTGGTTGCAGCTGATTGTGGGTGGCTAAAAATTCGGGTGCGTCCATTTCTATCACTCTATCAGTAACATCGCATTTTACATAAGATCTGGGACTTGTAAGGATTTGATGCAAAATATTTTTGCTGGTAGGGAACCGGAAACGAATAAAAGAATAAGAAGAATACATAAATGGTGTTTTTTTTAGAGTTATACAAATTCAATATGAAATAAACCACTTGAAGCTAATGTTGTTGTCTATGATATTAACTATGTTTAATAGATAATTTTATGCCATTAGTGCTCATATATGACTTCGGGCATATGCATGTCACAGATGGCTTAAATAAGAAGCAATCATGAAGTCTATTTTTCGACATCCTTATCAAACAACTGGGACCGTATATCAGCAATAACACGGCGACTGTTGACTTCCTCGGCATAGACTAGTGACGTTCACATAGCCCAAAAGATAGTAATCTAAGGGTGTGAGATCACAGGATGGTGGAGGCCAGTTTACAGGTCCATTACGTGAAATTATGCGCTCAACAAATATTTCCCGCAATAACTTGATTGTGTCGTGCGCCGTGAGGTATGTATGTTTGACATCCTGTTGAAACCAAAGCTTTGTCACGTTAATGCCATTAATTTGAAGAACGAAAAAGCGCCCTTTATTCAGGGTCACATTTTGGCGGGCGAAATATGGCCGTTGATTCAACCAGCCCATAAAGCAAGCCAAACAGTGAATTTAATGGTCATAAGGGCGTCTCGACAAAGTCTTCTAAGTTTTCTCCACTCCAAATTCATCGGGGATTTTTGTAGAAAATCATGTTTTCGACCGAACCTACGACGCGTATAATGGTCATTCCAACTCTTGCACAAGCTGGATCTTATAAGCTTTTAAGCCAAGATCTTTCCATAAAATCTTCCACGAAATGGATGGGCATAGCTCCAATTGCTGTGTTCTCCTCAACACTGCGTTCCACAACGGCGATAACTTCTTTTCCTCGCACTATCCTCTTATCCACTTAAGTGTATGTGGAGTGTAAGTGTATGTGGAGTAAAATGGACTTAGCGCATGATGAGCTACATATAACCGAATCATGGTTTTCAAAATAAGTTTGCACAATTTGCATGTTTTGTTTTGACGTTAACCTATTCATTGTAAAATGGCAAAACGTACTACCTGCAAATCAACTATCAACTGTCAAATTAACAATCTGTAGAAATAGTGTTGCCAAACCTCAAAAAAAAAAACACCATTTACCTAAAAGTGATGAGGCCATATGTCTGGGCACGCAGGCTGAAGAGATATAGTAGAACCTCTCTACCCATAACGACTGACGGCTTGGTATGGTTTTGGGCGATATTTATCATCCAGACAGCAACACATGCCTCACAGGTTCTCACAATGGTTCTATTCTTGTTCTTCTTCTTTGGTGGCGCTACAGTCTGAGGTGAACCTGGGCCTCAACAATCAAGCGTCTCCAGCCAGTACGCTCTTTGGTTAGCTGTTTCCAATGCCGCACTCTCAGTTGGATAAGGTGTACCATCTGAGTGCGCACCACCGTAGATGCGGTCGTCCTTTCGGATTTGAAGACTCCTCGAGCCGGAGCTGCGTTGTGTATGCGTTTGGCCCAGCCATCTTTAGCATTAGATCCGAAGGCGTCGTACTAGACCGAAAGCGTCGTACTAGACCGAAGGCGTCGTACTAGACCGAAGGCGTCGTACTAGACCGAAGGCGTCGTACTAGACCGAAGGCGTCGTACTAGACCGAAGGCGTCGTACTAGACCGAAGGCGTCGTACTATACCAATGTCGAGGTACAGCCCGTAGAGTTCTTCGTTGAATCTTCTTCTCCAAACTCCGTTTATGCAAGCGGGATCATAGATTAAATGCAGTTGCCTCTCGAAACGACCAATGGCCTCCTCATCTGCTTTCATTAAAATCCTGGTCTCTGCGCCGTGGAGCAGAACCGAGATGGTTTTGCATAGCGCAATCTTGGTCTTTCGAGAGAGGACTTTACTTCTCAATTGCCTCATTACCTCTTAAGCCCAAAGTAGCAGCGATTGGCAAGAGTAGTTCTGCGTTCTATCTCAGTGCTAGTGTTGTTGTCGTTGGTCATAAGTGAGCAAGTAGACGAAGTCCTTGACAACGTCGGTTTTGTACGCCTTTTTTGATGACGGTATATACTTGGATTACACCCACTGATCCCAGAAATCGTCTTCCTGAGGAGGCTATAGCAGGGCAGTTACATAGGAGACAGGGTGGAGATTTTTCCTCTTCCTCATTATGAAACCTACTGCAGTAGTCATTATATGGCATTCCTAACCTTGCGGCATGTTATCCCAAAGCGCAATGGCCTGTTACGACTCCGATTAGGATTTGGTTTATCTCGCGTAATTGCATGCTTCAAGGTGACGCCATCTGTCATTTGCCTGTTACAGTGCATTTTTCGTGATTTTATAGTTTTGCGTTTCCATTGGTGGGTGGATTTCCTCTTAGACAGTCGAGAGCTCCAGTGTCGTGCCTATTTTAGTTAGTTCGTCTGCTTCAGTTACCTGGTATATCACCCAGGTACCCAGCACAACGTTACAGCACATCTGCTCGATATCTTATTTAGAGATGTACGGCAGCGCCTCACCATTTATTTATTGCCCCTTGGCTATCTGTGTAGATGACGATGTCTCTGTTGTTCATCGATCTCACAGACAGCCAGTCGGCGGCCTCACGTATTGCCGTTAGTTTGGCTTGGAATATGCTACAGTGATTCGGTAATTTAAAGGATTGGCTAAATTTTAGGGTCGGTGCATAGAAACTGGCACCCGCACCATTGCCTGTCCTGCAGTGCCTTTTCTTAAAAATTCATTCCCTTCTATTGTTTTATAAAAAAAAATTGAAGTCCAGCGTTGTGATTAAGTAGTCCTTGATTTCACTTAGATCATTGCTTTGGCGCAGTATACAAGCGTGCCCTATTTTGGAAAATTTTTCCTCTGTTATAGCTATGCACGCCATCCTTTGAACTCTGCTAAGAAGTTGGCAATAGTTAGATCTGCACAGTGTATAAACATTAGTATAGGTCTAACAACCGCGGTATACAGCCAATGTGTAATATGAGGTTTGATACCCCATCTGGTGCCCAAGATACCCTATAGCGCAGTTGTTGCTTTTTTGATGCATTCTTCCGCATTCAATTTCCAGTTGAGCTTCCTGTCGAGTATCACGCTAAGGTATTTGGCGTGGTCTGCGAATCTAAGGTAAGTCCCATTAAGTTTTAATGGAGTCATTTGAGGAATCTGCCGTTTTCCTGTAAATAAAACTAGCTCCGTTTTGGAAGGAGTTATTCTAAGCCCGCAGTTCTTTGTCCAATTGGTCAGTTTGCCTAGGCCTGTTTCCATCAAATTGTGGGAGATGTTTCCCGCTGATTGGTAGTGCAATGTTGTCTGCATACGCAATGAATTTACACCCGCTGTCCTCCAGGGAAAGGAGTATTTCGTTTACAACTAGCGCCCACAATTGCGGCGATAGTACTCCTCCTTGTGGTATCCCACGTTTTACTGCCCTTTTTGGGTGGTATCAGCCGAATTTCGTCATCGTGGTGAATTCTTTGTTGGAAAGTGATTTTTCAACGGTTCCAACTATCGTGTGTAGTGCTGCATCTACCGATTTCCCCTTACAATAAGCATGTTGCGATTTCGAAAGCAAATTTTTTTGTAGGTCCACCAGTCTCTCTAGCGTCTTACGAAGAAAGGAAGATAGACTGATAGGTCCGTAGTCTTTTGTAGTTGTGTGGGAGGTTTTATCTGCTTTTAGTATAAATGTAACATTTACTTCCCTCCAGGATAGGATAGTTGATAGATGATGAGAATAATACCAAAAGCCACGGTTCGAGAATGTTGTAAGCACGTTGCATCTCTTCCGGATAGATTCCATTCGGACCTACAGATTTGTATGGAAGGAAGCAGTAAATACTGCCCAGTTTCCTTTTTCTTACTACTTCCTTTGAACTGAACGGAAGATTCAGTATGAGTTGTTCAAAATTGTAGTTACTAGCATCTGCGTTGTCGGGAAAGTGTGTAGGTATAGAGCGAGAGGTCCAGTGGCTCTTCGCTAGTCACCGTTGCGTTAGGGCGGGTATAGTGGACAGTATCTTCCTCATTCTACTGGCCTCATAAAGGCGTTTGCGCCTTTCTTACGAGGGTGGTCCGATAGCCTACAAAAGAAAAACAAAAATTTTGGAGAAATGGCGATTTATTTTTCAATATAGTCTCCTTTTAGCTCGATACACTTGGCCCAGTGATGCTCCAACTTCTTTAACCCGTCTGAAAAATACGTTTTCCCGAGGTCTGCAAAGTAGGTCTCCGTGGCGGCGATGACCTCCTCATTCGACTGAAATTTCTGCACGGCGAGTGACTTTTTCAAGTTTGGAAAGAAAAAGAAGTCGCACGGGGCCAAATCTGGAGAATACGGTGGATAGGGCAGCAGTTCGTAGCCCAATTCGACCAATTTGGCCGTGGCGAGGGCGGAGGTGTGAGCCGGTGCGTTATCATGGTGAAAGAGCACTTTTTTCTTCGCCCAGTGGAGCCGTTTTTTCTTCAATTCGGCGTCGAATCGGCCCAATATTTTGGCATAGTACAGCCCTGTGACCGTTTTGCCCTTCTCCAGGTAGAGTTGGTGGCTCACACCTTGTGAATCCCAGAAAACGGTGGCCATCACCTTTCCGGCCGATGGGACAGTCTTCGCCTTCTTTGGAGCACGTTCGCCTTGTGAAGTCCACTTTTTCAACTGTTCCTTGGTCTCTGGTGTGTACCAGGCGTCGACTGTCACGAAACGACGCAGAAACTCCTTCGGATTGCGCCTAAACAGCGTCAAACACTGCTCTGAAATGGTCTCACGGTTGCGTTGTTGTCCGGAGTGAGCAAACGCGGCACCCATCGCGCCGACAGCTCATGACCAAAATTTCATGCAGGATATGACCCACGCGATCTTTTGAAATGCCTACTGCCTCAGCTTCTCGCGCACCTTCAATCGGGGGTCTGCCAATACGAGATCGTGGATTTTTATCACGTTATCTTCCGTGGTAGCCGTTTTCGGGGCACCTGGACGTGGCTCATCAAAAACCGACGTGCGTTTACGTTGAAACTCGTTAAGCCAATCGAAGGAGAAGAGTCACCGTACACAGCATCCAACCGCTCTTTAATTTCGCTGCGCGATTTCCCTTCCAAAAACAAGAATCGAAGCACCGACCGATATTGCTCTATTTCCATTTTTCTAAAATCCGCGGACACTCCCGCTTACACACGCGGTCAAAACAAAACTACGAGTCCGATCCGGCTAAAATTTCAACAGTAGCCGTCTACTACACGATAGTAAGTTGCTCTTGCGATACTGGCGCCATCTGGCGGTGAGGCTAAGTACTTATCGGACCACCCTCGTATACTCTACATTGACTAAAGTTATAATACAGGTCTAAACGCGATTGTACTCGTTTTCGAATTTCTATGAAGAAAGATAGGGGTAAAGGCAAGGAATTCTATAGAAATTGAACCAGCTGCCTGGTAACAATAGCGCGCTCAGGTAGGTATAAAAATAGTCATCACTTTGTCAATTTTGCTCCGATCGACTTGAAATTTAGACACAACATTCTTGAGATATTATGCATTCATTTAAAACAAATTCGAAAAAAAAAATTAAAAACCCTATTTCCCCCTTAAAGCCACTCATTGGAAACAGCTTTCGAATTCGAATATCTTGGAATTAGTTAAAAAATCGACTTTATCAAAGTGCGTCTTAATTCTTAAAAAAAAAACAAACCAAAAAAACAGGAAAACAAATAAAGCCAACCGTTGCGCCCAGCAATGTTGGTAAACAGTACTTTTTCACAAAATTAAAACCACACCAAGGCGAACCAACACAAAACAATCAAAGCAAAAACGAAAACAACAACAAAGAACAGCGAATACGAGTTCGCATGCTGATTGAGTTTTTTATATAACTTGGCAACAGGGCAAAGCAGAGAACAGCAGCAACAACCATCCATTCATGCATCATCATATCCACCATAAGCAAGCGAAAACGACATCACCACGATACGACACAAGCAGCTTGTGACTTGAAATCGCGTACCTACAACAGCTGTAGCAGCAGCAGTCTACAGCTAATTTGCTCGTGTTCCCCTGCTTTTCGCCTCTCTCTCTCTCTATATCTTTCACTCTCTTGAGTCATCGATTTTCTACCTACCGGCTTGTTATGCTCTAGTGCCTTCTCCCTCTCGCACGTCTTTGCTTTCTCTTTTATTGTCAATTGCTCACTGCATAAAGCTGTTTTTTTTTCTCTTTTTCGTTTCTTGTTTGCGGTTTTTTTTTTCTACTACTGTATTATATTCTTCTTATGGTCTCCATCCCTCTTCGTTCTTGCTTCGTATTCCTTCCGTTGCGCGAATTCCCGGCGCGTATACACGTGCAGCTCTTTTAATCGCTTGTGTAAACTACATTCTAGGGGCGATGCCATTAAACAGTCACACCACCATACTCTTCGTATATATGTGACGTGACGCGACTGACGACGATAGTTGTGTATGTGCATGTATACACGGTCGAGCATTCGTGTACAGACGAGCACAGGTTTTCACATGCTCACTAGTGTCTGTTGTTGACTTGTACAAGACGCTGTGTTGCTCACAAGCCGTTTTTAAAGATTTTTTTTGTTTTTGACGTTTTCTGAATTTGTTTTTGGAATTACGACGACGGGTTAGTGGCGTTGAAGCCAATACCAAGCCGAATAGTCATGGCGGAAAGCGATTTAAGTCCATTAGAGTTGGCAAAAAGTGCTCTAGCCCTAGCGCAAGATGGATCGGATAGCGAAGATGAGGTTCTCGCCTTGAGCCTGGCCACATCAGCCGTCGCACTTCATCTACTTAAGCAACGAAATTCGAATAAGCGACGAGTGGTTCACGTTGTCAATGAGGAGGTAGAGTATCGTAAAAGCCCATCACCGCATAGCTTTGCCCTGAATACACCAAAACTGATGCAGGATACAAGCTTTGAAATCCAGAACGAGGTCGACGAGACTGTACACGAGAAAGAAGACGAATGCACCAGTACCGAAGCTCCGATACAAGATTTTAAAATCGAAGTCAACCCCCTGCTACTGCTATCGGATGACGGGAATCCAGGCGACACAATGGCAGATCTGAACAATTCACAGGCGAATCAATCGGAAGATTCGAGTATCTCGTCGTCGGGCAAAAGACGTAAGCGTCAATGGTCGAAATTTGAGGACGATCGCCGGCGGGTCCTGCTCCGTCTCAGCTCGAGCGACTCGATGGATCTGTTCTGTGCCGAGCCGAAAATCACCGATTACATGAACATATTCCTGGACGGATTGAAGATGGATATAAGCACGTTCAATCTACTCCTGTCGCTGGTGCGGAAGGATATCGAACACCAGAACACCTGTATGCGCATGACAGTCGCATCGGAACAGAGGTTGGCCGTCCTCCTGCGATATCTCTCCACCGGAGAGTCATACATCTCGATCGAGAAGGCCGTCAAAATATCGCGCTCGTTCCTCTGCGTCAATATACCATCCCTATGCAAGGCCCTCTGGACCAACTTAAAAGACCAATACTTAAAGGTAATTACAGTTTATTATCATATAAAACAACACATTTAAATGGGACGCACACGCTTATATTACTCGATAACATTGCTCTCGTCTTGGGTGGCTGGAGCTCTCGGCGCTTTACTGTCATTCGAATCCAGGCTGATACAGCTTTCGTTGGCGGATACATCGGAGCCGGCTAACGATGGTTGCCGATTGCGCCGACGCCGTGGGAGTACACGATCTTGTTCAATGCCACGTCGCAGCACGCATTGGATCTCCCACAGTGTGTCGTTGCGGATTGTCTCGTCGGTGATGAGCTCGAGCTGGCTTCGGACTAGTTCGCCTTCCCAACTGAATCGATTCTTCTTGTCTTTATTCTGCTTGGCAGCGATGCGATTTTGAACCATTTGCTGGGTGAGCGTGATCATGTCATAGAACTGTTGATTGCTGTCCAAGTCGTTTTCGTTCTGATCTCCGTCTACGTCCTGAAAATATGCAAAGAGATTTTGAAAAATGTTTTTCCTGTTTTTCAGTTACCGTCATGCGAGGGCGAATGGGCGAGCAAGGCCGAGGAGTTTGACAGTCGTTGGCGATTTCCACTGTGCCTGGGAACGTTAACGCGACGGCATTTCAAATTCAAGACACCGAGGTCGGCGAATGTATTGGCCTTAATCGATGCTAATAATCGATTCATGCACATGGAAATCGAGAAGGAAGAGGAAGGCGTCTACTTAGCTTCGGAGAATGCCCCGCCGCCGCAGAGTATAGGAAACAATCGGGTCTTGCCCTACGTTTTTATCGCAGACAATGGATTCGAGCTCGACGAGCATATAATGACGCCGTTCATGTTTACCGACACACCGGCTCGTCGGGTCTTCAATGCACGATTAAAGGCTGCAGCACGAGTGGCCGATCAAACCTTTAACATATTAGTCGAGCGATTCAAGATTCTCTCGACGCCTATGAATCTCATGCAGCAGCACATTGACGACGCGATACGAGCCTGCTGCATGCTTCACAACTTTCTGATGCAAAACAATCCGGATCTGTATGCAGCCGGGGTGCCAGAGGAGATAAGCGACTTGGGACCGCAAACCATCACACTGGACGGCGGCATGCATTACAACGAGAACGCCGAGGCTATTCGCGAGGAATTCGCCGAGTATTTTGCCAACGAAGGTAATGTACCCACCTTTGATGTCAAATTGTTCGAAGACGAGGGAATGTCCGCGTCGAACGTGCTGCTCGACATGTTCTCCATATGATCGACAAACATCTTGACGCCATGCTGCTTCTGATGCCCGTTCGTGATAGGATTCTGTGAATTTATTAAGGAACGACTTTATATATTTGTGTGTAAATAGATAAATAAAATGCCAATACTGACCAGTGACGAGTTAAACATTGTATTCGATTTACCGCAGAACGGTCGCAGGAACTCCATCTTCTTGAAGCACCACAGCTTGGGTTTGTACTTTTTCGAACGCGCCATATATCGTAGTTCCTTATTCAATTGACTTCGTAAGACTTGAACCTTTGCCTTGACCTCCTCCACGGTGACATCTAAGCCTTCCTTTTCCCGTACAATCTTGCATATGCTCTCGAAGTGTGCTCGGCGCTTTTCTCGATTCAAATAGTCAACATGCTGCTGGTCGTAGATGCTCCGTCGTTTTCTTACTTCATTCAGTAGACATTCAATTGCCGGGTGCGTCCACATCATGGCCGAGTTCCTTCGTGCTCGTCAGTCGTCAAAGCTGTTTGCTGTTTCAGAGCACAAGTCATACTGTATGTGCTCGACGAGGAGACGAGCACACACAAAAAAAAAAAAAAGCAAAAAGAACAGAATTGAGTAAGTGGAAAAAAACAGTGTGAGAGAGAGAAAAGTCATATTCTAGACTCAGTTTACACGAACGAACTTCGGGCGCTCTGTGTGTGTGTGCGGTTTATATGCTGCTTCCCCTCTGTGATGTACAGAGCGCGCAGAGTTTACTGCTTCTCTATTGCCTTGTGGAACGTTAAATGCTGAACGGTTTTCCCTTGTGGCATGTGTGTTTTTGTTTCTTTGTGTTTTTTTTACTATTTTTTTTCTTCTGGCTTGTTTTTGTTTTGTATTTTCTGCTGGCCGAGGAAAGAGAACGAGCACGGCATGGACGACAGGAGCACTGAGCAGGTTATTTTTGAGTTGGAGGATGCATTTCAAAAATTACCAATCATTTTTGGTTAGTTTTTCGAGTTTGCTTTTGTGTGCTTTTTGTTCGAGTGCCATTGATGTGCTTGACGATTGTGCTTCGTGCTTGGTGCGACGAGTTTGCTGTGTGCCGTGTGCTACGTGGTGCTCGCTGTGCGCCGTGATTCGGGGGTTGATAATATTTTTTTTTCTGTATTCTTTCTTGTTTCTGGGTTTTTTTTTTTCTTGGGTTTTTTCCGATATTTTTTTTTTTTTTTTTGCCTAGAGATGTGTGATCGAGAGAGATTCATCGACCTGGTGTGAATGGAATTAGTTTTCGTCTTGAATAAACAACATAATTACGGGCAGCCGGTTTGGGTTTGGTGGAAGGTAAAAAGGTAAAGGACACTGACTGGATGAGAGGTAGATTACAATCGGTTTGGTGAGTACCGGTTTATGATTGGTCTGCCATTTCGCTGTGCCAAGGTCGATGGTAATTAGGGCCCGGGTGGCGTTTGGGATGTGCGGATTACGGTGAACAGCTGTTTGTGGTGTTGTTGCCATGCGGATGTAGAGAAACGAATTTTCACTTTCACCAAGTGGCAGGTCGCCAAATAATGATTGGATTTTGGGCGCTCGGAGTACTGTTGTGGCATCGATTTGACCTTTGACAAAGTGAATAACTGCTTGGTTGGGTAGTTGTAGGCTTTATGGGTTGGAGGACTACGATGTTGGCCTTCAAAAGACTTGTATAAAAGGCGGGACAACTTGGATTATGCTTTGCAAATCTTTCGCCCTGAAGGAACGAGAGCAAAGGGACGGTTGATAGCATACTCCGTTGGCAGTGGTAGGGAATCATTTGCCTAACATTTAGTAGCCATGGTGGCGGGGGATTTGGTTTGACAGTGTGGTGATCGGGACAATTGTGTCTAGTGTCCCAGGTCTTAATGCATTGCCAGAAGATGCTTCTGGAAAAGCAAAGAAATTCTAGAACCGAAAATAAGCAATTTTGTTGGTTTTTCCGTTCGATTCAACCCTTCCCAGCTAACATCGTTATGAAGGGATCTGGTAAACAACACACTGGTACCCGACAATGACACCATTCATGATTAATCTGACATCACCGTCACGATTAAAAGATGACTATAAACCAGACTCAACTCATATCACCCCTAAGCCCAACCATGGTGACTGGTTCAATCATCTTGCAAGCTTGATTACACAACAAACACATTCGCTGACTAAAGCCCACTGATAACTTCTCACTTATCTGATCAGCTGTCTTCAGCCGACCTTTCCTATCACCAAAGCCAGACCAGACCATGCCAGCATTGTGACACATGAAGGTCTTACCGCATCCTGCCACTAGTCACACCATCACCACCACCAAGCTGCCACTATCGTTATCACACGCTATTTACCCTGTTGCTCTATTTATCCTACCCTGGTCCTATATACAAATACTATTTACTCAGTCGCACTTATTGAAGCTATCATCTAGTCAACACAATCTTATCGCCCCAAAGCTTATCGCCCATACCCTTGCCTTCGTATTTCTCTCCATTCCATTCAGTTTGTTACTGGAATCTGTGATAAAACGCTTATCAGCACAGAAAAGAGCGTTGAAAAGAGCGCAATGGCGAAGTAAACATTTGTTTAATCAACAGTCTACGGCCAGGAAACTAAAAAACTACGAAGAAGTCCACACTATTTGTTGATTAGATAAGTGCGACGCGTTTCAGAATCAGAAACTGAAAACAAACGGGAAACCGATAAGAGTTGAAACAGAAAATACCGAACTTTCGACGAGATAAGCGAGTTATGCTTTCTAATTAATGGATTGTCTGATAAGGGACTTGTGATTTGGGCTAAATATGATGCAATGTTTCGAAATTGAATCAATTCTTCGCCGTAGTTCAGAGCTCTCACTATCAAGCCTGCCATTTTGATTCTTAATCCAGCGTGGGTATATCCTAGCATTTTGTAGACCGCACCTTTAGGGCTACTCTATCAACTCAGAGACGTTCAATTTTCTTCTTCTTTCAGTGGCGCTACAGCCCGGTGTGGGCTTGGGCCTCAACCAACAAGCGTCTCCAGCCAGCGCGATCTCCTGCCAGCCTTCTCCAGTTACGCACACCAAGTTGGTTGAGGTCCTTTTCCACTTGTGTGCGCCATTTGAGTCGAGGACGTCCTCTGTTGCGTTGTCCCAATGGCTCGGATTCAAAGACTCTTCGGGCCGGAGCTGGGTTGTCCATACGCTCTAATTGGACTAGCCATCTAAAGCGTTGTATCCGTAGACGCTTAACCAGGTGATTGAATCTTCTCCTCCAGATGCCATGAACGCAAACTCGAAAAGACCAAGAGCTTCCTCATCCGCTTTCAACAGCGTCCATGCTTCTGCACCATAAAGCAGGACTGGGATGATTAAGGTATTGTATAAAGCCAAGGTCCTTCGAGAGAGGGCTCTATTACTCAATTGCCTCTTGAGCCCAAAGAAACAGTGGTGATTCTGCGTTTGATATCGGTACTGATGTTGTTGTCCCTATTTATTGCAGAGCCGAGGTAGACGAAGTCCTTGACTACCCCGAAGTTCATGCTGTCCATTGTGACGCTCTGTCCGAGACGTCGATGTTGTGTGTCCTTTCTTGATGACAACATGTACTTCGTTTTGCCCTCATTTACCACTAGACCAATTTTAGCCGCCTCCGCTTCAATGCCAGCAAACGCCTCATTGACGGCTCGCTGTGTTCGACCAATCACATCAATATCATCCGCGTAAGCCAGCAGTTGAACGGACTTCTGGGAGATCGTGCCTCTGGTGGTGACTTGTGAGTTTCGTACGATCTTCTCGAGTATTAAGTTGAAGAAGTCACATGACAGCGCGTCGCCTTGCCTAAAACCTTTTTTGACATTAAAGGTCTCGGTAAGTTCGCGAGAGTTCTCCATCGTCATCCTACACAATCTGACGAGTTTGGTAGGGATATCAAAACTAGACATGGCTTTGTATAGCTCGTCTCTATGCACGCTGTCATATGCGGACTTGAAGTCGATGAATAGGTGGTGAGTGTCGATCTGCATCTATTGGGTCTTTTCCAGGATCTGCAGTGTGAAGATTTGCAAAATTTCCGCAGTTCCCATATTCTCAACCCCACACCATGCTCCATCTCCTCTGCCCCCAAATCGAATTCCATCTCCAACAACACAACCAATTCCTCACCAATCCCTACATCAACAGGTCCCTCCATAACAAGTCATTCTTCTGTCTCCTCTCAATCTTTTATCGAACCCCTTCTGCCCCCACAGTCAATGCTCTCTCTCGGCTAAGGGATAAAAAAAACATACGAAAACATCCAACTCTTCCTAGCTTATCTCCATGATAAGTCAGACTCGGTTTGTTACGAAGGAAAAACTAACACAAGCGTAAGGGTATCAATCGAACAGGAAGGTCTTCTTGCTGACTTCACTAGCCTCAAAAACCTCTTCATAAAATACCACGAATTCTTCAATATTTCCCCTCAAAAAGGCTCAAATGATCTCGAAACTTTCCGGCAATATATACACTCAAAGCGAATATCGCACCTCCAGCGTAGCCGAGCCGACCAAGACAGGTTTTTTCGTTCCTAATTGTCGCCATCCCCCTGTCACCCACACCCTCTGCAAAAACCTATCTCTTACTATTTATTATCAAAATGTAAGAGGTCTCCGCTCGAAAACCCAAGCTATAATGCAACAATCACATGCTTTGCCCTTTAATGTCTTTGCGTTGACTGAAACGAACCTGAACCCCAGCATAAATAACCTCGAACTGTTCCCACCAAATTTTAATGTTCATCGCGATGACGAACTCAGCCGACTCACTGACGGTTGCCCTTGTCGAAGCGTTCTACTAGCCGTCCTTATACAATTGACTCTTCCCTTATTGCAGTATCATCCTCCCCACTCCTCGACTTTGTTTCAATTAAGATTGCTCTACCCCAGAAAACACTATACATCATTTGTTTCTACATCTTGCCCTCACAACCTATTGAATCCTATGAACTCGCCATCAACACAATCGACCAATTAACCGATTCAAGAAACCCTTAAGATGAAATCCTTGTTTTCGGTGACTTCAACCTTCCTCATCTTAAATGGACCCAATTAGACGATCAATCGTCTTACACTGCCACCAATCCCACTACTGCCAAAGAATGTCTCTTCCTGGATCGCCTAACAGATTCAAACCGTAGCCAAGTTAGTGGCGTACTAAACTACATGGGTAGACAACTCGACCTCATATTCACAACCGATCCTCTCAACTCTTCTGTTTCACTTAGTCCCCTTTCCCTTTCAACCATCGATAACTTCCATCCTCCCCTCCTCCTTTCCTTCTTTCACGATTCTCCATCACAGAATATACCCCTACAGTTCTGGCCTCTTACGATTTCCACAAAGCAAAATTTCATCTAATAAATGAATACCTTAAAAAGGCCCCTCTCAATTTTGATAACCTAACCGTAAATGATGCTATATCTATACTCTACAGGGAAATATTTTACTCTATCTCTTTTTACGTTCCCGTTTCACAACGCAAAACTCAGTCCACCTCCCCACCCTGGTATAATTGCAGGCTCCGTTCTCTAAGAAACAAAAGAAATAAGCAATGGACAATCTTTCTTCGTACTCAATCATCCAATGACTTTTCTAACTACCTGGGAAGCTATCTCCACTTTACCGCCCTACACAACTTCCTCTATCAATGCTATTTAACAGAAACGCAAGCCAATCTTATAAACGATCCAAAGTCCTTCTTTAAGTTTGTTAACTACAAAAGAAAATCCGATGGCTATCCTACCTCCCTCTCCTTCCACGATCAAACCTCGAATGATCCCAATATTATCGCCAACTTTTTCGCCACCTTCTTTAAACAGTCTTTCGCCGACGACTCGTTTGTTCCAGACTTCTCATACTTTGATTATCTACCGAATTTTTCGCTTGGACCATTTCTCCCACACACAGTTGATTCTCATGTCATCGAAAACAAATTAAATCTACTTAATGATGAATTCACTCCTGGATCCGACGGTCTCCCTGCCATATTTCTAAAAAAATGCTCGTCAACCATCTCTCGCCCTCTCTCGAAAATCTTCACCCTATCCCTATCCCAAGGTGAATTCCCCCGCTTATGGAAAACCTCATATATCACCCCTATACATAAAAAAGGTCCGAAGAACGTTGTTAACAACTATCGTCCCATTGCCAAACTATCACATATACCTAAACTCTTCGAGAGTGTTTTGTACAAAACACTAAGTTTTCGCTGCAAGTCATTAATCTCCCCTAGACAACACGGTTTCCTCAAATGCAGATCCACAACCACTAACCTTGTTGAATTTGTGTCCTTTACCCTATCAGCCTTAGAGAACGGCAAAGAAGTCGACGTTATCTCAACTGATTTCAGTAAAGCTTTCGATAAAATCTCACACAGACTGATACTCTTCAAATTGTCCTCCCTTGGCTTCGACCCCATTTCTTTGAAGTGGATATCTTCTTACCTGGAAAATCGCTATTACAATGTTCGTTTTAGATCTGCTTTTTTAGCCTCCTCCGGCGTCCCCCAAGGCAGCCACTTAGGTCCACTTCTTTTCGTTCTTTCCATAAACGATCTTGAATTGGTGATCAAACACTCCCACATCTCATTATATGCCGACGACACCAAGTTCAAGACCATTTCCTCCAGTCATGACTCTTCCTTTATTCAATCTGATCTCAATAGCTTTTCCATCTGGTGCTCCAAAAATTGCTTAGAGCTTAATATTTCCAAATGCCAATCAATTACCTTTTCAGGTAAACGAATCAAACCTCCTCCTCGTCTCTACTTCCTCAATAATCAACCCATCTCCACGGTTCAAGTCATTCGCGATCTTGGCATATTATGTGACCAGGAGCTTAATTTTCGGGCACACATCGATGAGATAATCCTTAAAGCTAATTCTGCACTCGGTTTCGTGAAGCGATGGTCTAAAGAATTCTCGGACCCTTACGTTACCCGATCTCTTTACATAACCTTTGTCCGGCCCCTTCTTGAATACGCCACCCAAGTGTGGTCTCCCTACCAACAAACCCACATTTCTAGAATCGAGAGCATCCAGCGCCGATTCCTACGTTTTGCTCTTCGAGGTCTCCCCTGGGGCAATCCTTTGATTTTACCATCCTACCAAGACCGCCTTAAACTAATCAACATGAACACGTTGGAAGAAAGAAGAGTTGTATCTGACATTCTTTTCATCCATCGTCTCCTTTCAGGTACCATTGACTGCGCGACTCTCTATAACTCTGTCTCTATCAACACTAACCCCCGCAACGTACGAAATCCCCGTCTCTTCTATCTACCCACCCCCCGTACTGCCTATGGCTCCAATGAACCTATTTCTCGTATGCTGGGAATTGTTTATTCGAATCCCTACTTCGATTTCAACCTCAGCACTCGATGCCTAAAAATCCGCCTTCTTAACCACCCTCCCCTTCTCCCTACCTAGTAAGTGAGATTAGGTTAAGATTAGATTAAGCTAGCTTGAATTAAGCCCCATAAATGCGGGCGTTCGCCCCCACGAAAATTAAAATTAAAAGTTAAACCTGATATAATTAAGGAAAGTTGATAGGTGCTGCACATTTTTCACATATGTAAAAACGATGTTCTGGGAAAATGTATTTTATACATCTATCGCACCGCGTTGACTGATTATTTGCATTTAATCGACATATATCGGACATATATGGCAACGAGCTCTTTTTTTCGTAGGCAGTGCATGTGTCAAAGACTTTGTTGATTTTTGCGAGGGTTGCGGCGATGTTGATGGTTCTGAATTCGTTTTTCTAACACTAGCAACCACTGTCATGCCATTTGGAGTCCGTGGATTATTCGATGTATGGATAACACAATGATTGGCCGACTTCCACCAAAAACAATCTTCTTCTCAAGTTTTTTTTTTGCAGATTCCATCCAGGGTTCAACGTCTTAAAAATAATAAATGCATTGCTGCCAGAAATATCGAGCATGTTGCAAAAGAGAGCTACAGGCCATCTGTTTACTTCTTACAGCGATAAGCTCCAACCAACTTATCCAAAACATCAACACCACCCTTAGTTTTAAAGGGTCCGCCAAATAATTTTTTTTTTTTTGAAAATGCTATAAAAAAAAGTACTGAATATTTTCTCCAATTTCTTTTTTTATTTGAAAGTACAATCCTTCCGGTTAATAATGGAAAATAATTTCATTCAAATGGCTGCCTCGGCTGGCCATGCAGTAGCCTATACGATCGGTCCAATTTTTAAGCACATTATCGATTGTGTGCAACTGTATTTCACCAATGGCTTCACGAATATTGTCCTTTAAAGCGTCAATTGTCTCTGGCTTGTCGGCGTAACACTTATCTTTGACGGCACCCCACAAATAATAGTCCAACGGTGTCAAATCGCAGCTCCGAGGTGGCCAAACGACATCAGCTCTGCGGCTGATAATGCAATCTTCAAAAACAGGGCGCAAAACATCGAGTGTAGCTTCGGGTGTGTGGCACGTAGCGCCGTCCTGTTGAAACCAAATGTTGCCAATATCCTCCTCTTCAATTTTTGTGAACAAAAATTCGTTCAACATGGCCCGATAACGATCGCCATTGACTGTAACGGCCACTCCTTACTCATTTTCGAAGAAAAATGGCCCAATTATGCCTCTGGACCAAAATCCGCACCAAACAGTGGCTCGTTTTGGGTGCACCGGCTTTTCAATGTATGCGTGCGGGTTTTCTGTGCCCCAAATGCGACAATTTTGCTTGTTTACATACCCGCCAAGATCAAAATGAGCTTTATCTGAAAAGATGATTTTTTGGCAAAATCGGCATCTTCTGTAAGTCGATCGCAGGCCCACTTAGCGAAGCGAAAACGCATTGGATGGTTGGTTGGTCAGTTGTCTTCAACTCCTGAACCAATTGGACTTTGTATGGCGTCATACCAAGGTCTTTATGCAAAATTCGTCTCAATGATGTGTCTGAAATGTTCAATTGTTGAGAACGACGGTGAATTGATGTTGATGGCGCTTCACGCACACTTTCTGCCGCAGCAGCAATATTCTCGGGTGTACGCACTGTTTTTGGCTTTTCACACTTTGGTTTATCGATGAGGATGCCAGTTTCTTTCACTTTTTTCACAAGATAACGAACATAAGGAGCTGACGGTGCTTCTCTTCTTCCAAAATCCGTACGCAATTTTCGCACACATTCTGCAACATTACCATGATTTTCAAAGTAATGTCGCAATATTTCCCAGCGTTGTTCAAGCGTATACACAACCATATTCGTTCAGCGGAAGGATAAAACTAATTATCTGTCAAATCAGACATGAGCTAAGTGTTACCATTCACGAAATAAGCACTACTTGAAAAAAAAAAACGTTAGATGGCGGACCCTTTAGTTTCTTTCTTGAAAATCAATCTGAAGAGAATTGTTTTAACTATACTGATGATCTCAGTCTTTCGAGCTATAGACATTTTGAAGTTGAAACGGTTGGTGAGGTTGAGGTAATTAATTTAATTAGGGACATAAAATCAAATGCCGTTGGTGAAGACAGGGTACATATGAAATTCATTAAGTTAATTCTGCCCTTCATAATATCGCACTTAGCCCATATTATCAACCATTGTATTACCAAATCAACTTTTTCTAAATCCTGGAAAATAGGTCGTGTAATACCTATCGCAAGTACCTTCCAGACCAAATCCAACCTCTGTTCCTGATTTTAGACCTATCTTCTTCTTCTTCTTCTTTTCCTTTTTCCAGCGTCGTTAAGGTCAGAAGTGTAGGACCATAACCTTCCCACTTAACTGCATTCCTACTGGTCCGTTTGTGGGGTCCGCGGGTTTGACCTCAGAAAGTAGCGGCTGGCTTCCCGGTTTGGGATTACTTCATCGCTGAGGCCAATCAAATGCTGGTGTTTTTGCATTTGTTTGCACCAATTGTTTTTCGGCCTGTTTTTTTTGCGTGTTGAAATTGGAACGTTGATTTATAACGCCTTTTGGACGGGGTTCAAAGGATCTCTCCTTTGAACATGGCAATACCAACTGAGTCGGTCGCGCTCTATCTTTATTGTGATGGTTTCTTTTACGTGGAGGCTTCCTCGGATCTTTGAACTTCTAATTCTGTCATGCTTTGTTACTCCCGCTGTCATGCGAAGCATCTTCATCTCAGCTGCCGCTAATTTGCTCTCATACTTTTTGTGCATTGTCCGGCATTGTGAACCGTATGTGAGCGCCGGACGTACAACTGAAGTGTAGAGCCTTCCTTTCAGCTTAGAGGGCATTTTTCGATCACAGAAGATGGCGGAGTTTTCCCGCCACTTCATCCACCCTACGCTTACGCGATGGTTGATGTCGTCATCACAAGTTGCTTCTTTATTAATCATAGATCCCAGATATTTAAACTTTTCACACTTGGGAAGCACTCTTCCATTCAAGTAAATGTCTGGAATAGGCTGATGAGGGTCAGAGAACGGGCAGCACAGATACTCTGTCTTCTTTGAACTAATACGATACCCGTGTCCCTCAAAAATGTCCACCCACACATCAAGTGCTCGTTGTAGGGACGCCTGATCATCACTTATAATGGCTCCATCGTCAGCAAAGAATAGCTGGTGCACTGGTCCGTCACTTTTCCTTCAAGCAAGCAATCAAGGACTGCTATAAAGAGCAGTGGACTGAGGACGCTCCCTTGGTGTACACCGACTTTGATTGCGAACTCTTCGGTGACTCCTGCGGTGCATCTTACTCTTGTCGTTGCTCTCTTGTACATGTCCATGATCACTCGCACGTAAGTTTCTGGAACTCTTTTTTGTCTTAGCGCTACCCATAAAAGATCTCTTGGTTGCCGGTCAAAGGCCTTCTCGAAATCAACCAACCCCATATGCAAGTCCTTTGAAGAATCACGATGCTTTTCCATCATGACCCTTATACTTTGGATTGCATCTGTCGTTGATTTACCCGAGACAAACCAGCACTGGTCATCAGATAGTCGTATTATTTTCCGCAGTCGGCTATCTAATACCCGTTCAACGATCTTCATGGTGTGCGACATCAGCTTGACAGAACGGTAGTTATCACAATTTCGCGTATCACCCTTTCCTTTGTGCAAAGGAAGAAGATAGCTTTCCCTCCATTGATTAGGCATAGTGTCACCTCTCATAAGTTTGGAGATAAGAACCATGAGCCATCTAGACCCGATATCTCCCATCTTTTTCCAGAACTCAGAGGGTATCCCGTCCGGCCCAACAGCTTTTCTTTTCTTGGAGTTCTTAACCGCGTACCGAACTTCTTCGACTGTGATGTCGGATATTTCGGCATGATTCTGGGATGATTTTGACAAGGTTGTGGAAATCTAGCCAGAATGCATCTTTTTCTTTTTGTTCGCATCCTACTTGAGGGGCATATGCGCTTAAGATGTTCCACACCTCACCATGCATCACCAATTTGAGAGCCATCAAACGGTCACTGGACTTTGAAATGGTTAAGACGTTGCCAAGTAACTCTGCCGCAAGGATGATGGCGATTCCGTTTTTTCCTTGTTCCAATCCATAGTAAAACATCTTGTAGGCTTTTGTTTTAATGTCCAAGAAACGTGCCCGATTATCGGTGTTTCGCCATTTCGTCTCTTGTACGCACAGGATGTCTACTCGCCTTCTAACCATCATTTCTTCAAGCTCATAGCTGCGCCCACTCATGCTTCCAACGTTCCAACTCGCGACTCTTAAATGTGGCTTACGCCGTTGCATTACTTTGCTATTCCCCGGAAATCCTATAGCTCTGACCCAAGCATTGCTGCTCGTCCCAGGATCACGACCATTAGTAGTGCCTGGCGGGGTAGTGCTTTTCCTTTTAGCGTTCTTTTCCATAATGCTACGGTTTGACCGTTTTCTTTCTTCCCTTCCTTTTTGACACGGCATGCTCCAGATTTTTTATTTTTTTTTTGATTGATCTTACTCTTACAACACCGGTGATCTCCAGTCGTGTCAACCCACTGATTTGCATGCACACTTGTGGGGCAGTTTAATGGTGGTATATGTGTCCCTAGGCTCACCTTGGTGTTTTCTAAATTGCCTAGATAAAATCACATCTGTTTACCTTTGTTTAGTTGCCTTTTACGACAAGCGATAGGTATCGCTTTAGACCTATGTATAAGTATATTACCGTGTTTATCAAAAGTGTTAGAGAAAGTCATATCGAAACAAGCTTCTTAAGTATCTGTCTCTTAATAACCTGTTGTATGAAGCATAGTCTGGCTTTAGAGCAAACCATAGCACTTCGACTGCAATGGTTAGCATCCTGGAAGATATTAGGCAGAAATTTGATAAAAGGCACGTCACACTTCTTTGTTTGCTCGACTTTTCCAAGGCTTTTGATAAAGTGAATCACAAGTTTCTCTGCTGGAAATTGAGAAATCTTTTCTCGTTTAGTGACAATGCAGTGAGGTTAATTTACAGTTTCCTATCTGAGAGATATCAAAGGGTTTTTATTAACTCTGAACATTTTCTACACTTTTACCTGTCACCAGAGGCGTGCCACAAGGTTCAATTCTGGGACCTATCCTGTTTTCCTTATTTATCAACGATCTTCCCTCTATGTGTAAACACACCACGATCCACCTATATATATACTGATGACGTCCAACTGTCTTCAGCTCAAAATGGGAGTAACATAGAGGAATTAGTGAACTTGGTAAGCCATGACCTGGCTAATAGATGGTCAATAAGAAATGGATTACGGTTAAATGCGAAGAAGTCACAGGTAGTTCCTATATTAAACTCGAGTGTGTCCTTACACTCCCCGCTGGATATCGTACTTTCTGGAGATAAACTTGCGGTTATTAATACCGTCATCCCGTGCGGGATCTCCCCCTCGCAGTCCAAGCGGAATCCGAGAAAAACAGACTGGGTGCGATTTAGGGAGGAGCTTGAGAAATCCACTCAAGCCCCGCCTAAACTCAAAACAAATCAATCGGTGGAGGATGCCGTTCATAACCTGAACAGCGCCATCACCAACTATTTTGAACTCGCATGTCCTGTCAAATAACCTCCCAACAGGAAGCCGGTTCCCTGGTGGAACGCTGAGCTCCAATGTCTTCGTAGGAAAGCCAGAAGTCTCCTGAACAGATCACTTAAATCGAACTCGGAAGATGACTGGAATAAATATCGACCGAAATAGAAGGAATATAAGAAGCTTATTCGAAAATCGAAGAATGATTCCTATAAGTCCTTCTGCGAAGAGATCAAATCCCTGAGCGCGACCAGCAAGTTGGTTAAAGTCCTCAAACGAGGAAAATCGACAAAGCTGGATGTACTCAAAAAGTCTGATGGTACCTTCACCGAGTCTAAAGCAGAAACTCTCAGTTTACTGTTTCAGACCCATTTTCCGGGAAATCAGACTGTCATCGGCTCGTTGCACACTCCTTCATTGGAAACTGTGACTGAAACGATGAAATCAACTCGGCGTTGCGTCACGCGTGGCAACTACTGAGGCCATTGAATTTGCTGTGGCATCCTTCGATGGCTTTAAGTCGCCGGGCACTGATGGGATATACCCCGTTATGCTGCAAAAAGTTATAAGACAGCTGCTTCCTACACTGAAAAGAATTTTCACTGCTAGCCTGGCACTTGCCTACATACCTATCCCTTGGCGCGCGGTGAAAGTGGTCTTTATTCCCAAAATAGGGAAAGAAGATTACTCACTAGCCAAGAGTTTTAGACCAATAAGTCTAACATCATTCCTGCTGAAAAGCATGGAAAGATTAGTAGAGTTGCACGTGCGCAAAGTTGCCCTTCGAATGCGTCCTCTGTCGGACATGTAACATGCTTATCAGTGCGGAAAATCCTGCGAGACTGCGCTTCAAAACCTAGTTGGGAGAATTGAATGCGCTCTCGAAAGGAAAGAGTACGTAATAGGCATTTTCGTCGATATTGAGGGAGCTTTTGATAACGCTACTTTCGACAGCATGTGTAACGCTGCCAGACGGCATGGCGTAGATGAAGCACTGGTTTTGTGGATCAAAGCAATGTTTTGATCGCTGATACAGGCCTCAAACAATGTGTCAAGCCTGGAGTAAACAGGGGCTGGCCGCAAGGTGGCGTCTTGTCTCCGCTGTTATGGTGCATGATGGTCGACTCTCTGCTAGATGCTCTCAATGCCTCTGGAATCTATGCCCGGGCCTATGCGGATGATGTTGCTGTCGGCTCATGTATAACGAATGTTTGTCTCAAAGCGCTAGACGTGATCGAAGACTGGTGCACGAGAAATGGGCTGTCGGTTAATCCTCTTAAGACCGATGTCGTTCTCTTCACGAGAAGGAGGAAAACAACTGGCATTACTCAGCTGGTTCTAAAAGGCATTCCCATCCCGATATCCAAGGAAGCTAAGTATCTGGGAGTCATTCTAGATAACAAACTTGTTTGGTCAAAACATGTTGAGTCCAAAACCACCAAAGCGCTGTCAGCTTTCTGGCAATGCAAAGGTGCCTTTGGCAAAACATGGGGCTTATCGCCGAAAAAGGTCCTTTGGATCTACACGGCAATGGTAAGACCGATAATCTCATATGCATCGGTTGTTTGGTGGAGCAGGCTAACACGCAAACACGCTGTGGCTTCACTCACCAAACCCCAAAGAGCGGCCTGTCTCAGCTGCACGGGGGCTTTCCCCAGCACACCGGGAGCTGCTCTAGATGCTATGATGAATCTTCCATCCCTTGACATATACATACATATATCAGAGGGTGTGCACTGAAAACTATTTCTCGCCTAAAGAGGAATGGTCTTTGGTACAACTCGCACTTGAGGGAGAAATATCCTACGACCCCTGTCTCATGGATATGCCTTCTGACGCAGTGACACCTGCCATCCTACTGCGCTGTAACTACACAGTCACATTTCCATGGCGTCAGGACTGGATTTGGCCAGACACTGAACCTGGAATAGAATGTCTTCGCATCTTCACAGAAGGCTCCAGGACTGGGCAGGGATCCGGCGCTGGAGTTTTCTTTGAGCGCGAAAACATTCGACTGCACTTCTCGTTAGGAAAATATGCGTCTGTCTTCCAGGCGGAGATTTACGCAATCCTAATGGCCATGCACTATGTTGTGAAACACAGATGGAGGGGAAAGAGCATATGTGTCTGCAGTGATAGCCAAGCTGCACTCAAAGCTGTGTCCAATCCTCTATCCAACTCCAAACTAGTGCATGAAGTCAAGACCTTTTTGAACAAAGTCGGAAGACTAAATTCACTTAGGCTTGTATGGGTCCCAGGTCACTCTGGTATCTCAGGAAACGAGATCTCCGATGAACTCGCTAGAAGAGGCTCAGAGGAGAGTTTCTCAGGACCTGAACCCGCCTTAGGTCTACCTGCTTCCACGGTCAAATCTGACATCAAATACTGGGTCTTTAACGTACACAGTCGTAGATGGGGGGAATATCCAGGATGCAGGATGACTAAGCGCGTACGCCCTGATGTCCGCAAAAAGTCCGCAACATTTTTCTTATCCTTAAGGAGAAATGATTGCAGAAGGCTTGCGGACGTCATTACGGGCCATTACACTTTTGCCAAGCATCTCTACGTGCTTGGCATCAGTGAGACGCCCACCTGTGCTGCATGTTGCGAGGAGGATGACACAGCGGAACACTTTCTCTGCGACTGTCCCGCCTTCGCTCGTGCACGGTGGCGCACCTTTGGGGCCGACGTGGTGGGTGCCGAATCTCTTAGCTCAACATCACTGAAGCCCCTCCTCACTTTTCTCCGGACAACGGGGAAAATACAATAAAGACAAGGTGTCTGTCTGGTAGTACAATGGACCAGTACTTGTGTCTGAGTGCTCCAGCAGATAGTAGAAGCCTCCAACAAAAAAAAAAAAAAAAATACCGTCACGAGTTTAGGATTCGTCATCAATAGCAAGCTGTCTGGATATGATCATATAAATGGTGTAATTAGACGTATATATGGATGCCTGCGCAAATTGTGGATGACTTCAAATTTCGTTCCATTGAATACCAGAAAAAAATTAGTTTGCACCTGTATCTTACCACTGATAACATACGCTGAAGTTGTATACAGCAAAGTAGACTCTTTATCTCAACGAAAACTGCAGGTAGCGTTTAACGACGCTATTAGGTATACGGTTTCCAGACCTCATAAAGAAAGTCTTTAGAACATTAAAACAGTATAAATGCCTTACAGGAAGAATTTTCAAGTCACAGAACAACGAATAACAATGATATTTACTTGGTTTCCCACATATTTTTCTCAGAACATTTTTCTGCAACGTTAGTAAGTTTCGGATTCTACTGAAGTATACACCACGTGATTCCATATTGCAGCTTAGAATCCCAAATGCCATGATATACCATTTTGAGAAGTTCTTTAGAGCAGATCTTTCTTAGATAGAAGAAATGTCTAATTGTGCTTCGAAAATATTTCTTTAAATAGTCTATGTGATTTAAAAAAGTCATTTTATAGTCAATGGTAAGCCCTAGATATTTAAACTCGTCAATGTTTTCGATTAAGAAGCAGTTATCGCTACAGCTTAAGTCATTACAAAAAGATGGAACAGACGGAGCAAGGGTACAATTGCAGATGGACAACGTATATCTCTGGCAATCTGATGAATGAAAATAGACATTAGCATCGAGGTTTAATGCTGTCAAGTTAAAGTGCATTATTTTAGTTTTTTTACTTATTACCAAGTTATGTTGGGCAAACCAGTTGCGCAGTAAACAAAGGTCCCAGTTAATGTCCGAGATCAAATCCAAGGGACTGTTGCAACCATAGGAAAAACCCACGTCGTCGGCAAATGCAGTAGGTTTGCCTTTAAAGTCAAGTAGAAATAGCGAGTTAATGTAAATTAGGAACAGGATTGGTCCCAGTACCGAACCCTGGGGTACACCCAAATTGTAGAGCATGATTTCACTCCTAATTTCGTCCAATTTCACTCTTTGTGAACGGTTTTGAAGGTACGATTTTAACCATTCAAGCATGAAGCCACGAAAACCTGCTTTTTCCAACTTCCTTATTAGAATATTATGGCTAACCGTATCAAAAGCCTTAGTAATGTCGATAAATAAGCCTGCGGTACATTTTTTCCGATCCAGGTTTGCCATTATTTGAGAGCAAAATTGTAAAAGGCCATCCTCGGTTGATTTCCCTTTTTGAAAGCCGAATTGAACAGGAACGAAGAACCTAGTTGAGTTAAGAAAATTCACTATTCTGCTTTTTATCAGTTTTTCGAAAAGTTTACTAAGGACAGGAAGAAGTGAAATTGGCCTATAGTTGGAGATTTCCGTAGCAGCACCTTTTTTGAGCAGAGGTAGAACGTCTGCACATTTGAAAGCTTCCGGGAAGACGCCTTCAATAACACAATTGTTAAAAATATCTGCCAACACATCTATCACAAAACTAGCAATTTTTTTGAGCATAAGACTGGTAATGTCATCAACACCACAAGAATTAGAATTTTTTAGGGCTTTAAATACCTCAAGAGGCATAATTTGCTCGAAAACAAAACTATTTCTTTGACTTTGTTCAACAAAAGTGTGCTGAGACCCACATTGATGACACGCAGATTGAATAGGAGATGGTAATGAATTCTTCGCTATATTAGTAACGTACGAATTGAATTCATTAGCAATGGCAAGTTTATCAGACACTTCACACTGGTTGACATTTATAGCAGTAGGTTTTTTGGTTAGGGATGCTTTGTTAAGAATACTATTTACTAGAAGCCATTCATTTTTTAATTTTCCTTTCGATGCACTAAACCGAGAGCGATAATATGCATCACGGCATTTTGGTATTTCCTTCTTAAGCTCAGCACATAACTTCTTATATTTACTTAGGAAGTTAGAATTGTAGGAAATCGTTTGCATTTAATTCTGAGTTTGTTTTTAGCTTTTACTTTATGTAATAAATGACTGTAAATCCACGTTTTAGTCTTTTACATCATTTTTTGGGGACAGAAAAGTAGAACAATTTAAAATGTGCTGTCTAAGGCACTCAATAAACGTTGTGCAAGCAGTGGATGCATCTTTGCTGGTGTAGACATCGTCCCAAAATTCATACATGAGAATGTTCCTCAGCTTTCTGAAGTTAGTTTTCATTTTCATTACACCCAAGTTTGTCATTCTGTTATTTGTAGATTTTAATTCATTTATTACGAGTCCTACCATGGAGTGATCAGTTATATGTAAATCTAGAACACACTGTTCGCAATTGCTCACAGAGAAGCTTTTAAATCTGCCATAAATATGATCCAGGCAACTACCTTCTTATTATAATAAATGAAATGAAAATATTTAAAAAAATTAATTAATTTTGATGTCCCAAAATGATAGCGCCACTGGTTGTATCTGTATTTTACGCACAGTTAACGCCCGATGAATCCTCCTTTTTGTGAAATTGTGTCGTAGATCCGTCCCCCAGCGTACACCAGTCTTGCTAATATGTCCCATAAGTTTTCGATTGGGTTCAAGTCTAGCGAACGTGCTGGCCATGACATAATTGGAATATTACTGTCGGAAAACCACTTTTTAGAAGAGGACGCCGCGTGAATTGGAGCATTATCCTGTTGAAATTCCATGAAATTTTGGTCCAGTTCTTCGAGAAATGGTATAAGATTTTCCTCCAACATGTTTTGGTGCTTCCCCGCATTCATCCTGTTAGGAACAATTCCTAAACGAGATGTTCCATACCAGCTAAACTCGTCCCATAACATTACTCTATCTCCTTCATGCTGACGTTTGGAGAACGAAATTTCTTTTTTTTAATCATGCCAGTGATGTGCCCATCCGTCCGGCCCTTCTAAATTGAACTTTTTTCGTCACTTCGCACAACTTTTCTCTATTCTTCATCAAAGACCATGTGCTTTCGAGCTCAGTCGAATCTGGTCGTCCTATGCTTTATAGTAAGAGGTGGTTGCGACTTCATTCTTTTTGATTGCAGTCGTCCGGACGCCTACATATATAAATCTGTGAACGGTGGACTTATCGGTTTCTATTCCAGGACATCCTGCAACACGTCGAATACTGTTTGTGGAAATACTCAATTCCCTTAAAATGCGCCTTTTTTGGTTAAAGTCGGCGGTCGGCCTGATGACTTTTTATGCCATGAAGAGTCCCCAATTTCTTAAAATTTTGAATGAGGTGATTTGAACATTTTAACTGCCTTGCAATTTCACGCGTAGATTTGCCACTTTTCAAGAATTCAATTATTTGACTTTTTCGAATTCACTCAACGACTTTCCTCTTTCCATCTTGACAATGTGTACTCAAACGCGAAATGAACGAAACTGATCGAGAGCAAATCATCGCTATTCGTAATGTCATCTTTCAATCTGACCAGAGTATGTCCCGCGGTATGTTAAAATGATGACGACAATCAATGTGCGTTAAATCCGCGAGCACGTGGCGGGACAACATTCAATACATTCAAATGAATTCACTGCGGCGAAATTAAGTAAGTTAAATAAATTAAGCAAATTGATTTCGCGGGGAAAGACGTACTAACCCGGGGGAACCCGGGGTTCTGTCAAAATTATGTAAACAATCACGCACATAGTTATAATTCGAAGAGTGTGTGTGGCGGGAGTACACTGCGGTAAAATGAAATGAGCTCACACGTATTCACGAATAGAGTTTGTTTGTAACGGGTTTTGTCGCTACTTCTTTCAAAATTTCAGGGTTTCACGGGGGAAGACGTACGAAAGACGCACGTCTCAAGGCCCCGGCCCATAGAATCCGTCGATCCGTCACTCCGTTGATTTCAACTGAGTGAAAACTTATTGGCGGATAGAGCAGGCAAGCATCGGCCCATAGAATCCGTCAATCCGTTGACAGTTGTCGATGACATTTATTAATTGATGGAGTGCGTTCATCTGAGTTATAAAATGGATGGCACGGATGGCCTTTGATCGCCTCAATCAGTTCTTCCTCGAACATTTTATAACATTTTTTTCCTAGAATACTGTTCACTTCTCGCACACTAAACGCCGAATTTGAAGTTTCTCTCAGTACGAGAGAGTTCCCAAGCATTCTCTCAATGAATTCACCAATGAACGTGCTTACTCTCAATTCGTGCATGCGTGAACCTCAGGATGTAAATGTGTAAGCTCCAATATGTGAATGTATGAGCTCTCAACGGAGCGAAAAGTAGAAAGTAGCTCTACTTTGTCCGTTGAAGTTCACATCCGACATACATCCGTCGGCTATGGGCCACCTCCCATAAGAATGTGTATATTCTACTTTTCACTCAGTTGAAATCAACGGAGTGACGGATCGACGGATTCTATGTGCCGGGGCCTTCATTCTGGTTTCTGTTTCTGTATGATTTTTTCCCCAAATCGTTAACAAGCAAAAAATCTTGCGTTTGCGTTGCTTTCGCTTTTCTTGTGAATTTCTCCTCCGCAGAGCTTCTCTTCTCTCCTGTTAGGCTCTTTTCATGTTGCCTGGTAATAGCCGTACCCGAAGCATCTGCAACACCGTGCCTATGGCGGACCTGCAGTACATCCAGCCCAGCAGGGTGTAACACCAAATGGAAATGGCTTCCAAGTTAGGCTTCGACGTAATAAATATCGGCATCAGAACGGAATACGGCGAAGCGATCCAGACGAGTCAATATATCGCAAATCAATAACTGATTAGTCATGGTGGCCTGGAGGACTGAAAGCAATCACGAATACACCGTTTTCGACCTGCAAATGGACCTCCACACACTAAGAGCAAGCCGAAGTCCAGCATCTATGTAGGTGAAAAATGGACAGGCTCAATGACCAGATTTGATTCTGTTTGGGGCCGATGGACACGACAACTCTGCCGATCCGGATGGTCGCGGAGTTCTCTTAGCAATCCGCAGCCGCTATGATGCCTTGCCCTTCAAATCGCCCGTTGACTTCAACTTCACTAGTGCCTCAATAAGTCTTCCTAAACGGAAACTCTATTTTGCCTGCTTTTACAAAAGACTCTCACAGCCCACTCGTTGCTACCAACTTGCCGTTGATTTCGTGGACTCCACATTTGATATCGACGAACCCAATGACATTGTCATCAACTGTGGCGATTTCAATCTCCCACACCTGAAATCGCTCTCCTCCTCCTCAGGTAAAGATATCCTTTTCATTTCCCTGACTCCGGCCTTCTGCAACTCAGTAACATCACCAATAACATGGACAGATAACTCGACCTGGTTTTCTTATCTGATCCGTAAACTGCGATGTTACCCCAAGTAACTATCTTCTCTCTACTTTAGACCCCCCTCCACTTCATTAATACAAAAAGAAAAACCGCTACATAATTTTCTTAATGCCTCTTCCAACGAATCCGAAACAATCGCCAACTTGTTTGCCCATTCCTTCAGCCAATCATTCACCGACCATGATCTTCAACCCATCACAACTAGTTTCGATAGTTGAAAGACTGCCCCACGACGTCTTTTGTCTCACTGGACTTAACTCCCGACCTAATCACCGAAAAAATACGCAACCTAAAGGACGACTCTCCCAGCCAGCTCTCTGCCTGACATAGTTTTAAAAAAGTGCGCGGATCACTTTATTTTACCCTTTACCGTTTTATTTCAAAGCTCGATCTCTCAAGGACTCTTTCCTCAGCTTTATAAATATACTTATATCATTCTAGTTCGCAACATGGGTTCGTAAAAGGTCGATCGACAACCACCAATCTAGTCGAGTTTGTTTCACAATTTTTATGTGCACTCGAAGCCGACAAAGAAGTAGACGTTGTTGCCACTGACTGACAAGGCCTTTGACGAAATGTCTCACCAAATTATTCATCTCAAGCTCACTGCCCTCGGTTTCTCTCTCGGTTTTATCTCATAGATCAATTAATACTACCTCCGGTGTCCCACAAGGTAGTCATCTCGGCCCATTGATATTTATTCTAACCATTATTGATGTTAACAGCGTTATTCTAAATTCTCAGCTCTCCATATATGCCGATGGTATGAAAATATTTAAACACATATCTTCCATTGTTGACTCATGCTCCCTCCAATCTGATCTTAACAGGTTCACTATTTGGTGTCAAAAATAATCATCTTGAGCTCAATGTCAGTAAATGCCAAGCCATCACTTACTCCCGCAAGCGCTCTTCCTCACCACCCAGAACCCATATTATTCCGTTGCTATTGTCAACTTCTTGGTTGATTTAGGGGTTATTCGTGACCGTGAGTTTAACTTTCAGCTCCATATCGACAATATTATCAAACGTGCCAACTCCGCCCGCGGTTTCGTGAAACGTCGGTCCAAAGAATTCTGGATTCCTTACGTTACGAAATCACCAATCATGCTAGTCAAGTCTGGTCCCCCTCTTACGAATCCCACATTACGCGTATTTAAGCCATTCAACGTAGGTTGAACTTTGCCTGGACGTTATATGGATCTTCTAAAATTAATCAACCTCCAATCCCTAAAGAACGGCGCCATGTTGCAGATATTCTTTTTACTCGGGGGGGATCGGGGGAGGCAAAGTTCGAAGTTCGAAGTCGCATGCGACGCATCAATGCCTCGGCTTAGGAGCCTGATAGATCGCAGAAGGCCGGTTTACTGGTGGAATGGAATAAATCACCGCACTCAGAAGAAGGACCTAATCTATAAAAAAAATTATACCTCGGCGGTGGATATAAATAGTAGAGCTTGACAGCTTACAGGGCTTATTGAATGATCTACGTAAAAGCAATGATCAGAGTGGGGTGCGTAAGCTTTAGTCTTATGATGCTTTATATTAGTCGTAGGTCTAGGAACACTAGATAACTATGGCTTGGTGAATATTAGGGCACGATGGATACTTAGCGAAAAAAAAAATTATGAAGAACCTACTGGCTTGGAAGTCTATAGATCTCCAGAGTTCCGTCTGTTTCAGTTAGAGGTTATACAAATCTAGTCCCAAACCATCTGTTAGGGAAAGAAAGGGACGGCAAATAGGCACATGTACATGCGAGTGCGTGTGTAGAAGAATATCAGAAACCGGCCGGGAGGATCAGTTGGATTTTGTCAACCGAGACGGACGGTCACATACAATTGAGAAACCACCGAAAGATCGAAGCCCGAGCCCAAAATTAAAGTGAATTTAATGTAAAATATAATTTGTTTTGTTCAGTAAATATAATAAAATAAGTTTATATATGTTAGAAGCAAATTTTTGTGTTTACTAGCCGCCGCCAGATACATAAGTTTTCTCAATTTTCGTCGGTCTCGTTCGTGGAATCATTATTCAAAATGCCAACCGAAAAAAGCGGTTACAATACCCGGAACAAGAACCAAGCGGAGTGTTCAGTGGAAGAAAACGAAACAATGATAGAATCGAATGCGCTCGCAACGATTCTTAGAAGTCTAAACGAAATTCGCACTTCAGTGGAAGAATTAAAAAGTAGTGCAAGCGAAAGTCAGAGAGATATAGAAAGATTAAACATCAAACTAGCGAGTAGTGAATCTGGTCTTATTGCCACCAACGATACTGTAATTAACACCAACACCGCAGAATTGCAAGGAAACACGTCAGAATTTTCGGGAATCAGCTAATCAACGCCAGATGCCAACAGTTATCCACAAGCTATAATAAAACTACAGGATTTGCCAACATTCTCGGGAAATGTGGAAGAATGGCCACTATTTCTAGCAAATTTCAAGGACTCTACCGAAGAATTCAAGTACAATAATCGCCAAAATTTACAACGTTTACAAAAGTGTTTAATAGGACCAGCACGAGAAGCCGTTGCTTCTATGCTTATAAATATACAGGATGTTCCAAATGTAATTGATGAGTTGAAATTTCGCTTCGGAAGATCAGACATTCTCATACGCCACCAATTAAACAAAATTCAAAAATTCACAGCCATAACAGATAATG
The DNA here is from genome assembly GCA_958301585.1 of Merodon equestris. Lineage (NCBI taxonomy): Eukaryota > Metazoa > Arthropoda > Insecta > Diptera > Syrphidae > Merodon > Merodon equestris. Next base: position 121,959,483 of record OY284415.1, read on the forward strand.
AATTTGAACAAATTCTTGCGTTTTCTACACAGGTACGTAACGTCGTTGCCTTACTTAAGTCATCAAATAATGAACATAATCTAACAAACTCTTCAATTTTGGACGAGTTGGTATCAAAATTACCGCAGGACAAACAGTACGAGTGGATAAGACACTCTATAACCATCAAACCATATCCAAATATAGCCGATTTCTCTAACTGGTTATGCCAACTCGCTAGAGTCATATGTTTAATACCGCCATCATCATCAAACAAAAGTCCCGGAACAACCAAACTTCAACCACAACCAAGACGTATATTACATATTGAAGGAAATACCTACACCTCTCAAGACGTACAACAGCCAAGATGTTATCAATGCGGTGAGAACCATTTCATCTCCAAGTGCAACGTTAATGTCGAAGACCGGTGGAAAAAGGTGAAAGAATTCCACTTATGTTTTTCCTGCTTACGGAAGGGACATAACACTGCAAACTGCCGTAACAAAAGAGTGTGTGGTATTAATGGTTGTCGTCGTTATCATCACACCAGCTTACATGATAACTCCTCAACAAACTCAACAGTTTCCCAGCCTTTACTGAGTTGCCGAACAAACCCATCGATTGCGCCATTGTTTAAAGTTATTCCAGTCACCTTATTTGGACCAAATGGGAATGTTGATGTATATGCATTATTGGATGAAGGTTCAGCGGTCTCGATTTTGGATAAAGAGGTTGCCAATAGATTAGGACTCAAAGGTCGATCTCTCCCATTAACACTTCAATGGTATGGCCAAAATACTACCACGGAACCATCTACATCAGTCAGTTTTGAAATAAGAGGTAAAAATGAGTCAATCTCGTTCAATATTAAAAATTGCCGTACCATTCAACATTTAAATCTACCAGTTCAAACTTTTAACAAATCCGAATTCATACACCTTGAATTTGTGCCGATGCAAAGTTATAAAGACGCCAAACCACTTATACTTCTGGGATTAGAAAATGTACATCTAGGAATTCCCTCCACCGTAGTACAATCGGGAATTAAAATGCCGATTGCGGTAAAAACAAAACTGGGCTGGACAGTCTATGGCCCAAACACTTCTGGTGAAGCATCTCATCCAGTGATATTGCACATTCAAACTAAAAAACCGGAGGAAGATTTGCACAATCTAGTGAAAGAGTATTTTACAGCCGACAACTTTGGAATTAATCCATCGCCCATAGCTTTGGATTCAAAAGAGAACGAGAGAGCTCGTCAAATCATGGAAAAAACAACACGACGTATTGAGAAGGGTTTCGAAACTGGCTAACTCTGGAAAAGTTCAAAACCTAATTTGCCAGACAGTTTTAAAATGGCTGAAAATCGTTTATTTGGTATCGAAAAAAGAATGGCCCGAAATGAAGAATTCGCCACCAAATACAAAGTGGAAATGTCAAAATACATTAGTAAAGGATACGCCAGAAAACTTGAACAGTGGGAAATCGAAGACAAAAGTAAATTAATTTGGTATCTTCCACATTTTGCAGTCCAGAGCCCGTATAAACCAGAAAAACTCAGAATAGTCTTTGACGCTGCAGCCGCAATCGATGGAAGTAGCCTCAACTCCGCTCTACTTAAAGGACCCGAACAAGCCAAGCCACTAATGAGTATATTGTTTAAATTCCGGGAAGGACCAATCGGAGTAGCAGCTGATATCAGAGAAATGTTTTCCCAAATAAGAATTCAACCAAACGACCAGCATGCGCAAAGGTTTTTGTGGAGAGAAGAAGATAACACTCTACAAATTGATCATTATGTCATGGTTTCGATGATCTTTGGTGCGGTCTGTTCTCCATGTAGTGCCGAATTCATCAAAAATAAAAACGCCCAAGAATTTGAACAACAATATCCCGACGCCGCTGCAGCAATCATCAACAAACATTATGTGGATGACTACGTTGCGAGCTTTCAGAACGAAAAAGAAGCCATCCGAATCTGCAAAGAAGTAGTAAACATTAATAAAGAAGCTGGTTTCGATTTAAGAAATTTTACATCGAACTCCCTAGATTTACAATTAACCATGAACGACGAGACAACAAAATGTGCCAACACGGTAGACATGGGACGACAAACATCCTCAGAAAAAATACTAGGCATGTATTGGAACACAGCTACTGACACCTTCGAGTTTCGAACGAAATTCCATCGTATTCCAAAAGAAGTACTAGAAGATATTCGCCCGCCGACAAAAAGAGAGCTCCTAGGAATTGTAATGGCAATTTTCGATCCCTATGGACTTCCAGCCGAATTTCTGCTATATTTGAAGATCTTAGTACGTGACACTTGGGCAAGTCGTATAGATTGGAATGATCCACTTACTACCGATATTAATAAGAAGTGGCAAGCATGGTGGAAAGAATTCCAGCACATAAAGGGGTTTCAAATAAAACGTTGTTATTCGTTATACCTACTCCAAGCAAGTAAAGTTGAGTTACACATCTTTACGGATGCCAGTCAAACTGCCTTCGCAGCTGTTGGTTACTTCAGAATAACTCATTCACAAGGCATTGATGTTGTCTTTGTTTGTGGAAAGACACGAGGAGCCCCGCAGAAACTAATGTCCATTCCTAGATTGGAATTGCAAGCCGCCGTGCTGGGTACCCGGATCAGCAAAATGATAGTTCAAAATCATGACATAAATATCTCCAATATCACCTTCTGGACAGATTCGAAAACTCTATTGTTTTGGATAAACTAAACAATTCAAAGCATTTGTAGGACATCGTATTGCCGAAATTTTGTCAAAATCTCAGCCATCCCAATGGCGTTGGATTCCTACATCTAGTAACAGTGCAGATGTTGCCACTCGAGCAAAAGGTTGTCCAAAATTCAAAGTTGACAACAGATGGCTGTCGGGTCCAGGTTTCCTCCGTCAATCAGAGCAACACTGGCCAGAGGTAATAATCAATCCAAGCCCAGAAGACGAAGAAATCGAAGAAGTAAAACCTTGTTTATTGCTGCAACCCCAGAAAGGTAATTTTAATTCAATAATAAATTTTAATCGGTTTTCGTCTTATTTGAAGCTGAAAAGAACTGTGGCCTATGTTATACGTGCTGCCAAATTGTTTCGGCATAAAGGAAAACCTTCTTCCGAACATGGAATCCACTATTTCCTAACCTTATCCGAGATCAATAACGCTGAAACTTTCATATGTACAATAGCACAACAAAACCAGTACCAGGAAGAAATCGCTTGCCTAAAATTATTGAAGCCAATAGCCAAAAACAGTCCGATATACTCCCTTACACCTTACTTGTTCAAGGTCGTGTCGACGAAGCCAGTTACTTACCACTTGACGCGAGACGTCCGATCCTGTTGCCCCAAAAGCATATCGTATCCAACCTCATCATCCAACACTACCACAAGAAATTTCATCATCAGAATTCAGCAGTCATCCTAAACGAAATCCGTCAAAAATTTTGGATTCCACACGCCAGAACCCAGCTTAAATCCGTACAACGTACTTGTATGGAATGCAAAATTGAAAAGGCTAAGCCTATCCCTCCACTCATGGGCCAACTACCCATCGATCGGTTAACTCCCTTTATACGCCCGTTCACCTATACTGGGGTCGACTTGTTTGGTCCCCTCAATGTTATCGTTGATCGACGCCGAGAGAAAAGATGGGGCGTCATTTTTATGATGAATGGAGATGCATCATTGTTCGCTCGGGCCAGAATGAAGGGATCATAAGTCTCCCGAATATTGCTTAAAAGGTCTTCTCTGCCGGTAATAAGGTCGGACTACCATACTTGATCCAAATTTCATTTTCCGGACTAATTTCTGTTTTTCTAGTTCTCCCCTATAGCTCCCAAGAAGTATTGGACATCCGGTCAAAAGGGCCTTGACATAAAAAGTCCCATATATCCTAAAACCTGAGTTGCGGCCACACGCACACAAACCGCTGGTGCGGTGGTAGAATGTAGCAGAGGTTGAGGGTAAATTTTATTCCCCCGATAAAGACGACGAAAATTACGTCGCAAAGGCACTTGCTCTTGCAGGGTGAAGGACACTCACAGGCTAAACAGGAACACGAATACGTCGAGTAATAGATGTCTATATCCATGCACATGGCCTGCAGAGGTACATATAATCGGTTACCATAGTTGCACGAGGCGAATACATAACGTAAACGGGAAAATGAAAAGAAAATGACAAAAGGGAAATGGAAAAGCACTGTAATCGCCCCGTTTGCAGTGGTAGCGCAAGTTCAACGTATCCGTGCCTCGCACAATATCTGTGCCAATCTAAAGTCGCCCAGCCAGCCCAACGACATGGTGAAGAACGAAACACCCTCGTGTTATCGTAGTAGTGGTCGCGTGGGTAACTGTGTTGAATTATCGATTAGTTTTCACGTAAAAATACGTGTAGAGGGCACACACCCTGCCCAGGATATGCAGCAGGCAGGGAGATTACAGTATTTTGCGGACGAAAGCAGCTTTATCGATTGACAGCGGGGCATGGCACAGTGTATGATGGTGGTGTGTCAGCGTGTGCTGCCAAGTGCGCTTGTGTGGGTAGCGTCGGCTTGGCCTGGATGGCGAAAAATCAATGAAATTGCGCGGAAAAGTTGGCCATGGTCTGGGACACCGAGCAGCTTGACTAAAGCTTTTTTGCTCCATGCTTTTCCTCGTTTCTGGATCACATACAGCAGGTTGGTGATGGTGGATGTTGCGCATGTATGCGATAGGTGACTGATGAGTTTGGACTTGAAAGCGAATGGATAACATGAAAGCCTAGGCAGATGCGATAGTATTGGTCGAAGGGTTATCGATTTTTAGTCCTTGGGGCGGTGACGAGCTGGGCATTGCAGATTATGAGTGGATAGGGTGGGTATAGTGAGGTGTGTTACGTCAGGCTGCTTTGCTTGACGGTTCATCGTACCTCAGAGGAAGGACAACATAGCTGTGACAAGGAGGTACATATGTATCCTAGTGAATGGAGGCTCGGTTATAGAACTACAGCTTTCAGCTTGCTGATATCCTTGTGTGGATGAGTCCATAGAGCTTTTCTCTCCCGAGATATCGAATTAGGATTGATGTAGGATTCTAAGACTCGGATTTCACCGTTTCTGGCGAGAAGTCCAACAGTCGAACAGCGACGAACACCTAAAGATGAATGAATGAATAATAACCGTAGAGGCCCAAGGACAAGACTGCAGCATTCCTCATTCATCCTTCTATCCCACTTCGTGACGACCTGTTTCGTTGCCTACACACGCCACGCTATACATGTTTGCAACTTTCGCGCATAAATATTCGTACATTACAAGTCATGATGCGACGCAGCACGTACGCGAGTCACGCTAAGACCCGCGTTCATTGGCAGTAATTACTCGAGTCCAAAGATCCACAGTCGAGAACTTGGCGGGCGCGGTAATGGCGGTAAACGCGACACAACATCACGTCGAAGCCGCCCGTTTGCATTCGTTTCACACGACAATTTTGCACGAATGACATGCTATGTATTCACTGGATTGTCTCTCCATCTATCTGTCTAGTTGTCGGTCTGTGCATTCATAGGCTTGTTCGCGGTTGTGCATATGTGCGTCTGTCAAACTCGATTTTGGTCATTACTGCTGCTGACTGGTGAATTCATCGTTTCTATTGTTGTTGCTCTGCTCGCTCCGACTCGATTCGTTTTCTTTAAACGTTCGCGCACATAGAGCATCGAGCTTGGAGCATCGGCACCGTTGAACGTGCCTCACATGCATTATAGACGGGTCTTTTAAAACTCGTCGTTGCCAAATTTCAAAAAAACACTGTCATTTGCGAAGCCACACACGTCCGACGTACGCTGAATACGAATTACCCGTTCACAACTCACTATGGGCCCGCGCGACTACGGGACGGAGGCGAACAGTTTCGTTCTCTATTAGTCGTTAAGAAGCGTCCTTCAGGCGATTCGAAAAGTTTTTTGACATTTGAAAAAAAAAAAAAAGAAGAAAACAGAAACAAAACGTGGAATTAATTGTGGGAACTGGAAGTGACCGTGTGGTATCACGTTTTGTAATCTTCGACGACATTGCACGCGGGGAAACGACTGCGTTTAGGTGGAGGGAATTTTAAAATTTGTCGAGAAGTTTATTTCGCATTCGGAATGTGATGTGTGCACGGGCATTTGCGAGTAGCATGAGTGCGGGAGGAGATAAACTGGAATAGGAACAAATGACCAGATGTGACATGGTGACTTGGTGATTTTTAATGGAAGCGGACGTGTTTGATGGTGAATGCGAACTGACTAATTCGATGCGCGGCTTAACGGTGAAGCCTTTGTGTCGGGGTTTTTTTTCCTTTACTGCAATCGGTTGGATCTGAATTCGTTTTGACCTTGTTTGAGAAATCGGGCATCGCTTTTTGGCACTTTATCCGGCTTTTGTTTGCTCGAAAATTCTAATTTTCTTTTTAGCGGCATTTGGAGGACTAGAAATAGAAGTCAAGAGCTCTGTAAGATAGATCAAGACTCTTGAGACAGTTGAGGGAGAGAGTTTAAGGACTCTGCTAATCAAGGAATAAATCCTTGATCTGGGGACGATAGTAGAAGATTTGTCAACTACCTTTCAGGACTGCGGCCTGACATATCGCTCATTAAACCAACCTTTCCACCTAGAAAGAGTAAAGACTTTGTCTTAGACATGACAAAACTGCAGAGCACATGCTGTGAACAGGGATCATAAGATCGCAGTGCTTTTACCTAGCTAGTATAAGCCACATAATCAAGAAAAGGTCATGCTGAACGCCTCCCCATCAAATGCCTTTTTCCATATAATCCTCGCCTTAAATCGTAATTCAAAGTCAAATGGACGGCGCAGTGACCATTTACGTACGTTAAAACAGACAGTGGCCTCAGAAAATAACTACAGAGTGCGCCATCTCATATGGGTCGATGTAAACTTCGAATAACTTCAACAATTGTCAACCGATTTTCATATGTCATAGCATTTTGGAAACGTCAATTCAGTACAATTTTAACCATGAATCGCTTCACACCAAAAGAACGCGCGGAAATAGTTTCAATGTTCATTAAAAATGAACGCTCGATTGTGCTAACTCAACGTGCGTATCGTGATCGTGTTGCGCCCAAAAAAGATACAATTCGTCATTGGGCCTCGAATTTTTTTTCAATATGGTTCTGTGGCAAGCGCTCGTGAGCAACCTAGGCCACGTCCGCGGCGTTCAAACTCATCTATTGGGTCTGTGAAGGCCAGTGTTCAAGAAGACCCAAGTTTGTCATATCGGCGCCGTTCGCAGCAGTTAGGCATCAGTGGAACCACTTTGCGGAGAATTTTAAAGGATGATCTTCACTTATTTCCATACAAAGTGCAGATAACTCAAAGAATTTTGCCAAAAAATGAGCCACGGCGCTTGGCATACGCACAAAATGTCGTTGCAATGATTAATGCTGAGCCGGAGTTCTGGCAGCAAATTTTGATGACCGATGAGGCACACTTTATGCTCTCTGGCTCAGTTAATAAACAAAATTGTCGCTTCTGGGGCACCGAAAATCCTCACATTATTCACGAAGAGCCGCTATATGATCAAAAAGTTACTGTTTGGGCCGGTGTATGCGCTAAAACCATGATTGGACCGTATTTCTTCAAAGTTTGCGATACAGTGGATGGCGATCGATATCGGTGGATGTTGGCCCATTATGTGATCCCAGAAATGCGTAAAAAGGGCTTCTTTCACTATTGGTTTCAACAAGACGGCGCGACATGCCATACTGCGGAGAAAACAATGAACTTTTTGCGTAAGAAGTTCCCTGGAAGATTGGTGTCAAAAATGGGCGAAATTGACTGGCCTCCGAGATCGCCGGATTTGACTCCTCCAGATTTTAGAATAGCTCAAAAGAAACATTCGTGCGGAAATCGCAGAAATTTCGACCGAAATGCTCGAAAATGTCATGGAGAATGCGCGAAAACGAGCCAATTTTTGCATCGGCAGTAAAGGCGGTCATTTAATTGATATTGTTTTCAAAAATTTATCAAAATAAATTGTAAAGGTCTAAGTTGAATAAAAGTTTTTGAATTCCCAAAATCGGTTGAGAATTGTTGAAGTTATTCGAAACTTACATCGACCCATATGAGATGGCGCACGCTGTACAAACTCCACAGCCAGCCATTAGTGTACTGCCGAATTCAGAACAGAGTTAGGCTAATACAGCAATCAAGATACGAGGCTTCTCATTTTTCGGTCTTGGGTCTTCTGATCACTTCCATTGGGATGATTAGGCTATGTGTTGGGACTCCAAAACAAGTCTTACCTTTATATCTACGGCTGAATATCCAAAATGACTGACAATGTGTAACAAATAAGATGACAAAAAAAATCTAAAATCGAATGTACGTAGCTCGCAAAATTCGACAAGTCACCTTATTTTCTGAACAAACTTTTTACTTGTCCCCTCATCGGGAAAAGATATTTGGATAGACTAGAGACAGACTGAAACATTAAAAAACGGACACCACGAATTAAAGGTACTCTTCGAACAAAATGACCAGTAACAGTACAGCCCCAACGAGTTTCAAGTGCGTTCTTCTTCGTGATGAAGAAACTATTTAAAACAACTCTTTTGTCCACTGTGTCACTTTACGGATGTGGAACTTAGTCTCCGACTAAGAAAAGGACAATAGGTTTCCCTTTTTTGACAACAAAATCCTTAGCAGAATGGTGGAAAACGGGGCGAAGAAACAGGCTAAGAGGGGCAAGAAACGTGAAACAGGTGGACAGTGGACGAATAGTTAAAATAATAATGAGTGAAAAAGACCGGCAGGAAGGCCGCGCCGTAAATGGGTGAATGAACCTAGAAGAAATGGAACAGAACTGCGAAATATGGAGGAATAGACTTATGACAGGAAGGCTTAGCGAAGGGTTGTCAACAATGTTCTAAACTACTATTGTAATTAGTATTGAATAAATATTCGTGTGGTTCCACTGTACGCCCATAGAGAGGCTTAAGGGCAAATAAATGCGCGAGACGAATATTGTGGTTGAATTCTAAAAGAAGGGGAAGCAATCGGCCTACTCGATTGAGCATTGTTTGTTGAAACAACGATAAATCGAACGATGAGAGGAAACATTGCATCGATGTCCAAGCGATTCAACCATTATCAATGTCTCTTTCGAAATTTATTGACCTCTCTAACAGGTGCAAAGAGGTCTTGGGGGCAAAAGACCGGACATGAGATGAGCGGGAAACATGAATGCGGAACAGAAAACAGAGGAGGTGAAGCATTTCTTGCATCGTTTAAGGAAGTCTAGGCATCTACGAGCATTGGGGCGGAAGCGGCTGAAAAGGGACTGGTGGTAAAAGAGGGTAAAACGAAATATAAGCTGTCATATAGACTACCAGCGTCTTGGCCAGAGCTCACATATTGGCAGGCATAATTTCGAGGTAGTTAGGGACTTAATCTACCTTGGCTCCGCAGTGACATGCAACAATGACACCGGTGCCGAAATCAAAGGCAGAATACCTCTTGCCAATTGCTGTTTCTTTGAGCTTCGGAGGCAAGAGAAGCGTCATCATTCCGGCCCCACTTTATGGCGCAGAAACATGGACCTTATGGAAAGCGAATGAGGAGGTTCTTGGTCGTTAAGAGAAATCGCATACGATTTTCGGCCTAATCTGCATAAATAGGGAATGGAGGAGAAGACTTACCAGTGAATTGTACGGGCTGTACAGCGATATGGGCTACAGCGTCTACGGATCCAACGCCTAAAATGCCTGGATAGCAGGTACACCACAGCTCCGGCTCGAAGCGAAGCGGTCAAAGATGACCAAATTTAAGTTGCGTACGCAAATGGAAGGGGACCGTAACCAACTAGGTGTGCTTCACTGGAGACTGCTGGCTAGAGATCGTGCCAGTTTTTAAAGGAGTACCAGGTTCGCCATCAGCTGTAGCGCCGAAAAACTAGAAGAGGAAGGGGTCTTGGCGACCTTGAATATGTGGCCATTCCATCTAAGTGTTTTATTAACGTAAATACCAAGGATGCAATGTACGATTTCAATTACACAGGCGCCATCCATAGACATTGGCTGATTACTAAGGGTACGCTTAAGTGACCTTAGATAGAAGCATTAAATTCCACTCCATTGTGCTTCACATAAGTTGTCGATTTAATTTTACTGCCAAAGAGCAGGGACGTGACTATGAAAGCTTGGAATACTGTCGTCAGTGGGGGAGTGGAATGGATAAGGAGTAGCAGACAGGAGATCATTTATAAAAATATGAAAGAGCGCCGGTGACAGAACAGATCCATGAGGAACACCAGCAACTATTTGGCGGATATCAGACTTGAATTAAACGACCTTTCCAGTTTCCAGTTTCATGAAGCCACGAGTTAAAGATTGCAGAGTGATCCTGGGAGACGCGATCGCCCCTCAACACCGTCTCCTCCTGACTGAATTTTTTATGGAGGCGAGTAAGAAGTCAAAGCAAAAAAACCTTCGTTTGCGAAGGTGTCTGAGAGAATCAAGTGGTATAAGCTGGATAAAGGAAAAGGCGAAGCTTTTATTACCAACATGAAAAACTACCTCTCTTCCATTATCGATGAGGTCGGTAATGAGGAGTGCAGAGCACAAGACATGTGGGATTCCCTACAACAATCTGGCCTGGAGAAAGCCAAATCACTGCTCGGAACATCTAAAGGCCCTGCCAACACGCAAAAGAAACCTGGTGGTGGACAGACGCAGTGATACACGAAAAGAAAATGCCTTTCCAAGCTTGGTCAAAGTGCTCTTCTACTAATAGAGAGGAAAAAGCTTGCCGTGAAAAGGTATATAGATATTGCAAACGTATCGCGAAGAAAAAGTGCGCCGAGTTCAAAGCGAAAAGCATGGAAGGCCTCTATCAGGAGTTGGAAGAAATATCGCCTTCCGCGTCTGACAGGAACCAGGTTACCCAGCAGCTTCGACAAAGCAATTTGAACAAAGGAGCAAATATCTTTAAGATAGCCGCCCAGAGAAGAAGAAATGCACAGGAGATTCGTTTCCCAAAGTTTATTAACAATGCTGAAGGCCAACTCCTTGTGGAAGACGAAAAAATTCTCCACAGATGGCGACAGTATTGCGAGGAACTTCTGAACGAACAGTTTCCCCGAGTGTACTTTCCAAGAGCCGCCCCGAATCATGCCGAAATATCCGACATCACAGTCGAAGAAGTTCGGTACGCGGTTAAAAACTCCAAGAAAAAAAAAGCTGTTGGGCCGGACGGGATACCCTCTGAGTTCTGGAAAAAGATGGGAGACATCGGGTCTAGATGGCTCATGGTTCTTATCTCCAAACTTATGAGAGGCGACACTATGCCTAATCAATGGAGGGAAAGCTATCTTCTTCCATTGCACAAAGGAAAGGGTGATACGCGAAATTGTGATAACTACCGTTCTGTCAAGCTGATGTCGCACACCATGAAGATCGTTGAACGGGTATTAGATAGCCGACTGCGGAAAATAATACGACTATCTGATGACCAGTGCGGGTTTGTCTCGGGTAAATCAACAACAGATGCAATCCAAAGTATAAGGATCATGATGGAAAAGCATCGTGATTCTTCAAAGGACTTGCATATGGTGTTGGTTGATTTCGAGAAGGCCTTTGACCGGCAACCAAGAGATCTTTTATGGGTAGCACTAAGACATAAAGGAGTGCCAGAAACCTACGTGCGAGTGATCATGGACATGTACAAGAGAGCAAGAACAAGAGTAAGATGCACCGCAGGAGTCACCGAAGAGTTCGCAATCAAAGTCGGTGTACACCAAGGGAGCGTCCTCAGTCCACTGCTCTTTATAGCAGTCCTTGATTGCTTGCTTGAAGGAAAAGTGACGGACCCCAATGTGCACCAGCTATTCTTTGCTGACGATGGAGCCATTATAAGTGATGATCAGGCGTCCCTACAACGAGCACTTGATGTGTGGGTGGACATTTTTGAGGGACACGGGTATCGTATTAGTTCAAAGAAGACAGAGTATCTGTGCTGCCCGTTCTCTGACCCTCATCAGCCTATTCCAGACATTTACTTGAATGGAAGAGTGCTTCCCAAGTGTGAAAAGTTTAAATATCTGGGATCTATGATTAATAGAGAAGCAACTTGTGATGACGACATCAACCATCGCGTAAGCGTAGGGTGGATGAAGTGGCGGGAAAACTCTGCCAACTTCTGTGATCGAAAAATGCCCCCTAAGCTGAAAGGAAGGCTCTACACTTCAGTTGTACGTCCGGCGCTCACATACGGTTCACAACGCTGGACAATGCACAAAAAGTATGAGAGCAAATTAACGGCAGCTGAGATGAAGATGCTTCGCATGACAGCGGGAGTAACAAAGCGTGACAGAATTAGAAGTTCAAAGATGCGAGGAAGCCTCCACGTAAAAGAAACCATCACAAGAAAGATAGAGCGCGACCGACTCAGTTGGTATTGCCATGTTCAAAGGAGAGATCCTTTGAACCCCGTCCAAAAGGCGTTATCAATCAACGTTCCAATTTCAACACGCAAATAAGGCAGGCCGAAAAACAATTGGTGCAAACAAATGCAAAAACACCAGCATTTGATTGGCCTCAGCGATGAAGTACTCGTAATCCCAAACCGGGAAGCCTGCCGCTACTTTCTGAGGTCAAACCGGCGGACCCCACAAGCAGACCAGTAGGAATGCAGTTAAGTGGGAAGGTTATGGTCCTACACTTCTGACCTTAACGACTGGTTTCCCGAAGCTGAAAAAAGCTCGATAAGTCTAGTCCAGATATCGTAGACCCTGGGAACTAGTCCTAGTTTTCAAAGTCGAACTATACGCCATCGTAATGTGCGTCAACCTGAACTTAGACACTGGGATGAGAGGTACAACCATCAATATACTCTCAGACAGTCAGGCAGCGTTCAAAGCGTTAGGCTCGTAAAGAACGAACTCAAAATCTCTCAAGGAATGCCATGATGCCCTGCAAGACCTAGGCAAGAGAAATAAGATCAAACTCTGGTGGGTGCCAAGTCACAAGGGCCGACTAACTCGCTAGGAAAAGTTCGAGCGAAAGGTACATAGGTGCCGAACCTTTCTACGGAAACCCCAAGTCAAAGAATTATTTTCTCTTTGACAAGTGGGAAAAATCGCAACACCTGCGCTTTTGGAATAGTGTTCAAAGACTTCGACAATCTAAGAGATTCATACGGCCCCACTGACACTGTAGTCCTTATCTTAACAAAATTAACCTCTCTTCTGAAACCGAGCGTCGACTCTGTCTAGAGGATGAGGAATACTATGCGAGTGTGCTGCCTTCTGTCATCTTCCGAAGCTTATCCTCCTCCGAGAAATCGTGAATCTTAAGGGAATCAGTTCAGCTCCTACGATGGACATTTTCAGCTTTATTAAGAAAGTAAAGGTACTCCTCGTGTAATTGGCTAGCAGGCACAATAGATGCTTTTTTTGCTACATGGTTTCGTTTCACAAGACGATATGCGATACAATATGCGGTGATAGGATCATTGCAAAATACAGTTGTTTGTGAGAGACACCGTGGCTTAGTGTTGCCTTCTAACGTCGGTGATAAACGGTTCATTCAAGTAGCCTCAGCGGTCTCGTTTATAGCACTCCATCCGAGACTTTGTATAACTCGGGCTGAATCTCACTAATGGTTTGAATGATGTAGTTCTCCAATTGGTCAATTATTATTGGTTTATTACTATAAACCAGTGACTTACCTAAGAACACTAAATGGCATGATCTTGGCGGCCATTCCGCCTCTTCTGGAAATAAAGCTTTCTAGGAACATTTTTTGAAACAATTGCAATGTGACGCTCGATGCAAGCTTAGAACCACATAACGTCCAAGACCATGTCATCCAATTGAAGCCACAAAAAATCAGTTATGTATGGCCCAATGAAGTCGTCCGCCCAAAACTCTCACCAAACTTTGCTTCTCCGGAGGCGATGGAAACTCTTGATATTGCTGTGGATTACACTCTTCCTGCCGAAATTTTGAGGCTTCGTTTCTTAAGTCATTCGCCAAAAGAGGTGGCAGAAAGACGAAGTCCTGCGGTACGACGATGAATCGAGAGGTTTCGGTCATCAGCTACCGTTTTAGCCACAGTAGCAGCATTTTTGCTTGACTGTGCGTCCCAGAGTCGTTGAGTGACTATTCGATCAGCAACCGAATCGCTTGGACGACCATATCGGCCCGTAGTTTGACGAATAGAACATGCACTTTTTATTGGATTTTAGCAATTCGATACGTTGTTGTATGGTGTGCCGCTCCAACATTAAATAATTCCACTTGTAACGTCGGAGCGCACTAAACTGTCAAAGTTTGAACACAGCTATTGGAAAAACCATCATAAGCCAGTAAAATTGCTCATCCCCAACTATGACCATGTCTGAAGGTTCTTAAGATTCTCAATTTGCTTGACTTCTTAGATGGTACTACAGTTTGGGCTGAACCGGGGCCATTCGCCTCCCCAGCCGGCACGATCTTTCCTTTCTGTTTTCCCTACCTTATATTATAGTCAACTCTTTCGTTGCTCATGGAAGTCAGGTTCGAAGATTCTTCGGACCTTATAACTAGATTCTCTATTCATATATTGCCTAGCCATCTAGGTTTGGATCCGCCGACCCTGACCAAGCCGATACCGCTGTATGGCCCATAAATTGCTTGCAAAATTTTCCGCCAATCTCCCTTTAAACAAGCGGAACCGAGCGCCACCCGTATAATCTTTCCTCGAATAAGCCAATGGCGTCTGTATCCACTTTCGATGACGTGCAAGCTTTTGCTCCTTAGGACGGACCGATATTATTACGGTTTTCCAAACACTTACCTTGGTTTTCTAAGAAGGGCTCTTCTTATTGATTGCCTTATGAGCCTATGGAAGCAAACAGACGGTGGTGTCGTTACCCTTTGTCACTAGAGAGCCAAGGTAGATGAAATCCTCTTCTTCAAAGCTATATCTGCCCCTGATGATACGAGTATTCTAACCCAGACATCGGGCTGCGCGCCTTTTTTGACGACAGCATATTTGATTTCTCTTTAGTCGCTTTGGCTTCAGGGATTTTAGCTGTGACAATGCTCTATTGTCATCCTGAATAGTCTAGCGAGTTTAGTAGGAATGTAAGTAAGGAACACAGCAAGCATCAACAGGGTGCATAGAACTACCGGAGGAAACCTGAGACCCCAACTGTCACGCAATTGAAACTCCTGGATGCATACATGAATCAACAACAATAACTCACCTGGATTAGGTGGCATACCAACTGAGGCCTTTAAACTAGCCGTCAAAGTGAAGCTTTTGTGGAGTTGCAGAAAAAGTGTCTAACAGAAGGGGGTTTTCCAGACCAATGGAAAAAAAAACCGCCGATGAGCAATGGGTAAAATACTGAAGCGAATGTGCAATCCACTGGCGATTGGTGGTGGCAATCCATGAAGTGGGGTGACTCTCAAATCAGCAGTATGGAAAAGGCTCGCTCTACAGTAGATGCTATTTCTAGGGCAACTACGACCTCAGGGCAGGAGATGGTGAGGAGACGTCAAAAATGAGACAACTCCACAACTGGTGGTGCCATGGTTTCTAATAAAAATAATAATAAGCTACTGCGAGAAATGGTGCCAGCTTTACGATACCGATGATGGACTATGGCAGTACCACATAACTGGTGGAGTTCCACACGGTTCGGTATTAGGACCTCTCTTATTGAATCTAGTGTACGATAGGCTTCTAAGGCTTAGGGTCTCGGATGAGGCAAAAATCATAGGTTTTGCCGATGGTTTGGTAATTATTGTGGCGGCCAAGCACCAATCACAATGCGGCACCAATATTGGCCAAAGCAGTGACAATAAAGTGATACGCAAAAAAGATTAACTCCGTCAACCGACTATGTGCGCTGAGAGTTTGTTGCGCATGTCGGGCAGTGTCGGATGAAGCTATCATGTGTCATTGCAGGAATGCTACCAGCAGAGCGAGCTAAAAAGCCGGAGAGCATGGCAGGAAAGATGGAACCACAGTCTACAAAGGGAAGAGGGACCTATCGACTTATACCCGATACCCATAAACGGATGGAACGTAATTACGGAGAAATGGATTTCTACTTAAGTCAGCTTCTATCCGGACATGGCTGCTTTCGAAAAGGTTTAGTCTAAAGGAATCTCCTATCTGTTTAAATGCGAAGAGGCCAGAGTAGATGCCGAGCACGTATTTTTCCAGTGCCTGAAGGAACTTCGACGGTTGTTAAGAGTCACAGAGAGAGAGAGAGCAGACGGCATCTCTCATATAATAAAGAACAGCAAATACTGTATCCAAATTTGAACTGGTAAACAGAAAAAGAAGAGCATAAAATGCTAACCAGCCCTGCGAAGTACTGTAATACCTAAGTAAAGTCCCGCGGAGAGAGTGGGATCTTACTGGGATCTCCAGAACAATACATATCCTTTGGCACAACCAAAAAAAAAAAAGCATGGCAGAGGACAATTTTTAAGCGATGTTTAGGAGATATGCCTTGTCCTCTTCAATCCTCCGGTATCATATAAAGGGTCCGCCATCTAACGTCTTTTTTTTTCAAGTAGTACTTATTTCGTGAATGGTAACACTTAGCTCATGTCTGATTTGACAGATAATTAGTTTTATCCTTCCGCTGAACGAATATGGTTGTGTATACGCTTGAACCACGCTTCGCTAAGTGGGCCTGCAATCGACTTACAGAAGATGCCGATTTTGCCAAAAAAATCATCTTTTCAGATGAAGCTCATATTGATCTTGGCGGGTATGTAAACAAGCAAAATTGTCGCATTTGGGGCACAGAAAACTCGCACGCATACATTGAAAAGCCGATGCACCCAAAACGAGCCACTGTTTGGTGCGGATTTTGGTCCAGAGGCATAATTGGGCCATTTTTCTTCGAAAATGAGCAAGGAGTGGCCGTTACAGTCAATGGCGATCGTTATCGGGCCATGTTGAACGAATTTTTGTTCACAAAAATTGAAGAGGAGGATGTTGGCAACATTTGGTTTCAACAGGACGGCGCTACGTGCCACACAGCCGAAGCTACACTCGATGTTTTGCGCCCTGTTTTTGAAGATCGCATTATCAGCCGCAGAGCTGATGTCGTTTGGCCACCTCGGAGCTGCGATTTGACACCGTTGGACTATTATTTGTGGGTTGCCGTCAAAGATAAGTGTTACGCCGACAAGCCAGAGACAATTGACGCTTTAAAGGACAATATTCGTGAAGCCATTGGTGAAATACAGCTGCACACAATCGATAATGTGCTTAAAAATTGGACCGATCGTGTAGGCTACTGCATGGCCAGCCGAGGCAGCCATTTGAATGAAATTATTTTCCATTATTAACCGGAAGGATTGTACTTTCAAATAAAAAAAGAAATTTGAGAAAATATTCAGTAGTTTTTTTTATTGCATTTTCAAAAAAAAAAAAGTTATTTGGCGGACCCTATACATATGATACCTTTAGTTTTCACATTTTTACTCCTAACTTGATGTAGATAACGAAAATTAAATGAAATGATCATATTTGCTACATAATAAAGATTCACAGAAGCTTATCCGTGCAGGGACGGATTTTAGAAAAATGGAAAAAGAGCAATATCGGTCGGTGATTCGATTCTTGTTTTTGGAAGGGAAATCGTACAGCGAAATCAAAGAGCGTTTGGATGCTGTGTACGGTGACTCTTCTCCTTCGATGGCGACCATCTAAAACTTGTTTAACGAGTTTTTAACGTGGTCGCACGTCTGTTTTTGATGAGCCACGACCAGGTGCCCCGAAAACGGCTACCACGGAGGATAACGTGACAAAAATCCACGATCTCGTATTGGCAGACCGCCAATTGAAGGTGCGCGAGATATCTGAGACAGTAGGCATTTCAAAAGACCGCGTGGGTCATATCCTGCATGAAATGTTGGGCATGAGAAAGCTACCGGCGCGATGGGTGCCGCGTTTGCTTACTCCGGACAACAGGCGCAACTTTGAGACTACTTCAGAGCAGTGTTTGACGCTTTTAAGCGCAATCCGAAGGAGTTTATGCGTCGTTTCGTGGCAGTCGACGAAACATGGATCCACTGGTACACGCGAGAGACCAAGGAACAGTCGAAACAGTGGACTTCACCCGGCGAACGTGCTCCGAAGAAGGTGAAGGCTGTTCCAGCGGCCGGAAAGGTGATGACCACAGTTTTCTGGGATTCACAAGGTGTGATCCACATCGACTACCTGGAGAAGGGTAAAACAGTCACAGGGCTGTACTATGCCAAATTATTGGGCCGATTCGACGCCGAATTGAAGAAAAAACGGCCCCACTTGGCGAAGAAAAAAGTGCTCTTCCACCATGATAACGCACCGGCTCACACCTCCGCCCTCGCCACGGTCGAATTGGGCTACGAGCTGCTGCCCCATCCACTGTATTCTCCAGATTTGGCCCCGTGCGACGTCTCTTTGTTTCCAAACTTGAAAAAGTCACTCGCCGGGCAGAAATTTTAGTCGAATGAGGAGGTCATCGCCGCCACGGAGGCCTACTTTGCAGACCTCGAGAAAACGTATTTTTCAGACGGGTTAAAGAAGTTGGAGCATCGCTGGGTCAAGTGTATCGAACTATTGAAAAATAAATCGCCATTTCTCCAAAATTTTTGTTTTTCTTTTGTAGGCTAAGTACTTATCAGACCACCTTCGTAATATTTCCTTAGAGCAGCTGCAAAGGAGGAGTCCGACATGGTTCCACAAACCCCCTTTCGTAAGAGAAAAAGAAAGCACTTTTACACTTACTGTAAGGAAACGTTTTGAATATTTTTCGGATTACTTTCATGACATATTTTTTGAGGTATATGCCAGGACCTCAAACGCAAGCTTTTTTTTTTTTTCTTTTGGACCTTGAATCCCGATTCCGAAAAGGTCAAAAAGTTTTTGGGTCCAAGCATTGTTGCAGCATTGTTGGGTTTCCCGGGGCTAAGAATGGCATGGGAAGCAAGAACCACTTACCCTATGAAAACCTAACAAGAGGTAAGTTTTATCACCTCAGGAATTACTTGAAGGTTGTGGATGAGAATTGCGGAATGCAAAGCTAGTAACAGATTTGGAAAATTAAACTGTTTGCCAAAGAATCAGAACCTAATGTCTCAGTCATGAGAGACCATAGGAGGTCAGCATCGACGAACAAATAATTCCTTTTGAAGGCCACGTATTCATGAAACAGCTTGTAAGGGGTAAGCTCAACCCTGTAGGGTTAAACAACGTTATGACAACGACCTATGGTTTGCTGTTGGATTTTATGCTCTACGAGGGAAAGGGAAGAAGTATACAGCGTGCGCCATCTCATATGGGTCGATGTAAATTTCGAATAACTTCAACAGTTCTCATCCGATTTTGGGAATTCAAAAACTTTTATTCAACTTAGACCTTTACAATTTATTTTGATAAATTTTTGAAAACAATATCAATTAAATGACCGCCTTTATTGCCGATGCAAAAATTGGCTCGTTTTCGCGCATTCTCCATGACATTTTCGAGCATTTCGGTCGAAATTTCTGCGATTTCCGCACGAATGTTTCTTTTGAGCTATTCTATTGTCTTCGGGCCGTTAGCATACACCTTGCTTTTCAAGTATCCCCAAAGAAAAAAATCTGGAGGAGTCAAATCCGGCGGTCTCGGAGGCCAGTCAATTTCGCCTTTTTTGACACCAATCTTCCAGGGAACTTCTTACGCAAAAAGTTCATTGTTTTCTCCGCAGTATGGCATGTCGCGCCGTCTTGTTGAAACCAATAGTGAAAGAAGCCCTTTTTACGCATTTCTGGGATCACATAATGGGCCAACATCCACCGATATCGATCGCCATCCACTGTATCGCAAACTTTGAAGAAATACGGTCCAATCATGGTTTTAGCGCATACACCGGCCCAAACAGTAACTTTTTGATCATATAGCGGCTCTTCATGAATAATGTGAGGATTTTCGGTGCCCCAGAAGCGACAATTTTGTTTATTAACTGAGCCAGAGAGCGTAAAGTGTGCCTCATCGGTCATCAAAATTTGCTGCCAGAACTCCGGCTCAGCATTAATCATTGCAAAGACATTTTGTGCGTATGCCAAGCGCCGTGGGTGATCTTGTGGCAAAATTCTTTGAGTTATCTGCAATTTGTATGGAAATAAGTGAAGATCATCCTTTAAAATTCTCCGCAAAGTGGTACCACTGATGCCTAACTGCTGCGAACGGCGCCGATATAACAAACTTGGGTCTTCTTGAACACTGGCCTTAACAGACTGAATAGATGAGTTTGAACGCCGCGGATGTTGCCTAGGTTGCTCACGAGAACCAAATTGAAAAAAATTCCAGGCCCAATGACGAATTGTATCTTTTTTGGGTGCAACACGATCACGATATTTTGCACGAATGCACGTTGAGTTAGCACAATGGAGCGTTCATTTTTAATGAGCATTAAAACTATTTCAACGCGTTCTTTCGGTATGAAGCGAAGTTAAGTCTTCCCCAAACCGAAATCTTGGTGGCGAAACAGAAACAAGTGATTCTGACTTCGAGGTAGGTGGAACCAGTACTGGAAAGCGCCGAAGAAAAGCTTCCTTGGTGCACATTCCCAACCAAAGTATGTCTACGGCAACAGCTTTATTGGATTTCAGCAGGTGGTGGCTCGAAAGCAAGCGCATCAGAGGCACATCCCCGATAATCCTTTTACAGCGTCTTCATTTCTGTTTTATGGCTTGTGTAGATTACATCAAATCTTAAGGAAGGTTGTAGGAGACTTTTCGGCAAAGCTCCTGGTCGTCTCTTGAGACTGTAGCTTTCCGACGGACGTCGGACGCAGAATTCTGACTTGATGCTATGAAATCTATTTCCGAAGGTCTGTAGTTCAAGTCCATCCATAGTCAAGAACAATTCCTATACGGAAAATTGTGTAACAACATCAGCCGTGAATGATAGATGATCAAATAGTGCTGACGAAGGCAAAACACTCGCACTGTATGATAACTTCAAAATTCATACTTTGTGTGTACATTTAATGGCGTGGAAACAAAGTTACTGAGAACTACAACCAACGCGACAAATTCAGTTGAATCTCTCGAATCCTATCTAGGACAACCACCCCCGGAGAGTAGTGAACGAACATCTTCGACACTAACCATCTGCACCCCGATCAGGTTGTGTGACAAACACTATAAGAGCGTACGCTCTCGAACCTGCACGAATTATACAAAAAAAAAATCGACTGTCCAAGTAGTGGACTTTGATCCTACAACCATCGGCTTAGCCTCAATTCAACACCAAACCGTCGACCACACACCGTGCCACCGCACAGAAACCTACTCCCAATAACTTTGAATGTCCGAATCGACCAGGATGCTTAACTCACGACCAGCAGCATAGCTTATTAAAAGTTATTTCTCGTCGCCTGTCATCCCGCATCGTCCCCCAATCCATATCTATTCATCCGCTTGTGTCGGAAATTTATTTATGACCACGTAGCAGCTTAGTGTTATCTGCATCCATAACGCAAATTAGGCACGTACCACATTAATTTCGTCCCATGGTCTGAACAACTAATTAATCTCTTGGAAAAAAATAAAAATAAAATACGTTTCTCCATATTTCACATTTCCCATCACATCGTCGCTACTAGCCCATCAGCCCGCCACGTCCAATCATCCCCTCGCTGGTGTACACGATTTTGTACATTCTACCGAGGCTGCTTCAAGGCGAAGAATTCGGATCGAGTCGCAACTCTCTTAAATGCAGATCACTTCGATAGCTTCGGTATGAAGACACTAAACTTATTGGATGAATTATGAAGCTGGAAAAGGATTCGTCCGTATGAAATTAAGGGAACAAACAGAAGAAACCAGTCGTCCGGCAATAGTGGCGGAATGGGATGAATGCCTTCGGAATATCGAAAGAGTACCTTGGGCGCGTGTATCCGGTGCGAATACTAATCGGATTTATAGATACTATATTGCAAACACATCGACATGGAATGCGAGGACGGTGGTAACTATAAGTTTTCCTACGTGTTACTTACTCCCTCCCTTCATAATGTAACCCCCGGAGCAGACAAGAACCAGAAGCGGGCGAATAGGAAAGGAAAGCATCGGTAGGTCGACATCACTACCACGACTAACACCACAAAAAGCACAACTCCACACAGGATTGAGCTTCTGGCGTGCATACGAAACGACTTGAGACGTTCTTGCTTACTTACTTGTGCTCGTCGTCGTAGTCTGTGCAGACGTGACCAACATTTTGAAGGACATCCGTACACATTTCGATTGGATTCGTGACTGGAATTGGCCAGGCCACAAAACGAATTTCTCTCCATTCCTTAATCCAGCATGTACGAATGTATTGCATGTCCTGCCCCGTAACAATAACGCTCATACCACCATATACCATTTGATGAGGGTACAGCGCGGGATACCGAAGCAATAGACAAACGGACTACGTATGCGAGTATGTTGCTCCTCGACTATGGGGGTCACATGTATCATTTTTAAGCTCTTTTTTATCGACGCATCTAACTGAACCTGGACATATAAACACGCATACACGCATCCCATCGGGCCGCACGAGCGTATGGACATAAATAATATCAAAACCGTATGCGGCGAGGGTAATAAAAAGGACATCATCTCTCGCAGGGAGATGTCAAAGGATTTCGCTCGTATATCAGCTACCGAATAGCTCATTCAAATTCTTTACACACGACTTCACCAGCACACCATTGCTGCTCTGTCGAGCGGGGTATCGGTAGATTGAAGAGGGCAACAACAAAAAAAAAATGGCAACTTGTACAGCGACAGGGGTTTTCGGCTTTTTAGAGGCATTAGATATGCAAGAGGAGTGCTAGCCAATTCGTTATGAGAGCTTAAACTGTATTTTTTTTCTTTCTTTCTTACGCTCCCTTCCTACTGGAAATAATTCGTAACATATTTGACTCGATGAGTAGCCTTCCTGCTTGGGTTTTATGACAAGAATACGACATTGACGGAGGCTAAGGCCGATAAAGCGGAGAAAGATTAGAGACATAAAATGAAAGCGAATAACTCAAAAAGTGTGTTGTGGCTTAAGGCACTCATTACATGCGTTCCAATTATTGCTCGGAATATCATAACGTAGTTAGTAGGCGTTAAAGGGTCACATACTAAAAGGCTGAGAGAGGACGATTGGGGATTTATGAGTGAACCGAAGAAGAGGTGTAGACCGCGTGGGTTCTGTTTATTGGATCTTCTTTGATTTTATTCAAAATTTCTATGGAAGGCGTGCTTTCGATTAAGTGGGCCTATTCTTGGACAATTCGCAGTCTTTAGTAAGGCGAAGGTCTAAGATGAAAAATGTGGTCAACATGATAAGCTTGAAAGAGCTCTCTGAAGGAATGGCGCTATATGAAACACCTGGTGGCAACTGTATGCTCCTTAAATACACTTTCTTTATTAGTCAAGCTCCCAGCATAATCGAAAGAAGCCACCATCCTCCCAATAGGTTCGGCCCCACCCCCAGTCATGAGTGGCATCGGAATGACTCCAGATGCAATTCCCTATCGCCCTCCACCGACATTCTAGTTCTGCACCATTCGCCATCGAGCTTCTGTAGCATGAGCAACTGCCAGTCTAACAGACACTTCGGTTCTAATAGAATGGAGAGGCCAGTCCCTCCTGGCATCAGGCAATATTGGAGTTCCCCAGTCTCTCTTCAAAAAGGACTAGAACTCACCATCCCGCCTCTGACCACCTTGTTTAGGTCCAGGTTCAAGCCTCAGGGTTCATTCCTTAGACTTAAAGAGAAGTCAATTTGTGTTTCTTTACCAAAAATAAGAAAACCTAATTATCATTTTGTTATGGCAATCTGACGCTATACCTTCTGAAGTCAATGGAAAAACCCTGATAAGCCTATTAAAAAAAAAACATACGCTGCTATCAACATGCGTGTCATAAAAATACGTCAACCAAGAACGCCCTAAATAATTTAATTGCTCAGGCAGTGTTTAAAGGTCGTGTTATCTTAACCACTTCCAGGGAGGCCTCAGCGACTGTAACAGCAAGAAAAGGCTGCCCATAGTGTGGACCTCTTTCACCACTTTTATCAATTATCTACGACCTATGCTACATGATAACCGATTTCGATTATCAAGTCACCTCATGTGCTGGCGAACTTTGGTCATAGTCACAGGCAAATGGAGAGCAAAAGCTCTAACTGAGAGGTCTTATCTTATCTTATCTATTAACCCAACAAAGACTGTGAGGAAAAGGATTCTCAGATGAAGTTAAATAATGAAGTATTGACCTTGATCCTATACGGATCTTCAAATATAATGGTTCTATCGTCGTAGTTACAGCGAAACCCGGGGATTGAAACCTCAAATTAACTTCTGGTTATACGCCGTTATAGTGAGACCTATTACATACATATGACCTTGTACGTGGTAAGCGAATGATCCCAAATCTATAACGTTACCAAAGACTCGTATGTCTCAGACGATAGAGCTTCTCGAAATTCCCCATCCATAGCCCGATAACTTAGGCTAGTTCTTCTCACCGGTTTTAGTGCCTTATTCGGTTAGCAAAATATTCAGAATGATCTTATTCATTTTTCCATTTCAATTGCGCAGTTACAATGAGCTAATTTACTTGATCAACTAATCTTCTCGATCTATTCTGCTCGATCAACTATCTTCCTCTTCTTCTCTGCAGGTAATCTGCTGGATCAGTTAGTTTACATGATCTCAGCATTCCTAATCGTCTACTTTGTTTGATTAGCTGTATATTAGATAGTCTGCCTGTCAAGTTAATCTGCTCGATCAGCTAGTCTATACGATCAGTTGGTCTTTTCGATCAGCTAGTCCGCACGATCTACATGAACATATAGTCTGCTCCAAAGCCCATTTTGCTAAATCAGTTAATATGTTAGATAGTGTGCTTGATCAGCTAGTCTACTTGATCAGCTAATCTGCTCGATCAGCTAGTCTGCTCGATCAGCTAGTCTCTACGGATATAGTCTGCACCATAGTATATTTCACTGGATCACCTGGTATGTTGGATTAGCTCGTCAGCTAGTCAGCTTGATCAGCTAATCGGCTCCATTGTCTAGCCTCTTTGGGTATAGAGTCTGCTCCATCAGGCAGTATGCTCGATCAACCATTCTGCTCGATCAGTTAGTCTTCTCGATCAGTTAGTCTTCTCGATCAGTTAGTCTGCTCGATCTACTAGTTTGCTCGATCAGCTAGTCTGCTCAATTAACTATTGTAGCAGCCTACAAAGCCTTTTTACGCTAGATCAGCTAATATTTTGGATAGTCTACTCGATCAGCTAGTCTACTCGATCTACTAGTTTGCTCGATCAGCTAGTCTGCTCAATTAACTAATCCGCTCGATCAACTAGTCTGCTCGATCAGTCAGTCCCCTCGATCTACTAGTTTACATGAACATATAGTCTGCTCCAAAGCCTATTTTTCTAGATCAGTTAATATGTCGGGTAGTCTGTTTGATTCGCAAGTTTGGTCGATCGGGTAGTCTGCCTGATCAGCTAGTCTGCTCGATCAGCTCATCTTCGCGGGCATAGTCTGCTACATCGCCTATTTCGTTACATCAACTGGTATGTTGGATGAGCTAATCAGCCTGATCAGCTACTCGGCTCCTTCTTCTAGCCTGTTTGGGCATACAGTCTGCTCGATCAGCTAGTTTGCTCGATGAGTTAGTTAACACGATTAGCTGGTCTACTCGATCAGCTAGTTTGGTCGATCAGCTAGTTTTCTCGATCAGCTAGTCTACTCGATCAGTTAGTCTTCTCAATAAGCTAGTATGTTCGATCAGCTAATCTGCTCGATCACTTAGTCTGCACGATCAGCTAGTCTGCTTGATCAGTTAGTCTAATTTCAGGCTTATTTCGCTAGATCAGCTATTATGTAACTAGTCTACCTCGATCAGCTAGTTTGCTCGATCAGCTAGTTTTCTCGATCAGCCAGTCTACTCGATCAGTTAGTCTTCTCAATAAGCTAGTATGTTCGATCAGCTAATCTGCTCGATCACTTAGTCTGCACGATCAGCTAGTCTGCTCGATCAGTTAGTCTAATTTCAGGCTTATTTCGCTAGATCAGCTATTATGTAACTAGTCTACCTCGATCAGCTAGTTTGCTCGATCAGCTAGTCAGCTTGATCAGCTAATCGGCTCCATTGTCTAGCCTCTTTGGGTATAGAGTCTGCTCGATCAGCTAGTATGCTGGGTCAACCATTCTGCTCGATCAGTTAGTCTGCTCGATCATATAGTCTGCTCCAAAGCCTATTTTCGCTAGATCAGCTAATATGTTGGATAATCTACTCGATCAGCTAGTCTACTCGATTAGCTTTTCTACTCGATCGGCTAGTTTGGTCGATCAGTAAGTCTACTCGATCAGTTAGTCTTCTCGATCAGTTAGTCTGCTCAATCATATAGACTGCTCCAAAGCCTTTTTTCGCTAGATCAGCTAATATTTTGGATAATCTACTCGATCAGCTAGTCTACTCGATCTACTGGTTTTCTCGATCAGCTAGTCCCCTCGACCTACTAGTTTACATGAACATATAGTCTGCTCCAAAGCCCATTTTTCTAGATCAATTAATATGTTGGATAGTCTGCTTGATTCGCAAGTCTGGTTGATCGGGTAGTCTGCTCGATCAAGTGGTCTGCTTGGTCAGCTAGTCTGTACAAGCTTATTATCAGCTTCATCGCTTATTTTCTTAGATCAGCTATTATCTTCGATTGCCTGGTTGATCAGTTTGACTGCTCGATCAGGTGGTCTGCTCGACCAGTTAGCCTTCTGTAAGGTTTATTTCGCTAGATCAGCTATTATGTTAACTAGTCGATCTCGATCAGCTAATCTTCTCAATCAGCAAGTTTGCTCGATCAGCTAGTCGGCTTGATCAGCTAATCGGCTCCATTGTCTAGCCTCTTTGGGCATATAGTCTCCTCGATCAGCTAGTCCACACGATCATAACATCAATTATTTTGCCAGTTGGGTCTGTTGGGTCACATGGTTTGCTCTATTATCTGCGCTGCCCGGTCGTGCAGTTTCTTCGATCCATTCTGCTCGATTACTTCATTCGAACGATCATCATGTATTAAGCCTTAATGAGCCTCTGATCGAACTCAACTAGTCCTATCCGCGATCGTGTCCTTTCTTTAAAATTTTGTTTAAGCAGTCCACAAGCCGTTTACCCAATCAACTCCTTCGCTATGTGATCATCTCGATCACTTCTTTACACTTTCGGTTATTGCCTTGAGAGGTCAATTCCCCGCGTGATCACTTCCTTTCTCGATCAATTCACATGGTCACATGGTCCTTTTGTGATCGTTTTTACGATCGAGGATTTCTCTTTATATTACTATAATAACTCAGTTTATTCGATCTGCATTTTAACCTCATGGGGAAACTGCCCCTTCCTTTGGTAGCGGGCAGTAGTGACCGATTATCTAGCGCCATGCGAACTTGCATAACGGCAGCTCAGGAGACGCAGATTGGACCTACTCCACTTTACATAGCTATACGAAATGCAGTAAGAATCCTTCGCTCAAAAATCAGGGGATGGTCGATTCACATGTCCGTTGACAGACACTCTAACCTGGGAGTGTGGTGATTCCTTAAAAATGTAAAAGGTCCTAGACAGTAGCCAGAAGGCTCTAAGATGGAATCGCGTTTGCGCTTACCATGAAACCGCATAGTTTCTAAGGCACTGGAACTGCATATATATGGCTTCCAACCTGAGCTGTGAGCTATGGTCTCCATCCGAAACCATAGCATAGCGAATTCCAGAATCTGTTTCGAAATATTCCGTTACGGCATGAATAAAGGTGTTTTTAACGGGCACAAGTCTGAAGCCCGCAAGAGAAGTGCTTGCGTTAAAATGATTATTCCGAAACAATGAACAGCGGTTGTCCATCTCCTTTATCTGTCAATGCCACTCAAATCCTTATCTCCCTCTCGAGCACGCAAGGTATGGAATTGTAAGACCAAGATTCACGCTTTTACATGAGCCGCTCAGCCCAGCTCTTATCTCATGTCGGGACGCCAGCATTTAATCGACATGTTCCAAGTAGATTCTCACCGAATCTAGAACGTAGACGAATCAGCACTAAGAATGCCCTCTAACTACTGGCTTCGTTATCGCCGACCACGGAGAATAGTACAGCTTCAAGCTTGAATACCGAAAACGTAAACGCGATAGTGAGTCGACTCATGGCTGATAACACGCGGCATGGCGAATGCATTTGACATGTACAAGTATTTCATCATAATCCGGGCCTCGATAAGGAGGTATTTTTGTAGAATTCCCAGCAGCAATCTCGAACGCTATGTGTGTGGTGTCAAATCAGTAGAGATAAGGGCGATAAGCTTGTGGAGTTTGATTCATAACAAATGGAAACGTGTCAACGGAGGTTAGACGTATGCATTCAAGTGGACAACACAAGGAATGATTGTGTCTTGTTATGATCAACGGCAGGAAACTCGAGTCGATAGCACGTGGTAGGCGGTCAAAGCAAACAAACTGATAACGTTTATCAACGTTTGACATTAAAAATTACCGTCAAGCTCGTAGCTTTTCGTTTCGATAAGCTTTTTCCGCCAAACAAACTCAATTAGGTACGTGGCATTTCACGCATAGATGGCGCTGCGATCGGTTGAAGGTTAAATGAAAATGTCAAATTGACAGAATGTCAGTGATGGGCTTATTTTGTTTTGTTTTGTCTTTTGATTGGACAATTTTAATCATATTTTGCTCTTATTTTGTGTGAAATGGACAGCTTATCATTTTATAATATCGACGAGCTTGTGAAAACCTCGAAGAAGCTGCAAAACAAGCTTCGGCAGGAGCTAAAACGACAGGCAGTGAGTTTGCCGGCTCCCTCGCGAGAGGAGAACAATGGTCTTCCGCCCGTTTGGGATAGAACTCTGCTGAGACCCTATTTAAGAAACGTCGTCGCTGACCACCTAACAAAAGGTTTAGAGTCTCAAATCAGTTTACAATCGAGTAGACCACTAGCCACCCCCCTTAAGCTCTCTTCTATTGGTGGCACCCAACTCAATTTAAGTGGACTAATCTCACAAGAATCGGTCCATAGTAATATAATACCGAAGAAACCTGTGAAAGCAACTGCAACAGTGACCAAAAAAAAAACGACTAAGAAAAGTGAAGTGGTTCCCAATCAGAAGACAAAGAAGAAACGCTCAGAGCTGCGCATACCCCCGGCAAAGATATATCCATTTCAGCGGTTCATTGGTTCGTCTCGGGAGACTGTCGACTTCTCCAAGGAACATCCGCATCTCGAACTGGATATGTCCTCCAGTCATCCAACATTATTTCCGCGTCGACTTATTAAAGGAGCAAAACAAACTATCGCGGAAGACGTCAATGTGGCTGGGGCAAAAACCAAACCACCAATTACTGCTAATACAAAGGCGAGTGCTCCTGTGGGAGATCAACACGACACTTGGCGCAGTGTACTACAGAAGAATCCTGTCGTAGAGAAACCACGGAATATCCAAAAATTGGGTAGGAGTAAAACCATTGTCAACAGCTTCAGGGACACACCACATGGCCTGAATGAAGAACCACAGGGGCCTGAGGTGATTACCAACCCTGCGAACGGTCTATTTCGCATTGAACGCCCAAAAGAGCGACTGTTCAAGCGAAAGCAGTGTAAAAGCCAGCATTTTCCCGTGATGTACATCCGTCCCGAACGACAAGTTCAACAGTTGCCTAATATCTCTATCGGAGGGATAGATGCTTATGCTTCTACTAAGGGCTCGCCGCCGAATGTGAAGTACGTCGAGTGCGTTCACGACTGGGAAAAGCCAGAAGAGTTGACTAATCGAACCATCACGTTGGAACGCGAAGCTGACGTTCCTGACAAATACGATAACAAGTTCTTCAAAGCGCTGGAGGAGAATTTCAAACTGAGAGATGTGAGTATAAAAGCCACCCTGTTGTACAGGATTTACTTATAACCTGTTGTTGTTGCAGTATTTGTCCAGTGAGCCTTGCTTGTCGTCGCCATCGATTACCTCTAAGACGGCAAGAACTTTTCCGTCCGAACTATGCTCCTCAGAGAACGTACAACCATCCCCAAGTCCGCCAATAAGCGCCTCATCCGGTAATGACGTGCAAGATATTATAGACAAAATCCGCCTGATTCCAGTGCAAACCGAACGCCGTGAAGTTCACGTGCAGACTGATTCCAGACGCTCCGTTGCCACAAGTCCAATGCCAGAGTCTGAATTATCCATGGCCTTTACACCGATCACAGCGATGGATCCAATTCCAGTCCCATGCGACACCACTAAACAAGCGGGAGACGAGAATTCCATCGAAGATGATATTATAGCAAAAATATTCGAGCGCATTCAGAAGGATTCTACTGCTGCAGTGAAATTATTTAAAGCGCGCTATCACGCCCCTCGTGAAGAGGGCTCTCGTCAGGTCCCGCCCGTGGAGGAGCAATGCCAAGAAACTTCAGTGCCAAACCAAATCCATCAATTGCCAAATAACAACGAATCAAATGTGGATTCTGAAACAGAATCAGCTGACGATGAAAAATCGACCACACCATCACCGTACCATCCATCGGTGAAGGACAAAGTCTTCCAAACACGATTAACTCCTCCCAAGATACACAAGTCAAGTGCAGTTCCCAATATATCACGAAGCAACGCCGGTCAGTGGAATGCGGGGAAACCCAATTATCCGACTGATGCGGAAATCAAACGTGCCGTGAAGATGTTCCTCGACTCACTAACACTTCAAGATAATCCAACTGCCAATACCGGTAGTAGAATGTCAATGACTAGAGGACACTTACCCAGGCCAATAACAAAGTTGCCGAGTTGTCCCAGTAAACCCATGGCCCAGAACGACGGGAGAAGGGGTAAACACCATAGATTGCTCACGTCCGTGAGCAGTACGTCTTCATCAAGTTCGGATTTCGAAGATGATGAATTCGAATCGGATGATCAGATTTCCGATCGGACTGTGAGTGATGGTATCGCAGGTAGTCATTCGGAAGGGGAAGTCCTGAGTCTCGGCGAGGTTTAATGTTTATTTTTTTGCGTAAGGATCAAATTATATATTCGAGAGGATTCTGGATTCAATGATGAAACCTTGTCGTTCTAGGTTTAAAGGAAATACTTGATGAGCGTGAAAAAGATTTGCAGGAAATCCATCTCGGGGTGAGTACTTACCTCCTTCTACAGGGTTTTTCAATAAGGACATAACAATTTTGTATTTAAATAAAGAATAATTGAGATAACCAGTTGATCGTATACAGTGACGGACAAAACAATAAGACCAGAATAGTTTTTTGCTCTTTGATTGTGAAGAGTTTTTTGTTTTATATGTGATTGTAATACAAAAATAAAGACGTAAAAAATTATGCAGGCAAAATGGCCGCAGAGAGTACACTGATCCTCAACCGAAAAGGATTCGACCCTAAAATTTCCGCAGGAAGTAAAGTCGCAACGGGATGTGGCCAGATTCATAGGAAGATCGAAAATGTTTATTTTTTATGCCTTACAGCCAGCAAAACCTCGCAAAACATCTCTAAAAGATGACGCCTAAATAAAACGCCGATCGGTGAAAGGCTCTTTTAAGTCAATGTTGAACTGGATTTGCCAATCTGCTCCCGGAAGGTACGAAGAACACATCTATTTGGAAGAAAGTCCCTTGTAGTTCCTCTGCTCACTAAAAAGCACCTGAAGCACCACTTGAAATTCTCAAGAGAAGATAAATTTGGTGAGATCGGATGGCAAAAGAAAGCCAGACATCCTCAATATGCCGCATACCAGACTCAGTACCAGACTAGCACAGGTCAAGCATGGAGGCGGAAGCATAGCAGCTTGTATGGGAATGTTTTTAGTAGGTCCAATATTTTGGATTAAGGAGACAAAGGACCAGCAATGGATCTTATATTGAGTGGAGATCCCATTCAAAATACAGTTCTTGCCGATATCATGACCCGAACCATACAGCTTGCAAAGCAAAAAGATGACTGGAAGAACATAATATCGACCTCGTGCGCTGGCTCGCCCAATCACCCGATCTTAGTCCCTCGGAAAATTTTTGGAGGATCTTAAAAAAGTCCACTGGAGCTGAAAAAAATCTAAAAATAAAGAGGAAATGCCGCAATTTAGTTAAAATATTTTTTACTTTATAAAAAATAACTTTTTAAAGCTGTGAAAAATCTGAGTTTTAAAAGAAATCTGTGTCAATATCGGTGGTCTTATTGTTTTGTCGTCCACTGTGTGTTACGTTCATATAACCACCGCAAGCTCGTTTGCAGCGATCGCTTTTTTGAAGCCAATTTTCTACACTCTCCCATACATATCGGGAGGGATGTCGATATTGTTTTCCATCTCCTCGAACGCTGTTGGCATAAATCAACAACTTAACGTAACTCCAATAAAAAAAATCCAAGGCCTAGGTGATAATTCGACCAGACTGTTTCTCATGATTACACGTTTACCAAACTTCTCCTTCAGTAGATTTCACCAGATCAATTTATTGACCAACTGAGTGCCATTAGACAATATTTTACCGGAACCTATTACCCTCCAAATCATTCGACTCTGCTGTATCATCTGTACCAGCCCCTTTATAACTTTCCCGAAACGAAAACTCTATCTATCTTGCCTGCCCTTAACTTCGTCCATCACTCCTCACTTACTCGATGTCACAGACTCTAATGGCTTTTTCATCATCTGTGGCTATTTTCATCTTCTGTACTTGAAATAGGCTAAATCCAACGATGCGACTCATTTTGATGCGACTAACCCCTCCTCTGGCAAGGGAATCTTCTTCGAAGATCGTTTCTCTGACTCTGGTCGCCCACAACTCAGCAATATCACAGACAACAACTTGACATGCACAGGCAACTGCTTGATATTCTCACCCGATGTGGAAGACTTTCTTGATAACTCAAGAATTTCACTCGGCAAGACGCTTATTTCACCATTTACCATTCACTTCAATGTCCGAAAAGCAGACTTCGCAAAACTAAATAATTTGCTCATCAATTATTATTGTCATTATTATTCCTATTATTATTATTACTATTATTATTACCCGTCATTTGGAACACCAATGCTCAGAGCTACGTTGACAACCCTTCACCAAACTTCCCTGTCATAAGTGTATTCTATTTTATCTCTTCTAGGCCCATTCTTATACAAGGTGGTCTTGTACTAATCACCCTATCGGAAGATGTTATAATTTTTGCAAATGGCGTCGTACGTCAATCATATTTGACATTTGTGAACTAGACAGCTGCAGTATATAAACAGACAAGCAATGGAGCGCTATACTCCGTAAGAGCGTGTCAATTTTTTCGACCAATAATCGGTCGAAGGCGTAAGCGCAGCGTAAATTTCGACGTCCATTCTGGCGCTTAGCTACTCGACTCCAACAGACTGGAACCACAGGAGACTATGCAGGGCGTAGTCGCCATCGGACTGTGGCTGCCGATGTCGCTGAGAACGAAGAAATATCAACCAGACGACGGGCCACGCAATTGGGCATCACCAGTACCCTACAGCGAATTTTAGTGAAAGACATGTTCCCGTACAAAGTGCAACCATTGCATCAGTTAATGCCTGCTGACTGTCAGTCACGTATGAATTACTGTCAAGCCATCCTAAATCTCAACAACGAAGAGAACGATTTTGTGTCGGAAATCATCATGAGTTACGAGGCGCATTTCATTTAAGCGGATTCGTCAATAACCAAAATCTTCATTTCTTCGGCATTGAAAATACGCGTGTGATCCACGAAAAGCCATTACCATCGATTCAAAGCCACTGTGTGCGGCGTTCATGCGGGAGGAGTGATTGGGCCGTATTTTTTCGAGGACGCCATCGGCACTACGGTCACTGTTTTTCTTTCTTAGGAGGCTTCTGCTATCTGTTGGAGCACTCAGACACAAATACTGGTCCATCGTACTGGCAGATAGACACCTTAAATGGCGTTACAGCTCATGAAGAGCCAGAGCCAAGCTTCTTTTATTCACATATGTTGTGAGCGATTTGTTTTCCACACAAGTAAACGGAACCTAAAGCTTAATGCCGTTCCGAACGACTCTCGCTGTGAAACTTTTTCAAGGCAAGTGTACAACGGGGGGTTTTGCCAGTACCCCGCCGAGGAGATAAGCCGTAAAATAATCATTTGATGGCGTAAGTGTTATCGCGATCCGAACTCGCTCATCATGCGTCAGCGGCCGACACACTACCCACTGCGCCACGGCGTCCTCTTCACACAGTCACTGTTACTGGCGAGCGCTACAGGGTCATGATATACGACTTCTTACTGCCGGAATTGGATGAGCGGGGCTTGATGACCAGGTTTCAACAACACGCTGCAACCTTGCTGCAATATTGTGAAGGAAGCGTTTTCTGGTCGCGTTATCTGCGGTTTTGGCGATTTGGCATGGCCAGCAGGATCGCGCTAACCATCCCAGACTTTTTTCTTTTGAGCGAATTGAAAATAGCTCGCGGGTTGATGCCAACAAGCCTCAAACAATCGCAGCCCTTAGGGAGAATATTCGACAGGAATGCGAACAGTTATCGTCGAAAATATTGCGAAAAGTCATGGGAAATGTGATAAACACTGGCGACAAGCACTTGACGGATATCATCAAGTTAACAGAAAAAATTGTTAAGGTCCAAATAAAGATTTCCATCACAAATAATAATTTTTTTTTATTTACTAAAAAAAATAATTCAAAAACAAAATTGGATGATTAATTTTGCGCCACCTTGTACGAGGGTGGTCCGATAAGTACTTAACCTACAAAAGAAAAACAAAAATGTTGGAGAAATGGCGATTTATTTTTCAATATAGTCTCCTTTTAGCTCGATACACTTGACCCAGCGATGTTTCATTCTTTAACCCGTCTGAAAAATACGTTTTCTCGAGGTCTGCAAAGTAGGCCTCCGTGGCGGCGATGACCTCCTCATTCAACTGAAATTTCTGCCCGGCGAGTAACTTTTTCAAGTTTGGAAACAAAAAGAAGTCGCACGGGGCCAAATCTGGAGAATACGGTGGATGGGGCAGCAATTTGTAACCCAATTCGACCAATTTGGCCGTGGCGAGGGCGGAGGTGTGAGCCGGTGCGTTATCATGGTGGAAGAGCACTTTTTTCTTCGCCAAGTGGGGCCGTTTTTTCTTCAATTCGGCGTCGAATCGGCCCAATAATTTGGCATAGTACAGCCCTGTGACCGTTTTGCCCTTCTCCAGGTAGCCGATGTGGATCACACCTTGTGAATCCCAGAAAACGGTGGCCATCACCTTTCCCTCGCCTTCTTCGGAGCACGTTCGCCGGGTGAAGTCCACTGTTTCGACTGTTCCTTGGTCTCTGGTATGTACCAGTGGATTCATGTTTTGTCGACTGTCACGAAACGACGCAGAAACTCCTTCGGATTGCACTTAAACACTGCTCTGAAGTGGTCTCACGGTTGCGCTTGTTGTCCGGAGTGAGCAAACGCGGCATCCATCACGCCGACAGCTGTCTCATGCCCAAAATTTCATGCAGAATATGACCCACGCGATCTTTTGTAATGCCTACTGTCTCAGATATCTCGCGCACCTTCAATCGGCGCGGCGGTCTGCCAATACGAGATCGTGGATTTTTGTCACGTTATCCTCCGAGGTAGCCGTTTTCGGGGCACCTCTACGTGGCTCATCAAAAACCGACGTGTGAACACGTTGAAACCCGTTAAATCAATTTTTGATGGTCGCCATCGAAGGAGATGGCATATACAGCATCCAAACGCTCTTTGATTTCGCTGCGCGATTTCCCTTCCAAAAACAAGAATCAAATCACCGACCGATATTGCTCTTTTTCCATTTTTCTAAAATCCGCGGACACTCCCGCTTCCACACGCGGTCAAAACAAAACTACGAGTCCGGTCCGGCTTAAATTTCGACAGTAGCCGTCTACTAGAATGTACTACACGATAGTAAGTT
The DNA here is from genome assembly GCA_958301585.1 of Merodon equestris. Classification (NCBI taxonomy): domain Eukaryota; kingdom Metazoa; phylum Arthropoda; class Insecta; order Diptera; family Syrphidae; genus Merodon; species Merodon equestris. Next base: position 121,995,462 of record OY284415.1, read on the forward strand.
GCTCTTGCGATACTGGCGCCATCTGGTGGTGAGGCTAAGTACTTATCGGACCACCCTCGTAGTACCACAATAGCGGACTGGGACCTCACCGATGTTGCTAATGCCGATTATCGGTGATTGTCGGGTGAAAACGCTTCCGAAAGCGGTGCATTACTCACGCTAAGGTGAACATGAGAACTGATTGAGGCCTGTTATCCGCAATCGGGAGGGTGATCATTAGGAACGAAACATACGACTGCCGGCCAACCTGATTATAAATATTTAAGACTAGAATAATAGAAGATAGCCCTGAGCTGAAAGGCGTTAATTAGACTTAGAGTGCCCGACATAAGGTGTCTGTCCTTCCACTTTAATTCTTAATTTTCTTTAAAAATGTTGTGTATACGGCAGAGTTTAAGATTTTGCAATGGGTGGGGTCGCAATAATGGTCTGATTCATATTTACGTTAACCACGGGTTATTTCAGACTGAAAAACCTGGATCATAAACTGGTCTACCCAGTTTCATTTACATTTAACAGTTGTTTTTTTTATTTATAAAAAAATATTCTCCTTCAATTTGTTTACAAACCTTATCAGGTATTCACAAAGCAGTTATGCGCCGAACGAAATTGATCCGGAGTCAATATCATTATTTGTCCTCAAGATATCCTAGACGAAGAAAAGTTCAAACGTATGTGCGAACACATGCACACGTAGTTATATCTATAAAACGATTGATTCGAGTTCTATCGACCTTGACAGGTGAAGATATGTCAAAAAGGTTGTCAACACAACGAAAAACCCCTGCAAATGAGGCTAATATATGTTTGTAATTCGGGTGATTCCAAATTTATATTAATAAGCCCCATCATCCCCTCAAACGCTGGCCCCATCCTTCCATACTTTGAATATAACAACATTTCAAAACTCCAAAGCAAAATTTAACCAAATTCTTGGAATCGAAATCAATCTCATACAGATAAAGGAAGGAGAATCAAGGTCTAGACCTCCACTTTTCTACAACCACTTTCCACCAGGGTGATATTAAACCAATTCACCGAAATTAATTTCAGTCAACACTGATTGACATTATTCGTACGGTTGATGGCGTCACATACATATAAGCAAAGGCATATCATGCACAGCGCCTACCTCTTCTGTATGTTTGCTTCATGGAACATCGAATTTAATTTTCTTGCATGGCGCCAACCTTAAGGAGGCAACTGAAACACTACCTCCCAAACGTGATTTAACGAATCTGCAATTTCATATGTTATGTGTAATATAGTCCAGGACGCAGACATAATCGAGTAGTATTGTCCTTTGACAGATTACCTGCAATCAATTTGATAAATCAGTTGCTTAACAGTGCATCCGAGTCGACTATCAAGGGCTTGTGGGAAACCACGAACGCGTGTGATGCGTGCTTTGAGATAATTTACGACGACGCGGACACAAACCACAAACTAAAATCAGTTAATTGCTGCCTACGGCACTTCAGCTTGTGTTAATGGATGCTGAGATCCTTGGAAGTGTTTCTTTTGAAAATTAAGCAAGGGCAGACGGGGATTCAAGGACCATATTCCAACGTAATAGTGGATTGAAGCTCTAATTATGGCATCCCCTCTCCACATTGTGTCTAGCAAAATTTAAGGATTTACTCCTCATTGAACGCATGTGTCGGACTGAGATCCCACTATGGACCTTGCAGTTCATATAAAATTCGGATAAACCAGGTACTTCCAAGTAACACGTAGTTATGACAAGGTATAAACGAAGTGACACTCGTAAGTTCTCGGAACCTATAAATACAATTACTCCCACACCGACGTAACCACATAAATTCACCCTGCCTGGACCTTTCTTACTCGTATATCTTCATAATGCGCTTATGAAGCGAATAATAGAAAAGCACATCACAAGCATGATTTATGCGGATTCATCGCCAAACGTTGGAAATGGGGAAAAAGAAAACCAAACTCAGCAAATAGAGACATGTCCGCACGCACAGAAAGACCAAGCCAAAAAGAAAAACGACCAACAACCGGCCCGGTATTTAACGTACCTTGAAATTATAATAATTTAAAGCATTCCACTGTGAAATCCCTGGGAGGAGGGTAAGACGAATTTGCTGACACATCCTTCGGATAACCGAAGGCAAAACGGGAGGATTGACCCGTGAAAGGTTGCTCCGCGTACAGATTGACGGTCGGATATTGTTAGGGAAGAATCATTCCACGATATTGACCTTGTATACTGCTTTCCTTATCGATGCGAAGACAATGGGATAAAGGGTGTGAGACATGGACGTTTGCTGACTTATTGAGGGATGGGTGCTTTATCAATTTTGATGGTGGCACTTGGGTTTGCAACGATTTCTGTTAGTCAGCTTGTGTTAAATAAATACCCGTTGCTGACGTAGACTGACTACGAAGCAGTAAAAATGGGGACAGAGCTCGAACATATTCATATAACGAGGCGCAACAGGAACTCTGTCATCTGTCCTCTTTACAGACAGGGTTTTTCAATAGAAACATAACAATTTCGTATTATAATAAAAGCCCACTCTTAAATTTTTTTTTTCGATCTGTCAATGACAAATCGTCAGCCAAGGCTTACATTTTTATCGCAAATGAGGCACAGTATTTTAACATACAAGGTCTTTGAATTACTTTTTTACTAAATAAAAAAAAAAAGATTTTGAGAGATGGAAATCTTTATTTGGACCTTTACAATTTTGTTTTTTAGTTAAATGGAAAAGATGAAACCCGTCAAGTGCCTGCCGCCAGTATTGATACACATTTATACCCGTTTTATCACATTTTCCATGACATTCCGCAAGTAAAAAGTGGTTTATCATGACCCTGTAGCGCTCGCCAGTAATAGTGACCGTATTGCCGAGGCATGTGTGCATTTCCAATATTACACCTTAATTGCATGGAAACAAAAGAGTTACTGTGAACTATAACCAACGCAAATTCAGTCGAATCTCTCAAAACCTATCGAGGACAACCACCCCCGGAAAGTAGTGAACGAACTTCTTCGACACAAACCATCTGCACCCCGTCAGGTTGTGTGACAAACACCATAAGAGCGTACACTCTTGAACCTGCCCGAATTATAAAAAAAAAAAAAAAACTGCGGATGGCGTCCTCAAAAAAATACGGCCCAATCACTCCTCCCGTGTGAACGCTGCACCACACAGTGGCTTTGAGTGTTTGCTTATTGACGTAACCGCATAAGTGGAAATACGACTCGTCACTCATGATGATTTACACAAAATCGTCCTCTCCGTTGTTGAGATTAAGGATGGCTTGACAGTAATTCATACGCGACTGACAGTCAGCAGGCATTAACTGATGCACTGTTTGCACCTTGTACGGGAACATGTGTAAGTCTTTTATTAAAATTCGCTGTAGTGTCCGTCTGGTGATGCTTCGTCGTCTGGTTGATATTTCTTCGTTCTCAGCCGCGATATTCCCCACCGAACGATCAGTCCGGTGGCGGCCACGCCCTGCATGGTCTCCTGTGGTTCCAGTCTGTTCGAGTGGAGTAGCTAAGCGGCGGAATGTATATCGATTAGGAAATCGACGTCGAAATTCATGCTGCGCTAACACCACCGACCGATTATTGGTTAGGAATATCGACACAATTATTCTACGTTTTTGGGAAGTATAGTGTCCCATTGCTTATCTGTTTATAAACTGCAGCTATCTAGTTCACAAATGTTAAATATGATTGACGTACGATGTTATTTGCAAAAATTATAACATCTTTTGCGCCACCTTCCATAACGTATGAGCACTGTCAACGAACTCGTTGTGGTTAAGCCGTTTGTATCTAGCTCCCCAGTGGCGTTGGTAAATACCGGGAAATGATCTCTATTTTGCACGAATCTTTTCGAATCAATATGGAGAAATGCTTCTGGGTGAATAAACCCCATTCATCACACCGGACAACCATACGCGATGATGGACCTTATTAGGGTCACGTAGCATATGATTGTTACCTTGCGATCCAGTTGAGTGCTGACAGACTCTTGTCATACTGACGGCTTTCTTAGTTCCAGTAAGATAAGCGTCTATATGGCTATGGAAATATATGTTTTCCGCACTGTGGTTTTCCATGTTGCCCAATGATCATGATGTTCTTTCTGGTATTTCTTGAGGCTCTATACAACTGAGTTCTAAATAGTATCGTTTCCGAATTTTCAAAGTTAATTTTTAGCTTCCAATCATTCAATTTCTCTTGTGTTCGAAATTACATTGCAGCATTGTATTGATGACCTCAATTTTTGGTCCTGGTCGTTACTGAGAAAACCTATAAGATCGCTTGTGTAGATGTTAAACAGTATCGGACAGGTAACCGCTTCCTATTTTAAGTCGGTTTGACATGCGTAACCTATTGGGCTTGTAAAGCTTACGGTGTCGAAGGCCTTTTCAAAGTCGACCAGACGAGCTCCTTATTCCACTGAATGTTTTGAAACCAGAAAACCAGTTTTTACAGAGGGTGAATAGTATCATGCCTCGCCTTAAAACCAAACTGGTTGTCCGGTATCATTTTCTTTTCCTTAAACTATTTGATCAGAGCTCTGTTTACTACTTTTTCAAAAACCTCGCTAACATTCGGAAGCAAACTAATTGATACAATAAAAGGCTAAAGCAGTTGTTAAGCTAAAGCAGGAGAGTCTTAGGTGGCTTGGTGGCTTGTGTTTAGTTTCGGCTTTCTAAGAATAGGAAAGACATTATTTTTTGAGGGCTTAACCCACGTTTTGTCTCATTCCCTGCGACTTCTTCGGCCAATATGGTCTGCAATCATTGATGAATTATGGCTATTCTTCAAAAACGTCAAAAGATAGAAGGTCTGCGTGTTGTCGGGTGTTTCTCCGAAAGGTGCTTCCTTCAAAAGATGTCCACTGTAAGAAGGCTTTGTGGTGTGTATGGTGGGACAGAAGCGGAATCATCCACTGGGAAACCATCTCAAACGACATTTGCTATTGGTGGAATGACAATGATGAAGGTCAACATTGGCGAATTGCGGACAAAAATGGCAAGCGGCAGTTTATCATCAACAGCGACGTCTATCCGGTTCAACTTGACCGCCTTCACGTTGCAGACGAAGCGAAATGAAAAAACAAAAAAAAAAAACCATATCGTCTTCCACCATGATAACGCCCGTCCTTACGTTGAACGTCGTGGGAAACTGACAAACGAACAGAATTTACGACGATTTTGATGATGTTAAAGCGTGGATCACCACTAAGAATCATGACTTCTTCGCCTGTGGAAAGTATTAATCCAGTATATAGAGGTCCCAAGACCGACTGCTTTAAGCAAAATACGTTCCAAAATTTGGCAGAGAGGTAATACACTCACATATTGTGTGTTCTGATCATCCTCAAGGTAGACTCGAAATTTTGGCTCTGGGAAGAGGTTCATTTTATTTGATACATATCACATCCCACAGTGGCTCGGTGGGTAGCTGACAAGTCTTTTGATATCGATCCTTTAAGTTTGAAATGGTTTTTAGAGATCTTATTCAGGGGTTAAGTGGTTTTTACGATTGACGAAGTTTTTGAACTCTTTTCCAGTGGGACAGACGTGATGTTTCGGACTGTCTGAAAGTCAGTTGAATTTAGATTTGGGAATACCACGAAATGGTTAAGCGGCTGTGTATTGATCAAAGGTGTCCTCTTGGCGAAAAGATTCGGAATTTCGTTGGCATTGATGCCACTTTGCTTAGGAAGCCACTAAAGTGTGACTTTTTTATTTTTTTCTGCAGAATATCATGCCAGTTTTAGGCGGAGCTTAAGGTCATGCTATGTAAGCTTAGAACTTTGAGTTACGTGGCATTATATTGTACCTCTAATGCTAGACTCTGATTTTATATTGGCTTGGAGGATACTAGGAGGGAGTAAACAATGATTTGGTCTTCGAGCTATCTGTGCACAATCTCAGATCATTGATGATTAAACTCTCTCCCAGGTTTGGGATCAATATTTAAATTTCCTTGTGCTCATCATTTAAGGTCGGGAAGTTGGGATACCTAGCCTATAGTATGGATGTCGAATAGGTTTCAGAACGAATGAGTCTTATTGCATTGCATGCTGTCAATTTCCTTAATGTGAGTTTGTCAGCTTGCATAAAACCTTTTTTTCGAGTTTTTGAAGGCGCTGTAGTTTGCTGATTATAAAGGGTGTCCAACGGAAAATTTTCAAGTTTGAAATAAAATAAATAAAAATCTGAAAATGTACCTGTCAAGTCATAAATACTGATACACTACCGAACGCACTCATTACGAATGCAACACTGGGCGCATCCATTTCGTATTGATTGCGATTTGACAGTTGACATTTATGCTTCATTGCGACGTAAAAAGTTTTTGTTTACAATCATGGAATGGGGCGACATCGAAAATCGTATTGTTGTAGTTGGCCTACTAAAATGCAACATGGAAAAAGGCGATATCTTTAGGACGTTGCGACCGCTTGGAATCACTCGCAATTTTGTGTATCGTGCTGTGAAGTTGTTTGAGGATACAGGTGGAGTACGAGACCGTCAAAGATCCAGCCGTCTGCCCACTGTGAGAACTCCGAAAGCGATCAAAGCCGTGAAGAAACGAATCGATCGAAAACCGCTGCGAGAACAGAAAATCTTGTCGCGGGAAATGGAAGTTTCCCAAAAATCCATGTCTCGCATTATCAAAGAAGATTTGGGACTCAGCGCGTACAAGCGACACACTGGACACCTGCTCACGGCCGCATTGAAGGAAAAACGCAAGCGAAAATCGAAAGCATTACGCAGCCGGTACGCGAAGACCGCTCACAAAAAATTCTGTTTATTGACGAGAAAATCTTCACCGTAGAAGAATCGTTCAATAAACAGAACGATCGTGTGTATACTCGGTCATCCAGAGAAGCATCCCAACTCATCCCGAGGGCTCAAGGAGGCCACCATCCCGCGACTGTAATGGTATGGTGGGGAGTGAGCTACGATGGCGTTACCAAGCTCCATTTTTGCGAGAAAGGAGTGAAAACATCGGCCAAAGTATATCAATCGACCGTCTTGGAACCAATTGTGAAGCTTCTCAACAAATCAATATTCGCCAACAAGCCGTGGACTCTGCTCCAGCCCACAAAGCAAAAGCGACTCAACTGTGGCACAAAAACAACGTTCCGGACTTCATATCAACGGATGATTGGCCAGCTGGTAGTCCAGACCTCAACCCGTTGGATTACAAGTTGTGATCCGTATTAGAGGGCATGGCTTGCTCTACTCGACACCCAAATATTGAGTCGTTGAATCGAGCCCTTGTCCGTGCAGTGGACACTTTCCCCTTGCATGAAGTGTGTCTCGCGATCCATGAGTGGCCAGATCGCCTCAAGTCGTGCTGGAAGGCAAATGGAAGTCATTTCGAATAAGCTGTTCTAAGATTTGTAGACATTGAATAACCCAATAAAATAAAAAAAATTTTAAATATTAATTCGTTTTCATTTGGCGTCGATGACGCCGGTTTCTTTCCAGGTTAGTTCAATGGCGTCAGTTTCGCAGGGCCTGATTTGTTCGAGGATTGAAAAAGCCGCATCGTGTGAGGTCCGGAGAGCGAGGTTCGGGAACAAAAACCCTCAGCTTCTCCATCGAGATCCTAGACGTGTGTGATGTAGCACCGTCTTGCTGGAATAGCCTTCTGTTATGGTGCCCGGGGAACAGCAGTTGCGGCAACAGAAATGCGTCCATCATTCGACAATATACTTCAGCAGTGACTGTCTCTTGTTAGTCAAAGAAAATAAGAGCTAATTATCCCTCGGGCAGAAATGGCACACCGTCGTTTTTGATGGCGTTCCCTAGGGTTGGTTGGTTACTAGTAACGCATTTTCTGTTTATTTACCTAACCGTCGATATGAAAATGTGCAAGCGTTCGTGCTGTGCGAAAACGTTCGTGCATTGTTCTTACGAAGGTTTCTCGCAAAGGATAGTCACTTGCCTTTAGACCTTGCACGATTTGGATTTTTTATGAGCGGAACATTTTTTTTTTCAAAATAACGTGCCCAGTTAATTTTTTCATTTCCGTAGAGGTCGCAATCTTTCTTATCTATTTAGTTGGTTTTCGCATAATTTCGTGTCGAATTTGAGCGACAGGTTCCGGCATCGCTGCTGATGTCCGGAGGACCTAAACCTTTGCACCCACAACCAGATAAGTTGCTTGCTCGGACCATCACTTAGCTTGCGTAAATTGAAGTGAGTACAAAAATTGTGACGCGCACGAACCAACGATTCCGCCGTTTTCAAATATTGCTCAACCGCGATGCGTGGTGTGCTCCCGATCAATGACACATCGCGGCTAATAAATCCGCAGAAAATATGCATCAAACGATGCCTCCGAACATTCGAAATTTAAAGTTGAAAATTTCCCGCTGGACACCCTTTAGTTTCTACTTGGTCTTTTTTCCTCATACTGCAGAGGCGTAGATAATGGCAGATCATACTATCGCTTCAGATGACCTGATGTTTAAATCCTTGGACGCTCTGTATCAGGAAAAAATATGGGAAAATGCTTACATGTTTCCTCTTCAAAGTATTGCCCATCGCTAGCTACAATTTTTGCTCATCTTTCTGGCAGCATACGAATTCTGCGTTAGAAAAAGTGCATGACCTTTGAGGCGATACACGAATCGACCCAACTTTGGCTTCTTCAAAATATCGGAAGTACTGCTCAATCAGCCCATGTATAATCAATCAGAACAGATGGTAGTTCCAAGGTTTCGAGGTAGGATTCAATGGCCTGATCAACACGTAGCTGAGTAAAACTACTTTGTCGTGTCTCTGCTCGTATTGTGGACGCATTGAGGCCTGGCCGTCGATGTTGATGCATGGCTACGGCATCTCCATGATTTCTTTCATTTGGATTGTTGTAGTGAATCTCAAGGCAATGCAAAAAACTATTTATTTCTTGTCGCTGGAGCAGCAGTTCACTCGTGAAAAAAAAACGCCATTCGAAGTCTCTCGTCTTCAACTTGTACGGCACCCACTTTCCTTGCTTTGAACTATTTCCAATGACACAATGGACAGTGAATCTACAGGGTGCGCCATCTCATATGGGTCGATGTAAACTTCGAATAACTTCAACAATTGTCAACCGATTTTCATATGTCATAGCATTTTGGAAATCTCAGTTCAGTACAATTTTAACCATGAATCGCCTCACACCAAAAGAACGCGCGTAAATAGTTTCAATGTTCATTAAAAATGAACGCTCGATTGTGCTAACTCAACGTGCGTATCGTGCAAAATATCGTGATCGTGTTGCGCCCAAATACAATTCGTCGTTGGGCCTCGAATTTTTTTCAATTTGGTTCTGTGGCAAGCCCTCGCGTTCAAACTCATCTATTCAGTCTGTGAAAGCCAGTCTTCTTCTTCTTTTCCTTTTTTTCTCCGGCGTTGTTATGGTCAGAAGTGTAGGACCATAACCTTCCCACTTAACTGCATTCCTACTGGTCCGTTTGTGGGGTCTGCCGGTTTGACCTCAGAAAGTAGCGGCAGGCTTCCCGGTTTGGGATTACTTCATCGCTGAGGCCAATCAAATGCTGGTGTTTTTGCATTTTTTTGCACCAATTGTTTTTCGGCCTGCCTTTTTTGCGTGTTGAAATTGGAACGTTAATTGATATCGCCTTTTGGACGGGGTTCAAAGGATCTCTCCTTTGAACGTGGCAATACCAACTGAGTCGGTCGCGCTCTATCTTTCTTGTGATGGTTTCTTTTACGTGGAGGCTTCCTCGGATCTTTGAACTTCTAATTCTGTCACGCTTTGTTACTCCCGCTGTCATGCGAAGCATCTTCATCTCAGCTGCCGCTAATTTGCTCTCATACTTTTTGCGCATTGTCCGGCATTGTGAACCGTATGTGAGCGCCGGACGTACAACTGAAGTGTAGAGCCTTCCTTTCAGCTTAGGGGGCATTTTTCGATCACAGAAGATGGCGGAGTTTTCCCGCCACTTCATCCACCCTACGCTTACGCGATGGTTGATGTCGTCATCACAAGTTGCTTCTTTATTAATCATAGATCCCAGATATTTAAACTTTTCACACTTGGGAAGCACTCTTCCATTCAAGTAAATGGCTGGAATAGGCTGATGAGGGTCAGAGAACGGGCAGCACAGATACTCTGTCTTCTTTGAACTAATACGATACCCGTGTCCCTCAAAAATGTCCACCCACACATCAAGTGCTCGTTGTAGGGACGCCTGATCATCACTTATAATGTGATGTGACTTATCGTCAGCAAAGAATAGCTGGTGCACATTGGGGTCCGTCACTTTTCCTTCAAGCAAGCAATCAAGGACTAATATAAAAAGCAGTGGGCTGAGGACGCTCCCTTGGTGTACACCGACTTTGATTGCGAACTCTTCGGTGACTCCTGCGGTGCATCTTACTCTTGTCGTTGCTCTCTTGTACATGTCCATGATCACTCGCACGTAGGTTTCTGGAACTCCTTTTTGTCTTAGCGCTACCCATAAAAGATCTCTTGGTTGCCGGTCAAAGGCCTTCTCGAAATCAACCAACACCATATGCAAGTCCTTTGACGAATCACGATGCTTTTCCATCATGACCCTTATACTTTGGATTGCATCTGTTGTTGATTTACCCGAGACAAACCCGCACTGGTCATCAGATAGTCGTATTATTTTCCGCAGTCGGCTATCTAAGACCCGTTCAACGATCTTCATGGTGTGCGACATCAGCTTGACAGAACGGTAGTTATCACAATTTCGCGTATCACCCTTTCCTTTGTGCAAAGGAAGAAGATAGCTTTCCCTCCATTGATTAGGCATAGTGTCTGTGAAAGCCAGTGTTCAAGAATACCCACGTTTGTCATATCGGCGCCGTTCGCAGCAGTTAGGCATCAGTGGAACCACTTTGCGGAGAATTTTAAAGGATGATCTTCACTTATTTCCATACAAAGTGTAGATAACTCAAAGAATTTTGCCACCAGATGAGCCACGGCGCTTGGCATACTGCACAAAATGTCGTTGCAGTGATTAATGCCGAGCCGGAGTTCTGGCAGCAAATTTTGATGAGCGATGAGGCACATTTTACGCTCTCTGGCTCAGTTAATAAACAAAATTGTCGCTTCTGGGGACCGAAAATCCTCACATTATTCACGAAGAGCCGCTATATGATAAAAAAGTTACTGTTTGGGGCGGCGTATGCGCGAAAACCGTAATTTGACCGTATTTCTTCAAAGTTGGCGATACAGTGGAAGGCGATCTATATATCGGATGTTGGCCCATTATGTGGTCCCAGAAATGAGTAAGATGACTTCTTTCACTTTTGGTTTCAACAAGACGGCGCGACATGCCATACTGTGGACAAAACAATGAACCTTTTGCGTAAAAGGTTCCCTGGAAGATTGGTGTTAAAAAAGGGCGATATTGACTGGCCTCTGAGATCGCCGGATTTGACTCCTCCAGAGTTTTTTCTTTGGGGATACTTGAAAAGCAAGGTGTATGCCAACGGCCCGAAGACAATAGAACATTCGTGCGGAAATCGCAGAAATTTCGACCGAAATGCTCGAAAATGTCATGGAGAATGCGCGAAAACGAGCCCATTTTTGCATCGGCAATAAAGGCAGTCATTTAATTGATATTGTTTTCAAAAATTAATCAAAATAAATTGTAAAGGCCTAAATTGAATAAAAGTTTTTGAATTTCCAAAATCGGTTGAGAATTGTTGAAGTTATTCGAACTTTACATCGACCCATATGAGATGGCGCACTCTGTTCAAGTTTTTGTTGCGTTTGTCATGGATATTGATCCAGTAATGCCTCTAATCGCCTTCATCGCACTTTTCACTGCTACGAGACGATCCTCGTCTTCCACTATTTTTAAACCACTCGCGACACGTTCTTTCAATTCTTTTAAGAGAAGCCTTATCGAACATTTCAATACTCATTCGACGGGCATCACCCAAGATTTTTTCGAGTGAAAGGCGGAAAGCAGACCACATCGCGAACTTATTTGTCTTTGAAGTCGTCACTTTTACGCACTAAAAAATTATGTGATGCCGATGAAAACGCCCAAGCTTACCATGTGACATTTCTAATCCGACATATCGGATCGGCAGATATTACTAGCGCCATCTAGTGTAAACCTGCAACAACACTGAAAAGATGTTATGTAGTTATAGCCACCGTTGTTGTTGTTTCGAAAGCGCGTAGATTAGCTTCAGGAGTCTTTCGTAGGTTGTTAGAAGCGCTAGGTGTTCAATATCAAACGGAGACCATTTTGAAGTCGGTAATTTGCAGATATCTTGTTCAGAAACCTGGCGGCTTCATTGAGTAAACCTTTGTACCAGTTCGTATATTGATCGTCCTGTTAATTCAATATGAGGTCAAACCCCCTTAATCGACATAAATGAAACAATCCACTAGATAAAGCAATTTAGATTTATTGGTTAAGACCCCATATAAAATGAACTCGGAACAACTTGGTTCTCAGTAATCCACGAGATAAAGGCTGACACCAGAACGTAAACCGACGGCGCGTTAGCCTGCCCACATGGCACTTGTCCCCACGATACGATTCCAATCAAAGTATTGCCCTGCACAAGTGGTCCCCCCGAATCCGAAGAACACACACTCTTGCCACCGGTCAATGGGCCGGTACACAAATTTGTATTGTGCAAATTCAATGCTAGTTCGCTGCCCAAAGCACTTTCACACGTCGCTAAACTAATAATTGGCATCGAATCTGCCACCTGAAGTGTTGCCGGGAAATTAGTCGTCGACGTTGTCGATGTACTCCCCCACCCATATAGGGTAGCTGTTCCAGTTGGTATCACACCAGCCGCGGGTAATGAAACCGGCTGCACAGCCGTAGTCCATTGAAACGATGTCGATGAGTACACCAATCCGATGTCGTAGGGGGCTGTTCCGCCGACGTACAAATCATTCACCACGTAGTAGTTGATGCTTAGTGTTTGTGCAGTGCTCGAGTCCCCGTTCACCAGGATACTGCCAGCCAATATGATTGAATTGTATACGAGGCTTTTGGAGGATAAACAGTGTGCTGCGGTCAGAACCCAGTTCGAGTTTATGATACTTCCACCGCAATATGGTACGTTTCCGTTGCTAGTAACTTTCTGCAGAGATACGATGAATGGTGCGCTGCCCGCTGCAGCAGGTGTTCCTCCCACAACGCGCGTCTGAATTTGCGAGCAGCGCGAGACGCGCGTATTAAATAAGAGGCAAATTGCTAGTGCCGCAAATAAACGAATATAACCTGACATCTCACTCTCAACTCATGGCCAACCTGAAAGTCGCTCGCTTATTTATCCAAAAGATAGCGGACCGCTATCTCAAGACCTAACAACGGGGGGAAATGAGTTCCATGTAGCTTCTTAATGAGATTTGAAAGTGTTTTCTTGAGCTCTTATCAGAACCGTGATAGAATGAAGGCGTCACAACAATCCCCCCGTAAAGTAGGCCTAAAATGGTCTATCTGCTCGATAAATTTAAACTCAAAATGGTACATTGCATTTATTTATTAGAAAAAATCCTCCTTAGTGGACGGCTTGCTGCTGCTCTTTAATCCATGAGATGAAGGCCGACACACGTACATATACCGATGGTGAATTGGCTTGACCACACAGCGTCTTACCCCATGAAACGATGCCAATCAATGTGCTGCCCTGCACAAGTGGTCCGCCGGAGTCCGATGTGCAAATGCTGATGCCTCCATTTAATGGGCCTGTGCACACATTTGTGTCATGCAAATAAATGGCCAATGGACCGAGGGCTTTTTCACACTGAACCTCCGTCAATATTGGCAACTTGCCAACCTAATAGAGCAGCAAAAACATGTCATAATCACCGTGAGATTTTATAATTTGATTCTTACCTGCAATATGATGGGATACTTGGCCGCTGCGGTGGTTGATACACTCCCCCACCCGAAGAGCGACGCATATCCCTTCGGGATTACGCCTTGCTTGGGCAGAGATGCAGCTTTCACAGCAAGAGTCCACTTAAAGGCGGTCTTGGTGTAGACAAGGCCGATATCGTAAGGAGCCGTGTCACCGACATACAAGTCGTGCACTACTGAAAAGTCGATGTTACGTTTCTGGGTCGTACTTGTTTCTCCATTCACAAAGATACTTCCAGCCATAATTATCGAACTGGCAACTATGGCTCGTGAAGTAAGACAGTGGGCGGCGGTTACCACCCAATTCTCGGCGATAATCGTGCCGCCGCAGTAGTGAACGCTTTTCGAGCCCTGCACTTGTTGGAGCGAAACGGCGAATGGTGCGCTATTGGTCAATGCATCTCTGCCACCGACGACGCGTTGCTGTCCTGCGACGCTTTCCGAACTTGTTACATAGAAAATGAGTATTGCAATAACGATCAGCGTGTGCTTCATTTTCTAGATTTTTGTATTATAAACTGTAATTAAATGAATATTGGCCGCTGAGCAACTTAAATCCGATTGACTGGCGGTCGTCGTTCGGAACTGTTTTTGTCAACACCCCCTAGATCTGATAAGGCTAAAAATATATCTTATTTTCTATAACTGTCTGTATTTCCCTCGGCTTGGGTTCTTGGAATTGTCTTATCTTATCGGACAATTAAAAGCAAGAGGAACTTAATTACATCACAGACGATGTGCAATACGAGGCAAAGGGTATTTACGTACTCGTATCTTGGACGCCGGCACTTGATCAGATGCAGGGTGGCTGTTTTCTTTATATTGCATAAATAGTTTATGATTGATGCTTTGAAGTGGGTTGGATTCGACTCAGACAAGTGCTCCTTGGACGGTAGCGGGAGTCATCGATGAGTGTGTTGGAATGTGGAAGTGAGTCGTCGATGTTGGTAAGTGGATTCTCTCGTAAGGGTGCTTATTCATCATTTGACTAATTGTGACCGAATTGTGAATGAGCCTTTTTTGGTTTCGAGCACAGGAAATTCGAACTTGATTTGTGGCCAAAGCTTCTATGGGCATTATGCTCCTCAGTCTGCTCTGGCGAAGCTGGACATCTTGTTTAAGCCTCAATATTTTCTCGTTGGTTTTAGGCCTGTTTTTACACAGTCTTTCCCTCTTAGATCGTCCTTTGGTTCCAATGAGTATGACATGACCGGGAGTTTTTCTTGGGTCATGTG
Source organism: Merodon equestris (assembly GCA_958301585.1). NCBI lineage: Eukaryota > Metazoa > Arthropoda > Insecta > Diptera > Syrphidae > Merodon > Merodon equestris. The sequence continues at coordinate 122,010,595 of OY284415.1, forward strand.
CCGTACCTTAACCCTATTGATATTCCACGTCTTGAACCTATTATTAGGGTGCATGAATGTGCTGAAGACTAGTGGCGGTTTATTGCTCTGATGTTTCCAGTGGCAACGATGTTATAGTCACTATTTTACTATGGAGCACTTCAACAAATTTTTCGCGAAGGAAAATATTGGGTTAGAAGTCCTAGTTTTTTCGGCGTTGAAGCTGTCCAAGTAATTGTTGAGCTGATCCAAGGAAGTAAAGTTCAGTTCCAGTAAATCCTTGATGGAAATCATTTAATAAGTTCAAATTGCTTAAATGTTGTTACAAGTGTTGTGGAAACAACTGACTTCAATTTCGCTGGGATCTCCCGAACTGTTTGCCGTTCGAAATTGATTAATGGCTGATTTTTTTGTTGTTTGGTTTTTCAGTGTTCTATTTTTGGCAGTTCAGGAATGAATGGTGATATGCCTCAAAGTCAGACATGTCGAGCTAGCCTTGCCATTTCATCGGTGAAAGACTTAAATCCGAATAACGCTTACAAATTATTAAAACTTATTATCGAATTCGCGCTCTGAAAAAAGTTGAAAATGCATACTTTGATCATTTTCTGGCCGTCACAATCGACATACTGAACAAGCAATTGTAGGGTCCCGAATTTCGCTTTCTGATGAGCAACCTCAGGCAATACTCGTACAAGAGCTACAAGCCCGCTAAAAGGCTCTCATCGTGTTTTTCTCCCTAGACTCTTCGATTTCCTTGAGCTGGGAGGCCGGGAAGCTTGTTTCGCCGCAGCGTAATTTTTTCCTCCGTCCTTCTGACAGCGCTTCTCGTGTTCTCATATGCAGCACCTTTTGGTACGCCTCGTCGGTCACTCGCTTTTTTTCGCTTACACTCGTCATGATACCACGAGTTTCTTGTCGGTGGTGGCGTGTAGCTTATTGAAGTTTTAGCTGCTTATCCACATATTGTTGTCATACTTGCGAGTTGTTCTCTGTAGTTTCGGCGATGTCTGAAGTGTTCAGGCTTCCAATATTGTACCTCCTTTTGGTGGGCTTATGCAGGTTTCTAACATTGGAAAGTCGGGCTCTGAGTCTTGCTGCCACTATTAACTGGTCAGAGCCGACGTTTGCCCCTCTGCACGTTCTAACATCCAGGAAGTTTGATGCATGTCTTGCGTCTATGAGTACATGGTCGATTTGGTTGGCAGTTCGATCATCTGGAGATCGCCAAGTTGCTGCGGACAAATTTCGCTTTACGACGCCACGTACTGAGAAATCCATACGAACTTTTCGAACAACCCAATGTTCACGACCGAAATGATGGTCACTACACGAACAATTCAAGTGAGTTTACGTTGCTATGGCTCAGGTAGCTAAGTTCTTGCCAAGGACTTGGCCTTTCTACGACTTCAACTTGGCGGGTGTTGCGAGTAGACTTGGGTATGTATCCGTGTTAGATCCAATTGATAAAAGAACTGAAGTTCCAAGATCATCAAGCTTGTCGTACGTTTCGTCGCGAGCAGTAGTTGGAAATGGGTCAAAATTTCTGTGAAAAGATCATCTTCAGTTGTGAAACACATTTTTGTTGGAACGTGAAGAAAAATTGCCTCAAGTTGGGTTGTATCAAGTCTCTATTGCATCCGGAGAAACTAACTCTTTTGTATATTTCGGTCAGGCGGCGTCATCAAATGGCTAGACGGTGAACGTCAATTGCGAACGGGCCATAGACATCGGGCCATGATAACTGACTCCTTGTTACTTGAATTGGATGGCATGGCCTGGACGACATGTAATTTCAACGAGACGGCGCAAAGACTCATACATTCTAGTTGGTCTCAGAATACCTTATTTCCAGAGGAGGATGAGTAATGCCTAATTTTACGCCCTAAGACCCTTTGCTCTGGGATCGTTCCTTTATGACAACAATGGACCAAGTTTAAAACAGCATGATTTAAATAAGTGTGAAGATCTAGGCCGACTTATACTTGCAAGAGTTAGAAAATTTGACCTTTCTGACCAAGTTCTATAAATGGAGCTGCGCAGACCAACTGAGTGAAATCATTTTTACAGCGTTGGTTTGTAGGTACTTTAATCAGCAACAAAAGTTTCTGTCATATCTCACTCATAACCTCTTTTTACTTCCAAAGTTAAGACAAGCTTAAAGCAAAACCCCTTATTTATAATAAGGTTGTTAAGGTTCCTTGTATTTTTGTATAAGATAAGCGTACCAAATAAGCCATGTCGGAACTCTTTATTTATTATTTGTATTCCATTGAACCTTGGTCATTTCTGGAATAAAATTCGTCATCATCTTATTGACGTAAAAGTCTGCCGAAAAAGTAGTTCGTTTGACTGTGTGTCATTCGATTTCATGCTAATGCATGGTATGAATAATAAAAACGATGTTGTGCCTATATTGAAGGCATTGTTTGTCATCAATAGTGCGTCACTTTTTCGGAACCAATTAAGGCTGTTGATATGAGCAATATCGGTATTTAAGCTTAAGATCAAAGTCAGTCTGACCAGAACTTTGAACCTCAGGTTGAGACATAGAAAACGATCACCTATCCCCTTCCTTTCTGTAAGAACATTGAGTTCCTAATACAGTTCGCACTGTGAATTGTGACTCCTTAAATTCAAAGTGCAGGTCCTACGCACCCAACATATGAGTATATGTATTCACCGAGTGGCCGCATCTCAAGGCTTCTATCATAGAGTTAAATGTCTTCTTTCCAACCATTTACTGAAAGGCAGCTGTAGAATGAGTCCTGAATCGGTTAGAATCTCTGCTGGTCTCGTTCCGTGTTCGTCTGTGTGTTTGACTTTTGCCGTATAGATCTACTGATCTACTGATATGAATATCGACGGAAATAAATTTTGAGTCCATGTGGTCAGAGTCTCGAGATATCAGAGATGATGATCTCTCAGCGATTGCTGGCAGTGTCTATCTTTTATTTTCCCTCTCCGACGTGGTCGGCGATAATTTCTTTTATGACAGCAATATTTTTGAAATTTCAAACCTTGCCTTTGGTGAGTGTAAATTAGATTATCTAACAAGAAGTGTCATTTTAAATGTCACGCAATTGTTGAATTGGGTTGTGATCGTCTCAGTTAATGGTTTGCAATACATTGCAAAGTTGCTAGAAGTTTATTTTTTGCCTAAAATTTGGGATAAAGACTTAGACAACGTTTATTTTCAGCAGGACTGCGCCGTATGCCATATGCAGAGCAGATAAATGGCTCTTTTGCGCGACAAATTTAATCGAAGTGTGATTCTTCGAAATAGTGATTTGCATTTGCCACAAGATCGTGCGATTTGCGTTTATGGCGACGTTGCTATCACATGTACTAAAAGGCAGTATCAAAGCATAAGCGGTGTAGATCGAACCAAAGCGGATATTTAGGAGATGTTGTATTCCATTACTATTCTATAGAGTTATTGCTTTAAACTAGAATAAAATAATAATCAGTTTTCATAGAAATATCGTGATTTTCCATTGATTTAAAATGACACCCTTAATTGAATGACCTTATTCAAACGTTGCCAAGTTGGCTGTGGTGACGTAGAGAATGATAGGTGCTCCAGTCGCCCCAGAACACCGGTAACTGATTAAAATTTAGTGGATGAAGTCTGGTTAAAAAGCTACATCCGGATACTCGATGGTAAAGTCAGTGCCGCTTTGGCCAGCCTGTTTTGGGTAAAAGCCGGTTTGGGATACTACAATATCTTCGGTATAGGTCACCATACCCACAGCGAAAGTCTACCGCAATTTCTGAATTGGAATTGAAACTGGATCAAATCCTTTTGGGTCCAGTATGCTAGATGTCACATCACAAGGGTCAGACATGGAATTTTTGCATTTTTTCGCGCCCTGGTTTTGCACGATTCACAGACCCTACCGAGTAGCTACTAGTCTGCACCTGCGTACTAAACCACACCCTGCACTCTTCTGCCATTCTCCCCGTGGGACTGCCGCTAGGTATTACTTCGCCGGGCTTACAAGTAATTCATGCTACTCCTGTGCTAGAAAGTTTCCTCCTGCTTCTACTGCTATTGTTGCCTCTGCTGCTTTCCTTGCAGCTTCTACTCTCCTCACATTGGTTAGAGCACAGATAATCAGCCAGTATCCTTCCGGCTCCATCATTCGCTGAATTAAATCTTCTAGTCCTGCTAGAGTACCCCTTCAATCTGCGAAGCGTCTACATTCGAAGTCCACGTGCCTCGCGTCTTCCTCTTAGTTTGGACAGTCTGGACAAAGAGGAGAAGTATCATGTCAATCGATATAGGTAGTTACGGTAGCCACCGTGACCAGAGAGGTTGGAATCGATTGATCGAATCAGGATATGAGTCCATTTTCCCTTTGTGGTGTTATCCCACCGAGATTGCCATTGGATCATCGAGCGCGATCTTTCTTCTTCCTTGATTCTCTTTCCCTCCCCGGCTTCGGTTGGCCTTGATGGTTTTCTCCGATAGATCCTTTTCATCCCTAAAACGCGGCTTCGTCCGAAATCGTCCGGCAGTCGCTTATTGTCCTCAGGGCACAGCGCCAGTATACCGATGATAGTCGGCAAATTTCCTTCCTCTTAAGCGCTTCTGCTCAGACTGGTGCAGTATACAACATTACTGAGCTTACCACTCTACTCAGCACACTCCTCTTTGCATATCCTAGCTCACCAACGTTTGGCAGTATTTTGGATATTTTCTACACGCAGTGTAGATGCCTACATGCAGTGTAGATGCCTTTTTGCTCACATAGTTTGGTTGTGATTTGAACCGCAGTCTGTTGTCAAGCCTCACTCCTAGGTACTTAACCGCTTCCTTAGATCAAATATTCTGGTTGCCGACTCGAATTTCGGCAACGGTATTCCTGATTATTATAAGAACCGCCTCCGTCTTATGGTCTGCCAGTTCAAGGCCTGCAGATTCAAGCCGCTGAGCGACTTCAGCTTTTATGGCTGATTCAGCTTCGTCTATATGCTTTACAACAACCACGATAACTATGTCATCAGCAAATCCGATGATGTTAGTTCCTTGAGGAAACCTTAGTCACAGAACTCCGTCATACATTAGGTTCCAAAGGAGGGGGCCCAACACCGATCCCTGAAGAACCCCGGCGGAGATATCATACTATTTGATCCCTTCTTCTGTGATATACCTCAATTTTCTATTTTTAAGGTAAATGGACACTATTCTTAGCAGGTAGTAAGGTATTTCCATTCTTGCCAGAGACCTTCTTATCAGGGATCAGACGGCAGAATTAAACGCGTTTTTGACGTCTAACATCACCACTGCGCAGTATTTCCTTGGGCCTCGCCTCCATGAGTATCCTGCTATGGCTTCAGATGCAATATCGACTACTTTATGAATTGCATCGAGAGTAGAACGTCCCTTTCTTAATCTGTACTGGTGGATTGAGAGGGCTCTCTTCTCCTCTGCTACCTATCGGGCGCTATGACTATGGTTCTTCGGGTGGTATGTTTCCTTTGGGTAGCAGTACTAGGTGCTGCAACTTCCATGCTTTTGGAAATACCACTTCATTTCTGCATAACTGCTATGAATGCTTGTTCGGAATTCCGTGGGGTCCAGGCGCCTTTTTGCCTCCTACTCTATCGAGGGCTCTTAGCAGTTCGTTCGTTTCCCGAATAATTATGGGCATGGTGTCTGGCCTTTTGGGAAATAAATGCTCCACAGTTGTTATTGACATTGTTGGGCATGTTATTTGTGGGGACGTGCACCCCATTAATTTGCTCGTCACTATTCTATAGGCCGTGCCCCATGGGTTGGTATCGGCTGTGTCGCAAAAACGTTTAAAGTATCTTGCCTTGCTCCTTTTGATTGCTCTCGCTAGGTCCCGAAGTGAAGATGTTCGAGATGTTTGATTGTTCGAGAGAAAAATGCAGCCTGTGGTGTTCGAACAGGTGGACCGTGATTGTTGGCTATTTGTAGTTCTTTAAACCTCTAATAGACTCAGGGTATTGAGTGAGCTTGGTTAGAATTGGTAACCAAGACGTTAGAATATCTTTGCTCTTTTTTTTTTAAATGGAGAGACGAGAAAGCAAGTCCTTACTTTCAGTGTAGTGATTGGAAAAAAGCTCAGGTTATTTGAAGACTCTGGACGCTTCTGGATTCTTCGTAGTCTTCTAAAAGCAAATAAAAGGCCGCCCTTGTCGATGCTGGGATATGGGTCGACGTGAACGACCACTGCAATTGCCTATTTATCAATCTCATTTCAAATCATTTCAAATGGAACGTGGCTCAATGGCAGTGCGTTGATCTTTGACGCCATTGGTACAGAGATCGAATCCCGGGGAGTGCTATTTCGTCGGAATAGTATTTTGGAGTGCTTTTTCTAAACCGGTTACTGACCAAATCTAAAAGTTTGTTTAGCAAAAGCTCTGCCCAATCGAACTCGGCCAAAAATAGTAAGAGAGAGACCTACATCGAAAGGGGTCCATCTGCCCCAAGTTGGTCTGGCTAATAAAATCGCCAGCTACTTAAGGAATGTCTGTAATACGATAGAGATAAATTTGATAACATACCCCAAGCCTTTTTGGTATAGACTCTTGAGTATGTAACAATTACAGAATCGGGTGGGCGTCCCGTTCTCATAGTTCCTTGAACAATTATTAAAATCAGCTGAAGCCACAAAAACAAGCTCAGTCTAGACCTTCATGCTTCCAAATACCCAAACCTCTCCACCACTAGCTAAGGGATGTCTTAATCATAAAATTCGATGTTTTTCTTTCCCAGTATATATCAACAGAAACGACCGTTTCCATTTAATATTCCATCCATCACAATGCAAATTGCTGTCCTCCTTCGGCCTGCGCTTGATCACCGAGCGCACTCTTACACAATTCTTCGTATGTGTACCCAAAGCTAGCAATCAGCAAATGAAAGTAAACGAAGGTAATTCAAACACATCAGACCGCAAAGTCAATAATTCGTTTCATACAACCGCAGGTAGGAGTGCGTATGACGACAGAGTACGAGTAGATACTCCATGTAGCCTGGGTATAGCCTTGGTGTGATACGCCCATGCACAGCTCAAGGACAGACGAATGTTCATTCCTTCACTCATTCAGTCCTCCCCTTCGATAAATTCCACAATGGATGTCATTTAAATTCCTTAATTATTTTACGAGAATAATGTTTCTGAAGCAATGTTAGGGCGGTAGGATCGGGCTCATAATAACTCTTTAACGGCGACATCGGTCCCCGTGCCCTCCTCGACTTTGCGTGGGAAATAGACTTGCTTGTGTGTGCGTTTTGGGGTGTTTTTTACTCTTTAGTCCTGCTCCTGTTTCTTCTTTTATTTATTTTTTTTTTTATTCCGAGGAAATACCAAAGTCAAGCTAAATGCTGAGTTTTTAATTAAAATCTGCGAGAACAAGTACGAAAGCCAGGACAAGAGGGAGGGTAGGAGACTTAACAACACCATTTGAAAGGATTGAACGCCTTTACACATGAATAGCAGGTTTAGTACATTTTAATTATGCGAGCCGCTCGTTGACGACTCCTGCAATAGCTACAGCTACATTGCGTCTGCTTGTTTGTTGCTTCTCTTGTTTTTCTTGCCATTGGAATCCTTTTTGAATAAGCTGAAAGGTTCTGAAATGCTGGATGTTGGATGGATGAATGACTGTTGTTTTGATTTGGTGATAAGGGAAGATATGTTAATGACGACTTGCATTCGTTTAACCTATATCCATTCATCGTACCCTTCTCAGCTCTTGAGTTTTATTTTCACAAAGGCTGCCTTTCATCGTGACCTTAGACTTATAAACAATCCATTGTGAAAGGTTCTAAGCTTTTGTTATATAGCAAACATGCTTACCTGAGTCGTAAACTTGCGAGCGTCATGTCTAAACTTCGTGATCACCCTGTACTTTAAACCGTTCTCCGGCGCCTTTGATTTCAACCCAGAAACTAATTAAGACCAAATCGGATCAAAATAAATTCCTCCCCAGATCCGACTGATAAGATTGTACGGGAAAAAAAGGCACGCACTTTTCAAGCCCTTATTGCAGCGTCGGCCTCCCAGTGGAAAGGATTCCATATCAACTTTCGATCGTCAAAGTTCCAATGCGCATTAAATATAGGTTCTTCCAAGATGATATGCCATGTCTCATGACTGTAGAAGTACATCGGTCATCTACGACTACTTCATGTGTTTATCTTATCGCCGCGCGAATCTTTCGAGATACCGACCTACACAGATACGAATACATCGAACGCGAAGGGGAAGTTGGGGAAAAAAAACCCGTGTCTCCCACGTTCTACGATTTTTGGTTTTTTGAGTAAAAGAGACGAAAAGTTATGAAATGTTTTCGTCACGACAAGATATGGAAGATGTGGGACGAGGGTGATTGAAGAATGTTGCAAGTCACTCAAATGGTTGTGATCGAAGACGAGAGTAGTCGGCTAAACTGCCGTGAACCAGTTAAGTGACGAATAGTACAATACGCATGGGAGGATAGGCTTTTACGCTGTAAAAAGGAAAAAGGTTTATGAGTCAGAGACTTTGGTCATTAGAAATGAATGTTACTACAGACAGCATGAAAATATGGAAAGCGATACAGTAATCAAGAGCATTATCACGGCTGTTATCAGGGTCTTAATAACTTGTGTTATCAAATGATAAATTAGCGCCAAACATGGGCATGGAGGCAGGTAGGCGGTACTAATGGTAATTAGCGCTTAAGCGCCGTTTTATTACATTTGACCTGGTAAGCAATTGTTGGGGTATTCAAATCCAGCCTGGGGAATTCAGAAAGTTCGAAAGAGGTTAGCAACCTCAGTTAGGTCTTTAAGAAAGTTTTTATCGAATCGAGTGACAGGAAGGCAATACAAATTGGATGGAGAAGAACTCAGGTCCTACACGGAACTCCATCTTGTGGCAGTTATTGTAGTGTAGGTCAGGTAGTCTGTGTTCAGCATGCGGCTCTTCATTTATCATTGGTTGGTAAGTGCCAATACGGCCGATTGAAGCCGATCTTAGATTGGCGGGCAGAGATCGTTATGGCCATGTGGTCCATTAACCCGCTTGATCTTGATGGCAGCATAGCTTTCTGTTTCTATGTATTAGATGTAAAGGTTCAGGGGCAGGATATGCAGCATTATTAGACGCTTGAGGCATGATATCATGACCTCCGCGGTGTCGATTCTGTCGATTTTTCAACCTTGTTGAGTTAGCACATGTCATAAGCTCTGTTTAGGGCAGGCCACCAAACTAGCTACGCACAGGTGAAAATGGAGCGGACAATGACTGTTCACATTCTAAGAGTTAACTTGGGCTTAAATCCCCACCTTTTAATGAACGTTGTTCTGCAGACAGGGAAAGCTCTTCTAACCCGGTTTTCAATGGTGGATATGGTGGACTTTCACCCTTTGGGTCTATGATGATATTAAAGTTTTGGTGCTGAGAGGTAGGGATGGAGGCTGATTATTTAACAATGGACGTTTAAAAACGCAGTCGCGTCATTTCGGTTTTTTGTAGATTTACGTTTAGGTCGCAGTCTGTGACCCAACGTATACTCCAGACCCTGGTGTCAACATGGCAATCACCTAATTGCAGATGAAATCTTCCACACCCAAAGCAGTTAAGAATGTTTCGCTTGCTTTGGGGAAAGCGTCTACCATTTTCATGAAGGTAACTGGGGCATAATTCGTCAAGTGAATAGATTTGTCAACGCTGCACGTGTCTGTAAAACCATCTCTGCGGGTTTATCCTTGAGGTAGGGAATGTGGATTGGTTGTTATGAGCTCACGAATGTGCAGGCCTGGTATACGTCCAAACGTATTAAATAAAATGGATAGACTGAGGGGGCCTAGGTTGTTGGCTGATTCGTAGCCTTTTTTCACATTCTTCGTCATGGAAGGTAGGTGAGGTCTCTACGGCCTGATAGATTTTACAGGACCTGAAATTGATCAGGCAATGGGATGCACCGATTATGCAGATTATCGGTTGCTACTGTTTTTTTCCCGAGAGGTAGAGAGTAAGTGGTTAATATGCGTATTAAAACGCTTGTATTTTTGGAAGGCCTTAGAAATTGTGAGTCTTCCGTTTTCGGGAAACTTTATTTTCGATTGCATTCTAAATATATTTTATTACTTTTCCTTAAACCAGTTTAAATGCTAAATGAAAGACGAGGGCAAAACTTTGAAGTAAACCCCGGAGATCAGCTTATTGACGAGGTTATTGCTCTCGCATAGTCTCGAATTGGCCTTAATAGAGTGTTGTCCAACTGCAAAAGATTTCATTGGGATAATATTTTGTGTATAGTGTGTGTTTCCCGAGTCCTTAAGCATTGCCTTTCAAACACTCGAATACTTTTCCATTAAGCCAGTACTAAAATTAAACCACTCGGGGCATCCACTGCTTATCATGGGCCTGACTAAGGTCATGAAGAAGGTCGTCTTCAATCTGTAATTAAGATGTTTGCTGATGTTTGTGAAGGGGTCCCAGGTACTGATTAGAACATCATCTCCATGCTTATTACTGGTCCAGACAGACATTGGTTCGAGGTATCTACGCAAACATTGAATATTCCGTCGAATATGGCGGATTTCGTGTTCTTTAATGATTCGAAGATCGTCTGAAGGTCTTCCGTCCGAATAGGGTATAAGTCTCTCCAGGTTATAGCGTTATTTGCTATAAAATCGTCATTGAATCCAGGTTTTCCAGTCTTCGATGCCAGACCGAAGCTAAAAATGGTGAGCGAATGCTATGATTCATCTTTAACGTTTCTTGACTTACAGCTCCTGCCACTTTCGTAGCCACTTTCTTCGGAGGATGTTAGATCATACCATAAGAAAGTCGTATTCCACGATCGCGCTAACCGGATCATTGATGACAGACCTTAAGCTTTTTTTTGATTGGTAAATTAGGTGTCTTGTTTACGAAGAAAACTGAAAATGGACATGTACGCAACAGCTCATGCCTTTTTTGTTTTGATTGGGAAAAGTTTAGTGTTAAACATGCTAGGCACCATAGTCTGTTGTCTTTCTGGGGTAAATTTGGATATTGGCAGCCACAAAATTGGTCTTTTACTCTTGAGCCAGTTAAAAATAATATAATTGAGGGAAGCCTATGAGCTTCTTTATTATTTCCCAGTTTTAGGCACTCAAAACACCTTATTAGTTGTCCATCTATGTCCTATGCTATTATGTGGCTTAATATCCCACTGACTTTGCTATGAAAATCACTATTACCACCTGCACTCAGCCTATAAAATTTAGAGGGGCCACCGGGTCGGAAGTCGAGCGGGCAGTTCTGCTACCTTTGTTAAGGCGAAAATACCAATTCGAGTTTTAATGATAGTATCGAGTACCTACCTCCTGCCTGAAATTGTCTGTGGCCTCGATAAATGCGTTGTGGAGTCTGACGCATGTACAAGCCTCCAAGTTTCAGGGACACCATCATCGCAACTAACTTCAACGAATGCTTCGGGGCGTGACACGAATATATTATTCTTTCCGGCGATCTCAACTTTAATCTGGTTAGCCGTAATGATTCACTAGTAAATCGTCTCAAAAACTTCTTAAGCCTCGTCCACATAACTAGTCGTATTGAAAAACTAATTATAAATCAAGACAGGGCCTTCAAAGGATGGAAGTTACTATGCGATCTCAAGAGCCTCAGGAACCATATTACGAAGGAAATCAGGAGACCCAAAATTAAGTTTTTTAATCGATGCTTGGCTTAGCATTTAGCAAACATGAAAGAGAACTAAGACGTTAGGTATGAGATCTCAGAAGACATCAATATCGGAAAGCTAGATAAGAAATTCATCTCAGTCAAACGAATGCGACATTGTAGATCCCAGTTTTGGCTTTTCTAGAGTCTACGAAGAGAACCTGGAACCTGAAAGGCTTCTCAATCCATACCCCTCTCTTAGCATGGACATAATAATGATAGGGAATATCGTGTGATCTCTAGCCTCTGAGCACCCAATTGAAACATAAACAGATTGTTCTTAAACCAACGTAAACTCCGTGCACAACACTGCTGCACCTCCGCGCTTCTAGAAATTGTTGAAGACTTTCGCTGTGAAATTTATAAAGACCATGTGATATCAGAATTTTCTAAAGCATTCGATACTGTCCCACATGAAATCCTTTTAAAAATATTCAAACATTATTTCAATTTGGATGCCTCAGCGCTAAGGCTTATTAGGAATCACCATGGAGAGGGCAGACAAGCTGTATATGCTAAAGCCAACTTCTCCACGTGTCCCGAACCAAGACTGGGGTCCCTCAAGGAGCTATCCTAGGGCCCTTACTGTTTTCGCTGTTAAAGGAGAATATCCAGGCCGTTACACAATGGTCATATAAAAATAAGCGTATGCTCAACTCCACCAAGTCATTTGTCATAGTCATTGTCATAGGTCGTACTATCCTAGACTTAAGTGACTTTCCACCAATTCAAGCCAGCGGAAGCAACATCGACTATCTTGGAGTCACGGGTAGAGTTTACAGCGCCTTAGAAATTTTCTCTCAGTTAACATTAAATCAATGCTCTTGAAGACGCTACTGACCCCTATTTTAACGTCCTTACTCACAGTCTCGCGATATCGATATTATCGGCACTGCTCACGCAAGCTAACAGTTGCAGTTCATATACAGATTATGGCGACGGGATCACATATCGTTATTCGTTAAGACCATGCTTGTCATGGTCACATACCATTATTATGGACTTCGGTTCTCTACATCTGAGAGAAGTAGAACATATTGCACTCTATATTTTGTTTAGGAGGTGCAATGGTAATCATCACCGACTGTTGAGCGGAAAGTCTGTAGTTCAATTCAGTCCATAGCCAAGAACAATTCCTTTACGGAAAAATTGTGCAACAACATCAGTCGTGAATGAGAGATGATCAAAAAATGCTGACGAAGGCATAACACTCGCAGTATAAAATCACCTCAAAATTCATACTCTGTGTGTGCAATTTCACAATAACGCCTGACATGGAAATAAAAAAAATCAACTGTGAACTACAACCAACATGACAAATGCAGTCGAATCTCTCGAATCTTATTTAGGGCAACCACCCCCGGATAGTAGTGAACTAACATCTTCGACACAAACCATATGCACCCTGTTCAGCTTGTGTGACAGACACCATAAGAGCGTAACTTTTGAACCTGCGCGAACACCTATTAGTGTTGATTAGGTCTTTTGGAAAAAAACCTTTTAGGCATGCTCGTTAAAGTTATTCGTCCCTGCGGCAGTAAGTAACAGTGCTTAAATTTGAATTAAAAATTTCAATTCGTCGTGCGAAGGCTTGAGGTATTTTTTTAAAGGAAGTGTCTTTGAGTCTCATGATGAGGTTAGACAAAGTTTTCTCTAATTCGTAGTCTAATTCGTTCTAGATGAGTCGCAATCGCATTTTGCTTTTATTATTTGGATACTGTTCCAACCAAGGGTCACGTCAATCTTTATCAGATATTGTGAGCGGAAATGCGACGTCTCAGAAGGGAGACGCCATAACATGGGAGCAAGCCCACTAAGGAGTTGCGATCAAGGGGATCTAAGTAACTTCCTTTGCTGAAGTGGCGAAGGTTCCTTACGGTCCTACTGTGCATATTGTTTCTTGTCTAGGTGCTGCTTAGGTAAAAATTGTAATTTATGGTAAGCTTTCCCGACGGACAAGGCGTAAAAATGAACTGAACTCTCCACTCCGTCTAATCTTTTGCCGGGTTTTTAAATATAGTTTGGAATCTGTACAGATCATTTTCGGACCATATTATGGTCTCTTTCGACCGGTTTATTAGCTTAAAGGTTTAAGAAATGAAGTGAGCATGGCAGCATATAAATCTGGCTATTACACGTCTTTGGTCAGGAAGATCAAATCAGCCAAATTACAAAACTACCGCGAGTCAAAGCTGAAAGCAAAAACAGAAATTTGCCTTTTTCTGAACTTTATAAAGCAAATTAGTGTTGCCCCCATTAGTAAGACTCTGATTTGCATAAAAAGTAGTGGCAACACAGAAACGTACTCACGCCTTTTATATCAGCAAGTGCATGATCAAATGATCACGTTTAAAAAATAATACGATTGTGGCGACTCATTGTGATCCACACTACATACGGCGTAGTTTAGAGCTTGACGGATGATCGACGTGCGATCGGAAAGGTAGGAATGTTTTCGAAGATGCTATGATATCTTATCATTGCCGCTTTATGTCTGCAAGGTGATTACCGTTGACGTATTTAGATGCTCATAAAAGGGAGGTGTGGAAGTCACGTGAAAGGTGGGTCGTTCAATGTCCATTCTTCGTCGTAGCATGATTTATTGGTTATTTATCAATCACGAGGGATACGCTGTGACGTTAAAGGAGGCTCGACATATTTGTCATTTGTATCAACGCCACTCATATCAATAAGGCAGATTCCACGAGGCATCCATCTATAGAGCAGCTTTAATGAGGGAATAATTGAAAAGACCTAAATATCTCATATCAAGGTCGACTGGTGGTCTAAAAATAACTTTTTCGGGTTTTCTACTGAACCTGTTTAACACCATGACTCATATGACATAGTGGACTTGTCGTACGCCTTCCAGCAATAGCTGGTCTAAGTATAGTCAGAAGAATTCCCATTAATTAACCGCAGCAACTCTTGTGATTCATCATTCTCATGTTGTACGCACGCAACTCACACGTTATGCTGATAAGCTGCGAGTTCTTTACTATCGCATCAGGCAAGTGAACAAGCGGGCAATGACATCCGTGATCGGTGATGTGTCATTTCACAATTTTAAGAAATCGGAAATAAGAAAAACCCAAAAGATACTTTTTTCATGATATTCAATTTGTCTTTGTATATTTGCTATTCTTAATCAGTTCTAGTAATAAATAGGCTTAAATCTAGATAACTCTATAAAATATTTACAATTCGAGATCACACCATTCGATGATGTACTTGGACATCTTTCACTTGAGATTCGCCTCCTGGTTACTGGTTCTTGACACATGAATCGATGGTCTTTCCAATCCAGTCGACGAATGAGGACACTTTCACAAATACTGAGGGCGCGTTGGCTTGACCACAGGGCATTTTACCCCACGACACAATCCCAATGATGGTCGATTGTCCAAAGTAGCGGCTTCTCTGTATGAGCGGTCCTCCTGAGTCAGCCGTGCAGATGCTATTACCTCCGTCCAGTGGGCCGGTGCAGAGATTTGTCTCATGAAGGTATCTGCCAAAGTGGCCAAGAATCCCCTCACATAAGTCCAGGTCGAGGATCGGCATGTCTGTTGCTTGCAATCGACTGGGGAACATGGGCACGGTGGTTGTGGATATGTTGCCCCAACCGTAGAGTGTTGCTTCTCCGTAGGGAAGTGAATCGGATTCTGGTAGTTCCACTGCTTGCACGAATTCGTTGAACTGCAGAGGGGTTTTGGTGTAGATCAGAGCGATGTCGTAGGGACTAACGCCGCCCAGGAACAGTTCGTGAATGATGAAGTGATCGATGTTACGCCGTTGAACACAGTTGTTTTCCTGATTCGAGTTGATGTCGTGACAGCCGGCGACCAATACCGAGTTTTCGACTACATCCCTTGATTCGAGGCAATGTGCTGCTGTCAGTATCCAGTTCTCGTTGATGATTGTCCCCGCGCAGTAGTGAGCTGTCTTGCCGGATTGTGTCATCTGCTGAATGGACACGATATACGGTGCCGAATGAGGACGAGCTTCTCTCTTCGCCAGAGTCTCCACAGACCAACTTTGGTGCTGATGCGATCTGGCCAGGTAATCCAAACGAGCCGGGTATAACTTTCCCGAAACTTTCGAACCTCCAGTTACCATTAATGTGAATATTTCACAGTACATGAACAGAACGATATACTTAAAAACCGATAACATTTCTTCTTATAAGCGAATAGGTTGGCTGTGTGTGCCATACGAGGTCTATGGTTGGTTTGTAATGCCTGATGAGATTGGAGCCGGTTTTTATAACTTTACGGCGTGCGAGCGAGTGCGAGAGTGCAATTAGCATAGGCTTGTTGGTCTTTTCTCACTTGTGCCATTTGAATTGAATTTATTAGCGGACGTGAATGCCATAAGAGTGATTTGTATCGGTGGAATGTAGCGGCTTGGCACATCGCAGGTATTTCCCCTTGGAGAGTGTGCGTATAGCGTATGAGCGAATGGTGGAAAAAATCAAGACACGCACTGATAAGGTCGATTGTTTATTTATTTTTTAGCATTTGCTCGATTGTCTTTTTCTTGTTATAAAACTGTAAAATAATTGATTCATAGGATGAGTGAGTGCTGGAGGCAAGCTTGACGTAGGTAATTAGCTTTGGGGTTGTTCAAAGTTTGTTTATCTGTCATGCTTTAATCTGGCTTGTAGCTGGAACTGGGTGGTTGGTTTATTGCGCATAGAATTGTAGAATTCCTCGCGCCGCATACCAATGGACGTGTGTCATTCATCAATTCCTCGAGATCAATAATATGAGGAGCATACTACACGCGTTAGATATGTGTCCTAAAATAGCGATCGTTATATATCACTCTCCAATGGCTATCAGCATTTAAGGTATTGTCAAGATTAATGGCTACACATTTTATATCCGTACTACGGTTGATATGGGTGCTTTCATGGTCACTTTTAATCCATGTCTTAAGTCGCAATGAAGCTTGAGCAGGTTCATTGTCGGGTAACAAAATCCTTTCGAATTGTTTGAAGCAAATGGCGTTACACTTATAGGTGACATTCCTTTTTGCCCGTTTGGTGTTGCAGAGGGAAATTATTGAAAATCAAAGCGAGCGACATATTCAGCCGCATTTTTGACCTCTTGTCGCTCTCAGCGAGCCTCCACTAGGCTGAGTGGATTTTAGTTTCGTAGTTCAATGCTTAAGATCACCATTTAGGGATTTCTAATTTTGTTAGAAATTTATCAATTCTGTTCCAAAATTTCGTTGCCTCTGATGCCGGACTTTTGAATTACGTGGCAGATAGCTTGACTTAGAAGGCGCAGTCGTAGTGCCTTAAAAACCATACAGTTTGAGTCAAAAACAGCCGCACTAAAGTCTGATTTAATCTTGGAGCTATCTACGATGATGGCGTCTCGGACTTTTGACGTTTTACAAGTTATACGATTAGGAATCGAAATTTATTTTTTTTTTACCAAAGATGTTAATTTTTAGCAGAGTATCCGATACCGTGGTTTCCATTTTAAGATAAGACATACGACTCGATAGTCTACCTGACGAGTCTAAGCTTCAGACAGTTTTTTTCGGCCGAGAATATCGCGGCTTTGGCTGCCCCTGTCGTTGAGAACGAAGAAACATCAACCGGTGGGCCATGCAATTGGACATCACCAGACGGCCCTACAGCGAATTTAAGTGAAAGACTTACACATGTTCTCGTACAAAGTGCAAATAGTGCATCAGTTAATGCCTGCTGACCGTCAATCGCGTGCGAATCACTGTCCACAAAGAAGAGTACAATTTTGTGTCGAATCATCTTAAGCGGTTACGTCAATAAGCAAAATCTTCGTTTCTGTGGCACTGAAAATCCGCGTGTGATGCAAAAAGACCCATTACATCCAATCAAAACCAATGTGTGGTGCGGCGTTTACACGAGTGATTGGGCCGTCACTGTTACTGGCGAACGCTACAGGGCCATGATAAACGAATTCTTACTACCGGAATTGGATGAGCGGGGCTTGGTAAACATTTGGTTTCAATATGACGGTGCAACCGCACTTACAACACGAGCCAGGTACAGGTCCAAATAAAGATTTCCATCACTCAAAATTATTATTTTTTATTTAGTAAAAAAGTAATTCAAAAACATAATTGGATGATTAATACGCGCCACCCTGTTTAAAGTGAGGTAAATCCAGTCAGTGCCTCAGTTGGCGCTCGTTATCCCGAATCACGGGAGTTTTTGGAGACATTGGAGTTTGGTGATTTTTTTTATAGGGTTCGCGCAGGTTCAAGAGTTACGCTTTTATGGTGTTTGTCACACAACCTGGACGGGGTGTAGATGATTTGCGTCGAAGATGTTCGTTCACTTCTCTCCGGTGGTGGTTGTCCCAGATAGAATTCGAGGAATTCAACTGAATTTGTCGCGTTGGTTGTAGTTCACAGTATTTTTTTTTTTTGTTTCCTAGTGATTAAGGTGTTATATTGGAAATACAAACACAGAGTCCGAATTTTGAAGTGATCTTATACTGCGAGTGTTCTGCCTTCTTCAGCATTGTTTTTTTATCATCCCTCATTCACAACTGCTGTTGTTGTACAGTTTTCCCGTATTGGAATTGTTCTTGGCTATAGACAAACTTAAACTACAGCTCAACAATCGGCAATGATTGCCATTGCACCACGACCACCGCCCTGGTTTTCTACTCTGAATTTTTCCACCATACTACAGAGGCTGTGTCTCACTATCGCGGTGAACGAGCATAACCAAAACGTTGCTTGAGATTTTAATTCCCGACAAACTAGGGCTTACGAGTTGTGTAAGCGCTCTATTAAAACCCGAGGGGTGTTCCAAAACTGATAATCAGTTATTTCCTGTCCACACCCACGTAAAGGTAACTTTAAAAATCATACCAATAGACCACGATTTCCAGGAGGTACATTGATTTGAATACGGACTTCGAGGGATAACATCAAAATGGAGAAAAACAAAATTAGAGCTGTCATCATGTACCTCTGTTTAAAATAAAACTATCTACCAAAGACGTGCACGTGAATACATTGGGGTACTCTGCTTCTCCTTATTCAACAGTTGCACGCTGGGTCAGGCAGATAATCCACTGAAGATGAACATCGCGCAGGACGTTCATCCTGCACATTGAAGATAACGTGAAATTGTTGTGTTGGTAGGTCGAAGGTTCACCATCAAGCATATATATAGTTGAGGGCTCATACAACGCGCCGACTCACAAAGCCACAGTTACGGCTATCATTCAAGAAACGGAATTCGAACGCTCGAAAACCCGCCCCATTCATCAGATCTAGCACAACCTGACGTCATGGCCTGAACGTCATAATTGATGGCTACGAATTCGAATTGGTCAAGGACTTCGTCTACCTTGACTCACTAGTGATCAGCGACAACAAAATCAGCGTTGAGATCAAAGGGAGAATTGCTTTTGGCAATCGCTGATTCTTTGAGCTCAAGAGGCAATTGAGAAGTAGAGCCCTCTCTTGAAAAACCAAGTATAATTATTACTGATCATCCCGGTCCCCCTTTACGGCGCAGAGGTCTGGACCTTAACGAAAACGGATGAGGACGCTCTTGGTCGCTTTCAGAGGGAATTTCTGCGTTCAATCTATGGTCGCGTTTGTATAAACGGAGAGTGGAGGAGAAGACACAACGGCGAAATGTTGTTGTCGCCCGTACAGCGATATCGGCTAAGTACGAAGTCTCCGGATCCAACGTCTACGAGTATGATGGCTAGGTCATGTAGAGCGAATATACAACACAGCTCTGACCCGAAGTGTCTTAAACTCTACAAAGCCACAAATACGAAGGTGGTCCGATAAGTACTTAGCCTACAAAAGAAAAACTAAAATTTTGGAGAAATGGCGATTTATTTTTCAATATAGTCTCCTTTTAGCTCGATACACGTGACCCAGCGATGCTCCAACTTCTTTAACCCGTCTGAAAAGTACGTTTTCTCGAGGTCTGCAAATTAGGCCTCCCTGGCGGCGATGACCTCCTCATTCGACTGAAATTTCTGTCCGGCGAGTGACTTTTTCAAGTTTCGAAAGTCGGGGCCAAATTTGGAGAATACGGTGGATGGGGCAGCAGTTCGTAGCCCAATTCGTGGGGCCGCTTTTTCTTCAATTCGGCGTCGAATCGGCCCAATAATTTGGCATAGTACAGCCCTGTGATCGTTTGACCCTTCTCCAGGTAGTCGATGTGGATCACACCTTGTGAATCCCAGAAAACGGTGGCCATCACCTTTCCGACAGTCTTCGCCTTCTTCGGAGCACGTTCGACTGTTTCTTGGTCTCTGGTGTGTACCAGTGGATCCATGTTTCGTCGACTGTCACAAAACGACGCAGAATCTCCTTCGGATTGCGCTTAAACAGCGTCAAACACTGCTCTGAAGTGGTCTCACGGTTGCGCTTGTTGTCCGGAGTGAGCAAACGCGGCACCCATCGCGCCGACAGCTTTCTCATGCCCGAAATTTAACGCAGGATATGACCCACGCGATCTTTTGAAATGCCTACTGTCTCAGCTATCCCGCGCACCTTCAATCGGTGGTCTGCCAATACGAGATAGTGGATTTTTGTCACGTTATCCTCCGTGGTAGCCGTTTTCGGGGTACCTGGACGTGGCTCATCAAAAACCGACGTGGACCACGTTGAAACTCGTTAAACCAATTTTTGATGGTCGCCATCGAAGGAGAAGAGTCACCGTACATAGCATCCAAACGCTCTTTGATTTCGCTGCGCGATTTTTCTTCCAAAAACAAGAATCGAATCACCGACCGATATTGCTCTTTTTCCATTTTTCTAAAATCCGCAGACACTTCCGTTTCCACACGCGGTCAAAACAAAACTACGAATCCGATCCGGCTGAAATTTCAACAGTAGCCGTCTAGTAGAATGTACTACACGATAGTAAGTTGCTCTTGCGATACTGGCGGAGAGGCTAAGTACTTATTGGACCACCCTCGTAAAACCATAAAAAGTGGTCCTCTCAACTCCCAGTAATGTCTGGGCCTCACTGCTCTATATGCCTATGACAGCCCTATTTAAGTCTAGCTTTAACTTAGGGTGTATGCCTTAAATTTAAAACGAACTCAACTGGAAAACCAAGTGAGTTGCGTAGGTCCTGACATCTCACGTCTACAAATGGGGGAAAACGCATTTTTTTACCGACTTCAGCCACATGTGGCCAAACGCTTTTGTGCTCCAAAATCACTTTAAAGTTTATTTTTCTTACATTGCACAAGGCAAAGATAAAGCCGAAGGCAAGATCCGTCATGAAAAATTATCGTAACACAAGGACCTAAGACCACAGATCAAAGACAAAGACTAACAGCTTTATGTAGTTGTCACGACCGTTGACAGTGACATCAAGGGAAATGTCCGTGACGACTAGAAAATGTGCCGCGCGCATCGTCGTTCAATTAACCTCTCTTCGTATAAGAGGCCAAGCTATTTGGGTGGGCCATTCTTGGTTATTACTGAAGTGAATTCTTGGTAACAACAAAATTCAGCAAAATTAAAGTTAACAACTGCTTGTCGAAAGTCGAAAGTGGGGTCTACGAGAAATCGCTCCCACAAATCAGTGTAAACCAAGCCTTAGGGTGGCGTTACACTGAGCGGGAAATCAAGTTACCTTCATATAGAGAAATATGGGTAGTATAGCCCACGCCAAATAAAGCTGTCGCTCGTATCGAAAGGTGAGTGAAACGAAGAAAAGGTGTCTATGGCACGAAGGCTAATACACAAGAGTTTAAATAAGAGTCACAATCAACTAATCCCTTTGGTGAATATCGCTGAAAATAGTACTTTGAATTGGATCTTGGGATGATAATGGTCTAGCGTTACAAACTAGCGAACGACCGAGGTGCCACTACGAACAAGTGTCCCGAACGAAGTATAATCCATAGAAACAGATAGTGTGTTAACCGCGCCGAGACAGCTAATGAGTTTAAGAGTTTTACAAAAAAATTTATGTGACGAATCTGAACTGGAGGAGTATAACTTGGCCCGGAAAGGTCGTTTCTTGAAGCCATTCTTTCTTCAATGTTCAACATTGATGGTATTCAGTAGCGATCTCCTGCCTTGGTCTCGCCTGGCTGGAGCCTCTCGTAATATATGTACCACACCGAGCTGGTCCCACTATATATACAGAATGAGCTTTGATGTTGGAATATTTGGTCTGGCCTTCGATCTTGGTACATGGCCTCGGTGCTCCTACGATTTCTCACGCTTTGGATTATCGCAATGCATTATTTTCGCTCGTGAAGACATCTCTCGGCTCGACTCGTATGGCACCCGGTTTTCTTGCTTTCGGAACATGTCTATGACTTCCAAACGATGAGCAATAGCTTGTTGAGTTGCGGTCAATGAATCTACAAGTTCTTGTAGCGTTTGACATTTTGATCAAGCAATGCCTCCAATTTTGCGTTACCAAACTTTTTTAACGGTTTGAAATGCGAATTCCCGATGCCCTTCAGCCGCAGATTTTTTGGAATGCTAAAGTAAAACTTCCCACAAACGAAGCCTGCGCTTAAGAGTCGAAATCTTTAACCATGGGACGTTTCTGATCGACGATGAGCGCCATCTATTGGAAAACGCCGGCTTCTCATTGTACACCTGATAAACTGGTGATCACTTCGTCGGGCCGGCAGAGGATTACCGCGACATTCAGCTGCGTGGACACAGTTGGCTCATTTGATCTCGTAAGTTCTCACTCTGTTGGTCCGTTTATTGTGCACTCGCCGATTTCTGTCTACAATTATGTTGGTGCGGTTTCTGGGCTCTTCGGTTATTGAAAGTCTTAGCATTTAAATATGCACGCTTCAATATACATATGTATACCTAAGTCGAGCTTGTGTGCCCTGACTAGCACCCTGCTGTTGCTCGATCGAGGCTCAATTTTCACTCTTGAAGTGCCTGTCTCAAATTGTAACATCAAGACCGGAGCAGTCTTTCTGTAAGTCGTAAGCTCCCACTTATAGTAAGTCAGATCAAAGTTGTCTCTTGGTCTCTCCGGAACTCGCCATGTTACTAAACACCCCATTGAAGTTCTTAAATCTTTCAATCCCAGATTGACTGCAGTTGCAACCCGGCAATCCCCTTTATCATCCAAGACATAATAAAAGACCGCGTCCATCCGCAGGACATCATTTCCAAAGGTCTTATCCTGCTTATCGTTTTTTCTACCTCCGTTTCTCCGCTATTCAAAAGGAGGAAATTACATTCAATTTTCTTCGCTGCCACCGAAGGAGCGGTAGTGATATACCCTTACAAGTGCTTCGTGGCAAGTTTAAGATACCGATAAGGAGGAGGGAGACGAGTTCATGTCGCTTGCAGAACTTCCAGATGTGATTTAGAGGGATAAACTGATTTCCTTGGAAATGTAGGACTTTCTTACTGCTTGGATGTATTTTTAGTTACTTTTCCTCTTTTTTTTTTGATTCGTGGAAAGCGAATGGAAGGGATAGGAAAAGTAGACGACGACGGATACCCGATACTATGATGAATGGAGGCTATTATTGTATGATATAGCATGATGCTCGGTTTGCTGTGTTTGATTATGATTGTTGGATGTCCGGTTATGGTGGAGCAAGGTATTGGGTTTCCTTCAAAAATGGATCGAAGTGGTCGGAGAAGGTAAAAGTGGGTTATTGAGGTCGGGAGTTCGTTTCATTTACGTGAGTAGGACGTTGTTGATGGGGTGAAAGGGGTCGACGTTCCTGTTTTTAAGGCACAGTTTAAGGCTTGTTTTCAAAGAAATATGTAGAATTAAGGTCTTCTTTCGGGATTGTATAATGTGGTTAATGAAATTGTCTTATTTATTTGCAGCAGCAGTTCTCTGCCATGGAGTTGTGTCCATGCCGAGTTTCTTACCGAATGCATAACATATGCCCAGGTAAGTGTGAATCATTGCAATTAACTCGTCCATCATATCCATTTCCACCCTATTTCTAGGCCACATGACCGGGAAATATAAAAGGCAGAGGGAATCCCAGAAGCAATCAACATGACTACTGCGAAAACCAGTTGTTTACCTTCTTCCACATGCAGTCGGCAAACACTACCTCCACGTGTCAAAAATAGACTCATAATGACATTCCACATAATAAATGTAACCCGACGCTGATGACGGATTCCTCCAGCATCCTCACTTTCGTCGTGAATGAGTGTGTTCCCTGGGCAAATAATTATTTACACTCTGCCGATGCAATGTCGTGTGCGCTGCCTGTCAACAGTCCAAAGTCGGTTAGTGTTTCTGCGGTTTTGCATTGGATTTGTTGCTTTCATGCTTTGAGTCGAGAGATGACGATGCTGTCAGTCTGGGAGTGTCGGATGGGGATTGGCTATCATTGGCTGCATAGTTGTGGTTTATGCAGGTCGACGAGTATGCCCGGACGGCAGGTGAATGTGTGTCGGCGCATCGGCATATCAGGCATCTTCTTTGATTTCTGTACCTTTCGTCAGATGTGAGGAATTCTTTGATTTTTTTTGGAAACCATCAACGTCGATCGTGTGGATCTCATGTTTCCAAATTGACACGACTCTCTAGATCATTGGGAAACCCATCAAGTGCCGGTAGAGAGGGGGAGGTGTTCACGTCCACCATGGGTTGAGAGTGTGAGTGCCAGTGACGTTTAGTTGGCATTTCTATTATGCAGTTTGGGAAGCTCAGGAAGCACTCTAATTACCAGTATTGCCAAATAGACATTTTTTGTTTTGAAGAAGAGATTGGATAAATTGAATAAAAAAGGAACATTTTTTTTCGATTGTTTTATTGATTTTGTTAAATTTTTTTTTCGGCCAGGGAAGATATGTGAGTGAAGGAAGCATGCTGATGAGTCCGGCAGGGAGAACGTGTACTCGTATAATATTTATGACCATATGAGTCCGGCGTGAGCTGGGGAAAGGGTGTGAGCCAGATGAGTTGTGTGGGCCAGGCGAAGTATGTGAACCAGGCGAACGGTGTGAGCCAGACGAGTTGTGTGGGCCAGGCGAAGTATGTGAACCAGGCGAACGGTGTGAGCCAGGCGAAAGGTATGAGCCAGGCGAAGGGTATGAGCCAGGCGAAGGGTATGAGCCAGGCGAAGGGTATAAGCCAGGCGAATGGTATGAGCCGGGCGAATGGTATGAGCCAGGCGAAGGGTATGAGCCAGGCGAAGGGTATGAGCCAGGCGAAGGGTATGAGCCAAGCGAAGGGTGTGTGCCAGTCGAAGGGTGTGGGTGTGTTCTCGTATAACCGAGAGCTGGACGTGAGCCAGGCGAAAGGTGTGAGCCATTCGAAGGTTGTGAGCCAGACAAAGGATGTGAGCCAGGCGAAGGATGTGAGCCAGGCGAAGGATGCGAGTCAGGCGAAGGATGTGAGCCACGCGAAGGATGTGAGACAGACGAAGGATATGAGCCAGGCGAAGGGTGTGAGTCAGGCGAAGGGTATGAGTCAGGCAAAAGATATGAGCCAGGCTAGGTATATGAGTCAGGAGAAGTGTGAGTCAGATGAGGTGCGTGAGCCAGGCGAGGTATGCGAGGTAACTGAGTCAGGTGAGGTAAGTGAGCCAGTCGAGGTAGGTGAGTCAGTCGCGGGGTGTGAGTTAAACAAGGTCTGTGAGCCAGGCGAAGTCAGATGATGTGCAGGAGCGAAGCGAGGTGTATAAGCCAGGTGGGGTGTGTCGGCCAAGCGAAGTGTCTGAGTCAATTGAAGTTTGTGGCGGAGTGTATGACACAGGCGAAGTGTGTGAGCCATTCCAGGTATGGGAGCCAGACGAAATGTGTAAGGTAGGCGAAGTGTGTGAACCAGGTGAGGTGTGTAAGACAGACGAAGTGTTTATGACAGACGAAGTGTGTAAGACAGACGAAGTGTGTAGCCCAGGCGAGGTGTATAGGCCAGGCGAGTTGGGCGAGTCAGGCAAATATGCAGGCCAGGCAAGGTATGTGAGCAAGGAAAAGTATGTGAATCGGGCGAAGTATTGTATGTGAACGAGGTGAAGTGTGTGAGTCAAGGGAAGTGTGTGAATTAGGTGAATTGCAAGATGCAGGAGAGGCATACGAGCTATGTGACTCAGATGTGCTAGGGTATGTAGGGGTACATGTAGGACATAGATATGTTCATGTGACGAATATGAGTTACATGAGTCCCATGAGCCAAGATATGCAATCAAAAGAGTCAAGGGGTGATAGGTTCAGGAAAGGTAAATGAACTTAGGGTGGGATACGTGAGATACGAGTGCTAAACGAGGAAAATGAGCCAGATGGCGGGGAAAGTGGTCCAACTGGGCATGTGGGCTAGGTAAGTGAGCCGAGGGAGTAGAGTGAAATTTCTTCAATTCCAATTCACAGTAACCTTGTATATTTTTAGATTGGTGTTTATTTACAAGCCGATAGCAATAAATTCTTAATTCAAAATTCTATAAAAAAAATGAAAAGGAATTCCTAATAAAATCCCTTATCAGAACCAACTCCTTATGTTTCTTCCCCTGCTTTTCGTCTTGTAACCTTAGAAAACCCGAAACCGTTAAGTAATTCAATCTGATTCGATTGCTTTCTCGTGCCCACACAATACTTCTCATTTTCCACATGTGTATTTCTTAAATAAAGGGACACAAACAGGATTCTTCGTCAATTAAAAATCTTCACTAGGTCATTCTCATTATACTCGTAGAATCAACCGGCCACATGAACTCATTATTCCCTAAAGGCTAACCCCAAACTAAAGTGCTCATCCCGTCAATGAGCGATGAACTTTCCCAATTCCCATTGGTTGTTTGTGTCTTTTCAAAAATATAGAGTCACTTAGGTCCACACCTTCTCCTGCTCGTTCTGTGGTCTTGTTCGTCCTTTTGTCTTTTTTGTAAAGGAACAATTTCAGGGAATGAGAAAGCCCAGTGCGGTTATAAACGTGTTCAGGTTGGTTAAGAGTGTGTATCCAAATGTGTTTGTCAATTGACTACAGTTGTGTTGGGATGAGACTGTTGCTGCGCGAGGATATACGAGCTTTAGCATGGGGGGAGGTGGTGGAGATTTAAACATTTTTTACCTTGGCTATGTAGCTTGAGGTGGATTACCTTCATAAAATGGAAAAGAGAATATTTAAGGGACGACCAATTATTGCTTATATTACGGTCATTGGGGCTTGGGGACGATTGCCAGGATTTCTTGTGATTTTCTGATCTTAAGAGGATTGAGTGGATGGACATTATTATTTAAGAGGCGTTTCGGTAAACAGTAAATGTTAGGTTTTAGGGATGACTTCGACATGTGTTTTTACTGTGTGGGATGTTCATCGAGTTTAAGTGATGGTTGCTTGATCTAACTTGGATAAGTATATAAAGGACGATGGACAAATGAACTTTTGTTTTCAGACAGGTGCTAAGTACATAGAAGATTTTCGGTTTATTTTGTCAAACGACTTCTCTGATCTTGTATTTGAGACAAGAAATCCAAAACGGACCGACGACCCACCTTCTTACCCTATATTATTCATCGTTCATCGCGAAGAGCACGATCCGCTGAATAGTTTTCACCACGATCACGATCATGACCACTTTTCACCACAGCAACACACCATTACACCTGTGAAGAGAAACAAAAGTCAATAGGAATACAAAACAAAACACCTGAAACGGGAAACTCGTCGTTTTTCAAAAATCCAACTGACACGATCGCTCCACGATCGCTGACTAAAGAGCACCTACTCAACTATTACGACAGGTAGAAACACAGAGAGGGAGAGCACAAGGAAATACAACCGCAAAAGTAAAAAACCAGAGAGAAAAACCTGGTTTGCTGGAACTCCAACGCCGACGATCAAGTGGTTTCTACCTGAGTTGTTCTTCGACGACGTCTGCGACTCTACACACGTCCGCGCCGTGGTTTTTCCGTGTTCAATACTAGAATAAAGTGTTAGGAAAGAATTTGTTGTTTTTTCTCAAATATTTAATTCAAACAGAGATCCATGCATCTGTAACTGAAGTGTTGCATTGAATCTTTTTTGTGTTTTTTTGTGATCGTGTTGTGTTTTTTTTGCCATTTGTGGAATTAGAAAGAAGTGAGAGGAAGGGAAAGAAGAAAATTTTGGTGGAAAAGAAGGTAATGGTTGTGTGGTGTTTGAAAAAATAAGAAAAAGAGTAGAGCAGAGCGGAGAGGAGAAAAGAGTCGCGATCGGTTGTAGTAGTGCGGTGCTTCTCCACAGCTTCTCCGGCGTCTGTGTGTGGTCGCGTGTGTTAGTGTTTAGATATATATTTCGGTTAAATTCGCTTTATGACTACGAAACCCGGTTTTGAGAAGAAATTCTTAAGACTGCACGGTGCGCCCCACTGCTGCTGCCGATACTGATGCTGCTTCTCCACCGTGGCCAGTCCCGAGTGATCTACGTTCACATTCCATGCGTCGACTTTTCTTGATTATTTTTCGCCGTTTGTCCATCGGTTTTTCGTTTCTTTTTTTCTCATTATTCGCTTTCGCATTCTTCTCTTTCGTGCTCGTCGTGTTGTCTTGCTCGACGTCACGCCGTACAATTGCGGTCCTATTCCCTCTTGTGATCATTTTTTTGGTTTCTTTTTCATTTTTGTTTATTTTGGGAAATTTTTTTCTTCTTCACGTTTTCTATCGCACGGTGGAATGTTGACGGGCGCGAGTGTATGCGCGATCGTCGGCAAGCGTGTATGAGTGTTACAGGTGCATCTCTCTGGTATCGATGTGTAATTATGTATCTGTGTTAATTGTGTTTACAGCGGTCCGGAGGAATGGCGCAGAAGGAATAAGAGGAAAACCAGAAATATCTGTCTACACCGCGAAAAAAGAGAAAATATTGAAATTAGATGCAATTTTCATTCATGAAAAGAAATAAGAAATACAAAAGAAGTGAAAACAAGAATCTAAAGTGATCACCCCGCATTGGTGGCTGTTTGATCGTAGAAAAGTCCACGGCCATCGGTTTTCGTCGTATTGCATGGATATTAAACGTATTCACGTATTCGTCCAGGTTGTCGTTGCCGATTTGCAAGATAATTGACTTCAGTGACTGATTTCTTGTTTATTTCGCGAAATTCCTGGATTCAATTGTCATTTTCGAGAAGCGGCGGTAAAAGCAGGAAAATAGATTTGTTAATTATCGTGGAGGGAACATCAACTATCGGATGGTGCATCGCCTATGATCAACTGTTTGTAAAGTGAGTGTCATGGAAAAACTTGTTTTTTTTTTTTGTAATTTTAGAGAGGTAAAGGTTATGATTAGCTAGTTGATACTAATGGTTTCGGACAAGTTTAGTCGCTGGTAGCGCCAGTTAGAAATTTAGGTCGGTCTAGGTTCGGCGACGAAAGCTTGGACGCAGGTTTTGATATTTAACTTTCTTCTCTTCATGACATCTTTAAATGCTTAATGTTGGAGAGAGGTCTTAGAGTCTTGACTCAAGTCAAAAAAAAAAATGAGCCAGGCGAGGTATATGACCGTGTATATCAGCTAGTAGAGGCATGTGAGTTAGGTGGGGTATGTGAGCCAAGCGAGGCGTGTGAGCCAAGCAACGCGTGTAAGCAAGACGAGACATTTGGGCTAGGAGAGCTTTTTGAATCAATTAAGGCATGCGCGCCTGGCGAGGAATTTGGGCGAAGCCAGGCGTGTGTGCCAAGGCGGGACATGTGGCCGGGCAAAGTATGTTTACGGGTGTAGCATGTGAGCCGGGCGTAACGTGTGATCTCGGTGAGGTATGTGAGCTAGCCGTAGCATGTGGATTGGACGAAGTATGTGTCCTACTCGTGGCAGGAAAGCCTTTCTTAACCGAAAAGGGTTCGTATAATTACCCGTTTAAAATATCAATGAGTAGAGCCATTCGAGTTTATTTGAATTAGGTTGATAAGAGTTCTGTAAGAGGTGTCATTTCAAAAACCACATCAAACAGTTTCTTGGGAAAGCCGTTGCTTTACTTTTCAAATTGAACCTTCAAATTCAATTTTTTTACTATTTTTTACTTATTGGAAGTGATCGAAATGATAGTTAAATGTCGACTATTCAACAATGGCGGGCAGTTTAAAACGACACCTATTGTTGGATGACCTTTTAAAGAGTTTCGGACCATTTCGTGGTCCATTTCCAAGGCCAGAGTACTTACTTTTCGCGCTGTACTTATACTGATCCTGGCCTCGCGGTGCTTTGATACGCTTTCCAACCCGAATTGTCACCTGCATTTTCCGACAGAAGAGGATCCTGGAATCCCGGCAACCGAACTGCTTTTGATTCTCTTGATCACATTGCCGGCCTCCTGTCTATGGGTTGATGGGAACCTCTCGTCAGCTGTTTGTTCAATGTGGCATCGATCTTGCTGGTGATCAGTCTAGAGGATCAGCACGTAGTTCTTGTGGAACTCCTTAGGACGATGTAGTCTTCTCCAAATATTGTCTTTTATGTCCTAGCGGTATCGACCAAGAAGGAAAAAATTCAGGAAATCCGCTTAGAGACCGTCCTTAGAGACCATTTCTGGTCATTAGTAGAATGCCAAAAGGGGGCTCGCCCACTTCCGCGAGCTTATCCACTCTTTCCACGAAGATTTTTGCCTGCGTCGTACTTTATCGCGCACTTCACCGTTGGGTAGCTTTTCGGAACGATGGTATAGCCCTAAGTGTTTCGGAGCTCTATGCCTGAGTACCTTTCAAAATTGGCCTCTGGGTATGCTTGCAGCGTTTAGTCTCTCAGCTGGTTCGCGTCGCTGAGTTTCGCTGGCGTCGACAGCACTGTTTGGACAGTGAGTATGAGAGTTGTCTTTCATCGTTGACGCGCTTCTAACTCCGTAAATTCCGTCCCCGTTATCCAAAACACCAGCCATTTCCTTAACTCGTCGACCGTAAGTTTTAGATTGAATTCGTTGAGACTATAGACCCCTGTCCTGGCGATGTTAATCCTTGTCTTGCATGTCTACTTTAGTTTCCCCGCCCGGGCGCCAATTTAACGAACTTCCTTCGAGGATGATAATTAGCCCGTTGCCGCATTCGAATGTGATTCCTGCTGACCCGATGAAGTTACCGAGTCTGCTACTGTCACAAAAGTGTGAAGAACCTGGATCCCGACCCGGAAAGGAATTAGGTGACTGCTAGAGCTTATTTTATGAGTTGGAAATTACGAGTAGGACCTCCACTTTGTTTATGATTCCCAAAGTCTCTTCTTCGTCATTATTATTTCCCACCATTATGTAAGTTTGATCTCCAACGAGGCATCTTTTCCATGTGGAAAAACATTGAAAAAACTTTCAATTTCGCACTCCAACTTAACTTCCTGTTAGTCATCTACTTTATATTACGTGCCAACTCGCTTCCCAATTTTCTGTCAACAAAAATGTAATCTGGACGCTGCAATTCCACGTGCATCATCCATCTATCGGGTTGATGATTTCAATTTCCTCTCGACTACCAGTCAATCTGCTTCAAAAATCAAAATTAAGCATGTCCCAGCACCTCCTCCAGCTCCGAAAAACATATCCAGTTTGTTAAATAATGAATTCTTCTCCTTTCTATTCATCCACCCTCCGCCCGGTGCTGCTTTTATGGCGTAAAACCATTGTCTTCCTCCTCCGGACATGTGTTCGCAGCGAATCAAAGATATCCACTTCTACCGCAACAGCACAGCCACAATCCGTAATACTGCTGGTGGCCCGGAATCCAGAAGGAAGGTATTAAATGTCATTTCTAATCATAATGTCAGTCATCAGCAACGGACAGAACACATCCAACGACTGACACCGTCACGAAAGACGCCAAGACGCGACGACAGTCAACATCAAGGGGAGTACTTCGACCGACTGTGTAGACAATCGGGTCTGTTCAGTGTTCGGCGACTTGTAATTTTAATACCCCGTCACGTTAGCGGGATTAGCAACAGCGGCGGTAACGACCAGCTACCACTCTACTGCTCAGAATCAGGTCGGATTAGTTTGCACGCGGGAATTGATATCAACTGCAATATAGCATGACCATGCCACAAAACGTGTCCATTCTTTCTCTCTCTCTTCTCTTGCGCTCACTCCACCAAAACTAAAGCTTAGCAATCACGATATATGTTATTGTTACGAGTTTTGGATATGATATCCTAGCAACATTTCGAGGATCCTTCTGTCCGCGTGTTCGGCAGCATCATTCGTCTACCAGTTTAAAAGCAAAAGAAACATAATCGGATTTGCCCGAGTTGTCAGTTGTTATTGTTGTTGTCACTGGTGATTGAAAAGACGACTAAAGCTTTGTCGATGGGCGGTATTGACGCGGGTGGTCCCAGGATAATTGCAAAAACATCAGAAGCATGTCTATTAGGGGAAAATGAAGAGAAAGATATTCAGTCATCTGAGAAATTTTCTATTCCCGCAATATTTCGATAGAATCTCGACGAAGACCGAGGGATGAACAGGGTGGGATGTCCTGTCATCGTTCGTATGTTTGGAATTTTTGACGAAATTTGCATAAATCCTTTCATCTTCCGATATCTTCGAATTTTGTTAAACAGATTAAAATGTCGTTGTTGTTGGGCAACAGGAAATTGGACACTTAATTAAAATTGTCTGCTATGCCGGTCGTGATACGAGAGGAAGAGGAAGGATAGTGCGATGGCATGACTTGAGGACGGGCTGGGATTGGTTTCATGGCGAGGAATTTTCAATTGTATTCAACTATTGTTTGCAAGTCTCGAGTTATTGGAATTTGAATAGGAATTCCAGTAAAAAAATAAATATTCAAGGATCACTCTTGGGATGATAAGTTTTAGGGTGGCCTTGGGGCATCTTGAAAAGTTTAAGGGTCTTAGAAGTCACAACGGGTTCAATGTGAGATGAGTGAGGTGATGTGTTGGGAATTACATACCAAGTTGCTTTCGTTTCCAGATGAACAATTTCGACATAAACCTGGCTAAGATAAAGTTTTAAGGACACTTAGGAAACTTTCGGATAAGGGGTGGTCTGTTAAAATCGTTTTAGATTATTTTCCTAAATTGACTTTAGAGTGACAAGATTGGGAATAATCACGGAACAGCCAGCTACCATATGCAAGGTATAGTAGACAGCACGAAGTGTGTTTAAAAAGTAACGCGAACTTTGTAATTTCACGGCTTGCACTAGCCCGATTCGTTGTTGGTTTGTTGGCCTAAGTCAGCCATCTAATACGTAACCCTATAAAAATAAATCTAACGACGTTAAATTACAAGAGCGAAGTGGTCTTCCAACTGGACCAGTTTTCAAGACAACACGGTTACCGAATTTCTCCTTCAGTAGATCTATTGCTTAATCAGCTGTGTGGTACCTTATTGGAATCAGACATCACTCATGTCAAGTCCATCGAATTCTGGTCAAAACAGCGAACTCCATTGACCGTGACATTTCGATAGTTTTCATCGGCGAAAAGATTTGTTTTTTTTTCTAATGGTGTTTGCCACACAACCTGGGCGGGGTGCAGATGGTTTGTGTCGTAGATATTCGTTCACTACTCCTTGGGGGTGATTGTCCTAGATAGGTTTCGAGAGATTAGGCTGAATTTTTTGCGTTGATTGTAGTTCACAGTAACTTATTTTCTATCCATGTTACTAAGGTCTTATATAGGAAATGGACACACAGAGTATGAATTTTGAAGTGATCTCATACTGCAAGTTTTAAGCCTTCGTCAGCATTTTTTCATCATCTCTCATTCACAACTGATGTTGTTGCACAGTGTTTCCGTATAGGAATTGTTCTTGGTTATGGACAGAACTTCCGCTCAACAGTCGGTGGTGATTATCGTTGCACCACGACCACCCAGGGTCCAATCACACCTCCGGTATGAAATCCACACCACATGGATCAATGGAGTCTCTTGACGATATGTGTGTTTGTTGCTGTCCAATAAGGCATATTTTGCTTATTGAGGAAGGCGATTAACCAAAAAAAGAGTTTTACAACTGGAGGTGGATTTTCGATGGAACCAAAGACTTTTTTTTAAATTCGTGTAGCAGCCAATCATATAAGTTTCGCGGATTCAAATGATCAAAATGCTTCAGTTCCTGAGATACTTTGATCTTGTAGGGGTGAAGGTCAAGACCTTTAGGTAAAATTCGCCACAATTTCAACTGTGAGATTCCCAATTCCTGTCAACCCAGTGGAATCGACTGATTTTGCGCATTTTGAGCAGAAGCTCCAAGGGCTGCGATATTTTTGGGCTGATGTGTTGTGTCACTGGCACAAAAACACTCAATACTGAAGACATTGACTCGAATTAATTCACTATAGCAAGCACAGCCTATCTGAGAGGATGATTATAATGCCAGGAAATTAGACTAAGCACTCCCTCCAACAAAGTTACGACCATCGACTGAGAATTTCGTTAATAGTTTTCAATAATTTCCAATGGTTGCTCATTCGTAAAATTCACCATTATAAAAATATAAACTTCGAGTGACGTTCTGACATTGATTGGTCTTTAAAAAAATATTTAGGTGTGCGTTTGCTTTAAAATACAAAATTTATATAAGACGATGACGAGTGCCCTAGGCGGGAAAAAATTAGCGAATTGATTACGAATATGATTGTTAACGTCAAATACTTGATACATAATTCAAACTCTTTGAAAATTCTAAAATTCCCATTATTTATTGCACAAATTACGTAGCTTAGCAGTTTTTTCTAGTTGGGACTAAGTACTCTATGGGTGCAGCGTTTTACTGAACGTAAGCTTTTTTGACCCAAAATTATTGTATTAAGCTAGCTCTTTCTAGGCCAGTTGAGAGAGATGTTGAGATGTGCTTGCCTACGATATGAGTAGAAATAAGCGAGAGACCTATGCGAGTGATATATGTATAAACCCTAGGAGTTAATATCTGGCATCTTGTCGAAGTAGGTTGTGACAAGCAGAAACTGTTGTCTGTCCATTCCAGCCAGGACTTCATATGACTTCTTCGTTGATCTCATAACTCTGTCTGCCGTTTTCACTGCTATGTTTTTCCGCAGACTTTAATGACTTTCCTGTCTCGACTATCAGGTTCTTAGCTACTGTAGCAGAGCATCCGTCGTTGAATCCAGTTTATTCTATTACCTTCTGTCATCTTTCACCTTTCGCTGAAATTGACTGAAGCATAGCTCTTCATCGATTTTCCGAGTTTTCAATTGAGAAAATCCTATTCCAACACGTTTCCCATGCAAAAGATCTTCTCATTCTTCCACAGTTTTTTCTGTTAAAATTGGTGCTGCACGGAAATTTTGTTCTACGTTAACCGACTGGAATTTCCTCTGCAGACTTCGATTTCATTCGTTTAGGGCAAGGCTGCCAGCATATTCAGATCTATGATAGTTGCAAAACTTTTCTTCGATTGTTGTACGATTCTCATTATTGTTATTGTTGTATGATTCTGGACTATATTCACGTGATTGGCTCACAGAACCATGATTAATTGTCGAAAACTGATGAATTGGGAGAGGAGGACGTATGGTTTTAGGAAGACAATGTAACCGCGAAAAGAGTCCCACATTTTGAAAGATGGTCGCGTAATATCTTTTTTTATTGATTTGCCCTGGCAGGCAAAATCAACTAATTTGGCTGCTCCAGACTTTTTTGTTTGGAGTTTTTTTGAAATCACGGGCTTATCAAAACAGGCCACAGACTTAGGTCATCCTAATAAATGGAGAAAGTTTATCACCCGGAGACCTTACCCATACGATTGGTTTTGAAAATGTATGTAAAAAGAACCCAAATATTCGTCAACCAACAATAGCGTACCCTGGATCCAAATAAGCATTAAAAAAATTTAAGAAATTGTGTTTTGAAATGTAAAAAAAAAATATCTTTTCCTGCGGGATAGGGAAAATATTCTAACTATTGTCAGTCCTAAGAGGCGTCTAAATTCTTAATGGCTCTCTGTCCCATGAAAAAGAATTATAGAAGTAGGCGCAGAGTTTATGACTCAATGACAATACTCCATAACAACTCCACACTCAAAATAACATTAAAAATCGTTGGCACATGTGGGTGTTAAATATGGCTAATCTTCCCTGTTCGTCCTATTAGATGGCGCTACAGTCCGGTGTGAACCTGGGCCTCAACCAACAAACGTCTCCAGCTGGCACGATCTTTTGCCAGTTATTTTCAGTGTCGCACTCCTAGTTGGTTGAGATCCCCTTCCATCTGTGTGCGACACCTCAAACTCGTTCGTCCTCTGCTGCGTCATCCCTCAGGGTTGGATTCGAAGACTTTTCGGGTCGGAGCTGGAACTGTGTTGTCCATTCGCCCTACATGACCTAGCCATCTAAGACGTTTGATCCGGAGACGTCGTGCTTATATAAACGGGGCCATAGGGTGTCCCCATCCGTTTTCGCT
This sequence comes from Merodon equestris, assembly GCA_958301585.1. Taxonomy (NCBI): domain Eukaryota; kingdom Metazoa; phylum Arthropoda; class Insecta; order Diptera; family Syrphidae; genus Merodon; species Merodon equestris. Next base: position 122,046,561 of record OY284415.1, read on the forward strand.
AACGTCCAAGGCCATAAAGGAGGACCGGGATGATCAGTGGGCTATATCGTGCTACCTTGTTTTTTCAAGAGAGGGATCTTCTTCTTAATTGCCTCTTGAGTCCAAACAAGTAGCGGTTGACAAGAGTAATTCTGCGTTTGATCTCAGCGCTGGTGTTGTTGCTGCTGGTCACTAGTGAGCCAAGGTAGACGAAGTCCTTGACCACTTCTAAATTGTAGCCGTCAATTGTCACGTTCTGGCCAAGACGTCGGTGTTGTGCGTCTTTTTTGGATGACAGCATATATTTTGTTTTATCCTCGTTCACCGAAAGACACTGCTTTTGACCCTTCACTGACGTGTCGCCGTGCCCGCCCAATTACGTAAAAGTCATCCGCGTACACAAGCAATTGCTCAGACTTGGAATAGATTGTACCTCTTGTGTTAGCCAGTGAGTCTCGTATGACCCTTTTAAGGACAATGTTGAAAATGTTACATGACAGTGCGTTACCTTGCTTAAATCCTTTTTTAACATCGAAAGTCGATTAATTCGCTACGGACCTTAAGGGAGCAGCGAGAATTCTCCATTGTCATCCTGCACCATCGGACAAGTTCGGCAGGGATGTTAAAACTAGACATGGCTCGGTGTAGCTCCTCCCTATACACATCGTCATGCGCGGCTTTAAAATCGCCGAAAAGGTGATAAGTGTCTGCCGCAGTGTGAAAATTAGGTTTATTGTGGATTTACCTGGCCTGAAACCACACTGATAGGAACCTATCAGATTATCCACAAAGGCTTTCAGGCGTTCACACAGTACGGCAGAGAAGATCTTATACCCGATGTTAAGGAGACTTATTGCTCTATTTTGGCTATTTTGAATGTATCATTCTGCTTGACTTTTGCAATATTCTCAGCATCGACTGTGAGGCTAATCTTCCTTGGGTAATATATTTTGTTGGTAAACTAGTGTCCAAATCGCATTCCTGGGTTGGAACTATCCATGAAAAGAAATGCACAAAAATTAAGGATAGCCCGGTGGAATGTAGGCAGCTTGTACAGACCGGATGCCTTCCAAACAGCACTCAATGAAATCAGTAAGTATGTATAAATTGGACATGGCAGCGGTACAGATTGTTCGACTTTCAAACGGAACAACCGGTAAAGATAAGTTTATTTTCATTTGTTGCGATAGGGATACCCACAATCTTGGAACAGGATTCTTCATCAACAACAAAATTGTCCAGAAATGGCAAAATGTCCAAAATCTGGGATCCACACTATAACTATGTACTTCTGAACATATACATACTGTTCTACGGAAGACAAGAATGAAGAGCTAACGGACCCGTTTTATGAAACAATGGATGAAATATTTGACAATTTCTCATCCTTCGACATGAAAATCGTACTCGGGAACTTCAATGGGTAAATAGGCCAACAATAGGAGAAGGAAGTCTTCATGTCTCATCAAACGATTATGGTCTTAAGACAATGAAGCAAGACAAGTTGAAGAACTATGGTCAACAATAGAAAGAGTTGTAAAGGAGGAAGTGGTAATCAAACTAGGCTATTGCAAAGCTGAATAAAAGCCTTGGGCTGACGAAGAATGAGTGGAAAAAAGTAAAGGTCCGTTATGTTCTAAGACCGCAAGCCCTGGAAAATAGCGAAGAGATCACACGTACAAGATATCAAACCCTACGAAAGGAAGTCAGCCATTTCCTTCGGGATAAAAAACGACAATGGCAAAGGTAACATTTTGCGAAAATTCAGGAAAAATGTTAGGCTAAAAACACGAGAGCAATGTGTGCAGGGCCAAACGCGGAACTAGAAGGAGACTAGGCTAGGACAGGATTTATATGCAACGATAATGGGGAGCTCATTTCGGACAACGGAAGAGTTGTAGCCCAATGGAAGAGATAATTCGATAAACCAAAATTCGAAATTGCGAATACTAAGATGGGCAGGACACGCAGAACGAATGGACAGTGGACAACTAGTCAAGCGAATAATGAGTGGAAAACCCGTAGGAAAAAAGGTCGTGCCGTAGATGGGAAGACAATATAAGGATGGACCAAGAAGTTATGGGAGAAGCATGGAAGGAACACACTCATGAAAGGGAGGCTTGGCGAGGAGTGGTCAACGAGGCTCTGAACTTCCGGGTTCTAAATGGCCGGAAATAATAAAATACTAATAAAAATAACAAAACAATATCGGATTTTTGGGCCTCCCTGCATCAAAATCTGGTAAAGAAGAAGAAGGTTTGAGGAAAATTGTGCGTGTGAATTACACTGAAATGGGGAATGAAGAAGGAGACTTGGGCAAAAGCTAAGCTTGACGTAAGAATCGCAGAGGATGACCGCATCGATTGCGGCAGTTCGTCGAGTATCGTTCTGACTGGAAAGACTTGTTGTTTAGGCTCAGCCTGAACTGTAGTACCATTTAAGAAGATAAATCTGAAAGCTCAGAAAGATTTTAAGCTAATTGTAGGCCTTTATGTATCAGTCAATTTTGCCGAGGCTCTGGGCATTTAGCAAAATTAATGAGTGACTCTGACTCAAACAGCGACACTTAAGAAAATATGAACGCAGAGCTGTTTAGGGATGTTAGACCTAAGAACTTCTAACCTATTTGACGTATTGAAAAGAGTGGGTCCAGTTAAGGGAAATGGAGATGGTCGATTTTTTAGAAGAAGAACCCAAATGTTTGATAACAAAAAAGTAGAAGTCCATAAATCAAGGGCAGCGAGGTAGCTCTGGAAGCTTTTGAAATAGTAGTCGGTCAGATTTCGAGTGTGATATTCAGTTAGCAAGAGAAAGCAGCTTCTCGAATGCAAAGCAGGGTAGGAAAAAATAATAAGGGCCCAAATGCGACGTTGCCGGTAAGCTACAAACAAGGCTCATTTGAGATTTTTTGGGAGCGTGCTATTCCAAACCGAAAAATTAGGTTCAGGGGAGCGATTGAGCTACCCATATACCGGAAATAAGCAGGGGGTGAAACATTTTAAAACTACTTTCCAGCTGTTTACTTGCTATAAAAAACAAAGCACTGATTCTAACTTTTTGCAAATCTTATCAAATGTTCATGACATAATTATGAGACGAAAGAAATTAGTTCGGAATCGATATCGTTATTTGTTCTTAAGATATGCGAGGCGAAAAAAGGTTGACGAACACACACACACACAAACATCTCTTTAAAAACAATGGATTCGAGTTTCAACGACCAATTTTCAATTTAAAAAATCTGACCCAATATAACAACCGTCTAATGGGAAGATAATGAACTTACCCCACACCCACTCTGTCAACTTGAACACTTAAGTTTCCAACAGCTTCAGGAAATGGGGACAGAAAAACTAGCAATAAAATCCTACCTCGGGAAGTACCTGTGATCTTAGAGACGTTGCTCAACATAGCGTTTCATCTTAAAGTTTTAAATTTTCTCAGACCTTAGCAGCTACTGAGTAATTGCATTTAGCACCCCCGTTTCTTGCCGCTTACATGAAACATTACTTCAACAGCTTTAAGCACTCCAAAAGGCGAAATTTCCCTCCCACCACTCTCGTCCTGTCTTTCTGTAGAATACCATGTAAAGGATTTTAACTAAGATTCGCACATTACACCAGTGTTATGGCAACTACTTAACTATACATGTATACCAGTACGATTGAAGGCCAAGCCAAAGGACCGACCTCCAAGTCGTCGCCCACTCACACGCTCATTACACACATTCCATACATCCAATGCAATCCGAACTACATCCAGTCAGCTGTAGTGCCACTCACCGCAGCGAACGTGAAAACAAAAACAAAAACAAAAACATAAAAGCCAAGGAAGAAGGGAAAGCAAAAAGCCGTTGGGTAGGTGTTAGGTCAGGTCTCCCGTCCATTTTCGAAATCGAACAAAGAGGCTTAACGTCAAAAAATCAAAGTAAAGCCAGCGTAACGAAATCACATCGAACCTTACCCAACCGAGACTATCGATCTTTAGTTTAAGGTTTATAGTACGTCCATCCGCTCCGTTTGTCCCGATTCAGGAATTAAACCTAATTGCACTCGAACAGACATCCCGTAGGGTGAGACGAATGCATGACGTCCAGTACGATCATGGTCTCTCGTGCCGAGAACGTCTTCGTATTGCACCCCAATTTTCGGGCTTTGCCAAACCAATAAAACACACAATTTCCTCGATATGAAGCAGTAATAGCGACTTAAGTGGTCATGGCACCTTTCCGCCTCCCTCTTCCACTCCCCCTTTTCGACCCTGCTACGACTATTTTCTTTGTGATGAGAAAACTATAACTTCCCATGCCAGCCGTACTCTGGTATTCTGAAGAGGTAGTTGTGTCGGGGCTTAAGTGAATTCAGGAAACAACAGAAACCAAAAAGCAGTAAATGTGGACGGGAAGGACTATACGTATCGAGGGGAGGATTGATCCCTTCTTCCTGGTGTTTAGTTGCTTTTGTGTTTTGTGTGAAACTTTGACAGCATAATGGCATACTAATTGAGGTGTAATCAAGAAAAGGAACATTGAGCTGGGAACGGTTGGCGTTTATTCGCGCTCATTCTATGATAGCGAATTGAGGATTGAGATTTGGTGGGAAAGCAAGAAGACAAAAAAAAAAAAATCGAAGGAAAATAGGAAAATATGGCAAAAAGATTTATTGGAGTGGAGAAGTGCTTTAGTTTTAAGCTTCACTCGGTTTGGGTGGATTTTGTTGGATGTTCATCTTGTAGAGGTATGTACTTACGGCCTGGTGGATGCCATTAGAAATGGGGTATTGTTCGTAGCTGTAGTTGGATTCCACTTGAGACAAGTATGCTGGGATTTGTGATGCGCTTTATCTAACGGAAGTCTTGCTATACAAATAATTGGTCGAAGAAATGTCTTCGCCGCAGTCTTGCCTTGAGGAAGAATAGTATAAATTTCAATTCAGGGATGGGGACCATGCTTAAGGCGATGGAATTGTAATGAATAATGAGGATTTATGTGTGGGTAGAACTGCCAAAAATTTGCCATCGATTGTGGGGGGGAGATGAGCTAGCAAAGTTGAAACGCTCAAGTAGATAAAGTAGGTCGGGTAATTCCATCTGAAAGTGGAAACACTGATTCAAGTATGTACCTCTTAAGGACTTTTGTTCGATCCATGGTATGCGTTTTCGAGTTGGCATACCACAACTTGGTATAATGACCAAAAGCTAGGTCTAAAGCATGCTAAAAACTTTCTAGGCCCTTGACAATATCGATTTTTCTTACACGGTTGGTTACACCGTATATCTTTTAATCGAATTTCATATTTTTAAATGTTTTCTTAGAGGTTTAGGATTTTTTTCTATGACTTTTTGAAGATGGTTTTGGTCAAGTGGGCGCCGCCGTTGTCAATTATCCTTTGAAACCAGTTTACCCCATTTTCAATGATTTCGGCGAGAACTCCGGGCGATAAATTCTCGCACCCTTTTCAGACGTTCTTTTTGAGAGTCTTTTGAGAGTATTGATATCACCGACTGTTGAGCGGACGGTCTATCTATCTATCTATCTATAGCCCACACTCACAGTATAAGATCTTCAAAATTCCTACTCTGTGGGTGCATAACAACTTAATAATATAGAACAAAAAGTTACTGTGAACTACAATCAATGTGACAAATTCAGTCGAATATCTTGAATCCTATCTAGGACAACCGCCCCCAGAGAGTAGTAAACGAATATCTTTGACACAAACCATCTGCAATCCGTCCAGGTAAGCGTTTTCGAGTTGGCATACCACAGCTTGGTATAATGAAAAATTAGGCCTAAAGCATGTCAAAAACTTTCTAGGTCTTTGACAACATCCATTTTTTTACACGGGCGCTTACACTCACTCGATGTTGTTTTGCTATATCTTTAAATCAAACTGACATCATTTCATATTTTTTTTCTTGGATGTTTAGGATTTTTTCTCTTACTTTTTGAAGACAGTATCGGTCAAGTGGGCGTCCCCATTGTCGACTATCATTCGAGTTCCGTTTATCCTATTTTCAACTATTTCACCGAAAACTTCGGGCGATAAGCTCTCGCACTCTTTTCAGACATTCCCTTTTGTAGTTCTGATAGTGATGGTCGTGGAGCAGTGGTAATCATCACCGACTGTTGAGCGAAAAGTCTGTACGTAGCCAAGAACAATTCCTATACGGAAAACTGTGCAACCACATCAGTTGTGAATGAGAGATGATCAAAAAAATGCTGACAAAGGCATAACCCTCGCAGTATATAGATCACTTTCAAAGATAATTCTCTGTGTGTGCATTGCCAATATAACATCTTAATGATATGGTAACGAGAAAAAAAATACTGTGAACTACAACCAACTCAACAAATTCAGTTAAATCTTTCGAGTCCCATCTAGGACAACCACCCCCGGAGAGTAGTAAACGAACATCTTCGACGCAAACCATCTGCACCTCGTTTAAGTTGTGTTGCAAACTCTTGAACCTGCACGAACCCTATAAAAAAAGACTTGTGACTACAGAAAAATCATTAAGAAAACGTTGAACGCGGTCTAATCGGCCGATAGAATGTCGGCAATAAAAGCTCGTTGATCATGATTCTGCCTCGCTCACACGCCACAGTAACCATGTAGCCCACGGCGTCCTCGAAAAAATTAGGCCCATGCACTGCCTTCGATTAAACGGACTGGCTCTTTTAGAACGACACCAGGATTCTTAGTGTCTGCAATTGGTGTCGTCGCTCATGATGAATTTCGAACGAAAATCGTTCACTTAATCGTTGAGGTGCAAGAGAGCATGAACGTAGTTTAGACGAGCTTGAATTAGCAACTTGTGTGGCACGTTGTCTGCTCAACGTTAACGACTCAACCCCGACATTTTCAGCCACAGCGGTGATACTCTCGAAGAAATGAGCACTTTAAGACCATCGAGCAGCTTTTCCGTCAAGTGTTTTCCTAGTCCCTTCGATTCGAGACATTTTAGGGTTTGGCCAGTTGGCGTATGACGGTCAGGAAGTCTGAAATTCACATTGCGTCAAATATTTCATTCATGTTTCGTCTGCATGTATTCCGCACCTGTTTATTTCACAAATAAGGGTTATCCAACTCGTGGTTCTAAAAATAAACTTCAAAATACACATTTAATATCTAGCCTATGAGGAAAATATTTGCTTCAGTATATTGCCTGGATTCTATCATTTTGAATGAAATACAATATCATTCAAGTATTCTCCACGAGAGTTCTTGCAGGACCCCATCCTGACAAATTAATGTTCTATGACTTTTAGACACATATCGAGCAATAACTTGGCCATAACTTATAATATATTGATTTTCTAAGCTTTGATTTTTAACCTTGGAAGCCAGATCACGTCACTAAAACGCAACCAGGAAACTTTTCTTATAATAAAGCCAAATCTGGTCATGTTGTGTGAGACGTGTCACCTTCTTATTGGAACCACATGATTTCCACTCGATGTGCACTTCGATGATGAACAGACTTTAAGACGTCTTAACAGAGTCAGTCGTTTCGGTTTTTTATTTACAATGTTGCCTATAGTACGCTCAGATGGATTACGTCGACCATCATCTGCTCGTAATACGTTGAACGTATGTACCTTCTACAGAATTCCTATTTTTATATTAAGTTTTTAAAATTTTAATAATATCAGCGGTTGTTAAACGGTCTTATTGTGAAATGGTAAATCGTTGGCTTATCATGCATGGTCTCAGGTGACATTTCGTATTGACATATGTGATCGAAACAGAGATGTTAAATCCGTACAACGAGTTGGATTGCCCTACATTAACACTAAATTGACAGTTGTCGCTGTTGACAAAAGTTGCAGCCTTTTCTAATGGGACCCTCTTGGACCAGCTTTTAGATTCCATTATTTTGCACCCTACACCAGGTAAGGGTTTGCCTAAACTGACTTTGATCTTTTTGAAGGCTTCTGCTATAGTTACATTAGAACACTTGGACACAACTACTGGCCTATGGAAAACTCTTTTTATAACTCCTGAACAATTAACAATTATCGTTCCATTGCTAAACTGTCACACATACGCAAACTCTTCTAGGGTATCTTGTACGAAATTTTCAGTTTTCGCTGCAAGTCATTAATGTCCCCTAGACAAAACGGTTTCGTCAAATGAAGATCTACAACCACAAACCTTGTTGAATTTGTGTCCTTTTCCCTTTCGTCATTAGAGACTGGCAAGGAAGCCGACGTTATTTCAATCGATTTCAATAAAGCTTTTGATAAAATCTCCCACAGATTAATACTCTTCAAATTGTCTTCCCTTGGCATGGATCCCATTTCTTTGAAGTGAATATCTTCATATTTAGAAAATCGCTATTACAGTGCCCGTTTCAAATCTGTTTTTTCTAAACCTTTTTTAGTTTCCTCCGGTGTCCCCCAAGGCAGCCACTTAGGTCCACTTCTTTTCGTTCTTACCATTAATGATATTGAAATGGTGATAAGACATTCCCCCATCACACTATATGCCGATGACATCAAGTTCTTCAAGACCATTTCCTCCAGTCATTACTCTTCCTTTATTCAATCAGATCCTTATAATTTTATTTCTGGTGTTCCAAAAATTGCTTGGAGCTTAACATTTCCAAATGCCAATCAATCACTTTTTCACGTGAACGAATCAGACCCCCTTCTGTTCTCTATTTCCTCAATAATCAGCTCATCTCCACTGTTCAGGCTATCCGTGATCTTGGCATATTATGTGACCACATATCGATGAGATAATCCTTAAAGCTAATTTCGTGAAGCGATGGTCTAAAGAATTCTCCAACCCCTACGTTTCCCGATCTCTCTACATAACCTTTGTCCGGCCCCTTCTTGAATTCGCCTCTCAAATGTGATTCTCTTACCAACAAACCCACATCTCTAGAATCGAAAGCATCCAACGTCGGTTCCTATGTTTTGCTTTTCGAGGTCTCCCCTGAAACAATCTTTTGCTCTTACCACTCTATCAAGATCGTCGTTAACTAATCAACAGGAACACGTTGGAGGAAAGAAGAACTGTATCTGACATTATTTTCATCCATTGTCTCCTTTCAGACACAATTGACTGCGCGACCCTCTACAATTTTGTCTAACAACTAACCCTCGCAATGTACGAAACCCGCGTCTCTTCTATCTATCCCCGACCGACCGACTATGGTTCTAATGAACTCATTTCTCATATGCTGGGAAGTGTTCAGTCGATTCCTTGCTTCGATTTTAACCTCAGCACTCCTTTCTTAAAAGCCTGTCTTCTTAATGCCGGTTTCTTCTCCTGTTCATCTTAGTTTTTTAAGTTAGTTTAAGTAAGATTAATGTTAGCATGAATTAAGCTCAATAAATGGAGGTGTTTGTCCCCACGAAAATTGTACTACTAGTAGACACCCTAGATTACAATAATAAATTTCGAGGAGTTGGCTGGCTGTTAAGGGATGTGAAGTGTATGTCTTCGACGCCAGAGGCCAGAACAATAACCACTGGGCTTCCTTAAAAATTTACCTTGCTTTCCTGAGCCACACTTTTGCCATTCAGTTCCCTTTTGAACCCGTTGAGGTTTATGGTTTCAAAGTCGAAGTCTACTTTGAAGTTATATTTGTCACCATTGACATTCTGGTTTGTTAGATGGGGTCATCTCTTTCAAGAACCGACATAGCTTGTCGGATATGGACCTATCAGGCTGTTGACGAACGATGCCAGGCTGTTACACAATTTGAGGCAAATCGTTAGATGCCATGTCGGGGAGAGTTATACCTTTTCCAGAGAAAAATGATCCTTGCTTCCGGGCTTACATTATTAACGACTCTCATACAGAGTGAAGAACGTCCTAACTGAATATGCTTCCTCGTGCTATGAATACTCATTGATCCCGTTGTGTAAAGGGTGTTTTTTTAGGGCTTTGCAAATTCAATAGAAAATAAAATACTTGAAACTAATGTTAAGTTCCATGACATTAAGTTTATTTAATAGGCAATTTCATGCCATTAGTGCTTAAATATGATCTCGGCCAAATGCTTGCTAGCCTCGTTGGCCAAGCCTTCCTGTCATAAGTTCCATGTTTCGTTGTTTTGTTTCCTCTTTTCTAGATCCAGCCCCCTATTGTCTCCCCAATTGCGGCGCGGCCTTCCTGGCATTCGTTCTCCCTTGAGTTTTCCACCAATTGATCGCCCACTGTTCATTCTTTCTACGTGCGGAGCTCAACGTAGTCTTCATGATTTTATTACTCGGTCGATGTTTGGGACTGAAAAGAGCTCCTCGAGTTCTGGATTGTGTAGTTTTCTCCGTTTACTTTTTTCTTCAACTTGTTTTACTTGTCGAAGACCCGAAATCTGTTTTCCCCCTTCTAAGTTATAGACCAAGTTTCTCATTCGTGTATGTCGTTTTAGGCAATAAGGTTCCCAGATATTCGAACTCGTCCTCTTTCTTAAAGCGGTTTTTGAGTATAGTCAGTTGCGAGGCTTGGATCGATCCAAGTCGGTCAGTGATCATGTACGAGTATGTACTTTACGAGTATTTTCTCTTTATTTGCTCCTAAATCTACTTCCTTTCGCTACCTTTTTAGACTATCTGCGTTTCTTTTAACTTTCTCTTCACTATCTCCCAAAAGGTCAAGATGATTAGTTAGAGCGGACCTCCTTCGCGGAACGGTTTCTCCTTAAGCCACACCAATAGTCCCGATCATTTCCTTAAAATATAAGATCTGCATATTCTTCGCGAATTTCGACAAAGTTTTTCCTATACCTGGGCGTTTTTTATCCCGACTTCCTTTTATAGGGCCCAGTAATTTGTCAACGTCATTTTTTCACTATTTTCCAGGGATGGAAATCTTTAAATAATACGGGCTTTTCGCATTCTTCTTTGAACCAAGGCTTGCCTTCAGGAGCCTTGCAATAGCCTTGATTGTTTTCGCTGCTTCCTTTACAACATTTTATTGTTGACCATATTGCTTCGATCTGTCTTTTTTCGTTGTTAGTTCCTATGCCATCAAGTAGAGCGAACTGGTTATTAATTTCGTCCTCACTTTGCATGACGGAGTACTCGTCAAGGGTAACAGGCTCTAAAAGATCCCCTAGCTAACCCATTTCTAATTTACGAGCTAAAGAGTGAGGAGGATCTCATCGGAGTAAGGCCCCGTTCTGGAAAGCATTTTCCTCCGACAACTATGAAAAATCGGCGTCCTTTTTAAAACGAATGAGCTCATGAGCAATATGCCGCGGATTTGACGAGCCGTTAGTCTCTGGTGCATTGCCGGTATAATACCGTCCCTATTTTGCACAAACCTTTCGGAATCAGTATCGAGAATTGTTTCTGGAGGAATAAATCCCGTTCGGAGTGGGTCGTGCTGATATCTTGGTAGTTAGCCCTGAAGATCAGCTAATTGTCGATAGTCATACCTTACGATGTGCTTTCGGGTGATTTTAACTATAAAATTGTCTTTAATGGTTAGGCCTGCTCCATCATTCAGGACCTTATTAGGGTAAAACTTAATCAACTGGACCTCTGGAATTCTATACATTCTAAAACAGATTCTAAGGCACTGGGAAAGTTTCTTTTTTTTTTTTTGTAATTCATTTTTGTTTTTACATATTAAGAACACAACTAGCACTAATGAGGCGGGATAGTGAAGTCTAATTTTCGACAACCTTATCGAGCAACTGGAGTCGTATATCAGCAATAACACGGCGAATGCTGACTTCCAAATCATCCAGCGTCTTCTATGGCGATAAACTCCATAGACTAGTGTCTTCACCTACCCCCCCAATAAAGTAATCTAAAGTTGTGAGATCACAAGATCGTGGAGGCCAGTTCATAGGTCCATTACGCGAAATTATGCGCTCAGCAAATGTTTCCCGCAATAAATTGATGGTGTGTCTCACCGTGTGGCATGTTGTGCCATCTTGTTGAGACCAAAGCTCTGTCACGTCAATGTGATTCAACTGAGGAACGAAGAAGTCAGAAATCATGTCATGTTTCTATGGTGATCTCCATTGACGGTAATATTCTGGCTGGCATCGTCCTTAAAGATATATCGGCCGATTCTTCCACCAGCCCATAAGGCACACCAAACCGTGAGTTTTAGTGAGTTTTAATGGTTGCAAGGGCGTCGCGACAATGGCTTCTTTACATATCTATTTAACCAAAAATGGGCCTCAAGCTGAATCATGTTTCGGTCCCTTCACCGAACCGACGACACGTATAATGCTCAGGAGGTTTCATCTCTTGCACACATTGGATCTTGTAAGCTTTTAAGTCAATGTCTTTCCGTAAAATCTTCCGCAAAGTGGACGGCCATAGCTTTAATTGCTCCTCAGCTCTGCGCTCTACAACGGCAATAACTTCTTCTTTTCGGACTGTTTGTCGTCTTTGGGTATGCGTACTATCCACTAGAGTGTACGTGGTACGAAAACGATTCATCGTGTTCGGAATAACTTGCTCAGATGGGCGATTATGTCGATCGTAAAATAGACGTAGCGCACGATAAAATTGGCGAACCGAATCCTGGTTTTCAAAATAAGTTTGCACAACTTGCATGCGCTTATAATAAAATGGCAAACGTACTAACTACAAATCAACTGTTAACTGTCAAATTGACAATCTGTAGAAAAAGTGTTGCCAGCTTAAAAACCAAACCTCTATATACCTTACCCTCGCTCAGGGCCCAATGTAGTCCCTGCATTGCTTTAAGATAAAATTTCCATAATTTTTTTTAAATTCTACTTTGGGGTATTATAGCCGTGTTGAAAAGGTGACTACTACCGAAGCACATTTAAACGGATTTGAACGAAGTGAATTTCATTATACCATCCCCCTCCACCCTAACCAGCGACACAATTAAAGACCACATCTGATGCCGCCACATCAACTGATTCCTGGCAAACCGGCAAGTGTCGCTGTTATTTTGTGACAGATCGCCTCATAATCAAAAGTGGTCATTTAATCCACAAAATGAATTATGTGTATCGTCAGGGATTTCGGCGAAAGTAAAAAAAAAACAAAAACAAAAATCAGGAAAGCTGAAAAGGATATAGCAATCCATGCTTAATTGGGAAAAAACGGTGCACCGAATAAAAGTTTAATTAAATCGGAATTGGAAACCGCGGCACAACAGACCGACACGACCAATCTGGCCAAACAGACAAACTTTCAAATATTTATCGAGTTTTTACATGTATCTTTGTTATTTAATTTTTTTTCCTGTAAATCTGGACGCCCGTTGCAGGGTGCCTAGCATAAGTGGTCGGTGGCGACCACTCGGGGTCAGAATTGAATTTATCATGTGTACGCGTTCGCTGTCGGGATAGAAAACGAATCTCATGTTTAATTAATATTTGTATCTCAACGGTCGCCGTTTAGTGGCGAACAGTGGGCGCGCGCTGCCACCGTGTTATAGGTCGTACTCGTAGTTCATTTTAGTTGCAATAGCTATAGGTGAGTTGGAAGTCGACTATTGCGGTGGAGTATAGTGGGGGGATAGGGATTACTGCGAAATCTGAGTTGTGGCCGCGAACGCGCTTGAAATGATACCGGTGCGTGATAATGCAATAATTGTCACGAGCAGTATTTTACATTTTAATTCTGCGCTTCGTTTAAATAATCACCTTGTTTGAGATTTATCTTTATGTGATGTGGTTAACAAGATGGATATCGTGGGATTTTATATGGGTACAACTCCCGTGGAAACGTGTGCAGTTGCACACCTCAGCATGGTGTTTTAATGCCTTTTAGTGTGTCATGTACTCTGACTATCAATTGGATATGGCTGTGCAACGATTTTTCGGTGAAAGCAAGAAAAGGTTTTCATTGCAGTAACTTCTCGCGTTTTGTCTTTTTGTGGCGGGCATAAAAGCCACACAAATGTGCCTCAAGGTGGTAGACTTGAGCCAATGCTTTTTATGTGTCACATTTAGTGAAGAAATCGCGATGTAGCTTTTATAATGAGAATAAGGAAGTGGCAAATTTTTATTCATTAATTGTGGAGGAAATATCCGGGTTGTCGTAAGGTATTCTAACCGTGACTGATCCGTTTGTGATCTGTGTCATAAGGTTTGGCCAGTGTACTACCAGACAGACACCTTTCTTTATTGTATTTTCCCCGTTATCCGGAAAAAAAAAGTGAGGAGGACCTTCAGTGATGTAGAGCTAAAAGATTCGGCACACACCACGTCGGCCCCAAGTCGAAGGGAAAGTGCGCTCATGTGTCATTCTCCTTTCAACATGCAGCACAGGTAGGCGTCTCACTGATGCCAAACACGTAGAAATGCTTAGCGAAAGTGTAATGGCCCGCAAGTCTTCTGCAATAATTTCTCCTTAAGGATAAGAAGAATGTTGCGGACTTCTTCCTTAGTCATCCTGTATCCTGGATATTCCCTCCATTTACTATTGTGTGCATTAAAGACCCAATCTGAAACCAAATTTGACCGTGGAAGCAGGTAGACCTAAGGCGGTTTCACTCCTCTGAGCCATTTCTAGCGAGTTCCTCGTACATCTCATTTCCTGGGATTCCAGAGTGACCTGAGACCCATACAAGCCTTAGTGAATGTAGTTTTCCGACTTCGTTCAAAAAGGTCTTGAATTCATGCACTAATTTGGAGCTGTATAGAAGGCTGGACATAATTTTGAGCGCAGCTTGGCTGTCAGGCCGACGCATATGCTTTATCCCTTCCGCTTGTGCTTCACAACATAGTGCGGGGCATTAGGATTGCGTATATCCCTGATAGAAAGACAGACGCATATTTTCCTAACGAGAAGTCCAGTCGGATTTTTTCACGTTCAAAGAAAATTCCAGAAAAAAAGAAAATCCCCGCCCAGACCTGGAGCTATCTGTAAAAATGCAAAGACAGTCCTTTCCAGGTTCCGTATCTGGCCAGAGCCATTCCTAACGCCGTGGAAATTTGACTGTGTAATTGCGACGGAAGGCATATCTAGGAGACAGGGGCCGTAGGATATTTCTCGTGCAAGTACACTGTCACTCCAATGCGAGTTTTACCAAAAACCATTTCTCTTGAGGTGAGACATGGCTTCTAGTGCGACTTTCTGGTTTGCTATCTAAGATGACTCTCAGGTACTTAGTTTCCTTGGAGATTGGGATGGGAATGTCGGGACCCAATTTTTCCTCCTTCTCGTGAAGAGAACGATATCAGTCTTAGAAGGAAAAACCGACAGCCCATTACTCGTGCACGAGTCATCGATCACATTTAGCGCCCCGAGGATTGTGCTTTGAGACAACCAGAAGCTAAACATGAGTCGATAGAGAAAATGGCATCATCATCTCGTACATTCCAGGGGCATTGAGAGCATCGAGTAGAGAGTCGATCACCATGCACCAAAACAGCGGGGACAGGACGCCACCTTGTGTCCTGTGAACAAGCATCAACAAAACTTCATCTACGCCATGCGGCTTAGCAGCGTTCACATGCTGTCGAAAATAGCGTTGTCATTATAATAACATAACAACATAATGTCAGCGAATATAGTGCGAGCCTACTGAGAAACTTTCACAAATTTTAAGTAAATAGGCATTACGAGGATGGTCCGATAAGTACTTAGCCTACAAAAGAAAAACAAAAATTTTGGAGAAATGGCGATTTATTTTTCAATATAGTCTCCTTTTAGCGTTGACCCAGCGATGCTCCAACTTCTTTAACCCGTCTGAAAAATACCGTTTCTCGAGGTCTGCAAAGTAGGCCTCCGTGGCGGCGATGACCTCCTCATTCGACTGAAATTTCTGCACGGCGAGTGACTTTTTCAAGTTTGGAAACAAAAAGAAATCGCACGGGGCCAAATCTGGAGAATACGGTGGATGGGGCAGCAGTTCGTAGCCCAATACGACCAATTTGGCCGTGGCGAGGTCGCAGGTGTAAGCCGGTGCCGGTGCATGGTGGAAGAGCACTTTTTTCTGCGCCAAGTGGGGCCGTTTTTTCTTCAATTCGGCGTCGAATCGGCCCAATATTTTGGCATAGTACAGCCCTGTGACCGTTTTGCCTTTCTCCAGGTAGAGTTGGTGGCTCACACCTTGCGAATCCCAGAAAACGGTGGCCATCACCTTTCCGGCCGATGGGACAGTCTTCGCCTTCTTCGGAGCACATTCGCCGGGTGAAGTCCACTATTTCGACTGCTTCCTTGGTCTCTGGTGTGTACCAGTGGATCCATGTTTCGTCGACTGTCACTAAACGACGCAGAAACTTCTTCGGATTGCGCTTAAACAGCGTCACACACAGCTCTGAAGTTGTCTCACGGTTGCGCTTGTTATCCGGAGTGAGCAAACGCGGCACCCATCGCGCCAACAGCTTTCACATGCCCAAAATTTCATGCAGGATATGACCCACGCGATCTTTTGAAATGTATACTGTCTCAGCTATCTCGCGCACCTTCAATCGGCGGTCTGCCAATACGAGATCGTGGATTTTTGTCACGTTATCCTCCGTGGTAGCCGTTTTCGGGGCACCTGGACGTGGCTCATCAAAATCGACGTGCGACCACCTTGAAACTCGTTAAACCAATTTTTGATGGCTGCCATCGAAGGAGAAGAGTCACCGTACACAGCATACAATAGCTCTTTGAATTCGCTGCGCGATTTCCCTTCTAAAAACAAGAATCGAATCACCAACCGATATCGCTCTTTTTCCATTTTTCTAAAATCCGCGGATACTCCCGCTTCCACACGCGGTCAAAACAAAACTACGAGTCCGATCCGGCTGAAATTTCGACAGTAGCCGTCTACTAGAATATACTACACGATAGTAAATTTCTCTTGCGATACTGGCGCTATGAGGCGGTGAGGCTAAGTACTTATCGGACCACCCTCGTAATTGCACGAATGGGCAACCGCCTTTGTCCAATAGATGGCGCTAGCGGTATTTGCTAGTTCAAAATGTCAGTTCCCAAACCTTACATGGTATGTTTGGATATATTAACAACTTCTCGTCATTATATTTGTGAATTTTCTTCGGAGTCAGTGACCAATAATTCAAATAAGCCTCATTTGTAGAAAGTGTTGGGTTTCATTCTTAATTTGAAAAAAAAGTGTTTGGCTTAATAATCATAGGCACTTACGGCGAGGTTTCAATAACTAAAGATCATGCTGCGAATTGTTCTTCACACAATTGAACGGGATCTACAGTTCAATGCCGAATACGAATCACGAGCACCGAGAACCTATTTCAAGGCGAGTATATTACGGGGGTTTTGCCAGTTTTATCGAAGAGAGAAGCCGCGAAATTAACATTCGGTTATCGGGAGACCGACGCACTATCCACAACAACACGAATACAAAATACAAAATAAAAAATGTTGATTGTGAGGTGGAATATAAGGAGCGTCCCGGACCGGTGAAAAAATATGAATAAGACGTCATTCAGATTAATTAGCTGTAACTCAACATGCTATTTCCCATCAGTTGAAAGTCTAAAATGCAATGATACGTTTTAACGACAGGAGACAGCACTGTATTTTGGAGGCATTAAATTCCACTCTATTCTTTTAACCCCATGCAATGATGCTGTCAATGTCGAAATTTAATTACCTTAACATACGGTGCAGCACACTGTTTACAGCCGAAGAGCAGGGTTGTAAAGTAGTGAACGAATAAGAGAAGCTGTCGTCGGCGAAGGAGTGGATTGAATTAGAAGTGACAGACAAGAGATCATTTATAAAAATGAAAAAGAGTATCGGAGACAAGACGGAGCCCTGGGGAACACCAGCATTTAAGAAATGGATGTCAGATTTGAATTCGTCCAAAACAACATGAATTGAACGATTTGAAAGGAGAATCATCAATCCTGAAAGCACGCATTTTCGACAAAAGGGCTTCATGCCAGACCCTGTCAAATCCAGTGCAACTATTTTGCTTTCACCTGCTTGGTGAAGCGAGCAGTTCCACTTTTCTGTGATCAGTTGCTATAGAAACCATATTGTCGGTCATTGAGGAGTTTCCGTGATTCAAGATATTTCATGAGCTGAGGGTTAATCAGCGTGACCCTGGAAAAAAGGAACGTTAGTGCAATGGGTCGGTAGATGGAGGGAGAAGAAGATCCGCCTTTTTTGGGTATAGGCTGGATAAATGCTGTTTTTCACCTACTAGGAAGGAGCCCAGAAGAGTAGAAAAGGTGAAAAAGCTATGTGGTTTTGCCAACGTCGAAGAACACCTCTTCATAACGATTGGGGCAATACCATTTGGACCAAAGAGCTTGTGTGAATCAGTCTACTACAGGGGGAGACAAAGTAGAATCTGGGAGCTGTGAACTGACTGCGAAATGGGCAGCAAGTAGGTTAGCTTTGTCTAAGGGGGTGACAGCTGAAATGTCATTGTGGATGAACGTTGTTTTTATCAAAACAAACATTTTAAGTAAACTTGAAAAACAATATTATTCACTATTTTTGCTCATCTTCCTGACGAATTACATGTCGGAAGAAATCCTCGTTTTTTGATGGCATCCGCGAATCAACACTTTTTTGCAATCCTTACAAGAAGTAAGCTTCTGCTTGGAGAGGCCATGACTCACTGATCGAAATTTGATAGTGATAGATAGAAGGTATCCTGTTTGGAGAGTACGGCGGGTGAGGTTGGACTTCCCATTTAAGCAGTATCGTGCTGCAAATCCACTTTACCTGGGCTTTTGGGAGTACTCCGATTGCTTATCCTTCAATGCACGGATCAATGGCATTAATTGTTTTCGGTAGAGATCTACGGTAGTGATGACTTCGTTCAGCAGTGTCCAAGCACAGAGCATAAAGTAGGATTCATTAATACTTGCTTCCGCCACTCATGATTATCTGCGCTTGAAGAACGCATTTCGTCGTCCATTGGTGTCATTAGTTTTGGACCCAGTTTCCTGGCTTTTGGTTAATTTCTATAGCGTGCGCCATACCATATGGGTCGATGTAAATTTCGAATAACTTCAACAATTCTCAACCGATTTTGGAAATTCAAAAACTTTTATTCAATTTAGACAATTTATTTTGATTAATTTTTGAAAACAATATCAATTAAATGACCGCCTTTATTGCCGATGCAAAAATGGGTTCGTTTTCGCGCATTCTCTATGACATTTTCGAGCATTTCGGTCGAAATTTCTGCGATTTCCGCACGAATGTTTCTTTTGAGCTGTTCTATTGTCTTCGGGCCGTTAGCATACACCTTGCTTTTCAAGTATCCCTAAAGAAAAAAGTCTGGAGGAGTCAAATCCGGCGATCTCAGAGGCCAGTCAATATCGCCCTTTTTTGACACCAATCTTCCAGGGAACTTCTTACGCAAAAGGTTCATTGTTTTGTCCACAGTATGACATGTCGCGCCGTCTTTTTGAAACCAAGAGTGAAATAAGCCTTTTTTACGCATTTCTGGGACCACATAATGGGCCAACATCCACCGATATCGATCGCCATCCACTGTATCGCCAACTTTGAAGAAATACGGTCCAATGACAGTAACTTTTTGATCATATAGCGGCTCTTCGTGAATAATGTGAAGATATTCGGTGCCCCAGAAGCGACAATTTTGTTTATTAACTGAGCCAGAGAGCGTAAAATGTGCCTCATCGGTCATCAAAATTTGCTGCCAGAACTCCGGCTCAGCATTAATCATTGCAACGACATTTTGTGCATATGCCAAGCGCCATGGCTCATCTAGTGGCAAAATTCTTTGAGTTATCTGCACTTTGTATGGAAATAAGTGAAGATCATCCTTTAAAATGCTCCGCAAAGTGGCCCCACTGATGCTTAACTTAGGTCTTCTTGAACACTGGCCTTCACAGAGCGAATAGATGAGTTTGAACGCCGCGGACGTGGCCTAGGTTGCTCACGAGGGCTTGCCACAGAACCAAATTAAAATTCGAGGCCAAACGACGAATTGTGTCTTTTTTGGGCGCAACACGATCACGATATTTTGCACGATATGCACGTTGAGTTAGCACAATCGAGCGTTAATTTTTAATGAACATTCAAACTATTTCCGCGGGTTCTTTTGGTATGGTGTTAAAATTGTACTGAATTGACGTTTCCAAAATGCTACGACATATGAAAATCGGTTGAGAATTGTTGAAGTTATTTGAAGTTTACATCGACCCATATGAGATGGCGCACTCTGTATTGCGTTAAAGCCTTTTCCTAACGTTGACAATGGTTCAGACAATTTTTAACGTGCTTGATATGGATCTTAGTAACGTAGTCCCTCAAATTGTTCGTCTTGGAAGTGTTGTGTTACTCGTCTTCTAAGCCAAATCACTACTTTTGAAACGTGCCAATCACTTCTGAGATGTTTGCTCAGTTAGAGTATGGTCACCGTAAATTTAAATTCAAATCCGATGACTTTTGACAGCATTTATGTCATATTAATGTAATGAAGTAGACCTCCCTGCAAAAACGAAGTGTTGTTATTCACTTTCCAACTAAAGAGCCTAATAAAAGTCTTTTTTACGGAAAATAGAAGCTCCTCAGAGAAATACTGTTGAAATACGATTTCAATGCCTTGGCTGTTGCGGGATTCGAAACCCTCGTTATACGCGTCAGAAGCGCCATAGTGACCCGTGCAACTTTTTTTATCGTTTGGATTGATAACTCACCTTCATGATGATGGTGTCTAAAGATGCTATCTTCATAAACCTTTTACCTAGTCACCTAATAAGTTATTAGCCGTGCTCATGGGCCGTTCCGCCATCCAACAAGCTTAAAAACAAAACGAATTAAACTCACATTATTTGTCCAAGCCAAGGCTATCATGTCACGCTTAACAGCCCCACACTACGTATCCGCTTTGATGCGCAAGTAAGTACTAGACACACGTCCCACTATCTTCGGTCTTTACGCAACATTTAGTTCATTTGGATCTCCATCTTTAAATCACTCGTTTAAAAGCAAGCTTTCCACCTCTATTTCGTCAACAATTTCCCTTTTCTTTCAATCACTGTCACTGACAGTTTCCATTTAGGACCGCACCTTTGTCACTTCTTCAATCAGTTTTTGTGAGACGAATCCCCACCGGAAACCGAAGGGCTATAAACCATACAAAACACTAAACAAAAGCCAAACGTGGTTCCGCAACCCAAAGGATGCGACCACATGTCTAGGTGGGATAGCTGAAAATGCTATCCAAATTGTGGCACCACCAACCGTGAGGACGGGCACGCGGAAGGTTTTTTTTTCCAATTTCCTGTTTTTATTTGTCACCGCAGTCAAGTCGAATTGTTTAGTCTTTTTAGGGCGTTTCCACTCCCCATTTTCCATTCAATCCGTAGTGCTGTTGAAGAACAACGATTTTCATTTTTCCGCCACTATCGTGCTCGTTTGCTGCATTGGAAGTTGTGTCTCTCTCACCGGATGTAATCGTAACTGCAGCAGCCGTGAACTGGGAAAGGCAATTACCCTCTTCGATAGACAACGGTCTGTACTTAAAACTACAGTTAAAAGTAATTTCATGGCTGAGTCGTTAGAGCACTGCATTGGCGAGAGTGGACCAAGAGAAGATGTCGGATAATCACGTTACACCTCAGATTAGCATTCTATCCGACTTTGCTTCTATTGTATCTGACACAATATTGATTGTCACTCATATGTATCTCAGTTCAAATGAGCATCGCTGAGATGCTAACAACGTTTCGTGTTACATTCCAGTTCGAAATGAGCTGCAACCAGGCAACTGTCGCATTAGTTTCGCTTGACACTAATGAGATGGAGGAATGCGTGTTGCGTCTACAGACGCGATGCGGCATTCACCTATGTTTCGTTGAAGTATGGAAATTCGGAATCCAAGTTTTGAGTCGTCGATTTTAAATTCGAATACGACAACAACGCGCAGACTGGATTAAGCGTCAACCTACGCGTATTTTTTTATCCGCGCTGCCTCTTCGATGGTCGCCATAAATCATTGCGTTAATAATATCTCAGTTAAGTATCCATTCGTAGATGGTAGAAATAAGTCAATACGCGCATGTATCAAGGGGTTAATGCGCCTTGTTCGTTTTTGTCGCAAGACCGCTAAGATTCCAAGGCACCATGCAAATGATGATGAATGATGCGTGCGTTGGTTGCTGGCCTGATGGGCGTGGGCGTCGTCAGAAATAATACATTTGACAGTTGTTTTAACGCCGCGGCATGTTATTGAGAGCATGCGTGCGACAAGACTTTGTGAAAATGTTTTTTCAACTAACAAGCCATCCGAGGGAGGGCAGCTCGAGCTGAGTGACAGCTTCATCAAGGCAATCGAGTGACATTCTTCTCATTCGTTTCTGCTTCAGTTGATGTTGCATTCAGGTCGCGGGTTGGATGCACCACTAATTCAGACCATATCAAACGACGTCGTTCCTTTGATATGAACGCGACGAGGAGAGTATCAACAGCACATTGAACCGCATCCAAGAGGAAAGCAAAGAACGAACTGATACATACCTAATCGTAATTTATCATCTTCGAGGCGAGCGTAATCATCATCATTCGGCTTCTCGTTCACTAAAATGGCTCGCTTTACCATCATCATCGTATACTCACTCGTATACTATCGAGAATATCTATCTATTGCAATCTATTACAATCCATTGCATGTAGCTTATAGCCATGCGAGACACCGTAATACAGGAAGTTTTGCTCTGTTTACGTTCGTACTCCTCGCAAAAGGGATGAATCTATAGTTTGATGGTAAACTAACACGTTAACTACAAAAGATACATATGTATCTTCATGTCGATGCACGGGAAGAATAATCTGTTTTTCTGTGGATAGTAAACAGGAAACATAAGATACTGGTTGACTTTGATCACTTGTATGTGGCAACAATATAACATTCTCGTTGTCAAGAGTATTTGAAAATTAATTACCGTTGTTATGACGATGAGTAACATTTTTCATTTTCTTTTTCTCTTTACAGAAACCCCACGTCATGGTATGAAGGAACCGAACAATTTCGAGGACATTGTAAGTGATGGGAAATATTAAGAAATGCACTTTTACGACCAGGTCGGCGCGGCGGGCGGTTTGGCGGATTGAATCTGCTCGAAGTGTTGAGGGGGAAAATCGAATTTTAATTAGAAAGTAATGGGTCGAGGTGTGACGAGCATTGACGAGTGGGTTGCTTCTGTTGCTGTTTCATTATTTCCGGATGCTGTTGTGTGATAGAGTACTTAGGTCTGCATGGCATGATAGTGCCTAACAGATGCATCGCTTTGATGGATTTTCCTCGTTTGGTGGAGTAAATCTAAGGAGAGGTTGCAGTGGTAGGAAACCAATTTGTAATTATGTAGGTGGAATTTTATAAGAGAAGACCAAATGTAAGGACTCCCCATCTATAGCGGTATGCTCAGAATGTCCAATTAACCTAGGAAGGTTCAGGCAAACTCAGACTGAAGTCGATTGTTTGCCCGACAGCATATTCGTAAAAATTTCATGAGGAGTTTGGTGACGGAGGAACCATATTTCCTGGTAGGAAATTGATAAAGGAAAGTTGGGAGGATGGTAGGGAACGCCTGGCGGCCAAGTGTGCTTTACGTAATGGTAGGGTCATATAGAATTTTTCCTTCATTATGGCTGTTCAATAAGGGCATAACAACTTCGCATTTGAATAAATCACCGAATAATTGAGATATCGGTTCGAAATAAGATCATGTTTGAGGCGGTCTATTCCTTGAAGTAATTTTTTTTCGATCGGGTTGGATTTCATCCATATTTTGAATGCTGCTGTCCTGGGATTTTTTACTTGTTGCCGTGGGGTGACTAAACGCTGCCCAAAAAAACAGAGAGGTTTTGAATCAATTTTGTTTTTTATAGTGTTTTCGCAGGTTGAAGAGTTACGCTCTTATGGTGTTTGTCACACAACCTGGAAGGGGTGCAGATGGTTTGTGTCAAAGATGTTCGCTCACTACTCTCCGGGGGTGGTTGTCCTAGATATGAATCGGGAGACTCGACTGAATTTGTCGCGTTGATTGTAGTTCACAGTTACTTGTTTTTTGTTTTTTTATTTCCATGTCATTAAGGTGTTATTTTGGAAATGCACACACAGGGATTGAATTTTGTGTTGAATTTTTAGTCCGAGTGTTATGCCTTCGTCAGCATTTTTTTTATCATCTCTCATTCACAACTAATGTTGTTGCACAGGTTTTCCCTATAGGATTCGTTCTTGGCCATTGACAGACTTAAACTACAGCTCAACAATCGGCGATGATTGCCATTGCACCATGACCACCCCCATAATCTTGGTGGTCATTATACATCGCCTCTTTCTGGGTACTTTAGAACAAAAAGTAAGTTAGCCTGGGCCGATACCGTTCACTTTCTTCTTTCGAAAAATGTATGGCCCAATGATGCCGCCTACCCAAATACCATATGCAATGGAGGCTCTTGGTGCTCCTGCGGATTACTCTCCCCTCAAATGTGGAAATTTTGTCCACATAACCGTTCAATCAAATATGTACTAGGGATGTAAGGTGATGCGCAGCTTGCAAATTATTGAGCTGAGCGAGCATCTATTAAACCGTTTTATTGAGATTTTATTCGAAGCTCATCTGTTTCATTGGTTCTGGTACTGCGTGTGGAGTTCATACTGGTGGTGTCAAGTTTGGTATTTTTTCTTCGACAATATTTCTTTGCTTAAGAGGTTTTTTTCTTGATTTCAAAACGTTTAAGTCACTATCGAACCTCATGGCGATTGTCATCAAGTTAGAACCAAAGAATTTTTTTTGTGATCAGCAGCTTAAAATCTGATTTTTTTGAAATGACTTTTAATTCTTTTAAGACGATCGGTGATTCCTTTTTTTCAACTGAAAGTTGATCTAAATCCAAGTAAAATTTTTGGAATGTGTGACATTGTACAGTTTTCTAAGTGCATTTTTTTCTTCAGCAACTTTACATAATTCCTTTTTGTCTTGTAAACTTCAGTTTTTTTCGAATGTCGGTACACATGTTTGAAACCATTGAAACATTCTAACGCAAAATTAGGCGCTTTTTTGCTCTCGTGTTTTTTCGAGCAAATTTTGCTCAAAAATTTTTTCGAGCATTAACTTTTGAAGTACATAAATGTTTACTTTTTGAAAAATTTTCACTAATTTTCACTTGCCTTCGCATCCAGCCGTGCAAGCTCAGGCTTCTCAAACTGCCAAGTCGAGTTCTTGTTGATGCTTTTGAAGAGTTTGTCCTTAGAAAATGCCGGGTCTATCACGAGTCCATTAAGCGTTCGAATGCGACAAAGTTACGTATGTTAGCCCAAATGCAAACTCCTATGTGCCGATGTCCACTACAGCTCTGTCAACGGTGATGCCTTGACTTTTACGGACCATAACTGATCGACATTGCTCAAATGACCTGCATGACCATATTAAGTCAATGAGAGCATTTTTCGGTGATTATTCCACCGTGGTACAACTTTTCCAAAATGTTATTAGCCTATAACAATCACCACCTTAGACTATAGTTATGTGCAAAATTTCGTCAGAGATAGAGGAGTTCGATGTCGAAGAAGTGGCAATCGCTCAGCTCAGCTTATACCTCATCACTGCAGATAATTTTTTCGCCAAAATTTGGATCCGTTTCCAACTGTTCCAGAGTTCAATCAGTAGACTTGGTGATCTTGGTATTTCACCTCTTGTGTCAATTATTGAGATCTAATCTTTAATTTATTCGCAATTGACCAATCAAAGATCTTTTGGCTTTCGGTCTTTTATTGCTTCATGTGAACTTTTATGGAATGTATGTCATTTAAATGTCCTTCAATGACTCGATTCTGACAAGGTAATTTTCGATAATTTTTCGACACATACAGTTTGATAGCGAACTCTTGCAAATGATAAATGAGAACGCTGGGTTAAGGCTCTAGCTCATGTCAGCAGCCAAAGAGATTAATTGATCTCAACTGCTATTGGCGATTTTTACTATTGAAAAAATATTGAATAAAAAATTTACTTGAAATTTTGTGTTGCGAATGGAATTTTTTGTTCGGTAAAAATTGGAGAACGGCTATTGGGACTCTGCTACAAGGTGCCTAAAGAGGACCGTGAAGAAGTTAGAAGGTGGTTACTGAAGAAGACATCGACTAAGTAGAGATAATTGTGCTTGAAAAGAGAGCTACAGCACAAGAACAACTCATTCCTACGGCTCATTTCACCATATTTAATTTAATTTTTTGACCATCACGTCGCAGTACAGCTTGCTCCAAAAGATCTGAATTTTCACAGATATGTTCGAACGAATCATCGAATGCATCATTAGATACAACGATTCTTGGGTTCACGAGTATGACATGCAAAGCCAACATACATCTCAGGGGTGAACCCACGTCAAAGCGCCCAAAAATCAAGGTATATCTCGCTGTCTTTTTTCGATATTCGTGGTGTTGTTTACTCAGAATCTTGAATAAACAATATCATTTAAGCGTTATGAAGGAACTGAGTATCCATTGAAAAATACCATTCTGGACTTTAACCCTCGGAAATGTACCATTTCGAAAATTTATCCTTTTGAGCGACCAAAAACGCTACAACGAGTATATGATCGAGCAATCGTAGGGATCTCCGGATATGGGAACCTGTGATTTTTTTCTTTTTCGTAAACCCAAATTAAAGTCGATTCAAAATATGAAAGGAACCTTACTTCTAATATGCCTATAAAAATGCATGTAAGGTGGGCCCCAAAAGTTCTGTGTAAATAATGATACACAAGTAATCGGGGGAAAAATTATTCAGTTCTTCGAAGTATACTCAAAAATATAAAATATATTCACAACTTTAACTATTTTGGTAAGAAATTGGGGATTTTTCATGGCACAAAAAAAGTCATCAGCTTATAGATGAGTTAAACATGTGTTCAAAAAGTAAAGGGAACCAGACTTGAACCCAGTCGAAAACCTATGGGGTATATTAGCAAAACTGGTGTTTGCTGGGGGACGGAATTTAACAACGTTCTTGAGTCTAAGAGCGCCATTATAGACAATTGGCAGAAACAATCCAAACAATCCAAAACTAGTAAACTCAATGCACAAAAGGGTCTACAGCACAATTTCAAAAAAATGAGGATTCACCGGACGTTAAATTATTTCTGCACACGCAATCACGACGCCAGTACAACAAATACCATAGATGTTCCCTCAACGAGTATAATAGGTAAAGAATTCATTGATTTGAAAAAACGTTTTTGTTAAAATATCCAATATGAACCCTTTTCGAAATTGCATATTCAATTGGATTGAAGAATATTTTGAAAGAGACCAAATAAACTTTTTTGATTAATTTATTTGTGTTCTTTTTATTGACTCTGTCTAAGTTATATTCTGACGGATTGTATTTACGACGTCCTGAAAGTACCAGTTCGCAGTTTTTTTAAAGGTAAGAAAATCACTGGTTGGGGCAAGTCACATGTTACGTCTTTGACAGCTGGCAGCAGTATTATCAACCGCATGTCTCAGACAATACAACAAGCAAAAAAAGCAAACGAATTAGACCGAAGCAGTCCGTAAAATTATACAATTCTCCTTACTTTTTGAACACACCTGCATATGAATTCATTCAACAAGTAAAAAATTAATCGCCGATTCAATTTGTTTGCAATCTTGATCAGGTTTGCATTATGCAACTATACGTTAAATGGAATTGGTCTTGAGTCGATATCATTATTCGTTGTGAAGATATGCGAAACGAAAAAATGCTCACGAACATGCGAAAATGTTATACGCGGTGGGCCAAATACAAGTTTCTTTTTAAAAATGCAATAAAATGAACAAAATTAAATTTATTTTGTGTATTATGACTTTATTAGTAAGAACAAACATCCCCATTAATTGTCAAATGCAACGTCGTTCAAATGGCTGCTTCGGTTGGCTTCGCATTAGCGCATTCACCCCGATTTTCCAAGACCTTATTAATGGTTTTGGGCTGTAGCTCACAGATTGCTTGGATGATATTGACCTTAAGTGCTTAAATCGTTTTCGGATTGTTGGCGTAATATTGGTCGTTCACGGTTCCCTACAAAAATAAGTCCAGTGGAGTCAAATCGCAGCTCCGAGGCGGCCGATTGACATCGCCAAGACGGCTGATCACACGATTTGGGAATTTGTAGCGTAAAAAATCGATTGTGGCATGGGCTGTGTGGCATGGCGCCCCGTCCTGCATGAACCAGAGGTCGTACAAAAATCCATGTCTTCAATTTCAGTAAAAAAAAAAAAGGTTAACGTGGCTCTGTAGCGCCCATCGTTGACCGAAACGTTGTTCCCAGAATCTTTTTCGATGGTCCAATGATACCACCACTCCACAATCCGCACCAAACTCTCACTCTCTGTGGATGCATTGGCTTCTCGACAATAATGTGCGGGTTTAACGTTTGTTAACGTAGCCGCCGAGATGAAAATGTGCCTCGTCAGAAAAAGATTGTCCAATACCAAAAAGGTTGTCCAATTCAAGCTGCTCTAAGGCCCAAACTTGGAAGCGATAACGAAGCGGATGGTCGCACGCCTTCAATTGCTTAGTCAATTGGACCTTGAATAATCCGAGATCTTTGTGCAGAATTCTCCTCAGGCTAGTGCGTGAAATATTGAGCTGTTGAGATCGATGGCGAGTTGATGTTCGTGAATTGAGTCTCACACTCTCGACCACAGCAGCACAAACTTGCATACAACAGTCGCGGTGAGTGCTTCATCTTGGCCAAAACTTCTTGTTAAAAAATGCACTGTTTGGGCAACACAGCACTCACTTTGGAAATGACTTTTCAATATTGCCCAAAGTTGTTCTAACGTAAAGTGACTCATGTCGTTCCGCGGAGGTTTGATACTGACTTTCTGTCAAGATTTCGAGCGGGAAACAGCTGTCAGTGTCAAAATAACCTATGATTAAAAAAAAAAACCATTAGATGGCCCACCCTTTACGTACCCACGCAAACACAATCGTCCGTGAAGATGTATCAACATTTTTAATTCGAAATTTGGTTCAAGACTCATAAGGAGGCACAACTTTTAGCTTCTCAGCTTCAATCGAAGGCTGTGTAAAAATTTGAGCAAAAAGAGGTAATTCCCTGGAAGCAGCACCTTTAAGACTTTTTTGACTGAGGTCACCAGTAGTAACTTTTAAAGTTTAAGAAAAGGATTTTCCAAGTTTTGCGTCTCTTAGTGAAGAGCTCACAACAAAGATTTGGTCATGAAATTAGGGCTGTCTTCTTCTCAAACCAAACCAAACTCTTGTGCTGACTAATATCATATGAATTCTGTCTGTCGCAAACGTCCTTATTTTCCCATAACAATCTCTAGAAAACTGTCCTGGCAAGGGTCCCATTTTAGTCTTGCCTTCTGAAGTTGCAGGCTTTCACAGGGAGCACAGCAATGGTATGTACATTGTATGTATATGTACATTGAGTGTATCGCCAAGAGGTCTTTAGAGTATGTGCGGTTTAGTCTTTTTGTTCTTTTTCCTATTATCCGTATGAAAGCTTTACTAAAGGAGCAATCGAGTAATTGAGTCGTCAATCTGGTCGCATTTACCTCTTCGGTGAGATGGCACAACACTACCCTCAGGCCAGCTTCTTTGGGAAGTAAGTCTTGGCTTAGTGCCCGGCAGCCGTTTCACAACTGCTGCTTACCGTCAGGGGTATTTGGCAATCCCAATTATTTCCAAACCCTAGATAACTGTCCATCAACACTCCATTTGCCCGCCTGCCAAAAACAAGAAACAAAACAAAAATAACGCCAGCATGACCGACGACTTACGAGTACATAGCAAGCGTGTAATATCAGGGAATTACCCTAATCACATGTACCCAGTGCTGCTGCCTCCAATTTTTTTCGATGGAAATTTCACTTTTCAAGCCCTTGCTTGCGGACAAAGTTGCATCTGCAGTAATCCCTTTTGTCCGCCTCCATCATCATGCAACCGTCCACCTCTCTATTCACATCATCATCACATAATATTCTTGGCGACCATGGTGGAGCATTCCAAGTCAAGTTACCTATAGACAGAGGCGTATACCTCTACAGGGTTATATGAGAAGCAACGAGTCAAATCGTGATGGGAACACCGGGAGATCGGCATGCTCTGGCATCTGGAGGGTTCCCACATCCTTCAAAGAGCAGCAATTGTTTTACCTTTTCTTCGTCTTATTCGTACTTTTTTTTCTTTTCTTCATTATTTGTTGTTGTATTATTGTTTTCAGATGTTTTGCGCTTTGTTTTTCGCTGCTCGTTCGAAATTGATGGCGCATTGTTTGGCTTTAAACAAACTTGAAACATGAACCAGATTGACGTGCCTCCTCCATTCCATGCCACCATATATACGAATATAAGTACGAGTCGATGTTCATATGGATGTATATGAGGCATTGTTAAGGAATTTCAATGGAAATGCATTCAAGCAATTCCTGGTGCTCCTCTCCCACTGATCAGTCGAAGGTTATAATTTGGCGCGATACGTGCTCTCGCGGCCAATAACATAATTGCCCTTGAGTCGTCGTCGTGTTCCTACATTTCAAGCTTCGATCTCACTCGTCCTAATGTGTGTGACAGATTTGTTGTGTCTCCTACGACCTTTCTCCTTCCCTGTCGCGATTGCAGTATACCTGAAACCTGACATTTCGAAATGGAATCAATTAGTTAAATCAATTTGAATTTAGCCTCTGGACTAGCTCATTAGTCGGCAGAGGGTAGAGCGAGGCCTGTTCATAAAACCTAAAGTCAACAACCGAAACATGATTTGCATGTCAGCAGATGATTATGGACCATCTTGTTCGTCGCATTGCATGACTCCGTGCCCTCGAAGGTATATACTTGTGGATACAACACGAATCTTTCTCTTGTCTTCGTTTCGTCTTTTGGTTTCTTGTCTTTCTTATTCCATCATCATCGTCCGATGACGTCTGGCTGATGGTCGAGGTATAAGTGAATATCCCAACTGGTGTACGTGTCCGAAGACGGTACAGATACATGCATCTAAACAATATTTGCTACTGATTTGCATTATTCGCTGGAGATCTATAAGCGAGCGGAAGACACATACTTTTCCTGGGAAAGACGGAGAAAAAGTAAGGAAAACATTTCACGTAACTTCTTTCGATGACAATTGGAACTCATTGAAATTAATTGCGAAGAAGTGGACGTGGAAGTGGGGCCGATGGAAAAAAATCGAAAGTATCTATGAATGGGTGCGTGAGGTGTAGGTTAAGCAGGAAGCAATCGTCTTCGGAATGGAAAATGAATGGTCATTGAGCATCGATTGTTTGGCATCTTCTGAATTTCTATTCGAATCGCAGTCGATTGGGCGATAGGCCGTGGTGCGTGAAGCCTTTCATGTTTCCGACTTAAAAGCCCGAGTTGGAGTGATTGCACTCGATGATTGGAGACTTTACTAAGACTATCAAGAGCCGGTTGATTGGGTTGATTCGGTCCGGTTTTACTATGGTCGTGAGTCAGATTGTGAGGATTTTTGAATTGGATTCGGATCGAAGGCGACGTGTTCACTTGAATCACGTCTTCCCAGATGCCGATTTGGGTGAGTTCCATTATGCAAATCTATTTTTAACTAAATTTTGTTCAGATTATAATTACCGTGATGACTTAGGTGTGAAACATTTCATTGCTTCAACTACTCCAAGACCATGAAAATGTTGTTTCTTTACCTTCTAGGGTATTTGGTAAATATCACGAGTTTGATACCTTCTGACATTCCATAGAGCTGATGATCGTCGATTTTTTCATTTCGAAGTGTCTCCTTATCTTCTGCCAAAATCTTACTCCTAGTTACTCTGTTACCAGAATGCAAAGTTTTCGCTTAAAAAATCAGGTAATCTTGCAAATGTGTCGTGACTTGCCCCTTGAAGTCTTCGTTCTGACTGTAAGGAACCTGATCACCAGCGTAAATATCTTGGATCATTGCCATAAAATATTAACGTTAATCGCGATGACGAACTTGCCTACTGATTGCATTATCTGGACTTCCTTCTTGCCGTCCTATACTCAGGTGACTCAAACTTTTTGCAATAAGTTCTTCTCCATAGCTCGCCTTTGTTTTAATTAAGATTGCTCTACCTCGGAAGTCCTTCTATATCATTTGCTTTAACATATTGCCGTCACAATTTATGAAACCCTATGAACTCAACGTAATCATAATTGACTTACGAGATACTCATGGTAAAATTTTTCCTTTCTTTCACTTCAGCCTCCTTATCTAAAATTGACATCATCGAATGAGCAATCATATTATATTGCCTCTAGTCCCATCGTTGCCAAATAAAACCTCTTTCTGTCTTTCTAGACATCTCTCCTAGACTAGGCTCATAGAAAACTAGACCTCATTATCTCCACTGATCTATCTAACACCTTTGTTTTTCTTTGATAACTACCATCCTCCCCTTTTCCTCTCATTTCTTCATGATTTTCCATTACTGAGCACTACAGTCCGGATCTCTTCCGACCTCTCTCTGATAATCCTCATACACCAAAAAGGTTTTAAAATATATCGTCCCATTGCCAAGCTTTCACATATGTCCAAGCTTTTGGAAAGTATTTTGTATTTTGTTTTTACTACAAATTTCGAGTCTTTCCTAGGTAACCTGGCTTTCCAAATCAGCCTTTATCAGCCTGTATCAGCCTTTTCTAGCCCTTTCTAAGATTCTTCTGGCAATCCCCCAAGGAAGCCACTTAGGTCCACTTTTTTTTATACATATAACCTTTGTCCGTCCCATTCTTCAATAAGCCTTTCTAGTGCAGTCTATTTACGAACATCCAGAATTGAGAGCATTGAGCCTCCTAAAGGGACGACCTTTAGCTCGTCGACGTCTATTCCGAAACAGTTAACTTGAAGATGAAGGAAGAACGAGGCGAGGTATCCATGATTGAAACTCGGTCTTCTCAGTCACCCTCGTTAATCTCCTTTAAGTTAGGTGATTTTATTGCTTGTATTAATCCGATTACACGAAGGCCTTGCCCCCATCAACATTAAAACAAATTGAAGGATTAAGAAACCTTAAGAGACAGTGCTGCAACTCTTAAATTTCTTTAATATACGTGGTGTGTTCAAAAACTTCGAGGAATTTTTATAAAAATTGTGCTATTAGCTGCAGTATTGTGGTGCAAAATGGTTTCCTCCCACATTTTTGCCTATGTAGGGGGACACCTTGTTGATCGTTTAGCTTTATGGTAAGAATGAATGGTCCAATATCCCAATGAGAATGATCTTCGCATTCTGGGGACGATTGAAACTTTCCTTAAATACTAGTTATACTAATAATAGATTCACCAGAAGCAATATTTAATTTTTTTTCGAAACGTTGGTGAACTTTAATCCGTCCTTGAAGCAAAACTTAGTGGCGGAGCATTCTGAAAGACTATTCTCTAATTCTTGCTTTGATGACGTGTTTGGTGGCTTTAAGAAAATGACAACTCATCTTTTTGCATGTGTTAATCTGAATCTTTAAATTACAGATCGCTGTCTGACCGGTATCATCAGCTTAAACAACTAAAAATTTGCTCCGACCGTCCCTTCTAAAGCAACAAAAACTAGCTAAAGGCAGATTTTTTTGTCGTTTGGTCTTTTAGTATTCTATTTTTAACAGCTAGCGTGTGATACATGGCATGTTTTAAAATTGGGTATACTCAGTTAGATTTACCATTTTATCATGATAAGACTTACACCCGAACAATGCTTATAAATTATTGAATTTCATTATTAAAATTTGTGCCCTGTTAATGATGTTTTTTGCGCATTTTGACCATTTTACGGTCGTCATGATGCAAGCAAATCAAGCCACAGTGCGCAAATTTCGCACCAATCCCGCACTACTTGCCATCAAGCCACCTACTGGTATGCGTAGAGTGCGTACAGAGACCAAGATATGTTCATTCTTCGTCATTCGTAGCAGATTGCAAGGATCATGCAAGGATCATGGTCTAAAACTCATCGAAGTGCAAGCCGCAATACTTGCCACAATGTCGAATTTTCGAAGTGTAGGCTTAAAAAAAGGCTGGAGGATGATTCTCTTTTTATCAAAATATGGTTTTCAGGGGCGAAGCAGAATGGTTGAAGGGGTATGCCGCATTTGGTCCGATGAGCACCCGGAAAAAATGCCCAGTTTGGTGCGGTTTATGGTCCGGCGGAGTTATTGGCCCATATTTTTTTTTAAAGAAGACCATAAGAAGAAGATTGCCGTGAGCGGCACCCGTTATCGTTCAATGATTTCGAACTTTTTTTGCTCAAAATGCTCGAGCTGAATGTCGTCAACATGTGGTTTCAGCAAGAAGGCTTAGCTGCCACACAGCACGCGAATCGATGGACCAACTGCGAAATGCGTTCGTGGAGCAATTTATTTGTTGTTACGGACCGGCAAGACTGGCAAGACTGGCTATTTGACGCCTTCAGACAATTTTTATGGTGAAAGGTCAAATCACTCGTAGTAAACATCAATTGCGGTCATGTTGTTAGACCTCTGGTATGGATCATTTGAAACCTAGAAGGGGTTAATATTAACATAAAATTATATTCAAAATGTAAATGGCAAGCATCAGTTTATCAACTCAAATAAACATTTTGTACACTTTTGTAATTTTTTTCTATTTTTCTTTAGCAGTTAAAAACCAAACGTTCAAAAAATCACATATTAAAAGAAGGGTTAACTGGATGTAATTATGTACTCTAGTGCAAAGCAAACTGTATTGCTCCAACATTTATCTACATGAAGTTTATACATCAAATACCAGAGAAAATTTCACTTTTAGGATATGTCAATAGGCTAGCCAAGTTAGCATAATTGTCATCGGAGTACTACATAAGTTAATCTTAATCTTATAATGTAGGGCTGTCGATGTTACCGCTGAGAAGGTCGTGAATAATAAGAATATCTGCAACATCGTGTAGTTCTTTAAGGGGATGGAGGTTGATTAATTTTAGGCGGTCCAGCCTGGGGAAGCCCACGAAGGGCAAAACGGATAAACCTACGTTAAATGGCCCCAATACGCGAAAGTGTGGGATTCGTAAGAGGAGGACTAGACTTGTCTAGCATATTCGAGATGTGGCCTAACGAAAGTAATGTATAGTGATTTCGTAACGTAAGGATTCGAGAATTTTTTCGACCAACCATGGGCAGAGTTGGCACGTTTCATAATGTTGTCGATATGGAGGCGAAAGTTAAGCTCAAGGTCACAAATGACTCCTAGATCAACCAAGAAGTTGACAGGCGGGAACGGCTTCATTACGAATAATGTAGGTTCTGGGTGGTGAGGAAGTGCCCTTGCGGGAGTAAATGATGGTTTGGCATTTACTGATATTGAAGTCGAGGTGGTTTTCGTGAAACCAAGTAGTGAACCTGTTGAGGTCAGATCAGAGAGAGGAGTCAACAAGGGAAGATATGTGCTTTCATACCATCGGCATATGTGGAGAGCTGAGAGCTTAGAACAACGCTGTCAACATCATTAATGGTTAATAAATATCAGTGGGCTTAGGTGACTACCTTGTGGGACACCGAAGGTAGTATTGGATCAGTGATAGAAGATCTGAAAATAACGTTATATTGATGATTTGATCCATGAGATAAGACATAGTTTTAAGTTTGTTCTGTTTGCTTTAGGCTGTTTGTCTGGCACAAGACCAGTAAGGTATTTGAAGTTAATTAAGATATTTAATCTAGCTTTAAGGATTTTTTTCCTAGCATAAGGAAGGTTCAAGTAAA
Organism: Merodon equestris; assembly: GCA_958301585.1. Taxonomy (NCBI): domain Eukaryota; kingdom Metazoa; phylum Arthropoda; class Insecta; order Diptera; family Syrphidae; genus Merodon; species Merodon equestris. Next base: position 122,082,145 of record OY284415.1, read on the forward strand.
ATTAATAAAAATGAAATAAAAAAGAAGGACTACATTGAGACATTTACTTACTAGAATCTACCCAGCTTCACAATTCAGAGAGAGTTTAATCGCTGTGGTTTCGTTAGGCTGAGAGGTCTCAGTGATACCGCTCCCAAGGATCGAATTTCAGAAGTGCTTTGAGGATCACTTGAAGTGTTCATTTGTTATTTTTGAGCATAACCATTTGTCAGTAGCATTTAATCTGTCTAGCCAGGCTCCAAAAGATGTTGGGTGCTCATGGGTAAGCTTACTTAAATAAGGCGAATAGACGTTTGGTAGCATCTCTCCAAAATAACTGTAAGCCTGTTGGTTAGAGAGGTTTATTCATTGCAGCCATTTTATGTACATAACCAAACTACCAAGAAATTTAGCTCATGGCTCTTATCAGCTTTGTCTAGGTCATCTCTAAGCTGCAAATTGGGTGGTCAGTGAAGGAACTTAGAGATGTCATTTTGTGTGATGGCATTAAAATCAATGTCCTGGTCTGATAGAAAAATTGATAGTCTCCGCTACCATTTCCATCTGGGAGTTTAGTGATCGGTGGCCACACAAGTTTGATATTTGCTGAGTCATTTGAATAAAATCCTTTTTCCTTCCATCTGTAGAGAGGCCCACTTAACATATTCGGTTGCTAAACCCACAAATCATCATGGAACTGACTGATTTACGTGTCTGCTGATCATAAATGGTAATCGGTTTGCCGTCAAAACACCCGTCGACTTGCAAACGTGCACCCACCTCTGCACTTATTTCTGACCTCTTTCGAGCTATCTGTTTTCCTATCGTAAATGTGAAAATCAACCACTCCCGTTATTTAAATTACATCCCCCGCTAAACATATATAATCTAACATGAGCACTCTAGACCACCTCCTCCAGCGGCATGCATCGAAATGCCTTTATCAACTCGTACTCACCGCACAACACCATACCATAAAACGTGTCATTACACCACTCACCTAACCTATATTCCACAAAATGGTGCCACGATAACGCTCATCTACACTTCGTCATCGCTAACTCATAGAGCTATCATCATCGTCATCGTAGTCATCATGTTCGTCGTCGTCGTAGTTATTGCCTTGCCATTAGAACCAAACGGGTGAACAAAACGAGTTCGCTGCCGATGTTCCAACGGACCCCAGAATACAGACGGACCACTCACTCCATTAGCCTCGGTACTAGCCATTAAGACCTCCAGAGCCAGATACGGCCATGCATATGCATATGACGATTCTGCTGCGTTTTATGTGTGCCCGCCTGTCTACTTAGCTGTTGGCTTTCTTTCTGCTCGATCATCTGTCAACGAACTGATGAATAGCCATAAGGGAAAGGGTTGTTTCCACTGAGCGATTAGGAATGACCACGTGCCGGTTACGTAACGTAACCACAAACACATTCCAAACATAATGAAGACCGATTTAGATGTCTTGTGTCTTCGATGCAAGGTGGAAAGTGACCCGTCTCCGTCCGTGATGAATGACTCTCTCGGTCGCGGAGCTTTTCTACGTGATGTATGCGCGGGTCGAGTTATTCAAGACCTTTCATTAGGGCGCAGTCAAAATTCAAGTCCATTGTTAGGCACGACAGACGAGCGTACAGGTCGCCCCGCGGTGCGTGTGAAAATTCCGGTCTTTGTGCTTTGTTTAGGAATTTTCGACGAATTACAGAAGCTGATTGATGGACCTGGTGTAATCACAATACAAATAGGAGGAGAGGTGTTGTGGGAAATGGTATTCAGTTTTCCGGATTGCCCAAGACAATTTCGGATCAGAAGCGTGAAGGAATAATTATGGAAATGCCATTGGAAGGCTGGGAAACGGTCGTTATCGGCCGTAACAAATCGGCTTGTTTATGATGGCTGATCAGAAAGTTGGACAGGAAGTGTTGCAAACAGGTGGTTGTTAGTACTGATGGTTCAGGTCAGCCCTACACACCTTGTTGGAATGCAGAGAAAATGTGTCTGTATGCACCCACTTGTTGCACTTTCGAAAAGTACTGTGTGGGGCGCAAGACGAACTTTCGAAAACTCTCCTTCCACCTGGTACCGTGTCTACGAGTAGAAATCACATCTTATCCCGCCGTTCACCCAATGAAACGTAACTCCGAGCCCTACGCCCTGTGAAAGGCGAGCACACACCAGTTTTGCTTGACGATACAAATTCTTGCTCAAGGTACGCGTACGCATGAGAACGAGTACCATTACCGCCTCTCCTTGCCACTTGAATCTACATATTATGAATATCCATCGACGGATATCTGATACCAAGTGGGAACGCATGTACCCGTACACATTCACCGCAGCGACCGGTGGCGGTAGTAACAAGCAGCTTGGAAGAAGCTGGTTTCAAGTTCATGTGCGCAATGAGATCTCACTGCAAACTGGAGTGGAAGATGATGATTACATACAACAAGCCTACTACGAAGCCGATTTCGAAAGTCAACAAGCCTCGTCGGCTGATACTTAAGCCACATATGTACGCAGTTGCCACAACGCAACGTTCAACAGCATCGGTCGCAGCGACGACACAACCAGCAATAATACGAATATCTCTTAAAGGCATGCGGCCTAGTTTCTCCATTCAGAAATCCAGATACCCGTACATGTATCGCCGCGCTATGCGTCGTTTTTATGTTATACATTCCCCAATCTCCGCCAACCGGGCGTCCATCTCTTCCAGCTCGTCGTAAGCCGAAAACAAGATTTAATTTAATCGAACCGTGCGAGGAGATAATTATTACCAGCAGACGACCGACCATACCATGATGTGACTGCAACAGCATCACCACTGAGCCACCGAGCAAACATTGTCTCAATTCCAAGGAAACGTCGTGGTCCGATGGCCGATGGCGAATTAAATTACTTCACGAGTGCCCTAGCCCTACAGCAGCAGGATTAAGACGCGCAACATCATAAATCCTTACTGTCGTTCATTAGTTGTTCCATATGATGAGAAAAGATCATTTCAACTCCGTACGATTCGTCGTTGTTCCCACGATTACAAATAAGGAATTTCTGTTTTCCTTGAGACGACCAGCAAGGAGCATTCCAATACCTGTTGTCTATGAAAGTAATTTTCTATGATCTTGGTCAACGGAAAATAGGGAATACCGACACAAGCGGATGAGATGGAAAACAAGGACCTGTATCCTATGATATATGGCTTCCTATACGAGAACAATGATGTGAGACAACGATGTGCTCCTATTGTCTGTCTACCTGATGGAGCTGCTTGGGTGCGAGGGACATGTCAGGGCGCTACCTTTTGATGATGCTACGAGTATTGGACTTAACAATTGAAAAGAATTTCGTTTTTCTCTTATTTTTGTTTCGGAATTGGGTTTGTGGAATGCGGATTAGGTTTAATGACTTGATTGCTGGGATTGTGTTTTGGTTCGGGAAACGTGTTTACATGTAGGCAAGGTGTTCGGAGGCGTGGGATTAGTGAAAAGGAAATGTAGGTGCAAGGAATGTTCTGGGCCATTGTTCTGCTCAAATGTTTTCGAGATTTCCCATGTATGTTACAGGACATCTGCTGTTCTTTTTTTACAAGGATTTCAAGCAGTATTTCCCTGGAAGGTGAATCTATTGATCACATAATGAACCAATGAACAGCTAAATGCCTAACGACCAAGGGCAACCTGCATTACTTTTAAACAGTAGAGGAGAAATAATACCACCTTGTATGCCACAACATCGACAGGTTTTCAGACAACGTATGGAGTAAAATCAGGAATATATGACACGGAAACGTAGACGAGTTGACGTTAACTAAGATTCAAAAGGTGGCCAGTTTCGTTACTAGCCTTAAAGACTTCTGAACGAAAATTTAGAGTTTTTCCTTTTCATCTGGATGGGGTGCAGATGGTTTGTGTCGAAGATGTTCGTTCACTACTCTTCGGGGGTGGTAGTCCTAGATAGGATTCGAGAGATTCGACTGAATTTGTCGCGTTGGTTGTAATTCACAGTATCTTTGTTTTTTTTTTTGTTTCTATGTCATTAATGTGTTATATTGGAAATGCATACACAGAGTATGAATTTTGAAGTGATCTTATATTAATACTGCGAGTATAAGCACTTTTTTGATCATCTTTCATTCACAACTGATATTGTTGCATAGTTTCTCGAATAGGAATTGTTCTTGGCTATGGACAGACTTGAATTACAGACCTTCCGCTCAACAGTCGGTGATGATTACCATTGCATCACGACCACCCCCTTACGTCATACACTTTCTCTAACGTTTTCGAAATGGGAATCCTTCACATATGGATATCGCAAGTGTTAAGGTCGCCGGTGCTCTAGTAGCAGGATTCTGTCAAAACATAACTTAACTGAAGTCCATGGGTCTCAATATTTTGGTTTCAATAATCTTTCCAATTGCAAGGTAGCTTTTTTAAGGATTATCTTTTTGTTGCTTGCAGCCCCCCCATTATACCTTAGGCCCAAAACCATTATAACTATTTGTTGAAACTTTTGTGTTTGTCAGATAATTCTGCATTTTCTGCTAAAGATTATTTGACAAGCAGTGGATTTGGTCGGGACACCGACCTTAAGGAGGGTTTTCTGGAGCTATTCTAAGCAATATTATCCAACCGACATTATCGCCACCCAACTGTTTTCTCTTGTCTTTTGTCGCACTCCAAGTTATGAGAAGTCTTTTCTATCCAATGTAGTCGACCTCTGCTACGTCGTTCCTTGGAGTCGAATATACATCAGTTCGGATCAAGGCTATAGCTTCTATTCTGTGGACCAAAAGACAATAGAACGATGTTGTCTTTTTCTCTTCGCCGTCATTATCAATGGATTTCCTCTCGAGTCGACCATGCTTCATTGACTCATTCCATATGACAGAACGGAAGTAAATGAATGCACCTTGATCTTGCCCGAGTGGAAGCTGTTGCTGAATTGCCTCTTTGCCAGTTGAATGAGGTTTCCTTTCAATTGATCGTAAACACAGAGTGTTCAAAAAGTTGCAGGAATCTTGTGGTTCCCTGGCTTGAATTGTCCGATTCACTCGATCTTTTTTTGATAGTATTTATATACTTAACTCCAAGTAACGTGTATTACTACCCGGTTGGAACGAGGCCTTCGACCTGTTGATCACAATAAACTTGTGTTCAAAAAGTATGGGGAATTTTGTGTTTCAAGGGTTCAATTCACTCGATTTTTTCGTCGTTGTATTTATAATTGTTTCTCAAATGAATTTAATGATTACTAGCCGGTTTATTCCAACTGAGTAACGTCCTCTATAACTGATCGCAAGAATCATGTGTTCAAAAAGTTGTGGGAACTTTGCGATTTTCTGGCTTCTATTAGTCCAATTCGGTCTAACTTTGACTCGTAATATTATAATACTTATCGCCAAAAATATTGTATATTGTTAATCATTAGAATAAGGTCTCCTATCGTATTGATCGTACTAACTTGTGTTCAAAAAGTACCGGAAATTTTGTGATCTCATGGCTTGTATGCGTCCGATTTACTCGTTTTTCCATCCTTGTATTGATGTACGTTTCCCAGAAGTATTTGATCATTAATAGCCGATTTATTTCAGTTGAATAAGGTCCTCTTAACTGATCGCAATAACCACATGTTCAAAAAATTGTGGGAACTTTGTGATTTCCTGGCTTCTATTAGTCCAATTCGGTCTAACTTTGACTCGTCATATTATAATACTTATCGCCAAAGAATTTGTATATTGCTAGCCATTGGAATAATGTCTCCTATCGTATTGATCGTACTAACCTGTGTTCAAAAAGTATGGGGAATTTTGTGATTTCATGGCCGATTCACTCGATTTTACCATTATTTGGTTACGTTATGTTCCTTTAATAAAATGCTCATTGCTAACCCGTCTTTTTCAGTTAACTAATTACCTCCATCCACTGATGGCAATAATCTTGCGTTCAAAAAGTAGCAGGAAGTTTGTGATTTCTTAAGTGGTATTAGTCTGATTGGCTAGATCTTTTCCTTGTAAGAGTTTTAGGAATGGTTCCATATGGTTCAAATGTCTCCAAGAAGGCCTGAAGAGAGTTTTAGGCGCCTCAGTATGATGTGCAAGCAGTGATCAAATGAATAATTGAGATGATTACCGAGTATGTTGCCATCAATTGGATCATGCCCTACAGTGAAGTAGACAGCTTTACCTATCTATTGTGTCTTGTATTTGGTGTATAATATGTGGGAACAAAGTTGCTTGAATTTCGGACAGATATAGAGTCAATTAGGGATTGCCTAAAAGTGGCTAAATGAAGTCAAATACGCGACGTTATTGAAACTTGTAATCATAGGCAAAGGGGAGATACACGATGGGTTTTTGAATTTGACGTCGAAACTAATCTGGATCGTCAAGACTAAATCGAAAACCTTTTAAGAACAAGGTTTGAAGGAGATGTTTTGTCATTTTACGAGAGTAGTCTCGCTGTGTGGCTTATAGGTTTCGTTAGTGCATTGATATATCGACGTGGTTATCAATCCTTGAAGATTTTTCCTCTCAAATCAATGAATGCCACGTTAATTCGACTTAGTTAATTCCCGTGTCTCTACCCTGTCCACTGAAACTGCTTCCGTGAACCGCATCACTTACGACTCTTACAACTCCTCAGGGCCTTTTCCTTCCGCCGTCTACATATATAGATGGAAATTGATCGGATTAACCTTTTCATATAGAAGCGATAACATATATCCGATCTCCAGTCTATGTGATACCAAATTTTATTAGTCACGGATCCGTGGAATAAAATTAGTTTCCCCTATAAGCTCTGTTCATCCTCTATTAGACTATTAGTCACCGACAACATGAACTCTGGCGCGGGGCCTGCAGCAGTTCGTAACGTCATGTCGCATTAGCATGCAGCACGGGGCTCGTGTCGAAGCCCGAACTTACCATGTAGATGGATTAAATGAAAGTTAAACGACACTTTCCCAAATGACAAGCCAAGCGTAATGCATGACCTCCCCCCTAATCCTCTTCCCTACTGAATCCAAACCGACCAATTCCAATAAACCTCGACGCCATCAGTGACGTGCATAGAGCACACCACGCACAGACTTTGCAGACACATCCATCAGCGAATTACCTCTTTCAGTGAATATCAATTGGCTACGTACCCGCGCACAAACAATCAAATGAGGAACCGCCTGCGCCTATCATTAGCCATTAATTGTAAGTCGAGGCGACGCGAATATGTCCGTCTGCGTCCGTCTATCTATCGATCTATCGATCTTTTTTTTTTCGAGCTTCACTCGCGGTTGTTGGCAATTACTCAGCCATGTGATGTACAATCGTTGCACCTACGACGTAGAAACGTTCCCGAGTACTCGAATAATACTCGATCCGTTAAAGTGACTGACCTCACCCGATCGCTCCAGTCCAGTCTGGTACGTGCTACCTATTTCGAGGAGATTTCGGATACATACTCGTAAATAACATTTCTTTCAGTTTTATAGTCGGCTAATGAAACGATTTTCTAAATGACTGGCTTTTTCAAAGTCGACTGGGGTAGGTGGGGACCGGCCATAAAATTCGATTCGATTTCAAAAGGAGGAACAATGTAGTGTTATGCTACTGTACCTATCAGTGGTTTTGTAAAACGAGGTGAAAGTAGTGAAGCATGGTTTCGGAACGCGAGAAGGGCATTGGGTCTTCAGATTCATAGTTGGGCGTAAGGTTTGTTGGGAGGTCTTCATGGGTAATTTATTCAAGGCTTGATCCGTATAAGCGGCTATCAAACGTTTGAAATATCGTTCACTATTAATGACGTTGTAATAATTTTTTTCTGGCTGTTAAGTGGGGGCTGTTTGAAGCATTGAAGAGTTGCTCTAAATACTTCGGGATTAGAGTAGTTTTTAATGGTGGGATAAACGGATTATAAGAACTAGACATTGGGAGAAGGGCTGAGGAAGGTGCTTTAGATAGTCTAGTGGTACGTGAGTCCGGAAGGTGTACAGAGGGATACCACTATGAGAGAAATGTGATCGAATAGAGATGTAAATGAAAGAGGCGTGACGGATGCAAGATGTTATCGATAAAATGTGGATAAAATATTGACTTACGTTAACGAGTTTAAGAATACTTCTAAGTCGATCCAGCTTAAGTTGTCTAATTTTTCGCTATGCCTTGATCCAGGCTTTATATAGAATGTTATTCGGGTTGAAATTATCTAACGGGCAGATGTCGGTGCTACTTATGACCACGACTGACCACTTCCATGTTATTGAAGCCAGGTTATTACCCATTTTAAGGAGTGTTCGCTATCTGTAATAGGCTAGTGTCAAAGCTTTTCAAAGAGACAAACGATCTCCAAATGATGATAAGACTAATGTCTTGAAGGTCAAAATCAAACACAAGCCATGGAACGCTATTCTCCTGAAGATCATGTAACACTCGTGACCATTTTTTTACGGAATAATTTCTTTTTGATTTTGGCGCAACGTGAATTTCGGCACAGATTTCCCAATCATCCTTAAATAACTGACCAATCATTCAGGCGTTTGCCAAGCAACTAGGTACAATCCCCTCGTCTTTTCAGCACATTTTGAACACTTGAAGATGTTCCTTTTTCAAGTGCAGATAGTCTATCAGCTACTATTTATAGGCTGCCAATGATATCTAAACTACGCCCAAGTAGACGATTTTCGGCAGAAACTCATTAATTAGGGGGTGGTCGTGGTGCAATGGTAATCATCATCGATGAAAGGTCTGCAGTTCAAGTCTTTCCACAGCCAAAAACAATTCCTATACGGAAAAATTGTGCAACAACATCAGTTGTGAATAGGAGGTGATCGAAAAAATTCTGACGAAGGCATAACACAGCATAATATCACTTCGAAATTCATACTCTATGTTTGCATTTCCAATATAATACCTTAATGACATGGAAACAAAAAGGTTGCTGTGAACTACAACCAACGCGACAAATTCAGTCGGATGTCTCAAAAAATCATATCTAGGACAACCACCCCCGAATAGTGGTGAACGAACATCTTCGACACAAACCATCTACACCCCGTCCAGGTTGGATGACAAACACCATACTCTTAGACCTGCACGAACCCTATAAAAAAAATTAAGGGCGGCGAGGCCCATTTCCATCTGAAACAAACAAAATTTGACTTTTAGGGCACTGAGAATCCACGTATCATTTACGAAAAACCTTTACATCTATTCAAAATCACCGCATGGTGCACCATTTACCCCGGAGGTGTCATCAGGCCTTATTCGGGACGCAGTGGGTAACTGGGTTATTGCGATAGTGAGCTTTACATAACCGGGATCAATAAGATTTTATTCCCATAAAATGATAAGTTCGAACAAGACATTTTGAAGGATGTGTTTCTGGGTGCTTACTCGTAATGTCTCGTTTTGACGATTGGTAGACAAGGTATCCGATCTGACTCCAGACTGATTTCATTGAGGTTTTTCGAAGTCACTGGTCTATCAGAACAAGCCACAGACTCTGGAAACTCTCAAAGAGAATATGAGTGCCAGAATTTAAGGTGGGAAGCTCTCGATGAAATTGTTAAAAATGTTGCAGAAAGAGCCCAAATTTTCAATTTGCAGTTCCTGGCTTATTTTCATCTCCACTCTTCATCCACTTTCGATAACGTCCTAGCTTTTACGCCCTAGAGGGGGGCTAACCTGTTTAAGATGTTGTAAGAAGTTACCTTAGTTTTTAGAAAGAAGGCTTTAATTCGGGACTGCCCCAAAGAGTTATTTTGTGTCTGACCTCAACGCTGGTGTCCTTTTCGCTTGGTATTGGTGACAGTTCTTTTATGTTTTTCCGTTTTATTTTTATCAACGGCGCAGCTTCTCTGTTGTTGTTTTTCCTATGACGGTTTGGCTATTGCTTATTCGTTCTACGTGTCCTGCCCACTTTAGTCTTCGCGACTTTATTACTCAGGCAATGCTTGGGGCTGAATTTTGTTCCCCAATAGATTCTCCTAAAAATCTTGTTTTCAAAGACCTATTTTCACATCCGTGAAGTGCACTGATCACTGATAGTTTTTGACAGTGCAGCACAAAATTTTGAAGCACACATTGCCTATATGCAGCCTTTTATTTAGTCGTTTTCTTTATATCGTTTTTCACGGTCAATATGAGTATGGTTCGTAGATATTTGAACTCGCCCATTCTTTCAAAACGTTTATCAACTACAGCTTGGATCGATTCAAGCCGATCAGTCAGAAGGTTTTCCCTTCAGTCACTTTTAAACCTTCTTCCTTTCGGGCCATTGTTTTAACTATTTCCTCAGTACGAGGGTTGATCCAAAAGTAATGATAATCGGTTATTTCCAGTTAGCATAAAAATCAAAAAAATATTTTTTTTGCTTGTTTATACATATAGCTACTAGGTTAGTATTAAAGACCACGATTTCCAGGAGTTCATTTGACTACGAACCCTTGAAGGGATAACATCAAATTGAAGAGAAACGGAACTAGAAGTCTCATCAAGTACCTTTGCTTGAATAAAAATCGTCTACCAAAGACGTTCACAGTGACTTGATGAACATTTTGAGGGACTCTGCTCCTCCTTATTCACAGTAGCACGCCGACCGAGAAGTTTAAGCTGCGCAGAATATCCACTAAATATGAACATCGCGAATAACGCCCATCCACGACACTCAATGAAGATAACGTGGAAAAAGTTGACAATGTTGAGTTGGCAGATCCAAGGGTGACCATCAGGCATATATGTAGCTGATACGACCGCGTCCAAACAATCCATTCGAACGAATTGCATATGAAAAAGGTCTCTACGCGTTGGGTACCGAGAATCTTAATCGACAAGTAAAAGAAAAAACTAGTCAAAATTTCGACGGTGAATTTCAAGAAGTTCCAAGCAGATCTGGAAAGGTTTCTTGACCACCTAACAGCAATCGATGGGTTGGAAGCATTAGGAGGCATGCATGACGCCTAAAAAATTCAAAATATCAAGTTCGGCGGAAAAGGATATGGCATCCCTTAAGGAAACTACTATTTTGGGATCTTACTACTGACACCAAATAAGAAGATGGCGCGAAGTCATTAAAGAAAAAAAGACGTGGCAAATTCGGGCTGGAGTGCTGTCTCACCAAGGCAACGCACCGGCTCCGAAAGCCGGTTGCCATGGTTACCATTCAAGAAACGAGATTCGAACTGCTCGAACGCCCGCTAGGTCTGCGCGCCTATTCGTCAGATCTAGCTCCGAGTGACTTTTACTTTATTCCTCGGCCCTAGGAATACATCCGAGGCAAGAAATTCAAGAACGATATCGGAGTTATGGCCGCTGTTGAGGCGTCTTGGAAGGGTTAAGACAAAGAATTTTTTTTTCTAAGGGAATCCTGGGTTTAGAAACAAGTTAGGAGACTATGTAAAAAAGTTATTTTTTTATTTAAACAATAATCACCGTGAAGGTTCAAGTATAATATATCTCAGAAGAATTAGATCGTCAGCGTACCAAATTAAAAAAAATAGTGACAAGGTGTCTCCTTGTTTTAAACCTTCACGTAACTCGAATGTTTCAGATAAGGCATTTCCTAGTTTGACTTGTAGGCTTACTTGTATCTGTTTTACCAACTTTTTCGGGATTCCCAGATGCATTTTCGATGGGCTTATTGAGTCCTACGCCTTTTTAAAATCTACGAATAGTTGGTGCCACGCGACTGCATGACTAAAATTGCCAAAGAATGTTCTTGATCTGTCTAAATGATCCATCATGTTGAATTTAGTAAATAACTTTGATGATAGTCAACATCCACGCCATATCACCCTCACCCTTTAGGTGATCGCCTGAATCTTAGCTTATCAGACGCCGTATCCCTTTGACAACGTCTTTAGTCTTGTTCTTAGATGGCGTTACACCTTACGGAGAGCCAGAGCCAAGCTTCTCTCATTCACTTATGTTGTGTGCGATTTATTTTTCATACAAGCGAACAGAACCTACAGTTTAATATCGAAGAAGCTTTTTCAAGGCAAGTGTGCTACGGGGGGTTTTGCCAGTACCCCGCTGAGGAGAGGAGTCGCGAAATGAACATACGTCCGCGTTGGTGTTATTGGAATCGGAACTCGCTCATCGTGCGTAAGAGGCCGACACAATACGCACTGCGCCATGGCGGTCGTCTTTAACGTCTTTAATTAGGTTTTTTAACTCGACTCTTTTGGCTCTATGAAAACGGCATGTAAACATTGGCTACATCAAAGTGCGAAAGGTTTGGTCTTCTAGCATGCTGGAGCAGCTTCCAACGTGATGGCAGTGTGATCAATTTGGTCCATTGTCAATTGATTGATTGCCTTTCGGGCCGTCTTAAGGATATTTGAATTGTTTGAAGGATACCTCCCGTCACAAAGTCGTGCTGAACTGAAAGCTATGCTTTGCTATGAGTTCGTATTCAAATGAATGTACTTCCTGTGGTCTATTTAAATGATTTTCTTGTGCTTATCTATTGGGTACGCAAATAATTTTCTTTTAGATTTTTGTGTGAACTGGAAATAAACGATTATCATTACTTTTGAATCACCCAATGTATGTTTTCGTTAAGAAGTAATTTTATCCCTATCTTCTGTCTATTGAACTTTACTGCTCTAGGGCTAAGGAGCGCATCATTCGCCAAATGGCGTGATGACAAGCAACCGTTCTTGCTCTTCCAAAAAAAGTTTAAAACATAATGACACATGAACAGCTATAGTAAAAGTGGGTCCTTGGGGACCTTTCAGACAAAGCGGCAGACCAACCGGGTCTCTGGCCATAGGCTTAGAGCTCACTATACTAACAGTCTGATTTGATGTCCCGCTGCAGAGTTAATATTTTGAAATAAAATTAAAATGAATTTCACGGAAAATGTTTATATTGAAAAGCTATCGGCAATAGTGAGGCCTCATGTTGATCACATTGCAGATCACATTTTGGATAATACGCAAGGTCATAGAAGGTCCAATTTGTTTACTTCATGAAAAATATTTTCTTATGGCTCAGCGATTTTCCTCGGACTATTGATGTAGAATTTACTTCTAATAGACTCTCATAGGGTAAAGTTGTTTTCAGAAGTTCTTTTCAAATTAGATTATAGTGGAGGCCGTGCGATACCACCAAAATGGATATCATTTTTAGAGTAAATGGCTCACGAAGTTAGTCCATAGCCGTTCCATTCTACTCCGTGAAGCAGGATGTTCTCGAAGCCAAGGACAATGAAAATTGGGGATTATTTGCTATAAAATTAGCATTATCGTCCACGCCTCTTGCATTTTCAGAAAATGTAAAAATGAAATGTATCTCGAGCTTTGAAATGGGTGATTTATGGAAATCTGATCTACGGAACCTGTATCTCAAAATGTCTGTACAAATCAAGTTCTTTTTTCGTCTATCTCGAAAGCATCAGACGTAGTGAGAACAAATATTTCCGCCGTCTGTTGAGAAAAACAGATTGATAGCATACTCTCGGCGTGCGCCCGACCACTGCGACATGGTGATAGACGAATCCGTGGTTCAAACGATTTATAATCTCTACTCTGCCGTAAGACACCCTGTATATGGTAATACCGGTAGTAAGCTTCAACAACGTCTCTCCGATAAGTTCTGATCCCCAGAGCTAGGGCCTTGCTCACGCATCATCATTACACCCCTTTTTAGAACAATTTATTATTTCCTTTAAGCGAATTCCTTTCTCACGTAACTCCTTCCGCGAGTGGTCATGCGGTCACTCCGGCCGGCCACCGGATTTCCCAGAAGTAATCCTCTTTCATTATATCTTACATATCAATCTGATGAAATTACTTTTAATTGCAGCACGATCTGAAGCCAGTGCTGCCAATAATAATTGCCCAAGCAATGATGAAAACAATCGACGAGCGGATAGAAAACTAAGATAAACTGCCAATCATGCGTGCGGTTAATCTCTCGATCGGTGTACCAACCACAACCGATCGACCAATCTCGTTTGTTTAAACTAACCACACGTATTACACACTTCCTTGACAAATTGACCATAATTACCAGGAAACACTCCACTCGGGATTCAATGCATGCTAATGACTACGCATGCGCCAAGTCATCTTTCACAAATCCATTTCGCTCTATACAGGCTATAATGACCTGTGCTTTTCCCAAATAAACCCACACATCGGCGAACATAAATGGAACTCCTTTAAGTGAAAAAAGGATCAGCGATGGAAGAGGTGGTGCAGGAATGCACTGCACAAATTGACGGTAACACCGATACACCTCTTTCATAGTTACCCAAAGAAATGCTTTCAACATCACCTTAAGCGAACACCGCATAAAGGAGGACAACGAGAGCTAGATAAGGCAAGGGACGTGGAATTGCTATGATTTGCATAGACATTTATGAGCGTTCGGTGCCTCTTGCAGTCAACGGAATCGACAGAATCAACGGAATCAAGGCGCAGCCGCCGCCGCTTGAATTCTGCGCGCTCTAACTCACTGCACTCTCGCATACTTGGGCAGGAATTTCAATTAGCCGTCACCATCATCATCATCTTCATCATTGTCGTTGTCGATTTCCACGAAAAATAGGTGTAGCCACCTTTGCACTCCTACTCGGGATGCCTTCCTTGAATTCAATCGTCTCCCGGGCTTTAGACGATGAAATTTGGAATGGGCTTGAGTCTGAAATTGACCCGAACATGTACTGAAAACAGGAAGTCATTGTTGTAAGACAATTTGGGGAAACTCTTGAGGTTTCTTTAAATCCGAACTAAGCTAACCGGGACAAAAGGGTTGAAGTGATGAATCCATTCGGTCAGTCACGCACGAAGCAATCGAAACAATCAGATGGAGGAATTGTTTCCCCCATGCGAGTACACGGCTTTGGTTAATTTTTTGTTTCTATGGCTTTGCTTTCGAATTAAGCTATCGAATTTCAGCCGTTACGTGATGGAAACATGGAACATATGGTGTAGGTCATTCGAGAAGTTCTTAATTCACGCGGGGTAGTATAGAAATGGAAACGAATTTGACTGTGCAACTGGGCGGGGGTTTTAGTTAGATTGATTGGGAACAGACATTAATTGAATTAAAGACTCTGGACGCGATGGAGGAATTGGATTTTCGTAACCCTCTAAAGTATTCGACGCTGATTTATTGGATTGGACGGAGTTGGATGTTGGGATGGTTTGAATTGATTTATCGCGATCCAATTCATTAGGGCTGATCCCGGGATGGTGTTGGCGAAGAGGATGAAAGAGGCAAAGCTGGATTTTGAAGCCTGAGAAGACTCGTTTAATGAGGTCACTTGGAAGTCGAGTGACTGCCAGATTTTTTATTTGTAGGTCATCAGCACTGAGATATTTTAGGAATGAGCGTATCTTTCGAGAATCTCAGAAATTATAGGTTACGGCCAGAGTGGAAGATAGTGAAGAGTAACGATGTGGAACTCTCACTGCTCAATCAAGAACGGTAACGAATTAACCGAGTTCTCTGACGTCAAAAAATATTTTATCACACTCATGCAACTAATTCATCATCATTCTTGATAGGTGTTCATCTATGGGAAGAAACAAATCACACAAAATACTCGTAGATAGAGAAGCGTACTTTCACGGGCTGTAATGCCAGCGTTGTATTGGGTCATCCAACGGGCATGATGTTCAATAGTGTGAAATTGTTGCGGAATTTGATCACTAAGGCTTGAATTGCTTGCTCAACTGGTCGATAATACTCACTTACTTACTTTTCAGGCCAGCAACCCATGCAGGGTCTGTGCCTGAGTTAATACAGCCTTCCATCCTTGGCGGTCCCCGACACGCTGTTTTCAGTCGGAGAGACCAAGTTGTCTTGCGTCCGCGATCACTTGGTCTTTATACCGGAGATTCGGTCTCCGCCTTCATCTCGAACCAGAAGGCTCGGATTCGAAGACTCTCTTAGGTGGAGCGATGGTATCCATGTGTTCGATGTGCTGAGCCATTGTAGTCGACAGATCTTAGCTTTCCAGACCACATCCACATCTTTATACAGCTCATAGAGATCGCGATTATGTGTTCTCCCCCATTCGATATCCTCGGAGACAGGACCGAATATATCCGTCGCAGAATTCTTCTTCTGAAGAAGCTAAGGATCAGTTCTGCTGTCCTGCTTATCCTCGAGCTTTCGGCTTCATATAGCAGGACCGGCAGGATAAGAGTTTTGCAGAGCATAACCTTGGTTCATCGGGACAGGAGTTTGGACTCTAGCTATTTCGACAAGCCGTAGTAGCAGCGGCTGCCGAGGGTGATTCTCCACTATGATGTAATTCGTGGAGTTTATGTTTGCCCCGAGGTATGTGAGCCTCATAATTACAGCTGTCGCTCGTTATATTTTGTCCTAGGTGATGGGTGACCGCTTTTTTGTTGACAGCATATACATATTTCGTCTTCTCTTCATTGATGTGAGTACCAGCTCGTTTCGCCCAATATAAATGTCGTAGACCAGCAATTTATTTTATATGGTTCGCGCAGGTTCAAGAGTTACGCTCTTATGGTGTTTGTCACACAACCTGGACGGGGTGCGGATGGTTTGTGTCAAAGATGTTCGTTCACTAATCTCCGGGGGTGATTGTCCTAGATATGATTCGAGAGATTCCCCTGAATTTGTGGCTTTGGCTGTAATTCACAGTAACTTTTTTGTTTTCATGTCATTAAGGTGTTATATCATAAATGCAGACACAGAGTATGAATTTGGAAGAGATCTTATACTGCGAGTGTTATGCCTTCGGAAGCATTTTTTTGATTCACAGCGGATGTTGTTGCACAGTTTTTCCGGCTTGAACTACAGTCCTTCCGCTCAACAGTCGGTGATGATTACCACGACCACCAATGGATTCTGGACAGATTTGTGCACGACAGAGCCTTCCGTATTGACGTTGGCCCGCCGCATTATTTGTTCCAATACGAGATTAAAGAAGTCGAATGACAGCTCATCTTCTTGCCAAAATCCTGTGCACGCTTCAAAAGACTCGGAGGTTCTGGAGTCGAACTGCACGATGCATCGAGTGTTTGTTAGCTTGGCTCAACACATACGGATCAGTTTTCCGGGAATCTCGAATTCGATCATCGCGGTTAATAAGACTTTCCGATTAATGTTTTCTTAAGTGGCTTTAAAGTCTATAAAGAGGTGGTGGATATCGATTCGAAATTCGCTGGTCTTCTCCAAGATTTGTCGCAACGTGAATGTTTGGTCTACCAGAAACGTCGCATCTAGCTTTGAAGAGTTCTGATGGCAGTCCATCCGAGCCTGCATGCTTGTTGTTCTTCAGCTTTTTCATAGCTATGCCTTCTTCTTGACAGCTTCGTCGACTGGAACTGGGATCTCTTCATCCACTACCACTCTCTCTTCTCCATGCTCGTTAAGAAGCCACTGGAAATGCTGCTTGAAAAAATCCAATATCCCCTACAGATCGGTAACAAGATGGTCTCGCAATTTCAAGGAGCCTGGGTGCCATTTTTTAAGGCCAGCTGCGAGGCTTTCTTGTAAAAGGCTCTAATCGTATTGTTGTCACTGGACTCTTCGATGTCTTCGAGCTGGGAGGTTGCAAAAATTGTCTTCTTTCGCCGTAGTGTCTTTTTTTCCTCCCTCCTGACTCACTCGGTATTCCTCGCACGCTGCTCGGGTTCTCCTTTGTAACACCTTTCGGTACGCCTCGTTGATTTTTGCTCATAGCTTATTGTATTTTCAGCTGCTTCCTTGATGACTGAGCGGCTTTGGAGCCCCTTGGCGTAGGCATACCTGCGAGTCGTCCGCTCAGTTGCTCACGGTTTTGGCGATCTCTAAGGTACTCTTTCTAATATTGGAAAGTCGGACTTTGAGCCTTGCTGCCACTAACAAGTTGTCAGAGTCGACGTTTCCTCTCATGGTCGATTTAGTTGGCTGTTCGACCATTTGGAGACCGCTAGATTGCTGCGGGGATATTTTTACGAGGAAATCTTATGCTACTTCCTACTGAATTACGAGTTGCCGCAAAGTCCGTAACAACAGGTCGATTATGACGACCATAAAATGGTCGAAGTGGGTGGAAAACATTTTTTACAGAGCATGAATTTTGGTAATATAATTCAAAAATTTATAAGCATTGTGGCACTGTAAGTCTTTTTATAAAAAAATGGCGGAATTAGCTAAGACTGCTTGATTCTAACACATGGGACAGTTCATATGTGAAATGTCAAAAATAGAAACTGAAAAACCAAGCAACAGAAAAATCAGCTTTTATAACGATGAAATCTATTTTAAAATTGTTATAAAGTTTTCCTTGTTTCGCATATTTCAAGAACAAAAAAAATTGGAAAGGGCAGAAGAGTCACACTCATGAACCTCCTTTTTCGTTACTATGTTGTTAAATACAGGGTGGTCCTATTGAACTGCAGCTTTTCAAAACGCTATTTGAAATCAAATTTTATTGAAGTAAAAGGAACATAAATTTGCTTCCTTGAGCGCGAACTAAGACCTTGAGTTCGTCGATAAATTACGTGCACGCTGCCTAAGAAACCCGCTAATTTTTTCTCATTTTTCAAGACAGGCTTT
Source organism: Merodon equestris (assembly GCA_958301585.1). Taxonomy (NCBI): domain Eukaryota; kingdom Metazoa; phylum Arthropoda; class Insecta; order Diptera; family Syrphidae; genus Merodon; species Merodon equestris. The sequence continues at coordinate 122,100,656 of OY284415.1, forward strand.
CTTGAGCGCACCCACTTTTTGATATTTTTTAGTGCTGACCTTGGCCTGTACAATGTCCCCTTGGAAAAGCAATGTGAATTTGGTGGTTGTGGAGGCCGAAACGCAGCAAACGCAGACATTGTTGTATAACGACTCTTGGTTGATGCGTGCTTTGTGGGTTGGTACATAGTCTTGTTGGAACGTCCATTCTCGCTCACCCAAATGTTTGGTTGCCCATGGCTTAAAAGAATTTTCAAAACGATTTTTCGGACAAAAACACATTTTTTGGGCATGATTTTGTCCTTATAAGCCTTGAGTTTGAGCCCGTCTGTCAACACCCCTTGCATGGATGTCTTTGATATCTGCAGCTCAACAGCAGTTTTCCTGTGACTCTGTTGAAGATTTCGTTCAATTCAAACCTTTACTTTCGGAGCCATTTCTGGCGCTGATGCAATATTGTTTGCTTTTTTGACAGGTTCTAACGATAGCCTCTTGTGAGCTTCCACTATATTGAGGCGTTGAATTAAGTTCCACTGTTTTCCAATCGGAGACGTTTCCAGAATTGAATTTAAAATGGTCACGTATCTAAAAGGAAGTATCGTAGGTAAGCTTGACTCTGCAAATGATTTTGATGTAGAAGATTAAGAACCCTCTGGCCCAAAGACGTTTGAAGGCGATGGATTGTAAGCTTTACTGCATAAAAATGCATTTCAGACGCTAGCTGAAGTTGCAAAATCATTACAAGTTGATGACTCAACAGCTTCAAAACGTTTGAAAACATTAGGAATGGTTTAGTAGCAAGGACTTGGGTGACGTATGAGTTGAAGCCGAGAGACGTCAAGCGGCGTATTTTCACGTGCAGAAAAGGAGAAGTTTTTGGCATCGTATCGTGACTTGCGATGAGAAATGGATACTGTATGATAACCCTAAGAGTAAAAGATCACAGGGTAAGCTCGGCCATGCAACAACATTGTGGGCAAATACAAATATTGATGGTTCAAAGGATCTGTTCCGCATGAGGGTATGAGTTGCTCAAACTGAACGAAATCATCGGAGAAGATCGCTATTAGCTGCGATGTTGCTCACGTCGTTAGAATCTACCTGGAAATTCTGAAATGGGGCGTCCTACCTGACACACAATATTGTTCGGACAATGAAATACATGTTTGAAACACGTATCCAACCAGTTCTTTAGTCTGCTTTTAGCTGCTAAAGAGGTTATATGTGGTTTGGTGCGATTGGCAATTTTTTGACTTGAAAATTTTGCATTTATCCAGGTTTTGAGGTCTGTAGAGTTCGAAACTCGCCGTTTTAGTTAGAGGCCTGCATACGTGGACGTTCGTAAACTTTTTCCCTGACGTTTATCCTGGGAACAGATTAAAACAATATCAAATCTGGATGCGTAAATGCACTATTACTCGCTGTGAATTGAGAGGTTGTTTCACTCTTGTTTTTGGATCTCTAGATGTAACAGTATATCTGGGCTCCTCACTACAATCATCATGCATATGAAAATAGAAAATCTCCTACAAACGTACGGTTGACGAAGCTTAAGTCGTCCTGTCACCGATTTACCATATCCCTTTCTTTCAAAAAGTTAAATTAAAAAGGCAATAATCCACCGGCTACCAATCACCCTTTGTATGAAGACAATCTTTTGAACAAATCTAGCCCTTCTACCACCTTGAAATGTCGTCATGCCCAATGGCAATTAATCACTTGAATAACTCAACCAGGCATTATCAACGCTCTATATTGCTCCAGGTTATTTACGACCATCTAAATGACCCACAGTAGCTCTAATGGTTTTCAATTCTTTCCCGGATATTCTGATACCGCTCCTGACCCTAACACACAATCACACTTCCAAGTAATTCAAAAAACGGGTTCGTCCTTTGGATAGACATTTATTGAGTTGAGTGTTACAAACCACGGTATGGAAATCATTAAAAAGAAAACCCACATTCAAGGACATATAATCGCACACAATTCCAGAACTTGGATTACGGAACATCACTCGGATGCTCGTGCTTCATATCTGGGCATGGTTAAGTATGATTAATGCATTTGTCCCTTTCTACCAACGAGGATTTGTGATTCTCATATCCTCGCGAAAGTAAAATCCTTTCATGCACACATACACGCCCGCATATCCACTGGGGCATGTGTGTACGTAACATATTTCCTGGTCACCGGGCTCACTCGGAAAACCCATCATCATCGTTAGTAGCGTCATCGTCAACCTCAGCGTCGTCGGCTTGAGTAGTATCAGTAGCATTAGTATCATCATTATTGCCGACATACATTGTGTTGACTCGACCTTATTCAAGGAGTCCTTGTCGCTCTGGCCACATGAGGCAACAAGCAAATCCCATAAATATTACATTTTAAATTTTTGTGTGATTATCGCACGGGGATATGAAAGGCGCGCTTGTCGTGGTTGAAAGGTGAAATCCTTGTTAGCGATGTAGCTAAGGGTTCACCTGGAAATTTGAATCCTTTCGCACGATAAACAGCTACTAAAAAGGTCCTCAAATCACTTTTTTCCGTCTGGTTTTTATCTGTTTAGGTCTGCTATAAAAATTACAGCTTCCAAACAGGTTAACCATCTCTCGCCCTAATGTCGTGCGTTAATTGTTCGCCTGCGTCACAGGATCATTAGAGAAAAAAAAAGGAAATACAAGAAAAAATCCTACAATAATCCAAAATGCCATTAGTCGAGCACTCGACACCACGGTTCAAGGCTCCGTCCATTATTTCATGGGCTTTTGCTTGGATGAGTGGCGGTGAGATGGAGTAGAATAGGCTAGCCAAAGTACTAGTTAGTGACGGCCTAATAGATTCGAATTACTCCTACACTGGAGGATTGTTTCACTAATTAAATCTCTTAATGAACCGGGGGAGAGAATATATTTTTTTTTTTTCATTGAAAGTGAACCATGCCATTGTGGCTGCCACTGTGACGACGTTATCGATGGAAAATATCGCTGGCTTTTAAATTTTATTTGTTTTAATGTGAATTTGATTGACTTGGAGTTTAATTTGGTTTTTTGTTTTTTTGCTTATTTCTAGGCCGGGCCAGCTCGGACAGCCACACACGAGGTGAGTTTTAATTGATTACTTTGTTGACGGATTGATTGACGATCCATACTGTATTTATGACGTGTCGTAATTAGCGGTTGTTTTTATTTTATCAACGCTTGTGGGATGATTTATACGACCTCTGAGGTGATTATTAATGCCAAGGCTTACAGGCTATCAGAAGTTTACGGGAATGAAAGAATCGAATATTTCTAATCAAAGATCTAAAAATTTCCGTCACTCTATTACAATAAATTAATATTAGAAGCTCTGAGCTTTAGGTGTTCCATGTGCCTCTGAACTGGAACTCTGGAACTCTGAACAACTTATGGAAGGGATTAAAATTAGCTATCGTATTCCCCCATTCTTCTTAATTTTTAATTCTGTCGAAGGCCTTATCGATGACCAACTCTATTGGGTGTGCGAGAAGGTGTTTGGCTCAGGATAAACAAAATAAACTTTTATATCAGCTATGGCCTCATGAGCTGGGATTTCAGCCCATAAGGCGAGCACCATCACACGCAGTCTCCCGAGGCCTGGATCTTTTTTCAATTCCCTCTTTTTACTTTCGTCCCGTAAGGGGAGCTCTCCACACAGGTTTTTTTTTGAAAGGTTGACGCCAGAGCAGTGATTTTTGCTCAACAAGCGACGAAACCAAATGATACGAACATGAGGACTGGACGAGCAAAACGTCACCAGAAATTTCGCCTGTGACTTACTAGGAATACTGAGCTTAGCTCCAGTTCACTTCCTTTCTCTTTTGCACTTGTTTAAGACGCGACTCGTCAGTCTGCGTATTAGCCGGATCGGATTTCATTGTGTTGATACACACATTATATGCGTTTGGCGATCATATATCTAGATTCTAGAATTTGTAATTAATTTTGCTAGAAAAATTCAATAAAGCACGAACAAAATCTAAGAATTTTGGTGAGTTCTTTACAAATCAAGAATCCTGAGAAGTTGAAACTGACGAGTGAATTAAATGCTAGATCGAAAATGCTAGATGAAAAGTGATAGATCGACCATTTTTTTTATAGGGTTCGTGCAAGTTCAAGAGTGTACGCTCTTATGGTGTTTGTTACACAACCTGAACGGGGTGCAGATGGTTTGTGTCGAAAATATTAGCTTACTACAATATTCTCCGGTGGTGGTTGTCCTAGATAGGATTCGAGAGATTCAACTGAATTTGTTGCGTTGGTTGTAGTTCACAGTAACTTATTTTGTTTGTTGGAAATGAAAAACGCACACACAGAGGCTAGTCGGTGAAGATTACTGTTACTACCCGATCACCCCAAAAACTCGTAAACCCGATTGCAAAGCGTTTCAGACGTACTCGATGTGATTTTAAAATATGTCCAATCCCGTTGGGCTTGTTGAAAAATCGTTTTTTATAAACGCGCTGCTTGATTCTTGCTAGGACTACGTAGAAGGTGGTTAAGGGTGCCCATCTCATTAGTGTTGTTGCAGCTACAATAAAATTTATTGTGAAAGATGTCGAGCTTGGCCGCATGTTCGATTGACAGTTGCCCGTAGCTTTAGATGTCTTCTCTAGATGTATTCAGCAGATTTATTGTTCTGGACTTGCTCTAATTATGGTGCACATAAAAATCCAGCGGTCAAAAAACTACACCTGTTTTGAGGCGATCTACGAATCGACCTAAGTTTAGGCTTCCTAACAGGATCAAAAGTGCTGCCTAGACGGGGAATTGACCGGGACAGATGAAAGGGCGATGCCTGTAGTTCTATGGACTCCCGATCCAGGTAGGTTTTATCTCCTGAGTAATCTATGGCTGAGCTTGTCATGCTGCAAACTCACATCTGCTGCAAACTCACATCATCGTCGTGTGGACGTTTTTGCTTCAATGCTTGACTCAAGTGCATTAATAGTGTTCAAGCAAGTTGCTGTGATGGTTTTACGCGGTTTAAACAACTCATAATAAATCACTGATCGCGCATGAGTCACGGTGTTTAGCTTGGCTGTCGATGTTGATGCATGACCACGACGTTCTCAAGATAGTAATGGATCCACCTTCACAATACGATGCAGAAAATCCTTGTTTTTTTGCGGTTAGAGCAACAGTTCGAATAAAACCGTTGGACGTTTCCCGCTCTTTATTCGTATATGCCCCGTTGGCTTTCAAACGTTGGGAAATGTTTTTTTCAGTAACGGCCAAGGACGAATTTGCAGGTTTTTAGTTGTATTTCTGTCACGGAATGCTCTTTGTCATCTACGTCGAAATCACCACTTTTCTAGCCATTTGAGACAAGTTCTTTCACAAATAGAAGTCGCGCCTCAAATTTCTATAACCACTTGATCGCCTTAGCCGCAGATTTTTTCGAATTGGCATTTCGTTCAATTGAGACTAATTACGGTTTGATCATTCAAACAATACAACCATCGATGTGGACCTTTCTAAATACGTCCCAATCCTGCAATGTCTTTTGACTTTGCTGCCCTTTTTTTCTTTTGTTAAAGCTTTTAGAACAAATATTGTGGTCGTTGGGTGTGTCGAATTTTGTTTTTGGATGGCGATGTTATCGTAGAAACTTTAGAATACATTTTGTCGTTTCAGAAGTCTTGAGTTAGATTTGAAATGAGGAGGTAAGCTCTTCTCAGGTCTAAAGGCTCTCCAGAAAAAAATAATATGTCATCGGTCTTAAAGCACATATACCTAATAGATTCTTAAGGTCGTTAGGGGTCAATCTCTATCATTTCCTTAGGGATTCTAGGTAGATAAAGTTGGCATCTTAACATATGGCTGAGTGTAAGTACAATTAATGCTGAAGCACATATACACAGTGAAGACAACACAATGCAATATGAGAACTGCTCGTAGGCGTCACACAGCGTTAGCAATGATTATACGAAATTCCTCCACATGACCCTATCTTGAGCTAGTGTTCTCACTTCGGGCCAGGTTCTGCCAGCTCGTCGATGCTCTTTCTCCATGGATCTCCTCCATGTCATGAGAGCGACCACGTTTGTGGGTGTCTTGTGGGTTCCATGTGAGGGCCATCTTTGCGACATCCGTGCCCGGTTTTCGCAAAGTACGTCCAATCCAACTCCATTTCCCTTTCAGGATCTCAATCGCCACTGGTAGCTGGGGGCTCTCTGTAGCATATCCTCGTTTGTGATCCACTCTGGCCAAAAGATCTTCAGGGTCCTCTTCAGGCTTGGCTAGCAAATACCTGTAGCTTCCGATTCATGCTGTCAGTGGTCTTCCACGCCTCATAGGCATAAAGGAGGACGGATTTGACATTGGAGTCGAAGATCCGGAGTTTTAGAGTGGAAGAAAGCTGGTTGGATCTCCATACATTCCTCAACGCATAGTAGGCCGAGCGCCTTGTTGATACGTGTCGAGATGTCGAGTGCTGATCCCCCGTCTTTGCAGAGCATGCTATCGTAGTAGCAGAACTTGTCGGCGATCTACGATCGGTACTCCGTTGAGAGAGAGGATTGTCTCACATCTCGTGCCGATTCTTGTCAGCCCGTTTTGGCGATGTTAATTCTGAGCCCAGCTTTGGAAGCTTTGATGTTGAGTGAATTCAATTTCTGCTGGATGCCAGTGAACGAGTTGGACATGAGACAGATGTCGTCCGCATAGTCTAAGTCATGGAATTTCTCGGTCAGAGACCACTGAATGCCAATGGGAGCTTCCGTGTCTAAGACGGGATCCCAATGTTCCCACGGCATTCCAAATAGCATCTCTGTGGACCATGTCGAAAGCTCTCTTGAAGTCGACGAACAGGAGGAAGATCGGGCTGTTCCACTCAGCAGATTGTTCAATAATCATGTTTGTGTGGTCAACATAAGAACGATTAGGCCTAAATTCAGCCCGCTCATGTCAAAAGTGTTCCTCGATGGTTGGTGCGACTCTCGAAACTATCAGGGGGGCGAGCAGTTTCTGAATGGTGTTAAGAAGAGTCATGCCTCTCCAGTTTTTACACTCACTCAGGTTGCCTTTCTTCGGGATGGTGATGATGACGCTCTCCTTTCAACTGAGTAGACCAAGCCTCTGCGGTGATGGGATGCAGGGTCAGAGCCATTTGTGACGTAGCTGCTTTAAATAGTTCCGCAGACAAGGTGTCTGGGCCTTGGGCTTTACCGCACTTCAGTCTGTGAATCGCGGCTGCAATTTCAGGAACTGTTGGAGGCATCGTCTGGATCGTTCTTCGTGGGTTTCTGCTCATAGAAGAAAAGAATGGAATCTACGACTCACCATCAGTTGGAAGTGACTGTGAGAAGAATTCCCTTCAGCGATCAAGTTGTTGCTGATCTGATGTGAGCGAGCTTCCCCACGCAGCATAAACACTTTTCATGTCGCCGCAGAGAGCTGCAACCTCTGCTTCGCCAGGTCCTTGAAGAAGTTTAGTTTGTCCTCTCGCGCCGTTCGCTTGACTAATTTCCTGGCCTCCCTATAAGCCGCTTGGATCTGTCGTCTTCTCTCGCGTGAGTCGGGTTGGTGCATTTGACCTTTGAGTTTCCGTCTGAGCTCGATCTGTTTCCAAGTAGTGTCGCTGATCCAACGCTTACGTTTATGTTGTCGAAAGCCAACTGTTTCCTCCGCACTTACCACCAGGTATGGCCACGACGGTGATGTGTCTGACCGGGCTTTGATTTTCCCTACAAATTGACTGGCTAACAGTAGATTCGGAAGCGTGCGGGAGCCTGGTGGTAGGCCGAAATCTCGCAAAAGTTGATGGTCGCTATATATGTATGTCGGCGTCGCAGAATGGTTTCACATTCTGTAGAGACTAGATAGCCTTCTGTTGATCAGGAAGTGATCGATCTGGTTGCAAGTAATAGCGCCCAGAGACTGCCAGGTGTATTTATTGATGTCTTTGTGGGGGAACTTGGTGCCACCATCAAAGAGGTGATGAGCAGAGCAAAGGTCGAGAAGGTGATTTCCGTTGCCATTGCTATCTGCGTGAAGGCTGTGTCGACCAATAACGGCCTTGAGGTTGTTGTTGCCACAGCTAACTTTAGCGTTGAAGTCGCCCATGAAAATTTTCACATCGCTCTTGGGGAAGGACGTGAGGCATGGAGGCATGCCTGGTCGTAGAAGGCGTCCTTGTGTTGATCATCGTCTTGTTATCGCTCGACCTTCGTCCTGTGACTCGGCTTGACCCCTTATCAACGGTGTCGGAAGCCAACGTTTTAAGCATTGAACTCCGGTGCCCCTTTAAGGCCCATACATTTCTTAAGCTTTAATAGAACTTATGTCAATGGTTCGGTGGTCTTCGTCCAACACCAAGTCTTATTTGAAAAAGACCTATCTGCTGAATGGCTTCCTTGATCGGTCCTTCGCATTGTGATAATATTATTACAAAAACTGATTAAAGACTCGTTGAGATCCCTATGAAAACAGTATCGCGATAAGCTTATCGACATGTCAGCCAAATAAAAAGGGACAAAAGGCTTCACAACAAATCGTAACACAATCGTTTACCCCAAACCTGTTGCATGACAATACACCACTACAGTGACCTATCACATCAAGCGTTAAGCCACTTGAGCAACAATAAAGCAGTCGTTCGTGTAAACACGAGTGCGTATTAACACATCAAACCGCTTGTCCACTCAACAATGGCAATTACACCCCAAAACTAATTAAATTCATCCCAACCAGAACCATCATCGCTCTGTAAAAGGTACAGAGACGAAGAAGCGAGGCGAGTCAAAAAAGAAAATCTGGAAAAGCGGGGACACAAAAAAAGAATGTTTCCATTATATCTCAGATGACAGATCGTTCCCACTATCTGGTCGTATAAATCTGTCAACTGAAGAGTACGAGTACGAGTATCTAGTTGTTTTTGCTGTTATACTGTTGCTCCGTCTTCGTTCCGTTGGCGATTGAATTTCTTTCTGAAAAGGAAAAGTGAGATTCCATCGACGTTTTAAGAATCGACTGGGAATGGAGATCCATTTCCTAAATGCGCTGCCGCTGCCTTACTCACCTTCCCCCTGGTCTATTAGACATTACCAGTGTCTTTTCTATATTTTCTCAATTTTTTGTTATCTTTGTTGTTTTCAAGACCGTTCTAAATGTCCACCTCGGTCTCTGGTGGAGGTCTCGTGTGTATGTGTTTTTTTTTCCAACTTATCTCTATTCTTGTAGAATGCAACCTTTTGCTGTCCCTCGCCTTAAGTGCTGGTGGGAAGAGGAAGAGGAAAATCTAAACTAATAAGATTCCTTATCGTTGCTGTTAACTACCTGTCAGATATACTCGTACACTTCATTTCTACACTTGTGGTAAGATTGTTTTTTTATTTTTACCCAACCTGGTCCAGGTCTGGCTTTTCCTCCATCTCATCTTATTGTTGGTTTTCTCGTACGTTTTTGTAGTTAATATCGAGTTTCCCACTTTTCCTTGCTTCTATGGTAAATAGATATCAAAATAAAAATGCAACCAAATTGAGGAGAAGGAGAAAACGAAAACAAGGAGCGTCGGGCTATAAATACCACAACACAGAACGGGAAATAATAAAAAAGAACCCTTGGCCGAAGAAATGAAATTAAAAGGAAAATAAGAAATCTGTGTATCGCAAACGCCACATCCATGCATTCGGTCGGGCCACCCGTCCTGCTGCGACGAAAGGAATGCTAACTCCAGGAATTTCATGTTGGAGTAGGCTCGAGGCCCGAATTGAGAGTTTTTTATTTCCATCGTCCATTCCAGGTTTTCCCTCTCCTATGTCGTTTTCTTTTCTATTTTCGGAGTTTAAATGTCGCGGGTATTGGGGATTCGATGGTAACGAGTGGAGTGTGGTGAATGGGTACAACATGACTTGGTGAATTGACTCTCTTAAAATGTGTCATATGGTTGGAGAGATGGAAGAGAACCTTCTCTTTCGACAGGGTGTTGAGGAATTTTTTTGCCGTTTTTTTTTTTTTTTACAAATTTTAGGGTGAAGCTTTTTGCAAAGAAGACAGTCTGTGCATAATTGAAGAATTTTAGGAGGCTAAGTGCAAAATTTAAAAATTATTTTTAAATTTTCAAATCGAACTAGAGTTCGTGATAATGGCATTCTCTTGGTTAGGCTCGAGCAAGATAGAGCTAATAGAGTAGTTCGACTAAAAGCCTTAGTAATTGATCCAAGCTAAGTCATCTGAGCTCGATAATATAAGACAAGTTAAACTAGTAATAAAGCTCACCAATTCATGACCTAAGAGCTGCTAAAAAGTGTCGATATGCATCTATGTTTTTGATCATCTTTTTTTTTCATTCTTAAAGACTCAAAGGGAAAGTTGAAGAGTGCCTGTACTACCCTTCTTGCCGAGGTCAAGTGTGGATGTGATCGTCGACTAAGGCAAGACAGAGGTTTTGTGGCCTTCTAAACCATTAACTTTCCTCTGTGGCTCATTTGGCAAGAACTTGGTAGACTTTGGAGCTTGTTCGACTTAACACGCTTTTAGGCTCTTTTGGATTTTCGACTGGGAATGTATTGCCGGCCGAATGTATGACAGCGTCAACTTTCTAATGAATAAAAGCTACTTGCCACGCCTGTGGTGATGGTTAAGATAACCCTCTACGCCGTGAAAGGCATCTGCCATTTCTTGATTTTGTCGAAAACTTATTTTTATGGTATGCGATTCGAAATCTGAGTTTTTAAGCACCTACTTGATCTAAGTGCTGAGCTAATTTGCTATCCAAACTTATTACGAATCCATAAACGTTATACATAATCGCCCTAGTGAGTCCCGAACTGGTACAATGGTTAAGGTTTTGAGGAAACTGGTTCGGTATCGGGTCAAACTCCTTATAAATATGCTTGGACCAACCAAGCATTCGAATTCTTAATTTGTCGCCGAAGTTAACATAGAGCCTCAATTTACAGCAAATTTTAAAAGTTAATTTTCATTTCCAAGTCTTCTTTGGTGGCGCTACAGTCCGGGGTGAACCTGAGTCTAAACCAACAAGCATCCCTAGTCAGCACTGTCTTTGGTTAGCTGTATAGAAGGACCGGGATGATTAAGGTGTTGTACAGGGTGGGCCAAATACAAGTTTCTTTTTAAAAATGCAATAAAATGAGCAAAATTATATTTTTTTCCATAATTATATTATGGGTTTATTAGTAAGAACAAACATTCCCATTAATTATGAAATACAACGTCGTTCAAGTGGCTGCCTCGGCTGGCTTAGCAGTAGCGCATCCTGTCACCCTAATTTTTCAAGAACTTGATGATGGTTTCGGGCTGTAGCTCACGGATCGCTTGGATAATATTGGCCTTAAGTGCTTGAATCGTTTCCAGATTGTTGGCATAACATCGGTCCTTCACGGTTAACTACAAAAATAAGTGCAAAGGGGTCAAATCGCAGATCCGAGGCGGCCAATTGACATCGCCAAGGCGGCTGATAACACGATTTGGGCACCAAACTGTCACTCTCTGTGAATGCATAGGCTTCTCGACTATAACGTGCGGGTTTTCAGAGCTCCAGATGCGACAATTTTGTTTGTTAACGTAGCCGCCGAGATGAAAATGCGCCTTGTCAGAAAAGATGATTTTTTGCCCAAAATCGTTGTCCAATTCAAACCTGGTCTAAGACCCAAATTGCGAAGCGATAACGAAGCGGAAAGTCGTGCGCCTTCAATTGCTGAGTCAATTGGACCTTGTGAGCGAATAATCCAAGATTTTTGTGCAGAGTTCTCCTCAGGCTAGTGCGTGAAATGTTGAACTGTTGAGATCGATGGCGAGTTGATGTTCGTGAATTGAGTCTCACACTCCCGGCCACAGCAGTTACATTCTCATCTGTGCGCACTGTACAACGACAGGAACCATGTGTGTTGTCCACTGGCATACCAATCTCACAAACTTGCGTACCGCAGTCACGGTGGGTGCTTCATTTCGGCCAAAACTTTCCTTTTAAAAAACGCACTGTTTGGGCTATTTCCCAACCTTGTCAAAGCGTAAAGCGACTCATTTCGTTCCGCGGAGGTATGATTCTGTCAAGATTTCGAGCGGGAATCAGCTGGCAGTGTCAAAATAACTTGTGATTTAAGAAAAAAACCACTAGATGGCTCACCCTTTATAGCACAACCTTGGTCCTCCGAGAGAAGGCTGTACATACTTCTTCATTGCCTCTTGAGCCCAAAGAAGCGGTGCTCGGTTAGGTTGGTTCTGCGTTTTACCTCAACGTTGGTGTTGTCGTCGTTGGTTATAAGTGAGCATAGGTAGACAAAGTCCTTGACTTGGCGATGGGTGTCCATTTGGAATTCTTAGGACCTCTCCAAGATCTGCCGCAGTGTGAATATTTGGTCTATTGTGGACTTTCCCGGCTTGAATCCGCACTGATAAGAGGCGATCAGGTTATTCACTAATTGTTTCAAGCGTTGACAAAATACAGCAAACGGTCTTGTATGCGATGTTAAGGGGACCTATTCCCTGTAGTTTCTTGTGGATCGCGTAAAGGATGCTGAGATTCCATTCGTCGGGCATGCTTTCTTCTGTCCATATAATACAAATATTTAAGTTGATGCATGCGGCTTACCAGCTCATCTCCACCTCCCTTAAATAGCTCAGCAGACAGGCCTTCGGCGTCCGCGGCTTTATTAGACTTAAGTCTCGATATTGCTATTTTGAATTCGTCTATGTTGGGTGGACAACATTTTTTTACGTCGTCGCGCGTTGCGGATGGGTACTATTGCCTGACAGCTCTGCAGTGGTTTTGCCATATTCTCAGCATCGACTGTTCTCTACTACTAGTCATAAAATCGAAGTTACACAACAAGTCTTTAGATCATCCACGACTTGGCCGATTCGCTAATTGTATGTTGGAACCGCTAAGACAAACTTGATTTTTTCTGATGAACTACGTTTCAACCAAGTCACTGTGTCGGATGTATTATGGGTAGGCGGTATCATCGGTAGCATCGGCCGGGAAGACTGTCACAGTTATCGCAACATGCTGACCGAAGCTTTCTGGTTTCAACAGTTTTACCAAGCCTTCAAATCTTTCTATTATTTGTTTAGGAAATTTGAAGATCGCATTTTTTTTATCAGAGGAGTTGTTGATTGTGTCCGAGGTCCTGGGACTTGACACCTTTGGTCTTCTTTCTGAGGGGTTATTTGAAAAGTACGCTCAATTCAAGATCTCAAACAAATCATCCCAACTGTGGCCATTGCCCTGCTTTTTAATCAAGAAGACTTCGATCATTTTGACTTTCGGATGATTTCCTACAACAGAAGCCATGGTCTTCAGCAATATTGTGTTCCGTTTAAAATGATCGAAAAAACCAATAAAGATCAAGATTGATTCCAGAAAAATCTGTGTTTTTAAACTTAAGCTTTAAAAAAACTAAAGACACTAGCTGTTGGCTCACCCTATATATTTAAGGGTGAAGAAATCTTTAAAAAAATCAGTTACCTCAGCTAAGGTAGACTAATTTGTACATGGATCTGTTTGACGCCCCCTTTTCTCCTTCTTTACCGATCTTACCTGTTCGGTGGACTGTAACCGTGTTGCCCCGGTCGAATTCATCTTCTCTGGCGTTCACCCTCGTTGCGAACAAGAGAAAAAGATTTTTTGAAAATCCGTGCACTTGTAACGGACAATTTGGTCGATTCTCTTCCAAACAAACATTAAGCGCCTCTGATCCACCATTCAAATCCAAACCAATGAATGGTATGTAAACAATAGCAGATAGCATCCAGATACGTGTCTACCGTCGCTAAGATGGTAGGTGTCTGCATGCTTGCGATGGTCTTCAGTTTACCTGTGGTAGAAGAAGAGATTTGGTTTCTTCCCGCTCTCGAATCTTCGATTGCTCTTTGATGAGCAAGCATGAGAGCAAGCATAGAAGCGAGCATGAGCGGGTGGAAAAAGGAAAACAGAGAACGACACCTTAATGCCGGTGGTGTAATGTGGTGAAGTTGACTTTGGTGAATAGCGAACAGTGGTGAAGTAGATATGAATATATGACGGAGCTGAACAGATGATTTTTTCGCTTCAATCGTCAGTTACGAATTCACCCTCGAACTGCGATAACGTTGGCGTGTGGTCTGTGCCTCCAACGTCGAATCGTCTCGTGTTGTCATCGTGTTGTCGTCATCGTCATTATATTTTCATTTGTCCCTGAAACTTATCGTTGCTCCTTTCATAGGTATACTATACAATAATAAAATACTTGTGTATCGTGCTCGTGGTCGTGGTCGTGGTTCGTGGTCGCAATTGCAAGGCACCGTCGAGGTTCATTCATGGGTGTACGAGTAGTGTTGTTGCAAACGAATGTTCCTCTGCATTTTCCCCAACGACCATAGGTACGGATTGCTACGAGCATATACGACGTGGTTGGAAACTCTTTTAAAGGAGAAGACAACAAAAAAAAATTAGCAAAACAGGAGTAGCAGTCAACTCAGCGACATTGCGCCAAGAGTCAAATCACCATCACCGGGGAGCGCCTTCAAGTTTCTGTCATTCCGCCATTCCGCTGTTCTACCCCTCACCATCGTTTTCCGTTTTATTTATTTATTTTTTATTTGTTTTGTTTTCATTGCATTTTAGAAGAAGAAATTAATTTGTGATAGGTCGGTGGCGCGGCGTATCCTCGAGAGAAAAAACCGCGTGCGTTTCTGTTTCTATTTCCGATTCTGGTTCTTATGAGTCGTGCTTTGCCTCCTCCACTTGTCGTCGTCGGTGAACCACTTGGTTTGGCTCAAAGGAGGAAATGAATCAAGTGAAATACATATTGAAATATGTAAGGAAAAAAGAAAAGGAAATAAGTGAAGCAGCATTTTTGTGATAAAGTGTACCAGTGTACCGTCACCGTTAAGTGCCGCGGAATACGTGCAAGTGTATGTTAGCGAAAATAGAATTTGAATATAAGAATGTGCCCTTAATGGATACTCGAAAGGCGTTCGATTGCTCCATGTTACGTCAAATCCAGCTTTAACTTTAAATTTAACAAGAGCTTGCAGGGAGGTTTGATAGTCCCTCCTCGAAAAGGATTAATTGCAAAGTTGGTATTTGTTTTTTTTTTTTTTGGTTTTCGATTTATATCCTTTTTATTTGATTTCCATTCCCGAACGGAAAAGTGATAAATACTGAGGGCAGGTCGTGCTCCAAGTGACTTTGTGTTTTTTTTTGTTTTCGGGTGATCCCCTGTCAGGAGCAGGAACTCTGTCTCATGATACGACATGTGTATGAGGTGTTTGCTGGAAGAGCGATAAGAGGAGGGGCGCGTGTCCAGGATCTGTTACTCTTCAGCTTGACCTTCTGTGAATTTGTGGGTTTGGGATTTAATCTGGGCAGCTATTCCCGGACAGCTTGAAGCTACTGTGGCTAACCTGTCTTGTTTACATTGATTTCACAATCTTGTTGTACTTCTGACCATAACAACGCCGGAGAAAAAGAAAGGTTGTACTTGTTTGTCAAGTAAATAGACTTGTTGGTGCTTGGCTTAGCATTGGTCTCGGTTCTATGGCCTTGTGGTTTACAAGCGTTTTTATTTGTTCGTCTTTCGCTTTTCATTTTGTGTTAAGCTGAAAAGTTATTTTTAATTATTTGGAGGTAGATTGTGTTATCGGGGTTTCAATGTCAGGTCGCTGTTGACATGACTTTTAGGTTTGCTGGGTGAATGACAATGACTGGGTTCGCATAATTGGTTTAGGCCGTAGGGCTTGATGGGCGTTTTCTTATTGCGGTTATCGAAGACGAATACTTTATAACAAAACCAAAAGACCGGGTCTTCTGCCTTGAGTTCGAGCGATAATGAAAATTTGTTAAAGTCAGAAATACAATCGGAAACCTTGGAGTCCATGGGTGGTCACTTGCCATGCAGGTTCAGAGAGCAGTTTGGCCATTGTCTTAATAGAATAAAAGGGGAAAAGAGCCAGAAAATAGCATTTAGCGGTTAATGACGTCTGTAGGGATAGCCTAACGAAATACGCCGTTGGGTGTAGGCAAGAAGCAGTAGGTCGCTTCGACATATGGTACAACAAGCACTCATATAGAATATATTTGAAGCTAAGATGTCTTGTCAAATCTACGTAGAAACATGTTCAATAAATAACAGGAATTTTGGGGTTTTTAATTTAATTTATTTGACAACTTGTCGGTAATACAGGTACTCATAATGGATTCGTCATTCAGTCCCACTTGTTGATGTTTTTTATTGTTGCCGATCCTGAACCTTAGTTTCAGTGTCATATCCCTAAGCTCATGGTTTATCACGACGCCATTTCTGGGCGGCTCTCATCACCACTGTTTTCGTTTATAGTTCAACAATTTTGCAACGGTATTTTCGGGACTATTTCTTATGGATTCAGTTATTTCTTCGCTCTCTTTTCGTATGGGGTTTTTCAATAAGCACATGACAATTTTGTAATTAAATGAAGCACAGAGTAATTGAGACATCAGGCTGAATTCTATTACGAGTACAGAATACATGTTTAAATTAAGTATGGAATTCGATCTTTCTTTGGGGCCAATTTCTCTCTTCAAAAATAGTCTTCCAACGTAACACGATAACGAACTCCATGGAACCCAAAATGGCGATCAGTTGGATAACTGGAACAATTTGGGACGTATATTATTAGAAATACCAAATAAATCATTGGAATCAGAGGTCTTCCCGGAATCATGGAAAGAATCAGTACTGATTCCAGTAGAGAAGGTAATGAATACAAAAAAGTGTGAAGAATTCCGACCTATAAACACATTAAAGACAATGGAAAAAATCTTAGAAGCAGTAGTTAAAGAACAAATTATAAAGTATATTGACAAATATAAAATTTTATCCAATTATCAATCCGGTTTTAAAAAAAATTACTCCTGTGAAACAACCGTCAACTACGTAATTTATGAATGGAAAAGAAATCAAAATCGAAATTAAAAAAAAACGGTTGCGTTATTCCTTGACTTTAAACGAGCTTTTGAAACTATCGACCATGAAATCTCGCTAGAAAAACTAAAAAATTATGGCATTAAAGGATGTGAATTAAACTGGTTTAGAACGTACCTGACCAACAGAAAACAACGGACAAAAGTGAATAATAGCTTACCCAATAGTAAGGATATAAATATGGGCGTTCCACAAGGTTCAATATTGGGTCCGATACTATTTATTTTATATATTAATGACTTGCCAAACGTTCTAAAACATTGCAAAATCATTTTATATGCTGATGACACGCTTATTTACGCAGAAGAAAACGATTCAATGAAATGCAGAAAAATGTTAATAGACGACTTAAAAGAGGTAAATAACTGGTTAAAAATGAACCGACTAAAACTCAATGAACAAAAAACGAAATGGATGGAAATTAACTTTACTTCTGATCATAACCTACAAATAAATGGACAAGATATTGAAAAAGTGAACCACATCAAATACCTAGGAGTTATTATTGACAATGATTTGAAATTTACAAAACACATGGATTATATATGCAAGAAGATAGCCAAGGAGTTAGGATTTTTTGGAAGAATTCGAAACAAGATGGATATGATGAGGGCAGTAACTATATATAATTCCATAATCAAACCGCATTTTGAATACTGTGCGACAATAATGTACTTAAGCTGTAATCAAGGACAGGTGAACAGACTTCAAAAATTACAAAACAAAGGAATGAGGACTATAATAAAATGCAACAGGATGACACCCATAAGGCAAATGCTAAAGACATTGAAATGGTTAAACATTGAACAACGACTGCAACTAAACACGTTACTAGCTATTTTCAACATCAAGAATGGAAATGCGCCAAGCTATTTGACAAGTAACGTAGTTAGGGTGGCGGAAGTTCAGCGATATAGACTAAGAAACACCAATAACTACAGAGTGGAAAGGGCAAGATCATCAGCAGCGGAAAGCACTATAATGGTAAAAGGTTTACGACTGTTCAATGGCATGCCTGACGATGTTAAATTAGAAACAAACCGTTGAATCTATAAAAGGAAATGTACTGAAATTATAAAAAGAAGACAGATGTAAAATATTAGTAAATTATAAAATGTATAAAATGTAATGTAAATTAAAGTATGCTTATACTAATAAAATAATTAATTAATTAAAAAAAAATCATTTTCATCGGCCAAAGAATGCGATCCTGACGAAGTAAGGCAGGTCGAATCAGTTTCGGCAACAATAGAAAATCATGCAAGGAAAACAGCGCAAAGCAAACTAGGCTAGTGCAAAGCCCTCAAGGAAAGCTTTGGTTTAACTAAAAATGTACAAGTAGAAGCTTGCAACGTTCTTAGAATTCAAGCCCTGGTGAAAAGATCACGTGTACAAGATATTAGGCGACCGCAGTGCTAGCCATAAGGCTTCGCAGCACCATAATGGAGCAGAGTTTGAATGTACTACAATTTTTTTCCAAAGACTAATTTTCTTTTTAACAACTTCAGTATATACATATGTAGTTTTTTGAACAGAAAACAAACGGAGAACCTTTTTTTAGATTGAATTTATTGAATATTAAAACTTGACGATCTGTCTCTCAGGGCGGTTCACTGAAGTCTGAATCCTTCTTCCTCCTGAATCCTCCTTCTGAATCCACTCCTGCCCCTACATATATTGTCTCCATAACGCAGGAGATGCTGAACCCACTCACGTAAAGTAATTTTTTCGAGTCTCGTGTGATCTTGGTAATCTGTTTGTCCGCTAGGAAACAAATGCGGAAAAGCCTTAACATTACAGCCTGCATGCCTGAATCCATTCAAAGGATTTGAATTGCCATGTGGCCAATGAAGAATGTCATGCATAGCATGCCTTTGATTTATTGTAGGAATCAACGGGTCACAATTCGTGCTCTGATCTCCATCAATAGCTTCATCATTTATGCAACCAGTTTCCATATGGCGTAAACTGTTAGCAATGCTGCCGTCGAAAGGCAACATCTGTAATGCGTTTTCATCGATCACAAGATCAGCATAAAAAGGATTGTTGCTTATCAGCCAAGTTCATGCGTCTAAAAGTTTTGCCTGTCGAACACGAAAGACGCTGTAACCTTCCATTCCCGACTTGCGAACGAGAATGACATCAAGATGCTCGGGGATTCTTCGGAGTTTATCAGCAACAAATCTTATGCGCCACAAATTATATTGCCTTTGTATCCGAATTGTCCTTTCCCTCGACATGCTCGAATTTGGTACAAACGCATAACTGGTTGAACCCGGCTGATCAACATCTGCTCAACAGGCGTGAAATCTTCAAAAACTGTTGGCTGACTGCCAGGATGCATATTATTTGCTGATGTGCGTTTATGGGGTTTGTGACGGCATTTATCACATTCAAGGATATTGCCTTTATTCAATTCCAATACATTGCAGTTTGGGCAAGATCGGTAACAAAATGCTGACATTTAATCGTAGAATTGATCTTAAAATTCCTCTGTCAAATCTGGGTTTCTAGCTATTCTCATTTTACAGTGTAGTGTAGTGTTGATGATGCGCGGCACGAGCACCAGGACTTAGACAAGCAGTAGTATTTCTATATTTGGCACCTTGAGCAGTGAAAAGGCTTATTTGATGTCGCCTTATGGGTTGTGTAGGTGGAATGTTTCATTAAATGAGACTGAAATATCGGTTAACTTCTATGTGATTTCTAAAGTTTGAGTTGTTGAACCTTGAAGTACACAGGAAATAAATTTCAAATTATTACTTGTCCGAATAAGTAAGCTAAAGCCGGGCCAACAAAACTCGTTATCGCAAAATATCGAAAAATTATACTTACTGTAGCACCCTTATTGACTTATTTGAGAATGAATTTTTTTCAAACTACTAAATTAATGATTGGCCACAAATTAAATGAGCAAAATCTGCAATATTGACATAATCAATAAGCAAAGAGGCAATTAACAATTCAGAGAATCACAATGTACTTTTTTATGCAATCTATATCACACAGCAATATATTTATATTGCTATTTATTTATTTGAACAGTCAATGAAAAATAAAATATAGTTAATTTAATTCGTATTAAATTGAATTGATTTCAATTCGAAATCTTAATTTATGTCATCAGAAGCGCGTTAAAATTTTCCCATAGACTTTACGTTGCGGTTTGAAAATTATTAATTTTATATTTTTTTTTTTATTAATTAATAATTTTTTTTTTAATTTTGTAGGCCAATTTAATTTTGTATCGGCTTGGTCACGACCTAGATTTTTGTTTGTTGTTTATTTAGACAAAAAAAAAATATATTAAAATCTGTTCGACGTACCATTTCAACTTGCTCCTCCAATCAGACCGTACGAAAGGAAGCCGTCTTCTTCGGGATAAAAAACCACAATGGCAAAGGAAAAAGTTTTTTAGAATTAGAAAAGAATTACGAGAAAAACGCGAGACCAATATATGCAGGTATAAACGTTGTACGTAAAGAATATTAACCAGCTCCTCCTTCCACAACGAAAAGGGTTGCAGCCCAATGGAGGAATTAATTCGTTAAACCGCTTAATGTACATGAACAGCAAACAGCATTGGAAAACGATGACAGTAATTCAGGTAGAACCATCGAGGATGTCAAGGATGCAATCCATCATCTTAAGAATAACAAGGTCGCAGAAGCCGCCTTATATGAAATCATCGGAACTAATAAAAAATTTTGAAAAGAAATTAATAGAGAAGCTACATGGGCTCATCGCCAGCATATGAAGTAATGAAATTTTCTCCGACGAGCCGAAAACCCGTATTCAAAAAGGGTGACTGGACCGAATGCAATAATTGCCGAGAAATATCGCTGATGTAAAGTTATAACAAGGTGCTATCAAATATTCACGCTAAGGTGACTACCAATGTGGCTTCGACGAGTGACCAGTTTTTCATTATATGGAACGGTCCACCCACTATTCGTTGATCTAAATATTTTGTATGTCCTTTATCATTTCATTGTAAGACAGGGTATCCCCAAAAAGTTGGCGAGACTGATGACAGTATGCCCAAAGCGACACTAAAGACAAGTTAAGCTACGAAACCCCACATTCGTGATACGGGAGGGATTAAAACAAGGAGACGCATTGTCACTTCTTATTAATTGGCTCTCAACAATTAAGAGAAACATAGAAAGTCTACAAATGGCAGGAAAGGGCGAGGCTTAGGAGTATAAATTCGTCTAAAAACAAATATATG
This sequence comes from Merodon equestris, assembly GCA_958301585.1. NCBI lineage: Eukaryota > Metazoa > Arthropoda > Insecta > Diptera > Syrphidae > Merodon > Merodon equestris. Next base: position 122,121,793 of record OY284415.1, read on the forward strand.
GTCACTGAACGACTTGGATCGAACCAAATCTCTCATCTGATTGTGCTTGATAATCGTTTTGAGAAAGTGGACAAGTTCAAATATCTGGGAGTCGTATTGAGTATCAAAAACGTCAAAAAGATCGTGATAAATAAAAGACTGCGTACAGGCAACACGTGCTTCTTCGCGATGAAGGGAATGTTCAGATCAACTCATATTTATCAGAACATAATATTGCCAGTGGCTCTGGGAAAATAAATCTTTAACCTTTAAAACTAAGATATTAAGGAGAATCGATAGTTGGAAACAGGACGGAGAAACTTGCGAAGATTAAGAGGGCAAGACACGTAGAACGAATGGATAGTGGACGAACAGTCTAAAGAAAAATTAGTGGAAAATGCGAAGGAAAAAGTCCACTAGGTAGGTCGCGTCATATTCGTTCGGGAAGACAATATAAGAAATGGTCCGAGAAGGGAAGGAACAGAAAAGCGAAAGGAAGGTAAACACCCAAGACAGGGAGGCTTAGCGAAGGATTTTTAACGAGGATCTGAATTCCGAATTCACATGGCCATTAATGAAAAGAAAAAAAGGATGCGGTCTCCTCCCGCATGAAATCCACACCACACGGAGAGGTAATGGAGATCTATTGCTGTCCAATACTCCATACTTTGTTTATTGATAAAGCCATTGAGCTGACAATGGGCATCATCGCTGATGGTGATTTTTCGATGAAAGTCAACATTTTCTTCAAACTTTTACAGAGCCCATTCGGAAAAGGTTCGGCCTTAATTCTTGAGTTAATCTCAAAAGGTCGCAGGCCAAGGTTTTTACGTAAAAATTCGCCACAATGTGGACTGAAACATTCTAAGTTCCTGTGAACGCTCGGCCTAGAATCGGTTGAATTGGCTTATTCTGAACTGAACAGGAACATGCAAAGGTTAATACATTGACTCGCAGAGTAAGCGCTCTTAAAGTTGCGACCAGCGACCTAGAATTTCGGTGGAATTTTTTAATAATTTCTTAATGTATAATTGTATCGTACATCAGCTTCATCATGATAAAAATGTAAATCTTGAATTGAATTTTGACATTTAGATTAAGATACAACATTGTTATGTCCTTATTGAAAATCCTCGGTTGTTAATAATTGGGGGCGTACAGCTCGACAAGAGCTGTCACTTTAATTCAGTAGAAAAAGGCAATGTTTCTTTTAAAAGCTGGTTTTATTTTAGCTCAAAATTTCATAAAAGATTAAAGTTGAAAATCTGAGACGAGTAATGGTCTCAATTATGCCTACGAATAATCATCCTTTTGAAGTTCCTTTTTCCATCTCTGGTTTCTATATTTTTCTCTCATGTTTTCTTCCAGTATGTGCAGCGCTGGTTTAATCTTTATCTCTTACAGCTTCAAAGGAAAAGGTCTAATAGTAAAGGGTTTGATTTAGCTTGATCCTTATTGTCAACGCAACTGTTCTCCGATGTAAACAAACAAAATTGCCGAATTCGGAGTGGAGAAAACCAAGAAGCTGGTGGAATTATCGGCCCATATTTCTTTAAGGACGATGCAGGCCAGAATGTAACCGTCAATGGAGAGTGCTATATAAATATGATTTCTGACTTCTTCGTTCCTCAGTTGGATGGCATTGACGTGACAGAGTTTTAGTTTCAACAAGATGGCGCAACATGCCAGGCATCATCAATTTGTTGCGTGAAATATTTGCATAATTTCGCGTAATGGACCTACGAACTGGCCTCTACGATCGTGTGATCTCACACCTTTAGATTTCTTTCTTTGAGGGTATGCGAAGTCACTAGTCTATGACGATAAACCAGAGGCGTCGGACGATTTGGAAGTTTACATTCGCCTTGTTATTCTGATATACGCTCAATAAGGTTGTCGAAATTTGGAGTTCACGTTTGCGCTTCATTCGAGCTAGCCATGGCTCATATATGACCAGAATTATTCTTAAACAACAATGGCATAAAATTAGCCAATTAAAGGTAATATCGTAAACATTAATATTAGTTTCAAGTGCTTGCTCTCATAATTAATTCGTATGCTTCTAAAAAAACGCCCTTTAAGATCGCACAATCTCGATCGCCAACTTAAGTCTGCTTTTTCGATCTTGTTTGCCTCTAATTAACGAAAGTATGGCATTGTACCTGATTTGTTTGTTCAATTCTTATGTCAAATGACCTTATAAGCCTGTAGGCCGAAATATTTATGAAAAATGCTTCATGTAAAATGGCGTGAAAAGTGGTTACGTATAAGACTGATTCCTGAGATCGAAATGGATATACCTGTGTCACTTTCAATTAAACCGGTGATATTCTTAGCTGGCCTTACCGAATGAACGCGAGTTTAGGTCTTCACATCACTAACTTATTTGAGACGTTCAAACTTTTCGATCAATTTAAATATAGTTGTGTGAGAAGGCCCTAGATGATGCTTAAACAATACGAATAGCACGTCAAGGTCCTGTGATATGTTCGCGGTTTTTGTTGTGAATTTTCACTATTTCGACACTTGCCCTTACCTACCAGTTGTATTAAAGTAAAGCGAGTATTTTGAACTTTGCGGCGAAAAATTCTACATTCTACAAAAAAAATTAAAAGCGCTGCCGAAAGTTATTATTGATCGAGCGGAGCGTAGCGAGAGCAATCACCCACTTTTTGGCCTAGCGCGGGCATGTACGGGGAATATAGTGGTCCGAAAACGATTTCGGACTAATCTTGTACGCACTAAATGCAGATATCGGCTATAACTACACATGTGTGCAGCATGTCATTCGATAGATCTAGGTCTGTAGATGAGCCATAAATTATCAAATGAAATTGTTTGATTGAAAAATAGTGAAAAATAACGAAGTAAAGTTTAGAAAAGTGTCATGCGGAGCGAGAGCAAGGTTGATAAAACAACAAATTTGCTCGCTCGATCAAAAATTTTCAGTAGCGGAGTTAAGCCCGCGCATACTGATCTGCCTAGTATTTTACTGGGAGCTTAGGGTGACCATGTTCTAGCTGAGAAAAATCGTAAGGAGAGGTTTCCACGTTTTAAAAATGGTGATTTCGACTTGAAATACGAGGAACGACCCGGGCAGCCAACTCCCAATAGCAAGAGTTGAAACTAAATGCTTATTTGGGTCCTCCTGCTTGCCTTAATTCAAGTTTTGCCCAGTGCGTCACAACTATAATAACAATGAGTAAAGAAGAAAAAGAAAAGAGGTCTTACCTTAAAGCTACCAAAATTACTGCTCATTAAATCTAGCCTGGGAGTAAGACACACGAGGGTGGTCCGTAGTACTTAGCCTCACCGCCAGATGGCACCAGTATCGCAAGAGCAACCTACTATCGTGTAGTACTCGTAGTAGATCGGACTCGTAGTTTTGTTTTGACCGCGTGTGGAAGCGGGAGTGTCCGCGGATTTTAGAAAAATGGACAAAGAGCAATATCGGTCGGTGATTCGATTCTTGTTTTTGGAAGGGAAATCGCGCAGCGAAATCAAAGAGCGTTTGGATGCTGTGTACGGTGACTCTTCTCCTTCGATGGCGACCATCAAAAATTGGTTTAACGAGTTTCAACGTGGTCGCGCGTCGGTTTTTGATGAGCCACGTCCAGGTGCCCCAAAAATGGCTACCACGGAACGTGACAAAAATCCACGATCTCGTATTGGCAGACCGCCGATTGAAGGTGCGCGAGATAGCTGAGACAGTAGGCATTTCAAAAGATCGCGTGGGTCATATTCTGGATAAAATGTTGGGCATGAGAAAGCTGTCGGCGCGATGGGTGCCGCGTTTGCCCACTCCGGGCAACAAGCGCAACCATGAGACCACTTCAGAGCAGTGTTTGACGCTGTTTAAGCGTAATCCGAAGGAGTTTCTGTGTCGTTTCGTGACAGTCGACGAAACATGGATCCACTGGTATACACCGGAGACCATGGAACAATCGAAACAGTGGACTTAACCCGGCGAACGTGCTCCGAAGAAGGCGAAGACTGTCCCATCGGACGGAAAGGTGATGCCCACCGTTTTCTGGGATTCACAAGGTGTGATCCACATCGACTACCTGGAGAAGGTCAAAACGGTCACAGAGCTGTACTATGCCAAATTATTGGGCCGATTCGACGCCGAATTGAAGAAAAAACTTGGCGAAGAAAAAAGTGCTCTTCCACTATGATAACGCACCGGCTCCCACCTCGGCCCTCGCTACGGCCAAATTGGTCGAATTGGGCTACGAACACCGATTTGGCCCCGTGTGACTTCTTTTTGTTTCCAAACTTGAAAAAGTCACTCGCCGGGCAGAAATTTCAGTCGAATGAGGAGGTCATTGCCGCTACGGAGGCCTACGTTGCAGACCTCGAGAAAACTTATTTTTCAGACGGGTTAAAGAAGTTGGAGCATCGCTGGGTCAAGTGTATCGAGCTAAAAGGAGACTATATTGAAAAATAAATCGCCATTTCTCCAACAATTTTGTTTTTCTTTTGTAAGCTAAGTACTTATCGGACCACCCTCGTATGTTGCTATTCTACCATATGAATTATATAGCTCGTAGGTCAGCAGGGCAGGTGTCCCATATTAATTAAAAAGGCGTTAAAAAAGGTAATGAGGCCTATACTGGCAACCGAGATAAATTGTGTTGTATACCTTTGCCTTATCCTCACTTCAGGGCTTTTCCTTGTAGGTCGTTGATTTAAGATACGTCTTCATTATCTGCTTTAATAATAACGTCTTGGCGCCGATGAAGCTCGGTTTTTTCTCTATCAGTAAAGTTCGTGTAAGTTAGTTGGATAACACGTAATAGGCAATAAGATATGACACTCCTCGCCTTATGTAGCACCTTCAAAAACAAGGAAATATCTCTCTTCCCTGCTTCTAGCCAAGGCTAAGCCTTCTTATTAGCCATGTTTCCTGCTGTAAAGACCTCATTACAAATTAACTGCGGCAAATCACCTCCACATCACCGATCCAACGAGACAACAGTTGATCCAGAAACCGATCGTAAAACACATAATACGATCATTTCCACGAATAACATGATCGAGCCGACCTCCGGGAGTATCAGCGAGGGCTGTAAGCCCTCCCGACTACATAATCCGATTATCAAACTCCGATAATAAAGAAATGAATGTCTTCCTTTCCCGTTTCCATTTCACCGGTGGACAATAACGTGAGTCACGTTTGCCTCCACATCCGCATCCACATTCCGTCGGAGGTTTCTTCGTTAGTCCTCCTCCTATCCTCGTCGATATTCGCGTGGTATCGCGGTCGAAATACGACCATCAACCGACATTGCTCAGATATAAAACTACAAGTATTGACCGGAGGGACATTCATTTATCTTTTTTCCCATCGCTAGAGTAATTTAAGTATTTTTTGTTTTTTTTTTATTTAGTTCCGATAGCACGACAATGCCACCAGCAGACCCCACCGATAGGACTGTCTGGATTCACTGTTTACACAACAAATTCCTCTTCGTCATCTCGTTGGTGTTGAATTGAAATTCAACCTCAGTCGGTTTGTAACATGATCCTGGCTGGATAGTTTTTAAATCAAATATTCAAATGACGCCTCCGCGAGCCGCGAACACTGGGGATCTCGGTAATCATTATTAATGTGTCTTGGGATACGCTGACGACGTGATTTCATAGGCCTACTGCCTATTGAGGAGATGTTTATTGAAAAGTAAAGAAATGTTCTGCTAGAGATAAGCCATAGAAATAGGGTTCGGATGGAGAGAGTTTGTGAATGGATGGAGGCGGCATTGATGCAGCATGAGTCTCTGGCTCGTGGGCTTATACACATGTGTGTCTGAGTCTTTTCACTTTTTTTTTGTCGAAGCGACGTATGAGGGCCACGCTTGGACGTAAGTCGCTAATGTGGGGTGTATTAAATTAATTTTTCATTTGCGAGGTAGGTAGGTTGGTATGTGATTTATGTGGATCTTAGTGCCAGGGAGTGTATTGTTTATATAATTTGAAAGTAGGGTTCTTGCGGAGCTACGGGTAGCGTTGTAACGTGAGTAGTAATAGACGACTTAGCAGGTCAGCATTTCTGACACCCGTGGTATTGGTTTTTTCGGTGATATCAGTTTCAATGCAGCAGGGAGTGTGGGATAAGGGCAGATAAGGTAAATGGAGAGATACTTGTCAGACTGGCGGCATGGGTTACTGTTTTGCATTATCTCCGTTCATCTCCTTTCGCTCATTCGGTATTCTGCCAGGCAAAGCCAAAAAAAAATTGGGAATGGATACGAAATTGCTTTAAAATTGGATAATTTGCTGAGAGGTTAAAAGCGTGGGAATTGCGATTCCGTCCAATCTAATAGACATTACTTCTCCATTATAAGCTTAAAAATAATCTTGAAGTTCCCAGACAGAAGTGGGTGCCATCAATTTTTTTCTGCTGCTCCTAGAAAGTTATTTTGTTTTATCACTTTGTGTATATAAAGCTTTTGGATGCATGGGATCTACTGCAGATTTGATTGTCGCTTTATTGCACCATTCCCAGGCGACAAGCTGTAGGAGGTATTGGTGATACGTGGGTTAAGAACATTGGCGAAGCAATAAAAACAAATAAACGATAGTAAAGCGGAAAACTCTGTGAAAGTGCACGCTATGGGATACTGATGTGGAAGTTGTGGGCTCTAAGTCTTCAGCAATGCAGTGCAGAGAAAGGACTTGACTGCTAATGATTGCATTTATTAGATGTATAATAGTAGGTGGCGTTAGCAGCATGTGAGATCAGAAACGTCACGCCGAAGGAATGGTTATGGAAATGTACGGTGGGGCTTCTACACGCTGGCCCGAAAACACTTACCCTAGTTTGTTTCGTTTTTTTTTCTAACTTCATAATTTGTTTCTAAACTGCATACTTGGACCTTTGAGTTTTGTCTCGACTACTCTTTGAAGATGATATCGGTCACGTAGGCGCCGCATTGTCGATTGCTTTTTGGGCTCTTTTCATTGCGTTAACTCTCACTTCGGCGAGAGCTTAAGGCGATTCATGTTTGCACTCTTGTCTGATTTTCTGTTTTGGTAGACTTGTGAAAAAAAAAGAAGAAAACTGAGGCGGTCAAGTGGGCGATCTTGCCAACTAGTACCAAATGCTAAAACCAGACATAAGACATTGTGGCAATAAAAACTCGTTAATCGTGATTCTCTGATGCTCACCAGTTACAATAGCGTCCACAAAAAAAAAGGACCGAGGACACCTCCGTCTTAAATGGCGCTCAAGCAGTGACTTTGGGGGAATGCAATTGTTCTACGTGAATGACACTTGAATTCTTAGTGCCCCAGAAGTACAAATTTTGTTTGTTCGTTCAGATAGAAAAGGGCCTCGTCGCTTCTGATAATATCGTTGGTGTTCAGAATAAAAGAGAAGTCTTCAAGTCTTTTACCAAAATACCCTGCAGAAACGAACTTGTAATGGCCAATTGCTTGACTCGTCGATTGGTCCATTGGCAGCTCATTCGCGACATTTTCAGCCTTTTCTTCTTCTTGGCGCTACTGTCCGGTATGGAACTGAGTCTCAATCAATAAGCGTCTTCAACTGGCACGATCTTTTGCCAGTTATGTCCAGTGCCGCTCGCAGTTGGTTAAGGTCCCCTTTCGCTTGTGTGCGCCACCTTAGATTCGAGCCTCTGCTGCGTCGCCCTCAGGGTTGTATTCGAAGACTCTCTTCAGTCACAGCAGCGATATTCACATCGAAACGAGCACTACGAGGACTTTCGACACCTCATTTGCCACTTGTTGTTCCAGTCTCGTCAATCCTAGTGACTGAATAGCTTAGTATTTGGCTAGTTGGTGCTGGACGGTCGGAAAATCTGCTCTGAAATTCACTTTCGAGCATCTCGCTCGAATTGATGTTGTCTTTCAAGGCTGCAATTGACGCTGGCTTATCGGCATTTTCTCGATTAGTCCATCGATTCGCGAGCTGTTTAGCGCCGTCTTACCACATGTCGATTAGGCTCGTTGTTCTCACGGTCATCTTTGAGCAAATACAGGCCAATTAGTCGTTGGCATTGAATTGGCAGCTTTCGTTTTGCCTGAGATTCCTCGTCGAACCAAATGTGGCAGTTTCGTTTGTATACCCATTCAACCAGCAACGAACTTCGTCGATGACGACAATTTTTCGACAAAAAAGCCTTTCTCAGCTTTCTTCAGCTCTAACCGAAAATTTGACGCTGTGGCAGGTCGTTCGGTTTCAGTTCTATTGGCAGTTGTTTTTCGTATTTTTTAGACTCATATTGCTGCGAGCGACGATGAATGCAAATACACGGTCTTCATTAACACAGGCGTATATAGTAGCAATATTTTCCTCTGTACGCACTCGTCGCTTACGGATAGGTGGCTTGATGTTTAACAGGGGGAAACAAGTGGAACATTTGGACACTATTGCTTGAATAGCTTGCTTAATAGGTCGATTATGATGACCGTAAAAAACCGTTTTTACACAGCACGAAGTTTGATAATCGAATTCAATAATTCATAAAAGGTATTTTGATGCAAGTCATTGCATGATAAAATGGCAATAGCCACTTACTATTTTTGACCTTAACTTATGTCACGAATCACACGTTAGTTGTCAAAAATGGAACACTGAAAAACCAAGCAGCAAAGAAATCACCCTTTATGAGTTAAAAAACGTGCCGCAATTAGCTTCAACAGAGAAAAAATGTTAAGGCCCTAAAAATGAAGGCATTAAAGCGACACAGTCTATGTCAAATGTAATCGTTCATCGTTTGAACGTCTTGGGAATGGTCTAAAAGCAAGGAAGTTGGAGCCGATTTTTTTTCACTTGCGAATTGCTGCTCCAGTGGCAAGAGAGAAAGGGCTGGCTGAATGATTTTATGACTGGCATTATGTAACTTTTATAGATCCTCCACTTTTGGAATACATTAGTTTAAATGATAAACAAGATGGGATCAGCTAACGGAGAGTTAAGCTACAATTCCAGGTCTTCTAGCTTGAGTTTTGCAAACTTTTATCTAGATCTGTGCAGATGGACAGACAGGAAAGTCTTTGAGTAAATCTTCCCTTCCCTTCCCCAACTTTGCAAGATAGAAGTCTACCATACACAACCACATGCAATAAACCGCTTTGAGGGATCTCCGGTTCCCAACAACCATAACTCGCGACACGCCTCAATCAATCGTTTATTGGGGAATTTCCAAAACTCCTAAAAATAGGCAATAATATTACTGGCGGTTGGTGAATAGAGTTTTACTCGTCACTACGGTTCATGTATTTGATGGGATATATAATAATATTAGATATATTTTAATACATGTTTATAATTCACATTCACTTCGAGCAAGTGTGCAAATACATATATGATGCGCACAGACGGGCAGATAGGAAAGTCCTTGTATAAGTCCCTGCCTCAGCTTTGCAAGGTAAAGGACTAAAATAGGTTGTTGCGTAGTAAACCTCTACTACTGTACGTCTGTCAAAAATATCAATCATTTTGAATTCAGTAAACGGCAGAAATCGACAGCCACCATCCACCCAATCTGTTGGCTCACCCTTTACTTGGTGAGGACATGGAACTAATTTATTGAAAATATTCAAGAATACAAATATACTGCGACTTATAACCTAAGGTAAAAAAACATCTTCCCGTCGGGCACCATCATTGAAAGAGTGATATTTGATGCACCCATCCCTTCCGAATTAAGGAAGCACTTGACCCGATCTACGTCCATCACTTTTAAACCAGATCAATGATCGACGACCGACATTTAGGCATTTTACAAAAATAACAGGCTTTTAATGGCTGCACCATTCACGCAAATATTGTAGTGTCACGCTTTTAAAGAAAGATTAATATTCAATCCTACTAAATGTAAGCACGATCTCGTTGAATCGATTATAGAAATGTCCAAAAGAGTGATAGTGTTCACTAGTCATGAAATTCCTTGGCGACTTCTACATTTTAGGTAGCCCGTCATCTATCAGAAAACCATTAGGAGCAACCTTCATCCGGCTGCCATAGAGTCACGAAAAACCATTTTCAATTTATGGAATGTCATTTCTCACAACTGCCACCGAAACGCATCGCCATAAAAGGTGTCAACAGAATACCATCTCAACATGCGTCTAAGCCGATTCGGTTGTGTCTTTTATGGTTTTATGCTTTTCATGCGTCATATAAGTAATCCGATTTGGAACTGTCCAAATTAAGGTAAAAACTAAAAGTGAGACTCATAAATCAAAAACAAAAAAACCCAAAAAATTGTTTTTTACCGGTCGGTTGGTTCTGGTACGTTGCTTCTTTTCGATTACATTTCGTGCATTCGCATTTCGAGATAGCCATCTCGCGAAATGTACGAGCGACCGCTGGCATGACCGTTTCTTGGTTTTGTCTGCCGGCTTGTCCACCGCGGCAATGTTGTGACATCTGTGCCGAGGTACGAATACATTTGCCTGTTTTTTTTATTTTATTTTTGGCATCCACGAGATATTCCCACAGCTGGACGAAACAGTTGGATGATGGGAACTGTGACACACCGCCAAACCACCGAGGGGCCAATGTTTCCCTTCATTGCAGCGAAAATTTCCAACGAAGCGTTGATGCCACGCCTATTCTGGTATTAAGATTGACGGAATGATTTAGTACTCGGCGATAAGAGTAATTGCGTTTGCAATTACTCCAATTTCGCTGTCAAGCGCTGTGGCCGGTAATTGATCTTTGCAAAATGCTTAACAACTTAATTACTTTGCTCTATTCTCGACGATTTGAATTCATTCGAGCATTGCCCAATTTCGAAGGCGGTACACGTGTTGTCGGTTTCGGGGCGCGAGTGGGTGAGGGAGCCAGTCATGTGTGAGGAGTATGCGCGGCTATTTCGAGAACGAAAAACAATTCCATATGAGGCACGATCAGTGTGTTCGGCGAACAATAAGAGACGGCTTAATGGATTGTGGGAGTAAGTGAGTGTACTCGAGCTACGTGATGACAGTTGTGTTAGGCTTTAAGTCTTCAGAGCCATAAGTAGACTTTCGTCATACGTGCTCGGATGTCCCGTGGGTTGGAAATAGCCCAAATCGTATTAAAAATGTCAAGAGCGTGCTGAATATCCACTTACATGTTTAATATTGATCCATTGGCGTCAACTGTTATCATGGAAATCTGGTGTGGGGCATGAAGCAATATGTGGATCGATCGTAAGGTCTGCATATTTGGTTACACGTAAGGAGAGGCTTTCTCCTTACTGGAATATTGCATGCATTACGTCTCAGAACTATAATAGAAAAAGTAATCAATTGGGAAACTCATATTTAATTAAAGCCAAATCTTGCTTCTAAGCTCATCTGTCGGTTACTACCCTCCCGAGGAAAGATTTTCCACTAATGCTCATCACACAAGCTATACGAACTCCTGTTTGTCATTAGCTCATGCAACAAAGATTATCTCCCTAATTGAAGGCTACACCGGTTATCGTCCCCAGGGTCTATTCAAACCCGAACCGACTTGGTCTAATATTTCATTTCCTCTGAACATGACACAACACCCGCCACCCAAAGCAGCCCAACGAGCATAAGTTGTGGATGTGTGCACCTTCCACAATCCAATTACACTCGACTACTTAATTACGAAATTAATTTCGAGCCATCTCACCCGCCTGGGCAAGAGATCTATCTACCTACGGATACCATGACTCGATTATCTATGCCATATGCAGGTGGGTCATTCCTCAAAAAAAAGGAAATTTATTATTCAATTTTCAAGACCTATCGCTGCATATGGTATTCGTGTTTATTTGAATCATTTAACCGGAAGTTGCCCGATGCGAATTGGCCATATTGTACGATTCAAATGTATTTTATTCACAATTTAGCCTGTCATGGTGAGCTTCATGCTGTCAATGATGGTGGACTCTCTGGGGATGTTGTTTACATTTTTTTGGCGCCACATTATGACAACTTGAGTCGAGTGAATGTCGTCGGATTGTTCGCACGTGAATTATTCATGCGTTGTATTGTCGGCGAAATACGCGCCCTATATAGCGGTGCGAACGAATGGGGAGGGAGTACTCTCGTTAATTAATATTTCATGATTGCTTTTGGTTTTTATTGTTTTCTTGTTTTTGCTGTAGCTTATCCCTGACCGAGTTTGTGCTCCTTGTTGCAGGTTACTGCCGTCAAATGCCTAGCACTTAATTAAGAGACGGTTGCGTGGATAGGTACGGGTTGGGACTAGGTTACCGAAAGCAACACGGATATGAATGTTTTTTGCGTTTTTGTTTTTTTTGCTAGAACAGTTCCGTGCTCGGCGTTTGGTTCTGAGAGCTGGGAGGACGTATGTGTGGTTGGCACTTCAAAGCCACATTGAAAGCTCGTCAGTCTTTTTTGTTTTCTTTTCGTGCGTTGAAAGGGAATTTCGTTGTTTCTGCGCTCGACTAATTGTGGGAATAGTACCTGATGTACCTGATGTGAATGATGTACTCGATGAGCTCAACGAACGACTGGCGTGACGGGTGTGTGTGGTATTTTGCGCGGACAGTGACCGAATGATGCTTAGATGCTCGTTGAAGATTTTCTGTTAATTGTCAAAAAATGAACGATGGGTGGACGTGAAGCTGTGGTCGTTCATGGGACAGTGGTTAATGCTTTGCCGGTTCATGGGGGTACGGAAGTGGTCCCACATTTTTTTGAGTAATAGAAAAAAGTCGACAGAACCCTTTGTTGCGTTGAGAACTGGCGATGGAACTTTGACAAGCTTGTAAAGGGTTTTTTGACGAGTTGTTATAAACGAATTTTGGTAGATAGAGATACCCGCTGGTGCCTTTCTACCTCAATGGTACAAGATCGTCGTTCTGGAAATGCCCGTCAGTTTTCGTGAAGTTTTTTCAGTTTTTTTTTTATGCCAAAGCATGGACCAAGGATGAGCAATTTCCTTGTCATAAAATCGATTAAAGAGTTAATTCCGTTCGGATATACGTCCTTGGTGTCATCACTCATGGCGTTTCGGGTTTCAATAGCAACGAATTTTTGGAATTGGATTAAACAAAGTTCGCAAACATTTCTGCTTTTTGGTCTTCGTGGAGTGTGGAGCTAGAATTTGTCTTAATGAGAAACATTGCTGCTGGTGAATTCTGCAATCATAGGTATGATCTATAATTTAGGATAATAGCAGTAGAATGTATTAGAGAGCCTTCTTGGGGAATTCTGATAGTGTCGCATCAGTTTGGCTTTAGGCCAGAAAATTCTACGATAGACCAGATTTATTATTACATATCTGGGAGAAGACTTACGAGTTTCAGGTCGAAACAAACAAGCATTTAGTTGTTTTAAAGCCGCATATAATAGTACCTAGATATACAAAGCAACTCGTCAGATCCTTACCAGGTTCAGCATGATAGAAGCTGCTTCGTGAATGCCGGCAAATAATTAATCGAGAAAGGATTTAGTTAGGGCGACGCATTGTCATGCGACTCATCATTATCGTGCGGGACTCATTGGCTGCCTAATTCGAAAGAAAAATTCTGCATGCAACCTTCGGTCCCGTAAGTGGAGAAGAAAATGCGAAGTGTGTTCAAAAAATAAGGTGACTTTCTGAATTTCGCGAGCTAAGTACATTCGATTTCGATATTTTTTTTTTGATCGCATTGGTGAACTTGTCTCCTAACATATGTTGACATTATCAGCTACTTTGGATACTTAGGTCGACTGATATACATATGTACCTAAAGAATAAACTTACTTTGATGTGATTGGCGATCTGTATGAAGTCTTGAGTGAAAAATAAAAGTTGGAGCTCCAACGTGACACTTGGCGAGTCTACTCTGACCAAAAAAAGATTGATTAGCAGGGATACGAGCTCTTTACAGAAGACAGAGAAGATGTCAATGCTATCCTGCAGCATATCAATAACGAGTAAAAACGTTGAAGTTGTGAAAAAATCACTGTCGAAAATTGTCAAGTCATATCGGCTTATCGGATGGCCATAAATAATTTTTCAAATATTTCGGGCATCAAACGTGTCAGCGAAGCTTGTTTCGAAATTGCTAAATTTTGACTAAAAGAACCGTCGAATGAGCATCGTTCAGGAGATGTTGAATGAAGTGATTAGCAATCTATATTTGCTTACATTTTTAGTGACGAAACATGGGTATGTGGTTAAGATGTCCAAAGCCCAATCATTCCTATGGAAACGACAAGAAGAGCCAAGACCGAAAAAGCCCACCAAATTCGGTCAAATTTGAATGTCTTGCTCACTGTTTTCTTCGATTACAAAGGCCTCTAAGGCACCGTGGGCCTGTCGCCGCAGCTACGGTAAAATCTGGGAATTTAAACCTAAGGTAATCCTCAGGTAAATCTACTTACCGTGATAGTAAAACCTATCATCACTTATGCGTCTTATGGTGGACAAAAGTTGAACTAAAATAGTTAAACTTCAACGCCTTTAGAGGCTAGTATGTCTCGGTATTAGAGGCGCCATGCCAATATGCCCGACGGCAGCCCAAGAGGCACTGATCAGAATTATTCCACTGCATACGTAGTGCAATCAGACTCCTCCGCTAGGAAACGGACCAGACCAATGGGTCACATGTTACTCGTAATTCTACAACACCTTCCTGAGCTGGACATGATTACCACAGTTTTGGACGCATTACCACACACGTTCACCTTTGATAAAAGATTTGAGACACTGATCCCTAAATGCACAGCTTGGGAAAGCGGCGATCCTTTGCTAAATGTCAAAGGCCTCAGTTGGTACACAAATGGCTCCAATATGGATTCCGGCGTTGGCATCTTTGCACCAAATCGGAAGATATCGAAGGCCCTGGGAACTAGCCCTGTGTCTTCCAAGCCGAACTATACGCCATCCTAACGTGCGTCAACCTAAACTTCGAGTTTTGCATAAGAGGTATAACCATCAATATACTCTCAGACATTCAGGCAGCGCTCAAAAAATTGGGCATTGGGCCACGATGCCCTGCAAGACCTAGGCAAAAGAAATAAGGTCAAACTCTGGTGGCTGCCAGGTCACAAGGGCATTAAAGACAACGAAATCGTAGACCAACTCGCTAGAAAAGGTTCTAGCGAAAGGTACAAAGGTGCTGAACCTTTCTGCGGAATTCCCAAGTCAAATATTAATTTTCTCGTAGACAAGTGCGACAAATTACAATACCTGTATTTTTGGAACAGCGTTCAAGGACTCCGACAATCGAAGAGATTCATACGGCCCCTGAACAAACACTCCATCAATATTCTCAAATATAATAGAGTCGACATCAGAAGACTGGTCAGCTACGTTTCGGGACACTGTAGTCTGAGATATCATCTTAACAAAATTAAACTCTCGTCCGTAACCGAGTGTCGACTCTGTTTGGAAGACGAGGAAACTGCAGAACAAATACTATGAGAGTGTGGTGCCCTCTGCCATTTAAGGAAGCGTATCCTCCTCAGAGAAATCATGACTCCTGAGGGGATAATCTCGGCTCCTACGAGGCACATCCTCAGCTTAATTAAAAAAAAGTAGAGGAACTCCTCGTCTAATTGGCTACCAGGCACAATATACTACAGTGGTTCCAGTGCTCTATGCTATTTGTTAGCACTAGCCCTCAATTTAAAAAAAATGACGTCGTTCGTCGTGAGTTTTTGCCCGAAGGTCGTACGGGAATATTACAATGAAGCAATGCGTCGTTTACGTAAAACAATACGAAGAAAACGTCTGCTCACTCATCGTGGATTGTGCGTAATTGTTTTTGCCCAAAACAATGCCATAGAAATGCCTCAGTCAGCGTATTCACCAAACTTGACCCACTGAGACTTTTTTCTCTTCTCGAAACTGGAAAAAAAAAACCCGTGAAAGGACGAAGATTCGGCATGACTGAAGAGATAAAGATCGCATTGCTTGAAGAGCGCAAGGCTCTACAAAAAACTTCGATGTGCTCCCAGGATCGGAAAAAGCACTGGCGCAAGTGTATTCTATCTGAGGAGGATCACTTTGAACGGGACAAAATCGATATGGATTAATAAGCAAATATTTGTTTTCCAAGAAAAAAAAGTCACCATATTTCTTGAACATTCCTGGTAGAACCAAGAACAGCACGATCTGTGCAGCGACACTGTCTACAAACTTATGGTCTAGGATGACTGTGCCATAAAGATCGAATGGCTACCACTACTCAGGCCCGAAGTCTTCGATTCCAATTCCGAGGGATGACGTTGTAGGGGACGGGCGTATCTAAGGTTGTACACATAGGTGGAAAACGACCGCAACCAGCTGAGCGCCAGGCACTGGAACCAGCTGGGCAAAGAGCATTACTGCTTTATTAGTTGAGATCCAGGTTCATTCTGAACTGTGGCGTGTAAAAGTGTGAATCCATTGTTTCCCAATAGATGGCGCTGGCGGTCAGAAATGCAGTCAGAAACGCCATATGATGGCTGCGGCGATGTGTAGTCTTCGAAAAATACCTGTAGCCTTGGCTTCTGCGCCCTTCAACCATTCTCCTGAGTGAGAGCCGCCGTTTCAGTCTTCTTAGTTCGTTCTGCACACTCGTTATGAAGGAACAGAACTCTAGCCTGTGCGTCTTCCTTTTTCTTTGGAGGCAGAAGGGCGAGCTATCGTGTCCGAATCGGTTAAGATATTTCGATAACCACCGTCATCAGACAGGAATTGCGTAAGGTGTAAATTGCAATCCCCGTGTGCTCTTTTTCGCCAAGCCTCGGTCGTGGGGAACAACTTGTGGGTAGATCTGCTTTTTGCCGTGTTATCCCACCTGGCTTGCAACAGTGCCACAAACGTTGCCCTTTCTTCTGAGTTTATGCTCTGGATAATGCTGGCCTTTTGATGGACCGTAGTTCGCCTAAGGTAAACCCTAATCTCCTCGGCGAGAATATCAATAGGGACAATACCAGGCCGCTTCATCCGATGTTGTCCGAAAATCGCAGACTGTTCCTTTGCGTAAAGCTTATATGCAGGCAGCAAGAGCTTTCGTTTTATGTTCTTCGTTGCAAGAGCTCCCGCCCAGACCGGCGCAGCGTACAGGAGTATTGAGCTCACCACTCACCAGAATCCTTCTCGCATATCTCGGTCCACCGATGTTTGGCAGCATTCTGGAAAGCGCTGCCTGCATTTGTGACATCTTTTTACTGTAACGTTCGACATGGGTCTTAAATATAAGTCGGTTGTCGAGCATGCCTCTTTAGACTTGATTGATTGGGTTCCAACCAAAGTTTGCGTATTCCAATGTCTTTCAGCTGGTTATTAACACAGCCTCCGTCTTGTGGTCAGCTAGTCCGCCATATGGTAAGCTTGACCAACGTTTTAATCACCGTTTGAGCGAAACGCTCTGACAAAGCCTGTAAAAATATAAATATCCTCTTACCCCTCATTTAAATTCATCGGCATTTTAATTGAGCAACATTGATGATGCCTTGAAAAATAGCGAACTTGTGCCTGCAGCTATGCTATGCTCCCTCGTATTTCAAGGGACACTTCTCCATATTTCATTTGAACCAAAAACCTTCATTATTTAAATAACTAGCGACTAAATGGCGAGAATGTACTGAAATCACTCAGCGTCCGCATTACACAGGAGTGATTAATATAAAAAACAAAATCTAAAAGACGGCAGCAAACATAAGAAATGGAGAGTCAATGAAACAGTCCTGACAGCCTTTCACGTTAACGAAATTAAACTAATTTCTGTCAATCTGTCATCTGTCATTGTCGTTCATTCGCATAACTGACGGGCGTAATGGTGCTCAACACACAAAACACGAACAACATCAAAACGAAAGAGAAACAAGTCGACCGCGAGATAAGCAAATGAAGTCATGACTCGTGTAGAACTGTCAAAGGACCTTTCTCCGACCCGACAATTGGGGAGAGTCCTTTGCTAGAATTAATGTCACCATAAATAAATTAAAATCCAACTGTATGATTCCAACATAACGAATACGCCGGCTGACATAGCAAAATAAACGTTATTGACAAATCAGTGCTGCCAAGTCATCGTTTCGCAATGCTAACACGTCCTCGCCATCCTCCATGGTAGTGGAAAGCAATGCACACACGCCTTGCCATCCGAATAAAAAAGTTTGTTTCTGTTTTTTATATGCCATTCGGTTGATTTAGCGCTGAAGGACAGAAACCAGCAGAATCGCGTAAATTACACAGATACGTTGTTGACATATCGGAAAGGCAAACAACGATCGTCATCCGTCTGCCCCACGCTAAGGAATACCATTAGCAATAAAAGGAATGGAGTTAGGCCCTGATGGACGAGTGGAAGTAAACAAGCTTTTAAATTACATTCCTTTGTCCTTGATCCTGGTATGATGGTTAGTCTGTCCTTTTGGGAATCGATGATGGAAGTGCGGTGGTGTGTTCAAAAAGATACGTGACTGACTGTAAAATACACCTGTAAATAGGATAAAATCTGTTTAAAAGTTGTTGCTCCAAGGACAAGGACGCGGGGTGGTCTCCCCAGTGGTGGGTATTAATTATCCAAAATACCAAAGTCCGTAGCAGGACTAGTAAGTCACGGCTGTGTGTACGAAGAATGACGAAACACAAATAATTCAGACTACTTTGCCCTCCGCTCCCCGCTGAGTTGTTCTACTCTTTCACTTTTTCGATTCTAAGGGTATCTGGCGGTGTCCGTCAAAAGCAGACACTAATAATCCCTCATTATGACCGGGATCAGATCGAAGCGTCGTGACCTAGTGCGCAAAGTGAAAAGGAAGCATGAAGCATTAATCATTTATTTTTTCCCTGTATTGCTCTTTGGGGACACTAAACACATATGAATAGGACGTTGAGTATAGTGAATCAATGAGAACCTGTTGAAGACTCCTATCAAGACCGGTAGTCCTGTTATACGTTTGTGTTCTTGACGAGCATGGCAGACTACCAAAATTTATTTTGTTTCTTCCACCCAGGTCGGGTGATATGCGAGGTGTTCAATGCTGAGTGCCTAGTGGTGAGTAGGTGTCCTGGCCGTGACATGAGGTGGTAACGTGTTTGAGAACTTATTTTTAATGGACGACTGTGCGGGTGGACGGACAGGATTTGGTGTTAATTTTATTGAGTGCTCGTGCAAATTGGATTGATTTTCATTTTCATACTCTTGGACGTATGTGATGAATGCCATGGGGCAATTAGATAGTTTTATTGGCATCAGCTAATTACGCGTTTGGAAGCTGGAGTATGGCTATGTCCGTGATGTGTGGGCGGTGATTAATGATTGTGCATAAATGTAATTGATAGAAAAGAATCAATTAAATATGCTGCGGGCATGAGATGGAATTTATTTTTGCGGAATACGGCATTTGTGTTCGTCTGGTGAAGCAGGAAGAATGTGAGTTTGTGTACGAGCAATTAGGCTTTAGGAAGCTTGTGATACTATTGTGCTTTGTTGACGGAAAACTCATTATTCATTTGTCTGACACCTACATAATGCCCAGCTTATATTATGGCCACGCTTGAGTGTTAGACTGTGGCGGAAAAGGATTTTGAAAAACTAATACGATCTAGCTACTAGGAATGGGCAGTAACGAAGCGCTAGGTTTTGAAGGATTATG
Organism: Merodon equestris; assembly: GCA_958301585.1. Classification (NCBI taxonomy): domain Eukaryota; kingdom Metazoa; phylum Arthropoda; class Insecta; order Diptera; family Syrphidae; genus Merodon; species Merodon equestris. Next base: position 122,141,308 of record OY284415.1, read on the forward strand.
CCGAAAATGGAAATGAATGTTCTCCTGTTAACATGGGCTGTTTTGAAAAAGTAAAGTAAAAAGTAAAGCTGTCACTGACACACAGTAAAGCTAATGCGACCGGCAATCACCTTTTTGCCAAGGAGATAAGAGGATTCAAATCCAGTCTTGCTATACGAATGGAAGTTACATTTTAAATATTTAAATATGCATTTGGTGAATGTGCTACAGGCTCGGCCAAACGGTGTTATTTGGCACTTTTTCGACGGCCTCAATTTCTAATAATGAAACTCTCAGGCAATATATTCAACGGAGTCGTTGTTTGACAGGCTTTATAGTAAGTGGCACTTTGTTGAAAATAAACGACGTCCACTTCGTTCATAGCATCAATTTCAAGCGGAAAAAAAATCAGTCGCCCACTAACAAAAGGTAACGAGCCTTATAACTAAGAAGGTGCAGTGCTGTGCGTTGTCTACTGGCTTCAGTTCGTTTGTCATTTTTATACAAAATGCGGTGCAAGTGGATGAAGACAGATGTGATCGTACTGAATTAGTCATATCTGGGTTTTTAGTCACACTCGTAGGCTCGTTGTGCTGACTCGTATGGGTGTTGAGTGGAAGGTCTGTAGTTCAAGTCTATCCATGGCCAAGAACAATTGCTATACGAGAAAATTGTGCAACAACATCAGTTGTGAATCAGAGATGATCAAAAAATGCTGACGAAGGCATAACACCCGCCAATATAACACCTTATTGACATGGAAACACAAGAGTTACTGTGAACTACAACCAATGCGATAAATTCAGTCGTATCTCTAAAAAAATCATATCTAGGACAACCACCCCCTGAGAGCAGTGAACGAACATCTTCGACACCAACCATCTGCACCCCGTCCAGGTTGTGTGACAAACACCATAAGAGAGTAAACTCACCCTATAAAAAAAACTCAAGTCGGCCTGGTCATCGCTACTCTTGGAACCATTTTGAGTGCTGAATAAAATCGATAGTTTGTGCCTTGACCCCTTAGTTCATTAAAGAACTATTCTCTCAGAAATCGTCTTCTTGAGGAGGCTAGAGCAGGGTAATTGCATACGATATGGGATGGTGTTACCTACTGCAGTAGTCGTTATATGGCAGGCCTAATCTTGCGGCATGTTTTCCTAAAGTGTAACGTCCTATTAGGACTCCGATTAGGCCGCTTATAAACTGCCTGCGTATTTTTAATAGGCTTGTGCTTTTAGATTGACAATACCTGGGCCAAGTTTGTCTCGCATAGTTTCATGTTTTAAGGTCATGCCGTCTCTCATTTGCCTGTTGCAGTGCTTGTTCCGAGATTTTATATTTTTGCGTTTCCAATGGGGGGCGGATTTCCCATTTAACCGTAGAGAGCTCCAGTGTGTTGCCTATTTTGGGTACCTGGTATATCACCCAGGTGCCTGACCAATTTTGATTTTATTGGGTCTATAACTTAATTCGTGCGGTTTGCTAAGAGATGGCGTAACTTGTATTATTCCGTTGGAACATGCGTTGAAAAACTACTGTCATTGTACGTCATTTCAGTATATGTCATTCATTTGAAGCGTAAACAACAATATTTTTTTTTCACTCAAATATGTCGAACTTTGTGCCTGAAAACGTGTTTTTGCGGGGAGTTCTTCTTCATTACTTTAATATGAAGAAAACTGCTGCCGAAAGTCATCGCATTTTGGTGGAAGTTTATGGTGAACATGCGCTAGCTGAGCGAACGTGCCAAAAGTGGTTTGCACGATATAAAAGTGGTGATTTTGGCTTGGAAGACGATGAGCGTCCTGGGCAGCCAAAAAAGTTTGAAGATGAAGAACTGGAAGCATTACTCTATGAAGATCGTTGCCAAACACAAGAAGAGCTCGCAGAATCTTTGGGTGTCACTCAAGCAGCCATTTCAAAACGTTTAAAAGCAGCTGGATATATTCAAAAGCAAGAAATTGGGTTCCACATGAACTCAAGCCGAGATACGTCGAAAGGCGGTTTTGCATGTCCGAAATGCTACTGGAACGCCACAAAAGGAAGTAATTTTTGCATCGGATTGTTACTGGTGATGGAAAATGGATGCATTACGACAACCCCAAGCGCAAAAAATCATATTTGAAACCCGGCCAACCAGCCAAATCAACGGCAAAGCCGAATATCCATGGCGCGAAGATAATGCTCTGTATTTGGTGGGATCAGAAGGGTGTGCTGTATTATGAGCTGCTAAAACCGGGTGAAACCATCAATGGACAACGCTACCGAACACAATTAATCCGTTTGAATAGAGCAGTAGCCGAAAAACGCCCGGAATATGCGACCAGACACGAGGCAAAAATTTTCCATCATGACAGCGCTCGGCACCACGTTGCTATTCGGGTTAAGAACTATTTGGAAAACAGTGGATGGGAAGTTTTGCCCCTTCTGACTACCATTTGTTCCGGTCGATGCAGAACGCCCTCACTGAAATACGGTTCACATCAGAGCAGAATATCAAAAATTGGCTTGATTTATTCTTGGCTGCCAAGCCGGCGCAGTTCTTTTGGGATGGAATCCACAAATTGCCAGATGGTGATTTGAGTGCTTTTATTGCCGCTTGGCTATCTGTGTAGATGACGATGTCCCTAATATTCATCGATCTCACAGACAGTCAGTCGGCGGCCTCATGAATATGCTTGAGTGGTTGAACAGTCTATAGGATTGGGTGATTCTTAGGGTCGGTGCATGGACACCAACCGAGCTTGTCCTAGACCCTTCTGTGTATATTTTCGGTGCAGTGCCTTTCTTGAAAATTCATTCCCTTTCCATTGTCGTCCGTTGGGAATTCTTGTTTCATAAAGAATGTTGAAGTCTAAGGTCGGGATTAAGTAGTTAGTGACTTCACTTAGATCATTGCTTTGGCGTAAAATAACAGCACGCCCTATTTCGGAGAATTTTCAATAGGCCGATTCTTTAAGCTTCGATTTCTTTGCCTTTTTCTTGCCAGAGATATCCAAGGGGGGTAGGTGAAGCATCGTGTCGAGGGCTGCAGCAATGCCCCGGTTATATAGCGATACATGCCATCCTTTGAACTCTACTTAGAAGTTTGACATAGTAAGATCTTGCACATTGCCGGCCACCAGACTAAGCAGCCGTATATTAGCATAGGTCTAACAACCACGGTATACAGCCAATGTGTGATATGGGGTTTGATACCCCATCTGATTCTCAAGGCTTTTTTTGCAGGTGTCTAACGCAGTTGTTGCTATTTTGATACATTCTTCCGTATCCAATTTCCAGTTGAGCTTCCTGTGGAGTATCACGTCAAGGTGTTTGGCGTGGTCTGCGAATGTAAGATAAGTCCCATCTAGTCTTGGAGGAGTGATTTGGGGAACCTGCCGTTTTCTTGTAAATAAAATTAGCTCCGTTTTGGGGGGATTTATTCCAAGGCAGCAATTCTCTGCCCATTTGGTTAGGTCTATTTCCATCAAATCTCTGATTGTTGGGAGACATATATAATTCTAAGTTTCATCGACTAGCGTTTCATTCGAGCTCTCCAAACAGCGAGAAATATTATAACAAATTCCGATAGACCATAATTACGTAGGTGGCGCACTTTAAATATTTAAGGAAAACAGGTGAGGCAGCACCCATAGCAATGGTCTCATATTTCTTCTTCTTGTTTTAGCTTGTATTAGCGTGAGGGTTTTATTTGTTCCTAAAAAAATAAATAAATTGTGACTGATGAAAAGTACTTACCATTTACTTCCGGCTCCGACTAATCAAGTTGCTGAGGGGAACTGATACTCGTATGCCTCTCTTGAAAAGAAGAGTATGTTACGGCTTAACAGGCGCCACGCAATTCTGTCGAACCATATCTAAAGACACGCTGATTGGGCCTACCCTACTTCACACAACCCATCAGGTCCATTCTTCAAGAACTTCTTAAGTTTTAGAACTTAAGGACACGATCGCTCATTACCTTATTGGTTTTAATAGTTTCAGTCTGAATGTTGTCTTTTGAATGAATCATAAATGCCTAGGAACGTCGATTTTTGCTTTTTTATTTTGTCAACTTTTGTCGACCTGCTACAGAACAAGTTTTCACTAATCTTTAAATTGCGGACTCATTTGGACAATTATTCACACCAAAAAGTCGCGAAATTTACGATAATTTCCATAATGAGTTTGAATAACTTTATTACATGTGGTTAAAATGCACAAGTGTTAAAAACGACATAAAAAAATATTGATAGGCGCTACTTTTGAAAGACATCTTTGACAAGAGCTTAGAAATATTATTCCCAAACCTTTGCGGACCACGACACGGTAAGGCAGCAGGACCAAGTCAATGTTACATACATCGACACAAATTTCTTCGTAGAGTGTGAAATAATTCAGTTGTCTTGAGTTTATATAATCAAGGTAACCAGTTATGAGCTGTAAACGCGTTGTAGTGTTGCTACCGCATGCCGTACATCAAAAAAAAAAAATATATATAGGTAAACCGGTTGCTTGAAAAGGTGTTAGTAAACAATGCGATGTAGCTTATTGGGTCTGTTGTGGTGGTATTATTCCAAATTCCAAATTTCAAATTTATAATCACCGAAAAATTCTTCTTTTGTGACGTTAGACCATGTTTGAGCGTGATGATAGCGACCTTCCCTCTAACTTTTTTTACAGAATAGTTGTTGGTACATATTATTATTTGATCCTATCCAAAGGTACTTTAATGTTGGATGATAATGTTGCAGATCTTTCGCATGATGGTAATTTTTTTTCTGGGTGGTATCTCGCGATACTCACAGTCTTTCCATTTTGATTTACCAGAAGTTTGTGGGGTATCAGTGTCACTTTCCGATTTGCTATCTATTACTCTGATTTTTCGAGGTTTTACCCCCACTACTGAAATCCATCTTTGTCGGGATTCAAACAAAATCACTCTAGACAAATTCTTCTGATGCTTTCGCGACTATAGCAAAGTTACAACTGATATTCGAGCTGCAGTTGTTAGAAAAACCTTTTATTAATTTTATATTGTCTCTGAACTAATCTGTTTTTCCACGCTACATATGAAAGAACACCAAGAGCTAAGGACCCTTTCCAATAACCAATAGTTCATTCCACTCGATTGGAGATGACGAAATCTAACATAGACCCGGACTGTCGCCACCCTTCGTTCGCAAAGGGTTAAAATTACGTTGATCGACTGCAAAACTCCAAAGGTCTTAGACGATATACAGATTGCTTCGATATACTCGTGTGTATAATCAAATGTGGGCATTAACTTTCGATGGCATTACGAATGTTTCCTAACTGAACTAAACGTCATCTACATGGTGCGGCAATGAAGTGGATCGAACTTCAAAAAATCATTACGCAAAAAGAAATTGCTCTAGGAAATTTTTTTTTTTATTTTTTTTAAAACATAAACATACTTGTTTTTTCTGACTTATTTTTTAAAAATTATATCTTTAAGATGGCGGCCTTTTTGCTTGATGCATTCTTCCATGCGTTTTACGAAGTTTGCAAAAATTTTTTTTAGCACAATCTTCGGTATTACGGCTACTTCGGCAGAAATCGCGTCCCTGAGGGCTGGGAGGTCTTTCGGTTTATCCACGTACACCTTAGACTTCAAATAGCCATATAAGAAATAGTCGGCTGGTGATAAATCGGGCGACCGACTCGGCCAAACAATTTCCAAGCTTCGCGAAATTAAACGGCTGTCAAACAGCTGTCGGAGAAGATCCATGGTTTCGCCTGCGGTGTGCGCTGTGGCTCCCTCTTGTTGAAACCACGTTCTGGATAACTTCCTCTTGCTTCTCAAGGCCGGTCCAACGAAGTTTGACAACATTTCGCGGTACCTTTCGCTTTTGGCGTGCAAACGAGCCGAGCGCGCCGGACTTTTCAGTATCGGCTTACGAACACGTTCCACATTTTCGGGAGTTCGGACACTTCTAACCTTTCCTAGCCGTTTTTTATAAATTGATCCAGATTCTCTGAAATTTTTCACCTAAATACGAACAGTTTTTTCCGTTGGAATCGGTTTTTTAAAAGGAATAGAAAATTGTTTCCGAAAATCGCGCGCGGCGGCCACATATGAATCACAAAATAAAACGCTCGATCGCGTAAACGCGCTGTTCACACGACCACTCCGTCATGGTGCCGAACTACTAACTGCTAGGAAAAACAAGTCTCCTTGAACTACCTGGAGATGCTGGAATGGCCGCGCTAACTTAATTTGGGGGGGAGATATGATTTTTTTAAGTACGATCCACTTCATTGCCGTACCCTGTACATGTGTGTAAATCTAGAATTAAAGATGTATCAACCTACAATGATGGTTTAGCATCACTCAAAGCGGTATGCAATATGCTCTGCAGGACCTATCCAAGTAAAGGAGGCTTTGAAGAAATATTTTCAGTGTTGCTGGAATGCAGACCGTGCAGGGACGGGTTAAGAATATCCCTGCAGCGATACCTCTCGCTTGTCGTAAAAGGCGACTAAAACAAAGGTAAACAAAAATCACATCTAGGCAATTTAGAAAACACCAAAGTGAGCCTAGGGACACATATACCACCATTAAACTGCCCCACAAGTGTGCATGCAAATCAGTGGGTTGACACGACTGGAGATCACCGGTGTTGTAAAAGTAAGATCAAACAAAAAAAATCTGGAGCATGCCCGTGTCACAAAAAAAAAGGCAGGCCGAAAAACAAATGCAAAAACACATGCATTTGATTGGCCTCAGCGATGAAGTAATCCCAAACCGGGAAGCCTGCCGCTACTTTCTGAGGTCAAACCGGCGGACCCCACAAGCGGACCAGTAGGAATGCAGTTAAGTGGGAAGGTTATGGTCCTACACTTCTGACCATAACAACGCCGGAAAAAGGAAAAGAAGGAAAAGAAGAAGTTGCTGGAATGCAGTACTTGTTCCCTGCCTCCATATGTTATAGTTAGAGTCGTCTTGACAATATTTATGTGAGACAAAGAACGTAGAAACTCTGACATCAGATGGATCACTTCGAGTTTCTCCATTCAGTTTTTCAAAGATGGTAGCTTAAAGCCTTTGCAACTTTTCGAAGACTTTCTTCTGTAGCTGGAAGGATGCGCAATTTTCAAGGTAAACCAACACGAACAAAGTTTTAACGTTAGAAAAAAGATTGTCAATATGTTTGTTCCATATTATTCGAATATCTCCAATTTGGTTATTTTGATGCATTCCAGTAGAGCTGAAGCTCTGCAGGTCTATCATATTCTGCGAGGTTTTATGATGTGGTCTACGAATATGCATCATTTTTATTTTGGATGGATTTAACAGCTCGAGACTACTGTCTGTTGGACCACTATCACCAAATTTTATGTTTAACATCCAAAGCAAATAATTTGTATATATGATGAACAGAACTGGTCCAAGCTTCCTTCCTTGCGGAACATCGTTTTGCCATTTTTTTCCTAAGTTTTAATACGGAAATAAAGATTGCTTGGTCCCGCAGTCAGCCAGCTATCTTTCCTTGAACTCAAATTCTTTCCAGTCCCGCTATCATCTGTGAGTAATTCAACCTGTATAGTTACTACTAAAACATGATCGTTAAAGCTCTGATTTGTTAGTCCATTCCACCAGCGACTTACTAGTACTTTCCTTTTTTGGAGCCCATATCATTTATGATTTCGTATTTCTCAATAATGCTGAGCAGGCGTCTTGCCATTACTTCTTTAAAGAACTTCTCAATTATCGGCGGGTTTGAAATTGGTCTGTAGTTACTTCTTAGTTACCTATTTTGCTTAATTAACATTTCAGGAATTTGGCCTCGACTTAGACTAATATTTATGATCTGAACAAAGAGCATTCTCTTTATAGTCCATTGCCCATGTTCAGCATACTCATTGGCAAGAGTCGTTAGGCATTTATCGGTGAGAAAACTTCTGATTATTATTTTATCCAGATTTCTTTCGATCCATAATTTCGTTTATTAATTTCTAGATGCTCCTAGGAATGGAATGCTGCCTTTTGACATTGATTTCTTTCTTAAGTTTGTTTCGAAACGCTTGTGCTCAAGTTCATATGAGCTATTTAGAGTTCAGACGAGATCCAAGGCTTTTGTTTCCGTCTGGTTCACGCGATTATTTTTAATGTCGATTTTTCATATATCATCGGCATTCCGGCAGCAGGCTTATAGTACAAAGTGTCAACATTTGTTTCTGTATATAGATTGATCTAATCTGTCCAACTGGAAGAGAGGTCTATTAAGCAAAGAAAAATAAAGGTTGCTAAACGACCCAACTATCTCTCAAAACACTGCGGTCTGATAGCCCTCAAAATGTGGACCCTTTTTCGAGGATATCGAAATTGCAGAACACATACTATGTGAATGTATTGCCCTCTGCCATCGCCTCATTAGAGGTTGAAGGTAGTCTGGCCTCATTCGCTTATCTGGCACAATAGAATTCCTTACGTCCTTATGTTGCGCAAACCAATAGAGTAAACAAAATCATGACCGCGAGTGCACATAGGGATTATCCTGCTGACTTTTAAAAAATGAAAAAGTTCTAAAAGCATTCCCTGAAATGTTGCATGTAAGTATGTCTTTAATTAACGGGCAAAGACCTAACTAGCGGCTTCCCATTATTGTCTTAACGAAGCGTCAACTTTGGTCTTTAAAGTGCCGAAAGTGACTGAAAAATCGGATAGATCCGTATTGGTGGAATTTGATTGCTATTGTGGCGAGAAAATGAAGTGCGGAACATTTTGTCGTAGCCATTCTTGATTTGCTCGAGCCTTGTGGAAAGGTGCCATTGGAATATCCATGATTTTGCCGGAATGTTTGACTACCTACCAATTTAACACGGCTTCCAAGACCGTTTATCTTAACGCCACGGTCAAAAAATATCAGACCGACCATCGGCTGCAACTGCCGCCCAAGCTATCAAAAACGGCGGCGCTTGCTGAAGGTGGTCATTTTTTGGTCGAAATTGTGGTATGACTCGATCAAAGTAGCTTTATTAGAGAAGATAATGACCAGCAACTACCCACTCCGTGCAAGCCTATGAACTCTTTTGCTTTTTCCACTCTAACTTTTTTTTGACCATGTGTAAGGTCATTCTCTTTTTGAAACTTTTTTCATAGGCTTCGCGCAGAGTTACATTCTTATTGCTACACAATCTGGACGGGGTGCAGATGGTTTGTGTCGAAGATGATCGTTCACTACTCTTTGGGGGTGGTTGTCCTAGATATCATTTGAGAGATTTGACTGCATTTGTCGCATTAGCTGTGGTTCACAGTAATTTATTTTTTCTTGAAATGCACACACAGAGTATTAATTTTGAAGTGATCTTATACTGCGAGTGTTATGCCTTCGTCAGCATTTTACAATTACATTTGCAACTGATATTGTTGCATAGTTTTTCCATATAGGAATTGTTCTTGGTTATGGACAGACTTGAACTACAGGCCTTCCGCTCAACAGTCGGTGATGATTACCATTGCAAAACGATTACCCCCCATTTTACAAAATATGTCTATGTTTAGCTCAGAAGTCATCTTTCTTCCGCTATACCGAGGAAACGTCGATTATGGCTTTCACATTTCGAATCACTTTTGTCGATGTTCCTGACTTTTTCGTTTGGAAAGGCTGCTCGTTATGTTGTTCACTTTCAAATGTTTCAGCTCACGAACAATAGCCTATTGTGTCGATAGAACGAACTTTAACACGCGATAAAAAAAAAATCCTTGCACACGCTCGCCAACAATGAGATGAATTAACAAATGTCAAAATTTCACCCCGCTGTCATTTGTAGTTTGGCAGACGCAGCGACATAAAGTTGGTAACAGTTTATGTCCTTCATATCTGGGATGAGGTTGGCCTTTGTTCTGTTGCGATAGGACTTCATGCATGTAGACCAATTTAAGCTCTGACTCGAAATATCAGTAGTCATCAGCTTTAAGAGCATCGTTTGACCAAGAATCCAAATCTAAACGTCGATTACGTAAAACCCTTATTCAATCATCAAATGTCTCTGCATGTTGAACTGTAGATTTTCCCTCCCAGTTCCAGCAAATGAAATTGCAGCAATCTCAATCGAACTGAAGATATACTCCATACTGGCTTCAATAGTATCGTAACAACAATCCAATTTACTTGTCGAAAGCAATTCCTCCGAGAAGTGAATCGAAGTTACAAGCAAATTACTTTTTTTTTCTGTTCGAAAAATGTATCTCAATTGATTGCAATTCTTAATTGAAGTTATGACAACATCATTAAAATACAGTCCGCATCCAGACGGTCATTTATATGAAACAATATTTCACTTGAGATGCAGCAGAAAAATACCAATCGGTAATGGAAACTGACGACAGCTATAAATCACTCAAGCTGCACACAACCAAATGAACGGATGACCTACATAGTTCTGATTCTTGACGAGCTTCGGAGCATCGTTCCTTCAGGCGAAATTGTCGACGGCATTGTGCTCTCCTGTATTATCTGACAGTGTGTGTGAGCTTCAAATTGTTTTTATATGATAAATGACATCTTCATTCCAAGGTTACACGTTGCACAGCACGAGAGCCTTTATCTGCATGTCTGTCTATTAGGCTGCGTGCTCGGATGTCTGCCTGTTTGCTTGTCTGTCAGTCTGTGTCTGACTCGGGGTTAATTTTACAAAGTCATCACTTGGAAAATGTTGACGTCTGGACATCGATTGCAGGGTAGACAACATTACAAAGGTACGGCGAACCGTGCTTAAGTGGTTGATTAGGTGCGACGAGCTCAGACTTTCATGCTTTTTGTCGTTTGAGCCAGGATTAATGACATCGCAAATACGAGTGCTCCCGGCTCCCCTTTTTCTCCCTTTCACGATGCTCCTCTCTAATTAAAAATAATAAAACAGTTTCCGACACAAGAAGCGAAAAATGCAAAACGAAGAAGAAAACTCAAGTATCGCGGTAAGTCTGCCCTCCGTGCCGGTGTGACCCGAAAAATTAATTTCAACATAATAAGACGGGAGAGCTGCAAACGAATACGACCGCACGAACGAGTTCCCATGCTGTCCAGCGTGCTTCCTCTGCTTTGAGATAAAAAACAAAACGACGTGGCCTGGTGTTTCTTATCGCGGATTACGTGCTTACAGTAATTTATTTAAATTTTGCTCTCAATTTAATTTGGATTCTTTCATCTCGGTTTCGTTTGTTGTTGCTGTGCTGCTGCTCGTAGTTTTATACTGTCGCTCGTCCATAAAATTAAGATATATGTGCTAATGAGATACACGTCAGTTTTATTTACGTATATTAATTGCGGACTGCAGAGCACGATGAATGCGGCTTGGGCGCTATTCATTAGTCGAGTGAATCGCATGTGTAAATTGTTTCTTGTGTCTGTCCATTTTTTGTTTGTTTTTGGAAATTGGTTTCATTTGTATGGTGGTAATCAATAGAGTTGGCAGGAGTGACATCGACACTTAAATCAAGGGATTAGCATGAGATAAAGTGAGTCTTCGAGGCATTTGAAGGCCAAGTGGTGAATAGAAAACACTAATTAGTTGTCAGCTGTTAGCCATGATGATGTCTAGATTTGGGGTCACATGGTTGTAGGTAGAAAGAAGTATATTCGGTGCGTTTGTCTGATAGATGGATTAGGTGGTGAGAAGAAATTTGTTCCGTGAGTTACGATATTACTCAATGGTTTGAGATGCTTTTTGGGTTGCTCCCAGATTTATTTCTTAGTCAGTTGCGATATGCAGTATCCTACGTCTGTTTTAAATGTCATTTGTCAGCAGTTGAACAAGTTGGCTGGATTGCGTTTAACAATATTTTAAGATCCACATGGCGTTGGCGCTGTCTCTCCTTGGCCATGCAGGTGATAACTTAGGCTGAACTTCCGCGAAGTCTATAACGAAGAAAGGACATTAAGATGACGATGATAAAAGGGTTCAAGTTGGGTCCAGTAATTGTAAAATTTTTTAAAGCAGTTGTAATGTTATTGCACTTTTAAAGTAAAGTAGAGGGTTATCCAACTCGTTGTTCCGAAATTAAATTAAACAAAAAAAACATTTATGATGTAGATTTCGCCCAACATTTAATTCCATAATATTGCGAGGGCCGTGCTATTGTGAATGGAATATAATATGTTTCAAATTCTTAGCACGGGAGGTCTGGCAGCGCTCGACTTTGAAAAGGTGATTATCTATGACTTTGTGGCAAATATCGGTCATTAACTCTGTCATAATTTGACGAACTGAGAGTTCATGACAGAGTTTTTTGCATAGCCCCATAAGAACAAATTTAACTGCGACAAACTCGATCGTGGTGGACCATTCACTTTCATAGTTATGCGCGAAAAATTACTCCGATGATATCCTCCTCACTCCTTAGTTCGAAAGTTAGATTAGGGTTAGCTAGGGGATTTTTTGAAGGCTGGTCGCGTTTTAATGCTGGCTGTTTCACGAGGCCTGTTAGCCTTGCTGGGGTTTAGGGCATGTAGAGTGAGCGAAATGGCCAAGCCCAGGCGGTTAAAGACGCTATCAGGTGGGTGACCACTAAGAATGAATGCTAGCCAACCTAATTATGTTTAAGATTAGGATTAAGCAGCTTAGGCTAGGTTAAAGCTTAGAATAAGAATAAAAAGGAATGAAAAAAATCGCGAAACGTACGTACTATTAGTAGTAAGTTTTCACAATTTTATCCCTTTTATCACTACATCATCGACCCATATTGTAAAATGGTAAAATTTACACTAAACATTTGCAGTCATCATTGGCAATTCGGTTTCACGAATGTAGTTGAAACTGGGATGTTGAAACCGGACCAGGAATTGGATTACCCTCGGCACCAACGGATCCGTTTAATTTAAAATTAAAAATGAGCCATGGTTAAAAATTAATGGATGGAAACTTTACAGATTATATTGGTCCGATTCTTGGGATTTTTTTACGTTAATATGTTGGCAAACATGTCTCTGAACGAACCGATCGTGAAAATATGAAACTTCGATTTTTTTGCTCAAAAAATCATATTTTCTTAGACAACTTGATGAATGAAGTATTGGACACCGTCTTTTTTCTTGCTTTATTTATTTTTTATAAGGTTCACAGGGGTCAAGAGTAGTGTGCTCTTATGGTGTTTGTCACACAACCTGGATGGTTGGAGAAAGTTTGTGTCGAAGATGTTCGTTCACTACTATCCGGGGGTGGTTGTCCTAGATATGAATCGAATTACTCGACTGAATTTTTTCGCGTTGGTTGTAGGTCATAGAAAACTTTTTTTGTGCACACACAGAGTTTGAATTTTGAAGTGATCTTTTGCTGCGAGTTTTATGCCTTGGTCAGCATGTTTTGATCATTTATCATCATTGCACCACGACCACTCCCTATGATAAGCTATTCGATCGAACCGAAATCAAACCATTTCTTAGAAATGTAATAACGAGAAATGAAAATGAGATTAAAACACGAGAATGTCGTTCGGAAAAGTTTGTGGAAAAAAGCGGGGTGAAAAACGAATCTCAGGCAGGATTTAGGCAATATGGTTATGCTGAGGGATTGGAGGGGAATCGTACGTTATAAAGTAATGGATCCGGGTCAAAAAAAATTTTCTAATCTCTACTGATAGCAATTAAACAGATTGCAGTAAGCTAAAAAACAAGACTTTCAGAATTGATCGATAGAAAAGGCATTGTCTTCCATCATTATAACGCCAGACCACGCAGATCTTTAAATTGAGAGACTTTTCACCTAGAAACTATCATGTTTGTTTTTTTATTATAATTGACCCGTGCACAAAGGGTTATGACCCTTAAATGTCAAGAAGTCAAGACACAGCACACAGCAGAGGGAGAGAGGGAAAGAAAATATCTTGTGGATTGTAATGAGTGGGAAAAGTTGAGCTGCGAAGAGCATTCCACATTCGTGTGGTTCGGCTAAAAAACGAGTCTCTGAATTTGACTGTGCGTCCGAAGACAGGTTTGAGGTTGAACTGATGAGCATTTCGGGCGAGACGTGTATTGCGGTTAAATTCTTGAAGGGGAGGAATGCAATTGGCTAGCTCACTTGGGCATTGTTTGTTAAAATAACGATAAAACAGAGAGGGAGAGGAGACATTACGTCGATGTTCGAGTGAGTTGATCGACTTCGCGATATTGTTGTCTATGAGTTTTATCGCTCGCTTTTGTATTCTATCTAGCAGGTCCAGAGAGGTATTGGAACACCAGTGCGGATGCAGGCCTTGTAAATTTAAGACAGATCATAGGAGGTAAAATATTTCTTGCATCGATTGAGGAAACCTAGACATTTCGCAGCATTCTTAGCAACCTTTTATATGTGGTCATTCCAACTAGGAGTTTTATTAACACACATACCAAGGATCGAAAGTCTTTCAGTTTCATCGACACAAGCGCCATTCAACGATAGTGGCTGATTATGGTGATGGGTAGCTTGAGTGACAGTAGACAGCATTGTGTTTTGGAAGCATTCAATTCCACTCTATTGTTTATACCCCATTTAATTATGCTGTCAAGGTCTTAAGCGTCGTCAGCGAAGGAGTATATAGGATTAGAAATAGCAGTTAAGGGATCATTTATAAGAATAAAGAAGAGTATCGGTGATAGAACTGAGCCTTGTGGAACACCAGCGTTTATTTGGTGAATATCAGAGACTTGAACGTCTTAAACAACTGGAATTGAATTTCTAATCCATAGAAGAAGAGACTCATTGATACCATAAGCACGCATTATCGACAAAAGAGGTTGATACCAAATTCTGTCCAACGCTTTTAAAATATGAAGCGAAACAGCCTTGCTCTCTCCAAAAGGGTGCAAAATTGGTTCCGCTTTTCGATGAGATATGCCATCAAATCGCCAGTGGACCTGTTGCTTAAGTATTCTTGCATATGTGCGAATGCGAAAGTGGATTTGTCCCATGGACAAGTACGAACGGAGACAAAGTGCAATCTGGGAGCATTGAGCTGACTGCAAAATGTACGGCTAGCAGGATGGGTTCATCTAAAGAGCTAACAGCTGAGATGTCATTGTAAATGAGCGTAGGGATTGAGGACGAGGGAGTATTCTTTATGTTTTTCACAACTGACCAAAAGTTTTTGCTGCCTTAGGAACAATTAAGCACTTTTTACCTCAATTTTTGGTCATGGGAGAATTTGACACGTCGAATCAATGCATTGCAGTCTTTTCTGGCTCGTTAAAACTTATTCCGGTTTTCCTCAGCAACTCAACTCTCGCAACCTGATAGCGTTTTTGCAGCTCGAGTCATACCACACATTTGTCATAGGTTTGATACTCTTCACTCTATGTGGAATGCAGGATTTCATACCCAGCAGAAGTGTGTTCGTAATCGCATCGCCAGCGGTGTCCACGTCACTA
The DNA here is from genome assembly GCA_958301585.1 of Merodon equestris. Taxonomy (NCBI): domain Eukaryota; kingdom Metazoa; phylum Arthropoda; class Insecta; order Diptera; family Syrphidae; genus Merodon; species Merodon equestris. Next base: position 122,156,640 of record OY284415.1, read on the forward strand.
TCGAGGAAGCATAGTGACCAGTTAAAACTCCTAAAGAAGTTGTTGAGTCGGCTCCAATTGGATTTCAGAAAGTAGAGCCATACTGTTCTTTTAGGAATTCATTCTCTAACTGTGTGGTTTGAAATTCACTGAAACGACACTGAAACGCCTGACGAGCCTAGAGGTGACCACATTCGATAGAATACTTATCAGGCTGATAGATGAGGAACAAGTCCAGGGTGTTGGCGGAATGATCTGAATGCCAGGTATTCGTGTTGGGTCATTTATCAGTTGTGTTAGATTGTTTACCGCAGCAAAGATTTCTACATACCTTCCTACGGGTGTTGCCTGACTCGAATGTGGTGGCCAATTAGAATTGCGTACATTGAAATCGCCCGCAATAGTAGTGCGAGAAAACAGGGGTACATTTCTTGCAATGGAGTCGGACAGCGCATCGAACCCGCTAAAAGTCGAGTTACTGTTCAAGTTTGGACTTCTGTAAGTGAAAAAGTAGTGAATTAAATGCTTACGGAGAAGGAATTTCAACCACATGAAATTAAATTTCGGATTGGAACAGTTGAGGTTCTACGGAAATGGCAAGATCGCGGTGTAGAAAGAATAATGACACCAAGTTATATCCAGGCAGGCTCAAATCCGAAAAGTTCACCCACCTCTGTTTCAGTGTCAAAAAAGCTGATTTGTAACGAGAAAGTTGGACGTACACAGCAAAGAGATTCGCTCTTAGCCAACGATGTCTTTCGACTTGAAACGGAAGTTTCAGGAAAAGAGATTCACATCGAAAAGAGTCTCTGAAAATGAGGTGTCCTTGTCTTTCGCCAGAAATACCAGAAGTTCTACACTGACAAAATGTCAAAGATAATAATGGCCAATATTTACTTAAATAATGAAGTTTCTTCGCCGGTAGTTTCAAGGAATAACATTGGATTTATAAATAGTTTTGATTTAAAAAATTGAAAATTCCTGTTATTTCTTGAACACACTCTCATACCTCAGTTCTCCGCCGTCTGATTTTCCCAAGATGAGACAAATAACACTGAATGTCATATAGAATATTCACTATTGTAAAATAGAAATATTTAGAGCTCGTTTAAGGTATGTTAAAGAGAATCATACTCGCCTAAATGATTTGGAACAAAGAACGCTATTACATTTGCTTCATTCCTCTTCAACGATGCTCATATGGACAAAGGGAAAGCTTTCAATTTTCTGCATTTCCATTGAAGCCTCAAGGGCCTCCGTTGAACGCTTCTCTAATTGCCGAAAGTGCCTACAGCATCCATTGTCTAAATATAACAATGCCAGATCCGTATCTAATGAAAGAACCACTCCCCAGTGAATGCAACAAACTTTCTAGCATTCCTACCATACGAGTATTTATTCTCGTTTTTCCCTGCATTTTTCGGCTCTCTATTTACGTTGGTAACATGCAAAACTCCACCGCCCTGAAGTGCAATGAAAACAACAGCGCCCACTAGTACTCCAGCACACAATGGCCCAATTTAAGGGATACTATCTGCAATAGTCCTAGTTGTAACAGTAACTGAAACTTGTTCACAAACAACTATACCAATTCGCACGAGTGCATCATTCGGGGAATCTAGCACACAGTTCCATCTTGTCCATGCTTTGACGATCTACGTCTGTCTGTCGCTGCATTCTCGGCTTCCACGTCAAATTGTTTGTTGTTTACCGAGATGTGGAACATTCCATCATGCACACATAGTTGGTTTTTAGCAAAAATGTATTTCACTCTGATCCTAATGGCTCAGTGAAAATTCACTTCAAGATACGTCGCTGATTGCGGATTGCAAGAACATGAAGAACGTCAAGTGGTGCAGTGAACTTAAGGAAGAGCAGCGCACTATTATGCTACCCTATTGCCCTATCGTTTCATCGTCCTTTCACGTAATAGCACTTGGTGTTATGGTTCCGTGGTGCTATCATGCGCCCTCATGCGGAACACAAGGGCAGCTAATGAACATGTGTGTACGTGAGTGTACATTTTATTCGATTCATAAAAATACTACACATCCCTGTTCGTCCTTTTTCGGTACAGTCACCTACACGAGAGACCGTGAGGAGGATTGGAAGCGAACGCATTCAAGTGGATGTGCAAAAGAAAAAAATCTGTCACATCCTCATTAGTGCGCATACTTGACGTGATGCACATTTTGTAACAAAGCATGCGGATAAGGATAACAAATAGAACATAATACTTGGAATAGTGGGATCAGCATCATCACCCTAAGTGCTGTTGACACATATGTATCCTCTTATCCTGGCAGAAAATAAAATATGCAAGGAAACAGATGTGCAGATGTAAAACAATCCTAAAATGATTTTTCGGTCCTTGGGTTTGTAATGACTTTCCTTTTTCTCTTTAGCGGTTGCAATGCTATCAAATGCAAAAGGGAACACCATAATCCTGGAAACCAAAAAAAAAAAATTAAGTACTTCACTGGGAAGTACATACATACATTTCGGTTCGAGGGGTAAGCAAAAGGAGGATGAAAAATCGATAGTCATTTAGGTATTTACGTATGCTGAGTCAAGTGCAGCGTGGCACGATATGGCATGGCTCTGGGGGAGCCGATGTCTAGCAGCTAATCGATAATATCTGAAAATGTTCAACTCACTAAGTGGGTCTAGTCGGGTTGCTTTGGCGATATTGAACACCGATAAGTGATGCCAATTTTTTTATATACAATTGGTTTGGTAAAAGGTATTAAGGGCAGGTGTGGGAGAATCAATTGTCTGCCGGGAAGCAAAAACCGTAAGGAGCCTTGACAATTTATGGTGTAAATCCAAGAGAAAATTATTTCCTAAATCTGCTGTTCACATTCTAGTCAGGCCACGGAAGCTGGTAGAAAATCGTCGTTTTCCAGTAGATGGCGCTAGTTGTACATGCTACTCCGAAATGCCAGATCAGATCACCAGATTATCGTATTGTAACTCGCGATGGAAACTCGATTTATTAGAATAGTTAAAAGCGAAAGGAATGACCAGATCTTCAACATTCATGGATCGAAGCTTTTGATATGTGTATTTAGTGTGACCATCTCGGGCCAACTTATATTATGAGTTGTTGCAATTGGGGGAAACTATCATAGGAGGTCTGTACCGCACACAACTAATGCGTTTAAGCCGAGCATTAAGGGAAAAATTGTCACAATTCCTGTTGAACCGATCGATGACGCATGGCCCGGCTATTCAGTAGTTTCGACCCTCGAATAGTAGCTCGCCTTAGGGCCGTGCAGTTTTTCCAACAAGAAGCTTGTATGTTGCCAAGAAGATGGACAAAAGTTAGAAACAGCGATGAGCAATATTTTTAAAATTAAACATGTTACCAAGTTTTAGTCTTCTATAGCGTGCGCCATCTCACATGGGTCGATGTAAATTTCGAATAAATTCAACAATTCTCAACCGATTTTGGAAATTCAAAAACTTTTATTCAACCTAGATCTTTACAATTTATTCTGATTAATTTTTGAAAACAATATCAATTCAATGACCGCCTTTATTGCCGATGCAAAGATGGGCTTGTTTTCGCTTATTCTCCATGATATTTTCGAGCATTTCGATCGAAATTTCTGCGAGTTCCGCACGAATGTTTCTTTTGAGCTGTTCTATTGTCTTCGGGCGGTTAGCATACACTTTGCGTTTCAAGTACCCCCAAGGAAAAAAGTCCTCCAGCGATCTCGGAGGCCAGTCAATATCGCCCTTTTTTGACCCCAATCTTCCAGGGAACGTCTTACGCAAAAGGTTCATTGTTTTGTCCGCAGTATGGCATGTCGCGTCGTCTTGTTGAAACCAAAAGTGAAATAAGCCTTTTTTACGCACATCTGGGGCCACATAATGGGCCAAAATCCACCGATATCGATCGCCATCCACTGTATCGCCAACTTTGAAGAAATACGGTCCAATTATTTATTTAGCGCATAAACCGGCCCGAACAGTAACTTTTTGATCATATAGCGGTTCTTCATGAATAATGTGAGAATTTTCGGTGCCCCAGAAGTGACAATTTTGTTTATTAACTGAGCCAGAGAGCGTGAAATGTGCCTCATCGGTCTTCAAAATTTGCTGCCAGAACTCCGGCTCAGCATTAATCATTGCAACAACATTTTGTGTATATGCCAAGCGCCGTGGCTCATATTATGGCAAAATTCTTTGAGTTATCTGCACTTTGTATGGAAATAAGTGAAGATCGTCCTTTAAAATTCTCCGCAAAGTGGTCCCAATGATGCCTAACTGCTGCGAACGGCGCCGATATGACAAACTTTGGTCGTCTCGAACACTGGCATTCACAGACTGAATAGATGAGTTTGAACGCCGCGGACGTAGCCTAGGTTGCTCACGAGGGCTTGCCACAGAACCAAATTGAAAAAAAATTCGAGGCCCATCGACGAATTGTATCTTTTTTGGTCGCAACACGATCACGATATTTTGTACGATTCGCACTCATACGGATTCATTTTTAATGAACGTTGAAACTATTTTTGCGCATTCTTTTGGTGTCAAGTAATTCATGGTTAAAATTGTACTGAATTGACGTTTCCAAAATGCTATGACATATGAAAATCGGTTTACAATTGTTGAAATTATTCGAAGTGTACATCGACCCATATGAGATGGCGCACGCTGTGCCTTGCAAAGCTGTGGTAGGGGAGACTTATTCAAAGGCTTTCCTGTCTGTCCGTCCGACGTTACGGATATATCAAACCAAACTTGCCGAGTAACTATGAGTCTGAAACTTGGCTCTGTTATAGAATACATGATTTTGAGCTCATAGCGACCAGTTTTAGAACCCTAGCTTCTGTAGTTCCTGATATCCAGGTAAAAGTTTGTAAAATTCAAGAAGACCCGGAATTGTAGCTTGGTTCCCGGCAAGCTTATCCCATCTTGTTTTCAAATAAGAGTTCAAATCTTTTTGATAACAAGGGCTCTGAATCTAGATAAAGCTTCTCGAAGTTCGCATTTCGGATTCGTCAATGAACTGCTTATTCCTTTAGAGAAGTTCAAATTCTCACCCTCCACCGGCTTAAAGCCAACACTGGGTACGGGTTGTGTTAAAAAAAAAAAGGTCGGAACCGCTTGACGAATGACTAGATTTTCAATATACAATGGCACGAATAGTTCGTAGATTTTAAAAAATCGTTTGACTCTAAAACCTGCCCAAAATATATCATGTCCTTGTAAGGCCAGGAATTAGGAAAAAGGTGGTGGTACTGATGTAAGTATGCCTAAAGAAACAGTAGGAGTTAAAGTAGTAAGAGCCTTATCTGAAACAGTCGTGGTGCGTGAAAGGAGGCGCCTTGTCATTTTTTTTTTTCATTTGGGGTGGGAATATGTTGATGAGAACCTTTCAGGAAAATTATAGAGGAACCTTAATGAGGCAACACTCGCTCTAGCTTATGCTGATGATCTGGACCTTCTGAGAGATAGATTGAAAAAGCAAGAGGGAAAGTAGGCTTAGAAGTAACCCGACTTGAATCGACCCAAACCGCGAACCTGACTGTTCTCGATAAATGCTTTGAGAAAGTGGACGAGTTCAAATACAGACTGTCGTCGGAGAACAATATAAAGACGGTAGTCTTCATTATAAAATCTAGATTGATCCTAGGGGTATTTTTATTTTCCAAAGCCTCCTGTTTGAGGAGAGTGATATGGAAGAATGTAGAGGCTGAGCTTATCATTGCAACGTTGCATTTGATTTAGCGTTTATGCGTTTATGAACAAGCAACGAGGTGTGAGCAACGTTATACTGAGTTATCCAATTTGTGATTCTGAAAGTTAGTTTAAAGAAAATGCATTAACGATTTAGATCTCAGTAAATTTTTTTTTTTAGTATATTGTCTGGATCTTGCCATTATTAATGAAAATAGAACACTATTCAAATATCCTCCAGGGGACTCGGGGACTCGATTAAAACAGGGTGGTTTTCGATGACTGTTCGACTCAAAGTTTCGAAAGTTTGCCGATGATGTGCATAAACACAACTTTTTAGGTTGATCTTTCGACTTCTATTACCGGGCTAGTCTCTACGATTTTCTTTTACAGTTGCGAATATAGTACACTCATCTACTCGTAATGCGCGAAGCATACCTACTGCAGAGTCACTATTTTTACAGTAAGTTTTCAGAATTTTACCATATTCAGCGGTTATCAACCGATCCATATTATAAAATGGTAAACCTTAAGCTGAACATGCATAATCTCGCTTGACAGATCAGTTTAACATATGGAATTAGAACAGGGATGTAAGATCTAAACCACCGATTGGATCACCCTATATATTCGGATTATTTCACGTAAACTCCTTATTGATTGTCTGACTTTATGGTGCACTATACCTTTTAGAAAAATGTACCAACAAGAAGGCCGTCCACATTATTGTTTCTGAGCTGTGATAATGATGCCAAAAAAATGGTATAAAAGTACATTCTCTGACAACCCGGTCTATGTCCGCCTTAGAGTAGAGATATCTCTTTGATGTTGATCTCCAATTAATATGGACTACTGAAACACTCTTATTTGTTAATGGTTAGACTTAGACTTTGGAAAAACCCGGGTGGGAATAGACCCTTTTGCCAATTAAGGCTGGTTGTATCCGATTTTTGAACTTGCTTAAAGGCCGAAAAATTACCTTTTTATCATGTCATACTCTAGTTGCTATCATATTTCGAGTTAAGTGTTGGTTATCGTGGCTTAGAATTAAGTGCGTTCTGACACCGATAACGCGGTTCTAGTCCCGCAACAGCCAAGTCATAGAAATTGCATTTTCTCAGGGTGGTGTTGACGAAACCCTCTTTTGTCCGGAAAAGCTTTACGAATTGAACGCCAAATGGCCTCAAATCCTTAGGGCATGTTGCGAACTGAAAAGCATTTAAGGTATGCAAAAACCCGCTTCTAAGCCACCCCTTCCTTGTATTACATATTTATTAAATGCTAAAGCAATCAGGTCATCCAATATTCTCCTTCCTTTGTCCTGTTTCCACTGAAATGCGTGCTCCTTCTTGGTTTTTCTCATTTCTTGCCCATTGTTGTAAACCATTGAAACAATCATGTCCCAGAAATTCTCACTCTTCATTTCCATTTGCTCAGCATCTATTCATTTATTCTAAAATACGCTTTCAGAAACCAAATTACTTTTCACTCCTCGATTACTCGCGTAAGATGGGAACACTCGGGGCTTTTCACCAGAATGCATAATATTCAAAAAAAAAAACAAACCGTTTTCGTTGTCGCTACAATCGTCGTTGCTCCGGTCGTCCTTGACAACTCAGCTAACGAAAACACAAGGTTTTTCATTCGTCCTTTTGTCCTCGACTTCCATTCTACTCGTATGTATAGCGTCGTCTTTCCGTCCTTCCGTCTTTGTCATTCGAAGAGTTTCCTTCCTTTTGTTCTTCATTTTTAATTTCCATGTTGATTGCCTGAGTGGTGAAGTGAGTGTAGTACCAGGAAAGTTGGCTCCCTCGAACTCGTCGTAGTTAATATTTGAGTGAGAACACTAGTGAATCAGTGAATCCATGTTTCATCATAGCCGGATCTTGGTAAGGTTTCTATTCATCCAACAACGACCAAGACGAAGCCGACGTCGACGATGTGTCTTTTGCACTTGATATGTTTTGTATGCTATCTGCACACTCACCTCTCTCCCAGCACTAGTTACAGTTGCACCTCGGCAAGTGTGTTGCACCTTAACTCATTCTCGTAAGCAGGGAATGTCGGGCCCTATACCATGTAGTTATGCTCCACATCTTTATGCATGCAGTGAAGATGGCTACACCTCTATAGGTACATAGACCGGAGGCACTGATTGGATTTATGTGCTTGGCGAAATGCATTCGGCTTGTTTTGTTGGTCTTGCCGGAGTGTACTGTATGACGTTATGGTGCGCGTTCAAGAGTCATCAGAGTCAATTGCGGCAAAACGAGCGAAAGAACCTTTACACAGATTTTTACTTTACCTCGACGGCAATAATAGGGAGCCCAGTAAGGCTCAGGTTGGAATGGAGCACAGCACTATTAATGAGATTATGTTTTCCAGTGTGAGCCGTTACGAGACTTGGCCACCGGTGTCCGGTTACGAATCTGTGCATTTCGTATGAAACCTAATTCACCGATGTGAGGAATTTGTGTTGGTTATTAATTATGGACGCATTATAGATATTTATTAATTACTATCGATCGATTGACATTTTTTTCTTACTTGTGCACCACTCGTTCTCGGGGCATCCTACAACATGCCACTCTGTCACTACGTTGCGGAGTGTTTATTGTTGTTCGGTGTGGATGGTGCTGATGGTGCTGATGGTGTTGTGTTTTAATTACTGGACATTGTAAAGTGTTTGTGAAATATTTAATGTCACGCCTATGGTATAGGTTTATAAGGCTGGGTGCTGTGTGGAGGATGGACGTGGAACGACGGTGATTGTGCGGTGTCAGATGACATTGTGGAGATTGTTTTAATGCGGTTTCGAGTGAAAGGTTCTGTTTGATATACTCGTAATTGCGTTGTGGTAATTGTTTTGTTTTTGTTCCAATATTACCGAGTGACAGTTGCGCGTTGTTTTGTTTTTCTCCGTTGTTTCGTTCTTCAAATATTTTATTTTCTAGAATACGTGGATTCGTGGTGCTTTCTGTTCCTTGATGATTATTTGTCGCATTGAAAACACCTGCTAGGTACCATGTGGTCATTAAACCAACCGACAACTGTACTTGCTTTCAGGGGTTTTAAAAATTTACGATACACTGAGGTACATACATACATACATTCATACATCCATGTAGGGACGCGCATAGGCATATTTCGTAGTTTTTTTAGGATTTACATTTTAATTTTTATGTTAGCATACTTCTCGGCGCCATATGGGTCTTTTCTACATTGTTGTACGTGAAGTCTATTTATGCGTCCAGGTTTTCGTCAATAATTGCGGCGAAACGCTTGTCACAATTTAGTTCATTTTTTGTCAGTAGGCACATGTTAGGGCAAAATGGTCGTCATTCATTCGATTCAGTCGAATTGTGGATTGATGTGAATTTGCATGCGATTTTAATATTCAAAACCTATTGGGAAAAAGCACAGCGTAGTGTTTCCCCCAATGGATGTTATCTAAACAGGATTTCAATTTTTTTTGAATGAATGAAAGTAGACCATGCCATAAAATAGGAGAGGTAGCCTTAAATATCAGTATGGACCTTGCATAATAAACGAGAGAATCCCACAAAGATTGTTCAAAAAATTTCGTCCGGACCGCATGACTCTTAAAGGAGGAGAACGCCGTGGCGTAGTGGGTTGTGTGTCGACCTCTGACACGCGGTAAGTGAGTTCGGATCCCGATAATACCATCGAATGTTTATTTTGCGGCTTCTTTCTTCGGCGGGGTATTGACAAAACCCGACGTAGTACACTTGCCTCTTCTCTGCGAATTCCCAACACTGGCAAGTCGTAGGTTCTACGCTTTTATCAAATACTTCCTCGATGACCTCTCAGAGGTAGCCAACCTCAGCTTGGTCAACATAATCAGTCCATAAATTTGATTTAAATGATTCACATCCCTTAGGTGTCAGGAACCTTGTGGCATCAAAACGGCGTCAAATCGCTAATTGTACTCCGACGTGAATAGTCGGGTAGCCACCTATGTACCTACATAAAGGAGGCGAGCCAACCTCACATGCAGTACCAGCCGTCGATAACGACGAGCTCTAAGCTGTAGGGAAGTCTGACCCTCTGTAAGAAGTCTGACCCAAACTGTAAGAAGCTTGTAGAAAAATTGAGTGTGCACTGTTCAACTGTTTCAATACTTACAAGTGGTTGAACGTCAAAAAACTCGACAAACGGATTTCTCATTAGCTGACTGTGCACAATACCATGCGTCGGCCTGCACGTCTTCGCTTCTCCGGCACTAACAAATTTTCCTTTCTACATAGGCTAGTGACGATGAAAAGTAGATTCTCTTCTATATAAGAACATATGCGATAATCAAACCTTTATCTGAGGAAGATGGTGGTGATTGTTTGGTGCCTTCTTGAAAAGAGGTAAAATGTTCATGCTGCGAGGTACTGAAATTGCATCAGAGATTACTACAACCTAACTTGATCGACATGAAGACATATTGCTTAATGACAACGTTCGACCTCTAGAACACGATGCAATCAGTATGAGTTTCTTTTGCTTTTGCATCCACATTACTCACCTGACTTGTCGCACACTAATTACCACTTTTAATTTTCTGGTGATACAACAACAAGAAAGCCATCAATAATACTCTCGAAAAATTATTTCGTAATTAAAAATTAAATCAATCTAAAATTCTACAAAATTAGCATACAAGCTCGCGAAATTCAAAAAGTCACCTTATTTTTTGAACAAACCTTGTAAGGTGTGAGAATAATAAATATGAGTATCGAGAGACCAACAGTCGCATACGTAATAAATAAAAATCAAATAATTTGTGGCATTTGAAATGTCAAGTAACTTGGAATATATAGTCTCCAGGACTAGCCTATACAATCATCCAGCAAGGGGTGTCAATTTAGATTTGTAGAAAAGCACAATATTTTTATGAATTGTGCTAATATTTTTATTTTAGCCTAAAGTAGAGATTCTGAAGCTAATAATGGAAAAGAATATTCATCCAATACCCTTCCTGGTCTTTTTTTTTACCTCGTTACTTTTGTATACTAAAGCCTTAAAGGAACGCTGTTTAATTGAAATCTCTCGGCGGCTTATTGAATTCTTCATTTCCAGAAATCGCACGTCTAGGAGGATTGTCACACAATGGAGCCATCGTTTCACCAGCTGTGTGGCATGTGGTCGCCCATAACACCAATTTCAGACAAAAAATATCATCCAACATCGTTCGGTAACACGATCCATTCACTGAAACGGTCGCACAAGCATCATTTTCAAAAAAATTAATGGCCCAATGACTGCTATGAAACCGCACCAAACCGTCACTTTTTGTCGATGGAGAGGTTGTATCATTATTATTTTTTTGTGATTTTGTTTACTTATTCGGACAAATGGGAAAGAAACTCATAAGATTGTCAACTCAGTGAAAGTTTAGATTTTCAGTCACATTCCCAGCTTCTGCGGCGTTTTTTTCAACAAGTGACTATTTTCCCATCACTGATCTGTCTGAGATGTTCAAATTTGATATTTAAATTTACTATAATTGTGCGGAAAAGCTCTTGATGATGGTTAGAAGCAGTTTGAGCGTTATGAAACGTTTTCACGATATTTTCACTATTATAACATGTGTATGCGAGTATTCATTGATCCATATTCAATAATTTCATAGATTTTACTCATCAGCAGTCATTGCAATGATAGCTGAATATCGGTATCTTGACAATGGTGCAAAATTCAAAATGACACCTCTTGTTGGATAATCCTTTTTTATACACTTATGAAAGAGTTTTTGGATTAATACCACTCCTGATTGATTTCTTGACCTTTGGCAAGGACTCTTGTTTAGTATGCCGTTGAAATCGAAGTAATAGATTATAGTCAGCACGACCTTCCCATTCGACGCACTTATAGAGCTCGGTTTTGTCGGTCAAGAATGCCTGGACTGAGACTCTGTCTTGATATCATATCCTTTGACCCAGTTTTCACTTCCTTTTAACACTTCCATTCGCCCAGGTTCTTCTTTAACTTATTTGAATTTACCTTTTGTACTAGAAATGATGCTGCATGAGCTAAGTGATAAGCCAATATCGTCAGTTTCTTCTCTTAGTACTCGGCGCTTGTTCATTCATTTTTTTTTTACATTTTCATTGGTTGTTGCATCTTGGTATTTGGTACATCTTATTACGATGCTTTTATGGAATTCTTAAAAGCTTTTATAAGGCTTGGAAGCACTAGTTTTATTCATAGCGGACTTAAGGAAAGCGATAACAGCTTATTAACTTTATAGCTAAATACTCATTGCCCATGGTACCCAAACACATGGATAGCAATTCTAGATAGGTTTACCAAGATAATAATGGAAAAAATCGAGCACGCCGAACCTATATTACTCCTAAAAGTGCACGATTCCTGTTACTTTTTGAACACTCCCCATACATGGTGGAAAGCTTTACGTCCGTCATTTGAGATAGCTTAATTTTCTGTTAACTACATTTTAGAAAGGTATTAGGTGGGTTCATTTCAAACTAAGTCTTGTCATCGGGTAGTCTCTTGTACTTGGTGTTTCTGGTACTTTGCTTCGTGGAATCTAATAAGTGTCATCAAGAGATTTTCTTTCACAGTTTCACTTATTGAAAGAGGAGCATTTGTACTAAATTTCTGTTTTGTTGCATCTCTCCAAGCGGAAAAAAAAACCGTTTATCTCCATGACCCACTCGGAAACCAATAGTTGGTGAGCTGTTGAAAATTAATACATAATACGCAAGCACCAACAAAACACCTCGCCTTACGCAACTAAGTCACAACTATTGACCTTAATCAGCTCCAATCTTCCTATGGCACAACAAAGTCTTCTCTGTATCTCCATCAACACACTATCATCAGCCATCCAATGCCGCTCCTATTACTCCAACCATTCGTCAAAGTTGGAAATTACGGCCAATTTTCGACGTAGCATTAGCGGTTTTGCCTTTTATACTTCGACGCATATTTCATTTCCGTCACTTATAAGTCCGATGGGAGGAAGTCTATTGTGTCGGACCTCTGCGGTTTCATCATTTCCTTGTTTATCTTTTATTTCTCTATTTTCGTTTCATTTTCAGAGACTTTCTTAATGAAGATTGTTTTTTTTTGCCTCAATCTGTGAAGAGATATGTAAATCTTACAGATTAAAGAACTAACCTAGTCATTGTACCATGTTCCGTGCCTGGTGTCAAGTAACATTCTGTTTTAATGATAAAGGGAAAAAAAATGAAAGAACTTCGAAACAAAAGCACTTGAGCCCGCAGAGAACAGCTGGCAAAGTTTTCGCCCACAAGCACCTCATCTTCCTCCTTTTCGTTGTCGAATGAGTGCACAATTTGCTTGCCAAAAGAGGATGAGGGGCGAGAAGAGAAAAGACGCGAAGGATCCGATCCTTCGGATAAAACTTTAACATCGCTTCTAGATGACTGGACACACCAGATTTCAGATTTCTGCTTCAGATGCAGGATACCATACACCATAGAAATGGAGTGCACTTGATAAAGTTTTTTTTTTTTTTTTTTACGAGCATGACCACCCATTGTTGTTGTTGATATTAGGAATTTTGAGTATACGAAAAATGAAAAGGAGTACAAGACCAGACCACAGTATGTTAAGAAGTATCCCATGTGGAGGAAATTCACTTTTCCGTTCGGTCAGAGGTTAAGTAGAGAAATATTGACTTTATCCTTTTTTCGTCCTTTTTCTTTCTTTTTCATTTGCAGGTTAGCAAATAAGAAAAATCAAAATTGCTACACGAGAGGAAAGTTTACGGGTGTATTGAAAACAAACGGAAAAGCTGAAGAAAAACTCCTGTTGCAAGGATACCGAGTGAAATAAAGTGAATTGTTCGGTTCAGTTGTTTTACTTAAATTTTTAGTTTGAAATCCTTAAAGTGATATCCTTATGTTAATTGAGAAAATCTCTCGTAATACGTTAACGAAAGAGGTAATTTTATTTTAGTTCTTTTGTTTTTATTTTTTGATTTGTTTATTTTGTGTTTCGGTACTTTCTATACGTAAGGTACCCACTTTGTTATTTAGTTTTCAGCATCTCAATCACAGATGAGCGCTTTAGATTGTAAAAAGTTTGTATTGTATATCCCACGTTTAAGTGGGAAGTTAATACGAGTACAAATAGGTACTAGAGTACATACATTTGAATTTACCTAGGATTTAAATCCTTGAGGAAAACCAAGCAAATGAAGCCAAAGCTTTTTGGAAGCCTTAAGGGTCCTTTTTCCTTCTCCCGACGACAGTGCGAGTTTCCATGACACGTTTAGTATTTCTATTCCAAATGAAATTTCGCTTCCGAAAACTTTTATTGCTATGCTTCACATCTCAACAAGAAATATGTTTTGAGAGTTTCCGAGTAAAATCATCATTTCTTGGAGCTGCAAGTGCTGTAGAGAGAATTCACATTTAAAGGAGAAACCTTTAATTTTGTGGCAACAGGCATGATGCTATAATTCAGAATCTCAGACACAACTTCGCCAACTGTTTGATCAAGCCAATGGGCTAGTAATCATGGTTACATGTAAGTTGGGCCATTTAAAACTTGGGCACCTGGCAGGACTATAGCTTTCAAATTTGTTTTCCGATTGCCTTACTACAGCTCCAATCTAAATTAATTTGTACTATAAGCGCCACATCATGCCACTAACGTGCAGCTTTACTTTTGAAGCATGTTGTACGTCGCGACAACGCAACATGCCTATTATGCAAAATATTAAGTGAATAAAGTGCAAAAATGTATCACCACCAGCAATTGGGGTGATACCAATCACTACGGCCGAAATCGCCTGAGACGATCTGAACATTGAGGCCAGCATTGGGAGCTCACTGATAACATCGAATCGTTGTCTACAGTTGGGTATCCCTCACACGTCTCTACGACGTATAGTTTCATTTTCGACGTATAGTGATCGACAAGCCAAGTCGCTTGGATTTTGCGGATTTCGTGGGAAGCATGGCCTAAAACGACGATGATCAGGAGCATTGAGCCTCAATTTTCATTGAATGGGAAAGTGAGTATACAAGATTGTCGGTTCTACCCCTTCTTTAATTGTTTGGGTTGAAATTTGTGTGGAAGGATATTTTAGATCATTTTTCTTCGAAGACAACGGTGCAGCAGCCGTAACTATCAATTGAATGCATTACCGGCCATGGAAACAGACTGTTTGACTGATAAGGGTATGAACAGGCTGCCACACGATCACTTTTTTGTCGTCTTTGTTCCTCGGTCGCCTGATTTCGAAAAATGGCAATATTATTTGTCCTATGTTATGTCTAGACTTAATGCATTCAAACTTCTTCCCATTGGATTTTTAGAATTCCAAAGCAAATGTCAATAAGCTATGGATCTTTCAAGCCTAAGGGAATAACCGGTATTCAACCCGAAACAATTCGAAGAGTGATGGCAAATGCCAAAATCGCTGGCGGCGATCATTTACATGATATCGTATTCAAAAAGTGTTGATCACGATTCCTCAAGGTTCAAAATATGCACAAAATCTCTTCACAACTAACAATTTGCATTGTCTTTTAAATTATTACAAAAAACAAGGCTTTATTACCGGCCATGTGGAACTTGGAAGTTCAGAGCCTCGTTGACAACCCTTCGGTAAACCTTTCTGGGACACACAGAAACACCTTTCGCTGTTCTGATCTGTCTGTTCCAGGTTCATTGTTATATTCTCCTCCCATCTCCAGCATGGCTTTTGTGGCGATTTTTTTCCCATGGATTTTGCACTCATTATTCTTTTGACTGTTCGTCCATTGTCCACTCGTTCTACATGTCTTGCCCTACTTAGTCTTCGCAATTTTATTACTCGGACAATGCTTGGGGCTGAATAGAGTACTACGAGTTCGTTATTGTGTACCTGTTTCCATTCCCTGTTTCTTCGTCCTGTTTTCGTCTATAGACTCTCTTTAGGATCTTGATCCTAAGCTAGACCGGCTGTAATTCCATCAAAGGTTATTCCCCTCCGATTTACCTGGAGGGATCTCATCAAGTAATCTAGCATCAAATTAAAAATAAGTAGTGACAAGTTATGTCTTAATCTAAATGGCGTTTCATACTTTAACTTGTCCTTGGTTTTCCTTGAGGCATACTCGTACTTGTATCAGTATCACCAACTTTTCCAAATTCTTAACCTTATAAGGACATGATACATTTTCGATCGGCTTTTACGCCTTTTTGAAATCTATAAATAGTGGTTGAATCGTTTCGTGGAATTCTTATTTCTTTTCTAAATGCTATCGTATAGTTGTAAGAGGACATAGCGTCTTTCTTTGCTATAAAGGGAAGCGGCCTAGCGAGATATATAGTTAGCACAACTTTTACCTACGTTCTACAATGAGCAACATTTTAAAGGAATTGCTGCCAAACTTGGTAGAGCAGAGAGTTTTTTCACGAGTTTGGTTTGGAAATGCAACTGATACCGTTGGAGAAGGAATGTATTTCTTAGTCCTTCATTGTATTCATTGGCTCTAACCGATGTGCTATAAGATCTGATACTCAATTTAAAGAAATCAGCTTTACTAGGTGCGTTCAAGAATTAACAGGAATTTTGTAATTTAGCGGCTGATATTAGTCGAATTCACTTGATCTATTCATTGTTGTTTTCTGAAATACGTCTGAAAAGCATCTGCATGTTGCTAGTTAAATCGATTGCTAAGTCTTCTCTCAGCTATCAAATATTTTTAATAAGCAATGATTTCGACTTGATGGTATCGAACATTTGACATGGTTTCCAAAGGCTTTAAATTAGCATTTTTTTTTTATAAGGATAAGTCTGTACATCTCTTATACGAGTAAAATATTCCTCATCTTGCATGCTTTGAAAGGAAAAAATGGGAAGCCAGTAGTAAAGGTAGACTTTTCGCGCCTAGGAAACCTAGTTTTTCGGTTTACATAAATATGGTTTAGTCTATTATTACTTGTTAATGAGAATGGATGTTTTCCTACTTATTGCTAGGCCGAATATAATCCTCGCTTAGAGTCCTTTTTTGTAATGGTATTCATAAAGAATTTTTTGACGCTAGTATGAATCGATGGATTTTCGCATTGCTAAGAATAAGAGCAAAATTTCAATTTCAAAAATGTTTTTGAGGGCTGAAGTCACGTTTTATTATATTGCCTAAGTACATATGTCCAAAAAGCATTGCGACCAGAGTAGGTCTATTGTACGTGCTAGCCAATTAGACGAGAAGTTCCTCTACCTTCTTAGTAACCTTCAGGATAACCCTCATAGGAGTTGAGCTGATCCCCTCAGGAGTTATGATTTCTCTGAGGAGGATACGCTTCCTAAGATGGCAGACGCAGCACACTCGCATAGTATGTGCTCGTCCTCTAGACAAAGTCGACAATCGGTTTCAGACGAGAGGCTAATTTTGTTAAGATGATATGTCAGACCTGTCCCGTAAGGTAGCTGATCAGCCTTCTGATATCGACTCCATTATATTTGAGAATATTGATAGAGGGTTTGTTCAGGGGCCGTATGAATTACTTCGATTATCGGAGTCATTGAACGCTGTTCCAAAAGTGCAGGTGTTGCGATTTTTTCCGCTTGCCTAAGAGAAAACTAATCTTTGAAAGGTCCTGCACCTACATAAGTACCTTTCGCTGGAACCTTTTCTAGCGAGTTGTTTGGCGATTTAGTTGCCTTTAATGCCCATGTGACCTGGAACCTACCAGAGTTTGACATTATTTCTTTTGTCTAAGTCTAGCAGAGCATCGTGGCCCAATGCCCAATGCTTTGAGCGCTGCCTGACTGTCTGAGAGTATATTGGTTATACCTCTTATGCCAGCCTCGAAGTTTAGGTTGACGCACGTTAGGGTGGCGTAAAGTTCGGCTTTGAAAACACTAGGACTAGTTCCCAGGGTCTTCGAAAACTTCCGATTTGGTCCAAAAATGCCAGCGCCAATGCCGGAATCCATCTTGGAGCCATCTGTGTACCACCTCGGGCTGGTCAAAAAGATAGAATTATATAATTCCAAGATTTATATTTCACTAATAAATCTGTCTAGTTAAAACGGTTGTCTAGTCTGCTGTTAGATGACAAGAAGGTCACATGTAGCTTACGATTCGCTTATACTACTACTTGTTTCCAGGTATGCGCCTATGTACAAAACCACACCATCAATATTGCAACCTATCTTGCGCGAAACCGCCGACATTCGGGCCTCGTCACCAGAGAGGAATTGCGTTAGATGCCAGTTTTTTTATCCTTCTGCTTACCTTCTGTTACCAGGATGAGTAGTAGCATTGTTTCACCTACTTTGCCATACGCTGAAAGAGCATGTCCTTCTTCCACCTTTATTCTCCTTATTGTGAAGACTTCGTCGCCTACAACATGTAGGACTTATCGCCGATCTACATAGCAATGATAAGACCGATAATCTTATATTCATCGATGGTCTAGTGGAACAGGCTAACACGCAAATACGTCGTGGCCTCTTTCACCAAACTCCAAAGAGCGGTTTGTCTCAACTGTACGGAGGCGCTATAATTTCACAATCAAATTTTCATGGCTTCAAGACTGGCTTTAGCCAGATACTAAACCTGGAAAGGTCTGTCTTCGCATTTTTATAAATGGCTCCAGGTCTAGGCGGGGGTCCTGCGTCCGCCTGGAAAACATCCGATAGCTCTTCTAGTTAGGAAAATATGCGTCTGTCTTTCAATCAGAGATATATACAATCCTAATGACCATGCACTATTTGTGAAGCACAAGTGGAAGGGAAAAGTATATTAGTCTGCAATGACAACCAAGCTGCACATGCTAGAAGGGGCTCAGAGGAGAGTTTCTAAGGACCTAAACTCGCCTGAGATCTACTTGCTTCCACGGTGAAATCCGACATCAAATTGGGTCTTTAATGCACACAATCGTAGATGGAGGGAATATCCAGGATGCAGGATAACTAAGCGCATACGCCTTGATGTCTGCAACATTCTTCTTATCCGTAGGAGAAATGATTGCAGACGGCTTGCTGGCGTCATTACGGGCCATTACACTTTTGCTAAGCATCTCTACGTGCTTGGCATCAGTAAGACGCCTACCTGTCCTGCATACTTTTAATTTATTAGTTTTTAATTAATTTCTAAAAACTCAAAAAACATTACTAGGCAGATCAGTATGCGCGGGCTTAACTCCGCTACTGAAAATTTTTGATCGAGCGAGCAAATTTGTTGTTTTATCAACCTTGCTCTCGCTCCGCATGGCACTTTTCTAAACTTTACTTCGTTATTTCTCACTATTTTTCAATTAAACAATTTCATTTGATAATTTATGGCTCATCTACAGACCTAGATCTATCGAATGACATGCTGCACACATGTGTGGTTATAGCCGATATCTACATTTAGTGCGTACAAGATTAGTCCGAAATCGTTTTCGGACCACTATATTCCCCGTACATGCACGCGCTAGGCCAAAAAGTGGGTGATTGCTAAAGCTCCTCCTCACTTTTCTCCCGACAGCGGGGAAAAAACGATAAAGAAAGGTGTCTGTCTGGTAGTGCAAAAAAACAGTATTTGCATCTATTCTTTTCATCTCATTCGCGAGAATGTCAAGGAGATTCATTCCAGCCATAACAAGTGCGATTCCACACACTTGGACCCAGAACGGAACCTTGAGGTACTCCCGCGGAGACATAGTAATATTTCTAACCTGTGTTTCTTTCAAAAATGTTCGCGGCGTATATCTTGAAGACATATTAAGACGCCGCGTTAATGCGACACCGATTGAATTTTCATCAATTTGATGGCAAAAGAAAGCTACAAGCTGGGGCTGGCCCGACATTAGTCGCTCTGTCTCTTCAGGAACCTATTTTTGCTTGCAAATTGAATCAGGGATCAATTGAATCAGGGAATTTTACAAGTATGGAATAAAGATCAGTAAAAACTGGATAAGATAGTTTTTCGGTATATATCAATATGGCTTAGTCGATTATTACTTGTCAGTATTATCACTTGAGTGAAAGTGTGATGATTGATATCTAGGTGCTTAGAACTGGTATTTGGTTCGAGGGACTGGCATGTTGAATGCTATCCTACCTACTGCTAAGCCATATGTAATCTTGGTTACGAGCCTTTTTTTTTTTTTTGTAATAGCATTCATAATGATTTTTTTAAGCTAGTGTTAATGGATGGTATGGCGACTTGAGCTGTTGCCAAACGAGTCCTTTAGGTAGTAAAGATAAATAAAGTGGGCGAGAGATTCAAGTACCACTTGGGTTTTCTTCCAAGACTTGTGCTCCGTCTTACCTTGTTAAAAATAAGAAAGGTCTTATGTATGTAAAATTTTTCAAAAATGATTTTTGAGGGCTGAACTCTCGCTTTAACCTGTTTCTTCCCTTAAGATGTTCAAAAAGTATCAGGAATGGTATAAATCGATTTAGATAAGTGCGATTCACTCGGTTTTTCTGTTGTTACGTTGGTATAGATGTCTGATCCATGCTGATAAACATGCCTAGTCACCTATCAGCTGTTAAGAAGGTTACATGTGGCTTGGTAAGATACCATTGCCACACCATCACTGGCATGTACGATTCTCATACACTACAGGTTGCTTCCATGCTTACAACTGTATATAAAACCACGACCAGGCATCGCAGCCCATCTCCCGCGGAACCGCCAGTATTACATTGGCAAGCAATTCATATTAGTCCGTTGCTTCTACTGTTTCTGCAAATTTCTTCACAGTTCAGTTTGCATGTTCTTACTAGTGGGCAGATATCCATCCAATAATTTCGATAATTCCGATTTCCGATTCCACTACTCGTCTAATTAATGAAGATGGGCTCGGTCGAGTATCTCGCAATTCCATGAAGCGTCCTCAGTCGAAGGTTGCGTGACTCGCGTCCTCCTCCTGGCTTGCCCACTTAAGGCCATAAGGTGGGTTATCATGACCAAATCGGTAAATCCCATCACTAGAGAAAAACTGCGTTAGATGGACATTTTTTTGCCTTCTCTTTACCGTCACTTCAATTGATGGAACCAGGTGAGTCCATCTGCTCTAAATGGTATTATTCCACCGAGATTGCTATAGGGCGAATGAGCGTGTCCGTTCTTCCTCTTCGATTCTCTTTACAATGTAGGCTTCAATCGGCATAGACAAGTTCCTTCAGTATATTATCTTCATCTCGTCGGCGGGGATGTCAAGGAGGTTCATTTCAGCCATAACAAATGCAGCTTCATTTGATACCGTCTTATTTTCCTTAGCTTATCACAGTTTACGATAGGCTGCTTGGCTGGCGCAGCGTATTAGAGATCAGAGTTGACCATCCTGTGGTAGAATTCTCTTTCGGCAGTTCTTTAAAAATGGCCCTTTTGTAGCAATTAAGCTTTCTTGCTCGCGTCGCATGCGTATCGCTTTCTTTGATTGCATATTGGGGTGGCTGACATCGATATTGATATATTCCATGTTTTTTAATTGTAATGAAAACGACCTCTGTTTTTGGTGAGGCAGTTTGCGGCCTGCTCCGGATAGATTTCTGTCTATCTGACCAACTTCTCTGCTCGAGGTAGTTGTGGTGCAATGGTTATCATAACCGACCGTTGAGCGGAATGTCTGTAGTTCAAGTCTGTCCATACGGAAAAACTGTGCAACAACATCAGTTCTGAATGCGAGATGATCAAAAATGCTAACGAAGGCATAATATCTGTGGTATAGATCGTTTCAAAATTCATACTCTGTGTACATTTCCAATATAACACCTTAATGACATGGAAACAAAAAACTTACTATGAACTACAACCAACGCTACAAATTCAGTCGAATCTCTCGAATCCTATCCAGGACAACCACCCCCGGTGAGTAGTGAACGAACATTTTCGACACACACCATCTGCACCTCGTTCAGGTTGTATGACAAACACCATAAGAGCGTAACTCTTGAACCTGCGCGAACCCTGTGAAAACATAAAAAAAAAAAGACTTCCACGAGCTATGTCGTCTGTGAAACCGATGAAATTTATTCCCCATGGTAGCCTTAGTTGCAGGACGCCATCGTACATTAGGTTCCATAAAAGGGGACGCAGCACAGAAACTTGAGTTACTCCCTTAGAGGCAAAGTAATAAGTCGATGTTGTGTTCCTTCTGAAATTGTCTGCGAGGTATGTATATCTTGGATACAAACTCCGGTCGCATATCATCGCTAGGTTAGTGCGACACCGATTGAGTTTTCATCAATTTGATGGGGAAAAAAACTACAAACTGAAGCTGCCCCGACAATTCATTGGTCTCCAGTTGGTATGTTACCCGTCGCTCCCAAGAATTCATTTATTGCCAGCAAATTAGAGCAGGACATTCGCTTTACGTCACATTTTGTAACAAGCTTAGCAATGTCTTGAAGAATGAATAAAACTGGATAAGACTGGATCAGGAAGACAGGGAAAACATTGAGCATGTACGAGTGAATTCTAGTACATCGACAGTCGTGAAAAACGTTAAAAAATGTTCCTATATTGATACTATATCGGATGTCTTGGTTATGAAAGGTTTGGCAGTCATTTTTGTTGGTCTATTTCTGCATAAAAACCTGGACGTGGCTTCATAATTGAAATGAACCTTGAATTGCCGTCGATTTTCTAATATAAGTAATATTAAAAGCACATACTTGAGAGAGTTAAAAATCATATAGTGTATCAATCTTATAGTCTTTTTCAAGGGATGGATTTGATGTAGATAAATAAATAGAATTCTTTTCAAAGACCGAAAAAGGCCAATATTTTCTTAACCTACTTTGTTGCATTACACGCATATTAAAGAATGAACCATTTCGTCTATAAAATTTGCCCACTTCCGCAATAGACATAAAACTTTAAGCCCTAGACAACACAGAAAAGCCTGAGCTATAAAAAAAAAGTCCTTCTTTATCGACAAAATCAATAGCACCAAAAGCAAGAGGCACTCGTAAAAATTAACTCGGCTTTGTTGCATCCCGCTGGTAGGTACACAAATGTACGCAGTCACCACTGTCAGTAGGGTATTCCGAGTCGAATGCTCATTAAAAAACCACATCAAAAGGCATAATACCAACCATCAAAACATCTTCAACTCGACTACTTACCTAAACAATTGCCAGTCAAACAATAAAACAAAATCCTTGATTGTCCATGAAAACGATTCTGCACCCTATACGCTTCAAGACGACCATTTCGGTCGGCCCCATCCACGTTCGAGACAATGCCACCGATTCCAATGTAACAATGCGTACAAAAACCGTACTAATCCGCATTAGAGGTGGGTCAGATCTGCTTTCTAGGTCCTTCTATTATCCACCTTTCACCGCCTCTCGTCCATACCGGCTCTTGATTCATTCTATTGTTTCCCAAAGCCACTGAAAATACCTATATGACGACAATAATTCCGAGAAATAAAAGATACGACGACGAGTAGAGCAGAGCAGATCCACTCCAGAACCGTCAGCTGTGGGAACGAGTGCTGTGACGGGACAAAAAGAATGCCAAAGCATAAAACAGAAAAAAGACTTGACTCATATTTGCATCCCCAATTGTTCTCGCGACACAAGTGCTGGCAATGGTGTTTGTCGGTGGTGGTACTCATACTACATGGCAATCAATAGTTGATTGTTGTCAACTCCAGAACCTCATATGGGTTTGTTGAGCCGTCCAACAAAACCCACAGCCAGTATAACTCTTTCTCATCGTCAGATATATGCTGTCGATTTGGTACTTCATTATTCATGTTTGTATCTGTCAACCCATCAAGCTGTCGGATGACCATGAGAAACCAATTGCTTCGCTAGTTAAAATCCAAAAACACGAGAAAAAATCCTCACTTGCATGTGGGAAGGGGGATGAGCGGCACGAAAGTCAAAATTCAAGGCTAAAGCGCGTGCGAAAAAAGAATATTTTTAAGCCGCTCTCTAATCACAAGTCGTACACGCGCTCGCGCGCTTCTTATGCTTTTATGACTGTTTTTGCGCCGGCTTGAAGGCAGCGTTCTACGCATTTAGAAAAGTCAACAGTTGTTAGGCTACGACACAGCGACAGAAAGCAAAATAATGAAAAATGATTATATCTACAGCTGTGGGCTTTAATTGGGTTTCGAGGTTTTTGAGAATTATAAATTCTTCTTCTCTCTCCGTCTTTAGCCCGCGATACGCAATCGGCTTGTTGGTATTTTGTTTTTTTATTCTCTTCGTAGTGTTTTTTGGGATTTTTTTTTTATGCGAATTACCAATTGGTTTGGAAGCTTAGCTACTTCCGGTAGATTGTGTTGTGTTATAACCGTGGAAATCGTGTATTTTTAGTGGAGGTTTTTTACAGCTTAATGACTCGGCTTGGAGTTGATATTTGCGCAAATGCTGGCGACGTGGCGGTCGTGATTGCTGTGACCGGTTGTGTAAATGTTGACACAATTGTCAAGCTTCGGCTGGTTTTTGGCTGAAAGTTGAATTGTTGAGGTTGTGTTATTTTATGTAAAGCTTTCGTCAGAGCACTGACCCAATTTAGTTGACATGAGATTCAACGTGTTCCTGTGACTTCTTCGTTGTTTGGTATTTTATTTGTTCATGTGATTGATTTATCTGCTTGACCAAACAGCATTTGAAGATATAACTTTAATTGGTTTCCAAGTTGCTGGCCTTTATAAAACCCGCTATAATGTAGCTCTGATCTTTGAGGAATAATTATTAATAAATTTGGAAAGGCCAGTCGGTTTTGCTGATCAACTATCTGTTTTCACTTTAGATTGAATGGATTTAGTAGTTGTTGGTGTTAATTGCGTGTACAAACTTTTCTATTGTTGCCAAACAGGGCATGACAGTGAGTCTATTATTTACAAATGTATTTGGTTCGTTCAAAAAGTCACGGGAATTTTGTAATTTCACGCGTTTTTTTAGTCCGATTGGAGCGATATATGTTACAAAGATGTTAGTTAACGTTCTGCATATAAAAGCTAGATGTTGAGACTGTTGAAGGCTGTCGAAAAAAGTTACCTGTGTCTTGGTAATTCTTATTTCCTTTCCATTTCCATTAATTTTTTTTATTACAATAGAATGAATTAGAAAGAAACTGCGTTTGAGAAATGTTAAACATTGACTTTGCTGAGTTTGCTTAAAAAAAAACAGTTTTTACGGCTCCAATAAAAACCGTGAAAGCAAGAATAGTAACGAGCGCTCCTTATATCAATTGACGAAAACCTTTAGAATGTGAAAAAAAACAAGATGGGATCAGCTCGCCGAGAGCCAAGCTATAACTCCAGGTCTTCTAACTTGAATGTTGCAAATCTTAAACTGGAGCTAAGGCACCGCAGTAGCTAGGGTTCTAAAACCGGTCGCTATGGGCTCAGAATCATGTACTCTATAACACAGACAAGATTCAGACTCATAGCTATTCGGCAAGTTTGGTTTGATATACGCATACGGATGGACGGATAGACGGGCAGACGGCCAGACAGGAAAGCCTTTGCATAAGTCATCCCGATCCCAGCTTTGCAAGGTAGAAGACTAATAAACGATCACCGAATTCACAATCAGAGAATTCGTTTTTTGCAGACTCTTAGGACTACATCAGCGTTAAAGGTTGCCTAACCGATGCGAGCGTAGGAGAAGGAAAAAATCTCGTCGGACTCGGGGCGTGTACGCTTTGTCAGCTTAAATCCAGGGTAGTCTGATTATCTACAATTTTGAGCTTGAAAGACCCAATCATTTTTGGTGCATCTAACCACAGGTATAAGAGGATCCAGCGCGGGTTCCCCTCTTAGACCATTCTGTGAGCTCATCGGATCTTTAATTTTGTGAATTACCCGACACTGATTTAGCTCAAAGACATCTTGAAAACATGCCTCAATTTTGAAATGGTGATAAGGCCAAGTATAGCATTGGGCAGCTTGAACAACGCCGCATATGCTGATGCTCATTTCTTTTCACCTTAGGATCTCTGCTTGAACGGCACATATTTTCCCAATATAAGGTGTCGTGCACCACGTTAACGCATATCTCGAGCAGGGATTTTAGACTGGCAGGGAACTAGACTCCCACCCGGAATAGTCCGAGAAATTAGGAAAATATTTCTTTCCGAGTTCAGTATCAGTGAGCCTTTACCTTATGGAAAGTTATGGATGAAAATCAAACACGGTTTAACATCGGCTGAACGTCACTTCCAAGGGCTCATTGTGAATCCATTCATTTTTGTAGTACACATACTTTTAACCTGTCCTATGACGTGGTGGCTGAAACCACCCCGTGCTCTTTATGAATTTTAGAAGATCCAATAAGTATATTTGCATTTGCTACGTTTGCAATCTCTGTGAAGAATCTATGGCCCAGCGAAGCTAGGCGTCGATAGCTGGGCAGTGACAAAGCAGATGTTGGATCGTCTCGGTCTCTTCCTCATTATCGCTCCGGCAGAGATCGCTGTTCCATTTCCGGAGCATTGCTTCGATGGGACAGTACCTGTGATCACTCCGACGAGCATACGGATCGAGTTTCGGTCCAGCCCCAAGAGCTTCTTTGTTTTGCCGATATTAAGCTCTAGCCACGATGATCTTGTCGTGTGACTGTCGTTTCTTGTAAGCCAAGACGAGTTGGCTTCTTTTATTATTGTGTCATTTATGATCCGGTATAATGCACTGATCGGTGGTTGCAGTGACGTGTCCGCTTCGCTGATGTCCATTCCAGATGCTTGTCTGGAAATTCGTCTGCCTTTTCGTTCCCTAAAATTGAGCCTTGGCCCGGGACCCAGCAGAGTTTGACCTTGCGGTGTCTGATGGACTTCAGTGAATCGCGACGTTTTATGACAGCCTTTGATCTCGTTGTACAGGATCCTATTGACTTCAGTGCAGCCGACGGTGATATCCGATGGTGGGATATCGGTTACTTGTAAGCGTTTGGACGCTTTCTCTATTGCCAGGATATCTGCTTGTAAGACACTACCCAAATCAGAGAGTCTAAATTATTCCTGTTTGTGCAAGGTGTTAGAGTAGAACCCGGCCCCAGTGCCTGTGTCCATTTACGATCCGTTGGTAAAGAAGAAAAGGATTGGTATTCTGAGAGAGCAGTCATTGTGGGGGGAAATATAGTCGGTCGTAGCTGCTAGGCTACTAGAACCATGTTTCTTTCCCAGGTCACCTATTATTCTGAGTATGGCCGCATGTCCATATTTGGCTTGTTTCTTTTATGAATAAATCCAGAGGAAGGAGATGAAATATCATGTCCAACCCTGGTTGCGGCGTGCTTCTCATAGCTCCCGTTGTACAAAGAGCGTTTGACCTTTGTACTTTGTTGAGCATGCTCATGTAGCTCCTCGCGCTGCTAGCAGTCCAACAGACTAGGGTCCTATAAGTTAGGATGGGTCTGATGATTGCTGTGTTCATCCAATGAATGATGTACGGTTGCAAGCCCAATCTTTTGCCGAAGGTCTTTTTGCAGGCATAAAAAGCACTCAATCCTTTTTTCATCCTTTCCTCCAAGTTCCTTCTCCAGGAAAGTTTGGAGTCAAGAATGATACCTAGATACTTGGCTTCCGTTTTGAGTATGAGTGGAGTACCCTCTAACTTTGGGGGAGCAAATATCGAGATTTTCCTTTTCCTGGTGAACAAAAACAGGTCTGTTTTCTGGGGTTTATTCCCAGACCGTTCTGTTTTGCCAAGGAGAGTTCCTTTTTCTTAGAGGCGCTTACTTCAATTTTCGGTCTTGATAATCGCCCCACCAAACAGGCGTTGGGTACTAAAGTGAAACGATTCGAGTCAACATATCCATTGTTAGACATTTCTGTGGCAGTGAGACCATGCACAGGTCAAAGTACCCAAAAATTCGCTGCCGTAAGAGCTTCTATTCAAAATGAGCCAAATCAGTGGATCCCACTCGTTGCAAGAATTGGGAATCTCTCAGTCCACATTGTGGCAAGTTTTGTGTAAAAATGTTTACATACAGACCAAGATAACTCAAGAACTGAAGCCTCTTGGTTATTCGAAACGCCGAAACTTCCCCGATTCTTCTTCTCTTCCAAATCCAAATTCCAAATTTCCAAATTTCATTAAAAATCACTTTCGTCGATGAAACTCAGTTTTGGCTAAACGGCTTTGTCAATAGCAAATATGCGTTATTCAACAGCAACAAATCACATGTCCTTCAAAAGACTCCATTGCATCCAGCAATGTGACCGTGTGTTGTGGAATCTATGCCGGCGGTGTGATTAGACCGTATTTTTTCTTCTATGAAAATGAGCGCCATGCTACGATCAATGGGGTTCGCTATCGTACCATGTTGGAAGAATATTTTTGGTCAGAATTTGGTGGACTTGACATCATTGGTAGTGGGTCAAAAAATTGATCAATTTAAGGGAAGTCTGGTAATTGTGTATTCCCGAGGACCAGTTGGATCGAACTTCGCCCTTGCCATTTAACGCCATTGGATTGCCTTCAAAATTTATGATAAAAACATCAAAGAAGGATTAACAGCAGAGACCGATAGGGGTGAAAAGGTCACGGTTCTTTGGTTTCGTTGAGCAAAGTTTGAGCGTGTTTGCGGCAGTCTCTATTCCACCCGCCAATCGATGCGTATGAGAGAGGTGAAGGCCTGCCGTCCACTGCTGTATAGATACAGGGCACCCTTGTATTTCGTAAGACCCACGTCTTATAAAAAATATTTCTGCATTGCCAGTAAACGGATAAGGTTTTCGACGTTTTCGACTCGACGTGTTTTTGACCACAGGACCTTACTATAATATTTATCATATGTTTGCAGTAGCTTCTTTGGGGAGTGGAATGACTTCGCCTTCATGTAAAAGCTAATTCAGGTCTCTTATTTTTTCCCATTTTCGAAAACCTGAAATTCCCGATATTTATTGAACATTTGTCGAATCGCGCCCCCTCTCTTAGCCCTTTAATGTGCCTACATTTCGAGACATACACATGAAAGCAGTAATAGAATCGTCCAGTCCAGTGATTAATCGCAGAGATCACATTGCACCATTTATGTGTACATTGTAAGCGCTCCCTAAGGAACGCTCTCTAACAATCTCTTTTTTCCTTCGTCTGCTTTACTCCATCATCCATGGGAATTACAAGTTCACGTACTTTCACATTTCCGCTCTACATCCAGATAATTCATTCTGCAGCTCATAACGTTCAGGAACTTACGGTCTATCTTTAACCATCTCCTTTCTCTCCGTCTCAGGGTTTCATCAGTCGCGACTGGTACTTTAACCCACTCCGGCTTGGTTGTTATGTATTATACCATTCGTCGCATCATGTCAATGACGCGAAACAAAAGACTTTAGCCTATTAGGATTCATCCATCATTCTGCTATGAGTAATTGTGGTCTCGTTGAGTATCACAACTCATTTCTTTTACTCACTCGCCTTAAAGCAAATGTTTAACGATTAGGCTGGTAAACGGTATCGCGCAAGCATGTAGTCTTAAGAGGGTGCTTGCCAACCAGCATAGTCCAAGTACATCATTTCACATTCAAAGTACAGTAAATTATTTTCTAACGTCATTATCTCCGCGCATCTGGGAATAAATGGAATATAATATTGAATCTCAACGTAGAATCACATTCTACGGCGGATTCTGTGAATGGGTATGCAGTGTATGGTGGCAGCTAATTTCCTACTATTACACTCGGCTACTTCCTCGTTGGCACCCAAGTTACCACTCCAAGGTCTTTACACAGTGCTTCTCCCTTCCGTTCTCTCCCTTTATCGACGTTACTGTTCTGCTTTATGTAAAGTATCTGGTCTCGTGTTCTCATGTATTCGTGTACTCGTGGGACTAACTCGTGGTTAATGAATGTCGAGAATGCAGGAAAGGAAAAAGTAAAGAAATGAACCAACGGTTTGGTAGCTCCTCTTGGTCGCATGTGATACGGCCCGTCGGAGTATTAGGTAATTGTTTGTTAATTACATTAAAATAATGTAACATGCACTCCTTGTGATAATTAAACTAAAAGCATTTACAAATAGACATACGAGTACGAGTACATGGAACCATAAGATATGTTGTCGTTTTCATAATCTAATAGGGCATGCGGGCAAACGAGGACATGCCTGGCTCGTCCTGCCATCTTCCTGAGTCCTTTTTGTTCAGGAAATTAAATTCAACTTGATGTCACCTTATGCTATCCATCTTACACCCACCACTCCATATCCATGTGAAATAGATGCCATTTGCCATGATGCTTTGATGGAGATCCATGTACGTGTATGAACAGATTTTTGTACATCCCGACTGCTGCTAACATGTAATGGGATTTTGAAATTAATGGATGTGTCCGGATAGTGTTGTCCTTGTTGATGTCGTTTATCAGTCGATTTGTTAGTAAATGCGGGTCGCGAGGTGTGATGGAATTGTGTTGGGTCTGGAATACGGCAATTGGTTTACAATATTTTCTCAATCACTTGATGTTAAGTGGAAACTAGTCGAGTTAAGGCCTAGAAGAGTGTTAATCACCGATTCGTTTTCGGTTTAAGTAGCAGTTATATTTCATCAGGTTAGAAGTAATGATGTGGATATTTCCTTGGTTGTCTTGGTTGTCTTATTAAATTACATGTGGGCCAGAATATGGCATAGAATTTTCTATATGTTCTGGGCACATTTTCACATATGTTCTGGGCACACATTTATGGTCTGAATTCCTCGAGTTTCGCTTGGCTCACATGTCTAGGTTGATCCACACGTCTAACATATCTCAAATAGCTTATCTGGGTCAAGTTCCTACATGCCTGGCTCACATGGCTTGCCTGACACACATGTCGTCATGCTCACTTGAGCTCATGCCTAACTCACATGCCTACATGCCTGGCTTACAGTCCTCGCTGGCGCATATTCCTCGCCTGGCTCACATTCTTCGCCTGGCTCACATTCTTCGCCTGGCTCACATTCTTCGCCTGGCTCACATTTTTCGCCTGGCTCACATTCCTCGCCCCCGGCTCACATTTTTCGCCTGGCTCACATATCTCGCTTGGCTCACATTCCTCGCCTGCTTCACATTCCTCGCCTGCTTCGCATTCCTCGTCTAGCCCACATCCTTACCTGGCTCATTGTGCACATGCCTACATACATGCCTGGCTCGCATGCCAACATGCCTAGCTCACATGCCTGGCGCACATGCCTTGCCTGGCTTACAAGCCTATACGCATGGCTTACAACCCTAAATGCCTGGCTCTCATGCCCTTATGCCTAGATCACTTGCCTATATGCTTGCCTCGTTTGACTCACATGAGTACACACCTGGCTCAAATGCCTACACGCCTAGCTTGCATGCCTATATGCCTAGCACACATGCCAGGCGCACGTGCCTTGCCTGGCTTACAAGCTTAAGTGCCTATATCAAATGCCTACACGCCTGCGCCACATGTCAGCATACATGGCCTACATTCCTCGCCTTGATCACATTATTCGCCTGGCTCACAGCCCTCGCTGGCGCATATTCCTCGCCTGGCTCACATGTCTCGCCTGGCTCACATGTCTCGACTGGCTCACATTCTTCGCCTGGCTCACATTCTTCGCCTGGCTCACATTCTTCGCTTGGCTCACATTCTTCGCCTGGCTCACATTCTTCGCCTGGCTCACATTCTTCGCCTGGCTCACATTCTTCGCCTGGCTCACATTCTTCGCCTGGCTCACATTCTTCGCCTGGCTCACATTCTTCGCTTGGCTAACATTCTTCGCTTGGCTAACATTCTTCGCTTGGCTCACATTCTTCGCCTGGCTCACATTCTTCGCCTGGCTCACATACCTCGCCTGGCCCACATACCTCGCCCGACTCACATTATTCGCCCGGTTCACATTTCTCACCTGGCTCACATTCCTCGCCTCGCTCACATTCCTCGTCTATCTTCTTGTTCTCGCCTGGCTTACATGCCTCGTGCTCACATGTCAACACGACAGGCTCTAATTCCAACATGCCAGGCTTCCATGTCTACATATTTGACTCTTTCGCCTCGTTCACCGCAGTCACGTTTACCGCTAGCGCCATCTGTTGGAAATCGCCGGATTCTCATTTTATACCTGATATTTAGCCTGGTCCCTGTTCCGTGCAGGGATGGGTTAAGAATATCCCTGCAGCGATACCTCTCGCTTGTCGTAAAAGGCGACTAAAACAAAGGTAAGCAATAATCACATCTAGGCAATTTAGAAAGCACCAAGGTGAGCCTAGGGACACATATACTACCATTAAACTGCCCCACAAGTGTACATGCAAATCAGTAAGTTGACACGACTGGAATTACCGGTGTTGTAAGAGTAAGATCAAACAAAAAAATCTGGAGCATGCCCGTGTCACAAAAAAAAAGCAGGCCGAAAAACAATTGGTGCAAACAAATGCAAAAACACCAGCATTTGATTGGCCTCAGCGATGAAGTAATCCCAAACCGGGAAGCCTGCCGCTACTTTCTGAGGTCAAACCGGCGGACCCCACAAGCGGACCAGTAGGAATGCAGTTAAGTGGGAAGGTTATGGTCCTACACTTCTGACCATAACAACGCCGGAAAAAGGAAGAGAAGAGAAATTTAGCCTGGTCTCTGATTCGCATTGGCCTTCAGAGGTTTTTTTGGTGGTATGAATATACTGCATTCCAATAGAGCGGTTTCCATTTTAATTCTGTATACAGGGTGAACTATATAGGTCACTTGAACGGGGTATTAGCTAATTACCATGCTATACTGCTCCCAGGTACTTGGTTTCTGCTTCAGGTTCACGATGCACCACTTAGTCATTAAAGCACAAGACAATCCTAAACCAATTTAACACAATACAACATGTGCAACCGCTCCACGAATAATGGGAATGAGTAAGAGAAAAGCAAACAATCACATGTCACAAGTCTATCTCCGTTTTAAAAATAAATATCCTTTACCCATCCGTGTCCAGCTCCAAGCATCATCATCTTCACCCGTCAATGCTATTAGGGTGAGGACAACTTAACTCGTCAAGTTGCCTTTAAGGTATTGATGCTCGCCCAGAAAAAGAGACGTAGAAATGGAATGCATTTAATAAGAACGCGACCACCAAGCAAGGATGCCTTACATTTACAACTTTGTCATCGTCTCCATCATGATCATCATCATCATCACCACTCTGTTTCATCATCTCATCGTAGTCATCGTTGTTATCATCACAGTTTCTCTCTATGCTCGGCCTGTTTAGCCCGAAGGCCAGACCTACACCAAAGCTATACTCGGTCTCCTCCGTCTACCTTCCCCCTTGCCCAGGCGTAGTTCGGCCTTTCTATGTTGTGCATACTTCTGCATATATTGACAATAATTCTCTTGCTCTCGTATTCCTTTTTGGTTATGCCGGATTGCTTTGCTTCAGACTTCAGTCTGCTGCTCTGCTATTTCAATGTCTCATTCTCCACTCCAGATCCGAGTGATTTCTTTTCCTTTATTGTCTTTGGTCTTGTTGTTTTGTTTGCTTGGCTTGTTTTTATTGTTTTTGTTTTATATGTCGTGATTGTTGTTGAGGATAGGTCGTCTAGCGTTTCGTATTAATTCTACGATGGGCTAGATGCAGCGGTTTAAGTGCTTACTTGACGTGCAGCAAATTAGGGTACACCGTTCGAAAAGCGTTTATGGATGGGTTAATGTTTTTTTCAAAGGCACAATGCGCTTAATGAGGAGGTTGGAGTGGTGAGGGCTGAATCCAGCGTTTTTCCCGACTCACTCAATAGATGGCGCTGTGTTCCATGGGCACAATAGTCCTCTATTAGATAGGGCTTTACATTCTATGAAAGAAAATGTTAGCACCTTCGAGCTAAGGAGAGGAAATGCAGTAAAATAAAAAAAACGAACGATAGATGGCGCTGTCTATTTTCAAAGATTAAAGGCACAATCGACCGCTTAGGACAGTGTTTGTTTGATTTTATAATAGAGCATGTAACACGGGATTGTAGGGATGCAATGATACCAGAAAGTAACGAAAATGCTGGCGAGGCGTTTTATTGAGTGGACATTTGGAGAAGGTTTAAAAATAAAAAAGCGTATATTCTCCACACCCTATATTGATTTCTCAATGCCGGCATTTCGGCACTTCCATTGCCCACCTATTTCTGGCACAGTTACGGAGTCGACATTTTATGAACACATCGCCATGTGTCGCTTTGTTACAATCATTTTCTCTCAGTGCATCGGATGTTATACCCATAATTTACGTAGCTATCATTCCTCACTCCTCCAACTGTGCAGTTTTCCATTTCCCACTCCCACTCTTCCACCGTGCTTTGGCAATTTGTATAACATGCAATCGACTGCTGAGACCATTACCAGGAGGCACACTTTAATTTTCCCTTTCCCTGAAGTCAGAGCCTGCACAGGCCATTCAATAAGACTACCAAATGGCCAGACTCTTCGCCTACCAGTGACTCGAGCGGCTCAATTCATGTGTGAATTTTTCATTTTATCCCGCGAACGATACCATATGGATCCTGATATCTGGATCTCGAGTGTATGGGTGTTGTATGCTTCATGTCGGGTCCGCATGTGTGGCACGCAGTCTTTCAAGTGTAAACCTTATTTTCCGCTTCATTGGGCCGCAGAGAGGACATTGTACGAAGATATTATAAATCAAGAAATCCACTCACGGCGGCAAAGTGTGAGATTTCCATGCGCACTCGTCGACGTTTTTCCTGTTGCTCTACACATCCCTTCACATGCCTACATTCTACTTGATGTCTGTTCGATTGTCTATTGTTCTGTGTTGTTTTTTCGTGGGTGGTATCTTTGTACTGACAGATACAGAACACTGAAGAGCTGGATAGATGGACGAGTAATAATAATAATTTGGCATTGTTCGAATTGAATGCGTTCCCTGGCGGTGTGGTGGTGGTTGGACAAATTGGCGGGCAATATGTAGGATAGCAATAGAGTTTCCGCTTCATTGCGTGCTCGAGGCGAATTCGGTATTCATATGATCATCATAATGACTGTCAACATCATTCAGTTCGTTCCGAATGTGGATGTTGTTGTTGTCCGGATACGGGAAGTGCTCGACTATATAATCACGGTGTGACGCAGTCTTTTTTTTTGCGCTAAACGAGATGTGGGTGAGGATAAGGATTATTGCCTGAGGTGGCACTCCTCTCAGTTGT
This sequence comes from Merodon equestris, assembly GCA_958301585.1. Classification (NCBI taxonomy): domain Eukaryota; kingdom Metazoa; phylum Arthropoda; class Insecta; order Diptera; family Syrphidae; genus Merodon; species Merodon equestris. Next base: position 122,191,360 of record OY284415.1, read on the forward strand.
CACCATGCATAATTAATCATTTCGAAGGTGATATACCTGGATGGTGGAACCGACGGTGGGTATGACTGTGTGATTCTTGTGCGCGCGTACAAATTTATTTTAGTCAGACGTCGCCGTCGCCGCTGGATTGTGTTTGGGTGTAACGATAAACCAAACGGAAGAGAAAAAAAAATAAAAACAAAAACGTAACGAAGTGATGAAGTCTGCAGGAACATTACATGCATGTAAGTGTGTCTGTGACCATGAGACGCGCGACGTGTAATGTTGTGCTGAATAATACTGAATTATGCATCGCAGCTTGTTTCGGAATTGGCCAAGACGGCGTGTTATAATTGAGAAATCGATGCAGCGATTGAAGCAGTATTTTCTGCTGTTCTCGATTTGGAATGCAACTGGAGTACATCTTACTTGAGACCCACATAGATGGCAGGGTGTAGATAAACTAAATCTAAAGCTGTAGCGTTGGTGAGTGAACGTGGAAAGGAATACAATGTGGTTTGGATGGGAACGTGGTGACCTTTGATTGCGTTGTTCAAAAAAGACCGAAAAGTTTTCTTAGCAAGCGATATGGATGGTGGTATCTGCTGATGCTCTGGAATTATTTTTGGTAATAACGGAAATGACCTGTCTTCTGAATATTCAGGTGCAGAGCTCCTTTCACCGCAAAATTGAATATGGTTGAAAACTATAGAATACGCAGGCTTTAGGCAGATGGGCTAGATCAATGCTTAGAGGCACAATTCTATCACGCATGAGTTAAGGGCGAAAGGCAATCGGATTCGGCGTCCAAAGAATCAAGTTCTCTACTTATGCCTTGTATTTTCCAAACTAGTTTGGTCTGGTTGAGACCGAAAATCAAGCCGTCTGTCTCCTTTTTCGTTTTTCGAGGCCTTCTCCTATCCACTTGAGCCCCCAGACACAAGGCTAAGGTCTGTCTAGTCTAGTCTACTCTAGTCTCAGTCTAGACTAATCTAATTTCAGTCAAGGCTGATTTCAGTCTCGGTTCACTTCAATCTAGGCTTTTTTGAGTCTCGGCTCACCTCAGTCATAGCTTATTTCAGTCTCGGCTCACTGCAGTCTAGGCTGATTTCAGTCTCGGCTCATTTCAGTTTAGGTTCATTTCTGTTCCGTCTCACGTGAGTCTGGACTCACTTTAGTCTCTGTTCAATTCAGTCTGGGCTCATTTCAGTCTCGACCCACTTCAGTCTGGGTCCATTTCAGCCTTGGCTCACTTCAGTGTAGGCTCATTTCAGCCTAGGCTTCAATCAGTATAGGCTCAATTCAATCTGGGTTATTTTCAGCATTGGCCCATTTCAGCCTTGGCTCACTTCAGTCTTGGCTCATTTTAGTCTTGGCTCATTTTAGTCTTGGCTCATTTTAGTCTTGGCTCATTTTAGTCTTGGTTCATTTTAGTCTTGGCTCATTTTAGTCTTGGCTCATTTTAGTCTTGGTTCATTTTAGTTTTGGGTCATTTTAGTCTTGGCTCATTTTAGTCTTGGTTCATTTTAGTCTTGGCTCATTTTAGTCTTGGCTCATTTTAGTCTTGGCTCATTTTAGTCTTGGCTCATTTTAGTCTTGGCTCATTTTAGTCTTGGCTCATTTTAGTCTTGGCTCATATCAGTCTCGGTTCATTTCAGTCTCAACTCAGTTCAGTTTAGGCTCATTTCAGTCCCGGCTCATGTCAGTATACACTCAATTCAGTTTTGGCTCAATTCAGTCTTGGCTCATTTAAGGTTCGGCTCACTTCAGTCTAGGCCCATTTCAGCCATGGCTCACTTCAGTCAACTGAGTCCCCAGCATAGATCTAGTCCAGTATTTGGTCTAATTTGCTATCTGTTCTAGCCTGCTTCATAGTCCAGTGTCAAGTTCGATTGAGGTTCCAGCTCAACTTATTGCCTTTCTGGGCCTAGTCTAACCCCTAGTCTGATCTATATAAGTCGAATACCTAGCTTGTCTTGTCGAATACCTATTCCAGTCGTTTACCTTGTTAACTCTACTACTAAGGGTTCTCTAGTCTCTTCTCTCTAGTCTTTTCTATAGCCTTGTCAAAACCAGTGTCTAGTAAAGTGATTTATTTACACGCTCAACTATATGCCGGGCGCGCATGACAATACTCTTTCCTAATTATTCAAACTGCAAACGACATTCACGAGCGAAGGACGTGCTCCTTTATTAGCTTTTAAATCAAACTTTTTTCCACCTCTCCCAGAATTGTCCTTCCTAGTCGTTCTCATAAAACTTTGAACAAATTAAAGTTAATTTCGAGCAACATTACTCCTCAGGATCCCTGCAGGACACGTTCCACTTCCACAGCTTCACTATGAATCAAGTCGCCATTCGGCGTACTCCAACCGTGAACTCGTTGCAACCCGCTATGATTGAAAGTGCATTTCTTTCACATTGCTTCAACCTTATCCGCCTGCCGCCTCTTCATGGATTCTCTTTTTAAAGCGGCAATTTTTCATACCAGGTGCCGGGGCAGCATCGTATAATGAACTTTGCATTACTTAAACAATCTTCTTCACTGCCCTACTCCTGCTTCCTTATAAATGGTCTTTAGGATCAATAAAATTCCAATTTACATCTGGCACACAGAGAGATCGCCTTTCGCACAGGAACAAGTTTTACTTATAAACAATGTTATGGGATCCCCACTCGAAAGCCAAACCTGGATGTGGCCGGAAGGGAGTCTGCACGCAAACACAGCTCCGCAGTAAATTGAAAACAACCTGCAAGTGAATTGCGGCCTGAGATATAAGGATATGGCAAGAAGACGTAAAGTTTTATTGGGAAAATTCAACTAAGAATTTTCTCATTAAATTTATATAATTCCCGCCCGCGTTGCGGCTGCCGCCGTCGTATCTGTTGCAGTCGTATACGATGTATGTCGTCGTCAGTATCATCATTTTGTTGGTCGTTGTCTTTACTGGTGGTAACAGTAGTTGTTCGAGATACAAAACGATGAACGACAAACAACAATTTCTATTTGAACGGTGGCGACAAAGAAGACGGAAAGCCAGTCAAGCTTGAGTTCGGATGGGGCAAGACGAGAATCATCGTCGTCGACGGAAAGATGGAAAGACGGATGACGATTGAGTTGATTGGAATGAAAACGGTTAAAACGAGATCATAATTCACTCGATTACCGTTCACAGAAACGGTGACTGATGGCTGTTGTGACCAGGCAACCGTTAAACAGCATCCATTACTAAGTAAGCCAGAAAGCACTCTATGTCGTCCTCATTGTCGTTGTCGTTGTTTGTCGCTTTAAGAGAAAAATTATGTAAAACCGAGATGTACTCTGCACTACCCTAACCCCATGTCGCCCCGTTGTGGTCGATGTTGTCTCTAAATGCCATGATAGGGTGTTAACAGACGGTGTGGCCCGGTGCTGGAACGAAACCTTGTGTCAAACTTTAAAATTTATTTTCCTATTAGGACGACGTCGCTACCATTAATCTACCATGATGAGGAATGAGGAATGTGCTTCTGCAGAATCGATTATAGTCGTACCTATCACCGTTGCTGATGGTATTAGTTCGCCTGTCATCTCGAGCCATTATCGATAGTGTAAGAACGTGCTGATGGAATGTGAGCATTTAAATGTTTACGAGTATCTGTTGCTGATCTCTTTATTGCGACATTCAAGCCTATGGCATGTGACGATGATATACCGTTGATTTCGACATTCCCTATGTTACTGTCATTGGTTGTTGGTGATAAGAGGCATGTATGGGTCATCCGAGAATTGGCCTTTTCCGATCGAAGTATCTATTGCAATTGATCTCAGTTGTGTGATTTTTTTAGGGGATAATGGATTGATTGTTGGCAAGTGATTGGGATGGCGATAGATGGTTTAAAATCATCCACGTGTCATCCTTTCTCCGCTGTGGAACGTATGTGGATGGTGTCTTTTCAAGCTGGATGATTAATGGCAAGAAAAATGGTATAGTTTAAGGCAAATATTAGTAATTGCTGTAATGGAGTTGAACCCGAATATATTGTTGGTTGGAATAAGGTCGAGGTTTAAGGTAAATTGCACTCAGTAACCCTTTGGTTGTTTTTTGGGGGGATAAAAGCATTATGGCTAATGGTTTGGGAAAAGGACTCGTGTGTGGTATATGAGTGTGCGGGCGAAGGGAGTCTATTAATCATTTGAGGATTTTGGTTGCTCATGTGGTTTAGGATACTGTTGGATGTTTATTTAAAATCTTATGTGAGTTTCCGTTGCTAAGGCTCCAATTCTAGGAAATGACATTGATAGGCCCTTAAGACGACACCTTTTTATGGGTTTTTGTTTCGTTTCTAAGACAAAGTGTATGTAGATAAGACATTTTGTGCACCTTCCACGAATTCTTGTGAATAATTTATTTTATTTTTAATATTTGGGGTGCGCTCAGGGTTTGAAAACCTAAGCAATACAGCGTGGGCGAATGGTAGAAGGAGAGGTAAACCAAGAGAAGCCCATAGCCATTGGTTTTGGCCGCCTGTAAGTCAAACTGAGAAAGAATACTGAGTCTGGCAAGGAGTTTCATATTCGTGGGATTCGGACACCATGTGAGGTTTATGGTCTGATAAGTGCTACCAGTGCGTACTGCTAGCACCATCTATTAAAAAAGATGGATTCCCATTTTCCGCGCATTTTATCTTGCAGTTTTGAATCCTACCTAGGAAGTGCAACGAGTCTTAAGGTGCACCACACTACAGCAGATAACTCTAACTTGAGGCTCATAGACACCTTAAAAATTATATACGGTGTGAGGACAATATTTCTTTCGCAACATGCACATGCTGAAATTTAAAGGCCATTTGTGGATAATGGCGGCAGGTCGGGGTTATTCTTCCCTGACATGAGACAATATCGTATTTTGGAAGCATTTAATTCCACTTCATTGTTTTTAACTCCATCGATGCTGTCCACGTTGGAATTTATTGAGCTAGACATACACTGTTGCATACCAGTTCTACTAGTGGATCTGGGAGCGAGAGTATGTAAAAATATGCAGAGGACTAAATTGGAATAGAAGTAACAGACAGAAAATTATTTAAAAAAATGATAAAAAGTGTAGGTGACAATATGGAGCCCTGTGGGACACCATCGTTTTACGATGAATGTCAGTTCTGTAGACCTGTTGCTACGGAAACCATTTCTGTGATTCCACGTGTTTCATAAATTGATGTTTTATCAGCGTGTGTGTGATCTTAGAAGGTTAGTAACGTTGGCGCAATAGATCGGTAATTGGCACGAAAAGGAGTTTCGCCTTTATGAGGGACGGGTTGAGCAAATGTCGCTTACCACCCGTTTTGGAGAGAGCTTGGGGAGTTATAAGAGGGCTTTAAAAATTATTGGAGGATATTCCACCGGGCCAGTGGGTGTGAACCTTGGTCTTCCGCTAAAAAGGCGAAAAGAGATAACTGGTCTTTGCAACAATCAAGAACTTATTTTAGTAATAAAATCGCTAAGAGTAAAATGGGTCGGGTAAATGGAACAAATGGACAGTGGACAAACTGTACAAACAGGTTAAAGAATGGAAAACCCGACTGAAAAAGTCTGCGAGATAGGCAGCCTCGTAAGTGGAAGGACAAAATAAGGGTGGCCCTGGAAGAGGTAAAAGAAAACAGCGAAACAAGGTAGGGACACACTTATGACTTCCGACTTCCGATTGGCCAATGTATGAGTGCTGCGGAGTTCAGTCTCACGTGAGCATTGATCACACTGATACAGGCGGAGACAGAGCATAAACTGGTAGCTTAGATCTGACCGAAAGGAAAGCAATAAGCAGATTTGTTTCGTTCGAGAGTTTGACAGCTGGTATGCCATTGTAAATGAGCGTGGGTATTGAAAACAAGTCTTGTCAAATACTGCTGCAATTGTTCTTGACTCTTTAATATTTCTTTCTCAAAAGGATTTGTTTTATATGGCCGAAAGCTAACCTTTACACCTCAAGTCACACCATGTATTATCGCTAGGCCAGATGTTTTTGACCCAATAATGCTGTTACGAGGGTGGTCCGATAAGTACTTAGCCCACAAAAGAAAAACAAACATTTTGGAGAAATGGCGATTTATTTTTCAATATAGTTTCCTTTTACACTTTTTACACTTGACCCAGCGATGCTTCAACTTGTTTAACCGGTCTGAAAAATACGTTTTCTCGAGGTATGCAAAGTAGGCCTCCGTGGCGGCGATGACCTCCTCATTCGACTGAAATTTCTGCCCGGCGAGTGATTTTTTCAAGTTTGGAAATGAAAATAAATCGCACGGGGCCAAATCTGGAGAATACGGTGGATGGGGCAGCAGTTTGTAGCCCAATTCGACCAATTTGGCCGTGGCGACGTGAGCTGGTGCCGGTGCATGGTGGAAGAGCACTTTTTTCTTCGCCAAGTGGGGCCGTTTTTTCTTCAATTCGACGTCGAATCGGCCCAAAAATTTGGCGTAGTACAGCCCTGTGACCGTTTTGCCCTTCTCCAGGTAGTCGATGTGGATCACACCTTGTAAATCCCAGAAAACGGTGGCCATCACCTTTCCGGCCGATGGGACAGTCTTCACCTTCTTCGGAGCACGTTCGCAGGGTGAAGTCCACTGTTTCGACTGTTCTTTGGTCTCTGGTGTGTCGACTGTTTCGTCGACTGTCACGAAACGATGCAGAAACTCCTTCGGATTGCGCTTAAATAGCGTCAAACACTGTTCTGAAGTGGTCTCACGGTTGCGCTGGTTATCCGGTGTGAGCAAACGCGGCACCCATCGCGCCGACAGCTTTCTCATGCCCAAAATTTCATACAGGATATGACCCACGCGATCTTTTGAAATGCCTACTGTCTCAGCTATCTCCCGCACCTTCAATCGGCGCGGCGGTCTGCCAATACGAGATCGTGGATTTTTGTCACGTTATCCTCCGTGGTAGCCGTTTTCGGGGCTACCGACGTGCGACCACGTTGAAACTCATTAAACCAATTTTTGATGGTCACCATCGAAGGAGAAGAGTCACCGTACACAGCATCCAAACGTTCTTTGATTTTGCTGCGCGATTTCCCTTGCAAAAACAAGAATCGAATCACCGACTGATATTGCTCTTTTTCCATTTTTCTAAAATCCGCGGACACTCCCGCTTCCAAACGCGGTCAAAACGAAACTTGCTCTTGCGATACTGGCACCATCTGGCGGTGAGGCTAAGTACTTATCGGACCACCCTCGTACATAGGCGGGGAGATCAAGATAGATTTTGAGTAATTGAACAAAGCTGTGTTCTGGAAAGTTGGAGCTCTAGGGATTGAATTTTTTTTATCAACCTTTGTTGTACAAGGTGCCAAAAAAAACTGGTTTATATAGGGAAGCGTGGCATATGTGGAAGTGTCAGCCAAAGAATGTTGCAGACCTGCACACATAGCTCTCCCAAACCACCGTTCAGACCAAGTCACTGTTAATAAAACAAACAGAGGTCATAAGTCACAAGCAAAACTGTACAACAACATCAGTTGTGAATGAGAGGTGATCAAAATAGTACTGACGAAGGCATAACACTCGCAGAATAAAATCACTTCGAAATTCATACTCTGTGAGCATTTCCAATATAACACCTTAATGACATGGAAACAACAAAGTTACTGTGAACTACAATCAACGCGACAAATTCAGTAGAAGCTGTCGAATTCTATTTAGGACAATTGCCTCCTGAGAGTAGTGAATGAACATCTTTGACACAAACCATCTGCACCCCTTGCAGGCTGTGTGACAAACACCATAAAAGCGTACCTCTTGAACCTGTATTGGAAAACCCATATTGGAAACTTTCAGTTCTGTTAATGAGTGAACTTTTTGAGTCTTTTGGTGATTCCCAAGTCGATAAAAACATGAGTGAAATTTCAGACAGAAAGGCTTTTCAATAAAGCCGGGCACATGTTGAAATGAAATAAAACAAGTTGTGTATGAGATATTAATAAAATGTTTCTTTTATTTGAAAGGCCCATGTATGCCATTATGTATGGAATATGACATCGTTCAATAGCCTGCCTTGGCTTCTTTGGGTGGCAGGAATCCGAGTGGTACAATTTTCAATGACTCTTCCGCATAGATCCGGCTGAATTTGAGCGATGGCGTGTGTTATGTTCACCTTAAAGGCATCGGTCGATTGTGGTTTATTCGCGTAGAACTGCGACTTCAGGAAGCTACACAAGAAAAAGTCTAGTGGGGTCAAATAGCGTGGCACGTAGCGCCGTTCTGCTGGAACCACATGTCGTCTAGGTCCATCTGGGTCAATTTGGGCGATAAAAAATTGGTTATCGTCGTTCTGTAGCTCTCGCCATTGACTTCGTTTTCAGAAAAGTACGGACCAATGACGCCGCCGGCTCAAAATCCACACCAAACGGTAACTTTTTGAGGATGCGTTGTCACCTGATGAACCTCGTTTGGCTTTGTGTCGTCCCATATATGTACGCAAGTGTGCTACACAAGCTTAACACAGCTATTCATCAAAATGCGTCTTGTCTTTATAGATGATTTTTCGGCAAAAATTTGGGTCTTCTTCCAAACGCTCCCAAGCCCATCGAATAAACGGCGTTGTCTATGGTCATGAACTTTGAGCTCCTGGGTCAGTTGGATCTTGTACGGGTGTAGACCCAAATCCCGATGCACAATTCTCCAAGTTGAAGTCTACGAAAGGTCGAGTTCTTGTACACGGTAAGGAATCGACTGTCTCGGTCTAGTGGCTAAAGAACAAATTTAAATCTTTTCCCGCATAGCCATTTCGGACTGAAATAAATTTGCTGAGAGATCATTCTGAAATTAGGTCGCTAATCTTAGTTGAATTTAATATTTCCTCGATTTCACAAGTCTCCATCAATTACTCAGCTTCATATGGAGAATTTCACGCACAGTCATCGATAGTTTGTATCCACACACCAGCCGATTGTTTACTCTATTATTTAACACAATTTTCGAATGCGATCAATTAGCGCTTTGAACACCGAAATTCCACATTTCGCATTTCAGTATCACTAGCAATCCGGACCGAGTGTCTGAGTTGTAAACAACTCGAACACTGTTTACCTAATTACCGTGTATTTTGAAAACTATCTACGCATCCGAAAACCATTTTGCATTCGTGTTGAGTTCAATGAAACTATCTATCTGTTTGAATCCCATTCGTTTCTAACCAATTTCCGAATTCAAATTTCAATGCAAACACTTTCTAATTAAAACCGCTATGCAGTACGCAGTGCCCGTGTGGGTTTTACGTTTTTCTTTTATTCCTCCAATCGGCATGTTATCGAAAATGCTGCAGCAGCAGCTGTCGTAACACATGTCCATGATTAACACGAACGCGAAAGGGTGAATGGATGGTAGAGTGCACCTCCGCGTCGATTGTGACTTCCATAATTGGAGAACGCGGCCAGACACGAGAGATTGGAGTTAATACCCACCCGCCTACTTGAGATTCTTTGCTTTTCTCTTTGGAACGAAATAGAAATGAAGGATGGAATCAATCAAATGGATACAATGCCCGCGTGCACCTACGGATGTTGCTGTTTAATCGTGGCGCGTGCACTCGTGCTGCATGGTGGGAGGAAATCCAAATAAATGAATGAAAATCTAAATTTCGGATGTACTTTCCGAAGTTGTGCTTTGTATAGTTAATAAAATATTGAAAACCGGATCTGTTACGGCAATTAAGATGTACGACTTCTAGGACAACGTGAACGGGACCGCGAAAGCTAGTCATAACTTGCTTCGCCTCATTTGCAAGTCAAATTGAGTTAAACATTCCACAGAGCAGCAGAAGCGCTGGTTAGGGCGTCTTTTTGCATAAACTATGCTTTCATTAAAGCTGATAGATCAAATAACCTTCTATCGACTGTAAAACCTGAATGATAAACATATTTTAAAGGTGGCCCTTCGGAAATCAAGAGAGAGAGAGGAAGGCTAACGAAACCGACGACACGTGTGATGTGATGTGTTCCATGTACTTTATCATGTCCGAGCTTAATGCTGACAACGGATATAATCATACAACCAACAGATACTATCTATGTCGAATGGTATGAGTGGATATGTGGGGATTTACGAATATGCTGATTCAATTTATTTTTGCATCTGTTCGATGGGATTGGACAAGCAAGCTACGAGATAAAGTTGTTAGGCAGGGCGAGTAGGTGCAGGGTGCGGGGGGTCTTTGACAGATGGAACATCGGGCAAGTAGATAATCCGAGTTACTTTGAACATGACCTAAAGTTAATTAGTGTTATGAATTCACTTGCGATGGGATTGAGATATTGAATTCTGGGTCATGGGAGGTTTGGTCGCTGGTATTTGGTAATCTCTGCGGTTGGTTCGGTGACTTTTGGGGATTTACTATTTATGGATGGTTGACTTCTTGTATAGCAATCGTGGTTGAAATAGGTTGATGTGGCTGTGTTTTTCCGGCAATTAGTAATTAATCAATTAGAGGCAAGTGCTCGGGGCGGATGATTAGATCTTAATCTGTCGGATCTTCTCTAAGTAGTTTTTAAATGGTGATCTTTTTGCTGTTTGGTTTTCAGTGTTCTATTTTTGTCAAGTCACTCGTGATTTGTGACATGTGTCAAAGTTAGGTATGCTCAATTAGTATTGCCATTAAAGATTGACATTTGAACTCAACATTTTACAAATTATTGAATTTTCCTATCAAAACTCATGCTCTGTGAAAAATATTTTCTACGGTCGTCATATTGAACAAGGAATTTAAGCCATAGTATCCAAATTTCGCACCAATTTTACGCGGTTGGACATCAAGCTATTGAACATCAAGACATGCAATAAAAGAAATCAACGGTGCCAGGCCTACCTTAAATCCCGCACTGCCTCCGACCTTTCTACTTACCTGCAGATCCGAAAATGGTTGCCAACCTTTTTTGCATTTCTTCAGCCAGTCGTTCAGCGAACAGGTCGTTCAGCGAACAGGTCGTTCAGCCTGACCATGACTACGTTCGTTGGAGCAGAGAATATTGCTTTTGCCTTAGTCATCGAGAAAATACGCAACTTAAAGGACGATTACTCATCTAGTCCTGACCGCCCTAGTTGTAAAAAAGGGGCCAACCATCTGCTCCTACGGCTCATGGCCTTATTTCAAAGTTCCATTTCACAGGGACTCTTTTCGCAGTTTTGGAAAGATGCTTACATTATCCCAATCCACAAAAAATTACGAAAGAATAAGGTATTCAACTATCATCCCGTTGCTAAACTCTCTTCCATTCCTAAACTCTTTGAGGGTATCGCCTACGATACAATAACTATTTTTTACTGCAAGTTTATCTAACCTAATCGACAACCACTCACCTAATTAAGCTTGTCTTATAATTCTTATGTACATTTGGGGATGGCAAAGACGTAGATGTTCTTGTCACTGACTTCGGCAATTCGCTCGACAAAATCTCGCATCAATTATACTTCTTAAATCCACCATTCTTGATTTCCCACTCGGTTTTATCCTATGGACCAAACCCTCATCGAAGTTTGTCAACACAATGTCAACAGATCTTCTATTTCTGTTCCAATTAATACCAACTCTGGCGTGTTTCAAGGCAGCCACCTTGGTCCCATGCTATTTATCCTCACCATTAATGATCTTAACTCTGTTATCAAGAACTCTTATCTTTTCAACCTAAATAGGTTCTCTACTTTCTCCCGTAAGTGTTTCCCTTCCCCTCAAAGAACCTACGTTATAAGTGATGAAGTTGTCTTTCCTGTCAACTGTGTTGACTTACATGTTATCTGTGACCTTTCGCTTGCACATCGACAACATTATCAAATGTGCCAATTCCGCCCTCGGTATATCTTATCTTATCAAACCCTGTCTTAAAAATGTCCTTTATCGCCGCCATTCAGCCTCTCGCTGATCGTTTCCTTAAATTTTTTCGGTAAGCAATTTATTTCTTATTTTGGACCCATCAATTGGCTGGCTAGATAGTGCGATTTAACACCTTTAAACAGTTTTTTATGGGGTTACGTCAAAGCACTCGTGCGTGCCGATAAGCCAGTGTCAATTGCGGCCTTGAAAGACAACATTACCCATGTTATTAACGAGGTACCAGCAATATGCTCGAAAAAGTGACTAAAATTTAGGCTCTCCGTATGGACCGATTAAAACACTGATTTGGTCAATATTTATACCACAAAATAAATGGCAAATCTTGGTTTGTCAACAGAAATAAAATATTGTTAGACTTTTGCAACTTTGCTGTCACATTTTTCACAATTCAAAAACCAAATGGCTTAAAAATCACTGGGCGGCCAACATATATCTCTTGGAAGATTCTATAACTTTTGCAAACTACTGCCCCTGTCATTTTAATTTTCATATTTATAAAGTAAACAGATACAGAATACAACTTTTTTACGGAATAATTTGGCAGCGATTTTGGCGCAACGTGAATTTTGGAACAGATTTTCCGACCGTCCTCTTACTGGTTTTCAATACGGCAAATTGATGAACTAGCACTGGAGGACATGTAGTTTCAGCAGGACGGTGCAACCTTTTTTTTCTAAGTCGCGGGTCTATTACAAAAAGGCACAGACTTCGACAGAGTCCAATAAATTAGCTTTCGCCGAAAGGACCAACATCATCCTTAAAAAGTGATAAAAAAAACATCAAATCAATAAGCCCAAAAAAAAAAAATATATTTACAAAATCTCGTCATCATTTAGGCCACCCAGTATTAAAAACACAAGCTTCTGAGATTCAAGAAGCACGCCTCTTCACTGTAATAAAATTTACCTAGCCACATAGCATGACCATTAAGAATAATGACCTGCTACTTCCATTAAAATCCCGACACTTCAGCAGCTCCGCATTCCTTGACTTCTAAGCTCTCAATTTAAAATACCAACATTTTCATCCCAAGATATTTGTTTATCCCATTGACACCTACTGGGTCACAGCTGTCAGATTCTAATAGCCCGCAATCGCGACACCACTCGGAAGTCATAAATCCATAAATTCCACACAAAAGCCACGGGATACGCTGACTTGCTGCCTGACTGACTGGCATTTTATGCAGCGTGTAATTGAATCAAACTCAGACATTCAACACCTTTTCCTCGACATCCCTTCGAGAGAGAGAAAAAAAATGACGACAAGTCATCATCATTCCAACGAAGCCGATTGGAAGATGGATGACGATGATGATTGTGGGATTGCGGGCCTTTTCGTTTTTCGATTTGACGATTTAATGCTGTAATAAAAATTGATTTGTGACGTGAAAATGATCTCACCTCGTCCGACCGGATAGAACCAGGTGTTCTACGTCCGAATTGCCCCGAAACCAGAAAGCGGAAACCACTGATGACGGATGGTCAAAAAAACAAGTCCTGTGGGATAAATAATAATCCCATTTAGAGGGATCCTCGTCCTCTTTGTCCTCTGCCGTCTTTTGTTTCCATTACCCACTGCTGTTGACGCTGTTAATGTTTGGTGTCAGTGGCTCTTTGGTGTTAATAAGCCTCGACTGCGGCACGAGGTGATGAGCTTTATGACAATTTCATGCAATATGTTACACGCAGTCGTATATGTATATGGATATTCGCATACCCATGGACTAGGTCATGTGTGGATTCAGTGGCAGTTATGATGGACATTACATGATTAATGTGTGTCCAACTGGAAAAATAGGATTTATTTCGTAGATTTAATGTGTGTACGTGTTGTTGTGTAGGAGTTTATGAAAATGTGTCCAATTCAGGGCAGAAGGAGAAGGACAGCGCTGTGATTTAGGAGGTTTTGTTGCCTGGAATTACGTGAAATATGGGCAAATCAATATTCTAGAAGCTAACGTTGTTGGGTTTGATTTTTTGTGCTGAGATTTATCTCTTGTGATGTTTGTAAACCGAATAAACGAGGCGGATCGGAGATAGGCTTTAGCCTTGTTCCTTAATGTCAGTCGGGATTATCGGACTTTTCCATCATTATCATAATAATCTTAACGATTAATTGAACCGTTATGTAGCTTGTTGCATTTACTAATAACCGCTACCATCAAGCTCCTAAGAGTCATCATTCAGTTAAGGAGTATGATCCTGACTTCCGACTGTTCTCTAATTAACATGTTGACCTCTCTCGCGATGCAGACCGCATTGCCAGTGGAGAATTAAAGGTGGGTCTTAGAATTTTTTATGATCTATCAATGTCAAAACGTCGGCAACAGTTTATATTTTTATGCTGCTGAAATTCATGAAGGAGAAATATTTGGAAATTTTTAAAAATTGTTACCGAATTCCTGAGTCACAACTTTAAGAGTGTTTACTCCAATTTCCGGTCGTCCCATCCATACTTTGATAACATGTGAACTTCGCCTGGAATTAATCCAGTTTTAGGAATAGAAATAAGTCTGGTCCTCTGTGACATCTGAATATCGTGGCTAAGACATGAAACCGGTATTGTTTCTGGCCAAAAAGTTGCGCACAACCAACGATGAGTGAGCAGGTGATGCAGGTGACAACCTTTATTTTTTTCCTGGACATTTTCTCCGTATTGCTTCACGTAAACGGCGCTTAGCTTCAACGAAATGTTTCTTATTGACTGTACCGACCGACCTCCCGGCAAGAACTCATGGCAAGACTTTCACATTTTACCGAACTTGGCGTGCTTTTTCGGTCTTGGCTCTTCTGGTCGCTTCCATTGGGATGACTGAGCTTTAATTTCAACGTCACAACCATATACCCATGTTTTGTCAACAGTGATTAACTCTTTCAGCAATTCTGGATTGTCATTCACGTGATCCCACTTTGCTAAGCGATGCTCATGCTACGATTTGTTTGGTCAAAATTTAGCAATTTCAGAACAAACTTCGCTGATATTAAATATCTGTGGAAAATAAGCTTAATATCTAAAATGGCTGATAAGGTGAACATATGTTAGGAGACATGTGTACCAACATACGAAAAAAAAAAGAAAATACGAAAACGAATGTTCTTAGCTTGCAAAATTAAACGAGTCACCTTACTTTTTGAACCTACCTCATATTCATTCGTTCCAATGTATTTTGTCCCCCTCAAAGTAATTTTCCTCGGACAAAATGAGTTTTTTTTTCCAACTCTTGGATCAGTTGTTAAAATCGATTTCCAAAATGGCATTCTCTGGATCTCTTCTATGGACCCGTGACGGCGTCTTTTTGTTATATCGATTAGGCAGAAGGCGCTAGATCTAAGTCTTATCTCCAGTTATGTTTTGATCAGAGTATTATACTCGTAGCTGTGGCCATTAAATGACGGCACAGGCTGACACCTTCTTCTTGTAGCAGATAAGAACCTGGTCCACCAAGTTGGGAGTCGGGGTTATAGTTAAAATCCTTATCATGACATTGGTCAATGACAGCTAACAGCCTCGGATATAGACGGATTACGTGTTGATATCCCCGCAAAGGTATCAAAGGAAACGAATTTCGGTTTTCTACCCGGAATGTTACGTCCAGAATGTAACGTCGGAATGTAACATACCACATGCTCCCGAGAAGCTACACACACTAGCTTCATCAAGTGCAAATGAGTCGGATAGAAAGCGAATGAAAAATTGTGACGTCTATTACGGAAACTTCTACAGAGAGAAAATGCAAGCAGACTCAGAAACAGAGGCTTAACATTCGTCCATGAGCCAATAGAAGAGAAAGACTCAAGATGACTTCTATCTCCTGGAGCTCATAGCTCTAGCTATGACACTAAAATCATTCTTGGGGACCTTAATGCGAGACTGGGAAAGGTGATCCCTAACCGACGATTCGCAGGAAAATATAGCCTACACAAGATCAAGTCAGTAAACAAATATAGGCTTTCATATTTTCTCCATCTTAACATCCATAAGGGACCTAGCGATCCTCCGGTCTGTTGACAGTCCAAATTGATCGCGTTGATCACAGACATTTCTCCAGCGTCTTAGATGTTCGATATTTTCTTTCACAACTTTGTGACAGCCGAGGTACGTAGGAGCATTTCACGGGATCAGCGCAGTCGAGTACGATCACCAAAATTTGATGTCGGAGAGCCGCACTCGCAAGAGATCACACACTGGCCATCTGGACACACTGTCAAGGCGACATCATGATGCGTTCGGTTTTAAGCCATAATTTGCAAGAAACCCTGTAGCCCCATGTAGAGGAACAGAATCCATACAGAATGCCTTGCATCGATAGATAAGGACTGTTCGTGAGATAACAGAAAAAAAGGGTAGAGTTGGCCCTACTGACACAAGCTGGACGGGGTGCATATGATTTGTATCGAAGATGTTCGTTCACTACTCTTCGGGGGTGGTTGTCCTAGATATGATTCAAGAGATTCCACTGAATTTGTCGCGTTGGTTGTAGTTCACAATAACTTTTTTCATTTAGGTATTATATTGGAAGGATAAAGAAAGCGCATGAGAAACCCGATCTCGAGATGATGGAGAGATGCTTTCACATAAATATTGTGGTAGGAAAACGATAATGCCAAAGCTATGAAGCCAGAACGAAGGATATTAGGATGAAAACAATCAGCTTGTAGAAGAGCCACTGTCGATGCTGAGAATATGCAAACACCGCTTCTGAACGAAGGAGAGAGAAAATTCCGTCCAGCCCACTTAGACGAGGTTAAGACAGCGATATCGAAACTAAAGTCTAATAAAGGTAACGACGCAGGCAAACTACCTGTTAACCACAGGCTGCCTTTTTACGTTCTACCTTCAAAGCTTTCCTGTCTGTCCATCTGTCCGTCCGCCCGTACTTCATATGTCATATATCTGTCCGTCTGTCTGTATCGAACCAAACTTACCGAGTAGATATGAGTCTGAAACTTGGCTGTGAGATCGCGACCGATCTTAGAACCCTAGCTACTGTGGTGCTGATCCCATCTTGTTTGTCGACTAAAAATCACATAGGACGGTATGATTGATGACATTGGCGAATTCATAGTCCTCAACCTAAAATCGATAATGAACAAATCGAGACGATTGATCTCAAAAAATTAATACAGGCAGAGTAATTGATTGCCATGGGATCATCTTTGCCTCTAGATCATTTTTGAACGACCGGTTTTGCAGTATTCACTGGATAATGCAAGGCTTTTCAAGAAGCAATTCTAAAGCTAGTAAGCAATATTGATTTTTGGTATTTTATCCTTTTTTTCTTTCACACAACCTGGACGGGTAGCAGATGGTTTGTGTCGAAGATGTCCGTTCATTACTATCCGAAGGTGGTTGTCCTAAATAGTATTTGAGAGATTCTATTGAATTTGTCGCGTTGGTTGTAGTTCACAGTAACTCTTTTTGTTTCCATGTCATTAAGGCGTGATATGCCTTCGTCAGCACTTTTCTGCTCATCTCTCATTCACAACTGACACAGTTTTTCCGTATATATGTATAGGTGCTGTTCGGTCGAAAACCGCGACCACCTGTCTTCCTACGGCTCTTTTTATTATCACTTCGAACACTCTTTCAATGAATTGGCTTTCCCATTAGAAAGAAGATTAATGTACACCAATCGAATCATAGGCATCTGAGATGAGTACCTGGCTACTCTGTCAGCTGTATGCAGCTAATGAGTTGAGGAGCTTTATTGTATTTTTACCAAGCCTACAAACTTATATTTCGAATCATGGCAGAAAACATTGGGGTCAGTAAACGAGATATAAACCTTATGGAAAAATCGCTAGACAACTCCTTTATATTTTTACATCAACTCTACCTGTCTGGCTAGATGCATTCTTTACTCAAATTTATGCTCTCTAGCTCTTATCCATATCGACCAATTCTCATTAGAAAACGGCCCACAGGTTTTTCAACATTTCTCATTAGCAGTGTTAAGGACGAGTTTTATTTGTCATGGCGTGTTTTATTTCTCTGACGTTTACATTCGTACATCAAAGTCTCGAAATAGTATGTCACAACATTTTCTATTCTAAGATCCTATTGGTACGTGAATGTTTTATAGTCCTCTTAAATGGAGCCTATTTGGATTAAACGCACAGCAAAGTACGGTTGAAATTTCTCAGAATTCGAAAATCTTCAGCCAGACAGTTCAAGTCGGTTCTTCAAATTGAATGAAAGCTTTCAATATTTGATAAGCTCCATCAAATCAAACAAAATTCTATTTCCTCGAAGCATTGTCCCATTCATTCAAGGCAACGAGGATATCACAAATTTTGAAAATCGATAAATGCACAATGTGTATAAGTAACGAAAGAAAATATGTTTCCTTTATTAGCTGAACACTTTAAACTTTTCCACGAAGTTCCCCCATTTTAGCTACTTGAATGATACATTGTTCCATGCGGCAGGAAGTTCCCCAACAACGACAATCGCATAGTCTGCATCTTCAATTTAAAGTTCAAGATCGAAATTGTAATCGCGGCGAAGAAAACTAAAGTTCTCATGCTATCCGTTTATTCTCTGGTCTGGAGAGACTGGTTTCTATGCCCTTGAGTGACACTCCATTCATATCCTTTTCCGAACCTCCTCCATCGCACTATTCTGTGCTCGGAAACTAATTTATTTCTGCGGACTAAATGGCTTAGAATGATGTTATTTTTTTTCTCTCTCAAATATCGCTCGATTTCCTTAGGATAATTGGAAGGACAATGGAAGGACATGCTGCGAACTAATTTAATTCCTTGACCAGAGCAAATTGAAAGTTTTTAATAATATAATCCCTATCTGGTCACTTGCTGTTGCACTATTAGTCTTTAAGTTCTACGAACATAGCCTTCAGTTGGCAGTCTTTTCATCTTTTCCCCTTTTTCAATGGAAACCAATTTGTTTACCCTGAACTGAACGTTTTGATGTTTTCGGCATCGCTGTCGAGGTGTATACCATCGGAGCGAAGATAAAACCTCTGCAAACCATTGCAGACGCGCAGAACTTATATTTGAAAAAGGGGGTTTGCGTATTTTCTTTTTTTAATTAATTGGGTTCTGTGCTCTTTTTTTTTATATAATGGCAGCAACAAGGTTCTGTGTAGAGAAGCAGAGTAGTATAGACACACGTTAACAAGCAGGCGGAGAGGGCTTTCCTGTGTTTGATTACGTCTCGACCTACATTCATCCTGGGAGTCATTAGCTTCCGAATATTTATCAACTAACATAGACGTTGATTACTTATCCTTTTTTTGTTGTTCTTCTTATCCTTTCATTTTCTATTGTTTCATTGTTAACTCCTTGTTTTTTCTAGTGATCTGTGATTAGACTATTTACATAATTTTTTTCTTCAGACCTATGGCAATATAAGAATCCTTGAAAAGGATACATTTTAGATATTAACCATAGAAGTGTATCATAGTGTCTTTTGTTTTTTAAATAATTAAAAAATAAAATGTTAACTTGTGTGTGCCGACCGGTTTCGGGCAACTTGCCAAAGATGGTGCCATCGTCAATGCCACAGAAACGCAACGCGACTACGATTGTCGTAACGTCGGAGCCACGGATTGGAACTGCAACGATCCTTAAGCACAACAAGGTAAATTCTGGCCTAGAATGCTTGTTAAATGTTTCCTTTATTTTCGGTTTGTTTTTGTGTTTTAAATATTTAAGCTTTTGAGCCATGCTGATTGCTAGCACCCTAGAATTACTTTCCTATTTTTTTTGCATTTAACTTATAATTCACAGTATTTTAAGCAGTCCGGTCTTTACTTTTGATAATGTGAACAGAATACGGAAGGAAATCAGTTCCTTACTGCAAAATTAATTCCTTCATTTGAGGACTGGATGTATAACACTACGAGGCTATTTTCCGGTTTATGTTAGGCACCATTCGTCAACAAGCTAGGGAACGCAGATTAGTTTCACTTCATAGGTTAACGTCTAAGGTGTTAGTCTTGGTGAAAATATTTACCCAAGAAAACCCTTCGGACAAAATTTCTCTTCCATAAAACCAAGCCTGGATGGTCTAGATTAATTTTAGGCTAAAAGTTCTTAAAATTAATTTTTTGTCAGACACTCACAGGCAACAGATAAAATACGCTTCAGTTGACACCATGTTTTAACCGAAAAATAAATCCGAATTGTTCTGATGCAAAATGTGTCCAAAAACCTCCGTTACAGCTTGAAATCGAAGTGCAAGCTCTGAAATAAATGAAACCTCTTATAACCTGGACTGAAAACATGTGGAAGACATTAAGAAAGCTGCAAAATAAGGGCTAAAATATGGGAGTATATACACGCTTAGGTGGAAGGGAGGGCTCGTTATAAAGGTTGATTGAGTAAATCCATTTTAAATCTTTTTTTTTTGTAGCTTTTTCTGTCTAAAACTGAAAATCTTTAATTTTGAGCTTTTTTTTTTTTAGAGAAATGGTTATTGGACACTGTTTTGGAAAGTATTGTCAATTGTTAGCTACAAGATTTATTTTCTATTAACATACGAACTCTGTGCCGGAAAATTTGGCCGTCTTTTTAGGCGATCGTCCTAGTTTTTGGTTTCTTCAAAAGATTGAAAGCGCTGTTGAACTAGGCCATGCTTTATATTCCAGATTTTAGTCGATCCACCCTGTTGTGTCGTTGCCCGTGTTTCAGCCGTTTTTCCTTTAATGTTTGATTCAAACGCATTACTCCAATGCGTCCTCCCAATACGCAGCATGTTCTTCGATCCATGGATGTTAACTTGGCCTTCGATCTTGATACATATCCTATTTGAATTGAAGAACTCGGGGTGTGCCATAGTACTGCGACCATAAAGCTATATTATACCACCTTCTTTGGTCTAGGATTTGAATGCTGCCTTCAACAATTCAAAAAATTCTCTGGATGGAATTTCTTTCCCTGTTATAGTTGTGTTGCTTTTCATTGTGAATCCTTCGCGGGCAAGACTTGGGCAGTTTGTGTTCCATATTTTCCTTAGCTTGTCCATATTGCCTACAGATTTCTGTGCTGCTGATACCCATTTTGTAAAGGTGGTAGTTGCTTAGTTCTAGAGCCTCTTTGGCACTTTTGGGATTATGATTCTGTTCCGTGAACGTTCTTGAGTGTTTAATACGCTCCAGTCTATTCCAGAATTGGTTCTTTTGTTTAAGGATCCATTTGTGTAAATATACGAGTAGGTCTGAGTTGTCAAAACCATAAAGGCGGGATAAAAGATATCTGAGCACCTTTCTTAGCTTGTATGTCAGCCTTTTCATTGCCTTCATGGTTTTCATAACCTGGCACTCAGATCAGCTTTAGTCTGTTATTTACTGCCAGTTTGTTTAGTGGGTTATGAGATTCCTAGAAAGCCGAACTGTTGAAAGTGTACCTCTTCAGTGCTGTAAGTACCGCTTGGCTGTCTGAGAACATAGTTATCTTTAATGGGTTGTGTGCTGCTTAATTGATTGCAAATAGCCCAGCCTGAAATATAGTCGACTCATTGCAGAGGGGAATGCGTAGGCTGCATTTTGGTCCTATTACACCAGCCTCTACCTTTTTTCCAGATTTCAACACATTTGTGTATCATTTCTGGGCTCCATCATTCATCTAAAGGGGGTTGTTGTTCCATTCCTCTCTGCTGGGTATGAGTACTACGTAGTCGTAAGAGTGTTGTCCACTCTTTTAAGATTTTTTTAAAAGAATTCCTTTGAGTTGAAGAGTTACGTTCTTATGTTGTCACACATCCTGGATGGGGTATAAATGGTTTATGTCGAAGATGTTCGTTCACTACTCTCCGGGGGTGGTTGTCCTAGATAGGATTCGGGTGATTCGACTGAATTTGTCGCGCTGGTTGCAGTTCACAGTAAAGTTTTTTTCTTTTTTTTTTCGTTTCCATGTCATTCATGGGTTATATTGGAAATGCACACACAGAACATGAGTGATCTTATACTGCGAGTGTTACGCCTTCGTCAGTTCTTTTTTTGGTCATCTCTCATTCACAACTGATGTGGCACAGTTTTTCCGTATAGGAATTGGTCTTTGCTATGGACAGACCTTCCGCTCAACAGTAGGTTATAATTACCATTGCCTCACGACCACCCCATTTGCTGGGATTGATGGGGAATCCTTCCTTTCAGTTCCAGATTATTTCTAGGGCCTTTAGCATGAGGATGTTCTCATGTTTACCTTTTATGATTATGGTTACATCGTCAGCATATCAGATGGCTGTGAAGTTATGTTCTCAGAAAAGTTCGTCTACGAGAATCGACCATAGAATTGGTGATAAGACATCCCCCTGCGGACAACCTCTAATAGTTAATACATTGCCTAACTGTTTCATTCGTATAGATCCACTTTTCTCGACAGTTGCAATACGATGCAGAAAACCCTCCTATCGTGCAACTGGAAAACAACATTGCTCGTCAAAAAAAACTTAAGTAGTCGCTCGGTTTCAATTCGTATGGTATCTAAATTTTAGACTGATTCCAACGCCTTCATTCCCTAGAAAAAAACTTCTGGATTTATGACCAATGAATCTGTAAGCTTCTGTTGCATCTGGAAGAAATACCCCCAATTGTGGGTCTTCAAACTTTTTCACAGGTTCAGGATGCTCCTTGTTTTCCACAATTGACTACTTTTCTATCATTGAAACCTTTTGCTACACATTCTTTCACTAATAGAAGCCTTACTGTACAATTCTATAACCATTCGACGTGCCTCAGCTTTTAATTTTTTAAAATTAAAAGCAAAACTTGGTGGAAATGACACACAGCCCGAATGTTGAACGGGGCCCTCAAGATGCCAGGTTAATAAATAAAAAAAGGATAGCTTGATATCATTGCCTCCATATGGAAACTAACCAGAACCCACTTAGAAAAAGGTAGGCTTCTGCCAAAGACTGAGAGCTCAACCGTATTACCCTTATTACTACCGTCCATTTGGAACTCGAAAGTTCAGATGACTACTCTTCGCCAAGCGTTCCTTCCATGTATCGCTGTTCTGTGCCATTTTTTCCAGATCCATCCTTATATTGTCCTCCCATCGAAAGGCCGCGCCTCCGATTTTTTTCCTACTCTATAAAGCTTTTTATTTCCAATCTAATGTAGGATATCTAGTGATTTTACATAAAGTTATTACTAGTGGGGTCGTTAGATCAATATTGTCTGACATAATGGGCAACAGATATACTCGATTATAAACAATGAGACTTTGGTTTTCATCGTTGATGCCTTAAAACAAGATATGCTTACTGCCTTAAGCGTAGACTACATGAGCTCTGTTTTTTTTGTTTTTTAAATCGAGGCAAGATTATTTCTTGAAGACAGCTCGCTTTACTGCCACTGACGATTGTCTGATCGAATATTGCAGATTCTGAGTTCTTTCTCAGAGCTTTCAAACAAAGCTTTACAGTCAAAGTAAAGAAGGCGAGCTTCTGACTAAAGTTGAGTTTGAGTTTGAAAAAAGCTGAAATATGTTACACGAGTTCCATCTGCCATTTCTGCCCTTACTACAGAAGTTTGTTTGTTATACAGAAGTCTAAAAAATCACACACTAATTCAAATAGTTCGTTAATCTACATGACTAGCTGTCATTAGACTGTACAATATTCAAATTCCTCATTTTTATTAGATGTTATTTCCTACGTCTTCATGGCTCTACTACTAACAACCTCAATGTAAGTTTCAAGTTTAATAATTCAGGAGTAAAAAAAAGACAGTAAAATGGAATGAAGGCAATGAGGTACGTAAAAAGGGAGGAAAAAGTGGATAATAATCACTAATTACTAGTACGAGTACTAATTATGGTCATTGGCCAAATGTTCTATTAGTAGAGTCCTAAATTGCCTTACGTTTCTTCTTCTTCTCATAATGATGGGAAGGAAGTTCCACCGGCATTCGGGTGGCATGTACGATAAATTGTCTCAGGTTTTATAAGCATGCATGTGTAGTAGGAGAGAGAGAAAATAAGCTTCCTGAGAAGATTGGTAGGCTGTCGAGTTTCCTGGATCTCGTGAAAACAGGTTAATGTGTCGAGATGCGCCTAGGGACATAAGAAAAAGATGAAGCAATTTCATTAAAGACCACATTAAGTTTAATTTCGGATATGCAATCCACTTGGTCGAATATGTCGCAATTACAGAAACAGATTTTTGCGGGGATCATCATCCTGGTTTGTATAAAATGTTGGGTAGACCGGTTAAAGTCTAGTCTTTTTTTTTTATGGCTTCGTCGAAGAATGTGTAATCTTCGTAATATATCTGTAGCCCGGGCTACTGGTATGCACGATTGGAAACCAAATGAGAATGATATCTATAGTGGTCCTCTGCATACATGTTCCAAGATGTTAAGTGATTCAGTTATGTAAAGGGAGTACAGAATGGGACCCAAGATAGAGCCTTGCGGTACACCTCATTTTGTAGAATAAAAAGAAGACATATTTACCACAGTCCGCAGGCTACTGACTAAATATGAAAATATTAGTCATGATGGGAAATTGAAAAGCGAAAATTGTATGGAAGGCTTTTGAAAAATCGAGCTGAGTTGGGGTGGTTAACGCTCGCTTATCAAGACCTAAAATAAGGCAAGATCGATGGTGTATTATTTGAAGGCGCTTCTTCTATAAAGTTCTCCTGATGAACGACATTTAAGGGTAAGACAGAGTTGAAAATAGAGTGTAGAGCATCACAATTTTCGTCGTCCGAGGGCTTGAGCTTACGCTTGCTGCTATCTATCTGGCGCCAAGATGCTGGGGGATTCAGACGGTTCGCGTAAAAGTTTTTTTCTTCTGAGATCACTTTATTCCTAAGGCCTGAATAAATTAGGCATAAAGCCTTGATTCGATGTTTTTTCAAAAGACTATACGGTAAGTACCTGACCTTTCTTGTAAACCAGCGTCGTAAGCTATTATCGCCGATCGTATCAAGAACCTGTGTGGCAGATGATAGCTAGCTTAGCAACCGGTTCGGCTGTCGTATGTGGATATATTAAAGACTTGTTAACCAACACAACAACGAACAATGGAGCGTGTAGGTTAAAAATAACTAGCAAACCTACATAATTCCTGTTACTTTTTGAACATTATATTTTGTATATTTGTAGTTTTATAGGGGGACCAAGCCTCGTACGTGAATCTTTAATCTGAATCCCCTCTGTCAGCATATTAAGATTCAGAAGAAGAACTAACCATCGAAAAAGCTCGAGCATTCTACTTGCTACTTGTAGGACATATCGGGTCCGCCATCTAACGTTTTTTTTTTCAAGTAGTGCTTATTTCGTGAATGGTAACACTTAGCTCATGTCTGATTTGACAGATAATTAGTTTTATCCTTCCGCTGAACGAATATGGTTGTGTATACGCTTGAACAACGCTGGGAAATATTTGCGACATTACTTTGAAAATCATGGTAATGTTGCAGAATGTGTGCGAAAATTGCGTACGGATTTTGAAAAAAGAGAAGCACCGTTAGCTCCGTATGTTCGTTATGTTGTGAAAAAAGTGAAAGAAACTGGCATCCTCATCGATAAACCAAAGCGTGAAAAGCCAAAAACAGTGCGTACACCCGAGAATATTGCTGCTGCGGCAGAAAGTGTGCGTGAAGCGCCATCAACATCAATTCACCGTCGTTCTCAACAATTGAACATTTCAGAGACATCATTGAGACGAATTTTGCATAAAGACCTTGGTATGACGCCATACAAAGTCCAATTGGTTCAGGAGTTGAAGCCAACTGACCATCCAATGCGTTTTCGCTTCGCTAAGTGGGCCTGCGATCGACTTACAGAAGATGCCGATTTTGCCAAAAAATCATCTTTTCAGATCATCAAAATTGTCGCATTTGGGGCACAGAAAACCCGCACGCATACATTGAAAACCCGGTGCACCCAAAACGAGCCACTGTTTGGTGCGGATTTTGGTCCAGAGGCATAATTGGGCCATTTTTCTTCGAAAATGAGCAAGGAGTGGCCGTTACAGTCAATGGCGATCGTTATCGGGCCATGTTGAACGAATTTTTGTTCACAAAAATTGAAGAGGAGGATATTGGTAACATTTGGTTTCAACAGGAAGGCGCTACGTTCCACACAGCCGAAGCTACACTCGATGTTTTGCGCCCTGTTTTTGAAGATCGCATTATCAGCCGCAGAGCTGATGTCGTTTGGCCACCTCGGAGCTGCGATTTGACACCGTTGGACTATTATTTGTGGGGTGCCGTCAAAGATAAGTGTTACGCCGACAAGCCAGAGACAATAGACGCTTTAGAGGACAATATTCGTGAAGCCATTGGTGAAATACAGCTGCACACAATCGATAATGTGCTTAAAAATTGGACCGATCGTGTAGGCTACTGCATGGCCAGCCGAGGCAGCTATTTGAATGAAATTATTTTTCATTATTAACCGGAAGGATTGTACTTTCAAATAAAAAAAGAAATTTGAGAAAATATTCAGTAGTTTTTTTTATAGCATTTTCAAAAAAAAAAAAATTATTTGGCGGACCCATTATTATATGACGTATGCCTATAGAAGGTTAGCATGAAAGTCAGCTATTATTAAAATAAGCTTGATGTTGAGTAGACAGATAAAGAGTGATATATTACTATGCGATCTACCTTGACGGACCATAGATCAGACGCAAAACATGTTTACAATTTTTAGAAAATCCCACAACCTATTCTCTATATTGAATGCTAATGCTTAGCAGAAAAATGATGCTCTAATGTAAATTAACTGTCAAAAAGCAGCAAGAATGGTTAGACACCCTACGGCACTTCACATGACAAATCGATTTACAAACAAAACAAGACTCACCAATAAACAATTGTAATTGATTGATGGCAGATTCTTCCCTCGTTTAGATTAAAAGTTGTGGCCTCAAAGGTATTTGGCGTCCTTTTATATTCTAACATTGCCCTTTAGACTTGGATTATGCCTAAGACAAGTGCTCCGACACGATTCAGAAGCAAATAAACAAAAAATCTTATCCTCCACGACAATGCTCGAAAACTCCACACATGCTACATTAATTTAAAGCTGACTCATGTCTACCAAACCCCATATGCGAGCGGCAGCAGCCAGCAACTCCATGCGCCTCAGGCGTCGTTATTTAAAAACAAACAGTTTCCATTTCATTAGTCTACCGCCATCCGGATTTAATGAAACTTTTTCGACTCACTCGACGAACAAACAAAGCCACCTTCACGCCCCACATCCTCATATCCGTTTTTGAATTAATTCAATTCCCCCCAAAAAGGGAAGGAGGAGGGCAAAGCAACACCAAGAGTAAGAACAACAGAAGAATAAGCGAAAGCGGAGAAAAGGAATAAACAAGGAAGCGCGCTGGCCCACGCATGGCTGCATCTGTCTACACCGCCCTCACTTCATCCCAACACGTCGCCTGGCTTCGATTTAGCCACGAAATTGCTTGGGTGAGCGAGTGTCTGCCTGCAGCGCGTGACACATCCACACCCGAAGCTTACTATTTAATTGCAGCGACACGTAGTACTTTATTGTGGCACCCACCACGCGACAGAGCCATGCCGACTTGCGATTACCCAGTTAGCTCGCGTAAGACTCAATGCGGCATAGTCATTAGCACATGTGTAGTTCGGAACGTGGTTGCATAGGTTACTCATACGACACCGCACACCGTCGCTCACCCCCGTCACTCTCTCACTCACCGGCGTATTGCATTTTCTCCTTTTCCATAGTCTCACCAGCCCCACCTTCATCCCCATCACCATGTGAGACACATTTTGAATTCAAATACAGAAATCGAAATGAAATATTAAATTAATTTGTTTTTTGTCTCAATTTTTTATTTTTTTTATTTTTAGGTGCCCGGAAGGCCGACATCTGCCGAACTCAGGGCAATGGCATTGCGGCAGCAGCAACAAATCGACTCCCAGCATCAGCTGCTTGCAGCCAAAGAGAAACGTTTACGATTTCTCAAGGCACAGGAGGTACGCGGTGCGGCAGCTGCCGCCGAGGGTGAACGCCTACGAAGGTTACGCGAACGTGTTGAGGCACAAGAGTCCAAACTACGACGGTTGCGGGCGTTACGTGGCCAAGTCGATCTGCAGAAAACCTACAATGTTACGCTGAGTAAGTACAAAACTTTATTTCTTCCTTCGATTTCCCCCACACAGATGGTTAGGCGGCAAGTTTGATTACTCACCGAATCCGAATCCGAAACTTAATCCCAAATCGGAGTATCTGTTTGTGACTGTGAGGCAGATATTAAGAAATTAAATATAATTTTGTTGTTGTTGTTGGTATTTCTAATCTGCCGGCAAGCGGCCGGCACTACATTGTAACTGGGCTTCAATGTTGTACGGTACATGGATGGTTGCGAGTTGTAGAGCTGGTTGTGGTTAAGTTGTTTGGCAACTACCGTGTGGCCGCAGGATAGAAAGACTGGTTTGGTATTTTCTAATTGTATCTTGAACTACTGTAAAAACAGATCGCCACTGATGAAGATGATGACGATGGCCATGCCAGTGATGATGATGATGACGATGACGACCAGCGGTAATCGTTGTGCTCATGCTTCCCTCTAACACGCGAACTCTACCTATATCCATCCATCCGCTGGCTTCTTATTCACATTACCAAACCCGGCTCACGATTCACCCTGTTCATCCCGATCCCGGTTAAGCCAATTATGTAATTCCTTTTTGACATTATGTTTCCCTCTTGTATTAACATGATCTGCTCGCGCTCTGTTCATTGCCTCGACACAGATACCGACGTACGCCCGGCACAGCATGGCGACTTATCAAGTTGTCAACTCTGTGTTCAGCTAGCTTCCTTGCTAATTAGGTGAATTTTAAGTTTACTTGGCAAAAGGTTTGTTAGTCATTCTTGGAGAGCGTGCGGTTTAATGCCGAGTGCCGTAGCGGACGTGCGGGTATGAGGAAATGTACGTTGACTTGTTGTGCAATTGGTGGGATTATGGCGAAGAGACAGCAGCAGCTGGAGGAATCAAGTATTTGGTTGTTTATTCCCGGCATGTTGTCGGTTGTGTCTTTATTTTCTTGTTTCCTTCCTTATGCTCTGTTGCGTCTGTGCTGTGTTAATCCGTTTCGGGAGTGATTTAGTCTATTCGCAACTACTGCTAATCAACTTCGTTGAAATAGTGTACTCGTAGTGCTTTGCTTAAGCGGTTTGGGACATTGTTCGACATTTCCAAGGAACTACATTTGCTTGCATTTTAGTAATTCACTCAATGGATTTATTGCTGGATGGCTACATTCGATAGGGAGATGGTACAGGGTTTTTCAGTAAGCACATAACAATTAAGCATTTAAATAAAACGCAGAATGAATGAGATATCGAGGTTGTAATTTATTCCAGGTATAGTACACGTTTCAGATTTAAGTAGGGAATTCGGTCTCCTTCATGTGGCTTCATATGTGGCTACCGTGAGTATATTTGCAGCGATGATTTCTTTGGAGCCAATTTTCCAACACTTTTAGGTACACATATATCGGCCGGGACCTTAGCAACTCCGAGTTCGTTATTACTCCTGTGCTTCTTTATCGTTGTCGTCTGTTGCCATAAACTCAAGACTTAATGTAACCCGATGAAAAGAAAATCCACCGCGGTAATTCGTTTGAGTGAGGTAGTCATTTGACCAAACCGTACCTCGAGATAGGGTTACCAAACTTCCCCTTCAAAAGATCGATTGTCTGTCCAGCTGTGTGCCATGTGGCAACATCTTGTTGAGACCATATGTCGCTGATGTCATATCCATTTATTTCTGGCCGAAAATGTCTTCCAACATGGCACGATAGAAAGCTCCGCTGATCGTAACAAAAAAAAATACGGTCCAATCACATCTCCGTCGTGAAACGGACTTTTTTGTGAAGTCTCTGGGTTGTTTGCTGTCCAATAATTTATGTTTTGCTTATTGAAAAAACCGATAAGCCACTGAAATTGATTTTTCGATAAAATACAGTATTTTTTTTCAAACTCCTGGAGAGCCCAATAGGAGAAGGTTCGTCGCTTCAAATGATCAAGGGGCTTTAATTCTTGATTTAATGTGATCTTGTAAGGTTGTAAGACAAAATTTTTACGCAAAAAATTCGCCACAATGTGGAATCAAAAATTCCTGATTGCTGTGAATAGCTCGATTGAATTGATTTATTTTGAACTGAAGAATTTAGGCCTGCGATATTTGAGGTACCTCAACTGGTCCATTGCCTCACTGGCACAGAAGGTTTCAATAGTGAAAATATTGATTCGAATTTACCCACTATATCTGCACAGCCTGCCTGGTGGGACTATTATTATGCCCAAAATTTGGAGTAAGCACTTTTATAGTTTTGAGCACCTACTCAGAATTTCGGAAATAGTTTTAAATAATTTGCAACCGTTGCTCGCAAATAACTTTACCACGGAAAGATTGTAAATCTTGACTGACATTACTGCATTCACATATTACAAAAGTAGTTTAAGGCAGCGTCTGTAATGAAATACAAAATTGTTATGTCCCTATTGGAAAGGCCCAGGATAACTTAAGATTTGATTTAAGAATAAGAACACAGTGAACACATCGTAAGAATGGCATGTTTTTGAAACTTTTTGAGTCGAAGCCTTGACTGATAGAATGGGAAATTTGTAATATTCGACTAGGATTGAGTGGAAAAGGAATTCCATGATTTAAGGTTTTTTAGAAAGATTTTTATATGGAATTGAGCTGCTCATATTAAGGTCATTTTAGACAGGATATGTTAGAATTTTTCTTCTCGTCTTTCATGTACATTTTGTGGAAAAATGTTGTGAACGCCTAGGAAAGAGTTCTACTTGAAAGCTAACGACGACACCCAAGGCAATAGAAAACTGCATGCAGCAAAATGTTCAAACTCGAATTTGATAAGTTGGGGTTGGACAACTGTCTTTACGCCAAAAGGAACTTTTACTGTATCGAGTGATCAAAATTTACCTGTTCTTAGTGAAATAAGGAAATCGTGAACCTGCTAAGGGGAAAGTAGAAGATGGTCAGAAGGACCATCATTCATCAGCTCGAGAGAACCGAATTATTCTTCTTTTCCTTTTTTCCGGCGTTGTTATGGTCAGAAATGTAGGACCATAACCTTCCCACTTAACTGCATTCCTACTGGTCCACTTGTGGGGTCCGCCGGTTTGACCTCAGATAGTAGCGGCAGGCTTCCCGGTTTGGGATTACTTCATCGCTGAGGCCAATCAAATGCTGGTGTTTTTCCATTTGTTTGCACCAATTGTTTTTCGGCCTGCCTGTGACACGGGCATGCTCCAGATTTTTTTGTTTGATCTTACTCTTACAACACCGGTGATCTCCAGTCGTGTCAACCCACTGATTTGCATGTACACTTGTGAGGCAGTTTAATGGTAGTATATGTGTCCCTAGGCTCACATTGGTGTTTTCTAAATTGCCTAGATGTGATTTTTGTTTACCTTTGTTTTAGTCGCCTTTTACGACAAGCGAGAGGTATCGCTGCAGGGATATTCTTAACCCGTCCCTGCACGGATAACCTAATTATTATTTAAGAAAAAGCGATGAGGCCAAAGAAGCCTGTAAAAAAAGCGACTTTTGAACAAATAATTAATAATTTAAAAAAAAACATTTAAATTGGGCTAAATGGAAATTGATCTGTATTCGATTGGCCAATTGACATTTTTTTGAACGAGTGTAATTTTAATTTTCAAGTACCGAGGGTTTTTGAGGATCATTGATTTATGGAAAATTATATTTATCCCACTGCCAATCTCTATACAAGGGCGCTGCGCGTTTGTGTCCGTAAAATTTCACCGAAGCTATTGGTTGAGTGTTGGCTATCGATTTTTTTGATTCCTTCTATGTCGGCACTACAGTGTCAACACGTTAACAACTGATCGCAGTATGCATATATGCTTATGTAATATCCTTCTTCTCCTTCGTCTTTACTGGCAGACCTTAGTAGAAATGCAACGGAGAGTCGAAGGGCCACTGACACTATGCGTACATTCTTTGATTCTGATTTCCTGAATCTAGTTGCCTATATAGAGCCACCTCTTGACAATGGCCACACCGTATAGAAAGCTAGCCAATATGTATGTGAATTGTGTTCAGAAAATGACGAGAATTTTGATACTACTCTTCTGAATTCTGCGCTCGTTGTTGTGTTGATAAGCATATTAAGAAGGTAAAGCACATGCAACAAAATGCAGCAATGTTGTAGGAATGTTAAAATTTAGAAGGTCAAATCGACTCAATGGACAAAGGCATTGCGTGAAGAATTCCAGTGAAATCCCTCTGTTTGTTAAGGAATAGGAAAATTTTAGATCCACATTGTATTTCTTCAGTTTGATCAGAAATGTAAGCAAAAAACAAAAATGCTTCTATGCCCCAAAGGTAGCAAAAGTTGATGGTTATTCGCTAAAAACATCATGAACTCGGGCTTCATTTACAATAGTATGCTATCCTTTTTACCCTGCGACAAAGCCAATGTTCTTGATGCTTATTTAGCATTTAGCTCTAGGCTACCAGTGCTTTGTTCCAGTATGAATGGGTCATGGTCCAGAGTATCTCTGTTTCAATCATATATGTCAATTTGATCTGTCATGTGAGGCTGCACATATTTAACTTAGGGCTTACCATTTTACAATACGGACCAACTGACAATCGCGGCGTCTGCTAAAACTATCTAAACTCACTCTATATATATATTATGTATTTATATTATGTAACTTCAACGAACTCAAATATTGAAGCCAGCTGATCACGGAATGTGTGCGCTGATACTTAAAGAACAGCGTTCGGAAGACCAATCTCTGCAACGTCGAGGCTCATTCTTTACTCGGTGGACACTTTAACAAAAACAATTATCGCATATAGGGAAGTGAGAAGCCACATGTAAATATCCGAAAACCATTGCATCCACTAAAAGCCACTTTATAGTGTGTAAAATTATCTGGTGGTGTCACTGATCCATACTTCTTCGAAAATGAGGAGGCTCTAACCGTCAACTCTCATCGCTATAGCCAAATGTTAACCGATTTTTTTTGGGCTCACATCAAAGATATGGATGTGGAAGCTGGTGCCACATCGCATGCAACAAGACCTGTTTTGGGATTGTTGCAACAAAAATTTTCTGGACCAAATTTTTCGCGATTAAGGTGTTGTGAAGTTGCCACAAAGATCGTGTGATTTATGGCCTTTAGGTGTCTTTTTGTGGGCTATGCCAAATATTTTTGCACACGATCTTCATGCTTTGAAATCGAATATTCGGCCAAGTTATTGCCTGATTTATGTGGAAAAGTCATCGGAAATTACCTTGTCAAACTCGAGTTCTGCGAGAGCACCCGCCGAAGACATTTAAATGATAATATACCTATACTCCATACATAATGGCAAGATCAACTAAATAAAAATTTGATCAAAATGTCTGTCACAAATGTATTGTATGTAAATTTACTTTCGGAAATAGGATAACCCTGTAATAGAGTCCATCGATGCATAAATAAGACCTGAACCTTAGCGTACATATATCTGTTGATCCAGATGGCGCTGGAGAAACCACTGCATAGTCGTGGTGGTGGTGCAATGGTAATCATCATCGACTGTTGAGCGGAAATCTGTCCATAGCGAAGGACAATTCCTATACGGAAAAATTGTTCAACAACATCAGTTGTGAATGAGAGATGATGAAAAAATGTTGGAGAAGACATAACACTCGCAGCATGAGATCACTTCAAAATTCATACTCTGTGTGCATTTCCAACGAAAGAGTTACTGTGAACTACAACCAACGCAAATTCAGTCGAATCTCTCAAATCCTATCTAGGACAACCATCCCCGAAGAGTAGTGAGCGCACATCTTCGACACAAACCATCTCCACCCCGTCCAGGTTGTGTGACAAACATCATAAGAGAGTACACTCTTGAACCAGCACGAACCCTATAAAAAAAAAAAAACATCAACGCGTAAGCATTGCCGCATATCCTACCTACTGGCTTCTTTCCGAGCAGGTGGAAAACATAATTTTCCAAACAATTTCCAAAAGGCTTCTGCGCCTTGCATTACCTTCCTAATGTCAAAGTAGCGCTAATAAATCGTCAATTTATGAAGCGGCTCCTAAATAACCTACGAAAGGTTTCCCTAGCGACAGATCCTACAACTATTGGATGACATATCTTACTAAGGTTGAGCGGCCCACACCATCAAGCGAGTGAGAGCAAAATTACTGCCCCTGATATTTAGAAAACATTTGGAAGGGCTTAGCATGAAGAATGGATTCAAATCTGAGAGCCACCATATATATTCTGGTGTCCCTCATGGCTCCATATTGTCTCCAGCACTTTATATCGTTTTTATAATTAATCGTCTGGCTGTTACTTCCA
This sequence comes from Merodon equestris, assembly GCA_958301585.1. Lineage (NCBI taxonomy): Eukaryota > Metazoa > Arthropoda > Insecta > Diptera > Syrphidae > Merodon > Merodon equestris. The sequence goes on from OY284415.1 coordinate 122,225,542, forward strand.
ATCCAATTGATGCCTAATTCAACACATTTGTTCCCAAATTCGCGGCACTACTCTTCGGTAATAGAAGGGGAATAACATGGTGGGTCTAGTCATGAAATGAGGAAAAACCACAAAAGTGTAAATGCTTCCAAAACATTGTCCTGTTTCTTGTCACTGAAGCGTGCCTCCAGTTATTATCAATGAATAGCGCTTGCATTTCACAAACTGAAAAGCTTTCGACCCTGTCCGTATTGTAACGATCTCACAACAGATGTCAGCAAGAATGCCACAAATTTGTTAGAATTCTTAAGAAATTTTGTTCTCCTATAATATACCTGGCTATAATTTACTAGACGTCTATCCGTCCCAAGAGAAAGTTTAATGTTCACTTTTGAACTCTATTCTGCCTCCTTCCGCTCTAGCATGTGGGAACAGGAGGTTTTATCAGTATTTCGCCAGCGACTAAAACATTTCTTACGCTGTCGAAAATCACTTCCCCAATTCGACAGGGGACATCCAAAGACCCATCTTTTCTAATTTCCATGTAAATAACGTCTACTTCCTCGTCCTTTTTCCTTTAGAAAAAAACGTTCATACCTAATTGACAAATCCTCGTCATCTATTGATGAGCTCCTGTCACAAACATGTCGCTTCCATCCCAAATCCTCTGATTTACCACAGTTATCCTCAGGGTGCAACCTCTAATCCCAATTGAATTCCAGAAATTTCAATCAATAAACCAATCCTGGAAACCTCGCCAAGTCTATAAAGCGTTATCGCCCGATTATATATTTCTTTCCTGCCATTGTCCTCTCACATTCACGGGCAATTCTAAAAGGTTTTGCACCAAACAACTTCTCGATCATAAAAGAAACCGTCATTCGACCCGGCCCACTTGACGTCCGCCCGCTTGACTTAATGTCATAAAGATAACGGCAATTTAAAAATAATTTTGGGTAGTAAAAAAACTACCGAATCAAAAACACTTATGTGTGAGTAATATAACACTTTTGAGTATCGTTATTGATGCACACGCCCACGGAGCGTTTAACGCCTCTCTATCATCGTCTTTAGTGTCGATGTGAACGTTATCGTAAACGTTTAAAATCGATTCGCACTCGAGCTCACCATCGTGACATACTCCCTCACACGTTTGTCATCAAAATTCTAGCCTGCTGGTTGGTCTAACTTAATAAGGTGCTCCCGAGGTCCTTCCGCGCTCGTCGAGCAGTAAACGACAGAAATTTATTATGTTTTACTCACACGGCGTGTGGTAAGCTCTGCTTCCGGTAGAAACCCCTTCCGAGCGTTATGGGGCTCGTAAATCAAATTTGAATTTCACTCGTGTGATACATGCGTGACGGACATAACGGCCGACGAACAAATGATGACGACAAAAAACAAAAAAGAGGATTGCTCGTCGCTTTCGTGAAAATGTTTTCACTTATCTGCGACCCGGAGGGCAATTCGGTTCAGTTGCCTAGACAAAAACGAATTGCCGGATAAAAATTCAATCCAATACAGCTCGAAGGTTGCGCATCCCGTTCCCATGCGACGACAGTCGTTCCCGGCTCCGTAGTCCGTTCAATTTCATGTAAATGATGTTATGGCGAAAGTGGGAGCAGGCAACATATGAATAAAATTGCTACCCTGGGTCAATCGGTATTATCCGGGCAAACCGCAGCGGGTTGAGCGTCCCAGCAGCATAGATCAGCTCATGGATACATTGTGTTGGTGTGAATGGCTTGCGGGTGGATGCGGTCGCGGATGAGCTCGTGCTGTGCAGATGGTGTACATAGTGGAAAATTTCATTCACAGTGCGCGACAGAGATGTTGGCGTGGTTCGAGATAAATGTGGCGAGCAAAGTGCTTTTCTTATCCCGAGGGCAGTGTACGTTTGTTTTGTCAGCTGGGCTGGGAGCGGTGGCGGTTGTGTAATGGAGTGTTGTTGGGTGGTTAAGGGGGTTTTAAAGACTGGAGTTTGCTCTGTAAGCATTTTCATGCAAATTGCTTGTTTTTTCTGACGCTTACCAGGAAGGACATGGATGTAAACGAAAACTGTTCAAGTTATATCGACATCAATCGAGAATTACTTGCTCCTCCCGAACTTTGTGAGACATGATTCGAAGACACTCTCTCTACAAATATTTTTGACACCACTTCCTATTTTTATTAGCGTCTTTAACGATTGGTCATTCATAATAAAACTGCAATGTAAAAGGTAATTTTTTTGCTGTTTGGTTTTTTAGTGCTCTATTTTTGACAGCTCATACGTGATTGATGGCATATGCTGAGATGAAGCGTGTTCACTTAGTATTGCCATTTGATCGTGGAAAGACCTACATACGAACAACGCTTATATATTATTGAATTTTATTATCGAAAGTCGTGCTCTGCGAAGACATATTTTTGACTTCGACCTAATTTCTGGTGGAATGGGTACGACAAAATAAACAAAACCGGCGTATTTGGTCCGATGAGCAACAAGAGCTGCCATTGGTCCCGAAAAAATTCATTGCTTTGCGCGGTTTATGGTCACGCGGAATCGTTGGTCCGTATTTTTTCAAAGATGATCGTGAGGATGACGTTACCCTCAATCGTGTCGTTATCGTTTAATAATTTCGTATGTTTTTTTTGCTGCCCAAGATGCAGGAGCTGAGCCTAGTTGACAGTGAGGGTGCTACATGCCACACACTACGCGAATCGATAGACCAATTAAGAAATGAGTTCCGTTTCTTCGTTATGGACCGGTGAATTGGCCGGCTAGATCGAGTGATTTGAGCCCTTTTAAATATTTTTTATTGGGATACGGCAAATCACTCAACTGTGCTAATAAGTTAGTGTCAATTGCAACCTTAGAAGCAACAATACACTTGCTATTGGCGAGACAACAGACAATACGGTCGAAAAAGGATCTCAGAATTGGCTTCTTTGCATGGAAACTTAAACGTAGTCGTGATCAATATATATAGAAAAGAATCCTTAAAAAAGAAATGGCAGGCCTTGGTTTCTCATTTCAGATAAAAGTTTTATACACTTTTGTAATCTTCCTATCCTTTTTTTGACATTTAAAAACCAAACACTTAAAAAATCACTTATTATAAAGACACATTGTTGCCCATGACCATGGTGATTCGCAACCTTAGTTTGAGAATTCCACGTTACAGAATTCCTGAGTGTCATTGTCGCTTGGTCCGTGCCTGATGAAAGGTTACCAATTTCCGACGGTCAGTTGGGTGTATCCACTTAATCCCAAACAAGCTTAGAGGAATCTTGTGAAAGCTGCACTATTGAGAATCACCATCTTTCCATGACCTTTTATCCCCTTAGATCTGGAATACCTCGCTACGCTATACAGCTCGTGTAACATACTATGGCATCAGCATTGTTAACGTAAAAAGGAAGCTGATGACACACAAAGGAATATATGATGTACCCTGCGTCCTAATTAGGTCAGATTTTCGGGACTTATACCCCCGAGGATCTTCCGTTCGGTGCACATTTCATAACGTCCACAAATCGCATTGGGACCGGAATGCATTACGAAACACACAGCAATGAATAAACTTGCTTTCCTGGCTGGTGAATATTCAACTCCGTCGCTGAGTGTTGAACGAATACCCAAGAACCAAAACTACCAACGCGATTCCAGCTATAGCCTGCCCCAGACTACATAAATAGACTCATTCATTTTACGAGCCACCACCCGTTACATATAGACTCATAGCCTCCGATCTACGTTGCCATGTCTCGAATTACGAAGTACATTGTAGACTACCTAGCTCTCCGTCACCGTCGACTAAGAATTGAGGAAGGATTATCCTCGACATATTTATGAAATTTCACTTCATATTTTTATAAGCTGTGGCACATGAGACCGACGGTAGTCGCATGTGCCAGGTAGCTATAGAGAGGATTGCGAATGGATTGAAGCATGGAGATCATTGTCATTTCCTTTCACTTTGGCTCGGATGGGCAGGAACGTAATGGGGAAACGGGTGGTGGTCGCTCCCGGAGTGGGACGTGGGCTCGACGCGGATGTGCAGGAAACCCGTAGTTATGTAGATAATATTGAATCCTTTTTAGTCCTTTTTGCGAATTTTCTTCGTTCCTGTTGCCATCTCCTTTCTCTCATTGTTATCGTTTTCACTGTTGTTGCTCCCTGGACTGTTGCCGGAGTTACTTCCTGTTGCCTATTGCCTGTGTTCCCTTTTGTCCTTTCTCATTCGTGAGCATAATTTCTTGCATATATTTGATTTCTTCTATTGGCCATAAAGTAACCATCCTTCGCATTCCGTTTTGCTTTTGTATAGTGTGTACTTGGTCTATGTTCCTGCATAGCCACGGATGTATGCTTAGCTACTTAGGGGCTTAGTTTGTTTCTCTGTGCAATTCTTTTCATGTGGCATCGATTCCACTTTAATGTAAATTTGCATTTTATTAGACCGGAGTTTAGGGATTCGTCCTTGGTTTGTTGTTCCTCGTTTGCTCCATCCCGGTTCGAATGGTGATACATTGTTGTTATGTGATCCACTCTCGATATTGACGCTGATGCTATTTGCCCTGCTAAATTGTGTTGTTAAATTGTAGGAGCAATGTGTATTCGGAAGAGTCGGGTTACTGGACGGTCCCATAAATTACTTCCTTAAAATACAATTTGTTTTTGTAGTTATTTACTTATTACTTGTGGGCGGAAAGATGGACGAGAAATTGAAATGAACGACGTGATGCGGGGCATGGGCTTGTTGAATGGGTTAATATAAGGCAGAATGTACAATCAAAGGGGTGAACTTGTGTCTGGGAAAGGCTTGCTTTGGAAAGGCAATTCTTCAGATGTCATCGCAAATGGATTCCGTCCATTATGTAGGGTTAAAGTTGAAGAATTTGTTTGAGTCCATTGCAGAGTCAATAATCTTTTAAGCTGTGACCTCATCCATGCTTAGGAATTTAACTTCCTTTCTTCCATCGCGGTTGAGCACTAGAACTCGTTTCTAAATTAAACTTGGACGTTCGACTTTTTTAAATCAGGCCTCGAACTGAGTACTTCAAGCTCTGATATCTCCTTGAATAAGAATAAGAATATCGTTTTTCCTTCAAAAAGAACTCTACCGGTGATCACTGTAGAATTGAGAAGTTAAGTATGCACTTGCTTTTGCTAAACCTGGATCTTCGAATTTTTGAAATTAACTCTCGAACTGAGGGCTCATACCTTCCTGAATAAGTTTTTTTCCTTCGAAAATAGCTCTTTTCGGTGATCACTGTAGAATGGAGAAGCTAAATTTGCACTTGATTTTGCTAAGCCTGGACCTTCGAGTTTTTGGAAACAACTCTCAAACTGACGGCTCATATCTCCCTCTAAGGTTTTTTCCTTCGAAGAGAGCTCTTTGCTCTGATCCCCGAAGAATGGATAAAAATTACCTTCAAAGCCGGATACTTGGAGATCAGGAGAAAGTTAGACAAGACAGCTAACCAATGAAGGACTTATGTATATGTTATTAAGTAAGATTGGTACCAAAACTATCGTAGAAGAGAGTGATTTTGAGAGTGAAATTGCATCAATGACAGTCTAAGAGTGAAGATGATTATTCACAAATGGCATTATGGTTGCATACTGTTGTCAAGAAAGGTCTTCTTGAAGTTTCTAAAATATCGGTCGTTAAACTGAGTTCCGCCCGCCTTCCTAAACCTATTGACGCTTTGAGCACTTACGTTTTTAGTATCTGCATTCGACAGGTGATTTATTTTTTAGTACCTCAAAGGATTATTATGGTGATAGGGCAATAGAGGTAATGAACGTTTGAAAAATCAAGAAAAGTTATAAAATTGGCGCCCAACATGGAACGAATTGATTTTATTAAAGGACGCTTAAAGAATTTCTTAATTGTGCTTCATTCTTAAGCTCCTTAATATCAGTTAGAATGTAAACAAAAATTCCGAATATGGTGTTAATGCCTTTCATATAAGGCATGCCAATCTGGGGTTCCCTCACATCGGAGCCAATCAATTCCACAAGACGGAGCTAATAACAAACAAATTGTTCATCCTTTGTACGCCCGTCAACACGCGCCCTGAGTATAGCTGCGGATGAGCATAAAGAATCTGACAAGATTCAACCACTTACCGTAATTCTCATAACGTCGCATACAATATCTCATACAATATCTGTATCTCTAAAAACCAGAAGTGGGGTTTCCTTTCAAAAGAATGGCATCAGCGAGGAATCCTTCACAAGGACGAAATCAATTTCTATTTATTTTGATGCACACTCTGATTCGATTACCGCACCTGTTATCGTATTTTCTATTAGTAGCGTCACATTTCTCGCTACTTCGTCTGCTTGTCCGACTGTGTGCGCCAAGTATGCGTATGTGACGAGAAAAGATGTGATGTGATTATGCCTCTGATATACGAATACCGTTTATCTGGCAATCTACATTCGTTAGTGAAAGCAACAGCAGCACAACAAGAACTCTGCTTCCCGAAAACGAAAAAAGAAAACATGAGGAAAAGTGATGGAAATTAACCTCTCTTCGTCAATTTACATCACAATAAAGAAGATGAGGAATGAGTGCGTCCTGAACTATGTAAAACGAGGCAGAAGCTAAGGTGAGCAAACGTGCGAGTAAACGGAAGAGCGAAGATGATGGAGGGCGTTGGCAAATAGAACACAAATTGCATTTGAAGAGTCATAAAGAACGTTAAAGAGGTGAAAGATTGAATGAACCTTCGAAGGATGACAAAGACGATTGCAACGGCTCCCTTTTGCGTTCGTTTTCGCTGTTTTGCTTAAATCGATTTGACAGTGGGATGAATCCTTAAAATGTCTGAACTTGCTTATGTGAATATTGTCAATTTGTTAAAGCGTCAGTGAGGGTAGCTGGCGCCACAGAGATGGAGAGTTTTTGTAGATAACACTTCATAATGAGTATTCTATGGCGCGCGGTGATGGAACGAAGCCCTGTGGCATATGGGGTAGTAGAAGGAAATGAGCAACCCCGTGGCGTTGGGAACCATTAGTCAGAAAATAACATTTAGTTCGCACGAATGGTGCACGTTTTTAAATAGTCCTTCTTACCACACCCGCTACTACGTTTGACAGCAATTTGCCCTAAAAAGGACGACGTGGACGGCAAGATGGGCATTTGAAGTGCTTCTCCATTCGTTTCCACACTTCTTCGACGGGCTTATTAATGAATTAAGATTAGTTTAGGCAAGTAATTAAGTGTGGAGCTCAACAATGGACGAGGTTAACGATGCCCTGTCGGGAAGAGGCACAACCGAAGCACTAAGGAGAAAAAGAAATCGAAGAGGCAGTAGACGAAAGAATGGCACTCGACTTTGAAACGGACCATTAATTAATTGGCTAAAGGAAAATCGATTTCAGTTTTTTTATTTTCCTTCCTTACTTTAGTTTGTTTGCCGTCTGTTCAGGAATGCATGTCGTTACTGACAGCGTTGATAATGATAGGGAAAGGCACACAGAAGAAAGAGCTCACAATTGTCTTCGATTCCCGAAGAAAGGGTATTTTAAGTCCGTTTAAGTGCCGGACAGTAGCTATAGTGTTCATTCGAATGGGATTAAAAACTTTTAATTGCCTACTTCGTTGTGGATGTGTTTTGTTTTCATTACTTGTGCTCGTCCACCTCTTTCGTGGTCACGAGGTGGGTTTTTAACTTGAGACGCAAAAGGGGAATGCGCAGCCACTTACTGTCAGCTTTCGAAATGGGCAAGTTTCACGGGAATGACTTACGACTGTACGAGGCATCGATTTTCCTTGCCGTCACAAAGGCAACATGTCGATGTTACTTCTTTGTGAATTCAATAGCAGCAGCTTAAAGAAAAGTTTCCAATCGGTTGAAGGGGAGAGATGAAATGCGGAGATTTTGCAACTTAAGAATAGAAGAGAGTGGTGCCTGTCAAAAGCACGGCCGAGGAAGTGCGAGAGCCACACTGTCTTCGAGGTACTTAGAAAAGTTTTTTATTCTTTTCAATTGGAGTTTGTTCAAGTTTGACATTCAGTTTTTCTTGAACTGAAGAAAGTCGGCCGTTGAATTGGGGGTGATACTGGTTTAAGGTTGATTAAGAATGAAAGGGCAAAAGTGTGTCTCCATGAATGTCTGACGTTTGATGTTTTTCGTCCCTTATTTCCATATTCTATAAGGAGGACGAGGTGCGTTCAAAAAGTTAAGGGAATTTCTTTTTTGAATATGGCTTGTGAATATCAACGTTTTCATTACATAACTTAAAAAAAAATATTTTGGCTTAAAAATAACAAGAATTCTATTTGAAACTGGAAGGTTTAAAATGATGTCGACAACCCTTCGCCAAGTCTCTCTCCGATGAGCTTCACTACTCTAGTCCAGATTCTTCTTCTAGATCCATCGTTATATTATGTTCCCATCTACAGGGCGACATTTCTTGCGTCTTAGAAAGCCACACAAGTGTTCTATTGGACTGAGATCTATGGTGGCAAATTTATTTGTTTGTAACCATTGCTTTAATAGTTTAGAGGTATGCTAGGGATCATTATGATGCGTGAACTCTCATTTTAGTGGCATATCCTCTTTAGAAAATGACAACACTCGTTTGCTGACATCGTGATGTTAACCTGCTCAGCAGCTGAGAAGCAGTCCCAAATTATAAGGGAACTTCCTTCATTCTTTGCTGCCTTTTTTGTGTAATTTGGGTCAAAGTCGGTAGTTTTTGGTCGTCTCACGCGCCTTTTCTTACTTGATCCATCCTAACCCAGGACATTGTTCTAGAATTCCGGTAGAGGAGTCCGTTGGCCAAAACAATCCTGTTGTCCATTTCTCTTACTAAGAAAAGGGACTCTTTTAAGACTCCTGCTTCAATTGACTTGCTCCTCATTGTACGATTTGATACAGGTGGGTTTGACTTAGTTTTATATTTTTTTGATAACGTAAAGACCCAAATAGAAAGCTGCTTTATTAATAAAGGGAAGCTACAAATCCATGGGTAGACTTAGAAATTTATATGTGCAAATTAAGAGACATTTTATACAAACGACGGAAAAATCATAGAAAATGCGTTCGATATGAAACCCAATACAAAATCTATCGAAATTTCGTTAATAAAAAAATCGATAATCTATTATCGTGACAAATTTTCGGAGTACCAATCAGACACCAAAAAAACCTGGAACTTAACAAATGAAATTCTTGAAGGGCAAAGTCAGAACTTAGAAGAATAAATCGAAAGAAATTTTGGTAGTGAAATCAGCTCAAATTAACTTGCGAAGCAAATTCGGCACAAGTTTTATATGTACAATAAATGAGGTCGAAACTTTAGTGCAGAACTGCAACGTAAAAATCGACCATTCCGAATTATCGAGTTCTCTACAATCGGTCTACATATAACCAGTGTCGAAGGAAGACAGTTTTAAGATGCTACAGGATTCGCTATCTCATATGGGTCGATGTAAATTTCGAATAACTTCAACAATTCTCAACCCATTTTGGAAATTCCAAAAACTTTTATTCAATTTAGACCTTAACATATTATTTTGATTAATTTTTGAAAACAATATCAATTAAATTACCGCCTTTATTGCCGATGCAAAAATGATCTCGTTTTCGCGCATTCTCCATGACATTTTCGAGCATTTCGGTTGAAATATCTGCGATTTCCGCACGAATGTTTCTTTTGAGCTGTTCTAATGTCTTCGGGCCGTTAGCATACACCTTGCTTTTCAAGTATCCCCAAAAAAAAAGTCTGGAGGAGTCAAATCCGGCGATTTCGGACGCCAGTCAATATCGCCCTTTTTTGACACCAATCTTCCAGGGAACGTCTTACGCAAAAGGTTCATTGTTTTGACCGCAGTATGGCATGTCGGGTCATCTTGTTGAAACCAAAAGTGAAATAAGCCTTTTTTACGCGCATCTGGGGCCACATAATGGGCCAACATCCACCGATATCGATCGCCATCCACTGTATCGCCAACTTTGAAGAAATACGGTCCAATGATGGTTTTAGCGCATACATCGGCCCAAACAGTAACTTTTTGATCATATAGCGGCTCTTCATGAATAATGTGATTATTTTTGGTACCCCAGAAGCTACAATTTTGTTTATTAACTGAGCCAGAGAGCGTGAAATGCGCCTCATCGGTCATCAAAATTTCCTGCCAGAACTCCGGCTCAACAGTAATCATTCCAACGACATTTTGTGCGTATGCCAAGCGCCGTGGCTCATCTTGTGACAAAATTCTTTGAGTTATCTGCACTTTGTATGGAAATAAGTGAAGATCATCCTTTAAAATTCTCCGCAAAGTGGTCCCACTGATGCCTAACTGCTGCGAAAGGCGCCGATATGACAAACTTGGGTCTTCTTGAACACTGGCCTTCACAGACTGAATAGATGAGTTTGAACGCCGCGGACGTGGCCTAGGTTGCTCACGAGTGCTCGCCCCAGAATCAAATTGAAAAAAATTGGAGGCCCAACGACGAATTGTTTTTTTTTTTGCGCCCAACACGATCACGATATTTTGTACGATACGCACGTTGAGTTAGCACAATCGAGCGTTCATTTTTAATGAACATTGAAACTGTTTCCGCGCGTTCTTTTGGTGTGAAGCGATTCAAAATGCTATGACATATGAAAAGCGGTTGACAGTTGTTGAAGTTACTCGACCCATATGAGATGGCGCACTCTGTAATAAAAATAAAATTAAATGAGTCACCCGGAACGGATGGAATACCAGCTATATGTAGATATACAATCAAACGCAGAAACCTTACACCAATACTTGAACGTATAGTTAAGCTTGGAATAGCCATGTGTATCGGATGAACTTAAAGTGGCGTACTATTGCCACTGTCCGATTTATAAAACAGGTTTGAAAACAGATGACTTGAACTATGAGCCCATTTCCATACGAGGACACAATGCTGTTAGCCACGAAAAAAATCTAAAATATGGAGTTCCGCAAAGATCCATATTGGGACCACTGCTTTACATAATATATGCGAATCAAATTCTCAGGGTACTACAGATTAGCACCAGGTTTACTTTCGTTGAACTCATAATCAATATTAAAAAAAACAAAACTGATGCACATCAGAAGGTTTGGAATAATGGCTTGGGGCAACAGCAAAGTGCAAAAACTACAAAAAATTCGAAAACTATTCGAACTGAATATTTTTGAAGAATGTTATAACAAACAGCTCTACAAGCGATCTATGGACATCAATTTAATACAAAAAGAAGAGCACAAGGCTTCTTACAACAAATATCAGTTACTATTCCTCAGATCTTTAATCAAGTACCCAGAGAAAAGATCAATATATCTTCTGATAATCTGAGGAAGAAATTAATAAGAAATTATTTGTAAACACCCACTAGGAAAAATAAAAATATAAATGTCTTTTAGCTAAAGACTTCACAAAAATTGTAATCAATTAATGTAAACAACCTTCTGCAGAATAGTCTTATAGGCTTCGCAGATCCTCTATGGAAACAGAACCTTATTAAATATAATTAGATGAACTGAACTAAGCTGAAGAAGAGAAACCATTTAGTCTTGACGTACGAGTATAAGACCTTGATCGAACCGAGATGTTGTTTTTCGTTTTCGTCCTTCGTTTTAGGATGGAGACTGCCCGCACACCTTCTTTTTATAAGTCTTCATTATCTGTGCTATTCTGTCTAACGTGCAATCGGCGTTACTTTGATTTTTAATTGAAGTCCTTTCAGAATCAATGCAGACTCCTCGATCTATTTTTAAAGAATTGCCGATTCCTTGAATAAACTTGTTTCGTATAAAAAAATATTAGCCTCTTTCAAGGAATCTCTAACACAACATGCCAAAATCCTTTTTATTATCTTATCCCAGGCAAAATGAGACAACACTGATGTTCCGTCGATGACTACTAAGACAGCAACTTGTAGGCAACATTTAATTTTATTCATCAAGATAGTTACCTTCATTCCAAGAGTTCTCGGAAATTTGAATGCCCTTTTTGTAAAACGGCTTATCTTTAGAAAACCTTTCAATTTCTTTTCCTGGAACATTATTTTTAAGTTTGCAAATATGTAGTAGTCGCTGAGAGTCAGATCCTTAAACAAGGTAAGCGATGAATAAAATATCGTGTGGAATATGGAGACATGCAAAACATATGCATTTATGGTCGCTTTGGACGGTTTTCATCGTTTACTGTCCACTCAGCTGACTACCGATATGACTCTGGTGTTTATCAAGATTTCATCAATTGTCACGTACCGCATGAGAATATGCTTTTTGTTGCATTGAAACAGCTGCACATAGCGCTCTGAATCATCGACAAATTTTGATCAACTTTAAGCCAACCCGGAACTTTAAATGTATTTAAGGTGTCAGATATCGCAGAAAACTTTTTTTAAAACCATTTTGTCGACTCTTTTATGCTTATGGGAATAACTGCCGATTTAGGGCGACGAAAGCGTTAAGTATCATCGGTGTTGTCGCGTACAAAATCACAAAACCACTTTTCTATAAGTCTCGATGGAGCAGAAATATAGGCCTGAGTGGAATTAATCCGCATGTAAGCAAAATCTTAGAAGAATTGAACTTGGATAGTTAAGACCAACAATCGAACCGACAGAAACCAATCGACGGGCTTTGAAGGAAAAAAGTTAAAGCCATTCCAGGCTTAATCGGAGATAAGGATAAGGTGATCAAAAACCTCCAACAGCTATTGACAGAATATTACATAAAAGCTTCAAGTTTGCACTGGAGCAATAGAGTTCGTTCTATAAAATCCAATAGTCCGAGAATGTTCTCGTAAGTACTCGTAAATAAAATATTCGGGAAAAAGGACTATAACGATAGCCCTTATGTCTGAATCATACAAATGACAGACAGTACAACGTTCACACTGGCGACGGCCGGTGGTCGGGAATCCACAGGAGAAAGTCAATGCGATCAGGGAACAGCAACGGAAAACAAAAGCAACGCGGGAAAAGTGCAGATCCAGAAGAAGGGAGGAAAAGAAAAGAGAGGAAAGGCCCGGGATAGATAGAAGGTTAGAGTTTTCTACAAAAAAGCCAAAGCTTTTGCATCTGGCTTTAGACCAGACGCCCAGACTCTTTGAAATCGTCAAGATATTTTGTCATCGACTCACAGGAAATAGTAAATGTGCTTAAACAGCACTTCCAACAGCGGTTTAGGGAGCATGACCAAGAGAGGATAATAGGGTCAGAAGAAAACCCAACGCCAGTCGAAGTACTGATCCCTCCACCCAGTTTAGCAGAAGTCAACTATGCTATAGATAAGCTAAAATCCAACAAAGCTGCTAGGTCAGATGGTTTTCAAAACTGGCGGTGATGTAGGGATCATGCACCAGATCATCTGCCAGATTTGGGTGGTTAAAAACAAGGCAGTGGTCGTGGTGCAATGGTAATCATCACCAACTGTTGAGCGGAAGTTGTGTAGTTCAAGTGTGTCCATAGCCAAGAACAATTCCTATACGGAAAACTGTATAAAACAATGCTTTGCATCAGTTGTGAATGAGAGATGATGAAAAAATGCTGACGAAGGCATAACGCTCGCAGTGTAAGATCACTTCAAAACTCATACTCTGTGTGTGCATTTTGAATATAACATCTTAATTTCATAATGAAAGTTAGTGTGAACTACAAACAACGCGACAAATTCAGTCGAATCTCTCGAATCCTATCTGGGACAACCACCCCCGGAGAATAGTGAATGAACATCTTCGACACAAACCATCTGCACCCCGATCAAGTTGTGTGACTAACAATATAAGAGCGCTACTCTTGAAACCGCGGAACCCTATAAAAATAAAGATGCCCGACGACTGTGGGGTGCCAGTCTGCCCCATATTCGAATAAGGCGATCCTAGACCTTGCGCCAAGAGCTCTACAGGACGATGGCCGTTTTCGGAATTCGGGGAAAATTTATTCGGATGGGTCTCGCCACACTGGAAGACTCGCGTGGCACTGAGCAGTTTGGACCCCATACCTCCGAACGTTCCCAGGCATGTCGTGTGATTTCTTTAAGTTAGTCCTTGAAAGGATAGTGAGGCAGGCAGGTGTCAACACGGAAAGCACTATCTTCTTCAAGAAAGCAAAGATGATTTTCGGCTCTTTTGAAAGAAAAATTCTCCTTCGGATATATGGTCCTGTCTGCGAGGAAATCGAATGGAGAAAAAAAATGTATAATGATGTGGACATATTCCAAAGGGCAAAAATCTGTCGACTTAGCCACATCGAGCACATGCACGACCACGCTCTAGCAAAGAGGGCGTTAGAATCCCAGCCACCTAGTTCGACAAGGGAAGGGAGACCGAACCTCCGGATAAGAGACCAAGTAATTGAGTACTTCAGGAAACTTAGACTCTAGAATTGAAAGCGTATGAAATGAAATAGGCTCTCGTTCAGGCTCAGACTCTTCAAGAGTCCCTCGTCTGGTAAGTAGGTAAGTACGAGCTTGAGAATTCGTCCTTTCTCAACCATTAACAGCTTCTTACGATTTTGTAAAAGTCGCTAATCGTCGCTAATTACAGATTTTCTATCAGTTTGTGGGAAGAGATGAACTCGTCGGGAATTCAAGCAGTGGATATTCTTACCACGCTGTTCAACAACGCTCTGAATAATATTCATTATCTCGCGCACTAGAAAACAGCGGTGGTCCACACTATCCCTAAACAGGATAGGGATGGAACAAACCCTGCTAATCTCCGGTCGATTAGTTTGCTTCCGAATGTTAGCAAGGATTTTGAAAAGGTAGTAAACAGACCTCGGAAGAAAGGAAAATAAAACCGGACAACAATAGCATGATACCATTCGCGCTGCGTCAAAACTGGTTTCCGGCATTCACTGGAATAAGGCAAAAAACCAATGTACGGGTGCTGTCTGGTAGATTTTGATGAGGCATTCGACACTACATGGTTAGAAGATCTGTTCACCTTCTATCTATATGAATACATAATTTACGTAATGACTATGGGAAAGAAGTTTATAAGTTGTTACTTCGAGCAGCATTTTTGACATTAAAACAGGGAGCAGTTAATTTCCCAATACTGTTTAACATTTACACAAGCGAGGTTTTCTCAGCCACACAATAGTGTATGGCGATGATTTACTACTGTCAGGTAGGGTCCAAAAATTGAGGTCATCAATACAATACTGCAGGGTGACTTCGGTCATATTAAGAAATATTGCGATGATTGGAAGTTAAAAATAAACTTTCAAAAGTGCGAAACGATACTGTTTACGACCCCGTTGTATAGAGCCTCAAGGGATACCAGAAAGAATTGGAAGAAATTCGTGATCATTGGGTTCATGGATAACAATTAGTCGTGAGCAACGCGGTTCGATATCTTGGTATCTGGCTCTATATTTTAATAGACATATAGGGTCCGCCAAATAACTTTTTTTTTTTTTGAAAATGCTATAAAAAAAACTACTGAATATTTTCTCAAATTTCTTTTTTTATTTGAAAGTACAATCCTTCCGGTTAATAATGGAAAATAACTTCATTCAAATGGCTGCCTCGGCTGGCCATGCAGTAGCCTACACGATCGGTCCAATTTTTAAGCACATTATCGATTGTGTGCAGCTGTATTTCACCAATGGCTTCACGAATATTGTCCTTTAAAGCCTCAATTGTCCCTGGCTTGTCGGCGTAACACTTATCTTTGACGGCACCCCACAAATAATAGTCCAACGGTGTCAAATCGCAGCTCCGAGGTGGCCAAACGACATCAGCTCTGCGGCTGATAATGCGATCTTCAAAAACAGGGCGCAAAACATCGAGTGTAGCTTCGGCTGTGTGGCACGTAGCGCCGTCCTGTTGAAACCAAATGTTGCCAATATCCTCCTCTTCAATTTTTGTGAACAAAAATTCGTTAAGCATGGCCCGATAACGATCGCCATTGACTGTAACGGCCACTCCTTGCTCATTTTCGAAGAAAAATGGCCCAGTTATGCCTCTGGACCAAAATCCGCACCAAACAGTGGCTCGTTTTGGGTGCACCGGCTTTTCAATGTATGCGTGCGGGTTTTCTGTGCCCCAAATGCGACAATTTTGCTTGTTTACATACCCGCCAAGATCAAAATGAGCTTCATCTGAAAAGATGATTTTTTTGGCAAAATCGGTATCTTCTGTAAGTCGATCGCAGGCCCACTTAGCGAAGCATTGTTCAAGCATATACACAACCATATTCGTTCAGCGGAAGGATAAAACTAATTATCTGTCAAATCAGACATGAGCTAAGTGTTACCATTCACGAAATAAGCACTACTTGAAAAAAAAAACGTTAGATGGCGGACCCTTTATAATGCCGGAGCTAAAAAAGCCTTCGGTGTAGCAAAAAATCTGTTTTACAGCAGCCGACTTGACTTGGTAAAAATCATATGTTGCGTGGCCCTAATATGGCCCATCAACGCGTATGGTTGTTCGGTGTGATTTAATGTAGCACCATCTTATATGGAAAAGGCCGTGTATTCGAGAGACAGTGCCTTAGCAGTGGAGGACTTGGATCCCGCAAATGTTGCTAAATACCCATTGTTGGTGGTTGTTGGGTCTTGATCGTAAGTTAGATTAGGGTTAGCTAGAAGATCTTTTTGAGGCTGGGTAAGCCATCATGCTTAGATGAACCTGAAAATTGACTGAGGCCTGTTAGCCTTAGATTTGACCGATTTAAGTATGCTCTGTTCGGTTTGACTCTTCTGGTTGTTTCCATTGGGATTGTTGGGCTTTGGCGACTCAAAACCATATACCCATGATTCGTCACCAGTTGTGACCCTTTTCAGCAAATCTGAGGGAGGCTCACACGACGGTTGTTTTGGTCAAACTTAAGCAATTTCGGAACAATCTTCGCTGACCCATGGTTCATGACCAAAATATCTGAAAAAATTTCATGGCATGCCAATATCCTTACCAACTTCTCTGATTCGACGATTCTCTATAACAATTTTCCTCACTGCTTCAACGTTTTCATTCGTCGTTGGCATACTGACGAGTTCAGGGCGGGCATCTTCATTAACACCGCCTCGGCCTTTTGTGAAGAGCTTGTACCACTTATATGTATTTTTTGTTGTTCAGAATAGACTTGCCACAGTAAACCTTTCAAAAACTTTTTTATTTCATACAAAATTTAATACATAGCCGCCAAAAGTCGTTTTACCTCGTATATGACAAACTTAATATCCTTAATAGCTAAGAATGTCATTTTATGTCAGGGGACAGGGATCGAATGTACATATTTAGCTCGCGGAGTTTAGAAAGTCACCTTATTTTTTGAACAAAATTAATACATTCATCCCCGCAGTGAATTCTGGTGGAAAGCTTAACGATTCCCTTTCAAAGGGCTACTGCCTGCAAACTAGCAATCACTGCTGTCCTGAGTCTTAACGTGAAAGATGTACCCTGACCCTAGAAATCCAGCAAATTGTATTAAAAAGTATTTTCGAAACTACTACATGTTGGCTGCAATCACTATCGTTGCAGACCGCCGTATAGAGGGCCCCGAAACTGTTGTCTCAATTTTTTGTACCCGGCTTTTTAAGACCCCTGCTAGAATCTACGATTTATGATGATCGTATGAATGACAATAAAGAGTACGATTTCAGCTCCAAATTTTAGGAAAAGCCCTTTTAAAAAAACGATTACACGTGTCTGGCGCCCATGATTCTTATACTGACTGGACTGTTGACGGGGAAACTTGACCAGAAACTTTTCCATTGCTTTAAGATGAAGACCATGACGAGCATATGATCAAAGTTTGGCCATCCAGACAACCTTAGCATCCCTTAAAATAACTCCAGCCATCTCTCGCACAATTCACATCTGACACCTTCCATCTCTCGAATGGAATCAAGGCTCTCAGAAATGTCTCATTCCAACTAAATGAGGCTGACGAACCCCACTCAAACTATGTTATGTATCCCTCTATCGCGAAACGGATTCCGTTCGATGAACGCGCGCCCGGTCCAACGGGCACTAAGGTTAAACTTCATCTCGATGAAGATTTAATTGAATAAACATTTCTGTGCTCCTTCCTCCAGAAGTACTTCAATTCGGCTCGCTGGCAATGCACTACCATTGAAACCTACGAATCTACAAGTATTCAAGATCCCATCGCTTCAGATAGTATTTGTACATGCGATAAAGGGGAGCTGAATGCAAAAAAAAACAAACAAAAAGGAAAAAAAAAACGTTAAACATCTCCAGCGAAGTAATGAAAAGCCAGAAACAAGCCGAACTGAACCGAACGAATGGGATATCCTTCGACAAACGGACGGATAATATGCATCGCTTGAGAGTGAGGGAAAGATGCGAACGAAGACGACCCGAATCAGGAATGTGGCATTTTATGCGGCAAACGAGCGAAAGATGAATTTTTTATTGAATTTCCGATTGGAATTCATTGAATTTGAATGAAAGAAGGGACGATGGAACGAACGATGGAAAACAAAGAGAAATGTCAGCGGGGGTAATGGAAACGTGATGGAAAAGACTATAAACTAAAGGAAGGAAGCAAGCGTGGTAAGGTCGAAGGTACCATCGAGTATCTAGTATGCGAACGCGGCGTGATAAGGTGGCATGGCATTCTCTCCATTGCACAGGTCGTCGCATCTGGTGCAGGCATCGTCTGCATCATCATGCACTTGCCCGCCGCTTGGTATTCTGATTGACAGATCTAATAAATTTATATCTCCGAGCTGAATCGTGCGAATCCGATATGCATGATGCATAAGACGACGAGGATGACGACGTAGGAGTTCACGTCACAGTCGCGCTTTCAAGCGATGATGCATGAATAGTGTAATTGGGGAACATATTTCATACCGCAGAAGTCTATTGTGCGAATATTTCAAGGATACCCACTCCAGGGCACGTCGAGGGTGACATGGATCCTTGAGTCAGGCAGCAGAAGAAACGGGTGATGTGCATATCCTCCTCACAACACGATGAAATTGTGGTGAATGAGTCAATCAGCCGTACTCAATCAAACGTGATCTCCTGCAGGATGTCGAACTAAAGTGTGCCTGTGCAGCAGCAACGAAATTCGATAACTTAAGTCCGGAGTTGGAGGTGGTACGAGTACATACAAACACTTACTCCTATCCCCAGTCGTTTCGTGACATGTGGAAGGGTTTAGTACAATCAGAGTCACGTACGCGGGAGCAGTTGGCCGGGCTGATGCCAATTCGGCGCTGACAACGATGACAATTTAACGTGCTGTCAGTTGTCTCTATAAATAGACAGGACGACGAAACGATGAAGATACCGGCTGACGTGGCGGTAGTGGTGTTGTTACAATGTTCAGGCGTCATTCCAGTAATGGGTTTCGTCCCGAACAAAGACACCATCGTTTTGGCGCTAAAGTCATCATCATGCATGCGTTGTATCAGTAGTTTGCTGTCAATTGATCGAAAGCCGAAGCATGAGCGGATGGGATGGAAAACTTCTGACAGCACTTGCAATTTAAATTTCCGGTGTTCGTCGATTGATTGCGGTTACGATACAGAGCGGAGACAGGGTAGAATAAGTATGGCTTTCAATAATATTTGGTTCGAATGGGATAGTCTGGGTGTTGGCAATTGATTTTGTGAATTCTCAATAGAGTGCTTGCCATGTGGGGAGTGTTGACTTAGCAATTGCGGCGAAGTTGTGAATTAGTTTGTTTAAAGGAGCAATGAGGTCGATGATGGTCAAGAGATTTAATGGGATTTTGGGGCACTTTGGACGGTTGATATCGCGATTTAACAACATACGGTCTGATTTGATGGGGAGATATTGGCTATAGAATTCAATATTATTATGGTTTCCGGGCTTCTACATAAAAGGGGCTCTTCGTGTTACGAAAATATGTGGTTCGATGGCGTATATACGATTCTAAGTACCTATTCGAATTTTTGTTTACGATTTCGGCTAGTACTGAACTGGAATCGAAATTATTCTTCCGGAATTCGATAAATTTTAGCAAGTACACGATTTGATGGAATCATAGGCGACTCAACAACTACTCTCCGTTAAAATCTTTTACCTGAGTGAATGCGGTTAGCTGTATAGGGTTGTCAGCATCCGACACTCAGCCGTTTTGACTGTAGCACTCTTCCTTCCCCAAATCATCATCGAGCTGATAACCGAGCCAGCCTTATCGGAGCTAGTCGATGTGTTAATCGTGTTATTATAATAGGAGTCAAAAAACATTTGGCGTTTTCACCTCCTTCTTCCTCTTCTTAAGTGATAACTTGGTTAAGGCTGGAGTAACAATAGAATTACTCCACTCTATCTGCCATCTGGATGCTTTCTTTCTCGCCTCATGAACTGGTCGGCCAGAAAAGCTCCCTCCTTGTCCACCTTTTGCTTCTAGATATTTGCCATACTATTTCCAGATTTTATAATAGTTTCTCCGCGAACAACATTTTCACAGGAAATTTCACAGGAAATGGCCATGGATGAATTTACTCTGAATTCATTGAACTTGACGGTCTCCCTGCCATATTTCTTAAAAAAAATGCTCTTCAACCCTCTCTCTCCCTCTCTCAAAAATCTTCAGTTTACCCTATCTCTAGGTAAATTCCCCCGTTTATGGAAACCCTCATATTGACAACCATCGTCCCATTGCTACACTGTCACATATACCCAAACTCTTCGAGAGTATTTTACATGGTTTCCCCGAATGCAGATCTACAACCACTAACCTTGTTGAATTTGTGGTCTTAACCCTATCAGCCTTAGAGAATGGCAAAGAACTCGACGTTTTTCAGCCTCCCTTGGCTTCAACCCTATTTCTTTGAAGTGGATATCTTCTTACCTGGAAATTCGTTATTACAGTGTTCATTTCAGATCTGCATTTTATAACCTTCCTCCGGCGCCCCTCAAGGCAGCCACTTAGGTCCACTTCTTTTTGTTTTTAACATAAACAATATTGAAATGGTGATTAAACATTCCCACATCTTACTATATGCCGACGACACCAAGTTCTTCAATACCATTTCCTCCAGTCATGACTCTTATCTTATTCAATCTGATCTCAATAATTTTTCCATCTGGTGTTCCAAAAATTGCTTGAGCTTAACATTTCCAAATGCCAATCAATCACTTGTTCACGTAAGCGAATCAAACCTTCTCCTCGTCTCTACTTCCTCAATTATCAGCCCATCTCCACTGTTCAGGCTATTCGCGATCTTGGCATATTAGTATGTGACCAGGAGCTAAATGTTCGCGCGCACATTGATGAGATAATCCTAAAAACTAGAATAATTCTGCACTTGGTTTCGTGAAGCGATGGTCTAAAGAATTCTCCAACCCTTACTTTACCCGATCTCTCTACATACGAGTGTGGTCCGATAAGTACTTAGCCTCACCGCCAGATGGCGCCAGTATCGCAAGAGCAACTTACTATCGTGTAGTACATTCTAGTAGACCTCTACTGTCAGCCGGATCGGACTCGTAGTTTTGTATTTTAGAAAAATAGAAAAAGAGCAATATCCGTCGGTGATTCGATTCATGTTTTTAGAAGGGAAATCGCGCAGCGAAATCAAAGAGCATTTGGATGCTGTGTACGGTGAACTCTTCTCCTTCGATGGCGACCATTAAAAATTGGTTTAACGAGTTACAACGTGGTTGCACGTCGGTTTTTGATGAGGAGGCTCGCTTCCAAGTCATCGATTGTTGTTTGGTTTCAGGATCAAAATAGTGAATCTAGCTCTTGTCGATGCTCAAGAAACGTGCATGTCGATTCGTTCTTTCTTTTTCTTGTCGGTTAACATTCTCGGTACCTAACGCGCAAAGACCTTTTTCATATGTAATTCGCCCGCAAGGATTCTTTGAATGCTGCCATATAAGATCAGTGTGATCTCAGCTATATGCCTGTTGGTCGCTCTTCCATCTACCAACTCAATATTTTCGGTCTTTTCACGTTATCTTCAGTGAGGGACGTGGATGGGCTTGCTTTGAGATGTAAATCTTCAGTTCATGTTTTGCTTAATACTGTGGAATATGGCGAAGCAGAGTTCCCCAATATTTTTACCGCCGTGTAGGTCTTTGGTAGACAGCCTTTTTAAACAGAGGTATTTGATGACAGTTCTAATTTCGATTTTCCCCATTTTAATGTTATCTCTTCGACGGTGGCCAAATTTTTTTTTTGATTTTTATGCGGACTGGAAATAACCGATTATTATTACTTTTGGATCACCCCAAACAGTCATCAGGATCAGTCATTGACCGAGTTGGATCAATCCAAACTTAAAACCTTCGACTGTACTCGATAAACTATTTGAGAAAGTGGACCAGTTAAAATATCTGGGAGCGTATAGACTGCCAGAATTTACACAAAGACTGAAAATAAAAGACTGAAAATAAAAGACTGAAAATAAAAGACTGAAAATAAAAGACTGAAAATAAAAGACTGAAAATAAAAGACTGAAAATAAAAGACTATATGGGCAAGGCGGGTTTCTTCGTGACGAAGGAGCTATTCAAAACAACTCTTTTGTCCTACAATGTCGAAATCCATAGTAATGCCAGTGACACCTTACTGTTGCGAAACGTGGTCTCTGACTAAAAAGGAGAAGAATAGATTTCGGATATTTAAAAGATGGATTTTAAGGAAAATCTATGTTTGAAAACAGGACGAAGAAACAGGCGAAACAGGACACAATCAAGAACTTGAGGAACTTTTTTAGCTCCGTATAACAAAATCCGGAAGACTAAAATGGGCAGGACACGTAGAACAAATGGACAGTGGACAGTCAAAAGAATAACGAGGGGAAGAGAGAAAATGACCTCCGGGAAAGCCGCATCCAAGATGGGCGGACAACAAAAGTACGGACCTTTAAGAGATTCAACAGATCAGTACACATGAAAGGAACACACTCATGACAGGGAAGTTTATCGAAGTTTGTCAACGAGGCTTTGAACTTTTAAGTTCCAAATGGCTGAATGGGTTGTAATAATAATCGGTTGTATATATGGTGGAGCGTCCAAGGCGCTCGTCATCTTCAACGTATTTACGGCTTTCATACTCGTAAAAACATTATAAAGGGTAATCCAATAAGAGGTGTCCTTCCGTGCAGGGACGGGTTAAGAATATCCCTGCAGCGATACCTCTCGCTTGTCGTAAAAGGCGACTAAAACAAAGGTAAACAAAAATCACATCTAGGCAATTTTGAAAACACCAAGGTGAGCCTAGGGACACATATACCACCATTAAACTGCCCCACAAGTATACATGCAAATCAGTGGGCTGACACGACTGGAGATCACCGGTGTTGTAAGAATAAGATCAAACAAAAAAATCTGGAGCAAGCCCGTGTCCAAAAAAAAAAAAAAACGGCAGGCCGAAAAACAATTGATGCAAACAAATGCAAAAACACCAGCATTTGATTGGCCTCAGCGATGAAGTAATCCCAAACCGGGAAGCCTGCCGCTACTTTCTGAGGTCAAACCGGCGGACCCCACAAGCGGACCAGTAGGAATGCAGTTAAGTGGGAAGGTTATGGTCCTACACTTCTGACCATAACAACGCCGGAAAAAGGAAAAGAAGAATCCAATAAGAGGTGTCATTTTATTGTTCGCACCGTTGTTGAACTGTTATCACGGAATCGATTACCATTCCACGAAAATTTGCTATAAAAACGGTGAAAATATACAGTGTCTCATATCACATATACAGCCATCTCATATGGGTCAATGTAAATTTCGAATAACTTCAACAATTCTCAACCGATTTTGGAAATTCAAAAACTTGTGTTTAATTTAGACCTCTACAATTTGTTTGGTTAATTTTTGAAAACTATATCCATTAAATGACCGCCTTTATTGCCGATGCAAAAATGGGCTCGTTTTCGCGCATTCTCCATGACATTTTCGAGCATTTCGGTCGAAATTTCTGCGATTTCCGTACGAATGTTTGTTTTGAGCTGTTCTATTGTCTTCGGGCCGTTAGCATACAGCTTGCTTTTTAATTATTCAGAAAGAAAAAGGTCTGTAGGAGTCAAATCCGGCGATCTCGGAGGCCAGTCAATATCGCCCTTTTTTGACACCAATCTTCCAGGGAACTTCTTACGCAAAAGTTTCATTGTTTTGTCCGCAGTATGGCATGTCGCGCCGTCTTGTTGAAACCAAAAGTGAAAGAAGCCTTCTTACGCATTTCTGGGACCATAATGGGCCAACATCCGATATATAGATCGCCATCCACTGTATCGCCAACTTTGAAGAAATAGCGCATATACCGGCCCAAACCGTAACTTTTTGATCATATAGCGGCTCTTCGTGAATAATGTGAGGATTTTTGGTGCCCTAGAAGCTATAATTTTGTTTGTTAACTGAGCCAGTGAGCGTAAAATGTGCCTCATCGGTCATCAAAATTTGTTGCCGAAACTCCGGCTCAACATTAATCATTGCAACGACATTTTGTGCGTACGCCAAGCGCCGTGGCTCATTTTGCGGCAAAATTATTTGAGTTATCTGCACTTTTTATGGAAATAAGTGAAGATCATCCTTTAAAATTCTCCGCAAAGTGGTCCCACTGATGCACTTAGGCCTCGGTTCCGATATGACAAACTTGGGTCTTCTTGAACACTGGCCTTCACAGATTGAATAGATGAGTTTGAACGCCGCGGACGTGGCCTAGGTTGCTCACGGGTGCTTGCTACAGAACCAAATTGAAAAAAAATCGAGGCCCAACGACGAATTGTTGCGCCGATTTTGTGAATTTATTCGATCAATTTGAAATCTTGAGTAGGTTGGTGATATGAAAGCGCCAATTCGTGTTCGTCTCGCAAGGTAGTCAAATTTAAATTAGTGCACTGAGCGTGGGCAAGAAGGCGCTGTGAGAGCCTATGAAACAGCTAGTAAAACAATGGAAAAATGGTGAAACAATTATTTGCCTTTTTCTAAAGATTCTAAATGAAACCTCTTATTGATTGTTTCTATTGAGGGTGGCTCTCGACTTTTACGATTCGTTCCATTACTTTTTGAAGATGATATCGGTCAAGTGGGTGCCATTTAGGCTTCGATAATTCGATCAGTTCTGGCGATAATTTCTCTAAAGCTTTGGCGTGTTTTGTTAGAACCATCTGTTAGTGTAAATCGGTAACACGACAGAAGACGACTCAGAAATGCCTGCTTAAAAATGTCTTATATCGCGCGAACTGTGCGTTGTGTGTGTGATTCCATAGTTTACCGGAATCACATGTCCTTCAGTCCCGATTCCCGATTTGCGGCAATCAACACTCGTTGACCATAGTTTTGTATCGCTCACCAGTCACAGTAATCGTGTTACCGCGGCGTGTCCAAAAAATGAGACCCGAAAAGGCATAGCATCTTCTAATAAGGTGATACACAGTGGCACACCTTATACATATATTTATGCGCCAATATTCCACTCTGTTACTTCAATGCTAAAACCACCTTACACGTCTCAAGAGAAATGCCAAAAACCCCCTTCAATTCCACTTGTTCAATGGCCTTGAATACAAAATCTAACAAAGTATTTCATAACCGAGTTCGCAGCATGCGTCCCGACACAATACAATTTTCTCAACCATCATTCGTCAAGTCTCAACTCCAAACAAACGACTGAAGTACACCGAAACACAAACAAACAACTTCCCCAAGCCTGGCCAATTAACTTGACATTTTCAAAGACTCCTCATATACCTCACAGACTGTCTTAGAGCGTATACGTTCCATGGCACAACGCCACAACCAACAGCCGCAGAAGCACTAAGCACCCAGCACCATGCACCATGCACAGAAAAAAACCTAAACAAGAACACCGAAAAAAAATAAAATAAACTTTCTTTTCACACAATTTCCCACAAGACCAACCGAAAAGGGATAGCCTCCATGCCCCGCTGACTTCTCGCTACAAAGAGATAAACTGCCAACTGCCAGTTTTAACTTTGTTTATCCTCAATAACTTTTCACAAAGTTTTAGTTAAGAGAAATGGCAAATGGCATCTCGAACAGTACGTTCGAGCAAGACATACGAGTACTGGTACAATCTCTGGACAACAATCTTCATTTGGCCCGGCAAGCTGCACGAACCAGACCGAACCGAATCGAACCCTCTAGCGTATGAATGGCTGTTTCGTATGTATCTACATGTGCCGGCTCTGCGATGCCGCATAGACCAGTGCTGAAAGACGAACAAAGCGCAACAATTTGGATAACAATTTATGTTCGTTACCATCGCCAGCATCATTGCCTCGTTCTCCGTTGTTCCCGTGAAGAGTCAACATAGGGTTTCCCACACACATTTGCCTATCATTATCCTTCACACGGACCACCACGGAGCATAAGAACGGACGGATAAGAAATTCCCCCCTTGCAATCCTATTATCATGAGCTGCTTCTGTACGCAATGCGTTCACGCGTGGAATTCCAAAATCCTAATCCTTTTTGCACATAGATTCATCCACGTCATCCGTCCTGTGTGTGCGCCCATTCGAGCTAACTAGACCAGAAGAATTGCTTTTAAAACGAACGACAACGACAACGACCATCACCATCGCCACTCACTTGTCCCGTGCGAGTGCCACGACAAGATTTTTTCCCCCATTCTATTCTGTACAAAAAAAAAAAACCGTTTTCTATCTTTTTTCGGGCGATGCTTTATGATAAATGATGCTTGGTGGGCAGCGAGGCTGCTTTTGATGACGAAGGATGCTTAATCTGCTGCCGCACACACATTCGAATGACTGACGGTCGTTGTGTCCGGATCGTTTGACGCAGATTTGTGAAGTGCCGAAGCATTCACTCTCGACTGCCTCGAGCTATAGGGCACCAACCCAACCGGGTGGTGGATATTTTTCCACATCGGCGAGCATCCATACACCGACAAAATCAACATCACATCGGCGGGTTGGTCGTACGACCCAAATGCTCAACTTTAACTGAAAATTGATCACATCAACAGTAAATAACGAAAAAAAAATATAAATAACTGTTATCCTCCACACCCACTCCTTTCGTTGGTATTCAAACTCTTTCGAAAAGTTTATCGGTTATTTATCCCCTGGATGATATTGCTTCGAAGTTTTTCTGCTCGTTTTCCCACTCCCCGCTGTTTTTTTCATTCCCTTTCAGCGGAGGGTCCTGTCCCTTACGTATGCGTGATGTTGAGGCGTAAAACAATTTCGAAAACGTTTTCCATTTAACTTTCAACCCCTTTGCCGACAGACCGAATAAGGACACTAAATTCTATTTGCATTTCCAGGCAACGACTTGGATTCAATTCGAGCGCTGTTCAGCGAGAAGGAGAAGGAACTGAGTCTGGCGGTAGCGAAGGTTGAAGCACTTACGCGTCAGCTCGAGGACTTGAGACGGGATCGACGCGGTCCACTCAATCTTATCCAAAACAATACAGCTTGCAATGGCAGTCAGCCGCTACCGACGCAAGCGGCACGAGAGCTGGAAAAACTCCGGCGAGAGCTAATGGTAGGTTGAATCTATCCCTCCTTAAACCCTACTGATGGTAGATTTTTTGTAGTATCGCAATCAGTTGTCGCTACAACAAGATGCACGACTGCATTTACAACGAGAGGCGCTGCAGCAGCGGCAAGCCGAGTTACGTTCCGTCGACCAACGAATATTTGAACTCCAAACGAGACTGCAAAAGAAAAAAGCATCCAACCTCACCCTACAACAGCAGCAGCAACACCAACAACAGCAACAGCAACAACAGCAGCAGCAACAACTGCCCCATCAGCAGCACAGTCCGCAAAACTCCCCAAAAGAACTAGCCCAACACCAACAGCAGCAACAGCAACTATCCCAACAACAACAGCAGCACCTACAACAACACCAACATGCAGCGCAGCATAAGCAACAATCACAGAAAACATCACCTCCAGGACTCAATAAGCCGACCCAGCAACAACAGCAACAATCAACGGTTTCCACAAACATCCCGCTTAGTGTTCGACCCTCAAACAGTGTCTACCCATCGCAACGAATAGTACCTAGAGGCAATGTGGCCGCCGTCGAGCCGTATATTCACACGCCTCAGAAATCGGCCATCACGTCAACAGCCGCGTTGGTCAATACCAATCACCTGCTGAAGCAATCGGCCGCCACAGCCAACACCAATCAGCAAAACAAGCTCATCCAGGATCTAACGAATCTAAAGCTCAACTTGGCCCATGTTAACTCCAGCGTCAGTGTGAATCATCTCTCCTACGCTGAGAGCGATGAATCAAAACTCGCGCGACAAAAACTCTCCGCTCTGCCGACGTCAAAAACCGCACTATCTGTGAACGCCTTACACAGTCCGCTCGGCAAGGATAACGAGTCCGATAGCACCACCGACGTGGCTAAAAAGTCGTCGCATTCACCACCAACCGAAACTGTTGCGAAAACGACCGCGCTGCCATATAGTAGTAAGATACCGAAGAGCATTTCGAGTAAATCGTCGCCTTCGCAAGTCCCAAGCACATCGAACGAATGCGACTCGGAGAAGGCGGGCGAAGTGTCCGTGACTACCGCGCACCAACACACCGTACACAGCACGCCTTTAGGGACTGTCAACAAGTCCGTCGCCCTGGCGGTGTCGGCAGCCAACACAACGAGCACGACAACAAC
This sequence comes from Merodon equestris, assembly GCA_958301585.1. NCBI lineage: Eukaryota > Metazoa > Arthropoda > Insecta > Diptera > Syrphidae > Merodon > Merodon equestris. The sequence goes on from OY284415.1 coordinate 122,254,082, forward strand.
AACGCCTAGCCAGTCAGCGGCCGATGATAAACCTGCTGTCAAACCCAAGGCTCTGCATCACCAAATCCCATCCGGCAATCTAGTGGTACCGCCACGAAAACCAATCAGTAGCGTGGCTCCAACGTCAGTGAGCAGTTCCATTCCGAAAATCGTTGCCCATAGTCCCAAGGTGAACAAAGTCGCACCGAGCATAGTGCTCGATTCGGATAAATCGCGACCAGCGTTACCGCCGAAACCCAGTAAACTGTCTCCAACCGGATCGGACAGTTCCATGCATGGTACGTCATCGGTTTCAACCGCTCCCACTGTAGTTAGTGTAATCAACAAGGCTCCCATCTCCGAGCCGCCAATCAGCAACGAATCAAACGCGATCAATTCAGCGACCGCCAGCCATAATCCCGACAATCTGCCGATCAAGGCCAAGCCCTTAACAATCAGGAAACAACCACTCTCGGAGCAACCGCGTCTGAAGTCCCTCACGTCCGGACTAAAGCCCGTGCACCAGTACAACTCGCGGCGGATAGAAATGCCACCGGCTTTCCTCTTCCCCGAAATCGATCGAGCCGAGCTGAAGGACAAGCCGACCGACCGTCCGACTCAACCGTCATCACAGGCGACAGACGTGAATGGTAACGCAGATGAAACGGACAAATCCGTGTCGAGTCAGTCGAGCGAAGAGAAGCCACCGACCGACGATGTGAAGCATCGACTGCGGCACGAAAATGGCAAAGCGAAGCTCGCTCGCCGGGTCAGCTTCGATCCACTAGCCCTACTGCTAGATGCCAGTCTCGAGGGAGAACTGGAACTGGTGAAGAAAACTGCCATGCAAGTGCCCAATCCCAGTGCGGCTAACGACGAGGGAATCACTGCTCTTCACAACGCCATCTGCGCGGGACACTTTGAAATTGTCAAGTAAGTACCAAAAAGCTCTGTATATATCGGCCCTTTCTGACCTTCTCTCTAGATTCCTCGTCGAGTTCGGCTGTGATGTGAACGCGCAAGATTCCGATGGCTGGACACCGCTGCACTGTGCAGCTAGTTGCAACAACCTCTCGATGGTGAAGTTCCTCGTTGAAAATGGAGCGTGCCTGTTTGCTGCCACCCTCTCGGATCACGAGACTCCTGCGGAAAAATGCGAAGAAGACGAAGAAGGTTTCGATGGATGCTCCGAGTATCTATACAGTACGTTTTCCCTCTTTCCTAGATATAAATATTCCCTGGACTCACGTCTCTTATCCAATCCAAGGTATCCAAGAGAAATTGGGCATCCTTCACAGCGGTGAGGTGTACGCAGTATTCTCATACGATGCACAACAATCCGACGAATTGAGTTTCGTTGTCAATGATCGATTAACGATACTACGGAAGGGCGACGATGCCGAACGCGAATGGTGGTGGGCGAAGAACACAAACGGAGAGGAAGGATACGTGCCACGCAATCTGCTAGGGGTAAGTACCTACCATGCTTCTTGGTTAATCCAGTTTTTTCGTTTTTTTTTTAAGTAGCTCCATCTCCATGCCAGTCAAAGAGGCAGATGGAAAAATGAATTACCGTTCATTGTGCAATCGTAAAATCGTAAGCAAAAATTTAATTTGCTCCCTCGAGGAGCTTTGGGCGTCACGTTATAGACTCCGGCACGTCGTCGGAAGCTTATTGGAGTTTGAGAAACCGGCGTTGCTCTCGAATTTTTCCATGGAGTGGCATGGCACGGTGATGGAGGGATCGTCTCGTAAATTAAATTGGTTTTAATTTATTTCGGGAAAGGTTTGACACCCGGAAAGTATATACAAGTCGTGGGTTTGCTTTTGTATATCTTTTTGAGAGACAAGCGCCGTTTAGTGAGATAAGCAACTTTTAATGACTTTGGCTGTTGGAGCTAATGCTAATGCTGTCCTCGTTGTTCAAGCGATGAGGTTGTGGACATTTTGCATTTAAGAAAGTTCTGCCATAAAAATCTTCCTTTGCCGATGAAAAGATTCTGGTCGAAGCATCGGGCAAGCTGGGGTTGTTTAATTCGTTCAAGGATTTGATTTGCTGATGCACTCGTAAGATTGTGGAATGCATAAGGTGTCATCCAATGGGAGGTAAAATCTCAAGGCTTGGTTGAATGAATGTGGAAATAGCAACCACTTGGGAGCATTGAACATTTTCCTTAGGTACCCTCGACGAAGAGGGATTTGCATTTTTGGCATTCACTCTTGATTCTTGGAAAACAGCCCCCAGGTCATACTATATTTTTGTACATTCCATGCTAGCGTGTGGGGCCGGGACAATTTTTAAGAGAGGAGTGCAATTGACCAAGCAATGAGTGGCATTTGTCCAACGTTTAAGTAAATTAATTGATTTTAGGCGGGTTTCCAATGGGAACATTACAATTTTATATTTAAGTCATCAATCAGATAGATCAATGTCAAAACGTCAATCGTTTTTCTCTAATCTCCATCAATCAATCCATTAGCACTAGCAAAATTCGACGTGGTCCTTTCCTACTCCATTTCCATTTAAACAAAATCAAAGCCATCTACAAGACCTCTATCAGGACAGCACTTAATGGTTACCGCACAAATCGAAAATATTCGTTTCCAGTCCACCTTAAAATTATTCTAACCCATCCTGTTGGGCAAAGACTCCCTCCTCTATAATGTAACAAGCTTGACCAAACTAATAGATTTACCGTCTTGCATACCGCAAACGAATCCTCTCTAACGAAAACCATTTCCCCTCAAAACTCCCCATCACTCACCTGCTTCCATCCTCCTTGACTCTTGCCACCCTCCTTCGCTATCTCCTCTTTACCTTCCTAGAAGAAATTTCACACTGCTCTTTCGAACACTTTTTCTGGAAGTCAAAAATAAATTCAACGATCACCACTTCGTTTACACGGATGGTTCCAAAACAGAAGACAATGCCAGCGAAACAAGTTTTTCCTCTCTGCTTCCCCCTATACATGAACCCTTTCTGCCGAAATTATAGCCATCCTAACAAGCCTACTGTCATCAAGATTATTGCTTCTCCTCCATCTGCAATCTCCTCTATCAGCAGATCTCTAAAACCTAACTAGTATGGGTACCAAGTCCTGGCAATGATTTTGCCGACAATGCTACCAAATGGAACTAAGGAATTGCATTTCTTCTCTCTACCAATTTCAACATACAAGACCTTCAATGCCTCTCCCTCCTCTTCAACAAATCATCCCACTGGTACCGGACCACCAACAAAGGTAAACTCTCGATCAAAGACTACGCTTATGAGCCATGACCTCCAAATCCATCGAGGACAGTTCTAACGAAATAATTGGACTACGATTTGAACAGACCAAACTTACTCATTACTTGGATAAAAACCAATTCTCCAAACAGTAACCAATCCCAACTTAACATCCTCCACACCCTCTCCAAATGTGCCGCCTTCCATATATCTAGACTCCAAACCCTCTTCATAACAACTTTAATAGCCTCCTTTTAACCCTAACGTACCCTAAACCTAAAAATATAAAAAGTTGTGATTGGCCTTCTTAAAAATACCAATTTCTATGAACTCATCCTACCTCTAGAATTAAGATGGATGAAGGCCTTTTTTCTCTGACCCTTACAAGATCATATTAACACGAAAACTAAAGCTTCCTGATTATTTGATGTGTCGAAATTTCTCTTCAATGAAGGATCTCATTTTTTAGCTTTGTCAATAAGCACCATATGCCTTATTGAACAGCAACAAACCCGCTTCGCCAACTTCAAGAGACTCGAATTCATTCACAAAGAAGATGGGATCAGCTCGCCGGGAGCCAAGCTATAATTCCAGGTCTTCTAATTTGAATTTTGCAAACTTTTACTTAGATCTCAGGACCCATAGTAGCCTGGGTTCTAATACCGGTCGCTATGAGCTCAGAATCATGTACTCTATAACACAGCCAAGTTTCAGACTCATAGATATATGCGTACGGACGGACAGACGGATAGACAGGAAAGCCTTTGCATAAGTCTCCCCTACCCCAGCTTTGCAAGTTAGAAGACTAACTAAAAGTGACTGTGTAATGCGGATTTCATGCCGGAGGTTTAGTTGGACCCTATTTTTTTCCCGATGAAAGTGATAACCATGTTACGATCAATGCAGTTCACTATCGTGCCATGTTAGAAAAAGATTTTGGCCAGTTTTGAATTGATTTGAAATCAGTGATACGGTACAATATGGCACTCAGCTGGTCAAGGGGCACTTCGGTAATCGAATCACAAGAAATGATCGCATCGAATGGCCACCTTGCTCATGTTATTTAACGCCTTTGGATTAATATTGGATTATTATTGATATAGCCACATTAAATCGCTGGTTTATGCCAACAAGGTTAGAGAAGCTCAGGAACAATATCTAACCCGAACTCGCCAACGTTGCAGCCGATATGTGTCGATTTTTTGGCTCCAAAGGGCTCGCGGTGGTCATATGAATGAGATCGATTTCCACACTTAAGTTTAACATATGCACTATGCCTGGAATGAATTGCATGCCAATAGGTTCATTATTCTTTATTGTTACCTTTTCTGGTAAGAACTCATAATGAGCCAAACCATAGTAATCGAGTATAACAATGAGCAAAACTTGCACATTTGGCCGAACTTGGGGTGCTTTTTCGGTCTTGATTTTCCTGATGACATCCATTGAGATGATTGGATTTTGTTTCGTTATCGTAACCATCAGTGAAAAGTATTTTCAACAAATCTGGATAGTCATTCACGTAACTCAAAATCTCCTGTGCGATGCTCATGCGACGGTTCTTTCGGTCAAAATTAAGTAATTTCGGAACAAACCTCGCTGACACACATTTAATGCCCACAATATATGAAAAAAAAATTGGCATTAGGCAACCGATATGCCGATATCACCAGCAACTTTTCGGATAATGATTCGACGGTTTTGATGGTTCGAGCAGGTTCAAGAGTTACACTCTTATGGTATCGTATCACACAACCTGGACAGGGTGCTGATGGTTTGTGTCGAAGATGTTCGTTCATTACTCTTCGGGGGTTGTTGTCCTCGATATGATTCGAGAGATTCGACTGAATTTGTCGCGTTGGTTTTAGTTCACAGTAACTTTTTTTGTTTCAATATCATTAAGGTGTTATGTTGGAAATGCACACAGAGAGTATGAATTTTGAAGTTTTTTGAACAATTTCAGGGTCGTATCAGTCTGGGAGCATAAAGCTTCTACTTGTAAACCATACCCAGCATTTTTGGCAATACCTGGTATGTGGTCGTTCCAACTAAGGCTTTCAGTACATCCCCTGCTAAATGCCAAAGGCCTCAGGTGGTACACAGATGGCTCGAAGATGAATTATGGTGTTGGCACTGGCATCTCTGGACGAAATCGGAAAATATCGAAGGCCCTCGCAACGAGTCCTAGTGTATTCCATACTATACGCCATCCTGACGTGCGCCAATCTAAACTTAGAGACTGGCATAAGACGTATAAACATCAATATACTCTCAGACAGTCAAGCCACGCTCAAAGCGTTGGGCTCGTATTATGCAAACTCAAAATCCGTTAAGGAATGCCAAGATGCCCTGCACTAGGTGCCTCTGGTAGGTGCCTAGTAAATCTAGGATAGGTTCCAGCAAAAGATACATAGGTGCCGAAACTTTCTGCGGACTCCCCAAGTCGAAGATTAATTTTCTCTTAGATAAGTGGGAAAAATCGCAACACTTGCATTTTTGGAACAGCCTTCAAGGGCTCCAATAATCGAAAAAAATTCATGCAACCCCTGAACAAACACTCTATTAATAACCTTAATTATAATAGAGTCGTTATCAGAAGACTGGTTACCTACCTTTCGGGGCACTGTTGTCTGAGATATCATCTTAACAAAATTAACCCTTCATCTGAGACCAAGTGTTGACTCTGTCAAGAGGACGAGGAAACTGCAGAGCACGTCTGCCATCTTAGGAACCGTATCCTCGTCAGAGAAATCATGACACCTGAGGGGACCAGCTCAACTCCTACGAACGACATCTTCAATTTTATTAAGAGGTAGAGGAACTCTTCGTCTATTGTCTATGGATGCTGTCAATATCGGAATTTAATGAGCTAGACATACGCTGTTTTACCAGTTTCATTACCGATGAGCAGGGCCCTAAATTTGGGAACAAATGTGTTTAAATAAGAGTGAATTAGATTAAAAGTAACAGTCAGGAAATCATTTATAAAAATGAGAAAAAGTGTTGGATACAATATGGAGCCCTGAGGGACACCAACATAAATATCAGACTTGAATCGGTCTGAAACAACTTGAACTGAGTGGGCTCGATCGCTTTCGAAATATCACGAGCAATAATCTTGCCGCACTTGGTGGAGTTCAACCTTTCGGTGAAATTTGCTGTCAAACCATCGGATCTGATACGGAATTCATCAAGTCTGAAGACTCAAGTTATTTCATAAGAAAACGGCTTATTAGCATTTCTTTGATCTTAGCAAGAAGGGAAGTTTGTGCTGTGGGTCAGTAATTCGTGAGGAAATTTTTTTTTTTTTTTTTATGAGACGGGCTTAACAAATTTAGATCAATGGATTTGTAGTTGTCAATGCCAATGTAAATGAGTGTGGCGAAGAGGCGAATGCCAAAAGACTTTTGCTGCCATTCTTCTTCTTCTTAGATGGCGTTACAGCTCATGGAGAGAAAGAGCCTAGCTTCTCTCATTCACTTATGTGGTGTGCGATTTATTTTTCACACAAGTGAACGGGACCTACAGTTTTAATGCCGATTCCGAACGGCGAGAGTCGAGAAGCTTTTTCGAGGCAAGTGTACTACGGGGGGTTTTGCAGGTTCCCCGCCGAGGAGAGAAGCAGCGTAATGAACATTCGATGGCGTTGGTGTTATCGGGATCCGAACTCGCTCATCGTACGTCAGAAGCCGACACACTACCCACTGCGCCACGGCTCCCGTCAAAAAAAGCTTTTGCTGCCTTTAGGACATTGAATTATGCGATGCGACAAACAACCTTAGTCTCAAAGAACAGCTCTCTTCAATTATGTCCATATCTGGATTCGGTGTGTTGACTTCTCTTTATGCTAAGACCTAAGTCATCAGATATGCCTACTTTCCGACTGATGCCTCCCCAATACTGCCATCGTACCGCAAATGACGAGTAGTCAGTAATTATTTTTGGCGTCAACCAGACTCAGCTCACCGGGGTATGCATTTCGTTTCGAACACTTAAACTCAAAAGGCAGTACATGTGGCGTTCCCTTCCATTCCGTTCTGTGTTTTGCAAATCGCATTCATAATTACAAATAAGTTGTTCAAAAATTGTCAGGATTTTGTGCTTTCGTGGGTTATCACGCATGATTCTAGTTTTTCGGTTTAAAATAACACCAGCTTACCTTAGTATGGATTATGGCGGTTTTTCGCTATTGCAACCACGACCGATAAATTGATAGAAACTGGAAGGCATCCAAATATGTCCGAGTCTATTGATGGCGTGACACGTTACATGAATTTTGTCCTATATGTTACTACATTGGATATAATCTCAGTTGAATCCTAAAACTTTTTCAGCTCTCGAGACATGCGAGTCAAAAAAGGATCGTTCACGAACCTAAGAACGATGGGTTTGAGTTCTAGGGAAGAAGAAGTTAAAAATCAGTTCCAAAATTCCCTTTACCTGTTAAACATTCTGGTTTAATTTTGGATCTTCTAAACCATTGCTACTTGGTCTTCTTCTTCCTTTGGTCTTACCGACGGTGACTTCTCTGATTTAATTTAACATTGGGTCCTCCCCTCCTATAACTAGTATTATTCCTTTCTTTGTGCTTTACTTTGCTCTCCGCGCAACAAGGCCATGTAACAATGGCCAAGGCGCTAATTACAATATGTTCGCTTCCACGTGATCGCCGTTTCTGTGATTACCTTATCTCCAGGCGCTTATAGAAGATTTCATGGACAAGAAGTTGCGTTGATTAAAGCTGCTTTGATGAACAACAATGACAGCTCATTTAGATGCCCACTCAACTGGAAACAGGTTTTACATTTCTTTGCCGTCTCAGTATATAAAGAGCTCTTTGCTAATTTGCTTCTGAATTGATATGGAAAAAAAAATGTAAATGCTTCCTACAAGCATTGCAAACAAAGACTCAAACCATCCACTGGCTCAAGTCATTCATTTCATCACAAAAGAACAAGACAACAATGTAGTGAGCCTATCGTTTCCGCCTCCCATCATCCGTAGACTGAACATTTAAGCCCTAGCTACAATCATCATTAAATCCAAATGTCTCCAGCAAATCCAAAGCTGCCAACAAAAGGAAAACAAAAAGAATATAACAAAAGGGAAAGAAAAAGCCGCTAAAGCTAGCCTAAATAAGAATATAATGACTAATACCCCAACCGTCGCGAGGGGCTTGTCGAAAAGGTGTGAAAGTGGCATCTTCGTCCTTCCCGCGTAACCAGGGAGATATATAAAACTCAAATGCCTTCTACTGTAGAGGCACAATCAAGGCCACCATCCTTATAATGTAAATTACTTAAATTTCCACTAATTTCTCAAGTCATCAACTCTTTAAGCATTAAGCACGGCTGAGCGACAAAGGAAGGAAACCCCGGAAGAAGAAGAGGTAAGGCGAAAGGACGAATAGGCCGAAAAGGGAAAGCAGAAACGACTTTCGGCACTTTGCGGGTTGCACTTAGAAATCCATTTACCGAATTATTGAAATGTAATCCACCGTTAAGTTTTTTGGTCTCTGTCTGTCAAATACTTAAAATTAATTTGGCAAATCATGCTGGGTCGAATGACAGAACGGCTGGCGCCCGATACCAGGCACTCAACCGGCATGGGAGCAACGTCCGGCGTAAGATGAAACTAACAACCCGAATAAAAGGTGGACGACACTTTGAGGTTACATAAATTCAATTGAGACTTTTCGCCACTGAAAATAAAGTAAGAGGCGATTGGACGAATGGAAGGGTGACTTAGGCGGATGTATATTCGAAATAAATGAGAAAAACCGAGGCTGAAAAAGGATGAAAACAAATTTCCTTGTTTCTTTTCCGATTGACTTTTGGTTGTTTTTTTTCCTTTTCCTGTTGTTACAAAACAGTCCTCGATTTTTCAAATACTATGAAAAGGTCTGAAGTGACGGCAAAAGGTATGAGAAAGGCCTAAAGTATATAAACAAATGCGGACAAAATGAGAGAGAAGATAGTATCTTTTTGGTTTTTGTTTTTATTTACGCGTTCTTTATTGGATTTAACGTTTCGTTGCTTTTTCCGTCGGTTTGCTTTTTTCGTTTTTTCTTCCTCTTCCTTCGATTGGAAAACGCTAAAATGTTCGAAGGTCTTTGAAAAGGAAATATTGCGGCTGGGCGGGGGACGAAAATACTCCGTAATGAGACAATTACTAAAATGGGATACAAATAAAAGGATAGAATTCGAGGCGAACCTTTCTCGATTTCTTTTTCCTGTTTGAGTGGCAGGACGAAAAGGAAACAAAACTGGTGAATAAAAAAATGTGGACACGTTGGAAATTATAGAAACGAAGATGATAAATTGTTATGACTCTTACGTGTAAGGTTTTGGTTTTGGGAAAGTCCCGTCTGTTCTGGGGGGTTAGGACATGAAATACGGGGATCCTTGGGAGTTTTCCGATAGCACCACGTTTAATTCCACAGAATTCGAGAATTGAGTTCAATTTATGGTCTATTCTATTGACTTCGAATTATGTACTCGAATGTGTAAATTATTGAAGTGCTTTGGGTTGCCTTGTGTGCCAGACAGGTTTCCAAATGGCTGTAAGGAATTTGTGGCGATGTAAACGAACAGTTTATGCTCAAATAAAAAAGTGTCCTCACCCAATGTGGCATTGAAGGGAGATTTTAATCAATTTATACTTAAATTGTTCTTGTTTCTCTCTGCAGTGAAGCTTAGGCCCGGGCTTAGTAGTGTAGTTTGAGGTGCATAAAGACTATTTTGTATATTTGAACAGAAACTTTTACTATGTCTTATAAACCTTACACTGCCAGTGGAGTTGAGTTTATTTCTCAGCCATAAACTTTTTTTTAAGGACTCCATCTTTCGTCGTTTAAGTTAGGTCTATAAAGGTTCATCATTATCAAAAGTACTCAAATATGTCTCCCCAAAATTTGACTTCCACTATTTACAATTTACTTGGCACTTAGCACATACAAGAATTTGCTACGAGCTATACTTCAGAAGATCTGCTATCATGCGTAGGAATAAAAAATTACGCCAACAGTAAGTTTGTAAGGCATTTTTAAGTCTTCTGAAGGCCTCAGAAAGAACCATTTTGATACAAGGTGGCGCAAAATGAATCATCCAATTTTGTTTTTGAATTACTTTTTTACTAAGGAAAAAGCAAATTATTTTGAGTGATGAATATCTTTACGTAGACCTTTACAATTTTTTTTTTACATTTTGGTGGCATAACCCGTGACTTCAAGTAGCCCCAAAGAAAGAAATCTGGAATGGTTAAATCGGGCGATTTTGCTATCCATGCAAAATCGCCAAAACGGAAGATAGGAAGAACGGATCCGTTGTGGCTCTCGCTGTTCGTGGTTGAAACCACATGTTCACCAAGCCCTGCTCATCCAATTTCGGCAGTAAAAAGTCGTTTGTCGTGGTCCTGTAGCTTTCGCCAGTAACCGCATTATCGATGGCGTCCTCAAAAAATGACGGCTCAATCACTCCTCCCGCGTGAACGCCGTACAGTGGCATTGAGTGGATGCAATGGCTCTTCGGGCATCACACGCAGATTTTCAGTGCCCCAAAAATGAAGATTTTGCTTTTTGTCGTAACCGCTTAATTGGAAATGCGCCTCGTCGCTCATGATGATTTTCGGCACAAAACCGCCCGCCGTTGAGATAAGGATGACTTGACAGTAATTCACACGCTACTGGCGGTCAGCAGGCATTAGCTGATTGCACTTTGTACGGAAACATGTGTAAGTCTTCCACTAAAATTCGCTGTATGGTCTTCTGGTGATGCCCAATTGCGTGGCCCGTTGATGTTTCTTCGTTCTCAGCGACATCGGCAGTCACTGCCGCGATATTCTCGGCCGAACGACCAGACCAGTGGCGGCCACGCCTTGCATGGTCTTCAGTGGTTTAAGTCGGTTCGAGTCGAATAGCTTAACGCCGGAATGCTTGCCCAGTTGGCGCGACACGATTAGGAAATCGGCGTCGAATGCGGTCGGCGGTTAGTCAAAAAAATCGACACAATTATTCCACGCTCTTGTGGACTATAGCGCTCCATTGCTTGCCTTATTGTTTGTATACTGCAGCTTTCTAGTTCATAAATGATAGGGTGATTAATTTTGCGCCACCTTGTATCACGAGAAATCACATAACATTATATGTAGAAGTATGTTAAAGGTACTGGATAGGAGTATAGCTCGTATTAGTTCACCCAATCTCATTAAGGTCGTTGGCTCATCACTGTTATGGGAGCACCTATATAACGTGTTTTGGGGCATGCCTAGCTTGGTCGCGTGGTTGCCCAGTGCTCATCTCCGAAGATTTTTAAATTGTAATTTTACGATCGTTCATAATCATGATGTTTAATAGTCCCGCGTTTACTATGGTATTGGAACGCCCTCAGGTAATATTTATATTTTCTAAAACATAGTGGCACTTAATTCTGGGTACCGTGGCTTAGCTGTTGATGTGTTGGTTTTTGGGGCCGATAACTTTGGGGTGTTGCTCCTCAGCAGGGTATTTAGAAAGCCTCCACTGTATACTTGTCTGGAAGAAGCCCCTCGAAATCTGCCGTTCGGGATTGGCAATAAACAGTTGCCATTTCGAAGACTAAGGACTCACAGTCCACACATTGCTACCAACACGCCGTTGATTTCGTCGACTCCATATTTGATATCGACGAACCCAATGACATTATCATCATCTGCGGCGATTTCAATCTCCCACACCTCAGGCAAAGAAATCCTTTCCACAAATTATCTGACTCTGGCCTTCTGCAACTCAGTAACGCCACCAATAACATGGACAGATAACTCGGCTTGCTTTTCTCATTTCATGCCGTAAGCTGCGTTATTACCCCATGTTAAATATCTTCTTTCGACTTTAAATCCTCTTCATCCACCTTTCACCAAAGACTCAATTCACTATTGTTCCCACCGAAAATACGTACTGTTTCAATTTCCGAAAAGCTGACTTCGCGATACTAAATAATCTGCTCAATAATATTAATTTTAACTTCCTTCTTAACCCTTACCCACACATATGTATCTTTAAATGAAACATCTGCGTTATTTTACTCAAAAAACCTTAGCTGCTTCATTCTTTCAGTCACATACTCACCAACAAAAGAATAACACTTCATCTCCGCCCTGGTAAATGTATGTATGTACCAAGGAACTACGCTCTTTGCGCAATGAAAGAAACAAAAATTGGCATGCCTATCTTTCTCCTCTCCCGACTGTTTACCTGCCATAGTTATAAAAAAGTGTGCGAACAATTTTATTTTACCCCTTGCCGCTTTATTTCAAAGCTCCATCTCTCAAGGACTCTTTCCTCGGCTTTGGAAATGTGCTTATATCAAGCCAGTCCACAAAAAAAGGACTGAAGAATGAAGTGTCCTACTATCGTCCCATTGTCAAGTTCTCATGCCTACCCAAACTTTTCGCGAGCATCGCTTATAATACCACAATTTTATTACTACAAACCCATATTTTCTCTTAACGAACATGGGTTCCTAAAAGGTTGATCGACAACCACTAATCTATTCGAGTTTTACAATCGTTGTTGCCACTGACTTCAGCAAGACCTTTGACAAAATTTCTCACAAAATTTTTCTCCTCAAGCTCACTGCCCTCGGTTTCTCTCCTGGTTTTATCTCATGGATCAACTCTTATTAGGTTGAACAATACGAAATGTCCGATTTTTCACTTAGTCCTTAATTAGAAGCTGTCAAGCTGTCGAGTGAACATCTGTACAAAGAGTGATTTCTTTTTTGATAAGATAAAGTGATAGGTGTGCGACTTTTAGGGCCCGTATTTTTTTTTCTAGGATTTCTTATATCATGCTGTCGACGGTTGAAATTCTTAGCCTTTTCCTTTACGAGTTCAAACTGGGACATAATGCGTCTCTGGCAGCCGGTGAACGAATGCACCATTCGGCGTTGGTTTGGTAAGTTCCGTTCAGGAGATCTAAGCCTCGAAAACGACCCGCGAAATCTGAAACGGTAATTGACGACGTCATTTTACGAAAAGTGGTGGATGCAGACCCCACAAAAAATGGTGCGGGGCATTGCACACAATATGGAAGTATCGCCCATGACAATAAGTCGACACCTATCTCAAATAGGAAAAGTGAAAAACTGGACAAGTGGGTACCCCATGAATTGAACGAGGCCCAAAAACTACGCCATTTAGAAACCTTCATGGGGACAATGTTAGACCCCATACCTCACACGCAACGTAAGCTGCCACAGTTGGGATTCAAAATTCTTCCCCATTCACCTCTCTTGATATTTCTCCGACGGATTATCACCTTTTCCGCAGTCTGGCATCATTTTGTCGGCAAAGGGTGTTCCGCAACCGAGCAGAGGTCAAAGAAGCCTTTGAAAACTTTTTAGCGTCAAAAAATAAAGCATTCTATAAAAAAGGAATAATGGATCTTGAATCACGGTGAAAGAGGGCTATAGATGTCAATGGTTCACATTTTGACTAAATACACAGTGCGCCATCTCATATGGGTCGATGTAAATTTCGAATAACTTCAACAATTCTCAACCGATTTTGGAAATTCGGAAACTTTTGTTCAACTTATACCTATACAATTTATTTTAATTAATCTTTGAAAACAATGTCAATTAAATGACCGCCTTTATTGCCGATGCAAAAATGGGCTCGTTTCCACGCATTCTCCATGACATTTTCGAGCATTTCGGTCAAAATTTTTGCGATTTCTACACGAATGTTTCTTTTGAGCTGTTCTATTGTCATCGGGCCGTTAGCATACACTTTGCTTCTCAAGTATCCCCAAAGAAAAAAATCTGGAGGAGTCAAATCCGGCGATCTCGGAGGCCAGTCAATATCGCCCTTTTTTGACAACAAACTTCCAGGCAACTTCTTACGCAAAAGGTTCATTGTTTTGTCCACAGTATGGCAGGTCGTGCCGTCTTTTTGAAACCAAAAGTGAAATAAGCCTTTTTTACACATTTCTGGGACCACATAATTGGCCAACATCCACCGATATCGATCACCATCCACTGTATCGCCAACTTTGAAGAAATACGGTCCAATGATGGTTTTAGCGCATACACCGGCCCAAACAGTAACTTTTTGATCATATAGCGACTCTTCGTGAATAATGTTAGGATTTTTGAAGCTACAATTTTGTTTATTAACTGAGCCAGAGAGCGTGAAATGTGCCTCATCGGTCATCAAAATTTGCTGCCAGAACTCCGGCTCAACATTAATCATTGCAACGACATTCTGTGCGTAAGTCAAGCGCCGTGGCTCATCTTGTGGCAAATTTCTTTGAGTTATCTGCACTTTGTATGGAAATAAGTGAAAATCATCCTTTAAAATTCACCGCAAAGTGGTCCCACTGATGCAGTTAGGCATCGGTTCCGATATGACAAACTTGGGTCTTCTTGAACACTGGCCTTCACAGACTGAATAGATGAGTTTGAACACCGCGGACGTGGCCTAGGTTGCTCACGAGAGTTTCCCACAGAATCAAATTGAAAAAAATTGTTGTGCGAATTGTATCTTTTTTGGGCACAACACGATCACACTATTTTACACGATACGCACGTTGAGTTAGCACAATCGAGCGTTCATTTTCAATGAACATTGAAACTATTTCCGCACATTATTTCGGTGTGGAGCGATTCATGGTTAAAATTGTACTGAATTGATGTTTCCAAAATGCTATGAAATATGAAAATCGGTTGACAATTGTTGAAGTTATTCGAAGTTCACATCGACCCATATGAAATGGCGCACCTTGTAAAATTTTATAAAAATGAAATATTTACTTTTAATTTTTCAAATGTCCCACAAGGTAGCCATCTCGGCCCATTGATATTTATTCAGACCATTAATGATATCGGCAACATTATTCTGGATTCTCAACTCTCCATATATGCCGATGATATGAAAATATTTAAACAAATATCTTCCCTTGTTGACTCTTGGTGTCAAAAAAACATCTCGAGCTCAACGTCAGCAAATGCCAAGTCATCACTAACTCCCGGAAGCCCTCTTCCTCACCATCCAGAATGTACATTATTCGTATTGAAACCCTTCCCCCTGTCAACTTCTTGATTGCTCTAGAGGTCATTTGAGGTCGTGAACTTAACTTTCGCCTCCATATCGACAACATTATCGAACGTGCCAACTCTGAACTCAGTTTCGCTAAACGAGGGTCCAAAGAATTCTAGAATCCTTATGTTACGAAATCATTATACATTACCTTCTATCTCAAGCAGAAAAACTAGGTTCATGGGTGCGACTTGTATAAACCACATCTTTTGATATAATTATTTGATTTTACGATACACAGATGGTACTATTCGAGGCGAAAAAAAAGTTTTCGTACGTACATACGCACAAACACAAATATATCTTTAAACACAATATATCCTAGTTTTGGAGACCTTAAGGCGTGGTGATATGTCAACATTTTTAATTAAGAAAATCGGACCCATTACATTATTCCCATTACTTTTTGAACATACAATACTTCTCAGAGACATTAGGGCAAAGGGAATGTGGTTTTTACCTACTTTTTAACGATTTACTTAGAAGTTCTACTATAATATAAAGGCTTCTCATCAAATATTTACAGACTTTATTAATAAAACTAAAACTACTTTGTAAAACGTCCAAACTCCATCGCTCCCCAGTGTATGGGTTAATTTCCCTCTAATTCAATTCGTATCTAAATCCTCCGCAGCCAAGTCAGAAATTTAATTCCGCCCCAGAAAAAAGAATAAAGAGTAAAGCAAAGAAAGAGTGAAAATAAGTGGATTAGGGTCGCTTCTTTATTTATTTATCCTCCTTTCCGCACCCCTCTAACACGTATTACGCCTTAATCGCTCGACCAAACGGGGGTGAACGAAACTTTCTTCTAATTAAACAATGCTCTTTCGTCAGTAAGTACGCGATTTCGTTCATCAACATTCAAAGCCGTTCCTTAGTACATATCCCATTTCAACTTAGAATAGTCCTTGTCGATCCTATTACCATTACACTATAAATATTCATTTTTCGTTACAGCTCTACCCACGAGTCCCACTGCAGACAACAAACCACACCGATTAGCAGTTATTTAAATACTGGATATTTAAAAAGAAATCTGGCCGGATAGTACAGAAGCACTACATATCAAAGTACTTGTAAATTGAGAGACCAACTATTACTTAATAACGAACACGTTGAAGAGGAAATTTTAAATAAATAAAAATAAGGAATTGCAACATACAACCACTTACTTGCAATGCACACACGAACAAATTGATTAATTTATTTTACAACAAATACACAAACTTAACAATATTTCGTTATATCATACGTATGTATACAAATCATTATATGTACAAGCAGTTACACGCCGATAAGGATGTGTCTCTGCGAAACCCTTGAATCAAAATAACTCTGTAACCTGTAACTATGATAGATATCTACGATTGAGGAAAAGTGTCGCAATAAATTATTAGAGCTAAAAAAAAACAACACAACTATTATCTATTATGTATGTACATTTTAAAATATTTATTCGTATATACACCTAAACAAAACTATAAATTAAGTGTTTGTATAAATATAATGAATATTAGACTAGCCAGCTAAGAGAAACAATATTGCTCGAGGTTATACAGATATATATCATAACTCTAAAGTGTCTATATTTATAAAACAAAACCTATATAAGCAGCAAAAAAATATAAATAAAAAAAAATCAGTCTAAGAACACACGTGTATTATTATTAAAAGAATTATCATTAAATCGAAATTATTATTGTTAAAGAAAACAAAAAGACAAACAGCAACAAATCAATGAAATAAATTTATTCGATTTGATTTTATCTTTTTTACATCTTCGAATCGTATTCGTAGTTTAGTTTTAAATTTAACAGGAGATCAGCAACAAAAGAACAAGGCAACACGCTATTTACAAAAAAAATTAAAGTTTAAAAAAAGAGAACGAAAAGGTCGAAAAACGAAGATATGAATAAAAATTTTATCTGAATTATCAAAAAAGGCTCTTTTTTAATTATCTTTGCTAATAACACTTAGTTACTTACTTATATGGGGCTACAGTCCGCGGTGGATCTGGGCCTCAACCAACAAGCGTTTCCAGCTGGCACGATCTTTCGCCAGCTGTTTCCAGCGCCGCACGCCCAGACGGTTGAGGTCCCCTTCGTCGTCCCTCCGGGTTGGATTCGAAGACTCTTCGGGCCGGAGCCGTGTTGTTCATCCGCTCTACATAGCCTAGCCATCTTAGACGTAGGATCCGGAGACGTCGTACCAGGTCCATGTCGCTGTACAGCCCGTACAGTTCTTCGTTGTTTCTTCTCCTCCATACACCGCTAGTATGTTACTAGTATAAACGGGACCATAGATTAAACGCAGAATTTTCCTCTCGAAACGACCAAGAGCGTCCTCATCCGGTTTAGTTAAAATCCAAGCCTCCGCGCCGTAAAGGAAGACTGGGATGATTAAGGTTTTGTACAACGTTATCTTGGTCTTTCGAGAGAGGGCTCTACTACTCAATTGCCCCTTGAGCCCAAAGAAGCAGCGGTTGGCAAGAGTTATTCTGCGTTTTATCTCAGCGCTGGTGTTGTTGTCGCGTGCTCACAAGTGAGCCAAGGTAGACGAAGTCCTTGACTACTTCGAAATGTGTGACTTTTTTCGATGACAGCATATATTTGGTCTTACCCTCGTTAACGCTAAGACCCACTTTGGCCGCTTTCGTCTCAATGCTTATGAATGCCCCATTGACATCTCGCTGCGATCTCCCGATCACGTCAATGTCATCTGCGTACGCAAGCAGTTGGGAGGACTTGAAATAAATCGTACCTCTTGTGTTGGCCAGTGACTCTTGTACGATCTTCTCAAGTATGTGTTAAAGAAATTGCATGACAGTGCGCCGCCTTGTCTAAATCCTTTTTTAACACCAAAGGTCTGGGTTAGCTCATTACCGACCTTAACGGAGCAGCGAGAATTCTCCATTGTCGACCTGCACAATCGGACGAGTTTGGCAGGGATGTTAAAACTAGACATGGCACCGTATAGCTCGTCTCTATGCACACTGTCATACGCGGCTTTAAAATCGATGAAAAGGTGGTGCGTATCGATTTGAAATTCTTGGGTCTTCTCCAAGATCTGCCGCAGTGTGAATATTTGGTCTATTGTGGATTTGCCTGGCCTGAAGCCACACTGATAAGAGCCGATCAGGTTATCCACAAAAGGCTGCAGGCGTTCACACAATACGGCAGAGAAGATCTTGTATGCGACGTTGAGGAGACTTATTCCCCTATAATTGGCGCAATTATAGAGGTCTCCTTTCTTGTGGACCGGGCAAACGATGCTGAGATTCCATTCGTCGAGCATGCTTTCCTCCGACCATATTTTACAGATAAGTTGGTGCACCAACACATCTCCAGCCGCCTTGAAAAACTCAGCAGAAAGGTCGTCCGCGCCAGCGGCTTTATTAGACTTAAGTCTCGATATCGCTATTTTGACTTCGTCTATGTCGGGTGGACGGGATTCTCTTACGTCATCATCCGTGGCGAATGGATCATTCTGCCTGACAGCGGTATCTTGTCTATCATCGCCGTTAGTGGTCGCAGAAGTGGTCCTGCCATATTCTCGACTGTGATTCTACTACTAAATCGCCGTTTTCATCCCGGCAGGCTTCTGCTCTGGCTTTGTAGCCCTGACATGTTAGTTTTACTTTTTGGTAAAACTTTCGAGCTTCATTCCTGTTATGACATCTCTCCATTTCCTCGATCTCACGCTTTTCGTGCTCCGTTTTTTTCTTCCTGAAAAGCGCATGTTCTTCCCTTCTTTTCTGCTTGTAGAGCTCGCAAGCAGCTCTCGTCCGTCTATGCAGCATGGCTTTGTATGCGTCTTGCTTTGCTGCATGGGCTAGTTCGCATTGCAGGTCAAACCAGGGGTTTCTAGGCGGTCTCGATTTGAAACCCAGCACATCAGAGGCAGCGTCTCTGTTGGGGTTTGAGAGAGCTTAAGGGAAACGCGATCGGCAAAGATTCTAGCAGTCTCTTGCGATTGTAGCTTTCCGACGTCAAACTTGCGTTGTCCTACTCGACTCCGTACCCGACGTCAAACTTGCGTTGTCCTACTCGACTCCGTACCCTACAGCATTCGTACCCTGGCTACAACAAGGTAGTGATCTGAGTCGATGTTGCCTCCTCGAAAAGTTCGCACATCGAGAATGCTGGAGGAGTGTCTGGCGTCGATCGCAATATGATCAATCTGGTTGGTAGTCGATTGATCAAGGGGACCGCCAGTTTTGCGTTAAAATCTCCTAGTACGATTTTGGTGTCATAACTGGGGCATTGTGCGTACGTTTGGTCTAGGAGGTCGTCGAAATCATCTTTGAGTCGATCATCTTTTTCTTCCGTAGGGGCATGAACGCATATGAGGCTAATGTTGTTGACAGTGCCTTTGATGCGGATTTTTATGAGGCGTTCGCTTACATGTCGAAAGCTTAAGACTATTTGCTTAAGTCTACCTCGAATAGCAAATCCGCATCCAAATAAGCGTTGCCTATTTTCCTTGTAGCAGTCACCGTAGTATATATCACAGTTTCTCATCCGCTTTTTGCCTGGTCCATCCCATCGCACTTCTTGAAGTGCCGTTATATCTGCTTTATAGCAGTCGAGGGCTTTTCCAGTTGTTGGCCTGCACCTGGTCTGTTAAGGGACCTTACATTCCAGGTGCAAACTCGTAGGTTGTCCTTTCGTTTATGGGGGTCGTCAACATGGTATCCGTCCGTATCCGAGGCTTTTGTTGGTTGCTTCGTAACAACTGGTTTTTTCCGTGATAGGGATGTTAGCCCTAAGCACAACACCCAACCTGGAGGGCCAGGTTCCTTTTTCCCCAGGAACGTGGGGTCGGCATATGCCGTTCCTAACCGGCCTGAGCTCCCAATATGTAGGAGTAGCCCGTTTGCTAATAACACTGGTCTGCACAAAAATGCTGTCTGGATGTTTTCAACTGATTTCTATGAATTTATGTTCTGAAAACTAAAAAAATACTCAAAAAGTTCCAGAACGTCAGGTTATTTTACGCAACGCAAAATTTTATTATAAAAAAGGGCTTTTTTGGGCTAACTTGAAGTCATAAGGGGGTAGTCTCATGTGACCACTTCGATTTTTTCTTTCATATTTCGATAGTAAAACCTATCGAAAATATGCTGTGAAAAATTCAGACCGAAATTCCTAGTATTAAATAAGTTACAACTCATAGTCGCCGACGCGCCGTAAGCGACTTGTCTGCCGCGCGCCAGGTCTGCAGCTGCTACCTTCTATTGTTGTCTTTTATACCTGCGTAAAGAATGTATAGACGAGTGAAAGAAGCTAAAAAAACACATAACCGGTATTTAAAAGCTAAAAAAGGCTTGGAAGAAGCTGAAAAAAAGAAGGCCAAAAATAATCAAAAAGATTAAGCAGGCAAAGTTGCTGTCACAAAATATACATCGAAAAAAAAATTATCCATTAGTGCTGCAACAAAGAAGTCGACTCTTGCATTGATCAGTGCCATGATGGTTAAGCTAAAGTACGAGGGTGGTCCGATAAGTACTTAGCCTACAAAAGAAAAACAAACATTTTGGAGAAATGGCGATTTATATTTCAATATAGACTCATTTTAGCTCGATACACTTGACCCAGCGATGCTCCAACTTCTTTAACCCGTCTGAAAAATACGTTTTCTCGAGGTCTGCAAAGTAGGTTTCCGTGGCGGCGATGACCTCCTCATTCGACTGAAGTTTCTACCCGGCGAGTGACTTTTTCAAGTTTGGAAACAAAAAGAAGTCGCACGGGGCCAAATCTGGAGAATACGACGGATGGGGCAGCAGTTCGTAGCCCTATTCCACCAATTTGGCCGTGGCGAGGGCGGAGGTGTGAGCCGGTGCGTTATCATGGTGGAAGAGCACTTTTTTCTTCGCCAAGTGGGGCCATTTTTTCTTCAATTCGACGTCGAATCGGCCCAATAGTAGTAGTCGATGTGGATCACACCTTGTAAATCCCAGAAAATGGGACAGTCTTCGTCTTCTTCGGAACACGTTCGCCGGGTGAAGTCCACTGTTTCGGCTGTTCCTTGGTCTCTGGTGTGTACCAGTGGATCCTTGTTTCGTCGACTGTCACGAAACGACGCAGAAACTCCTTCGGATTACGCTTAAACAGGGTCAAACACTGCTCTGAAGTGGTCTCTCGGTTGCGCTTGTTGTCCGGAGTGAGCAAACGCGGCACCCATCGCGCCGACAGCTTTCTCATGCCCAACATTTCATGCAGGATATGACCCACGCGATCTTCAGCTATCTCGCGCACCTTCAATCGGCGGATCGCCAATACGAGATCGTGGATTTTTGTCACGTTATCGTCCGTGGTAGCCCTTTTCGGGGCACCTGGACGTGGCTCAAGAAAAACCGACGTGCGACCACGTTGAAACTCGTTATACCAATTTTTGATGGTCGCGATCGATTTCCGCGCGATTTCCCTTCCAAAAATAAGAATCGAATCACCGACCGATATTGCTCTTTTTCCATTTTTCTAAATCCGCCGACACTCCCGCTTCCACACGCAGTCAAAACAAAACTACGAGTCCGATCCGTCTGAAATTTCGACAGAAGCTGTCTACTAAAATGTACTACACGATAGTTGCTATTGCGACACTGGCGCCATCTGGCGGCAAGGCTAAGTACTTATCGGACCACCCTCGTACATACTATGGTTTGGAGAAATCCAGATTCTCAAGAAGAAATGAAGAAAGCAGTTTGGGCTACATACTATCATTACATTTCAACCGATGAAAACCCCCAGCACTCGTACTGTTCAATTGCATGGTGCAAGTATTTACAACATACGGCAGAGAATACAGAGGAAATTTACATACATCCCCCAGCATTTGATGAAGAAACAGCAAGTTTTTTGAAGCTAATTTACGAGGAATTATCATCTGATGATCTGATACAAAGGTGCTTAGGAAAAAACACTCAGAACACCGAGTCGTTTAATAGTTGCATCTGGAACTTGGCTCTAAAGCATCATTTTGTTGGAAAAAAGACGCTGGAAATTGCTTCATGGACAGCTGCGTATTTGTTTAATGACAGATTTTCATCCATCCTTAACTTACTGCTGGAATTGGATGAGCGTGGCTTGATGAACAAGATGGTGCAACCGCATACATAGAACAACCCTTAAGGAGAATATTCGACGGGAATGTGAACAGTCACCGGAAATCTTGCGGAAAGTACAAATGTTTATCAACACTCGCGGCAGCCGCCGGATGGATATCATCATTCCACTTAACAGAAAAAATTGTTCAAATAAAGAATTCCACTACTCAAAATTATTTTTTTTATTCAGTAAAAAAATAGTTCAAAAACGAAATTGGATGATTAATTTTGCGCCACCTTGCATAAGAGGTGTTTTTTTTTATAAGTTTGGTTTTTAAACTGGCAACACTGTTTCCACAGATTGTTAATTTGATAGTTGAAACTTGATTTGTAATAACTTTGTTTTGCCATTTTGCGATGAATAGATTAATACAAGAACAATGTATGCTAATTGTGCAAACTGATTTTTGAAAACCATGGTTAAACTTACCGTGCGCTACGTCCATTTTTCGGTCGAAATAATCGTCCATCCGAGCAAGTTATTCGGAACATGATGCATCGTTCTCGCTGTACGTACACCATATTGCATAATACGCAATCCTAAATACGACAAACAGTGTAGAGCGCAGTATTGAGGACAATCCGAGTGAGTTGATTCGCCATCGTGCACAGCAACTGGAGCTATGCCCCTCCACTTTGTGGAAGATTTTACGGAAAGATCTTGGCTTAAAAGCTTATAAAATCTAGCTTGTGTAAGAGTTGAAACTGGGTGACTATTATACACGTCGTTGGGTCAGTGGGTGGGTCAATTACATGATTCAGCTTGATCCTCATTTTCAACGCAAAATTTTGTTCTCCGATGAGGCTTGGATATGTAAACAAGTCAAATTGCCGAATTTTGAGTGGAGAAAAATCGAAAGCCCTTTCAACCATTAAAACTATTCCTATACGGAAAAACTGTGCAACAACGTCAGTTGTGAATGAGATATGATCAAAATGTGCTGACGAAGGCATAACACTCGCAGCATAAGATCACTTCAAAATTCATAATCTGTGTATGCATTTCGAATATAAAACCTTAATAACATGAAAACAAAAAAACTTACTGTGAACTACAAGCAACGCGAGAAATACAGCAGAATCTCTCAAATCCTATCTAGGACAACCACCTCCGGAGAGTATTGAACGAACATCTTCGAAACAAACCATCTGCACCCCGTCCAAGTTATGTGATAAGTTATGTGAACGTACACTCTTGAACGAATTATAAAAAAGAAAAAAAAATTGATGTGCTTTATGGGTTGGTGGAATCATTGGCCCATATTTCCATCAAGGACGATACCGGCCAGAATGTTACGGTCAATAGCTATAGAAACATGATTTCTGACTTCTTCGTTCCTCGGCTGAATGGCATTGACGTGACAGAGCTTTGGTTTCAAAAAGATGGCGCAACATGCCGGACGGCGCGCTACACCATGAATTTCGCCTAATGGACCTGTAAACTGGTCTCCACGATCTTGTGATCTCACATCTTTAGATTATTTTCTTTGGGGGTAATCATGAGACTCATTAAATTAGAGACGTAAGAATATTTGGAAGTCAACATTCGCCGTGCTATTGCCGATATACGGCCCCAGTTGCTCTACAAGGGTGTCGAAAATTTGACGTCACGCTTGCGCTTCATTCGATATAGCCGTCATATTTAAACACTAATGGCATCCAATTATCTATTAAATAAAGTTAACACCAAAGAATTAGCATTACCTTCAACAGTTTCATTTCATATTGAATTTGTATACCTCTAAAAAAAACCTTTTAGATTGACAATCTCGACTATATACGACT
Source organism: Merodon equestris (assembly GCA_958301585.1). NCBI lineage: Eukaryota > Metazoa > Arthropoda > Insecta > Diptera > Syrphidae > Merodon > Merodon equestris. Next base: position 122,278,255 of record OY284415.1, read on the forward strand.
AAATATTGAAAATGCGACATCACTACACAAACGTAGGCCATTGCCTTACTCAAAAAATCCGCAAAAATAGAACCTACCCTTAGCGGAGTGCGGTGTACTCCCTTTATCCCTCGAAGTGGTGCACCCAAATACTGCTTGATTCGAAATAGAAATCCATTTTCTGGGAAAAAATTCTATTTGTGGTGCACATATGTCAGATATACCAGTGCAAATGGGAATACGCTAAAATAAAACACGCAAAATGTAGCCCAAAAGGAAAAGGAACGAAAAGGAAGGAAAGTAAGATTTGATTATACCATAGAGCAGTTTTCGCATATTCGTCAAGTCAAGAAATTTGCTGTCGACTCCTCGCACTATGGCACATATGTACGTAACATTTTTCCGATTTTGGTACCTACTGGCTTACTGACTCTGCAGGCAAGGTTTCCCTGAAGGCCACACACGAAATGCAACTCAAAAGGTTAGATCTGAATAAGAGGCAGCTTCCTGGATAGTTTTTCAAGTCGAAAAGGTAGATGACTAACCTGAGGAACGCTGCGAAGACTTGGCACTACGGGGCGTATGTGTAACACTTTTCCGGTTTTGGTACCTACATCTTTACTGGTTCTGCAGACTAGGCTTCGCTAAAGGAAACACAGAAGAAGTACCTCAAAAGATTGGTTTTGGATAATAACCAGCTTTTTGCATATTCTTTCAACTCGAAAAAGTTGCTCAGCAGTTGCTATTTAACCAGTTCGAAATAGTTCCAGTTCTCGCCAGATTAAGAGGAGTTATTGCGGACGGTGACTCGCATGAAGAGTGGAAGTGGATATGTAGATAGCTCTACACTCACCGATGATTTGGATGGTAAAAGCTGTTGATTTTCAACTTATGACTTATAAAAGTGGAGTCAGCACTGAGGATGTGCAAAGTGCTTTTAATTTTCTGCAGACAATGCAGAGCTTGGATGTTCGGTTAACCAGGTATTTCAGTTTGATAGAGTGATCCGAGGGTTTCGATGTTGAAATATTTCAACGAATTGACTCAAGGATTGGAGAGGCGTGAAAGCAATCCGGGCTGAGAATATTGGTCGATGTTTAGCCAAAGACATTTCACACTTTTGTGAGTTGGTTCTTGCCGAAGGCTGAATGTTGTTTTGTTGTGGTGTTTTCGATACAACCAAGAGTCCCTGTCGACGATCCCATTGTACTCATGCAGATAAGACTGCGATTTTCAGCTCAGATCTTTGCTCATCGAATAGAAGGTTCGTTTGCAGTCTATCACATCTGCTCAGTTGTAAGCCACAAAGCAGTTAGAAAATCCGCAGATAGGCATTTTGCGATAGGGTGAATGCACGCAGAGTTTAAATAGGGGAGATCATTGGGTCAGAAAAAGCTATTCAGGCGGCGGCTAATTATTGTTCTTTTCGTATTTTGTCACTGATAATGATTAGAGAATCGGATTTTACAGCGGTTATAACTCAAATGAAAGGGAAGAAATCAATAAATCAAATTCGGAGAAAGACAAGTCGCGTGGGAACTGTTTGAAAGTTAAACTACAGCTGTAGACTCAATTGTATTTTTTGCTTCGTTCTGTAGGTTAGTGGAAACTTACACACCAGAGGGGATGATAATTGGCTTATTTCGAAAGCTGATCAACAGCCGTATTGTGGTGGCCGGCTTTATATAGTGCAAGAGACTATTTCATAGAAGTATTAGAAAGTTCATCCATTCCTTTAGAATAAAAATTCCAACATCCTAAAAATTTTATGTCTAGACCGTAATATCATTCATTAAATTGACTTCATCGCTACACCAAAGCTATAAACGAACATCTGCAGCAACCAGCTTTCATACTGCTGTCATTTATCGCCCATAAATAGACAGCAATCAAGCAAACATCTCCGACTGAAATCAACAAGTCCTCCCTCTTGATGAAAACAGTACACATTCATCACCCTTAAAGCTAAAGCTGTAAACCCCTTTAGCCATAAATTACTACCACACGTTCACACGAAAGCCCTTCTCCATCGTCGGGGTAAAAATTAATTCCTGAACCTGCGAACAATTATTCGGATTCCTGACGTGCACCCACATGAACACTTCACCTTTCACCGAGCACCATCGCTCTCTACCCACCCCCTTCAGCTAGTTAGAGACTTTTTTTGATTTATAGAACACATGCTCCCGTTTGGAAATACATTCCGGTTGACACTTCAACCAACACGGCACAAGGACAGCGACAACGACAACAGTACCATAAGGATAAGACCAGGAAGAAGACAAGCAGAATGATGTTAAATATTTATTAAGATATAAAAAAAAAACCCCACGCACCCCTACATACTCCGTTGAGCGACGGGACCACCCTTACTCAGTTGGAGACATAAGACATCTGTGAAAATAAATAACCTCGTTGGAATGGACGAGCACTTTCCACGTCGCGGAAAATTACATTTTTGATTTCAATGAGAAATTATCTCACAAGCTCAAGTTCTCCCCGTCAAGGTAGCACAAGGATTACAACCCCTCATCCACCTCCAACAGATCTGATTATAAGGATGTTATTCCCGAAGCTCCATCAATTTCAAGTCACTTACCTGTCAAGTGCAGTGAAAATTGTGCTTTCCCTTCCGTTTGGAGATTTCAAATCTTTTCATTTTCATTTTTCCCTCTTCCTTCGTGTGTCTCCTTTTCATTTTCCAAATAACACTTTATGCTACACACGATGGCGTGACACGTGCTGTCGTTGGATCCCAATCACAGTCGTAATGTCGAAATGAAATAAAAATCAAAGAACTGCTGCGTGGTCCTTGAGTGGAGGAGCACGATTCACCGATTAAATATTGCCCAGCATCCTCCAATCATTTTAATGTATGCCCAAGGATTCGTGTGTATATTTGATTCGATGGCCAATGATTGGTAGCATGGAGTGTGCCCTTCCTGCCTTCGGTAATAATTCAACCATATGAACCGTGCAGCTCATTGCATTAATAAACAACCCCATTACCCTGATACATCTACACTCATTTTTACTCAACGCTACCTCCATAATGATGTATAATATATCAGGATGTTGATGGTGTCCTTAAACAGGAGAGTAAACCGCAATAAGCCTAAATAATTATTTGCCAAAAAAAAAATGACATGCGATACCGGATTTACGATCAAATGTGACCTTTCGACGGGTTGAATTAAGCGAGTACAGGGACGAGCATTAGAGCACAGAAAGGAGCATGGATTAATTAGGTTTATTAGAAGTTACGAGCAGATTGGATGCTTGTTTCTAGGCTCACCCTCTTAGTCAGGGAGAGATAATGAATGGATGGAGCGAAGGGGGAGTTGGTAATGCTATAGTGCAGGCAAATAAAGGTGTACGGAAGTTCCTTCTATAGTTGCTAAGTAACTGCTGGTTTATATACGGAAGGGTGGACCAAAACAGCGGAGGACTAAAAAAAATATTTTCGCCATAAAATGGGCGAGGAATCATCTGACCCAGAATCGAGGCCATCGACCTTTGGTTCCCTGATTATTACATTTCGCGTAAACAGGCTCGATACCTAAATGAATCTCTTTTACTACTCTGCGCCGAATTATAATATAAACACTAAAATTAAGAAATTACTGTGAATTATAATCCAACGCAAAAGCTAAAAGTCTTTCTTCCATATTGTGGAAAAAAGTGGAACTAATTAGTGGGCAAATACCTTCTCTGCTTAGATTATGCTTTATGAGTGGCAGTGGAAGTGGAAGATTAGAAGTTCGATTTCGACCTTCCATTTCCGCGTCATCAGTCTGCCAACCTTTTTACTTTAGACGCTCGAGAACTCCCCTACCTCAAGGGTAAATTCTCACGCAGTAAGGGAATAGTGTCCTCATTGAACCCGAAAATAAGGCACACCTCAAGGCGGCTTTGTTATGGCTCATTGTCATTAATCAAATTCTAATGGAGTTGGAAAGCAAGGAATGAAAGTGGTCGCGCATGCAGATAACGTAGTTATCCAGGTAGTGTTGTCTCCCCCTGTAATAAATGAAATCATCGAGAGGGCTTTAACAAGACTACATATCTACTAGGGCCATACACTGTGACCTAAGCGTAGAACCAAAGGAAACCAAACTGATGCGGTTTACCACCACGACAAAGACACCCAAATTTAAACATCCACGATCATGCAGTCAGACTTTATTCGTATTTTTTAGTGTCAAGTACTTTGGCGTCATCCTAAACCCGAAATTAGCTGGGAGTTTTACCCAGAAAACTGGATTAAAATGGAAGGCGTAGTCTTCAATGGCCGCAGCAAAGGCTAAGCCTATACCCTATCCTCACCATGGCTTGCTAGTTTGATGGTCTGCTCTAAGCAAAGCTTATGACATAGATAAAATAAATAAGGTTCAAAGGAGGGTTCAGGGGGTGGTCGTGGTGCAATAGTAATCATCACCGACTATTGAGCGGAAGGTATGTTCGAGTTCAAATCTGTCCATAGCCAAGAACAATTGCTATACGGAAAAACTGTGCAACAATATCAGTTGTGAATGAGAGATGATCAAAAAAATGCTGTCGACGGCGTAACAGTCACTTCAAAATTCATACTCTGTGTGTGCATTTTCAATATAACACCTTAATGACTTAATGAAAGTTCCTGTGAACTACAATCAACGTGAGAAATTCAGTCGAATCTCTCGAATCATATCTAGGACAACCACCTCCGGAGATTGGTGAACGAATATCTTTGACACAAACCATCTGCATTCCGTCCAGGTTGTGTGACAAACCCCATAAAAGCGTAGCTCTTGAACCTTCGCGAACCCTATAAAAAAAGAAGGTAGGCAGGTGTCAATTCCACAAGGACCATTTACATATGGCCATTGAATCATTTAACATAATACTGCACATCCTATCTTTGGAGCTTTAGTCAAACACATGGAAATCTATACTTCTATTAGACACAGAAGGAGGGGATTACTGATCGCCTAGACCAGCGGTCGGGGAACTTTTTTAATCATTACCCCAAAATATTTTTGTGTAAGTTGATATTTCCCCATGGCGAAGAGCAAAAAAAAAACGAAATTGCCTCTTTTTAGCATCTTTCATATTATAGCCCCCCATGATAATTTTGAAAAGAAAACAATAACTAAAAATTTAATTTAAACATAATTTATTCAATTTATCAATGTAATACCTAGTAATACATAACGGTAATAATAGTAATATATATAACAAATTGAAACCCATTGGGGTAAAATTGAGGGTTGACAATTTGGGGTACTGTAACAAATTATAATAATAATAATGGTGGTACAAACAAAAATTAGAATTGAAAAAATTAGAAAAAAATGAATAATTCAAAACATTCTTTCTTCACGTTTTGGAGAAATGATGTTGTTTCATGTTTGACGCCAGTCTTCGGCGTTTAATCGATTTCTGTTCTTCGTTTTTATGTTCATTAGAGTGGAAAAGCCTTGTTCGCACAAATATGTTGTTCCAAATGGCAGCAATTTTTTAACCGCCTCTTCATGTGCAGTTTTGAAAGCCTTTGCAACTTTTGACATCCAAAAAGACGACAGATTTGGTTTACTCTCAAATTGGCTACGTGCTTCAGTATTAGATCGAAGTTCAAGAATTGCTTCTGCCAAACCTGAAGGTTCTTCTGGTATCATAGCAATTTCACATTTAAAAGGATCTACAATCCAACTGACAGTACGTGTATCAAGATCTGGAAAGTAATCTTTTTTTACTAAAAAAATAAATTAATAAGTAAAAACCGCTTTCTGAGTTTGATAAGATGTCTTACAATTGTATCCTTGATGTCAGCAAAAGTAATATTTTCGCAATCTTCCAAAAACAAAGCTAACCTTGAAAAAGAAGCTATATTGTTCTGTTCTACTTTCTGTCTCCAATATTGCAGCTTTAATCCAAACGCTGACACTATTTCTCTCGCTGGAATGATATTAATATTCTTTCCTTGCAATTCTTTGTTTAATATATTTATACTCTCAAAAATGTCCGCTAAATATGCGAGATATGCAACCCAGGAATAGTTTTTAAACTTATCTGCGAGAATATTTTTTTAATCAACCATAAAAAAATCGACTTCAGTTTTAAGAGTCCATACTCGATTTAGTACATTTCCGCGAGAGAGCTACCTTACTTCTGTATAATAAAGTAGGTCTGTATATTCAGCTTCACCGTCCTGACATAATTCACGAAATAGCCGCGTGTTTAGTGCATGTCCCTTGATAAAATTTACAATCTTGATGACATCATGCATGACGGCTTCCAGTGTAGGTTTTAAATATTTGACCATAAGGGCCTGGCGATGGATCATACAGTGAGTAACTTCAATATTTGGGTTATTTTTTTTTACGAAAGCTGAAAAACAATTAATATGACCCAGCATAGCTGGAGCTCCATCCAATGATACAGAAATACAGTTTTCCCATTTTAAACTTTGCGCATTGAAGTATTCATTTACTTTATTATAGACATCAATTCCACGAGATCTCAACTCGAGAGGAGAACAAAACAGCAATTCCTCTTCAAAATTATCTGCACCTTTGTAGCGAACATATACCATTAGCTGTGAATTGCTACTAAAATCAGTTGTCTCACCAAGCTGAATAGCAAAATATTTAGCCTGTTTTAATGCGACAATTGAAATTCGTTCTTTCACAATTCTCGCAGACAAGGGCACTGAATTCAGTTTCTTCGCTTCTTTTTGACCACACATAATCTCTGCCATTTTTACAGCAGCTGGTTTAACCAAATCTTCAGCAATAGTGTATGGTTTCTTATTTCAAGCAATCAACCAGGCTACTTCAAAGCTAGCCCTTGATGCTGAACGCTGATCAAATGTACCAAACAAGTTGCTATTCAATCTTTGTCTTTTAACAGATATTTCTAAATTTGCAAAGTATTCTCGCGGTTTGGAAGACAGGTGTGAATGCAAATTATCTAAATGTTTCTTCAATTGACTTTTTTTGAAAGATTCTGAAGTCAGTACCTTCATACATACAACACATTGTGGTTTCATTGTACCATTGTCTTCTATTTGTGTAAAACCGTAATTAAGGAATTCGTCTTGGTATGTTCTTTTTCTATTTGCTGCCATCTGAAGGGAGACAGAAAATAATAATTAAAATACTTGAATTCAATTTTCAAATTGCGGCTTACCTTGATGGATATATTGATGATTAATGATAAAATGGTGGTCTTGTCAGCAACTAACTAGTAAAAACTGGCTCTCTGACTCGTCAATGGATTTGTATCTTGACGGCATTTCACGGACTGAGCAGGTAGCCGAGCTGTGCTTTACTGCGCAAAGATATAACTCGAGAACACTCTAGTGGTGGGGAGTGAGATGGCGTGGCCTGCATATGTATGTCGCTAAATTGTTTAAGCTGAAAAAAATACTAACAGGATTATAAAATAGCAAATTAAAAATATATACTTTTTATTCACAAAAGTTTCATTTTTACCCCCAAAATTTCATTTTTACCCCATTTGGGGTAATTTACCCCGGTTCCCCGACCGCTGGCCTAGACCCTATGACAATAACAGAGCTTTGCTATTCCAGCCCGCTAATCTGATGTCGGCTCCAATAAATTATTGATTTGAATCCTACTACTGATTTTAGCCGGACAGGATATAACTGCTTTCATCTGATCTGCGAGTTTCTGATCTACACTGATGACTGCAAGACGGAGGGATCTTGTCGAGTCAACTGAATTTCCCTGTCGCACCGCCTCGTTATTTCAAACAATCGGAAAGGGAGGCGTGAATAAAATACACGGTATTGGTTATGACTGACTGGCTAATAGTAGCCAAGCCAAATGTTAGGAGGAAATCAAAAGGACAAGCAGCAAGACTAAGATCATTCTACTCAAGGCTCAAGGCATGGTAACATAGGGTGGAATGAGAAAGTTGAGCTAGCCAAACTCTGTCAGACAGCCAGGTAATCAAAATTGTGTTTTCAAATGTGACCTTAAGATCCGTAAAACCCTAAGGCTAAGGCCACGCACTGAGCGGCAAGCGGCAAGCGGCAAAGCGGCAAAAAGCTGAGCGACAAACTTAAGCGGCAAGTGGCTACTTACTGAGCGGCAACTCACTGAGCGGCAATTCTTAGCGATTAGTTCTGAAAATGTCGTTAATGAGTGCTGTTCGCCGCAATATTTTACAAGAAAGTCGTTTTAACATTTACAGAGTTATCTCAAGCTTAAAAGAAGAAGATGAAAGAAGAAGACGAAGACCGATTCAGACAATACCTACGTATGTCAATACAATCATTTGATTTGCTGGTAATACTTCTTAAATTTGCCATTATTCCTTCTTGCCGCTCAGCACTACCCTAAAATAATAGAACAGAATTGAAAGCTGAGCGACGCCGCTCAAAAACGTCGCTTGCCGCTCAGAGACTGTGTGGCCACAGCCATACGATTTCATGTGTTTTAAATTTTTTTTGCGGCTCAGCTTCTTGCCGCTCAGCTTTTTGCCGCTTGCCGCTCAGTGCGTGGCCTTAGCCTTAGTAAATAGGATCACAGGTTTAGCCAGGACAGTTTCTCGGCTCTGTATATGGCAGTTGGCCAAATGGTAGATGCATTCACTTTTTCAAGACCGCTGAACCAGCTAGGGCTTGATACAAAAGCCATAAAACTTTGTAGATTTTTTCTATAGACTCCTATATTTCTCAACAATGAGGTATACCCTACGCCCTACATCTACAACAGACTCTATTTCTTGTGGACAAAAGTAAATTTTAAACAGAGGCTGCCCATAAGGCGGCATTCTATCCCCACTGCTAATGAGATTTTCGACTCATTGCTCATTGCATCATTGGGGATGATGTTCCTGTTCTTTCCTTCTGTTCCTGTCTGACGACTGATTGTCGGCAGCGCTAAATGTGTTCGAAAAATGGTGCTCCGGAAATGAGGTCAATTCATTTAAAATGAAAGTTGTGAATGAATCAGCTCGTCCTAAAATGTCACCATCCCGATCTCCAAAAAAGAAATATTTAGAAGTCGTCCTATTTTGGCTGAACGTCGTTAAGTCAAAAACGCCTAAAACGTTGAAGATTTCCTAGAAATGCATTGAGGTAAGTATGCGTATATCTTTCAAGCAGAGATATATGTTATCTTAATGATCATACATTATACAGTGAGGCAAAAGTGAAACGGGAAGATTAGCGATAACCACAATGCACTCAAAGCCATGGTGACCCTACTACTGCCTCCAAAATTAGAAAGACTAAACTTACAGAGCCTTGTGTAACCAAGTCATTCTGGAATTCCAAGAAATAAGATCTCCGATGGGTTGGCCAGTGTGGCTCAGAGCAGGACTTTTTAGGATCTGAAACCGCTTTAGGTGTGCCTATGTCCCTGATTGGTTTTTTCGTCACCGATCAGGTCTTTCAAGTGACGGAAGTGACCTAAAAGTCCGCTGACGAAGCAGCGTATACGGGCAACTACTCTTTTGAAAAATACCTCAACGTGCCTTGTGAAGAACCTTTTGAGACAAGTCCTCTCTTCTGAGACTGATTCGCCTTTGTCCTTATCAACTAACGAATTTTCGAAGGCAACCGGGTATGTGTCGAATATCTTAGCTCTACATCACTGAAGCTTCTCTTCATTGTTCTCCAAAAAACAAGGGGGAAATTCCAATATTGTAAGATATCTATCTGGGTAGTTAGTGAACAGGATAAGCTTCAAACAAAAATAGTCTATGCTAAAAAAATATCATTTTCACTACAGATAATGGTCATTTATATAGGTCCACAGGACGGAAGCCGCCGTCATAGTACTTTAGTACTGTGTTTAAAAAGTAACAGGATATTCCTGATGTCGCAGATTGCATGTGGTTTAACAATATCTGCATACTTCCTAGCCGAACTGGTTACTTACCCTGTTGTCAGCCACGTGTTTGCGAAGTTCCCGTCATTATTGGAGCACACCTGATATATTGTACTTTATTAATGTAGAGAAGTAGCTTTGACTACTACGAAGTGTGCTTTTAAGCGATGATTTCGGTTTGCCTATGGCATTTAAAGAATAGTTAAAATCTCCCCAATAAATCCATACCCCCGAACATCCTTTCTAGAAATTTTTATATAAAGCTAAGTGGTTCGTAAAACCCACTCAATTAAACCATACCTCGATTTTCCTGTCATTTCCATCTTTAGAGCTCTTAGCACGGACAAATTACAAATTGACAACTTGACAGCTGACTACTGATGATGGATGATGGAAGTATAAAGCAATCATTAATAGGTATGTGAAACAGAATATAATATCGTCATCAACCACCCTTAGGAAAGCCCCTACAATGAGCACTTTATGGTGGCATATTGTCCATAAAAATCGGATAATAAAAGCACAACTTCCTCAGAAACTTGTTGTGCTTTTATCGAGCTTGTCCTTAAAAAGAGGCTGGCAATTCCCGTGAATTACGTTCCGAATTCTCCTAAAGGACTAGACAGCCGAACCGAATAAACACGTTTACGTCCTCATAGCTCTATTACGACATCTCATTAGACTTGTCACCCAGCACTTCTGTCGTTGTTTGCTGATCCAAAGTCTGTTTGCCAAGCAAACCAAGCGCTTAGCAAAGGATAATTGAATTATACATCATTGATAAGGGTCAGCTGCTAACACGGCTTACACTAGCCAACCTGTCCACATCCAGATCCACACTTGGAATAGAGGATTATATCTACATGGCGATTATTGAAATCACGGATTACACCAAACCCATGATGTTGGGATTACCGGCCGATTCGGGTAATATAGGCGTTAGAACAAGGAAAAGGACAACAGCGGTAAATATCTCTCTCCAATCGTCGATATATCCGATGCCTGTATGTAGGCGGCAAAAATAAATAAACGACAATCAGAACATGCCATTCCCGCCGGTATACATAAGTGTCACCTGCGTTGACAGGATTAAAGCAAGCACAAGGAAAAAACCTTCTCAAGGACAACGTTGTTGAGTTTTGTGTATTAACTTTACTCGTATAATTGCCCGCGCCCCCAAGCCGCAAAAAACGACATAGTCGACATATTGTGTGATCACATCCCATCCCGCTTCTCATGTAGTGGATTAACATCACACCGACAGGACGTCAATCCTACCTTCAAATCGCATCACGTGCTTATCCAACTGATTTCCAAAATCCTGAAATTTTTCCTTAACTTCTTTTCTCCCCCTGTTACGTCAATATTCCTCTTGATACACACACATATCTGCATTTATTGTCCTCGGTGGGTGTTGGGAATTTGCAATTTAAATACTCGAAAGCGGAAGAAGGACATGTCAAGCGACGATGTCAGGATGGGGGTAGGGGCAATGTCCGATGTGTTTTATGGTTATTTTATATCGGCAACACCCAGTCAGTGTGACTGGCTCCTCGACAAAATCAATCTAACGAAAAAGCTGCAGTAAATTGAAAACTTTACGAGTGCTCGGGTTAGAGCAGGAACCAATCGTTCATCTCATACCGGTGGCAGGGTGTACGGAGGATGTGATGAAGGATTGAATGGAGAGCATGATGTTGTGAATGGAGATTTTATTTTAAACACAAGGAAAATGACAAATGCAGTAGTTGCGGTGATTGCTTTTGAAAAAGTAGGGGACGACAGGCATGCGAGGGTTGGTTGTGGGTGTGGGAAAGGAAATTCAAAAACGAATCGGGACATACGCCGGAGGAGTTGGTCGGGATGGTTAATTGGAAATTATAGTGATTTGAGGGTGAAATGATTTCTAATGAGAACGGCTTGGGCAGATGGATCTGACTTGGTCAATTGCGCGAGGGCTTTCGGTGTGTTGCAGTACGTGACATGGAAAATGAGACAAGTCGGATAAGTTTCAATCAATCGACTTAAGCACTGATAGCATTTCAATGTAAAGCAAACTAACGCCCTACATTGCGACACTTGGTCGTAGCATTGGATCCTAAGATCAGAAAATGGTAGAGAAGTTGTTGAAAATTTGTAACAATTGTATTGAAATCCATCATTTTAATGCCCCTGGGGCATATTTATTAGCCTGGCTTGGGTATAAATCTTCACACCTTCCTTCTTCTATGTGTTAACTGGAAATAGCTTTACATATTCCTCTGGTCAACTTATCACTTGCTTTTTCCATTAATCAAACCATCGGTTCCCATAGATCGGATTATTCAATTAGGCATGCATTTAATTTTGTTTCACTATCGCTAACACAGGATGTCAATTTCACACGAAACGTTTAAGGATGTAACAACTTATCCTAAGCAAGCATCACATCACAATAACTGGTCCACCGCTTCGTTTCCCTCACGACTCTGGCACAAAACACTTACCAATTCATGGCTATCCAGCCGACCCTCATCCTCGACGGATTGGCCGAACATAAAGCATTTAAGATGATTAATAATGACTTCAAGTCCTTTTGGCTCTGTCTGCCATGGCAATCCTGGCACAGGACCCCTGCGTAGCTGCTACGTGTGCAAAGGCAAAAACCAACAATTTATTTGCATAATTTCGCTTAAGGACTTGGTGATTAATAATAATCATAATAACTTGTACACGATGCAGGAGAGGTGTGTCCTTAGTCTGGGGCTTAGCGGGATTCTTGTTTGAAGAGGATAGATTCTAATTTTGTTGTTCTAAGTTGTATTAAAACTGGAGCGGTGTTGAGGATACTTGCGTGCTTGGTTGACCTAATCATAAGGCCTATGAGGTGTGTTGTGCTTCGAGGTAGTTCATCATTATCACAGCAGTTGGACTATGTCGTTTAGTTGCCGGTTAGCTACCTCGGGTAGTAGCTTATACCTCCTCGATGTTAGTGCCAACATTGACACCGGTAATGGCATCAGCACCGGCACATGAATTAGCACGAGCATCGGCATCGACAGCATTCTCAGCATCAATTCGGAACAGGGCCGTCCACAACGAAAATGAGGTTAAGATGGTGATATGAATGCTGAAGTATAATAAAACTGCTGACGCAGGCAGACTACTATTCAAAGCACGTGGCGGTTAAAGTTGGTCCAAAGCATGTCCGACGAATGGAACCTCAGCATTTGTCAGGACTATAAAAAAAGCGCCAATTACAGTAGACTCCTAAGCAGCGTGGCTCGGAGGCTGATGTGTTGGCTTCTGATGTCGAAAATGTTGAGGAGCTTCGAATTATTCTTTCCACCCCTTTCAGCTATGAAAGGGTGATTGAGAAAACCTTCGCCCAATGGGCGCTAGTTATAAAAATAATAATGTAGAACGCCTCCTGAGCAACGCATATAAAATATTTTATGCCATCTGAACGTCTGAAATTGTTTGTCAACAACTTGGAGGGATCCCATCAGAGGAGACGACTCACGAATTTTAGGTAGTCACGCATCACCTTTTGTCGACTTTAAAGCAGCACATAGCAGAGCTTATAGGGATGAACTATTATATGTCATGATTTAACTCTGCTAAACTAGACAAGCTGTGCGGGAGAATTCCGGCTCCTCTATTAAACTCGGGAGGAAACTAACCGGGACCTTTGATGTTAAAAAAAGTTTCAGGTAGGGCGACTCATTTCTTCAATCAGGCACGATATATTTCAAGTCTGCATAATAGCTGAAATATGAAAGTGATTAAACGAACGCAACGAAACATCAACGAAGCGTTAGAAAGCATTGAGGTATAAAGGAAGCTGCTAAAAGGGGTCTGAGGGTAAGTGGGGGCAATACCAAAAGTAAGGTGATCCAATTCAGAGGTCTAAAAGTAAATTTAAACAAAATACATTTATGATTAAGATCTTGATCAAATTTTTATTTCAGTATATTGCCTAGATATCACCATTATAGATAAAATGTAACTTATCTAAAGGAGTTCTTGCAATACTCGATTCCGAGCAGGTAATTTTAAATAACTTTCCGGCCAATAACTCGGCTACAACTGGGCTAATATTCATCTTCAAAGAGTTTGCTAATTACATGCATAAGCACGATCTTTTGAATAGCCTTAAAAAAATAAATCCTGCGGCGAAAAATCACACAATCGTGGTGGAATTGTCAACATCACATCAAGGGGTGATCGTGAAGCAATTGCAATCATCACCGATTATTGAGCGGAAGGGCTGTAGCTCAAGTCTGCCTATAGCCAAAAACAATTCCTATACGGAAAAACTGTGCAACAACAACATGTGAGAATGGGAGATGATCGAAAAAACTGAGCCATGACACTCGCAGTATAAGATCACTTCAAAATACATACTCTATGAGTGCATTTCCAATATAACACCTTAATGAAACGGAAACATAAAAGTTACTGTGAACTACAACCAACGCGACAAATTTAGTCGAATCTCTCGAATCATATCTAAGACAACCACCCCGGAGAGAAGTGAACAAACATCTTCGACACAAACCATCTGCACCCCGTCCAGGTTGTGTGACATACACCAGAAGAGCGTAACTTTTGAAAAAAATATCACAGCGGTACACGAAGTTGGACTTTCAAAAGGAACAACAGTCGAGGATGGAAATACTTTCATTTGTGGTGATACGGATACCCATAATATTGGAACAGGATTCTTAATCAGCAACAAAATTGTGCCAAACTTAATGGACATAGCTATTTACAGCGACCTAATATCGATAGCCAAATTTGTGGGCCCCGCTATAACTATGTACACTGACCTATGGAAAATAGGAATGAAGACGTAAAGGGCACATTTTATGAAACAATGGATGAAATATTTGACAATTTCTCATCTTTCGACGTATGTATATGAACAATTAAATTAGTTGTAGAGGAGGCAGCGGAAAGCAAGCTAAGCTATTGCAAAGCTCCCAAAGGAAGGTCTTGGTTCGATGAAAAATGCAAAGGAAAAAGTCCGCAATGTTCTAAGTCCTGGAAAATATCGAACTAGTACTAGTCGTGAGAGAAGCTGAAGAAGCCGAGAAATGCACGCGACTATGAGCACTACGGGGCGTATACGTAACATTTTAAATTTTTTTGTACCTACTCTTTACGGGCTCGGGCAGCTAAGTTACCATGAGAGAATCATCCAAGATCTGACTGAGTCGGTTAGATAATAATTCGAGTCAACTGTTTGCATCAAATTCGAGTCGTGAAAGTAGCTGTGGAAGCCGAGAAATGAACCCGTCCATAAGCACTACGGGGCGTATATGTAATATTTTCAAATTTCTTCTCCCTCTCCTTTAAGGGTGCGGGCAGCCAAGTTACCATGGGAAAATCACCCAAGATCTGACTGAATCAGTTAGATCTGAATTGGCGCCAACTGTTCGCATAAAATTCCATTCGTGAGAGTAACTGAAGAAGCTGGGAAATGCACCCGACTATAAGCACTAAGGGGCGTATACGCAATATTTTAAAATTGTTTGTACCTATACTTTACGGGCTCGGGCAGCTAAGTTACCATGAGAGAATCACCCAAGATCTGACTGAATCGGTTAGATCTGAATTGGCGCCAACTCTTCGCATCAAATTCCAGTCATGAGAGTAACTGAAGAAGCCGGGAAATGCACCAGACCATAAGCACTAAGGGGCGTGTAAGTAATATTTTCAAATTGTTTGTCCCTCTCCTTTACGAGTGCGGGCAGCTAAGTTACCATGACAGAATCATCCAAGATCTGACTGAATCAGTTAGATCTGAATTGGCGCCAACTCTTCGCATCAAATTCGAGTCGTGAAAATAGCTGTGGAAGCCGAGAAATGCAGCCGACCATAAGCACTAAGGGGCGTATACGCAACATTTTAAAATTGTTTGTACCTACACTTTACGGGCTCGGGCAGCTAAGTTACCTTGAGAAAATCACCCAAGATCTGACTGAATCAGTTAAATCTGAATTCGCGTCAACTGCTTGCATCAAATTCCAGTCGTGAGAGCAGATGAGGAAGCAAAAAAGGTTAGGGTGGAAAGAGCAAGGGAGTTGATTCCTTTGCATGCAAGTGTCAATTTTTGTCCCGCTTCTCCAATTTGTTTTGACACATTGCACTTTGCACTTCTACCGACATCGACCACCGACGACTATTCATTTATTTTTCTCTCGCCACCTGTCATAGAGTTCCAACATATGAAGGTACGCTGCCCTAAATAGAAATAATAACAAGCAGCCACGACAGTAAAATCGATTTCGAAACTCGAATTCTATCTCGTCCCTGATGTCAAATCAATTTCCAATTGCTTTCCAGTTGTCCTGCATGCTATACGTGAGGGAATTTACCTCGAAATGTTATAAATGATTCATTTTGAAAGCAATGAAAAGTGAATTCTGAGTAAAAGGAACTGCATTTCAAATAAATTTCAAATGAAGTAGAAATGTGTGGAAGGCGTAAGTTCAAAGAACAGATTTGTATGTTAATTCATGCAGTCAGCTCGTCCCCCGTCAGCTCGGGTGTGTAAAGTTTTCCGACTTGTTTTCCAACCTGTTTTATCCACCGTGGTTCAGGTCCTGCTGCAATATCTCGCGGGACTATTTTCCTTCGCTCAGTTGGTGGTTCCATCTCCCTTTATAACCTGCTCGTACAGTCGAAGAAATTGGATCAGAAGCTCCACTCAGTTGTATGCCAAACAATGAAGCCAAATGAGCCCTGCAAGCACATTCAAAGAACACTTATCTACTAGATGAAACGTACACCCAAGTACATACGTCTAAGGCTACCAGGTCAGTGAGTCGACTAAAAAAATAATAGGAACGAACCAGACTCCCATAAAATATTTCAATTACATCCGAAAACGAGTATTTGCGGTTAGTTTCAATCCACCAAATACTCACGTTTAAGTACCTTTAAGCGCAAAAACATACCATACGAGGGTCGTAGCCCATTTAAGCCCCGGAAAACGATTAACTTTCCATTCAAACTCGTTCATCCGGGAAAGCAGCTACGCTAACTGAAAACTTTCACCAATACATATCCAGTATTTAAAGGATTACATACGCATATACTAACGTTGCTGTACGTGCAACTTTGTGTCGAATCACAGGCTGCCACTTGATAGGATTATAAATATGAAAAAAACAAGCTCTTCCTCATAACCTCCGGCTCATAGCTTTCGGATTAACTCTTGCCTAGGTGTGGCTCGAATATTCGCCACTGAACACAAAGATGCATGTAGTTAAAAAACCGTAATTTATTAATCCCATTTACGGGGTATAAGCTCTTTGGCGCACATGCCCTTTCACCATTGCAACATGCAACAATGGGGATTCTGCATACGGCTACTGATATACCAAATGATAACGAACCTGCCACAGACGTTGCGCTAAATTTACGATAAATACTCACAACAACTGCCGGCAACTGTGCTAAAAAAAAAACAATTTAACCAGTCCTTTGCCGCTCGACTCCTTCGAAAGGATATGCATAGTTCGAGGTCCATACCGTCAAAGGAGGCAAAACAAGACGAAAACTTCCCACCATGCAGCACTTTGCAGTTGAAAAGTAGCTATTTTGCGAATCGGCTTTAACGTGAAATAAGGTAAAGTGCATCGTGAAATCAGGAAAAGCCTTTGGGTGAAGGTAGAACGTAAGCCAGAGTGCTAGACGTTACGTTACGAACGTAATTTTATCTTTCGTTAGGGAGAAGTTAAAAGGTATACACTACACTACCTAATCTGCTCCGTAAGCAGGGAGATTAAGATGGAAACTTTGAAAGGGAATCTGTATTCGTGCTCGCATGACACACGTAGCCCAACTCCGTTGTGCTGCTTACAGGACCGAAACTGAGAAGAGTAAGTGGCAGAGAGTGTGATGTGAAGAAATATGTTCCTCGACAGGGCGTGAAATTGAAGCGAAGGTTATGTAGACTGATGGTGTTAGCGATGCTGATGGATATAGGGATAGAAATGGTGATGTACTTGGGAAGAGCTTTTTTGTGAGATATTTGGTTACGGAGTTCTCAAGGGGCCTGCGAAAACTTGACAGTCTAAAAAGAGTTTATTGGAAGTCCAATTATTTTTGATGAAATGTGATTTACCTGTTAGTGCTTAGAAGAAGAAGATGGAAATCTGCGCGGAAATCTTAGAATGGGAAAGTGTGAATCAAATGTTTAAGAAAAAGATTTTGGACAGTGCTGATGGTAATAAGTCCTGATGCCGATGCCGATGTCAATATTTACTATCGGCGATAGCGACAATAGCAGAAACAGGATGTACATAAATATAAAATCCGCATCAGCATCAGTATCAGCATTCGTATGCGAAACAGCGCCAGCGTCACTTCAAAATTCATACTCTGTGTGTGCATTTCCAATATAATATAACACCTTAACGATATGGAAACAAAAAAAGGCATTGTGAACTACAACCAACGCGATAAATTCAGTCGAATCTCTCGAATCGTATCTAGGACAACCACCCCCAGAGAGTAGTTGTGTGACAAACACTATTACAAACACAATTTTTGAAGTTTTGGCCGAACCCTATAAAACAAAAAATAAAAAATCAACACCGCATCACCGTCGCCATCAGCATCTTAGTCAGTACGTTCCTCAGTATCTTAGTCAGCATCGTCTTCGACATCAGCATCAGCATCAAAACCAGAATCAGATTCAACATTCAGTGTCAGTAACGGGTGCGCCATCTCATATGGGTCGATGTTAATTTCGAATAACTCCAACAATTCTCATCCGATTTTGGAAATTCAACAATTTTTATTCAACCTAGACCCTTAGAATTGATTTTAATTAATTTTTGAAAACAACGTCAATTAAATGACTGCCTTTAGGGCCGATGCAAAAATGGGCTCGTTTTCGCGCATTCTCCATGACATTTTCGAGCATTTCGGTCGAAATGTCTGCGATTTCCGTACGATTGTTTGTTTTGAGCTGTTCTATTGTCTTCGGGTCGTTAGCATACAGCTTGCTTTTTAATTATTCAGAAAGAAAAAGGTCTGTAGGAGTCAAATCCGGCGATCTCGGAGGCCAGTCCATATCGCCCTTTTTTGACACCAATCTTCCAGGGAACTTCTTACGCAAAAGTTTTATTGTTTTGTCCGCAGTATGGCATGTCGCGCCATCTTGTTGAAACCAAAAGTGAAAGAAGCCTTCTTACGCATTTCTGGGACCATAATGGGCCAACATCCGATATATAGATCCCCATCCACGGTATCGCCAACTTTGAAGAAATACGGTCCAATGATGGTTTTAGCGCATATACCGGCCCAAACCGTAACTTTTTGATCATATAGCGGCTCTTCGTGAATAATGTGAGGATTTTTGGTGCCCCAGAAGCTATAATTTTGTTTGTTAACTGAGCCAGTGAGCGTAAAATGTGCCTCATCGGTCATCAAAATTTGTTGCCGAAACACCGGCTCAACATTAATCATTGCAACGACATTTTGTGCGTATGCCAAGCGCCGTGGCTCATCTTGTGGCAACATTCTTTGAGTTTTCTGCACTTTGTGTAGAAATAAGTGAAGATCATCCTTTAAAATATTCCGCAAAGTGGTCCCATTGACGCCTAACTGCTGCGAACCGTGCCGATACGACAAACTTGGGTCTTCTTCAACACTGGCCTTCACAGACTGAATAGATGAATTTAAACGCCGCGGACGTGGCCTAGGTTGCTCACGAGGGCTTGCCACAAAACCAAATTGAAAAAAATTCGAGGACCAACGACGAATTGTATCTTTTTTGGGCACAACACGATCACGATATTTTGCACGATACGCACGTTGAGTTAGCAAAATCGAGCGTTAATTTTTAATGACCATTGAGACTATTTCCGCGCCTTCTTTTGGTGTGAAACGATTCATGGTTAAAATTATAAAAAATACTGAATTAACGTTTCCAAAATGACAATTGTTGAAGTTACTCGAAGTTTACATCGACCCATATGAGATGGCGCACCCTGTATAATTTTATCTACATCGATATCATAATCGGAATCGGTGGAATCTGTACCAGCCTCTGAATTGGCATCAGCATCCGCATCAGCATCCGCATCAGCATCCGCATCAGCATCCGCATCAGCATCCGCATCAGCATCCGCATCAGCATCAGCATCCGCATCTGCATCCGCATCTGCATCAGCTTCGGCATGGGCATCAACATCAGCGTCAGAATCAGCATTAGCACCGGCATCAGCACTATCATCAGCACCGGCATCAGCACCAGCATCAGCACCAGCATCAGCACCGGCATTATCATCAGCATCATAATCAGCATCACCATCAGCATCATCATCATCAGCATCAGCACCAACCTCAGCACTGGCATAATCATCAGCATCAGCACCAGCACCAGCATCAGCACCAGCATCAGCACCAGCATCAGCACCAGCATCAGCACCAGCATCAGCACCAGCATCAGCACCAGCATCAGCACCAGCATCAGCACCAGCATCAGCACCAGCATCAGCACCAGCATCAGCACCAGCATCAGCACCAGCATCAGCACCAGCATCAGCACCAGCATCAGCACCAGCATCAGCACCAGCATCAGCACCAGCATCAGCACCAGCATCAGCACCAGCATCAGCACCGGCATTATCATCAGCATCATAATCAGTATCACCATCAGCATCATCATCATCAGCATCATCATAATCAGCATCACCATCAGCATCATCATCATCAGCATCAGCACCAACCTCAGCACTGGCATCATCATCAGCATCAGCACCAGCACCAGCATCAGCACCAGCATCATCATCAGCATCAGCACCAGCATCAGCACCAGCATCAGCACCAGCATCAGCGCCAGCATCAGCGCCAGCATCAGCGCCAGCATCAGCGCCAGCATCAGCACCAGCATCAGCACCAGCATCAGCACCAGCATCAGCACCAGCATCAGCACCAGCATCAGCGCCAGCATCAGCACCAGCATCAGCACCAGCATCAGCACCAGCACCAGCATCAGCACCAGCACCAGCACCAGCACCAGCACCAGCACCAGCACCAGCACCAGCACCAGCACCAGCACCAGCACCAGCACCAGCACCAGCACCAGCACCAACACCAGCACCAGCACCAGCCTCAGCACCAGAATCAGCACCAGCATCAGCACCAGCATCAGCACCAGCATCAGCACCAGCATCAGCAGCAGCATCAGCACCAGCATCAGCACCAGCATCAGCACCAGCATCAGCACCAGCATCAGCACCAGCATCAGCACCAGCATTAGCACCAACATCAGCACCGGCATCAGCATCAGCACCCGCATCAGCACCAGCATCAGCACCAGTATCAGCATCAGCATCATCTGGAATCTACTACGACCAGGCCTATACGGATGATGTTGCCGTTCTCTCTGTCGGCTCATGTTTAACGACTGTCTGTGTCAAAGCACAGGCGGTGCTAAATGTGATCGATAACTAGTGCACGAGTAATGGGCTGTCGATTAATCCTATTAAGACAGATGCCGTTCTCTTCACGAAAAGGAGGAAAAATACTCAGCTGGTACAAAAAGACATTCCCATCCCGATATCCAAGGAAGCTAAGTACCTGAGAGTCATCTTAGATAGTAAATTTCTTTGGTCAAAGCATGTTGAGCCAAAAACCACCAAAGCGCAGCATTCGACTGCACTTCTTGTTAGGGAAATGTTCGTCTGTCTTTCGATCCTAATGGGTATGCACTATCTTATGAAGCACAAGTGGAAGGGAAAAAGCATATGCATCTGCAGTGACAGGCAAGTTGCACTCAAAGCTGTGTCTATGGAGCTCCAAATTAGTGCATGAACTCAAAGCCTTTTTGAACAAAGTCGGAAGACTAAAATCACAAAAGCTTGTATGGGTCCCAGGTCACTCTGGAATCCCAGGAAATGAGATCTCCGACGAACTCGCTAGAAGGGACTCAGAGGGGAGTTTCTTAGGACCTGAACCCACCTTAGGGCAACCTGTTTACACGGTCAAATCTGACATCAATGTCATGATGTCAACGTTTGATCAACGTCTTTAATGCACACAGTCGTAGATGTAGGGAATATTCAGAATACAGCGTGACTAAGCGCGTAGGTCCTGATGTCTGCAAGAAGAATTGCAAAAGGCTTGCGGGTGTTATTACGGGCCATTACACTTTGCCAAGCATCTCTACGTGCTTGGCATCAGTGGGACGCCTACCTGTGCTGCATGTTGCGAGGAGGTTGACGCAGCAGAATTCTTTCTCTGCGACTGTTCTCCTCCGATAGTAGAAGCCTCCAGCAAAAAAAGAAAAAAAAAAATCATCATCAGCATCATAATCAAACCACCATCCGCATCTATATCAGCGTCAAAGCCAACACCGACGTATGCAGACCAATGCTTATGCTGATACTATCCCTTCCTCTTAAATAATGTAGAAATCGTTCAGAAGCAGCTGATTAATGTAATTCCGAAGACAACTTTTTCCCCCGGAAAAAAGCTGCCAGCCTCTGTAACCCCTTTTTGTTGGATTATTAAACATTAACCTTAAAGCCTAGCCGTTTGTCAGGCATTACTCTAAGAATTTGTTTGATGTAGTCGTCCATGGCGGATTCAAACTTTTCAGCTCGCAAGAGAAAGGAAGGACGCAACGATGACAGACCAATATGCCGTAGACAAAAAAGTTACGCATGCTCCCTAAGTACAAAAAGTCTGTAGCCATTACTAACCCAAACCACTTTTATCCCAAGAACGACGTTGCTTTTCGCAACTAATAGAAAACAAAAACCAAAGACATCTTAAGCTTAAAATAAATTGGTATTTTACTCCACTCAATTATGTGACAAATTGAGGACACGCGGCGCCACATCTCCATAGGACTCCGAAGTCTCTTAACAGAATATTGTTATTACCACCCCAAAAAGGAGGCGGTAAAAAGGCTCCTTAAAATTTCAACGTAATCAACAACAAATTTGTAGTCCACCACGACGCTACATTACTCGCCAGAGCGACATGACCAAGCTACCCGCCGTTAAAGCCCCCAAAACAACCATTCACATCCACCAACACCATTCCCGCAACGCAACACAGGGCTTACTATGTAAATTTAGTAAACGGATTATCGCGACCTGCTTACAAACTTTCACTAAAACCACTCCTACAGATCCATTTCAGCAACGATACGCTGCCAAACCCATACCTATGACCAACGGAGCCGGGCCATAGCATGTCGATTGACCGTGACTCAACCTCAATCAAAATTTACATTTTCAATTCCAGCTATTTCAACCTCATTAACATTATAATGTCGGCAATGCATGCAAGGACATCACAATTACCACCCATGTACCATGTTTGCGGATGTAACTTGAATAGGCAAGCCAGGCAACAGTTCGCGAACGTTGTGACCCACATTCGAAGAACTTCGGTGCTATTCCCAGAAATGCACCGAAGTGTATTCTGCAGGATAATAAAAAACGCACAACTGAATGTACGCTGTGACATTCCTCTCAATCACCGGCGACCTCTCCTCCTTACAATCGATTCGATGTCATGTAGCCATGGGAGACCAACAGTAACCGAGTGCCAAGCCCGAAGCTGGAAAATTAAAACATTTGTTGCCATTTAAAATGCAAATAGTGTAGAGTCGGTCCGTGCTTGTGTGCTTAGGTTAAATTTTTCATTTAATTAAGCCAAGGAATACGGTTCCCGGTAGCCTTTTGATCTCGATACTTTTCAAAGACCGGGCGGGGTAAGTGGGTTTGGCAGTACATGGACTTAGTCATCATCGGCGACGGCCGTGACTTCGACTCCAGCAAGGATACTTTAATTGTATTCGGAATAAGAAGAATGTTTGTTTGAATCGGGGCGGGTATAAAGAACATTTCAGGACATCAAAAGTCGAAAAACTTTTCGGCACCCTAAGCAAGTTAACTCCCATGTCGAAGGCGACACATCACCCCTTGATCTCATCTTCTTTATACACGTTGTCCTGTTGATAAAATGAAAACAAAGGATATCTTCCCTGCCCCCGCTCTGTGGTTGGATAGTGTCATAAAAGAAATGAAGAGCGTGCGACAAACCGAGCGTTACGAGGCTTCAGCTCTTGTAACACTTCCATGTCACATCATCCCCCTTAAACCGGATAAAAGTTTCCGCACTTTGATGCGAAGGCGATTCTATGGGCGGACACTTTCAAACGTGATGGTTGGACACATTTGCATTTCCTTTTTTCTCCGAAAACCATTTAGAAGGTAGAGCTGTGAGCGAAAATATCGGACGAAGAGCTGCGCTATATCATTCGCATAATCAAGTTCTGATTAACTTATTTGGAGGAGTTTTTAATTCGGTTTTACATAATTTGAAAACAAGTGAATCACCAAATTTCTTACTACGACGAGGTGGGAAGTGTGATGCTAAAATTTTGTGCCTTGGCGATAAAGAACTTAATGAGATTTGCATACTACTCAGGGAAGGGCCTTAATCGTCGAAGAGCGAGATGGAATGGTTTGATTTCATAGTGACACGGCATTACCTTGCTATTTCCTTTCCTTCTTGTGAATAAACAAAACACAAAGAGACAAGTGTAAGCTTTAAAAAAACAGTATTACTAAGAGGGAAGGGTTTACCCTCTATCTCTCCAGTAGACTAACTTCAATATATAACAATGGTGAGGCTGTTACTGATGTCACATCATGTCTCATCATAGTAGAAACAGATTTGTAGAGTTTGAATTTAGAAATGAGCTCATTTCAAAGCTATCGGAATATACTCGTCAAGATCAAGAACCTAATCAGTCGAAAAGCAAAGCTAGCCTTGAATGATATTCTTGGGTATTATTGAGGGCAGTCTCTATCTGACATATCCTATACTGACACCGAAGACTGCTATTAGTTCAAAGTTGCGTCTGACAAGTCTAAGTTAAGGCTGAGCCAATAGATGGTATCAATTACCGTCATTTACTGAATTTAATATGGTCAATGGTCGAAGGATATCAAATACAATCTTTGGCAAGTGTTGGCAGATTTTGAAGACACTGGTTCGAATTCACCAATTATGGTATTTTACGGTAAATTTTTAAAGTGGGTCCTCACTATCATTTGTTCAAAAAATAAGGTGACTTTTTGAATTTAGTAGCTAAGTACGTTCGATATTCGAATTTTCTTTCTTCCCTTAACCACATTGGATATTTAATTTGTTTTTAACAGATCTAAAGGTTAGACGTGTATCGCGGTCTTTGGCGATTTTTTGCTATTGAAAAAAAAAAATGGATTGAAGAATCTGAATCTAATGAAAGTCCTCCAACGTTCTTGAAACGTTGACTGTGACAGACACTATGTCTAACCTGGACACCCCAGCATCACTAAATCACTATCAGAGAAGTTGTTGAGGATATTGGTTTTTCGGTTGGCTCATGGCCATTCAACTTTTTCAGACCTTTTGGGACATGAAATCTGTGCCAGCGAAGTTTGTTACAAAATTGTTAAAAATTGACCGAAAGAAACGTCGCATGAGAATCGCTCTGGAGTTGTTGAATGACTATCCAGATTTTCTGAAAAGGTCATTACTGGTTACGAAACATGGGTAGATCGTTATGATCTCGAAACTAAAGCCCAATCATCCCAGTAGAAGTGACCAGAAGTGGCAAGGCCAAGTGTATTATTTTACGTCCGGATTTTTTTTTGTTCCCTTGTTATATTTACAACTGTCTTTTATAAAGACATCCAGTAAATGGTTTAATATTAATTGACATATTGGGAAGTAATACATGAGCAGGGACCATTGTCCCAAACATCATCATCTTTGTTCTAAGAAAGAAGGAGAAACAGAGAATAAAATACATAAATAAATAAATAAATAAAATAAAGTAAAATAAGGCACAGGTGGGTTTTAATCCGCCCGAAACGTTGGAGGATTGGTTTACTCCGAGCGCCCCTTATCGCTCGTTGTTGTCGCCTAATGCATGAATTATGATGATGATGTGATGCATATTAACAATAAATAACAAATAACAATAAAACTGATACTTATGTAGTTATGTACAAATGAAATACGTATTAGTGTTAAGCCGTTAATAGAACATAAGGTCGCAGGTCTTTTGCGTTTGAGTCTCCTTTCGCTATTAATTTCTCGGTCGAAAAGAGTACATATGTCATAGTTTGAATGTGTCATTATTTTTGTAATGTATTTCGAGCTGATTTTTTTAATTTCTTCGTCAATCGTATTTATTTTTTATTTTTTTTTGTTATTCATTTTTGTTTTTATTATTCTGTAGAACACACTTATCCTAGACAAAAATGATTAAGACTAGCTTAAACAACGACTGATATAAAATACCTTACTGGCCCTATACGGACACTCTAAAGCAACTAGAACTACTTAAGGCTATGCCTTTCGACCTTACGATTAATTTGTAATAATTAAAACAATTAAAATAAATAAACAATTTAGGCCAAGAAAAGTGATATTATAAAAAACTTCATCAGATCCTCTTTTTTTTTTATAAAGAAACTTATAACTAAGAATTACTTAACCCTACCTTAAATAAAATATTTTTTTGAATCGTATTTATTTGTAAATCTTGATGTACATATGTCCTGTTTGTTAATATACCACTCTGCGTTGGTAATTGTTCGTAAAATGACAGGCCGATGACAGGCCATTACTCTTTTCATGAAATTTTCGATGACTTTTGCACAGAAATGTGGCTGTATCTCACCGATGACGCGTTGGATTTCCGATTTGAGCTCAGGAATTGTTTCGGGTTTATTCGCACGGCGTTAAATCGCACGATCTTGGTGGCCAGTTGACATCAGAATTTCGTGAGATAATGTGTTCTGGAAATCGTTGCTGCAATAAGTCGATTGTTTCATGCGCGGTGTGGCAGGTTGCGCCGTCCTGCTGAAACCACATGTTGTCCAGATTCATGCCGTCCAGTTGAGGCCACAAGAAGTCCGTTATCATATTCCTGTAACGAATGCCGTTCACAGTCACTGCAATTTCGGCCTCATTTTCAAGAAAGTACGGTCCAATCACGCCGCCTGACCAAAATCCGCACCAGACAGTTACTCGTTGTGGGTGCATTTGTTTCTCATGGATTGCATGAGGATTTTCTGAGTCCCAAATTCGACAATTTTGTGTATTCACGAAGCCATTCATATGGAAATGCGCTTCATCGGAGAAAATGACTTTTTTCGAAAAATTGGCATCGACTTCACTTTGCTCCATTACCCATTGAACGAATTGCCGGCGCTTTCCGTGGTCTGCTGGTTTGAGCTCCTGAGTTAACTGAATATTGTACGCATGAAGGTGGAGGTCTTTAGTCAAAATTCGCTGCGTAGTGCTTCGTGAAATTTGCAGTTGTTGAGAACGATGTCGAATTGATGTTTTCGGGTTTTCGGCGACACGCTCGTTTACAGCAGCAATGTTTTCAAGAGACCGACCGGTACGTTGACGCAAAGGATTCTTATTATCCATAATTGACCCAGTTTCTTCAAATTTTTTGACCACTCTTCGAATGTTTGACACATTAGGTGTACTTTCTCGGCTGAAAATTTGGCGAAGTTTGCGAGCGGTTTCAGCGTAACTTTCCCCATTTTTGTAATGAGTTTTCACAATTATAACGCGTTGTTCTTTCAAAAAGCGCTCCATTTTTAATAATCGGAATAAACAGAGGTGACAGCTGTCAAATTTCAGAGTTGCCACTTGCATGAAAAAAAAAGTATTGCTTAGTGAGAGATTTGATTGAGGTCGTAGAAGCCAGTATAGTTGTCTGAATTTATGTTTTATTTGTTTCTGCTTTTGTTGAATGTGGTACTTCCATGTCAATTTGCTGTCTAGGTGCATGCCAAGGTATTTGGCCACAGGTTGAACATGAGCCTCCCTGTTGTTTATTGTTAAAGGTAGAGGTGTGAATTTAGTTCTTGTAGTATAGATTACTTGAACTGTTTTATCTTCATTGACTTTTATGTGCCAATTTGAGAACCAGTCAATCATTTTATTTAATAAGTCCTGTAATTGGTCAGTTGTAGTATGGAGATTGCTTCCCGAGTTGAGCACAACCGTGTCGTCGGCAAACGTTGCTTTCATGGCCTTATCCATGTCCGGATGTGGGATGTCAGCTGTAAACAGCACATATAAAAGTGGTCCTAGAATACTTCCTTGAGATACTCCCGCATTGATGGGATGTATTTGTGAACACTTGTCTTTATATCTGACATAAAAGCATCGATGTGTCAGATAACTTGTCAATAAATCAAGATAGTCCTTTGGTCCTTTCGCCAATTTGTATAGAAGTCCTTTGTGCCAAACTGAGTCAAATGCCTTTGCAACGTCTAGATATACAGCCACGCAAAATTCTCTTTTATCCAATGCAGAAGATATTTGGTTTGTCACCCTATGTATTTGTTGAATAGTTGAATGATTTCTTCTGAAACCGAATTGATGGTGGTCAAGTATAGCGTTATTTTGAACTAAAATTGGCTGGATTCGTGGTTCTAGCAGTTTTTCAAAGACTTTTGAAACAAGTGGAAGTAGGCTTATGGGTCTATAGGATGTCATTTTGGTGGCATCCTTACCCTGCTTTGGTAGCGCTATAACCTCGGCCACTTTCCACAACTTTGGAAAATATTTGAGCCTTAACACACTGTTAAATAGATTCCGTAGGAAGATAAAGGCGATTGGTGGCAGCTCTTTTAGCATTAGTCCATTTATAAGGTCATAACCAGGTGCCTTTTTTGGTTTTACTACAGTTTTGATACAGGTTTCTATTTCTTTTGTTTCCATCCTTTTAATGTGTGTATTGTCTGATATGGTATTGTGGGAAAGTAACCTTGGGTCGTTATCACCTTCGACATTCTTCAAAGTCTTCTCAAAGTAATTGGCTAGCATTTCTGCTTTGTCTAGATTGTCTCTTGCCCATGTGTTGTCCTGCTTTTTTATGGGTGGATGATGTCTTATAGTGTGAGATATTTGCTTAGTAGCCTTCCATAAAGAGTTTCCGATGTTGGGGTCAAGTTTTTCAGGTACTTTGCGAAGTTGGTTTCCTGATTTTCTTTTAGTTTTTGTTTAAGATCTTTAGTGATCTTGTTCAGTTTTCTTTTGTCATTCGGTGAACGAGTCAGTTGCTATTTTTTCCTCAACTTCCTTTTTGCTAGCACTAGTTTCCTAATGCATGGCGTCGACATGATGTAGTTGGACTTAGGTTTTATTGGGGGGTTTGCTCAATGAGCCCCCTCGTGTATCATGTCATTTAGGTGTATTATGGCCTTTTCAATGTCGTCTTGGGATTTGAGAGGAATGTTAAGAGATAGATTTGTAGCTATGTATTGACGATAAGTGTCCCAATCTGTTTTTATGTTATATAGTTTGATGGGATTTGTTGTCATCGTCGGTCGGTTGGAGTACTCAATTAAAATGGGTGAGTGATCGGACGAAAGGTCGAAGGAGGACTTTATTTTGATGTTTTTAATGTTGACATTTTTGATGATGCCAAAGTCGATAAGATCGGGGGTTTTTCTCGTGTCTGTTGGCCAGTAAGTGGGTTCGCCTGTACTTATGTGCATGCAGTTGTTGTTCGTGATTGCTTCTAATAGATTTTTTCCTTTCTTAGTTATAAGTCGGGATCCCCATTCGGTATGTTTTGCGTTGAAGTCACCTGCAACTATGAATCGGGCACCCAGGGATTTTAAGTAGAGGTCATATTGGGGCATGGTAATCATGTGTTTGGGAGGATAATAAATTGAGGTTAGAACTAGGGCTCCATGCTTGTCTTCTAGTTGAATAGACACTGACTGAATGTAATCGGTTTGAAAGTTATTGAGCTCAGTACAGTGAATTTGTCTCTTTATTATTATTGCGGACCCTCCGTGTCCTGTCCCGTCTGGGTGGTCTGTTCGGTAAATATCAAATCCAGGGAATTGGATATGTTTTTTGTAGTAAGGTGAGTTTCAGCAATAAGCATTATGTCAGTTTGATTGTCTTTTAAGTATTGCTTGAGTTCCAGATAGTGTTGATGAAGTTCGTTTGCATTCCATACAGTGATTCTAATGTTTCTATTGTCTGGTCCCATCATGTTTGTTAGTTATAAGTAGAGTCAGTATGTTTAACATGTTAGTCATTTGAGTGACGAGTTGTTTTATCATCGCCTTAAGTTCTTGTATGTCAGATGAACAAACGTTAGTTGGACTTTGCATTTTCTCTGGTGAGGAAGGCTGTGTTGGTTGGGAGGTAGTAGTCAATATTTCTTGTGTAGGAGGTTGTACTAATAACCTTTGATGAGAAGGTAGGTTATTTATTACGGCTTTTGCGTAACTTATTTTTGCTGTAGTGTTTGTTTTACGTCCGGATTTGTGAGAAAAAAAAATTCATCACGATACTGAATTTGCTTTTCTGGGCAGAAACAATACCATTATCATGCCTCCGCCTTTTTTCCCCTTCTTGAGACTGAAAAAAAAAACCATGAAAAGACGAAGATTTAATTTCGATCAAAGATCTCAAGGCTAGACTAAAAAGCGCATATCAGAAGGGCTTCGCGAGTTGGAAAAAGTGCAGGCGTAACTACATATATTATATCTGAGGGTGGCTATTTTAAAGGATACAAAATAGATATTTATCAATAACCTATCTTTTGAACAACTCTTGCAAAAACCGGGCACCGGCCGTATTCCTTAATTAGATGTCGGATCACACACTAGCGGCTAGCTCACCCTATGATGAGAGGTCGGTCTCAATATACCCTACTAGCCCCGTCCTCCAATTCGAAGGAAGTTAAGCTGCAGTAAATTGAAGGCTTAAGACTCAAACACACTTTGTACTGAGCCGTCGGAAGCAGGGCTTTGCTTCCCAGTGTCCCAAATACCGAAAAAGTGTGATGCTCGTTGTCCTAATAGAAAGTGACAGAGAGAGAATAGGATGAGGAGAGTCTGCTAGCTCTTCATAATGATCAAATTCGCAGTTCCCGAACAAATTTTGTGTAATATCTATTTATAAAAAAAAACAGGAAAACGATTAAGGGAGGGTGAATGGAGACGGTAGAAGCCGTTTCTTAGGGACCTTTATTTCATTATGTAAGTTTACAAGCAATTTTAAACATAATCTAAGACTAAGAAACTGCTTACGTTAGAAAGCCCAGTGCCAAAGAAAGGAATTGCGGAAGGAAGACAAGAAAATGTTAAAATCGAACTTGCTTCGTGCAATATTAGCGAGTCGCAGCCTCCTAGTAATAGGTAAGGCTTAGCAATAGTCAGTTCGATGAGGAGGTAAGGGAAATAATGGTACTGATCTGAGGCCGTAGGGATTGGTATAGAGCGAGACCATCTCCATCTCCGGGGGATCAATTACTCCATTTTTGGTCGACATACAAAAATAATAAAAAAAAAATTGGGGTGGTCGATGATAATCATCGACTGTTGAACGGAAGGTTTGTGGTTTAAGTCTGTCCATTGCCAAGAACGAAGAACGACGAAGGCATAACACTCGCAGTACGAAATCAGTTGAAAATTCATACTTTGGGTGCATTTCCAATATAACACCTTAATGATATGGAAACAACAAAGTTACTGTGAACTACAACTAACGCGACAAATTCAGTCGAATCTCTCGAATTCTATCTAGGACAACCACCCCCGTAGAGCAGTGAATGAACATCTTCGACACAGAACATCTGGATCCCGTCTAGGTTGTGTGAAAAACACCTTAAGAGTGTAGCTCTTGAACCTGCGCGAACTCTATAAAAAAAATCTGCTACTTCCCGACACTTTTTAAGAGTCCGCAGACTAAAAATTTTAAGTCTTCGTAAGATGGCAGGTTGAGAATATTAATCCATCGGAGTCCGCGAAGGGCGAAATGCAAAAATATACGTTGAACCGGTTCAATTCTGTGTGAAAAACTAATATC
Source organism: Merodon equestris (assembly GCA_958301585.1). NCBI lineage: Eukaryota > Metazoa > Arthropoda > Insecta > Diptera > Syrphidae > Merodon > Merodon equestris. The sequence goes on from OY284415.1 coordinate 122,309,949, forward strand.
GTGTGGAGACTAGCAGTGTAAGTAGCAATGTAAAACAGTGATTTTTGGTCATCGTTTTAAAATCTTAAGGTGTAAGCTTTGCTTATTATGAAATCGACATGGATGTTAAGATACCTATCGCAAATGATCACGTATTTTGCTAATGTGAGATATTGTTTCATTATCGAAAGTATAGTCGATTGGGCGTAAGGAAACACGTTTATGAGAGAAAGTAAATGCCTGTCGTTTGCTAACGTTTAGTTCTAAAACATTTTCACAACACAAAATGTAGAACGAATTCAAATCCTGATAATTACCGTGATAACGTTGCAGGTGTTATTAACCGTCAAAACAAAAATCATTTGGCCAAGGTGCGTCCAAGCTGGCGTTAATAGGATCAGAAGCAGACCAACAAAAAGGAATTTCGTATTGGCGCTCTTCGATGAAAGAAACAGAGGTGGGAAACCGGCTGCTTTTAGCTTCAGATAAATCATTTGATAATCATTCTTATCAAAGCCGTTGGTAATAATATCAACTTCTTTATATTTCTCTGGCGCAAAAAGATTTTTGGAGACAAATTCGGTGGTGGTAGTTGATTGTAGATTACATTCTCAAACAACTTGGGAATTGTAGAGAGCTTGGCGATCGGGCTATAGTTAACCGTGAAGACTTCTTATCTGAGCAAGCCTGGGCAAAAAGATTCTTTCAAGAGTAGGACCCAAGATTTAATTTGTTAACTCGACCTCCAAACACTGAGACAAAGCCATTAATAATCTTTCACCGTCGTAAGCAGTAATTGGTGCCAAATTGTTTTGATTGTCAAACCGATATTGGAGGTCATTAAAACAGCATTAAAGGGGATATAGATAGGTATCAAGTATAATAATAAGCCCTTAGGAGTCAAAACGTCTATTCTACTCTAATCAGAGTAGTAGTCCTTCTTGGATGATGGCCTGTTCCGGAAGGATGCGCTGTCGTCTTACCAGAACAATGTTACTGTTCAGCACGGATAGTTGATTGACCCTCAATCTTCATGCTCGGGTAATAAAAACTTAACGAAAAAGCCCTTATTAGAACCCTAAGGCAAAAAGTGCGACATCATAATAGAAACCTTGCTGAGGTATAGAGCATTCTGCAGATTCGAAAGAGCTCAAAGACTTTAAGGTGTAGGTATAATGAGAATAGTTATAATCGGATCCTTCAAAAAAACCTTGGATAGTTAGAAACGGAACGGATTCCCAGCGACCGTCGATATTAAAAGCCTTCACAAAAGACAAGAGAAGGTTGTCACCTCTTCTCTTCTCTTCTCGTCATTGGCTCTTATCAGGGTCCATCCTATGATCATATGAACTTATATACTGGGTTGTCAGCATCAGCTCAAATTCCATTGGGGAAGACGGGGTACCTATCAAATCATTGGTCACCTAACCCACGTTATCAACTATTACTACCTCAACCTATCCTAACTACGGAAAATTGCAAGAGTTGTTCCTGTTGCCAAAAAGTCTAATGCTGTCTCAGAAAGTGACTACAAATCTATCAGCATTTTACCATGCCTGTCAAAGGTCTTTGAGAAATTCATTTCAGTTGCTCCACGGCTATGGTCGAAATCCTGGATGACATAAGACTCGACTTTGACAAAGATTATGTTACCCTCCTCTGCTTGCTTGATTTCTCTAAGGCCTTTGACAAGGTGAATAATGAAATCCTTGGCTGGACACTTCAACTTTTTTATGGCTTTGGTGAGAGACCTTTAAAACTTATTGTCAATTTTCTAAGTAATAGAACACAAAGTGGTTAATGGTAGTTTGTCGTTAAGACCTGTTTGGCGAGGATCAATTCTTGGACCAATATTGTTCTGCATATTTATAAATGACTTGCCGTCCGTGTGTAAGTATGCTTCTATCCACCTGTATGTGGACGATGTCCAGCTTTACTTAGGTCGACCTATGAAAGAAGCTTGTTTCCTGGTTAAACGAAGACTTAGATAAAATTTTCAATTGGTCAGTAAATGGATTACTGTTAAAACCGTCAAAATCTCAGGTCATTGCGATCTCAAACAGATTGTTTGATCTAAGTCTCGTACCAGTTTTATGGTTGTCAAACTGCAAACTGAGGCTTGTTGACTCCGTTACAAGTTTTGTTTTATTATAAATTGTAATATATCCTGCTACGACCACATAAACCTTGTCATTGGCCGTATTTATAGATGTTTACACAAACTTTGGTTGTCTGCCTGCTTTACTCCAACCGACACTAGGCGTAAGCTTGTAATAAGTCTGATTGTTCCTATCATAAGGTACGCGGAAGTGGTTTATTGCAACCTTGATTCATTATCGCAGCAGAAACTACAAGTAACTTTCAATGATGCAGAAATGATCACATCTCTACTTACACCAGGAGCCTATTGCGCTGTACTTTACAATGGCGTCACAGCTCATGAAGGAGCCAGAGCCGAGCTTCTCTCATTCTATTTTTCACACAAGTGAACGGGACCGACAGTTTTAATGCCGATTCCGAACGGCGAGAGTCGAGAAGCTTTTTCGAGGCAAGTGTACTACGGGGGTTCCCCGCCGAGGAGAGAAGCCGCGTAATGAACATTCGATGGCGTTGGTGTTATCGGAATCCGAACTCGCTCATCGTGCGCCAGAGGCCGACGCACTACCCACTGCGCCACGGCTCTCTCTCATATAATATTTTCAAATTACAATTACTAAAGTGGTTTGTAAAATCAAAATGCCCAACTCGTGTACTACTGATCATTGTATAGTGCAGCTTGAAGAACTTCCAACCATTTAAAAGGTCTCACATTTTTACAACATCTCAAAGTTCAAAAATTAGTAAAATATCCCATTTAGCATATTCTGGCCCGCATATCTCCCTAAAGAAAGCCTTTTCTGCAGAAAAGGGCTCTCTGTCCTGATTGCCGAAAAGTTGAGTTGCTAACTATACAATTGCTTTGTAATACCTCGATCTTCACATTTTTCCAATACAGAGCCGATAAACCCCAAACCTCGCACTACAAAAGCCCATATCTTCAAAATTAAGGACTTTTCCGAAAGTGAGATAGGTAGACAGGTTCATCATGTTGCAGACAGAGCTCCTTTGCTTAACTAAAGTTGAGTTATATCAGAATCGATGATGTAAAAAGGCCACTCAAAGTGTATGTCATTTCACATCTGATGGCAAGTCATTTTTTGTTTTACTTTTTGTAAACTTCGATTTACTGGTTGGGAATCTTGAAGCTCTTGTAAACCTTCCAGAAATATTATTTGTATCTGAAATTTGGATTTATTCGTGTGAAATTGAAGATTACCATATTCCTAATTATAATTTTTTTCCGAATACCAATGATACGTATTCTGCCGGTGGAGTGGGAGTTTTTGTATCAATTATGTATGAGTGTGATGTCAACATTTTTAATTTAATCAAAGTTTGTTGCAACATCCACAATGAAATGTTTAACTTTCTCTGTGTATATAGGCTTCATTCTTCACCACTTAATCTATTTTTAGAGGAATTTTCTAACTTTCTGGCTAATGAGCGATCTAAAAATCTTGTTATTCTAGGTGACTTCAATCTAGATATTTTGAACTCTAATTCCGTTTTCGATTATTACCAAGCGCTCATGGCTGAACATGGATTTCTAGCCTTGGTTGTTGAATCTACTAGACCAAGTTCAGGCACCTGCCTCGACCATGTTTTTGCTCGCCTTGAGAATATTTCTATGGACTATTACTGGTATCAACTTGGACCTTAGTATAACTGATCACTGTATGACTGGAATCTTTTTTGAAAACATAAAATGTAGTAAGCCAATCGTTCCATCTCAAGCCAGTTTTCGTAAAATTAACTTCCGTGATTTGAACAATAGGTTACGCTATGAGCTTTGGGATAGTGTCTATGTTGAACAAAATGCCTCTTTAGCATATGCTGTATTTCTTAGAATTTTAAAACATTACATAAGCTCTTGTACTGTTACTTTAACTCTAAACCGTTTAACTAAACCGTTCCCTTATCAAAAAAATACGTCTAAAACACAAATTAAGAAAAACATGTCGGAAACTTCCATTGAATAATTACCTAAAAAGTCGTCTTAATAAGCTATGCAAAAAATTGAAAATGGAAATTAAACTCGCTCGAGCTATTATCATTCCAATATACAAGCAGTAAATGGGAATCCTAAGAAAGAATGGCAAGTCATCAACAGTATTGTTAGTCGAAAAGTTTGTACTAACACAGATCCCAACAGACTTAAAAATGGTAATGCTAACATTTCAAACCCTTTGGAAATAGCTAACGAATACAGCGATTACATTGCTTCCATTGGACACACTTCTCCTTTAAGCAGTTCCCACACTTCTTGTAACTGTTGTACTAAGCTTGGTTTTCTAGGCAACGATTATAGTAATAGCTTTGTTTTTGAGCCCATCACAGGATTTGAATTGTTAAAAACGATTAATTCTCTTCCCAATTCCACCTCCAATGGTTATGATGATATTTCGAATTTGGCTCTAAAAAATATTGGGCCCAATTTAGTAGATAATTTCAATTTAAGCATTATGTCTGGAACTTTTCCTTCAGAACTTAAATGCGCTATAGTGATTCCTTTATTTAAGAAGAGCAACAGGACAGACAAATCAAATTATAGACCAATCTCACTGCTGTCGTCAATTTCAAAAGTTTTTGAAAATAAAAATAAAAAACAGGATTTTAGCCTACCTTAATCATATAGATTTCTTTAGTCCCATGCAATTTTGTTTTAGGACTGGCCTCTCTACTGAGGATGCTCTGTTGGATTTTTGCTCTATTCTATATAAAGGGTTAGATAACAAAAGTTTTTGTGCTGGCCTCTTCGTAGATATAACTAAGGCGTTCGACATGGTCGACCATGTGATTCTTTTAGACAAGCTATATAAGGCCGGATTCAGAGGATTCATATACAAATGGTTTGAGTCTTATCTTAAAGATAGAGTGCAGTACGTAAAAATTGGAAGTAATTTAAGCAGTTCAAAATCCAGTAACTTGGGGGTGCCTCAAGGTTCTGTTCTTGGCCCGATTTTATTTCTGATATATATAAATTCGTTATTCTTCTTCCATTCTTGGGTAAAATTAAAGCCTTTGCCGACGACCTTGGAATTGCTTATTGTTCAGTCAGTTCGTTAGATTTAATCGCTGATATAAACCAAGACGTTTTCCTACTTAGATGTTGGTTAGCCAGTCACAGACTTGTTGTTAGTGTTGTATGGGCATTAACATTGTCTTTATTCGATCACTGTTGAATAGCGACTGACTGCCGAAGAGTGGAGATCAGCAACAGCCACCGTACATAGTCATACCAATACATCATCTTCCCCCTTAATATTCAATATTACAATCCGTTAATAGATATATAGGTACATAAGTATACATATTGTGTAAGCTATTAATTCAGTATCATAATTACATAATTCAGAAGCGTAAATTAAACAGATAATTCAAAGGAAATAAACGATTTTGTTTCAAATTTATGATGGTTTAAAGAAATCTGGCCTTTTAACACTCCGTCCGTACCTGGTAGTGTATGATGGTTGTACTACATATCCCTCTTCTGTGTTTTTGCTAGAGGTGTTATTTGCTTCCTTTTGAGCATGATTCCTTTCACTCATGCTTGGTGGAATTGAAGTAGACATGAGGCCTTGAGATTGAGCATGATTATTATCACTAAGTGGAACTGAGGCAGACATCAGACCTCGATCTTTGGTCTTATCATATTCATCTAGGGGATTGTTAGGTGTTGTTATATGTGGAGCATTGATTGATTTTCGCAAGTGTGCTGTATTACGTCGAATTACATTATTCTTCCCATTCCTTACCCAGTATGATCGAGGTGTATTATGACGAGCTACTACTACTCCTGGTTCCCATTGTTTATTCTTAAGAACAACTATGTTGTCACCATTTTTTAGTGACAACTCCTTTCTAGGCCGCTTAGCACTAACCATTCTATCTTGCTTTTTCCTTAACAAATGTGATAAATTATTTGGTATATTTTGTTTGAGGTGCTCTTCGGTAGTAGGTAATTTAGTTCTAAATTTCCTTGACATAAGCATTTCTGCTGGAGAGTAACCTACTCCTGGCACTGGGGTAGTTCGATAGTCTAGCAAAGCTAAATACAGGTCTTGGTCACTATCAGTTTTTTTTAGCATGGTTTTTACAATGTGAACTGCCTTTTCTGCCATTCCATTAGATTGGGGAAATCTTGGACTTGTAAATACAAAGTCAAAATTCATTTCTTTTGCGAAATTTCTAAGCTTGTGTGAGTTGAAAGGTTGGTTGTCCGCAATTATCACCTTGGGGATCCCATGAGCTGCGAACAATTTCGTCAGTGAGTCTTTAATACAAGAAGCAGTCTTGTCACGACTAGGAAACAATTCTATCCATTTGGAACGTTAATCTACTGCTACAATAAAGTATCTGGATTTATACTCTAGGATGTCGATTCCTATTTTTTGAAATGGTAATTCTGGTATGGGATGAGGTATTAGTGAGTGTTTTTTATTTTGTGCTTTATATTTTTCACAAATAGGACATTTGGAAATAAAGTTTTCGATGTCTTTTTGCATCTGAGGCCAATACATTACTTGTGTGGCTCTGTTGACCGTCCTCGTTATACCCATGTGAGAAGAATGTAGCACCTGTAACATTTCCTTTATAAGATTCCTGGGCACGAAAACTCGATCCTCAACAAACACCAAATCATCTTCAACATAAATTTTATCTTTTATTTTCCAAAATTCAATTAAATCTTCATGAAGTTTATCTTTAGTCAACGGCCACCCTTCTTTGTAAACTTTCATAAGGCTTTTTAAAATTTCATCTTTCCGTGTTTCTTCCTGGAATAATTTTTTCTTTGAATCACTCATGTTTATACTGTGAATCATGTCTTTTAATTGTGTTTCAGTATCAACAGTCTTATCGATCACAGAATTTCTTGACAAAAAATCTGCGACATACAAAAATTTACCAGGGACGTACTTGAAATCTAACTCATATTTGGATAATTTTAATTTCATTCTTTGGAGTCTATGGGAATGCACCTGATGAATGTCCTTTCTGCTAATCGATACGAGGGGCTTATGGTCAGTGTGGATAGTGGTTGACCGTCCATAGATATACCTGTTAAATTTCTCACAGGCAAAAACTATTGCTAACATCTCTTTCTCGATCTGGGCATATCGAGTCTCTGTGTCCGTCAAGCTTTTCGATGCAAATACTACTGGTTTTTCATTCTGAATAAGGCAACAACCTAACCCATTTTGAGAAGCATCCGCCTGCACTACAATAGGTTTGGATGGGTCGAACGTATGTAATATTGCATGTTCTTTTAAAATGTCTTTAATTGTTTTCAATGTTTTAGAACAAGTTTCTGACCAGTAAAATTCACTATCTTTAGCTAGTAATTTTCGTAGTGGTGCATTTAGCTCTGAGAAATTAGGTATAAAGGATCGTAGATAATTAAGGGTGCCTAAAATTTTCTCTAAGTCTTTCCTATTTGTCGGATCTTTAAATCGGAGAATTGCTGCAACACGATCGGGATCAGAATCGTACCCTGTCCATACGATATTGGAGTTTTTCTTTGTTAAACTTCACGTTGATGCTGCGTGCCCTATCTATGACTCTCTGAACATTGGCATCATGTTCCTTAATACTTTTCCCCCCTACAATAATGTCGTCTATGTAAATAAAAACTCCAGGTAAATTTCCAAAATATTTGAAATTTAAATTTTGAAACTTCTCTGCTGCCGTTTTTACACCAAAAGGAAGAACGTTGAATTCGTATGTACCAAATGGTGTGCTAAATACAGTTAGTTCTTTAGACAGCGGACATAATTTCACCTGCCAAAATCCTTCACGTAGGTCGAAAACTGAAAAGTATTTCATACCGCCCATTGTCTGACTAAAATCTTCTAAGGTGGGAATCAAGAAATGCTCATCTTTTAAATTCTTATTTAGTTCCATAGGATCCAAGCATAATCGCAAAGAACCATCTGACTTCTCTACTATAACCAATTGGTGTGACCATTCAGAAGGCTCTTCTCTCTTCCTTATAATGCCTCGTTTTTCCATCTCGTTTAGCTTCTTCTTTACTCGATCATACAAACTTAACGGGATACGCCGTGGAGGTTTGCTTACCGGTGTGGTTCCAGGCTTTACAATTAATTTACACTCATCTGGAAAGTACCCTGAACCTTCAAAAATGTCTCTATTTTTGGCAATAAACTCCTGCTTACTGTTTGTATTGATTTCCTGCACTTTTCGAATCAGATCAAAATCCACACAGGTCTTTAGTCCTAATATTGGTTTTGTAGCACCAGAAACTACTATGTATTCGACATCTAAAAACTTTCTTTTGTACTCTGTTCGCAATACAGTGGAGCCTAACTTTTGTATTTGAAAACCCCCGTATGCTTCTAATCTCGTAGTTGTTGGCTTAATTACCACTTCTCCATGCATAGACCTTACTACCTTCTCAGGAATTATGTTTACCTCAGCTCCACTATCGAGCTTAAAATCAATCAACAAGGATCCTAATTTTAATGTTTCACACCAACTAGCATCCCCACCAGAAAATAATTGTAGCTCACCAACATACAACACTGAGTTATCTGACTCGCTGTCGTATTTAACTTCATTAATTTTATAATTTCGGACATTCGAGTTTCTGCATGCAGATGCAAAATGATTTAATTTACCACAGGCCAGACATCTCTTACCATCTGCCGGACACCTCCCTTGCTCGTGTTTACGATTGCATTTATGACACTGCTTTCTTGGTTCAGAGCTATTGTTACCGCGCTTTTGCTGATTTCCCATCTTCTTCACAATTCTGAAATGAGATTTGCAATTTTCAGTTTCATTAAAATTAATATTGCCTTTATAATTCCCTGGTCTCCTTTGAACCACCGCAACTGAAGTGCGTTCAGACTCCATGCGCTTTGCTTGAATGCCCGCTTCTTCAGCCACGCGACAAATCTCCTTGGCTTTCTTCAATGTCAAATCGTCCATTTTAAGCAATTGTAGTCGTACTGCATGGTCCGTTATTCCCATTACAATCCTATCTCTTATCATCGATTCTTTTTGGCTCCTAAATTCACAATTTTCGGCTAACCTCGTGACGTCGGATAAGAATTGTTCCATTGGTTCTCCTTCATTTTGGCAGCGAGAGAAAAACAAGTACCGCTCGTACACTACATTAACTCTTGGCATACAGTAATCTTGAAATGCCGCTATGACTTCATCAATCTTTTTTCTGTTTTCTTCACTTAGCGGAAGTGTATTAAAAATTTCGATCGCGTGCTCACCTGCACATGATAAGAAACGTGCAACCTGAATTTCTTCTGACTCGCTTTTAGTTTTCGAAGCCACCGTGTACACGTCCCACATATTCTTAAATTTTCTCCAATTTTCCTTAACATTCCCATCCATCGATAATGGACTGGGTTTATTAAACTGGTCACTTCTCTCACACATTTCTTGTCTGTCTCTTGCTTTTAGCTTTTATTTATTGTTATTATTATTATTATTATTATTTTTTTTTTTTTGCTTTTAGGCGATTTGTGCGACTTTAGACGTTTATCAAAAAAAAATTAACCGGCTGCGCCATGTTGTATGGGCATTAACATTGTCTTTATTCGATCACTGTTGAATAGCGACTGACTGTGGAGATCAGCAACAGCCACCGTACATAGTCATACCAATACATCAGTTAGTAGTAAAACCAAATTGGTATTCTTCAGTTTGGCTGACGAGGGGAACCCCGACTTAGATATACAATAGTATTTCATTCTTCGGACTGTGCGCGCCACGACTTGCTAAACAACCAATGCAGATTCCAAACTGCTCTAACTTTCAATAGAAACGCTGACTGCAATAATGACTGCTTCACGATTGAAGGTGTTGATAGAATCTTGGTATAACTATAGATCAAAATTTAAACTGGTCCAAACACATTTTTTCCTTGAAAAAATATCTTCTTTCCACTACTCGCTGTCTTTTTCGCCTTAGAAAGTACTGCTCTCTGAATACTATGATCGGGGTTTATTATGGTTTAGTCCAATCGAGATTGCAATATGGCAATATCTGTTGCTGGGGTGGCGCTTACCTTAGTAAACTACAGTAATTAATTGTCTCCCAAAAATCTGCAATACGAAATGTTTGTAGTTCTCACAGTTCAGTTCACACAATAAACCTATTCAGGAACCTCAAAATTCTTCCTCTGCGACATTTATATTATTTCAAAGTTCTGAGAGGTGGATATCTAGAAAGCTTTTCCTTTGGGATGATTTAGACAAGGTTGTGGAAATCTAGCCAGAATGCATCTTTTTCTTTTTGTTCGCATCCTACTTGAGGGGCATATGCGCTTACGATGTTCCACACCTCACCATGCATCACCAATTTGAGAGCCATCAAACGGTCACTGGACTTTGAAATGGTTAAGACGTTGCCAAGTAGCTCTGCCGCAAGGATGATGGCGATTCCGTTTTTTCCTTGTTCCAATCCATAGTAAAATATCTTGTAGGCTTTTGTTTTAACGTCCAAGAAACGTGCGCGATTACCGGTGTTTCGCCATTTCGTCTCTTGTACGAACAGGATGTCTACTCGCCTTCTAACCATCATTTCTTCAAGCTCAAAGCTGCGACCACTCATGCTTCCAACGTTCCAACTCGCGACTCTTAAGTGTGCCTTACGCCGTTGCATTACTTTGCTATCCCCCGGAAATCCTATAGCTCTGACCCGAGCATTGCTGCTCGTCCCAGGATCACCACCATTAGTAGTGCCTGGCGGGGTAGTGCTTTTCCTTTTGCGTTCTTTTCCATAATGCTACGGTTTGACCGTTTTCTTTCTTTTCCTCCTTTTTCTGACACGGGCATGCTCCAGATTAATTTTTTTTTTTTTTGTTTGGTCTTACTCTTACAACACCGGTGATCTCCAGTCGTGTCAACCCACTGATTTGCATGCACACTTGTGGGGCAGTTTAATGGTGGTATATGTGTCCCTACGCTCACCTTGGTGTTTTCTAAATTGCCTAGATGTGATTTTTGATTACCTTTGTTTTAGTCGTTGTTATAAAAAATAAACTAATGTATGAATTTGTGAAACTTATTTTTTAAAAAGCTGTCATTGTTAATCGAATAACACTAGTCAATGTTATGTTTTCGTTATAAGTTATTAAATAAAATGAAAATAATTTCTATTATTATTTTTTTTTAATATATTTTTGATCCATTATCTGCTTCACATTTTTCAAATCTACATTTTGTTTCAATTTCCGAGCTCAGTATTCTCATCACGTCAGAGGCCGACGCACTACCCACTGCGCCACGGCTCTCTCTGATATAATATTTTCAAATTATTCATGGCACAATTACTAAAGTGGCTTGCCACTCAAAGTGTATGTCATTCCGCGTGTATTTTCCTGTTTTTTGACAATTTTTCCATAAAAAAACAAAATTTCCTCTGATATCCATCCATATACCCATCGGGAGCAGTTTTTCCAGAGCTACCACGCCGGCAATTATCACAACAACACTATTTAAATATGCCCTCTTTGGAGGCAAGGCAAAACACCTAAGTGTCCTGTTGTAATCCTTGTAAATTTTTATTGGAATATACCGCCAAAAAGGTGATTCCGCCCGCCGCCCAAATCTCCAATATCTGAGCGTACCCCGTACCTATTTAAAATTCAGTACGAAATGTCCTTATCGCCAGGCATTCAGTCGGAAACAATTACGCAATTGTAATATCCTGGTAATCCTTAAAATCTTCTCCCGAATCCATTTGCTAATCATTTTTCACTGGTAGTTGTTATACTGTTGTGTTTCGACAACGAATTATAGGCAGCTAGGCAGCTGTTCGTTGGAAAGTTTATCGCAATAAGTGATTAATACCCTCGGAGCCACGACACCACCATTCCTTCCGGAAGCAAAATAAAAGCTTTTGAAGCTACGATAATAACGTCCACCGACACCAGGAAAATTGGCTTTGTTAAATGGAGCGCGCACTGGTTGCTCTGTTTGATGTCAATTAATCGAACACCATTGTCGTATTCCTGGATCGAAAATAATCGACGACAAGTAGAGAACAAGGGGTTCTCTGACACTGTTTTCCATCTCCGGCTCTATTGTGACTGCCTATGATCACCGGCTCCCGTTGCGATATTCGAGCTTGAGTAGAATTCTTCGTAAGACCGTTTTAACAATTTTCCGGCCGCCGGGGTGCTCTGGGTAGCCACGACGACAATCTCATAAACGTATGTCTTAATTGCTTTTTACCACCAACCGAAGCAGTTACCATTGGTCCCTGTTGGCGACGCATTAATTTGATTTGCAATTAATTTGCCCCTCGAATCACAACCGAGTCGTTCGGTGCACTGCTTTTGGGTCCTTAGATTGTTCTTAAAATTTCGTAAATGCAACAACACGATGAGGGATCAACGGCAAGGATTCAAGAAGGAGAACGATGGAGAAGCATCCTGCACAAAAACAGATTGCGGTCGATACTGTATATGGCCTGTGGGAGGAAGGAAGTATACTCTTGATGTCTATCCGAACACAATTTGCGTTTTATCTGTAAGAGTTCAGATGGCAGCGGGCGGTGCTCCATCTGAGGCTAGACCGCAAATAAAACATACGATTAGAGTGCATGATGGTTGTAATCGTTGGTCTGCTCTACCGGATCTGGGATGAATATACAATATTTCTCTTCTCTTTACTGTCATCCGGTGGAGGCTTGTGGGCTTGCTTTATGGACTGACAGTTGGTAGTCTACTTTTTTTTTCATGCCTCTGTACCACTATGTATCCCACCGAGGAAGATGGAACGGCCAATGATCCTAAGGTTTCGGTGGAAGTAGGAAAAAAAAGGACGACACTGGAATTTCATTATTATTAGCTGAAGAGGATTCTTTGTCATTCGGGATTATTGTGTTAGAATAAAGCCATTTTAGTGGTAAAAAAATAATGAAAAGGAAAGCCAAAGGGAATGTGTGGTTATTGAGGTTTTCATCGCAGTGGGTAGCTGACTCTAATTCCTGACAGAGAGACCTGGTGGCTTCTTCTTTCCACGACCTTTCCCAATAAGCCAGTAGAAGCCTGTAATGAAAATTGGCTTTATACTTTCTCTTTGACTAAGGGCTGATGAATTAATTTTCATTCGTGCTATGAATACTCATCGGCGTCCCATGACTTTCAGTTACCACTGATTTCATTAGCCCATTGTAGCTCTGCATTTTGAATAGCAACGTTTATTTGTGGTATTTTCATTCCAGTTCAAAGGACACCACCCAATAGATGGAAGTCCATGAAATACCATTGATAAAATAAAAAAAGGAAAGTAAGTAAGGACGTTACAACGGAATTCCGAGTTCCTCGAACTTCTCCCATCGAGTCATCATCATATCCTTTCACCCTGTGACTACCAAGCACCTAAGCCTCTTTTTCATAGCTCTAAGAATATCAATCCAAAAAGCGTTGGGGCACTCCAATTTTAACCTCGGAGAACTTGCACAGAATTCCTTGGAATTAATTCGTAGCGTTTTTCAATTAGAGAATATTTATTTGAATGAGATCAAAAACCTTATTATTCAAAGTATTGTCCATTGGAACTACGATCTCCCATCTTTCAGGCAAGATGCTTATTCCATGTCAGAAAAAATCTTCATTTTCAGATGCCACGAATCGACATTCTTCAAAAAGTAAGCTTATATTCAAACAGGCTATAAGTCGTCAACTGCAGCAAGTGATAATCAGGAGGAGCAATGACTCGAAAATACAAAGCGTAGGAAGGACTTCCTATCTAGCGTCTCCAAGCTCATTACTCTCTCGGAGTACGAGGATGGTCCGATAAGTACTTAGCCTATAAAAGAAAAACAAACATTTTGGAGAAATGGCGATTTATTTTTCAATATCTTCTTCTTCTTCTTCTTTTCCTTTTTATCCCGGCGTCGTTAAGGTCAGAAGTGTAGGACCATAACCTTCCCACTTAACTGCATTCCTACTGGTCCGCTTGTGGGGTCCGCCGGTTTGACCCCAGAAAGTAGCGGCAGGCTTCCCGGTTTGGGATTACTTCATCGCTGAGGCCAATCATGGTGTTTTTGCATTTGTTTGCACCAATTGTTTTTCGGCCTGCCTTTTTTGCGTGTTGAAATTGGAATGTTGATTGATAACGCCTTTTGGACGGGGTTCAAAGGATCTCTCCTTTGAACATGGCAATACCAACTGAGACGATCGCGCTCTATATTTCTTGTGATGGTTTCTTTTACGTGGAGGCTTCCTCGGATCTTTGAACTTCTAATTCTGTCACGTTTTGTTACTCCCGTTGTCATGCGAAGCATCTTCATCTCAGCGGCCGTTAATTTGCTTTCATACTTTTTGTGTATTGTCCAGCATTGTGAACCGTATGTGAGTGCCGGACGTACAACTGAAGTGTAGAGCCTTCCTTTCAGCTTAGGGGGCATTTTTCGATCACAGAAGATGGCGGAGTTTTCCCGCCACTTCATCCACCCTACGGTTTACGCGATGTTTGATGTCGTCATCACAAGTTGCTTCTCTATTAATCATAGATCCCAGATATTTAAACTTTTCACACTTGGGAAGCACTCTTCTATTCAAGTAAATGTCTGGAATAGGCTGATGAGGGTCAGAAAACGGGCAGCACAGATACTCTGTATTCTTTGAACTAATACGATACCCGTGTCCCTCAAAAATGTCCACCCAAACATCAAGAGCTCGTTGTAGGGACGCCTGATCATCACTTATAATGGCCCCATCGTCAGCAAAGAATAGCTGGTGCACATTGGGGTCCGTCACTTTTCCTTCAAGCAAGCAATCAAGGACTGCTATAAAAAGCAGTGGGCTGAGGACGCTTCCTTGGTGTACACCGACTTTGATTACGAACTCTTCGGTGACTCCTGCGGTGCATCTTACTCTTGTCGTTGCTCTCTCGTACATGTCCATAATCACTCGCACGTAGGTTTCTGGAACTCCTTTTTGTCTTAGCGCTACCCATAAAAGATCTCTTGGTTGCCGGTCAAAGGCCTTCTCGAAATCAACCAACACCATATGCAAGTCCTTTGAAGAATCACGATGCTTTTCCATCATGATCCTTATACTTTGGATTGCATCTGTCGTTGATTTACCCGAGACAAACCCGCACTGGTCGTCAGATAGTCGTATTATTTTCCGCAGTCGGCTATCTAATACCCGTTCAACGATCTTCATGGTGTGCGACATCAGCTTGACAGAACGGTAGTTATCACAATTTCCCTTTCCTTTGTGCAATGGAAAAAGATAGCTTTCCCTCCATTGATTAGGCATAGTGTCGCCTCTCATAAGTTTGGAGATAAGAACCATGAGCCATCTAGACCCGATGTCTCCCATCTTTTTCCAGAACTCAGAGGGTATCCCGTCCGGCCCAACAGCTTTTCTTTTCTTGGAGTTTTTAACCGCGTACCGAACTTCTTCGCCTGTGATGTCGGATATTTCGGCATGATTCGGGGCGGCTCTTGGAAAGTACACTCGGGGAAACTGTTCGTTTAGAAGTTCCTCGCAATACTGTCGCCATCTGTGGAGAATTTTTTCGTCTTCCACAAGGAGTTGGCCTTCAGCATTGTTAATAAACTTTGGGAAACGAATCTCCTGTGCATTTCTTCTTCTCTGGGCGGCTATCTTAAAGATATTTGCTCCTTTGTTCAAATTGCTTTGTCGAAGCTGCTGGGTAGCCTGGTTCCTGTCAGACGCGGAAGGCGATATTTCTTCCAACTCCTGATAGAGGCCTTCCATGCGTTTCGCTTTGAATTCGGCGCACTTTTTCTTCGCGATACCTTTGCAATATCTATATACCTTTTCACGGCGAGCTTTTTCCTCTCTATTAATAGAAGAGCACTTTGACCAAGCTTGGAAAGCCACTTTCTTTTCGTGTATCACTGCTTTGGCTTCGTCTGTCCACCATCAGGTTTCTTTTGCATGTTGGCAGGGGCCTTTAGATGTTCCGAGCAGTGATTTGGCTTCCTCCAGGCCAGATTGTTGTAGGGAATCCCACATGTCTTGTGCTCTGCACTTCTCATTACCCACCTCATCGATAATGGAAAAGAGGTAGTTTTTCATGTTGGTAATAAAAGCTTCGCCTTTTCCTTTATCCAGCTTATACCACTTGATTCTCTCAGACACCTTCGTTTGCTGCTTTGACTTCTTACTTGCCTCCATAAAAAGTTCAGTCAGGAGGAGACGGTGTTGAGGGGCGATCGCGTCTCTCAGGATCACTTTGCAATCTTTAACTCGTGGCTTCATGAAACTGGATACCAAATGATAGTCTATTTGAGTTTCATTTCCGCCGCTGCTATAAGTGATCAGTAGTCTTCATAGTCTTCGCTTGTCTTCCCGACATGTCCGTTTAAATCTCCCCCAACACACAAAAGGTTGACAGGTTGTGGAAATCTAGCTAGAATGCATCTTTTTCTTTTTGTTCGCATCCTACTTGAGGGGCATATGCGCTTACGATGTTCCACACCTCACCATGCATCACCAATTTGAGAGCCATCAAACGGTCACTGGACTTTGAAATGGTTAAGACGTTGCCAAGTAACTCTGCCGCAAGGATGATGGCGATTCCGTTTTTTCCTTGTTCCAATCCATAGTAAAACATCTTGTAGGCTTCTGTTTTAACGTCCAAGAAACGTGCCCGATTACCGGTGTTTCGCCATTTCGTCTCTTGTACGCACAGGATGTCTATTCGCCTTCTAACCATCATTTCTTCAAGCTCATAGCTGCGCCCACTCATGCTTCCAACGTTCCAACTCGCGACTCTTAAATGTGGCTTACGCCGTTGCATTACTTTGCTATCCCCCGGAAATCCTATAGCTCTGACCCGAGCATTGCTGCTCGTCCCAGGATCACGACCATTAGTAATGCCTGGCGGGGTAGTGCTTTTCCTTTTAGCGTTCTTTTCCATAATGCTACGGTTTGACCGTTTTTTTTCTTCCATTCCTTTTTGACACGGGCATGCTCCAGATTTTTTATTTTTTTTTGATTGATCTTACTCTTACAACACCGGTGATCTCCAGTCGTGTCAACCCACTGATTTGCATGCACACTTGTGGGGCAGTTTAATGGTGGTATATGTGTCCCTAGGCTCACCTTGGTGTTTTCTAAATTGCCTAGATGTGAGTTTTGTTTACCTTTGTTTAGTCGCCTTTTACGACAAGCGATAGGTATCGCTGCAGGGATATTCTTAACCCGTCCCTGCACGAGCATATATTTTTCAATATAGTCTCCTTTTAGCTCGATACACTTGACCCAGCGATGCTCCAACTTCTTCTTTGCCCGGCAAGTGACTTTTACAAGTTTAGAAACAAAAAGAAGTCGCACGGGGCCAAATCTGGAGAAAACGGTGGATGGGGCAGCAGTTCGTAGCCCAATTCGACCAATTTGGCCGTGGCGAGGGCGGTGGTGTGAGCCGGTGCGTTATCATGGTGGAAGAGCACTTTTTTCTTCGCCAAGTTTTTTCTTCAATTCGGCGTCGAATAGTACAGCCCTGTGACCGTTTTGACCTTCTCCAGGTAGTCGATGTTGATCACACCTTGTGAATCCCAAAAAACGGTGGCCATCACCTTTCCAGCCGATGGGACAGTCTTCGCCTTCTTCGGAGCACGTTCGCCGGGTGAAGTCCATTGTTTCGACTGTTCCTTGGTCTCTGCTGTGTATCAGATCCATGTTTCGTCGACTGTCACGAAACGATGCAAAAACTCCTTCGGATTGCGCTAAAACAGCGTCAAACACTGCTCTGAAGCTTGTTGTCCGGAGTGAGCAAACGCGGCACCCATCGCGCCGACAGCTTTCTCATGCCCAACATTTCATGCAGGATATGACCCACGTGATCTTTTGAAATGCCTACTGTCTCAGCTATCTCGCGCACCTTCAATCGGCGGTCTGCCAATACGAGATCGTAGATCTTTGTCACGTTATCCTCCGTGGTAGCCGTTTTCGGGGCACCTGGACGTGGCTCATCAAAAACCGACGTGCGACCACGTTGAAACTCGTTATACCAATTTTTGATGGTCGCAATCGAAGGAGGAGAGTCACCGTACACAGCATCCAAACGCTCTTTGATTTTGTTGCGCGATTTCCCTTTCAAAAACAAGAATCGAATCACCGACCGATATTGCTCTTTTGCCATTTTTCTAAAATCCACGGACACTCCCGCTTCCACACGTCAAAACAAAACTACGAGTCCGATCCGAAATTTCGACAGTAGCCGTCTACTAGAATGTACTACGCGATAGTAAGTTGCTCTTGCAATACTGGCGCCATCTGGCGGTGAGGCTAAGTATTTATCGGACCACCTTCGTATTCTGGGCGTTTTTCTTTCAATTCACGACCCAAGCGCATTCATTTTAGTTGGCAGTGATCTGCAGATCATATTCTTCTAATTCCTCCGTTTGATGTTGATATTTGGCCCTGCTTAGGCACATGATTTATGCGCTTGTGATTATGGTGATCCGCTTTTCCAAGCCAAGGACAAACTGGTGCAAAAATTCATTTCTATTGTATTGTTTATGAAAAAAAAAAAACCTTCGATGTATCTCGGTTTTAATTCGTATGGTACCCAGTTTCCTTAATTTTGGATCACTCCCATGGCTTTCAACTCCAAACGATTCAAACAATTTTCAGAGTGCTTAACAAAGGTCTTTAGCCAACAATTTCTCCAGTTCTTCATCGCCGAACTGTTACGATTTCCAGGTCGACTCGCTCATGATTCAAATCACGCTTTCAACACCAGACAATAATAGTCATCCTCTTCTTTCGTCAACTGCCTTGAGCGTTTCTGGTAGAAATTCACTTGAGGAGTTAGAAATTTTGACTTTCAGCGCATCAATCGCCGTAGTCTCGAATCTTCACAAGGGTGTCCCAAGGTTCCGTGCTAGGTCCCCTCATATGGAACTTTATATAAAGTGTGTTTTTTTTTAGAGGTTTGATTTCTAAGCTGGCAAAACTGTTTCTACGGATTGTTAATTTGACAGCCGAAAGTTGTTTTGTTGTAAGTACGTTTTGCCATTTCACGATGAATAGATTAACGTTAGAACAACGGATGCAAATTGTGTAAACGTATTTTGAAAACCATGGTTTGGTTCGTAAAACTAAACGCGCGCTAAGTCAATTTTACGGTCGATATAATCGTCCATCGTAGCAAGTTATTCGGAGCACAATGAATCGTTTTCGGACCACGTACATTCAAGTGGATGACACGCATCCCCAAAGACGACAAACAGCTCGAAAAGAAGAAGTTATTGCCGATGTGGCCCAGTGTTAAGGAGAATCCGAATAAAGACGATTCGCTGTCGTGCACAGCAATTGGAGCTATGCCCAATTGCCCAATTTTGTAGAAGATTTTACGGAAAGATCTTGGCACAAAAGCCTATAAGATCCAGCTTGTGCAAGAGTAGAAAGCGCGTGACCATTATACGCGTCGTCGTAGGCTTAATGAATGAACCGAAAACATGATTCTGCTTGATCATCATTTTCAACGCAAAATTTTGTTCTCCGATGAGGCCCATCTCTGTTTAAATGAATATATAAACAAGCAAAATTTGGAGCGGAGAGAATCCAGAAGCCTTTGTCGAGACACCCTGAAAGCCATTAAAACTTACTGTTTGGTGTGCTTTATGGGCTGGTGGCCCAAATTTCTTTACGACTATGTCGGCAGAATATTACCATCAATTGAAATCGCTATAGAACATGATTTCTGACTTATTCATTCTTCAGTTGAATGGCATTGACGTGACAGAACTTTGGTTTCACACAAGATGGCGCAACATTGGCGCCATTATTATTGAATTGAATTATTGGACTGTGAACTGGTCTCCGCGATCCTGTGATCTCACACCTTTAGATTACTTTTTTTGGAGTATATGAAGTACTAGTCTATGCTTATAACTCAGAGACGTTGAACTATTTGGAAGTCGACATTCGCCGTCGAATACCGTCGATATACCGCCCCAGTTTCTCTAAAAAGTTGTCAAAAATTGAACTTCACGATTGCTCTTCATTCGAGCTAGCTGTGGTGCGCATAGGCCCAAAATTATATTTAGGCACTAATGGCATAGTATTATCTAATAAATAAAGTTAATATAATAGGCTTAACGTTATTTCCAATTTTTTATTTTTTATTGAATTTGTATATCTCTAAAAAAATATCCTTTACAATGGCATCCTGCGACTAAGACTTCTACAGGTAGTCAATATCATGACATACATAGTTGTGGTGACCATTGCAAAGCAGATTCAAGTCATCAAGTTAGTCCCAAATGCAATAATTTCTCCAGCAATTTCGAACTGGCCGACCACAAAACGGAGGTCTAGGAGGGTCCGACTTTCTAAAGTGATCTGCTCTGTTCTTCTATACGCCGCACTGATCTAGGTAGACACCCTCAGAAGACACCTGTCGAAAACTGCCATCCGTATACCGACTTTGGGCTCTAATGACAATAAGCTGCATTTATTACATATATTACCATTGACGTCCTCGCAAATAAGATGGGGGGCGATTGCCAATGTCAACTGGAGTGGACACGCTAAGTAGACTCAAGGAAGAAGAAAAAATACGCTCAATGGTTCTACAGCGAACTCGGTGAAGTAATATATAATAATTAAGGTCTTACATACCGTAGATTGTCTTACACTCTGAATCCATCAATTGATGTATGGGTAAACCGAAGGCAAGGAAACTTGACCTACGAGCTAATGCAATTCCTCTCTGGCCACGGGGTTTACTACCATACCAATTCGGTCATAGAATATTAACATATAGGTCAGAGTGTCCAACCCCATCCTGGGTCAGGCACCTAGTCTTCGACTGTAGACACCTTATGGAATGGCGAGGTACCGACCCTAGCTTCACTAAAATCTTTTTGTAAATGTTACGATCAAGAGCTTAGTGTTTTTTAAAACGAAACATCCATGAACCTGCGTTGAGGCCTATATGGATAGGCTTATTTTAAAAGTCAAATAACCTAAATTGAATCAATAGAAAATCAAAGGTCTGGTAGTTAAATGTAATTAGATAAGGATCTTCCAGTTATTTTCGGTTTTTTGGACATCAATGCAGGACAGACGAGGCGAATCTCCTGGTCAGAAATATCTGAGCAAATTGAATAGAATAATGGTCTAAAGAACTCAGTCACTAGACCAAATGGTCTATCGGTCAATACCCTCTTAAGTTCCGCGCACTTTTTAGATGGCACTACGGATTGAGATAAACAACAATCTCCACAGCCAAAACGAACACCAAGTCTTGGGCAAGACTCCTTTCTACTTGTTGACGCAATTTTAGATGAAGAGGGTGGTCGTGGTGCAATGGTTATCATCACCAACTGTTAAGCAGAAGGTCTGTATTCCAAGTCTGTTCATAGCCAAGAACAATTTCTATACGGAAAAACTGTGCAACAACATCAGTTGTGAATGAGAGATGATAAAAAAAGTGCTGATGAAGGCATATCACACGCAGCATAAAATCACTTCAAAATTCATACTCCGTGTGTGCATTTCCAATATAACAGCTTAATAATATGGAAATAAAAAATTTACTATGAACTACCAGAGCGATAAATTCAGTCGAATCTCTCGAATCCTATCTAGGACAACCACCCCCGGAGTGAGTGAATGAATGAACATCTTCGACACAAACCATCTGCGCATCGTCCAGGTTGTGTGACAAACACCATAAGATCGTAACTCTTGAACCTGTGTGAACCCTCAAGGGTTTTATATAAAGTCGCCAACGTTTACCGTTACAGCTATATCTATTAATATTGATGTTCCGACCAAGTCCTTAAGCTATTTAAGACTCGAGAAAAGTTGAAAAATTCACATGACATAAAGAATTTCAGTTAGCTTAATGAGCCGTAATTCTACAACGGGCAAGTTTGGCATGCATGTCATACGAAGGCTGTTGTATAAGGTTTTGAAGTTGGCAAACACTTGATATGTAACGATTTGAAGTTGCTGTTGCCCCTCCGAAACCTGGCCTAAAACTGCAAAGACATGGATCTACTCACGTTAAGTTGTTAAAGAATCCAGCTGGCTACCTTTCTACGCTAACAGCTTTATTCGGTATAAGTTTGGATATTGCTGTCTTAAGCTCATCTAAGTTGGGACGATAAAATAGGTGAATAGTTCACTTAGTCTGACTGGATTTTAATATAATTTCTCGTCCTGCGGAGTGATGTAATTGTAAGCCCCTTGTGTAGCTATGTGGACGTGGTCTATTGATGCTAATATTAGATTTGTACAGACCGTGTTCAAATTTATGAGAACTTCAGTGAAAGTAGTCGCCAAAATTGCCGGATTTTGTGAGCTTCGAATTTTGACTATACACCCAACCTTGTTGAGTCCGTCGTCCTTGATATATACATACTTTCGTTTCCTAGCTGTAGAAATGTGGGAGTCAAGAGTGGAAGTCATCGGCTCACTAAAAGAAAATTGCGCCCAATGATAAAGTCAAGAAGACTGAATCTTACTTCTGGGGTTATGCTATGTAGTCTTATTTAGACTATGAACCGCTTTAAGACCTTTTCCTTTCCTACTGTTTTTGACTCATACAAGCATGGTAGTAGCATGATAGTAGTATGCTTGTACCTTATGTAATTTTGATGAGTTTATAAAAAAACCGCTTAAGAGACAATTTCCAGCGTAGCATAGTATACGCAAGACACCCTATACTCGACCTGTTACACTGATGTGATCCCCTCACGGCAAGTTACTTAAGTCTGGGATAGTCCGACCTATAACAATAGCTTGGCTCTTGGTGGAGTTGAGCATAAGTTTGTTTTTATGTGACCATCGTGTAACGGCATGGAGATCCTCATTTAACCGCGCAGTAGCATCAACCTTTAGGTGGAATGGGTAGCTGATGTATAATTGGACGTCATCTGCGTACATAACATATGTACCTTACAGTTTGAGAATGGTAGGAATTTCGTTATTAAACAGCGAGAACAGTAAGGACCCCAGTATAGATCCTTGAGGGACCCCCCTTTTGGTTTTGAGAAAGGTGGATAAGTTACAGTTAGCATATACAGCTTAGCTGCGATCTCCAAGGTAATTCATAATGAGTTTCAACGCTGAGGAATCCAAATTAAAATAATATTTTAGTTTTTTGAGAAGGATTTCATGTGGGACAGTATCGAATGCTTTAGAGAAGTCTAATAATACTAACCATATCACATGGTCCTTATCAATTTCATAGCGAAATCTTCAACAATCTTTAGTAGCGCGAAGGTGCAGCTGTGTTCTGGCCTGAAACCTGACTGAAACGGTGGGAAGCTTATGTTGAATTGAGAACGAGTTCAATAGCGTGTTCAGAAGCTTTTCGAAAACTTTGGATATGAATGGCAGTATAGCGATCCTTATCATTATTATTTCCATGTTTAGGAACGGGTATGATTTTAGAGGCCTTCCAGGAACTAGGGTAGACGGAGGTGGCAAGGGTGCTATTAAATACGTATGTGAAAAGTTTTAAGACGCTGTGGATGATTAGTTTTAAGAATTTGGGGTTCATGAGATTCAAGCCAATGACGTTAGATTTAATTGCAAGGATCGATTTAAGCACATTCTCTTCGTAGATTCTAGAGAAACCAAAGCTATAAGTCAAGTTCGGCATATTACGGGGATCTATAATGTCGCATTCGTTCGGATTCCCATTGCCATTGTCAGAGAGAGATTCGACTGAAGCGAATTTCCTATTTAGCTTTTCGGTATTGATGTCTTCTAAAGTCTCAGCCTTGATTTGTTTACCCATACCTAGCATCTTAATAATCTTCAACGTTTGCTTAGCATTTAAGCCGGTTTTGAATTTGGATGAAAAAGACTTTGTAGTAGTCGGTGATGATATTCTTTTGAGCCATACTGTATTCGACAGTTTTAGTGCCTTTATTAGTTAAACCGTAGGTCTCCACTACGGTTCATCTGGCTTTTATATGGGCATTGACCTGACCGAATGATTGCTCCGAAAACCTCTAACCCAGAGTGTATAAAAGACTGACAGATGAAGTAACGCTTGTTCTTTTTCCAATAAACGTCGTGCTGTATTTACAAACGGTGACAGTTGCCTTTTTTGCGCTATCCTACAACTTGGTTTTCGACCTCCTGATTTCCTTCGTAACAAGGTTCCTGAGGCACTTAAAATCGTATAGTTACTCGGGCAGCTTAAACTTCTTCCATTTTTTGTAGGCCCTGTCTCGATTTATAATGAGTTTTTCAATATGTTGAGTTAACCAATGGCATTTGGTGTTATGGATGGTGAGATTTTTGGTTGGGGCATGATTCTCAAACAGGTTATTAATGTTAGATGTAAAAACCTCGACTTGCTCATCAACGGAAGACATGTGGTACAGGTTATGCCAATTAGAATTGAGAGAGTCATCGATGAGGCTAGCCATATTGATAGATTTAAGGTCTCGCTAACTGATTGTTGTCGGTACGAAAGATCTACTAAGACTGAGGTCATAGAAGAGGACAATGAGATCGTGTTTTGAAAAGCCGGGAACATCAAGCTGGCTATAGAAGTTGATGAGATCAGTTCTATTGACAATAAGCAGGTCGATGAGCGTAGAGCTTGTGGGGCCAAAGTGGGTGGGAGTCGAGTTATTAACAGCAAATAGGTTGACTGAGCTTAGGAAGTGTGTGAATCGATTTACTTGTGAATCGTTACGGTTTAGCAGATTTATGTTGAAATCACCGGAAAGAATAATATGTTCATAGCAAGCCCCGAAGCGTTCGATGATGTTAGTAACAATGGTGGTTTCCCTTAGACTTGGGGGCTTGTAGATGACTCCAACTAGACATTTTTCGAAGCCACAGATAATTTCAAGCAAGAGGTATCGCTTGAATTCGAATTTCCGATTAATCTGCGCTATTTTTTCCTTAACAAAAATTGCAGAACCGCCCCCTCGACTCCCGACACGATTATCCCTATAGATTTCATACCCTGACAACTCAATGACCGCATTTTGAAAGCGGATGTAAGCCAAGTTTCGGAGATACTTAGAATATCGACGTTTCCCTCATCGAATATCAGTTTAAGTTCGTTAGTGTGCTTCTTTAGACTTTGAGCATTAATGTGACAAGTCGACAGACCAGAGTACCTTTTACGGAAGATATCCAGCATAAGACGAGTCTTGTGTACATTATTGTTGGTAGGGATTACACCACAAGATCAGTTGAAATCGCTTTGAGGTACGTAAGGACGAGTGCTCAGTACTCTGAGTGCAGGTGGTAGAAATGATACTCACACAGGCCGACTCCGACCGGCCAGGTATTAAGCAACGCAATAGCACAGAAAATAGACGGGAAACTAATTATGTGTTTTAAGTGTCTAAAACTGGATAACAATAAGAAGCTGGCTAGCCTTATGGCACTGAAACATTTAAAATTCGAAGGAGAAACATATAAAATAATCCTTAAAGCTTAACCTTCAAGGAAAAATAAAATGATTCTTTCGCCAAAATTTGGATCCATTATCATTTGCTACTATAAAGCCCAATTCAGATAACGTACGACTGGTTATCTTGGGACTTCAGTTCTTGTGTCAATTGGATCTTCTACGTATGCCCAAGTCTTTTTTTTAAATTCGCCCAATTAAGATTATAAAAAGTAAAACTCGTTGTGCACGACGAGGAACTAAGAGGCTCGGAACTCAGTCACTAACGATTTCGACACGTTGTTAAAGGGTATAACGCTCCTAGGTAAATAGCTTGAAGGTTAGAGCAATGATCTTTCAAAGATAAGGCAAAGTTATTGAATAACTTATTATCTTAGGATGTTAAGAGTGGCCTTGATGCTGGTTGTTATAAGACGTTCGTTTATATGCCAAAAGCTGAAGAGTTTGCCTAAGTCTACCTCGAATAATGTTCGGGTACCTTGGTACTACAATTTCCTCTTGGTGAAAGACGGGTTATGGCTTCACCTACCCCTACTGTGTAATTGATATACGTAGTTCACCGAAATTCTAGAATGAAGCAGATTTCAATATGGGCTTAATAGCTTATTCCAGCAAGAAATTATCAGTGAAAAATGTGCTTTATGAAAGGTTCAACAAACCGAGCCCCTCCACGATAGACATCTATATGCCCACGCTCATCTGTCATCATTTTGTTATTAGATACTCGAAAAGTAAAATCCAAACCGCGTTTGTTGATGGAATCGGGACAATTATTCATTCCCGCAACAGCTGTGTCCCGCTCGTTGATTCAATATTTTCCTGTACAGCCCCACTAAGATCTCGCAAACAATTATCCTTAATAGCATCTCATTGTCTGTTCCTTGGATTTCTGTATTTAATCCCCAATCCGTTCCGAAGCTGGAAAGCCATGAATTTAATTGAAAATTTCCACCGCGCATATGGTATTCTCGGATGATCTTGAAAGGCTTCCTCCGTACGCAAAACTATCGACAACTACCCAGGTAGCCCTACATACACATATGAGTATGGTAAACAGGATACGCTCGGATTGCCGACGAATATACTTCAAGCTATACCACCGGAAATCCGAAAGGAGATAATTATAATAGCGTTCACTGGCCGAGAAGTCGGTCGTTCGTTGCATAGCTAGTTGGAAGCCGGCGAAACCGCGTCCATGCTAAAAACCCATACGTTTTCCCACCGTCTCACAAAATACTCGAATTTAGCGGTATGTTTCATGTTGTTATTCGACTGGTGGGATGGCACGTCCATGTGTCGCACTAGTGATGGGGTAAATGTGTTAATACCCATAAATAAATGTTTTATTTACGTAACATTGAAAAGTTATCCAGTTTTATGGGCATTTTATAGCACATGTTGTGTGGCAGGCGGTTGTAGGCGCAAAGTTTGCCACTGCGATAGATTATCTGCCATTAGATGTGCTAAAAGGGCAATTACGTTTCTGTTTTCGTATGAGGTAGTGGCGGGAGAGGACTTCATACAGGGATGCTGACGATGGTGGTGAATTTATTTATTAGCGAGTATTAATTACGAAACGTAAGTGGATGCTGAGAGGGTATTCTATCGGCTCATTAGATTAAGCCTATTTTGGGAGGGAGGCTTATGTGGGGGTGCTACTTCGAGTTTTAATGCAGGGATAGCTTTTAGTTTAATTGCTCCTTATTATAGTCTATTGGTAATCAAATAATAAATGGTTTTTGGGACAGCGTATAAGCTTCCTGGTGTAAATAAAGTATCAAGAACGATTCGAACTTTTGATAATTGCCACTGTGATTTGGACTGATGAAGCTTTTAGTACAGAGTGGGAGTGATACGATTATTTACTGTCGGAGGTTTTGCAGGTGCCCAGATGAGAAAAAACACCGCTAAATTCCAATCCCAACAAAATGTCGAGTAGAAATTGAATGACGAGGCTGAAAGCCTGATACGCGCGTCAAACTTTAGAACACTCAAGACCAGTCTTACAGGCTTCAAAACTTATAGGCATACAAATGAAAGAGCTGAAGTTGTCTAATCAAGATGGTCTGATCAAAATTACCCACATATTCCTCAAGAAAGACTTAAGAAAACAGGACTTTTAGAAAAAGTTCGTAACAAGTGACGAACCCAACTCTATGACAAAGCTTAGGACCACTAGACGGCAAGTCTTACTTGAATTAAGGACAAGTGGAAAATAATTGCAGAGTGTGACCAGAATGATGAGCTTTGAGCCCGAGAGGTGCAACTTAGAGGTGCTGTGAGTCGAAGATCTGAGAAATCTATGATAGTCAAGTCAGACTTTAGGCTAGGAAGGCATAACATTAAAGATTTCACGCGATTAAACGACGATACAAAGCGATGTCAGGTCATATCGAACTTTTAAAAAAAAATTGAAGCCATTTAAGCGAAGAATTCCTCAACCGTCCCAATGAAGTTAAGGATTGAGTTTTAGAGATAATTTCCTCAGGAGACACCGTCTTAAGGTGGCAGAGGACAACATACTCGCATGGTATGTTTTCCCGTCTCACTGGAAAGGTTCATAATCAGCTGGCAGGTCTTTTGATATGTTTCTGAGTTCAAAGATGCTTTAGAAAGTTTGTTCAAGGTGTCTAGATCATGCCATCGTCGATGAGCGGCCTAAACAAACAACAACATCATCAACAGAGCAGCAACAAGCGCATCAGAGCAGCAAGCAGACCAGAAGGAAGTACCGCTTCACCAGGCGCAAAGAACGAGCACAAAGAGAAGGAGCGATAACAACCGAGTGAAGAACCACAGTCAGCGCGACGACGACAGCGGAACCAAGAGAGACGAGCTAGAGAATATGTACGAGGTCCGCTAAGTACTTAGCCTACAAAAGAAAAACAACAATTTTAGAGAAATGGCGATTTATTTTTCAATATAGTCTCCTTTTAGCTCGATACACTTGACCCAGTGATGCTCCAACTTCTTCTTTGCCCGGCAAGTGACTTTTTCAAGTTTGGAAACAAAAAGAAGTCGCACGGGGCCAAATCTGGAGAAAACGGTGGATGGGGCAGCAGTTCGTAGCCCTATTCGACCAATTTGGCCGTGGCGAGGGCGGTGGTGTAAGCCGGTGCGTTATCATGGTGGAAGAGCACTTTTTTCTTCGCCAAGTTTTTCTTCAATTCGGCGTCGAATCGGCCAAATAATTTGGCATAGTACAGTCCTGTGACCGTTTTGCCCTTCTCCAGGTAGTCGATGTGGATCACACCTTGTGAATCCCAGAAAACGGTGGCCATCACCTTTCCGGCCGATGGGACAGTCTTCGCCTTCTTCGGAGCACGTTCGCCGGGTGAAGTCCAGTGGGTCCATGTTTCGTCGACTATCATGCCCAAAATTTCATGCAGGATATGACCCACGCGATCTTTTGAAATGCCTACTGTCTCAGCTATCTCGCGCACCTTCAATCGGCGGTCTGCCAATACGAGATCGTGGATTTTTGTCACGTTATCCTCCGTGGTAGTCGTTTCCGGGGCACCTGGACGTGGCTCATCAAAAACCGACGTGCGACCACGTTGAAACTCGTTAAACCAATTTTTGATGGTCGCCATCGAAAGAGAAGAGTCACCGTATCCAAACGCTCTTTGATTTCGCAGCGCGATTTCCCTTCCAAAAACAAGAATCGAATCTCCGACCGATATTTCTAAAATCCGCGGACACTCCCGTTTCCACACGCGGTCAAAACAAAAACTACGAGTCCGATCCTGAAATTTCTACAGTAGCCGTCTACTAGAACGTAATAAACGATAGTAAATTGCTCTTGCGATACTGGCGCCATCTGGTGGTGAGGCTAAGTACTTATCGGACCATCCTCGTATGTGATGGGCACATATCCCGTCGATTATTACTTTTCGAGCGTTCGACCAGTGCGGACAATAAATCATTTCATACAATCGTTGTTTACATTTTTTTTGAGTTATTGAACACAAGGATTGGATGATTTTCTTCGATTGATGGAGTCCTTGAATTCTAATTCAGAGGTCTCCCAAATGTTTACCTTATTGGGTATACCGTACCAAGGTTAGGTTAGGTTAATTTAAAGAAGGGGAATGTGATGGTTAAGCATCACTTCCACTCGGAGGCCAAAAGGCCCATTGTGATTCTCTTCATTTGTGGAGTACACTTAACTTGTCCTATCACGTGGTGGCTGAAACCACCCGGTGCTCTTTATGAATCTTAGAAGATCCGATATATCTGCATTTGCTTCTCTGTAAAGAATTTTTGGCCCAGCGAAACTAGGCGTCGATTCTGGAGAGCTGGGCAGTAGTGTGCAAGCAGATGTTGGATCGTCTCAGTTTCTTTCTCAACGCCGCAGCTCCGAGATCGCTGGACCCCGAGTCCCATTTCCGTAGCATTGCTCCAATGGGACAGTTTCCTGTGATCACTCGGACAAGCATAGGGATCGAGTTATGGTCCAGCGCCAGGAGCCTCTTTGTTTTTCCGACATTGAGCTCTGGCCACGATGATCTTGTCGTGTAGCTGTCGTTTCTTGTAAGCCAAGACGAGTTGGCCTCTTTGATGATTGTGTCGTTTATGATCCGATATAATGCGCTGATCGGTGGTTGGAATGACGTGTCCGCTTCGCTGATGTCCATTTCAGACCCTTGCCTGGCCAATTCGTCTGCTCTTTCGTTCCCTGCGATTGATCTGTGGCCCGGAACCCAGCAGCGTGACTTTGAGGTGTCTGATGGACTTCAGTGAGTCGCGACATTTCTTGACAGCCTTTGATCTCGTTATACAGGATTCTATTGACTTCAGTATAGCCTGGCTGTCTACGAAGATAGTTATATCAGATGGTGGGATATCGGCTACCTGTAGGTGTTTGGCTGCTTTCTCTATTGCCAGGATTTCTGCTTGAAAAACGCTGCACAGATCAGGGAGTCTGAATAATTCCTGTTTGTGGAGGGTATCAGAGTAAAACCCGGCCCCAGTGCCTGTGTCCATTTTCGATCCGTCGGTGAAGAGGGCGATCTCATGATCGTTGATTACGGCGTTTGATAGCCACTCTTCTCTGTCGAAGAAAAGGATAGGTATACTGAGAGAGAAGTCATTTTGGGGGGGAATATAGTCGGTCGTAGCTGCGAGGCTACTAAAACCATGTTTCCTTCCCAGGTCGTCTATTATCATAAGTATGGCCGCATGTCCACAGTTGGCTTGATTCCACAGAGAGGACTCCCTTAGTCTGAGAGCGCCCTTTGCAGCGTAGCCTTTTATGAATATATCCAGGGGGAGGAGATGAAGAATCATGTACAACCCTGCTTGCGGCGTGCTTCTCATGGCTCCCGTTGTACAAACAGCGGCTGACCTTTGTACCTTGTTGAGCATGTTCATATAGCTTTTTGTGCTGCTAACAGTCCACCAGACTAGGGCCCCATAAGTTAAATTGGGTCTGATGATTGCTGTGTACATCCAATGAATGATGTACGGTTGCAAGCCCCATCTTTTGGTCTTTTTGCATGCATAAAAAGCGTTCAATCCTTTTTTCATCCTTTCCTCCAGGTTCCTTTTCCAGGAGAGCTTAGAGTCAAGAATGATGCCTAGATATTTGGCTTCCGCTTTGAGTTTGAGTGGAGTGCCCTCTAACTTTGGGGGAGCAAATATCGGAATTTTCCTTTTCCTGGTGAACAAGACCAGCTCGGTTTTCTGGGGGTTTATTCTCAGACCGTTCTGTCTTGCCCACGAGGAGAGTTCACTCAGCGCAGATTCCATTAGTTCACTGATAGTTGGTAGAAATTTACCTTTTATCAAGATAACCAGGTCATCCGCGTACGCTATGATCTTTCTGTCTTTTTCCATACCTGCTAGACACGCTAAGCACACGCGTTAAGTGTTGTGCATATGCTGACGACCTGCTCATCCTCCTTGATGCTCAGTCCAGAGCTGAGCTGGAAAGGAAGGCTGAGCAGGTTCTCCCTGTCGTCCACGACTGGGGCATAAGCGTGGGAGTAAGCGTATCCGAGGATAAGACTGTTTCTATGTTGCTTAAGGGCAACTTAGCAAGCAGTCGACACCCGACGATACGACTGAATGGCGTGAGCATCAGATATGTGACGGAAGTCAAATATCTTGGTATCACAGTGGGTGAGAGGATGAGGTTCATGCCTCATCTTCTCAACCTGGGTGACCGTATGTGTAGCATAGTCGGGCAGATTAGGCGAATCGTTAGGGCGGATTGGGGCCTGAGTAGGCGGGCTTATCGTACTATATACACCGGTCTCCTGGTTGCATGTACAACCTTTGGAGCATCGGTGTGGTATGATTCAGTCATGTCCGTAACAGGCCGTAACCGCGTACTGCAATGCCAGAGGAAGGCACTTCTAGCCTGTTTGCCTGTGTGCCGGACAGTTTCTACTGCCGCATTACAGGTCCTCCTGGGAGTCCCTCCTCTTGATCTGGAGATCATTAGAAGAGGTATTGCCTTCAAGGTAAAAAGGGGCTTACAGTTAACCAGTAGAGACTGGTTATTTGGCATGCCAACGGAAGGGCTATCAGCCAGGGAGCGCAAGACCCTACTTGGTGGCTACCGAAACGGGTAGG
This sequence comes from Merodon equestris, assembly GCA_958301585.1. NCBI lineage: Eukaryota > Metazoa > Arthropoda > Insecta > Diptera > Syrphidae > Merodon > Merodon equestris. The sequence continues at coordinate 122,341,979 of OY284415.1, forward strand.
GTCACATACCGCTTCCTGGAGGATGTCTCATTCATGAGCAGGAATCCACAACTGAGTTTTGGTCTCAGTTTCGGTTTCCTCCTGACGGGACATGGATCCATGAATGCGTTTCTGCATAGGATGCGTCTCAGTCAGGAGGCCGGTTGTAGGTGTGGCTCTCCCTTCGAAGATTGGGTGCACGTTCTGTGCGTGTGCCCATTATACTCAGATCTTAGGGACTTAGCAGCAATGGGGGTTAGGTATGAGGGCGAAGTATGTGACGTGAGCGGTGTTTTCTCTGCTCCGTCACATATCGAAAGGATGCGCGTATACGCGAATTCAGTGTTCGCTAGGCGGCGGGCCAGGAGACATTAGTTTTGCCTCCTGCCCACCTTTCATCTCTCTCTTCTCCAATTTTAATTCCCTTTCCACTCCTTCCTCCTTTCCTCCTCCTTCTCCTCCTCCCTCTTCCTTCTTCCCTCCCTCTCTTCTGAATGGCTAGCAGTCCAGGGTGTAGGGCACCCCAACTGTCAGCAACCGTTTACGGTTGCGAGGCTCGACCGGAAGCCTAATTCTGGTACCACGGGTGACAGGAGCCCCCGGGACATTAATGTCCCGGCCTGTCTTTGCGGAAGGCCCCCTTGTGGGAGTATCGTGGTGGCTGTGGTTGTCCCAAATCGCGGGTAATTTGTTGCTTGCAACAGGGCGCCGTGACCCGTAGATCGGAAGAGGTGTTAGATAGGCCTCGCTCCTCACCAGGGAGGAAGTTCATGTCCCCTACACATGGCTTCGAATTGGTACTGATGGTGGTTTCGGGTATCTAGGTACCCAAAGCCACCGGATGGACGCTGGTTGACGTTTCAACCCCATGTGGGATGGCCCACCGTGAAATTAAGCCGACAAGGCAGGTGTTCACGTTAAACACATAGCGGAATCTGTCTTTTTCCATAAAGAATTTGAGGATCTTGTTGACTGTAAGAAGCCACAGTAGGGGGAGAGAACTCCTCCTTGTGGTGTGCCTCTAGTTGTCACTTTCCTTATAGAACTGTGTCCAATGTCTGCATTGATGATTCTGTTCTTCAACATATTCTCAATCCAGATTACAATGGATTTGTCTACTTTTATGTCCTCAAGAGCTGTTGTTATGGCCTCTGTGTTTACATTGTTGAAGGCCCCCTCTATGTCGAGGAAGGCTGCCATTGTAAACTCTTTTAAGTTCAGCGAGCCCTCAATTTCACGGACAACACTATGCAGAGCACTTTCCACTGATCTGCCTTTGAGGTAGGCGTGTTGAGTGTTGCATAAGTTTCGTGAATTTGATGGTGATTTAAAGGGTTTGAACGAATTTATTGCCCATGATACTTTATCCGTTGTGATAATCTTGTTTATCACTTCTTCGGTTGTGTGAACCGTAGGAACGTCTCGAAGGAGACAGGGAAACCACCTGGGAAGTGGGTTTCAGTCAGCAGTTCTAAAGATTCCCGACTGGATTCTGTATAAGTACCATCTGGTTTAAGGATGAATCCCGGGACGCAGGGGTCCTTGGATAGGATCTTCCTGAGCCGTGCGGCTTCGTTGAGATCCTCTATTGATTCGCAGAACCACCCTCGTAATTTTGAGTTCAAATGCCTGCGAAGAAGACTCCTCAAGAAGCGTAGGATGAAGATCATTAAGAGTTTCCTTGGTTTTTCGAGAGGGCTCTAACAGTGGTTGGTAAAAGTATTCCACAAAGCTAGACGATATCCCTGACTACTTCACGTTATATGCAGTTGCCAAAGATGATATGCTGGGCAAGACGTGAATGTTGCGCAATTTTTTTTTTTCACAAGATCTTCGATGCATCCAATGATCAGTTAAATGGTGACAAACTCCATCCCATGGGCACAGGCTGACTGTGACTGACAAATCTCCGGCTGTCGAGCATGACCCTTACCCAAAGGGTAGCAAATGATAGACGCTGTTATGAGACAGATGCCGTGGTTGGGTCTAAGTCGGTATTATCGAATGGCCTCTCAATATGGCGGCTTAAATGGCGATCTCCTTCAAATTGATGTCCGATTTGGGGTGTTGTAGTTCAAGGAGTTTTCCATAAAATTCAAACTGCTAGGGCGATAGCCCACTGGGCTTTCGAATTATTGATTAAATCAGGTGGGATTCTCTACAAACTTGATGGACGCAATCCGTAAAAGCTGATCTACAGACTTTTGTTAAGAAGTACTGGCAAGATCCTGTGGTAATTGTTCAGTTCTCCGCAGCCTTAGAGCAGAGAATGAAAAGAAGTCCTATCAGGCAATCTCTCGATTTTGACAAAAAGACATGTAGGAGCAAAAGCAAGATAGAGAAGACGATCAACCAGGATTGGAGCTGTTGCGGAAATATCAGGGGAACATCAAGGGGATAAGCATTTGCACCATATGGAAGGTGGAAACCAAAAACAAATAAGTGGGAAACGAGAGTAGTATGGGTCTGACTTAAATCAATCGCAAACTTCTCATTATCGTCGTGATGGATTTAGCCCCATGTTAGCTTTTGAACATAGTCGGATTCTTTTGCATTAGTAGAAGATGCACGCACTGCATGAGACTAATTAGAAATAGGCAACGTGGCAGTGACTTCATATCGTAGTCAGAGACGGAACCGCAAACAGGAAATTTGTTTTGTGAACACCCCGTCCTCACCAGGAAAGATACGGAAAATAGTCTGAATCCAGGGTCACCATCAATTCGAGACTCTAATAGAACTCTGCCAACTCCAATTTCGGGATTGAGCCAACAAAACTTCGCTCGCTTTTTCTGGAAACCCCCCAAAGCTAATCCCTCAAACTCACATCTCTCACAATGTCGATAACACAGTTCACCGGTTACTCCATTTCAAATATCCAAACCAATCAACTGCCAACCGACTATCAACCATCACGCCTGCCAACTGTCAAAAATCCGACCAATTCCCTTCAGCGAATTAGACAAACAAGAGAAAACGCCAAAAACTGCCGAAGTAAAAATCGAAGACAGAAAAATGTACGCAAGAGAATGAAACAGAAAAACACAGAATACAAGTAAAAGAGGCGATTGTCGGAGAATTTTTGTGTCATGCCTCGCTCGCTATATGCATAACGAATGAAAAGAATAGTGAAAAAAACAAGCACACCATCATCATCGCCATCGTCGTTGTCGTTTTGTCATTCACATTAAATTGAAAACGCCAAAAGCTCGTCGCAGCAACCATTCAAATAATTCCATGCAATAAGTACAATTAATCGTGAGGCAATCTATAGAAAGACGGAGAAAAACGCGGAAAACCATCAAGAACGTTTGTTTTGACGTTTCGACACACACGGTCACGGATCCGAGCCCGAGATTCAAGCGTTTGACAGTCCGAGATCTGTGTGTTTTCCTTTTTTTTCTTCTTTTATCCCCCTTTTCTCCTGGGTTCTTCAGTAAATTATCTACCGAAGTGTTGTTCTGTCGTTTCGTTTCATTTTTTTCGCGAGAAAATTCGGTGGAATTAGGAATTAGGAAAGAAAAACGTTTTTTTTCGTTGATCGCGATTGAGCTGGAGAAAGTCATTCCCAACGTGGTTTCAAGACAATAGATTAAAAAGCAGTGTATACATCGCAGTGTTAGGTAACTGAAGTAAGATTTATTGGGACTCGAATGTGAATTGGAAGTCACAAGTGGCGGGCACTTGGGTAAGGAGGAATTCGTCGGCTGCTTGGTGGGTGAGGAGCTTGCAAGTGAAATTGAGGTTTGGGTGCGATTTTCATCGCGTGAAATACTCGTTAATACAGATCCAGTGTGAGAAGAGTGAATGATAAGTTGTTTTGCTCGATTGGAGTAGGATATGAGCCCGTAAGACCGCGCCCGAGTCAAGAAGCATTTACCATGGATACGACAGTAAACAGCACGCTGGAGGAGGCAAGTTCGGAAAGTGAATACAGTGATTCGTATGAGGGTGATAGTAATTCAGATTCGGCTGCGGCCTCGACGTCTTCGGGTGACGAGGATGATGATGGCGAGGCCGAGGAGGACGAGGATGAATACTCCACGCAGGAAGACATGACAGAAATGGCGCGGATAACCAAGGACACACTGTTGCATCTGCCGAAAGGTTTGTGCGAGAATGCAGCCGTGTTCCGGGAGTTCTTCTCGATGGAAACTTGGCGGATGCTGCCAACGAACTATCAAGCCTATCTGAAGAACAAATTTTTACCGCATTTCCCCGAGAACAACGAGCAGGAGCAGGAGCGTACTTTGGAAATGCTATTCGCAAATCAATTGAATCGTTTTCACACAGCGCCGTTGAAGGATTTACAGCGAAACCTCGAGGAAGGTAACTACCGACCGGATGTGCTACGATTGCGAGAGAGTATTGTGAAATCACGTAGACGCGAGCGGCGTTTCCAGGAGTACGAACGCGTCAGTCACATGGCAAAGAACATGCTGGTATCGCGAGAGCGGCTGCTTCGATCAGCGTATGCTGCCCCACCGGGAGCGGTGCTTCGGGTTGACAAACTGTTGCGAAAGACCCCGCAGTTGGACAAGGGAATATGTGCCGTACGCGCACGCAAACGATATTACTCAGAAATCAGACAATTACGCAACCAATTGGGCATTGCCGACATGAGCGAAGAGGATCCCGACGAAGATTCACAAATGGCACCGCCGCCTTCCAAAGACGAGCAAGAACCCAAGTCGAAGATGGACGTGGACCAAGCAAAGGAGACCAAGATCCTAGGGACGCTTCATCGCTACAAGAAAATAAGCAAGGCCGGTCCGAACGATGTGCTGTGCGATAGCAATTTCCGAAAGGTTCTGTTTGAGCACAAGTATCGTAAGCTGGAGGAGCCGGTAAGAACCATCGCTCGCAATTCTGATTTTTTTTTATTTTCCAATTTCTGTCTTTAATTTTAGGACCGCCCAGAGTTCGAGACGATTGATATACGCTTGCGGGACGTCTATGCCCGCACACAGATGACCGGAAGCTACAAACGTGTTTTCCCGTCCGGCAAAACACCCGGTCGCAAGCCAAAAGCGAAGCTTCTTCAAGAAAGAGCTGAACAAGCACTCGCTGCTGCCGAAAATAAGCCCGAAAACAAAGATGAATCGGTAGTCCTACCTCCGCAGCAGCTTTCCATATCACAACCGCCACCGCAGCAGGCACACCCGCCAACAGACAGAATTTTCATGGAAGCAACCCCTCCACCCGCAAAGACCGAAACGACCAAACCTGCACCAGAACCCATTCCGCTGGAATCTGATGAAGACGAAGTTGTCAACGTGGAAACCATCGAATCAACACCTCTTCCTCACTTCCCCAACATGAATGGCTCGGACTTTACACACTCCGAGGAGGTCGTCATTCCCATGTCCGAGATGAAGCCTGGAGAACCGACTGAATCAGCACTTCGCTCACCACCCAAGCTTACATCTTATCATGGTAAAATCAAAATTGCCACCTTTTCCGACTTGAAGGGCATCGATGTGATGAACATTCCTATGGACATGGACGATTCGTGCCTAAGTGAAGCCGAGTTCAACTCGCATCACGAATCAACAACACAATCACAGCCTTCGACGCCATCTGCATCAGGAAAACAAATCGCAAACAGTTCTGGCCCCGAACTAATGCAAGAGACTCACGCTTGCTTCCTGGCTCTCATCCGTGACATTTTCTGTTCGACATCAAATCACCGTATGAAGCTTGAAGATCTTCGCGATAAGATCGAATCATGGCTTTCGAACCCAATTACCGCACTGAACGACTGGTACTGCCTAGCGGACAATTGGTCCTCATTAGTGACGTCCGCCATCAATTTTCTCGCTGGCGATTTCAGCGATCAACCGGACGAGTATGTTCCCTACATCGAGTACAAGTCACAGCTCAACATATACCAATGGATTGGCGCAAGCAGAGACTCGGATGCGCATCTAGTGCAGCTCTGTAACTACTGGATGTCGCGTAAGCATGAAATGACTCACAAACCCATCCAAAAAGCCGACATGACGCCCAGAAAATCAATCGATTTCGACGAAAACGGTTCTAACGAACGAGTGGCATCACCTCCCCTTCCTCGCTGCCCAACCACCTGGACCGTACGGCCCTCGAACAACGAAGAAATCGCAGAGTTCCAGCGCCAGGAACGTGAACGCTTCGAGAACCCTCACAGGTCGTTTACCTATCGTATGCACGGGTACGAAAGCGTCGTCGGACCAGTCAAAGGCATTTACACTCAGATGTTCGCTCTCACAAAAGCACGCGGCCACAGCATGATGATCGGCGATCGACCGAGCTACGTTACGATACTCACTCTCGTCCGAGATGCCACGGCCCGTCTGCCAAACGGAGAAGGCACGCGAGCCGACATTTCCGAGCTTCTCAAGTGCTCGCAATATATCAACAAAGACGCCCCGGAGAACGTCTTACAAACAATTGTAAGTGGCGCCCTCGACCGAATGCACACGGAGCATGATCCTTGCGTACGTTACGACACCAAACGCAAAATCTGGATTTATCTCCATCGCAATCGCTCCGAAGAGGAATTTGAACGCATGCACCAGCAATATCAAGGAATTGGCAAACACAAGAAACCAGCGAATCGAAAGGTCAAAGCAAAAGTCCTCATCAAAGAACCATCGGGCAGTGCTCCCACCACGCCCTCGTCATCACTTCCCGCTCTCATGCCGTCGAATCCGATTATAATCAGCTCACCGGGCAATCATCAGCTCAACAACACCCAGCCACAGATCCAAAAATCCCTCATCAAGCCGGAACTCATCGCTGGCGACAAAATCGAAGTAATTGAAACAACCGAAGTCTCTTCCCTCGATGCTGCCCTATCTCCAGGTCCATCTCCACAAATTCAACAGCCGCAGGCGAGTCAACTAATCTCGCAGAATATATTCGCCACGAATCCCGCGCAGACACAGAAGAAACCCAACACAACACCAATAATTGTTGCCACTCCCACCGGCATCCAGACAGTTCATGTTTCTGCCGCCAACAATCCCACAGTCATCACCATTCCAAGCAGTTCGAACTCCAGCCCCGAGAAGAAACCTGGTCAGCCCCTATCCAATCCCACCATTGTATTCCCGACCACCCAGCAGATGATATCTACCAATCAGCAATCCCAACAGCAAATCACCGTGACCAACAAGAAAATCTCCATTAACAAGCCCATTATCATCAACCAGGCCGTTGCCACTGCCCAACAGCAGATTCGACCGCAACAACAAACCCACCAACAGCAAGGTTTCATAATCCCCATCAACATCAATAACTCCGAGCAGTTTAAGATGGTCGGCAACTCGATTCTCCTCACCGACCAGCAAAAGACAAAGGTTAACCAGACGACGGGTACCACCTTCGTCCAACAGCCTGGCACGAAGAACATAGTTCGCCTTGCCGGTGGGAAATCCCTTCTGTCGTCACAACTCGCTAAAATCCAAACACAAACCGGACAAAAGCTTCCGACAATCACCACCACCGCGATTCGGCCACAAATCCAGAAAACCATTGGAGGCATCTCGCTGATGAACAATGCCACGGTGGGCGGTGTGAAAACAAGTTCACAAACCCTGACCAATCTACAGCAGAAGCAAATCATCCAGAGCTTCCTCAACCAGCAGGGCAACAAACAGCGCCTTGTTATTGGCAACCTCGGCACTGTCATTCCGCAGCAACAGCAACAACAATTGCTGCAGAACAAGAACGTGATCATTCAGCAAACGTCGCAGCCACAAAAGCTAATCACCACCGGCACAGCGACTGTCGTGGCTTCCTCGACAACGAATACCGGCACTGGGACCATTATTTCGACATCCACGCAGGGAGGCAATATCATCGGCTCGCCGATATTCCAAATACACTCTTCGCCGACGACGCCGGGCGGTCCCACGAAGATCCAGACCATCAACACAAGTAACTTGACACCACAGCAGCAGCAGGTAAGTCTCCACTTCCTCCACTCGAAATCTCAGCTTAAATGACTTTATCCTTTGCAGAGCCTCCTGCAGAATCTGAAACAACCGCAGTTCAAGACAGTCCAAGGTTGTCAGATCCTTCCCACGCAACAGCAGTCGCTGATCATCAAGCAACAGCCCATATTCACCACTCAACAGCAGTCACAACAGCAACAGACTACTACGCAGCAATCGAAAATATTGAACACCACTCAGCAACAGACTTCGACTGGTACGATGACCGCTGTAAGCGTAGGTTCGCCATCACCCAAAGCAGTGGTTGTCAGTGGCGTGGGCAATATCATAGCGACCGCGTCCAGCTCGGGCAATCTTACTCAGAACCTCATAAAACACCCGACTCTCCAGCTACAGCAAAACATTGGCAAACCCATCACGGTCGTCTCACAGCCGCAGAATATCACGCGCGTTATCAAGTCCTCCAACGTTCAGAATCAAATCATTTCCCGCACCGGCATCCGCACGCAAACCATGAATCCCGTCGTCGCCAAGGTTCTTACCAACACCTCTGGGCAAATTATTTCACTGGAAAGCTTACTTCAAAAGCAGGGGGCTAACCTACGCGTCACCAACGCCAAACCCACTCAAACCACGAACCTCATTCAGCTCGCTGGTAACGCCGGATCCCAAATCACTCAATATGCCGTCGTTCCACAAAGTCGATCTCTCATTTCTGTTGCCACCCAGCAGCAACCGGCACGTTTGATCAGCACCCAAGCTACCTCGAGCGGTGTTTCCACAACAACTACGCCTGCCAGCAAACCGGTCGTCAGTGCGGCCCCATCAAAGCTCATCGCTACCAATCAGATAACCGCACAACAGCTGGTCAACGCAAAGTTCCTCAGCAAGGCGCCGAACACAACCACAGCCTCTGCCACCGGCATTCGCATGATCAACGCCCAGAATTTCAATATCGCCAACATTCAAGGCAAACAAGTGCTCATTGCTAGCAAACAAGCGACAAATCTCAGTCAAGCCCAGTTGACCCAGCAATCAGCCGGAACCTCGACCGGTGCTAGCGTTGTGATTGGCGGTCAAACCCTCAAACTTCAAGGCAACGTAATTTCAACCGTAAGTCGGTATTCGAGTTTTCCCTCACCAGATCTCCTCACTCAGTCCTTTGGCATTGTTCTTTCTTTTTTTAGGCTAACATGCAGCTGATCAATAAGTCAGTGTCGTCTTCGTCCTCGCCCACCACATCGACCGTTATGATGGGTAATCAAATCCTCAAAGTGCAGCAATCGACGCCGTTGAAACAAGGCTCAGTCGTGGCCACATCTGCTCCGATGACTACTATCGCCAGTACTAATACCGGGACCGTGGTGGTGAACAGCAATTCGATGTTGAATCATCAAAACATGCCAAAAACCGTTGTGCTCGGCTCCACTGGCCAAACGATTCGGGTCCAGGCGCCGACGCAAGTACAAGGCGTGAGTGTCGGCACCAGTGCCAGCACTATAAAGAACCTCACGGCCACCAGTATAGCGCAGGTAAATTCTTTGCAATCAGTATATGAGACACACTGCCAGTTATTCTGTTTAGGGTACCACCATGAAAACGACTCCGAATCGAGTGGTTTTAGCAGTTCAAGGCGGCGGGAGTATCTTTCTCTCGCCCAACTTCCAAGGTGGTCCGATCAATTTGAAATCCCTCCAAGGGATGAAGGTCGTTTCCCTTGCGCAACAGCCTCAGCTCCAACAACAGGCATCACAGACCACCACCCAACAGCAACAGACCAGTAGTCAACAACAGCAGCACCAGCAGCAGCAGCAACCAGGCAAAACCAAGAATCTTCAAAAATGAACATAACCCGCCTTTCCCGCATTGTACATAGCCTCATAGGATCATCCCTCCTTCCATTCCCACTCCCGAAACAACCCAGACTGTCCTCTACTCCGGAGCAGCACCCTCAGTGTTTGCCCTAAAGGCAAAACGCGGTTTCTTTTATTATTCCTTAATTTTCTCTCCATTTCTTGCTTTCTCTTTTTTTAACTTAATTTTCTTGAAGTACTTTATAAGACATACCTTACCGTTACACATGGACACACCAACACAAGCGTGTACATACCAACGTATAACAAGTAGCAACAAATCATAGAAGAATTGGATAAACCGAGACCCAAAACCGATTAACAAACCAACTGTATAGTTCTAAGTCGTCTATACCTATAGGTAGACCTATGTATATATTCCGTATACATGTAGCTTATAATTTTCTCTCTCTTTCCCTGTGAATACGTTTCCCATTTTTTCAATCTAAGAATTACATAATTTGATAAAAAAACAAAAAAACGAAAAAGAGTTACGATGAGAGTGCTAGTGAGCCAGAGTGAGATGCAGAGAACAATTTGTATAAAACAATAACAAAAAAAAATTAAAAAAAAAACCTAAACTAGTTATTAAAGAAATAAAAAGAACAAAACATGGTTTTATGAAAGCAATTGAAAAAGTTATAACGAAATTGATTTTATTAATTTAATTTGATGTCGTAAGCTGTCTGTGAGGGGATGGAGCATATTCGTCTCGTCCCGTCGTACCATATGCGGGAAAGATTTCCCATGTCTCATCATCGAGATTCTTTACTTGATAGCTTGCTTTGCAGCGCGTGGGGACCTAAGATCCTAAGCTTTTCTCAGTCACCGATGTTGTTGGTGAACCAACAGCTTCTGTACGTGGCTGTAGGCGCAATGGTGGGAAGACTTGTTTCTCCGTGTCACTTTACTCTTCAGGAACTATTGGGACTAGGGGTTCGATCCACACCTTCGAAAGACCACGCCGAAAAAGAATTAAAAAGCTCTGAGACCTGGTCTTTAAATAGAGTACTCTGTATTTTTATATATGTACATATGTACTTTCGGCACACCGGCTTGCAGTATTTGCAATCGCTTTCAGTGGGGTCGCAATTCTGCCTTGTTAAGTGCCTTGCTCCGAATAACGAATTTCGAGAAGATTTCCGAAAACAGGGCGACTAAAAAAGGCTTTGTCAGTACCCTCCTGGATAGGTATGCATAAGATTTATACTGTTCAGTATTTTCGATTGTCCGGATTCGACACTTTCCACCCCAACTTGATATTACCTTCCTTCACTCGACACTACCTTCCTCGACTCGATTCTACTTTCCTCCATTCGACACTACCTTCCTCGGTTCGACACTATCTTCCTTGATTCGACACTGCCCTCCTTGATTCGACACTGCCCACCTCGATTCGACACTATTTCACATGACTTGATTCTACCTTCCTCCAGCCGACTCTACCTTCCTCCACTCGACACTACCTTCCTCGACTCGATTCTACTTTCCTCCATTCGACACTACCTTCCTCGGTTCGACACTATCTTTCTTGATTCGACACTGCCCTCCTTGATTCGACACTGCCCTCCTTGATTCGACACTGCCCTCCTCGATTCGACACTATTTCCCATGACTCGATTCTACCTTCCTCCAGCCGACTTTACCTTCCTCCACTCGACACTACCTTTCTCGGTTCGACACTGCCTCCCTCGATTCGACACTATCTCCCACGACTCGACACTGCCTGCCTCCATTCGACTCCCGCCACTCGACCCTACCTTCCTCCACTCGACACTACCTTCCTCGACTCAATTCTACTTTCCTCCATTCGACACTACCTTCCTCGGTTCGACACTATCTTTCTTGATTCGACACTGCCCACCTCGATTCGACACTATCTCCCATGACTCGACCCAACCTTCCTTCATTCGACACTACCTTCCTCGGTTCGACACTGCCCTCCTCGATTCGACACTATTTCCCATGACTCGATTCTACCTTCCTCCAGGCGACTTTACCTTCCTCCACTCGACACTACCTTCCTCGGTTCGACACTGCCCACCTCGATTCGACACTATCTCCCACGACTCGACCCAACCTTCCTTCATTCGGCACTATTTCCCATGACTCGACCCAACCTTCCTTCACTCGACACTACCTTCCTCGGTTCGACACTGCCCTCCTCGATTCGACACTATTTCCCATGACTCGATTCTACCTTCCTCCAGCCGACTTTACCTTCCTCCACTCGACACTACCTTTCTCGGTTCGACACTGCCTCCCTCGATTCAACACTATCTCCCACGACTCGACACTGCATGCCTCCATTTGACTCCCGCCACTCGACCCTACCTTCCTCCACTCGACACTACCTTCCTCGACTCAATTCTACTTTCCTCCATTCGACACTACCTTCCTCGGTTCGACACTATCTTTCTTGATTCGACACTGCCCACCTCGATTCGACACTGCCCACCTCGATTCGACACTATCTCCCATGACTCGACCCAACCTTCCTTCATTCGACACTACCTTCCTCGATTCGACACTATTTCCCATGACTCGATTCTACCTTCCTCCAGCCGACTTTACCTTCCTCCACTCGACACTACCTTCCTCGGTTCGACACTGCCCACCTCGATTCGACACTATCTCCCACGACTCGACCCAACCTTCCTTCATTCGGCACTATTTCCCATGACTCGACCCAACCTTCCTTCATTCGACACTACCTTCCTCGGTTCGACACTGCCCTCCTCGATTCGACACTATTTCCCATGACTCGATTCTACCTTCCTCCAGCCGACTTTACCTTCCTCCACTCGACACTACCTTTCTCGGTTCGACACTGCCTCCCTCGATTCGACACTATCTCCCACGACTCGACACTGCCTGCCTCCATTCGACTCCCGCCACTCGACCCTACCTTCCTCCACTCGACACTACCTTCCTCGACTCAATTCTACTTTCCTCCATTCGACACTACCTTCCTCGGTTCGACACTATCTTTCTTGATTCGACACTGCCCACCTCGATTCGACACTATCTCCCATGACTCGACCCAACCTTCCTCCACTCGACACTACCTTTCTCGGTTCGACACTGCCTCCCTCGATTCGACACTATCTCCCACGACTCGACACTGCCTGCCTCCATTCGACTCCCGCCACTCGACCCTACCTTCCTCCACTCGACACTACCTTCCTCGACTCAATTCTACTTTCCTCCATTCGACACAACCTTCCTCGGTTCGACACTATCTTTCTTGATTCGACACTGCCCACCTCGATTCGACACTATCTCCCATGACTCGACCCAACCTTCCTCCACTCGACACTACCTTTCTCGGTTCGACACTGCCTCCCTCGATTCGACACTATCTCCCACGACTCGACACTGCCTGCCTCCATTCGACTCCCGCCACTCGACCCTACCTTCCTCCACTCGACACTACCTTCCTCGACTCGATTCTACTTTCCTCCATTCGACACTACCTTCCTCGGTTCGACACTGCCCACCTCGATTCGATACTATCTCCCACGACTCGACACTGCCTGCCTCCATTCGACTCCCACGACTCGACCGTACCTTCCTTCATTCGACTCTACCTTCCTTCTTTTGACACTACCTTCCTCGGTTCGACACTATTTCCCACGACTCGACTCCATCGTCCTCCATCCAACTCTACCTTCCACCACTCGACACTATCTTCTCGACTCGATTCTACCTTCCTTCATTCGACACTACCTTCCTCGGTTCGACACTGCCTCCCTCGATTCGACACTATTTCCCACGACTCGACTCCATCGTCCTCCATCCAACTCTACCTTCCACCACTCGACACTATCTTCTCGACTCGATTCTACCTTCCTTCATTCGACACTACCTTCCTCGGTTCGACACTGCCTCCCTCGATTCAACACTATCTCCCACGACTCGACACTGCATGCCTCCATTCGACTCCCGCCACTCGACCCTACCTTCCTCCACTCGACACTACCTTCCTCGACTCAATTCTACTTTCCTCCATTCGACACTACCTTCCTCGGTTCGACACTATCTTTCTTGATTCGACACTGCCCACCTCGATTCGACACTATCTCCCATGACTCGACCCAACCTTCCTTCATTCGACACTACCTTCCTCGGTTCGACACTGCCCTCCTCGATTCGACACTATTTCCCATGACTCGATTCTACCTTCCTCCAGCCGACTTTACCTTCCTCCACTCGACACTACCTTCCTCGGTTCGACACTGCCCACCTCGATTCGACACTATCTCCCACGACTCGATTCTACCTTTCTCCATCCGACTCTACCTTCCTCCACTCAACACTATCTTCTCGACTCGACCCAACCTTCCTCCACTCGACACTACCTTCCTCGGTTCGACACTGCCCCCCTCGATTCGACACTATTTGCCATGACTCGACCCAACCCTGCTTCATTCGACACTACCTTCCTCGGTTCGACACTGCCTCCCTCGATTCGACACTATTTCCCACAACTCGACTCCACCTTCCTCCATCTTACTCTACCTTTCTCCACTCGACACTACCTTCCTCGACTCGATTCTACTTTCCTCAATTCGACACCATCTTCCTTGATTCCACACTGCCCTCCTCCATTCGACCCTATCTCCCGCGGCTCGACCCAACCTTCCTTCGACACTACCTACCTCGACTCGATTCTACTTTCCTCCATTCGACACTACTTTCCTCCATTCGACACCATCTTCCTCGGTTCGACACTGCCCTCCTTGATTCGACACTGTCCTCCTCGGTTCGACACTGCCCCCCTCGATTCGACACTATTTGCCATGACTCGACCCAACCCTGCTTCATTCGACACTACCTTCCTCGGTTCGACACTGCCTCCCTCGATTCGACACTATTTCCCACAACTCGACTCCACCTTCCTCCATCTTACTCTACCTTTCTCCACTCGACACTACCTTCCTCGACTCGATTCTACCTTTCTTCATTCGACACTACTTTCCTTGATTCGACACTGCACTCCTCAATTCGACCCTATTTCCCATGACTCGATTCTACCTTCCTCCGTCCAACACTACCTTCCTTGACTCCACACTGCCCTCCTCGATTCGACACTATTTCCCACGACTCGACTCCATCGTCCTCCATCCAACTCTACCTTCCACCACTCGACACTATCTTCTCGACTCGATTCTACCTTCCTTCATTCGACACTACCTTCCTCGGTTCGACACTGCCCTCCTCCATTCGACACTATCTCCCACGGCTCGACCCAACCTTCCTTCAGTCGACTCTATCTTCCCCCATCCGACTCTACCTTCCTCCACTCGACACTACCTTCCTCCATTCGACACTACCTGACTCCATTGGAGATTTCCATCTCCTAACTCTTAAAATTGTCTTCCATTGGCTTCGATCCCATTTCTTTGAAGTGAATATCTTCATACTTGGAAATCGCTATTACAGCGTTCGTTTCAGATCTACCTTTTTTAACCCTTTTTTAGCTCCCTCCGGCATTCCTCAAGGCAGCCACTTAGGTCCACTTCATTTCGAGTTTACCACAAACGATATTGAAATGGTGATTAAACATTGCCACATTTACTATATGCCGACGACACCAAGTTCTTCAAGACCATTTCCTCCAGTCTCAATAGTTTTCCATCTGCTGTTCCAAAAATTGCTTGGAGGTTTCCTTCCATTTCCAAATGCCAATCAATTACTTTTTCACGTAAACGAATCAAACCTCCTCCTCATCTCTACTTCCTCAATAATCAACCCATCTCCACTGGTCAGGTTATTCGCGATCTTGGGATATTAGTAGGTGACCAGGAGCCGAATTTCCGCGCACCCATCGATGAGGTAATCCTTAAGCTAATTCTGCACTCGGTTTCGTGGAGCGATGGTCTAAAGAATTCTCCAACCCCTACGTTACCCGATTTCTGTACATAACCTTTGTCCGGCCCCTTCTTGAATACGCCTCTTAATTGTGGTCTCCTTACCAACAAACCCACATGTCTAGAATCAAGAGCATCCGAGCATCCAACGCCGGTTCCTAGATTTTGCTCTTCGAGGAAATTATGTTTCTAAAATCCTAAAATCGTTGCTCAACTCGTCAAAGTAGCACTGCTCGTTAGACTCAAAAGAATTATACCAATCATGTCAGCTTTATGTTAGAAGCGAAATTCACCAGTAAGAGGTGGCGGATAAAAAAAGTCGTTATTTTCAAACACAATTTTCCATATTCAGAGATGAGAAGAAGCATCAAAACAAGGACTTCTTGGCATCTTAACTTTAATCTTTTATTCTTTGTACGGAAATTCCAATCGATAAATTAAATTTGTCTTAGATACAAAATATTTTTTCTTTAAGTAATAAATTAACATAAAATGGCACAATTGAGTGTTGAAATGTTATTCAACAACATTTATCTCGTCCTCGTCACTGTCGCTGGAAGACGTGTAGCACTTCTCCTTCCCGGTCTGGGTACTAGCCCCTTCTGGAGTGGTACTGGCTGATTGTTTGGACACTGGCTTTTCCTGGCCGCTCTTGAGATTCTCCCGCGTGTGTCGCCACTTCATTCGACGATTCTGAAACCAGACTTTCACCTAACAAGAGGCAAATTTGAAAAAAAAGTGTCCTCAAAGGATGTTGTACGGCTTACCTGTGCATCAGTGAGATTCAGCCGTGCGGCGAGTTTTCTCCGATCCGGTTTGGTTATATATTTCTGTTGCTGAAACTGAATTTCCAGCCCCTTCCGTTGCAGATTACTGAAGACAGCTCGCGACCACGATCGCTTCCGTTTTCCACTACTCGTCGGTATCACAGACGACGATGTCGCTGCGGATGTTGCTGCCGTACCCATCGAACCGGATACACCACCCCCGATCGGTGTGGCTTGTGTTGCTGCTGTTGTTGGTGGAATGTCTAAAGATTTAACAGCCGATTGGATATTGGACTGCTGACGGAAGTGTTGCTGATTGATCTGCAACGATTTTAAGCCGTTAAACGGCGCCATTAGCGAAGACAGGGCCACAATCGATGCCGGCGACGAGGACGGCTGATGTTGATGGTGATGATGATGGTGGTGGTGCTGGTGGAACTTTAGCAGCGACGACGCCATCGATGTGTACGATAGCACTAGAAAGAAAATAGATAAATCTTAAGTAAGGGAAAAGAACGGATAAACAGTTTTAAGTTTTTGTGTTTTTGTTTAAACAGAACTATGTATTTGTGTGCGGGAAACGCCAAGCGATTACTCTTCGCTCATCAAGGAAAGGCGCTATGGAACAGCTCATTTATCTCACCTGTCGACGATGCGAGAGGCGTGCATCGGGGAACTGGTTAGGTATTCGAATTTGAATGATGAATCTCTTCCAGAAGGTAAACAAGGGTACGGGGGCATGCGACTGAAAATATTTATAGGCTTTCCGAGATTGCGGTTTTTGGGTAGTCGATTGAGGATTAGATTTAAGTGGCAGGCGGGATGGGCGAAGGGGGATATGTATAGGAATTATTGATGGTCGCGATTGGGTGTGGAAGCATCATTTGGATATAATTGGGCTTAATGGCTTGTGGGGGACGTGCTAATTCGATTGAATGTGCAGAATAGTTATTGGCTGAGCAACTGGTCAAGGTGTTGCCCCAAATAATGAGTTTTATAATGGCTACATCCGAAGTCTGACTATTTATTGCATGATGCGAAAACGCGCTGTCCAAGGAGAATATAGCAACTGCTGCTGAAAGTGTGGTTGAAGACTCACACCTCTTGATTTCCCGTCGTGCATAATGACTTCCATCTCAACTTGGCGAATTTGGCTTAGAGACTTGGGCATTCCTTCGTGTAAGATCCAATTGAAATTAGAACTGAAGCCCCGAAATCAGTAAGCTTGTCGTACCTGATGAGACCGCTTCATGAACAAGTAAAATGGCCGCAAGAGAGTAATCTACACCAGCTTCAAGAGTCAATATGGCATCTATGGCAACACACTGTTTGAGGTGGACTTCCGGCAGGTGGCATCATTGGGCCATAATACCTGTCAGTTATAGATGGTTTCGGGCCATGAGCCTGACTCTTTAGTGAGTTAATTATAGTTCTTGCTTCGATATGATATGATCGTCAAGATCATGTGATTTCTGGAGCTACGCTAAGTTGCTGGTTCATCGTGAGATCAAGCACGACTTATGCAACAGAGTTCTAATGAATTCGACCTCCCAGATAGAAATCTGTAAACGAAGCTTAGTACCATTCAAGTGATATGACCTTACTGCGCAACAAAGGTTTCTGTCACATTTAATGAAAATGCTCTTTTACAGGATTTTACCCTTTTTGTGATCTCAAAATGTCAAAACTACAAACAAGGCTTATAATTTAACACAGTGCAGTTCAAGAAGGAGCAGCATTTCTTTATTCCTTGTTTTTGGTCCGGGGTGAACCTGGGCATCAACCAACAAGCGTCCCTAGTCAGCACGGTTTCTGGCTACCTGTTTCAGTGCCGCTCTCCCAGTTGGTTAAGCCCCCTTCCACCAGTAGATGCGGTAGTCCTCTGCTAAATCGTCTCTCCGGGTCGGATTCGAAGACTTCGGGCCGGAGCTGTGTTGTCTACGCGCTCTACATGGCCCAGTTATCCCAAAGGAAGCTTGTACTAAGCCGATGTCACCGTACCGTTCTTCGGTGGATCTTCTCCACTTAACTTCGTTTACACAATAGGGAGGACCGGGATGATTAAGGCTTTGTTTAGCGCAATCTTGTTCTTTCGAGAGAGGGTTCTACTTCACCCTTTCCTCTTGAGCCCAAGGAAGCAGCGGTTGGCAAGAGTATTTCTGCGTTTGGTGTTGTCGTCGCTGGTCATAAGTGACCTAAAGTAGACGAAGTCCTTGACCACTTCGCAATTATCGCTGCCAAGAGTGACGTCAGTCTTGTGCATCTTGTTTTGATGCCAATATTCGTACATGTTGTACTGAACTGAACTTGAACGATGCTGAGATTCGCATGCTTTCCTCTTACCAAAAGAGCAGCATTTTGAAATTATTACAAGTTACGACCAAAATTCTGAGTCGGTGGTCGCCAACTTTAAGAGCGTTTACTCCAATTTCCGGTCGTAATAATAGCCCTCAGACAGGCTGATCGTTCATTAGTGGATAAAGTCGGGCTTCTGGACAGACGGTCAAATTACCAATAATATCGAAGTCGTAAATGTTTCCGTCCAAAATTAATCAAATCAGTCGATCCCACGCCGTTAAATTTTACATAAAGGTTTTAAAGGCCTACACCCAGATAAAACTAACTCAAGAACTGAAGCCTCTTGACCATTTGAAGTGCCTAGACGTCTCCGATTGGAGATTTTTGAAGAAAATTCCAAATTTCAGCGAAAAATCACCTTCAGCCATGAAGCTCAGTTTTGGCTTTATTAGTAAGCCCAGTATACTCCAATTCATTTACAGAAAGTAACTGTGTGGTATGGATTTCATGCCGGAGGTGTGATTGGGCCGTATTTTTTCTTCAAAACGTCCAAGTTTATCGTTTATTTTTGACCAAAATTCGATATACTCGTGGTAATATGTGTTTTCAACAATATGGTGTAATCTCGAGAAATCGTCCGTTGGATTTCTACGATAGCGGGCTACGTTAAATCACCCATTTTCGACTATCTTTGCCGATATACAGTTTGGTTTGCATAACGAGCATCCGCCGTCCTGCCCTATAGGGCAGCGGTACAAGGTTTTGAGAAAAACTGAAAGCACATTCCGCTCTCTTACGATTGCAGCTCGAAATAGTTATACACCTTGAAATATTTGTAAGTCAGGCTAACTAGAGCCTGAAGACGCTCTTATAAATTTGATTTGATCTGACGCCCCCACAGGGGCACTTTATTAGCTTAAGGCAAGCCTTAACAAAAAACAAATAATAATTTAATTAACTTAGGTGACAGGGTGGAAACAACGATTAAGGAGAGGTTGAAGGGCTGTTGTATAGGCCAATTCTGAGACTGGAATTTTTGATGTGAAGGTCGAAAAGATTGGTGTTAGCTTTGCGCAGCATGTTCGTGGTAGCCATAATTCGTGCGATGAGAGTTTATACGGAAAAGGGGCATGGACTGAGGGTTACGTGGATTGGTACTAAGTGGAATCATGTACAATAATGTGGGCTGTCAATGTTACCGCTGAGAACGTAGTGAATAAAAAGAATTTCTGCAACATCGCGTCGTTTTTTAAGGGGTTGGAGGTTGCCACGAAGGTCAAAACGGATAAACCTACGTTGAGTGGCCTCAATACGTGTAGTGTGGGATTCGTAAGAGGGGGACCAGACTTGCCTAGGATATCCGAGAAGTGGCCTAACGAACTTGTAATGTATAATGTTTTTCATAACGTAAGGATTCGAGAATTCTTTAGACCAAGGTTTCACGAAACCGATGGCAGAGTTGGTACGTTTGATAATGTTGTCGATTTGAAGGTAAGTTCACGGTCACAAATGATCCCTAGATCAATCAAGAAGTTGTCAGGAGGAACGGTTTCATTACGAATAATTGGGTGGTGAGGAAGAGCGCTTGCGGGAGTAAGTGATGGTTTGGCATTTACTGACTTTGAGCTCGAGATGTTTTTTTTTTACACCAAGTAGTGAACCTGCTAGGGTTAGATTGGAGAGAGCACGATTCAACAAGGGAAGATATGTGTTTAAATATTTTCATACCATCGGCATATATGGCAATCTGAAAGTTCAGAATAACGCTGTCGATATCAATAAGAATAAATATCACTGGGTTGAGATGACTACCTTGTGGCACACCGGAGCTAGCATTTAATGGATTAGAGATAGAACATCTGAAAATAACGTTATACTGACGATCTTTTAGATAAGATTTAATTTTCGTGGGGGCAAACACCCCCATTTATTGAGCTTAATTCAAGCTAAACTTATTCTAACTTAATAACTAATGAGAACGGGTGAGGGGCGCAGAAACTAAGACTGGAGGGGGGGAAGGTCATTGAGAAGATGGAGTTTTAGGCATGGAGTGCTGAGGTTGAAGTCGAAGTTAAGATTCGAATTAACACTTGCCAGCATACGGGAAATGGGTTCATTGGAGCCGTATGAGGTGCGGGGGGTGGACAGATAGAAGAGTCGAGGATTGCTTGTATTACGGGGGTTAGTGTTAAGATATATGGAGTTATAAAGGGTGGCGCAGTCAATGGTACCTGTAAGAAGTCTATGAATGAAGATTATATCGGATACTCTTCTTCTTTCCTCCAGAGTACTCAAGATGATTAGTTTAAGACGGTCTTGATAGGGTGGTAAGAACAAGGGATTGGTCCAGGGCAGACCTCGAAGAGCGAAACGTAGGAACCGACGTTGGATGCTTTCGATTCTAGATATGTGGGTTTGTTGATAAGGGGACCACACTTGAGATGCGTATTCGAGAAGGGGGCGAACAAAGGTAATAAAGAGAGATCGAGTCACGTAGGGATTGGAGAATTCTTTAGACCAACGTTTCACAAAACCAAGTGCAGAGTTGGCTTTATGAATTATATCATTGATATGTGCGCGGAAATTGAGCTCTTGGTCACATAGTATACCGAGATCGCGGATAACCTGAACGGTGGAGATGGGCTGATTATTCAGGAAGTAGAGACGAGGGGGAGGTTTGATTCGTTTACGTGAGAAGGTGATTGATTGGCATTTGGAAATGTTAAGTTCCAAACAATTTTTGAAACACCAAACGAAAAAGCTGTACAGATCCGATTGAATAAGGGAATCTTGTTGCGAGGAAATAGTCTTGAAGAACTTGGTGTCGTCTACGTACAGTGAGAGGTGGGAATGTCTGATGACAAACTCAATGTCGTTTATGGTAAGAATAAAAAGAAGTGGACCCAGGTGGCTGCCTTGGGGAACACCGGAAGAAGCTAAGAAGGGGTTGGAAAAGGCAGATCTGAAACGAACACTGTAGTAACGGTTTTTTAAATAACAAGATATCCACTTCAACCCATTGGGTTCAAAACCAAGGTATGACATTTTGAAGAGTATTAGTTTGTGGGAGATTTTGTCGAAAGCTTTACTGAAATCAGTTGAAATTACGTCAACTTCCTTTCCATTCTCTAAAGCTGAGAGTGTGAAGGACACAAATTCGACAAGGTTTGTGGTTGTAGACCTGCGCTTAAGGAAGCCATGTTGTTTGGAGGAGATTAGAGATTTGCAGTGGAAACTTAGAGTGTCATACAATATACTTTCAAAAAGTTTGGGTATGTGTGACAGTTTGGCGATGGGCCGGTAGTTGTTAACGACATTCTTCGGACCTTTTTTTGTGAACTGGAGTTATAAAAGCGGTTCTCCATATCTGGGGAAATTTTCCAAGGGACAGGGATAAGTTGAATATTTTTGAGAGCGGGACAGAAATAATGGAGGAACATTTTTTTAGTAATATGGCCGGGAGACCATCGGGCCCAGGAGTAAATTCATCATGAAGTTGATTTAATTTATTTTCAATGATATGGGGTTCAATAGTACATGGGAAAGATGGTCCAAGGGAATAATTTGGTAAGTAGTCGAAATAGGCAGTATCCGGTACCAAGGAATCATCGGTGAAAGATTTTTTGAAAAATTTGGCAAAAAAAGTTGGCGATCATTTTGGGATCACTCGAGGTTTCGCCATTAAAAGAGAGTGAGGTTGGGTAGCCATCAGATTTCCGTTTGTAGTTGATAAACTGAAAGAAGGACTTAGAATCGTTAATAAGATTGGCTTGCGTCTCGATTAAATGGCGTTCATAGAGCGACTTATGCAGCTCTGTGAATTTCAGATAAGCACCAATGTAGTTAGAAAAGTCATTGGGGAATGAGTTCGAAGGAAGATTGCCCACAGTTTGTTTCTTGTGTTTCTTAGTGAACGGAGCCTGCCATTATACCATGGAGGGGAGGTAGATAAATGTTTGGATCGGGAAAGGGGAACGTAAAGAGAAATAGAATTGAATATTTCTCTGTAGAAAATAATTATGGCGTCGTTTATTGTATGGCTATCAAAATTGAGGGGAGCGTTACTGAGATATTCATTGATTCGGTTGAAATTTGCTTTGTGGAAGTCGTATGACTTAAGCGAAGGGGAAGTATTCAGTGGTGGAGAGTCTTGAAAAAATGAGAGATGAAGGGGAGGATGGTAGTTGTCGATGGTTGATAAGGAAAAGGGACAAAGTGAAACAGAGGAACTAAGGGGGTCTGTTGTGAAGATCAGGTCTAGCTGTCTTCCCATGTAATTCGTGATGCCACTAACCTGGCTAAGGTTTGAATCAGCTAAGCGGTCTAAGAAAAGACATTCTTTGGCAGCAGATGGATTAGTGGCAATATAATCTGTTTGATCGTCTGATGGAGCCCATTTAAGAGACGGAAGATTGAAATCACCAAAGAGAAGGATTTCATCATGAGGATCCGTAAATCATTTATGCTATCAATCGTATTAATGGCGAGTTCATAGGATTCGATAGGCTGAGATGGCAAGAGATGACATAGAGTGCTTTACGGGGCAGTACAATCTTGATTGAAACGAAGTCGAGATACGGGGAAGAGGATACTGCAATAATGGATGAGTCGATTGAGTTAAGGACGGCTATTAAAACGCCACGACAGAGGCAGCTATCGGTAGGTCCATTAAGATCGTCGTCACGGTAGACGTTAAAATTTGATGGGAACAATTCTTGGTTGTTTATACTAGGTATCAAGTTTGTTTCAGTCAGAGCGAAGATTTGGGAATGAAACCGAGGGCAGTGAGCTTGTGGAGAATAATTTGGTGAGACATTTTGTCATAGGTCTTTCTGAAGTCAGTGTCAACAACGTCTACTTCTTTGCCGGCTTCGAGAACACACAAAGATTGTGAAACAAACTCGACAAGATTAGTGGCTCTCGGCCGACCTAGGAACCCATGTTGGTTATCGACCTGCAGTGAAAGAATAGTGCATCACAAACAATGCTCTCGAAAAGTTTGGGTATGCATGAGAGGTTGGCAATGGGGCGATAATTGGATACATAATTTTTTAGTCCTTTTTTTATGGACTGGATCGATATAAGCATATTTCCAAAGCTGAGGGCAGAGTCCTTGAGAGATAGAACTTTGAAATAAAGCGGCAAAGGGTAAAATAAAATGGTTGCCGCACTTTTTTAAAACTATAGTAGGCAAACAGTCGGGACCGGGAGAGCAGTCGTCTTCTAGGTGGCGTACTTTTTCGGCAATTAGGTTGGGAATTATATTCAGAAATGTCTGAGGACAGTCGTTTAAATGTCGAAAATAGTCGTGATCGGGTTGAAGATCCTAATCAGTGAATGATTGCCTGAAGAAATGAGCTAAGAAGTTGGAGATTATTTCGGCTTTGTAGGAAGAGTTATTGAGAAAATTTAATGTAGCGGGGTAGTTATCGGTTCGGTAAAGGTGAAGCCTCCAACGATGCCGCGAGGATATTAACTTCATTCTAGAGGGTTCGACAAACTTAATAAGATCCAAAGATCCGTAGGAATCGCGGGGGCCTACAGACTACATCATACATTCCCTCGACTTCAATATTGTGCTGCACTCTAACTTTCCTACCAGAGAAGAATGGAAACCGCGCAACCCAGTCCCGAAATTCCAATTTCT
Organism: Merodon equestris; assembly: GCA_958301585.1. Lineage (NCBI taxonomy): Eukaryota > Metazoa > Arthropoda > Insecta > Diptera > Syrphidae > Merodon > Merodon equestris. The sequence continues at coordinate 122,366,333 of OY284415.1, forward strand.
GATTTTCACTAACGGCTCCGAATTGGAGCACGATGTAAAATCTTCTCGGCACAATTGTCTATCTCAAATGGATTCCGTCTCCCTGATCACTCGAGCGTCTTTCAAGCTGAAAGGCTAACGATCAGGGAAGTGTGCAAAATACTCAATTCAGCCCGCCCCAATTACTCATTCACCGTCTCTTCTCATTCGTCTACTACCACCTTCTCTAAACTGGTGAATCAATGCAAGAAAGAAATTAAACGAGCTGGCGGCTGGACGGATATCACGCTCCTTTGGGTTCCAGGGTATAGCAACATATAGGGGAATGGGAGGGCCAATGAGTTAGCCGAGCTCCTGACCACCTCAAACTTCCCTACTGACACTATGGGAAATGAAATTTTTTTGTCGCTAAACCATCTCAAAGACAACATCCTGCAACACTTTTTCAACATAGCCAATCGTAGGTGGGCTAAATCAACTAGATACAGGGTATCAAGAAAAACCTGGCCCTCCTATTCAAAAAGCAAAACAAACAACCTACTCAACAGCGCCACTCCAACATAGCTAGAATCGTGGCGGTCAGTATAGGCTATTGGCCTATATGAACTCACGCTGCTAGACTAGGCATTCAGTCTAACACTGAACAGTCTAACACCCACTGCCACACGAATGCCCAGCACTGGCAAATCGCAATTCTGCGCCTTTGGCAAATATTTCTTTGATGACCTCTCAGAAATAGCCAACCTCAGCTTGGCCAACATAACCTGTTTTCTTAACCCCACAGGCTGGACTTAAATGAACATCCCCCTTCACATCCCTTCGGTTTCAAGAGTTTTTTGGCATAAAAGCGGCGCCTAAGCGCTAATTGTACTCCGATGCGCATAGCCAGCTAGCCAACTTAACCTACCTACGTACCTAGGATGTTCGATATTAAAGGCATTAGGCTGCCGCTCGTGTTACAAGTCTTAATTTTCTGATGGTTTTATGGAAAGGACCTTCAGCTGTGGCCCTTTCAATGTCGGGAATGGTGTCAAAACCTTTTAAGAATGGAGAGTTAGGTGGACGTGGATAGATGTTCGGTCAGCGCGTCACGGCTACTGTGCTTTATCGCTATAGAGAGTTGTATAACAATAGCCATTCGGATGATTGCCCCTTTCAACACCTTTTTGTTCGTGTTTAAGGTCGAGAACTAACTTGATAAACGAGGTGTGTCCAAAAAATAAGGTGACTTTTTGAATTTCGCGAGCTAAGTTCATTCGATTTTCGAATGACGACCCTTTGTTATTAAAAAAACGGAAATGAAAATGTTTGGTCTGATCTCGACTATGGGGTCACTTTTCACTAGAAAGTCAAAGTGAGCCTTGATCGCTTCAATGTTATAATTTCCCCTCAGACGTCTTTAGCGGTTTTTGCTTAAATGCTCTCAAGCAATTCATGAACATCTCGGTATTTTCGTCCAATCACGTCAAGATCATGTGCGTATGCAAGCACTTGTGCAGTCTTGAAATCGTTCGTGCCTCTTGCAGTGGCCAGTGAGTTACTCACGGTCTTTTCATGGATCATTTATTTAACGTCGAAGTTCTCAGTTAGTTCATTATCAGATTAGAGAGCAGTGTGAATCTTGCATTGTCATCCTGCACCGCTTTTCATTACTTCTTGAGCTCCAAATGCTTTAGATTGGTGTTAGTCGTAAATGATTGTTCCATTCCAGAAAGCTGTAAGACAAAAGCTATTGTCTTAAGAAGCTATTATGTGAGTTCGCACAAAAGTCTATAAACCATTTCCGAGTCATTCGTTTTCATCTATCGTCGCATCTGATTGTTTTCTACAAGATTAAAATAATCAAACAATAAATTCCCACCGAAGTGTGTAAATATCGCCGCATCACCTATTCCCTGGAACGCCGCCGCCCGCGCCGCCCGGAGCTTATGTAGTTAAAGCCCCTCACACAGTAAATGAAGTTTACTCAACGCAGCCTATTTTTCAATTCAAACTCGTATTTCTCTCAGCGAAGTTTTGAGACAAAACATCTTAGACAATTGGTTTCTAAAATCATTGAATTTTCTGCCCCGTTTCACCTCCTGTCAAAGTCCAAATGAAAACATTCAAAAATTAACCGAATCGTAAACAAATCGCTAGAACAATGGAACACGTCGACCGATCGTCCGCGTTGATTCATATTCATGTCGCCGCTTTGATCACTTCATACTTAATATCGTCGATGAATTATTGTATATCCTGAAGCTCACGGGCGCGCATGTACATATCGGCGCCGATGGACGCTAATCCGTTCTAGATTTCATCGATTTTCGCTTTTATCTTTCATCGAATCAATATTCCGATCCTCTGTTGTCTATTGTTTTCCGCTGGATTGAGAAAATAAGCAAATAATTGGATTTTCCTTTGATATCTCGAAAACCAGTTGGAAGCTGTAATCGGCAGGAGAACGATTCCTGTCAAGCGAATGATCGGTGTCGGTGGCACGCATACTTGGGGTGGATGGGTTTCCTTCCTGCTTCGCGTGATGATATCGGATTAGGGCGCATAAAGGATCATGTAAACAGGCTGAAGTGTGCACCCAATTGTCCCATGTGATTTGTGTTTTGTTTTGAGTGTTCTGTTGGTGTTTATTGGATAGATGTACAGGGCTTCGATGAAGGGATATAAACAAGTGTTAAGCGATTAATAAACAATAAATTGTGTCTAATAAGGAGCCGGTGTGGATGGTGGCATATATTTATTTGTGTCGAGTAGAAGGGTTGTTTGGGAGCACACCATCCGGATTGTTGGAAATATTTTGATGAGAATCGGAAAATGTTATTTTGGAACACTTACATCCTTAGTCTTCCTCTGGTTTTACTGCTGTCAACATCCGGTTACAAGTGAATGTTAGTCAAAAAGATTCATTGTCAACTACAATGTGTCGTGGCTCATATGGTGCTGTACTCGAAAACCGATTGCATGATTTTTTCTAAATAATTTGTAGCACCCTTTCCAGTAGAAATGATCTTTCCTACAGTCATACAGGCGTTTACGAATATGTTTCGAGCTCTAGGAGCTGTAAAGGGATTTTCAATAAGAGCGGATAAGTGTTGAAATGGAGTAAGACGAGCTGTGTCTTCTTCTTTTCCTTTTTTTTTCGGCGTCGTTATGGTCAGAAGTGTAGGACCGTAACCTTCCCACTTAACTGCATTCCTACTGGTCCGCTTGTGGGGTCCGCCAAGACGAGCTGTGTGTTAGGTATTAATCAAATATCATGTTCTGCGAAAATGGCATCAATGCCATCAAATTTGTCAACAAATCCGAAAGTAAGAAAAGGTTACTTGAAGCCAATTTGGCTGCCCGCAGTCCTAGAAAAAAACCATTGCTAAAAAACAAGCACAAGAAAAAACGACTCGAATTTGCTAAAAAATATGTGGGTTGGCCTGATAACAACTGACGGGACATTTTGTGGACAGATGAGCCCACAGCTGTTCTATATGGAGGCGTTGGTTCTCGCAAATATATAAAATGCCCGCCCAAGCAGAACAACAGCCAAGATATACCACAAAAATTGTGAAGATAATGGTGTGAGAATGTTTCTCCTACAGCGGCGTTGGTCCTATCCACAAGATTAACGGTATTATGGACCAGAATTTTTACGTATGTAGGTGGATATCTTAGAAAACGTCATGCTGCCTTACAGCGATGAAGAAATGCCACTGAAATGGGTCTTCCAACAAGACGATGACCCGAAGCATACGAGTCAAAAAGAAAGGGAATGGTTTCGCGTTAACCGGATTCAGGTCATGAACTGGCCTAAATCCCATTGAAAATTTGTGGGTTCATATAAAGAAGGCTTAACTTACAACTTTGGCATATTGTAAGAAGTGCGTGATACGAAAGACCCAAAGTGTGCTGCCACAGTCTTATTATCCTTATTTTAACTTTCTTGTGCCTCTTCCGACAATATTCCGACTGAGAAAATCGACTTCTGCACTATTTCAGGACCATGCAACAAAATCGTATGTACCGTGGATGGCATGTAGTACCATGAATACTTCTCAATGGCCATCTCTGACGTTTATTTTGAGAAGATCCGGAATTTTTCTGGGTCGATCATTGCATTGTTATTTATGACTTCCAGTACGATAGCGATCTGGTGGATTTGAGTTTTGTCGACTCCAGTTATTGCACTTGTGACCTTACAGTCATTGAAAAAACATCTGGCAGTGTTGCCATTATTTCAAGATCCGTAACCCTGCTTAACGAAGTCAATTTTAAGTCGACATTCTCAAGAAACTCTTATTGAATATGTTTTTTATCATTTTTGTGCATGACTCTTGTGTCTTTTGTAGTCCTCCATTTTTCAAAATGTTTGTTGTAGACAATGTGAAGAATACACTTCTTCATGTAATGGGAAGATACCAAATTCGAGAGCATTCACATTAAGAGGCTTTTGTTGAATTTTTGCCAAGTCGTTCATTTCGGATGGTAAAGCACTGCATATGTAGCAGGCACTTGGAGACTTCGTATTTATGATGGCTTGAGCTACCTTGCCGTCCAACATTGTCATCACCAGAATATGTCAAATACGGATGACATTCCCCCCACTGTTTCTTCCGTCAAATCAATGAATATCTCATTAATGCCACTTTTAATTTCAACAACCTTACCGTAAATGATGCCATATCTATATTCTACAAAGAAATATTTAATTCCTTCTCCCTTTATGTACCCTTTTCTCGACATAAAACCTCCTCCACCTCCCCACCTTGGTATAATCGCAGGCTCCGGTCTTTGCAAACGAAACAAGCTCTGGACAACTTTCCTTCGTACTCTCTTTATCAACACTACTTAGTCGAGATGCAAACCAACCTTATAAATAATCCCAAGTCCTTCTTTCAATTCGTTAATCACAAAAGAAAATCTGATGGCTACACAAATTCACTCTCCTTCAATAATGAAACTTCCAATGATCCCCATTACATCGCCAACCTTTTTGCCACCTTTTTCAATCAATCTTTCATCCATGACTCCTTTGCACCCGATCATACCTTCTTCTTCTTTTCCTTTTTCCGGCGTTGTTATGGTCAGAAGTGTAGGTCCATAACCTTCCCACTTAACTGCATTCCTACTGGTCCGCTTGTGGGGTCCACCGGTTTGACCTCAGAAAGTAGCGGCAGGCTTCCCGGTTTGGGATTACTTCATCGCTGAGGCCAATCAAATGCTGGTGTTTTTGCATTTGTTTGCACCAATTGTTTTTCGGCCTGCCTTTTTTTTTTGTGACACGGGCATGCTCCAGATTTTTTTTGTTTGATCTGACTTTTACAACACCGGTGATCTTCAGTCGTGTTAACCCACTGATTTGCATGTACACTTGTGGGGCAGTTTAATGGTGGTATATGTGTCCCTAGGCTCACCTTGGTGTTTTCTAAATTGCCTAGATGTGATTTTTGTTTACCTTTGTTTTAGTCGCCTTTTACGACAAGCGAGAGGTATCGCTGCAGGGATATTCTTAACCCGTCCCTGCACCCGATCATACCTATTTCAACTATTTACCAAACTTCTCCTTTGGACCATTTCTCCCTCGTAGTGTCGACCCCGTTATCATCGAAGAAAGATTAAAGCAACTTAACGATGAATTCACCCCTGGTCCCGACGGCCTTCCAGCTATATTTTTAAAAAAATGTTTCTCCTCCCTTTCTCTACCTCTTTCAAAAATCTTCAGCCTATCCCTTTCCCAAGGTGAATTTCCCCGGATATGGAAAACCTCTTTTATAACACCTATACACAAAAAGGGCCCGAAGAATGACATTAACAACTACCGTCCCATTGCAAAACCCAACATTTTCGAAAGTATTTTGTATGATAATTTAAGTTTTCAATGCAAGTCTTTAATCTCTCCCAGACAGCACGGCTTCCTTAAAGGCAGGTCTACAACCACAAACCTTATTGAATTCGTTTCCTTCACCCTTTCAGCCTTAGAAAATGGCAAGGAAGTCGATGTTATCTCAACTGACTTCAGTAAGGCCTTCGATAAAATTTCACATAGATTAATACTCTTCAAACTGTCTTCTCTTTGTTTGAGCCCATTGTGGATTTCCTCTTACCTGAAAAATCGCAACTACAGCGTTCGCTTTAGATCTGCCCTCTCTAACCCCTTCCTTGCTTCCTCCGGTGTCCACCAAGGCAGTCATTTAGGCCCGCTTCTTTTTATCCTCACCATTAACGATATTGAAATGGTTATCAAACATTCCCACATCTCTCTATATGCCGACGACGCTAAGATCTTTAAGATCATTTCCTCAGAACATGACTCTTCCTTTATTCAATCGGACCTTAATAGCTTTTCCACCTGGTGCTCCAAGAACTGCCTCGACCTTAACATTTCAAAGTGTCAATCTGTTACTTTCTCCCGCAAACGTAACAAACCTCCTCCCCGCCTCTACTTTCTCCATAATCAACCCCTTTCCACCGTTCAGGTGATCCGTGATCTTGGTATATTATGCGACCAGGAACTCAATTTCCTTGCACATATCAGCGATACAATTCTTAAGGCCAATTCTGCACTCGGCTTCGTGAAACGATGGTCTAAAGAATTTTCCAATCACTACGTCACTCGGTCTCTTTACATAACCTTTATTCGCCCTATTCTCGAATACGCGTCTCAAGTGTGGTCTCCTTACTATCATTTACACATTTCCAGAATTTAGAGTGTCCAACGTCGTTTTCTCCGTTTTGCTCTTCGCGGCTTACCCTGGGACAATCCTCTAATCCTACCTCCCTATCAAGACCGCCAAAAACTTATTAATTTGAGCTCGCTGGAAGAACGAAGTAGGATATCCGACATCCTTTTTATCCACCGACTCCTCTCAGGTACCATTGATTGCGCGTCCCGTTATAACTCTATCTTTTTTAACACTAACCCTCGTTATACACGAAATCCACGTCTCTTCTATGTACCCACCTCTCGTACTTCCTCGTACCTATCTCCCGTATGCTGCGGAATGTTAATGCGAAAAACTGTTTCGACTTTAACATCAGCACTCCTTGTCTAAAATTCAAAAAAAACCTTTCCGATCACAAAACATTCGAGGATCTTACGGTTCTCTCCACAGACGAATCAGAAGTGACGTCTCAAGCTCGTACACCAGCCGAGACGGCGTCAATCCAATCGGAAGCAACTTCGTGGTCGAATTTCACCATTCCCGCGCCGCCAAACTTTGCTTATACTTCCGACGATGATGGTGTGCCAGACGCACCGATAACACCGATCATCAAGGAACGTCCACCAATGGATTTCACTTCGCTTACGATCGAGCAAACTATTGTAAGTCCTGTGGAAAGCCCAGAACCTCCGGCCGAGAAGTTAGTGGAGGAGAAGAAACTTAGCAACTCGGATATCGAAGATGGACTCAAGCTACCCAAAGAAGCTCAAAGTTCAGCTGATAACAAAACTGATAACCGAAGTCAATGCCATCATAAGAGATGATAAACCCATTGAGACCGTCATCGAGAAGGTACCTGAAGTCAAAAACAATACCGAAACCATAGGAAGGGATGAGGTCGAGTCGAAAACCCTTCAGCATGCATCGGTGGTCGACGAAGAACGATCGGTCGTTACGAAGCACGAGCCCTCGCCTACTGATCCCGACGGAATAGGGGAGCAGGAAGCCAAAGCAATCAGCGAAATGGACTCAATAATAAATAGCATCGAAACAAATTTCCATCAGAAACCACTCTTTAACACCCTGGATCGACTAGGAGTCCCTGAGGAGGATATCGACGAAGACGATGAGAAACGTCCGAGAAACCAAACTCTATAAGGAACATAGCAGCATCACATTGAACACGAGTGTCCTCAAGCAACGTCGCAGTGTAAATCGATCCGATTCATTCCACTTTACCCGACAGCAGCAGATCGAGGAGACAGCTAAACCAACTGAGAACGGTGTGGTAACGCGCACCTCTTCATTTCTTTCGTTGGCCAAGTTCGGTTCCGAAAGCCAAGAAAGCCCGCCGGCCGAAGTCGACCTCAATCGCCACCGTTCATCGAGCGAGCTAAGCATCGGCGAGTCGCCCAACCTCCAAAGCGTCGAGGTTATAAAATCAATTTTGAATTCCCGCAAAAACATCCTCACCAGCCAGAGCAGCACCGAGGAGTCCAAAACACCCCCAGTATCCGATCATTCTACGGAGAAATCATCACCAAAGAATAAACTCTTAAGAACGCAGGTAACGAAAACATCGGAAGAGAAGGTTTACCGATATTCGGGACCGCCTAGCATTAATTTCTCAACTTGGAGCGAACGTCCCAAGGTCCAGGTTTCAATTAAGAATGAAGGCGACTACATCTTAGGTGGCCCGAGTGCCACGACCACAGCCACCGTCAACCTGATGCAGACAGAGAGGAAGAACTTCCGAAACTCGACACCCGACCCGGTTGTCGCGAATCGACTGCCATTCGTCAGAAGTGTGGAATACAAAAAGAGTACATCATGTCGCCTCTAAATGAAACAAACTCGAGGTACTGTGTCGCGAAAACTCCAGCCACACCGCCGCCAACGCCATCGTCACCATCATCAATGCCCAAGCCAAAATTCATCCTTGGTGGAAGGATGTCCAATCCATCGCCGGTGTTACGAGGTTTCATCACATCAATCAACAGCAGCACATTGCCGCGAAGTCATGACCCTTCGTCGGTGTCCCTACTCCGATCCACATCGGTCACACAGACCGACGTGAAACCAAAATCGGAATCCACAGAGCGCCCGCAGACATTTTTCGGCCAAGGCACAAAGTACCAAAATCGAGCTTAAAATCACCAAAACAAACATTCCCGAGAAGCGTGCTCCTCCGGCACCGGCACGGGTAGCAGCGACTACGCCGCCAAATATTAATGTAATTCTGCCCACTTAAGTATAAAATTTTTGATTGATTTAACAAAAAAAAAAAGATGACCAGGACACCATCGCAGAGGTAGCCTTCAACGACGACTCCAGGTGTTACTGAGTGTTTGGTGGGATGCTAAGGGAATAAACCGATTTGAGTTGTTGCCTTATAGCCAAACTATCGCCGAATGAGTCAATTCCAGAAACGGCCAAATCTGGTTAATGGAAGAGGTTTTCCTTTTCTTCAGGATAAAGCTCGGACCACCTGCACGTAATTACAGGAGTTCGGCTAGGAGAAAATGGTGCTCCCACCTTATTTTTCAGATGTACACTTGTTCTAAAGTCTGCAAAACTTCCTTGATAGATGATTTTGGGGATGATTTTGTCAAAACCAAAAAATGTCTGACTAAAGTGTTGCCCAATGAGGGCAATTACATGACGACTATTTTTTTGCATTTGGTGTTAATTATTTAACGTCAAACTTGTTCTTCTTTGTCCACCTACACATCAAGTGCTCGTTGTAGGGACGCCTGATCATCACTTATAATGGCTCCATCGTCAGCAAAGAATAGCTGGTGCACATTGGGGTCCGTCACTTTTCCTTCAAGCAAGCAATCAAGGACTGCTATAAAGAGCAGTGGACTGACGACGCTCCCTTGGTGTACACCGACTTTGATTGCGAACTCTTCGGTGACTCCTGCGGTGCATCTTACTTTTGTCGTTGCTCTCTTGTACATGTCCATGATCACTCGCACGTATGTTTCTGGAACTCCTTTTTGTCTTAGCGCTACCCATAAAAGATGTCTTGGTTGCCGGTCAAATGCCTTTTCGAAATCAACCAACACCATATGCAAGTCCTTTGAAGAATCACGATGCTTTTCCATAATGATCCTTATACTTTGGATTGCATCTGTTGTTGATTTACCCGAGACAAACCCGCACTGGTCATCAGATAGTCGTATTATTTTCCTGCAGTCGGCTATCTAATACCCGTTCAACGATCTTCATGGTGTGCGACATCAGCTTGACAGAACGGTAGTTATCACAATTTCGCATATCACCCTTTCCTTTGTGCAAGGGAAGAAGATAGCTTTCCCTCCATTGATTAGGCATAGTGTCGCCTCTCATAAGTTTGGAGATAAGAACCATGAGCCGTCTAGACCCGATGTCTCCCATCTTTTTCCAGAACTCAAAGGGTATCCCGTCCGGCCCAACAGCTTTTATTTTCTTGGATTTTTTAACCGCGTACCGAACTTCTTCGACTGTGATGTCGGATATTTCGGCATGATTCGGGGCGGATCTTGGAAAGTACACTCGGGGAAACTGTTCGTTCAGAAGTCCGTCGCAATACTGTCGCCATCTGTGGAGAATTTTTTCGTCTTCTACTAGGAGTTGGCCTTCAGCATTGTTAATACACTTTGGGAAACGAATCTCCTGAGCATTTCTTCTTCTCTGGGCGGCTATCTTAAAGATATTTGCTCCTTTGTTCAAATTGCTTTGTCGAAGCTCCTGGGTAGCTTGGTTCCTGTCAGACGCGGAAGATGATATTTCTTCCAACTCCTGATAGAGGCCTTCCATGCTTTCCAAGCAAGGTTTTAGCAAATGATGAGATGTGCTCCTTCGTCGCAATCTGTACTCTATGAAATGCACTGTGGTGTTAAGGGTAATTGTTAGCTTCCATTGGCTTGGGTTGGTGGCTTTTGGTGAAGTTGAGCATAAATTTGTTCCTATACGACCATCGTTTAGTGTATTACTATGATCTATTATGTCACACTTGTCCGGATCACCAATGTCAGAGGCGACTAATCACCTTTTCGATATTGATTTCTTCTGAAGTCCCAACCTGGATTTGTTTACCCATATCCTGGAAGATCATTAAGACATATGATCTTCCACGTTTGCTTAACGTTTAAGCCAAGTTTGAATTTTGATGTAAAAAACTTAGTTTTCGATCTTCTGATTTCCTTGTTAACAACGTTCCTGAGGCGTTTGCAATCGCAGAGAAACTCGGAGAATTTTAACTTCACCCACCTTTTATAAGCCCTCTCTCGATTTATAATTCGGAAAACATATGGTTCAGATTATGTCAATTAGAATTGAGAGAATTATCGATAAGAGCAGCAATATTGACAGATTTAAAGTCTCGATTGTGGTTTATTCTCAAAGATCTGCGACTTCAAGAAATCCCACAAGAAAAAGTCTAGCGGGGTCAATTCACTTCACCTCTGCGAGACATAACCTTACCCTCAAATCGTTCATGCCGAATGTCATTGGTGGCGTCCGCAACGCCATTCTGCTCAAACCACATGTCATCTAGCGCCATATGATCGCGCACATTCTGTAGCGCTCGCCATTGACGGTGACCACCTCACCAAAATAGTCTTCGAAAAAGTACAGACCAATGACGCCGCCGGCCGAAAATCCACACCAAATGGTAGCTTTTTGAGGATGCTTTGTCACATGGTGAGGCTCGTGTGGGTTGGTGTCGTCCCATATACCGCAATTTCGCTTATTGATACATTGATGCGCCTCGTCGCTAAGATGATTTTTTGGCCAAAATTGGGGTCATTTTCCATACGCTCCGCAGCTCAGTTAGCGAACACACAGTCAGTTGGATCTTGGACGGATGTAGGCCCAAGTCCCGACACGAAATTCACCAAGTTGAAATCTGCGAAAGGTCGAGTTCTTGTGAACGGCGAAGAATCGACTGCCGCTAGTTCTGCTGTACACTTTCAAGGACCGCGGCGATGTTTTTGGCCAATCTTGCGTTCCCTTGACGTACGAATGTTGGCTGATTGATTACCGAACCGATCTTCTTAAATTTAACCATCGAACATTAGAGTCGATTGTGACCATGTCTACCGTAAAATGGGCGCAACGCGCGCAACTAATGAACACTCATTTTGATAATAAAATTGTATCATTTGAACGTGCTATTCAATTGTGTAACTTGGTGATGGTGATTTGGCATCAGTAACTCAACAACAATAAACAATAAATTTGACAGATGTCTCCGAAACCGAAATTTAAAAACCCTTTATAAGCCGCTTCTCCGAGACACGAACTTGCCTACATTAGTTGTTAAAACCCAACATGTTGACAGTGATGATGTCATATTTATGCAAGCAGTGCAAGAACTTGGGGGAAAAAAAAGGCAACACGTTCGGTAAAGCTTCTTTCGGTCTAACCTTAAAGTATTTGTATGTCAGGCCAATTACAGGCTAGAGATGCTCTTATAAAGAAGAAGCCTCCAACGACGCCGCATGGCGTGGATATTAACATTCATTTTAGGAGATACAATATTAAAGACACTAGGACCATTGCCCTTTCAACGTCAGGAATGGTGTCAAAACCTTTTAAGCACGTTGTGTAAGATGAATGCCGATAGGTATGAATCATTTTTCGTCACCGTTATTGTGTGCTATCACAATAGAAAGTTTTATTAGAGCAGCCACTCGGATGATTGCCACCTTCTAATCCTTTTTGTCCGTGTTTGAGATCATAGAGGACCTGATAAACGTGGTTTGTTCAAAAAGTAAGGTGACTTTTTTATTTTTCGCGAGGAATATTTATTTACCCATCAACATCTATTTTGTTTTTCTTCAAAGTAGTCCCTCTCAGATATAAAACACTTGTACAGGTTTCCAATCCTTGAAGCCCTTCTGATATGCGCTTTCTGGTATACGAGGGTGGTCCGATAAGTACTTAGCCTACAAAAGAAATACAAAAATTTTGGAGAAATTTATTTTTCAATATAGTCTCCTTTTAGCTCGATACACTTGACCCAGCGATGCTCCAACTTCTTTAACTCGTCTTAAAAATACATTTTCTCGAGGTTTGCAAATTAGGCCTCCGTGGCGGCTATGATCTCCTCATTCGGCTGAAATTTCTGCCCGGCGAGTGACTTTTTCAAGTTTGGAAAAAAATCGCACGGAGCCAAATCTGGAGAATACGGTGGACGGGGTAGCAGTTCGTAGCCCAATTCGACCAATGTGGCCGTGGCGAGGGCGGAGGTGTGAGCCGGTGCGTTATCATGGTGGAAGAGCACTTTTTTCTTCGCTCAGTGGGGCCGTTTTTTCTTCAATTCGGCGTCGAATCGGCCCAATAATTCTCCAGGTAGTCGATGTGGATCACACCTTGTGAATCCGAGAAAACGGTGGCCATCACCTTTCCGGCCGATGGGACAGTCTTCGCCTTCTTCGGAGCACGTTCGCCGGGTGAAGTCCACTGTTTCGACTGTTCCTTGGTCTCTGGTGTGTACCAGTGGATCCATGTTTCGTCGACTGTCACGAAACGATGCAGAAACTCCTTCGGATTGCGCTTAAACAGCATCAGACACTGCTCTGAAGTGATCTCACGGTTGCGCTTGGTGTCCGGAGTGAGCAAACGCGGCACCCATCGCGCCGACAGCTTTCTCATGCGCAAAATTTCATGCACGCGATCTTCTGAAATGCCTACTGTCTCAGCTATCTCGCGTACCTTCAATCGGCGGTCTGCCAATACGAGATCGTGGATTTTTGTCACGTTATCCTACGTGGTAGCCGTTTTCGGGGCACCTGGACGTGGCTCATCAAAAACCGACGTGCGACCATGTTGAAACTCGTTAAACCAATTTTTGATGGTCGCCATCGAATGAGCAGAGTCACCGTACACAGCATCCAAACGCTCTTTGATTTCGCTGCGCGATTTCCCTTCCGAAAACAAGAATCGTATCACCGACCGATATTGCTCTTTTTCCATTTTTCTAAAATCCGCGGACACTCCCGCTTCCACACGCGGTCAAAACAAAACTACGAGTCCGATCCGGCTGAAATTTCGACAGTAGCCGTCTACTACTACTACTACTACACGATAGGAAGTTGCTCTTGCGATACTGGCGCCATCTGGCGGTAAGGCTAAGTACTTATCGGACCACCCTCGTAGCCCAGAGGACCTTTAATTAGGCTTTTCAGTTTTAGGAAGAAAAAAAATGAATACAGTGATTACAATATTGTTTTGGGGCAAAAAATTACGCACAAGCAACGATAAATAAGCAGCTGCAGTACTGTGGCTTAACAGTAATTTTTTTTTTTGGTTCAAGAATTAGGCTATTATGATGTTTGTCACATAACCTGGACGGGGTGCAGATGGTTTGTGTCGAAGATGATCGCTCAATACTCTCTGGAGGTGGTTGTCCTAGATAGGATTCAAGAGCTTCGTCTGAATTTGTCGCGTTGGTTGTAGTTCACAGTATGTAGTTTTATTTTTATGTCAATAAGGTGTTATGTGCGAAACACACCGTTTCAACAGTCGGTGATGATTACCATTGCACCACGACTACCCCCTATGAATTTTTTCCCCACAAATCCGGAAATATTATTGCTTCAGGCAAACGATGCATAACTTTGAGGTAGTATTCCTTATTGACAGTATGACCTGCCGGCAAGAACTCATGATTAACCACGCCATTGTAATTGAAGAAAACAGCAAGACTTACACATTTTACCGAACTTGGCGGGTTTTTATCAATTTTAACGTCATCAATGATGAAGCCTTTCAGCAACTCTGAATTGTCCTTCACGTCATTCAAAAGCTTCTGAGCGATGCTCATGCGACGGAATGAGCAATTTCGGAACAAACACGTTTCATGTCCAAAAAATCTGGAAAAATATCATGATATGAGTCAACCATGTATGACATGTATACCAAGTACCGACATCGAAAATCGAATGTATTAAGCTCATGAAATTCAAAAAGTCACCTTATTTTTTGAACAGATCTGTGACACCTAAATGTTGGCGCAAAAATTCTATTCTCCACTGTTGGCGATACTTGAGTATACTACTTCATCATAAAAAAAAAACACCGCTAGATCCACTAATAAATTAAGAACAATTCGAAAATATTATTATTGCACATCCTGCTCCATGATCAGCGGCATTTACTCATGATCGCCGCGTGGGTATACAATATTCCACCTTAAATCCCACTACCGCCTCGACCAGTTGAACTAATACCACGAACGCGAATAGTGTAAACACACCGTACTGCTCGGCGTGAATTCGAATTTATTGTAATCACCCCACTGTACCGAGTGAGAAATTCCTGTCGATCTGTTTTTCGTTCGAACATTTCACACCCTCATCCTCGGCATAATTGGACAGGCTCACGGGATTGTAAATATTTTACTCGCGCCAACGGTACACAACGTTCCATCTTCCGTCCGCCGGCCTTCATCCACCAACCAGCTTCGTGCTGGTTCAATAAATTCTAGAATCAATATTTAGCTTGAGTTCATTTTTTCACATTCTATCGACTGTCAGGTGTAGATGGGGCGTGGAAGACGCAAGAGGCAACAGGCTCATTAAGAATCTTCATATCTATAATTTGTAATCTAATGAGCACAGGGTGGTCTTCGTTTTCGAATTCGAATTGCTGTGTGGTGTTTTATTGGATTTTTTTTTCCTTAGCGTGTTATTCGTTGATTCTCTTTGATTTGGCACCCCTTGGTGGCAGTTTCTACAGAATTATTACAATGACTGGATGAGATGGTGTGATTCACGTATCCAGGAGCGGCTATGAAACATGGGCATGTGGTTTGTGTTAGCCACCAATCGAATATTATAATGTTTAAATGATTTTTCCTCACTTCTATGTAAACAAAATGAATCTTAATTGGTTAAAATTCTTAATAAACAACTCACAGATAAAGTGCGCCGCTTCACTCAGCCGAGCGGGATGCGTGGGGCGGGATGTGGCGTGAACGATTCGAACGTATGTACGAGCGAGCAACGACCGAGGTAAACGGATTGTAGCTCAATCGTTTCGAGGATACTGTTGTTCCAGGGGATCATCATCATCCACTTGAGTGCAGTATTAGGATCCTTCATTACAATTTCCGGCTTCTGGTCTTTATTGAGTTTTACACGACACGGTGGATAATGTTTGTATAGAACAATATATTGGAAGCAGAGGCAGAGGATTTGTTTATGCCTAGCGATATGTTGATTGTCGGGTATCGGGGATTCGATTAATTTAGTCGAACGAAGGCGGAGATGGTAGTCGTAGTCATTGATCTAGGTAAGGATTATTAATGAGTTGTTTACCGAATTTCCTCGAGCGCGATGAGTAATAAATTGGAGTTGTGTGAGAGGACAGGTTGGATAAATAGTTGTGAATTGATATTGTTCGATATATCAACTCGCAGGTAAATGAAAATAATTTTCAAAGACAGTGCCTTGATTTAAAAAAAAAAACAAAATCTGGCGCCCGTCAACTGAATTTGGAGATCAAAATGAGCTAAAGAATGATGGGAGCGAGTACACAGACGCGGACAAAGAAATCCAGACAGTCACGTAATCTTTAAGAATACCACGTTCATTAACCTGGAAGAAGTCTCTTGTGGCCTTTATCCTTAAGATTGGGTAAAGGGGTCACGAAAAAGCCGGGGCTTTATGCCCCATTAGTCTTTTACTTATGACGATCGACCGAGATCGTAAACGAGACCTGTGTCCTAAGAACCAATCTCCTTTCGAATTCACTACTCACCAATCACAGAGACGGCTCCACGAGGTCTTGTGCACTGTCCACTTTAAGCAATGCTCGTATACTCCAGCGACTTTCAGTTATTGAGCAATCCCTAATGGCTTTGAGGGTTTGAAGGCTTCGCCGTAAATAGGATAAATTCCATACTTCAAAAAAAAATCAAAATTGGACACAGGCAACACTCACGGCGTAGGAGTCTCCTTATTTATGTCCCACAGTCCTTAAAATTCTTATCGTCTTGAAAAGGTTTTTGCTAATGAGTTGTTCTCCTTTTACGAAGAAAGCTTTGCTAGAGTATACGCCTCGACCACAGCCTACCACAAACTTATGATCTAGACCAGGATACCAGATACGGCCATTTACATTCTAAATAATTAGTTTCTATCACTATCCTCTAGTACCAAATATTTAGGCGCATTCTTGACCCGAAGTTTAGCTGAAAGTCCAACATTGAAAACCGTGTTAGAAAAGCTAACGTAGCTTCCTATGCCCGCAGTACAACTTTCAGTAAAAGGAATGGAATCAAGTGAAGTTATGGATTTGCACAGACATTGCCTTGCCTATAGCTCGTTAGTTAGGTGACCTGTCCTAAACAAAGCTTACAGATTAGACAAACTTAAAACATCGGCAGGAATTGATACTCCGGAGACCACCGAGTCATGACGAGTCCCTTAACATACCTACCTATCCCTGGATTACTACATTAAATACATAGTTCTGCCAAGGATACAGGCTACTGGCTATTGCCTTTAGTATGAAAACGCATTCAACTCGACCTCAGGTTAAAGATCATAAGACCATGTAGCAGCTCTAGTAAGACCTATCATTGCTTGCGGTGTTCCTGTGCAATTTAATGTAGCGCCAACTAATATGGAAAAGACAGGTAATCCGGAGGCACAGCCTTAGGCTCTGTCTCGGATTGCACAGGATATTAGAAATCACTGCGTAAATTATTATCGTAATAAGATCCTGTTCGACGGGGGAAGACTAAACAGAATCAAAAAGGTCTTAATGAAAATAATTCTGAGGCTGTGGCCATGCTGAACGATTGAGCGATGTGGGATTGAGCTTAGCAAAATCGCTAGTCGCTCCAGGGCTTCCGTGGCCGTAGCCTAAAGCAGAGTGTAAGGATTATGATTAGCATCAAAGACGTGACATTTAGGGCTTTAGCACATAAGCTCGTAGGCTTCTATCAAAGGCAGTTCACCAAACTGATTCCGAAGGGCTAGCACAGAGTAGAGATTCAATCCCGACACTAGCTACTCATATGTGACGAGTACGTCGGCAATGCTTAAGAGCGTGTTCTGCGCCTTATTATCCCACGAAATTGATAAGTTTCAGTTTAATTGTCCAAAATATTCGGAAAATAATCGTAAAGTTTTGTCATTGTCAATTGTTCTTACCATTTCAGGCTATTAAATGTGAATTGTAAGAATGTGAATCCACAATGATCCAACAGATGGCGCTGTTGGTATAAACTGGTCAGGAATGTCATATCAGACATAAGGAGATTGGGCATCTCCTCCATGGACTACTTGGACAACTCTGCAAATTTGTAGACTGTAACTTAACGAGCCATTTCGCATCGCTTGAAAGCCTTGAAAGTAGTCTAAAAGCCTGACTGAGCTACACTTCCGATCTTTCGATGAAACCAAACATTCGATTGTTTCATGGCTCGCCTCAAAGAGCGTGTAATTTTTTCCAACATTGAATTTGTATATTAACAGAAAAATGGACAAAAGTTGCAGCTAGTGATCGGTATGTACGAGCTGTGTTCAAGAAAAAAGGTGACTTATATTTTTTTCCTCGAAAAATATTTATTTATCTATCAATATCTATTTTATTCTGTATGCGCGGCCAAAAAAATACGTGCAAGTAACAGTGAGTGAGGATTTAGACAATCGACACACTGTCATGCAACTTTTTTAGAGTCATCCTTGAAAAGATCATGCAAGAGTCACTGAAAAACAGAAAAAAACATCTTTCGACGTCCTTGGTTTCGATTCGTATAGGAATCTGCTTCCTTGTTGTTAGTCAATCTCATGACTCTAAAGTGTTTCCCTAAAACATCTAGTCAACTTCAAACGATTAAGCTATTTGAAGTACGAGGGTGGTCCGATAAGTACTTAGCCTACAAAAGAAAAACAAAAATTTTGGAGAAATGGCAATTTATTTTTCAATATAGTCTCCTTTTAGCTCAATACACTTGACCCAGCGATGCTCCAACTTCTTTAACCCGTCTGAAAAATACGTTTTCTCGAGGTCTGCAAATTAGGCCTCCGTGGCGGCGATGACCTCCTCATTCGACTGAAATTTCTGCCCGGCGAGTGACTTTTCCAAGTTTGGAAACAAAAAGAAGTTGCACGGAGCCAAATCTGGAGAATAGGGTGGATGGGACAGCAATTCGTAGCCCAATTCGACTAATTTGGCCGTGACAAGGGCGGAGGTGTGAGCCGGTGCGTTATCATGGTGGAAGAGCACTTTCTTCTTCGCCAAGTGGGGCCATTTTTTCTTCAATTCGGCGTCGCATCGGCCCAATAATTTGGCATAGTACAGCCCTGTGACCGTTTTGCCCTTCTCCAGGTAGTCGATATGGATCACACTTTGTGAATCCCAGAAAACGGTGGCCATCACCTTTCCGGCCGATGGGACAGTATTCGGCTTCTTCGGAGCACGTTCGCCGGGTGAAGTCCACTGTTTCGACTGTTCCTTGGTCTCTGGTTTGTACCAGTGGATCCATGTTTCGTCGACTTTCACGAAACGACGCAGGAACTCCTTCAGATTGTGCTTAAACAGCGTCAAACACTGGTCTGAAGTGGTCTTACGGTTGCGCTTGTTGTCCGGAGTGAGCAAACGCGGCACCCATCGCGTCGATAGCTTTCTCATGCCCAAAATTTCATGCAGGATATGACCCACGCGATCTATTGAAATGCCTACTGTCTCAGCTATCTCGCGCACCTTCAATTGGCGGTCTGCCAATACGAGATCGTGGATTTTTGTCACGTTATCCTCCGTGGTAGCCGTTTTCGGGGAACCTGGACGTGGCTCATCAAAAACCGACGTGCGACCACATTGAATCTCGTTAAACCAATTTCTGATGGTCGCCATCGAAGGAGAAGAGTCACCATACACAGCATCCAAACGCTCTTTAATTTCGTTGCGCGATTTTCCTTCCAAAAACAAGAATCGAATCACCGACCCGACACCGACACTCCCGCTTCCACACGCGGTCAAAACAAAACGACGAGGCCGATTCGGCTGACAGTAGCCGCCCATAGAATACATTCTACATGATAGTAAGTTACTCTTGCGATACTGGCGCCATCTGGCGGTGATGCTAAGTACTTATCGGACCACCCTCGTATTTGGCATGGCTCTTGATGGAGCAGATCACCAATTCTTCATCTTCGGTTTTTTTGTGGCTGTCCAGGTCATTCACTGTCTACCAAGTCGAAATTGGTTCTTACCTCCCGTATTTACAAATGTTGTTCCCCACATTTGCTTAGATTTCCTAAGAAACCTTAAATTCGAGAAATGGATTAGGATTCTGGGGTCTCACTTCTCTTGCAGCACTCTTTTTCCCATGACTTTTCTAGCATCTCTCTGTTCATAGGTTTTAGGATAGGACTTCAAGATTATTAACCAGATGTCTATTATTTACTACTATCTCCGTCTCCACCTTTACGATAACTCAGTTTGTTGACGGATTATCAAATGAATATATTGTACATAAATATAGGCAGTTGATCCGAGAGATGGCCCCGCAGCAAGTTAGAACTTTTATTATTCATCAAAGATCATAACATTTCGTAATAGAATTATTGTTACCGGCCATTTAGAACTTTTACAGCCTCGTTAATCCTCCCTGTCATGAGTGTGTTCCTTCCATGTTTTGCTGTTCTGTTCCATCTCCTCTAGGTCCGTTCTTATATGGTCATTTACCCTTGGCTTTTCCACTCATTATTCTTGTGACTGTTTGTCCACTGTCCATTCGTTTCACGCGAGTTTGATATTGCGGGGTAAAAAAGTTGCTTTGAATAGTTCCTCCATCGCGAAGGACCACGCGCTACGCACAAGCAATCTTTATTTTACTTCGATCTTTATGTCGTTTTTGGCAGTTTCCATGGTTTCCATATGTTTGCATTCGTCCACTTCTTAAAGTGTTTATCAAGAATAGTCAAGTGCGAGATTTGGATCCATCCAAGTCGGTCAGTGACCATATATTTGGATTTCTCGTCGTTTACTTCTATGCCCATTGCCTTTCCTGCCATTCCTAATTTCTTAGTTTAACGGGTCCTTTGTTTCTCTTTAGGCTTGTAAAGGGTTGTTCAATTGGCGCGGGTAGATTTTGGCTACCTGTGATGGCCACATTATTTTGATGATGTCTGTCAAATCTATTTTTTATTATTCAGCTTCTGATGCCAAATTTCCATGACAAGTTACATGATTGATTAGCAAGTCCAAATGAGAAAACTTTATTGTCAAAATGAGTGTTCGTTAGTGCAAATGCTGCGCGTATTGTGCCCATTTTACAGTAGATATGGTGGCCCTCCACAGATAACATGGACTTGACTGGAAGCACACCGAGACGTCAATGAAGCAGCTGGGTCTTAGGGTGAATGGGAACAAAACCAAATATATTTCATCAAAGGAAAAGCGCAACACCGACGTCTTAGTCACCCTATTTTGAAGTGGTCAAGGACTTCGTTTACCTTGGCACACTTATGATCAGTGACAAAACCACCGGCGCTGAGGTAAGCCGCAGAGTTACCCTTGCCAACTACTGCTTCTTTGGGCTCAAGGGGCAATTGAGAAGTAGAGTAAGATTGCGCTATACAAAATCTGAATCATCCCGATCCTCCTCACGGCGCAGAGGCCTGGACTTTAGCAAAAGCGGATGAGGAGGCCCTGGGTCGTTTCGAGAGGAAAATTCGGCGTTTAATCCACGGTCCCGTTTGTATAAACGGAGTTTGGATGAGATCAAACGAAGAACTGTGTGGGCTGTACGACGACATCAGCCTTTTATAGCTTCTAAGATTGCTGGACCATGTAGAGCACATAGACAACACGGAACCCCGAGGGACGACACAGTAGAGGACGACCGCTTCTATGGTGGTGGCGCACACAAATAGAAGAGGACACTAACCAAGACCGTGCTGGCTGAAGACGTTTGTTGATTAAAGCCCAGATTCACCCAAGACTCTAAAGCCACCAAAGAAGAAGAACAGTGAGTAGCAGGATGCAAAAAATAAATTTTTTTCCCCACACACAGTGACCCAAACTTTCATATTTTACCGAACTTGCCGTACTTTTTTCAGTCTTGGCCCTTCTGGGCACTCCCATTGGGATGATTGGGCTTTGGTTTGGACGTCACAACCATATATCCATGTTTCGTCACCAGTGATGACCCTTTTCAGCTAGTAGTCATCATGTATAGTCATTCACGTCATTTAATACCTCTTGAGCTATGCTCATGCGAGGTTCTTTTGGTCAAAATTAAGCAATTTCGGAAAAACCTTCCCTTCTTGCTCCAAATATTTAAAAGACGACCCAACCGATATGCCAATATCCCCAGCAACTTCTCTGATAATGATTCAACAATTCTCGATAACAATTTTTTTCACTGCTTCAACAGTATCATCCGCTGCTGACATGTTCAGGGCGGACATCATGGTTAACATCTTCTCAGCTTTCTATGAAGATTTTGTACCACTAAAAGGCATTTTTTTCTATGCACAGAATAGACTCGCCAAATGTCACATTTCAAGTACGTTGGAGCAGCTAACTTTTTTTCACCCAAAATTTGGTACAGATTCTCTAATCCACTTTTTTTCAACACCAAACAATCGCCAAGCACACCAACGCGCGTCTAACTTTTATATCTAAATATACAATTGCAATATACATTAAGGGACATGTGTACCAACATTTAAAAAAAATCGAGAATCAAATATACCGAGCTTGCGAAATTCAAAAAGTCACCTTATTTTTTTAACAAATCTCACATATCGGCTTATGGAGAGGACTGGCCGATCTGTCATCTGATGGTATTTTGTACCATATATCAGGTACTTGTCTGTTTAATTTATTACTTAATATGGTAGGCATACATACGCCATCGAAGCTGATACTAAAAGGGCTATTTACAAACAGATTGAGTAAGAGCAGGTTTTTAGACTACAAGTGAGGAGACCGACTAAGAGGCGGGCTCTCTAGCAACAATGTTGGCCTAAGTTGGCTTATTGTGTTATATGCTATATTTATAAACGTGGAGTAGGTAGAAGAAAAAAACTTTCTGGTATCCCTGCTTGGATATTCGGTAAATAAAGGATAATAAATTGCGACTGCATGCAATAGATTTTTTGCCTTATAATAAAAAACGAAAAAGAAATGCGTTGAACTCACTGTGCAATCTCCTACCTTCGTCCACATTACTGCCCAAATTGGCCCGGATCGGCGTAGGCCTTACAACCGCCTTTAAGTCCATTCCCGGCGCCAGTAGAATCCCCCTTTCATGCTGACATCGATGGGCATGCATCTGATACGCCTTCTGCAACTGATAGCTCTCCAACTGACCCTGATGCGCACCGCTCACATATTTACAACACTCACCAGCGACATCATTTGTACTCAGTTTCTGATTACGGCCGCCCCGACCGTCACAGTCGGCGCCTAACAATCTATCTACACTAAAATTCAGTTTGATCTTGGTTTCGCGACCTCCGGCACTCTTCCCACTTTCACTCATCACATGATCGCTCTTATGTTCAATGTCCGTATCACACGTGTCGTCTCGATGTGACGGTAATATACCGATAACGAGAGGTTGGACATTGTCTTTGGTCACCATTATCTGATCGTGGCAGTCGCTTGATGAATGGTGATTATCATCTGTGGCTGGTACTTTTCTTACGCTAGCGTCCTGTGGCGGTAAATTGATTACATGCATTGAAGCACAATCCATCGGGCGGACATCGTTAGAATCGCTTGGTAGTATCTGAAATATAAAGAATACACCTGAGTGATACAAGTATGAATTGAAAGTGTGATTAATATACTGGAGGTGGAAGGAGGATCGAGGTTGTGAAGCCATAACGACATCAATTGGGTATTTAGTGGGTTAAAGTAAATCAATCAAGCCGCGGAGTGTTATTAATCACTCTACGGTAGGTTGGGGATTATACGACGTGTTTGGTGGTCGAATTTGCTTTTAGTTTTGTCGATTAAGCCTTAATTTAATTCGGATTAAGAATTTTTTTTTTAAGTTCTGGAGCATGGTTAAGTGTTCTTTGATTGTCAAGTTCAATCGCTGCCATGCAAAGGGCAGGGAATTCATACATTTAGATGGAAGGAAGTCGGAATTGAACGAAGTGGACTTTTCGCACGTTTTAATTTCCATAAGGGTAAGTGGAAGTCCTTGATCAATCGACGAATAGCAAAATTGGTCACATTGTGATCGACACCAGGCATTTTTCTAGCATCCGAAATGTCCGAGGAGTCAACATCGACTCGGAGCATTACATTATTGCAGCATTTTCAATATAACACTTAATGACATGGGAACAAAAAAAGTTACTGTGAACTACATACAACCAACGCGACAAATTCAGTCAAATCTCTCGAATCCTATCTAAGACAACCACCCCTGGAGAGAAGTGAACGGACACCTTCGACATAAACCATCTGCACCCCGTCCAGGTTGTGTGACAAACACCATAAAAGCGTAACTCTTGAACAAAAGCAGACGAGTAAAATCACCGACATTGGACCTCGGAAAGCTGTAGTCTCAAGAGATCGTCAGAGCCTCTCCTACAAGCTCTCTCAAGACCCAATGCAATCTGCACCAAGCATTGAAGCATAAATGGAAACATGGCAAAGGGCCATCAAGGGAGCCGCCTTTGATGTGCTCGGTTTCAAGCGACCAAGAAATCAAGTAATAACAAGTGCAGACAAACCCATGTAGAGAAATAGAGACATAGAAAAGTGCTGCTCGTTATCTCAATAATCAGCACAGAAGAAAGGATCATGCGCTTCCGAGACGAAGAAGAATACAAGAATTCAAGAAGCGCATGACTAGGAGATCTCGCAAGAATGACGTGCGAAAATTTTACCAAAAAGTAAAAGGAATATTCCAAGGGTATAAAGCCAGAGACAAAGCATGCACGCCTCAGTGGCACGAACCCCAGTGGTTCAATTTTCAATGACTCCTCCGCATAGATCCGGCTGAATTTGAGCGATAGCCTGTGTTATGTTTTTTTGTGTATAGGGTTCGGGCAGGTTCAAGAGTTACGCTCTTATGGTGTTTGTCCCATAACCTGGACGGCGTGCAGATGGTTTGTGTACGGGGGTGGTTGTCCTAGATAGGATTCGAGAGATTCAACTGAATTTGTCGCGTTGTTTGTAATTCACAGTAACCTTTTTTGTTTCCATTCTGCGACACAAGAAAAAGCCTAGCGGGGTCAAATCACATGACTTTGGTGACCAATGCACATAGAGCTGTCCTACTGGAACCACATGTCGTCTAGGTCCATATGGTTCAATTTGGGCCATAAAAAATTCGTTATCATCATTCTGTAACGGTCACCATTGACGTTGTTTTTTTAAAGTATGGACCAATGATACCCGCGCCGGCCCAAAATCCACACCAAACGGTAACTGTTTGAGGATGCATTGTCACCTGGTGAATCTCGTGTGGGTTGGGGTCGTCCCATACACGGTAATTTCGCTTGTTAACACAACCATTCATCTAACTATTTAACCACGCCTCGTTGCAAAAGATGATTTTTCGACTTAAATTTGTGTTTTCTTGTGCGGGTGAAGGCCCAAATCTCGAAGCAAAATTCGCCGTTGAAGTTCGCGAAAAGCCGAGTTCTTGTGCACGACGAGGAGTCGACTGCCTCGGGTCTGCTGTACACTTTCACGGACCGTGGCAATGTTCTCGGCCCATCTTGCGTACCTTTAACGTACGAATGGGGGCTGTTTGATTACCGAGCCATTTGTCTCAAATTTAGCCAACATTGAAGAGTCGACTGTGCGGGGCCACCGCAATGTTTGCACTAAAGAACACTCATTTTGACAATCACTTGCTATGGTGATTTGGCTTTAGTAACTGAATAATAAATAATAGGTTTAACAGATGTCACCAAAATAAAAAGAGCTGCCACAGGCCGCCAAAATCTAACCGCGCCAATTGAAAAACCCTTTGAATTAATCGAAAACCAAATATATGGTCAAGAACTGACATGGATCGATCGAAATCTCGCTCCCGACTGTACTCCTAAGACGTGGTCCGTTGCGATGAAGGAACTACTCAAAACAACTCTTTTGTCCCGCAATAATGTCAAAATCTCTACTTTTCAGCTACATAAAATGATGCTTAGTAAAAAGGAAAGTCGAGTTTGGGCTTTTGAAAACCAGATCTTAAGGAAAAATCTGCAGAATCAAGAACTCGATGGACTCTATTCAGCCGGGAGTACTATCCGAGTAATAAAATCGTGCAGACTAAGATGGACAGGACACGTGGAACGAATGGACCGTGGACAAACAGTCAGAAGAATAATTATTATAAAACCCAAAGGAAAATGACCATCAAGAAGGCCGCGCCGCAGATTGGTGGACATTATAAGGATGGACCTAGAAGAGATAAAACAGAACGGCAAATCATGGTAAGACCACTCATGGCAGGTAGGCTTGGCGAAGGGTTGTCAACGACAGTCAGTACTTCCCGAGTTTCCAACGGCCAGTAACAATAATAACGAAACTTGTTCGGATCCCTGATGAATAATAAAAGTTCTCACTTGCTGTGGAGACGGACGAGAGCTGCTTGCGAGCTCGACGAACAAAAAAGAAGGGGGGAACACCCGCTTTTTAGAAAGAAAAAAAGAGAGCACGGAAAGCGTGAGATCGAGGAGATGAAGAGGTGTTATCGCAGGAATAATGTTCGGGAATTTTACAATAACGTACAACCCACATGCCAGAGGTACACAGCCAGAGCGAAAGCCTGTAGAATGGAGAACTAGTAGTAAAATCAACTAGACCCCTATAATTGCGGCAACTACAGGGGAATAAGTATCATTAACTTGGCATCTTCTCTGGCATATTATGTGAACACCTGAAGCCTAATAACCCAGGTCCACCCAGACCGTAGCGCCACCAAAGAAGAGGAAAATAAGTTGCTTTGCGAACATCTATCGGAGAAACTGCCCATTTTATCGGACATAGGTCCATCTGAATCCATCAACAAACTGTCATCATGAAAGTAGACATGGAGATAGTAGCGATGCTTTTCAAGATCTCAGGAAATTATTGACGTATGAAGCAAGGTTCGTACAGATGATATGAGTCATGGAAAAAAAGAAAGCTGCAAGAGAAGCGAATCCCAAGAATACTAATCCATTTCTCGAATTTAACGCTTTCTAGGAATTCTAGGCAAATGTGGGAAACAACATTTGTAAGTACGGGAGCAAATAACCAACTTCTTTAAAGGTATTGGGATTTGGAATTAATTCGCAGCGTCTTAGCAATGATGGCATAGGTCTATTCATTACTTTAATATGCTGCCGAAGGTTATCATATTCCAGCGGACATTTATAGTGACCATTCTCCAAGTGAGTAAACATCTCAGAAGTGGTTTGCACGTTTCAAAAGTAGTGACTTCGAGTTGGAGGACAGTGAATATCCTGAACAGCCGCAAAAGGCCGATGATGAAAGGTTGACAAGCTGTTTGAAAACGAGCCAAGCATTTTAAAATTGTCTAAATCGTTTGGACTTGACTTTACAACTGTAGGAAAATGCCTAAGGTGGACCCCAACACAAGGAAGCAGGGTCCCACACGTATAGAAACCAAAGACGCCGATAGTGGTTTTTCCTGTGATCAGCTGCCTTATTGGCAGAGCAGGAAATGATTTTTGGATCGAATTGGCCCTGACGACGAAATAAAATGGATAATCCCGAACGCAGAAAGTCATAGATTAAGCTTGGATGCCCATCGACATCAATGGCGAAGATAAATATCCTAGTACGCCATATTTGGTACGATCGGAAGGGTGCGATCTACTATGAATTGCTCAAACTGCATGAAACCATACGACTAAAAATATTGTGCTTGAGCCGTGCTTTGAAGGAAAATACTTCGAAAGCCACAACTAAATGATTTTGAAGCACGATAATGCTGATCCTCGTGTCGCAAAACTGATCAAAACCTATTCGGAAACGATCATATGAGAAGATTTTGCTCAGCAGAAGCTTACGTCTTACGAGGATTGCAAAAAGATAGGCCGATTCGTGGTTTGCATCTAAAGATCAGACGTTCTGCCGACATGATATTGACAAAAAGAGGAGCCAAGGTAGTCGCTACCGGTTTCGAATCAGGACATGCTCGTATATGGATCGCTTGAAAATAGAATTGAAAAATCAGGCCAGTTCGAAAGCTAACGTCCAAGTTGGGTAAAGAAGCAATCTATCACCTCTTCTGGAAGCTGTCAAATCTGACAGCTAGTACAATGAAATGGCTACGAAATGAGAAGAGTGAGTTGAATCAAGTACAGTGAAGTCGAGAAAAAGTGAGCACTTCAAAGCAACTTGGGTAAACCAATTTGAAGACAATCGCTTTACCTCTTCTGTATATTCCGACGTCGTTTGCTTCCAATAAATCCTCTGACTCAACGGTACACAATTCAATTTCAACTCCACAGATCATGAATTCATCGAACGGTTTGCAGCACGTTTTCACAATTTTGTTTTTCAATTAAAAATTCCCAACTCAAATATATTTTTATTGCACCCATTAATCAGATAGAAGTAAGAGAACACAAATTTCACGGATGTACGCGGAGGGCATAAACACAGTAATAACCGATTATAAGATCGAAACACTCGCACCGATCATAATTTACTTTTCCTTACATTCGCACTTGTCGGCCATTAGGCGCGTCCAACTACATCCGAGCGCAATATCGTATATCACATCACGAATTATGAAATTCACAATCTAATAATCCCCGCACCGAATGCTTTTGATCCGCGTAGATTGTTCGTTTGAGTGAATTGGTTGGGATATATCCGCATCCGTAGAACAACAGTCGGCCAACGATATCGTCGAACTGATCCGATGTGAATCTGGATGGACCGGAAAAATGTATCGGCAGCGTGCGAGAGGAAAGCAATCCCATTGCTGAGGTTTGAAGTTGTTTATTTGTTCGGTTGATCGACGGAGGCCAGCCAATCATGGATGGGCGATTCGACTGGTTTGAAAGGCGGAGTCTCATCGTGATCGGTGGTCTGTTGGTATCTCGTTTTGGTTGCATGATGCATATGAGTTGAGTACTTTGTCCAATTGGAGCAGTTGCAAGGGAATGTGAGGGTGGATATTGGTGAGGTGCTGTTGGCACTTTCAAATTGGCTGTCGTGTAATGTGTGTGATTTATTGGTTGGGAATTAACAGGAACGATTGATGAATGGGATTAGTGCGAGGAGTCAACTGTGATATGTGTGTGTTTTGGATTTTAGGTATTTGTACGGGGTTGCGTGTCAAGGTGCTTGTCGGCGAGCCATTTTGGAACGTGGGTCGTCGCCGAGCAGCCAATCGAAGCCTTTGAACTTGCGAAATTCAGCGTGTAGTAATAAGGAGAACTGACTATCGTGGCATCCTCCCTTTTAAATCCAATTGCCCTAAATACTGGACCATTTCACATATCCAGTGGTTAATGCGTCGTCATCTGACAGCAATGACTCGAAGTTCGAATACCTCGAAAGCCGAAGGAACGAAATTATATTCCGTGTTTCGCTTCACGAAACCGGCAGGAAACATACACAACATGCATACAGGGTGGCCAAGGAGTACTAACTCGATATTGGTTGAAAATTGGTTTTTAATTTTTATTTTAACCTTCTTCATTATTTTTTTTAAATGGGCGCCGCTATTATTGATGACCATATTGATGGCCCCTTGCACCATTCTATATTTTCAATCGTTTCGTATTATTTTTATTATTAGCGTCCATTTGGAACTCGAAAGTTCTGAACCTCGTTGACCTTCGCCAAGCCTCCTTGCCATAGGTGTATTCCTTCCATATTTCGCTGGTTTGACCCAGCCCTTTTAGATCCATCCTTATATTGTCCTACAATCTACGGAGTGGCCTTCCTAGCGGTCTTTTCCCTGGGGTTTTCTACTCATTATTCTTGTCACTATTTGCCCTCTGTCCATTCGTTCTACGTGTCCTGCCCATTTTAGTCTTCACGGACTATGCTTGGAGCTGAATAGAGTTCTTTGAGCTCTAAATTATGTAGCTTTTTCCATTCTCCTGTTATTTTCCTCTTTCTTAGTCAGAGACCAAGTTTTTCATCCGCAAAGAATCACTGGCATTATTATAGTTTTGTAAATGTGGATTTTAACATTGCGAGACGAACGAGTTGTTTTAAATAATTCCTTCATCGCGAAGAAGCAAGCGTTGCCCATATGCAGCCTTTTATTCATTTCGATCTTAAGGTCGTTTTCGGCAGTCAACATAGTACCCAGATTTGTGAACGTTTATCGTTTATCGATCACAGTCAGAGTCTGTAGAAGGACACTCCTCCCCATCGTTCATGAAACGAGACGACGGAACATGAACCAACTCATCCTTGGAACTCCTGATTCACACGCACTTCTCTGGGTGCACTGACCCTGGTGGCTCCCTGTCCCCGCACGGGTCATAAATTAATGCAATCATCACCGCAGAAAATATCTCCTGGGCTGTAAGCAGTTTCTCCACTTATAAATCGCTGGGTCCTGATGGCAGGCTTGCTCCTGAGCTATGTTCCCATCTTCTGGAGAAAGGTTCGTGTAGTCATCATTCCAAAAGTTGAAAAAAGATGCCGCGAATCAGCCAATCATCAGTCTATCATCTTTTTTCCTAAAAAAGCTGCCCGATGTGCACATTTGCTTCCAAACTCTCAACATGGCTATCCCAAGGGTAAATCAAGCAAATTTTTGAGAGCTCCCTGCGCTTAAAAAAATACACCCTGGCGATTTTTATAAATATCGAAGGCGCTTTCAATAACTTTTTCACCAATTCTATCGAAAAATTCCTAATGGCCATTGGAGTAGAAGGTTTCATCCGTAAGTGGATAGTCCCCATGCTTAAAATTAGACAAAAGCCTCCCTACAAAATCCGTCAAAAGAGACACTCCCCCAGGTGGATTTATCTCTACCCTTTAACTCCTCAGTTTCAGCTTGTCAGCTGTCCCTATCAACCGTCGACAACTACCCTTCCCCCTTCTTCTCTCGTTCTTTCACAACTCCCCTATATAGAGCTGCCCCCCCCCCCCTGTTCAAATGTCTCACAATTTCCAAAAAGCCAACTTCCATCAAACCAATGAATACCTCAATAGTGCTCCTTTATTTCAACAATCCATCTCTCTTTACGACCTTTTTCTCGACATAAAACTTCCTCCACCTCCCCACCTTGGTATAATCGCAGGCTCCGTTCTTTGAGAGACAAACGAAACAAGCTCTGGACAACTTTTCTTCGTACTCAATCCACAAATGACTTCTCTAACTATTTCGGCACTTACCTGCATTTTATAGAGCTTCATAACCCTCTTTATCAACACTACTTAGTCGAGATGCAAACGAGCCTTATAAATGATCCCAAGTCCTTCTTTTAGTTTGTTAACTACAAAAGAAAATCTGATGCCTACCCAAACTCTCTCTCATTCAATGATGAAACTTCCAATGATCCTCATAACATCGCCAACCTTTTCGCCACCTTTTTCAATCAATCTTTCATCCATGACTACTTTGCACCCGATCCTACTTATTTCAGCTATTTACCAAGCTTCTCCTTTGGACCATTTCTCTCTTGTAGTGTCCGACCCCGATATCATCGAAAAGAGATTGAAACAACTTAATGATCAATTCACTCCTGGCCGCGACGGCCTCCCTGCTATATTTTAAAAAAAAAGTCCCTCCTCCCTATCTCTACCTCTCTCAAAATCTTCAGCCTTCAGCCTATCCCTTTCTCGGATATGGAAAACCTTTTTTATAATACCTATACACAAAAAGGGTCCGAAGAATGACATTCGTCCCATTGCCAAACTGTCTCATATACCCAAAATCTTCGAAAATATTTTGTATGATAATTTAAGTTTTCAATGCAAGTCGTTAATCTCCCCCAGACAACACGGCTTCCTCAAAGGTAGGTCTACAACCACAAACCTTATTGAATTCGTATCCTTCACCATTTCAGCCTTAGAAAATGGTAAGGAAGTCGATGCTATCTCAACCGACTTCAGTAAGGCCTTTGATAAAATTTCACACAAATTAATATTCTTCAAATTGTCTTTCCTTGGCCTTGAATCCATCTCATTAAAGTGAATATCCTCTTACCTGGAAAATCGCTATTACAGCGTTAGTTTAAGATCTGCCCTGTCTGACCCCTTCCTTGCTTTCTCCGGTGTCCCCCAAGGCAGTCATTTAGGTCCGCTTC
Source organism: Merodon equestris (assembly GCA_958301585.1). NCBI lineage: Eukaryota > Metazoa > Arthropoda > Insecta > Diptera > Syrphidae > Merodon > Merodon equestris. The sequence continues at coordinate 122,398,176 of OY284415.1, forward strand.
TTTTTATCCTTACCATTAACGATATTGAAATGGTTATCAAACATTTCCACATCTCTCTATACGCCGACGACGCTAAGATCTTCAAGATCATTTCCTCCGAACATGACTCTTCCCTTATTCAATCGGACCTCAATAGTTTTTACACCTGGTGCGTCTTGAGCTGCCTGGACCTTAACATTTCCAAGTGTCAATCCCCGCGTCTACTTTCTCCATAATCAACCCCTTTCAACCATTCAGGTGATCCGCGATCTTGGCGAATTATGCGACCAGGTACTCCATTTCCTTCGCATATAAGCGATATAATTCTTAAGGCCAATTCTTGTCTAAAACTCCGTCTCAATCGCCCTCTTTCTTAGTTTCCTAGATTGTAAGTTAAATTAAGTAGCTTGAATTAAGCGCAATAAATGAGGGTATTGCCCCCACCAAAATCAAAATCACCTCTTTCATCACCTCAACAACATCCTATTTGAACTGGATAGCAAGGGAATGAAAGTGGCAGAGTATGCGGACGACGTGGTAATTTTAGTATCAGGGATTTTCCCTTCTGTGATTGGTGAAATCACTGAGCGGGCTTTGATCAGAGTTTACGCTTGGGCTACAGACTGTGGCCTAAGCATGAACCCAAAGAAAAATAACCTGCTGCTACTTACCACCAAGACCAAAATATCGCCACCAACTCGATCCTATCTCTTTCCTCGAGCGCTAAGTATTTGGGCGTTATCCTATATCCAAAGCTTAACTGGAAGTCCAATATAGAAAATAGGGCTAAGAAAGCTTGTTTAACTGTCTACGCCTACTGCAAAACTTTTGGTAAGTGGTGAGGACTCAGACCTAAGTTGTTATACTTCCGTTGTCCGTCCTATCCTCACCTATGGCTAACTAGTTTGGTGGCCAGTCCTAAGCAATATAACATCGACAAGCTTAGTAAGATTGACAGATCGGCAGGAATCGGAACTACGAGAGCTATGAGAACATGCCCTTTGAAGCAATTAATACCCTACTGCATCTCCTCCTTTGCATCAGACGGGAAGTGGGATTTTGGTCACCAAGATCGTGTGGTTACGGCAGAGCTCTGTCACTTCTGCCAACGAATTCGACCTCGCTTCCTACGGACTACATCACACCTTTCCTCGAGTTCAATAGTGTGGTGGACTCTCACTTACTTCCAGAGAAGAATGGAAAGCGTGCAGCCCTGTCGCGAAATTCCAACTTCTGATTCGCACTAATGGCTCCAAGCTGGAGCGCGATGTAGGATCAAATTCATTCCGTCTCCCCGATCACTCGAGCATCTTTCAACCTGTAGTGCCAGCGATCCGGCAAGCTTGCAAAATACTCAGTGCAACCCGCCCCAAGCTGCTATTAATGCTATTAAACGAGCTCGCGGTTGGACTGATACCACGTTCCTTTGGGTCCCAGGACACAACAACATAAGACTAATGAGGCGATCCTTCATTGCGATTTCGTTCAGATGTAAATAAGCGTCTTCGCCCATGATGTATTTCGACCGAAACCTGTCCACTAGGTCGTCGACGTTCCGAAGACATGAGCGTACTCGTATTTAAGACGTGACTGACGGTACGCATTATAAGATGTCCCGCACGGCTAATTGCTTGACACCTCGTCTGGTCGGTGTTGATCCACGGATCCTTCTGCCACAGCATCGATATACTTGGCGTTCCAGTGTGGTTTCAGTCTCTTTGAGGTAAGCGCCTTAGGGCTCAGCCAGTCACGAGTCACGAGTATTGAACAGTATTTAGAGCATTCTATTGCTTGTCCACGCGTATTCTGCTTCCGTTTGCTGCCATTTGAAATCGTGAGACAAATTTTGGGCGATCTTATATTAGTCTGTAGTATAGCATCAAAGGTTTAACTATGGACATGCTCACCGATAGTCAGTGCTATGATGCCATGCAGGACTTCGCAAAGAAAAACAAAGCTAAGCTTAGGACATAGAAACATTCATGGTAACAAAATCGCCATCCTTTTAGGCAAAAAGGACTCTCCTGACCAATTATTTCCAAACCTACGAGGGTGGTCCGATATGTACTTAGCCTCACCACCAGATGGCGCCAGTATCACAAGAGTACTACTTACTTCGTGTAGTATATTCTAGTAGACGGCGACTGTCGAAATTTCAGGATCGGACTCGTAGTTTTGTTTTGACCGCGTGTGGAAGCGGGAGTGTCCGCGGATTTTAGAAAAATGGAAAAAGAGCAATATCGGTCGGTGATTCGATTCTTGTTTTTGGAAGGGAAATCGCGCGGAAATCGATCGCGACAAAAATTGGTTTAACGAGCTTCAACGTGGGCGCACGTCGGTTTTTGATGAGCCACGTCCAGGTGCCCCGAAAACTGCTACAACGGAGGATAACGTGACAAAAATCAACGATCTCGTATTGGCAGACCGCCGATTGAAGGTGCGCGAGATAGCTGAGACAGTAGGCATTTCAAAAGATCGCGTGGGTCATATCCTGCATGAAATTTTGGGCATGAGAAAGCTGTCGACGCGATGGGTGCCGCGTTTGCTCACTCCGGACAACAGTTTAAGTGCAATCCGAAGGAGTTTATGCGTCGTTTCGTGAAAGTCGACGAAACATGGATCGCACCAGAGACCAAGGAACAGTCGAAACAGTGGACTTCACCCGGCGAACGTGCTCCAAAGAAGGCGAAGACTGTACCATCGGCCGGAAAGGTGATGGCCATCGTTTTCTAGGATTCATAAGGTGTGATCCACATCGACTACCTGGAGAAGGGCAAAACGGTCACAGGGCTGTACTATGCCAAATTATTGGGCCGATTCGACGCCGAATTGAAGAAAAAACGGACCCACTTGGCGAAGAAAAAAGTGCTCTTCCACCATGATAACGATCCGGCTCACACCTCCGCCCTCGCCAGGGCCATATTGGTCGAATTGGGCCACGAACTGCTGCCCCATCCACCGTATTCTCCAGATTTGGCCCCGTGCGACTTCTTTTTGTTTCCAAAGTTAAAAAAGTCACTCGCCGGGCAGAAATTTCAGTCGAATGAGAAGGCCATCGCCGCCACGGAGGCCTACTTTGCAGACCTCGAAAAAACGTATTTTTCAGACGGTTTAAAGAAGTTGGAGCATCAATCCCATTTCTCCAAAATGTTTGTTTTTCTTTTGTAGGCTAAGTACTTATCGGACCACCCTCGTATATTCAACTCATTTCTAGACAGCTGGGAAACCATTCAACCCTTGAACGAACTCTCCAAAAATATCTTAAGCCAAGCCAACAAAAGACTTGTCAACCACCTATCTGGCCTTTCATATAATCAACCTCTGCTCTGCTTCGTTAGGAAAGACACCTTGTCCATCCCTATAACCAAGTCATCGTAACGCGAAGCCTCACTTCCCAAATGTCACGTAAAGTACGCAGAGGCTTGAAAGTTAGACATCAGCTACTGCACAAGGAGGTCTTAAACCTTATTGGGCTGGAATCACTACAACCATAACAGTAGACCACAATAGGGGTTTCCTATGTCTTGGAGTTCTCCTGGAACTATGTCCCAAAAAAGGAAGTAAAAGCGGGATCTAGTCGTCCCGTCCTAATGCATATGCAAAAGGTCAAGGCAGTCTTTCTGAAAGGGAGTCTAGTCTGAAAGCTAGAAAAAGTAAATAATCTTCATTAGTAGAGAATGTTAAATTTAAATGAGTCCAGTGGTGGTTACCTTATATTTCACTTTGTATTGATGAGGGGATGAGGTGATCTTCTATGAACTTTTGAAAGGTGAAAGTCCTGGTTCCTTCGGATTGAAAGGGCCTACAGTTTACCTTTTTAGTCCCCCTTTGTCCTAGGGAAATATGGTAGCTTCTATTAGTAGGTCAAATTTTGTCTATTTTTAAAAGGGCCCAAATCGACAATTCTACGTAAATAGTCGCAAGGGATCAAGCCTGCCCTATAATCAGATCAATTTATGTTCGTTTGTCATTTGTTTTTGTCTGTTTCGTCTGCACACATAACTTAGCTTCGATGCCTTGCATTAGAAAATCTGGTCGAATCCTCGCCTTTACTTTCAATCTGAACCAACACACGAGGCCGTACCAAGGTGAGAGCTTTTTTATTTATTAAGTAGTTAACTAATATTTGTTTTAAAACGACGTTAGCGAGTGCCGAAAGAAGACTGGCATATGTGCGGGAGGAATGTAGGATCTGCGTGACAACTCACTTCCATACTTATGCGGGAAATGTCTCTTGAGAATAGACAAACACAATTCCTTTTGAATCAATGGCCAGTCGCACGTGCACGGTTGTTTGCATTTACAACTTATCATTAATGGCTTAGGTTCGCGGACCTTACCCAAGCACTTTAACGTCAAATTTGATCGAAGCTGCTTATCGGTCCAATTACACATACACGGCGGCATGCAATCGCATGGCTTGAATTTCTGAGTAACCTTTGGTACTCTTCGGTCTTTTGGTGGGTGATACATGTAGTCCTTGTGGCGTCTATAACCGCCGAAGAGTTCGGTATCGACCGGTCGTTCGTGTCTTAGCCATCGTTCAAGTGTCTGCCAATGCGTTTCGTAGAGCGGTGGCGGTCGTAGAAGATGACGCGATCGAAACAGCTGCGTGCGTCGAGTTTTTTCGTACTTGGGTCCGTTAAATACTCGGAAGAATTTGTATTGAGCCCCTGGTGTTCTATCAGGTAAGGATATGCTTCGACGGAAGGAAGACTTGTCGAAGCCGTACATCTTCCTTATTGCATTCGTGATGATTTTGATGTGATCGAATTTTTTGATATTTATCTTGACGAGATTCGATGCGTCCATGGTGATGAGATCTCGTCCGTCGATAAAGTTTTTCTTGAAAGTGTTCTATCGAGAGGAGTGAAGAAAATTCTTAAATCTCTCAGGGTAAAGAGCAAAAGGCTTACCTGGTACTGGGGGAAACCGAGTTTTCGTATCCAATCAGTGGTGTCAAGTATGGTCCATTTGAACGGTTTCGGAAGCGGCAATTTATTCACTTGGTTCGAGCACAATTCGACCAAGGTATCCGGGGTAACCTTGTACCGGATTGATGTTTCGTAACGGTTTATTTTTGGCTTACTCCTCAGTGAAGGATCCAAACGGAATCGATAGGTATCCAACGGACTCTTACGTTTCTTTATTTGTTGTGTAGGACGGGTAACATACTTTACAGTGGGGTCTGCGCGGACATGTTTCTCGTCCGTGGCGCCATAAAGATACCTCATCTTCAAATGATTTTGTTACACTATTATTAGGTGTATTTAATTTAGATATTACCGGAAGCTACCAGAGAACGGTGTGTTAGAGTGAAAGAATAGTTAATAAGTGAAACTTGATGGAAAACTCCAAGCAAGTTGGAAAATTTTCGCTTTTGTTGCCCTTGCGAATACAGTGAATGATTGTTTGAGTTTTGTTTCAAGGTATCATTGTCGTAGAGTCGTTTGAGGGAAAAGTTTTTCCATTAGCATGCGGTGCGCAAGGTGTTGCGTGACGTGGAAATGATTGTTGTGCTAAAGGGTTGGGCTTGACTCGCGTGCAGATAAATGGTGCAGATGAATCAACCTATTCCATGAAAACTAAGGAAAGTTTTGCCGTTTGGCTTGGGGCTTATAAATTAGAAACTCTGATGGCAAGGGAAATACCAAAAAGACCGATAAATTATTTTCTGGCTATTAATCTACAAATAATTTGCACATACATATATTAAGAAAAACAACAATGAATCTCGCAAATTAAGTCTATTCAATACGAGAAATTACAAAATTCCTGTTACTTCTTGAACACACCAGCCACATCTAGCCACTGCGATCAACGTAAATTTTATAGAAGGCGTTAGGGCGCACTGACGACCAGAATCAATGTATCACATGTCGCCAAGCCATGGTAAGCTATAGGTACGCGGAATACTCGTGACGGGCTAAAGATTCCGGCTGAACAATCGCTAAGGCATTTGAGCGGGTAAATGCCTCAAACAGACTGAAGCAATACACAAGGAAGGAAGGCCCTGTCGTGTACCTTCTGACGAGAATATTGTCGTCGTGGCTGGAAATGTCAACGTCGACCAAGAGACGTGCCACGAAATTGAAAAATACTTCATCAGCTACTGCTACATCTAATCAGTGCTCTTGTTTTCCTGTATATCAATGATGTAGTGAACGATTTTCGATTTTAATCTATCATGAGCTCATTCCATGGCTCATTACTATTTGAACGGGAACGTAAATAAACAAAATCTGCGTTTCTGAGGGGCTAAAAATCCAAATGTCAATCACGAAGAGTCACTCAAAAATATGGCATTTTTGCCAGAGGTTGCATCAGGCCTCATTTTTTCGAGGACGCAGTGTGTGACTAGATTATTGCGATCTTTAAGTAATACAAAACCATGTTCAATGATGTAGAATGTGTGATTTAAACACAGCAATACCGCTCGAGACTTCATTCTTTGGAGCTCTTGTGAGTCAATGGCATATCAAAATAGGCCGCAGAATCTGGAAGTTCTCACGGAAACATCCGAAATTATCGTAAATTATCGCCCAAAAGGTTGAAAATGCTTTAAAGAATTCCAGGTGGTGGCGGAGCCCATTTGACCAGTACCACCTTAGAAAAAGGATTGAAAACAAACTCAAAGGGAGTACTTTTGAGCCACCCTGCACTGTGATGGCTAATTACTTGCTCAAAACGCACTAGAATCCAGTTTAGGTTAGGTTAGGTTTGAGAAGGGGAGTGTGATAGTTAGACATCCATTGCCCATTGCGATTCCCTTCGTTTGTGTGGGTACACATAAAATTAACCTGTCCTATCACGTGGTGGCTGAAACCACCCCGTGCTCTTGATGAATCTTAGAAGATCCGATATATCTGCATTAATCACGTCCGCAATATCTGAAAAGAATCTTTGGCCTAGCGACACTAGGCGTCGATTCTGGAGAGCTGAACAGTGGCAGAGCAGATGTTGGATCGTCTCAGTTTCTTCCTCATCGCCGCAGCTCCGGCAGAGATCGCTGGATCCCGAGTCCCATTTCCGGAGCATTGCTCCAATGGGACAGTGTCCTGTGATGACTCCGACGAGCATACGGATCGAGTTACGGTTCAGCGCCAGGAGCCTCTTTGTTTTTCCGACATTGAGCTCTGGCCACGATGATCTTGTTGTGTAGCTGTCGTTTCTTGTAAGCCAAGACGAGTTGGCCTCTTTGATGATTGTGTCGCTTATGATCCTGTATAATGCGCTGATCGGTGGTTGCAATGACGTGTCCGCTTCGCTGATGTCCATTTCAGAACTTTGCCTGGCCAACTCGTCTGCTCTTTCGTTCCCTGCGATTGAGCAGTGGCCCGGGACCCAGCAGAGTTTAACTTTATGGTGTCTGATGGACTTCAGTGAGTCGCGACATTTCTTGACAGCCTTTGATCTCGTTATACAGGATTCTATTGACTTCAGTGCAGTCTGGCTCTCTACGCAGATGGTGATATCAGATGGTGGGATATCGGCTACCTGTAGGTGTTTGGCTGCTTTCTCTATTGCCAGGATTTCTGCTTGAAACACGCTGCACAGATCAGGGAGTCTGAATGATTCCTGTTTGTGGAGGGTATCAGAGTAGAACCCGGCCCCAGTGCCTGTGTTCATTTTCGATCCGTCGGTGAAGAGGGTGATCTCGTGGTCGTTGATTACGCCGTTTGATAGCCACTCTTCTCTGTCGGGGCAAAGGATAGGTATACTGAGAGAGAAGTCAAAGTCAGGGGGAATATAGTCGGTCGTAGCTGCGAGGCTACTAAAACCATGTTTCCTTCCCAGGTCGTCTATTATCATAAGTATGGCCGCATGTCCACAGTTGGCTTGATTCCACAGAGAGGACTCCCTTAGTCTGAGAGCGCCCTTTGCAGCGCAGCCTTTTATGAATAGATCCAGGGGTAGGAATTGAAGAATCATGTCCAACCCTGCTTGCGGCGTGCTTCTCATGGCTCCCGTTGTACAAACAGCGGCTGACCTTTGTACCTTGTTGAGCATGTTCATATAGCTTTTTGTGCTGCTAACAATCCACCAGACTAGGGCCACATAAGTTAAAATGGGTCTGATGATTGCTGTGTACATCCAATGAATGATGTACGGTTGCAAGCCCCATCTTTTGGTCTTTTTGCATGCATAAAAAGCGTTCAATCCTTTTTTCATCCTTTCCTTCAGGTTCCTTTTCCAGGAGAGCTTAGAGTCAAGAATGATGCCTAGATATTATGCTTCCGCTTTGAGTTTGAGTGGGGTACCCTCTAACTTTGGGGGAGCAAATATCGGAATTTTCCTTTTCCTGGTGAACAAGACCAGCTCGGTTTTCTGGGGGTTTATTCTCAGACCGTTCTGTCTTGCCCACGAGGAGAGTTCACTCAGCGCAGATTCCATTAGTTCACTGATAGTTGGTGGAAATTTACCTTTTATCAAGATAACCAGGTCATCCGCGTACGCTATGATCTTTGTGTCTTTTTCCATAAAGAATTTGAGGATCTTGTTGACTGTAAGAAGCCACAGTAGGGGGGAGAGAACTCCTCCTTGTGGTGTGCCTCTAGTGGTCACTTTCCTTATAGAACTGTGTCCAATGTCTGCATTGATAATTCTGTTCTTCAACATATTCTCAATCCAGATTACAATGGATTTGTCTACTTTTATGTCCTCAAGAGCTGTTGTTATGGCCTCAGTGTTTACATTGTTGAAGGCCCCCTCTATGTCGAGGAAGGTTGCCATTGTAAACTCTTTGAAGTTCAGCGAGCCCTCAATTTCACGGACAACACTATGCAGAGCACTTTCCACTGATCTGCCTTTGAGGTAGGCGTGTTGAGTGTTGCATAAGTTTCGTGAATTTGTGAGTCCTCTGATGTATAGGTCAAGGAGTCTCTCCAAGGTTTTTAATAGAAATGACGAGAGACTAATTGGCCTATAGTCCTTTGCAGCATTATGGGATGGTTTACCTGCCTTAGGTATGAAAATTATCTTTATTTCTTTCCACTGTGTTGGGATGTACCCCGTGCGCAGGCAATTGGAAAAAATGCTTACGAGATGGGGTACAGTGTGGATCTGTGTTTTTTGAAGTGTTAGCATCGCCGGAGATTTAAAGGGTTTGAACGAATTTATTGTCCATGATACTTTATCCGCTGTGATAATCTTGTTTATCACTTCTTCGGTTGTGTGAACCGTAGGAACCGTCGTCTCGAAGGAGACTGTGGTTTCAGGGTTTTTACAGCCTGGGAAGTGGGTTTCAGTCAGCAGTTCTAGGGATTCCTGACTGGATTCTGTCCAAGAACCATCTGGTTTAAGGATGAATCCCGGGACGCAGGGGTCCTTGGATAGGATCTTCCTGAGCCCTGCGGCTTCGTTGAGATCCTCAATTGATTCGCAGAACTCCCGCCAGGATTTAGATTTTGCTGCTCTTGTTTTGCTCTTGTATTCGTTGAAGCTGGATTTGTAATTATCCCAGTCTTCGGTTCTGTTTGAGATCTTTGCTCTGTTGAATAGAGTTCGGCTCCTGGTCCTGAGTTGCTTTAGCTCTGTGGTCCACCAGACTGCGCTGGTCTTCCTCCGAGCACGCTGCAAAGGACAGGATTTGTTGAAAGCCGCTTTCAGAATTCTCACAAGATTTTCGACTGAATTCGCAATGTAAATTGGATCAGGATTAGTGGTGGCTTGTGGCGGTTTTGACCTGTTGGCAACTAGGTTTGAGAAAAGATTCCAGTCTGTCCTCTGAGGGTTTCTGAAAGGTTTCGGTTTTTCTTTATTAACGTTAAGATTGAAGAGTATCCGGTTGTGGTCCGAAAAGGAACAGTTAGTGGACACTCTCCAATTCTCTACTCGGATGGAGTCAGACTTACTTAGTAAAGTGAGGTCAATTACCTCTTCCCTAACCCGGTTGCGAAACGTGGGTGTATTACCTTTGTTGCAAATATTGAGGTTGGTGGAGATAATGAAATCGAAAATGGACTCACCCCTTTTATTGATGTCGCTGCTTCCCCATTGAGTGTGGTGTCCATTGGCGTCGCAGCCTATCAATAGACACAGTCCGCGTGACTTGGCGTGTCGCACGAGTGTTCGGACTGCGTTTGAAGGTGGATCCTCCTCATCGTATGGTAAGTAAGCGGACGATAGGAGCAAAATTGATTTGTCCTGTTGTTCGTACGTTACCACTGTGAGGTCTCCGTTGCTGTACGTACCTAGGAGAGAAATGTTTAAGTATCTCTTGGCGACTATACAGATTCGTAGCTTACCTTCGATCCTTAATCCCTGAATTTTGTTCCTAAGGAGCCAAGGTTCTTGGATTAAGGCTATATCCACATCTTCCTGCAGCATGTACATCATCAAGTCGTCGGTGGCTGCTTTGCAGTGGCGTAAATTAATTTGCACCACTAGCAGCCTCCTTTGACTTGCCGCGTTCATTGGGGAGCCTTACCTTCAGGGTTCCCAGCCCGAACTTGATGCTGCCTAGAAGCCAGTTTAAGTGTCGTGGAAATGTTACAGCATGAGTCAAAAATATGTCTGATTCCATCTTCAAGTAATCTATGAACCATATATGTAAGTGCGTGGGCCATTCGTCATTCTCTCAGATTAAATAGTTTTTGGGATTAACGAGTTGTCAAAAAAAAACGAAATTAAAGCTGTCATTAAGTACTTCTGCTTGAAAAACCTGTCTACCAAAGACATATGTACATAGCGACTTGGTAAAAATATTGGGTGACTCTACTCCTCCATATTTCACATGAGAACGCTGGGCCAAAGGGCAGAACATCCACTGAAGTTGAACATCTTGAACGCCCATCCACGGCCCTCCATGAAGATAACCAAAGTGCATTTTGCACTCTGACGAGTTTCGCCGGCATTATCGGCAATAGACATGATGTAGTACAGCTCGTCTCTAATTATGCTGTCGTATACGGCTTTGAGGTCGACAAATACTTGGTGAGTGTCGACCTGAAATTGAATGTTTTTTGCAGGATCTGCCGTAGTGTGAGGATAGGTCGATGGTGGACTTCCCTGGCTTGAAGCCACACTGATAAGGCTAATAAAAAGCAGAGAAGATTTTGTAGGCGATATCAAAGGAGTCCCTTTTCTTGTGGATCGGGCAGATGAGCATCTCCAGTTGCTTTGAAGACGTCAGCAGACAGGTCGTCTGCGCCAGTCATTTTATTCGACTTGACGAATGCGACAGGATGGAATTCTTTACGAACTTCCTCATTAAAAAATCGCCTATTCTGCCTGACAGCGGTATATTGACTAACACCGCCTTTATACAGTCTGCAGAATTACTTTTCCCATATTCTCAACATCGATTGCGATTCTTCAGGCTTCCGTTCTAGCTTTATAACTTTGTAATGTTCACTTTATCTGTTGATAAAATTTCATGCCTGCAATAACACCTCTTCAAGGGGTAGTCTCATGTAACCACTTCGAAAAATCATTTTTTTTAAATAAGATAGTAAAACCTATCAAAAATATGTTGTGAAAAATTCGGACCGAAATTCCTAGTATTAAATAAGTTACAACTCAGTCGCCGACGCGCCGTAAGCGACTTGTCTGCCGCGCGCCAGGTCTGCAGCTGCTACCTTTCTATTGTTGTTACCGGTCTTTTATACCTGCGTACGGAGTTTCTGACGGTCAACTTTAGTACATTACCTACCTGTGTATATGTGGAATAGTGTATATAAATTTTTATCGTGAATGTATGTATATAAAATCCTAGAACAAATTTAGCAGTACACTTTTGATGCTCTGTGTGTCAACATCCAACAGGAAAAAAAAAAATGGGTCGAAAAGGCTCGAGAAGCTCCACAAGATATCCAGGGCAAAAAGAAAGAAAAAGTAAAAGCAAAAAAAGCTTTTATTTAAATGCTCTAAAAAGAAGAAAATAAAGTTTTCCTTTAAGATTTTAACTATCAACTTATAGCCTCATTATACACAATTTATATGATCATAAAAGCTTGTCGCGAGGTTTGAGTAAGTACCTATAAGTTTAAGCTTTTTTTTAAAAAAAGGTTTTTTGGTTTTAATTTATTTTTTACTTTTTAATTATCGCTGGCTAGGTTTCTGAGTCTATTCATCTCATTCAACGCATCATTGTTGCAAGGTCGTTTGCCGGTTAATTTCGAACAGTCTAGCTCTTCAATAACGAGACCTTCTAATGATTTTACCCTACTTAAGGCCACGTATGCTTCACCAGTTTTTTTTGCTAGTAACGTGTTTCTTACAATGGTGATATAGCAATATAGTTCCTTTACTTGCTAATTCTACTGGTGGATACAAAGCTGTACTTAAATTAATTTTGTGATTAGTGACTTGGTTTGGATAACATCTTTTAGTACAAACCTCGCAAATTTTGTCACAAAACGTATTTATAGTTTTAGTAAAAGTTTCTATTAGCGATTTTTCTGTTATTCGTACTTGAAAGTTATGCTCTCGTAAAGCGCTCAAACGAACCTCTCGCGGTTCAACTGATTCGGTTTCTCATATTTCAGATATGTGTTGACGATTTTTTCAATTCGTGAATCGTGTTCCTCCTGTGATTCCGCTGCTCTTAACCGTTGCATGCGTTCCTTAGCTTTATCAAGTTTTAACTGTCGTTGAGTAGGTGTTTTGCTATTGTCCTGATCACGCCTTTTGTTGAGTCTTTGGCGTTTTGCGTCATAGTCTTTGTTGGCAAGTTTTTCTTGCCATTTTAGTTTCTTTTTCTCCAGCCTTCTCTTCCTTTGTGTTGATGTTTCTGTTTCTCCCATTTTATTCTCACGAGTACCGAAGAAATATTGGTCGACCCTCCCAGAGCTCCGTTTAGAAGGGTAAGAGCTAATATACAACAGGGTTCGCCCAGGTGCCCTGAGGTGGTACGTTCACGACATCATATTACACCCGATGCCACTCAGTCCTCGGCACAGCCTCACCTTGACTTGGGTGTTTGGAAGAATGCGCCACTTATTTCAGCTTGGAGCTTACTTGTGCCTGACGAAACACAGTTCCGGGTTTGATTTTGGAATTGTCCTTCTCCTGGACAGGTTGCAGACCAATGCTGATGACTCCCATCTCACCGAATCACACAAGTCAAAGTTAATCAACCGATGTTACAGGCTCAAAAAATTCTACCTCAAGAATAATCGAGGTCTCTACACCAAATTTCAGGTGGATTAGAGCAGCGGAGCTTATAATCACCATCTTTTTTTTAATCTGCATTTTTATTCTCAGCGAACCCTTTCATTTGATACCCATATTGCAGAAGTGCATAAAAAATAACTATTCCGCCATCTTGGATGGTCCGCCATATTGGATTTAGAATGACGCCACACAGCTTATCGTGTATTGTCATCCAAACTAAACGTGTTTACAAAATTTAAGCTCAATCGGTTGAAGATATCTGCTTCAAAATTGAGTAGCAAGATTCCACCCGAACAAACATACATACATACCTACATTGCAAGTTAAATAAAAGCTTTTAAAAAGAGTTTTCGAGGGAATCTCTATACTGCTGAAACCGATATCGAGTTTGTGAGCACATCAGCTGAAAAATTAAAAGACAAGAGTGATTTTGATGCACCGATTGACGAAGGATTCGGCTACAGCATTCTGTGTTTCTCGCTAGTGTTTACAGCTTTGAAATTAATTTTAAAGTGCAAAAGGTCAAAAATGCTTACGAAATCAATAGACGTTTTGTGTTTATTATGCGACTACTTGGAGTCGGTCTGGCTGGAATAAACTTATTTTGTTGTTTGAATTAGTAAAAATGGATATTATGGTATGATCGACCAAATTTATATTGCTGTAAAGTCAGTAGTTGATACTGTTTTTAAAAAAGCCATTGTAGAAGAAAAAAAATTGAATATTGAAAACGGTTGTGCTGAAGATAAAATCGCGGTTTCTGATGATGTATCATGGGCCGTGTTTTACCTCACTGCTGGGTGTTGTTTTTTTTTTGGTAGGGAAATATTCTAATAAAATTGTAGATTTAATTGTCAAATCAAAAGTGTGTAAAGCATGCGAGCAATGGATTGGTAGGGAAGAGTCAGGCGAGTTTTTGGAGTGGTATGAAAATCACATTGAGCATTGTGACGCAAATCATGATGAAAGTTGACGATGTGATCGAAATGTTTCAGCGGTCTGTCGAATACTTTAAAGTAAGAGATGGTGACAGCAAAACATTTAACAATTTACTGGATGCCGATCCTTACAACGGCGATCCTATGATAGAAAAAAAAGAGTGCGTCTTGCACGTTAAAAAAAGAATGTATAGACGAGTGAAAGGAGGTAAAAAAAACACATAACCAGTATTTTAAAGCTAAAAAAGGCTTGGAAGAAGCTGAAATAAAGAAGGCCAGAAATAATCAAAAAGATGCAGATACTGTCACAAAATGTGCATCGAAAAAAAAATCATCCACGAGTGCTGCAACAAAGAAGTCGACTCTTGCATTGACCAATGCCATGATGGTTAAGCTAAGTACATACTATGGTTTGAAGAAATGAAGAAAGCATTGTGGGCTACATACTATCATTACATTTCAACCGATGGAAACCCCCAGCACTCGTACTGTTCAATTGTATGGTGCAAGTATTTACAACATACGGCAGAGAATACAGAGGAAATTTACACACATCCTCCAGCATTTGATGAAGAAACAGCAAGTTTTTTAAAGCCAATTTACGAAGAATTATCATCTGATGATCTGATGCAAAGGTGCTTGGGAAAAAACACTCAGAACAACAACGAGCCGTTTAATAGTTGCTTCTGGAACATGGCTCCAAAGCATCATATTGTTGGAAAAAAGACGTTGGAAATAGCTTCATAGACAGCTGCGTGTATGTTTAATGAAGGATTTTCACCCATCCTTAAAATAATGTAGATTTTTGGTACGCAAATTGGCCGAAACGCCTACTCGTATGCTGAGGCGTACGATGAACGACGAATAACCCGTGCAGAGCGATCCACGATCCAAAAACACAACGGGTACCCTCAGGTCACAAAAACTGGCAGAAAATGATGCGTATGAACCACCGAAGGGTTATTGTATGGTCCAGGAATAGTAGATTAGTGTAAGCATAAATTTTCCACGAAAATTCTGCGCATGAAATTTTAAACGCATTTTTCTCGGAACATCATTTTCTAAAACTGCCATCTTCTTCTTTTCCTTTTTTTTTTTCCGGCGTCGCTATGGTCAGAAGTGTAGGACCATAACCTTCCCACTTAACTGCATTCCTACTGGTCCGTCGGTTTGACCTCACAAAGTAGCGGCAAGCTTCCCGGTTTGGGATTACTTCATCGCTGAGGCCAATCATGGTGTTTTTGCATTTGTTTGCACCAATTGTTTTTAGGCCTGCCTTTTTTGCGTGTTGAAATTGGAACGTTGATTGATATCGCCTTTTGGACGGGGTTCAAAGGATCCTTTGAACATGGCAATACCAACTGAGTCGGTCGCGCTCTATCTTTCTTGTGATGGTTTCTTTTACGTGGAGGCTTCCTCGGATCTTTGAACTTCTAATTCTGTCACGCTTTGTTACTCCCGTTGTCATGCGAAGCATCTTCATCTCAGCTGCGTTTAATTTGCTCTCATACTTTTCCTGCATTGTCCAGCATTGTGAACCGTATGTGAGTGCCGGACGTACAACTGAAGTGTAGAGCCTTCCTTTCAGCTTAGGGGGCATTTTTCGATCACAGAAGATGGCGGAGTTTTCCCGCCACTTCATCCACCCTACGCTTACGCGATGGTTGATGTCGTCATCACAAGTTGCTTCTTTATTAATCATAGATCCCAGATATTTAAACTTTTCACACTTGGGAAGCATTCTTCCATTCAAGTAAATGTCTGGAATAGGCTGATGAGGGTCAGAGAACGGCCAGCACATCTACCCGTGTCCCTCAAAAATGTCCACCCACAGCAAGTGCTCGTTGTAGGGACGCCTGATCATCACTTATAATGCCTCCATCGTCAGCAAAGAATAGCTGGTGCACATTGGGGTCCGTCACTTTTCCTTCAAGCAAGCAATCAAGGACTGCTATAAAGAGCAGTGGACTGAGGACGCTCCCTTGGTGTACACCGACTTTGAATGCGAACTCTTCGGCGACTCCTGCGGTGCATGTTACTCTTGTCGTTGCTCTATTGTACATGTGCATGATCACTCGCACGTAGGTTTCTGGAACTGCTTTTTGTCTTAGCGCTACCCATAAAAGATCTCCTGGTTGCCGGTCAAAGGCCTTCTCGAAATCAACCAACACCATATGCAAGTCCTTTGAAGAATCACGATGCTTTTCCATCATGACCCTTATACTTTGGATTGCATCTATTGTTGATTTACCCGAGACAACCCCACACTGGTCATCAGATAGTCGTATTATTTTCCGCAGTCGGCTATCTAATACCCGTTCAACGATCTTCATGGTGTGCGACATCAGCTTGACAGAACGGTAGTTATCATAATTTCGCATATCACACTTTCCTTTGCGCAAAGGAAGAAGATAGCTTTCCCTCCATTGATTAGGCATAGTGTCGCCTCTCATAAGTTTAGAGATAAGAACCATGAGCCATCTAGACCCGATGTCTCCCATCTTCTTCCAGAACTCAGAGGGTATCCCGTCCGGCCCAACAGCTTTTCTTTGAGTTTTTAGCCGCGTACCGAACTTCTTCGACTGTGATGTCGGGTATTTCGGCATGATTCGGGGCGGCTCTTGGAAAGTACACTCGGGGAAACTGTTCGTTCAGAAGTTCCTCGCAATACTGTCGCCATCTGTGGAGAATTTTTTCGTCTTCCACAAGGAGTTGGCCTTCAACATTGTTAATAAACTTTGGGAAACGAATCTCCTGAGCATTTCTTCTTCTCTGGGCGGCTATCTTAAAGATATTTGCTCCTTTGTTCAAATTGTTTTGTCGAAGCTCCTGGGTAGCCTGGTTCCTGTCAGACGCGGAAGACGATATTTCTTCCAACTCCTGATAGATGCCTTCCTTCGCTTTGAATTGGGCGCACTTTTTCTTCGCGATACCTTTGCAATATCTATATACCTTTTCACGGCGAGATTTTTCCTCTCTATTAGTAGAAGAGCACTTTGACCAAGCTTGGAAAGCCATTTTCTTATTGTGTATCACTGCTTTGGCTTCGTCTGTCCACCACCAGGTTTCTTTTGCGTGTTGGCAGGGGCCTTAAGATGTTCCGAGCAGTGATTTGGCTTTCTCCAGGCCAGATTGTTGGGTCTTGTCACATGTCTTGTGCTCTGTACTCCTCATTACCGACCTCATCGATAATGGAAGAGAGGTAGTTTTTCATGTTGGTAATAAAAGCTTCGCCTTTTCCTTTATCCAGCTTATACCACTTGATTCTCTCAGACACCTTCGTTTGCTGCTTTGACTTCTTTCTCGCATCCATAAAAAATTCAGTCAGGAGGAGATGGTGTTGAGGGACGATCGCGTCTCCCAGGATCACTTTGCAATCTTTAACTCGTGGCTTCATGGTTTCATTTCCGCCGCTGCTATAAGTGATCAGGTGCCGGCTTTGTTTGACGAAAATGGTATTTAGCACTATAAGACCGTACGACTTGCACATGTTTAGAATATCTTCACCTGAAGAGTTCCTGGTGCCGTATCCCAGCCCTCCGTGGTAGTCTTCATAGTCTTCGCTTGTCTTCCCGACATGTCCGTTTAAATCTCCCCCAACAAACAAAAGCTCTACCTTTGGGATGATTTTGACAAGGTTGTGGAAATCTAGCCAGAATGCATCTTTTTCTTTTTGTTCGCATCCTACTTGAGGGGCATATGCGCTTACGATGTTCCACACCTCACCATGCATCACCAATTTGAGAGCCATCAAACGGTCACTGGACTTTGAAATGGTTAAGACGTTGCCAAGTAGCTCTGCCGCAAGGATGATGGCGATTCCGTTTTTTCCTTGTTCCAATCCATAGTAAAACATCTTGTAGGCTTTTGTTTTAACGTCCCAGAAACGTGCCCGATTACCGATTTCGTCTCTTGTACGCACAGGATCTCTACTCACCTTCTAACCATCATTTCTTCAAGCTCATAGCTGCGACCACTCATGCTTCCAACGTTCTAACTCGCGACTCTTAAGTGTCGCTTACGCCGTTGCATTACTTTGCTATCCCCCGGAAATCCTATAGCTCTGACTCGAGCATTGCTGCTCGTCCCAAGATCACGACCATTAGTAGTGCCTGGCGGGGTAGTGCTTTTCCTTTTAGCGTTCTTTTCCATAATGCTACGGTTTGGCCGTTTTCTTTCTTCCACTCTTTTTTTTGACACGGGCATGCTCCAGATTTTTTTTTTTGTTTGATCTTACTCTTACAACACCGGTGATCTCCAGTCGTGTCACCTACTGATTTCCATGCACACTTGTGGGGCAGTTTAATGGTGGTATATGTGTCCCTAGGCACACACCTTGGTGTTTTCTAAATTGCCTAGATGTGATTTTTGATTACCTTTGTTTTAGTCGCCTTTTACGACAAGCGAGAGGTATCGCTGCAGGGATATTCTTAACCCGTCCCTGCACAGGTGATTTTCTAAAACTGTCATGGTCCTAAAAAAAAAAACTATTCAACCGATTGCTTTGAAATTTATATATGTTCTTCTACTCATTAATTAATTAAAAATTGCTTATTTTCGAAAATATGTTCTTATTTTTTTTAAACGAAACAAGATTTTTTTCTACAGTCCGCCATTTTGTTTTTTTTCAATGAAATTTATTAATTTTGGTAGGGCCGATTGCCGATAGCAACAGACCTACTGAGCAATAATCCATTCGATTTTATTACAGACAACACGAACTATTACCATGACCAGTGATTTGCTTTTTTTTTGTGTCTAATATAGTTAAATAAAATATATATAAAAAACGTAAAATAAGAAAAAAAAATATTATTCAAATATTATAAAATTAAAATTGTTGAATTTTATTGTCTTATAAAAAAAAATTCCCTAAAAAGAGGTAGAATTTATGCGTTCACATGAGACTACCCCCTCAAGTCCTCAGTCGTGGGGTTCTCGTGTTCTTTCTTCTTTGTCCTGAGGAGTTTATGTCCCCCCCTTCTTTTTGTCTCGTAGAGCTCAAGAGCCGCTGTCGCCCTTTTATGCAGCGAGGCTTTATATGTCTCCTGCTTCGTTGTATGAACCCTTCCTTCTGCAGTCGCCATTGAACCAGCTGTTTCTTCGTGGTGGAGCCCTGAAGCCTAGAAAATCAAATATAGTATTTTCCAGGGCTTGTCTTCGGTGATCGGCTTTTTGGGATATTCAAGGAATAATTATGGTGGAATATTTGGAAACGTGAGCCACAATTTCAAACTGCAAGTGGGAGTGCTATTTCACCAAGACAACACACCAGCTTAAAAAATCGTAGTTGCGATGTGTGCCATTCAATAAACGGGATTCGAATTGCTCGAAAAACCGCCCTTTCCGTCAGATCTAGCTCGCAGTGACTTCTATCTCTTTCCTAAGCTCAAGGAAAACATCCGAGGCAAGAAATCTGCATACGAAAGCGAAGTTATGGCCAGTGTTGAGGCTTCTTGGTTGGGTCAAGACAAAGACTTTTTTCGAAAGGAAGTCTAGGCTTAGAAAAATAATTGCTATTTCGAAAAATAATTAATTTTTTTAACTATATTCGTCGTCCCCGTGATTTATTCATTTGGAGCTCGGAAGTTCAGAGTCTCTTGGGCAGCCCATCGGCAAGTCTATCTATCATGAGTATGTTCTTTCCTGTTCTTCTTCTAGGTCCATCTTTGTATTTTCGTCCCATTTTCCTGTCAAGTTTTGTCCACTGTCCATTCGTTCTACGTGTCCTGCTCATCTTAGTCTTCACTATTTTATTATTTAGACAAAGCTTGGGTCTGAGTAGCATTCCTCGAGTTCTTGATAGTGTAGTTTCTCCATTCGCCTGTTTCCTGTTTACCACCATAGATTCTCTTTAAAGGGGATAGCCACTGTGATGGGTCAAAAAAAATTTTTTTTTTTCTTTTGTCGTAAATTTTAAAAAAATGTGTGCACAAAATTGCAAGTCAAAATTTCAAAAATTGACTAAGTTACAGCGATTTTAGTGAGAGCATGTAGGCCGACGGTTTGTAGCTTGACTTTCGGATCAGAATGTTACGCCTTTCAGTCCCTTGCTCTAATGTATTAAACATTGTGTGACGTAGTGGACTCTTTTCTTCGAATTTCTTTTTGTAATATAAATCTCTGTTATGCAGGCTTTAAAATACAGTCCCTTTCATCAATTTAAGTACCTAGAAGTTCGGCAGATGTTCAGTTACTCTATGATTTCATTGCGAGAGAAATGGACTAAAATCTTTAAACGCGTTTTTCTCGAAACGACTATTTTCAAACTGGTCGCATCGATAACTTGGTCAATTCTTAACCGATGTTTAAATTTTTTTTTTGTTTTGTTCATCTTAGTAGTGGCTAAGGTTAAGCGTAGCCTAATTGGAAAATTTAGTTTTTTACTATTTTTTAAACTGTTTGAAAAAAAAACGGTCGAAAAAATGCAAATATTTTCAATCGGTCGCCATTTTGTTAAAAATCAAACAAAAAAAAAAAACGGCTACGTACAACGACAACTACATTCATACAAATTATAATAAAATTTTTGTTTGATTTTTAAGATTACTGGCTTTTGAATAATCGATGCGACCATGGAGGGGGAATTTTTTTTCAGGCTCTGCGGCATCGTTTATATTGTTGAAACTATTCAATATTTTTCAATATAAATTTGTGGAAACATTATTGGATGTGTACGTAATAAAATAAAAAAAAACCCGATCCAAAAATTCCTTCATTTACTCGGTCAAAAAAATGTTCTCCCCACCGTCTACCAGGAGGTACAGGTCATCAGCGTAAGCTTGAGCGGGTGTGAATTCATCGGGTACGAAATTAAAAGCAAATAGTGACACGAAGTCTCCCTATTTTAACCCTTCACATGTCTCGGACGTTTTCACCAACTTTTTCGATCGGTTTATAGAGTCATACGACTTTTTTAAAATGTAAGAATGTTTTGGATGGAGCCTTTCGTGGAATTCCCATTTCTATATAAGCTATCGTATACAATCTCTCGTCGAGCGGTTCCTCCTGAAGCCACATTTGCATTCTTAGGTGGCAGTCTCTTTATGAGAATATTTGACAACACCGTGTTATTTTAATTAGTGCATTGTCTTCGGTCACCCTCTGTAAGTAAGGGAATGGTAAACGAGCCCATGTAACTTCTCTGTTAATCCTTCTTCTGCGTATTTGATTAATTCCGATGGTACTAGGGTGTGGATAACACAATTTTCCACTGCTGTTTGCTCTCCACGCTTATTAAACAAGTTATGTAAATATCTCCTCTATTGGACTGCAACATTTTCGTTGCCCGAAAGCTGCAACATTTGACTCTTTTGCCAAAAAATGCGTGTTTATGGTATAGACGAATCTCTTCTTCAGCGAATTAGAATTTATATTTCGGGTCGTTTAATCCAAGTCATCCTGATGATAGCAAGTCTTATATTCACCAAATAAATTATGGTGTTCCACAAGGCTCTGTTCTGACACCGACACTCTTCCTTCTCCAATCCCCTACTTCGCCGATGACAATATTCTTAACCTTCTATATTCGTGCTAAGACTAACGTCCCTGCTCTTCGGCCCTAGAATCGGCCTTAGAATCGGCACATTAAGTACACTAAATTCCGACTTTGAAAGCTTGTATCTTGATAATGATCACCTAGGAGTATGCTCGCGTTTAATATAAAAAAAATTCCCCCGGACGATATGGTCCGATTTTTATTGTCCATTTAGAAGTTCAACAACTTAAAGTCCATTCTCATTGAAAAAAAATTTCGGCACTAACTGGTACTCCCACGCCATCGCTCTCACCCGCCTTCAAATCACAGCGGGGAAATCAAAACAACGTCCCCTTTCGATCTCCAGGTCTTTTGTTTCAATCTAATTTCAGAGCCCAGCAGTCCACCGCTCAACAACCATAAACACTTACATAATTAACCCTCCCGCCATGGTGATATAAAGCCAAAACAACACATTGATTTGCATGATCACCACCGCCTCCACCCCGTTCTTCCCCTAGCATCCTCGGGTTCGCAACTCATAAACCAAACAACGGAGAGTTACTCGAACGCTACAAAACGACATTTAGGCCAGCAAGCAAAGCGCGGTTCGCTCGCAACCGCCACCAACACCCAGTCACCAGTCATAGTCGTACCTCAGCGGTAATGATCATGTGTTAAAATTTATTGATTGTCCGGAACGGAACGATGTCCTGCTGAGCAGCATGGGAGAAGTACGTGTGGTCAAGTTACTCAAAATGTAGCCCCGCTGTATGCCGACGTAGCCGGTGTAGAGCTGGTGTAGTTGCTGCGATGATGGTAGATGCTAGATGGCTGGTGGTGAAGTTGCGTGAGTGCAAACTGGGTGCTGAGCGAGCCACACACGGTATCCACGAAAATATTCGATGACTGTTGGATTAGTTTTCAATCTGTGCGCGCCGATATCGATATGCTGGTCATCTTCATTTCTCCCAAAGCCGTTGATGATGGTGGCGGTGGCGGTGGTTGTGGTGCTGGCGGTGCTGTTCTATCGCGATAAAAATCCATTTAGTCAGACAGAATATTACTAATTAAATGTATCTGCAACATGCATCTCTCATCTGAGGATCGGAAACTCGGAGCGTTCGTACATATGAGTTCAATAAATAAAGAAAAAAATAAAATAAAAATAATCTCCGACGATGCTGCGACGACAGGCGTTTTGATCGCGCTGCACAGAGGGGGTGTGCCAGGTCTTGAATAATTTATATCTAAGGAATGTACACATCGTCGATAGATACACGCGCTTTGGTTTGTGCATGGACTAATATCGATTTTCATAACTTGCATGCCTAATGTGTACTAACAGCACATTACGCTCGTTCCAGGCCGGACGCGGACTACGATTGCGCGGTTGAGGCAGTGATTCAGGCAGCCGCGTAGAGATAAGATTGCATTTAATATGCACTCGTGTCAATGTTAATTTCATATTTGCGTTTCTAGGATGATTGAGCACGCGAGCTCCTACGAGCACGGGCAGCTTATACGACACACACGAGTATTGTGCCCGCTTGTGTCTGTCTATAGAATGCTGCAAACTGAGGTTCGTACCAGCATGAGGTGGCGGAATGTATTCAAATCATTCATAAGGAGTCGCTTGCGACATACGACGATAGAAATAAGCAGCAGCAAGGGTAATGACTTTAGAAATGTTTCGGACCTTTTAGGTTGGGTTGCACATAACTAGGATTAGTTAATCCAGCACAGGGTATAAGAGAATCAGGAATATTCCATTCAAGTAGGCTACGAGGGCTCTAAATGATTATGGATGGTCGGCAAACTGAAGACTCGCATTTTAGGTGAGTTCAGAAAATAAGGTGACTTTTTATTTTAGTCTAAAAATATTTGTTTAATTATCAATATCCAATTTATCATCTTCCAAGCAATCTCCCTTGGATATAATACACTTGCGTCAGCGCTTTTTCCAATCCTCGTAGCACTTTTGATATGCGCTTTCTGGTATAGCCGCGTGCTCTTCCAGCGATGTGGTCTTTCAGTTTTGGAAAGAAAAAAAAAGTCGCTGGAGGCCACGGTGGCTGAGACACGATTATGGTATTGTATTGGTATCATGATGCAACAGCCATGATTTATTTCCCCATAAATCCGGACATTTTCTTCGTATCGCATCACGCAAACAGCGCATAGCTTCAATGAAATACGGGGTGGTCCGATAAATACTTAGCCTCACCGCCAGATGGGGCCAGTATCGCAAGAGCAACTTACTATCGTGTAGTACATTCTAGGAGACGCCTACTGTCGAGTGTTCGCGGATTCAAAGAGCGTTTGGATGCTGTGTACGGTGACTCTTCTCCTTCGATGGCGATCATCAAAAATTGGTTTAACGTGTTTCAACGTGGTCGCACGTCGATTTTTGATGAGCCACGTCCAGGTGCCCCGCAAACGGCTACCACGAAGGATAACGTGACAAAGATCTACGATCTCGTATTGGCAGACCGCCGATTGAAGGTGCGCGAGATAGCTGAGACAGTAGGCATTTCAAAAGATCGCATGGGTCATATCCTGCATGAAATTTTGGACATGAGAAAGCTGTCGGCGCGATGGGTGCCGCGTTTGCTCACTCCGGACAACAAGCGCAACCGTGAGACCACTTCAAAGCAGTGTTTGACGCTGTTTAAGCGCAATACGAAGGAGTTTCTGCATCATTTCGTGACAGTCGACGAAACATGAATCCACTGGTGCACACCAGAGACCAAGGAACAGTCGAAACAGTGGACTTCACCCGGCGAATGTGCTCCGAAGAAGGCGAAGACTGTCCCATCGGCTTGCGTGATCTTGCAACCAACGATGACTTTTTCAGCAAATCCAGATCGTCATCCACATCATTCAGAAGCTTCTGGACAACGTTTCTTTTGGTCAAAATGTAGCAATTTCGGAACAAACTTCGCTGGAACACGTTTCATGCCCAAAATATTGGAAAAAAGTTCATGGCATGAGCCAACCGATAACCCAATATCCTCGCCAACTTCTCTGATAGTGACTCGATCATTCTCTATAACAATTTTCTTCCCTGTTTCGAGTAAAATTTCGTGTGCTCACATTCGGTTGTTCTACGCAATCCATCTGTCAATAAACCGCATGTACAAGCGTTTGAGTCTTGACGGAGTTTACTTTTCCGTCTGTGCAGTGCGTTAATTGTCGCGTTTTGGTATATATAATAGTTTAAGGTATCTATCAATCTCGTCGCTTGACCGGTTTCGATTGGACAGTGGGAAGGACGCACTCGTCAGAGAACTGGCAAAGCGTGACCAACAAGTGTTTCTGTAATAGTCCGGCACTAAATCCGCAATCGTCACTGTCGTATATGAAGGCCTGCAGGCCGTAAGTAGACCATTCGTTCGTGTCAGCCAGCCTCAGTCGTCAATCAGCATGCCTCCAGATAGGAGCCGGTCCTAGAATACGGCAGGCAATCCTTTTGTGAATCTATGCTCCATGCTTTGCTGAACCCAACAATGGCTTAGTAAGCTCTCTGCGATTAGTTTTCTGCTAAAAATACATGGGAACTCTCGTCCTGCAACAGGTTAAAAGGCACGGCTTTTCGCTCAATCCTTATCAGTGAATCCATATTCTTCGGCGTACACAGTACGAATGTAGGTGCGCTAGGTCCTTCAAAAGCGAGAGGATTCTGCTACTCGAGTCGCATGTTCATGGATATGCTGATGGATCTGCGAGCAGGATCGAATACAGGTTCAATTCGGCATCCCGCGTCTTGGTAACGACCACTGGGCCTTTGAAAACAACCACAGGTTTTTATAGTGTATACCAAATCTGCCATAAATTGGGCGGCACATAACAAAAAAATATTCGAAAACCGATTGTACCGTGAAATTAAAAAACTCACCTTATTTTTTGAACACATATATGCTATCATCTTTGGCCACTGGTGATAAGACACCAAAGCTGAGATGAGACGCAGAATAACTCTCGGCAACCATTGTCTTCGTGGTGTTAAAGGGCAATTGAAAAGAAAAGCCCTCTCCTGAAAATCAAAGGTAAGTCTTTACAAAACTGATTGTTTATCATCGTAGTCCTCCGCTACGGTGGAGAGACTTAGTTATTGTCGAAAATAGATGAAAAAGTTGGCTGATTCGTGAGATAAATTATGTGAGTATTATTTGATCTCGTTAATTCAGAGTGGAGGGGAAGATATGACTAAGCTGTATAGTGACAGGCGTCTTCAATCCATTGTCAGAGCGAATAGAAATCACTGCTCCAGCCTACAGAGTCATTGATTCAAGCCTCGGAAGATGACGCAGTATAGGTCAAACGTATCTAATGTGGCGGACTCAGGTAGAAAGGCCCGTGCAGCATTGGAAGCAGTTGGCTGAAGACCATTAAAACAGCGTTTTTATAGGTCCTTCCGCCATACTCCTTTCAAAACCTCCAGATGTTGTAGTTGAATTGTGAGGCTCTTCCCCACGTTAGATTACAGAGCTTTAGATGGGATTCGACTTAAACAATCCAAACCTTTAAATAATTTTAATATCTATTAGGAAGGTAAAAATGGGCACGGATCGAAAGTTTTGAAGATTAGTGTTAAAGATATAATTTGAAGCCTTACTGCAATCAATATTAAGTATGTCATGGATAAAAAGGAGAAAAAGTATGTCTACGACTTTGAGTTGTACGTTGATTAGTTTTAAGCGATACTTATAAGGCGGTAAACTGAAGGTATCAAGCCAGGAAAAACTCCAAAGGGCAAAGCGAATAAGCCTACGTTAGACGGCCTCAATGGGTGCACGAATTTCTTGGACCAATGTTTCACAAAGCTGACGGCGGAATTGGCACGTTTGATAATGTTTTTTGTCACACAACCTGAACAGGGTGCCGATGGTTTGTGTCGAAGATGTTCGTTCACTACTCTCCGCGGGTAATTGTCGTAGATAGAATTCGAGAGATTCGACTGAAATTGTCGCGTTGGTAGTAGTTCACAGTAACGCTTTTTTTTTTTTTTTTTTTCCATGTCATTAAGGAGTTCTATTAGAAATGCACACACGCAGAGTATGTATTTTGAAGTGATCTTATACTGCGGGCGTTATGCCTTTGTCAGCCTTTTTTTGATCATCTCTCATTCACAACTGATGTTGTTGCATAGTTTTTCCGTATAGCAATTGTTCTTGGCTATGGACATACTAGAACTATGGAGCTACCGCTCAACAGTCGGTGATGATTGCCATTCTCTCTCTTCCTGTCTTATTAAGACGCTGGAGAAACTGATAGTCCTTTACATTCACGAAAACTTACAAAATAGTAAGCTTTCATCATAACACGCTTATTATAAGAGGAAATCAGTAGACGCAGACGATAGTTGGAACCATTGAAAAATCACTTTGCAACAAAGAATTCACCATGATTGCCTTCCTCGATATTGAAGGAGGAGCTTTCAACAACATAAAACCACAAGCCATCACCAATGCATTAAGCAAACTAGAGGTTAATGGTAAAAAATACTTTGGCTCCAACAAATGCTTTCAAGCAGGTTGATTCATTCGAAATTCGGCTGCTACCACACAAAATGGGCAGTAGAACGTGGCACACCACAAGGAGGAGTACTATTGCCGCAATTGTGGGTGCTAATTGTAAACTCTTATCTCTGAAGGACAGCGAGTACGACGTCATTGGGTATGCAGACGGTATTGCACTAGCAATCAATGGGGAACATCTCCCAACAATCAGAGATTTGATGAGAACAGGCCTAAGCCATCTAG
Source organism: Merodon equestris (assembly GCA_958301585.1). NCBI lineage: Eukaryota > Metazoa > Arthropoda > Insecta > Diptera > Syrphidae > Merodon > Merodon equestris. The sequence goes on from OY284415.1 coordinate 122,425,451, forward strand.
CAAATGGACAGAGAACTGCGGGCTTGGATTAAATCCCTCCAAAGCGGTGATGGTTTTATTGATAAGAAAACGGCAGATTCACTCCACCAAAACTTAATGGAACGTACCGTAGATTCGCAGACCACGCCAAGGTATACTCAATGAGAAGCCCAACTGGAAATTGAATGTGGAAGAACGCATCAAAAAAGCAACAGATGGGGTATCAAATAGTGAACCTGTTTTGTTAGGACTGATGATATGAAATCAGCATATATGGAGAAATGAGAGTTTTTGATGATAAAGTTAACATCGTTAATGGTAACTGCCTTGGGGGACTCTGGGGTGCCATTAATTGGATCAGAAATAGAAAACCTGAAATTTGAAGAAGCACTTTAGGTTAGTGATTGTCGATCGATCTCATTGAAGGAACCCATGTTCAATTACGGCTTGCAGTGAAAAATTTTATATCGTAGACGATACTCTCAAAGAGTTAAGGAATGTAAGAAGTTTTAGCAATGAGGCGATATCGGACATCTTACTGCGTCCGTTTTTGGGGATTGGGATAATGCTATGTTATTCCAAAGCTGCGGAAAAAGTCTATCTGAAATGGAACTTTGGATTAAGGCCCTGAGGGGTAGGAACAAATGGTTTGCGCATTTTATTAAAACTAAGGCAGTCAGGACTAGACGAGTAGTGGTTCTTTAAGTTGCACACTTCCTCGATGCCCGAGGGCAGTGTTTAAAAGAGTTGGCAACTATTTTCTGATCATTGGAAGAAGCCAGCTTTAGTTTTTTGCATTTATAAAGTGGTAGGAGGAGTGGTGGTCCGAGGTTCGGTGATAAGAGAGAATTGCATTCGATAAAGGTATCGGGCACCGATAGCATTTGTAGCATTATTTAGGCACTGTTGGTGTACAGAAATTGGTGAGGTGGAAAAGTGCGGTAGCGGATTGATATAATTTCGAGTATATGGTATACGAGGGTGGTCCGATAAGTACTTAGCCTACAAAAGAAAAACAAAAATTTTGGAGAAATGGGATCGATGCTCCAACTTCATTAACCCGTCTGAAAAATACGTTTTCTCGAGGTCTGCAAAGTAGGCCTCCGTGGCGGCGATGACCTCCTCATTCGACAGAAATCTCTGCCCGGCGATTGGAAACAAAAAGAAGTCGCGCGGGGCCAAATCTGGAGAATACTGTGGATGGGACAGCAGTTCGTAGCCCAATTCGACCGATTTGGCCGTGGCGAGGGGGGTGGAAGAGCATTTTTTTCTTCGCCAAGTGGGGCCATTTTTTCTTCAATTCGGCGTCGCATCGGCCCAATAATTTGGCATAGTACAGCCCTGTGACCGTTTTTCCTTTCTCCAGGTAGTCGATGTGGATCACACCATGTGAATCCCAGAAAACGGTGGCAATCACCTTTCCGGTCGATGGGACAGTCTTCCCCTTCTTCGGAGCACGTCCGCCGGGTGAAATCCACTTTTTCGACTGTTCCTTGGTCTCTGGTGTGTACCAGTGGATCCATGTTTCGTCGACTGTTACGAACGACGCACAAAGTCCTTCGGATTGCAATTAAACAGCCCGGAGTGAGCAAGCGCGGCACCCATCGCGCCGACAGCTTTCTCATGCCCAAAATTTCATGCACGCGATCTTTTGAAATGCCTACTGTCTCAGCTATCTCACACATCTTCAATCGGCGGTTCGCCAATACTCACGTTATCCTCCGTGGTAGCCGTTTTCGGGGCACCTGGACGTGGCTCATCAAAAACCGACGTGCGAACACGTTGAAGCTCGTTAAACCAATTTTTGATGGTCGCCATCGAAGGAGAAAAGTCACCGTACACAGCATCCAAACGCGCTTTGAACAAGAATCGAATCACCAACCGATATTGCTCTTTTTCCATTTTTCTAAAATCCGCGGACACTCCCGCTTCCACACGCAGTCAAAACAATATGACGAGTCCGATCCGGCTGAAATTTCGACAGTAGCCGTCTAGATGTACTACGCGATAGTAAGTTGCTCTTGCGATACTGACGCCATCTGGCGGCGAGGCTAAGTACTTATCGGACCACCCTCGTAATTTCTTTTTTAGTGTCTCTATATAGTATATACCATGCATAAATATAATTTCTATTTATTTTTCGACGATCCTATGGCTGACTGAGATCGCTGCAGGCCCCATTCTATATTTTAACGTTGATAATGGATCATTGATTTACGAGTACATAATAAATAGAAGTGGAGTTAGTTTTCATCCCCGTGGGACGCCGTCTACAACTTTTACTTCCTTTCTGAACTATTCACCAATTTTTACTTAAAAGTTATATTATTCAGGTAGTTTTGTACTATGCTAAATTGTGTGTCCGGTACACCAATCGTCTCTAGTTGTCTCAGGATAATGTGTCGAAAGCTTTCATGAATAAAACCACTGAGTTGAGATTTTCATCCAACTTTTACCTTTGTTCGCGAATTCTTCCGGAAATCTGTTGATATTATTGTTTTTATGGAAGCCGAATTGATTACTGTTCCAAATCTTGTTCGGGCCATTTTTACAATCTTCGAACTTTGTTGGCTTCTCTTACCAAAACTAATATAACAGCTGACAGCCGACATTGACAAGCAGTATAATCAATTTAATTTAATTTTCGTGAGGGCAAACCCCCAATTTATTGAGCTTAATTCAAGCTAAACTTAATAACTAATGAGAACGGGTGAGGGGCGCAAACCTTACTAAGACTGGAAGGAGGGAAGGTTATTGAGAAGTTTTAGGCATGGAGGTTGAAGTCGAAGTTCCAGCATACGGGATAGATAGTAGAGACGAGGATTGTGTGTATTACGGGGTTAAGAGATATGGAGTTATAAAGGGTGGCGCAGTCAATTGTACCTGTAAGAAGTCTATGAATGAAGATTATATCGGATACTCTTCTTCTTTCCTCCAGAGTACTCAAGTTGATTAGTTTAAGACGGTCTTGATAGGGTGGTAAGAACAAGGGATGGTTCCAGGGCAGACCTCGAACAGCGAAACGTAGGAACCGACGTTGGATGCTTTCGATTCTGGATATGTGGGTTTGTTGATAAGGGGACTTGAGATGCGTATTCGAGAAGGGGGCGAACAAAGGTAATATAGAGGGATCGAGTCAGGTAGGGATTGGAGAATTTTTTAGACCAACGTTTCACAAAACCAAGTGCAGAGTTGGCTTTATGAATTATATCATTGATATATGCGCGGAAATTGAGCTCTTGGTCACATAGTATACCGAGATCGCGGATAACCTGAACGGTGGAGATGGGCTGATTATTCAGGAAGTAGAGACGAGGGGGAGGTTTGATCCGTTTACGTGAGAAGGTGATTGATTGGCATTTGGAAATGTTAAGTTCCAAACAATTTTTGAAACACCAAACGGAAAAGCTGTACAGATCCGATTGAATAAGGGAATCTTGTTGCGAGGAAATGGTCTTGAAGAACTTGGTGTCGTCTGCGTACAGTGAGAGGTAGGAATGTTTGATGATAAACTCAATGTCGTTTATGGTAAGAATAAAAAGAAGTGGACCTAGGTGGCTGCCTTGGAGAACGCCGGAAGGAGCTAAGAAGGGGTTGGCAAAGGCAGATCTGAAACGAACACTGTAGTAAGGGTTTTTTTTAAATAAGAAGATATCCACTTCAACGCAGTGGATTCAAAACCAAGGGAAGACATTTTGAAGAGTATTAGTTTGTGGGAGATTTTGTCGAAAGCTTTACTGAAATCAGTTGAAATGACGTCAACTTCATTTCCATTCTCTAAAGCTGAAAGTGTGAAGGACACAAATTCGACAAGGTTTGTGGTTGTAGACTTGGGTTTAAAGAAGCCATGTTGTGTGGAAGAGATTAGAGATTTGCAGTGGAAACTTAGAGTGTCATACAAGATACTTTCAAAAAGTTTGGGAATGTGGTAAGTTGTTAACGACATTCTTCGGACCTTTTTTGTGAACAGGATAGAAAATTGAGCTCTTGGTCACAGTATGCCAAGATCGCGGATAACCTGAACGGTGGAGATGGGCTGATTATTCAGGAAGTAGAGACGACTGGGAGGTTTGATCCGTTTACGTGAGAAGGTGATTGATTGGCATTTGGAAATGTTAAGTTCCAAACAATTTTTGAAACACCAAACGGAAAAGCTGTACAGATCCGATTGAATAAGGGAATCTTGTTGCGAGGAAATGGTCTTGAAGAACTTGGTGTCGTCTGCGTACAGTGAGAGGTAGGAATGTTTGATGATAAACTCAATGTCGTTTATGGTAAGAATAAAAAGAAGTGGACCTAGGTGGCTGCCTTGGAGAACGCCGGAAGGAGCTAAGAAGGGGTTGGCAAAGGCAGATCTGAAACGAACACTGTAGTAAGGGTTTTTTTTAAATAAGAAGATATCCACTTCAACGCAGTGGATTCAAAACCAAGGGAAGACATTTTGAAGAGTATTAGTTTGTGGGAGATTTTGTCGAAAGCTTTACTGAAATCAGTTGAAATGACGTCAACTTCATTTCCATTCTCTAAAGCTGAAAGTGTGAAGGACACAAATTCGACAAGGTTTGTGGTTGTAGACTTGGGTTTAAAGAAGCCATGTTGTGTGGAAGAGATTAGAGATTTGCAGTGGAAACTTAGAGTGTCATACAAGATACTTTCAAAAAGTTTGGGAATGTGGTAAGTTGTTAACGACATTCTTCGGACCTTTTTTGTGAACAGGATAGAAAATTGAGCTCTTGGTCACAGTATGCCAAGATCGCGGATAACCTGAACGGTGGAGATGGGCTGATTATTCAGGAAGTAGAGACGACTGGGAGGTTTGATCCGTTTACGTGAGAAGGTGATTGATTGGCATTTGGAAATGTTAAGTTCCAAACAATTTTTGAAACACCAAACGGAAAAGCTGTACAGATCCGATTGAATAAGGGAATCTTGTTGCGAGGAAATGGTCTTGAAGAACTTGGTGTCGTCGGCGTACAGTGAGAGGTGGGAATGTTTGACGACAAACTCAATGTCGTTAATGGTAAGAATAAAAAGAAGTGGACCTACGTGGCTGCCTTGAGGAACGCTGGTAGAAGCTAGGAAAGGGTTAGAAATGGTAGATATAAACCGAACACTGTAGTAATGGTTTTTTTAACTCAACCAGCTCAAAGAGCAAAAAAATCGCCCGAATCGGTTCAATATAGCCCTCGAAATCACAAAATTCCTCTTATTTTTTGAACATGCACCATACGTTAAACACTTTCAAAGTATTTTTACAGGTTTTAACAATATTGGACCTATGTTTTTAATTCGAATTTATAGTAATCCCTTATGCTGTCATTAATTTGCAATTAGCGGGAATTCCAACTAGATTTTGGGCTAAAACTTTCACCTAAAGCCGAGACTTAAAACCATATAAGGGAACTACTCAACTGACAAGAAATTCCTTAACTGAATCTAGGTAGAGGGACAATCTATCGTCGACATTCTATAGCCAAGGCGCTAGGGGCCTCTGTTAATTAAATCCCTGTATCCCGTCCCAGGCCCTCCAACCCCCTCCCGACCCTACAACTATAATATCTAATATTTTAATAACACGTTACACTCATCCTGGTTACTCTCCAAAAAAAAAGCAACTTTCACAACAAGCCAACGATTAACTCAACCTCCCAACCACACACACACGATTTCCCATAACCCGAGAAGCTGCCCATAAAGATGTCAATTGCGGAGTCCAACACCTCTACCTCCTAGCCAGCAAATACCCAATAAATATGTCAACTTTACACATACGAGTACATCAGCATTTCAATTGTCGCGAATGGAATCACCACGTGTAATCCGCTCGTGAAATCGCACTTCCCATGGCAGAGAATAACGAGGTATGGTCCTGAACCCCATCGATTACTCACTTTCGGTTCTGATTTAATGATCTTGCGAATTTATGGTGGGGATTAAGCGAATGTGAAGTACCATTCCCTGCGCAAATACCGTTTGCTCTCCTTCGAATGATATGACTTCTTTCACAAGGTCTCACATTCAGGAACCATGTACAGCACCAGGTTACCATGTAGTTACGCGCATTTAAGCAGCGCACACGCTTGACGGATTGCAGTTAAGTTAAAGAAACAAATTGTTGCGCTGACGCTTTGGTAACTATTGGAGCAATTATCCGAGGCACTCACATGACAAATTCTGGTTTCGTCAATGTGACTTTCTTTTTTTTTTTCGTCGTCATCATTTCGATTCTATACGTTGATCGTCTCGGTTGCAAATTGACAATGCGCCTGTTGCGTTTCGAGTTTGCAAAGATACTCTGCTTCGTGCTGTTTGTGCTGTGGATTTATTTCCTCGGAGCCGTGGAAGCCAAGCAAACGGTCAAGAGGGGTATTTTGGACAACATCAACAATGGCATCAGATACGCTGGGCAGATGTTCGGTAAGTCTTCCTTGGAGAAAAGGTTGGTGGTGCATATGAATAGCTTTTCGGTTAGGTATCAACACCGCTGCTGATGTGGCGAGTCTTGTTGCTAAAGCATTTGCTCCAAGCACGTCAACGCAGAAGCAAGAAGCAACATCGTTCTTCCCGTCCAATGATGAACAGCAACTGGACAGGGATTCCGAGAGCTCTGGTACAAAAATAAATCCAACTGACATGATTTCGGGACTACTAAAGATAATTGGATTCGATGCAGGAAAACTCGGTGCGCTGGCCATCAACGCCCTTCTGATGATCGCCCAATTGGTTCGTTTCATACACGTCTATCCCGTGGTATCGAATGCTAATGAATTTCTTTCCACAGATAGGAAACGCCTTGATGAGACGTCAGCATCCATTTCCCGTAACCAAATCCGTCGAAGAAGGGCACGATTTTGACGAGAGCCAGTATTCCTATGAAAGCGCAGACGGTGACCAGCAAGAGGGGCGATCAGGACGCGGACATTTTGATGATAGCACACCGCTGGACTGGATTCTGACCAATCCGCCGGAAGGTCTTTCGCACTTCATCAAACACGTTACGGATCAAGAGCTTCCGGAAAAACTCGTCGGAATGATCGAGAAGCTCGAGGGTCATGATGGACAAGGCGATTGCATCAAACTGCTGATGTGCAAAAGTGCCCCGTTTATCTGGGGTATGCAGAAATCGGTGTCGACCCGTCTACAGGAAGATGAAATCAAAGGATCTTACGAGAAAACCAAAGCGGAAAAGTCAATGTTCACAAATCTGCCCGACCTGGACGAGTATAGACGTCATGGGGAACTATGCGAACGCCGCTTCTCAAGATCTTGCAACAAGAGCGATTCCTAGGAACGTGGAATACTGAACCTCTACCTTATTTATTTATTTATCGTGTTTTTTAATAAAGACAATCGTCCTAAGATTTATATTCCTCCGATCTGCTTCCTACCACTCGCGTACGTTAAATCTAATTAATTTTAAAAACACCTGCCAATTAGGATCCTAATTAAGATAGACGCACCGAGAACCAAGCAGTGCCACACAGAATGACACACGCGGAGGCACTACCTGTACCCATATTCCATGGAACATGTGCCACCTAACCGAATAAATCATCGCCGAGAAGCTGGAGAAGACGATTTATTCCTATACGCGTAGAGGCAAACAACGACAACTGTTCCAAGCTACAGGTATGGCCAGTGCGACTGTGATCGCGTCGGCAATTTGCATCCAACCGCCACTGTGCGTGTGTTATTTCGATGGTCAATTGATACTTTCTTTCTTCTCCCACCAGTGCAGCAATCACCAGGTTTATCTTCAATTCCCATCGTCCTGTGATCGCTCTCCCTTCCAGCTCAGGTATGAGTACATATTAGTCTCCCTCATCTTCATGATCGTCATCGTGTCGACCGTTTTGCTTATTCCCTGTATGTAATCGGTCCCGGAGATAAAGAATCTCCTGGTCCTCCGCCTCCGGTGCCCCGGTCGCAACCGAAATATGATTTATGGGAATTTAATCAATTTAGCGTGTTTATTTCATTCGGAATTGGAAGTTATGACTTTGTCCGGGTTTCCATTACGAGGCTTCGGGATCGATAATATCGGGTCGCAGCGATCTCGTCTTACGGTTTTGACGATGAGCACGGACACCTACGGGTTGCGGTGCGGTGGGCCAGTATGGAATCTTGCTTGTGTGTCTCAGTTTGGAGGTATTTATATGATTTGTTCTCGTGGTGATTTGATATAGATGGAAGCGTGCTGCTTTTATATGAAATGATCGCATTAGCATAGGGTGATAAAAAAATCGGATTTAGGTCTGGTTATGGGCACAAGTGACTAGATGGTTGTGCTAATGCGGGTCGGAGTGTTCGACGAAGCGGGTGGTTCCTGTATCGACAACGGAATTGGTACGGAATCGAGCCAGAAAGGCGGTATGAAACAGATGGTTATAATGGAAAACAAGCTTTTGTAGGTGGTCCTTGAATATAGGATTTTCATGGTACTTTGGTTGGCTGAAATGTGTATTGCAAGAAAAGCTTGTTTCACAGGATGCTTGGTTGTTTGTTTGCGGACTTTTGATACCATCAGACCAGCTCTGAAGTGATGATAAAGAAGCAAAGACAAATGAAAACACAACGTCATTATTTAAACCTCTGACTACCCTCGTCTCCGTGCATTCTCTCCTGGGAACCTAGAACCCAACTGTAGGTCGGGCAGACATCTTTATAAGTTTATTGAAGGAGGGAACGAGAGCACATGGCCAATGCGATATTCTCCCCGCACTGTGTGAATGCCTGTAACCGTTGGTGACAAATTTCATAGATTCCTATCGGTGTGGTTTCAGGCCAGGAAGGCACACACCAGGTCAAATATGGCAGCCTCATGTGGTAGTGTCTATAGAGACTCTAAACCCGTCCAGGAAGACCATGTACAGTAATATTCTCGCTGCTCCATTAAGGCCGCTAATGAACTAACCGAGAACTTCGATGTAAGGCAGGATCCTGGCAGGACAACGTTTTAAAAGTTCTAAAGATGACATATACATACATAGGTGACGCCACAATTTGATGTCAACAATAGATGTCAACATTTTATGGCAATCTGACATTTAGTTCACAGGCTCTGTTCGAAATGGATAGCGCGTCTGGTCATAGTCGTACAAAAACAATAAATACGGCCAGTGGCTAAGGCGCGCCGCACACACGCTACCCATCCAACCGATCTGTTGATCTGGAAGTTGCTTAACTTCCAATGTTTTCGGTCAATCTAGAAATTGTTTTAATAGCGAACTAAGCAGGTGGTGATCAACAAGTGATTTAGCCCAGTGGTTGTGTGTGGAACTGAGACGCATTGAGTCGAGGTTTTTTTCCAATTAGAGGAGGACTGCGTCGGGGTCGATGGATTTTTGGTCAAGAATTAGCTCCGCCATTTGCAACGCCTTCGTCTGAGCAAAAAACAGGCCAGATGGAAATAACAGCAAGATGACGTCTTCAAACGTAAGAGGAAGTCGGAGCTGACACTAAAGTTAAGAGCAAAAAAAACTGCTAAACTACGACAGACCATGTGAGTCGGTATGCCACATTGAGGACTATAGTGACTCATATGACCCTGCGGACAGCAGAAGAATTTATGTCAACCTCAAGTTCGTGAGGATCAAGCCGTTTACCCCGGCCGTGGCAAGGCAGAGTAGATTTGATAGGCTATTCAACTGTTCACTACGAGAAATTAAAGAGGGCTGCGTTGCCAGAGGGTACGGTCATTCTGCAGTTAACTGCTATATGCAGAACAGATATGTCAAAAGCAATAAGGACGGGAATGTCGGGAATAGTAGAGTAAAATATAGGAGTGAGCTCGTGTGCGAGCTCTGCAAAAGCAAGGGACACCCCGCCAATTATGGGGGATGTCCTAGATTCCGGAACTAAAAAAAAAAGATCCAAGCTCGGAAACAAACAGCTGCAGAAGAGAGACATCAAAAGAGTCGCTCGGTCTCAACCACTGTGTCGCCGAACGTGTCCTTTGCCCTGGACTGACATCTGGACTAAGCAAGATCAAAGCTCAAAAAGTGCCAAAGGCTGTTAATCTTATTTTCCCTCCATGGTAAGATCGATCAATTCCAAAAGCAGCTCCACGAACAAGCGACTCGAACAGACATCATCTATAATACAGAGTGCGCCATCTCATATGGCTCGATGTAAACTCCGAATAACTTCAACAATTGTCAACCGATTTTCATATGTCATAGCATTTTGGAAACGTCAATTCATTTTAACCATAAATCACTTCACACCGAAAGAACGCGCGGAAATATAGTAGTTTCAATGTTCATTAAAAATGAACGCTCGATTGTGCTAACTCAACGTGCATATCGTGTAAAATATCGTGATCGTTTTGCGCCCAAAAAAAGGTAAAATTCGTCATTGGGCCTAGATTTTTTTTCAATTTGGTTCTGTGGCAAGCCCTCGTGAGCAACCTAGGCCACGTCCGTGGCGCACAAACTCATCTATTCAGTCTGTGAAGGCCAGTGTTCAAGAAGACCCGAGTTTGTCATATCGGCGCCGTTCGCAGCCATTAGGCATCGGTGGGACCACTTTGCGAATAATTTTAAAGGATGATCTTCACTTATTTCCTTACAAAATGCAGATACTTCAAAGAATTTTGCCACAAGATGAGCCACGGCGCTTGGCATACGCACAAAATGTCGTTGCAATGATTAATGCTGAGCCGGAGTTCTGGCAGCAAATTTTGATGACCATTGAGGCACATTTTACGCTCTCTGGCTCAACTAATAAACAAAATTGTCACTTCTGGGGCACGGAAAATCCTCGATGTATGCGCCAAAACCATCATTGGACAGTATTTCTTCAAAGTTGGCGATCGATATCGGTGGATGTTAGCCCATGCCATACTGCGGACAAAACAATGAACCTTTTGCGTAAGAATTTCCCTGGAAGATTGGTGTCAAAAAAGGGCGATATTGACTGGCCTCCGAGATCGCCAGATTTGACTCCTCCAGACTTTTTTCTTTGGGTATACTTGAAAAGCAAGGTGTATGCTAACGGCCCGAAGACAATAGAACAGCTCAAAAGAAACATTCGTGCGAAAATGGCAGAAATTTCGACCGAAATGCTCGAAAATGTCGTGGAGAATGCGCGAAAACGAGCCCATTTTTGCATCGGCAATAAAGACGGTCATTTAATTGATATTGTTTTCAAAAATTAATTAAAATAAATTGTAAAGATCTAAATTGAATAAAAAATTTTGAATTTCTAAAATCTTTTGAGAATTGTTGAAGTTATTCCAAATTTACATCGACCCGTATGAGATGGCGCACGCTGTATTTCACGCTGTTTGCCGAATCTGGCGCGCCATAAATTATAATAGATACAGTGAATGTAAATTCGTTAGTACGAAGGTTTACAGATGCTTACATTCCCCTCCAAAGTAGGAGACGAATATATGTATGTAGTGGCTATTTATGCACTTGAGGCACCTCAGCCCATCCAGTTTAATAGAGCTTGAAGCACTTTTTCGACAACCAACACGCCTTATTCAAGGTGGCGCAAAATTAATCACCCTATCGGAAGATATTACATTTTTGCAAATGGCGTCGTACGTCAATCACATTTTGACGTCAATTTCCTAATCGTGTCGCGTCAACTGGGGAAACATTCCGGCGCTTAGCTGCTCGACTCGAACAGACTAGAACCACAGGAGACCATGCAGGGCCTGGCAGCCACCGGACTGGTCTGTCGGCCGAGAATATCGCGGCTCTGGCTGCCGATGTCGCTGAAAACGAAGAAACATCAAATAGGACGGGCCACGAAACCAGACGGTCCCTACAGCGAATTTTAGTGAAAGATTTAAACATGTTCCCGTACAAAGTGCAAACAGTGCATCAGTTAATGCCTGCTGATCGTCAGTCGCGTGTGAGTACTGTCAAGCCATCCCCAAATCCGCGTGTAATGCACGAAGAGCCATTGTGTGGTGCGACGTTCACGTGGGTGGAGTGATTGGGCCGTATTTATTTAGAAAGCTACAGGACCTTGATAAACGACTTCTTACTGCCAGAATTGGATGAGTGGGGCTTGGTGAACACGTGATTTCAACAAGACGGCAACCGCACACACAGCACGAGCCACAATAGATATTGTGAAGGAAGCGTTTCCTGGTCGCATAATCTCCGGTTTTGGTGATTTGTCGTCGGGTTCATGCCAACAAGCCTCAGACAATCGCAGCCTTTAAGCATAATATTCGACAGGAATGCGAACAGTTATCACCGGAAATCTTGCGGAAATTTGATTTGCCCCAAGGGGGCACTTTATTTGCTTAATGCCAGCCTTAACAAAAAGAATGAATTAACTTATTAACTAGGTGACAGGGTGGAAACGATTAAGAAGAGGTTGAAGGGCTGTAGTATAGGTCAATTCTGAGACTGGACTTTTTGATGTGAAGGTCGAAAAGATTGGTGTTAACTTTGCGCAGCATTCTGGACATTGATTTGTGGTAGCCATAATGAGTGTTTATACGGACAAAGGGCGTGAACCGAAGGTTACGTGGGTTGGTGTTAAGGGGAATCATGTGAAATAACGTGGGGCTGTGAATGTTACCGCTGAGAAGGTCGTGAATAAAAAGAATAGCAGCATCGCGTCGTTCTTTAAGGGGTTGGAGGTTGATTAATTTTAGGCGATCCGTATAAGGTGGTAAATTAAAGAGGTCAACCCACGGAAGGCCTCGAAGGGCGATACAGATAAACCTACGTTGAATGGCATCAATACGCATGGATTCGTAAGAGGGGGACCAGATTTGATTCGTAACATAAGGATTCAAGAATTTTTTGACCAACGTTTCATGTAACTTAGGGCAGAGTTGGCACGTTTGATAATGACGTCGATATGGAGGCGAAAGTTAAGTTCACGATCACAAATGACCCCTAGATCAACCAAGAAGTTGTCAGGGGGAATGGTTTCATTACGATTAATGTAGGTTCTGGGTGGTGAGGTAGAGCGCTTGCGGATGTAAGTGATGGCTTGGCATTTTCTGACATTGAGCTCGAAATATTGTTTTTGACACCAAGTAGCGAACCTGTTAAGGTCGGATTGGAGAGAGCACGAGTCAACAAGGGAAAATATGTGTTTAAATATTTTCATATCATCGGCATATATGGACAGCTGAGAGGTCAGAATAACGCTCTCAACATCATTAATGGTTAAAATATCAATGGGCTGAGATGACTACCTTGTGGGACACCGGACGTAGCATTAATTTGATTTTTTTTTTTTTTTTTTTTATAATTTGCGCGCGCAAAAGGGGTTATGACTACCCTTAAATTTCCGGAATCAAGACACAGCACGGGCCGAAGGTATAGAGGGAGAAAGGGAGAGGAGGTACCTGTGCACATTGGTCCTAAATGTCTGTGGATTGTAGTGAGTAGGAAATATTAGGCTGGGAAGAGCATTCCATAACCGTGTTGTGCGGCTAAAGAACGAATCCCTGAACTTAACTGTACGTCCGAAAGCAGGCTTAAGGGTAAACTGATGAGCATTCCTGGCAAGACGAGTATTGCGGGTGAATTTATGGAGGTGAGGAATGCAATTGACTAACTCATTTGAGCAACGGTTGTTAAAATAGCGATAAAATAGTGACAAGGAAGACACATTACGTCGGTGTTCGAGCGAGTCAATTGACTTTGCGATATTAGTGTCTCCTATAAGTTTTATCGCTCGCTGTTGTATCCTATCTAGTAGGTGCAGTGAAGTTTTAGGGGCACCAGACCAGATATGAGCGTTATACTCAAGCTTGGGGCGGATGTAGGCCTTATAAATTGAAGCCAAATCAGAGGGGGTGAAATATTTCTTGCATCGTTTGAGGAAACCTAGACATTTTGCCGCGTTTTTGGCGATTTCAAATATGTGATCATTCCAATTAAGTTTGGTGTTGATACATATACCAAGGATGGAAAGTTTTTCGGTTTCGTCGACACAAGCGCCATTCATGGATAATGGCTGATTATTATGGGTTCGCTTTAACGACAGTAGACAGCATTGAGTTTTAGAAGCATTGAATTCCACTCTATTATTTTTACCCCAATCGATTATGCTGTCAAGATCGGAATTCAATGTGCTTAACATACACTGCCGTTCCAGTTCTACGGCCGAAGAGCAGGGACGTGAGTCCTGGAACGAATATGAAAAGCTGAGAGTACTGTCATCAGCGAAGGAGTGGATTGGATTAGAAGTAATAGACAAGAGATCATTTATAAAAATGAGAAAGAGAGTCGGAGACAAAACAGAGCCTTGGGGGACACCAGCATTTATTTGGTGAATATCAGACTTGAACCCATCCAAAACAACTTGAATTGAACGGTTCGAAAGGTAATTTCTAATCCATAGAAGCAGAGATTTATCGATGCCATAAGCACGCATTTTCGACAAAAGAGCCTGATGCCAAACTCTGTCAAATGCTTTTGAAATATCAAGCGCAACGATCTTGCTTTCGCCTTGATTGTGCAAAGATTGGTTCCACTTTATATGCCATCAAATCACCAGTGGACCTGTTGCTGCGAAAACCGTATTGCCGGTCATTAAGAAGCTTCCGCGATTCAAGATATTTCATAAGCTGACGGTTTATCAGCGTTTCCATGACCTTGGAAAGAAGGGACGTTAGTGCTATGGGTCGGTAGGAGGAGGGAGACGACGGGCTGGACAAATGCTGTTTTCCATCTACTCGGAAAGAGGCCCGAAGAGTAGGACAGATGGAAAAGCTTACACAGAGGTTTTGCCAGCGCAGAAGAACACCTCTTCAGAAGTATTGGGGGTATACCATCCGGGCCAGCGGATTTGTGTATGTTGAGATCTTTTAGTACTCTTGCAACTGTACGAGTGCGAAAATGGATTTGTCCCATGGTGAAATAAACGCTCTCAAGTACAGGCGGAGACAATGTGGAATCTGGTAGCGTTGGGCTACACGCGAAATGTGCAGCAAGCAGATTGGCCTTGTCTAAAGAGCTGACAGCTGGAATGTCATTGTAAATAAGCGTGGGAATTGAAGACGAGGCTGAATTCTTTACGTTTTTCACGAACGACCAAAAGTTTTTGCTACCCTTGGGACATTGTAGCACTTTCTGCCTCAACTTTTGTTCGTGGAAGAATTTTACACGTCTAATTAATGCATTGCAGTCATTTCTGGCCCGTTTAAATTGTTTCCGGTTTTCCTCAGTACGGTTGTCCTTGTAATTCCGGAAACTCAACTCTCTCAACCTGATGGCCTCTTTACAGCTCGAGTCATACCACGCATTTTCTTTGGGTTTGATACTATTCATTCTGTGAGGAATGAAGGATCTCATACCCAGAAAAAGAATGTTAGTGATCATATCAGCAGCGGCATCCACGTCACTATCGAGGAAACATAGTGACCAGTTAAAATTCCTAAAAAAGTCGTTAAGGCCGCTCCAGTTGGCTTTCTCGTATAGCCATACTATTCTTTTAGGAATTTGTTCTCTAACTGTGTGGGGTGAAGACGAGAAATTAGCTGATACGACACAGTGGTCAGACGAACCTAGGGGCGATAATATTGCAACAGAGTATTTGTCAGGATGAGAGGTGAGAAACAGGTCCAAGGTGTTGGGGGAATGATCTGCAATGTCAGGTATTCGTGTAGGCTCATTTACTAGCTGGGTCAGATTATTTACCTCAGCAAAGATCTCTACGTACCGTCCTTCGGGTGTTGTCTGGCATGAATGTCGAAGCCAATTAGAATTGTGTACATTGAAATCGCCCGCAATGGCAATCTCAGTGTGAGGATGTAGGTATACAATTCTTGTGATGGAGTCGGATAACATATCAAACTCATTGAAAGTTGAATTGCTATCCAGGTTTGGACTTCTATAAATAAAACAGTAGTGGATTAAATGCTTACGGACATGGATTTTTAGCCATAGGAAATTAAATTCCGGATTGGAACATTGGCCGTATTGTGGCTGAAGTTGGTAAGCTACATCACTACGAATATAAAGGGCGAGACCGCGGTGGAGAAAGAAAAGGGGCACCAAGCTATATCCAGGCAGGTTCAAATCCGATAAATCGGTATTCTCTCCTACCTGTGTTTCACTCAGTGCCAAGATAGCTGGTTTATGCAGGGACAGGTGGACGTATACAGCGAATAGATTCGTTCTTAGGCCACGGATATTACTCACATCAACCCTGAATTTTTCCATGGTATAAAACACAGGCACCAGAGGAACCAACTCCGACGTTTGAAAAATGGTAAAGCAGAATTGAGAAGTGCAAATTTCAAATAGCTTCCCAACATCAAATCGATGTAGGTGTTATGCCCATACACCGATTTGAATTGGTCCACCAACAATTTGCACTCTTGGTTCTGCTACGTCAGATGCTAGGCACTCTCGGTCATTGCGCTAACCCATTTGATGAAATCAAACGGGAGTTGCGACCGAGAATGCGCAGCCGTGGCTTGTGAAGGAAGGGACGAGAGGGAGCGGGCCGTATGCGCTCGATCCAAATCAGTTTTTTTTTTTTTGTGCACTCGCGAGGGGTTCGCGAGGAAACCAAAAAACAAAGTATTACGAAAAACACAGGCTAGTGCACGCGTCGGAGGATGGCACGGTACTCCAAGTGATAGTGATAGAAGATCTGAAAATAACGTTATATTGAAGATTTGACCCGTGAGATAAAACCGGGAGAGAAACCGAGGGCAGTGAGCTTGAGGAGAATAATTTGGTAAGACATTTTGTCAAAGGCGTCAATTATTGGTTGTCGATCGACCTTTTAGGAACTCATGTTTGCTAGGAGAAAATATGGGCTTGCAGTGAAAGAATATTGCATCTGAAACAACGATTTTTTGTGGACTGGAATGATATAAGCATATTCCCAAAGCTGACGAAAGAGTTTTTGGGAGATAGAGATTGAAATAAAGCAGTAAGAGATAAAATGAAATGGTTCGCGCACTTTTTTAAAACTATGGCAGGCAGACAGTCGGGACCGGGAGAATGATGAAGCCTAATTCTTTTTTGATGAGTTTCGGACTGGAGAAAAATAGCGCACGAGTTTCATTTTAGGATATGTGTGAGTTAGGGTTAAGGAAGAAGTAAAAATTAACATTGTTGAGCAGAAGTCAGCTTTCCGTACGTATTTTCGGAGGAAAGAATAGTGAATTGAGTCGTGAGTGAAAAAGTTACCGATAAAGGTGGATGAAGAGGGTCTAAAGTAAAGAGAAGATGGTAACTTGGGGTAACAACGCAGTTTACGGCATCGGATGAGAAAATCAGGTAGAGTTATCTGTCCATGTTATTAGTGATGTTACTGAGTTGCAGAAGGCCGGAGTCAGAGAAATGATCCGTGAGAAGGATTTCTTTGCCTGAGGAGGGGTTAACGGCGATATAATGGGTCTCATCATCGGGTTGAGCCCATTTCAGGTGTGGGAGATATAAATCGCCATAGATGATAATAATGTCACTGGGTTTGGCGATATCAAATATAGAGTTGACGAAATCATCGGCGAGTTGGTAGCAATGTGTGAGCTGTGAGCGTCTTAAGTAATAGCAGGCAAGATAAAGTTTCCATTTAGGGAGACTTATTAAGGCACTAGTAAAATTGAAGTCAGCGGAATTCGACGACTTGAAGGGCAAGAGATCGTAGCGGCTGTGGATTGCTAAGAGAACTCCGCGATCATCCGGATCGGCAGAGTTTTCGTGTCCATCGGCCCCAAACAGAATCAAATCTGGTCATTGAGCCTCTCCACGACAAACTAATGGTTGTAAAGTTTCCTACGATAACTCAGCCTAACGAAACTTTTTGTAGACGCGAACGGACCTACAGCGAAAAGATCGTAGAGCAAACTAACCCCAATAAAAATGCCTATGGCGTTGGGTTGGTCAAATTGAGGATCGGCAAGGCGCACATTTGTTCACATCCTCCAATCATTGGTGGCGGAATATCTATATGGTTGGTAAGGATGGATTGTAGGTCGACATTACATTGATGACGAGACTTGGTTAAAACTGCTGCAACACTATTGATACTAGGATTAACCTCGGTCCTTTTCACGTTGAGTAGTGTGGCGATGTGTTCCATTATAAAGATAAGTTGCGAAGGTGTTTCGAGGATAGCTTGAGCGGCAACTGCAGTTCGCTCTATTAACAAACTAGGACTGTGACGAGCATGATTTGGCTGATTTCGGGGATGGTTTTAATGAAGCATTAGCGACTGCTGATAGCGAGATATCTTACACACGGAACCAGAAACGAGAATGAGACCTCCGACTTTAAATGGCCGCTGACGCTTGCGTACAAGCTGTAGTGAGCACCCGAGGTATGTTAAAATCATGACAACAATCACGCACATTGTTATAACTCCCCTAGTACGTAACTATGGTATATATCCAATACATTCACATGAACTCACTATGTAATTAAACGAGCTCACTCACGGATCACGGGCTTGGTCGCTAGGAACCTGGACATCAATAAACCAATGGGATTCACGGAAAAAGCCTTACGAAAGTCAGTGATATCTTTCTGGTTTCTGCGCCTGACATTTATTGCTCGAAGAACAATGCTGCACGGTGTGGCTCCAACGTTTTTTCTTCGACGATTTGGAGACAGCTCCTTACCATTTGGCTCGGAATTCACCATCAACATTTGATAGCCATAAGATGAGGAAGAACCCACTTGGGATTCGATCTTTTTCTTTGGTTGATTGGAGAGCCCGAAAATTAATATTGACAATGGCAACCATAGAACGAATCGAATCTATGGTAGGCCGCGTTAGAGAACTGAGGTTGGCATTTTCCTTGTTGCGAGCTTCGTACGGTGTATAACCATAGCTTCATAGAAACCATTTTCTTATTGTTATTTTTTATGTCGTTCGTAAGCAGTCATTTTCATACCTCATTGCACCATGCCTTGAGATGATGTGCTCCAAAATGCAACTAAATGATGAGGATGGAAGGCAACAGGAATAATATAAGTCCTTGGACCTCCTCCTTGTCCTCCTTGAACCGACTTCTATCTGATTGAGTCATTCTTTACTTTTAAGATCCTCTCTCGGCAATGGTGCAAAATGTATTATATCAATACGAAGGTACTTAAATGTAGAGAAACATCTACTACTCAAATCGAACAGAACTAATAGATTATCGGCCTCAGCTGTCAACTGTCATTTATCATTTGTCATAGGCATAAGTCGGGACTCGTGTTGTGTTTTACGTAAAAACTGAAAACCGAGAAAATATGAATCAAGCCGAGGTTTCTAAACTAATGTCCCAGCTTCGGATATCTGTGCGGCCGAACAAACGTAACTTGAAGAATATCGATGGTCCCGAAGGGCGCCTGCAAAAACTGCGCAAAACAGTCACCGCACTGTTCAAGCACGAACGCATTGAGTTGTTTTACAATCGAGCCGACGAAGCTAGAGGATATGCTGAATTGGTAATCAAGTTACATCTTCCAACGAAATTTAGTAGGAAAATAAATATTTTAATCACTTCAGCTCATCTCGAACGCCCTCCGCTATGGCGATCGACACAAAGCCACCATGGAAATGGCTGATTATTGGCTACTCGAAAAGCAACTCGTTCACAAGCTATTTAAAGTGTTTGTGCCTCGTTTCCAGAACTGCAGCGTATCCTATACCCGGATGTATAAAGCGCCACGCGAATATCCAGGGATATATTACAAAAAATCGGTCCTCGAACTTCGAGGCAATCCCTATCCAGCACTGTTACCGGACTTGACCCAGAACCGAAATCTGATTCACAACATCCTGCTGGATGAAGCTCGTAAAGACTTTCAGAAGGAGAAACTCGCCAAAATGACGGATAAGCTAACGTCCGAGACAAGTGCTCAGCCGCAGGTGGCGACACAGGAAACACCGGCGCAGCCACAAAAAGAGAATTGAGCGCTAAGTCTATTGAATAAAGTTTAAAATAGAAAGTTAGGTTAATGGTGTTTTTTTGCCCCTGAAGGCGCAGGACCTAGGCATTGTTTACCTTTTTTAATCAGCTGTTGCATGTTACACCTAACCTCACATTCCGGTATCTGACTGAAAATTGCGAAATGGAACGGAGGAATGAGTTGAAACATAAAAAATAGTCCACAGCTGAACAACCTGTGTTGACATTTCCCATGATCTGACACTTAGCTGGGTATGTTCGATTATTTAAACTTCGCAAACAAACTGTCCAATCAGATCGACCGACGGCACGTCAATCAAAGTCATTTCATTCGCAAAAGTAAAACGAACATTTTCAAAGATGGCCGCTCATAGTGGAGGAACCGATTGGTCCTCCGTTGTTAAACCACTTTTATCAAATAATTATGGCAATTTAAACAAAACGGATGTGTTAAACATAATCAAAGCGATTATCCGATGGTAAGTGAAGTGAATTTATCCCAAAAATACGTGTTGTTTTCGCAGAAATTGCAAATGAAAATTTCACAATGGCGGCGATTGAAATTTTCCTCATAATGATTGTGAAAAAGTGAAATTTTGTTGTCCACGATGAATTTCATAATTTTGTGTATATATTTTCGGTTTATCCTTGCAGTGAGAATGAATTTTTCGAGAACGATAGTGTCCATGGACAATTTTTTACGGCATTTTCAGCATTGGCTGCGGACACAATTAGTAGCCAATGCAGTCAGGGTGAGTCATTGATAGACTTGGTGGGGGCTCGAGAGGGGGAGACATTTTTGAATATATAGAACTAACTGCGTTTATTTTTCTCTTTGTTTTGTTGCATTGTATTTGTAGTCTGCCAGACGCAGGTGCCGCAAATAATCGAAGCAAGTTCGGTGCTTATACGATTTATATTGAATCGACTGAACAAGCTGACTGTTTCGGAGATCAAATGGATGTTACCGGCTTTAAAGAGCTTGTGCGATGGTAAGCCACAGATAGTCGGTTTCGACCATGCAGCTGTTGCGGCTACATTGAAAGGAACCAAATTCCCGGATCCTAGCAAGTCTATTGTTAGTGGAAGTAGTGATAAGGACAGTCCCAAATCGGAAATCAAACGATCACGCTCGGATTTGTCATCAGTAATTCTCCAACAATTAACTGCACCATTGGAGGTTGGAAATCCAAACGCCTGGGCACCACTAAGTGAGGAAGTCACCGATTGCACGGTTAGTACGAACAATTTTGGTAGATTGTTTACCTACTCATTTCACTTGTTACAGGATATCTTCTCGTCAGCTAACGTTGCCTACCTGGAGTCACTCAATGCAGGCGATGTTGTCCTCGATATGTGCTCGTCCCTACCGACCTTGTCGAAATATCGCCAAAAATATGAAGAAAGCATCGCCACTGGAAAGCCACTCTATTTACCCCTGACAATTCCAGAGGCAACTCAAATCAAAAATAATTTCTGCAACATGGCCGCAGAGATCTCCATTCTGTGGCAAGCATTAACTCTACCGGTCGTAGAGCCTTTATGCCCAGCAAAAATCAATCAACTATCTCGCTGTGCAATGTCATCGCTTTATTGCGCTGTTCTCACTTCGATCTCATGCAGTGTTCTGTCGATGTCTAGCTCTGGATCGCAGAAAAGCCAACAATCAGGTAGTTCATCACAAGCACCCAAGGAATCCGATGAGACCGAGGAGGGTACTCGCGTGATTGTCGACAAAGCACTAGAAATCTACACGAATATCGGAAACATGCTCAAGAATTCGGCCCGAATTCATGTCTACCAAAATCATTTATGCTTTGGTGCATGGCTACTTATCACAGGTATTCAAGGAGCCCTAGGCGCCTCTGGTAGCACAAGTTCGAAACAGCAAGCACAGCAAACCGACGAAACTATTGCAAAGGGAAAGAGTCCAGCTAGGGGCTCTGAACAACATACTCCCTCGGCGAGAGTGAATTTATTCAAAGTTCAACAAGGTTTTGGGGTCTTAAACGCCGCCATTGCTAGTCACAGCTTAAATCTACTTACTGAACTGATAGACGACCTCAAAATCGAGGCAACATGCGGCGAGGGAGGCTGCACTTCAAATCAAAACGCTCCTGAACCGGCGGGATTCGATATATTGGAGCAATATACAGCGCAGGAACGTGTGGTACGAGTATTAAACACCGCCACACTTCAACAATTGCTAACATTCTTAGCAACCGTCTCGTATCGTAAGGCATGCTCCCTGAAACGAGCCAACGCAAAGGATCGTACTGAATGTGAACCAATCAGTTACTCAGACTCGACTACCTACTATAACGACACCTTATCGTGCTCCGATAATTCCGAGGAAGACGACAGTGAAAGCTATTTGGGTCTATGGTTTAAGGAGACTCTCTCTCCGGAGGCAAATGACGACCCGGCAGAAAGTCAAATTCAGGAGAAAGTCAGCGAAACACAGAAATCAAACTTGGTTCCCGCCAAGGATGAACCCCATGAATACCTGGAGCTAGCTGCTCAGATATTTTGCTTCCTCGATCAGTCGCTCGGAACCAAGCACACCTATTTGAATAGATATGTCAAAGCCGGATTAAGTGAACAGCAAATGGTACTGCTGGCGAACATCCTAAAGGATCTAGATCGCGATGCTTCGCGTGGGGAACCCGAAAACTCAAATTGTCCACAATGGCAGGCAGCGATGATTAAGTTTTCAGGAGCTGTAGGACGATATCTCCACAATCTGATCTCCGGATCACTACTCAACGAGTCACTGCAATCAAATTTGCTTCTATACTTAACCGTGTCACCCTGGACTCAGGATACAAACACTTGGCCACTGCAAGTCTACTCAAGCACCCTTTCAGTTTTGGTGCAAATACTTCTGCTCAAACCGACGCAAGAGAAGGAAGCCGCTTGTCTCTCAGTCTGGCACAGACTTGTCAATACTCTTGTCGAAGGAGTATGTTGCCCGACCGCGGCTAACCAGAGTTCCGACACCGACTACGAGGACTTGAATATCGAACATGCTCAGCTGCTACTCTTCCTGTTCCACTCGCTCAATCTGATGCAAAAGAAATCGATTCTCCTGCTCACTGCAGGCGGAGTGATTCGATGTGCCGAAGTGTGTCGAAGTGTATCACCCGAGAAACCATTACGTAATCATCAGATTATGTTGCTCTCCAGATTGCTGCTGTTTCTCGAATACCTAATGAAGCACTTGTACAATGCACCAACAGTGCTTCTCGAGCAAGTCCGTTGGAACTTGTTCTCTGTCAGTACCTTGGATGGAAATCAAAAGGTCTCGGATCTTTTCAACAATAAGACAAAAATGCAATCATTTTGTCGCAAGGAAATCGAGGAGAAGTTCAAGAAATTCGCTCCTGAAGCATCGACCAGTATGTTAAAAGGGAAAATGTAAATGATCCTTACTAACCACCTTCTTTCCAGGTATTCGTCCGAAGTTTTACTCCCTGGCCATCGTGGACACGAAGATTCTTCAAGAATTCAAACTCGACGGATTGGCTTGGAACTTTATTCTCTGCACACCTGATAAACTGAAGTATCCACTTCTCGTCGATGCTCTGATAGACATCCTTTCCGTCACTGACATTTGCATGGCCAAAGTCACCTCTCACACCTTGTGTGCCGTGCATTATTGTTTCAGTATTTGCTGGAAGCTCCTCCTGGGTCTGCCCCCTTCAACACCTCATGTTGAAGCACTTATGCAAGACAAAACGCCAACTTTGCATTCGTTACTGTGGTCAATACGTTGCTTTCATCCAGCAGCCACGTCGCACTATTTGATTGTCAACAGCCTGATCAAGCAAGGCATGTACACGCAATACGCCGAGACTCTATGGACTAATATCACCGAACATGTGGCTAATCCCAAATTTAGCCTAAAGACCACTTTGTTTGGCCTGGAATCGTTCAACAAAACCTTCAATACACGTAAGTTTGCCCGTTTGGCCCTGAACTCTTGAGTAATCTGTTGATTCCCCACAGAGAATCCACGGATATCGAAGATATTAATGATCGATGCGTTAATGGCTTATATGCACGCGCTTTCCTGGGCTGAAAAGGAAGGTGTACAGCCACCAAAACTTGCCGGCTCGCAGAACAATGATCAAGCCGATACTTCTGTCTCATCTTCAACCAATATCCCTACGACCTCGTCTTCAATTGTCGACATAGAAGAACCAACCACTACCAAGATCAACGAAATCAAAGAGGAACTCTCGAAGGAACTTCTTCTCAAGCTATTGGATACGTTAAAGATTCTAAACGATACCATACAGAAGACAATGGCCAAAACCATTGGCGGAACGATTCCTATGAGCATTTTCGAGCTTCTGATTCCGATTGCAAGTCTTAAAAACACCTACACCGAGGAACTCTCCAACCAATTCCTCAATTTAGTCTCCGGACAGGACAAGGAGTCGATTACAGTTGAATGGGCGAAGAAGTTGAATGTCCCCGATGAGGATTCCTTCTCGAGCAGTGTGTATCCCGTTGAGTTGCATACACTCACGGTGATCGATGCCCATTTGACCGAAGTCTCGAGGCACTCCTCCTACTCGATCCTTCTTTCTGTGAAAAACGCACTCAAGACTCTCATGCACTTGATCTACTACCTACTTCCGGTGTGCAAAGGTGACCCAAAGATCGAGGAACGTCTCAAGCCTACCCTTACCGCCATGCTGTTTGACATTCGCATGGAATACCTGTACAAAATAAGCGAAAAGTGTTTGGACAGTCTTCTTAGCTCGGATGAAGCTGGAATCGACGAGAGGCAGTTCCTGTCCTACAGCCACTTGATAAAGCACTGCTACGGTGTGATCATAGAATACTCAGAGGAATGCCGACAAACCCAGACCATTAATCTGAGCGAATCAGTGTTCCTGGAGGTCCTTAAAGTCATGCAGAAAATGCTTGATAAGCCCATGGGCATGAAGGCAATGCATGAATTCTTCTACGTTTCCAAATCGGGCAGCTTAACCGATTTGCTACTCTCATTTACGGGTACCAACCTGTCTCAGAACTATGCTACGAAGATCTTGCAGTTCTTCGAGAAGCTCTTCCAAACCGCTGACAAACCAGACTCTTTATTCCCCCTAACCGAGCTGATTCAGTGTATTTCAGAACTCGGTCACACCGACATCAACCGGTTAAAGAACTGGTTGAGCCACATTCTGCTTGGCCCCGGACAGGGTGCCCAACAATCGAGCAACTCATCAAGCAATGCCCAGACGCCCACCAATATGGCAACCGTCTCGGCTATTCCCAGTATTTCGGATCAGATCGCCCAATCATCAGCCATGGACGCGGAGGCAATGGAAATAGACGAAGACGGTGGAGTGCAAGCCGCTCCAAGCTACACGTATTTCACCAATCGGTCGGATTCACCAACTCACGAAGGAGAATCAGTGGAAAGGAACGGAAAACTCTTGCAAATCATTACTGGTTACATTGTTCAGGACGCCAAGACGTCTCAGGCTGTCTCAATGGTACTGTTCCATGCTCTACTGCAGCTGGGACAAACGCTGCTTTGCCCTACACAAGAAGCGTCCGATTTTTCTGATCTACTCCAAGTAAGCTTCTCACGTTTTCACTACAAATTTTATTTGAACATCTTTCGTTTAGGTTATGATCACCTTGGCTGATGCCGCTCAAGGTCGCGGACACTCGACACTGTTCACAGCAGCAATCGTCCTACTGGAAGTATCTAAAAACCACGTTCCGGATAAACTCGTGGTACCTAAAACCCAACAGGCCGTCATTCGACCTCAAATCGCATTGGACAACGTAACCGCTCTCCTGCATTACATGTTTGACCTGCTCCAGGCACTCGGTTTCAAAGGCAGTCGCTCTCTAACACCGCCGTGGGAAGAGGAACTCCAAGCCGAGTTCGAAGACTTAATGGACGAACTCACTGGTGGTGGCGACGATGAAGATTCCGTCGTCGAGGATTCCGATGAAGATAGCCTCGGCAACAAACTCTGTACTTTCTCCCAGACTCAAAAGGAATTCATGAATCAACACTGGTATCATTGTCACACCTGTAACATGGTCAATACGGTCGGTGTGTGCTCGGTCTGTGCTCGCGTATGCCATAAGAATCACGATGTAAGCTACGCGAAATTCGGTAACTTCTTCTGCGACTGTGGCGCCAAAGACGATGGCTCATGTCAAGCTCTAAGCAGACGTGTGAACCTATCATCAAGCACACAAGATCGCACGACCACTTCTTCAACCCAAGATGGGGCTGAGACATCATACGTCGGTGCATTGACAAGGAAACGCGCTCACACTCCGCCGTCCAATATCTCAACGAATTCATCGATGAATCGAACAGAAGGCTCAAATCTAAGCGAACGAGCCAGTCATTTGGCAAAAATAATTGAATCCTCAAGGGATGCGTTACAAAACCACGAACAATGGATGTCAGTCGTGCGATGCATCCTCGAATTCCTCGAGCTTCTAATGCCGTCGATCAGAGAAAACTGCGCTTTGTACTCCACTGTGGGTTGCCATAGGCGCGCTCAAAACGCCCTAGAACGCCTTCACACGCTTGAACAGACTTTCCAAATCAGCGATCAGATTATGGTGCCAACCCTCGGCTCTCAGGAGGGCGCATTCGAAAACGTTCGCATGAGTTACTCTGGCGATCAGGGACAGACCATCAAACAACTACTATCATCTGGGCTTGTGCGACGTGTAGCTCTGTGCTGTCTGTCGTCTCCTCACGGGAAACGTCAACATCTCGCCGTATCGCATGAGAAGGGAAAAGTCACGATTCTTCAACTCTCAGCCCTTCTAAAACAGGCTGACGCCGCTAAACGGAAGCTTACCCTGACCCAGCTTTCGTCCGCTCCGATACCT
The DNA here is from genome assembly GCA_958301585.1 of Merodon equestris. Classification (NCBI taxonomy): domain Eukaryota; kingdom Metazoa; phylum Arthropoda; class Insecta; order Diptera; family Syrphidae; genus Merodon; species Merodon equestris. The sequence continues at coordinate 122,452,161 of OY284415.1, forward strand.
TGCACTGTTTTGTCGCTTACAGCAAATCCAGCGAACGAGGACTGCCTCGCGGTATGTGGCCTGAAGGAATGCCACATTCTCACCTTCTCCAGTAGCGGAACGGCAAACGACCATATCGTTCTCACCCCGCAACTGGAAAACGGCAACTTTATCAAGAAAGCCATTTGGTTACCAAATTCCCAGACCATGCTAGCTCTCGTGACCGCAGATCACGTAAAAATATATCAACTAGCCGAGGACACCTACAGCCCGAAGTACTACTTCCTTGTGGCAGTCGGCAAGATCCGTGATTGCACCTTTATCTACCAGGAGGGCGTCTACTACATGTTCTTGATTGCCTCGTCGGGATATATCTACTACCAGATGCTTGACAACGAAAGTCTAGCCAAGCATGGTGACTTCTACGTCACGAACACTCTTGATTTGAAGCATCCGCACATCAAAGACATCAGCGGACAAGTCGGTGGCGGTGGTGTGTCCATTTACTACTCCCACACGTTGCAAATCCTCTTCTTCAGCTACTCGCTCGGACGAAGTTTCATGGCACCCCTCACAGATGTGAACAAACGTGTCAAATGCGTAATGCAACTGCAAACGGGGCCGCCAAACTCTTCAAAAAATTCATCTAAAGGCCCACCCCAGCCGCTTTGTCAATGGACCGAGATACCCGGACATCCTGGACTAATCTGCGCCATGATGCACACGTCCAACAACCCCGTGGTGTTTATGCTTACACCTGAAAGGATTGTAATGCAAGAAATCAAAGCACAGACCTCCAAGTCAAAGATTATGGACATGGTGGCCATCCGTCACACAGTCGCTGGCGTTGAAAAGACTACGCTAATCCTGCTCTGCGAGGATGGAAGTCTCCGAATTTTCACAGCTCAAGCTGAGAATACCAATTACTGGCTGTCGCCCGAAGTCCAACCTATTGGAAACCAGATGTATTCAACAGCGGCCATCATACCGTCGAAGGCATCGCGCAAAACTAAAACCAAATCTAGTTCGAGGAACACCTCAACGGCTGGACAGAAGACAGTTGGTCCGAATGGAGCGCCCACGTTCCCGATCGACTTTTTCGAACATTGCAGCACGCTGCCGGACGTCGAGTTTGGCGGAAACGATCTTTTACAGATCTACAACAAACAGAAGCTAAAGACGCGTTTGTTCTCGACCGGAATGTTTGTTGCATCCACGAAGCCAAACGGATTCACCCTGGAAATCATCAATAACGACCCAAACATGGTTATCGTCGGCATTCGCGTGCTACTCGGCACACAGGATCCTCTGCGGGCTCCTCAAACCGTCACAGTGCTCGGTCGGACTGTAACGACTACCGTGCGCCGCGCTAGGTGGTTCGATATCCCTCTCACTAAGGAGGAAATGCTTCAGTCTGATAAGAAATTGTCGGTGGTCTTTGGAAGATCACAGGATCCTGAGAACGTCTGCATGCTAGACAGCATCGAGGTATACGGAAAATCCAAACATCTAATTGGTTGGCCCGAGGAAGCAGATGAGGCCACAGGTGCAGGCACCACCGCAACCGGAACTTCTGCTCTAGCAAACGGCGGAACATCAGGTTCAGGTGATACTAACGTCACAACAATCACCAATCTCGACAAAATGGTGACTTCAATGCTCGAAGTACTTGATAGTGGATTGAGTCTCCTTGGCGGATCCAGCGTTGAATCAAATCTCAAACAAAAGGCAGTCTCGGTCGCCACCTCACTGCTGCTCATGCCATCGCCAAATCCAGTGCAAATGCAAACCAAGTGCGTTTTGGCCACGCTATATGGCAATCGCACAGCCTATCACGCATACAAGGACAAGGAAATTCTGAACGAGGTCAATAGTGAGCTGATTAAGCTGCAGAAAGTCGACGATATGCGCTGCATTGATCCCGAGGCTTTCTACCGCTTGGTACTGCTCACGCGCGGCATTGCAGTCGCTCGACCTCATGCTCTGACCAAGATTTGCATGGAAAACGAGTTTGTGATCCTCCCGAATCTACTAGAACTGACTAAGAAACTTTTCGAGATCACTCCACGCCTCGATGAACCTACGTCAATCGTAAAACGTGGTCTATGTCATACCGAAGCTATTATCCATTGTTTGGTCGAAATTATACATGCGTTTGCCCTTTCCGACCCGTCCCAAGTGGAGAAGATGACTAAATATCTCATCGAGCTACTCCTCGACCAATCGAACGTGATCAGCCACAGCGCGAAAGAAGCTATCATATTGCTCCTAAGCCCACGGGTCAAACGTCGTAAAGTTGTCATTGTCAGCCCACCAGCCTGTTCGACTCCGACCCCGTCGAACACTACAGCAACTGTAACACCCTCGACTACCACAGCAGCTCAACCAGTTGGCAATGGCGATGATACTCCATCCACAAGTCATGCTGCCGATTTTGTTACTGTCGATATGGATGCCATTGAACCTCTTGGCCTCGGCGAACCCGGATTAAACCATCCCCTCGGTAATCTTGAGGCATTCCTCGGAGTGGGTGGATTCCCTCAGTTACTTGATCTCCAGCAAGACGCTGACGATGAAGCCATTATGGATATAGCAATTGCCCTCAGCCTACAACAACACGACGGAGGTGATTTACGCCAAGGGCTAGCTTACCTCCAGGGAGTGCGCGATGGAGCTTTGCAAAACGTGCAACGATTGGCTTCATCCAGTAACGCGGGCGAAGCCGCAAGTGTTTCAGTCGGCGGCTCAGACGATGAAGGTTCAAATGCGGCAACCGATGGCTCGACTTTAAGGACCTCTCCAGCAGAACACGCTGGTAGTGGTGGATCTGAAAGCGGTGGTAGCGGCGTAGAGAGCATCGGTGGAATATCTGGCCGAAGCAGCACCTATGGCGACCAACAAAACGCATCGCCTCCCCGTGGTGGTGATCTTCAAATGCCCCCACTAGGCGAGCCACCCCTGACTGAAGAGTCTGCAGAAAATGAGGAGCAGCAAGGAGAGACAGAAGTCTCGACGAAACTTCATGACCTAAGGTAATACGCGTACTTCAGCTTGGTGAATGGTTTAATTTGATTTAAAATCCCAACAGATGCTCGATTCTCAACAAGATTGTGGAGAACTTTGGATCCCTGGAAGGCTGTACTGGTTCAGAAGTCATACCGCTCATTCAAGTGGTCCTTATGCTTACGACCGACTTGGACGGCAACCATGAATCAGACCAGCAAATTCTCAACAACCTCTTGAACGCCCTTGTGGATGGGTTGGGTATGAATCCGCCGTCCCTTGCCGCAAATGTAAAGACAAAAGAAGACCTTCCTCGGATATGTTGTTAATGAGTTTTTTTTTTTTTCAGCTTGTGGAACGAAAGCCTAGCAATGAGGTCAAGCTGATGCTCCTCTGCCTGTTTAGTGTCCTCATGGGCAAGACCAAATCGTCTAAACAAGCTGGAACAACATCGCCGCCGCATCAATTCAAAGACAACGCTTCATTCGTTGCTTCCACTACTGCCAATACGTTGATCAAGAGCGGAGCAATTCCATTCTGTCTCGTTGTGATGGAGTCGTTTTTGCCACACTGGCGTACCGTCTCTTCGTCGACCGAATCTGGTTCCCCGTCGAATGCCGCATCATCATCTGGCGCATCAGGTTCCAGTTCAACTTCGAACAATCTGCTCAAACCAATCAGCTACGGCCCGAAACCGGATATCTCCACCCTAATACCACACAACTACCTGAAGAACTACCCGGAAATATTCGATGGCTACAATGCCCTTCTCACCGAAATCGCAGTGCGTTTACCCTATCAGGTACTTAAACTCTCCGCAGGCCATCCAGCCACGTACGATTGGTACCACAAGTTCTGCGAGAATATGACCTTCACGCTGTGTGAGTACATGATGCTTAACCTCAGTCCATTGCTCCGACGTCAAGTACGCAAACTTCTGATGTACATCTGTGGCAACAAGGAGAAGTTCCGCATGTTCCGCGATGGCCATTCGTTGGATGTTCACATAAACGCGGTCAAGAAGACGTGTGACTTGCAAAATCCCAAGGTAAAACGCAAAATCTTTTTTATTCTTTTCGTTTATATATCGCCTCCTGCAGCACATTGGTTCTGGCATCCAGCCAATTCTGACGTATGACGCTCTTGTTGAGCTAACAGAACACCTCCGCGCGTGTCAAGAGATCAGCCAAATCCGCACCGGCAACTGGCAAAAGTTCTGCGTCGTTCACGAAGACGTTATACCCTCTCTGATCCAGATCGCCTGTTTCCAACTCGACGATGGTGTATCACCCATTATCCTTCAGCTCCTTCAAGCTGCTCTCTGCAACACCAATCAATCCAAACAGGACGGGAAACAGTCCGCTTCGTCGTCCAAGAGTCGCCAAGATCGTGATAAATCCGAAGAAAACGAGATGACATCTGACTCGAAATTCGATCCATCTCACTGCAGCACTTTCGTGCATCAACTTTTCCGCTTTGTTCCCGATCATCTCTTCTCGAAGTTCGTGAAGATCTTCCTTCTCGACACCAACATCGCCTCGATCCGTTGGCAAACACACTCGTTCATTTACGCCATGTACGAAAACAGCAACGACCGTCAGAAGGAGAAGACCATCAACCTGCTTTGGAATATGTGGCAATATCTCCCAGCTTATGGACATCGTTCTGCCCAGTTTGTTGATATTCTAGGTTATCTGACCCTCAGCACCAAGTCCATATCCGATAAACTCCCGGAATATATGGAGAAAGCCGTTGAAGTGCTCCAACAACAGAATGAACTTCTTTCAAAGCACCCGAACGCACCGATCTACACCGCACTAGAGCAGGTTCTCCAAGTCAAGGGCTACTACCTTGAATCCGAACCATGTTTAGTCTGCAACAACCCAGAAGTACCGATGACTAATTTCAAATTGCCCTCAATCAAGTCGGATTCCAAATCGACCACAACCACTATGATCGTCAAACTCGTACAGAGTCACACGATCTCGAAAATCGTTCTCCGCATCGCCGAACTGAAGCGCACAAAGATGGTGCGCACCATCAACATATATTACAACAACCGCACGGTCCAGGCTGTAGTCGAATTGAAGAATCGACCGGCCATGTGGCACAAGGCACGATCAGTGAATCTACAATCGGGACAAACCGAAGTGAAGATCGACTTCCCTCTACCGATCACTGCTTGCAATCTAATGGTGGAATACGCCGATTTCTATGAAACAGTCACCGGTTCCAGTGAGAACCTTCAGTGTCCGCGTTGTAGCGCGGCTGTCCCGTCTTACCCGGGTGTATGCGGTAACTGTGGCGAAAACGTATTCCAATGCCACAAATGTCGCGCAATCAATTACGACGAGAAGGATCCATTCCTCTGCCACTCGTGTGGATTCTGCAAATATGCCAAATTCGATTTTAGCATCTATGGACGTCCGTGCTGTGCTGTCGATCCCATCGAGTCAGCCGAGGATCGTACAAAAACCGTGCAGATCATTCATTCATCGCTCGAACGAGCCGATCGCATTTATCGGCAACTCCAAACGAACAAGCAGATGCTGGAATTGCTAATCCAGAAAGTCGCAGAACACCGGTCTGATAGACAAATCGACGATACCCTAGGTACGGTGCATAGTACATCGCAGGTCAGTAAGATTATCCAGCTGCTGGCGCAAAAGTATTGCGTCGAATCGAGAACTTCGTTCGAGGAACTCAGCAAGGTCGTGCAGAAGGTTAAGGCATGCCGAAGGTACATATTTGCTTTGATTATGTTTGTATGGTTTCCCTACATTTCATGTATTCCATTTCGTTAGGGAACTCGTCGCCTACGACCGCAGCCAGATGGACCAACCGAACAAATCAGCAAGCATGGGCACTGAGGAGTACGCAGTCAATCGATGCTACGGCTGCGCATTGGCATCAACTGAGCAATGTCTTACACTTCTCCGTGCCATGGCATCCGACCCAGAGTGTCGCATGGGTCTATATAAACAAGGACTTGTGGAGGAATTGGCTCAAAACAACCTCCGTCGCGGTACACCACAGATACAGGATGAAGTCCGCAATCTTCTCTGCTTACTTACAAAAGACAACACCGATGCGTGTCTAAGCCTCTTAGATCTAATCCACGAACGTGTCAAGATGGCTCTTATCGGAGCTATTCCGTCGGCTAATCTGGACACTGCCATTCGTCACGAAATGATTCTTCTCGAAGTGTTGATCGCCCAAGATGACTTCTGCTGGGAACAGAAACTCAAAATAGTATTTGATCTCTTCCTCATGGCTTGCCGGTAAGTAAAGCGCCACAGCCCACTCGAAGAATGATCCACAAATCCATTTCCTTTCATTTCAGTGATCGCCGTGGTCCGGCAATAGCTGTGATCCAGCCGTGTTTGCGCATTATGCAAACTCTAATCTGTCCTCCCCAGCCAGCCAGCAAGATGTATAAAGACCTAGCGCGTCAGGATCTATCCACCATTCAGCCAGTTGACGGTCTGACAGTCGATTTCAAGAAATGGCTTGAAAACGACAAAGATCACAGCTTCGCAGCTTGGAAAAAGCGAATGCCACTAAACGTGATCCCCCCTGCGAGTGGCAACAAGGAAGAGAAATCATCCAAGAAGGGCGAAGAAGCGGAAAAGGAGAAATCACCCTCGCCCGTGACAACCGCCGGACAAAAGTCTGGTCAACGAATGTTTGGCGCAACTCTTGAGCATAAACGAATGCAACTGCGTAAGGCTTACCTCTGGGAGAAATACGGTAAACGATGGCGCAATCGCGTCCTTCAGAAAGGAGTGCCTATCCTTCCTCTGCAGTTACATCCATCCTGGTTACAACCGATATTATTCAATGGCAATTCGCGTTTCGGACGCCAACTTGCCTGCTCGTTGATTACATCACTCAGTCGAAGTCATGAGCGCAAGAGGGAGATACTCAATTTGCTCACTGGATTCCTGAAATATGTCGGCGAATCAGGAGAAACCAGCGCCGAATTCCTAACCCTATACCGAGCCCTAGCCACCGATCCGCCATGGCGACAGTATCTAGCACTTCGTGGAGTCTTGACCGAGATATCCCAACTGCTCACGGCCGAGATCGTGAACATCCATCGTTTGGAGGAGACCACTCTATCATCGGATCTCGCGCAAGGCTATGCCCTTAGGCAATTCGTCGAATTGCTTTCCATGTTCTTGGAGAATCCAGCTATCCGCCAGGCTTATAAAACCAAACTGCTCGGTCCGGTACTCGAGGGGTATTTGTCTCTACGAAAGCTCGTTGTTCAGCGAACCCGTCTGATCGATGACGCACAGGAAAAACTGCTTGAGATGCTGGAAGAAATGACCAGCGGCACGGAAGAGGAAACTCGTGCGTTCATGGAAATCCTTATCGATACAGTCGAGAAGACTCGTATGAATGATATCAAAACGCCGGTGTTCATCTTCGAGCGTCTCTACTCCATCATCCATCCGGAGGAGAATGACGAAAGCGAGTTCTTTATGCTGCTGGAAAAAGACCCGCAACAAGAGGACTTCCTGCAAGGACGGATGCTTGGCAATCCCTACCCATCATCCGAAGTAGGCCTCGGTCCGCTTATGCGCGATGTCAAGAACAGAATTTGTACCGATTGCGAACTCATTGCTCTTCTAGAAGACGACAACGGCATGGAACTCTTGGTGAACAACAAGATTATCAGCCTGGACCTACCCGTCAAAGACGTATACAAGAAAGTCTGGCTCGCAGAGGGTGGCGAACGAGATGCAATGAGAGTGGTCTACCGTATGCGAGGATTGCTCGGCGATGCTACTGAGGAATTTGTCGAAACTCTGAATAAGAGCCAAGAGGAACTGGATACTGAACAACTCTATCGAATGGCAAATGTCCTGGCCGATTGCAATGGTCTCAAGGTGATGCTGGATAGGATTTCCAGTCTGCAAAACCTCTCCCGCACACGAGAACTGATCCAGGTTCTACTGAAGCTCTTCCTGATCTGTGTAAAAGTCCGCCGCTGTCAAGAAGTCCTCTGCCAACCCGAGCTGGGAGCTATAAATGCACTTTTGAAAGTCCTACAAATCTGCCTGCAATGTGCTGAGAATGACGTTCCTATTCAATCGTCAGTCACCGAGCAGTTACTCGAAATCATGGAGACGATCCTCTCTAAAGCAGCTAGCGATACCTTGGACTCGTTCCTGCAATTCTCGTTAACCTTTGGCGGTCCCGAATACGTCACAGCTCTGATTTCCTGTACCAACTGCGCAAATGTCCGGAACAGCCCATCCGTTTTACGTCACCTAATCCGCGTCTTAGCCGCTCTCGTCTACGGCAATGAGGTGAAAATGGCTCTTCTCTGCGAACACTTCAAAGCCACACTGGACTTTGCCAAATTCGACGCCGAGAAAACGCCTGAAGATGAATTCAAAATGGAACTCTTCTGTGTGCTTACCAACCAGATCGAACACAATTCGATCGGCGGCACATTGAAGGACTACATTATAAGTCTGGGAATAGTTGATCAAGCCATTGAATATATCAACAAGCACGCTCCGTGTGTAAAGCCTACATTGCTTCGCACTGATTCGGATGAATTGAAGGAGTTCATTTCCCGCCCCAGTTTGAAGTATATTCTCCGTTTCCTCACTGGTCTTGCAACAAGACACGAAGCTACCCAGATCGCGGTCAGTAAGGATATTATTCCGATCATTCATCGCCTGGAACAGGTTTCTAGCGACGAACATGTGGGAAGCTTGGCCGAAAATCTTCTGGAAGCCTTGTGCACCGACGATGCGACCGCCAAGAGAGTGCAGGAAGTCCGCGATTTCACACGAGCCGAGAAAAAACGTCTCGCAATGGCCACCAGAGAAAAGCAACTCGATGCGCTTGGCATGCGAACCAACGAGAAAGGCCAGGTCACTGCTAAGGGATCAATTCTGCAGAAGATTGAGAAACTGCGCGATGAAACCGGTCTCACATGCTTCATCTGTCGTGAAGGCTATGCCTGTCAACCGGCTAAGGTGCTTGGTATCTACACATTTACCAAACGAACCTGCGTTGAGGAATACGAGATAAAGAACCGCAAGACGTTCGGCTACACCACCGTGACCCATTTCAACGTCGTCCACGTTGACTGTCATACATCGGCCATAAGATTGGCTCGCGGTAGGGATGAGTGGGAACGCGCAAGTCTCCAGAATGCCAATACCCGCTGCAATGGACTTCTCCCGCTGTGGGGCCCAGAGGTATCCGAGTCCGCTTTCTCAGCCTGCATGACCCGCCACAGCAGCTACATGCAGGAGAGCACCCAACGCTGTGACATCTCTTTCACCAGTAGTATCCATGATCTGAAATTACTTCTCATTCGTTTCGCTTGGGAGAAGAGCTTCCACGACGACGCCGGTGGAGGTGGTCCTCAGTCCAACATGCACTTCGTTCCCTACCTCCTCTTCTACTCCGTGTATTTGCTGCTCTCATCCCGTTCAGCTTCCAGAGAGGAGAAAACCCTTCAAACGTATCTTACAGCCCCGCCAACGGAAAAATGGCTCGAATGCGGTTACGAGGTCGAGGGACCCCAATACCTTCTCACGCTCTCTCTGTCCATCTTCAATCAAGCGAACTGGAATAAATACAAGTTAGCTCACATGAAACGACTCATTGCAATCGCGCAAGCTCGTCACGTCTCGCCATCGGTACAGTGCAAGGCACTGCTTTCAGCCAATGATCGACAAGCGAAGGACTACAGTGTCTACAAACCCTATCTGATGATGTGGGGCTTGGTGGACTTGATCTACTCGCAACTGTTGAAAACGGTTCCGACGCAAGAAGACTGGCCCATCGCGCTCTTCAACTACATTCGGAAAAACGACGAAGGCATGTTAAAGGCCACCGACGCGATCCTTCAAGTGTTCACCGACGAATACTTACCGTGCACCTCGTTCGGGGAATTCTGTGATGTTGCTGGTGGGTACCAATGCATGCCTCCTTGGTCTATGCGATATTGATTTGTTGTTTTATCTTGCAGGTCTCCTGACTGTTATCGAAGCCCCCGAGCAGTTCATCAACGATATTCTACTCTCATTGCCGTCTACATCGGCTGCCTAGATCCGAAAACTCGACCTGGCACCCACTCTACCCGCAGTTATTTAATCCCTTCCTACTTACACAAACCTGTTCGCATAGTCAAACATAAATTTCAGCTTCTAGCTGCATGGAATAAACCTATCTAGCAATTTGTTGTGAATTGATGTTTTCTTTCAAGTCAAACGCATTCGATTTGTTGCTCTTAATTATATTCACAGAGATGACCGCACTTGGGGCAGATAGATTTCGTCGCGAAATACTCTTTGAGATGCTGCAGATGGCCGCCGTGGGAACATCCCTGGCACCAGGCATATAGACCTCGGACAATCAGTCCGCATACGCAGCATTTGGAGCTTTGCATCGATTTGCATTTGGTGCAAAACCATCCGACCGCGCCGTTCAATGGTCGTCCACAATCGCCGCAATTCGTGTGGACCGAAGTTGACTTCTGATTAAGTTCTCGGACAGTTCGCAACCAGGAGAGGTTGATGATCTGACCGGCTTCGTTCCACAGTTGATATCGATGCAGGAGTTCAATGTAGGAATGAAACCATTCTTCCTAAAATGAGATGAAGATGTGCATTCCGAGGTGGAATTGGCACGGCGAACTCACGATTAGATTCTCCTCGATGGGAAGGAACTTTCGAGCATCACCCATTGCGATGAGAACACTAAGCGCGGTTTGTACATCGCCAACCTCGGCCTGTAGTTTCAGCGAGTCGGCTATGAACTGATGGGGTTCCCACATCGGAATCGCAGGTGTCGCAGTTATCTTCAGCAGACATGGCACGTCTGGAGGCTGTAAACACAGAGTATGGCCATAAGGCACAATTCGGATAGAAAACAATCATACCGGAGAGGTCTCGCGTTTTTCGGTCTTCATGTCCTGTTGAGCTCTAGCCGCTTGAACATCATGATGCAGTGCTGTCTCGGGAAGTGCCAGAGCCTTGGTGAAATCCGGTGGGCCCATATACAGGAAACCATTACGTAGCATGTCGAAATTCTCGAACGTAATGTCGTTTAGAATTTGATTTTCGGCCAGAATCACCGAATTGAATTGAGGATTCTGATTTCCATTATGCAGGTCGTCTTTGGTGTCTTCCTCTTCCTCCTCCTCGTTGTCGCCGCTTGTCGGATTTTTATCACGACCATTCCAATCGTTTTCCAACTGATGGTTGGCTTGAACCAATCTCCGACTGGATGTCACGCTTTTCTGTGTGGAGAACGAGCTGCGCTGCTCGACTTTCTGATTACTAAACTCCGACGTTCCGTAGAGCATTTTGATGAATGTCCAGAAGGTTGTCGCCTGCAATAGACCAGAGATGATCGACAGAAGACAGGTTGTATACGATTACTGATGCCATACACTGTGCTTTCCGTATTTCTTGGATACGACCGCGTTGTGATCACATATTTCGGTGAATTTCCGCCCAGCGAGGATGAATTCCTTAGCACAGCCGATGAAGCATTCGTACTCCTTCAATTGATTGAACTTCTGGTCACCAACGTAGCCCGTGTACTGTGGAGGAAAGTGATAAAAATGTACATTTTCATGGTAATCGCTTACCGATGGCTTGAGTAGGAACTTATGCATCACCGATTGCGCCATGTGGAATTGGTCTGCGTTCGACATACCCTTCTGCTTGCCTCTGAAACGGAAATTGTTACTGCCAGTCTTAACAAAAAAAGAAACAACCAGAATCCCTACAGAAAAGCATTGCCCTTGCCGGTGGAGGCTACCTGTGTCGGGCTCACTTTGATTTTGACTGCGTGCAAAATTTCATCTTTAAAGCTCAGACTTGCACCTTGGGGGTTTGCCTTTAAAGCCGGTCGTGCTGCGTCTTTGAACGCGTGTTTGTATATAGTCGAATCCTTACTGGTCGAGAGCAGTGTATGTGAGTCGTTTCCCTTCCAAGCGATGCCTGTGGTGACATTTGTATGTTCATTGAATGAAGCAAATGGAATATATGGACGACGAATATCCCAAATGTGAATGCTATAATCGACGACCAATGCACAACTGGCGATGTGGTAGGTTCTTTCCGGACGCCATTTGACCCGCCCGACTACAGCGATTGTGTGAATCGTGTGCTCAAGGGATGCCTTAGCCTCCATATTCCAGACTTTGATTTGCTTGTCTCTGCTTCCCGTTGCCAGCCAGTTCTTTGTGGAATGCCAGTCGCAAGTGTAGATTGGTCCACTGTGGGCAGTAAACTGCAGCAGACACTTGTCAGATCTGAATGTCGAAAGAGATGTTAATCAATTCCCTTATGAATGTGGGTTTACTCACTTCCGCAGATCCCATAGCTGTACAGTTCCATTCTCGGACACCGCAGAAAATATGTTCGTTGCATGCGGGCTGAACTTGACATCCCTGACGCTCTCCGAGTTGCTGAAATACGTAAAGATAGACTTGTCATATCTGGTATCAAAGCACTTGATCGTGCCGTCCTGCGAGCCGGAAATCAGCAAATACGGTTCGTTGCTGTGGAACGTAACGGTGTGCGCAGTCCTCTCGTGTTCATTGTACACCAGGAGTTGCTTCTGACGACCGAATTTCGACAGATCCCAAACGGATACAACGCCATTGGTTGCCGCCGTGGCAAGTATGTTGTTATCCAATGTACTCCATGCGACATCGTTCGAGGAATAGCTCAGGTTCTGGTTCTTGCCGCCACGCATATTACACACCTCTGCGAAGCCATCGCTTTCGATCGAAAATACCTTTAAGACTATGAAAAGGCATAACACCCATATGACAGACGGAAATATTCAGATTCTCTTACGGCTACGGCCAGCTACGGCTATCTGTGTGGAATCCTTGTTGAGAGTGAGCGCGTTGGCATGACCTTCCTGGCAAATACGCAGCGAAACCGTTTCCGAGTCTTGCATTGAATATGATTCACTGGACAGTTGACGGGTTCACCTGTTTCGCGACTTTTGTGGCGTTGTCAGTTTTTTTTGGAAACAATTTTTTTATGCAGACGATAAGGGAACAGCTGTTTACCGAAAACGCATTTTGACAGTGGCATTTGGTGTGGAACAACATGGAAACGGACTACCAACAGGGTGGTACGGGTGACTTCGTGGATACAATTGAAGTCTTATGAATGCCGCGCATTTCGTCGATGGAACTGACCTTATCCGGGGAGCGGTTATGTGAGGATAAAACAAAACACAAATACAAGAATATCCCTTTTTAATCCACCTACTATGCCCACCTATGCTACATTAATCTACCTAATATCTACAGTAACTTCATTGGCCTGCGCCTTCTCGACCTTGTAATGCTCAGCGACGTGCTTCTTCAACTCCGTGCTCAATCGAAACGAGGCATCGCACTGCTCGCATTTGTACACATTCTCGCCGACGTGTGATCTCAGATGCTTTATCATGTCGTTCGACTGCGCAAAGGTCCTTGTACAGTATTTACAGGGATATGGCTTCTCTCCCGTGTGCGTTCGCCTATGACGCTTCATGTGATCCGAGCAGTTAAACCTACAATCGAGACGATCAGCTTCCATCATCCTAGACTTTGTCAATTTTGTTACCTCATTTCGCAGTAGTCGCATTTGTAGGGCTTCTCGCCCGTGTGTATCCTTTCATGTTTCTTCAGAGAATAGAGTTTCGTGAAACGAGAGCCGCAAAGGTCACAAACAAACGGCTTCTGATTACGATGCGTGCTCATATGCGAGGACAGGCCGCTTTTGCATGTAAATTTACTCGGACATTCGGGACATTGATATCGTTTTATGCCAGAATGTCGCAGCTGGTGCTGGCGTAGGTTACTTGCATTGTTAAATGCCTTACCGCATTCAGCACAGAGGAATGGTTGCTCGCCTGTGTGGGTACGCAAATGATCCTTAAGAGTACAGGCTTGGAGAAATGCTGGGAAAAAACAAGGAATTTATTCAATACACCAATCACTAGTGGGATGGGATACCAACATTTATCACAGAAATGACATACATGTGGCTTGAGACCACTATGCTTGTTCAGATGATCGATAAGGTGGGAGCTTAAGCCGAAAGATTTGCCGCAAATGTCGCATCCCAGCTTGCGATTCTCTTTATGCAGTTTTCTGTGCCGCGTGAGGCGGTAGAGCCTGTCGAACACTTTTTGGCAGATGTCACACTGGTAGCTCTTCGTCGAATCAGTCTCTCGACGATGCGTTCGCATATGGGAGGCTAACGATTCTTGTTTTAGGAATTTACGCGGACACTCTGGACACTTGTAACCATCCGGACTTTGCTTACTCATTTCTGTTTTCTCTTGGAAATTTTTCTCATGGGTAACTGCGTGCCGCTGGAGATGGGCTTCTTTTGTGAAGCGACGTTTGCAGTGCTTGCACTCGTGTGGTCGCCCATCGGGTTTATGCACATTCATATGACGCAACAGACGATGTTGACGGTCGAATGATTTGCCACAGGCATCGCAAGTATAGCAGGCACTACGGCGATTGCGAGGATTCGGCCTGGAATATGAAATTATATCAAACAAGTCGATTAGTGTGCCTTCGCTAAGGTGAAAACCTTTCGATTTCAGTATTTGTGAGGTTTACAGTCGATTCTGCTTCGGTGATAGGTCCTTCTTCAGGTCTGCTGTCTCCAGGGCTATTTTCGGAATTCCCATCCATCTCATCGTCGCATTCTTTCTTTAAAGTCATGTCGTGATCAGGGGGACTAAAGTCAAGAATCGCCTCAACAGTTGAAGACCTAAAAAGTATTCCATTAACATTCCTCTTATAAGTGGAATTCAGGTCCTTACACATCATCATCATTGTTATTTACAGTGTCCTCCAGCTTCAAAGTCCTAGCCTCGTCAACAGAAGGTTCAGAAGGTTCTTTCACGAGAAGGAATTCATCCGGCAAGCAGTCGCTATTGTCTTTCCGTTCACATAAAAGAACATTCCGCAGCAATTGATCCGAATCTATGCACATTCTCTGGAATTTGAATGCATTTAGCAAAACATCGGTGCACTCGGGGCATATTCCTTTCGGAAGACCATCATCCGGGGCAAAACTGAGTGTCGAAACGGTTGTTAGAAGCTCCACTATGCTACAGCACTTGTCGGATATTTGAATATTTGTTTGGAATATTGGTTGAAGAGGTTCTTTGTCGGTTTTTATACAAGTTCGACATATTTTATCGAAATTACTAAAATCCAGCTCCATTCTGTACCCCTCGTAATTTAGTTGTCACATGTAATATCAACAAAAGCAGTGACAGTTGATTCACACATACCCGCAGAGAAGTTCGTTGCAGAGATGGCATCGAGGTAAGTAGATTATAAAAAAAAAAATTTTATTGAAGTATAAATTAATTTTAAGAAATTAATAATTACATGGATTAGTGCCAGCTGTGAGAGCTTTTCAAGGATTACATGAGGGAGCCAGTAGAATAAGTTGCGAAATGCGTTACATTTAATCGCGATTTTGTATTTGAGGATGACTATAGTGCTCTTGATACCCAAGTAATTTGATAAATTTTGACCTTTAACCCTTGTGTGAGTGGCAACAAAAAATTACAGTTAAGAGTGCTGTGGTACCCAGGTACTATATTATATTTTGTATGGTAGTTGTATGTTAATGTGTGAATTATATAAAAAAAGAAAGTATTGGTGGAAAAAAAAATATATTTTTCCAAAGATGTTTGTAAAAAATTAATTTTTTCATAATTTTTTTATTTGAAAAAAAAACAAGTAATAGTGATGTAGACTACTTGGTCAAATGTTGCAGCAACTATAGATTAGCAGCGACGCAGGCGAGGCATTTTGTTAAATTTTGGCAGTGCTGATCGCATACTGACGACCTGAAACGCAAAGGTGGCAAGTACCTTTGCAGACAAGGCGTCCGTCTGCTCCGCGTTCTGGTGGAGGTAAAGCAGCCATTGGTGGATGAATCGGTTTACCGAGCGCTAACTGGATACAATGCGACGTGGAGAAGTTAGCCATCACTCTCGGAATTTTCGACCTTCTATACCTGGCAGCATGAATTGCTTAGCCATGTTGGTGAGAAACAACCTCCGTTTACTGGTCGCAGTGATGTCCGGGTTGTTGAAAGAATACACGACATAGGCTGCTAGACCGCAGACATCGAGCAAATTGTAGAACATGGCGAGCGGCCACCATTTGGTTCTGCGTTTTGTCGTGTAAAATGCAGTAATTTTGTCCATCATGACTACTCCGCTCTTTGTGCTGTTATAGTAGAGTATCATCTCTGGCTTGTACTTATAGTATTTTGTTCATCGGCGATAGAGTTATCTAGATGCATAGACGATCACAGCCTTATTTCTTCTCGGTACATATGATACCATACTATATTTCGATTCATGGAAGCCAAACACGCTCGAAAACTCTTCACGGTCCTTGTGCTTTTTCATTTGTGGCGGAATGAACGTTTTATTTTGGCGAACGGTGCCAAGCAAAGTTAAATTTTTAGCGAGAAGCTATTTTGCAAGGTCCAAGCTAGTGAAAAAGTTGTCGGTGATTACATTTCGGCCTGATTCCTCGTGCCTTCGCATCAACCGCTTAGGTTAGGTTAGGTAACATCGACTCAGATCACTACCTTGTTGTAGCCAGGGTACGAATGAGGATATCGAGAATGCTACGGAGTCGAGTAGGACAAGGCAAGTTTGAAAGCTACAATCGCAAGAGACCGCTAGAATCTTTGCCGATCGCGTTTTCCTCAAGCTCTCTCTAACCCCAACAACGACGACACTATCCACAGACCAGCAGTGGGAGCATTGCCAGAACGCAATCAGATACGCTGCCTCTGATGTGCTGGGTTTCAAATCGAGACCGCCTAGAAACCCCTGGTTTGACCTGCAATGCGAACGAGCAAGACGCATACAAAGCCATGCTCCATAGACGGACGAGAGCTGCTTGCGAGCTCTACAAGCAGAAAAGAAGGGAAGAACATGCGCTTTTCAGAAAGAAAAAAAAAGGAGCACGAAAGCGTGAGATCGAGGAAATGGAGAGATGTCATAACAGGAATAAAACTCGAAAGTTTTACCAAAAAGTAAAACGAACATGTCAGGGCTACAAAGCCAGAGCAGAAGCCTGCCGGGAAACGGCGATCTAGTAGTAGAATCACAGTCGAGAATATGGCAGGACCACTTCTGCAGACTGTATAACGGTGATGATAGACAAGATACCGCTGTCAGGCAGAATGATCCATTCGCCACGGACGATGACGTAAGATAATCCCGTCCACCCGACATAGACGAAATCAAAATAGCGATATCGAGACTTAAGTCTAATAAGCCGCTGGCGCGGACGGCCTTTCTGCTGAGCTTTTCAAGGCGGCTGGAGATGTGTTGGTAAGGCGCATGCACCAACTTATCTGTAAAATATGGTCGGAGGAAAGCATGAACGACGAATGGAATCTCAGCATCGTTTGCCCGGTCCACAAGATATTATAATTATAAGGGAATAAGTCTCCTCAATACATACATACAAGATCTTCTCTAGCGTATTGTGCGAACGCCTGAAGCCTTTTGTGGATAACCTGATCGGCTCTTATCAGTGTGGCTTCAGACCAGGCAAATCCACAATAGACCAAATATTCACACTGCGGCAGATCTTGGAGAAGACCCAAGAATTTCAAATCGATACGCACCACCTTTTCATCGATTTTAAAGTCGCGTATGACAGTGTGCATAGAGACGAGCTCTACGGTGCCATGTCTAGTTTTAACATCCCTGCCAAACTCGTCCGATTGTGCAGGTCGACAATGGAGAATTCTCGCTGCTCCGTTAAGGTCGGTAATGAGCTAACCCAGACCTTTGGTGTTAAAAAAGGATTTAGGCAAGGCGGCGCACTGTCATGCAATTTCTTTAACACATACTTGAGAAGATCGTACAAGAGTCACTGGCCAACACAAGAGGTACGATTTATTTCAAGTCACCCCAACTGCTTGCGTACGCAGATGACATTGACGTGATCGGGAGATCGCAGCGAGACGTCAATGGGGCATTCATAAGCATTGAGACGGAAGCGGCCAAAGTGGGTCTTAGCGTTAGCGAGGGTAAGACCAAATATATGCTGTCATCGAAAAAATACACACAACACCGACGTCTGGGCCAGAACGTCATGCTTGGCAGCTATAATTTCGAAGTAGTCAAGGACTTCGTCTACCTTGGCTCACTTGTGACCAGCGATAACAACACCAGCGCTGAGATAAAACGCAGAATAACTCTTGCCAACCGCTGCTTCTTTGGGCTCAAGAGGCAATTGAGAAGTAGAGCCCTCCCTCAAAAGACCAAGATAACGTTGTACAAAACCTTAATCATCCCAGTCCCCCTTACGGCGCGGAGGCTTCGACTTTAACTAAAGCGGATGAGGACGCTCTTGGTCGTTTCGAGAGGAAAATTCTGCGTTTAATCTATGGTCCCGTTTATACTAGCGGTGTATGGAGGAGAAGATACAACGAAGAACTGTACGGGCTGTACAGCGACATGGACCTGGTACGACGTCTCCGGATCCAACGTCTAAGATGGCTGGGGCATGTAGAGCGGATGGACAACAAGAATCTTCGAATCCAACCCGGAGGGACGACGCAGCAGGGGACGGCCGTGGCGCACGCAGGTGGAAGTGGACCTCAACCGTCTAGGCGTGCGGCGCTGGCGAAAGATCGTGCCAGCTGGAAACGCTTGTTGGTCCACTGCGGACTGTAGCGCCATATAAGTAAGTAAGTAAGTATAAGTTACCAAAAATTTTTCAGGATTCCCAGCTTTGCAAGAACGTGATAAATTTTCGATCGAGTAAACGCCTTATTACTATCTATGAATAATTTAATGAATTTCTATTATTTTTTATAGAAGCTACTATACTAAGCGAAGATCTGGTCGCTCGTCGTGTGGGTCTTTCTGAAGCCACACTTGAATCTCCGATTATTTTTCCTCATCGTATGATATCAGTACACCTTGTACTAGAAAGAGAAATAATAATTCTCTATCTACATTGACAGCATGTGTGCCCTCTTCTTACCTTACACTCGGCCATCCTCAATTGATCGTGCCTCCACGATCCGTTTCCTCATAGTCAGATTCACCCACAGCGTCATCCCGGTCTTTTTCATCGGTGCCAAAGATCGACGTATCGCCTTCCGTGTTCACTATCCCTCCCTCCCGTAGCTTACACCACGGTTAAAGCTCATTCCAGCGTGAGATCTTCTTTGGTTTCGCTAGATATCTGGGATGTCTTCAACTACATACCGGTGGTACAACTTACAGGACTCACGGTTTGGTGGTTTCACCCTGTTCGACCAATACGAGGTCATCCACCTCGAACTTGGAGAGCTTGCCGTGTCACAGATCGTAACGTCGTTTCTGAACCGCCTGGCTCCTCTCTATGTTCTGTACCGCCGACGCTCTTCTTCGTTCCATCTCTTCCTGTTCGACTGCTTCTGATCTTCCCAGCTCCAACAGCAGCTTGTTTTTCCTGCATTTCCTCGGCGAAAATACGAACAGCAACTCATGTGGGCTCGCTGCAGTGTAGTGGGGTTCCTAGCGGTATTTATCGCCCACTGAATGGTCTCCAGGTAACTTGCCCAGTCCTTCCCTGCAGATTGTGCACACTTCCAGAATCATCCGGTTGCATCGTTCCACTTGATCATTTGCTCAAGGTGTTCTCGCCACGGTCCCCTGCTCTTTGCCCGCGCAGTACTGCTTAAAGGCCTTTGAGGTGAACGCTGTCCCACGATCAGGAACAATTCATCATCTCGGTACGCCAAAGTATCCCGATATCTCATTCATTACAGTGAGCACTTCCTCCGTTTTAGTATACTTTACGCCTCAAATCTTGTTCCACCTTTCCCTGCACCACATCAAATGGTAAGGGTACACGATCTGCACTGTGAAGCTCTCCTTCGGTCGTTCCGCCCCCCCTTTTAGTAAACGCGCAGTTTACACAGCCCTTGATGTATTCGCGCGTAAAGCTTCGCATCGTTGGAAACCAGAACGTTTATCATACTCGGATCAGCGTCTTTTCCGCGTCATCGTGATGAGTGCGGCACCACCCACATCGCAACGCCTCCATCAAGTCGAAACAAATGAAGCCCCTTTAGTTGGTTGGTAGTCCTTCTGTAGCTGTCTTTTCTTTGCCGTTAATTCGGTCGACTTCATTTCCTTTATTATGGTTCGAAGCTTGGTGTCCTGATCGTCATCCGTGATGTGTAGATTGAGTGCAAATAAAGACGCCACTTCCACCTCCTTTTTCCTCCTCCAGCGGGCGCCGACAGAGTGCGTCCACATATGCTGTTTTCCGCCACGGTTGATGTACCGTCTCGAACGCAAACTCCTGTAACTTCAGCCACCATTTTCCCACTCATGGTATTATCTTGGGTTTGTTCTTTGTTGCGATGATTGCTTCACAATCCGTAATCACTCAAGGCCAACACTTCCAGCTCGTAGGGGTGATACATTCTTTCATCTTCTGACAGCTTGCGGGTAAAGAACAAAACCTTCGCCCGTTGAAACAGTACTCCACCCAGCCCAAATGCCGTTGCATCGGTATGCATCATGTGCTCAGAATCAGTATCGAAAATTACCAGAACCGGGGGATTATTTAGGATCCACTTTAGCTGTTGAAATGCCTCTTCTTGTGGAGCAGCCCGTGTGGATTCTTGATCCGTTTTCGTTAGATCCGTCAGTGGTATCGTCACTCAGGCATAGTCCTTCACAAACTTTCGGTAAACATGACCATTTTGGCGTCTTCGATTGTCTTCCTCCGACTTGGTTTTAGTCCATCTTTGCCTATCACGCATCCATTTTCGTCTTGAAAAAGACGCATTTTCGCACTCTTGTAATACACTCAGGAATCTCTACAACTTCTCCAGACTCTCTTGAACTGTTTTGCTTGCAGTGATGGTGTCGTCCGAATTAGGATCCACATCGCCCATGCGCCGGCGCGTTTATGAGTCCAAATGGCATTCTGCTGAACTCGAAGCATCCCTCGTCTGACGTTAATGCCTTACACTTTTTGCTTTCCTCCTCCATACGTATTTGATGGTACCCCGAAGCCAAGTCCAACACCGTAAAGTAAGATTACTCAATGACGTCGACACTTCGCCTACTACATACATGGGTGACCTTGTTGAAAGCTCGGAAGTCGATGCAGAATCTATGAGCGCCGTCTTAATTTTTTGTTAACACAATCGAGAAACAGTAGTCCGAAGAAAACGGCTGACTCCCAGATTGAGCAATTCCTCCACTTTCTCCTTGACGAATTCCCGTTTAACGAACGGGAGCCTGTATGGTTCCACACATACTGGTTGGAACGATGACAGCTGGATTGTGCACTCGTCTAGCTCGGCATCCATAGCGAAACAGTCCCGATAGATGTCGATGATGCCTTGCAACTCCTGCTTATGCTGTTCGCCGAGGTTTCCAACATCGAGCTCCATAATTTCCAGCTGTCTTGGAGGCTGTCGACGATCATCAGATTCCTGAATTATTTTTCGACACATCTTGGCATCTTGGCTCGCTAGTCGTCGCTGCCATTAGCACAAATTTCTCGTCCAATCTATACACTCGCTTAGATGAGAGTCCAGTGAACGTGTTTGGATCGAACTCCGCAATCATATCCGCCACATCTCGGATTGCGTAGCGGCTTCTCGCGCAGCATCTGTCCCTAGACACTAAACCACTGACTTCTGACACCTGTTGCCATGTCAAGCTCTTAATCATCACATAGGTTCGGGATACATTGTTGATGGTAAAGGCTTACCTGACTCTTGCTGTGTTGCTAATATGCTCCACCGACCTTTAAGAACTCGGAAGTCAGAGACTCGTACATGCTAGTCACAAATGTCAAATCAGAAAGAACGTCTTTTGGCGCTACACAAGTGGTGGTTTCGACATGCAAAAGTTTGAAGACGCAGAGCTGGAGGCAAAATTCGATAAAGTCCAACATGACAAGAACTTGCAGATTGAGAGCTCCTTTCACCAGCGAACTGCTGCTCCAGCCTCAAGAACGGAAGAGTTTTCGGCAGTATGACTGTTGATGAAAAAGAAGATTCTTTACGATCACCCAAAGTGGAAAAAAAATTGGAAACGCCGCGCCACGGTTATGCATTAGCATTGGTGACCAGTCCAATATTCATCGACCGAAGCCTATTCTGTGTATTTGAAAAGGCCAGGACCGGGTAAAACCATCACTAGAGCCTGCTACCGAACACAACTAATGCTCTAAAGGAAAAACACTGAAATGACTCCATGCGCCTCGACTACTTCTTGTTTCGATCGATAACGCATGGCGTGGCTGATTCCCATTTGCGCACCTTGTACTTTAAACACTCGGGAGTTTTGGAGTTAGCCAAGTAGGTCTCTCTAACATCCAACTACCCTTAAATCGCAACATCAAATAAAACAAAACTTACATTTTCATATAAAGACTTTTATTGTTCGACAAAGAATAAAATTTACTTTTCTTCGACTTGTTCTCATGTACCTTCAACAACTTTTTTAAAACCTTATTCAACAACGTAATCTCGAAAAAAATCGTAAATAAGTAAACCTCCAACAAAAACAAGGTCATTGCCCTGTAGTAATAGCCCATCACGTCGACGTAGAAGAACACCAACTTAGCCTTCCTATACAGCTTCTCATAAAACTGAAAACTACTATTCAAGAAATACAAACACTCTGCGAATAAAAACAACGTTCCCAATCCTGAAATGATCAAGATCTTCTTGTAAATTTGTCTTGCGTTGATTCCTAATGGCGGAAGTCCATCCATTAGCACACGATACTTGTTCAGTAGCCTCGTGTTGCCTCGTGCTCTCATAGTAATCGATATTAAGGCAGATAAAGTTATGAGCAGCCGTAATCCTTTGAGCACCATGTTAGTGATAACTGTAAGCGTACTGTTCACCATCAACGGTTTGGCATAATTTTCTATGCCTCTGCAGAGCAAGCTTATGTTTACGTACAGATAGGCCGTGCTATTCACCAAGGTTATTGCAAGATAGAAATAGGACAATTGAAATTGTCCGTTGACAAACGTGTACGGAAACATTCCACCAATGCGAAGAAATATAATCGTGACGATGTATGCGGATTCAATGTCTTGCGGATTTCGGAAACTATCCCAGACATGCCGTAGACGACGTTTAATTTGTAAAAACATTTTTATTCAATCGTTCAATCACCACTAACGATGGCCTGATGAAACTCTCGATTTTATATGACAATTTGCATGACTGGTAATGGATGATTCCAAACCAATTAACAAATGGGCAATTGTAGTTGTGATTAATGGGTCGGGAGGATAACTGCAATTCAAATGCTTTTATAGGTCATATGGGTTAATTGCCGCGCTGAACGCGTACTTTGAAGGTTGAAATCGATCGGCTCGGAACGTAACTAAAATGTAGGATGGGTCTTCTCCCCATTTCAATAGGATTTGATGGTACATAAGAGGGTGGTCCGATAAGTACTTAGCCTCGCCGCCAGATGGCGCCAGTATCCCAAGAGCTATCCAGCTTACTATCGTGTAGTACAGTCTAGTAGACGGCTACTGTCGAAATACCGGATCGGACTCGTAGTTTTGTTTTGACCGCGTGTGGAAGTGGGAGTGTCCGCGGATTTTAGAAAAATGGAAAAAGGACAATATCGGTCGGTGATTCGATTCTTGTTTTTGGAAGGGAAATCGCGCAGCGAAATCAAAGAGCGTTCGGATGCTGTGTACGGTGACTCTTCTCCTGCTACGGCGACCATCAAAAATTGGGTTAACGAGTTTCAACGTGGTCGCACGTCGGTTTTTGATGAGCCACATCCAGGTGCCCCGAAAACGGCTACCACGGAGGGTAACGTGACAAAAATCCACGATCTCGTATTGGCAGACCGCCGGATTAAAGAAGTTGGAGCATCGCTGGGTCAAGTGTATCGAGCTAAAAGGAGACTATATTGAAAAAGAAATCGCCATTTCCCCAACATTTTTGTTTTTCTTTTGTGGGCTAAGTACTTATCGGGCCACCCTCGAAATTATCACTGAGACTATTTATGTTCTTAACTTTGTAACTATTTTAGTTTCGCGGGAGCTTTGTAGAGCTCGGCTTTAGCTCTGTCAGGTCTCCACTCTCCCTCGGAGAAAACCCCTCCTCCCTTTTAAACACCTCACTCCTTTACCTACCGCGCGTATGCTGTCCGTAGACCGCAGTACACGTTTAATAGGCAACGGAGCAGAGTGATTTCAAAAACTATTTGCCTTTCCCTTCACCGCGCGCAGGCTGTCCGGAGACCGTCGTGCACGCTGAGTGAGCGGCTAAGCAAAAGAATTTATATATATATATATTTCCCTGAAGGGGAAAAAGTATCAGCAAAATTGCTCTGTTAATAAAAGACAAAAGTTATTATTTACAAACTTTGCTTTATTTAGGTCAAAAGACTAGCTCGAGTGTGGCACTTTTTCTTGGACGCTCGTAAAACTTCGCAAGACGAAATGCCAAACCAGAGTGTCTGTTCACTGATCGGGCGTCTCCTTTTATACACCCGATCGTGGGTGTGCTCTTAACAATTTCTATATAAAGTAGTGTTACAATAGGGTTACCCTGCCTATATTATTTGAATATTTTCTAAAAAGGGTTACCATGCCTACTCAAATATAATTTTAACATTTATAATTTAAAGTTATAAAATAACACATTATAATATACATACATATATATATATATATAAATATACGTATACTGCGTTACAGCTTGACTTTTTGTGTTGGTTCCGACGATTTGCACTGCTTGAGGGCTTTTGTAAAGTCGGAAAACAAAAGAGGAAATTTCTTTTAGCACTGAAATATCGCGAAAACATGTGTCTCTGCTCGGGCGCCAGTTAAACTAAAGGGTCCGCCATCTAACGTTTTTTTTTTTTCAAGTAGTGCTTATTTCGCGAATGGTAACACTTAGCTCATGTCTGATTTGACAGATAATTAGTTTTATCCTTCCGCTGAACGAATATGGTTGTGTATACGCTTGAACAACGCTGGGAAATATTGCGAGATTACTTTGAAAATCATGGTAATGTTGCAGAATGTGTGCGAAAATTGCGTACGGATTTTGGAAGAAGAGAAGCACCGTCAGCTCCGTATGTTCGTTATCTTGTGAAAAAAGTGAAAGAAACTGGCATCCTCATCGATAAACCAAAGCGTGAAAAGCCAAAAACAGTGCGTACACCCGAGAATATTGCTGCTGCGGCAGAAAGTGTGCGTGAAGCGCCATCAACATCAATTCACCGTCGTTCTCAACAATTGAACATTTCGGAGACATCATTGAGACGAATTTTGCATAAAGACCTTGGTATGACAAAGTCCAATTGGTTCAGGAGTTGAAGCCAACTGACCATCCAATGCGTTTTCGCTTCGCTAAGTGGGCCTGCGATCGACTTACAGAAGATGCCGATTTTGCCAAAAAAATCATCTTTTCAGATGAAGCTCATTTTGATCTTGGCGGGTATGTAAACAAGCAAAATTGTCGCATTTGGGGCACAGAAAACCCGCACGCATACATTGAAAAGCCGGTGCACCCAAAACGAGCCACTGTTTGGTGCGGATTTTGGTCCAGAGGCATAATTGGGCCATTTTTCTTCGAAAATGAGCAAGGAGTGGCCCGTTACAGTCAATGGCGATCGTTATCGAGCCATGTTGAACGAATTTTTGTTCACAAAAATTGAAGAGGAGGATATTGGCAACATTTGATTTCAACAGGACGGCGCTACGTGCCACCCAGCCGAAGCTACACTCGATGTTTTGCGCCCTGTTTTTGAAGATCGCATTATCAGCCGCAGAGCTGATGTCGTTTGGCCACCTCGGAGCTGCGATTTGACACCGTTGGACTATTATTTGTGGGGTGCCGTCAAAGATAAGTGTTACGCCGACAAGCCAGAGACAATTGACGCTTTAAAGGACAATATTCGTGAAGCCATTGGTGAAATACAGCTGCACACAATCGATAATGTGCTTAAAAATTGGACCGATCGTGTAGGCTACTGCATGGCCAGCCGAGGCAGCCATTTGAATGAAATTATTTTCCATTATTAACCGGAAGGATTGTACTTTCAAATAAAAAAAGAAATTTGAGAAAATATTCAGTAGTTTTTTTTTATAGCATTTTCAAAAAAAAAAAAAATTATTTGGCGGATTTTTTATTATTTTTGTATTATTATTATTTTTGTGTTTTTAAAAAAAGTTTATTTTCGTGCAGAGGTTCCCAGTTCGAATAAAGTCAACTTAATACTAATACCCTAAATACTAAAGCTAGTGCAATGCAAGTCATCCGGTGGCGGAGTGTTCTCACAGGTGAACTCGTATTACACCTGCCGTATGTGATGGAATGTAGCGGTGTCGTTTAGCCCAGACAGTGCGTCAGCTTATTCTGTTGATAGAGACATCGTGTGTTGTGGGAAGGTATGCTTTTGTGGGAATCTAATTTTTTTGATGTCAACTTATACTATACCTTTGGTCGAGTTGAAGGTAGTATGAAGTTTAGATGTCACTGGGCATAGGTTGGCGAGATTGGTAAGGTGCAAGAACTTGTCCGCAATTTTTTGTGATTTGGCGAGGAGAAGAAGACTGCCGTCTCTCAATTGGGATATGCTTTCGTATTCGATTCTGACTGCGTCTATCGCTTTCCTCAGGGCAAAAATGCTAATGCGAGGGTGGTCCGATAAGTATTTAGCCCACAAAAGAAAAACAAAAATTTTGGGGAAATTGCGATTTCTTTTTCAATATAGTCTCCTTTTAGCTCGATACACTTGACCCAGCGATGCTCCAACTTCTTTAATCCGAGATATGCTCTAGCCCGAAAAACGGCATCTTCGTTGTCTTCCTGCACTCGTGCATCGGATACGTAGTACCATTTGCCGGGTGGCGGTGTGATTTCCGGCTCTTCAACCGGCGAAGGCTCGGGCTCTTCCTTCTCAATCTCCAGCTCAGACGAGCTGCAACTCGTGGAGAAATCATCGCTGTCGTTCGCCTTCATGCGTAGGTCGCGAGCTTTTTCTTTGGCCAGCTTTACTGCCTTGCGGTATTACTATACCGTACAACGCGTACAGAAGTTTCTTCTGTTTCCTATCGATATTTGACCTTCGAGCCGCAGACATGGGATAGGATACGGGCTAGGTGAGCGTCATCAATTCGACGGCAGTGAAGTTGTTGAGACATGATTGCACCGAACATTCGCCGTCCTCGCATTGGTAGCGCGGCGCAATAGTCGTGCTCCAATCGGAGTAGCTTTGAGTGCGGACGCGTTTTGTTTTTATTCGCTTCGATCCGGCTGCTGTTCTCGTAGATGTTGTTGTCGTTGCTGTTCCATCGGTTGTCGAGGTCTCTGAGGTTATGTGGAGGTTTTCCATTTCGTTGGAGATTGCATCGTTGTTGGCTATTGCATCGTCACCGTTTAAGGCCGCTGCAGCGACTGGATCGTTATTCAGTGAAAGTAGCCGCACTAGATGAGCGCCTTTCGCGCTGAGGCCAACCTCCAACACTTTGTTGCTGATTGTAATGATCGGATCGCTGCCATTCGAGTCGGATGACGGTACCGACCCGCCTTTGGCGCGCTCCTGGGCAAAAAACCGTGCCTGCACACAGCCGCCAGCATTAGCCGGGCTCGTGGCAATACCTGAGTCGTTTTCATCGTCGTCAAGCGAATCTTTGTTGGGATTCTGGGGAGAGTCGCCACGTTTCTCTGGTACTAAGGGACTAGGCAATTCGCTGTTGTTGCCGTTCGGATCGCACAACGACGAGTCACCTTGGGCACCAGTTGAACCCTGCGTCGATGTTATAGTCGTGTCGTCAATCAAATTGTCCTCGACATCGACCCTCTCCGTGTGAGCTTCTTTTAATGCTTCTGCGCTCGCTTGGCTTTACGTTCCTTTTCCTTTTCTTTCTTCTGCCGATGCTTGGAAGGACCGGTCAACGCATTCTCAGAACTACTTTTGCGGCGCATAGGCGGCTGTGGTTTTTCCGCAACGACATGTCGAGAAAATTCTGGTGTCGCGATGAGGTGTGGAAACAATCTTGGCATTGTAGTGTGGAGACCAAAAAACCACGGAATACCTGGTCGGGACAAAGAATTCGATCGGCGGCCTGTGGTCCATAGATCTTGCATTTCTTACGCTTTTCCTCGCTAACACTATTGATGTCTGGATCGATGAGATCGAGATTGTGTAAAATCATTTTCTGGTAGCGTTTGAGGTCCTCAGACCGAACGCTCTCGAGCATGTGCCGTAGTAGCTCGTGGGAATCATGTTAATCTCCGCCACAGAATTGCGGACATTTCGAGCAAAGCTTCTCAAATAACCTGCTCAGATTGAAAACTCCGCCTCCAGCTTGCAATTCCTCGAGTGTATACGCTAGAGCGCTCGTTAGAGTGCTCCAAGAGCTCAATGTACCCTTGATAGGAGGTAGTTCAAGGTCTAAGTCGTCCTTGAATTTAAACGTTCCTCCCGGTAAGATAAATTCTTCACCAGGCTCGGAGGCCTCCTTAAGCACGTCAAGAAGATATTGCGTCTGAGCCAAGCACTGCAGCACCGCATTGAAGAAGCACGTGTTGCCCAGATTGCTAAGACCTCGCACCCAATTGCGTTTGCATTTGTAACTGCTGTTGTTGATGCATCTGCTGCTGCTGGATCTGCTGGACATGAAGATCCTTCGATATGAACGGCGGTAAGTAGTAAGTACGCAGCCGGATCGGGCTGTACATGCTTTGCCATTCCCGGGATCGGAGGCGGCGGTGGCGGTCCGTACATCACATTGTCGATCGCCTGTTCGGTCAACAGAGGTCGTATTGTTTCTAGAGTTGCCGTGATTTTTCCCTGAATGGCCTCGATCGATGTGGCACTGTTGTGCAATGGGATCGCGACAGTTGGTGGCGGTTTTTGCAGGAGTCTCTTTACCATCTCAACTCATTCTTGAAGGTTCTTGCGCAGCGTAGGGCTGACTTCGTCGTCACATGCATAACACCAGATCTCGGAAGTGGTCGTGTTCATCGCTAGGGTATGCGAATCCGAACGGGGAGTCTGATAATTCCTTCCTGTACCTTAGTGTTATACCAGCTTATTTCTACCGTGTTGGGAGTTTGATATAAAGTAAGTAGAACTAGACCCGTGGGACGTTGTACACCCTCAATAGTTTTTTTTTGAATTTGTAAACGTCAATGACACCTTGCGAACGGAAAAGAAAAAAAAAGGAAAAATAAACTAAACTTGGGAAGGCATGAGTATGAAGGGGATATATACACGCCAATGAATACTCTATCACTCAAGGGAAGTCAACACGATGTTAACGCCGCGAGAGCTAGACAGAGACTGAATGCTTAAGAGAATCTGATGTTGATCCAGGATGATCAACACATCGAGTCTCTGGCTTAGTATTTTAGAGATCGATAAGCACATGAACGACTTGTTTTGTAAATATTTTCTCTTTTATTTCCAAAAAAATCCACATTTAGTAATACAACAATAATTGTTCTTGTTTGCTATTGTTCCTTGGTTATTCCCGACTGGGAAACAAGTACATATCCTTACAAACTACGTACACAAAAAGATGAACTAATCTTTGGAGTTAACAGCTTTCTACCTCTCAACATTTCCCACCCTAACATGCAGCATTTTGCATGTCCATCACATAGATACAACACCAAATACAATTTGAACAAAATAATAAACTTCGGATCCTTCGCCAATCAACAGTGGGCTACTCAACGCACCACCTCACAGATAGACATTCCTTAGAGTATATGTAAACTTAACTATTACCGTTTAAGAAATAAATTAGGAATCAGGGAAGCACGTTCCCTCAGAGTTTTCGCAACATGGAATTATTTTGATCAATGCCGTTTCAGTGACCTACTCGGCCTTTTTCGACAGTTCCTTCTGTTGGCGTCTCTCCTGTCGTTCACGCACGTCGACAGCGGCCAAATCGATGCTGGCTACGTAGGCATGCAGGATTGAGATCAGTGATTTGAGGACTGCAAATGGTGCTGTGATGAAGGCTAAAATCTTGAACAGCGAGCAACCAAATACTGAAAGAAAAAACAGTTTGTAGTTATGTTCTAGTGACACAAGGGTAACGCTTACTCATAGGACCAGTGGTGAAGTGCAACAGGTAGAGGCAGATGTAAAACAGTTCGTTAACGCAGCACATGAAGGTAAGCACGTCCTTTTGATAGTATAGTCGCATGATGAAATTCTCGTTTATATCGAATGATTTGTGTGAACTTTTACCGACAGTCACGGCCCTTAAAAGGAAAATGTTAGAATGAAGGATATATCAAAGTGCCGACTTACGTTTGCATGTAGAGCCAATGGCAGGCAACGTCTATAGCCATCGAGAGCTGAAAGAAGAACATGTAGTCGGGATAGAAATAGCTCAAAGTCACTAGGAGCCCCATGGTTCCACAACGATCAGTCAGCTGATCGAGCATTGCGCCAAATCTAGTGCCTGGAAGGGAAGGGTGTGGTTAGTAGCATACACATTGTGCGGGAAAAACACTACAATAAAGGCCATAGGCAATCATATCTTAAAAATCAAGTTTACAATGCTGATAAGATAAAAATAGACCAAAGCACAGTGTTCCTCCCATATTGACTCCTATTGATGTTCTAATAATGAACGACGTAAAATCAATAGAACAGAAATGACAAGATTAAGGCGACATCATACCTCGCTACGTAGAAGTGCATGCAGTTATCACCAATCAGTGCAGCAAAGGGGCACATTCACTCGATGAAAACGCTATAAATAGACTGCCGCATTCGAATATACACACTTGTCGAGCGATTGTTGGCAAGCCGGTCCAGTAATATGACTGCTTTGTTTATAGAGGCTCATGGCGTATTTTCTATGGTTCTACAATACTCACTTTGATCAAATGCCCTCGCTGCATGACCATCGACACTATCCAGAGCGGCGCTAATTATATAACACCATCCTGCAACCACGTAGTTAGTCGACATGAACCAAAAGGCGATAATCGCCAAAATGATTCGTCCAAATCCTAAAAATACACAAACACTATATTAAATTCGCCCTTTGGTACAAGTTTCTGTATACGAGTACATAGCAAAACATCAATCGGGATACCACCAATTGGTTCATGACCACTCAATCGAGGGTGTTCCGCGTTATTTGATAAATGAAAAAGCCCTTATATCACTTCAGAGCGAAACATTGGTAATTAAATTAGTTAATTACGAATTGATATATACGATCCTTCGACTTTGAAACCAATAAAATGATGAGCTCCAAGTACTTACCAATTAAATTTGGAATGAAGAGAAATATGTTTTCGGTCTCCGTTGCCATTTGATTGGAATTTAATGGAATCGCAGAAATTCAAGTGAGCCGATTGATTGTTTTAATGATTTTTAACAAATTCGTAAACTAAGTGACCAACAACTGTCCTCCAATTGACTCAGTTTTCCGCAAATAATTGAATATGACTGGAAAAACTTGAGGTGCGCAAGTGCCAAATTATATACAAAGAATCTGACAGCCAATCAAACTGAAGTGGTATATGTCTGTGGTGAGGATGGTTCTAGGGTTAGAATGTATTACAGGGAAATTGTGTATTTTGTAGTAGATTTCTTCTTTCTAAGAAAATATTGCTACATTTATGAAGTTTTTAATTATGAATTTATTATATGTATATAACGACGTTGTTAGAATATCAAGAAATAATCAAATATTAACCTACAACACAGAGTAATCAAAAATTAAAATATTCAACATCGACTTCATCTAGTACACTACGAAACCAAAACTCATCATCATGCCGCAAATACAAACTGTCACCCACTTCACGTAGGGGATTTAATTTTATCCCATCATCGGTGCGAAAGAAAAGAACTTTATCGCAAAAGCAGAAAAGTACTACTTACCATCAGATTTTCTGGTCATGGCCGTCGTTTTTCTTGTAAATTTTCGTGCAAATTTTTCGAAAAAGCGCACCAATTGACCACGTAATTTATCGATTAAACCATACACTCGATTCCTGCTTAATCAGTTTAACTTAAACTTAACATATCAACTGCCCAAACGGTGTGTTTGTGCGAGCCCCGTAGAACTATACATTTTTTTTTTCCTTTTTCCCGTCTCCCATTCTGTATTCTGCTCACAAGAATAACGAGATCGCGAAGAACCAGTGAAGGAAAAAATAAAAAAAAAGAATTTATTGAATAAATATAAAATGTAAATGCGACACAAGGTGGATACGTCAAGTTTACGGCAAATATACGAGAACAGATTTGCATAGACCTGAAAAATGCAAGTAATTCTATCTCTCCATTAAGAAGAGAAAATAGGATAGAAGGCGAAAAAAAAAAGAGTGCATCGTTCGATCCGACAAAGCATTTTCATATATTCGCAGTACACGGCAGTGATATGACAATTTAGTAGTGTTCCCAGTGATCATCTTGTCGAAAGGATTTCGTCCAATACATATATACGTTTCGGGTATAGTCAGGAACTAATTGTTGCTCGGGAGAGTCAGATATCTTCGAATCCGAGGAGGCGAGAAGAGCTATATAAATCAAATTATTCCTCCTCCTCCCCGGGTTTTGATTCCAATTCGTCGAGGTGACGAACGACAAGCAAACGCAAAAAAGGAAATAAAAAGAAGAAAAAGGAAAAAAAATACTAGAGCAGAGAGGAAAATGACGTGTTTTGAAAGTTTTCGACAGAGACGAAGACGGATATAGTGCGTGCCTGTCAGAATTCGACATTCTCTTCGCCCTGATCTTCTCGGGACGTCGATTGTGTGTTTCCTCTCTTCCATTCCATTAAGTACGTTAAACGGTGATGACATATGTTATTGTTTCATGAATCGACTCGCAAGACAAGTGTAAAATAGTAGACTGAGTAGGACACATTCATTCGTCCGCGGCGTGCATTTTCTCGATCTCGTGACTGCAGAACAAAAACCACGATATGTATTCTTAGTTCCTAATTCGATTCGTTGTCGATCAGTTATCCAAAGTGTTCTAATTTTTTTATTATTTTTTTTTTGAATTGGTTTAAACAGAACTTCATTACTGCGATACATATAGAGAAGCCTTGGCTGATTGTCTAACTGTCTCGTTTTTGCCAAACAATATTCGCGTGCGAACGTGAAGATCCGTGTGTGAGAGAGTGAAACAAAACAACAGTCTCATGCGGCAGTTGAAACAGAAATAAGAATTTACTTTGCCCAAGAAAAAGAAGAAGAAGAAGGATACAAAGACGACGACTACGGCTACGACCAGGGAAAAGCAGGAGAACAAGAGACAAGCAAAAAAAAAAGTTATTTGTCAAAAAGTCTAATTGAACAATGGTTCTGAGAAAAGTTGAGATAAAGTTTACGACTTTGCGAGTGTATGAAAATCAGTAACGACCCAGCGCTATGGGAAAATGCGAGCCATAAACTGTTAAAACAAAGAACAACAATCGAAAAACCAAAAAACCGACTTAATTTATTTAATTTCTTGATATTTTATTATTATTTTTTTTAATTTTGATTTTTTCATTGAGCGATATAAGTGTTCGTGTGTGTGGCGTCGTATCAATATTCTTCAGTTTCGCCTCCTCCCCTCCCCGGTTCATGAAAATCAATTATTTGTATTACATCGTCGTTAGGCATTTGTCATCGAGAAAATTTGAATCATCCAGCTCCTAGTCATCTTTGCAAGCGATTTTCGACGAAGAAAGTTTGAAGGAAAAAAAATTACAAATAAAAAAAAACGTGGCGGTGTATCTAGTGGTTACGTTACATTTGTTCGGAAAGTGACTAAAGGCAGAGTGTAATCCAGGAGATAAGTGGTGTTTCAAATGAAATTTGAAAGTTGAATATCGAAAATGAACAATGATAATAACACGACGTCGTCTGTTGTTGTTGGTTGCTCATCAATTACAACTACAGCAACTGGTAGTGCGACAAGCACTGCTGCTGCGACTAGTGGTAGCAATGGCAGTGGTGGTGGTGGCGGTGGTTCTGCAGCCACTGGGGAATCGGTGAATGCTAGCGATGCGACATTAACAACGTCGACGAATTCAACGGTGGCAGGACATTCAACCACAACAATTGGGACTACATCGCCATCCATATACACATCGGCTAGTGCTTCGAAGTCGCCAACATCGGCGGCTGCAACTCCTTCTACCACGCCTGGTGACGACAAGGCAGATGTAAGTACACGCGATTGATTTATATATTAAAAGGAAAAAATCACTTTTTTTTTTAAATATCCAAGAATCCCTAGACAGTGTTTGACTTGAGTTTGCTTCAATCATACACGGCCAGACGGATAGAATCACTTGTCGCAACGACATACTATAGCGTTTCAATCAACAATCAGCTTAATTTGATTGACTGAAATACAATTATCCCATCAAACGTCATTGGGAGGGCTGAATGCCTTACTTAAATAGTACAATTGTATGGCCTGTTAACTAAAGTTAACTAATATAGCTTATGCAAGTCATAAGACCGTAGAAAAGCTTCCAAAAGTTCAGGTCGAAGGCATTTTTTCTCAGAAATATTTATGTACATATGTACCAATTCGAGCAAGAATACAAAATTCCTCTAAGGCACGTCGATCCGAGTGAACATATGCACCAGAAACCAGAATGAGACTTACGACTTTAAATGGCTGTAGCGAACACGTGGGCACCCGGAGGTTTATCGAAATTATGTCAACAATCACGCACATTGCTATAATTCCAAGAGGGAGGGAACTCACTGCGGCAAAATGAAATGAATAGAAGTTCGTTTGTGACGGGTTCGATCGCTAGTAACCTGGCCATTAATGTAAAAAAATTCTCAGGTCTCATTCTGATTTCTGATGCGCACATACTGAGCTTACCAAATAGTTCTCACTTGAGCCGTGGGCGTTACCATTGACTCTACTTTGGAAATTCTTCCGCCACCGTTCCCAACGGAGAGCAGATTCCCAAGAATGAGCCAAGCCTAAAACTTTACAAAATCGGATACAGGCATACGAGCTATCGTGAGGAGATAGAAGTAGGCCTAAGTAGAGAGGGGCTTAGGTGTCGAAGCTGGTTACTCCGCTGTTATACACACAATTTAACGTGGAACCAACGTGACGTCTATGAGGGTGGTCCGATAAGTATTTAGCCTATAAAAGAAAAACAAAAATTTTGGAGAAATTGCGATTTATTTTTCAATATATGTAGTCTCCTTTTAGCGCGATACACTTGGCCCAGCGATGCTCCAACTTCTTTAACCCGTCTGAAAAATACGTTTTCTCGAGGTCTGCAAAGTAGGCCTCCGAGGCGCGATGACCTCATTCGATTGAAATTTCTGCCCGGCGAGTGACTTTTTCAAGTTTGGAAACAAAAAGAAGTCGCACGGGTCAAATCTGGAGAATACGGTGGATGGGGCAGCAGTTCGTAGCGTTATCATGGTGGAAGAGCACGTTTTTCTTCGCCAAGTGGGGCCATTTTTTCTTTAATTCGGCGTCGAATCGGCCCAATAATTTGGCATAGTACAGCCCTGTGACCGTTTTGCCCTTCTCCAGGTAGTCGATGTGAATCACACCTTGTGAATCCCAGAAAACAGTGGCCATCACCATTCCGGCCGATGGGACAGTCTTCGCCTTCTACGGAGCACGTTCGCCGGGTGAAGTCCACTGTTTCGACTGTTCCTTGGTCTCTGGTGTGTACCAGTGGATCCATGTTTCGACTGTCACGAAACGACGCAAAAACTCCTTCGGATTGCGCTTAAACAGCGTCAAACACTGCTCTGAAGTGGTCTCACGGTTGCGCTTGTTGTCCGGAGTGAGCAAACGCGTCACCCATCGCGCCGACAGCTTTCTCATGTCCAAAATTTCATGCAGGATATGACCCACGTGATCTTTTGAAATGCCTACTGTCTCAGCTATCTCGCGCACCTTCTGCCAATACGAAATCGGGGATTTTCGTCACGTTATCCTCCTTGGTACCCGTTTTCGGGGCACCTGGCTCATCAAAAAACCGACCACGCTGGAACTCGTTAAACCAATTTTTGATGGTCGCCGTCGAAGGAGAAGAATCACCGTATACAGCATCCAAACGCTCTTTGCGCGATTTCCCTTCAACAAGAATCGAATCACCGACCGATATTGCTCTTTTTCCATTTTCTAAAATCCGCGGACACTCCCGCTTCCACACGCGGTCAAAACAAAACTACGAGTCCGATCCGACTGATTTCGATTTCGACAGTAGCCGTCTACTAGAATGTACTACACGATAGTAAGTTGCTCTTGCGATACTTGCGCCATCTGGCGGTGAGGCTAAGTACTTAACGGACCACCCTCATAGATAGAACGAACCATTCACAATTCAGCGTGCGTCACCTCATATGGGTCGATGTAAATTTCGAATAACTTTAACAATTTTCAACCGATTTTGGAAATTCAAAAACTTTTATTCAATTTAGACCTTTACAATTTATTTTGATTAATTTTCGGAAACAATATCAATTAAATGACTGC
The DNA here is from genome assembly GCA_958301585.1 of Merodon equestris. Lineage (NCBI taxonomy): Eukaryota > Metazoa > Arthropoda > Insecta > Diptera > Syrphidae > Merodon > Merodon equestris. The sequence continues at coordinate 122,488,665 of OY284415.1, forward strand.
CTTTATTGCCGATGCAAATATGGGCTCGTTTTCGCGCATTCTCCATGACATTTTCGAGCATTTCGGTCGAAATTTCTGCGATTTCCGCAGAGCTGTTCTAATGTCTTCGGGCCGTTAGCATATACCTAGCTTTTCAAGTATCCCCAAAGAAAATAGTCTGGAGGAGTCAAATCCGGCGATCTCGTAGGCCAGTCAATATCGCCCTTTTTTGACACCAATCTTCCAGGGAACTTCTTACGCGAAAGGTTCATTGTTTTGTCGCAGTACGGCATGTCGCGCCGTCTTGTTGAAACCAAAAGTGCAATAATTCTTTTTTACGTATTTCTGGGACCACATAATGGGCCAACATCCACCGATATCGATCGCCAACTTTGAAGAAATACGGTCCAATGATGGTTTTAGCGCATACACCGGCCCAAACAGTAACTTTTTGATCATATAGCGGCTCTTCGTGAATAATGTGAGAATTTTCTATGCCCCAGAAGCGACAATTTTGTTTATTAACTCGGCCAGAGAGCGTAAAATGTGCCTCATCGGTCATCAAAATTTGCTGTCAGAACTCCGGCTCAGCATTAATCATTGCAACGACATTTTGTGCGTATGCCAAGCGCCGTGGCTCATCTTGTGGCAAAATTCTTTGAGTTATCTGCACTTTGTATGGAAATAAGTGAAAATCATCCTTTAAAATTCCCCGCAATGGTCCCACTGATGCCTAACTGCTGCGAACGGCGCCGATATGACAAACTCGGGTCTTCTTGAACACTGGCCCTCACAGACTGAATAGATGAACGCCGTGGAAGTGGCCTAGGTTGCTCACGTGGGCTTACCACAGAAATTGAAAAAAAAAATCGAGGCCTAACGACGAATTGTATCATTTTTGGGCGCAACACGATCACGATATTTTGCACGATACGCACGTTGAGTTAGCACAATCGAGCGTTAATTTTTAATGAACATTGAAATTATTTCCGCGCTTTTTTTTTGGTGTGAAGCGATTCATGGTTAAAATTGTACTTAATTGACGTTTCCAACATGCTATGACATATGAAAATCGGTTGACTATTGTTAAAGTTATGGGAAGTTTACATCGACCCATATGAGATGGCGCACTCTGTATAATGGACGAAGACCAGAGAGGAATTCGTCCAGCCGACTTGGAAGAGATTGAGATAGCGATATCGAAGCTGAAGTATAAAAAAAAACTTCTGGCTGCTAAACGACTTTATTTAGAGCAGCCCGTTTGCCCTTAAAGAAGAAAGAGATTCCTATAACTGCACCTACTATAGAAGCATAAGTCTCCTAAGCATCAAGTCTTTGCTGTGCTTTGTGTCGTGTCGTTTGAAACCTTCATTGTCTATAGAGACCAGCTGTGAAGGCCCACTTCATGTCCGCCTAGGCAGGATCACAATAGAGAATTGTCGCTGCTTCATTTAAGTCAGCAATTGTCGCGTGATTTTTTCAACAGCTTCTAAGAAAAGGTCATGTTGGACTCACTGGCAAATACAATAACCACGAGATATTCCAAGTATGGATAAAGGCTTACATACTCAGATGATATTGACATTATTTAACAAACATTGGAGACGTTAATGAGTCGTTTGGGGCATTGAATCTGAAGCAGCTAAACTATGTTTCAGAATACGGGTAAAGCATGTCACCTTCAGCAGCTAAATTTGAGGCAATCGCCTACTCAGTCTGCACCATTTCCGATGAAACTGGTTTAACGACCAATATCAAGTTTTTCGCGGATTCATATATCGGGCTTTGTAAACGCACCTTTCATCTATCTTCACATCGATTTTCGTAACGTTCGTTGTAATTTTCGTATTGTTCTGACCGATGTGTCGTATCGATGAAAATGGTTTATGGTGACCAGTGTCTATCCTATCCCATGCGCAAGTAGCCCGCTGATTTGTTAGACGGTCGTGAAGACTACAGCCAAGAGGAATAAAGAAAACAGGATAAAAAAAACAGGTGTCTGCGAGGCTTGTTGACTTTTATATAAGAGCATGGTCCATCGGATCTAGGATTTGTTCCACATTCTTTCACGGAGGAACAAAAATACTGCAAAACCATGAAATGTGCTAAAAACGGATCTTACATTCATGTGATCTATCGTAACTGGTGATGAAAGATGGTGGTTCCAATACGAGCAATTCACCAAAATGCAAATCGACATGGCAGTCAAGAAATGAGTCGGAAGAGAAAAAAGTTCGATGCTCACCGTTTTGTTCGAATCCCAGGGCAATATCTTGACCAATTCGTTCCACATAGTTGGACTGTAAGTGCTTAATTTGACTATTCTAGAAAGTTTGTGGCAGAATTCAATGTGTCCGGCTGGAATGCAAGAACCATTGATGTTGGTTCTTGTGGATTGGCAACGCGCCCTCATTCAAAGGCTCAATTGGAAGCGAGTTTTTGGCCAAAAAAGCACCAAAACCCACCCACCATCTATACTCGCCTGATCTAGTGCCGTGCGACTTCTTACTGTTTTCTCAACTCAATTTAGAGTTTAAGGGGAACATATACAACACGATTCCTACCATCCAGAAGGCTTCGGCGGAAATCCTTGCTACATATGTAGGCACTCGAATACCATGATTCGATCGCCTAAGACTCGGAGCAAGATTATTTGCTTCTTTACATTAGAGCAGTCCCATCTGTGTGCCTTGATTCACAGACAGCAACGCAAACGAATTCTGACCAACTGCTGCTCCTTGGGCCTCCATAAATAATTGAGAAGTAGAGCCCTCTTGAAAAAGTAAGAAAACCCTCTTTTACCCTTCTGTCAATGAGTAGGTCTGGCCAGACCTTTTCCATTTTCGAGACCATTTCTTCATAATTGTTTGTGTAGCTATCTTTGCCAAATTTCCTGACTTTGTCAGCCTACGTATTCCTAATGCTTTAGTGTGGGCAATAAATTTAAAATCTTAAGTGGGGGAGAAAAAAAACAGTATTCTACAACAACCCTTAGAGTCAATGGAATAGGTCTGACCAGACCGTGCTACATATTGTACGGAATAGCCTATTTTTTCACATTTTATCCGAAAAAAAAACAACTTTTTTACCATCGCCGCCAGAGACTAACACACTACCCACTCTTATGTTTACAGTTAATTTATTTTACAGTTATTAGTTTTGCTCAGTTCATGGGTATATAAGAGAGTGAAAGTATCATTGTTGTCAATCAGTAATCATTACTTGAGCGAATTAGAAGCATATTGGGGAAACATACTTATACGAAGGTAAACTATTATGGGTGACGAAATAAATGCATTCAACTGGAGCCGCAAGAACAGGAGCAATACATTTAAAGGCTTTCCGAAGAAGTACGGGAAAATGGGTCTGAAATTGAAGATTTTAGTGTCGATGGCGACGAGGGCTATGTTCCCCATGAAGATGATTCTGATGCGGAGACGGACTTAGTAGTACGGGGAATATCAGATGTAGAAGATACTGATGATGACGAGATGCTAGAAGAGTTGCAGGCAGAAAACGATGAAGTTCATCAAGCGCAAGAAAGACAATTCTCCGAGGAATACTATTTGGCCCGTGATGGAACAAAATGGTGCAAACAACCACCAGGAACAGCTCGTCTAAGAGCACACAATGTCATTTGAGAAATCGGTGGCTACTCAAGACGAGGAATGCCTCGTAGTCATATTGGTATCTTCAAGACATGAGAAGATATGATCATTATCATTATGCGAGAAACAAACAGAAGAGCTCTACAGGAAATTGTGATGTACAACGAAAATAACCCGACGAAGCAAATAGTTTGGAAATCTGTTACTGAGGAGGAACTAAATGCCTATTTTGGTCTTTGTCTAGCTGCTGGTGTAAATCACGCCAACATGCTGCATACAGTAGAGTTGTGGAAAACCAATATGGATGCCGTATTCAGAGCAACGATGTCGCTAAACTGATTTTGGGCTATAAATCGTTTTATAAGATTTGACGATCAAAGGACTCGTGTCGAATGGCAAAGTTTAGATAAAGCGGTTCCCATTCGAGACATGTGGACAATGCTAAATCATCATTTGGAAACTGCGTATACACCGACAGTTATAGCCGTTGACGAGCAACTATTCCCGTATAGAGGAAACACACGATTCACACAATACAGCCCATCGAAGCCGGCGAAATACGGAATAAAAGTATGGTGGGCCTGTGATTCTAGCAACGAATACCCTTGCCAAGGAATTCTGTATACAGGAAAAGAAGTGGACATCGGAGAGCTGTAAATTTGGGCGAGAATGTGATGATTGAATTAACGACGAAGTACCAATCCAGCGGGAGAACTGCTGTTGCTGACAACTTCTTTACAAGTCTTGAAGGTGTGGAAAAACTTCGAAAATCTGGACTGACCTTTGTTGGAACTATTCGACGGAATAAAAAGTGCAGTCCTAAAGAAATGCTTCCGGATCGTAGTCGCTTAACACATTATAATGTCGCAGCAGTGTCTTACGTGCCGAAAAAATTTAAAGCAGTTATTTTATTGTCAACAGTTCACTATGACACCGAATTGGTTGGAACAGCTAGAAAGCCAAAAGCAGTGTTGTTTTATAACAAACATAAAGTTGGTGTCGACGTCATGGATCAAATGTTGGGAGAATATACGTGTAAACGACAGATGAAGCGATGGCCATTGGCTTTTTTCTACAACATGTTGGATGTCGCAGCATTAGCATTTTTTATAATTTACAAAAAATTAAATGAACAAAACCAATGCACGTATACAATTTTTGTATTCGTTGATTAAGCAATTAGTGGCTCCTCAGATCGAAGCAAGGATGAACGATCCAAGGATAATAGGAGTGTCTTCCCTTCGAAATGGCATCGAATCTTTCCTCGGAGCACCATTGCAAAATAGGATTCCCCAGCCCACCGGTAGTCAGACATCAACGGTCCAGAGAAAGTCGTGCAGAATTTGCATAAACGATACAATACAAATAAAAACCAAATTTGCTGCGCTACCTGTGAAGAGGTTTTAAAACATCCACTGACAGAAGGGTTAAAACGATCCCAGTACTTCTATATACATGATCATGAGGATGAATACGTTTCTGTTAACAGAGAGTGGAAGAACCAAGCGCTGTGCGGATTGTAAGGCGACATCGGCTTAGTCATACGTTTACCGATTGGGCTTCTAAGACTTTTGCGCCATGTCGGGCGAATATAGTACATCACTACTCCGGTCCTAAGACTCTTCAATTCCATCCCCGATGAAGATGCACAGAAGACGGCCTCATTTACGGTGATGCGTCCTCCACTGAGCGTCTGCCTGTTTCCTGTCTCTACTACAGTACTATAAGGTGTACAACGCGATAACGGTAAGTAGTGGCCGAAAAAAACAGATCGCAGAAGTCAGGCAGTTGGCTTGGACCTCGGTCAACAGAACACCATTCAAACATTAGTCGATTTGTGTTTTCATCATAAAGTTGTTCTCGATTGAAAATGTCAGTTTACGAGCCGAATTCTCATCATTTGCGGGAGATGTTACTGTTTTGTTTCAATATGAAGAAAACAGCGGCCGAGTCTCATCGAATGCACTCAGATACGTATGGTGAGGACGCTATTAGTGAAAGAACGTGTCGTGAGTGGCTTCAAGAACGGTGATTTAAACGTCGAAGACCGGCATATTGGTGGAAGAGAGAAAGTTTTCGAAGATGCAGAATTGGAGACATTGATGACTGAAGACTCGCGCCAAACTCAAGAAGAATTGGCGCGATCAGTGGGAGTGACACAGCAAGCCATTTAAAAACGTCTCAATGCCATGGACATGATTCAGAAAGAAGGAACTTGTGTCCCGTATGAGCTGAAACCAAGAGACGTTGAACGGCGTTTGTGTGTTTGTGATCAAGTGCTTCAGAGGCAAAAACGGAAGGGATTTCTGCATTGCATTGTGACCGGGGACGAAAAATGGGTTCATTACGATAGCCCTAAACGCAAAAAATCATGGGGATATCCCGGCCATGCTTCCACGTCGAGGGCCAAACCGAACATCCACGGCTCCAAGATCATGCTCTGCATTTGGTGGGACCAGCTCGGCGTCGTGTACTATGAGGTGTTAAAACCAAGTGAAACAATCACAGGTGCTCGTTATCGAACGCAATTAATGCGTTTCAGCAGAGCATTAAAAGACAAACGGCCGCAATATAGCGAGAGGCACGATAAAGTGATTTTGCAGCACGACAACGCTCGACACCACGTGCAAAAGAGGTCAAAACGTATTTGGAAACGTTAAAATGGGAAGTCATACCCCACCCGCCGTATTATCCAGACATTGCTCCCTCTGACTATCACCTATTTCGATCAATGGCGCATGGCCTGGCTTACCAACACTTCCGATCTCATGAAGAAGTGACAAATTGGATCGCTTCAAAAGATGAACCATTTTTTCGACGCGTACACTGCTCGAAAGATGGGAGAAAGTAGTGGCCAGCTATGGAAAATACTTTGAAAGATACATGTGTAACCAATTTGTTTCATTAAAGCCTCAAATGTTGGGGAAAAAACGGCGGAAGCAAAGTTGTACACCTAGTAATCAGGCTGACGGAGTAACCTTACTATATCTAGGGTCGAAGCATTCCCTCTGCCTTCTTAACCAAAGCCTAAAATATCTTGGCTTTCGAAACATGAAGCTTAACGTTATACGTCCATACCTGATACATTCAAGGTGGAAAGCCTATCATGTCACTCTCATGAAGAAACAATTTGTAAAATGACTCATCCAAGACTCGTCCTGTCATACTAGCTCTGGCTCTGAATTACTCACCGTATGTTGCAATCGATCAATCGTTCGAAGCCTTTCCATCGAGCAAACATTGAAACCTATGGTTGCATGATATTTAATTGTGGCATTAAGTAATATCCGAGAGAGAACACTGAAACTAGCCGATGCATTAACGGCAGCAATCGTGAATCCGTGCTATTAGCAATAGCCCCTCGCCGTACATTTACCGAAAGTAAATCGCAAACGAAGTCAAGGTCGAGATTTATTTACGTAGACTAGTAAAGCTTCTCTCCTATTGTGTAAACTGAACAGCCTCGTTCACGCCACACATGTTCACATTCATGTGCGGCTATTTACTGGCCGATTTTTTATTACTATTTAAGCGCCACTTGGCAAATCTGATTCTTCATATTTTACTCCATAATACCCCCTATCACTCGTAAACTACACTATACTCGGGCGTTACATGTGAAGCCTTAAAGAAAGAACACAAATTGCCATAAGAGGCAATTCAAAAGCCGCTTAACGTGTAGATCGCAAACAAATCAAGAGCCACACATGCTGACGTACACCATATACATATACCCTAGCCCGTGCTAACAGAATTAGATCATGGATAAAACAACATTATGCGCAATCATTTGCGGCGAATAGCTCATTTTCGTACTATTGATCGACGAACAATCCGGTCTCGTAACGAATGTATCGAATGAAATACAAGGAGGTAGGCGAGAAGAAGCAAAGCAGTTTGTCTTTCGTTGAATTAAGCTATTAAGGTACTAATAAATCGACGGCAGTTTGGTATTAATCGAGTCTTTGCTTATACACATGACCCTCTCCGCGTCGTATGTCAACCGGGAATGGGAAGTTGGCGTTGAAAAGAAAAGTGTTTGTTAAACATAAACATCGGCATCGCCAAGGCACACGCGTGCTCGCGAGCACAATTCATTCAAACCTAAGTGGTGGGTATCATCGAGCTTGAATCGGGAAACGAGTCGATCATGCTAAAAAGTATTTCAATATTTCCGAGATGCTATTTGCTTAGTCGGCGTGGCTTTTGCCGTTGTTGTTGTCGCTACTGCTGTTGCCGTTTTCTGTTTGATTATAAATAGATTTCTGATTTCATTACGACATCATCGACATAAAACACGAAATAACATAATATTGCAGGGAAATAACCTGCTTTATTCGTTCTTTTCGTCCTCTCTTTGTCTCGATTCGCTGTTCCTCGATTAATTGCTGTTTTTAGATTTGGTCTGTTCTAGGCTTTTTGATTGCATTCATCGATTCGTGTCCTTTCTTCTATTCCCGGATCGGCAAATGGTAAGTGCAGTATAGCCACAGCAGTGGGGAATTGTTCCTCGGTGAGTTATGCACGAATTCAGGACTCTAATTGCACTGGCCTCAGAGGATACACATTTTTTTGTATTTCGTTTTATCTCCATTTCTTCCTTAGAATGATGTTGGAGCATTGACTTAACGAATTTCCATTCTACTTCCAAGTGTGTCTAAGTGTTGCAGAATTCGTGTGGAAGTTGTTTCGTTGAGGTGATTTGAACGACTGCATTTTGTAATTAAAAGTTCTCAACCCCTTCAAAGCTTTTGGCTACTTTGTCGGAACTCACGCCACCATGGGGTGTTTGCGAACGAGTCTTATCTGTCGGTGGTATGTCTTAAAGACATTTGTAAATACTTCGAAGAGGTCTTGATTGTTGATTACGTGGTTTAGCGCTTGTGAAGTTGTTTATCATTTATTCTACGAATGCACATATGCTGCTTTCCAGACTCAAATCACTAGTGAAAACACTTTTGTGACAAGGGCTTATGTTTCTCGGTACAATAATAACTTAACGTGACGTAATACCACGCCAATAGTTTTCATAGCCATAGAGATATTGTGTGAACGCCTAAAGCCCTTTTGCACCGCACTAATCCGTAGCTACCAGTGCGGCTTCCGTTTCGGCAAACTCGACTGTAGACCAAATATTCACACTTGGACAAAGCCTGGAAAAGATTCGATTTCACAGCATTCATCGTAATGAATTGTTTAAAGCGATGGCTGAATGATCCGGTTGTGTAGCGCCACGCCATACGCTCCTAGGACCTCTGAACCGTTTGAAACATGCACAGGATTTCGGCAAGGAGATGCGCTGTCGCCTGACTTCTTCAACCTGGTGCTGGAGCAGATAGTGCGAAGGGCAGGCATCAACAGAGAAGGCACTATCTTCTACAAGTCTGTCAAACTGCTAGGATACGCGGATGATATTGTCATCATCGCACGGTCGCGCCGTGACGTTGTGGAAGCGTTCACGCCGATGGAAGAACAGGTAAAACGAGTTGGTCTTAAGGTCAATGAGGATAAAACAAGTACATGCTGTCAAGCAATGGTACAATGGTAATCATCACCGACTGCTGAGCCGAATGTCTGTAGTTCAAGTCCGTCCATAGTCAAGAACAATTGCTATACGGAAAAACTATGCAACAACATCAGTTGTGAATGAGAGATGATCCAAAAGTGCTGACGAAGACATAACACTCGCAGCACAAGATCACTTCAAAATTCATACTCTGTGTGCATTCACAATATAACACCTACATGACATGGACAAAAAATAATTAATGTGAACTACAATCAACTAAAATTCAGTCGAATCTCTCAAATCATATCTAGGACAACCACCCCCGGAGAATAGTGAACGAACATCTTCGACACAAACCATTTGCACCCCGTCCAGGTTGTGTGACAATCATAAGAACGTACACTCTTGAACCTGCACGAATTAACTATAAAAAAAAAAATTCGTCGCTCACCACCTGGTACAAAATGTAACAATTGACAGCTACAATTTCGAGGTGGTTAAGGAGTTTGTCTACCTCGGGGCAAACGTAAATTTCACAAACGACACCACAGTGGATATCTGGCGTAGAATCGCACTTGACAACCGTTGCTATTTCGAATTGTCCAAACAACTTGGGTCAAAACTCCTCACTCGAAGAACCAAAGTCATGCTTTACAAAACGCTTATACTGCCAGTCTTGCTGTACGGAGCCGTCCATTACGACCTTGGGCAGCTAAGTTGCCATCAAAAAACCACCCAAGATTTGACTTAATAGGCTGGATCTTAAATCGCGCCAACTGCTAGCATCAAAATCCAGTCAAGAAAGCAGCTCTAAAGCCGAGAAACGCGATCGGCTATAAGCACTAAGGGGCGTATCCGTAACATTTTCAATTTTTTTTTTGTACCTGCTCCATTACGACCCCGGGCAGCTAAGTTGCCATCAAAAGCCACCCAAGATTGGACTTAATAGGCTAGATCTTAACTCGCAGGACAGCGGAGCTGATTTTGGGTTCTTTCTGTGATGAAGGTGAATGGAGGAGAAGACATAACCGCGAATTCTACCACCTGTACAAAGATGTGGATGTAGTCCGGAAGGCAAAGATCCGTCGATTACAATATCTCAGCCACATCATGGACACCAACGCCCCAGCTAAAAAGCTCTCCGACTCCGAACCTTCTGGTTCGAGAAGGAGTGGAAGACCGAACCTCCGGTATAAAGACTAGGTAATCACGGATGTTAGACAACTTGGTCTTGACAACTGGAAGCAGCGTGCCCGGGACCGTCAAAGATGGAAGGCAGCCATAGTTCAGGCTCATAGAAGAATATCTCTCTAAATAAGTAAGAGATATTGTGAGATTTGATTACATCGCTGTCATCCTGGAACATACGCTCTTCTTTAGATTTTTTCAATGATCTCGGCAGTGATTAGTCACATTACTAGGTGTATACCTTGGCTTCCGCCCAACATTTGAGGCTTTAATGAAACAAATTGGTTACACATGTATCATTCAAAGTATTTTCCATAGGTGGCCACTACTTTCTCCCATCTTTCGGGCAGTGTACGTATCCCGCATCGAAAATGTTGTTCATCTTTTGAAGTGATCCACGAATCGATCCAATTTGTGACTTCTTCATGAGATCGGAAGTGTTGGTCAGCCAAGCCATGCGCCGTTGATCGAAACAGGTGATAGTCAGAGGGAGCAATGTCTGGAGAATACGGCGGGTGGGGAAGGACTATCCATTTTAACGTTTCCAAGTACGTTTTGACCTCTTTTGGTCTCACCAAATGCAAAGCAAGATGTTGGGGCCGTGGATATTCGGTTTGGTAGTCGACATGGAAGCATGGCCGGGATATTACCATGATTTTTTGCGTTTAGGGCTATCGTAATGAACCCATTTTTCGTCCCCGGTCACAATGCGATGCAGAAATCCCTTCCGTTTTTGCCTCTGAAACACTTGTTCACAAACACATAAACGCCGTTCAACGTCTCTTGGTTTCAGCTCATACGGGACCCAAGTTCCTTCTTTCTGAATCATGCCCATGGCCTTGAGACGTTTTGAAATGGCTTACTGTGTCACTCCCACTGATCGTGCCAATTCTTCTTGAGTTTGGGGCGAGTCTTAACTCAGCATTGTCTCTATTTCTGCATCTTCGAAAACCTTCTCTCTTCCATCACTATGCCGGTCTTCGACGTTAAGATCACTGTTCTTGAAGCGTTGAAACCACTCACGACACGTTCTTACGCTATTAGCGTCCGCAGCCGCTGTTTCTTAATATTGAAACAAAACAGTAACACCTCCCGCCAAGTCGTAAACTGACATTTTCAATCGAGAACAACTTTATGAAGCAGACACAAGTCGACTAATGTTTGAATGGTGTTCTGTTGACCGAGGTCCAAGCCAACTGCCTGATGTCTGCGATCTGTTTTTTTCGACCGCTACTTACCGTTATCGCCACATATCGGCAAACGGCGAAAGCATAGTTGTACACCTTATAGATTAGAGGTTGATGTGGGCTTTAGAGGCAAATGGCACGGGTTTGAATGAAAAGAGTATTTCGCGTGTTTCTCCTCAGCGAAGCATTGACAAAGCCCTCTGATGTGCCCTCAAGTAGCCCGGCACTTGGAGTCGGCAAAAAGCAGCGGGTCACTTTCAGCTATGGAAAGTGATTGCTCACATAGATGATTGAGGAAAGCATCGACTATAGTCTTCCGAAGTCTGTAAGGCCGTTTATAATAATAACTTTAATTGATGCGTTTGAGCCGAGCATTGCTGAGAAAACGGCTACTATACAGGCAGAGGCACGGCAAGGGAATTTTGCTACATGATCATGCTCGGCCAAAAGTTGCAAAATCAGTGAAAACCAATTTGGAAATGCTTAAATGAGAAGTTGTACCCCACATGCCGTTGAGCCGGACATTGTTCCTTTTTTCTCAGTTCGATAGTACATGGCCTGAATTGAATTGAATTAAAGAACTCGGGGTGTGTCACCTGAAGACACTAGTACTGCGACCATAAGATTGTATTGTACCCCTTTGATCTATGATTTTAGTGCTGCAAGAATTTGACAACTTCTCTAGATGGGATTTCTTAGAAGTCTTTCTCTGTTATGGTTGTATTACTTGACATTTTGAATCTTCTTCGGGCAGGTGGTCAGTATGTGTTCCATGAATTCCCTGGCCTGCCCACATCGCCTGCAGATTTCTGTGGTACTAAGACTCATTTTATAAAGGTAGTAGTTGCATGTCCCGTGTAGCACTCTTAGGTTGGCTTTAACTATTTAGTTCTAGAGCGTTTTTGGCACGTTTGGGATTGTGATTTTGTTCCATGAACGTTCTTGAGTGTTTAATACCCTCCTGTCTGTTCCAGAATTGGTTCTTTTGTATGATGATCTGTAGAGTAGGTAGGAGGGATGGCCCCGTAAAAGGTATCTGAGCACCTTTCTCGGCTTCTATGTAGCCTTAGAGCTAAAGGTGTACCGCTTTAGCGCTTTAAGAACCGCTTGGCTGTCTGGGAATAGTTATCCTTTCGTAGTGGTTCTGTGTGCTGCTCCATGGCCTGACTAAGAGGCAGTTCCATTCTAATAAAGATGCCAAAAAAATGGGTTGGTTCTTGGGTAGCCTCAACCCACGGATTTTTCTTTTCGGCGTGGAAAAAACAGTCACAAAAAAAAAACAGCGGGAGCTTCTTCAAGGTCCTAATACGAGGGGCGATCAAAAAGTAATGATAATCAATGTATAATACAACATTTATTCTTTCAAATTAAATTTACTTTTCTACATAATCTCCTAATAAGCTTATACATTTAGTCCATCACTTCTCTAAAGCTTGTATTCCATTTAAAAAAAAAAATCTTTATCTTGCTCTTCGTAAAAGAGCAAGATACGGCAGCCATCACTTCACTATCATCGGCAAATTTCTGGCCTCTGAGGAGTTCCTTGAGGCGAGGAAAGAGATAGAAGTCACTGGGGGCTAAGTCTGGAGAATATGGAGACTGCTCAACCCGCTTCCCGTATGGCATCCAACGCAACTTGAGCTTTGTGAGAGGGTGCGTTGATACAACACCTTCGCACACAGTTTGCCCCCCTTTTTTTCCTTAATTGCTTTCCGCAACTTTCTTATTTGTTCTGCATAGTAGAAGCCTGTAATACTAGCTCCCTTCTCCAAATAATCAATCATGATAATTCCCTCGGCATCCCAAAAAACAGACACCATAATCTTGCCCGCCGAGCTTGAAACCTTGAACTTCTTAGGAGTCGGTGAAGAAGGTCTTTTCCAGGCCACAGACTGTTGTTTAGTCTCGGGGTCGAAGTGGTGTACCCAGGTTTCGTCCATCGTTACAAAACGAGTGCAAAAAGCCACCGGATCCTTTTGATATTTTTCAAGATTCGCTCTTGAAATGCGAAGTCGCTTCGCTTTTTATTCGTCGGTCAACATTCTTGGGACCCATCTTGCGGAGACCTTCTTCATGTTCAAATCATCTGTCAGAATACTTTGAATGCTTCCAAATGAGAGCCCTATGATGTTTACTAAATGTTGGATAGTCTCTCGTCGGTCACCTAGCACGATGTCTTCAATTTTTTTGATATTATCCTCGGTGCGGGATGTGGATGGACGCCCGGAGCGATGTTCAGTCGACGTTCTGCCCAGTTTGAACTCCTTACTCCACCTTGCAACTGTGGAATATGGAGGAGCAGAGCCCCCAATGTTTCCACTAAGTCAGCGTGAATTTCTTTCGTAGACGTTTTTTTCAGGCAGAGGTACTTAATGACGGCTCTTACTTAATTTTTCTCCATTTTGATGTGATCTCTTCGACTGCTCGTGTTTGAATGAATCTTCTAGAAAAGGTGAACTATTTATATGTTTTTTTTGCTCGCTACTAGTGAAGGTATACGTGAGTGAAAATAATAGATTTCACGTAATTAGGCCCTGCAATAATACCCGTTTATCGTTACTTTTTGATCGCCCCTCGTACATATACAGTCCAAATACTAATTTTCAATTTTCGTGGGGGCAAACACCCCCATTTATTAAGCTTAATTCAAGCATATGATACTTAATCTAACTTAACCTAACTTAAACTAGCTTAGAAGCTAAGGGGTAGGGGAGAGGGGGGCATGAAAAAGAAGGGTTTTTAAGCATGGAGTGCTAAGGTTGAGGTCGAAGAAGGGATTCGAGTTGACTCTTCCGAGCATACGAAAGATGGGTTCGTTAGAGCCATAAGCGGTACGGGTGGTGGGTACATAGAAGAGACGGGGGTTTCGTACATTGCGAGGGTTAGTGTTGAGAGAGACAGAGTTATAGAGGGTAGCGCAGTCAATGGAGCCTGAAAGGAGTCGATGGATGAAGAGGATGTCAGATACAGTTCTTCTTTCCTCCAAGGTGTTCATGTTAATTAGTTTAAGGCGGTCGTGATAAGATGGTAAGAGCAAAGGATTGTTCCAGGGGAGACCTCGCAGAGCAAAACGTAAGAACCGGCGTTGGATGCTCTCGATTCTAGAAATGTGGATTTGCTGGTAAAGAGACCACACTTGAGAGGCGTATTCAAGGAGGGGCCGGACAAAGGTTGTGTAGAGAGATCGGGTAACGTAAGGGTTAGAAAATTCTTTAGACCATCGCTTCACGATGGTTGAAAGGGAGAGGGGACAGAGTGAGACAGACGAGTTGAAGGGATCAGTTGTAAATATGAGGTCTAGTTGTCTATCCATGTAGTTTAAGACGCCACTAACTTGACTAAGGTTTGAAAAGGCAAGGCGATCCAAGAAGAGGCATTCTTTGGCAGTAGTGGGATTGGTGGCAATATAATACGATTCATCGTCTGATGGAGCCCATTTAAGATGAGGAAGGTTGAAGTCCCCGAAGTTAATGGCAAGTTGATAGGATTCAATGGGCTGTGAGGGCAAGATGTAGAAACATATGATGTAGAGTGTCTTCTGGGGTAAGACAATCTTGATTGAAACATAGTCGAGATGGGGGGAGGATGATATTGCAATGATCTACTACTAACTTAGTAAGTTTCATAGATGAAAGAAATGTTTGCCCGGGCTCAAGTCTTATTTTTTACAGCTTTAGCTTGAGCTTATATGTAAAAGGAAACTGAGGTTTTTTTAAACGGATGAGAGCTCTAGATCTAGACTTGTAACTTGCTGTATCTCTTCATATCTAATATGTACATATTTAAACATTCTCTTACTCACTGCATAAAGTCGCGATTCCAACAGTCTATCTATTTGCTCCGGTCTATTTTTTTTTATAGGGTTCGTGCAGGTTCAGAGTGTACGCTCTTATGGTGTTTTGTCACACAACCTGGACGGGGTGAAGATGGTTTGTGTCGAAGATGTTCGTCCACTATTTTCCGGTGGTGGTTGTCCTAGATAGGATTTAAGAAATTCGACTGAATTTGCGTTGATTGTAGTTCACAGTAACTCTTTTGTTTCCATGTCATTAGATTTTATATTGGAAATATTGGAAATGTACACACAGAGTATGAATTTTGAAGTAATCTTGTGCTGCGGGTGTTATGCCTTCGTCAGCATTTTTTTGATCATCTCTCATTCACAACTGACAATTGCACAATTTTTCTATATAGAAATTGTTCTTGGCTATCTTGGCTAACAGATTTGAACTACAGACCTTCCGCTCAACATTGGATGATGATTACATTGCACCACGACCACCCCCAATTAGCCTTAGTTTAGTTCCCGCTGTTTTTTTTTTTTTGTGACTTAATTATACAAATCACTTTCTTTAACTTAATAAGGGTTTCCATAGCAACAAGCCGACGTGTACTAGCGCTATACAGAATGCTAGTAGATTTTGTGACGGAACATAATCGCCTAGTAGATAGCTACGTAGGTAGGTAGCGATAGCATGCAGATGAGATCTGCTTGAGAGCATGAGGAGCACACGCTTCTGAAAAAAAAAGAGCATAAGAAATACGAGATGACGTTATGGCATGTATGACGCCGAGAAATATTACCAAATTATAAGGAGCATACCAGGGTTGATCCAAAAGTAATGATAATCGATTATTTTCAGTCCGCATAAAAATCATTGTTGCTTGGTTTGCTTAAAAAAACCATATAAATGGACCACGATTCCTAGGAGGTTCAGTCTTTTGAAGACCACCCGTCGAAGGGATAACACCAAAATGGAGAAGAACGAAAGTCTGCCCCGGCTCTAAAAAATTGTCGACAGGGACGTAGGGAATTCTACTACTCCATATTCCGCAGTAGCACGGTGGCGCCTATCCACGTCCATCTTCTTCTTTTCCTTTTTCCGGCGTTGTTATGGTCAGAAGTGTAGGACCATAACCTTCCCACTTAACTGCATTCCTACTGGTCCGCTTGTGGGGTCCGCCGGTTTGACGTCAGAAAGTAGCGGCAGGCTTCCCGGTTTGGGATTACTTCATCGCTGAGGCATTTGATTGGCCTTTGGTGTTTTTGCATTTGTTTGCACCAATTGTTTTTCGGCCTGCCTTTTTTTTTTTTTTTTTTTTTCTCTTTCCACGTCCCTCACTGAAGATAACTCGAAACAACAGGGGTTCAGCTCGCCGGGAGCCAAACTACAATTCCGGGTCTTCTACCTTGAATTTTGCAAACTTTTACCTGGATATGTCCAGACTGGCAGACAGGAAGGCTTTTGCATTAGTCTTCCCTATCCCAGCTTTGAAAGGTAGAAGATGAAAATGAAAAGTCAGGCCTATAGCTGAGGTCAGGTCATGGGATCTCATATGGTAGCGTTTAAAGAATCCTTGCGTTGGGTACCGAGAATGGTAACCGACGAGCAAAAGAAAAAACCAGTCGACATTTCGAGGGTGAATTTCAAAAAGTTCCAAGCAGATAAGGAAATGTTTTTGTGTTACCTTTCGTGACCATGAAAGAGAAAGGTTATGCTATGAAAGCTGGAATATTTCAAAAATGAAGCCACTATTTCGGGATCTTACTACGCACACCAAATAAGACGATTGTGGGAGAGATAAAAGACGCGGCAGTGCTGAAGTTGGGGTGGAATGCTATTTCACCAAAACAAAGCCCTGGCTTATAAAGACGCAGTTGCGATGGCTGAGACGGTGTTCGAACTCCTCGAACATTCGCCTTATTTGCTAGATCTATCTCCCAATGGCCTCAACATCTTTCCCCGGCTCAAGAAACACATCCGGGGCAAGAAATTTGAACATGATAGCGCAGCCGCTGTTGGGGCGTTTTGATCCATGCAGAAAAATAATTCATTTTTTAACTACGTCGTCGTCTTTTATTTTCATTAACTTTTGGATCACCCCTTGTCCCAAGTCTATGAAGCGAGAGCGAAAGTATGCATCCGGTGATCGTGAAAATGACGAAATCCAGGACTTAGTTTAGATTGCAATATCGAAGTTAATGAGTCTAATAAGGCTTCTGACACAGACGGACGCATGTTATTACATTTAAAGGAAGGATATGGTGGTAGGAAAGCATTGCAGATGAATGAAACCCTAACAGTCTTAAGAGCTAAGCGTAGCTTATAAGATCTTTGCCGTGCTGAATGAATGCCCGAAAACGCCTGTGAACAATCTGGTACGATCCTATGAGTGCGTCTGCGAATTTCAGGTCGACACATACCACCTTTTTGTGGACTTTAAAGCGAGTGAACAACAATATAGAAAAAAACCGGTCTACACCGAATAATGTAATAGGAGCATTAGCTGAGCGACTCGTGTTGTTTTCCGGTTTTCCTGGTTCGTTTAAATGTCACGATTTCCATGCCTGGTGGTCTTGTTTACATGTGAAACTAAGCCCAGACACCTTGAATGTTGCGCTCCATGAGTGTGGGGTCAGAATTGGCTTATCAGCAATGAATTTACAATGAACTATTCAACATTTCGGAACATGTGCTGCTACGCATCTCATTCACAAAACATCAACTTAAATATGGCGAACTGATACAACAGAGATGGAGGATGGAGTTCTCGTGAAAACTCTCTCAGACTATACAGGAATGCAATAGAATGAAAAAAAAATTTATTTTTTTAAATGTATTATGGCTTTATTACGTCGTTCAATTGGCTACCTCGGCTATCTTCGCAGTAGCGCATTCTGTCACCTCCAAGACCTTGTTGATGGTTTTGGGCTGTAGCTCACGGATTGCTTGGATGATATTGGTCTTAAATGCTTGAATCGTTTCCGGATTGTTGGCATAACATCGATCCTTCACGGTTCCCCAAAAAAATCGCAGCTCCCAGGCGGCTGACAACACGATTTGGGAATTTGGTGAACAAAAGATCGATTGTGGCATGGCACGCCATCCTGCATGAACCAGAGGTCGTCCAAATCCATGTCAGTAAACAAAAAAGTCGGTTAACATGGCTCTGTAACGCCTACCGTTGACCGAAACGTTGTTTCCAGCCTCGTCAGAAAATCGTTGTCCAATTCATGCTGCTCTAAGACCCAAACTGCGAAGCGATAACGAAGCGAATGGTCGCGCGCCTTCAATTGCTGAGCCAATTGGACCTTTTAGGCGAATAATCCGAGATTTTTGTGCAGAATTTTCCACAGGCTGGTGCGTGAAATGTTGAGCTATTGAGATCGATGGTGAGTTGATGTTCGTGAATTGAGTCTCACACTCTCGGCCGCAGCAGCCACATTCTCATTTGTGCGCATCGTACGACGAGGGGGACCATGAGTGTTGTATACTATAGGGTCCGCCAAATAACTTTTTTTTTTTTTGAAAATGCTATAAAAAAAAACTACTGAATATTTTCTCAAATTTCTTTTTTTATTTGAAAGTACAATCCTTCCGGTTAATAATGGAAAATAATTTCATTCAAATGGCTGCCTCGGCTGGCCATGCAGTAGCCTAGACGATCGGTCCAATTTTTAAGCACATTATCGATTGTGTGCAGTTGTATTTCACCAATGGCTTCACGAATATTGTCCTTTAAAGCGTCAATTGTCTCTGGCTTGTCGGCGTAACACTTATCTTTGACGGCACCCCACAAATAATAGTCCAACGGTGTCAAATCGCAGCTCCGAGGTGGCCAAACGACATCAGCTCTGCGGCTGATAATGCGATCTTCAAAAACAGGGCGCAAAACATCGAGTGTAGCTGTGGCACGTAGCGCCGTCCTGTTGAAACCAAATGTTACCAATATCCTCCTCTTCAATTTTTGTGAACAAAAATTCGTTCAACATGGCCCGATAACGATCGCCATTGACTGTAACGGCCACTCCTTGCTCATTTTCGAAGAAAAATGGCCCAATTATGCCTCTGGACCAAAATCCGCACCAAACAGTGTCTCGTTTTGGGTGCACCGGCTTTTCAATGTATGCGTGCGGGTTTTCTGTGCCCCAAATGCGACAATTTTGCTTGTTTACATACCCGCCAAGATCAAAATGAGCTTCATCTGAAAAGATGATTTTTTTGGCAAAATCGGCATCTTCTGTAAGTCGATCGCAGGCCCACTTAGCGAAGCGTTGTTCAAGCGTATACACAACCATATTCGTTCAGCGGAAGGATAAAACTAATTATTTGTCCAATCAGACATGAGCTAAGTGTTACCGTTCACGAAATAAGCACTACTTGAAAAAAAAAAACGTTAGATGGCGGACCCTTTAGCATACCAGTCTCACGAACTTTTTGCTTGCGTACAGCAGTCGCGGTGCGTTTTTAAACGCACTATGTATTTGGGCTACACTGCACTCACTTTGGAAATAAGTTTTCAATATTTCCCAACGTTGTTCAAGCGTAAAGCGACCCATTTCGTTCCGCGGAGGTATGATACTGACTTTCTGTCAAGATTTCGAGCGGGTATCAGCTGTCAGTATCAAAATAACCTATGATTTAAAAAAAAAACCCAAGATGGCCCAACCTATAGTGACGAGTTTCGAGTTCCATTTCCCTCACTAAATCGATGTTTGCTTCAGTAAATGTTTTTTTTTCTCGGTTTAACAGAGTCCCCTTGGGCTCTCTCCAACTTTTTTCTTTTCAGTGCGTTCGAACGAAAAATTCTATTTTACGCCGATAGTACATAAGATCAACTAATGTCTTCATAAGGCTACAAATCAAAAATTGGACCCAAACTCGAGATACCTATACTAACGGGGTGTGCGACACTGGATGCAGCTGCCTAAAGATCGTGCCGGCTGGAGGGGCTTCTTGGTAGCTCCATCTAAATAAATGAGCAACTTTCCTAGACATCCTACAATCATATTTCCTAATCAACTGTTTTCAGTAGCAAACAACTTCTGGCTATTGGCCCTCCTCATGTCGCTAAAAGTTGTGCATGGTCAAGCTAATTCCGTACTTCGACCTGAACGAAAAACCCATTATAAAAACGTTAGCCCATGGCTTTGCTCTGCAGAAATAATTAATTTCGGATTAATTTTGTCTTGGCTATGTGCCTAGCGATAGTCAATACTCATTAGTCTTTCGACGCTGTGCCGTTGTTTTTGGCGATGGAAACGTTTTTTTTTTTTCTGTTGCTTTGAGTTTAATGAACTTGTTATCGCCGAAACTTGTACTGCTCAGTAAATCCAAAACAGTCGATTGGTGCATTCATGGAATGTAGCTATTTCGGAATCGAAGACAATATGGTTTGTGTGGGCTGACCTCCATTCGCGATGCCTCTATCGTTCGATTCGTAGCGATATGTAATGAATAAGGAGTGAACGTTTGTAAGGTCAATGGCAGATCGTAGAACACGATACTCGCTTAAGCAGATTTCACTTTACTTCATCTAATTTGCTTTGCCATGCTCTTGACAAGGATCTCGCCCTTGAGGAGCGAGCCATCATTATCAAATGCAATCGCCCCCCGTAACCTTCGGCCCCAAAGTGGCTACTTTAATATGCACTTGTATTGATTATTGTCCTTTAGAGGTAATTATCAGTCTGTGCACCACAGCAAATGAGTATAATTAAAGCGATGGATGGCTACTCGTCGCGACCTACTGAAATGCTTTTCATGCAACATTGTAAACGTATTACGCTTACGAGGATATAGATGTGTGATATATCGCTTTTGGATTATAAATAGAAAACAATTTCTGGTTGTAAATCGAATCTGAATCGATTAGTTGCGGCATTACCTTGATAAATAAAGAACGAGTTTGAGTAATCGGGAAACATTCTTTGGGATGTGTGGTAATGGAGAACGTTATTGAAACATTTAATTTTGGTTTTATACCTCCACGAGACGTTACAAAGAAGCAAATGAGCTGTAGGAACAGTTGTCGACTGGGTTTTTATTACGATGATGAGCTACACAAGTGCTCAATTGCCTAAATCTCTATATAGATCGATTGGAAACTCTTCATCCGAGGGACACCAGGGGTATTAGTCCTTAGCACAAGCACTTGTTGCTCTGAATCCATTGACATATGCCCAGCAACATTCGTCCATGTTGCCGAACATCAAGTCTCACTCAATCCAATTCCACTCAACAACAATCGGCCCATGAGCTAGAAGGGGACAAGTAGCATCGACACCCGAGAATATAAAGGGAAAAAAAATACAGCGGCTCCGCTCGCTGCACGACCAACGGCTTTATGCCGTTATCTTGCATCAAGACGTATGCGACCGATCAGTTTTGCACTGTTCGCGCGAGACCTTCTTGCTTGCATTAATCGCTGAATCTATTATTGTTCATAGTAATCGGATTATAAACAATTAACAATTCAAATCGTTCCCGAGTTCACTTCAGTGGTTGGAATTTCATAAGAAGAGCCAGGTGGAGTGATTAGGTTGGTGTTCGATTCGAGTTCATTGCATGTGAATATAATTCAAATAAACAAAAAGACACGCATTGGCGTTGGAGGGATCTAGTAACGGTCTCGCTGTACACCCTGTGATGTGTGGTGATATTGTTTTGTGTATCAACTATTATCAATGCGTGAAACCGTATGAACTAACAGTATAACCAATAGGGCGGAGCCTATCCTCATTTATATACCTCAAGTCATAATTTGAGATCAACCTAACCTCTCCTTTGTCGTTTGCAGGAATCGGAATCTTCGGAATTGAACAGTTTCAGCGATTGGGACTATTGTCGTTTTAAGCGCCTCCTCGAGGAGGCCATCTCGTACAAGAATCCCTGTGATAAGAAGGATAAAAGTGAAGCTTTTTTGGTAAGTACCTCAAGCAGCCTCCCTACTCACTGATCATGTTTCATATCGTTTTTTTTTGGTTTATTTTAGGAATTACTGAAAACAGTAGAGACAAAGGAAAAAGAAGATCAAAAATTCGAATTTTGTGCATCAGTATCGCCGTGCACAACGCGTAATTCGACTTCGAATAGTCAAAAACAAGGCGGATCGCTACAGGATCTCGGCAAAGCAGTACGAAACGAATCACTCGATTTAGATTGTAACTGCGGCGGATCACGTAATCGTCATCACAATCATAATTCGCGTCCGAAAAAATATTCATCTGTTTCGTCCCGACAACGTGAAGGAGGCAGCCTACCGAGCAACGTGAATGTCACCAATTGCAATTTAAGTCTATACGAGCCGTCGTTTTGTGTAACAAACGACGATAAGAATAAACAACAAACGCAAAGGCGTAATAAGAACGAACCACGCATTGTTATAAATACGACAATCACGGCCAGTTGTCTACCAAGTTCGGCTGGTAATAGTATCACAGTTGTCGGCGGTGGTTGTGGTGGTGGGAGTAGCGTTGGGAATTCAAGTGTCGTTGGCTCGGGTTGCGGATCGGTTGCTGCTATACAACAGCATCAATTAGGGGCAACACATGGTACAGGAAGCTCAGCGGCTAGTAATTCGATCAAATTGACATCGACAGCTGTTATAAGTGGTAGTTCGGCCGAAATATCACTGACAACTAACGCTTGTTTGGCGCCAAACAAGAACAACTTGACCGGAGTGGGAGGAATAGCTGGTGGAGGACTAGTCAGCGGTTGCGGTGGTGGCTGTAGCGAGGGAACAACTTCGATAAGCGTTGCTTCGCTTGCAGCTAGTATCGGAAGTACACCAAGTGCTACATGTGCCGCATTGGCCACTGCTACAGCTGTGGTTTCGGACAGCGCGGATACGGTGACCGACATGAGTGAAAACTACATTGATCAACACTGTGATTTATTGCCACAGGTTAGCCTAATCCTTTTTGTTTTTCAACTTTTTTTTTAAATATGATTCCAAGAAGACAATATCAATGCCGTCTTTCCAGTACGCGACAATTCCTGCTTTTGTTTCTTTCTCTCTATCTCTATATCTCTTTTCTCCTCTCAATCCTAACATTCACGATCATTTAACACTTTCGCGGGCTCATGATTAGCATTACACAGTGCCCTTTGTTCAATAAGTTTTGCCACAAAATTCAAAATCAAAATCCATTCAGAGAAGAAACAAAATCAGAGTCAGTCAAATCGAAACGAAATTATTCGTCTGGTGTCTGTGAAAGTGTTATATAACCACCCCCCCAATCGTACGTTCGTTCTTTCATACGTTCGTTCGTCTCTGTTCCTTGTAGTCGAATTTTATGTTTTTTTTTTTTTTTTTGTTATCCTTATTTGTCGTCTCCAAAAAAAAAAAAAAAAAAAAATCGTGCACTGAATGTTAACTGTAAGAGATTCTCTGTTGTATGTACAACAAATTTAGTAACTAAAGCGGGAATTGTTTTAAAAACAAAGCTGCAAAACAACAACTACGTCTTGTACTTCTAGGAAGCTCAATTCAATCGAGCTGATCGAATTGAAATGAAAATCCCTCGGGCAAACATAATCGGTTCGGTTTTGACCAGAAGTGATTTTTCACCCAACAACACTACATGTTATGTTGACGAAGCGGTTCACTTTACAACCTTAGAACGTGGCAAAAGCACTGTAGACGCTAGCTATTTACCATTAGATGAAAACTACAAGGCATGCAAAACAGTGTTGGGCGAAAAATCCGAACTCGTCAAAATGCAATCATTTTCCGCCACGAAAACGATTTCGGTGAGCGTTTATATCATATAAGGTCGTCTGTATTTGAGTGTGTTTATCTAATTAAATTATTTTAATGGTCTTTTTGAATTTTTCATTTATCAGAAACAATATGACGAGAACGGCAACTCCCTCAACACGACGTATACAACAAGCCAATCGCAGGCGAAGGCTAAAAAGAAGAAATCCCAATCGGAACGTAACACTAAAACGCTCGATGTACAATCGTTCGAAGGTTATCGTGGCTCGGATCCGATCGAGGAATTGGTTAAATATATCGAAAGCTCCGAGGATACGACTAATAATAGTCGGCAAAACGATAAAGTATCAAAATTTGCCGATAATAATAACAAGAAAAAGGAGAAGAAAAAGGATAAGGAGAAAGAGAAGAATAAAATGAAACGATGTAACTCACTTGAAGAGCTACGATCATGCTCGAAGTTAGACGCTAGTGATGATGTTACCATGCGAAATAAAGGTGGCAATGTGAAGAATAAAAATGTGGCAGAAAACAAAGAGTCGACTGGTGCGAATGTGGCTGTAGCCAAACAATCAGCCACGAGTGGAGGAAATACGACGGCGAATAATCGGAAGGGTGAACGACGCTCGTGGGGTACCGAAGAACTTACATACCTGGGCGAGAACAATGCAATCGAAGAGGTACGCGAAAAGGCAAAGGACAAAGAGAAGAAAAAGTCGAAAGAAAAGGATAACGAAAAATTGGATAAAGTCAATGAGAAACGAAAGAAGAGCGATGCTACTCTGGTTGTATCGATGGAATCGATTTCGTGTGAGTCGGCTGAATTCCATGTAGTCACGAAGAAGAAGAAGCCCAAGAAACAACGTCAATTCAATGAGGAGAACAAGAATACGAACTCGGCTAATCTGCAGAAGAATCCGATCTACCAAAATCGAAAATACCATTCGAATTTCAGCAATGACCATGATTCGTACATGAATTCGTTCAACAACAACAGTAACAATGATAAATCGCGGAGAAAATCAACGTCATCGATGCCACCGTCGGAGAAATCGGATTCGAGTGATTTGGACTCGGTTCATTCGCTCCCGATCGAATCCGGCGGCGGAGGGCGAAGTCCCCTTCAAATGCACCATCATGCAAATCAACCACGATCGTATGCCGATATTGCACGTAAAACTGACGCAGCTACAGGTGGCAGCGTGGTGAATACATCTCCCGGTAGTTGCAGTGTCACTGGAATGGCTGCTGGTGCCTTAGGCGCAAACGATATGAATAATATTTCCAACACCAGCAGCAACAATTCATCGCATGCCGAGCTGGAAGTCAATAGTGCCGTGACAACACCAACTGTGGCGGCACCGGTGACGAAGAAATCGAAGAAAATCGTTAAAACCGATTTCCCCGAGTTGATATCTTATGACGGCGGCGGCTGGACCAGCTGTAGCAGTACCACAAGCAGCACAAGTACGGTCATCAAACCGATTTCCTATTCCCAGAGTTTGACATCGACAGCGAAAGCAGATGAAGCTTTTAATGTAGCAACAGAGACTAATGCGCAGCAAAAGCCTACGCCGCCCGAGGTCATTCGAACGAATGATAAGTATCAACATGTACAACATCAACATCAGCAGTCGCATGCACAACAACAGGTACCGCTGCAGAAATCGAAGAGCGTAGAAACGGATAGTTTCTATAACAGCATCGAACAGTACCCGGCCCTTGAGAAGACTGTTAAGCGGCACAGCACTACGAATGCGAATAATGGACCCGACGCAGCTGTTATGCCAGTCGCCAACACACCACTGCCCGGTGTGATCTCCCTTCAGATGACCAGTAATAATAGTAGCAATAGTATTACCAATCCAGGCTGTGTAAATATGGTAGGGACTCCAGCTCCGGTGACGACATCGACGACGAGCAAGAAATCAAAAACATATACCAAAGCAAATGAGGAAGTATTAATAAACGAACCACAACAACAGCAACATCAGTACCAACATCAATCCACGACGACGACGATGACGACGAAAAAAGGCAAAAAAGAAAAGCTTCACGAGGGTTTCGCCTCGATTACACAACAACTAACATCAACATCATTATCATCTGCATTGCTATCATCGACAACGTCCTACTCCGCCGCCTCCGCCTCCACCATCAACAACAACAAAAATCAAACCAACCATAATCATCTTAATTATAATTTAACTAATAACATAAACAAAACTAGCTGTAGTCATAGTCATAATAATAGTAACTCTAGTAGTAGTAACAGTAGTAATAACAAATTTTCAAATCGTCCAGCTGTGATTATATTAAATGATGATACAACTGCTGGTGGTCTATCATCATGCATTGGTAACGAATTTACATTTGGCGACTTTAACGAGGAGGAGCTGCGACTTTTCGACGACAGCCAGCCCAGCCAACAGCAACAATCTAAACTTCCAATTGCACAGCCGCCTGCGTATCAGCATCATCAACAACAACAGCAATCGCAACAACATCCTGACGTAGTAAACCAGAAACGATACACGATGGCTATTATCTCGTCGAAACAACAAAATTTCGACGATTCCGGTGGTAATTTCAATTCGACCGCTTGTAGTACGAATTCAGATGTGGCCAATAACAGCGACGATGCCATGTTACTCATGCATCCACATACATCCTCACCAAATACATCGTCATCAGTCACAGACCAGCTATCGTCCGATAGTGGTTTCTGCAACAACTACGATGGCACGGTGAAAGGTAAACGAAAAAATCAACAAAATATTGCAACAAAACCGATCGTTACGCACCGATCAGCGTCGACCGATGCTATTAACAACAATACTAACAGTAAATGCAACACTGTAAATTCGTCATCGACGTCACCATCCAAAGAATCTTTATCATCGGCATCTTCCTCGTCATCGACTTCCTCATCAACATCGTCAACGTCCTCATCATCGTCCACTAATTTAGTTGAAAATGTTCCTCAACAATCGCAAGTGAACTCCACCACGAATGCGTCTCACTCACAGCAGCAACAGGCAACCACTGTGCTGCCGCCGCCACCATCAGGCAAAACGTCCAGATCCACAACGACTCCTTTATCTTCTCCACATTACAATCAACAACAACAGCAGCAACTGCAATCACAGTCGCAGCAACAAATTCAATTAAACGACAGTAGTAAGAGCAATCGAATTACAACAATGAATAAACGTAATTCGCAACAGCAAACTAATAACACAAACTGCTCATTACAACCGTCACAACAGCAACTCGAAACATGTGATGATATCGAGACGGCAATTATAGCCGCAGCGAAAAAAGCTGCTGCCGTAGCCGCCGAGCAAACTACCGCTTCTGTGATCAATAAAAGTTATATCGCAAAACACAACAGCAGTCATCAATCATCACCAATGGGATCAACAACAACAGTGGCATTACAACAGCAACAAAACAATCTAAACAACAATGCAAACCATTTCAATAGTAATAGCTATAATAATCGACAAGGCGTCGTCTCGCCACCATCGTCAGTAGTATCACCTATTTATCAAGACAGCAATAGCAGTGTAACAGCGACGACGGGTAAGATGTCGAAAGATACCAGACGGGGAGTTGTCGTCACCGGTGGAGGTGAAATAGGATTTATAGCGCACCAGCAGCAACAGCCGACGCAACAGCGGAAGGGAATTGATGTGCATTTTATACCGCCTAGTTCGATACAAAACAATGAAACTATTATAAACTTCATTGGTTCAGGTGAGTTCGAGCTTCTCGGTTTGATTTTGCGTTCGACTTTTGCCTTCCTATTTCGTTTTGTTGAGTTATTTTTGTCTTTTCTTTGCATGGTTTGTTGCTTACTTCATGTGGTTTTCTTCTTTTTTTTTTTTTTTGGAACGAAACGGATAGCAACGATCTCGTCCCATTCAATATTCTTCGTTGTTCTCTACAACTGTCTTTCAGTATATCAAAAGCTTACTGATTCCGTAAGCCTCGATGGAACAAAATTTCTAACCACTCAAGCCGGGTAGTTGGAAACAGATAAGAATCTGAACAAGCAATAGTGTGGCGATCATGACCGGTGGTGAAGAATTTCCCATTTTATCTCGTTTAATTGTTGCAGAGTCGGGAGAAATGTGACTTGGCAAAATGACGCCTTTTCGAATGCCCAAAAACCAAACGACTTCGAATTCTCGTATTGACTTTAGAAAGTTGCATGGGTTCCATACTCGCAGTCATACCAGGTAAAAGAATACAGAGGAAAATACTCCTAGAATCCAACCAAACACTAGCAGCCCTTTTATTGGATACAAGTCAGCAGATTCACCTGCTTGTTTTCATCCATCCCGTTTTGTGCTGCACATGCTCGGCTACTCGTCAACTTACACGATTCGAGCCAAAAGGGTCGGCTATTATTCCGTTCGGTCAGTGAGACGCGATCCAGCTTATTTTTTTCCGTCAAATAATACGGCAACCATGTGTCGAGCTTGCTGATCAGGAGTGAAAGAAAGAAGGGTCTACCGTCCGAGTGATTATCATCATTTTTACAGAGCAGGACCACGGCCGAGGTAAACGCTTTGGACCAGCCTCTAACCATCTTCTTCTCGAAACTCGCATAGCATTACAACCTATCCAGTATCCAGTATTCTTCCTTTAGAACGACCACTCAGAATTACATCAGGCCGCCCAGTGACGGAGACTTCGGTGTCTTAGCTAGCTATTACGGACTCGAACTACATGTCAATAGCGTCGGAGACGAGAACAATAATCACTGTGCCAAGGTGCTAGGCACTGTTACATAACAAGTCACTAGACGCGTCACGCAGCAATGGTTCCATGTGAAGATTGGACATACACTTTTGCGATCAGCCAAAAATTTATTGTTTCCCGATCAATGATCGTACAACTCCCATCAAGCCATTGATAGAGAATGTGATGTTTACAAACTACAAAACGCTTTTAGAACCTTAATCAGAGCCGCAACTGCTTTCTTTGGATCATTCTACGTTCAAATTTTTAGTAAGCTTCACTACTCGGGTCAAATTAAATCGTGACTTTGTTTGTGCATTTTAAAATCTCTACAGGGTGCGCCATCTCATATGGGCCGATATAAATTTCGAATAACTTCAACAATTCTCAACCGACTTTGGAAATTTAAAAACTTTTATTCAATTTAGACCTTTACAATTTATTTTGATTAATTTTTGAAAACAATATGAATTAAATGACTGCCTTTATTGCCAATGCAAATATGGGCTCGTTTTCGCGCATTATCCATGACATTTTCGAGCATTTCGGTCGAAATTTCTGCGATTTCCGCACGAATGTTTCTTTTTAGCTGTTCTAATGTCTTCGGGCCGTTCGCATACACCGTGCTTTTCAAGTATCCCCAAAAGAAAAGTCTGGAGCAGTCAAATCCGGCGATCCCGAAGGCCAGTCAATATCGCCCTTTTTTGACACCAATCTTCCAGGGAACTTCTTACGCGAAAGGTTCATTGTTTTGTCCGCAGTATGGCATGTCGCGCCGTCTTGTTGAAACCAAAAGTGAAATAAGCCTATTTTACGCATTTCTGGGACCACATAATGGGCCAACATCCACCGATATACATCGCCAACTTTGAAGAAATACGGTCCAATGATGGTTTTAACGCATACACCGGCCCAAACAGTAACTTTTTGATCATATAGCGGCTCTCCGTGAATAATGTGAGGATTTTCGGTGCCCCAAAAGCGACAATTTTGTTTATTAACTCGGCCAGAGAGCGTAAAATGTGCCTCATCGGTCATCAAAATTAATTTGCTGCCAGAACTCCGGTTCAGCATTAATCATTGCAACGACAGTTTGTGCGTATACCAAGCGCCGTGGTTCATCTTGTGGCAAAATTCGTTGATTTATTTGCACTTTGTATGGAAATAAGTGAAGATCATCCTTTAAAATTCTCCGCAAAGTGGTCCCACTGATGCCTAACTGCTGCTAACGGCGCCGATATGACAAACTTGAGTCTTCTTGAACACTGTCCTTCACAGACTGAATAGATGAATTTGAACGCCGCGGACGTGGCATAGGTTGCTCACGAGGGCTTGCCACAAAACCAAATTGAAAAAAAATCGCGGCCCAACGACGAATTGTATCTTTTTTGGGCGCAACACGATCATGATATTTTGCACGATACGCACGTTGAGTTAGCACAATCGAGTGTTAATTTTTAATGAACATTGAAACTATTTCCGCGCGTTCCTTGTAATGAATTGAGGTTTCCAAAATGCTATGACATATGAAAGTCGGTTGACAATTGTTGAAGTTATTCGAAGTTTACATCGACCCATAGGAGATGGCGCACCCTGTATTTCATTCCTTTTATTATTTTTTTAACACTTAAGACAGTTCTTAGGCTTGGTTTCCAGGTCAAGCACCGATTCACGTTCTTCTCGAACGGTATCCCCGAAGTGGTTTTTTTCTGCAGTTAAGCTGCGTTTCATGACCGCCTCATATACAGAAATTATCTCTTTATAGCTGTTAATGCGACGCTCTTTTTTTTAAAAGAAATTTAGTGTTTTTGTAAACAAACGAGATGGGCCGTCTGAGGGCCAAATTGTATTTTAAAATGGCTTGAATTAATCCCTACGGTTCGCGCCAACAATATCAACGAGGTATCCAATTGTCAATCGACTTTCTCTGCCTTAACACTGGTCACCAAAGGCTTCCTGCAACATCATCAACGTTCTTGTAGCATAATTTTCATTCCGTAAACAACAATAAATTCAACTTTTTTGCCCCATAGAACCAGACATTGTACCAAATTGTTCAATAAGTTTTGTCGCACGATAAGAAAAACACGATTTCATGGTTTGAAATGCATTTTATGATCCCAACACACTTGTTCCAGTAATTTTCTAATTTACGGATTCCATCACTAAAGTGAGACTTCGGAAACTTGTCGCTTTTTTCTGTTTGGTTTGTCAGTGTTCTATTTTCTGTAGCTCGCGTGATTCGTGACTTGTGTGACAGTCAGACGTGCTCAGTGATGATTGGAAAGACTTACGAACAATGATTACGAATTGTGTTATCAAGATTCGTGCTCTGTAACATTTTTTTCGCATACTTTTACCTACTGAGCAAGCAATTCAAGCCACAGTCACCAAATTGCCGCTATTGCGACCTACCAGTGTGCGTCGAGGAAACGGCGAAATCGCCTTTCTGGCCGATGGGACAGTCTTCGCCTTCTTCGGAGCACGTTCCTTGGTCTGAAATGACGCAGAAACTCCTTCGGATTGCGCTTAAACAGCGTCAAACACTGCTCTGAAGTGGTCTCACGGTTACGCTTGTTCTCCGGAGTGAGCAAACGCGGTACCCATAGCGCCGACAGCTTTCTCATGCCCAAATTTTCATGCAGGATATAACCCACGCGATCTCTTGAAATGCCTACTGTCTCAGCTATCTCGCACACCTTTAATCGGCGGTCTGCCAATACGAGATCGTGGATTTTTGTCACGTTATCCTCCGTGGTAGCCGTTTTCGGGGCACCTGGACGTGGCTCATCAAAAACCGACGTGCGACCACGTTGAAACTCGGTAAACCAATTTTTGATGGTCGCCATCGAAGGAGAAGAGTCACCGTACACAGCATCCAAACGCTCTTTGATTTCGCTGCGCGTTTTCCCTTCCAGAAACAAGAATCGAATCACCGATCGATATTGCTCTTTTTCCATTTTTCTAAAATCCGCGGACACTCCCGCTTCCACATGCGGTCAAAACAAAACTACCGGGTGAAATTTCGACAGTATCCGTCTACTAGAATGTACTACACGATAGTAAGTTGCTCTTGTGATACTGGCGCCACATCTGGCGGTGAAGCTAAGTACTTATCGGACTACCCTCGTAAGTTGTCGTATTTGGTCCGATGCGGCCGCCGATGTACCCGGAATAATGTACTGTTTAGTGCGATTTACGGTCTGTTGCAACCAACTCATAAGAAGTATTTTTCCGCAAAGTTCACGTTGGAGTCACCTTTCAATTTGATCATAGTAGTATAAAAGGCCTTTTGAAGAAATCATTAAATTCTGTTTCGATAGTGTCACGAGAGTCTTAACTTTTGAAGAGTTCAGCAAGTTTTCTTTTAACAATAGTTGGACTGGTTGGTATGCATATTATGCTCTGCGCACGAGTGCCTGTGTCATTTAAAAGCGCTCCTTAGCCTTAACATGATTCCTTCTCTGATGATCTTCTTCTTTTCCTTTTTCCGGCGTTGTTATGGTCAGAAGTGTAGGACCATAACCTTCCCACTTAACTGCATTCCTACTGGTCCGCTTGTGGGGTCCGCCGGTTTGACCTCAGAAAGTAGCGGCAGGCTTCCCGGTTTGGGATTACTTCATCGCTGAGGCCAATCAAATGCTGGTGTTTTTGCATTTGTTTGCACCAATTGTTTTTCGGCCTGCCTTTTTTTTTTTTTTTTTTTTTTTTTGTGACACGGGCATGCTCCAGATTTTTTTTTTTGTTTGATCTTACTCTTACAACACCGGTGATCTCCAGTCGTGTCAACCCACTGATTTGCATGTACACTTGTGGGGCAGTTTAATGGTGGTATATGTATGTGTCCCTAGGCTCACCTTGGTGTTTTCTAAATTGCCTAGATGTGATTTTTGTTTACCTTTGTTTTAGTCGCCTTTTACGACAAGCGAGAGGTATCGCTGCAGGGATATTCTTAACGCGTCCCTGCACGCACGGATTCCTTCTCTGATGATAAAAGGGAAAAGTATGAAAGTTATCAATAGCTGGAAGCACTGGCGCCTAACGCAGATCTTGATCTACAATCTGCGCCGATTTTTGTCCCACATCGCTTTTGTGTTTGTTTTTATCTTTCTTTGCTATCAGAGTCTTTTGCTCTGACCATTTGAGTTTGGAATTCCGAGTTTCGAAAGCAAAAAAAAAAACATTATATTTCCCCACTAATGATATTTCTTTATTTTTGTTATTTTTTTATATTTCATTTGCAGCTTGGGAAGAGGTAGCTAACAGTAAAGTTACGCAATTTTACGACGGACAATAAAATCAAGTCATGGGTAAAATATTTCTAGGATTTCTAAATTTTTATAAATAATTAAAAACAAAAAAAAAGTGAAAGGAAATTGTAATCTAATTGTAAAACAGGAAAGAAACAAAACCTTGCTATTTACTACTTCATCACTGTACTATAAAAGGAAGAAAAAGGTCTCGGAGCGCGAGACCGCTTGTGTCTTTTTTTTTATAAATCAGGAACTTACATACAACCCCAGTTAGGTATTTTTGTATACACAGACATGCATTCTCCTTTCCTTATTTTGTTTTCAATTTTGTTTTTCTTTATCACACAAGGAGAAGGAAACCAGGAGAAGAATCGGAAATGAAGGAAAGACAACAAAATAAAGCGCATGCCGCAGAAGAGGACTAGGTCCGATCAACTCTTTTTGTCTTATCTCGATTTTTTCTTTCTCTCTCTATTTCCTCTCTTTTCAAGTCATTTTTCTCACCACATCCGCTTAATATTACTTTTTGTTATTCTCTTTCTTCTGCATTAATCCGATTAAATAATTTTAGTAATTTAATTAGAATTTTTTTTTGTTTTCATATTAAAGAGAGCCATTACACCACACATACACACACACATTTATTCTATAAACAAATATATTTATTGAAAAACAAAATAAACAAAAAAAAATGTTATAAATAACAACGTTAGTTCGTAACGATGAACATATGAAATAGAGGAACAATAACTTTAAATAAAGAATTAAAACAAGTACTAAAAACCTACTGCGCAATCGATCCTATTTCCTATCTTCTCTTATATACAACTAAACATATATGTATATGCAAGTAACTAAAAAAGAAAACGACACAAATTAATGTATAAAAGAAGTTATTAAATAAATTAAATTATTTATTATTATTACAACACTATTCTACTGCGACTTCTCTATTATTATTATTATTATTATTAATTATTACGACTTTTTTGTTTCTGTTCTCTGTTTAATGAAAAACTTAAAAGTATTGTGTATAAAAAGGAAATTTAAATGAATAGTAACAAAATGTGCGACGAAAAACAACAAAAAAAAATTTATATAAATATAAATCTGAATGTATTTAATTTTTATTTTTCTTTTTCGGTTTAATGTAGTCCTTGTGGAAGGAGGCAGGACGTTTTTGAGCTTAATTGCGTTTCGGTTTTATTTTTTTTTTCGATAGGATGTATGTGAAATAGGGAAGAATCCGAACGAGTCGAGGTGTGATATAATATTACTAACAACCATGGAGCGCCATATGACTGCATGTTTTCTCGTCGCCTCTCGTAACCGTGTTCTTTTGTTTTTTGCTTTGAATTTATAAGGATAACCCTGATGAGGAATAGGTTTATTTATTTTCTTTAATCGAAATAACTTTTTGTTTTCATTCAAGCCGGGAATATTATATTTGATTTGTGTTTTAAAATCGTTGCCTTTTCTATAGAGTATACACTTGGCGATGAAACCTTAGCAAATTACACATTGTTCATTATAACTCTTAATAAAAAGGAATTTCAGCTGTTACATTCTTCGATTTAAGACTACTAAGAGACAGCTATTGCCTACGTATGATAAGGGCATTGTATACTGGAGCATTGGGCCATGATGAAGCATTTCCATCCGATCATATTTTTCGCCAGCATCTTTTCCGCATTAACCAATTTCTTTTTGTAGTGTTCTCCTCAACGTGATCTTAGGCGGTTCCAATCAAGCATTTTTTCGCAGTGTGTGGCCATTGGTTCCAAGTTGCATTTTTTATATATATAGATCATTATTGCTGATGTCATTTGGCCACCACACCTTGAGAGGAGGCATCTGTTAACGAAACTTTGATGGTCGGTTACAAGCCAGGTCTTGCATCTCGCAAGGAGTCTCATTTTTGTTTGGAAGGATAATTGCGTCGACTTCCAGATTTGGCGCAGCTGTGCGTATACGCCTGTTGCTTTGTTTAGTCTAACCAGAATATCCTTTCTTGCACTATTATCCGCGGATAAAATCCTCGACCTGTTCAATTCCTTTGCCATGTAGCATAAAATGGTCGTTGTCGTTGGTGTTCATTTTCATTGATTTCGTCTTGCCGATGTTGATTCTTAGACCAACATTACCCGAGCTTTGCTTGCATGTCGGATGGCTTCAAGAAGGTTGGCGAAGTTCCAGTAGATGCCTCTTCGCTTATCTTCGATAGATTTATACACGATGTCATCAATAACAATAAGAAAGAGGAACGTCGAGCGAAACATCCTTAAAAAAACCTGCGCTGGTTGTGATGATGTATGAGAGCTTGCCATGCTCTGCTTTAGTAACCTCGGAGGCTATCCTATTTACTGTTTCTGCGTTTATTGTGGATTCCTCAAAAATCAAAGTCTTCGTCCAGTGTGCCCACTTTCCACCCTATTCGTTGTACCTTCTTTGGGAAGCGCTCCTAGGTTGCTTTCCACGCCTGAGCAAAGTTGTTGCTTCGGCAAAACATTAGTATATGATTGGAACGATACAGAAAAAAATAGCATGGTCGCTGCCAAGAATAAATGAAAATCTTTTTTTTTTTTTTTTTTTTCTTCTAGTTCGCGGGGCTAGTTAGCTTCTTAGGTTCTTAGGCAATATTCGCCCACACACCATTATGTGTTATTAGGCGTTTGAATTACTCGCGCACTGGCCATCCTAAATGCACTGGAACGGAGGACGGATTCAACTCAACGCACGTAATGCTTACTTTTGCGGCATTTGCCCATATTTCTGCAGCTCTTGCTATAAATCTTTTATTCTATTTGAGCCTCCTATATTGCTCATTAGCTTTGAAAGCGCACCGACAGCTTTTGGTGTTTTTTTTGCATGCATATTCAAGGTAGTGTTTGAAATTTAGCCGCGCGTCAATAATTATTCCTAGGTTTTGAGATTGTGCTGCCCAAATACACGGTATCGTTTCATGGACTTTCCTATTTGCCGCTTCAGTTTTATGATCAGCAAGTTGCAGGCCAGCGTCAGGTAACTAACGACGTACCATTTCAATTATCGCGTTGCAATGGCGTACAAGATCTTTGGTTTCTGCTACCATCACCACGGCGACATCATCCGCATAGTCGATGAACAACGCTCTTATTGGAATCGGTAGGCGTAATAGTCGTACATTTAACATTCCACAGCATTGGGCCTAGAATGGTGCCTTGTGGGACGCCACCAGTTACCACGTGGGTCGTAGTTCGCTCGTCAGGGTCATAGTAGCTACTTATTTCCATCCGATGGAGACCTCTTCCAGTTCGCCGATTTAAACGCGTTTTTTTTTTTTTACATTGAGAGTTATAGTAGCGCAGAATTTTTTAGTACCACCTTTCCAGTGTCTACCTTCTATGCCGACCTATGAAAACCTGATAGGCGCCCTGCTGTTTCAATAGCTAACAAAAGCCTAATGTAAATTATTCGCTCAAGAACTTTTCCGACAGTGTCGAGCAAACAAAGAGGACGATAAGACGAAAACTAGTCGTTGGCGCTTCCAAAGTTCATTGAAAACTTTTTCCTGAAGGCAGGTGTTAAACATAGCGGCGAATAAGTTTGTATCGAGTTTAAATATGAACCATCCAGCCGCGGAGCCTTTCTATCGCTTACCGCCTTATATGCTTCGAATAGTTCTTCACATGTTATCCTAGGTATGGAGACACTATTGTGAATTTTTCGACTAGTTAACGAGGAAATAGGGTCGCAACTATTTTTTTGAGCAATACTGGACACGGTGGCGACTGTGTACGGAGTTTTTCGCTTCGATTATCCTGAGAACAAAAAATGATATCGACATGGGACCGGTTTCATTTGATGTATAATTGCATGAATTAAATCTGAACATGTTTTCAGAAATGGGTAAATCCTCCTCTATTTTTTACAGCTTCAATCAGTCTCTTCGACAGCGCTTCATATATGTCTTTAATATAATTTTGATCCAACAGCATTTTTAGCATTTTTTAATTGTTTACCATTTAAGTACACAGCACGTGCTAGTTTAGCCCAACAATTTTCCAAAATATTCAAATCAGAGGAGCGCGCTGGACACATTAAAATTTGAATATTATGTAGAACATTCTTCAACGAGTTTTGGAGTATGAACAGCAGTATTGTCTTGTTGAAAAATATAATTCTGACCACCAATTCGGGTCCCATATTTGGCTAACAATTTGTCGATTCATTTATTTTCCCAAAGATAAATTTGATTGCTGTCTTTCCATCAAAGCCTATAGCCGCCTAATACATGGCACTTCCTCCACCAAACTGTCTGTGACTTGAAAGTGTTTCTTGCATTCATCAGAGTCATCCAAATTGAACCTCTTTTTATCGGTGTGATATGTTTTTCGGCCAATTGTAAGCGTTCTTTCTTAAATTTTTCACTTGAAGCTGGTTTCTTCCTGCTTAAATGCTTAACATCATGTAGAAGACGTTGAACAATTCTCACATTCGTTTTTACGCCAGCTGCAGAAGTGATTTGATTCGCTGTTAGCGTAGAATTTGGGCAACTCGCAGAGGTGCTTGTCATTTATGGCCCTTGGTAGACCTCATGGATTGAGAGGCATATCTTTACGGGCTATCGCTTTCTAATATTTACGAGAATATCTTGACTTTCCGTCTTTAATCGTAGAATTTAAAAACCAAAATATTTTTATTAGGAGTTATAATGAAAAATGTGTAGTGTGCAAAGATTTTGTCGCGGAGTGTACATATTTAGTCTTATTTAGGAAACGATACAGTAAAATAAAACTAGATAGAATCAAAGAAATTCGCCATAGGTGGACTGAGTGTAGGGATGAGTTTGTGCTTAAAGAGTCAGACGTAGCCGGTTCTTTTATGAAGCATTGTGGCTCGAGACTGAATATCCCATATAACGTAGCATGCCTCTATTCATCTCATCGAATGTGCTCTCAAAAAGTTGTTATCGATAATGCACGATGGCCAACATCAGTGGCAGTATAGTATTGGTAACACTGTCCCGTCTCGATTCCCTGTTATTAGATTGGGAATTTATTTCCCAGCCATGTGCATGCTTATCACTCTCTCCCCAAGATCCAGTAGGACATTGATATTTGGTGCTCGAGGTTGTTCGAAGGTGCGGGCCATAGAATTCGTGCCAGCTTGTTGTGCAATAACACATATGTATAAGTCACACTATGGTCAGCCTTGACTCAGAGGCGGACGATGTGGAACTTGACTTTTTGAGACTTTGGTTACAGGCCATGCACACAATCGGCCAAGCAGGGTTGCACAAACTCTAGACTTTCAGTAGAATATAGCAGGAAACGGCCATTCTTCTCCAAGTCCTTGTTTAATTTTGTATACCAATATTAGAAATTACGGAACTATCTTCAAATTTATTCGTTTACTGCCACTAGTTGATTACTATTAGGAATACTGCAAAATGTTTGTTATATAGGTTTGCCTTCAAGTCTCCAAATCCACTTATAACGCCGTCGTATCAATTAATATCCCTCAATTTCCTTCCATTTGTTATAAAAAAAATTTAAAATCTGCTAAAAATAAATTTAAAAAAGGCAAACAGAATAGTCTTAGCAACTAAAGTTAGTGGAAAATTTTGTTATTGAAAAAAAAAATTAAAGCATTTGCAATAAACATCAAAATATAATTAATTTATTCTCAAAAACGGATTATTAAAGAGAAATTAATTGAATACTTATAAATATATCTAGAATGTATCTTGTAAATTAAAGAAAAAAACTATAAATAAATATATATATACGAAAAACTATAAATATATTTGCATTAATTGCTAAACAAATGCATGTAGTCCTTGATCATGTATAAATAGAACAATAAAATTATAAAAATAAAGAGGAAATTATAAACAATTTGCTACAACCAGATGGAAAAGTGTAAAAAACAATTTATAAATCTAACTTAATAAGCTTAAAAAACAAGAGTTTACGACTTAATTCTAAAAATCGTTTTTATTTTATCCATTCTCTCTCTCTCTCTACCCCTTTCTGTAATTTCGTTTTCAAAAAAAAAGAAAAAACAAAAAAATAAAATCAAATTTCAGTTCATAATGTAGTTAATGTATTTGTTTATGTTTAGTTTAAAAAAAAAAAAAACTTGCGCGAATCTAGTCAGTACAGCCTAGCTGGAAAGGATAAAACTGCGCAAATGGTTTAGTGCTTACGATATGTAGATGAATAAATAACTGATGTATTGGCTCTGCACCCGCCTGGCAATGGAAGATCGATAGAATGCCGTGATTGTGTGTGGTCTTTTTGGGACGGTTTCATTAAGAAGGCACTTTGACTAGTTTATAAGCCGTTTGGATTTTATTTTTCTTGTCTACTGTTCTGATGAGAATTCGTCTGTTCGGGCGGAGATGTAGAGCAAAGGGTTTAGCTGGGTATAGCAGAAAATATTTCCTCAAGAATTACTTTCTTCATTGCACCGAAATGACTGACCACAACATAAGGTACTCTCGCCGGAGCCGATCCAATATGTATGTGATATGCGAAGGGATACTCCCGGCTTTTAGTTAAATCTCTCTTCCCCATTTACGCCATAAAAGTAAACACTTTCTGTTATATCCACACCCGAGAAACCTTTGTTCTACAAAGGCATAACAATAATCAGCTTCTTCCTCCATACCATTGACTGAGTAGTTGCTTTTCGCTAAAGCTCTCTTCTATCTAAATAGTCCTTAATTTAATTGTATGTGTATGTAAATACTAAATACTTTATCATTATTAGATGTACGCAAGAATATATATAAAATAAAACAAAATCGATAAAGAATGGAAGAGAGTTTTAGTAGACGGTGGAACTGCATGTACATTTTTCAATTCAACATTTGATAGGATAGTAAGGACGCATGACTTTTCACCCTGTGCTGCTGGAGTTTGTTGCCTTAATACTTGTGTTGTTGGATGAACGGCGTCTTGATAGATGTTATAGGCTCAGGAATGTGGAATTATTAACCGTTTCAAAACTGCTTTGATATAACAGGTGACACCTTTCAATATAACAGCCATAGGTCTCGATGATGCAGAGTTTTTATCTTGGATTTCTGCGGCTTGTCTTACCCAATAAGCATTGAAGATTATAATTAGAGCCACCGGCTCGATTGATTTGGGCATTTCAATCAGGTCGTGAATCATTGGCTTTTCCACCTCTACGTCCAACCGACTGTCTACCCTAACCTAAGTCAAATTTGTTGCCTATCTTCCTGTTAATCGTATTTTTATTATCAATATACTGGAGTCACATAGAAAAATCAAACCTAAGAGCTTCTGTAATTATCTTCATTTTCCAGTGCAATGTTCATTTGATTTTAGACTCTTCGATTCCCCTTATGAGCATCTAACTCTGTCATTATGTTCTTCCCGCCCATGTCGTGTGTTTTATGAGCTAACCTTTAGGCTACTAGGTAACACAGCAGCGAACTCCATTTGCTAATTGACCAAAAAGAAACCTTACCCATCACAAACGTGTCAGGTGCAATTAAGAAAAGCTTCACGAAACCTTGTGTTTATTTAGAAAAAAGGAAAAACTCGTAAATATGTAAAGTATATGCTTAGAACTTGTACATTTATTACTATAAAGTTAGATTGATCTACGTAAGCTACGATATACATATTATATGCCCGACTAATGAAGTAACGTGTATCACTATAAAAACGGTTTTCGATGAACAATTTCGTGTCCTTAAAACAAATTTATAAACTACGACATAAAAACCATAAATATAGTCACCATAAAGCCTGAGGCATCACCACACCAAGCAAACACGATCGACTCAATGCAGCTATCACACACTAAACACAATACAGACACAATATTGTAAAATATACCTAAACATAAGTTAAATTATTTAAAATCGATGTAGAAAAATAAAACAAAATGTTAACTATAAGACCAGCTCTAAAGAGAATGTAGACAAAATGAAAAAGAAAAAATCAAGCCAAAAGAACATCATCATGAACACAACGTTCTTTCTCATTTGAAAAAAAAACAAAAAGAAAAAATAATGAAGCATTGACCTTTCGTATTTAATTTTGTTTAAATTGTTCAAACTAAGCAAAAAACAAAACAAAAATATTATAAAAAATCGTTTTTGAATGTGCTGTGAAGATTTCATATTAAAATTCGTTGTTATTTCATTTTTTTTTCGATCATTTTACTACAAGAAATCACATCCTATCAACTAAACAATAGCTAAATATCGAAAATAAAAAATTACATAAATATATATATAAACAAAGTCGCCTATAAAAGTTGAATGAATTTAAAAAAAAAACAAAAAACATTTAAATGCAAGAATTAACGTTCGTTTTCAGTTTTTAGCTAGTTTACCTTCATTGTTTTGTATTTAGGGCAGATTGAAAATAAAAGAAAAACAACAAAAATTAATCTAAATAAGGAGGATATGTGAGTAAATATATAAATAAATAAATATATATAGATATATGAGTAAAAGCAACACTAATATTGTTTAAGTTAGTAATATACAAGAACGCAGAGAGAAGAGACGACGGTTATTGAAATTGTATCAAATCGGTTATTTTCATTGATTAAAATTCGATTTTCTCTTCCCACATATATATATATATATATCTGTTACGACGTTGTCGTTTTCTTTATTTTCCTCGTTACACATTCAGTTCATTTTTCTTAATAAAACAAAATCAAGTAAAACTCAATTGACTTTTATAGTTTTGTGTTAACTTTGCTTGAATTGTTTGAATAGCTAGATAAAAATAGGTATATAGATACACATAAACACGTCTCAGCATAATTTATTTATGTGTATATATATATATATGCAAAGCGTAA
Organism: Merodon equestris; assembly: GCA_958301585.1. NCBI lineage: Eukaryota > Metazoa > Arthropoda > Insecta > Diptera > Syrphidae > Merodon > Merodon equestris. The sequence goes on from OY284415.1 coordinate 122,530,480, forward strand.
GCAACAATATATAAAATAATATTTTTTAAAAGTCAATGAAGAAAAAAAAATTAACATTTAGTCAAGGTAACAAAAAAAAAAAAAACAGAAACAAAGGAGATAACAAGAAACAAGTCAAAGGCACACTCTGTCTGTTGTATATCAAATAAAATTATTGAACATAAAAACCAAGTCATTTAAATAAAAGGAAAAAAAATATTTTGGTGTTTTTTTTTTCAACTAATTTATCTTGAATCCTCTTCAAAAATATATACAGTAGAATCCCGATTATCCGAACATCGATTCGGGCACATTCGTCACGGCTAGTGATGGGCACATTTTTTTATTTATATTTATTAAAGGTTAAATACCCGGTATTTACCCAAAATCATATTTACCCACCCAAAGTCGGGTATTTATTCCATTTAGCAATCAATGATAACGCCAAAGGAGTATTTATTGTGGTCGGTAATTAGTGTGTTGCCAAAGTAGATCTAAAAAAACAACCCTTTTTGCGGTCATAAATCCCGTGATAAAATGATAAAACATCTTCTAAATTCTTTAGAAAAACTAAATGTGTGTAATATTCGCAAAATCTGATCATTATGATCATACAATCAATGTTATTAGACCGTACTGTCATAAAATAATTTCTGAAAAGAAAAGAAAAAAGACCCTTAATTTGCTTTTTTGGGGGGAAAAACCGAAAATTGGGTAGGTCAAAGATATTTTGATCATTATGGGTCTATATTTCGTTCAGCGAGGATGTACTGAAGTAAAGCATTGATAAAAATAGATACATAGTTATGCAGTATGCTCGTTATGAATTGGTGTTGATGTTTATGCATATAAGTAATATCACAGAATAAATAGTATACAGAAGTTGCATCTCATACAAAGCAAATTTTGTTCTAGGGTTCCAATATTGGCACCCTATTGAACAGAGAGTACAAGCATGACAACATGCAAGAGAGTATACAAAAAATTGAGAAGCTGGTGCGAGCGAAAGAGAGTAGCATGTGCGTTTTCGGTGGTTTTGTTTTTACGAGAGCAAAGCAGCTTACGATGTGTATGCAAGTGTGTGTTCGTGTGTATGCATTGATAGCTTCTTCTATCGTAAGCTTGTATGGTGTTGTATTGCTTCTCTTGTTTTCGATTGTGTGGATTGGATTCGAAATCACTTGGGAATTGTACTTTCATGCGAATGGTTGTGTTTTCCTGCGCTTATATATCGACTCCATTTTTACTTTGTATTTTGATATTTAACTCTATTTTTGATTTTGAATTGTTGACAACTTTGCATACGATTTGGATTATTCTTTGGACTTATTATTTTATATTTATTCTTGAGGGGTTGTCATGCGATTTTGAATAGGAAAAATGGTTTCTGTACCGGCTGTTGGTAAAATTTTCCAAAAGTCCGGCATTCGATGCTGCATAAAAACATGCGGTAAATCTAGGCGATATGGTGAAAAGATAAGAATGTTTAAGTTTCCTCCCTATGACTCAGCTATGGGTCAAATTTGGCGAGAAAAATGTAATATTCCAACAAAAGATTACACAAAAAAATTGTTGATTTGCGCCAATCACTTCTCAAGTTCTGACATTGGTAAAAAAAAGTTGAAATTCGGAGCTGTTCCGGTATTTAACTTAGAAGTTATTGAGGAAGATTACAAGTCGTTGGAACTTGATTGTCCAGCTAAAAAGAGCCGAGCAAGTGACTCCGTAGATGATGAATGACTGTGAAAAATATCTGAAATCATCTAATTTTTACAGAAAAAAAATATTACGACATGGTAGCAATATATAAAAATCTCCAAAGCCGCAAACAAATAGCAACAAAATCAAGCGTATTTTAAACCATCGAATCTTTTCAAATAAGCAAGGAGTCAAAAACATTTTGCAAACTTCTTCTTAGTCCACGACCTAAATAAGCAAGATGTAAAAGATTTGGTTCAAAACATTTATTATGTCTCACAGTCAACGTACTAATTTTTGAAGAATAAATTGCATCTAAATTTGCCACATATCTCTACTGTTTATCGATGGGCCCCTGTAAATTCCCTACAACCAGGTTTTAAAAATAACGGTTTAGAGTTAATAAAAAAGAAGTGCTTAGATTTGAACCAGTACGAAAAGAATAATATGATTCTGCTGATGGATGAAATGGCGATTAGAAGGGAATTGCGATACAATTCCAAATTAGATTTAGTGGATGGATATGAGGAAAATGGGGTTGAAAGAACGAACCAGATTGGTAAACAATTGTGCGTTTTTATGATTAAATCAATGTTTTCCAACTGGGCGCTTACATTTAATTACTTTGTTTCAAAAAATGGACTTTCTGCCGATTTACTAAAAAAGATAATATTACGAAATTTAGCAATTTTGAACAGTTTTGGCATCATAGTTAAAGTTGTAATTTGTGACCAAGGGTCCTCTAACAGGAAGTGTTTCTTGGAATTGGGAGCTACTTTAGAAAAACTCTATTTTATGTATAATGGTAGTAAAACTTTCTGTGTATATGATTTTCCACATCTAATCAAATCATTAAGAAATGGTTGGCTTCAATGTGACCTTACAACACCAAATGGAGTTGCTAGTTTTAAAGTAGTTAAGGAACTATGGGAAATGGAGTGCAAATCTAATACAAAAATGTGTCTTACACTTACAAGCCAGCACATATGTATTTCCGAACTCTTTCGAAAAAATGAAAGTAAAACTAGCCACCCAAATTTTTAGTAGGACTGTTCAAGCAGCAATTTAAACTGTTATTGAGACAGTAGGCTTTAAAAGTTGCTCAAAAGGAGTTTGTTTATCTACGGCATGCTTCATAGGAAATATTGACAAAATATTTGACTGCCTAAATAGTGGTTCGCTATATCCAAAGAATTGTTATAAGTCTGCAGTTCAACTTAACAGTCCATCACACGAATATATAAAATTCTTCCTTGAATACCTTAATGAAATCTCATTTGTTGACAAAAAGTATTTTTTTAGATGGAATGAAATTTACCTTAAACGCTGTATTACAATTAGTAGACGAGCTATTTCAAAAAAAAATCCCAAATATTTTTTTTAATGACAAGAGCATTAAACCAAGATAAGCTCGAAAATATGTTCTCGGTTCTAAGACAAAAGGGTGGAAATAATATTAACCCCTCAGTTGCTGATATAAACACTTTATTAGCACGCATAATGTCAGCAAATATAATGCAGTTGAGTTCTTATAGTAACTGTGAAGAGCTGAGTGATACCACATTTGAAACGCTTTCAAATATTTTGTCAAAATTGACTTAGCTGATACAAATAATGAAGAACTCAGTCGAAACGAAAACTCTGAAATAGATATTAACATAGAAATCATTGATAATTTCGTATTAAATAATGACTTTCAGAATTGTTCGGAATTTAGTATCGATTTGGCGTCTTTAAGATACTTCATAGGTTATATCGTCTACAAAATGATACCGAAAATTAACTGCGATATTTGTGTTTCTATATTGAGAAAAGAAGACGAAGTATTAACAGTTCCTAGTGAACTTTTCATATTTCATAAAAATTACAATTCTCTTAAAGATTTTGGTAACCTCGTTGCTCTTCACAAATTTTCTTGGAAATTAGCAAGAAACATATTACAGTGTTTAGCAATATTTTTGACACACAACCACAAACTGTTGATATAAAAAACTTGATAAAATCCAAATGCAAAAATGCCACACCGCAATGGTTTTCCACATGTTCTGATCATAAGGAAATAATATTGGACTTCATGATCTTAGTACTCTTGAGGAAGCATTGCTCGTGGGCTTCAGAGAAAAAAAAATTTACTAAAGCCCGCAAACTTAAAATCCTGTCGCACTAAAGTTTTTGGGTTATTCTTCCCTACATACATATATCAGATTAAAATTTGCACAAAAATCCCAAATAATGGAATAGCGTTAATCGGTGTTACCCGGCCCTTTTAGTTTACATCGAAAAAGTACGCGTACGAATACCAAGCGCAACTTTCAACTGAAGAAAACTAAATATAGAAATCTAAAACTTGAAACAACATTTTGTCAACACCACGTGCATTCACGACGTTGGATAGCAACACAATACGCACACACACATAAACATTTTAAGATTGCTCTCTCGTTGATTCTCTCTGATCGTGGCTGCTCTCTGGTTGTTACTTTCTGATTGCTTGATCTTCCCTTCAGCTGTTCCGCCCGCACCATAAAGTGAAAAATCATCGCAGGCCGAGATGCGACTTCTGTATACTATTTATTCGGTGGTAATATACTTCAACTGTTTTTGGTTTAACAAACGTTAGTGAACTTCAGTTTGCTATTGCAATTGGTGCAGTGTTCTTGCTAGTGATTAAAGTTATTTTTGTTTTAATATGGGAAGAAATAAGAGTTCGGTTTGGAAATATTTCGATAAAGTCGATAAAATGGCTAAATGTAAATTTTGCGAAAAGACGTACATACTACCCTAATATAAATAAAATAACGAAGCATTTGATGAATTGCTTTAAATGCCCAGTGGACAGGTGTAAATAGTGAAAAATCCGCAAACAATCCTGCGAAATATGTTAAAAAAGATGCTGAAACTTCCTGTGATACACTTTAAAGCCTAGACAATCATCAATCAAATGTGAAATCTACAGATCCATCCCAGCCATTATCGAAAACGGAAAACGTGAGATTTTTCTACATAAAATATATACATTTGTAGGTGTGCTAAATAATTTAATAAATTCCATATAAATTTTAGGAATCTTCGAATAAAATGTTAGCAAGAGCCATATATGTTAGTGGGTCACCTTTATCGTTGGTTGAACATCCTTTGTGGATTTCATTTTTTGGACAATTGCAACCATCACTAAAATTGTCATCAAGAAAGCAGTTGACTACAAATTATCTGGAGGATGAATATAACGCAGTTAAGAGTAATATTGCAGAGCAACTACATAATGCACAAAATTTACATCTTCAGTGTGATGGTTGGAGCAATATCCGCAACGAAGGCATTATAAACTTTATAGTATCTAAACCTGACCCAGTTTTTGTTGATTTTCTAATAACTGAAGATGAAAAGCACACGGCAAAATACCTACAAGAGCACATGAAAATTATACTCGAAAAATACCAAGCGAATAAATTCTTTGTTGTAATAGGAGATAATGCGACTAATATGCAGAAAGCTATTCGGTTACTTAAAGACAATTATTGCCATATTGTTCCACTAGGCTTTGTGTTGCAATGATATTATCAAGTGTTCTCCTATAAAAAAAACGTAATAGAAAAAGCAGCTGCAATAGTGAAAACAATAAAAAATAGTCAAGTGCTTAGTGCTTTCCTTAGCAAGACAAATAAAGAGAATAGTAAACAAATTTCCCTAAAACTTCCAAGTAAAACTCGGTGGGGAATTTATGTATTTTGCCTAGAAAACCTAGTTAGTAATATAGTCAATTTGCAGACATTGGCCGTCAATGAGGCTTCCTCTCTCGCCAGAGACATTAAAAATACATTGCTAGATGAAGATTGCTTTTGGAATGACATTGTTGTATTGATAGAAATAATTAAGCCAATTGTCATGTGGATAACAACATTTGAATCCGATGAAATGTTTAATACATAAGGACCCTCATGTTCTTAAAGAACTACAAAATTCAATGTCAAATTTAATTGAAACTGATGAAGTTCGATTTTTAGATAATTTAGAGAAGAAACAACTCTATGAAAAATGTAAGGAAAGGATGACATTCGCAGAGTCACCTATATATCTCGACGCTGCTCTTTTTGACCCATCAAATCAAGGATGCTATTTAAGTGATTCTGATCAAATCACAGCTATGGAGTTTATTTATGATGTCTCTAAAAATATGGGAATTGAAGTCATGGCCGATTTGGCTCTATATCGCTCTAAAGTAGGCATTTGGGGAAAAGAATTCGTCTGGTCAAGTGTTTCCTCCATGGAACCATTAATTTGGTGGAAAGGTCTTTTTGCTAACAAAAATATAAGCAAAGTCGCAGCACGTATTTTATCAGCACCTGTTACTTCAGCAGCCACAGAACGTTCGTTTAGCACTTTTAGTTGGATACATAACAAGAAACGGAATCGCCTTACTACTGAACGCGCGGGTAAATTAACGTGCATATCGCATAACTGGCATATTGAATTGCACACACAAACAAAACATAAAACTATAACAGAAAAAAAAGAAAACATTCCGAGTTCCAGTTCAAACATTAACATACCCAGCACATCCGAAAAAGAAATAAATGAACAAATTTGCAGTGACAGTGTTAACATACCTAGCACATCAAAATCTAAGGAATCAGCAGGATTCACATCTGTTGACAGAAATTTATTTAAAATACCATCAAATTCCAGCGACTCAGATTAGTTTATATCAAAATATTCACTTGTTTATATCTTGCACTTTCTTTTTAAATCGAATTAAATAAAAATAAATATACATACCCCTCTAAGAATTCGGGTTTTCACCATTAGATACATTTTAAAGAAAAACAAAAGATACAATTGAATTTACTTCAATAAATAATTCAATGTTTATTACTCACTTTGAGAAAAATTTTGAACAGTTAGAAAAGAAAACGGAAAAACAAAATTTTGAACACAAAAAAGTATACATACTCCCCACATTAAAAAAAAGAAAATTAATTAAAACTAAACTAAATCCAGAATTCCTTAATTTGAACTTATACCTAGTATTTCGTCCAACCTCCCTTACTTTCAAGAACAGCTTGAAGGCGATTTTTCATAGAAAGAACAAGCTTCCTTGTAGTCTCTGTCGAGATGTTGGACCATTCTTCAGAAAGAGCATTTTTCAGGTCTGCCTTCGTACTTATCTTCCTTTTCCTAATTCGCCGGTCCAGTTCTTCCCAAAGATGCTCAATGGGGTTCAAATCGGGAGACTGGGGAGGAGAATGGAGGCACATTGTAGAGAAGCCAAAGCCGTACAACTTCTGCAGTATGCTTTGGATCATTATCCTGTTGGAAATACCAACCTTGAGATAACCCCAATTTTTCCGCAGAAGCTTTTAAATTATCTTTAAGGATCTGCTGATACATAAAGCGATCCATATTTCCGTCAATAAAATGTAAATTCCCTGCCCCAGCCCCCGACATGCACCCCCACACCATCACCGAACCACCACCGTGCTTTACGGTTGTCACAATATTATTCGGCAGAAGTTCTTCATTTTGTTTCCTCAAGTTGAACTTGCTTTCGTCACTAAACATCACATTTAGCCAAAAAAGTTCATCTTTGTCAATAAATTTGTTTGCGAAATCAAGGCGTTTTTTCATGTTTTTTTCACTGATAAAGGGTTTTTTTCTAGGAATACGACTGTGATAACCATTATCTCTCAACACTAAGCGGATTGTCTCTGGGTGGACCGATAATTGATGTTCATTTTGGATCGTTTTCGTAATATCCACCGCAGTTATTTTTGGATTTTTTCGCACAGCATTTATAATTTGCCTCTTGGTGCGGCTATTTATTTTAGGTGGTCGTCCACTTCTTGGTTTACTTAACAGGGAATTATTTCTCCGAGCATTTCTCAACACTGTTTGAACCGTTGATTTGGATTTACCCACAATTTCCGCCACTTGCTTTAAAGATTTGCCTTCTTTTTTTTAGTCTTACTATTTGTTCTCGCATTTCTACACAAATTTCCTTTGATTTCTTGAGCATTTTAAAAAACTCAATAGCACAACCGTCTCAAAACACAATAACAAAACCGTCGCAAACCAATAACAATCCAGTTATGAATAATGACAGATAAAAAGTTAATCACAATTAAAAAGTAACTGTTTTTCTTGAGTGGCGTATGTATACTTTTTTGTGTTGATTTGAGTGATTTTCTGGGTTCTTGCAAAAGTACGGTTATTATATGAAAAAGCAAACAGTGAATATAACTATGGTTAGTATTTTAAAGCATACCCTACGATTTCATAACATAATTATGGTCGAAAATACTGCAACTCGAGAATTTAAGGGGGTATGTATATTTATTTGGGCCACTGTACATACTCGTATTTTCACTATACATAGTTCCTCATTTAAAATAAATACCCATTTTGGTAAATACCCCGGGTATATGCCCATCACTAGTCACGGCTCTAACTGCCGATTTAAAAATGTTTTGACGGCGCTAAGAGACATGTTACGACGAGTTCATTCAGTTCCCAGGCCGTTCGACCGTTTACTCCCGCTCTTATTTGCATGCCCGATAGTGTTTGTTATTGCCTCATTTTCTTTGATAGCGTTCAACTGATAGATTGTCTTTTATTTTCGTTTACGTTTTGCAGTAGAAATCTCAAATGTCGAAGCGAAAAAGAGTAATATTGTCTCTTAAACACAAAGTAAAGATCATTGAGAGTGTTAGAAATGGTGAACCCGGCAGTAAGTTGGCGCAAATGTATGGTGTAGGGACTTCTACGATATCAGACATTAAAAACAATCCCGATTCCATTATGAAATTCACCTGTGCGCTTGAGAAAGAAGAGCAAGCTCACAACGTAAAGTCATGAAAAAATCTCAAAATGAAACTCTGGAGTAGAGGTCTGCATGAATGCATTCATTTCCCTTCTCATACAGTATACAGTACTTCAGTGTACTCTATTCATTGCAGCCATGCCGAATAGAGTACATTGAAAATAAGTGCCGCTATTCAAGAGACAAACACTACAACATTCGATCACCTGATAACGAAATGAATATTCTGTTTGATTTCTCTCTCCCTTGTGAGTGCTCGACTCAAATGAAGCAGGTTCTCGTCTAACGGTTTAAAATACGCCGAATATACAGAGTACACCAAGTGCACCGAATGAACAATTAATGCAGTGAGTGCGTAGTCTGTCTCTTGCTTTGATCAAGTGTAAATGAGAGTAATTTTCTGTTGACTACGATCGGTTATATTTGGTAAAATGGATATTAATGAAGTAAGTTAATTTGGAGTTTTAGAAATACCTGTACGTACAATACATTTATACATTAAAATTTATATTAGGATTCAACAAATGATTCAGATGTTTTAATGGTGAGCGAAATTGGATTGCTGAATAATTCAGTAATTAAATTGAAAATTGTAAGTGGCGAGCTTAAAATAAATAATAAGAGAGGAAGAAATAAAGTTTGGGATGTGTTTGGTATAATTGAAAACAAAAATGGCAGACCAATTGAAAATTTAGTTGCATGCAGAAGTTGTTTGTGTGTGTACAAATAGTACCAAAAAAGCACGTCCAATTTGGTAAAGCATAAATGCTATATGTTGCAAAAAACAAAAAATTATAAGATAATTGAAAAAACAGAAGTTGATATTGACGACAAAAAAAATGTGTACGAGTACACAGTGGGTAATAGAAAGTTGTCGACCTTTTAAAATTGTGGAAGACTCGGGGTTAAAAAAAATTGTCACAATTCCTATTAATAATCGGTTCTAAATATGGTCAAAATGTGGACGTCGAAAAATTATTGCCGCATCCTACAACTGTTTCGCGAAATATAAAAAATGTAAGCAATAAATACTTGGAAATTGTAGAAAGTGAAACAAAAAGTATTAAAAGAACTGGGTATGGACTTACATCAGATATATGGACATCAGATATATGTGCATACATATCTTTAACGATTCACTTCATAAAGGAGGGGAAATAAAATACAAGACTACTTGGCTTAAAATCGATGAAGGGTGAATCCTGTACAGGTTGATAATTTTTTAAATATATGTACATATAGTTTTTCTTTTTTAAGACATGTCAAATAATTTCGTTAAATTTTAAGGTCAAAACATCAAGTCCAAAGTCAGCCATCTTTTAAGTGAATTTGAATGTGACCTGAATGTCATGTCCATTATAGTGTTGTGATTCACACAACATGACCGCACGCATCGCCCACTTAGCGAATGCACACTTCTCTTCTTTCTTCCACCCATATCCGTCAACATCGCTATTCGACACCCAATGATAATTGCTCACCACCAACAACGCTAGCAATGAATCAAGACACACGATACAAGTGTGCCCATTTCAAAGGTATAGGTCAGTCCAGTACGACAAACTGAAGTGGGGTCAGTACAACGATGAATCAAGACATACGACACCCTTGAAGCGTACGAAGACACATGACATCTTTGAAGTGTGCCCATTCATATGCACTACATGCAGTACATTGGGTAAACACCTTGATTAGGTAGGAATTGAGAAAAGAAGAGGGGATAAGATGCGTACTAAAATATCATATAAAAGGGTAGCTGATATCGAGAGTCAACAAGATCGAAATTTAACAGAGTCAATTCGATGTTATCCTAGAATCAACAGAGCCAAATTTGTTAATAAACTAATAAATAAAAAACATTTAAAGAAAAAGTATAATTTGTTTGACTCTCCTTTTGACGCTCTTCCCTTGAGTAACCAAGGAAGCACGGCGCCAATCGTAACAGTAGTAACGGACAGGGGGGCAAACATTAAATAATATATATCCGTATATATACACCGTTCATTAAATAATATACATATATTGTATTAACCACATCCTAGGAACAAGGAAAAAACGGAATCGCCATCATCCTTGCGGCAGAACTACTTGGCAACGTCTTAACCATTTCAAAGTCCAGTGACCGTTTGATGGCTCTCAAATTGGTGATGCATGGTGAGATGTGGAAGCGCATATGCCCCTCAAGTAGGATGCGAACAAAAAGAAAAAGATGCATTCTGGCTAGATTTCCACAACCTTGTCAAAATCATCCCAAAGGAAGAGCTTTTGTTTGTTTTGGGAGATTTAAACGGACATGTCGGGAAGACAAGCGAAGACTATGAAGACTACCACGGAGGGCTGGGATACGGCACCAGGAACTCTTCAGGTGAAGATATCCTAAACATGTGCAAGTCGTACGGTCTTATAGTGCTAAATACCATGTTCGTCAAACAAAGCCGGCACCTGATCACTTATAGCAGCGGCGGAAATGAAACTCAAATAGACTATCATTTGGTATCCAGTTTCATGAAGCCACGAGTTAAAGATTGCAAAGTGATCCTGGGAGACGCGATCGCCCCTCAACACCGTCTCCTCCTGACTGAAACTTTTATGGAGGCGAGTAAAAAGTCAAAGCAGCAAATGAGGAGTGCAGAGCACAAGACATGCGGGATTCCCTACAACAATCTGGCCTGGAGAAAGCCAAATCACTGCTCGGAACATCTAAAGGCCCCTGCCAACACGCAAAAGAAACCTGGTGGAGGACAGACGAAGCCAAAGCAGTCTCTCTCTCTTCTCTTCCTTTTTCCGGCGTTGTTGTGGTCAGAAGTGTAGGACCATAACCTTCCCACTTAACTGCATTCCTACTGGTCCGCTTGTGGGGTCCGCCGGTTTGACCTCAGAAAGTAGCGGCAGGCTTCCCGGTTTGGGATTACTTCATCGCTGAGGCCAATCAAATGCTGGTGTTTTTGCATTTGTTTGCACCAATTGTTTTTCGGCCTGCTTTTTTTTTTGTGACACGGGCATGCTCCAGATTTTTTTGTTTGATCTTACTCTTACAACACCGGTGATCTCCAGTCGTGTCAACCCACTGATTTGCATGTACACTTGTGGGGCAGTTTAATGGTGGTATATACATATGTCCCTAGGCTCACCTTGGTGTTTTCTAAATTGCCTAGATGTGATTTTTGTTTACCTTTGTTTTAGTCGCCTTTTACGACAAGCGAGAGGTATCGCTGCAGGGATATTCTTAACCCGTCCCTGCACGGAAGCCAAAGCAGTGATACACGAAAAGAAAATGGCTTTCCAAGCTTGGTCAAACTGCTCTTCTACTAATAGAGAGGAAAAAGCTCGCCGTGAAAATGTATATAGATATTGCAAAGGTATCGCGAAGAAAAAGTGCGCCGAATTCAAAGCGAAAAGCATGGAAGGCCTCTATCAGGAGTTGGAAGAAATATCGTCTTCCGCGTCTGACAGGAACCCAGCAGCTTCAACAAAGCAATTTGTACAAAGGAGCAAATATCTTTAAGATAGACGCCCAGAGAAGAAGAAATGCTCAGGAGATTCGTTTCCCAAAGTTTATTAACAATGCTAAAGGCCAACTCCTTGTGGAAGACGAAAAAATTCTCCACAGATGGCGACAGTATTGCGAGGAACTTCTGAACGAACAGTTTCCCCGAGCGTACTTTCCAAGAGCCGCCCCGAATCATGCCGAAATATCCGACATCACAGTCGAAGAAGTTCGGTACGCGGTTAAAGATGGCTCATGGTTCTTATCTCCAAACTTATGAGAGGCGACACTATGCCTAATCAATGGAGGGAAAGCTATCTTCTTCCTTTGCACAAAGGAAAGGGTGATACGCGAAATTGTGATAACTACCGTTCTGTCAAGCTGATGTCGCACACCATGAAGATCGTTGAACGGGTATTAGATAGCCGACTGCGGAAAATAATACGACTATCTGTTGACCAGTGCGGGTTTGTCTCGGGTAAATCAACAACAGATGCAATCCAAAGTATAAGGATCATGATGGAAAAGCATCGTGATTCTTCAAAGGACTTGCATATGGTGTTGGTTGGTTTCGAGAAGGCCTTTGACCGGCCACCAAGAGATCTTTTATGGGTAGCGCTAAGACAAAAAGGAGTTCCAGAAACCTACGTGGGAGTGATTATGGACATGTACGAGAGAGCAACGACAAGATTAAGATGCACCGCAGGAGTCACCGAAGAGTTCGCAATCAAAGTCGGTGTACACCAAGGGAGCGTCCTCAGCCCACTGCTCTTTATAGCAGTCCTTGATTGCTTGCTTGAAGGAAAAGTGACGGACCCCAATGTGCACCAGCTATTCTTTGCTGACGATGGAGCCATTATAAGTGATGATCAGGCGTCCCTGCAACGAGCACTTGATGTGTGGGTGGACATTTTTGAGGGACACGGGTATCGTATTAGTTCAAAGAAGACAGAGTATCTGTGCTGCCCGTTCTCTGACCCTCATCAGCCTATTCCAGACATTTACTTGAATGGAAGAGTGCTTCCCAAGTGTGAAAAGTTTAAATATCTGGGATCTATGATTAATAAAGAAGCAACTTGTGATGACGACATCAACCATCGCGTAAGCGTAGGGTGGATGAAGTGGCGGCAAAACTCCGCCATCTTCTGTGATCGAAAAATGCCCCCTAAGCTGAAAGGAAGGCTCTACACTTCAGTTGTATGTCCGGCGCTCACATACGGTTCACAATGCTGGACAATGCACAAAAAGTATGAGAGCAAATTAACGGCAGCTGATATGAAGATGCTTCGCATGACAGCGGGAGTAACAAAGCGTGACAGAATTAGAAGTTCAAAGATCCGAGGAAGCCTCCACGTAAAACCATCACAAGAAATATAGAGCGCGACCGACTCAGTTGGTATTGCCAATGGATCTCTCCAAGCGGACCAGTAGGAATGCAGTTAAGTGGGAAGGTTATGGTCTTACACTTCTGACCATAACGACGCCGGAAAAAAGGAAAAGAAGAAGACCCTGACAAATTGCTTAAACTTCAACTAAATGTTAATTGAAGACAGGTGTTGAATAAATGGGAAACAAAGGCTATCGACGTCCTTATTCTTCGCTGCTAGTATTGCCCGTTCACTAACAAATCGAGACTTTTATAACTTTGTGCAATGCCGGGGAACACTTTGGTGATGAGTTCCTCCCTCGACGATGTGAACTCGCAAAAATTTGCCGGGAACGATTCAGTCGAAACATCAACGGGAATTTGGCCATTGCCAAGTGCCAGCAGTTGTCTCGAGAATTCACCAGCTATGGGTCGTTCTGCAATGCGACTCTCATGTTCTAGGTCAACTGCAACTTCTTTACATGCCGCCACAAAGACGACGATGAAGCGTTTGACGAAAATCTCCGGAGAGCAATATCACAGCCCCACCATATCGTCTCGAATCACCTCGTCAATAATTCATTGTTCGGTCAACTGCCTCCAAAGCTCGTTAACGCCGGCGCTGTAATTCATACTCCTCGCCCAGTGCCGGCTGCGCTTAAAGCTTTTCGCTCTATCGGACGGGAGCTAATCCAGGGCATTATGTAATATTGACAATCCAAAGGCAAGTGCAATTTTTTTTTTTACAATCAAATGCGTGCCACCGTTGGTACGCAGCGTCCGATGAGGCAGTCTAGTGTGGGTCACCGGTGGTACATAGTGCTCAATTGGACACGCAAAACGTCTTTTTGGAACAAATGCACACAAAATTCCATACAAAAAATCAATGTTCGATTTTTCCAATTTCCCGACTTTTCCGGAGCATATTCCCAAAAATCTTCTCCTGGCACTTACGAACGACTGAAAAAAAACTTGAGCCAAATCGGCCTAGCCGTTCTAAATTGATGGATTACTATACATTTTCCACACCACTTTTATATACAGGGTGTCCCACGAGCAGTGTGCCAAAAAGCTAGAGCGTGTAGGTCTGATCAAGACAAGAAAAAAATCGTATGGGAGGGGGGGGGGTCTATTCCCCCCGTGATATACTTTTTTGTGAAGCCAGAAACCTCTTCTTTCATCCTGTTTTTAAACGAAGCTGTTTTAAGTAATAGTTTTTGAGAAATTAATTTTCAAACATCGAAGAAACGAAAGATCAGTTACAAATGGATCAGGAATCTTAGTTGAAAGAATTTTGGATTTGGTCCGACGTAATCCCTCCCTTAGTGCAAGGATTGCTATTATACTTGGAGTGCCCAAATCTAGAGTATGGAGAGTGCTTCATAACGAAAACTTACACCCGTACCATTTCAGGCCAGTTCAGGAACTCACCTCAAACGACAAGTTTTTGAGAGCAGAATTTTGTCGATCATTACTGCTTCGAGATGAAACTGAACGAAACTATTTTGCAAGGATATTCTGGACGGATGAAGCACAGTTTACCAGAGATGGTGTTACTAATTTCCATAATTTGCATCATTGGAGTAGCACCAATCCACACAACAAAAAACAAAATAAATCACAACACCGCTTTAGCTGTAATGTTTGGCTTGGTATTGTTGGACAAACTGTAATCCCGGGGCCCGATTTTTGAATGCCGTTATTAATGGAGAATCATACCTGCAGTTCCTACGAGACCTTTTGCCCGATTTGATGGACAACGTTCCTTTGGCCATAGCAGATAATTTAATCTACCAGCAAGATGGAGCACCAGCACACTACAGCTTACGGGTTAGAAACTGGCTGGATGATCATTTTAGTGACCGTTGGATCGGAAGAAGGGGCCCCACGGAATGGCTACCTAGATCACCAGATTTAACTCCTCTAGATTTTTATGTGTGGGGATTCATGAAGAATTATGTTAACGAAGTGGAAAAAGTATCTTTGGAACAACTGAAAGAACGGATTGAAGTCGCTGGAGTCAAATTGCAGGAAAATTTGTCAAGCATAGACTTATGTGCAGCCATTAGAAGGAGACATAATCTTTGCCTTCTAAAAAATGGGGATCATATTGAAAATTTATTAATAAAACTCCGATTTTTTTAAAAATAATAAAAAAGAGGTCAATGTTTCATACATTAATTTGCCTACAAGTCCAACCGCGTTAAAACCAAAAAAAGGGTTTTCTTTGAAAAAAACGGTTCGGGTTTTTTTTTTTTTAATTTCTTAAAAACCAATAAGAGAATTGAATTTTTGAAAAAAAAATTGGTACTTAATTATCTACAATTTTGAAGAAAAATAGTTCGAACATTTTTTTTTTAATTTTTTTTTTTCAAAATTTTGAGCTTGAAAATTAATTTCTCAAAAACTATTACTTAAAACAGCTTCGTTTAAAAACAGGATGAAAAAAGAGGTTTCTGGCTTTACAAAAAAGTATATCACGGGATTGTGGATGTAACTGTTGATTTTTAATAATTTTTTTTCCAAATTAAGTCAATTTTTAGAAAATTGCCCCACCCGGCTAAACGGGGTCCCATACGATTTTTTTCTTGTCTTGACCAGACCTACACGCTCTGGCTTTTTGGCACACTGCTCGTGAGACACCCTGTATATACATACATATGGATCAAGGTAGTTCTAAATAGCATACATCCATTCATTGACAAAGACGAAACCAAAAAATAAAAATGATACAATGACACCTACGTGGGGTGACCCTAATGGGAATGGGTAATGGTAATGAAAATAAAATAGGGTGTTTATAGTTAAAAAAAATGTGTACATAGTCTCGTAACAAGTCTCCTAAACCCAGGATTCCCTTAGAAAAAAAATTCTTTGTCTTGGTCCTTCCAAAATGCCCATTAGTGGTTATCGCCTTCAAATTTCTTGCCTCGGATATATTCTTTGAGCCAAGGAAACAGGTAGAAATCATTGAATATGGCGGGTGTTCGAGCAGTTTGAATTCCGTTCCTTGAATGGCAGCCATCACAACTGCGGCTTTGTGGGCCGGTGCGTTGTTTTGGTGAAACACCAATCCAGGTCGCAGTATGCCGCGCCTTTTTTTCTTTAACCCATATACATACCTGCGGCCGCCGTGCCCAAACGAGGACACCTAAAGAAATACCGTAAAATTCCTAGTATTTCTGTTTTTTCTTCTCTCTTTTTTTGACATTTGATGGTGAAGAAGCTATTGACGTGTTGTTAGACAAAAAAGTAATCAGAAATAGTTAAGCGCATCTTGTGGAGTTGTTTCAGTGATCAATGAATACATAAAATAAATAACATTTATTTGTAAGTTTTTCCACTAAGTCTGTCAGTTTTCTTACAAAAATTACATAGATATATTGTTCACTATAAAATAAAATTGTATTATCCGAGGAAAGTTGATCATCGTTTATAGAAGGTAAAGTTTTATAACGGTGTCCCCAATTGGGGCCAGTGGGAACATCAGGGGTAAAAATAATTCTTATTTTTTCTCAAAGGTAATTGTTGTATAAACAATGGCTAAACGAACATTCAACAGTCGTAATGATTTCCACGGGCTTCAAAAAGCGCTAGATGCTGTAATGCTTGAGGAAGATGTTACAGAGATAGATTTAGTTGCACTTCCCCCAGAACCAAGCGTGCTTACCGATGAAGAAGAAGGTGATGAGGACCATATTCAGAGCAATGTTATTCCGCGAGATATACCAGGTAGAGTCGAAGTATTTACGTATCGAGGTGAAGACGAATGGGACAGTAGCGATGATGAACCGCTCGCTGGAATCAAGAGACTTAGGAATGATTTTGAAGAACCTCGCTGGTTTAAAACAGAGCCAATCTATGAGCCTATAGTTTCAACTGAAGGCAATGTGTAAGCGCATCTTGATAAATTGTTGGATGAAATGAGAAATGCGGCTCAGAAAAACAAGCATGACTTCAAAGTATTTGTCAATGAACTCAAAACTTTCTTCAGTATTCTTTTATTGACTGGTTACCATTCATTGCCTCGAGAACGTTTGTACTAGTGCCTGGACGAAGACTGTAATGTGTCTATTGTGTCAAGAGCTATGCCAAGAAATCAATTTGAGGAAATAAAAAAATATCTTAATTTCTGTGACAATCTTGTCGCAGTCGAATCATCCGACAAAATGTGCAAGGTGCGACTGCTTGCAGATATACTTATGAAGAAATTTTTGCAGTTTTTCACCAAAATTTGTGCATAGACGAGTCAATGATGAAGTACTTTGGACGGCACCCGGCGAAACAATTCATACGGGGCAAGCCAGTGCGATTCGGCTACAAAAATTGGATGGTCACAAGTTCGGATGGATACTGTTACGCCTTCGACTTATATTGCGGAAAATCTCCAGGAGTCAATCCTAAAGGGCCATTGGGTACAAGATTGGTAAAGCTATTACTCGACATACTCGACAAACTCGGCACAAGTGCTAAAGACCATGTGGTGTACTTCGATAATTTCTTCACTAGTTTCGAATTGCTTCGAGATTTACGAAAAGCTGGTTTTCGTGCAACAGGTACCGTTCGCGAAGGTATGTAGAACCAAGAAGTGCCCGCTAGCTGAAGTAAAGGAAATTAAAAAGAAAAACCGTGCGGATTTTGACTATCGTTTTGACCAAGTCAACCAAATTTTATTTGTTCGTTGGCTGGACAACAGTGGTTGTACCATGGGGTCGAACTATGATGTAAAGAGATGGAGCGCAGTGGAGAAGAAAAAAATAGACGTTGGCATTCCGCATGTTTTTCAAAGCTACAACAAGGGTATGGGTCGTGTAGATCAAGCTGATCAATCAATTTCATTGTACCGCACTGCTATACGTGGCAAAAAATGGTGGTGGGTTTTGTTCACGTACATATTGGATCTAGCCGTGGCAAACGCATGGAACCTTCACATTATAACGAATGATATCAGCTTCAATTCCGTCGCTACATTGCTCGTCACTATTGGAGACATACAAATAGTGAGAATTTGCGTCCAACAGCGTCTATGGTGCCAAGTTTGCAATATGATGGGGTCAGTCACTATCCAAAAAAAACTTTCCCAGCAACTAAGATGTACCGTGTGTCATAAAAAAGCACGTTGGCAATGCAAAAAGTGTGTGCAAA
Source organism: Merodon equestris (assembly GCA_958301585.1). NCBI lineage: Eukaryota > Metazoa > Arthropoda > Insecta > Diptera > Syrphidae > Merodon > Merodon equestris. Next base: position 122,548,972 of record OY284415.1, read on the forward strand.
CTTTATGCGTTGAAAGAGAATGCTTCGAAGTTTTTCATACTGCTTAAACCCAGTGTCCCCATTTGAGGACGGCTTTTTTTTCCAATGTAGGATTTTTTTTTTTGTTTCCTTATTATTTTCTTATAACAATAATAGTTTTTACCAATTAATAAAGAAATTTTGTTATTTCCACCGCAAGGTTTTATTTGGGTGCAAATGGGTTAATGACCTCCCGCAATCTTCTTATTTGGGCCACGTAGTAAGATCCCGAAATAGTGGCTCCCTTTTCCAACTTCCACCATAATTATTCCCTCAGTATCCCAAAAAAAATAATGCCATAAGCTTTCCCGCCAAACTTGGCACTTTGAATTTTTTTAGCGTCGGTGAGGAGGCTCGCTTCCAAGTCATCGATTGCTGTTTGTTTTCCGGATGAAAATAGTGGGTCCAGGTCTCATCAACAACATTTCCTGAACTTTTGGAACTTCTCGAGATTCACCCTCCAAATGTCGACTAGTTTTTCCGTTTGTTCAGTACCCAAGGTACCAGGCCATTTTTATATACAATTCGTTCGCATGAATTCTTTGAACGATGCCATATGATATCCCTTTAAGCTCAACTATTGTATATTCCTGATGGTCACTCTTCGATCTGCCATCACAACATTTTCGACTTTATAGAGAGTATACACTTATAAGGTGCGCCCCAAAATGATACTGTCATCCTCCAAATGTTATGTGTAAATAAAGCGACACAAGTAATTGGGGAAAAAATTACTGAGTTCTTCGAAGCATACTCAAAAATATAAAATATACCAAAAACTCCAACTATTTCGAAGTATTAACTGTTATTTGCAGTCACTTGCGCAAACACATAAATTTAGTGTCCCATAGGGATAGAGCCAAACTCCGACTTCCTTTATCGAACGGTCTGATTTGCTCTCGATCATTTCGCGTTTGAGTAGACGTTGTCAAGGTGGGAATAGGGAAGTCGTTGAGTGAATTCGAAAAAGGTAAAATAATTGAATTATTTTAAAGTAAATCTACGCTTGAAATTGGCAGTTAAATCGTTCCCATCACCTCATTTAAAGTTTTAAATAGGAAAAATCTTTATGGCAGAAAAAAGTCATCAGGTCGTCCGCCGGCATTAACTAGTCAGCAGAAAAGGCGCAGTTTAACAGAATTTATAATTCCACAAACAGTATTCGACGTGTCCAGCATATCCTGGAATAGCAGGCGCTAACTCCACCATTCACAGTATTGTAAAGGCATCCGATCGGCTGCAATCGAAAATAATGAAGTCGCAAACACCTCTTACTAAATAACGAAATAAAATTCAATTTAGACGGGCCGGACGGATGGGCGCACTACTGGCATGATTTCAACAAAAGAAGAAATTGCATCCTCGATGTTCATGAGGATTGGAAATAACCGATTATCATTATTTTTGGATCACCTCAGGTTCTCCGGGACCCCTACCCATATTCTCTTTCAAATTAGAGAACAACAAAGACATAAAAGGCGTACATACGCTCCTGCGGTGAAAAGTAACCGTCTCACAAAAGAAGGGTCATATCCCAATGTCCCTGTCATATCCCTAAAAGATGCGTGACGCATGAAATTTCTTAATTAATTTATAAATACCTTACAGGTTCTAAACGGACACTAAAGTAGACGGAACAGCCGAGAAAATGTTATTAAAATAAAGTAATTTTTTTATTCTATATAGAATTTCAAAGTAACTAACTAATTAGAACTAGCTTAACCTACCTTAACTAAAAAACTATGTACAAGAAGACGTGTCTACGTATTAGCTGTACCAGAAAATGGTCCACCTGTAAAATACTAGCCCTATTGAACGAGGTCCTAGTTAGGCAATCAAGTTGGCTGTTATGAAAGAGCCATTTTGTCAGGTAAAAGCGCCCCAGGATCTTACCAGAACAGCATCTTTATGTTTGTCAAAATATATGTTGTTATTTTCTTGGGTTAGCCATATCCCAAGGTATCTGACCACACTTTGTCTAAAAACTTTCGCCAATTTTTACTGGCGTCCCGAGAGGCGTGCTGAATAAAAGAGATCCTGATTTCTGGAACATGATCTTTAACTTTTAACCATTCTGTGTCAAAAGCTCTTTCCGTGTCAATCAGACAGGCACTCGTGCATTGGTTTTTAAATTTATTCCATTGGTTATCTGACATGAGTTTCGATCCGCCATAAATGGTGTCATGCCCGCTCTGAAGCCGAATTGGTTTTTCGGAATTCGGATTAGAAGTGTCTTTACCCCTCTTGGGATTTCGTTGCACCACCGTGTACATCTCTACAAGTACATATAGTGGTGGGAGGTGCCTGGCACCTTTGACATATCGTCAGTTCCTGCAGACTTTCTTCTCTTCAATGACTTGAAAGTCATCTGGTGATCCTCCGTCGGAATGATAAAGTCCTTTCACTGACGAGGGTATTATTTACATGAAATTGTAATTGAACCTGGTTAAACCAAGGTTCTCTGACCGCCAATGATCGATATTATTTCGAAAGTAGAGGGGAAGAAGTAAGGCTTTGTCCTCCACATGTCATTAACCTTATACGCATCCTGGAAAACAGATCCTACTGTCGCCACCTTCTCCTGAGGACCTAGTTTGCCGACGTCCTCTTCCACCTGTGTGCACCACCTTAGCTGCGACCGTCCTGTTTCTTCATCCCTCGGGATCGGATGCAAAGGCTCTCCAGGCTGAAGATGCGCTGTCCATTCGCTCTACCTAGCCTAGTCATCATAGGCGTAGAAATCCCTTAACACCTGTAAATTTCATGGTTGAATCTTCTCCTCCATCCCATTGTGTTTATAGCACCGAAAAACCGAAAAAGGCCCGCAAAATCTTTCTCTCGAAACAGTCAAGAACTTTCTCATCCATTTTCGATAGAGTTCATGCTTCTGCGTCGTACAGCAGGACCGGGATGATAAGGGTCGTATGGAAGAGGGCTCTGTTACTCCTGAGCCCAAAGAAACAGCGATTGGCAAAGGTGATTCGGAGCCAAGGTAATAACTTTTGGTAGTTCCCCGTGGGTTCTTTTTTTTCTGGTGTTTATCAGCTACAGCATGGCTTCTTTCGACATGGCGCATCAATGATGTTCATCCAACAAGCTAATGAAATGACAATGAAAATCAGCAAACAAAGGGAAGAGAAACGTCAAAGTACTCACTTTGTATAGAATTTTGCCCGCGACTCATCAGGTATTCAATTTTCTATCTCATTCGCAATCATTTCATTTCTATTTACTCTTATGTGACAGCAGACCTTTTAGTATTTCTAACTGGACCTCGTTTGCGTATCGCAGAATTTCTAATTTTGTGTTATTTCGTATTTCTATTGGAAAAGTACGAAGCTTTTCCAATAAACTTCTGCAAAAATATTCATCCTCATCAGTTTGTGGTGGTTGCGATGTCGCTGGTCCAGGCTCACAGGTTTCTAAAAACCTTTGCACAGACTCCATTTTCGAAAGTAGGGTACTTTCAATTGAAGTCTTTGCCTTCCTCTTCCTGCCTCTCTGCGATGTTGAAGGCATCGGACGATCGGTCAGGGGGCTTTGGTCCCAATCACCCAGTTCCGGTAGAGGACTAAAAAGAGGCCTTACGTCGGTTGATGGTGTTGACGACAACGACGGAGTCCTTTCTTCACCTCTTTCCTCTACCACTGAATAATTAGATCTTGTTCTGTAAACCAAACAAAAAAGCATTATATATTGTACATTCTATTGGTACAATAACTCACGGTCTTGGCTTTATATGATCCTTTAAGAAGTCCATAGCACTTTCGAACTTCCAATTTTGATCCCGATCCTCAGCTGCCTGACCAGATATAGTTCTTCTCTTTATTCGCAAATAGCTGTCTCGGAGCAGCTTCCACTTTTTTCTTAAAACGTCAGCTAAATGAAAAATTTGCTGAAAAATAATTAGGAATATCATATAAGAACGATTACCTGGAACTCCGAGAATCTGTGAAATTTTTTCCCACTCCTGTGATTTCCTTTTTATATTTTTATATTGCGGATGGCAAAGATTCCATAAAACTTCCCTCTCCTTTACAGCTTTAATTATTTGCTCTTCCATTTTTCCTGTTTTAATAAAGAATTAATGTTCCTAAAATATTACAAATTTCACAAATACCACATTTGTCCATGTACTTACAATTAATCGTTGACGGACCGATTTGAAAATGTCCTGTGTTTTGTTTTTTTTCCGTACAGCTGTCACAGCCAACTCTCGCGACACAACTTACGACCGCGACATCATTATGTTTACGTTATGGGATTTACGTACATTCAATTTTTAACATTTAATTGTGTTCCAGCAGTAAAAGCTTAGACAGCGATGTCGAATTCAAATGGAAACAACAAATGAGACATTCGAAGAACGAAACCTGATTGTTTTCGTTCGACGTGGAACGATAGGACTGTTGTGTGAATTCGTGTATTCATATGACGTTTTAGGCCAAAGGCCTGTCATTCAGTTAAAATTTATTTACAATGCCACATGCTTCGGCGCCATTTATTTGCCCAATTTGATATGTATTGCCATAAAAGCTTTCATAATACATGGTCACTACATAACAGCCACAACAAATATATATTTCTTCAGCAGAAATATTACTAGATAGCTAAAAATAAAAATGTTTTAAGGCTCAGACTACATTTGCAGGTAAACGTCACATAATCGAACAGATCTGGCAGTACCTGGCGCACCACAGTTTTCTAGTTTTGTACACGTTCGAGTAGAAAAAACACATTTTTCGGTTATTTCTTTCTAATCTGGAATTATTTGCAAATCGTCCACAGTTTGTATATTCCTTGTTAAAACGGAAACGTTTATGGAATATCCTTAAAGTACAGTCCACGCTTCGCGACAAAAAAGAAAAAAAAACCCAAAAAAAATATTCATTCTCACTACACCAAAGTATATAGAAAGAAGAAAAAGTACGAAACGACATGCCTAAAGGTAAATACGTTAACCATAAAGGACGTAGCCGTCACTTCACGAACCCCGAGGAATTGCAACGTGCCGATGAAGAAGGTTCAGACAAGAGCGACGAAGAATCAAATGAAAGCGGATCAGGCTCAGATGAATCCGGTTCATCCGAGGACGAGAACGCTAAAGGTAAAGGAGTCTCAAAATTGATTGAAATCCAAAACCCCAACAGAGTACGCAAGAAGGCAGCTGCCAAAGTCACTACGATCGGCGAAGACGCCAAACCCGAACTAACTCGTCGGGAACGGCTGGAAGTTGAAAAGCAAAAAGCCCGCGCCCACTACCAGAAATTACATGAACAAGGCAAGACAGCTCAAGCTCGTTCTGACTTAGCACGTCTCGCCATCATACGTCAACAACGTGCCGAAGCTGCCGCGAAGCGAGAAGCTACCAAAGGGAAGCCTGAGACCCAAGATCAGGCCGGTTCCAGCAAGACAGAGAAATAATAGTTTCGGTGCCGATAGCTTAGAATAGATCTTCGTGTAGAGTATTGAATAAAATAAATATGACAACGGCGACTAGCAAGCGGAGATTGGTCAATTGAAGTTCTGGATCATCTTTCGCTTGAAACTATATATAAAAAAAAATACATAATTCAATAACTGTTATTGCTAGAGGTAATTTTAGTAAGTTTTTAATCTCTTGAAGAAATTTTGTATTTTCCTTTGCAATATTAATGTAAAAATGAAAATAAAATAACCAGCGCCGGGCATGGCTACCGGGAATGAATTTGTTTTATTTCTGGTTGTTCCGATGCGCTATGGACTTAAAACAACTTGTTTTATTCAGGCACAGTGGGACGCTAAACAACTGTGTGAAAACTACGATCTAATGGTAGCTGAAGCCTCCTTTAATCAATCGTGATCAAAAAATAATTTTCAATTACTTGCGGGTTGACAAGTGATGCGTTCATCAAGGAAGAAGCATTCTCTTTCGAGATTTCTTGGACTTACTCCACTTAATCCATTATTAACCTCCGGCACTATCGACTCTTGGAAGATTCTTCTCTTGTCCTAAGACCCCTTCGTCGTCTTTTTCTTGTTTGTCAGCAGGAATTTAAGTTACTAGCCCTCCTGATGGAATTATTAGTGATTCCTGCAATTCTGGTACCCATCTAGAATTTTAGTTATCTTTTTTCAGATTGGGAAAACCAAGTGCACGTCCTCTGTATGCCAACCACAAATAAAACAATTTTTTTTCTTATCTTTAACTTTATTCAAACGACCCCCCACACCTCTTCAAACGCACTGCAAAGCTTTGTGCAAGTAATCGCTGCCGACAGCGGGTAATTGCTTATCGAAACCATCCCCTCGGTATAATCACAATTCAGATTCCCGTGAGCGAATGCACCCACAACCAAAACCATTGGCTCTTCTTGATCACTCGGCACTAATTCCCGGCAATTTGTCGTCAACTTCCCCGTGAAGGACATCGCCAACTTGCGACAACCAACCGGTAGATGGTCTGTTATTGGATTCTTGATTACTTTCATCAATTTCGTTGACGTGTCATTCGCTCGTATGGAGAATTTGTGCAGCAGTTGTACCATAAGGCCGGCGAAACGTTTAAATGTTCTTGGAATCCGTGTTTGTGGATTGATTTCGATAAGAACATTGCGTTCTGTTTTAACGTATACTTGTAGTAGACCGGCACGGTTGAGCGGTGAATCGAAGAGCATTAGTAGGCATTGGTGAACGATATCTGGTCGACATGAACCCGGGTCACGTTTATTCTTTCGCATTATGCCCGCATGGTCATCGCAATTCAGCAATTCGAATGTGTTTCCCATCTATGAAAAGGGGAGCATTTTTAAGGAAGGCGATAACAGGTTTTTAAGAGACCTCACCTTCACAGTTTCCAGCTGAGCTCCTTCGAGGATGATTATGAGCCGCTTTTCCATCGCCCTGATGTGGCTTGTTACCAAATGCTTTTTCGCCAGGTCGAATTCATTGTCGTCTTTGTTCGCAGCTGCTTTTCTTTTCAGAGCTTTTCCTTTTCCACCCATATTTAAACAATAAAACTAAAGAATTAATCCGCAAACCGCTTACAAATCGTCGAAAGTCTGTAAAATGCACTTAGTTCGTTTGTTTTGATAATTGCGGGTGACATCTGTGACAACGAGCAAAGACACCACGTGCCCTAGTTTACCAGTGTTCACAGACGAGTAATTGTCATTTGAAAATATATATTTTTTTTAGAGAAAGTTTAACAATTGTGAGATCTCGGGTTCGGAGGAATCTTAGAAAAAAACTCCTCGAAGAAATGCGTTGGAATGAGCATCCTAGTTGGATGCAGATTTATTATTCGAGTCCTAGAAAAAGTATTAAGTTTTCAGCATTGGAGCGAATACCATAACAATCAAGAATAAGCTTAATATGGCACGAGTCCAGAGCAGAGATGATGACTCCCTGGCCTTCCCCAATCCTTCTAAGAGATTTTCATGCTAGCCTGGAATAAGAAATCTTTGATCGAATCACAGTAATCACGCCTTTAATATGATTATTATTATTAACAGCCATTTGGAACTCGGAAGTTTAGAGCCTCATTCGTTGTGGTCTTTTCCCTTTGGATTTTCCCCTCACGTCCACCGTCCATTTGTTTTACGTGTCCATGACGTGTTTTACGTGAATGCTTCAGATAAGGCGTTTCGTACTTTAACTCGTCCTTCGTTTTCCTTTGGACTGGGATTCTTAGCCTTACAGGGACATGGTACATTTCGGTTTAGTCATTCTTTTTGGAAAATTCATTGATAGTTGTTGGACTGCTTCGAAAAACACCTTGTAACAACTTGATGGCCGTGATAATTCTCGGTAATTGTTGTAATGTGTTCGGTCACCCTTTTTAAGTACGGGAATAATGACTGAGGTGTTCCAATCTTAGCGGTTACTTTCATTATTCCATATAGTTGTGATGAGCCCATGTACCTTCTTTGTTAATTTTTCATCTTCTATTTTTATTGGGTCTACTTTTGCAGGGCGTTTAACAGTAATGATAGTCAAAATAACGCTGTCAGGGAGAGCGTGCTTTATTAATGCGTTAAGGAATATGGCCGAAGACGGTCGAGAACTGCATCCACCTTACTAAGACGAGTTTAAGATAGCAATACTGATGCTGAAGTTTAATCAATTCCGGTATGTGCTCCCCGACACTTGATCACCCTCATCAGATTGGACAACAATTTTCTAAAATATCCAGAAAATTATGGCACAAACCGTAGAGGACGCACAGCTAGAGCGGCATCAGAACGATATCGCAGGTTTATTTCTGATGATTGCTTTCGGTTTTACTTTCACGATTTGGGATGTGCCACGTCGTCACACATACGTCACATGGTCACATGGTTGCAATATAGTAGAGCAATAGATCTGGTGATCTTAGATGGTCGGCAGAGCTCAGAGGAAATGTTCGATGATCAACGTTGAATTTTCCAGCAGGATAGCGCAGCAGAGTGTGTAAAAAATGGTTTACAATCAACAATTTGAAAATGAGACCTTCTAAGGTCTCAGGCCCTTAACGCCATTGAAGACGCTTTTGAGAAATGTTATTTAACCCTCCGATGAGCGTATGGGTCTGGCCAGACCAAATCGGATTTGAAATGTGCTCAAGTTTTTTTCTTGGTATTTCTGAGTAGCAGCAGTCCATGACTTCCTCAAATATGTTGAGGTGAACACAATGGAACGGTAAACAATACGGTTAGATATATTTTTTAGTGGAAAAATTAAATTTTAAACGACTTTCGTAAATCATGCACACATGGGTCTGAGTAGACCCATAGTCGATACGTAGGATTCATAGTGCGAACATCAAAAGTAAATTTGCTGGTGATTTGATATTTGATTTTTTTTTAAGTGCTATTTAGTTTTCTATCGACAAAAATTGCAGGTTAGTGATATTGGTTCACTGAATTTGATCTTTGGATCACTTGTTTTATGATTATTTTGGGAGATATTTTGCTGCCGCTTGTGAATAGTATTTGGCTTGTGTGCCAATTTTTTTCGTATTTTTCGTTTCCAGTAAAATGGAGCGTCAAGGCAGTGAAGGCGATATTCTGACAAGTTTTGTTCGTAAACTAAATGCATCAAATCTGAATCCGGAAGAACGAAAGCGACTTGAGACGCAAATTGGACAAATTATGGGTCCGGAATCCGACCCATTCGAATCAGGTGACGACTTGGACGATGAAGACTACGTGCCAGAAGAAGATGGAAATGTGGATGAGGCGTCTGATATTGAACAAGAGATTGAGTTAGAGATCGTTGGGGATGATAACGATGATGATAATGCTGAGGAATTGTACAAAGAAGCACCAACCGCAATTCCATCATCCAGTGCTGTTGCTGTTCAGGAAGAGGCTTACCGTTCGAAAGATGGCAAGATATGGAATGCGAATCCACCACCTTCTGGAAGGCCACATTCGCATAATGTGCCAACTATTAGCCACAAAGGGCCATTACGAGGAACAGTGCCGCATCACCGAGCCATCTTCAAATCGTTATTGTCCCCCGAAATCGTGAATATTATCGTGCGGGAAACTAATCGAAAAGCCTCCGAATCTTTTCGAGTATGGAACGATGCGCATCCCAATAAAAAAGAGAGAGTTTGGATGATGACCAACGAGGACGAAATGTATGCCTTCGTTGCTGTTTGCTGGTGTGTTCCACGCCAATTCGCAGCCAGCAAAAGAATTGTGGACGAGTTACAAAGCCACCATGTCCTTCAACCGATTCAAGCACTTGGCCACATACATCCGCTTCGATAACGGTAACACTCGTGCGGAGAGGCTTCAACAAAGCAAATCTGCAGCCGTAGATGATATATGGTTCATGCTGATGACTAATTTAGAGAAAGCATACACCCCGGGTTACCAAGTAACCGTCGATGAGCAATTATTTCCGTATCGCGGACGAACTAGGTTTACTCAATATATTCCGAGTAAACCCGCGAAGTACGGGATAAAGGTTTGGTGGATTTGCGATTCCGTTTCAAATTATCCCCTGAAAGGAATAATTTATACGGGAAAACCACCAGGTGGCCAACGGGAGACGAACCAAGGTGAGCGGGTTGTTATGAAATTGATGACGAAATATATGGCCAGCGGTAGAACAGTTTACGCTGACAACTTCTTTTCGACATCAGAGATGTTAATGGATCGAAATGTGGCGTATGTGGGCACCGTTAGAAAAAAACAAGACCTTCATCCCTCCTTAATTGCTGAACCAAAACGTGCATTGAATAGTACCATCTTTTGCTTTCACAATAATAATGTCGCCCTGTGTTCCTGTATGGCAAAGCCAAAGAAGCCAGTAGTCATATTGTCTACCGTTCATTACCGATGTGACACCGATCCATTGAAAGCATCAAAGCCGAAACAAATATTGGACTACAATCAATTCAAAGCAGGCGTGGACGCAATGGATCAGATGTTGACTGGATATTCTTCTAAGCTTTCGACGAATCGGTGGCCGTTGGCAATGTTTTACAACATGCTTGATGTCGCCGGCTTAGCCACATTTATCATCTATGACGAGTTGAATCCAGCAAAACACAGCGACAAACGCCGCTCTTTTGTCATTGAATTGGCGCGGCAGCTTGTAATGCCATATATGACGAATCGGGCCACCAACCCATTAGTTCGTAGGTTTGTTCACATCAAGCAAGCAACGAATCTTTTCAATGTCATTGTAAGAATACTCGAAATGTACATGAAACATAATAAACCATATATTAATATATATGTATTTCGTTATTTTCAGGTGCCGGACTCCCGCCCATCGGCATTAGCCGCAGCTCAACCACAGCCATATGCTGAGGTAGCCTCCACACGTTCGTCATGCTATCTTTGCACGTCTTCTTCAAAAACTCGATGTTAAACTCGATATCATTGCTCCATATGCAATCGTCCTATATGCCTCAACGAGCATTCTATGCAAGTGTATAAAAGCTAACCAGAATGCACTTTATAATGTGTTTTTATTAATAAATTTAGGAACCCGCACCTGAAATGAAGGTAGCCGCGCCTTTTCAAATGGACTAAAACATTCGCTTTATCATATTTTCACACACCCATACACACATATATACATACTAGCCACATTACTAACACACAACCACATATTTAGTAAATTTCTGGTCATCTCCCGTTCCCTGTCCTAAAATATGCGTTTTTAATATGTATGGGTCTGGGCAGACCCTTTACGCTCCACTTACCGCCTAATATGCCACCGCTCATCGGAGGGTTAAAAAAATTATATCGATCGTTAGAAAGAAGATTTAATTTTTTTTTTTTTTAGGATTCAAGAGTTACGCTCTTATGGTGTTGGTCACATAACCTGGACGGGTGCAGATGGTTTGTGTCGAAGATATTCGTTCACTACTCTCCGGAGGTGGTTGTCCTAGATGTAATTCAAGAGAAGCGACTATATTTGTCGCGTTGGATGTAGTTCACAGTAACTTTTTTTGTTTCCATGCCATTAAGGTGTTATGTTGGAAATCGAAGTAAGGATTCGAATTGACACTTCCCAACATACGAGAAATGGCTTCATTGGAGCCGTGTAGTGTAGATAGAAGGAACGGGTATTTCGTACATTGCAAGGGTAAGTGTTGATAGAAACAAAGTCGTAGAGTATCGCGTAGTCAGTGAATGATACTTGAAAGGAGTCGATGGATGAAAAGGAAGTCAGATAGAGTTTTTCTTTCCTCCAACGTGTTCATGTTGATTCGTTTAAGATGGTCTTGATAGGATGTTAAAAGCAAAGGATTGTTCCAGGGGAGACCTCCAGGGATAGATGTTCTCGATTCTAGAAATGTGGTTTGTTGGTAAAGAGACCACAGTTGGGAGGCGTATTCAAGAAGAGGCCGGACAAAGGTTATGTAGAATGATCGGATAACGTAAGGGTTAGACCATCGCTTCACGAAACCAAGTGTAGAATTAGGTTTAAGGATTACTCGTATCTCGCCGATGTGTGTGCGAATATTTAGCTTCTTGTCACATAATATGCCAAGATCGCGAATGGCCTTAACTGTGAAGATGGGTATGAGGAGGTATGATTCGTTTACGTGAAAAAGTGATTGATTGGCATTTGGAAATGTTAAGCCTCAAACAATTTTTGGAACACCAGAGATCTGATTGAGATCTGATTGAATAACGGAAGAGTCATGACTGGAGGAAATGGTTTTGAAGAACTTGATGTCATCGGCATATAATGAGATGTGGGAATGTTTAATCACCATTTCAATATCATTAATGATAAGAACGAAAAGAAGTGGACCTAAGTGGCTGCCTTGAAGGACGCCGGAGGAGATTAGAAATGGCAGATCTGAAATGAGCTTCAAGGAAAATGGTCGAATGGTTCAAGGAAATGGGATCGAAGCCAAGGGAAGACAATTTGAACAGTATTAATCTGTGGAAGATTTTATTAAAAGCTTTGCTGAAATCGGTTGAAATAACATCGACTTCGTTGCCATTTTCTAAAGCCGAGAGGATAATGGACACAAATTTAACAAGGTTTGTGGTTGTAGATCTGCATTTTAGGAAACCGTCTTGTCTAGGAGAGATTAAAGACTTGCCGCAAAAGCTTAAAAATTATATTTGACAGTTTGGCAATGGGCCGATAATTGTTAATATCTTTCTTCGTTTTACCTTTTTTATGTATTCACTTATTCACTTAGAAATAAGGATAACCTTAGGATTTTTGAGAGAGGGCAGGGGAGATGAGGGCGATTTACTTAACTTCCTTACATTTTTACAAGCTTGTCTGTCATCAGGTAGCAGAAATAGTGAAAATAAAAGCCCTAGCAATGGGTCCGAAGAAATAATAGCTTTACGATTTAGGTAGAAATTTTAAGTGAGGGTAATCAAGTGTCTGGGAGTGTATGCAATTTTGCATTATATTTTTAAGGTTCAGCCTACATTTGTAGGTAAACGTCACATAATCGAACAGGTCTTGCTGTACTTGACGCACCTCAGTTTTCTAATTTTTTACATGTTCGAGTAGAAAACACATATTTTTCGGCAATTTCTCTTTATCTGAAATTATTCGCAAATCGTCCGCAGTTGGAAACGTTTATCGAATATCCTTAAAGCACAACCCACCCGACAAAAAAGAAATATTCATGGTCACCACACCAAGGTATATAAAGGGTGTCCAGCCGGAAATTTTCAACTTTAAATTTCGAATGTTCGAAAACGAACAAGGTGAGGTAAGTGCGTTCGATGCGCATTTTTTGCGAATTTATTAATCGTTCGGGAGCACACCGCGCATTCTGGGTTGACCAATATTTGAAAACGGGTGAATCATTATTTCGTGCGCGTCGCAGTTTTTGTACTCACTTCAATTTACGCAGAGTGAATGATGGTCCGAGCACGCAATTTATCTAGTCGTGGGTGAAAAGTTTTAGACAAGAAGGGAGAATGGTGAACAGAACTTCTTCGGGACCATCAAAATCAGCAGCGACGCCGGAACATGTCGCTCAAATTCGACACGAAATTATACTAAATCCGCGTAAATCCATAAGAAAGATCGGGGGAAGAAAATCGACGAAGAGTCAAATGAAAGCGGATCAGTCTCAGACGAAGGTAAAGGAATCTCAAAATTTATTGAAATCCAAAACCCCAATAGAGTACGCAAGAAGGCAGCTGCAAAAGTCACTACCATCATCGAAAACGCAAAACCTGAGCTATCTCGTCGTGAACGAGTCATGAAAGTCAACAACGTGCCGATACTGCTCCTAAGCGAGCAGCTAACAAAGGGAAACCTGGGACGGGCCGGTTCCAGCAAGACAGACAAACAATAGTTTCAGTGCCGATAGCTTAGAATAGATCTTCGTGTAGAGTATCGAATAAAATGTATGACAACGGCGACGAGCAAGCGGAGATTCGTAAAATGAAGATCTGGATAGTCTTTGACTTGAACCTATATATAAAAAAAATGGAAATGAAATAACCAGCGCCGAGCAATTTAGCGGAGGCGCTAAGAATTTTTAAGTGTAAAAACAACTTGTACGAGGGCTCTCCGATAAGTACTTAGCCTACAAAAGAAAAACAAAAATTTTGGAGAAATGGCGATTTATTTTTCAATATAGTCCACTTTTAGCTCGATACACTTGACCTAGCGATGCTCCAACTTCTTTAACCCGTTGAAAAATACGTATTCTCGAGGTCTGCAAAGTAGGCTTCCGTGGCGGCGATGACCTCCTCATTCGACTGAAATTTCTGCCCGCCGAGTGACTTTTCAAGTTCGGAAACAAAAAGAAGTCGCACGGGTCCAAATCTGGAGAATACGGTGGATGGGGCAGTTCGTAGCCCAAATCGTCCAATTTGGCTGTGGCGAGGGCGGAGGTGTGAGCCGGTGCGTCATCATGGTGGAAGAGCACTTTTTTCTTCGCCAAGTGGGGCCGTTTTTTCTTCAATTCGGCGTCGAATCGGCCCAATAATTTGGCATAGTACAGCTCTGTGACCGTTTTGCCCTTCTCGATGTGTAGTCGATGTGGATCACACCTTGTAAATCCCAGAAAACGGTGGCCATGGGAGCACATTCGCCGGGTGAAGTCCACTTTTTCGACTGTTCCTTGGTCTCTGGCGTGTACCAGTGGATCCATGTTTCGTCGACTGTCACGAAACGACGCAGAAACTCCTTCGGATTGCGCTTAAACAGCGTCAAACACTGCTCTGAAGTGGTCTCACGGCTGCGCTTGTTGTCCGGAGTGAGCAAACGCGGCACCCATCGCGCCGACAGCTTTCTCATGCCCAAAATTTCATGCGGGATATGACCCACGCGATCTTTTGAAATGCCTACTGTCTCAGCTATCTCGCGCAGCTTCAATCGGCGGTCTGCCAATACGAGCGTGGATTTTTGTCACGTTATTCTCCGTGGTAGCCGTTTTCGGGGCATCTGGACATGGCTCATCGAAAACCAACGTGCGACCACGTTGAAACACCTTAAACCAATTTTTGATGGTCGCCATCGAAGGAGAAGAGTCGCCGTACACAGCATCCAAACGCTCTTTGATTTCGCTGCGCGATTTCCCTTCCAAAAACAAAAATCGAATCACCGACCGATATTGTCCGATCCGGCTGAAATTTCGACAGTAGCCGTCTACTAGAATGTACTACACGATAGTAAGTTGCTCTTGCGATACTGGCGCCATCTGTCGGTACCACCCTCGTATAATGGGTCTCACCATCGGATTGAACCCATTTCAGGTGTGGAAGATTGAAATCGCCACAGATGAGGATGATGTCATTGGGTTCGGCGATATCAAATATGGAGTCGACGGGATCAACGGCGTGTTGGTAGCAATGTGTGGGCTGTGAGGGTCTTAAGTAACAGCAGGCAAGATAGAGTTTCCGTTTAGGGAGACATATTGAGGCACTAGTGAAGTTGAAGTCAGCGGAATTTGGAAATCATAGCGGCTGTGGATTGCTAAGAGAACTCCACGACCATCCGGATCGGCAGAGTTGTCGCGCCCATCGGTCCGAAACAGAATGAAATCTGAGGTGAATAACTCGCTGTCTCCAACGCTGGAGCATAAATCCGTTTCAGTTAAAGCAAATATAGGTTTTGGGAGTTAAGGAGTACTGCCGAGGTTTTGGTGCGTGATCCTCTGACGTTCTGATAGTACAGGGATATGCTTTTGTAAGAAATATTCGATGGGTGGGGATATGTAGTGGTGATTAGGTTAGGATTTAAAATAGTTTTTGAAATTAGAGCGGGTATTTTGCAAGTGTGCGATGCGCTCTGAACATGGGCAGCGAATGTGGAGAGGTCGTTATTTACATCAATGGGAGAGATATTAAGGTTTTCGTGAAACCGGATAAATGGAGTCAGGTTTGTCGTGGAGGTAGGCCAAATAGAGGCGTACATTTTCGAGGATCTGCGAAACAGCCATTCATATTGCGGAGGGATGGTAATTTCGAAGCAGTTTCTACGATGGAATTTGGTAGAGATGAGCTTCGTGCACTTAACGAGGTTGGTGGCATATAGTTTGCGGAAGAAGTTAAATATCCAGCGGTCGTCAGCTTCGCGTGGGGTGTCCCATAGGATGTAGGTAGACATTTGCTCCTGTATCATCGCATTATTCTTGTGGAGCTTGTTGATTCTCTGCTCCCAGTCAGATAAGATCCAAACAGTTCCGAATCGTTCAATGGTCGGCGCTGTGATGGGAGGAGTTGTGGTAGATGGGGACTTCAGACGACTCATGCTGGTCTGCGTTTGGACGGAGGATGTAAGACGCGTTGGATTGGTACGAATGGTCGCCTTCTCAAGAAGCTCTTCCATAAGGGAAGCGTTGTAGGTAGTCCTGCAATCGCAAGCAGTTACCGAGGATTTGGGTGTCGTACATTTCATGTACCAAGAATACATGGCAAAAACAAGGACTGAGTTTGAAGATCGTAGATGTCGTGCGAAATCAAACTACTTGTGAAATAGATCCCTGGTCGAATCACTCACGCTCCTGCGGGACCGAACTCCTGGCACCATCCGCACCGGGTTTGGTAACTACTCCCGCCTTCGTCCTATAAAATTAACTAAATTCATCGATCTGTTGCATTCAACTGTTCACCAGTGATGAAGTCGTATTGACGCTTGATATGACCGGGGCCATCTCCAGTCCTTAGAAAATTTGTAGGCCAACGTCAAGAGGTCAATTGGGCATTCCAGGCACAAAAGCCGATGCGAGTCACTTGCCAACGAGATGTCAAAAGGTGGCAAATGAACCGAACTATAGATGCAAACTATCCCCTTGGAACTAACATCTTTTCATCCTGTAGGTGGCACAGCAAGAAGAAACTCAAACATGTTCAATAATTTTATTTGTTGATCATGTTTACTTATCTTATAACTAAAATTTGTTTATTTTGTTATCATTACAAACAATTTGCATGATTTTTGAGTACACCCCAAATTTTTTTAATTTTTTTTATGAATCCAACTTCGTTGAGCTCAGGTTTTCCTCGTCGTAGTTTTCAGGCGCCTTCATTGGACGAAATAATTTTGGCAGTTTTCTTCGCGGATTTTTTGCGTCGACCTTTTGGAACTTTAATTTCGACAAACCTCTTTTTGATACTTTTATTTGAAACATTCTTGACGGGTATTTGGGATTTCGTTTTTATTTTAGGGACATTCGGTTGATTGGTTTTTGGTACAGCGTCGTGCAGGGTGTATGTCGTACGGAGTTTATCCACTACACGACGAATGGTAAGTTCATTTGGTCGATTGGCAGCACTATAAAAATCCAGTAATCTTTTATGTGTTTCTGGTATTGATCCAGTTTGAAAATAAATTGTAACTATACGAAAACGTTCTTCGACCGAAAGTTTCTCCATCATGGTTTGTCAAACAATAACAATAATGACAACAATGCGATTAGAAATAAAAATAATTCTACAAAACAGTGGGAAACTGGAGAATTGTATTCTGTAGGGTACTGCCAGATCTGTTGGGGTTGTAAATATTTTTGACATTTATTCGACATTGTAGAAGGAGCATTAAAACATTTCTCTTGGAGAAATTTGTTTATTTCACATTATTCATATTATCACAATAAAATTCATATTGTGCAATTTTAGGTTAGAAATCCAAGGTAGAATTATATCAGAGGTTCATGAAACGACGGCAAAATTTATTATATTTTAAACGTCGAGTTTAAACCTATAGGAAGAATATGTTTTTTCTTTTGACAGTACCTTCTATTTATGATAGATGTCATAAATCTGTTTAAAGAAATTTGTGTTGAAATTCGCATGGAGACATTTCGTACTCTCGGAAGCTCTGATTAATGATAGTAGCCCAAATAGTTCTTCTCATTCAAACCGTGGACGACACCGTTTAGAAGAAGAAACTTTGGCCTGTTGTCTCGTTTATTTATGTCCAGAGTGGTCTGCCCGATTTAATATTAAGGTGTTTCTCTCCGTAGCAACGTGGATGGTTTACTTATGTTTCGAAGGTCTCAACCGATGACCATAATGCTTTTATGGCCATAGCTATGCACCAAAACAAAAAAAAGTATTCATCTGTCAAACCTATGTATGTCTCAACGGCAGTGACAGTGAACGGAGACATTTGGAGATTTGGCCTGAACGCTATACTGTCACATTACGAAGGAAATTAGCAAAATTGAAATCCTCCCTAATGGCATATTGCCGTTGTTATTGCCATCGCATTGTATATCGCCCGTGGACAAGTAGCGTAAACGAATCGAAGCATCAAAAGATCAAGAGAAATTACGTCGCAGAGGGATGAAGGTTTGGATTCATGAGAACATTTGCACCGAGTTGGTAATAGGTCTTGGTTTTAAAATAAATTTTACGAGTCTACTATCTATATATACAATTGCCTGCTACATGTTCAACTTAAAAAGTCTTTGCAAGCGTTTTAGCGTGGCATATTGATTGAGGTACAAGTCCTGAAGACTGAAAATAGACATATTCGTGTCCCTCAACTCTAATATTAAATTTACAGTTATATTTAAGCATGTAAATGCAACTTACACTTCAGTATAAATAAAAATCTATATAAATCTGTATAAAAAAAAAATACTCGGACCGACTAAATAAATGAATATTTTCTGAACCCATCCCAAATGCCAAAACTACGTCTACACCGATCACCAACATCGCATGTCAACGCACAACCCTTCATTCCGTCGCACTCTCTATTCGTCAATTTACCCAATCCAAACTGTCGTACGTACGTTCACCAACACACCCACCTCTCCAGCACGCGAAATTTCGTGGAAGAGTAAACGCTTTCTGTTCGTCAAAAAAAAAAAAAAAAATTGTGAATAATTAAGACGAAAAGAAAACCTAAAAACAGCCCTACACTGTGTAAAAGTCTTATTCTCAAATAAAACCCATCGCGAATTAGATTTGAAAAAAAAAGAATTGAATGTGCACTCGATGAATAGCCAAACGAAACAAAATCAAACCTGTCAAAGCTAGTTAGGTATACGCCGAGGAAAAATGTCGTTCCTCACATCGTCCCAATATCCAATATGGTGGAAACCTTGAAATGTATGCCGCATTTTTTTTTTAACCGAAAATTAGAACAAAAAAAATTTTTTTTTTCCTTAGCACCCATAAAGATCCACGAAAATTTTCAATTTGTGAATGTAGAAAAAAAAAATTTTTTCTTGCTTTTTATTTTTTTATTTTTTAATGTGTAAAATTGAAATTAATGTGCCGTTTGACAAATCACGACACCCAACACGATCTGAAAACTTCTGCGGAAAATATTCAGCCATTTTGTCACCACCTTCCTAGCACACGAGTGAACGAAAAACAACTGAACGATTATAAAAGTCCGTCTCTTTTGCTCTGCCGTATTCGAGCATACTCTTCCATTCGTTCAATGTAGATTTTCGCAGAGAGACGGTATGCGTGTCGGTGCGATTGTATGCGCAGATGTATTTGACGGCTTGCTACACGGGAAACGCGCGTCTTTCCAGATTACATCTATGGTTTTTCATAAAATTTCCCCGGAAAAAACGCGAAATTAATTGGAAAACTATGAAAAACTAAAAGTTAAGTGTTTCAAGTGTGAAAATTTCATCAAGTTTAACGGTTCTGTGCATAATTTGACTGCGAAAAATACAATTGAAAATCGTGTGCAGAACGAAAGAAAAACGAAACGAAAAGTGGAAGTACAAAAAAAAAGAAGAGGAAGAAAAGAGAAAAAAAAAAAGTTTTGTGAGTGTGTACTCCTCCCTCCTCCCGGTCGTTTGGTCGAAAACCGATTAATCAAAAAACAAGAAAAAAAAATTAGTAAGCAAAAAGCGAAAAAGTGGAAACGAAAATAAAATCAAAAGTCAAATACAATACAATTTACGTACGTAGTCTCGTTTGTGGTATACACACGGTGTCTATTCACGTTATTCCCGAGCCTAGTGTACCGAAGCGGGCAAACGATGGAAACATGTTCCAATGAGAAATCCCTTTCCGCTTGTTGTTTGCATCCGATTTGGATTTAGTGAAGTGTTTTCATAGAAAGTGTTCATTCAGTAAATTCGAATACGGCTATCACCGGCATATAATCGTTCATTCTTTTGGATATTCATACAATTTTGAAAACTCATTTTCGGATTATCTTAATTTTTCCCTGACACCACCCTCCAAACAACCCACACTACGACATTGAAATTGTATATAGTATAGAACGACCGAAGCAGGACCAAAGGTAATGATGGAAAACAAAAACGAATCCAAACAAAAAAAAAAGTATTTTTCAGAAACAGACATTTTCCTTTGATTCCTCTGTGTGGTGTTCGAAGCAGTCGATTCATCCGTCATCCATCGTTATTTTCGCATGGCTCTCGTCCATACATATCTCTTGATCTCTGGCGACAATTCAAACAAACGCACACACAACAGATACAGCGCCACAACGAGCCGCAACACCGTCATGAGTTAAAGAATCATGGGCGAAAGACCGAGAGATCCCATATGTCTTGAGAGAGAGAGACTTTCTAGTTGCAGTCGCATTTGTCGAGAACTGCTGGAATAATCATCATAATTCTTCGATTATTGCAGTTTCCGATTTGTCTCCTCTATCTGTCTCTCTCTCTTTCTGAGTTGAGTGTATTTCGTCAAGTTGACCGCCATATTTATGGACTGCTGTCGAACGAAAGGAAGAAGACGAAGGGAAGAGAATCATCATCATCACCACCATCATCCGTCGTCGAACTTTGGGAATAGGCAAAGAAAAGAAAAGAAAAAAAAAACGCTCGCTCTCACTTGGGCACATTTTTTCAATAAATTTTGCCGAGTTCCAAGTGAAAAATTGAGAAAAAATCAGTGAAATACTGGGCATTTTCATTGCTACGCAAGTAAATAACGTGATATTTGTCGATTTTGATTTGTTTTGTGTACGAAAAGTCGCTTCGAAAACGAAAACGACGACGGCGACGAAAAGGAAAAAAATTTCCCTTCAGTCATCTCGACGATTATTGCACTCTTTCATTCACTCATCAGTCTCTCTATCTTTCTTTCACTTAAAAGGTGCATGTCTGCCTTCATGCGTGTGATAGAGAAAAGTCAAAGGGAAGAGGAGGGGGGAAGGGGATTCGAAATGAAATGCTCTGTGGTCCGCCGCTTCATTGAGGTAATATAAAAAGAAAAGAAAATAAAAAGGAGACACCGATGTGCGTTTGTGCCGTGGAAGTAGTATTAATACCGAATCGCGGTTGGTTGGTGTGGATAAACTACATATACGATAGGTAGATGGATGGATGATTGAGAGAAAAAAGTGTGCTGTGCGTGAGTGAGGAGGTGCGCTCCGCTTTGCATTTTCTGTTTTTCCAGAATAATTTTCAGCTGATGCGTATTGCATTGAGTATTGTTTTTTTTTTTCATAACATACCTACGTCCGGGTCGATAATGTAATGAAACCCAGAATCCCGCTGTCTAATTTCCTTATTTGTTTGTGGTGTTTTCCCTCGACGGAATGTGGTGTGTGATGTGAGGTGTGAAATCTGTCAACGCCGCACTTCGATGAACAGGGTAACACAACATACTAGCTTTCTCTCCTTGCTCGTACCGTGGTGGATTTTTCTTCTTACTTACTCCTTCACCAATGGATGGTAGACTGTCTCTTGTTTATTGTCATTGGGGTTTGCCATTAGTGAAGGGAATAGAAAGACTTTTTCCTAAAATTAAGATCTGTTTTGTATCACGTCGTCAATCACCGCAACTGTTGGTTACAAATAAACAAATAGAGGAAAAAAAAGATCTTATTTTCACCGGCTTTTCTACTGACAGAACCTCCGTTAAAATGGTTCACTTTAGGCTTGCTCGCGGAATATTTCCAAGTGATAAGTTTCGCGCGCAAAGTAGGTACTTAAAAAAAAAAACTTTCCGCAAATGAGAAAGAGTTGCCGAGTGCAGCTTGACTTGTCTGTTTCTGCTTGACCTTAATTTTCATACGTTTTGGCGGGGAATCATGATTGATTTTTTTCGTCTTTCTTTTGTATTTTTTATTTTTTTTGGTTCGCTTTGTGTTTTGTCGAGCGAGCGGTGAAGAAACTTTCTTCTCAAGTGATCGTCTCTTTGTTCGTTGCAAAAAAAAAAAAACAGAAAAATTGGTAAAGAAATATCGAAAAGGGTCGAATAGGTGGCAATATGGAGACAACTGAATGGCTGTTGAAGAGTATTTTTCTGTCGGACATAACATTGGTGTTATTGTCAAAAAAAAAAAATCATTAGGGCTCCATTCCGACGTATTTGATCCTCTCTGGGGACGTAGAGGATCACCGCCCAGTGGTTAAAATGTTTGCTTCTGTTGCCGCTGATATCGGATTTAGTGTTGCGTTACTCATACAAGATGCACTACAAAAATGTCCCAACACCTCAAAGAAAATATTTTTCCCACTTTGATTCTTGTCATACTCAGATGCACCTCACAATTTTTGCATTAGTATTGCAAGCTATCAATGGGAAATGTGACAAGTTATACCTCAAATGAGGTGGGACAATGTACCACTTCACTCTCCCAAATGAGTACCTCTCATACAAACTCAATAAAAATGCGTGTCCTACCCAACACTAATCGGATTCTGTATTTTCGCGGTGAATCTCCTCCAAATATCCATTTATTACCAACTCAAGCAAGATTTCATCTCGGAACAGTGTTTTAACGTTGGATGTAACTAGACTCAGCCAAGAAGAGTCCGTTGCCAGCCGGTTTCCGAAACTCAGGATCATAGCCTCCGTGAAATACCTCTTCTTGGCTGGAAATTTTTTTCAGGAATCTTTTATTTGACTTGTGTAAATCCATCACAGCCAAGCTTTTGTATACTTTTTACATAACACTGAAGCCAAAAGGCTTTCATTTTCTTACTTGGTTTGGTTTTTAATAAATAAAAACGGATTCCATTTTTGCCATAACATACCCATAGCCCGTGCTAGTCAGTCCAAGGTACTCAAAGCCTTTTTGAAGCCAATAGTCATATCTCAATCCTAAGGCAGACCATCCACCGCGAATTTATTCGTCGAATATGTTCTTGAAATCCTTGCCATTCATTGACGAATATGTTCCAAGCAGCCAAGATAGAAACATTTCTATCCTTCGCGGAAAAAACATCGAACACTGAAATCTGTTCGCGAACACCTCCACAAACGTCGAACATTTTGTGGAATTGAATTGTGGAGGTGTTCGCGAATAACATTGTTTGTTACACGAACAAATTCGCGGCGGATGGCCTATTAAAACCAGACGGCCTAGATGCTAGAGGGTCTAAAAAATCAGTTATGATAAGGGGAAACTTACCTTAGCCGACCCAGCGAATATGCATACTCATATCCTTGTTAACACTTTCGTTTTCAGTCGCAAACTACGTCTAGCCATCCTGTCTTTGATTTAATTACAATTTAAGCAGTTTCACCACACTATCCATAACGACTCATAAACGACACAGCAACAACTGGCAGAGCAGGGGATTCCCGGCCGGCTCGCCCAACTATCTAGTTTTTCTATCCTTCCTCACTTGCACTTGATTTCATCATTTCACAACTCGTCGTCGCTCTAACTATAGCTATTGATTACCGTCATTGTGTATACACACGAAGGTAAACTGCTAAAATAGTCGCAAGGAAGGAGAGGAGGAACGGGATGAAAAAGCAAAACAACCGTGTGTATCTGTGAAAACGATTTTTCTATGTTGACCTCGTCGTCGTACACTTTGAAAAAAAAAAATAATAGAATTGTGTGTGTCCTCCCTCAACGGTTTTGTGCTGCGCATATACTAAGTTATCGCTTAAACCGTGCACGCGAGTATCACTTGTGTCATGTGTTTTCGTCGTTTCAAAGAGCTAACCAATTCTGAGTCATAGTATAGATAATTTTTGCCTATCCGCCGTCTGCTTCTCTCTTATATTCTCTTTCCTGTTGCACCTGATCCATTGCGGTATGTATTTGTTGTCTGTAAACAGAGACGGACGAAGATGAAAACAGAATGGGGAAAGTGTGTCCAACGAGGCAAGAGAAAAAAATAAATGAAAAATAAAATAAATAAATATGAAATAGATTAGCAGGGGTTTTGCGCGCACAATGAGGTTTGCTTTTCTCGTTGTAGCGAGTCGTCAACAAGTCGTGACGTAACGATGGGGTATGCATAACGCAGACTTTGAATCTCAATTTTTTTTTTTTTTTTTTTGGTTGGTGCCTTATTTTCTCCATCCGCGTGGGCATGAATAACGTTTATCATACTACGTAGTACCTTAAAACCGATAGAAAACAGCATTCAACATGAGTTGATGCATCTTGATGGGCTCCAATGGTTGGTGTGGTGAAATTCAGGGAATGTGTCATACACACGTGCCGTAAAAAATCATTTTCCAAATAGGGTTTTTCGTTTAGGCCTACCTTATTGATTCCGACTTACTCTTAAGACCAACATGTAAAGCATGAATGCACCTATCAACCATTGATTTTATATTTTCTTTCATTACAGGATCCACTACGCCAGTACCATTTGTATATTTTCCATGTTTCTTCAGAGCTGACTGACTTCTTATGTTGGACTTAGTTGATGTTGGTAAGATTATGCGCTCTTCACCCCCCCCCCCAAAAATATTCGAATTGTTCACATCTCCTCTTTCCAGCCTGTCACGTTAAAATGCAGCAATTATTAACTAAACGAATTGCTTCCAGCACAGAGAGTAAAGCGCCTTATTTGCTATATTTCTATAAAACCAAGACGCATCAAAGAGGACAAATTTGAGGACAAGAGACAGAGATCCAAGTCATAACCGAAAACCGACCAACAACTAATCATTTTGTTTTTTCTCCTTTTATTGTGCATAATAGCAGATAAAAACCTAGACAACTATTACCCCCGAGAGACGTCTCAATCATTCACGCCGCATCCATTGAGCAATAAGAATCAATCGACTATCGGTTAATTTCCAAAGAGAAAAAGTGAAGAAGAATAACGAAATCCACGAGTGTTTTATAACGACGCCGCGACACTTGAGAGAAAGTAAAATTATTTTCCCAATATGGACACGAATAGTAATAGCGGCGTAGCCGCAACTGGTGGCGGCACAACAAGCGGTGGTGGCGCTGTCACAAATAAAGAGCCACCACCACGTAATGAGCCGTATATTGAACCGATCAATGGTATTGTACAGCCACCGACTGTACCGCCACCGGATCGACCCGGTCGCAATACTAATCAGTTGCAATATATCATCAAAACTGTTATGAAATCAATATGGAAACACCAATTCTCGTGGCCATTCCAACAGCCAGTCGATGCGAAAAAGCTTAATCTACCCGACTATCATAAGATTATTAAACAACCAATGGATCTGGGTACGGTTAAGAAGCGTCTTGAGAACAATTACTATTGGACATCGGCCGAGTGTATTCAGGATTTCAATACGATGTTTACAAATTGTTATGTGTACAATAAACCGGGAGAGGATGTCGTTGTAATGGCGCAAACGCTTGAAAAGCTTTTTCTCACAAAAATCGAGGCAATGCCAAAGCCTGAGATTGAATTGGAACCGGTCACGCCGAAGGGTGCTAAGAAAAAACCACGAGCACCTGGTAAAGTACCCGCAACACCAGGCAGTGGTTTATTACCGACCCCAAATAGTGCCGGACGCGGGCGACCATTGTCGGCGTTAGGTGGTGGTGGTGTGGCTGTATCCACAGCACCAGCCGGCGCTGGCGGTCCCGTTGCAACACTGGGAGCGACTACTGTACCGAATATTCCGCAAATCGGTAGAATTCCACAACACAATTCTATTAGCACGAAAAATTCACACATAACCGCCGTTCCAGGTTCCACATTGCCAGTGGGAGTGGCTGGTGGCGGTGCGATACCAGCAGCTGCCGGTTCTGCAGCTACAGTTGTTAGTGGTGCTGTTGGTGCCGGTGGCGGTGCTGGTGGTACTGTTGGCGGTGGTGGAGTATTACCAGCTGCAACGGTGACCGGACCAAATGCATCGCACAATTCCCTAAGTGGTGGTGGTGTGCCACCTGGTACAGCACCAACCGCGACCAACACTGGTCTGGTCAATTCGATAATGGACAGTTCGGCTGTTGCATCGGCTGCAGCGGCCTATCATGTAAATAGTACTCAACCGGGCGCACTCGATGCAGTGATACCACCTCAGCAGCCGGCCAAAATGAAGAAGGGAGTGAAAAGAAAGGCGGACACAACAACCCCAACAGCAAATGCATTTGAATCCCCATACACGCCGATCGACTCGAAGAGCGCCAAAATCGCAACTCGTCGCGAATCATCCAGACAGGTAAATAAGGTAGGCACATGTAGTGATAGTGTTGATGAGATTTTGTAGCAGAGACATGTGCGGCTGTTTTTGTTGCGAGTGGGCTCATCATCATCATCATCATTGTGCCGAGTGATGTATGTGTGTACTTCATTCGCATGTCCTTTTCAATTTCAAATTTACTTGATCACGTCCTATTTATCCTCATTTATTTTTTTTTATTATTTAGGAATTGACATCATTCCAATCATCAACGTATCCAATGTCCCCGTTGGGCGGTACACCGGGAGCAGCACCGAAAAATAAGGAGAAACTGTCGGACGCGCTTAAGTCGTGCAATGAAATCCTAAAAGAGCTCTTTTCCAAAAAGCACTCGGGCTACGCTTGGCCATTTTATAAGCCCGTCGATGCCGAGATGTTGGGCTTACATGATTATCATGACATCATCAAGAAGCCAATGGATCTGGGAACAGTGAAGCGAAAAATGGACAATCGCGAGTACAAAAGCGCACCCGAATTCGCTGCCGATGTACGATTAATATTCACCAATTGTTATAAATACAATCCACCAGATCATGATGTCGTTGCGATGGGACGCAAATTACAAGATGTTTTTGAGATGCGCTACGCGAATATACCAGACGAACCTGTTGCAAATGCGCATTCGCATGCATTCTCAAAGAATGAATCGGACTCGTCGTCGGACGAATCGAGTGACACCGAGAACGAATCGAATTCGGATGAAGAACGTAATGCTAAGCTCAAAATGCTTGAGGCCAAGCTACTCGATTTACAAGAGGAGATGCGTAAACTCATGGAGGAAGCCTCAAATAAGAAGAAGGCAAAGAAAAAACTCAAAGAGAAGAAGAAGGGCGGTGGTACAGGTGGTGGTGTGGGCGGTGTGGGAAGCGGAATGTCAGCTGTATTAGGTGGCGCTCCCGGCGGTGTTGATCTGAATAAAGTTCCCGGTGAATTACATCATGGTCACGCGCTGACGTCGGCTCATGGCACCGGAACTAAGGGTGGCTTAGGCGGTCCTGGTGCGGCAGGGGCACTCAATTCGGCACTGGCCGGAGCGGCCGGTATGACTGGAGGAGCAGTGGGCGCGGCTGGAGCTGCTGGTGCAGCAAATAGTAAAGGTGCTAAGGTGAAGGGACAACGTGGTCCGAAAGCTGGAGCAGCAGGAGCTGGTGGTCCCGGTACCAGTGGGCAAGCGAATAAGCGCGCCAAGACGAATGCCACTCCGGGAGGAGCACAACGCGGCGCCAATAAGAAAAAGCCCAGTCAAGTGATGAATTTTGATTCCGAAGAGGAGGACACCGCCAAGCCAATGTCCTACGATGAAAAACGTCAGCTATCGTTGGACATCAACAAATTGCCAGGTAATCTCTTAACCCCATTAAGCGAGTGGTGGTTTGATTGTTTGCATGTTTTTGGTCTTTTCAGGTGATAAACTTGGTCGTGTTGTTCATATTATCCAAAATCGTGAGCCATCACTGAGGGATTCCAATCCGGATGAGATCGAAATTGATTTTGAAACGCTGAAACCATCAACCTTACGCGAATTGGAAAGCTATGTGGCATCATGTCTTCGTAAAAAAACCCGTAAGCCTTACTGTAAGTTTATCCCAATGACACGCACTACTACAGACCTAAAAAGAAGCACAATAAAGCGAAACAAATGAAATTATCAAAAAAAAATAAAAAAAACGAGAATAGAAAAGAACAAAGATTGAGAGAAATAGAGAGAGAAACAGAGCGAATTTATATTTTCGAAACAAACCTTTTAAGTTGTTTAGTCAAAATTTAAATTTCATTTTCATATACTTGCCATAAAGCTCTTTTCATTTTGTACCGAAACGCACTGCGTAACTTACTCCCACACGACACCAGTGCGGAGTGCTGCTTCTAATTCCGTAGAGGGACCAACAATTTTCCTTTTTTTTTTTGTTTTTAATTATTTTTCTCTTGATTTTTGTCCCCTCTTAGTGACTAAATATCAACCCGTCTTGTGTTGTAACCTTGTGTTTTCCTTCTTTTGTATATAATATCAAAATGTATTTTTAAGAGAGATGAGAGTCTTCACAAGGCTGTGCTACAAGACAACACAAAACAGTCAAAGAGCGTTTTCTTTCCAAGACGTACAATACTTACATTCTCATAGATAATCTATTTTTTATCTATAAACAATTGGCTTTCGAGAAGCTGAAAATATAAAAAAAAAAATTTACAAAATCGAAAAGCACGAAGCAGAGAAATATACAAACAAAAGCATAAAAGCGAATCAAACAACAGAAAAGTCATGCATAGATGATAGTAGTGTCTGTGTTAATTGGATGAACTCAGCACAAAATATTTAGCATGGTAGTCGTTGTATGTTTTTTTTTTTTTCATTTTTAATCCATGATTTTAGTTAGTTTTTTTCGTACATTACTGCATCCTTTTGACTTGATTCATGTGTTTATATCGTGACTTAGACTAACAATTGGTGTTGGGTGGAGTGTGTAAGATAGAATGTTTGCGCTTGAAATTGCAACTTTTTAAGCTTTCATTGTGGTGGGCATGCACATTTTTTTAACTTGTCTGTCTTAAACCAAAAAAAAAAAAAACAAGGATATGTCGGCGTGATTGGTTTGCATGTTTTTTTCCAGGTTTCAATGCCGAAAGAATGCTTTCGTTCAACGTTTTTTTTTTGAACCAATATACCTAAGTAGCCAGCGGGAGAGAAAATTAATAAAAGCGAGGTTCTTGATTCTAAGGCTTTAGAGTCTTGTCAAGTCTTTTTTTTTTTTTATACTTTTCTGATACTGGACTTGAATATCCATTTCACCTTTTACTCGATTTGATCAGTTGTGAGGTATTGTCGGGTATCGTCGAGATTCTTAAGGGCTAGAAGCAATTTCGCTATCCTGCTACCTTCTGTTACTATTACGGTACTCAATTGGGCCTCGACTTACCTGGTATATATATATATAGGAATACACTGTCGTACCGGTTTCGTTCCCTAATCGCTTTTCGAAGGCAGCGTTGCGATCATAAAACTTGTCTTGGGAGTGTCTTGAAGGTTCCTGGATGGTAGAAATTATACTGCAGATGTACCCCTTCATACTCACTAACATTGAGTTTAGGCAACAGCCGGGGCCAGATCAGGCGAAAAGGGCTGGTGGTCGAGCGTCATTGCGTTTTGTTTTTTTTTTTTTGCTAAAAACTCGTGCATAACTTGAGCTTTGTGCGACGGCGCATTGTCATGCGACAAAAACCAACTGACAAACTTCCTTATACTCCAGTCGAACATGAATTCTGTCCCGCGATCTCTCCAAAACGTTCAACATTTAGAATCTAACCTTGTGGAACAAATTACTTATGGATAATGCCCCTGAAATCAAGGAAAACGGTGAGAATCGTTTTGACTAGACTTTTCTACAGCACGCGCCATCTCATATGGGTCGATGTACACTTCGAATAACTTCAACAATTCTCAACCGATTTTGGAAATTCAAAAACTTTTATTCAATTTAAACCTTTACAATTTATTTTGATTAATTTTTGAAAACAATATTCAATTAAATGTCCGCCTTTAATGCCGATGTAAAAATGGGCTCGTTTTCGCGCATTCTCCATGGCATTTTCGAGCATTTCGGTCGAAATTTATACGATTTCCGCACGAATGTTTCTTTTGAGTTGTTCTATTGTCTTCGAGCCGTTAACATACACCTTGCTTTAAAAGTATTCCTAAAGAAAAAAGTCTGGAAAAGTGAAATCCGGTGATCTCAGAGGCCAGTCAATATCGCCCTTTTTTGACACCAATCTTCCAGGGAACTTCTTACGCGAAAGG
Organism: Merodon equestris; assembly: GCA_958301585.1. Classification (NCBI taxonomy): domain Eukaryota; kingdom Metazoa; phylum Arthropoda; class Insecta; order Diptera; family Syrphidae; genus Merodon; species Merodon equestris. Next base: position 122,579,032 of record OY284415.1, read on the forward strand.
TTCATTGTTTTGTCCGCAGTATGGCATGTCGCGTGTTGAAACCACAAGTGAAATAAGCCTTTTTTAAGCACTTCTGGGACCACATAATGGGCCAACATCCACCGATCGCCATCCACTGTATCGCCAACTTTCAAGAAATACGGTCCAATGCTGGTTTTAGCGCATACACCGGCCCAAACAGTAACTTTTTGATCATACAGCGGCTCTTCGTGAATAATGTAAGGATTTTCAATGCCCCAGAAGCGACAATTTTGTTTATTAACTGAGCCAGAGAGCCAAAAATGTGTGTCATCGGTCATCAAAATTTGTTGCCAGAACTCCGGCTCAGCATTAATCATTGCAACGACATTTTGTGCGTATGCCAAGCGCCGTGGCTCATTTTGTGGCGAAATTCTTTGAGTTATCTGCACTTTGTATAGAAATAAGTGAAAATCATCCTTTAAAATTCTCCGCAAAGTGGTCCCACTGATGCCTAACTGCTGCGAACGGCGCCGATATGACAAACTTGGGTCTTCTTGAACATTGGCCTTCACAGACTGAATAGATGAGCTTGAACGCCACAGACATGGCCTAGGTTGCTCACGAGGGCTTGCCACAGAACCAAATTGAAAAAAATTCGAGGCCCAACGACGAATTCTATCTTTTTTGGGCGCAACACGATAACGATACGCACGTTGAGTTAGCACAATCGAGCGTTCATTTTTAATGAACATTGAACCTATTTCCGTGCGTTCTTTTGGTATGAAGTGATTCTGGTTAAAATTGTACTGATTTGATGTTTCCAAAATGCTATGACATATGAAAATCGGTTGACAATTGCTGAAGTTATTCGAAGTGTACATCGACCCATATGAGATGGCGCACTCTGTATATCAGCACTTTCTTCTCTTTCGGTTCATTTGGTAACATCTGGGTTGAGCTCTGATTTTTGGTGAGTCGCTCGTATTGGGAGCATCACGTTTCGTCGCCAGTTACAATAGAAGTGGGAACACTTTTTCGGGGCAGATTTCATGTCTGCAGTGACTCACATTGGGAGAAAGTGAAACAAATCGCGCGCAGTTTTTTCTCTTTCCCAGATCTTCGGAAAGAATGCAAGGACACCCAACGTCCGAGCAGTTTTCTGACTTTCCCAATGTTTACTTAATTCCTATAGATTTATGGCTTTGGTGAACGTTCGCCAAGTTCAAGGTCTTCACGACCATCGTGTTATCCAGCAAACCAATGTATTACTTGTGCACGGGATAGGTCATCATAAATCTGGTGGCCGTGGTGCAATGGTAATCATCATCGACTGTTGAGCGGAAGGTTTGTAGTTCAAGTCTGTCCATAGCCAAGGACATTGTGCAACAACATCAGTTGTGAATAAGAGATGATCAAAAAATTCTGACGAAGGAATAACACTCGCAGCATAAGATCACTTCAAAATTCACACTCTGTGTGTGCATTTCCAATATAACACCTTAATGACATGGAACAAAAAGTTACTGAGAACTACAACCAACGCGACAAATTCAGTCGAATCTCTAAAAAAATCCTATCTAGGACAACCACCCCCGGAGAGTAGTGAACGAACATCTTCGACGCAAACCATCTGCACCCCGATCAGGTTGTGTAACAAACACCACAAGAGAAAAAAATAAACGTTTTTCATCGATCCGAAAGTTTCTTGAGCAGTTTTTCCCACTTGATAGTCGCTTTTCCCCCACGGCGATTTTTCGACAGAATGGACGTTTGGATGTAATATCTTAACTATTGACAGAAGCAGGAGAACGGTACGAAATTTGCTGTGAAAATAAATGAAAGATGTGTCTACAAAGTTCAATAGACAAATCAGTGCGTCGAATTTTGCTGATCATTTAAATGAGCCTCATCGGAAATGGGACAAGCTTTCCCCATCTTTCTTGCAATTGATGAATTCCACGCCAATACCACTGCCTGTCTGTTGAGGCCATTCATTAAATCAATTTTCCATTTCTTCACAAGAATGGAAGTCAAGTGACGAAGGTCCGTGATGCATCGATCGAAACAAGTCGTGATTAGAATGGGACAACTTAGGCGATTGGGGCAACACGTGGACAAGCATGTTCTGGACGTTTTTCAAGGCTCGATTCAGTTTTATCAGTTGTTAACGGTAGGGGTCCCTGATCATCGTTTCGCCGGGTTTCAGTTTATTTTTATTATTATTGCCATTTGGATCTCGGAAGTTCAGAACGTCCGTTGAAAACCTTCCGCTAATCCTCCCTGCCCTAAGTGTGTTGCTTTCAAGTATCACTCTCCTTGTGTGACCTTCCTGGCATTCTTTTTCTCTCATGTTTTCAGCTCATTATTCGTTTGACTGTTCCTGTTCATTCGATCTACGCGCCCATCAATTCTCCCTGAAGTCAATTTTTTCGAAAACCCGGAAAAGACCTTCCACGTCCGTAGTGTCACTGCCTTTATTACAGTTTTATAAATATGAACTTTGACGTTGCGGGACAAGAGTTAGTTCCTTCATCGCGAAGAAGCCCGGGGAGCCCATATGCTGCCTCTTATTCGACCTTTATGTCGTTTTTGGCAGAACTCATCCAGCCTCTTGAAGCGTTAATCGAGTACAGTCAGGTGCGAGTCGGTCAGGGGCCCAGAGCGTCGTCAGCGTAAGCTAGGGCGAGTGTGATTTCATTAAGGGTTATTCTCCATTCCATTTTGATCCCACAAAATTCACAGCATAATCTAAATTCCGTGGATATTGCAGTTTAGGCCTGGGTTTACCTATGATTGTTTGAGCTTGGAATTCTCGAAATATACCCACTTTTAATCGTCAGTAACAAGACAGTGCAAAAAAGTCCTTGTGCCTTCCTCCTTTCGATGTCTTTCGTTTTCAGTTGATATGAAAATGATTTTGGATCATTCCCAGGGTTTTTAATCGATTGGAAACAATTGTTGTTTCAATGCTTCTGCGAGCTGTTCTTGTTTAAGTGGAGTCTTCTCTTGCGACTTTGCATCTTAAAAATTTTTCTCTTGTCTTCCGCAGTCTTCGTTTTCGATGCCAAAATTATCATTTTCGAAACGAACAAACCAACGTTGACAAGTCCTTTGAGCTGGAGCATGTCCACTATTAATTTCCATTAACAATAGATGACGATGAAAAGTAATGTAACAAATGGTCCTTATCTGGCCCTAAATTCGACATTTTCAGGTGTGTTAACTGATGTTTACCCTCCAACATACCATTTGTAGTCATTGACTTTAACCATATGTAGTAGTTATGCCGTCTGTAAGTCGAATCGACATTTCATATTCACACACTTGTTATGGCCATCACTCCCAGACGCTCGCTTTAAGTTGATGTAGACTACTTACTTGCAGCAGCGGTGGAGGATGAATGCAATAACAAGGCATAAAAACGATCTTAGGCCCCCGCTGTACTCTGGAGTTTCCTTCAGATCGATGACTTGGAAATAATTCTTCGATCCTTTCCTCCACACTTGCCGCATATTTTCTAAGTCCAACGATATAAACATAACTTTCTTATAATTTTAGCCTTTTAGTCATGCCTATTATTACGCTCTCCATGCTAACTATGATGTGTTCGGCTATTAACTCCTCGTTCAACTAATTGCATGTTCATTAGACTCAAACTAAAACTAAATAACGAAACAAAAGCCTCGCTAACTGGTGTGCCTCGTATTCATGTTTAATTTATTTCTCTCATTAATATATTTACTCCATAAAAAAAAGGGAACAAAACAAATTGATTTAGTTCTAGTAGCAACCTACTACGGTGTACGCAACATGTTTCTCTCGTAATTGATTTTATAACGCTGCTAACTTCTTTTCAACTGATTTTTGTTCATTTATCCATTGTTTTTCATTTCTTTTCATTGAATCGTATTTTAATTTCTAACTTAACATCAAAATTCTCGAAAACGCTTGATTTTGTCGTATCAATGTATATGAGCAATCGATTGTATATGAATTGATTTTAATGTGTGCTGATAGACGGTTTGTTCAGATGGAGATTGTTTATTTTGTATTTCTTTTTTTCTTCTTTACTTTTGTTACATGATTGGTGTAGATAAAAAAATATCTGGTAAATCTAAGGATGAACAAATGGCTGAGAAAAAACAGGAATTGGAAAAACGGTTGCAGGATGTTACTGGACAACTGGGCACAGCTAAGAAGGCAGCCAAAAAAGGTAACTTTATGTTTAATTTTCTTGTTCCCAGGAATCAGGCAGGTTGCCATCTCCAAGGGATGCTCTTGGATAGCAACGATCAGCAATATGCTTTTAGTATTATCTATGGTTGCGAGAACTCTTTAGTTTTGAAAACGGAGCCATGTCTGGCGGATATAAAGTCGAATGCCATTTTACGAGGGTGGTCCGATAAGTGATTTATTTTTCAATATAGTATCATTTTAGCTCCATGCACTTGACCCAGCGATGCTCCTCCCTTCTCCTTCTTCCTTCCCCTTCTATAGAATAGCTACCAGTCCAGGGTGTAGGGCACCCCAACTGGAGCAACCTTTACGGTTGCGAGGCTCGACCGGATCCCTAATTCTGGTACCACGGGAGACAGGAGCCTCCGGGACATTAATGTCAGATATATCAATGACAGTCCCGGCCTGTCTTGAGTTAGGCCCCCTTGTGGGAGTATCGTGGGGGTTGTGGTTGTCCCAAATCGCGGGAAATTTGTTGCTTGCAACAGGGTGCCGTGACCCTTAGATCGGAAGAGGCCTCGCTCCTCGCCAAGGGGAAAGTTCATGTCCCCTTCGAATTGGTACTGACGGTGGCTTAGTCCCGGTTAATAGAAGTCACCTGAAGGACGTTGGTTGACGTTATCAACTCCATGTGGGATGGCTCACCGTGAAATTAAGCCGACAAGGCAGGTGTTCACGTAAAACGCATAGCGGAATCTGACCCAGCGATGCTCCAACTTCTTTAATCCGTCTGAAAAATACGTTTTCTCGAAGTCTGCAAAGTAGACCTCCGTGGCGGCGATGACCTCATCCGATTGAAATTTCTGCCCGGCGAGTGACATTTTGAAGATTGTAAACAAAAAGAAGTCGCACGGGGCCAAATCTGGAGAATACGGTGGATAGGGCAGCAGTTCGTAGCCCAATTCGACCAATTTGGCCGTGGCGAGGGCGGAGGTGTGAGCCGGTGCGTTATCATGGTGGAAGAGCACTTTTTTCTTCGCTAAGTGGATCCGTTTTTTCTTCAATTCGGCGTCGAATCGGCCGATGGGACAGTCTTCGCCTTCTTCGGAGCACGTTCGCCGGGTGAAGTCCACTGTTTCGACTATTCCTTGGTCTCTGGTGTGTACCAGTGGATCCATGTTTCGTCGACTGTGACGAAACGACGCAGAAACTTTCGGATGGCGCTTAAACCGCGTCAATCACTGCTCTGAAGTGGTCTCTCGGTTGCGCTTGTTGTCCGGAGTGAGCAAACGCGGCACCCATCGCGCCGACAGCTTTCTCATGCCCCAAATTTTATGCAAGATATGACCCACGCGATTTTTTGAAATGCCTTCTGTCTCAGCTATCTCGCGCACCTTCAATCGGCGGTTTGCCAATACGAGATCGTGGATTTTTGTCACGTTATCCTCCGTGGTAGCCGTTTTCGGGGCACCTGGACGTGGCTCATCAAAAACCGACGTGCGACCACGTTGAAACTCGTTAAACCAATTTTTGATGGTCGCCATCGAAGGAGAAGAGTCGCCGTACACAGCATCCAAACGCTCTTTGATTTCGCTGCGCGATTTTCCTTTCAAAAACAAGAATCGAATCACCGACCGATATTGCTCTTTTTCCATTTTTCTAAAATCCGCGGACACTCCCGCTTCCACACGCGGTCAAAACAAAACTACGAGTCCGATCCGGCTAAAATTTCGACAGTAGCCGTCTATTAGAATGTACTACACGATAGTAAGTCTTGCGATACTAGCGCCATCTGGCGGTGAGGCTAAGTACTTATCGGACCACCCTCGTATAGTGTTGATTTCGGGTGTTGGGTCTTAAGTTCGTCCGTTTTTTCGGATTGCTCTACTTAAACGGCGTTGCATTTGAAGGTTATCCAATTGAACTCAATTTGTAATCAAACAAGAAAATATCAGGTGTGGGAAAAAGTTTGTGGCGTTTTTTTTTTAGTAAAATTCAACTAGTTTTCTTATAGTATGAAAATGAATTTATTCAAACCAAATATGCTGCATTGTTATCGACAATGTTTCGCCACTTTTCGGGTAGAACCATGATGCCATCGGTGAAGAACTTCCGTGGTTTCTGATTGAAAAACTGAATCAAGTGATTTTACCAGCCTTCTTTTTAAACCAGCTTAATTCCATTGAGAGAGTTCTGCAAGGGTCGGAACAAGTGACAGTCAGAGGGTACTAAGTCTGGACTATACGGTGGATGCATCAAAACCTCCCAACCAAGATCTCGCAATTTTTGACGGGTCATCAAAGAAGTGTGTGGTCGGGCGTTATCGTGATGGAAGACAACGTCTTTTCTATTATTCAATTCGAGCCGTTTTCCATTCCATTGCCTGGCGTAATCTCACTAGTTGTTCACAGTAGACTTGAGAATTAATCGTCTGACCAACTGGAACTACCTCATGGTGGACTATTCCCTTCTAATCCGACCACACACACAGTATCACCTTTTTCGGCGTCAATCCTGGCTTCGCTAACGCTTGTGACGGCTCAGCATTCCTTGTCCACGCTCTTTTACGCTTCTGATTCCGATTGTCGTATGTGAATTACCGAAACGAAAGCGAGCGAACCATTTCCGGGTAGCAGAATTCGATAAAGTACCTTTCCGTACACAGCACAATTTTTTTTTCACAAGCCTGAGCAGCGTTCTGCGGATACCATCTATCTGGAACAACGCCACGAACTTTTTTCCGCACCCAATATTTTTGGAAAAGCTTGCATAAATTATGGCTTTGAGTCGGTCGACAACCGAATTATTTGCTACGCGATCGTGAGTCTGCGGAACCTTCTTCCCATAGAAGGGCTTAATTGGGCGCATGTGCGTTTTGATAATTCTTAATGCTGATCTTGGCTTGTAAAATCCCATCGCCTAAACGTCCAGTTCTGGTAGGCCATTGTGTCATGGAATTGAAGCTTGCGAAATCAGTCACTCTTGATTTAGGCGTGCTTTGTGCTCTCACGTTTGGTTTTTCAAGGCTCAAAGCACCTCCCAAAATACTTTGACGATTGTGCAAAACCACAAGCGGCGAACGTCCATCAGCCGTCCCAGTCTCCGAAATCATGAAACCATCAAATCAACCCAAATCATGTTTGGCGGCCAATCGAAGGTTTCATTTTTTGTATGATCCACTAAATAAATGATCGTGGATGACCCTTTCCCATCAGAGAACGGGATACGCGGCAACTGACCACAGTTTTTGCTTGAGCCCATCTTTCATATCATTTGCATAAGTTTCTTCGATGTCTTCAACTCAGCGGCCATTTTCCTGTCACTCCGTCAAACATTCTGTTTCCGAAGCACTTTTGGTGCTGATGCAGATGCTTAACCTAGCGTTTTGCATCACTAGTATCGTTGTTTGAAGCACGAAAGACATGAAGATGTTGAGAGGCTCTAATAATATCACGTTTGAATTACGGATAACAAAATCCACGAAACAGATGCAAGTGCAGAGTAAACAATAAATTCAGCTGTCATTAGGCGAAAAATTGACTTAATTTTACCATATCCCTTAGAAAGTTCCATTGAGCCATGCGGCAGTACACCTAACTGATCATCTGATCATTGTGTTAATGACTATTGTAATACTGTGAGATTAAAATCGTAGAATAAAGTGAGTATGGTCGTCGCATTTGACTGCACCTGTCGAGTCTTTTCCGGTTTAGGTGATCCAAAATTTCTCCACTGGGACGATTGAAGCCGATAATCAGGCTTTCAACAGCTTTCCAGAGTCTTTTTGGAAAAGATAATACTGCTCGTAAACCTTAGTCTTACCCAAAGCGGATACACCTACTTAAATGGCGCTAATATTCGGAGCGGCTCAGGTTCGTTGTCTAACCCGCGCGATCTTAAGCCTTAACCAGTGCACCCCGTTTAGTTGGTTGGTGGCTCACCTATGCCTCACCACCTTATACGCAGTCGTCCTCTATTTCGTTTGCTGGAAAAGTGGCGTGTATACGCTTTTCTTAGTTTAGCCATATTAAACGTGGCTAAGGCCGTAAAGTTTTTTCCCCACCCTCCTTTATCACAAACAAAGCAAGAATTTTTCTCCATAGAGAATAACTGGGATGATTGTGGTTTTGTAAAGATTTCCCTTGCTTGAGGGCGGTCTTACTGTAGTTGGTAAGGGTTATTCTGCGTCAGTGTGTGAGCTGAAGTATTCTTTACTGCTTCAAAATCATAGCTGCCAAATATGTCGGTGCTGTGCGTCTGTTTTGGATGACAGCATATAACAATTGCCGTCATTAACCCTTAGTCTTTCCGCTTCTGCTTCAATGCTTTCGAATACTTCTTTGACACCTCGATCTGCTGTCGCTTTGACGTCAATATCGTCTACAAAATTTAATAACTATAGACCATGTCTCCAGTAGTGACTAGTGAGTCCAGCACGATAATTTCAACGATGATGTTCAAAATACATGACAGTGCTCTGAATGCTTTCTTAAAATCGAAGGTCTCAGTTTTAGTTTTTTTTTTTTTATAGGGCTCGCACAGGTTCAAGAGTTACGCTCTTATGTTTTTTTTTTTTCACACAACCTTGATGGTTTGTGTCGAAGATATTCGTTCACTACTCTCCGGGTATGGTTGTCCTAGATAAGAGTTGAACAATTAGACTGAATTTGTTGCGTTGGTTGTAGTTCACAGTAACTGTTTTGTTTATGTGGGCGGTCGTGGTGCAATGGTAATCATAACCGACTGTTGAGCTGTTGAGCGGAAGGTCTCTTCTCAGTTAGTTTATTACCGACCTTAATTGAGCAGCCTTGTCTATGTATAGACAATGTCATATGAGGCTTTAAAGTCGACAAAGCCATAGAAGCCTAGTATCTGAGTGCTGTTTGAGTATTTTAAAATGCTTTCTTTTTCGAAAACGTTTAACTCGATTTTGTATATGTTTCAGAATTTGAAAAACTCAACTAGAAAGATGGCGTCAAAGAATTCGCTCACTCACAATCATGGTAACCCAAAAGTGTCCTTTGCTTAAATGGCAGTTAAACTACGGAATATCAACCAATAAAAGCGATTGTTGGAAGAACACTTCCATTTAGTGTGAATTTAGGAGCTGTACTATCATCCATTCGGGGACAGAAGCTGTAATTCTTTAGGCAAACGAATGTGCCATTCCAATTGACCTTATTGATTCTACTTTAAGTCGGACATGTCACGGCGATGATTCATATGTTACCTGAGAAAATTGAAGAAACTAGAAATTTTGAAGAAACAATTAAGTCCATAATTTGTGAGATTACAGAAATGGGTTTTGGTAGCAAATGAAGGTGCTTTTAAAAACATTTTCACTAAATCCATTGAGAAATTTCATCTGCAAATTCTGTCTGACGACTTGAAATTCGTGAGTTTTTTTTTCAAGATATGCCATCGATTCAGTCTAATGAATCGATGAAGATGATGCCCTGCGAATCCCAAAAAAAAAACGGTGGTCATGCCTTTTCCGGTCGATGGAACCGTTTTCGTCTTCACCGTAGGCCGTAGAAACCAGTTCGGATTGCGCCTTGACGTATCCAAACAGTGCCCAGACGTTGTCACGCGGTTTTGTTTGTATCCCACTGTGAGCAAACGCGGCACACACCTCGCCGATCGCTCTCTCATGCCCAATTTTTCGAGAAATGTCTCCTAATATAGGTAATTTGAATGATCTACATCTGACGATCTGCTAACGATATAATAGATTTTGTTAACCATATCTCAATCAAGCAGCCTGGACACTCTTCATTAAGCCAAATATGTGCACATGCAGACCTCTAGCAATGTATCAAGTCTGGCATAAACAGGGGCTACCCGCAAGTTGGTGTCCTAGTGTCGTCGACTCTGCTCGATGCTCTCAATGCCTCTAGAATCTATGCCCACGCCTATGCGGATGATGTAGCCGTTCTCTCTGTCGGCTCATATTTATTGAATGTCTGTCTCAAAGCACAGACGACACTAAATATCATCGATGACTGGTGCACAAGTAATGGGCTGTCGGTTGATCCTCTTAAGACTGATATCGTCCTCTTCACGGGAAGGAGGAAAAATACTGGCATACTTAGCTGGGGCTAAAAGGCATTCCCATCCTGATATCAAAGGACGTTAAGTATCTGGGAATCATCTTAGAAACTTCTTTGGTCAAAGCATGTTGAGTCAAAAACCACCAATGCGCTGTCAGCTTTTTGGCAATGCAAAGGTGCCTTTGCAAGAAAATGGGGCTTATCGCCGAAAAAGCTCCTCTGGATCTACACGGCAACGATAAGACCGATAATCTCATATGCATCGGTTGTTTGGTGGAACAGGCTAACACGCAAACACGTCGTGGCCTCTTTCACCAAACTCCAAAGAGCGGTTCGTCTCAGTTGTACGGGGACTCTCCCCAGCACATCGGGCGCTGCTCTAGACATATATCAATGGGTGCGCACTGAAAGCCATATCTCGCCTCAAGAGAAATGGTTTTTGGTACAACTCGCATTAGAGTGGCAGTGTACTTGAGCGAGAAATATCCTACGACCCCTGTCTCATGGATATGCCTTCCGACGCAATGACACCTGCTATCCTATTGCGCTATAATTTCACAATCAAATTTCCATGGCGTCAGCACTGGATCTGGCCAACTACTGAACCTGGAAAGGACTGTTTTCGCATTTTTACAGATGGCTTCAGGACTGGACGGGGGTCCGGCGCTGAAGTTTTCTTTCAACGCGAAAACATTCGACTTTTCGTTAGGAAAATATGTGTTTGTCTTTCAATCAGTGATATATGCAATCCTAATGACCATGCACTATGTTGTGAAGCACAAGCGGAAGGGAAAGTATATGCGTCGGCAGTGACAACCAAGCTGCACTCATATCTGTGCCCAACCCTCTATCCAGCTCTTAATGAGTGCATAAACTCAAGACCTTTTTGAATAAAGTCGGGAGACTAAATTCACAAAGGCTTGTATGGATCCCAGTTCCCTCTGGAATCCCAGGAAATGAGATCTCCAATTAACTCGCCAGAACGGGCTCAGAGGACAGTTGCTCAGGACCCAAAACCCGCCTTAGGTCTACCTGCTTCCACGGTCAAATCCGATGTAAACGATTGGGTCTTTAATGCACACAGTCGTAGATGGAGGGAATATCTAGGATGCAGGATGACTAAGCGCGTACGACCTGATGACTGCAAGAAGTCTGCAACATTCTTCTTATGATTGCAGAAGGCTTTCATGCGTCATTACGGGCCATTACACTTTTGCTAAGCATCTCTACGTGCTTGGCATCAGTGAGACGCCTACATGTGCTGCATGTTGCGAGGAGGATGACACTGCAGAACACTTTCTCTGTGACTGTCGCCTTTGGGGCCGAAGTGGTGTGTACCGAATCTCTTAGCTCTAAATCACTGAAGCTCCTCCTCACTTTTCTCCGGACACCGGGGAAAATACGAGGGTGGTCCGATAAGTACTTAGCCTACAGAAGAAAAACAAAATTTTGGAGAAATGGTGATTTATTTTTCAATATAGTATCATTTTAGTTCGATACATTTGACCCAGCGATGCTCCAACTTCTTTAACCCGTCTGAAAAATACGTTTTCTCGAGGTCTGCAAAGTAGGCCTCCGTGGCGGCGATGACCTCCTCATTCGACTGAAATTTCTGCCCGGCGAGTGACTTTTTCAAGTTTGGAAACAAAAAGAAGTCGCACGGGGCCAAATCTGGCGAATACGGTGGATGGGGCAGCAGTTCGTAGCCCAATTCGACCAATTTGGCCGTGGCGAGGGGGGAGGTGTGAGCCGGCGCGTTATCAGGGTGGAAGAGCACTTTTTTCTTTGCCAAGTGGGGCCGTTTTTTCTTCAATTCGGCGTCGAATCGGCCCTTCTCCAGGTAGTCGATGTGGATCACACCTTGTGAATCCCAGAAAACGATGGCCATCACCTTTCCGGCCGATGGGACAGTCTCCGCCTTCTTCGGAGCACGTTCGCCGGGTGAAGTCCACTGATTCGACTGTTCCTTGGTCTCTGGTGTGTACCAGACGTCGACTGTCACGAAACGATGCAGAAACTCCTTCGGATTGCGCTTAAACAGCGTCAAACACTGCTCTGAAGTGGTCTCACGGTTGCGCTTGTTGTCCGGAGTAAGCAAACGTGGCACCCATCGCGCCGACAGCTTTCTCTCTTTTGAAATGCCTACTGTCTCAGCTATCTCGCGCACTTTCAATCGGCGGTCTGCCAATACGAGATCGTAGATTTTTGTCACGTTATCCTCCGTGGTAGCCATTTTCGGGGCACCTGGACGTGGCTCATCAAAAACCGACGTGCAACCACGTTGAAACTCGTTAAACCAATTTTTGATGGTCGCCATCGAAGGAGAAGAGTCACCGTACACAGCATTCAAACGCTCTTTGATTACGCTGCGCGATTTCCCTTCCAAAAACAAGAATCGAATCCGCTCTTGCGATACTGGCGCCATCTAGCGGTGAGGCTAACTACTTATCGGACCACACTCGTACAATAAAGAAAGGTGTCTATCTGGTAGTACAATGGACCCGTAGTTGCGTCAGAGTGCAGACAGTCCAACAAAAAAAAAAGCCGAAAGATGCTAGAATACATTAAACCAATATCTGATGGTAGTTATCGGTGGCGTATAAACGGCGTGTCTTCCCAGAAAAATGATATCAAATCACCGATCGGCATTGCTCTTTCTTCATGGTTGCAAAGGAACATGAATTTTACGCTTTTACTTTGCTATCAAAGCAAAACTACTCGATCAATTTGTATAAAATGTTGTCATCTACCGCTTTAAGTATGGCATACACATGGTGTCATAGCCAAATATCATATTCAACTCGTTATTTTTGCTTCTAGCCTTACAAATGTATTTCTGAGTAACTAATCCCTTTCTTTTTCGTTTCAGATGAATCATCGAACAAAGTCGATGTTGTACAACCAAATCGCCTGTCATCAAGTTCTAGCTCTAGTGACTCCTCGTCGTCTAGTTCGAGCGACAGCAGTTCTAGCGATTCAAGTGATAGCGAAGCAGGTTAGGCCGTTATCCTATTACTAAACAAAAAAAAAACAAAAAAAAAAGGAAAATAAAACAAGTACATCGGTTGACTGTTTTCACTTTTTGTCCTTTGTTTATCATGCGAATATACTCGATTTCCCATGTCTTCTCATTGTTGTGAGAACTCGTGCGAATGAGAAGGAGAAAATCAATTAAAAAAGAAGAGAAAAAACAGTTCAATCCCTGTACGAGAGAGAGGAAAATATTAATAAATAAGGATGATTTTTTCATTTAGTAATTATATATATATATCTGCAGAGTATATATATTTTTTTGTATTATTTTCTTGTTTATAAGAAAACACAAAAAAAAAACGAAGCTAGCTACGGAGCGAAAGTGTGAAGTGTAGAGAGAGGGAGCATTATATATGCAATTTATATAAATACTTTGTCCATATAATTAAGTGTGAACTTTAAACGTAGTCATCATTACTATTAACATTATAATTATACAACAAATTGTTACTAATATTATCTTTAGTTGTTTTCACTTTTTTTAAATTTTGATTTTATTAGTAGTTACCATGCATTGGGTTATGCATAATAGCAGTAGTAGGAGTAGAACTTTATAGTAAAAACAATAGGGGTGAGGAGAGAGAGAGAGAGAGAGAGTGAGTGAAAGAGATGAGTTCCCCACACACGAGCACATGCATATATATTTTAAAAGACTTTTTTCTGTTAAAATTGTTGATGGAATAAAACACGACAAAACTTGAATATAGCACTTTAAATCTCTGAGTTCATAGCTTAGTTTACTGATTTTAGTTCGCATTAGGTTAGGTTTGTTTATAACAGTTTTATTTCGCATTATTATTTAAAGTGAAGGTAAAAATTTGTTTGTCTCGTTTATAACATTTCATTTGAATGGCATTTTTGTGTTGTTGGCATGGGTAAGAGTTTGTAACTTTGACTTGAGCCCTTCTTTCAGTATCCGTTTCACGATTGTCTTTGATATCTCTAGCACAGCTGCCATTTTTATGCCACACTGTCGAGGGTTTCATTCAGTGCAAGCCTTCACTTTCCGAACCATTTTTTGCACTGATACAGTTGTTCTTTCAACCACCACCATAGCTGACCATCTCTAATGATAATGAGGTGTGACTTTCCACTAATGGATTCCAATGAATGTAAAGGTCATTAGGTGAAAAACCGACTTAAATTTACCAACCGCTTGAGAAGCTCCACTTGGCCAATTGGCAGTGTACTTAAATGATCTGATAATTGTGACAAGAATTCGTGGTACACTGCACTGTTGAAATCTTGTGATCCATTAAAGAAAATGGAAAGAAAAATGACTAAGTCTTCGTCGAAAGGATTATAGTGTTACAGACTGACAAGGTTCCCTCTTAAATACGCGCGAATTTAAGCCGTCTGCATCCAGTGTCCCCGGTCGGTTGGTTGGTGATTCACCTATGCACCACCTTAGAAGCAGTCATCCTCTACTACGTCTTCCCAAAATGTCTTTTTTATGTTGTTTTTCACAAATCTTTGCACAGGCACTTCCACTTTTGCTTGATACACGCAGTGGACTTATGTAGAAGAAAGGATGGAATTAGTAATCACTGCTGTTCGTTTGAAGGGGACGATTGGGTGGTTCACTGCCCCTAAGATTTCTCATTATTGCCTCAATTGTTGAACAGGAATAAAGGTTTTCTGTGTACGCTCGTCAGACTCTCCCATACTAGCTATAATCTACTATAATTTATTTAAGCGAATCACATTATCGACGTCCCCACTAGACCATCGTTATATCAGTCATATCGATTTCCATATTCCCGGAAATGAAATATCCTTATTCATCCTGCAGGCTTACGTTTTACTTTGTAAAACCCTTGAACCTCATTCCCATGATACCATTTCTCGATTTCGTGCATCCTACTTCGTTCTTTTGCTTTCAAAGAGCTCACGAGCAGCCATGTAGATTGCATCGGGCTTAAAGATAGCTTGAAGGAGCTTTCGATTGCAGTTTTCGATGTTCAAACTCTCCATATCCGTATCAAGGATGACTCCTAGAAATGTTACGGACATACATAGGCTGTTGGAGTGACTGACGTCGATCACAATTTATAAATTTAGTTGACCCTCAATTGATCCGGATACCGCTAGGAAAATGCATGAAAACTAATCCAATAAAAACTAGAAAAAAATAGGAATTTCGGTTTCAATAAACAATGAACTTGGGATGAAGTGCGGCGGTTCGAAAAAAATTAGTCAAGACTCTGGTCTTCGCGCAGATTCAATCAAATCGGGATTGCGCTCTTCCAACAGTTGTACTACAAACAATTTTCTTTTTCTTTTTTTAAAGCCTCTTCTACTGGCATGATCTTTTGCCAGCAGTCTCCAGTACCGCACACCTAGTTCGGACTTGGCTAGTTGGTTGAGGTCCCCTTCCACTTGCGTGCGCCATCCTATATTTTTCCGTCCTCGACCGCGTCACCCTTCAGGATTAGATTCAAAGACCTTTCGGGCCGGAGCTGTGATGCGCTTTACGAACATAGCCATCTTAGTCGTTGAATCCATAGACGCCTGACTAGACTCATATCGCTGTAGAACTCGTGAAGGTCTTGGTTGAATCTTGTCCTCCTTTCCCCCTCTGCGATTATAGGGCCGAAGATATTCTTCTTCTTTTTGGGATAACTCCTGTTGATTACAACTTTACGCCACGATTTCCTTCGAGCCAAAGTCTAGCATTCGTGCCATTTCTTAGGGGGTCGTCCTGGTGGTCTGGATGTTGATGGCCTTCCCGTCATTGCCGACCTTGCTGGATCTTATTGTGGCCTCCTGAGTACATGGTTCTTCTACTCTTTTGCGTCTCCTCCTTATCCACTTTATGATGTCCTGGACGCCGCAGATCACGCTTACCTCTTCGTTGCGCATGCGATCTGTTTACGGCGGCCTTAATATCGGCTCTGGTCTCGGCGGCATACGTCAATATAGGTCGTATGCAGGCTTTCTATATTCGTACTTTTCCTTCTACCCTCATATGCTTGTTCCGCCAAATATCTTGTTTCACGTAACCAGATATTCGAGTGGCTTTCATTGCATTCACTTCGACTTTTGTGGTTTCATCCTTGGATGAAGTCATTTTTGCGCCTTGATAGTAAATCAATACATTTCCCGAACACTGCCCGCAAAATCTTTCTCTGAAAACGACCAAGAGCCCCCTCATCCGACATTTCGACAAGATCCATCTCATGATCTCGAGAGAGATGTCTGTTGTTGGCAAGAGTTATTCTGCGTTTGATTTCGACATTGGTGTCATTGCTACAAGTGACTGCGGAGCCAAGGTAGATGGAGTCCTTAACTACCTCGAAATTATGCCTGCCAAAATGTGCGCTCTGGCTAAGAATTCGGTGGTTCGTGTCCTTTTTCATATATATCCTTTTGTCAGTCCCATTTTGTTAGTCCCATATATGAGCAGTTGTACAGACAGAAAGAGATCGTGCGCCTCGCATTGACCAGTGAATTTAGCAAGATCCTTTCAAGGGCGATATTGAAAAAGTCTCGCGATAGCATGTCGTTATGTCTAAAACCTTTTTTGACATTAAAGGTCTCGGTTAAATCGCCTGATGGAGCAGCGAGAGATCTCTAAAGTCATCTTCCACAATCTTAGCTCGTCTCTAAGTCGACGAATAGGTGAGTGTCGATCTCGAACTGTTTGATTTTGTCCACAATCTGCCGAAGTGTGCATATTTGATCGATAGTGGACTTCCCGGGCCTGAAACAACACTGATATGGACCAGTCAGTTTATTAACGAACGGTTTCAGGCGATCACACAGTACGGCAGAGGAGGCGTATGTCTCTGTAATTTTTGAGGATCGGGTAACCGATGCTAAGATCCCATACATCGGGCATGCAATAATGATAGTCAAATACAATACTGCAGACGATACCCCTGAACGATATTATCAGGAAAAAAATGTCTTGCATTGAATATCAGTCCTGAAAGCCCAGACCCGATAGAACAATTCCTGGTATAGACAGCGGCATAATGTATGCCGATTTGTGCAAAGGCTTTCTTGAAAGTAAACACTGCCTCCATGTATGCGAGCTACACTTGCCATATATTAGGGTCTCCGAACCTTTAGGAAACAAAAAAAAAAGGTGGGCAGCTTCAGATGAATAATTTCTAGTTAATAGTTACACTGAGTGTGGCATTTATAAAAGTCCTTATGACAAAGTGAAACCTACGTCAAGAAAATATGGAGTAGATCTCGCATGCATGAATGAACAATCAGTCCTCATGGGAATTGCTTTCTACAAATTGAATCTCGATAGGAAATATGTCTTCATACTGCTGACAGAATATGTCTGAAGGTTTTTTTTTTATTATCGCTTGTTAGTTAAATTCTTGTGTGCAATATTTTTTTTTCTCTATTTATGTTTAATGTATTTTCTTTTCCTTCTCTTATACCCTTTTTGTTAGTTGGCTATTTGTAACGACCTTCTAGAGGCAATACCCAATACTACGTATGCACAACCACTCATCCTCTCCCGTAATAGGTTTATGTTATGCCTGTACCGATTGGAATCATAGAACGCACCATGACCAGATTTAGCCATATTTGCGAAAAAAAAAACATTAAAGCCACATAAGAGAGATCAGTATTTTACCTTAATTTTCTTTTACAGATTTTGGTTTTTTTTTTTTTCTATAATTAGTTTTTAATATTAGTTTTTGTTTTTTTTTATTTATTTAAACTTATTTCCATCACTCAAATGTCTTCTTGTCTAACAAGGGCATTTACCTTAGTTTGAATAAAGAAAACAAAAGCAGAAAATAAAAATGAATAATAAAATTAAGGGTAACATGTGTGAAAAAAAAAAACAAAAACACATTTTTTTTATTTTATTTATTACTGTAAGGTAGAACAGGAAGTAAAGAAATAGAAACAAAAAAACCTTATTAGACGTATGAATTAATCATAGATTTTGTGCAAAGTATGATGGAAAGGGTGGGGTTTATAATGAAAAAACATAAAACATATAAAAAGGAAAGAATCAAATATACATGTACGTAGTGAGAGGGAGAGTATAATAATGAAAAAAACAAAAACAAAAAAAAAATGAGAAAAATCGTGAAGCAATTGTGTATTGGGGGCAGCCAATAGTACCATAGCAAGGATATATATAGGCATTGCTATATATACCTTCATAAATCAAAGAAAAATGTATGCAAATTAATTAAGTAAAATAAATAAAAACAACAAAACAAGAGCAAAACATATACATGATCATCGCCATTGCTATTGTCGTCGTCGTCGAAAAGCAAAAAATAGTTCAAAAAAATTCTTTTTTAATACCAACAAAAGCTGTTGCTTTTATGGTTAAATATATTTTTTTTTTTTTTGTTGAACATATATTTATTTTCCTGCTTTTTTGTTCGTTCTATCATTCAACAAAAAAAAAAGTCGAAATTGGTTCGTATTACATCATTTTTCCATGAGTTCTTTTTTTAATTTATGGTTGATTTATATATATTTTCTTGTTAATTCGCTTAATGTTATTCAAGTAGCACAAATCATAAGAAGAAAAAAATTTAAAACTCTTTCAAAGTTTTATTTGGGAGATACACTCTGAAAAGTTTAAAAAAAAAAAAAATAAGTTAAAATCTAAGGAACTTCTTAGCCATGAAGAAGAAGATATGAGTAAAAACTCGGTTTTTCGGCATTCTATATAATTTTCTCATCGTTTATTTCTTTTTTTTTTTCTCTTTTTTTTTTTGATTGCGTAAAAATACCCATTTTCAAGAAAAACATTAGTTGATAAAGTAATACAAAAATAAATAAGAAAAATGACTTTGTAGTTTGCTAAAGAAGTAGATAACAATAAAGCAGGGCTCTGTTCCGATAAAAAAAAAAAACAATGTCTAGACTACACTTGCAGACAATGTGTAAAAAGTGAGAAATTTTAAAGAAAAAAACCAAAATGTAAAGTAAAAAAAATGATTTAAAAAAAAGAATCTTAAGGTTAAAAGTGTAATACGAGTTAATGTGTCGTTTACTTATCTTTATTTTCCTGTAAAACAATATTTCAAATCGAAATCAATATTTATTTTCCGTATTTTATTTGCCTTTTGTTGCTTTATACCTCTTTAAAATGAAATATGAAGTTCAGTTTATAAAATATCTATACAAATAAACTTAATAACGGGCTTACTATATCACGAATTAATACATAAACTTTATGAAAAAACAAAAAAAAAATGTGATGAATAACTTCGGCTGTCGGCTTTCCCCTTTACACATTGTTTGCACGTTTTTCCACCACAAAAAAAAATATATATATATAAAAATTTAAAATGTAGTTTGTACGATTATATGAATAAAATGGTTTGTAATATTTTAGTTCTGTATAACATTACAGTTTTAGGCAAGAAAAACAATTCTTTAAACACTCAGTTATAAGTTATATTGTAAATGTATATATAAAAATATAAATATAAAGAAATAGTTGTAAACAATTTTGAGTCCACATGATTTTCCATGAAATCGAAAGAAAAAAAAAATAAACCCAGAAAACCATGGCAAGATAACACAAAACTACTCCGAAACTTTCCTTGTTTTTCAACGATTTTTTTTTATTTTAATTTTATTTATTTAACCCCATGTGAGTGATAAATACTAAAAAAAAAAACAAAAAGGAATGCATAAGATCGACAAAGCCATAGTTTCGGTTAATATTTTTTTTTTTATTTCTGTTTAAGTAGATTTTTTTAAAACGCAAACTTATTTTTACCTAGATAAATAAATTAAGAAACCGGAGTTTTCAGAGAAAAAGAAGCAAAAAGGAAAAAAACAAAAATAATATATAGAAGTAATTTAATTGCAAGTGTATCTTTAAAATAAAGAGTTGAATAAAACTAGCTAAATATACATAAAATACATAAAAAAAAAAAAAACTGATTAAGGGAAGTCATAACGAAATCCGAAAGAGCAGAACGTCAATCTCCGTTTTTCTTTTCAAACATAAAAAACAATGAAATAAAAGAATCAAATTTATTGGTGGAAAATACATTTTAAAAGAAAGTCTACAAAAATATTTAAAAAAATAAAAATCGAAAAAATGTAGATTTTTTTATCAGAAAACAAAAAACAAAATGTAAGTTTTTTCTAGTGGCTAAGAAGTTCAATATTAAATATTTCATTATGTTTAACTTTTTTTTTTTAAATATAATTAACGAACCATTTGCTGATTTTAAATTACAAGAACGCATACAACTAAAACCCTAAACAAATGTTATATAAATAAATCTGAAAAAGGAAAAAATAAAAAAAATATTTACTTTTAAGTTTAAAGATGAGAAACACATTAAAAATATATATAAATAAAAAATATATATAGAAATACGTGTATAAGTTATAAAATCGGTGGGAAGATCCAAACAAAAAAAAAAACCCACGCTTTTAACTATAAACAAAAAATCTTCTTAAAATTACATGAAAAAAGAAAAAAAGCAAAAGAAAAAAAAACATTTATGGAAAGGAAAATAAAAATTTAAGATATTAAACAAATTAAGTTTTTTTTTATTAATGCCTTTCACAATTTTTTGTTCTTGCGAAAATCGAATGCTTTTCGACGATGATGAATATAAGAAAACAATTATCGGCTGGCTGCCCCTTCAAAATTACGAGTTTAATAGAGTTTTACAAAAAAAAAAAAAATACAATCAAATGCTTTTTTCTTTAGATTACGTAAGGTTTTTTTAACTGCTTCACGATTTTTCCCTATTTGCAGGTTTGTAGAAAGAAAAAAAAGTAATTGAATTGTGAAAAAAAGTTGTTTTTTGAAGAAAAAGGTATTTATATTCAATTGATTTCTTTTTTAAGTGACGATTCTGTATATATAGTGCATATTGTTCATATTTTTTTGGGAGTTGTTAGTTCGAGTTGCTCAATGTTTTTCTTTTTTTTCGTTTTTGTTTTTTTTTAAACAGGCGAAGCCGGACGACCACCCAGGAAGAAAAAATCAAAAGATGCAATACCTTCACTTAATTCCGTGAGTATTTCTTGATATATATATTTTCCCCTGTTTTTTATTTAATCGTTCGCTTAAGTGCCTTAGTGTATGCGACTTTTCGGAGTAGACCGATGAGGAGTATGTATTAAATTGTCGCAATCCCGTTTAGGGGACTAAAAATATATAAACCAAGCTCGTCCATATGACAAACCATATTAGCCCCTATATCACACTCCTCTAGCCAATACATCAGATTATTGGATGTACACATTAATTTTAAACGATTTTTAAGAGATAGGACCTCTAGCACTATACGTATCCGACCATATTGTTAATGCGTCATATTAAAGCCACGTCAACTGGCTTCAGCTTGTAATATGTACAGTATCGGACAAAACATCTGCAACTCGAACAGAAGCTGAAAAATTTCAAAAAAAATTTATTCTAAAATATAACAATCTTCACAAATGTTTAAGGCTCTATATTTAAGGAAAATAAAAATATACAGGGTGTCCCACGAGCAGTGTGCCAAAAAGCTAGAGCGTGTAGGTCTGGTCAAGACAAGAAAAAAATCGTATGGGAGGGGGTGTCTATTCCCCCCGTTTAGCCGGGAGGGGCAATTTTCTAAAAATTTACCTAATTTGGAAAAAAAATTATTAAAAATCAACAGTTACATCCACAATGCCGTGATATACTTTTTTGTAAAGCCAGAAACCTCTTCTATCATCTTATTTTTAAACGAAGCTGTTTTAAGAAATAGTTTTTGAGAAATTAATTTTCAAATTCAAATTTTTTTAAAAAATTTCGAACTATTTTTTTCAAAATTGTATGTAATTAAGTACTAATTTTTTTTTCAAAAATTCAATTCTCTTATTAGTTTTTAGTTAAAAACAAAAAACCGGATGCAAAAATGTCTTGTAGTTTTTGGGAAATTGAAAAAAAAACCCGAACCATTTTTTTCTAAGAAAAACCTTTTTTTTGGTTTTAACGCGGCTGGACTTGTAGGCAAATTAATGTATGAAACATTGACCTATAGTCATTTTTTTATTATTTTTAAAAAATTCGGAGTTTTATTATAATAAATATTCAATATGATCCCCATTTTTAGAAGGCAAAGATTATATCTCCTAATGGCTGCACATAAGTCTATGCTTGACAAATTTTCTTGCAATTTGACTCCAGCGACTTCAATCCGTTCTTTCAGTTGTTCCAAAGATACTATTTCCACTTCGTAAACATAATTCTTCATGAATCCCCACACAAAAAAATCTAGAGGAGTTAAATCTGTTGATCTAGGTAGCCATTCCGTGGGGCCCCTTCTTCCGATCCAACGGTCAATAAATGATCATCCAGTCAGTTTCTAACCCGTAAGCTGTAGTGTGCTGGTGCTCCATCTTGCTGTTAGAATAAATTATCTGCTATGGCCAAAGGAACGTTGTTCATCAAATCGGGCAAAAGGTCTCGTAGGAACTGCAGGTATGATTCTCCATTAATAACGGCATTAAAAAACCGGGGCTCGATTACAGTTTGTCCAACAATACCAAGCCAAACATTAAAGCTAAAGCGGTGTTGTGATTTATTTTGTTTTTTGTTGTGTGGATTGGTGCTACTCCAATGATGCAAATTGTGGAAGTTAGTAACCCCATTTCTGGTAAACTGTGCTTCATCCGTCCAGAATATCCTTGCAAAATAGTTTCGTTCAGTTTCATCTCGAAGCAGTAATGATCGACAAAATTCTGCTCTCAAAAACTTGTCGTTTGAGGTGAGTCCCTGAACTGGCCTAAAATGGTACGGGTGTAAGTTTTCGGTATGAAGCACTCTCCATACTCTAGATTTGGGCACTCCAAGCATAATAGCTATCCTCCTTGTACTAAGGGAGGGATTACGTCGAACCAAATCCAAAATTCTTTCATCTAAGATTCCTGATCCATCTGTAACTGATCTTTCGCTTCTTCGATGCTCTAGCACTCCGTGCTCTCCCATACGATTTTTTTCTTGTTTTGACCAGACCTACACGCTCTAGCTTTTTGGCACACTGCTCGTGGGACACCCTGTACAAAAGTTTTTTTTTCTCTTAAAAAATCCTTTAAAATGAATGCATACTGCATAGGGGTGATCAAAAAATAATGATAATGAAAATATAACAAAATAAATAAATTATTTATTTTTAGTCTCCTAACAAGTCAATACAACAAGTCCATCTTATCTAAACCCTGAATTGGTTTTTAAAAAAATGTTGTCTTGATTCTCCCAAAACGCCTAAACATCGGCCATATCGTCCTTAAATTTCTTGCCTCGGATGTGTTCCTTGAGCAAAGAGGTATAAGTCATCGGGAACTAGAATTGGGCCTATTTGCCAGAGCAGTTCGAATACCGTTTCTTGAATGGTAGCCATCAACTGCAGCTTTGTTATCTGGTGCGTCGTTTTGGTGAAACACGTCTTTTTTGACCTCCCACTTTCTTCGTCTACGTAGTAAGATCCCGAAGTAGTGGCTCCCTTTTTCAAATATTAGGAGCGCAACTAAGTTCTCGCTGTTTTTTGATGAAAATCCTAAGTTATTGTTACAAATGAGTCATTCAAAGTATTGCCCATCGCTAGCGATAACTTTTTCCCATTTTTCTGGCAGAGCTCGCATACTGTCACGGTAGAAGTGTTCGTCTTTTGAGGCTATTCACGAATCAAGCCATTTTGAGATGTCTTCATATGAATGGAACTGCTGATCAGCCAGACCATGTGCCATCGAACGGAACAAGTGATAATCGGACGGCGCCATATCTGGGGAATATGGAGGATGGGATAGGACTTCCCATCGGAGCGCTTCTAAATAGGTTTTAACGGGTTTGGCAACGTTCGGCCGAGCGTTGTCATGCTGTTGAATCACTTTTTCGTGCCTCTGCTCGTATTGTGGCCGCTTTACGCGCAGTGCTCGGGGATACCGTTCCCAGTAATGGTTTCGTTTGGTTTCAACAGCTCATAATAAATAACGCCGCCCTGATCCCATCCAATACACAGCATAACCTTAGCAGCGTGAATATTTGGCCGAGCCGACGACGTAGAAGCATGACCGGTCTGTCCCCATGATTTTTTTCTCTTTTGGTTGCTGTAATGAATCCATTTTTCATCACCCGTAACGATGCGACGAAGAAAACACTTCCTTTTTTGCCGCTAAAGCAGTTGTTCAAATCATGAGGAACCCTGAGGAAGTTCCTTGTTTTTGAATCATTCCCAACGCATGTAACCGCTTGGGAATAGCTTAGCCG
The DNA here is from genome assembly GCA_958301585.1 of Merodon equestris. Taxonomy (NCBI): domain Eukaryota; kingdom Metazoa; phylum Arthropoda; class Insecta; order Diptera; family Syrphidae; genus Merodon; species Merodon equestris. The sequence goes on from OY284415.1 coordinate 122,603,458, forward strand.
GTAACTCGTAATACTGAAGCAAGCTCTTTTTGCGTTTGGCATGGAGCAATGCCTCCAATTCAACGTTTTCGAAGGTTTTTGGCCTTCCTTCACGCGAACGGTTGTCAACATCGAAATCACCGTCTTTGACGACGGGACCAATCACGGCACGTTTTTTCACTTAGAGCAGCGTCCCCGTAAACTTCTTTGGAGTTGATGAGTGGAGGGCGGAACACTAATTGAGCATGTGGTGGATGTTGAGTTGGGTTTGGTTGCAGTAGGTGCAGGTGGAGGGTTTGTTCTTGTCGAGGTAGTGTTCGTGGGTAACTTTGGTGTGTCCAAGGCGTAGTCTGATTATTTTAGTGAGATCGGTTCTGGGTGTGATTGGGTGTCGAGGGTCGTCGGCGTAGTTTTTGATAGAGAGTCTGTCTTTGTTTATGGTTCGGTACCAGTGGAATGATTTGTTGAATAGGGATTGTTGTTCGGGGCAGTGAAGTGTTCTAATATATTTGTTTATATCTTGTGTGTTGAAGTTTGGGGAGTGAAGGGTGGGGGTACGAAGGGTCCGTGTGGCGGTGTTGTCGGCGAATTCGTTACCCGGGATTCGGATATGGCTTGGAATCCATATTAGTGTTGTCCTCGAGAACTGTTGGTGGCGGAGGTTGCGGATTAGGGAGAGGTAATAGCTTTGGTTGTTGGTGTTGATGATGGCGTCGATTGATGATAGGGAGTCGGTGCAGATGGCGAATTTAGTGTTGGAGGTGTTAGTATATTGTAGGGCTGTTAGGATGGCTATGATTTCGGCAGAGTAGGATGATGTGTAGGAGGGGAGAGTCTTCTGTTTTGGAACCATCAGTGTAAATGAAGTGGTGGTCGTTGAGTTTGTTTTTGATTTCGGAGAAGAGGGTTCGGAAAATTTCTGGGGCAGTGTGGGATTTCTTGTAGGAGCGTAAGATTTGGATAACAGAGGAGGAAGGGAAGAGCCAGGGGGGGTGGGAACAGGTGGGTGGATGGAGAGGTTTGGAGGGGATGTGGTTTTCGTTACAGAGGGTTAGTGCACGGTGTATGCAGGACAGTGTATTTGTGTGTTTTTTTTGCTTGGTCGGGTTTTTTATATTATAGAGGGGAGAGACTTTGCACTGCAGGATGGGTTGGAATAAATTTAGCGTGGATTGGAGGCGAATGTCTTCAATTGTTGGCATGTTGGCTTCGAGTAGTAGATGGGTAATGGGAGTGGTGCGATAGGCGTTAAGTGCTTTTCTTATAGCGGTGTTGTAGATGGTTTTGATTCTGTTTAAGTGGGACTTGGCGGAGTAGCCGTATAGGAAGAGACCGTATCGGATTTTGCTGGTAATGATTGATTGGATAATGGAAGTTAGGGAAAGGGGGTTACAGTTGTACCTACTGCTGGAATGGATTTTGATGATGTTTAGTTTTTTTTTCTAGGGCTGGGCGTAGGTAATCAATGTGGGCGTTCCACCTGTAATTTTTCTGGAAGACGATACCCAGGATTTTAAGTTTGTTGACTTTTTGCAGGGTAATGTTGCTGGTTAGGATATCACAGGAGCGTTTGTGTTTTCTACAGGAGTGCAGGTGTTTGCACTTTTCGGGGGACAGCTGAGCTCCCGAGCATTCACCCTAGGAGAGAATGTCTTGTAAGATGGGGTTCAGGTTAATATTGGGTGGGAAGTTTTTTTTGTTGAAGGTTTTAATTATTGTGAAGTCGTCAGCGTATGCGCAGAAGCTTATGTGTTTGTGGCGGGAGAGGGTTAGCCAGAGACTGTTGTAAGCTATGAGAAATAGAGGTACAGAGAGAGGAGAACCTTGAGGAATGTCGTTGAAGAGGGGATATGGGGCGGAGAGGGAACCGCCTACGCGGACAGACATTTTCCTATTGCTCATGAATTCGTAGATGTATCTGATGATATTGGGGCCAAGTTTCCAGGTTTTGAGTTGGTTGATGATAGTGTGGATACCTAATTTATCGAATGCCTTGGCAAAGTCTAGGGACACAAGGGAGATATGGCTTCTTTTTTTTTTTTAGGGAATTTGTGATAAGGTGGTCTAAGAACAGTAGCGTTTCGTTTATGGATTTGCCTTTTTTGAATCCCATTTGGTGATTGCTAAGGAGTTTGTTGTGGTTGATAAACCACCAGAGTCTGTTGGCTATTATTTTGTCGAGTACTTTGGCGCAGCAGGGGATAAGGGAGATGGGTCTGTAAGAGTTAGGTTTGAGGACGGGGATGATGGTGTTGTATAGGTTGAGGAGTCTTGTTTTAAGGGGTTGGGATAGGTTTGAGATCATGGGGTACGATATTCTGTCTGTAGCTGGAGTCTTGCCTTTAAGTTAGTTTAATGCTTGGTCTAGTTCTATTGGAGTGCTGTTGCTTTCTATGGTTTTGGCACTTTTTGGTGGGGTGTGGGAGACTGATGGGGTCGTTGCACTTTTAAGTTGGGGGAAGTTAGGAGGAAAGTTAGAGTCATGAGATTCCTTGGACCAGAAGTTGGCAAAATGGTTGGAGAGGTTGGTGGGGCCTGTAATGTTGAGGTTTTGTTGGTCTTCGGGGGTAATTGTGTGTATGGGTGGTTGGGGTATTGTGCCGCAGAACCTTCTTATGGAGGACCAGATTTTGGTATTGGGTGTGTTGGGGCGGATTTCTGAGGTAAGTTTGTGGATGGACTCGGATTTTGCGGCTTTAATTTTTCTTTTGTATTGGGCATTGGCTTTTTTGTAGTTGATGATATTGGTAGGACAAATGTTACCTTTTAGGAGTTGCCACATTCTGTTTTTGTGTTTTTTTAGTTGTTCTTTATTCCACCACGGTACTCTGTGCTTGCCTGTTGATGGATGGGCCCTGTGGCCGTTTTGCCCTTCTCCAGGTAGTCGATGTGGATCCCAGAAAACGGTGGCCATCACGTCTTCTTCACGTTCTTCGCCTTCTTCGGAACACGTTCGCCGGGTGAAGTCCACTGATTCGACTGTTCTTTGGATCCATGTTTCGTCGACTGTCACGAAACGACGCAGAAACTCCTTCGGATTGCACTTAAACAGCGTCAAACACTGCTCTGAAGTGGTCTTACGGTTGAGCTTGTTGTCCGGAGTGAGCAAACGCGGCACCCATCGCGCCGACAGCTTTCTCATGCCCAAAATTTCATGCAAGATATGACTCGCGCGATCTTTTTAAAATGCCTACTGTCTCAGCTATCTCGCGCACCTTCAATCGGCGGTCTGCCAATACGAGATCGTGGATTTTTGTCACCTCCGTGGTAGCCGTTTTTGAGGCACCTGGACGTGGCTCATCAAAAACCGACGTGCGACCACGTTGAAACTCGTTAAACCAATTTTTGATGGTCGCCATCGAAGGCGAAGAGTAAACGTACACAGCATCCAAACGCTCTTTGATTTCGCTGCGCGATTTCCCTTCCAAAAACAAGCATCGAATCACCTACCTACATATATTGCTCCTTTTCCATTTTTCTAAAATCCGCGGGCACTCCCACTTCCACGCGCGGTCAAAACAATCCGGCTGAAATTTCGACAGTAGCGATTTTGCGATACTGGCGCCATCTGGCGGTGAGGCTAAGTACTTATCGGCCCACCCTCGTAGTTGCACACCTACATATTTGCCCTATTTTTCCTTCAGCTTTCCATAAAATGCCCCACCCGCCGAATTCAACAGACTTGCCTCGTACTGATTAGCACTATTTGAATCTAAGTACTATTTGTTTTGATCGATACACCACGGACTTTCCGAACAGTTTTTTTTTTTTTATTATGAATGGTTGACAACCTCAAAAGACGAGTAGTGATACCTGCACAGGTTCCATAAATTCCAAGAAAGATGGGAAAAGTCATAGCTAACGATGGGCAGTACTTTAATTATTGAATTCATTAACAATGTTGCTTAAATAAATTTGTTCTTGAGTCGAAAAGTCGACATTTCATATTCACACACCTACTACCTTGAACTTACAACTTCGGATCTTTTTAGGTAAGCTAGTAAGACGTATTCGGTTGACCAATGTCGTTTCCTGCACATTAAACACGCGATTAACATAAAACGAAATTAAAAATTTAAAAAATTCAAATCTTTCTGAACATTGTTTTGGAGTTTGTGTTCAATAGCTGCTTTGTGGACTGTGTTGGGTTGTATTACGGTTGTTTGTCATGTTACCCGGGACGGCGATTTAATGCTAAACATAATTTGTATTTGTTCTGACTAATGCACTTAAGCGAATGGATAACATTTATTTTATAGTACATTCATCAATCACTCTTTCTCACACAAGAGATGCATAACAAGGGTAATGAAGATAGTGTCTGCTGTGCTTGAAAGTTGTCAATAGTTAAGATAGATCGAAGAAATCAATACGATCCGCATTAATCTTTTCATATAGGCCGCTCTCTATATGACGGTCACCATTTAATCTTATTCAATGATCGTGTTGTGTCCCACATAATCGCATGTACTTGTATCCATCACTCGTACTCCTCTCACGGTTAAGCAGTTTGAATTGAATCAAATGTCATTTATGTTTGTGGCTTGCTTAGAAGGACTGATATTCATGTGATCCCTGTTTTTCTCTCTATCTATCTCTTTGTAGCTAATGCCCCCAACAACAACGACCACAACAACAGCAGCCCCAATGCTGGCTTCACAACTCCAACAGACACCAACAACAGCAGCGACATCACAGAATACACAAAGTAATTAAAAAAAAAAAAGTTTATTGTCGTTTTAAGTTTATTTTTTTGTTTGTTGTTGTCTTATTAACCCAAAAGTGGTAAAGAAAAAAAGTATTTTCCTTCACATATACCAAATATTTTTTGTGATTAACAAATAAAAACATAAATCAAAATACCTTACAGTGCCTGTACCGCCAATAACATCAACAACGTCCGTCACAACAACATCGTCGTCGTCGATAACCCCCGTCATACTAGCACCTACATCTACACAAAACAACAATATCAACATGAACAGTCTAAACAACAATAACATTAACAATATCAACAACAAATTAGGCAATTTCACGAACAACAACAACAGCAATAGTAATTTAACAACAATTACAACGTCAATACCAAATCCATCGCCGACGTCACAGTCGCATAAAACCACACCGGCTCAAAATAACAACAACAACAACAACAACAACATCATTACTTCAACACCATCAACACAATTAAGTAATAGCAACGCGAATGCAATGATGTTTGTAGGCTCGCAAATGATCAGTAGCAGCAGCAGCGGCAGTAGTAACATGAATTCGAGTAGTAATAGCAATGGACCAAATGATTTGACAAAGTCGTCGTCATCAGTCCCATCTGCGACGGTGGCCACGACAACGCTAGTGCCCTCGCATCAGCAACAACTGCAACAGCAAATGCAGCAGACACCATCTTCATCGGCGACGTTAACGTCCTCTTCATCATCAGCATCGTCTTTGTTATCCTCCTCCTCCTCCTCAATGATATCCACTTCATCACATATAAATTCGCAAACGAACAACAGTCTGTCCACTGTAAATAGCAGTTTAGGTGGCGGCGGCGGCGGAGGTAGTGGTGTTGGTGGTGGTGGTGGTGGTAACGGTAGTGGCGCTGTTGGAGGCGGTGGTATCAGAGTGGCTAGTAATTTGCATAAAATCACCTCGCAACCCAATCTGTTGCCAACAACACAAACAACATCTACAACGTCTTTTCACCAGCACCCTCATCAACAGTCACAATCACAACAACAACAACAACAGCAACAACAGTCGGTGAATGACAATAACTCCGCTTTGGTTAGTGATCTATCGCTTGGACATCTATCACACAATCCGCATTTGGGTACATTACTGCCGCCTCCACCGCCATCATCGTCGTCATCCATATCGACGTCATCTGCCCCATCAGCAGTGTCAGCAACGCAGTCAATGCTCGCACTAAGTGCGGGTCTCAAGCAAATACCACAATTCGATGATCCCGTTGAACAGTCTCTTGCTTCTCTTGAACAGCCAATGCTAGCAACAATGGGTCAACATCACATGACCACAACGCAACAACAGCAACAGCAACACCACATGGAACTGATGTCTGAATTTCTATCGAAAACCGACTCCGGCATGAATGGTGGACATTTCCCACTAATACAACAACTCGGATTAGAGAGTTACAACAACCACTTTTCGGTAGCCGCAGCAATGGCAGCCGCCTCACACGGGATGCATCACAACAATGGTTATGGTAGCGTGACTGATGGAGGACCTGGCGCTGCCAGTATGTTGGATAACACAAATGCCGGCAATGGAATGCATATGGGCTCAGGTGGTGGTGGTGTTGTCGGTGTCGGTGGTTTACATCATCCTTCCTCGGCTGTTCCGCCGGTATCAGCTGGACACGGTTCGATATTCGATCAACTTCCATCGAATATCGGTGTCGTTGGTAATCGCAACGATATGCTTTCTGCTGCAACAGCATCTATGATGATGGGTGGAGGGGCGAATCTAACGACGAATTCCATTGTTAAAAAAGAAGACACCAAACCAGCCATGCTCATTACACCCAAACCAATCGAATCGATGATGCCTAGTCCGCCAGAGAAGAAAATGAATCAACAACCGCCACAACAATCGCCGTCCGATATGAAATTATCGTCGGCGGGCATGGGTGGTGGTGGTGGAGCAGGTGGCGGACCCAATGTTGGAACGAACTTTGCACAAGCATTCAAGTCGGCGCATGAGCAGAATTTGAAGAACGCTAGCTCGTGGTCGTCCTTAGCCTCGGCTAATTCGCCGCAAAACACGCCCACATCGAATAAAGTCAAACCGGCAATGGATTCATTTCAACAATTCCGGAATAAAGCGAAAGAGAAAGCTGATCGACAGAAATTGCTCGAGCAACAGGAGCTGAAACGTAGTCAGAAGGAAGCTGCGGAGAAGGAACAAAAACGTCAGCAAGAACAGCAACACAAACAGAAGGTGGACGTGGACAGTGGGAGGTAAGAGAATTGCGTTTTTTTCTTTTCGAAATGGCTAATTGATGAAATTCTTGTTTAGGAAAAGCACCCACGAACCACAACCGCCGCCTACAGCGCGCTTGGAAGATATTAAAGCATCCCCTCAGGGATGTGGATCACCCGGCTCGCAACAATCGCCACAAGATCGAGCGGCTTTACGCCGTGCTGAGCTGAGGAAAATGGAACAAGATCGACGAAGGCGGGAAGCGGTGAGTTTTTAAGTTTTAAGTTTTTTATTTATAACTGGGTTTTTCAATAGAAACATAACAATTTTGTATTTTAATACAAAAGCTGCTTTAAACTTTTTTTACGATCTGGCTGTGTCAAAATGTCAGTCAAGGATTACATTTTCAGCATGGTGAAGTTAAGAATGAGCCACGTTTGCAAACTATTAAAAATAGCACTTCAAAATGAGCCAAATCAGTTGATTCCACACCGATTTCCATATGATCATTGGAGTCCGTTTTCGTGCTAGGGGGAATACTTTTTTGGCCAGTATTGAATGGATTTAATATCATTGATATGTGGTTCCAACAAGATGGTCTACATGCCTATCTGCACACCAAATTTCGTAGCGGCCTCATTGCTCCGTCCACGGTTATGATGTCCAGTGTGTCACTCTGTCGAAAAATCGCTGTGGGTGAAAGAGCGAGTATCAAGTTGGACAAACTGTTCAAGAAACATTCAAAACGAACGTTTACAGTGATCAGTTTCTATTTCGCTGGTTTCATAATGGTCGTGAAGACCTTGAAGGCGACGAACGTCCACCGACGCAGGGCCTCGAGGAATGAAGAAAACATTGAAAAAGTCGGGGAAAAATCTGCCCTTTGCCTATTGGTGTCTGCGAGACTTATTGAGGTAATGTCTGGCATTTCTAAGAGTGTGGTCAATCGCATTCTCGCCGAGGATTTGGGAACGAGCAAGATCTGCACGTGTTTTCTTTCTCTGAGGATCAGGAAAACCTGACGTTGTCATTGCAAAGATATGAAAATGCCAAACAAAGACCCTGCTTTCCCGTCATTTATCGTAAATGGCGATTAAACGTCGTGCATCCAATATAGGCGACTCACCAAGAGGCAGAGAGCGATATGGAGCCGCAAGAGAAAAAAGTCCGGATGTAGAAAAGTCGAATCAAACGATTCTCACTATTTCCTTCGAATCCAAAGGGTACCATCCATGAGAAATTATTCCGCAAAGACAGATCGTAAATGCTCAATGTTATTTGGGTGTTCTGAAGAGATTTTTGGCCAAAAACATCACAATGCTCGAGCACCCGCCTTACTGCCTGACCTAGTACCGTGCGACCTCTGACTGTTTCCTAAACTAAAATTACGAAAGTATGCCATCCAGTGACTGTAGATTGTAGGTACGATAGGCCCGGCAGAAGCGAGTAGATTCTGTCTAGTCGGGTCATCTGCTCGTGGATCTATTGGCCGATCTGTCCTTGGCCTCCGTGCCTTAGAAACGGGCACTGGACCTTTGGGAAAAGCTTTTGTTCCGTCTGACTCGCAGCCATTTGGCGTAGGTCATCTGGAGTGTGACGGCTGGTGTTTGTAAGCGACCTTGGAGTTTCTCCTCAGTCTTCTGCCTACGAGCCAGATTTGCTTTCTTCATATCTTGGATGTCCTAATTCCCGATAGCTCACAGGGTGTCCTGAATTCTTACAGAGCACACATTCAAGCTGCTCCCTGTTCGCAACCTTGTTTTGTCCTAGGCCACATTCCTCGGCCCTTTACACACTTAACACATCGAGGCTGCATTTCACAGTTCGACATGGCGTATCCGAACCGTTGGCAGGGTATACATTGTAAAATGTTTCCTTACTAGGCTGTTGGATGTTGGTTGAATCAAGAAGAAGTATTCTCCCATTTGGCTCGCTCCGTGGTGAACGGATTAACTCCTACAAACTTGAAATCATCACTCTCGAGCACTGAGCTCTGAGAACATTTTCTTGGGATCTGTTATCGAGAACAGTCTTTGAGGACCCTCATTTGCGGCTTAGGGGTGAAGGAGAAGAACTCCGTCGTGGTCTCTTTTAAAACGTTCTTGATCCGCTTATGCTGCTTCCGTGTGTTGCACTGGATAGCACGCTTATGAGGTACTCGAGTATGGCCGTGGTATGGGTAAAGATGGGTGGCACCTTCTCCTTAGTAGGACTTGCTGTTGTCGTGTCCGCTTCTGCTGTGGCAGATTTTGTTTTTGTTATTGTTGATAATGCGGTTGCGGTTGGGTTGCTATTGGCTGCTCCCTCTCATTCTACCGTATCTCCGTGAACCTATCTTCAGTTTGGCTTGTAGCATGCGCTCCTCGTCCTCAAGTTCACTTCGCTCTTCCATAGTCGAAATTGAAAGAGCGGCGTAGAGGTAATTGTCCTACGTGTTGGGTCCTTCCCTATCATCATCGGAGAGGTAGACGATATCCGCTTCCACGGAGAGCATTGACTTCTGCTGAAGTTGTTGCTGCTGATCAGCTCCCTTATATGTTGATGGTGCCCCTTTCCTCGCTTCGACCTGTAACTTTTCGGTCGAGGGGATGAGGGAGGAGCGCTTAATTGGTCTGACCCATTTTTGCTAGGTTAGGTTAGGTGGCTTCGCTCCATAAAGAGCAGTGGCGATCACTTAGACTAATATCGATCCATTGTGCTACCACTTGAGTCGATTTGGTCACCGCTGCTCTTGGAATCATTTTGTATGCTAGATAAAATTCGATATTTTGTAGATCCTCGTTTCAGATAGATCTGTTAGTTCATTAAAGAGTAGGCTAGGGCAGGGCAATTGCAAGGAGATGGGATGAATATTCTTCCTCTTCCTCATCATCACACCTACTGCAGTAGTTGTTATATGGCAGTCCTAATCTTGCAGCATATTTTCCTAAAGCGCAATGACTTTTTAGGACTCCGATTAGGCTGCTTATAAACTGCCTGCGTATTTTTAGCAGACTTCAACATTTGCATGTTGCAGTGCTTGTTTCGAGATTTTCTATTTTTGCGTTTCCATTGGTGGGTGGATTTCCCCTTTAACAGTCGAGAACTCCAGTATGGTGCCTATTTTGGCTAGTTTGTCTGCTTCACAGTTACCTGGTATGTCCAGGTACCCAGCACAACATTCTCATTTAGTGACGTGCGGCAGTGCCTGACCAATTTTGATCTTATTATTAATGATTCGAGTGATTTTATTACCGCTTGGCTATCTGCGTAAATGACGATGTCTCTATTGTTCATCGATCTCACAGACAGGCAGTCGGCGGGCTCAAGATTGTCGTTAGGTCAGATTGGAATATATATGGTAGTCTGAAGGATTGACTTATTTTTAGGGTCGGTGCATTGACACCGGCACCATTGCCTATCCTGGACTCTTCTGTGTATATTTCCAGTGCAGTGCCTTTTCTTGGAAATCCATTCCCATCCTATTGTCGTCGGTTGGGAATTGTTTTATAAAGAATATTGTAGTTTAGGGTCGGCATTAAGTAATCCGTGACTTCACTTAGATCATTGCTTTGGCACAGAATACCCGCGTGCCCTATTTCGGAGAACTTCTAATGAGCCGATTCACTAAGTCCCAGCCCAATTTCTTTCCATTTTCCTTTCCAAAGAGACCCAAGGTGAGTAGGTGAAGCATCGTTTCGAGGGCTGCAATGGGGGTTGTTGGCGGTCCCCCAGTTACAGCGATGCTCACCATCCTTTGAACTCTGCTTGGAAGTTTGTAATAGTTAGACCTGCACAGTGCCGGCCACCAGATTAAGCAGCTGTACGCTAACCCATTTTTTTTTTGCATGCACGATGCTTCGAGTCTGCACCTACGTACTAAATCACACCTTGCATTCTTCTGGCGCTAGGTATTACTTCACGGGGCTAGCAAGCAATTCATGCTACTCCTGTGCTTGTAAGTTTCCTTCTACTTCTTCTGCTCTTGTTGCCTCTGCTGCTTTTCTTGCAGCTTCTACATTCCTCAGCCCTGCCTGCACATTCTTGGCCAGTATGCAGATAATCAGTCAGTATTCATGATTGGCTGAATTGTATTTTCTGGTTCCTGGTAGAATACCTATCCAATCTGCGAAGTGTCTGCATTCGAAGATAACGTGCCTCACGTCTTCCTCTTGGTTTGGGCAGTCTGGACAAAGAAGAGAAGTATCGTGTCCGAATCGGTATAGGTATTTACGGTAGCCACCGTGGCCAGAAAAGAACTGCGTGAGATGGTGGCTGCAGTTTCCTTGTGTTCGATTAAACCATTTATGGAATCAGGGTATGAGTCCATCTTCCCTTTGTGGTGTTATCCTACCGAGATCGCCACTCAAGCGCGACCTTTCTTCCTCCTTGATTTTCCTTACCTTCGGTTGGCCTTGACGGTTTTCTCCGATAGATCCTTTTTATCCCTCAGTGGGAATGTCAATGGGGATCATCCCCGCAATGACAAATGCGGCTTCGTCCGAAATCGTTCGGAAGCCGCTTATTGTCCTCAGGGCACAGAGCTGGTATACTGATGAGTTTTCGGCAAATTTCCTTCCTCTTAAGCGCTTCTGCTCAAACCGGAGCAGCATACAGCATGACTGGGCTCACCATTCTACTCAGCAGAATATCCTTTGTATGTTCCAGTCCACCAACGTTTGGCAGTATTCTGGAGAGTTCCATTTGCAGTGTAGATGCCTTTTTGCTCACATAGTCTGCGTGTGATTTGAACCGCAGCCTACTGTCAAGCATCACTCTTGGGTATTTAATCGCTTCCTTGGATCGGATTTTCTGGTTGCCGATTCGAATATTGATGTATTCTACAGTTTCCCTGCTTGTTATAAGAACGGCCTCCGTCTTATGGTCTGCCAGTTCAAGGCCGGCAGATTCAAGCTTTATCTCCGCCCTCGTCCGCGCGTATGGCCTATATGCTAAACCTCAGCGAAAGGCTTTGGCTTTTATATGGCGAAGCTGAACGGCGATCTTTCAGTCGCCACTGCCATTACCCCCGTTTGCGTGATTTGTCAACGATGGCTCCAGCTATGCTTGTAGCCATCTGTCCTTTGGTCAGATTTCAAAGTATTCAACAATTTTTTTTCTAAGCAGAAATTAGGTCGTTATAGATGAAATTGCCGACCTGCTAATCATTCCTAAAGTGATCGTTGGGACAGGAAGTTGTGCACAGAAATCGAGTTGAGTTTTTTCCTTCCACCAACAAATTTAAGGGCAATTTTCATTTTGCAATTTAAAAAAAATTATGAACGCAGCCACAGCGACTAGAGAAATTAACGGCGCTTTTGGTTTGGGTACGTGTCGTGAGAGAACTGTTCGAAACTGATTTATCAAGTTCAGCGAGGGAGATTTTTCGGCTCGAAAATTTACTAAGGGGTGGGGTAGACAAGAGAATGTCATTAATTATGAAGAATTTGCAACAGCTTTTGAAGAAAATCCACCACGACTGTTCTAAGCCTTGCTGCAAGGTTCAAAGTGTCAACTGCAAACATAGGGCGCCACCTTTCCGCTGAAAGGTAAAAAAAGTAGAGAGACGGGTGCCCCACGTCCTAACACCAGCGAATATGCTACCGCTACCGTATGGATCCTTTTTTGTATCGCATCGTCTCCTGCGACAAAAAATGAATCCTATACGAAAATCAGAAGAGGTCGGGAGAATGGGTAGACGTGGGTGAGCTTCCCAGCGGACTTGGCAAGGCAGGCATTATGATGGTCGAGTGGGGGAGTTGTCCATTATTCCTTTCTCAAACGCGGAGAAACAATCACGCCCGAGTCGTACTTTAGAGAAATCGACATAATGCACTTGATGACAAAAATGCCATCACTGATAAATAGGCATGGTACCATACTGCTGCATAACAACGCAAGACCACATACCGAACAGACGACGATGTTCCTGAAGCTGGCGGACTTTGGTTATGAAGTTTGGCCTCATCCGTCGTGCTCACCAGACTTATCCCTGACCGATTACCACTTTTTCATGAAGTTTGGGCAATCACCTCCAAATTAACAGTTCATAAGCCCAGATGCCATAAAGCAGCACTTTAAGGGCTTCTTAGCCCGAAAGGATAAGGACTTTTTCAAAAGTGACATTTTTGCTTTGGTGGAACGTTGGAAAAATGTCACAAATGTAAATAGAGATTATTTTTTGGAATAAACTTTTTTTAACTTTTGAAATATGGTTGTTTAAATTTTCAAATAAAAATCGCCAACTTCGTATGTAATGACCTAATACAGAGTGCGCCATTTCATATGGGTCGATGTAAACTTCGAATAACTTCAAAAATTGTCAACCGATTTTAATATGTCATAGCATTTTGGAAACGTCATTTTAACCATGAACCGCTTCACACCAAAAGAACGCGCGGGAATAGTTTCAATGTTCATCAAGTGATCGTGTTGCGCCCAAAAAAGATACAATTCGTCGTTGGGCCTCGAATTTTTTTCAATTTGGTTCTGTGGCAAGCCCTCGTGAACAACCTAGGAAACATCCGCGGCGTTCAAACTCATTTATTCAGTCTGTGCAGGCCAGTGTTCAAGAAGACCCAAGTTTGTCATATCGGCGCCGTTCGCAGCAGTGATCTTCATTTATTTCCATATAAAGTGCAGATGACTCAAAGAATTTTGCCACAGGATGAGCCACGGCGCTTGGCATACGCACAAAATGCCGTTGCAATGATTAATGCTGAGCCGGAGTTCTGGCAGCAAATTTTGATGACCGATGAGGCACATTTTACACTCTCTTGCTCAGTTAATAAGCAAAATTGTTGTTTCTGGGGCACCGAACATTATTCACGAAGAGCCGCTATATGATCAAAAAGTTACTGTTTGGGCCGGTGTATGCGCTAAAACCATCATTGGACCGTATTTCTTCAAAGTTGGCGATACAGTTGATGGCGATCGATACCGGTGAATGTTGGCCCATTATGTGGTCCCAGAAATGGGTAAAAAAGGCTTATTTCACTTTTTCAACAAGACGGCCCGACATGCCATACTGCGGACAAAACAATGAACCGTTTGCGTAAGAAGTTCCCTGGAAGATTGGTGTCAAAAAAGGGTGATATTGACTGGCCTACGAGATCGCCGGATTTGACTCCTCCAGACTTTTTTCTTTGGGGATACTTGAAAAGCTAGGTGTATGCTAACGGCCCGAAGACAATAGAACAGCTCAAAAGAAACATTCTTGCGGAAATTGTAGAAATTTCGATCAAAATGCTCGAAAATGTCATGGAGAATACGCGAAAACGAGCCCAATTTTGCATCGGCAATAAAGGCTGTAATTTAATTGATATTGTTTTCAAAAATTAATCAAATAAAATTGTAAAGGTCTACATTGAATAAAAGTTTTTGAATTTTCAAAACCGGTTGAAAATTGTTAAAATTATTTAAAATTTACATCGACCCATATGAGATGGCGCACTCTGTATGTATTTTTGTTTAGGTTGGAGTCGTCGTTTGACCCTCCGCCCGTGTAAGTAAAACAATTTTGCATATTGTGCAGGGAATTTTTTTTCTTTTCGTTTCGGTAAAATATGCAGCAAATGAAAATTTCTTTCATAACTAGTGCCATGGTATACTACGCGTTTTATTTATATATAAAGTTGTTATGTGCTTACTGGAAAACCCTTTCAAACCATATACCATATAAATGCATTAAGTGAACTTTCTAATTGTTATTGTGTTACAGCTGGCAGGCCAAATAGACATGAACATGCAGAGTGATATAATGGCAGCATTTGAAGAGTCGCTTTAATAAGTTTAAGTTATAAATAAATTGATCAATCATTCGACACAAAACTTTCTTCTAAACGACACACTATCTGTATACATTACTATGTAAGTGCAACAACACTGTTATCACATAGACACCACCTCTCATATTGAAACACATCCACTACATGCTATCTACACGTACATATATTGTTTTATCGATAAACTATCTAAATAATTATGATTTTCATTATTTTTTTTTCTCTTCAAAACGGACGTATCTATTTGAAAATAGATATTTATTGTTGTATTTTTTTTTTTGTTATATAAAAAAACAAATGTAATAGTAAGAAATGCTGATAAATGATAAATTATTTTAAAAAGAAAACGAAAAACATAAAAAAATGTTCTTTTACTGCGTAAGGTCGTACGGGAGAGAGAGAGAAGTCGTTGAGCGAAATTGTTGAAAAGGCGAAGAATCAATTAAACCACCGATAGGGGTCTCTCCATATTTTTTTTACAATTTATTTTTTTCTTAAGCAAATGAAGGAATGTAACAGAAAAAATGACATTTTATTGACTAGGTCGAGCGGAGTAAAAGCTAAATGAAAAACACAGAAACATGGTGGTACACTGACGACTTTCCTCCAAAGCGTTAGCGCACGGTCCTTTGATTATTTTGGGCAATCCCCTTTCACTTTTTTTTTTTTGTTTTTTTTTTATATAAAACATTTTTTGTAGCATACGTTAATAGCTATTAGAACGTAACATGAATCGTATTGTATTAAAAATAATAACAAAAAAAAGGTTTAATAAACTAAAATACTTAGATAAAGTAAATCAACATTTTCTTTCTGTAAAAAGCATACTTAAATGAGATCGTAAACTGTTTTCTAATAAACTTTGTGCTCTTATTATGGAAAAGAAATAATAAAAAAAAAAATCAATCAATTATCGATAGGATGGAAGGCAGGTGAAGTTCGTTTCTTTTTTATTTTCTAACTCATGTTTGTAGATAAATAGAAGAAACAAAGAGAAATAAAAAAATCAGAAATAGAAACAAAAAAAACAACAGAAATTGCTGTCCTTACTGCTAAGTTTATTATTTTGTGATACAACTTATACATATATATATACATAAACAAATATATTTAAATGAAAGAAAAACCGAGTTAAGTATGAACCAGGAGAAAAGTGTTTAAACTCTATTCAGAACAATCGCACGCATTATGATTCAAAACAAAGTTAAAAACAAATATAAACGCAAAGAAACAATTAAAAAAAAAAACAAAACCTACATATGTTATGGATAAATAGTATATATAACGGAAAAGAAAATATTTAAATACCATAGTCGATAAGTTCCGATAAACCATATATTACCGATTAAGTTTTAAGTCTAAACAGTGTAATTACAAACGAGAGGAGAAACATTTTTGCATATATACGAGTGGTAGTGATCGTACGGAAGCATATAAGGTGATGCTACAAAGTATATATGGAAAGGATCACTTAGGATCGTCTAGGCAACAAACTACATGTACAGTGAAACCTGTTTAATTGGGATCTGAAGGGACCTCGGTTTTTTTTTATTATTTCTTCTTCTCCTTTTCGGGCGCTACAGTTCAGGGTGAATCTGGGCTTCAATCAACATGCCCCACCAGCTTGCACGATATATTACTAGCCTTTTTCAGTGCCGTGGACCCAGTTGGCTGAGGTCCCCTTCCACCTGTATTCGCCACCTTATTTCCTCTTCAACGATAGCACACGACACCGTATAGCTTTGCCAAAACTCCGTTTCTGATATCAGAACTATCGGTCAGGCCTGCACCGATTCGGATGGAGCAGCAGCCGTTCTCCAAATTCATCTTGCATAGTCTGATAAGTTTATCAGGGCAGTGAAAATAGACATGCGACACACGCCGTCGCATGCGGCCTTGAGGTTGACAAATAGGTGGTGAGTGTCGGCCTCAAACTCATTGGTTTTGTCCAGGATTTGCCGTAGTTAGACCTTAGCCTGAAGCCATACTGATAAAGACTTATGTACAAAAAAGGCTTAAGGCTTTCACACAAAACGGCAAGGAAAATTTATTTAAGGATTTTGAAAGTACCTCAGAAGCAGCGCTCTTTAAGGCTTGTTGAAAATGGGTCGATTGGTGTTGTGCGTACTGAGCAGGTGTTAGAGGGTTTTGTTAGAGAGGGAAACGTATAGTGCTGGCGATTTCTTGCTATTGTAGCATTGTGACATTATATGCCGCTGGCCTTACTCGATTTTTCTGGGTCAGGCATATTGGTAGTCATAACCTGGTTGCCACAAGATAGTGGTCCGAGTTGATGTTGGCTCCTCGGAAGGTTCGTACATCCAGAACATCGGATGCGTGCCAGTTAGTCAAACTTGTTGACGGTTCATTGATCCAGAGACGCTTGGTGCCCTTGGTTGTGGATATCGAGGTGTGAAAAATGCATTCTAGCAACTAGATGATTTCGCCCCGTTGCCTAAATCCATTTTCGGATGTGGTGTTGTATAGGCTGTGACCCTGTCAAAAGCGACTTCTATGCCCAGTTTCGCGTTAAACTCTCCTAACACGATTTTATCATCGTAGTTGGGACATTGGGCGTATGTTCTATCTAGGAGATCGTAGAAGCTGTCTTTCATGGCGTCATCCTTGTTCTCAATGGAGGGGGGAGCGCAAATTAGACTGTTTTCCAAATAGGCAAGAGAGGTAAGAGAGGACGAAATGTACCATTTTTTCATTTAAAAAGGTTGAAATGTTAGTCAAAAAAATGCCCTTTTCAGGTTGTACAGTTTTTATTTCTCAAAAAAATACAAAATTTAGAGTTTTAGTTGCTTTAAGGTGTTCCCAGATAGTATAAATTTGATTTGACATCTCACAATATTTATGCGTCACGCTTTGATACTCCCTCTACCTCTCAAGCTTCTTCACAAGTCTCCCACTCTTCTCGTATCTCCAAAGAGGATTAACGGCGGTGTGTATAGAGATTACTGGGAATATAACGTCGAGCGTGGCACATACTACAGCGTTTCATTCTCCTAGATGACTTGACTGCGTTTCATTCTCCTAGATGACTTGACTGCGTTTCATTCTCCTAGATGACTTGACTGCGTTTCCAATCGATTACACCGTACCTAGCCCCAACAATCTATACAGATGGCTCAAGCTTAGATTGCGCAAACCACGCTAGTGCTTTCCAGGCAGGCACTCTTATATATGCCTACGATTTCGCTGTATATACGATAGCCGAGCCACCAAGGCCATAATACTAGCCAACCTTAATGAAATAACTTTGAAGGTAACGAAAAAGCCGACGAGCAAGCAAGGAAGGAATCAGCCCTTAGAAACTTTCTTATTGGGCCAGTCAACGTCCGACAGGAGTTCATATTTTATACAATTAGCTACCTTCAAATGACAAAGGCTCAGAAAGAGAGCCTAAACCTAAGTCTTATGACCAGATCTAGAGAAGACATCTCAAAGCAATCGGTGTCTACTGACCAATCAGAAATCATGTGGTCATGTTCGTCATCCCTCACAACACATTCTATCATAGCTGCAAGGACGGTTCGCATATCCTCCCTGCGGAAAAAGAGCAGTCGTCACTGAGCTCTTCTGATACTAGTACATCATCGTCCATATGCAAAAATGCTGATCATTTGCGTTGCTACTACAAGCGATAATAATTTAGTTCCAATCTGCAAGTGTTTCGCAATTCTCTTCCTCGTGTACTAAGCCTTCGGGTTCCAGTACTTCTGTTACCTTGAATTCAGGCTTTTTTGAAACAGTTTCTAATGGCTCTGGTGCTCACAAAAAACCAAGGTTTCGCAAATGTCATAGACTGGTTGATTTGATTCCGTAGACGATATTGATTTCAGAGATTTCATTCTCTTCTGTAGATTTAAGGAAGTCTTTTCTGTAGTCAATTCTAAAGTTGTTGATCCATTGGCTGTAAATACTAAAATTTTGCTTTTTTTGGACCTTTATATTGGCATTGACTTTTTTCAACCAATCCGCGAATATTTCGGATGTCATCCAGGTTTTTTTTAGGTAAAGTTTTGACACTTTTGAAGCATCTTGGATTATTTTTAGATTCACACCCAAGCACAGTGACCCTATCTTTGCTTAATTTACCACCATGGTAAGGCTAACCTTTGAAGTTAAGGAGAAGACACTTGTAGAATAAGTCCGCTTCATCAACATTGAAAAATCATCTAATAAAGCTGGAAGGATTTTAACCCACTGATTCACGTTCGTTGTTGTCCACGGCATTGAGTTCTATCTCTTAAAGCCCTCCAACCATCCATTACTGCCAGAAAAATTATCAACACGGGGCTTACTCGTAAATTCTCGAACTTTTTTTTAAAATCATTATCCCACTTACTGGAATGTTTTTATTCCGTACCTGTTTTATCCATGTCGAGAGAGATTTTTTTCAGGATACTCAGCTAGTCGTACTCGTTTTAGTTGACAGTTCGTCAGGCCACTTTTCACTATCATAATCAAACAAACCTTTAGATAGTACTAATAAGAAAAGCAAGTACGGAAGAAATTGGACAGACAAAATCCCAATTATCGAGGTAAACATTGAAAAAAAAAACTAAAAAATCAAATCTCAGTTAAAAAGGTTTGAAAATTCCCAGTAGGCCTCTCAATGCAAGTGTCAGGACCTCATTGTACAAGACAGAAGAGTAACAGAGGTTTCTCACATATCCAGGGCCCACTTAACCAGGTTTCACTGTATCATCAATCACTATAAACTGTTTATTTATTTTTTGCTTTTTTTCTTTATTTTTCACTTAAATATTCTTTGATTTTTTACCTCAATACAATTATGTAAATATAAATCGATTTATTATGAATTATTCCCCATTAGCCCGTAAGTCGAAACTATTAAACGTTCTTGTATCCTTTTTATTTTCTTTCTTTTCCTTTTTTATTCACACTTAAATTAAAATGAAAACTACTAGATTTAAAAAAAAAAAACATATTTTGAGATAAAACAAAGAACAAAATTAATATAAAAATTATAAAAAATCTAATAAAGATGAGAAAAAAATTAACAAAGTCCAATAACAATTTTTTTTTATATGAACTGGATGTATTCGTCTATATACACTGAGTCCAAAAAGTCTCCGGGCATTTTTAAAAAAACCTTTAATGACCCATAACCAAAGAAATATTTTTATTTTAATAAATTAAATTAAAATCAATTGAATTCGAATTCGTAAAATTAATGAGCAAAAAGGTCTTCGTACATTATTAATGCTACATACTCACGAAGACAGTTGGTCGGTCAGCCTTTATTAAGAACTTTTTCATTTCCGTTTTTCAGTAGTGTAAACTGCAGTGTGCAGTAGTGTAAACTCGGGTTCATCACTCGGTTCATCACCTTCAGAACTCGTAGAGAGAATATAATGGGATCGTCTTTGTTGAATAAAAATAAGTTTTCTAATAGTTTTGCGGCAGGCAAAGCTTGTTCAATGCTTAGTCGTGGCTCGAGTCATCCACTTCGTCTTCTTCATCGCCTTGTTCGTCCTCATCTTAATTCACTTCAAGAATTTCATCAGTAATATTAATATTGTGAAGTTCTCGTCTTGTATGTAGGTTTGTAATTTTGCAGTTAAATTGTATGGCATTTGAACTGTTTCATCCACTCAGGCAATGGAAGGTCATCTTCACTTTTAAACTCAAGTTCACCAGCTTCAGAACTGGTACAAAGTCCTGCATGGTGATAAGAGGCCTTGAATAAGAAATTAAAAGCATGAAGCATGTTCATAAATTATAAATTTTTTCTTCTGATTCGATTAGCTCTATTAACAATTTCTTTCTATAATGACTTTTGAGATTTAACCACTCTTTGAGCCAACGGAGCAAGATTTTTCGGCCCTTAAATTCTATATCCCATCTTTGCGATTCTTCAAAAAGTTGACCCGTCATCCAAGCTGATTTGTTCGCTTTATAGGTAGCTGGCAATTGTTGAAAATGCTTTTGAAACACCGATTTTCGATTTACCTACGAGGGTTGCCTATTAAGTTTTTACAAAAATTAAAACAGAAACGAACAAGTTCGAAACAAAGTGTTTTATTGCTTTTCGAAATATTCGCCCTTAAGGTCTATACATTTTTGCATACGCTCAAACCAAATCCGGAAACATTTTATCCACTCTGAAGCTGATATCGTAGAAACATGGTTTTGAAAGTCTTCAACAGCTTCTTGAGGTGATGAAAATCGCTGTCCGCGCATCTTTTATTTGACTTTCAGGATCATACGAATATATCCAAGTTTCGTCTCCTGTAACAATGTTGTATACGGATTTCGAACGTCCTCGGTCGAATTTTTTCAACATTTCCTGACACTAGCACGACCCTGGACGACGACTCTGGAACATATCTTTCTCACACCTAAATGTTCATGCAAAATCGATTGTATTGCAGTCTGCGATATCCTAAGAGACGCCTCTATCTGTCTGTAAGTCACATGCCAATCTTCTTTAATCATGTTGCCCACAGCATCGATGTGTCTCGGAATGACAACCGATTTTGGCCGACCTTCTCGACATTCATCACTGACGGACGCACGACCATGACGAAATTCTGTAAACAGTCTTCTCTGATGGTGCTGCATTGTTCGATTGTAAAACTAAAAAGGCTCGTCAGTTTCCCTTTTTCTGTGCCATTCATATTGGTAGCGACAAGTACTGTGAAACACTCTTAGGACTTGTAGAATAATCAGGCTTAGTCAGTACGTTTCTATCGACATCTCGTGCTTCTCCATTCACTTTACAGCAATTGATACGGTGACGTTGCTTAACGTTCCAACCATCCTTCTGACGCTTTTAAATCAGTTATGCTAAGTTTCCAATTCACGCATATTTTTCTGACGTTGCCTACAAAACTATGTCACTATTGCCTGATCCAAGTCTTCAAATTTTGGCTTTTTTAATTTCTTTGGAGACTTACCATCCATCTCTGCCTGTAGACATTTTTGCTTGTTCTTCCAAATGGTAGACACAATAGTGGGATTGACCAAAACGTTTTGTGCAGATTTAGCCTACCTTACCTCTCTTGGTCAGATATATGTACATTAGAATTTATTCGCCTCTTACGAATGGTATTTCGAGCAGAGGAGTAGTGGTCATCCCAAGACCAGGATGGATAAGTGGCCCCAGTTTCAGTTTGAATGTTATGTCTGAGGTCCTGAAATGACGCTGGCATAAACCTTACTCTTCAAATAATCCAACGGAAAATCAGGATGTGGATGACCATCAGAGTCCAATCATTTTCTCATCTAACCAACCTGATGAGATCTTCAATATTTTGTACGCAATACCTTGATTGTTGGAAGGCATATGTGAATAGTAACGCCATTCTGTTGAAATCAGATATCGTTGCGACAATGCTACCCATTGCACATACCAGGTGCGCAAGTTTAAAATGTCGTTTGTTTCATGAAAAATACGCAATTATTTAAGAACAATGGCAAAACATTTTTTCTTCAAAGTATTGGCCCTCGCTTTCTACACATTTTATCCATCTCTCGGGCAATTTATGGATACCATTCCAAAATAAAGATTCATCTCTCATTGATATCCATTCATCGAGCCATTTTCGTACATCCTCGAAAGTCTTGAAGTGTTGTTCAGAGAGTGCGTGTCCCATCGATGAGAAGAGATGATAATCAGAAGGCGCCAGGTGGGGTAGGAGTTCCCAACCAAGCGAAGAAATCGTTTCTTTGACCACTTTAGCTGAATGTGCAGGAGCGTTGTCATGCTGCGGAATGACTTTGCCGTGTCTTCGAGCCCATTCTGGGCGTTTTTCGATCAATGCGTGGTTCAAATTGATAATTTGTTGTCATTAGCGGACGGTATTAACTGTTTCGCCGGGTTTGAGAAGCTCGTTCTGATCCCACCACACACACAGCATTGTCTTCCTCCCAAAGCGATCCGGTCTTGCACTCGATGTTGATGGTAGTCCTGGCGTTACCCATGATTTTTTACGTTTGGGATTCTCAAAATATAACCATTTTTCATCGCCAGTTACAACCCGATGCAGAAAATCCTTTCTTTCGTGGCGTAAAAGCAGCATTTCGCACACAGTTTTTCGTTTTTCTATCTGTCGTTCGTTCAGTTTGTGTGGAACCCATTTTCCAAACTTTTGAATCTTTCCCATGGCTCTCAGGCGATCGGAAATGGCTTGCCGAGTGACATTCAACTGCTCCGCCATCATTTGTTGTATTTGTGTATCGTCTTCGTCCAATAATGCTTGTAATTTGTCGTCTTCAAACTTTTTTGGTCGATTTTCGCGTTCTTTGTCAATAACATTGAAATCGCCACTTTTGAAACGTTGAAACCAGCGTTCACAAGTCTTGACGGTTGGAGCAAGATCGCCGTAAGTCTCTACAAGAATTTGATGACTTTTTCTTTTGATTGAACAAGAAAACCATTACATGCCGCAAATGCTCTTTATTTGGCTCAAAATTCGACATGTTTAACACGAAAAAGAAGTATGCTACTAACTCGTAAACAACTAAAGGTATATGACGTTTTGTAGCGGACTGTCATACCAACAAAATGACGCTTTGGGTTCGACATATACTTCAATATGTTTTATGCGCCATCTCTTGACAAAAAAACGACATTTTAAACTTGCACACCGGTAAGTGCTTCCTCAGCTTAGAAGTACGAGCCAATGATGCCGCCAACCCATAATCCATACCACAGAGTGACTCTTTCTTGGCGGCTTTTTGTGAGTCTCATGTGGGTTTTTTGGTCCCCATATATGATAAATTTGTTAATTTATTGTACATACCCGATCATCGAAATACGCGCCTTAGTTACAAGCCTTATTTCTTTATAATTTAAGTTGCAAAAAAGCATAGTGTTTAGTGGAGAAGCCGCTTCTACTGTCTGCAGTCTTCGGGGCGTAGATTTCAGCAACTTTTGGCAAAATCTCTGTGGAATGCCCGCCTAAATAATGTTAGCTTCTTCATAGAAATGTTTTTTGCAGTTTACCTTACTCCTTAAGGAGATGACATAAACTGAATGAATGCCAACTGCTGCACAAACTTATAAGACAGCAATCCACATCATACTATTAATACTATTACCGGCCATTCGAAACTCGAAGATCAGAGCTTTGTTGTTCACCAAGCACCCCTGCCAGGAATGCGTTTCTTCCATAATTCGCTGTTCTGTCCCATCTCTTCTAGATCCTCCCATCTATGGCGCGGCCTTCGTAGTGATCTTCCACTTATTTTTCGTTTGACTTTCTGTCCACTGTCCATTCGTTCTACGTGTCCTGTCCATCTTAGTCTTCACGATTTTGTTGATCGGACGATGGTTAGGCCTAAATCCATGAGCCTATCCTTAATTTTAGTGCATTTCATGGATAATTCCTAGCCGAATATCTAATCGAGCAACCAGTTTAGCCACAGAATATTTTACACAAAGAAGGCCCAAGGAAGAATTGGTTGTTACGTTGTCCGGTAGACGCTAAAAAATTCCTTTGAAATTCCCTATTTTGTTGTGAATATCGGCTTTCGAAGTGTCTTGAGTCGGTTCAACTTTGTTACTCCATAATGCCATTAATTCTAGTTTAGACAACCCATTTCGTGTCCCCAATGATGATGCGCTTCAAAAATTGATAATTTCTTGATATTAAAGAAACAAATCACATTTCTTTCCTCATGAGCATCAAACACCCATATGCGGAGCTTTGAGATTAAACCTTGGGGAATGGCCAGACGCGATAAATTTGATTGCGTTATTCGCCGGCTTGCATTAATTAATGCGTTCACTGTGCCTTCACCAGCTTCATCTGGCCCTCCACGACATGGTGCATCTTCAACATCGAAATAACCGGATCGAAATTTTTCTAACTAGTGGCACAGTGGCTTGAACAGTATGTGCTGAAAATCCTGTTTTTTTTACTTTTCATATTTAAATCGGCCCAAAGCAAAAACTATTGAGAAGAATCAATCAAACTTTTTCACAAGCAAGCCTGGCCATATCAGCTGTCAAAATACATATATGTACTCGTACACACAGTCACAAAAGTCTACATACACCTTTATAAAGTGCAGAATCTAAGAACCAGCGTAAAATTTAATATCAATTTCTTTATTAAATAAGGCATTACTTCATGAAAGAACAATATCAATAAAAATACCAATGAAAAGAACAACAAAACAGACAAAAAGTGAAATAAACAAATAAATTAATATCACAAGTCTACATACAGTAAAAGAAAACATGAAAAATACTATTTTGAAATTCTGCAAATGACATTCAATATTTTGTCGGGCCTCCATTCGATTCTATGACTGCTTGGAGCCTTCGAGGCATCGAAAAAACAAGATTTTCTGTACCATCCATTATTTCCGACCACGCCTTCGTTAAAGGGATCTTTAGTGACTCTCTGTTGTTGATGGTATACGCTGTGTCCAGAAACATAAAAATTTTCGGTTTAAAAAAAATAAGGATCAAAATACTTGGGTTTTTTTTGTTTTAATATTTATTTCGACAATTCTAATTTATAAAAAAAAAAGTAAATAACACTTGGCTTCGTTGTAAAAAAAAGTAAAAAAACAAAAACAATATTCACCCCCATAGGTGTTCAATGGGGTTTAGATCCGGAGACTGCGGTGGCCATGACATTACTGTTAACTTGTTCTCTTTTAACCATTTTTGGGTTATTTTAGCTGTGTGCTTCGGGTCATTATCTTGCTGAAAGACAATGTCTGAAGCTTCAACACCGAATTTGGCTAGTGATTCCATTAAATGACTATTCAAAATCTCTATATAAGATGATGACGTCATACGTCCTTGAATCCTGTGAATGTTTCCAACTCCTTGTGACATCATACAACCCCAAATCATAATGGATCCTCCTCCAAACTTCAAAGTGGGCTTAACGTGACGGGGTTGTAATTTTTCTCCAGGAGTTTTCCAAACCCACTCTCGCCCATCTGAGCCCAAACGGTTGATTTTGCTTTCATCTGACCAGATGACTTTCGCCCAATCTTCAGGCAACCAATTTGAGTGTTTCCTAGCAAATTTCAGCCTTAAGTCTTTATGACGTTTTGTCAACAAGGGCTTTTTTTACTTTGGCTCTTCCTCTTAAGCCAGCTGCTCTTAGAGTCCTGCGAATGGTTTCCGCAGAAACGATAATATTTTGCTCGCGTTCTAGTGCTTGCTTGATTTGAACCGCATTCTCAAAGTTTTGCATCCTCAAGTCTCGAACAATCTTGCGATCTTGAATTGCAGACAAGATCTTTTTGCGTCCGGCTCGGTTTGTACAAGGCTAATTTTCAAGAGTTTGACGAAATTTGCTTATGGCACCAATGGATATTCCCGTTGCCTCCGAAATTTTCCGATTTGTCATACCCTTTCTTAAAAGGCCCTCAACTTGGTCCTTTTCTGCTGGTTTCAGAGGTTTGTTATTCGGACCCATTTTTTCACGACTTTAATTAAAAATAACAAAATGTTTATATTTCACTAAACTAGACAGCAGAACAGAGAATGTTGCAAATTTGTTACCTTGCACTTCTCTTTTACTATTTGTAATACAAAAATTGTGTTCCTTTTACTTCCGTTTCAAACTCACAAAATTGATCACGATACCACTGCAATTGCATTCGTCCAAAAAAATGTTTGTTTGAGTGTGAAAAGAAAACAATCTTCATGAACCGTTAGAAGGAGCTTCGGGTGTAATCAAATCATAACACAATGGCCAAACGCATCCAACTTCACCCCTCTAAAGGTCATAATGCATTTTTAAAGATAAAGCGTGATCAATTTTGAGAGTAACTGTATTTACGGATTCTGCGTTCAAGTTTATCTCAAATGTGTTCAATAGCGTTAATATCTGGCAATTGTGGGGGTGGATGCAGCTGTTTTGGCACACGGTACAGGAGCCATTCTTTAAAGGGCTAACCATAATAGGCAGAAGCAAACAGACGCTTGTGTCAGAACCGAACGAAATTCTCCCCTCTGTTTCAACGAACAGTCGGGTATCTTGACTGTGAACAATGAACAGATGCAAGCAGAAGGAAAGGAACTGTCAAATTGTTTTCCCACACCATGGCTTTTTCCTTTTTATTGAAATAAAAGCCATCTGGTTTATCATAGAGGCACTTATTGTCCTGCACAATTGAAATCAACTTGTCAACAAACTCGTTCTCCATATTTATTTTTACCTTTTTTCTCTTTCCTAACCTCAAATGTCACTTGTCAAAAATTCCGGCCGTTAACCCTCTACTGCACGCACTATGATCCAATAATAATAAAAAAAAACTGTCGTTTTTGTAATTCGCTTGGTACAATTAAGAGACTAAAATAAAATAAAAATGCGCTTAAACATATTTTATTAGAAGTTATTAACTTTTGCCATATATGGCTGGTTGTGCAGTCACACATTTTTCAATTCAAAAAAAAAAAATTAATTCAATTCAACAGTTTAACAAAACAACCATTTTCTTAAATATTCATTACAAACTAAAGTAATAATTTAACAAAAAACTTATTCGGTATAAAATGGATCAAGTATGAAATGTGGCGAAGCAATTTCGATCCTTGTTCAGGCACAGATTTAGTTTGCATTTCCTGCACATAATAAATGATCTGTACTTGCAGTTATTTTGGCATTGCTGCCTTGTTTTCTGCCATTCCGGAATATGATCCACACAGTCCAAGCGAACGGAATTCAACGGAATGTTTTGACGCTTGCCTATTTTTTTGAATGATGAGGTGAGGAAACGGGAGTTGGAGGATTAAATTCCATGCGAGTACTTTGGCGTTTCGACGTGCTTGAAGTTGAAGCAGGGCGCCCCCTTTTCAGGCACTTTTTACTCCTGCATAGGTGCTTCGCTATAGCCAGCTTAAAATCGAAAAGGGGCATATATCCTCTTAAGACCTGAGCACGAAGTAAACGGAAAAATAGTGTTCTAAGGGATTTTTTTTAGTAATTGGGGTTCAAATGAAACACAGGATTTTTTTTTAATTTTTCCTTTTACTAAAACTATTAGAAAAAAATGGTGCACATATGTGTACTTAGGGTTTCAAACTAAGCAACATTTTTAAAAGTATGATATTTTTCAAAACAGTTGTTTTTCAAAATACAAAGATAAACATTGCATTTTACACACATAGTGCGGCACCGCGATGAACATGACGGATGGCGACATTCGGAGGCGAATTTGTTTTCAACAAACCGTGGCAGATGACCGACATTGTCGAGCCTTATTTCAGGTTGTGGTTGTGGTATAACTGGGCGATGTTTCTTTGCTGGAGGCTCGCTGGCGCACTGCGGTGTCACATCTGTAGGGATGAAATTAGGTGGCGCGGAGGATCTAGAGCTGGGATATCTTAAACCGCCAATTAAAAATTTGGAGTCAACTCTTCCTTCGTCAAATTTCATCATAGCTTTGGCCAGATTCAACCTGTATTGGAGTAGACCCAATTTATCCTTGCGTTGTACTCTTTCTTCCGTACAACAGCGAGTGTACATAACCCAGCAATTGACGACAACGAGATCTAGAAAATGGCAAAACGTTCTCACTGTCCATTTCTTTGTGCGCATTCCACTTCGGTAGTAGGCGATTAACCTGTCACATAGATCGATGCCACCCATACAGATATTGTAGTTTCGCACTGCTGCTGGACGATCAACGTCAATTTTACGCTGTTCTTTCTTGCACCAACGTTTGCAGGTATCCGTGGGAGCACTTCCTGTACATGTAGATAACATGGTCACAGCCTTTGTATCCATCCATTTTACTACGCAAACATTTTCGTCGCTTTTTACCTTTTCGTCGAACTGCCCTCTTTTCAACGCCTTGTCGGATTTCAATTTTTGAGCCACGGTCCCAATCCTATTCGTCATCACAGTCCCTGTCAGAAAGATATCTTTTTTTTTCTCTAATAAGTGTTCTGCTAATCTCAAGCTCGTAAAGAATCTATCTGTATACAAAACACAATTTCCGTTAATTGTGCGGGAAAGTTTTTCCACTATTCCCGCTCCAAGTCCAAGATTTTTCATGACATCCTGAGGCAGCGTACCCTTTCCAACATATATCTCAAAATCCAGTACTAGTCCGTCCCGGGCAGCCAACACAAAGTTCTTCAATCCAAGTGGATTAGGCTTGGCTGGTACGTGCTGACGGTATTCACATCTTCCTGAAAATGGGATCATTTGCTCGTCTATTGACATGTGCTGGGATCTCGGCAGGCTGTGGCATTTGTTCAAAATTGACTCTATCAGTGGTCTTATTTTCCAAAGTTTGTCATTAGGATTTTTGTGAATTTCGTCGACGAAGTGGAGATAATTGCGAAGTTCAAAAAATCTATCACGACACATTGTATCTCTGACAACAGGAACGCAAAGATCTCTGTTCCAATAGAGCTTCGCCTGAGAATATTTCAAGGTGCCCATCATCAATTGCATACCGGCAAAATGAATCATCTCTTTAGCATTTGTCTCCAGTGATTTTAAATTTCGCTTTTGTGCCGAATATATGTTGCTTTGTTCCGCTACAATCTTCCAAAAAACTAGCCCCAAATATTCAAAAAAAGAGTACAACACATTGGCGTCTGAATTACCTTGGGAAATGAGCACATCCTCTGCAATATCGGGTCCACGAGAAGTCATTTCCCTAGAGCGCCAAAATAAACGCGATGAGTTTCCAGCTTCTTCTTCAATATCTTCCTCTGCCGGCCTCGAATACTTACATTCTTCAATTTCATCGGGATGTTCCCGATTTGTTCTAGCGATATTTGGGGGCAGGTACTCCTCATCATCTACAAAGAAGTCAAGTTCGCTATCATTGAGCAAATCTTCAATCTCTCGGTCATCCATCCCACTTTAGTCCTAAGGTACACATATGTGCACCAATAAAACTTAGCGTTTTTTCAAGATGAAAATGAATAACAATTAAGAAACTAACCTTTTCAAACAATAGTCCAATGTTCGAACAACAAAAAAACACAATAAATTTTATTTGTACTGCACAATTTAATTTTTTATCAAATTTTCAAGATAGCGACCGCAAATTTGTTGATCAATTTCCAAACTCTCAAATTCAAGGAAAAATAACGGGAGCAGAACTTTGCTCGGAGAGCCATCTATTGACATAATTTGAACTTTTATTCATTTAGATCCTATAACAAATACAACTAGTTGCCAAAAGATGGGACTACTAGCCATTATTTGAAAAACAATAAGATGCACATGTGTGCACCCACGGTCTTAAGAGGATATACATACGTCGCTCTTCTGCCGCCACAATATCCATGCATTGACAACACACAAATCCAAAAAATGGAAAAAAAATTTAATGTACCACTTTTTGGATCATATGTCAATTCGACAAAGACCGAGCATGGAGCCTAAGAGGTCAACACCACCCATATATTTATTGTATTCATATTTTATTTTTGGGCAGTCGATCTCAACGTATTTTTTTTCCTTACGTGAGTATCTTCTTTTTTTTTGTTGTGGTATTGGCTCCCACAAATGTGGAAAGCATATTAACAATTTTATTGTCGTACCAGGACACAAAAGAAACGTCAACGCCTTCAATGTTTGCCATCCTTTCAATCATATTTTCCCGTCCATTTTTCTTTCTTTCCTTTTCTTTTGGAACGTCAATGTTGGTAACTCTGTTTAGCCTCACCGTCCCCAATGGAAGACGACCCGCTTTCGCTATATGCACTTGCAGTTTCGGGCTGTTGAACCAGTTGTCGAAATAAATTTTGTGGTTCATATATTTTGGCACCGTTGATACCAACCTGGACACAACATTTCCGCTAACACCCAAATCTGGGAAACCATCCGGAATAACGTTACTCTGCTCCCCTGCGAATATGTCGAAGTCATAACTAAATCCCGATATTCCGCTCAAAACAAAGTTCTTGTAACCCCATTTATGTGGTTTTTTTTTGGGCTATACTGCTTCAGGTGATGTCGACACTTAGTGGGAATTGTTTGTTCGTCCACTGCAAGGTGTTCTTCTTTTGGCACAAGTAGAAGTCGTTCCCTTATGCTATTTAGGAGTGGCCTGACTTTAAAGAGCTTGTCATGTCCAGGTTGGCCAAACCTCACAAATTTGTCGTTGTTAGCGAAATGGAGACATCTTTTTATTTCTTCCCACCGCCTGCAGGGCATGGTTTCATAAACAAAAGCCTGTCCAAGCTCAGAGTTCCAATACCGTCTGGTGGAAGGCAACTTGATGAGGGATGTGAATAATGAAATCCCTGCAAATTGCTCCATTTCATTACGGGTAATGTTGACTGGTTTATTGATGCTGTCCTGTAATGCTTTTCTATTGGATTCCTCAACAATCATGTCAAACAGTTCACCCGTGAAAAGAAAAGAAAAGAAATCAGCGGGGGTCTCTAAAGTGGACATTTCCTCTGGAAGCTCTTTGATCCCTAAAAAGGTCGCTTTCTTTGGACGCGACTTGTTGCTCCATATTACCTTTTGCTTTTCTTTCGATCTCAAAGTGGACAATAGTTTATCATCATCAGAATCGAACTCGCTTTCATCAGTTTCGGGCACCTTTATTTCTTCTCTACAGTCCATCTCCATATCCTACTCATCCTCCGATTCGAGGATTTCATCCTCACTCTGAAATCCATCGCCGGGAACAGTACAAAATCTTTTTCCGTTGAAAGAATTTGACCAAATCATTGTTTTCTCACTACAAAAAAAAAACAACGGAAAATTTTAAATATCGATCTTTTCGTAAATGCATAAGCAGCCATATAAGGCATCCATGAAAGAAGACATTCCCCTCTGCTTGCATATGCTTGCTCCTGCCTATTATGGTTGGGCCTTAACTCTTCTTTCCGTATGCTTTGGATCATTGACTTGGTGTAGCACCCAACTGTTTCCTAAGCCTAGGCATTCGGCAGATGCATGCAAATTATCCCGCAAAATGTGTAAATTTTTGTGTTGGTCCATGATGCCCTCAATAAAAACTAATCTGCCCACTCCTGCCGCCGCCATTGACTCCCCAACCATGACATTGCCTCTCCCATGCTTTACTGTTGAGACCACATTTTGCACAGCCATTTCTTGATTTGGTCTACGCCATATTTTACTCGGGCATCGGATACGAAAAAATTGTACTTACTTTCGTCGGTCCAAAACTCGTGACTTTCATAGATGTAGCGTTTGGCAAACTCGAGGCGTTTGGTTGACCTTGCTGATCGGGGGCTTTTTCCACTGAACTCTTCCATGAAATCCTCCAGTTCTTAACACTCTTCGAACCATTTCTGGATGAACTTCTTTACCGGTGGTATTTGCGATGTCTTCAGCCAATTTAAGTCTAAATTTAAGGCTTTTCAAATGTGCCACTAAGCCCACCGCAAGCATGTTTCGTTGTGACAGCTTTTTCTTCTCATTTAAATGACACATTTCCTATTGGATAAGATCAGGACTTTGCAACGGACGTTTTTATATTATGTATTTCCTTCTTTCAACGCGTACAGAGATGTTTCGGATCGCTACAGCCTTGTCGAAACCAGTCGTTCTTATTCCCAAACAGAGACTTGCAAGCTTTAGCAACCCCTTTTGGTATAATTTTATTATGCACTGAACATTGAGATTTTTAAGACTTAACTTTCCTTTAGCCGAGAAGCACTCTATAATGTGAATCGAAATTTTTACGAAATGTTTTACAAGCCTTCTTCATGTTCGATTTAAATTCCGCGTTGCTCAACTTTTCTTTTATCAATGTGCCCTTGGGTCAGTTGCAGTTTATTATTGTTGCTTCTGTTTTTAATCTCCGATCATGTTAAGTGGCGTCGTATTGTTGTATCATAAACAAATGATAATGATTGACAGAGGTGACAGGTTGCCTTTCATGCGAGGAAAAGGCACAGAACTCAAGTTTCCAGCGTGTAGAGTATAGAGGTCAACTGGAACCCGGAAATGGGCTATAAAAAGAGCCGCTGGATCGACGCTCGGCTCGTTATTTCTTCGAGTCTAATTTTTTTCGCAAATGAAATTAACAAAAAAAAAAAAAAAAAAATCTTTTAGAAATCCTCTCGGGAATCAAACCCACGTCCTGAAATTTCTCTCCTCACCGAGGAGCCGTAGAGACTTTGGCTAGCAGTGACATAGCACTACCTCTGCCCTCCTCGATTGTTAATGTTGGAGAAGACTCCAATTCCTTTTCTGGGCAATTGGTCTTTTGCATTCCTTAGACTTATAACACGCTTTGCAAATAGCTTGATGGTTCAGATGTGCCGGTTTTGGTCCGTCGAATTCACCCCGTTCTTAAAATTCCTTAAAAGCTTATCTGATGTTTTTAAATATTCTGCCGCTGTGAGCTTTTGTAAAAACGGCTCCCGAAATTCTTGTTTGCCAGACTCGATTTACATGCGCTCGAACTAAAATTCCCCCTCTGACTGGTTAGGTATCAAAATCTGTCCATTTTAATTCTAGTCGAAACCAGCTTACCCACGCCAGAAGAGGCCTTATATCTTCCGACGGCCTCCATGCTTGCATGCATTTCGGGATTCGACTCTCTGCTCATTACATGACGGTCCTTCTGATCAAAACTTGTTAAATTTACTTTCTCACTGAATCCCAATCGAATGATAGTCCAATCGGATTGTCCTTGTCAATGTATTCAATAGCGTGCTCTAATCTAACTTTCTGATTGGGTTTTCTGATTTATGGCATTTATTTCTCAGTACTAGCTTCCATTGCCATGCACTTGTCTTCGGTATTCACTATTCAGGTCTTCGGTCAGTAATTATTTTTTTTTGTCGGTCGCCTAAATCTTCTTTTTCTGAAGGGTCCTATTACACATTGCACTGGTGGTCTTGGTTTGCTCATAACTTGAAAAGTTTCACCTAGTGATTTGACTTTTTCTTTCAACTTACATTGGTCATGAAGAAAGCCGTTGTATACCAACGTAAATTGAAGATGATGATTACTGAAGTGGTTTACAAATGCAATTTCGATCTAATACAACAGGCAAATGGTTACCTTAGGGTAGTCGAAAGGATGTTCAGGGCACGAGGGCTGTTTTGTTGTTCGCTATGGCTATTTAGAAAAGGTGAAGGAATAGCAATAATCTGTAGCTATGAATGGAAAGGATAGATGTGGAAGTACACCACTGGTGGATGGGGACTTTTTGAACTCGGTGACGTATTCATACTGCATTGTCTCTCACTATATAGAAACTAGATAGAGCTAGAGCCCAATTGGTTAGAGCTAAATTGGTTTTACTTAAGTGAAGCTTTGAAGAAAAATTTCGTACGATTTTTCAGTCATTAATTCATTTATTCGAGTCTTTTAAGCAGCTTTATTATGTATTCAAGTCGGTTGATTACATATGATCTAACTAAGTCGCATTAAGATATGCAACCGCCGCTTTTTCAAAAATGGCTCTTATTTTTAGTCTCGTATAAACGCAAATTGGGTATACTTTTATGAAAAAGAAATTTTGATTTAGTACTTTGGGTGTTGTTTTCCTGCGCTTCCCTCAACAGGAATTGGTCTTCGAGTGTAAATTGTCTTTTTTTATGAGGGAGCTTAGGTTTTTAATCGGAAAAGACAATACTTTGGTAAGTTATTTGAAATAATTTTGGAACTTTATTCGTGTGAAGACTGAAATAGCTGATCTTTAAGAAAAAAAATATTTTTCCTCAATATTTATACCTCCATACTAGTGCAACCAATTGCATACCCATTTCATGCCTTTTCTCTTATTTAACATGCATCTTAGTCTATTGTCTAGCCTTTGACTTCTTTGTCTTTCAGAAGTTTTTTTTTTTTTTTAACAGCGCGATGTCCAATAAGTGTGTTTTTGGTTTCAGTGTAAATAGTTCAATTCGACTACATCGATTCTCCGCGATTTCCCCATCAACTGGTTGTAACAGCATACGCTAAATAAAACAAACTTTCCTTTAAAGTCCTTCTAAAACAAATTGATTCGCCGACTAGGCTTTATCCGACTAACCCCCCATTTGAATGTATATTTTTGTTCTTTTCCGAAGTACATCCACTCAGTTATCCCTTATCGCTTAACAAATTTAATTTTTTTTTCTTTATACAAAACCCCTGATTCCAGTCACTAAGCATTTGCATCAATGTTTTTCGTTCGTCGAGCAAGTATCTGTAAAAAGTTAGATTTTAAGAAAAAGACTAACAACCGTGTACATACTTAAAACTTGAAAGCAAAGAAAACAAAGAAAAAAAAGTTTCACGAAAAAAAGAACAAGAAAAAAAAACTAACAAATTAATTTTAAGCGGTAGATGTGGACTTTTTAGGGAAAATATTAAACATTAAATGAAAAATGAAAATAAACATAAAGAAAAGTACCTTTAAGGCATCTTAGAATCGTAACTCAACCTTTAAAACAAAAGCAAACTTATTAAACCATTAGTCTACGAGTATGAATAAAATTTAGTGTTTTTGTCTTTACATATTTAAAAAAGAGCATTTTGAGTAAAGCAAACGCTACTTGCGATGATCGGTAACAAGAACCTTATTTTAGCACATTATACACTAGTATTGTACATTAGATACTAAACAAGAACAACAATAATATATGAAACATGAAGAAAATCACATACAACCTAATAAATTTAATTAACTTAAGATACGGATTGTTAAAGTGAAATCTTGTTCTTGGAGCCAGGGGACAAGTCAGTTTCGTTAAATGAAATCATAATTAAAACAAAAAAAGAAAATATTCTAAGCTTACATTTAAGGATTATGAATTATATGAGGAAAAAAAAATGTGTTGTTTATTTGAGTTTCATTTTTGGGTTTCAATTCAATACAATCTGGGACGCAGTGGTTTTCGATCAGAGACAGGGAAAAGGTTTGATCAATGTTCCACTGATAGTTAAGTTGGGCACAGTTTATTAGCTTATTACCAGCATTAATATGAAGTTGATCTACTTTCATTAGTGGTACTCTCCAAAATCCACAGTGAGCTTGCTGCTTTCTTTAACTAACTTTCTAAACTAAGGCTAATTGCTACTAATTGAAACAAGACTACCAACTGTATAAATTTGTGTGAAGTATTTGATCGTACTCATTATAAGAAGTAGAAAGCTCCCGTTCCACTACGAGACAAAAGGTTTACATATACAGCGCCAGTAAACTCCGAGCTTCATATTTCGAAAGGTTCCAAAACTTCCAAAACTAACCATTTTTCCGAAGACAAGAGCTTGTTATTGTTATCGCTGAATTTTGCTAAGAATCAAGCCATAAAAAGCTGCGTGACGCACGCGTGCTCGTCCGTGACGCCGGTGTCACGAACGAGGTAATCGACGTCGTGACGCTAACACCACAGACCGATTATTAGTCAAACCGGCATATTGCTGGCTTACCGGCATAGACGAGTGATTTGACATATCCCCAAAAAAATTGTCTAAAGAAGCCAAACCACACCATCTAGTCGGCCAATTCTCCGGTCCAAAACAAGAGATGAATGCTGGAACCATAAGTGGACCTGATTCAGCTTTTGTATTTTATGTAAAAAAATAATTTGAAATCATTGACAGTAACGTTGACATCTTTGCAAAAAAATACGGGCCAATGATTCCGCCGGACCATAAACGGCGCCAAACAGTGTATTTTTCAGGGTTCATTGGCTGCTCTGACAATTTTTTCGATAAAAAAGCTAACCTAACGCCAGCTTTTCTAAGGCTCACTCAACGAAAATTCAACACGGTGGCAGGTTGTTCGGCTTCAGTTCTTGCACGAGATAGATTTTGTAAGGTTTTAGCCAAAAATGTTTGAGTAAAATCTTCCACTTCTTCCGAACAGCGACAAATAGGCAAAACACATTCGTTCATTGGAGATAGAACAGCAATATTTTCTTGTGTACGTTCTACGATTAATGCCCATTATAAAATGTTTGCTCAATAGTTCGATTCTGATGACCGTAAATGGTTCACGTTCGCGAAAAACATTTTTAGCAGAGTAAGAAATTTAATCGATTTCACGTTACGTCAGTAACGGAAGCGTGCTCGCCAACGCACGCGGGCTGATGTTACTTGCAACACGAACTTGCAACACGAACTCTCAACACGAACTTGCAACCTGAACTTCCAACACGAACTTGCAACATGAACTTGCAACACGAACTTGCAACACGAACTTGCAACATGAACTTGCAACATGAATTTACAACATGAACTTCCAACACGAACTTACAGCATGAACTTGCAACACGAACATCAAGGTCACTGACCTCATCAAGGTCATTGACCTCATCAAGGTCATTGACCTCATCAAGGTCACTGACCTCATCAAGGTCACTGACCTCCTCAAGGTCACCGACCTCCTCAAGATCACCGACCTCCACAAGGTCACCGACCTCCACAAGGTCACCGACCTCCTCAAGGTCACCGACCTCCTCAAGGTCACCGACCTCTTCAAGGTTATTGACCTCCTCAACCTTGATGAGGTCGATGACGTTTATGGGGTCGATGACCTTGGTGAGGTTAGTGACCTTGATGAGGTCAGTGACCTTGATGAGGTCAGTGACCTTGATGAGGTCAGTGACCTTGATGAGGTCAGTGACCTTGATGGGGTCAGTGACCTTGAGGTGGTCGATGACCTTGATGAGGTCAATGACGCGGACGTCATTGCACACGGGCGTCACGGACGATCACGTGGGCGCCGTGGACGAGGGACGCCTGCAACATGTTCCTGCAACATGTTCCTGCAACATGTTCCTGCAACATGTTCCTGCAACATGTTCCTGCAACATGTTCCTTCAACATGTTCCTGCAACATGTTCCTGCAACACGTTCCTGCAACATGTTCCAGCAACACGTTCCTGCAACATGTTCCTGCAACACGTTCCTGCAACATGTTCCTGCAACATGTTCCTGCAACATGTTTTGACCTGACCAAGGCCAAGTTGAACATTGCAAGTTCTTGCTGCAAGTTCATGTTGCGAGTTCATGTTGCAAGTTCATGTTGCAAGTTCGTGTTGCAAGTTTATGTAGCAAGTAGCACTGACGAGCGATGACCGTGCGCGTGCACGACTCGACGACACCAGCACGCCCGCGCACGGTGGTCGCTCGTCAGTGACCTTGATCATCAAGGTCATTGACCTAATCGTCAGTGAGCCCGTAAAATTAATATTAGTACTCTCGCCATGCAGCATCGATGAAGGCTTCGCTTTTAGAAAAGCGTCTTTCGGTTCTATTTGACCTGACCTTCAAATACTTCAGACAATTGTAAGAGACTCGTTCTTCTCGTCCTTACCATTATCATCGTCGTCACCTGAAGATGATGAGGCCGCAGCCTAATTTGAATTACTATCACACTCATTCGAATCACTATATTCACTTTCCGAAATTGCCTTCTTTCGCGTGCTGTCGTATCCATGGTAAGTGCTTCTTGTCTTGGGCGCGGTCTTACGGGCTCATATTCTATTCCAATCGGGCAAAACAACTTGGTTCTGTTAACGACACTGTATCTTTATTAACGAGTATTTCAGACGATGAAAATCGACAAAAATCGTCAATTTTACTTCCAAACTCCTCACCAAGCTGACAAATTCCTTCTTATCCAATTGCTCGCCACTTGCGACTTCCAATTCACAATCGAGTCTAAAAAAATTAGTAGTTTTTCGTAGACAAGAGCTCGTTGCCGTGGTCGGTGAAGAAAGGAGATGCCAAAAATATGCTTGCTTTTGCGAAATCTTAAAGCTTATAAGCCCCAAACCTCATATTTCAAGACGTCAAATATATGGTACATATCACGACACGAGCTCTTTGTTGTGGTCGCTGAAGAATAGAGATGCTAAATTTTATATGGACCTGATTTTGCGAAATTTCAAGCTCCGAATTGTCCCATAGAAAGCCAATAAACCCCGAGCTTCAAGAGGTCATATCTCCAGAGCTGACCAAATGTACTTGCTTCTATCAGAAATAAATGGAGGTATTTGGTTTTAATATACCCATGGGGCACGGCGTATAAAGCGGTGATGGCCGAAGGAGAGTAGAAGCGGCAAGGAAAGCAGAAGAGACCGCAAGAACAACAGAAGCAGGTGGAAGTCTACAAGCCCAGGAGTAGCATGAATTGCTTGCCAGCCCTGCGAAGTAATACCGCGGGGAGAGTGGCAGATGAGTGCTGGGTGTTGTTTAGTACGTAGGCACAGGCTTGAGCATGTGGGCAATCATGCATGCTAGCGGCACGTATCTATGAAGATTCCACATCCGTTGGCGCATCCAAAAAATAAAAAAAATCCCGTTTTAAGATTTACTTTTATGTTTTATTATATAAAACTGTTTTGAAAAGTGAATAATTTAGCGGAAAGACTTCTCGGGCACCTATACTATATGTACACACTAAACTAAGCCTAAAGTACTAAAGTATGAAAATCTATAAACGAATCACCCTTTCGTGAATATTTCGAGCTGTTTCTTGAGCGCATCGATTTGGCAGAGGAGTTCGATGTTCTGCCGTTCCAGGTATGCCGCTCGAATAGCTATTTCGTCTTCCTTGATCCGACGACGGTCGCGTGACTTTTTCGCTGCTGCATTGTTTTTACGCCGGCGCTCATAGTAAGCTTCGTCTTTGATGGTTCCACTGTTGCCTGTTATCGAGGCGGTAGTGGTGTTTCTCTCGTTGTTGTTATTGGTGTCGTTTTTGTTTGTTTGCTCGGCGCATTGGGAATCGTTATCACTTGACTCGACGGCAAGTTCTTCGCTTTCACTGTTACGACTGTTGCGTGTGTTGGTTCGTCGCATTTTTGGATTAGAAACTGTCCGATGGCCACCGTTGACGCCGTGCAGGTCGTCGAGGAAGCGTTTGCGAAATGTGTTGTAATCGGTTAAGCTGCCGGTGATTAGTCGATCAGTGGCTTTAAAGTGCGCTGTGACTTGGTCCGGATCACGGGGGTATGCATTGAACGGTCGCGGTGCTTTACTTACGTTGGTGCTCCCGGTGGTAGCCGCGTTTAGGATACTAGGGTACAGGAGGTTTGGAGGCGTCACGTTTAGGTTACTCTGTTCGTCCATCTTGTTGTTATAGGTCTGTTGTAAGATAACAGCTGGGCTAGGCACAAACAGGGGCAGCGGGTTGGGCAGTAGCGAAGTCGTCGGAAGCGGTGGTGGAGAAATTAGTTCCTTTTTAACGCTGGAATGATATGCCGTGGGATAAGCCGCCGCAAAAGTTGGCTGCCGCGTCGACGAGAAGACCGGTTTATTATGCACGAGGGTTTCATTAGCGTGGATCAATCGAGGTGAGGTTAGAGGTGTGCTGGATGGTGCTGAGGTGGACGGCGATTCGCAGTGAATACTTGGTGACTCTGCACCGTGACTTGATGTGGAATTATACGGAGATGCGGTCTTTCGGGTCTCTACAGAATCGCAACGTCTTGACAGATCCAAGACTGCAGTGATTGCTTCGTCCTGTTGTTGCTCTCGATGTTGATCTAACTGATGTTGTTGTTGAAATTGAAGTTGATGTTGACGGTAGCCGTATGAAGCATATGCCTCCAGTTTAGTTGGCGAAATATGTCCGCTCACAAAGGCACTTCGACAGTCTGTAGTAAAATGGAAAATAAATGTTTAGAAAAACGTTGGTCTTCCAAAGGTGCGATGAGTGGATACTAACCGTTCTTCATGTCGAATATAAATTGTCCAGGCATCACGTTATCATGGAGCATCATTATGCTGTACAGAATCGAACACAAATTGCCGTTTGGTAAAGCCGGTGATGAGGGAAGCAAGGTCGTACCGTGCAGACTGCTGACAACTAACTAATAGAGCACAGCACCCGCGTCGAACTTTTATATGTCGGACAAGACGCGATAGCATGCTTATACCAATGACCTGACGAAATGTGACAGAGTGTGACAGAAAAGATTTCGCAAATTGTTAGCCATCCCCACTATGGTGCATGTAAACAAGAGAGACATACAATCATGAAGAGACAAGAGGCAAAGGGTATTCGTCAACCTCGGATAAGGGTTGTAGTTCTACTCTCTCTCATTGACCTGCCTGTTTTCGGTGACAGGGGTCATTAATGTGGATTATTGCAGATTCCAAAAAAGAAAAAACCAAAATGCATTTTTGCATTTGTTTGCGGTTCGTTCTTACGAGTTTTAGGTAGACATTCGATTGTCAGGCATCGATCTTGATGGGCATGTTTTTTGTCCGGCACTTCGTTTCTTTTTTACTTGTTTATGGGTGGGTGTTGTAAACCAGTTACCAGTGGGAAAGGGTTGTCTAACCAATAAACTCGTTCGATATATGACCGGGAAAGGGTGCAGATTTTTATGGGAAATTCTTTTTAAAAAAAATACTGAGCGAGGTTTCAATGAATGGCGGCGATTGCGAACGTTTTATATGAGGCAAGGGTTTCCGCCCTTATGCTACAGTCTTAGGTAATATGAGTTCGTGAAAAAATGGATTCGTCGTAAAAAAAAAAATAGAAAAAACGCGAAACCTTGATACGGGATTCGTTGGAAGACTATAAAAAGGGAAAGTTGTTTCCTATATTGTAGGGAAAGGGGTAGATGCTGTGATCCTTGAAAAGGAAAAGGATTGTTGAGTACGGCTTTCGAGTATACTGAACACCGACTTTCGAATAAAACCACCTGATACGTCAGTAATCATCCGAAAACCAGTCTTTGATCGAATGTAAATTGAATAGGCTTATGGCTAATGAGTTCTAAATCGATGACTTACATGAAATTCCTATCATCTTACCTAATTGCATTGTATGTCAAGTTTTCACTTCTATCTTTGCCATTAAATATACATTTGACGACATTTTTTTCATTCATTTGTGGAATTTTTTCGATGGGTACAACCTGTGAAATCCGCGACCTCGGAAGAGATTGTGTAATAAACCCTTTTTTACGACGCTTTACATTACCATTATCATATCCTTGGATCGTGGGTCTGAGTTGTTCAAAAAAGGATTTAAAAAACGCCGATCTCTTTAGTGTGACCGTCGCTACTTTATCGCTTTATTGACTCTACAGGTACGTGGTACGAGCACGGATATGAAGGTGTGTCATGAGTTAGTCGGAAGGGTTGAGCAAAGGGTTAGCTGTATGCAAAAATGCCTGCAAACCTTACTTCTATGGAACCAGCACTCGTATATTCGCACGCCGTATCGGTCCTGTTTATGGTGTAATTTGAGGAAAAATTTCATTGAAACTATTGCATACGTTTTCGAGCGTAAGGATCCTGCCTGCCGTGTCTGTTTTAGAACAACAATAGACTCGAATATTAATGTCAACAAAAGTCGTTTTTCTTCGAGTCCGAATGGTCCGCAAAGGCTTAAAACGCTCGTCCTCGGGGTGGTTGGGATTCGTGCGCTGTTATGTACACATGCGAAATGGACAAGTCGAGTGGTCAGCTGACATAGAGACGGGATGCAATAACGGGCGGATGTTATTGTAGGCAACGTACAGGGTAAACAGCCGATTGTTTCGAGAAAGAGTTGTTCGGAGTTGTAAAATATCAAGGTGACTGAAAATAATGACCATGGCTGGCAGGACACTGCATGCCATATTATGCGCAAATTGTGTTCGAAAGGGTGGGCGCCGATTCGATATGCCAATGTATCAGTTTCTATTGATGAATTTGCGTTTCCTCCAAAAAGTGAGGACACGAAACGTAAGCCTAATCAGTGACTTTGATTGACTAAATACGAAATCGTTGTTTGGATAAGAACATTCCCAGCTAATTGTAGGAGACGGAATAATGAGTGAACGCAAACTAAGTCAATAAGCTTATGCACACACAATCTGAGACAGTTTGTCTGGGCTGGGAACTCTTGATAAGCTCGGATGCTTTGCGATTGCAGATCGTTGTCCCACTATCCGCCTGAAAACCGCTTCCGTTACGCACCTACTTGTGGGTTCAATCAATATTTGAGTTCATGACATATGTATATTGAGGGACAATCCCGTTTCCCACGTTTCGTTTCGGAGTGTTGTAATTGGAGTTGTTTGCACTGTTGTTTGGATCCGCCAAAGGGATGTGGAATTTTTATAGATACCGTGCAAGATTCGCAGATTTCTTCAGACTATTTCAGGTATGTACCAATGTACGGGGCTCTGGGCTCATCAACCACTCTCCTCGTAGATGAGGTATTACCTGGTTTTTCAGTAAGGACTTAACAATTTTGTATTTCAATAAAGCACGAAATAATTGAGATATCGAGTTGAAATATATTTCAGCTATAGTACAGCGTGCGCCATCTCATAGGGGTCGATATAAATTTCGAATAACTTCACAAATTCTCAACCGATTTTGGAAATTCAAAAACTTTTATTCAATTTTAACCTTTACAATTTATTTTTGAAAACAATAGCAATTAAGTGACCGTCTTTATTGCCGATGCAAAAATGGGCTCGTTTTCGCGCATTCTCCATGACAATTTCGAGCATTTCGGTCGAAATTCCTGCGATTTCCACACAAATGTTTCTTTTGAGCTGTTCTATTGTCTTCGGGCCGTTAGCATACACCTTGCTTTTCAAGTATCCCCAAAGAAAAAAGTCTGGAGGAGTCAAATCCGGCGATCTCGGAGGGCAGTCAATATCGCCCTTTTTTGACACCAATCTTCCAGGGCACTTCTTACGCAAAAGGTTCATTGTTTTGTCCGCAGTATAAGCCTCTTTTACGCATTTCTGGGACCACATAATGGGCCAACATCCACCGATATCGATCGCCATCCACTGTATCGCCAACTTTGAAGAAATACGGTCCAATGATGGTTTTAGCGCATACACCGGCCCAAACAGTAACTTTTTGATCATACAGCGGCTCTTCGTGAATAATGTAAGGATTTTCGGTGCCCCAGAAGCGACAATTTTGTTTATTAACTGAGCCAGACAGAATAAAATGTGCCTCATCGGTCATCAAAATTTGCTGCCAGAACTCCGCATTAATCATTGCAACGACATGCGTATGCCAACCGCCGTGGCTCATCTTGTGGCAAAATTCTTTGAATTATCTGCACTTTGTATGGAAATAAGTGAAGATCGCCCTTTAAAATACTCCGCAAAGTGGTCCCACTGATGCCTAACTGCTGCGAACGGCACCGATATGACAAACTTGGGTCTTCTTGAACACTGGCCTTCACAGACTAAATAGACGAGTTTGAACGCCGCGAACGTGGCCTATGATATTTTGCACGATACGCACGTTGAGTTAGCACCATCGAGCGTTCATTTTTAATGGACATTGAAACTATTTCTGCACCTTCATTCGGTGTAAAAATTGTACTGAATTGACGTTTCCAAAATGCCATGATATATGAAAATCGGTTGACAATTGCTGAAGTTATTCGAAGTTTAGATCGACCCATTTGAGACGGCGCACTCTGTACATATGTTGAATCGATCCTGTTCACGTGATCACTGTGAGCGTTTTTAGAGCGATTGATCTTCTTAAGCTAATTTTCTATCACTCTTCCGGAACGTTGCCAATTTCACGTTTATTATTGTTCCTAAGTCCTTCAAATATTATTGGATTGTTCGCATAAAATAAAGATCTAACGTAACCCCAAGATTTGATGGGTGAGATGGCCATTCGACCGGATTTTTTTCGAGAATACACGATTACTGAACCATCCCTTCAATAGATCAATTGCT
This sequence comes from Merodon equestris, assembly GCA_958301585.1. Taxonomy (NCBI): domain Eukaryota; kingdom Metazoa; phylum Arthropoda; class Insecta; order Diptera; family Syrphidae; genus Merodon; species Merodon equestris. The sequence goes on from OY284415.1 coordinate 122,647,717, forward strand.
TGACCAGCTGTATGACATGTGACAACATCTTGTTGGAAACACATCACTGATTTGATACATCCAATTCTGCCCAATAATAGTCTTCCAACATGGCGCAATAGCGAACTACTTGTGCCGTAATATAGGGATCATTTTTATTGACGAAAAAGCACGGTCCAAACACACCTCCTGCATGAAATCCACACCACACATCAACTTTTTTTGGATACAATAATCTCTGTTGAAGCACATATTTGCTTGGGGCCTTAAATGAAAAATAAAGATATTCTGGATCTACACGGCAATAGTAAGACAATTTTATATGCATCGGTCGTCTGGTGGAACAGGCTAACAGGCAAACACGCCATGGCCTCTTTCAGCAACTCTAAAGAGCGGTTTGTCTCAGCTGTACGAGGGCTTTCCCCAGCATGCCGAGCGCTTCTCTAGATGGTGTGCACTGAAGGCCGTATCTCGCCTTAAGAGTAATAATTTTGGGTACAACTCGCATTGGAGGGTACTTGCGCGACAAAAATCCTACGATCCCAGTCTCATGGATATGCTTTCCAACGCAGTGACACCTGCCATCCACCTGTGCTATAGCCTCACAGTCGAATTTCCACGGCGTCAGGACTGGCTATGGTCAGATGTTGAGCCTGAAAAGGACGGTTTTCGCATTTTTACATGTGGCTCCACTTCGAACGCGAAGACGTCTGACTTTTCGTTAGGAGAATATGCGTCCATCTTTCAATCAGGATACACGCAGTCCTAATGGCCATGCACTATGTTGTGAAGCATAAATGGAATGGAAAAAGCATATGCGTCTGCAGTGACAGCCAAGCTGCACTCAAAACTGTGTCCAGCCCTCTATCCAGCTCCACATCAGTGCATGAACTCAAGACCTTTTTGAACAAAGTTGGGAGACAAAATTCACTAAGGCTTATATGGTCACTCTGAGATCCCAGGAAATGAGATTTCTGATGAACTCGCTAGAATGGGCTCAGAGGACAGTTTCCCAGGACCCGAACCCGTTTAAGGTTTATCTGTTTCCACGGTCAGATCCTTCATCGCTAGGTTTGTTTTCAAACTTTTGCAGAGCCCATTCGGAGAAGCTTCCAATGATAAAGGGGTTTCAATTACTGAGTTAATTTGATCTTGTACAGGTGTAAATGTCAAATGAGAGATTCCCAATTCCCATGAACGGTATGGGTGGAATCGCTTGATTAGGTTATTTTTGAACTGAAGCATTTATAGCTGCTATAGTTTCGGTACTTCTATTGATAGGTTGTCTCACTGGCACAGGAACATTCAATCGTGATCAGGTTGCCCCAAATTTATAGAACTATAGAACGTGAAGCCCCTCTGGTGGGGCGATTATTCTTCTTCTTCTTAGATGGCGTTACAGCTCATGAAGAGCCAGAGACTAGCTTCTCTCATTCACTTATGCTGTATGGGATTTGTTTTTCACACAAGTGAACGGGACCTACAGCTTAATGCCGATTCCGAACGGCGAGAGTCGAGACGCTTTGTCAAGGCAAGTGTACTACGGGGGGTTTTGCCAGTTCCCCGCTGAGGAGAGAAGCCGCGTAATGAACATTCGATGGCGTTGGTGTTATCGGGATCCGAACTCGCTCATCGGGCGTCAGAGGCCGACACACTGCCCACTGCGCCACGGCTCTCGATTTTGCGATTATTGCAACCGAAAATTCGAATAAGAGCTCTTAAAGTTACGATCACCGACTCAAAATGTGGGTAGTAGATTTCCAGTCATTATTCGCTTATGAATTTCACTACAATAAAAATTTAAGCCTTAGCTGATGTTCTAGTATTTATAAAGGGTCCGCCAAATATTTTTTTTTTTTTGAAAATGCTATAAAAAAAAACTACTGAATATTTTCTCAAATTTCTTTTTTTATTTGAAAGTACAATCCTTCCGGTTAATAATGGAAAATAATTTCATTCAAATGGCTGCCTCGGCTGGCCATGCAGTAGCCTACACGATCGGTCCAATTTTTAAGCACATTATCGATTGTGTGCAGCGGTATTTCACCAATGGCTTCACGACTCCTCCTCCTCCTCCTACTCCTGAACCAATTGGACTTTGTATGGCGTCATACCAAGGTCTTTATGCAAAATTCGTCTCAATGATGTCTCCGAAATGTTCAATTGTTGAGAACGACGGTGAATTGATGTTGATGGCGCTTCACGCACACTTTCTGCCGCAGCAGCAATATTCTCGGGTGTACGCACTGTTTTTGGCTTTTCACGCTTTGGTTTATCGATGAGGATGCCAGTTTCTTTCACTTTTTTCACAAGATAACGAACATACGGAGCTGACGGTGCTTCTCTTCTTCCAAAATCCGTACGCAATTTTCGCACACATTCTGCAACATTACCATGATTTTCAAAGTAATGTCGCAATATTTCCTAGCGTTGTACAAGCGTATACACAACCATATTCGTTCAGCGGAAGGATAAAACTAATTATCTGTCAAATCAGACATGAGCTAAGTGTTACCATTCACGAAATAAGCACTACTTGAACAAAAAAAACGTTAAATGGCGGACCCGTAGATCGTAAAAAGAGTTTATTTTAAAGTACAAAATTGTTATGCCTCTATTGAAAAATCCTGTATTTCGCGTGGCTTACTCACTAATTCAGACTTTTCATAGTCCAGCTTGCACATTTCTGGCTAATACGAAGATATCCGTCTAGTATTCTTCTAATTCCACCATTCGCTTGATAAACAAACCTCGCCCTTGGGTGCCGCATGGTCGCCGCCTGGCGTAGACACTGTGGGCAATAAGGGCGATACGTTATCATGTCCAAATTGGTAAAGATATTTGCGACAACCACCGTGAGAGGAACTGCGTCAATTGCAGTTTCCCTTGACCTACTCATTTATTGACGGATGGAATTATGGTGTAAGCCCATCTTCCCTCGGGGTATTATGATCGAGCGTGTCTTTCCTTCTTCCTTGATTCTTTTTTTGCGCCGGCTTCAATTGGCATTGCGACACTCCTGCAGCAAATCATTCCCACTTCGCGTACGAGGCTGCTTATTGTCCAAGCAGGTTCTCCGGACTAGTACTGACTGGCAATGTGAACTGAGTGTTTCTACTTCTTCTCTTCACCAGTAGCATGGGGTCCTATTTGGATGGCTGCTTATCTAGTCATTGCATTGACAAGTTTTCTGCGGATGCGCTAGCATTTAGAACTACTCAACTTGTATACTCGTACACTTGTCGGACAACTCAGGAGCTATTCCATTACATCACACACATCTCGGAATGATCAACTGTTTTGTCGAGGAATATTTAATCACAAAAAGGTAACCGCACCACTGTTTTGTCAATATTGATACTTGCACCGATGTCCTCTTTCCCTATATCCTCTGCAAACAAGCACCTACCTTAATCAGACATCTAAGGATCTGAAAAACCAATTATATCATTGAGACCTTACCTCTAGAGAAAGGGAAAAGAATATCGATTTCCTGTGGCCACTAATTGACCATTCCTCCTTTGAGTCCTTCCCGATTTGCTAATGTAACCGTTTCGTAAAAAGGATACTCCAGACGGAACGAACATCTTGAGCAATTCCCTCGCTTCACCGATCAAGTGTAATATCATTTACTCTGATCTTAAGGACGATCCCGGCCGGATTTCATGAATGAAAATGCCATACTTTAATATTCCACAGTTGTTAAGGCTTAAGGACGAATAAGTGCACATTCAAATTGCGGAACTAGAGATGTGCGATCGTGCGTTAACATATTTATGATAATTCGTTCACAATTATTGTTTCCTTATTTCCTATTTATCTACAGGTACTCACGGAAGTGCTCATCATCATTATAGTCATATACGAAAGCTGAAAAGATTTAAGGAAACATGGAAGAGACTCATTCGAATGGATTATGGATCTCGTTATTTGCATAAGCCTCGGTTAATCCTGTTGGCTTACTAGTGGAAGTACGACAGGATCGGGACAGTGCAATATTGTTGTGACGTTGGCGATCAGGTAATATTGATGGTGAGTGACGAGTATCTGGAGTGCTTCCCGTCTCTATGGAACTGTCAATATTTGGAAACTTGTGTAGAGTTCTGGATAAATAAACCACAATGAATCACGGAGACAGTCTTCCGAACAGCAGGTGTAGCTGGTAAGACCTTAACTTTTTACCAGAAAGTACCCTAAATGAAAGCTTTAAAAAATAAGGTTCGAACCGATTCAACTCTAGTTGTGCAGCATATTTCAACAGAAAACAAACATACAAGCAAGGCAAAAACCCTGATCCCTTGACCTTTTAAAGGGTATTTCAATAAGGGCGGGTAGAAGTTGAAATGAAATAAAACAAGCTGTGTGTGAGGTATTAACAAAATTATTATTTTATTTCAAAGGCCCGTGTACGTTATTATATAACATCGTTAAAATGCCTGCCTCGACTTCTATACACGGATCCGAGTGGACCAATTTTCAATGACTTCGCATAGATCCGGCTGAATTTGAGCGATGGCCTGTGTTATGTTCACCTTGAGGGCAACTGTCGATTGTGGTTTATTCGCATAGAACTACAATTTTAGGAAATCCCACAAGAAAAAGTTTGGCGGGTGAAATCGCATGACCTTTCAATGCCAATTCACGTCACCTCTGCGAGAGATAACCTTACCCCCAAATCGATCATGCAGAATGCCAATCGTCCGCTGTGTGGCACGTAGCCCCATTTTGCTGGAACCACATGTTATCTAGGTCCTTATGGTTCAATTTGGGCCGTAAGAAATTGGGTAGCACCATTGTGTAGCGCTTGCTCTTGAGGTTGACCGCCTTATCAAACTTCGTTTTCTAAAAAGTTCGGACTAATGACGCCGCCGGCCCAAAATCCGCACCAAACGGTAACTTTTTGAGGATGCATTGTCACCTGGTGAGCTTCGTGTGGGTTATGGTTGTCCCATATACGACACTTTTGCTTGATAACACAGCCATTCATCCGAAAATGCGCCTCGTCGCTGAAGATGATTTTTCGACCAAAATTGGGCTCCTATTCCACTCCAAACACTCCAAACCCAGTCAGCGAACAAATGGCGTTGTCTATGTTCATGAACTTTGAGCTTCTGGATCAGTTTGATCTTGTACAGGTGTAGGTCCAACTCCCGACGAAAGATTCGCCAAGTTAAAGTCTGCGACAGGTCGAGTTCTTGCGCACGGGAGGAATTCACTGCTTTGGGTACTGCTGTACACTTTCACGGACCATGGCGATGTTCTTAACCGATCTGCATTCGTTTGACCCACGAATGTTGGCAGATTGATAATCGAAAGGTCGTCTCAAGTTTTGCCACCAAAAGTTGAAGAGTCGACAGTGAAGGGCCATCACGTCTACCGTAAAATTGGCGCAGCGAACATTCGTTTTGATAATAAAGTTTTTGTGGGCGGCTGGAAGGCTGTGTGGACGTGCTGTTCAGTCGCGTAACTTGCCATGGTGATCTGGCATCAGTAAATTAATAAAGAACAACAGACTTGAGAAGTGTCACCAAAACAACATGGCCGCCATAGGCTGCCAAAATCTGGCGATCAAAAAAGTGGGCGATCTGTACATTTCGTAAGTTTCGAAGATTTTTAGATCACCATAATCTAGCGTTTTGTAGAAACTAGTTTCTAAGCTGCTCAGACAACATGTACACCCCAAAACACCGCCGTGAGTGAAAGTTTTCGCAACCCACCAGACACCTCAAGTCAACAATTAGCCTTCACTTATGGTGATTAACGGCAAGTTTTGAAATATGATCTTCATTTGCAGGCCTATTAAACCTATTTACGCAAGGATTGAAGCCTTTAGACCATTGGTTCACCCAGCCAACTTGCAATTTGATGAGCAACATTTAACGTATGAGGGTGGTCCGATAAGTACTTAGCCTCACCGCCAGATGGCGCCAGTATCGCAAGAGCAACTTACTATCGTGTAGTACATCTAGTAGACGGCTACTGTCGAACCGGATCGGACTCGTAGTTTTGTTTTGACCGCGTGTGGAAGCGGGAGTGTCCGCGGATTTTAGAAAAATGGAAAAAGAGCAATATTGGTCGGTGATTCGATTCTTGTTTTTGGAATGGAAATCGCGCAGCGAAATCAAAGAGCGTTTGGATGCTGTGTACGGTGACTCCTCTTCTTCGATGGCGACCATCAAAAATTGGTTTAACGAGTTTCAACGTGGTCGCACGTCGGTTTTTGATGAGCCACGTCCAAGTGCCCCGAAAACGGCTACCACGGAGGATAACGTGACAAAGATCTACGACCTCGTATTGGCAGACTCCCGATTGAAGGTGCGCGAGATAGCTGAGACAGTAGGCATTTCAAAAGATCGCGTGGGTCATATCCTGCATGAAATTTTGGGCATGAGAAAGCTGTCGGCACGATGGGCGCCGCGTTTGCTCACTCCGGACAACAAGCGCAACCGTGAGACCACTTCAGAGCAGTGTTGGACGCTGTTTAAGCGCAATCCGAAGGAGTTTCTGCGTCGTTTCGTGACAGTCGACGAAACATGGATCCACTGGTACACACCAGACAACAAGGAACAGTAGAAACAATGGACTTCACCAGGCGAACGTGCTCCGAAGAAGGCGAAGACTGTCCCATCCGCCGGAAAGGTGATGGCCACCGTTTTCTGGGATTCACAAGGTGTGATCCATTTCGACTACCTGGAGAAGGGCAAAACGGTCACAGGGCTGTACTATGCCAAATTATGGGGCCGATTCGACGCCGAATTGAAGAAAAAACGGTCCCACTTGGCGAAGAAAAAAGTGCTCTTCCACCATGATAACGCACCGGCTCACACCTCCGCCCTCGTAACGACCAAATTGGTCGAATTGGGCTACGAACGGCTGCCCCATCCACCGTATTCTCCAGATTTGGCCCCGTGCGACTTCTTTTTGTTTCCAAACTTGAAAAAGTCACTCGTCGGGCAGAAATTTCAATCGAACGAGGAAAAGAAAGCCGCCACGGAGGCTTACTTTGCAGACTTTGGAGCATCGCTGGGTCAAGTGTATCGAGCTAAAAGGAGACTATATTCAAAAATAAATCGCCATTTCTCCAAAATTTTTGTTTTTCTTTTCTAGGCGAAGTACTTATCGGACCACCCTCGTAGGTCCAACTCCTGACCCAAAATCGCCAAGTTAAAATCGAAAGCGAAAGGTCGAGTTCTTTTACAGGGTAGGAATGCCTCGGGTTCTGCTGTACACTTTAATGGACCACGGCGATTTTCTCGGCCGATCTTTCGTTCCTTTGATGTACGAATGTTGGCTAATGGATACCGGTTGTCTCCAATTTGGCCAACAAACGTTGAAGATTCGACTGTGAAGGGCCAACACATCTACACGTGCAACCTTTGCATTAACGAACACTCATCTTGATAATAAAGTTTTATCATTTGGACGTGCTGTTCAATAGTGCAACTTGTCATGGTGATTTGGCATCAGTAACTGAATAATAAACAATGGATTTGACAGATGCCACCAAAATAACATGGCCGCCATAGGCCGCCGAAATCTACCCGCGCCAATTGAAAAACACTTTATCAGCTATCCAATTCACCTAAAGGTATACCAGTACACCACTGCTCACACGATGGTCCTATAAAACCCATATCATAGATCGAACTATGCTAGATTTAAAAAAGTTTCCATCTGTCTAGTAAAGATTGTTAAAAACTTGAAATCATCTTTAATAAACTGCTTACGTGGGGACTTCATATTATGAATTTAACAGGTAGAGTTCACGGCGTCTCGCGTATTCTGAAAACTGCCTTCCAATTAGCACAAAATCATTGCTCGTAAAGACGCTACTGATCCCTATTTTAATGTACGTACTCCCAGTCTTCTGCGATCTCGACAGTAACAGTTTATATTGCGTCGTAATGGGTCGTCCGATGGTACCCGATGACTTTGTTACCGAGATCGGCTAGCATGTAAAGTAGTTCCTTGATGACAATTGGCTGCAGAAGTTTTACAATTTTTTACGCCTTATTCTGTCACTAGGCCCTCTCCGGATGAGGTTGAAACAATCCGGCATATAGACATTGTCCTAATCCAACGGACACTGGCGATCATCTCTGTTAGACAGTATCAAGGAAGACGAGAATGGAGATCACCATTAATTGTAGGGTTTTTTTCATTCCACCATAGCTCTGGTATATAGTTTGATAAGTTTTTTCATCAACTTCGGAAGGAAGTCTTGCTTTTGCTATGTAGAACTTCTTTAATTATCCTATAACTATTAACCTAAGGACCTTGTGATGTGGAGCGTTCTAATCTTAAATCCTAGTTACGTCTTTCCGTCGCTTCCGACAAATGCAAGACGTTGTGCCTTTAAAATATTATTGCAAGACTACCCTCAAATCATTCCATATACACGAGTACCCGTATGTCTACCTGATCACGGGAGATTGTCCCTTACTGTCTTCTGTTTATTGCTTTACAGCCCGGCTTCTGTTAAGTGATTAGCAGTCGTGCGATTTGCAAACTTTATTGCTAGCGAATAGAACGAGACCTTGTTCTCAGTCATAGCATTATCTCTTCGGGAAAACTATGCAAAAGACAACAAGGAAAAGGGTAGTGACCAGTTTTGCGAAATTACCCAAGATTCACCAAAGAATGGGAAAGGATTTAGGGGATTAGATCCTATTGAATGTGTAACAAATTTTAATGACACCTCTAACCCATCGACAGACAAGGCTTCTCGCAATGTAAATATTCGCTGTTTATTCTTGGAATGGTTTACGGTGATGTAGCGTATAGTATACCTGTCCTGAAGGGTGTGCGTGTCCGAGTCACAACCAAGGGATTTGCATAATTTGTATACTCGGAACTCACTATAGTTGATTACCTGTGTTTTGGTATTACGCAAATATAAGAACCAGGACTAAGGGCCAGGAAGCTTCAATAAGCCGTCTAGTCACACAGTTCGGAAGGTCACCGAGGAAGGAGAGGATTGTTAGCAAGGAGGATAGCTAGATCATTCAATTGGAAAGTGCGACGTAACCTTCCCAGGACAGTCTTCAGCAGCAGCAATTCTGCATCAATTTTTTTTTCACAATCACGGGCGTGGGTTCTACATATCAGCCACCAATGGGTCAATGGCTGAAATTTCAGATTGGGTGTTACGCTTGAGATACCAAATTGACGCAGGGTTATGGGCATGGACCTTAAATGTGAATCCTCGAAAAATTTTAAATTTGATGGCAAGTTGGCTGGGTGAACCAATTGTCTAAAGGCTTCAAACCTTGTGTAAATAGGATTAATAGGCCTGCAAATGAAGATCATATTTAAAAACTTGAAGTGCCATAAGTGAGGACCAATCGTTGATTTGAGGTACCTGGCTGGTTAAGAAAACTTTCGCTTACGGCGGTGTTTTGGGGTGTACATTTTATTCGAACAGCTTAGGAAGCAGTTTCTACAAAACACTGGAGCGATTGTGGTGACTTAGAAATGCACGAATTTTACGAAATGTATAGATCGCCCACTTTCGTAATAAAAGGTGTGACTTTTGGGCCCGTGGCGCCATTGGACCGTACAGCATCTATGGCGCGCGCTACAGAACGATGCTAACCAATTTCTTATGGCCCAAATTGAACAATCTAGATGACATGTTGTTCCAGCAGGAAGACGCTTCGTATCGCACAGCGGACGTCACGATTGATATTCTGCATGAACGATTTGAGGGCTTTTTTATAGGGTTCGCGCAGTTTCAAGAGTTACGCTCTTATGGTCACACAACTTGGACGGGGTGCAGATGGTTTGTGTCGAAGATGGTCTACTCCCCGGGGGTGGTTGTCCTCAATAGGATTCGAGAGATTCGACTGAATTTGTCGCGATGGTTGTAATTCACAGTAACTTTTTATTTGAGGTGTTATATTGGAAACACACATAAAGACGAACATATGAACTTTGAAGTGATCTTATACTGCCTTTGTCAGCATTTTTTTATCATCTCTCATTCACAACTGATTTGATGACGACTTGAGGTTGAGGGTACGGGTATTTCTCGCAGAGGTGAGGTGAATGATCATGCGATTTGACCCCGCCAGACTTTTTCTGATGGGGTCTCTTATCAGGTCTATGCGAATAAACCACCACCGACCGATGCTCTTAAGGTGAACATAACATAGGCCATCGCTCAAATTCAGCCGGATCTATGCGGAAGAGTCATAGAAAATTGGACCATTCGGATCCGTGCTACCGTAAGAAGTCGAGGCGGGCATTAGAACGATGTCATATTTCATATATAATGTGTTATATGGGCCTATCAAATAAAGAAAGAATTTTGTTAATACCTCACAAACAGCTTGTTTTATTCCATTTCAACATCTACTCGCACTTATTGGAAAACCTTTAATGTACTCGAGACGAGGTTCTATATGCATGGAAGAATTCATCCTTCCGTCGTCCTTCATCCAGGCGTTAATGAAGCAACTGTGCTATTCATTTTACAGTTATATGAACTAGCTGTCGACCATTCGGCTCTATTTAATAGTCTCATCACCGCCAAATCTGACACCTTCACACGGTTTTTAGATTAACCACAGTTCAAGTTCTGAATAATGATGATGGCAGTGATGATTGCCTTAGTCCTTATAAGCCGTTATCGATCAAATCCATCATCGAAACATCATTCTTCTCACATTCCATAACAATGATTGCAAATTTTCATTGGATTTCCAGATACATTGATGTCAATCAACACTCAGTTGCACCTTTCACCAGTTGACATTCATGTACTGAACGTTACCGTTAAAATAAACCTTAATTCGTGTACCCCTTCAAATCCGCATATGGACCATACTTGTCCTGTAGTTACAGGAAGAGTTTCCTTTTTTTTTTTATTCCTGAAAGAGGTGTGACAATCTGCAATAAGATGAGCATGCAGAAATCCTTTTTGCCTAAACCGTCGGATTATAGCATCTAATCGGGTTTGTGAGAAGTGATTGCACACACGGCTAGGGAGGATGGGCATTAGTACTTCATTTTTGAAGGTGTACATTGTTTTGACACAAAAAAAAAATCACAAATCCGGAAGGGTTGATGGTTGCCTGAAAGAATTTTATTCTTCTCCGGGCTCTTGATCCCAGTTCTTTATTCAAATGTTCGTTTGCAGTGAATCCGGTTGGTTTTTCAAGGAGGAACCGTAAATAGTAAATCAATGGTTGAAGGATGTCCGGAGGAGTTCCATATCGGTAAAGTGATGTTGTCATATTCAGAGGAATTATATCCGGGTGACCGTGGTTTGTAGCATATTATGGCTAGACTGATGCAAGGAGCCTTTTACTCAGGTTGTCCTCATAGTGTTGGTATGGGATTCCTTGGTGATTGAAATTAGCTATCGCTGTTGTGTAATCCAGTCCTTTCCATAGTTTGGCATGGTTCCTTTCTTACTGGCACCACCCACGTTACGTTATAGCACAAGCTATCAACATCCGTTCCATGTATCCTCATTCACTTCCTTTCACCTAAGAACACACTAGAATCTCCTACTGTCTTCCCCGCAAAAGGAACTAAAAATTCGCTTCGGCTCATTCGTGTTTGATGGACTGTCATCTCCTTTTTCCAATACAAGTGAACGGTCAATCAATGGTCCTGTTTTATCGTCACAATGAACAATGCCAAACAAGCAACGAATCATATATCCTTGCAACAATCGAGTAAATATGCTCAAAATGTCGTGTGAAACTAGTGAAAAAAAGGATTCCGAGATCCTGAGATAACGGTTCGCCGATACGAAAGCCATTTGATATTTTTATGTATTATTCCTCTCGAAACTCGGTGGCCGATGTGGTTATTGTTATTTCTTTGATATTCATTTTCCCACATAAGCACCTGCCCGAAAATGAGGAAAAGGACGAAAGGAAGGAATTCAATATTGGTTCTATTGGCGCGTGTGTAGTTTTTCAACCGATGACGGTGATTTCTCTTTCAATAACGGCAAAGAAGAAAGGTCACCTTAAAGGATGTGCATTTTTTTCCTTTGCTACTTTTGGTCAGGGTATACCAAATGATTGGGATACATTGGCGTCAGTACTGTTTGCATAGTTACTTTGGAAATTGTTTTTTATGTTTACATAACTGATCCTTGAGTTTATATTAGTTGTAAGATAAACCTTTAAGGAATACTGTTGACTGATACTCTAAAACTGATCGTGAAAACAAGTAAGCAATATGGGTTTCCCCTTCGATATGTGGGTAATCACCTCTAACTTCGGGGACTTTTGGCATAATCTGAAGGATCCTCGATGACGACATTTTCGTGATTGAGGATACTGAGGGCGGCAGGAGGGGTTGTCTTCCACGACCTGGAGAACCTTGTTCATTTTGACGGAACATCCACAGATGATCGAGTCATTGAAAAGAAAAAAAATCCGTGGGAATCGACGGTGCTCAGGTACCTTCCAGTTAAACAATGCACTGCAAAATGCATAATATCCAAGGGGAGATCGCCGACCAGGCAAATATCCGATCGATAAGTCTTCTTGCGAGTACCAGCAAGGTATTCGAGAAGGTGCTACATAGAGCCCTATCAGAATGAGTTGAGGACAATAAAATCATTTCGGAGATAATTATATAATAATAAGGACGGTAGGGCTAGAGCATGTAGGGCAAAGCCGCTGATAGCACTCAATATGGCGAGACGCCAGCGATGATCCCTGTTAATGTTCAGGTCAAGTTGACGTTCAGCCTCTTCACGACACCCTCCGGATAGCCTTCTCAACACCAGTTGAGAGGTGAACTGATGTATGCAGCTTCCGCCCTAGGCATAAAGGTCCAACCCGACAGGGTGGCGGTTACGCGGAGGGCTAATAACCCGCCCATATGAAAAAAACCCTGTTATGAACGAGAATACGACCTCGGGTACAAGGACGGATACCCAACGACGACACGGAATGAGAAAGGACTACGATTTGCGAGTATGCTCCTGGAATGTGAGAACTCTCTACACTTCTGGACCTACTCATCAACTAGAAAAAATCATCAAGCAGTATAAGGCGGCTCTTACTGCGTTCCAGGAAGTACACTGGCTGGGACAAGGGATTGTAAAGAAAAAGGAGTGCGACATTTATTACAGTTGCCACAAAAATCTCCACTTATTGGGATGTGGATTCGTCGTGGGAAAATGGCTAAGAATGGAAGTCATCGATTTTAAGCCAATAAGCGATCGTCTAGCTGTGATCCGCATCCAAGGCAGATTCTTCAACATCAGCCTCATCTGTGCACACACATCTACGACCTATTAGACGACGCCTGCAGAGCTTGTCCGGAGTACGAGATCAAAATCGTTTTCGCCAAAATCGGTACGGAGAAGTCGGAGTAGTCGGAAACCATAGCCTCCACGATACGACAACAGACAACGGCCTTTGACTTACGGACTTTTCAGCAACTCATTACACGGTAATAAGCAGCACAAGATTTCCTCGCAAGAGGATTCACGCAGCAACCAATTGCTGACTAATGGTCGAACTGCCAACTAAATCGACCATGTGGTCATAGACACAAGACATGCGTCAAACATCATGGATGTTAGAACTTCCAGAGGGGCAGAAGTGGGCTCTGACCATTTCCTAGCGGCAGCAAGACTCACAACCCGGTTTTCTAATGTTGGAAAGCTGCATGAGCCCACCAAAAGGAGGTTCAACATTGGAAACCTGAGCGTCTCAGAGATCGGCAGTGACTACAGAGAGCAACTGAGCGGACGACTCGCAAGTATGCCTACGTCGGACACAAACGCCAACAATATGTGGCTCTATTACCGCTCAAAAATCAAGGAAGCAGCTGAAACTACAATAGGCTACGCGTCACTACCGAGAAGAAAATCGTGGTATGATGGCGAGTGTGAGCAGAAAAAAGCGAGCGACCGGCGAGGCGTACCAAAAGGTGCAGCGAGGGAGAACACGAACAGCGCGCGAGGAATACCGAGTCAGAAAGAGGGAGGGAAAAAAAGACGCTGCAAGGAAAGAAGAGTCCAGGCTCTTCGAAATCTTGTTACCGATCAGCAGCATTTTCAGGAGCTGCTTAATGAGCATGGAGAAGAGAGGGTGGTATGTACTCGGCGAAGAGATCCCGCCTTCAGGCGACGAACTTGACCTCCCTCTTTGCATTGAAGAAGTAGGAATAGCTATTAAAAAGCTTAAGAATAACAAAGCCGCAGGCTCGGATGGATTGCCATCAGAACATCAGAACTCTTCAATACTGGAGGCGACGTTTTTTTTTTTTTTTAATTCATTTTTAATATTAATTTCTTACAACTATCAGTTTTATCAGAAAGTTATCCACCCGTATAATCCTGGCCCTATTGTATAGGACCTCGTTCGGATTAAATTTCGTGTACTCAGATTCAGGTGTCCTATGTAACCCGAGACAAGTCCTGAGACATTGCCTCTCAAACACCCGAATCCTTTCCATTAAGCTGGCCCTCACATTGAACCAGACGGGACATCCATAGGCAACCATGGGCCTGATTAAGGCCATGTAGCAGATTACCTTCACTCTAGAATCAAGTTGGCTGCTATGAAACAGCCATCTTGTCAGAGCAAAAGCGCCCCGGGCCCTCGCCAGAGCAGCATCTATATGTTTGTCAAAATACAGATACTGATCTGACTACACTTTGTCTCGCCAGTGGACGCCCGTCCGGGCCAAAGATAGAGAACCTGCGCCAATTTTTTCTAGTGTCCCGAGAGGCCCTAGACAAAGGCGTTCTGAATAAAATAGATTCTGATTTCTGGAAGTTGATTTTCAACTTCCAGTCATCACAATACTGCTGAATTTTTTCGAAGTCACGTTGCAGAAGAGTAACAATGACGTCGATCGTTGGACCTGATCTGTACGCAATTAAATCGTCTGCGTACGCTATTGAATGGTGAAGAGAAGCTATCAGATCACTGAAGTAAATGCTGAAAAGTATCGGCGAGTTCACCGTACCCTGTTGCAGTCCATTGTTAATGTCAAATGTTTGAGTAGAAGTCACGTTGGCAATTTTCACAACGAACTTTCTACCTGTTAACATGTCAAAGATCATATATAGCAGTGGTTTACTTATGCCCAGCCGACTGAGCTTGTAATACAGCCCTTCTAACCATACGGTGTCGAAGGCTTTTTCCAAGTCAATCAGACAGGCACCCGTGCATTGGTTCTTGCATTTGTTCCATTGGATATCCGATACGAGTTTCGACGCGGCATGAATAGTGTCATGCCCCGCTCTGAAACCGAATTGGTTATCCGGGATGATTTTATTGTCCTCAACCCATTTAGACAGGGCTCTATGGACCACCTTCTCGAAGACCTTGCTGATACTCGAAAGCAGACTTATCGACCGGAGATTTGCCGGGTTAGAGGTGTCTTTACCCCTCTTGGGGATTGGTTGCACCACCGCTGTCTTCCAGTGCACCGGATAATATGCATTATTCAGTGCATTGTTGGATGGTGTACATCTCTACAGCCACTGGTGGGAGGTGCCTGAGCACAACATTAGCTATTCCGTCGGTTCCCGCGGATTTTTTTCTTTTCAGTGATTCGAAGATCATCTGGAGATCCTCCGTCGAAATGAACAGGGTGTTAGCCCCTTCACTGGCGACGGCATTGTTTGCCATAAAATCATCATTGAACCTGGTAAAACCAAGGTTCTCTGATCGCCAATGATCTATATCATTTGTGATAAAGTAGGACTCTATTTTCCAGGTCGCGGTTTGGGCGAATGCTGTCATTCACCGTATACACTTCCTGGAATAAGGCTCCCACTGTCACCACCTTCTCCTGGGGATCCTCGATCACAAAGAAATCATCATCCAAGACGGCGCTCTCTGGATCGATGCTAACTGTTCGTAGCAAGCGTTCATTGTCTGACGTCCTCGGAAGCTTCAGATCCTGAATGTCATTCTGATTGTTTCTCCGAAAGATTTTATTTATTTGCGGGAACATACTCGCGCTGTTGGATTTTACAGCACGAATTCTGTTGTTCCAATGCAAACTTACAGATATTCTGTAATTTTCCTTGATCAACTGTTGGAGATTTTTAATCAGTGACTTCAGTGTCCTGACCTTCGAGTTTTGTCTGTCGGTAAACCGCCTGTACAAGAGTTTGAGTCTTGTCAGGAGTCTACTTTTCTGTCTATGTAGTGCGTCGATTGTCGCGTTTCGGTACACGTTCGTGGTATCGTGCGGTCGTTGGCGTGGTATTGTACTGTTCATTGTCTGTTTAATAGTATCCTCCATTTGTGTGAGGTACCTGTCAATCTCATAGTTTGACAGGTTCCTATTAGACGGTGGAAAGGAGGCGCTCGAAGTGAGCGCTCTCGTCAGGGAATTGGCAAAGCGTGGCCTGCGCGCCCTATTGTAATCATAGGGGTACGTTTGGACGTACTCTGCCATTTCCGCGAATTCGTCTGGTAATTTGATTACGGCACTTAGTCCGCAATGGTCACTGTCGTATATGAAGGTCCGTAGACAGTTAGTAGACCATTCGTTCGTGTCAGCCAGTCTCAGTCGAGAGTCAAGCAGCATGAGATCCAGATAGGAGCCGCTCCTAGGATACGACGGACTATCCGTTGCGAGTATCTTGAGTCTATACTCTATGCTCTGCAGAACCCACCAATGGCTTAGTAGGCTCCCCCTAGTGTTGGGAATGTTGTTTCCCCAATCACTATGTTTGGCATTTAAATCGCCAGCCAGAATGTGGAAGTTTTCTACCGAGTTTAAGCGCAGAGATCGAAAAAGTGTCTCGAGCTCTGCGATGAAAACGTTGGGTTGAGGTGCTTCAGGTGCATAGGCTGATATAATATACATTCGCTTTCCATTTCGGAGAGGAATGCACACAATACAGGCCTCTAGCACCTGGAACCTCCGCACTTCACCGCTACATATAATTTTATGTTTAAAGCTATTTCTAATGAAAATCGCAACTCCTCCACCTTGTGTGGCGTTGGGTCGGTCTCTTCTTATTACTCTATAAGAACTGTGCCGGATTTTGTGCTTTTGGCTTAGCTTTGTTTCGCTAACCAAAAGTACACCGGGGCTTTCGTTCTGCAACAAGTTGAAAAGTACAGTTCTTCGCTCAATCCTAATCAGTGAATTCACATTCACCGACAGGACCTTTAAGAGACTCTCTACCGGCGTACCCATCACGATTCTAGAGGCGCTAGGCCGGGCAGAAGCGAGTAGATTCTGTCCACTCGAGTCGCCTGCTCATGGATCTGCTGTTGGAGCTGGCCGATCTGCCCTTGGCTGGAGGCGACGTTCTGGTAGGAAGCATGCACCAGATCGTCTGCAGAATTTGAGAGGACGAATGCATGCCCGATGACTGGAATATCAGCTCTGTATGCCACATCCACAAAAAAGGCGGTCCTACTTCTTGCAAAAACAGATATACATATGTACATAAATATGTATGTATATCCTTCTTCAATCTAGTGTATTCTGTGAACGTCTAAAACCGTTTGGCACCGTAGTAATCGGCACATATCAGTACGGTTTCTGACCCGGCAAATCGACTATAGACCAAATCTTCACGTTGCTACAAATCCTGGAGAAGATCAGCGCGTTTCAAATCGATATCTACCACCTCTTTATCGATTTTAAAGCCACATATGGGAGCATTCTTATTTAACGCGATGACCGAATTCGGGATCCCGAGAAAACTGATCCAGATGGGTCGAGCCACGCTAAAAAACACTCGATGCACCGTGCAGTTCGGCTCCAGAACCTCCGAGCCTTTTGAAACGTTGGCCGGACTTCGCAAGGAGATGTGACTTCTTCAATCTCGTGTTGGAACAAATAGTGCGGCGGGCAAAGTTCAACATGGAAGGTACTATCTTCCACAAATCGGTCCAGCGGGCGATGTTAATATTGTTACAAGTTCCCAGCGCGCCACTGTGGAAGCGTTTACGGCAATTGAACATCAATGAGAAGAAGACAAAATTAATATGTACTGTCAACAAAAGAACGGTTCATCGCCCATCAGCTAGGACAAAATATAACGATCGACAGCTATAATTCCGAGGTAGTGATAGAGTTTACATGCCTCGGGGTAAACATAAACTCCACGAGTGACATCATAGTGGAGATCCGGCATAGAATCACCCTCGACAACCGCTGCTACTTCGGCTTGTCAAAACAACTAGGTTATGCTTAACAGAGCTGATCCTTGACTCCTTTGTAAGAAGACGGATATTTGGTCCTGTCTGCGAGGAAGGCGAATGGAGAAGAAGACATAGCCGCGAACTCTATGAGCTGTAAAAGATGTGGATATAGTCCGGAAAGCTAAAATCCGTCGATTAAAATGTCTCGGCCACATCGAGCGCATGAACACCAACGCCCCAGCTAAGAGGGTTTTCGAAACCTTCCATTACAAAAACTATGATCGTAGTCAATCAACTTTTCAAACATTTCAATTAGGTGCGGTTTTTATGACCGCAAGTGTGTACACATTTTTATTGGTCAAACCGCGCATGTGGATGGCCCTAAAACTGCTCTTCTTTTTTGGTTATATTCCAGTTTTTTCTGTCACCTTCAAATAGTTTACATTAAATAGATTCTACAGGAGGAGACACAACTAAAATGACGGTAATAACCGCGACAGACGGTCATTATACGAGCTTGTTAACAACCAGGAAACATGTAACTTTTGCCATTAAGCCATTCAATTTTTAATAAACCTATCATCAAGCCAAATCTGATGATAGGGAGCCGAACTGGCTCATCAACATTCACTCAACATTCGCCATTTCTACTTGACGCCATTTTACTCAAGCCAACCCTCAATAACTCAACGGCACGTCACCTCCCTAACAAAATCGATATGATGGCATAATCTCTTATTGCATAGCTACCAATCACGGTGCGCGTTTCCTTTCATCCGGAAACCCACCCCTAACAGGCTCACCAAACTCAATTCCAATCCCAATCGCCCTAACCATGGAAGATTGCTTTCCTTCTATTCCCCGCATATGACCACAAAAACTGCAATATTTCAGTACATGTCCGCATACGTAGCACTTCAAGCGTAAGCCCTGTGGCCACGGACAAATATAATCCTATCAATTCATTGCTATGCAACCCTTCGTTCACGTTACAGCTTCACATTGGATGACCATCCTTTCAAACTTTCATCTCATTGCAGCAAGGGGTTGATTGACGGGCATTACACTATTGTTTGGCGACGACGAATACTCGTAGAGCCCGAATCTCAGTCATTTCTCATGCATTGCTCGGCAAAATCGATTTCCAGACCAAATTCATCTGAAAGAGTTGCCCTTTCTTCCGCATTCTTCGCATCCATGTGCATGAGTTCCGTAGTAGTCTGTTGTGCAAAGTCATCATGCGGGGGTGCGTGTTAGTTAATTGATCAGCAACCCTTCTTCATTCGTTCGTATCATAATAACCCCTTCCGCATTGCTTCATATTGTTGAGTTGTACTTGCAATTCTAACGGGATCCATTCAATATTTGATGAATTTGCGACAAGGCACAGAGCGTCCCGTCCTGTGTCAATAGAGAGAGAGAACGGCAAGCAATTGAGGATTCAAGTGACAGACTATAACGGTGACAGTGGATGACAGATGTTTTGCGGCTCGATGGAGGAGCGGCAACTGGATGGGTTAGTTGGCTAGGGAATTGACCACTTAATTGTGATGGACATTTGGTCATTGCGGAAGCGATTGGGAATACGTGTGGCTGTATGCCGCAACGTATGCTGGCATCGGGGGTTTTAGTAATAGGAAATGAATTGTTGGGGAAAACTGAACTGATTTGGCATTAATATCCGTGATCTGCAAAACGGGAAGAAACCCTTGCACTGGTTCCGGGGTTGATAGGGAATAAAAATAGCGAAAACAGCAAACCAGGTGAAAACGAATGTTTTCGATCATCAGTTTAAAGTTATAGCCAGTGAAAATGAAATACTCTAGCACTGGCACGGTTATGATGATTCCATGACCACGAGCTTAAATGAGACAGAAAATAATGCTAGAATCGACCGATCAATGTCAAAACGCAAAAATTTCGATCCGCTAATTTGTAATCTTGAGGGATTTGAGAACTTACCCGACATAATATTTGTGTCTGAGACTTGGATTTATTCTTTTGAAAACGATGAATATAGTCTTCCTCATTATAATTTTTATGCAAACTCAAATGACTCATATTCTGCGGGGGGTGTTGGTGTATTTGTTAAAGATTCGTATGGACCTCTAGTTATTTGTTATAACTTAAAACGTGCAGATGTCTTAAAAGTTACCTGTACGACCATTAATACTACTCTGAGTTTCATTTGCGTATACCGGCTTCAGAATATACCACTCCAATTGTTTATGGACGAATTTTCTGATCTGATATCTCTGACACTTCGAGAGATATCTATGAATACCTTACACTAAACACGGTTTGATGTCCTTTGTTAATGACTCCACTAGACCAAGTTCAAACACTTGTCTTGACCATGTCTTTGGTCGCTTCCTTCATATGGAGACAAATGATGCGCCGGCTTTGTTTTGGATCTAAAGATTACCAATCATTCTATGACAGGTTTGATAATTAGTGGCCTTAGCGTAAAAAAGGGATCCTCAAAGATATATATTAAACAAGAAAGTGAGTACTGCTACGTCAGGAATTTTAAGACAAAAGAAACAGATAAGAGAAAAATTGCTAGTTCGAAGATTGTATGTGTCAAATTCTCTTCATCTGTGCGTAAAGAAAAAGTTAAGCAAAAAATTCGGAGCAACAAAATAAAGCTGTCTTCAAACGTATTTGATCAACACAGCAGCAGCAACAACAGCAGAATATTCATCAACGATTCTTTAACTCGCTACACCAGGTCGCTTCTGGCAAAGGCAAAGGAGTTGAGGTACAATCAAAAATGTAAATATGTATGGGTTAGAAACTCTTAAGTGCTTATAAGAAAGAAGGAAGGTGATAAAGCAATTAAAATTGTCAGTTTAGAGGATCTGTCAAAAATAACTAATTAATTAGTCAAATTATTAAATTAAAACATTAAAATGTCAAATAGTAATGTATCAGCCTCGCTTTCAGATCCTTTATTTAATAATATAAATGACAGAAATTCATTATCACCGCATTCTAATTCCTTAAATTGCTTTTGTATAAAACTTTGAAATAACTCTCTCTTTGGTTTTTCTATCATACATCAAAACATTCGAAGTTTAAGAGCCAATTTTGATTCTTTTTCCTCGCATCTTGCGTCTTTAAACCACTTACCAGATATAATTTTTCTTTCCGAGATTTAGATATACAGCTCAGAGATTTTAGATTATTCAATTCCTAATTTTACATTCGCTGCTACATGTAATGAGTTGTATCCATCTGGTGGTGTCGCGGTCTTTTACAGAAATGATCTAATATGCAAAATCACAAATACTAACTTGACTAGTGCTGACTTGATATGTGTAAATTGTGAAATTTCTGGTGTTAACATCTCATTTATTGGAATTTATAGATAGAATTTATGGATAGAATAAAAGTCTTTTTGGAAGAATTTTCTGCATTTCTTGAGAAACAAACTCATAAAAATCTTGTGCTACTTGTTGACTTCAACAATGATATTCTATCAAATTCAATAAATAACGATCTCTATCTCTCAACCTTATCATCTTTTGGTCTCGAATCGATACTGTTCATAAGACTACATAGGAATAACTACCTATCTTATAAGTCAGCAGTTCTGGACTTAAAAATTACTGATCATTGCCTTACAAGTATTCAGTTTAACAAACCTGATTCTAAACCTAAGCAATCTTTTGTTAGGGAAAAGCAAAAAATTGATTTTACTGCTTTAAAAAGGGCCCTGACTTTTGAGGTTTGGAATGAAGCTTATATGGCACAGAATCCTTCCATTGCGTTTGATTTATTTTTGAACACACTGCAGCTTCACATTTCGAATTGCAGCAAAAGTTTTGAAAATAAAAGCAAGAGATTGACTTGTATCAAACCTTGGATGACTTCCACATTACTGGCAAAAATCAGAAAGAAAAATAAACTACGTATCCGTGTTGCCAGACATCCTGACAATATTAAGCTTAAAAATTATTATAAAATAATATGCCAAGAGCTAAAAAAGGAAATACCTCTCTGTAGGGATACATACTTTAGTAGTAGATTGGCTGAGTATATTGGCAATACTAAAAAGGAATGGAGAATTGTTGATGAAATTTTAAATAGAAACAAATCTTACGTTGACATTGTTTTAAATAATAACAGCAAGCATGTCACTGAACCCACAGAGATTGCTAATATTTTTAACGATTACTTTGTTAAAGTCACAAATATAATTCAGAATCCTTGTCAAAGTACCCCTTCTTACTATTCAGATCACACCATAAAACAAGAGATCTTTCAAGAACACAGCTTCTTCTTCAAAAACTTTACTTCAATTGAAATACATAAAATTATTTCGTCTTTAAAATCCTCAGATTCATGTTTACATGATAATATCTCAAGCAATATTCTTAACAACATTTCTCTATTTATTTCTGACATTGTCGCCTATTTATTTAATCTAAGTATCGAAAAAGGAATTTTTCCTGACTCATTGAAAACATCCATAGTAATTCCATTGCATAAGAAGGGCGATACTACAGTTCTCAATAACTATAGACCTATATCCCTTTTATCTACATTCTCTAAAATTTTTGAAAGAGGTATAAAGTCTAGAATGCTTTCATTCCTTGAGAAAAATTCTTATTTCAACGAATTCCAGTTTGGCTTTAGAAGTGGAAGATCAACCGAAGATGCGTTATTGAAATTATGTGGCGAAATTAACAATAGCCTTAATAGTTCTAAAGTAACAGCTGCTCTATTTATAGATATTACCAAAGCGTTTGACACGGTCGACCATGATCTGCTACTTAGTAAACTATATGACATAGGTTTCAGAGGCTCGATGCATTCTTGGCTTACCTCATATCTCAATAATCGTAAACAAAGCGTGAGAATTAAAAACTGCTTGAGTTCTGTGAATATTATCAACTTTGGTGTCCCTCAAGGATCAGTTTTGGGACCAATTTTATTCTTGGTTTTTGTGAATTCATTATTTCTCCAATCCCTCAAAGGTAAAATCACTGCCTTCGCGGATGATACTGCGTTATCCTACGCAAGCAGTAATTACCTCGACTTATATGCTGATCTGATATTTGATCTCGAAACACTAAGAAGATGGTTTAAGTCCCATAAATTACAAATTAGCGATAAAACCAAATTTATGATTTTTAACATTACGGGTATAGTCCCGCAAGATATAAATTCAAAACTCCTTAATGAAAACTGGGTTTGTGCTTTCTGAGGAAAATGCCTTTTTAGCCTATGAACGGTTTTCAAAAACATTAAGTAAGCACATCCAGAGTTCCAGCAATTCTTTTGTGATGCAAAACTAAAACCTTGGATGAACTTTTCACTTCTAAAGCAAATCAAGCTTAAACATAAATTACTCCTCAAAGTCTATAAACATCCCGCAAATACTGCTTTAAAAATCAGCTACATCAATTTATGTAAAGAAACGGATAAAAATGTAAAATTCTGTCGGGTTAGTTACTTTAAAAATAAACTACATAATGCAAAGGGTAATCTAAAAAAAGTATGGAATACAGTAAACGACATTCTGAATCGAAATCAAAAATATCATACTGAATCAGCTAAGCTCATCGATAAAAATACAGTGCAACCTCCATATAACAAATCGGAGGGGAACAAGTAAATATTCGTTATATCAAGTAATTCGTTGAACTGAGGTTTGTTATGTTGAGGTTAGGTTGGTCTAAAATTCGTTATAAAGAGGTAAAAAAATAGTTTTATTCACCTCAACATTACGTACTCATCTTGTTATAGCGAACAAATTCTACTAATAAATGATAACATATTTTCATCAAATTACTGTATGTATTTTCTATTTAAAAACAATTAGGTAGTTAACAAATTTTTTTTCTTTGTGTTATATGTCGACGGTGGCACTAACGCAGAATTGTGAATCAGGCTTAAGAGTCATACATTGGTGGGAACTTTATATGTATGTATGTATAAAGGTTTTGGGTTGACAAAATTCGTTAACTAGAGGTATTTATACATTTTCCTGGTAGTTGAAAATTCGTTATAAAGAGGTTGTTCGCAAAAAATGTTCGTAATGTAAAGGTATATTTTATATTGACTCCTATGGACAATTCAAGGGGATAAAGAAGAATTCGTTAAATCGAGGAAGTCGTTATATTGAGGTACGTTATATTAAGGTTGCACTGTATATGCATTTCAGACCCTACGGCTGTCGCAGAAATATTTAATCAGTATTTTACCTCTGTAGCACGGACGTCTTTCCTCCCTTGCTGGACGATATCTTGTGGGAACTGCTCTGCGAGTTTATCCCAAGCAAGAAATTTCTGTGATAAAAGTTTTGATCTCAGGATTCGAACTTTTAAAAATTATCAATTCGCTAAACACCTCCAGCTCGTGTGGGATTGACGGATTATCAAATGAAGTTATAAAAAAAATCGCTCTAAACGTGGTTGATATATTGGCCTATATATTCAATTTAAGTGTCTACACAGGTGTATTTCCGGATGCGCTTAAATGTGCAAATGTGATACCTATTCACAAAAAAGGAGATAAAAACCTTAAAACAAACTACAGACCAATTTCACTGCTCCCGGTCGTATCTAAAATCTTTGAAAAAGCTATGAAATGTAGAATATTAAAATTTTTAAAAACTATAAACTTTTTAAGTACAAAACAGTTTGGCTTCAGAGAAAACTGCTCAACCGAAGATGCACTTCTTGACTTTTGTCAGTCTACAAGGGGCTAGATATCAAAAACTGCTGCGCTGGATTATTTTTAGACATAAAAAAATTTTCCTAGATAAATTATACTGTGCAGGGTTCCGCGGCTTTGTATTGAAATGGTTTACCTCTTATCTCAAGGATAGAAGGCAAAAAGTGAAAATAGGGGATACTTCTAGTGGGGTCGAGATCATCAACATCGGCGTTCCTCAAGGTTCTGTCCTTGGCCCCCTGTTGTTTTTAATTTATGTTAATTCCGTTTTTTGCCTTCCATTCATCGGAAAGTTAAGGGCTTTTGCTGTTGACTTTGCATTTGCGTATGGGTCATCCAATCTCTTTACGCTAGTGACCGACATTAATCATGACATCCATCTCATAAGACTTTGGTTTGCATAGCATAAGCTCATCGTGAGTAGTAAGACCAAATTAATGTTTTTTAGTTTAACATCTATTGAGACTCCGAATGTTGATATTTTATTCCATTCAGCATGTTGTGAAAAATTCAGCTTGGTAGAGTGCGCGTGTAAAACCTCTTTTAATGATACCATTAAATGTAATGCAAGCTGTTTTGGTATAGAGATGAACTGGCATGATCATATCACCCACATGAGAAATTACTTACTCTCGACTCTACGCAACTTCTACAAACTTAGAAAGTACTGTATCTTAAAGAATATTTACTACGGTCTATTTCACTCGAAACTACAATATGGAATTATATGCTGGGGAGGCGCCTATGCTAGCAAAATCAAACCCTTGTTAATATTACAAAAATACATCATAAGAAAAGTATGTCATGCAAATCGACTAACTAATACTTTTATGCTATTCAACAGATTGAAAATTCTACCAGTAAGACACCTCTATTATTTTAAAGTACTAAAAATATTTTTTATAAGGGGAGGTTACCTGCAAAGCCCAATAAATGACCACCACAATCTGCGTAGTAATTTTGGTCCGCTGGTCAATATCCCAACCTTCCACACCTCAAGTTACAGAAACTTTTACTCCATCGTAAATAAATAAATCATTTTTCAGTGCCCTACGCTCAGTGAGTGAGATGGTGGTGCACCTTAGAGATGTCAGTCCTCTGTCGCGTCGTTCCTTGGGGCTGAAATCGAAAAGTCTTTGAACCGGAGTAATGTTGTCCAATAATTCTTCATGGCCTAGTCATCATACAAAGTGGCGCCAAATTAATCATCCAATTTTATTTTTGAATTACTTCTTTACTAAGTAAAAAAAGTATGATTTTGAGTTATGGAAATCTTTATTTGGACCTTTATAAGTCTTTCTGTTAAGTAAAAAAGATGATATCCGTCAAGTGGCTGTCACTAATATTGATACACAATCGTACCAGTTTTATCGCATTTTCCATGACTTTCCGCAAGATTTCCGGTGATAACTGTTCGCATTCTTATCGAATATTTTTCATAAGGGCTGCTTATTGGCATAAGCCCTCGACTTCAAGGAGTCCCAAAGAAAGAAGTCTGGGATGGTTAAATCGGGCGATCTTGCTGACCATGCCTGGTCGCCAAAATGGGAGATAACGCGACCAGGAAACGCTTCCTTCACAATATCCATTGTGGCTCATGCTGTGTGTGCGGTTGCACCGTCTTGTTGAAACCACATATTCACCAAGCCCCGGTCATCCAATTCCGATAGTAAGAAGTCATTTATCATGGCCCTGTAGCATATGTGAGTAACAGTGGCCGTATTGCCGATGGCGTCCTCAAAAAAATACGGCCCAATCACTCCTCCCGCGTGAACGCCGCATCGTACAGTGGGTTTAAGTGGATGCAATGGCTTTTCGTGCATCACACGCAGATTTTCAGTGCGCCAGAAACGCAGATTTTGTTTATTGACGTAACCGCTTAAGTGGAAATGCGCCTCGCCGCACATGATGATGTTTGACACAAAATCGTCCTCTTCGTTGTTGAGATTAAGGATGACAGTAATTCACGCGCGACTGACGATCAGCAGGCATTAACTGATGTACTGTTTGCCCTTTGTGCGGGAACATGTGTAAGTCTTTCACTGAAATTTGTTGTGGGGTCCATCTGATGATGCCCAAATGCGTGGCTCTTCGTATGGTTGATGTTTTTTCGTTCTCAGCGACATCGGCAGCAACAGCCGCGATATTCTCGGCCGAAGGACCAGTCCGATGGCGGCCACGCCCTGCATGGTCTCCTATGTTTCCAGTCTGTTCGAGTCGAGTAGCTAGGCGCCGAAATATTTGCCCAGTTGGCGCGACACGATTAGGAAATCGACGTCGAAATTCACGCTGCGCTAACACCATCGACCGATTATTGATCAGAAAGATAGATACAATTATTCCATGCTCTTGCGGACTACAGCGCTCTATTGCTTGTCTGTTTGTATATTGCAGCTGTCTAGTTCACAAATGTCAAATATGATTGACGTATGACGCTATTTGCAATAATTATAACATTTTCCGATAGGGTGAATAATTTTGCACCACCTGTAGATGAAGACGACTGACGGGGTCGTATTAAAGGGGGCCAGATTGCATGCAGAATTTTCACCAAGAAAGGACTAAAGTTCTCTTGATCTGCTGTGGATAAAGTCCAAGTGGCTGAGCCGTAGAGGCGGACGAATTAACTCGGATTTTGACAAGAGTTATTCTGCGTCTCAGCGCTAGTGTCGATTCTGCTTGTCGCTACTTAGGCAAGTTAGATGAAATTCTTATCTACTTCAGAGCTCTAGCCCAGCCAATGGCAACACATGACTTTAGCTTTAATATACTTGTCGTAGCCTTATCTACATAAGTCAAACCTAGTCTTTGGCAATTGTGAATGTTTTATGAAGTTGAAATGGCAATTTCAATATAGTATCCTTTTATACACTTGACCCAGCGATGCTCCAACTTCTTTAACCGGTCTGAAAAATACATTTTCTCGAGGTCTGCAAAGCAGGCCTCCATGGCGGCGATGACCTCCTCATTCGACTGAAATTTCTGCCCGGCGAGTGAAAGTTTGGAAACAAAAAAAAGTCGCACGGGGCCAAATCTGGAGAATATGGTGGATGGGGCAGCAGTTCGTAGCCCAATTCGACCAATTTGGCCGTGGCGAGGGCGGAGGTGTGAGCCGGTGCCTTATCATGGTGGAAGAGCACTTTTTTCTTCGCCAAGTGGGGCCGTTTTTTCTTCAATTCGGCGTCGAATCGGCCCAATAATTTGGCATAGTACATCCCTGTTACCGTTTTGCCCTACTCCAGGTAGTCGATATGGATCACACCTTGTGAATTCCAGAAAACGGTGGCCATCACCTTTCCGGCCGATCTGACAGTCTTCGCCTTCTTCGGAGCACGTTCGCCGGGTGAAGTCCACTGTTACTTGATCTCTGGTGTGTACCAGTGGATCCATGTTTCGTCGACAGTCACGAAACGACGCAGAAACTCCTTCGGATTGCGCTTAAACAGCGTCATACACTGCTCTGAAGTGATCTCACGGTTGCGCTTGTTGTCCGGAGTGAGCAAACGCGGCATCGCGCCAACAGCTTTCTCATGCCCAAAATTTCATGCAGGATATGACCCAAGCAATCTTTTGAAATGCCTATTGTCTCAGCTATCTCACGCATCTTCAATCGGCGGTCCGCCAATACGAGATCGTGGATTTTTCTCACGTTATCCTCCGTGGTAGCCGTTTTCGGGGCACCTGGACGTGACTCATCAAAAACCGACGTGCGACCACGTTGAAACTCGTTAAACCAATATTTGATGGTCGCCATCGAAGGAGAAGAGTACACAGTATCCAAACGCTCTTAGATTTCGTTGCGTGATTTCCCTTCCAAAAACAAGAATCGAATCACAGACCGATATTGCTCTTTTTCCATTTTTCTAACATCCGCGGACACTCCCGCTTCCACACGCGGTCAAAACAAAACTACGAGTCCGATCCGGTTCGACAGTAGCCGTCTACTAGAATGTACTACACGATAGTAAATTGCTCTTGCGATTCTGGCACCACCTGGCGGTGAGGCTAAGTACTTATCGGACCACCCTCGTATACAGTCTTCAGCCTACGTTTGTCATCAAACAAGGTGTTCGTCGTAGTTGGAGGCTTGAAATCGAGCATAACATTCATGATCACATTTTGAAAACGTTTCCATTGTTATAGATTGTACAAACTACATCGGGCCTTGAGAGAGCTTTTTCGATAAAGGTCTTGGCGGTCACATACGATTGTAGCTTTCCAGTATTAAATGTTGGTGATCTTACTCGACCGCATCGATTCGTACATTGACTCCAACAAGGTCGATGTTGGCTTCTACAGAGGGTTTGGACATCTACTAGATGAAGAAATGCAATGAGATCGTAATGTGATCGCTTTGGTTGATAGTAGATTGATCAGGAAATTGCTAGGTTCCCTTATGGGCGTTAATCATGTACTGGATATGAGAGATTACGCCCCATCACAAAATCCACTAGTCTAAATGCGTTTATTAGCTTGTTTTGTAGCCAGTAATTCCCTGCGATTTAGTGTTTACCCTGCATCACATAAAGTTTTCCTAAAACAGTTTTAATATTATAGCTATAGCGATCATACTTGATCGGTCGTCTATTTATCTAGGGCCTAGTACCTCAACAGTAGACCAGACAGACTCTTTTGTAAGTTTGTTGGGGTCAATAAAAAGAGAGGGGGATCCGAGCTGCTATTAAGGCTCCAAGCCTACGGTTATAGCGGAAAAACAACCGTTGTTGAAAGACAACCAACATCTTAGACTCCCCGTAAACGTCTAAAAGGAAACGAGTTCCGATTCTGCACCTTAACAAACCTCTAAAATGCTATTAAGCAGGGTTAATACCGCACTCCAACAACTGTGACATCTATTGCCCCGTACTTAATGAAGTTTATAATGATCCCAAGAGAAACTTGATATTTGCCTTCTCCAGAGTCAGACTATCATACGTCCCTGCATCCATCCTAGGCGGGACTCAAAAAGAAACCAAACATTATTCAATTTCCTTCGTGATACCACTGAAAATAATTTATCCCTGTGTAGAGAAGACATTCGATATTCTTCAATTACCATATGCGCAAGAACAATTAGCCCCCTGCCGCGAACACTGTCCAGCTATTGCATTAATTATTCTTTTTTGAGTAACATTTAGCGCCCTTTCAAAATCAATTAGGACGACTCAATCTTGTTCCATTCGGATTCCCGTCCCGCATCCTTACTCAAATGTCCAGAAGTCAAAACAATTAATCACTACGCAAGAGCTCGGTGTAAATCCTTTACGTCGGTTTGTCCGGCCATAAATAGAAACGCAAAGGGAAAAGGATAAAACCGGAAAGAAACATCATTAAGACGTGAATGCAAGTCCGATAGGATAACATCAGCATGTGCCACGGCGACTCAATGAAACGAAAATATAAATTCATT
The DNA here is from genome assembly GCA_958301585.1 of Merodon equestris. Taxonomy (NCBI): domain Eukaryota; kingdom Metazoa; phylum Arthropoda; class Insecta; order Diptera; family Syrphidae; genus Merodon; species Merodon equestris. Next base: position 122,677,894 of record OY284415.1, read on the forward strand.
TCAATATTCTGTTGGAACGTCTCAAGTTGTGGCCAGGACGACAAATTGAGAGGACACTACCAGCTGTATGTCTAATGAACATCACATGTGAATCTAGAGTCAAATAAAAATAAACAAATATTACATTGAAATTTCACAGAATCGAACAGCCACACAGCTCATAGCTCACGGCAACATCACGACAATGAACGAGTGTCGCCCTGGCCCTACGTAAACATACCGAAGAAGACAAAGGTCGCTTCCATGAAAAACTCAATAAAAATAGGCACGTGGACCGAAGAATAATAAAAACAGTCTCCATCAAAGGGCTTTCGTCAACAATGATTGTTGGATGGCCTTCAGAGGATAGGGTGCTCCAGAGACATTTTGTGGTTTCCGATGAGAAAGGGTTTCGTTTAAGAGCAGCGAGGGATCTGTAATTCACACGGGACCTTCGATCATTAGATGTTTTTGGAAGAGAGTAAACAGAGTTTTGTTGTATGAAACTGTTTGTAAATAGAGAAGATCGCGTTCAATACAAATTGGATGGTTTTACGAACATGGGGTAATCCAACAAGAGGTGTCATTATTAATTGAAGGAAAAAAAAGTATTTTTCTTGAAAAGATGTGATTTTTTATTTTAATCTACATCACGAGCTCAAAGTACATACAACCCCTGTCAAATACCCTTCTCGGCTCTGTCATAAATTGTTTTTTTTTAGCTTTGTTTCGCTAACCAAAAGCACATCGAGACTTTCGTTCTGTAACAAGTGCAGAACAGCTCTCCGTTTGATCCTAATTTGTGAATTGGGGTGATAGTGGTGCAATGGTAATCATAACCGACTGTTGGGCAGAAGGTTTGTAAGTGAAGTCTGTCCATAGCCAAGAACACGGAAAAACTGCAGAAACATCAGTTTTGAATGAGAGATAATCGAAAAAAATGCTGACGAAGGCATAACACTAGCAGTATAAGAACACTTAAAAATCCATACCCTGTGTATGCATTTCCAATATAGCACCTGAACGACATGGAAACAAAAAAAGTTACCGTGAACTATAACCAACGCGACAAATTCAGTCGAATCTCTCGAATCATATCCAGGACAACCACCGCCGAAGAGTAGTGAACGAACATCTTCGACACAAACCATGTGCACCTCGTTCAGGTTGTGTGACAAACACCAACAAAATGAATTTAAATTCACCGACAGACTCTTTGAACGTGTCTCAGTCAGCGTACCCATTACAATTCAAGGCGTGCTAAGCCCGGAGAAGCGAATAGATTCGATTCACTCGGGTCGCTTGCTCACGGATCTGCTGTTGGAACTGGGCGATTTGCCCTTGTATGGCTAACAAAATCGAGCGCAGGTTTGGAACAGGCTCTGTGATGTTTGGAATGACCATTGGCTGTTGTACCTCTTGTCCCAAGCCTGCTGCAATTTGGGTGTAGGTCATTTGGGGTGTGACGGCTGGTATGTGAGTATTATTCCTTGTCCTGGACACAACATTTATTAGCTGTAACTAAACTAGCCACTCCTAGTAACCCAAAAGTGATGGGCGATGAAAAGTGGATCCTTGCAATAATTCAAAGCGAACAATTATTGGGAAGACGCCACAAACATGCATCAACATCCATGGATCCAAGCTCATGCTCTTGGATAAGACCAGTTCGGAATGGTACGAGCTGTTGCAACTGCATAGAGCCGAGTGTAAAGAGAAGACAGCCAAAATAAGAGCGAAGTGATTTTGCTGAACACCGACGTCCGACCATACCCAGCTCATGCTGCTAAAGCCTATCTGAAAACACAGAATAAAACCTCCTTAACTACAAGGCACATTCTTAAGTCTTTCCGACTGCTACTTGTTCCGATCGAATGGCGCATGGCTTAGCTGAGCAGCATTTCTGCTTTTTCGATGAAGCCAGCAATTGGGTCGGTCCGCGGATCGCCTTAAAAGATTTCCAGTTTGTTTTAATGCGGAATGCGTTATTTCCTAAAAAGTTGTTGAACGGGCCAATAGATTGCCATAGTTTAACGGTGAATACGACCTATCCTAATAGACTAAGATTGTGACCGAATCGACATCCTTTAGTTGCTAATCGTGATTGGTCTTCTTTAAGAAACGATGTGGATCTAGCCATGTTGCTCATGGATTGAAACAAATATAAAGATCTACTGACGCGCGCGTTAAATCATTTACAAACAGATAGAACAATATTGGCCCCAGAATTCAACCTTGAGGTACTCCTTATTTTAAAGTGTTGGCTGCTGACTTTAGCTCTTTTATGAGTGAAAACAGTAAGGCGCTTCGAGACCAAGAGACTTTCATGATTTACTTTGTGAAAGACCCTTTGAAAAATCAAGTAGACAGAGAACAGTCGTCTGGGATGATAGCCCAGATGGTGAATGGTGGGGGTTCAGTAGGTGAAGGCAGATGACTTAGCTATATGTTTCTCGAAGACGTTTGACAAACAGGGAATTCTATTGAAAGGTTTGAATTCAAATACGAAGATACTGGTCCATGTTGGGCGTTAGGATTGTCAGCTGAATCGAAACTGTGATCCTTAGTGCCACCAAAAAATGGTCACAAAAGACGCGTGAGCAAGCAAGGCTCTACGATCTACCAACATTGATTTCTAGAATACCTTATCATGATCTCTTGATGTCGTCGGAGACAATGCTGTGCTGTTCGAGAGGGTTAGAAGCAGAAAAAAATATAAAGTAGTCACCACATGTCCACGTTTTTGTTAACCTTCCTCCTTGGTCGCGTAGGCGTACGGCGGTCATTTCAAAAAAGAAAATATAAAACCAAAAGAGTGGACACATAACTTCATCACATTACATCTGCCAAGCAATTCATATCCTTTTGTTCACACTAAATCCATGTAACTGCACAGCAGCGTCTTAGGCAAAATGGCACATAAATCCTTTGAACAAGTCAATAACTCCTTTCTTCCCGATTTCCTTGCCCAAAAACGAAAATAACCATTTTTCTTCCTACGCCCTTCCTTTGACCATCTAGCAGAACGGTTATTTATTTTCATATTTTCCGAAGAAAATAAATGAAAAATGATCGGTTTATGCTAATCGTTGGTCCACAGGGATCATTGCGACCACGTATTCCCGTTAGAGTCCTTTTTGTCTACCTTCATATCCCACTACACATGTTCGAAAATGACCACAAAATGACTTCGTTGCTTTCCCGTATTATGTATGGCATTTAAGGTATCCTTCTTCTCCGTACTTACAGCTCATTTGTGATCCCTTTGGACGTTTTAGTGAGAACGAATAAGGGATCGCAACCATAAAATTTCGTAATTCCCTCCATTGTTACATCAATAGACTGGGAATCTTCTCGTATAAACACATACAACCTGTAGGCAATCAGACATTGTTGACTCGAGATCGGATTAAGATGCGATTGAAGAGGGACGAGTCTCCTTTCATGTTTTGTGTTAATGTTAAGGTGATAATCGCTTGAAAGAAGATGTCTTCGAAATTGCATTAAAGAAATAATAAAAAAAAAGACGGGAATCGTATGCTACTATTTTCACGGTTTGAGTTTATTGTTTTTTAATGACATGAGCTAGATCGTAGACACCTCGCACGCATTTGAGTTTCACACCCGGGACGTCTTGAACTCGACCCACGCGACACAGGACGATGTTATGCTCTTGGAGATTGTGACCGATGCCGGGGACGTAGGCTACCATTTCCTTGCCGGTTGATAGGCGTACGAGTACGCATTTACGATTGGCCGAGTTGGGTTTCTTCGGTTTCTTGATAAGGGTCTTAAGGATGACGCCTTTTGCGAATGGTTTGCCATCCAAAGGTTGACGTGGTGGACGGGTTTTGAAATGCGGACCGCGACGATGCATCTGGTTCAATGAGGCCATCTCACGCATTGTTGTCAGGGTTGTGTTTAGAGCTGAAAAGAGACAAATGTTGGTTAAAAGGCTTGATTTTAATAGAGGAAATTGTAGTATTATTATGATAGGCTGAGGGGAAGACCCTCGATCCTTTTTGGAAACTCTAAGTTCAACAAAATCTTATCCACCAAATTGAAACGAATATAGACTTGCTAGAGTAGAAACTATAAAAAAATAAAAGAACGACGAGGATCATCATGAACATCTGCTACGTGCATGTATTTTTGAAGCCATACAACTTTTAAGACCTTACGCCTACTTCTTTTTCTTAGATGGCGTTACAGGTCACGGAGAGCCAGAGCCAAGCTTCTCTCACTCATTTATGTTGTGTGCGATTTGTTTTTCACACAAGTGACATTACGCCTTACCATTTGTTAAACCAAAGGATGGAATTTAGAACCATTCACTCTAACCTACCGGAAGTACAAATTAATTCGGTCCGTTTTTTTGTGTTAAAAAAAAAACTTTATTGACAGAAACGTAAAAAATACATCACTCAAAGTATTGTCCGTCGGAAGCGACTGCTTTTTCCCATCTCTCTGGTAATTTTCGAATACCATCTCTAAAAAATGAGTCCTCTCTGGCATCGATCCAATCATTGAGCCATTCTTCGATTTCTTCAAAAGACCCGAACCGGTGACCCCCCAAATCGTTTTGCATCCGTCGAAAAAGCCAGTAGTCGGAAGGAGCAAGGTCTGGAGAATACGGCGGGTGGGGTAAGACCTCCCATTTTAGCGTTTCCAGGTAGTTTTTGACCGCTACAGCCACGTGGGGCCGAGCGTTATCATGTTGCAAAATCACCTTGTCATGCCTTTCGGTCGTTTCTGGCCGTTTTTCACGCAATGCACGGCTCAAACGCATTAGTTGTAGTCGATAACGTTTCCCATCAATGGTTTCGCCTGGTTTTAGCAGCTCATAGTACACCACACCCGTCTGGTCCCACCATATGCAGAGCATGACCTTTGAACCGTGGATGTTTTTCTTTGGCGTCGATGTAGACGATGATGGAACGGGTTCACCAGGCTTTGCATAGTATTTTTTCTTCTTGGGGTTATCGTAGTATGTATATCCACTTTTCATCTCCAGTCACGATCCGGTGCAAAAATCCCTTCCTTTGATGTCTTTCAAGAAGCAGTTCCGAGGTGAAAAATCGCCTTTCGACATCTCTCGGTTTCAACTCGTACGGCACCCAATTTCCTTGCTTTTGAATAAATCCAAATTTCTTTAACCGAACGGAAATGGACTCCCAACGATTCTGCGAGTTCACTTTGCGTTTGGCACGGATCTTGATCCAGTAAAGCCTCCAATTCCTCATCTTCAAACTTTTTGGGTTGGCCAAGACGCTCTTTTTCTTCGACGCTAAAATCACCACTTTTGAAGCGTCGAAACCACTCTCTGCATGATTTATCGGTCGGAGCAGATTCACCATAAACGCATTCGATGGGCCTCAGCTGCACTTTTCTTCCAATTAAAAAAGAAAATCAAAACTTCCCGCAAATGCTGTTTATTTAAGACAAATCCGGACATTTTCGAAGAGGCAAAAAACAATGTTATTGTCAAAAACAGACGCTGATGCACACTAATTATTGTTGACAGATGTCTTACCTTTCCAATGAAGTAGGTAACCGCTTCCAAGATCAGCCACAACTTGCAGGTGGCGCCATCTTTTGAAAACGGACCGAATTAATTTGTACCCTCAATATTTCCTGGGTGCACTCTCTAACCCTAGCACAAGTTACCCACGGCAGATCGATGGGAAAAAATCAAAAAACAAAAAATATTCATCAGGTTACTCCATTCCATACATACCACCGTCTCTGAGGCATAATCATGCGTGGTGACGTTCCGAAGCTGCCTGCTCTCCAGGTCTTCATCCCCAGCATTAAGAAAAAAGGCCACGAATCAGTCAAGGATTTTCGATCCCCTAATTTGATCATTTTTCCTATTTAAGACGTTCGAGCATGGACTCTTCTTGCACTTTCAGGAAATCTTAAGAATTTATCTAGCACTACCAGCACGCCCAATTTAAGGGTAATGTCACGGAAGCGAGCTTACACAGGAGTGTCGGTTCTGTTGAGCATTATATCCACTACAATGTGCTGATATGATTTCATCATATCTATCGAAAAAAAAAAACGAACGTAATTGAATAGTTTAAACGCTCGCAACTAGAATTATCCAATTGCAATTAGGAATTAGTCCGAGCCCTCCTCAATTCGGGATTAACTCCCCCCTTTTATGACCCACAGTTATAAACTAAATTTTAAATTTTAGTCCACTGAAATCGCGGAAAGGCCTTTGGTAAGAGTAAACGCTTGAGAAACAGACTGTAGCTGAAACCAAACACAAAAAAAACCGAACTGATGTTGTTAACCATCATGACCAAGAGTCATTTAAAGCAGACTCTATCTCTATCTTCCACATTTATGGCTGCTAGTTCGGTGTTCTGTCGTAAGCAACACGTACTCAGAAGCATCAGGCACATCCTATGCTCAGATCTTAACATTAAATACATGTGTACTGTCATCAGGCTAAAGTATTCCTACTTTACCTTTCTTGATTTACCCTGATGGCTTCAAGTTGGATTTCATAAAGGATCAGAACCATTTCGACCCAACTGAATATACCCTATTCATATCGACTCCCTGTTCATTCTAGTTTCTCTTAAACGGGAGCACGGGAGGAGGGGGTTGGTCGTGGTGTAATTGTAATCGTCACCGACTGTTGAGCCGAAGGTCTGTAGTTCAGGTCCATCCATAGTCAAAAACAACTCCTATACGGAAAAACTATGCAACAACATCGGTTGTGAATGAGAGATGATCAAAAAATGCTAACGAACAAAATGCTATAACACCTTAATGACATGGAAACAAAAAGTTACTGAGAACTACAACCAACGCAACAAATTCAGTAGAATCTCTCGAATTATATCTAGGACAACCACCCCCGGAGAGTAGTGAACGAAATTCTTCGACACAAACCAGGTCCAGGTTGTGTGACAAACACCATAAGAGAGTACACTCTTGAACCTGCACGAATTATAGAAAAACAAAAAACTTGTGGGAGGGAGATGTGGAAAATTTCTCTGATAGCTAAGACGCCACCAAAGCCTTTTAATAGCAATCACCTCCTCCAAACTGACAGAGAACGACAAAAAAGAAATCAAACCTGCCAGCCGCAGGATCATGGTTTATTTGCATTAAGTTTTAGTTCGCAATTACATGAGAAGGCCGACGAGCTAGCCAGGTTCTTGGTGGCTTACATCATAGGTCTATAAACACCTCAGATCAAACATCTTCCAACAATTCCCAACAAAAGCTAACCTTATGTGGTCAGATCAAACTGGTGGAGGAAATCCTGAAACGGTTTAAACTGACATCGTTTCGATAACTTAAGAATCGTGGCAATCAGTACAAGCTACTTACTACATGGTATGACGCCCACTGCCAAAACTGCCACAACACCCAATCGTAAGTAAGTTCACAAAACTTTCTCTATGAATGCCCGGCACAACTTCTGTGCGTTTGCCAAGCACTTCCTTGATGACTTGCTGGGAGTGCTGGACTCATCCTGGCCATATACATAATTAAACTTTTCATAACTTCTATTGCGGATTAAAGAACATTCGAATTGCCTCCGTGTCTTCCTTTTACGGAACTCGTTTCGAGATCTCAAAATTTGTCTGCCTCTGTTGTATAGATCGGGCTGGATCTCACCAATGATTTTGATAATCTTGCTCTCCAGTTGATCAATTGTTGTTGGCTGGTTGCCGAATACTAAAAACTACGTGACCCGAGAAAAAAAGTCCAGGGACGATAAACCTCACGTTCTTGGCGACCATTCCAAATCGCCTCTTCTGGGAAAAACACGCTCTGTGGACTTTTCTTAAACCAACTCCAATGTAACGTTGGATGTGTTGCACATTGAGTCGTCTTGGTGGAGTCACGACACCTGACCACAATCCACTCCAAACAGGAAAATTCAATGCGATTGCTTGTTCATAAAGTCGTTCAATCAAAACTACAGTTTATCACTGAAGCCCAATCAGCCTACGTGCGACGAGCTTGGTGGAGCTTCAGTTTCTGTGTCAAATTAGTTTTATACGAATGTCTGGCCAAGTCGTTTCGGAATATTTGCCAAGTGGAGGTCGAAGAAAGGCTAACTATTGTACTTGTGCTCGACGAGGAACCAAGTCAGCAACAATAGCAATATTCTCGTTTGACCACGCGTTTCGGATTCGTACAGAGACTACTTGATCAGTAATCGAACCGCCTTTTCCGGATTTTACCATAATTCGTTGGTCGGAAAATAATTTCGATCGTAAATGTTGTATTTTGTAGCAATTCGGATCCCGAAAATAGTTAAACTCTTCCCAGACCAGTAGCTTCATACATAATCGTCTTAACATTACATTAATGCCTTTGTCTCATTTCACAACCTTCAAATATGACACATGTTCCTCTTCCGCATGAGCACTACTGGATTTCTGTACCTCCTCCAAGATGATACCCTTTAACTGACAATCAGGTGCCTACACAATGGATAAACACACAAAAGTTATGACTAAAAATCCTTTATCCTCCCAAATGCTACGAATGCGAATGGACATCACGGTCCTATTGTCCAAGAAGAAATTAGAAGAAAAGGACGAAACCCTTCAAGAAGGATGATAACCTTATGAGATATCGTGGACGTGACCATAACCAACCAAACAAAGCCGAAAATACTATAATTTAGCATAATTTCTATCGAAGGATACTTGATACATAGACCACTCGGGCTCGCCATTTTTTCGCTACAAACGGAGGAAATTCGCTTTTCCAAGGGTTGCAATTGAACGAACAGATGCCATCCCGATCAACCAATGGACAATGGCCCGATACTGCAGTCTCTCTTTCTTCCTGCTTGCCTGTGTGGCATTGGCAGCGTAATCTGTGGAAAAATCTTTCTGTTATGGTCAGCCCATACAAATATGGTTTAATATCGGTGATGAATCTGGAGGATATGCGGAAATAATAAGCAAACGGGTTGTCTATTATTATGGTTTCTATTATTGTGTACAAGATGAGGAGCTGCATGCGAAATATCCTTTTTTTTTTTTTTTTTTTTTTATTATTCGTTGTTGGGTTTCGCATGACCGGTGGTAATTTATGTGCACATGCAGTGGCTGTGGGAAAAGGAGAAAAATCAATTATAGGAAAAGGATTCAAGGGAATCAAGGCGATGGACACATGTTGTTCGAGTTTTAATGTACTGGGAGCGAAATGAATTTCAGATTAGAGCAGCCTACGTAGTTACATTTGACCGAAATTGGGCGGTTAATATTGTATGGGATTCAGCAAGTCAAGTCTGTTTTAGAGGCATGCATTATATCTACTCCTCTCCAGAATAGGAGACGAATGTATGTAGTGGCTCTCTAAGCAGTTTATTACAGAGTTTGAACCTTCAATTGCATGCAAATTATTATTTCTTGAAGCCTTAATGCCAAACACATAAATAGGAATCTACTGTTCAACCGGTGATGCCGAAATACGACGATCGCTGTACGCTATGGATACTCCACCCTTTCCAAGAACAGGCTCTTTCGTAGATTTAGCATTAATAGACGCACGACTTGACACAACCTGTGCAGGGACGGGTTAAGAATATCCCTGCAGCGATACCTCTCGCTTGTCGTAAAAGGCGACTAAAACAAAGGTAAACCAAAATCACATCTAGGCAATTTAGAAAACACCAAGGTGAGCCTAGGAACACATATGTATACCACCATTAAACTGCCCCACAAGTGTGCATGCAAATCAGTGGGTTGACACGACTGGAGATCACCGGTGTTGTAAGAGTAAGATCAATCAAAAAAAAATAAAAAATCTGGAACATGCCCGTGTCAAAAATGAGGGGAAGAAAGAAAACGGTCAAACCGTAGCATTATGGAAAAGAACGCTAAAAGGAAAAGCACTACCCCGCCAGGCACTACTAATGGTCGTGATCCTGGGACGAGCAGCAATGCTCGGGTCAGAGCTATAAGATTTCCGGGGGATAGCAAAGTAATGCAACGGCGTATGCCACACTTAAGAGTCGCGAGTTGGAACGTTGGAAGCATGAGTGGGCGCAGCTATGAGCTTGAAGAAATGATGGTTAGAAGGCGAGTAGACATCCTGTGCGTACAAGAGACGAAATGGCGAAATCGGGCACGTTTCTTGGACGTTAAAACAAAAGCCTTCAAGATGTTTTACTATGAATTGGAACAAGGAAAAAACGGAATCGCCATCATCCTTGCGGCAGAGCTACTTGGCAACGTCTTAACCATTTCAAAGTCCAGTGACCGTTTGATGGCTCTCAAATTGGTGATGCATGGTGAGGTGTGGAACATCGTAAGCGCATATGCCCCTCAAGTAGGATGCGAACAAAAAGAAAAAGATGCATTCTGGCTAGATTTCCACAACCTTGTCAAAATCATCCCAAAGGAAGAGCTTTTGTTTGTTGGGGGAGATTTAAACGGACAGACAAGCGAAGACTATGAAGGCTACCACGGAGGGCTGGGATACGGCACCAGGAACTCTTCAGGTGAAGATATCCTTAACATGTGCAAGTCGTACTGTCTTATAGTGCTAAATACCATGTTCGTCAAACAAAGCCGGCACCTGATCACTTATAGCAGCGACGGAAATGAAACTCAAATAGACTTGGTATCCAGTTTCATGAAGCCACGAGTTAAAGATTGCAAAGTGATCCTGGGAGACGCGATCGCCCCTCAACACCATCTCCTCCTGACTGAATTTTTTATGGATGCGAGAAAGAAGTCAAAGCAGCAAACGAAGGTGTCTGAGAGAATCAAGTGGTATAAGCTGGATAAAGGAAAAGGCGAAGCTTTCATTACCAACATGGAAAACTACCCCTCTTCCATTATCGATGAGGTCGGTAATGAGGAGTGCAGAGCACAAGACATGTGGGATTCCCTACAACAATCTGGCCTGGAGAAAGCCAAATCACTGCTCGGAACATCTAAAGGCCCCTGCCAACACGCAAAAGAAACCTGGTGGTGGACAGACGAAGCCAAAGCAGTGATACACGAAAAGAAAATGGCTTTCCAAGCTTGGTCAAAGTGCTCTTCTACTAATAGAAAGGAAAAAGCTCGCCGTGAAAAGGTATATAGATATTGCAAAGGTATCGCGAAGAAAAAGTGCGCCCAATTCAAAGCGAAAAGCATGGAAGGCCTCTATCAGGAGTTGGAAGAAATATCGTCTTCCGCGTCTGACAGGAACCAGGCTACCCAGGAGCTTCGACAAAGCAATTTGAACAAAGGAGCAAATATCTTTAAGATAGCCGCCCAGAGAAGAAGAAATGCTCAGGAGATTCGTTTCCCAAAGTTTATTAACAATGCTGAAGGCCAACTCCTTGTGGAAGACGAAAAAACTCTCCACAGATGGCGACAGTATTGCGAGGAAGTTCTGAATGAACAGTTTCCCCGAGTGTACTTTCCGAGAGCCGCCCCGAATCATGCCGAAATATCCGACATCACTGTCGAAGAAATTCGGTACGCGGTTAAAAACTCCAAGAAAAGAAAAGCTGTTGGGCCGGACGGGATACCCTCCGAGTTCTGGAAAAAGATGGGAGACATCGGGTCTAGATGGCTCATGGTTCTTATCTCCAAACTTATAGGAGGCGACACTATGCCTAATCAATGGAGGGAAAGCTATCTTCTTCCCTTGCACAAAGGAAACGGTGATACGCAAAATTGTGATAACTACCGTTCTGTCAAGCTGATGTCGCACACCATGAAGATCGTTGAACGGGTATTACATAGCCGACTGCGGAAAATAATACGACTATCTGATGACCAGTGTGGGGTTGTCTCGGGTAAATCAACAACAGATGCAATCCAAAGTATAAGGATCATGATGGAAAAGCATCGTGATTCTTCAAAGGACTTGCATATGGTGTTGGTTGATTTCGAGAAGGCCTTTGACCGGCAACCAAGAGATCTTTTATGGGTAGCGCTAAGACAAAAAGGAGTTCCAGAAACCTACGTGTGAGTGATCATGGACATGTACAAGAGAGCAACGACAAGAGTAAGATGCACCGCAGGAGTCACCGAAGAGTTCGCAATCAAAGTCGGTGTACACCAAGGGAGCGTCCTCAGCCCACTGCTCTTTATAGCAGTCCTTGATTGCTTGCTTGAAGGAAAAGTGACGGACCCCAATGTGCACCAGCTAGTCTTTGCTGACGATGGAGGCATTATAAGTGATGATCAGGCGTCCCTACAACGAGCACTTGATGTGTGGGTGGACATTTTTGAGGGACACGGGTATCGTATTAGTTCAAAGAAGACAGAGTATCTGTGCTGTCCGTTCTCTGACCCTCATCAGCCTATTCCCGACATTTACTTGAATGGAAGAGTGCTTCCCAAGTATGAAAAGTTTAAATATCTGGGATCTATGATTAATAAAGAAGCAACTTGTGATGACGACATCAACCATCGCGTAAGCGTAGGGTGGATGAAGTGGCGGGAAAACTCCGCCATCTTCTGTGATCGAAAAATGCCCCCTAAGTTGAAAGGAAGTCTCTACACTTCAGTTGTACGTCCGGCGCTCACATACGGTTCACAATGCTGGACAATTCACAAAAAGTATGAGAGCAAATTAACGGCAGCTGAGATGAAGATGCTTCGCATGACAGCGGGAGTAATAAAGCGTGACAAAATTAGAAGTTCAAATATCCGAGGAAGCCTCCACGTAAAAGAAACCATCACAAGAAAGATAGAGCGCGACCGACTCAGTTGGTATTGCCATGTTCAAAGGAGAGATCCTTTGAACCCCGTCCAAAAGGCGTTATCAATCAACATTCCAATTTCAACACGCAAAAAAGGCAGGCCGAACAACAATTGGTGCAAACAAATGCAAAAACACCAGCATTTGATTGGCCTCAGCGATGAAGTAATCCCAAACCGGGAAGCCTGCCGCTACTTTCTGAGGTCAAACCGGCGGACCCCACAAGCGGACCAGTAGGTATGCAGTTAAGTGGGAAGGTTATGGTCCTACACTTCTGACCATAAGACGCCGGAAAAAAAAAAGGAAAAGAAGAAGAAGACGCACGATTTGAACTGACTAGTACAAATGACTACAATTGAAATTATTTGCGAACCATCGAATACGAAAGTGGCTCGCCTCAGTAATACGAATATTCAACGAACTTTTGCAACTGGAACAGTACGAATCAGTGTGTACCTTCGCCTATCGAAAGGTATGCTGGTTCAAGATCTTTGAGAAGAGCGATGCGGCTGAGAGGGATTAATCCTGTAAGCAGAAACAATGGACAAAACTATCCCAAGGATAATCCAGACCAGCGATTATACCGACAAATATAGTACACCAACTATCGACGCGCTTCATAGGGAAAAGAATTCTCTTCAGGCTTAAAGGGCTTCAAATTAATAAAATGACGCTGTCAGGCACAAGGATTCGTTCCCACTGGGCATAGGCGAGTGAGAATTCCGTCCACACGATTTAGACGAGTTAACGATAGCGAAGTCTAAGAAAATTTCCTGCTGAACCACATTATTCAAAGCAGCTGGAGGTGAGTTGACTGGAAACATGCACCAACTAACCTGCAATGTATAGCCCTCTACTGATAAGTTCCTATTAGTGTGGTCTCAGCAGGAAAAATCGACGACAAGTTCTGGGGAAGACGTATGAATTTCGACATACACCACCTTTTTAGCGATTTTAAGACCGCCAAATCGTTAAGCTCGATAACAGTGGAGAATCCCCGCTGCTGCATTATGGTCGGTCACAAACTAAAAGACGTTCGATGTTAAAAAAGAATTCAGTATAATTCATAAACAGATGACATTAAAATGATTGAATGAGCACTGCGAGACGTCAATGAATTGTTTGAGAGTCTTGAAGCAGAAGCGTCTAAAGTGGGGTCCGAAAACCTAAATACGCTGCTGAAAAAAAAGGGTTTCGTCTATCTTGGCCCACTGATGACAAGTGGCAATAACAACATCTCGGAGAACGCAGAATAGTTTTCGCCAACCGCTGCTTCAAGGAAAGTGGGGGAAGAATACAACTAAGGATTGTACAGGCTGCGCAACGACATCGGCATAATCAGGCGTCTGCTGATGGATGACACCATCGGTCTGATCCGAAGACTCTATAGAGTCGGAAACTTATAGAGATGAGTGTTAACCAGGAGAAGGGAATCAGTGCGCGTAACCCATTTTTCTATGTATAGGAAGCGTCAATGCTTCTGAATTAACGAATGGAGTAATCTAGTCTGCTGGAGCAGGTGGCAGATTCGTGTATAGGAGTAGCAGAGCAATATTATCGCCATATGGTCTAGGGTTCCACGCATTTACTGTAAAACTTAAAAGGTAGGATGTCCAGCGTCATGTTAAGTGCCTGGGTGAAGAATGATCCTGGTGCCTACTCCTGATTGCTATTCTTATTTTAGTGTATAACTGGGCGGACAATGGATGTCAACACCACAGAGTTTACCTAGTAAGTCCCCAAATCTTACGAAAAGTTTTGCTGTAGCTTTTCCAACTCGGTTTTCTACGTTTGACTACCAGTTAAGCTTCAGCCCAAGTTGTTGGCATTGGAGAGCCATGTTAGAAGCTAGTTATTTAGCCGTGGAAGTTTAAATAATGGTATCTAGGTGATGGAGGATTTCGGATATCGGACTACGGATTTTTTGCAATATACGTCTTGAGGATTTTTGAATATCGTAGGATCATAAAACTCTTCGTTTTGAATGGGTTAACCCCGAAGGAAACCTCATCCGAAGTTGGCAAAAGTTTATGGGCCCTCTGCTCTTTCATTGTCAACCGTTAAAAAGTGGATAGCTGCATTTTACCGTCCGCAATCACATTGGAAACCATCGAAAATTAGTATAAGATCGTGGTGGACGATATTTATTTATTTATTTATTTATTAAGAATGAGTGGAAAGCTAAAACATTAAGAATAAATCTTATAAATTTGCAATAGCTACTCGTAGTTAACATAGATATTTTAGTTACATTATTTTGGAATGAATTAAGTAAGATGGTAATAGATTAATTAATTTAAAATATTAGGACAAAAGGAAACTAGAAAATTACTTTAATAAATAAATTTAAGACATGAAACATTAATTAAGAAAGTAGGATACAATACGATAGTTGTGGAAAAAAAAATTTAACAAAAGAAGAAAAAATGATATTGACAAAATTAACAGGAAAAAGAAGAGAAAAATCAATTATTTTGGATGCAAAGAAAACCATGCAATTCTTTTTTAAATCTATGTATATCGCTTAGTGCTCTTAGAACGTTAGGTAATGAATTCCAGAGACGGATAGCAACAATGAAGAATTGTCTCTCAGATATAAGGTAATTAAACCTCGGTATTATGAGAGAAGTAGATCTATTTGACGCTGGGAATTGAAAGTTGTTATAGAGATAAGAAGGCTGCTGTGTTTTGAGGATTTTAAAAAGAAAGACCAATGTTCGAAATTTAAGATAGTTTTCAAATGACATACCTAGAACGTTAATGGAGAGGTGTGAGACGTGATCATATCTTCTGAGCCCATAAATATATCGAACAGCACTATTGAAAGCAACTTGTAATTTTCGAGTACATACAGAATCACAATTTCCAAATATTTCACAGCCATGCACTAGTATAGGGATTACTAAAGATTTTACCAACATGATACGTATATTCAATGGTGTAAAGGGTTGCGCCGTCCACAGGGTCCGCAAAACACCATAAGCCCTTCCTACGATACTATTTATGTGATCATTCCATGTTAAAAATCTATTGAATACAACTCCTAAATTCTTTGATGTATCCACAAAGTCAATTGTGGTATTATTTAAAAATAATTGTGGGAAATACGAAAGGTCCAATTTTGTTCTGGATATAACCAGACATTTAGACTTAGAAGGGTTAAGATTCAAACCGTTTTTCAAAGACCAATCAAATATACATTTAAGGTCGAGATTTATATTCAACGCACAATTTTCAATAAGACCTAACGGGCAGCTCTTATAAACCTGGACATCGTCAGCATAAATGTGTGTAGAGGAATGTATCACTAAATCTGGTATCTCATTTATGTACAGAGAAAATAAGAGAGGACCCAGAATTGATCCTTGAGGTACTCCGCGAGTACATCCAGGTAATCAGATAAGGTATTATCAACCAATACGGCCTGCTTTCTATTGCATAAATATGATGAAACTAATTTAACTGCTGGTGGAGAAAAACCAAAGAAGTAATTCAACTTTTTGCAGAGTAGGGCATGATCAACAGTATCAAATGCCTTAGAAAAATCTAGAAGAACCAAGAAAGTAACTTCATCTTTATCCAAACTTGCCCTGATGTCTTCAATAACTTTCACTAGAGCAGTTGTACAACTATGTTTCGCCCGGAAGCCCGATTGCACATGTGCAAGCATTCTGTTTCGAGAAAGATACTCATTTATTTGCTTTTGCATTAACCGCTCGCATACTTTAGAGAGGAATGGCAAAATTGAAATCGGTCGATATTCATCACCTATCGAGTTTTTCGGTATAGGTATTACTTTGGCCATTTTCCATTGGTTAGGAAAAATTCCTGTGGTGAAAATAGAATTTAATATATGTGTCACATACGGCAGGATCAATGGAAGAATGGCTTTGATAAAAATTGGGTGAATTTCATCAACTCCAATTGCACAGGACTTAATTGACAAAAAGCTTTCGACTACCTCCACGCTATCAACACATGAGAAAGAAAAAGATGATTGCACTACACGCGTGTGAATATAATTTAAGTCAACATCCAAGTTTCCTGTACCGGAAGATACTCCAGAAGCAAACTTTTGGTTTAGTTCGCTACCGTCGATGTAATTTGGCCTGATTCGCTCTTTACCGATACCTAGATGCCGTAAGTTACTCCACAGCTTTCGACTACCCAAGTTGGTTTTTAGTTTGTCAGAGAAAAATTGTACCTTTGCCACTTTTATTTCACGGACAACAATATTTCGCAAAGATTTATATAGTCGGTGGAGGGCTTCAACTCGAAAACGCTTCCATCTGTGATACGCTGCATCACGCTGCCTTATTAATTCCTTAATTTCTCTTGAGAACCAAGGCTGTGTTGAGCTTTTATTGATTTTCGTTTTAAGTGGAACGTATAGATTAAAAAGAAAGTTTATATTAGAATTAAGAAATTGAACTTGATGATCCGGAGAAGTCATAAAAAAAATCTGTTCCCAGGGTATTGCACTTATACTCTGTTCTATGTAGATTAACTCTATCTATAGTGCTAAAATCTCTATATTGAAAAGTTCTTACTTGCGGATGAATATGCACATGGAAATCGTAAGTAAGAAATATCAAATCATGCTTTGAAAAAGCTGGTGCAGAATGTTGGTTGTAAAAAAGTGCACTATCGATGTTACTAACAAAGAAAACGTCTAGTAAGGTGCTTGTAGAACTCACGTGATGAGTGGGAGTTGTAGTATTTACTGGATGTAAGTCAAATGATTTCATGCCATCAGTGAGATGCCTCTCGATCAGAAGATATGCAAGTGAAGGTAAGTGAAATAGCTGAGGCCTTGGGGATATCGGAAGAAAGGGTGCGAAACATCTTGCACAAAGTATAAGGTATGCGAACGCTCTGCCACTTTTATTGAGTGGCGATTTTCGGACCGATTCAGTAGGGTTTCGACTGATTTTTAGCAGCGATTCGTCAGCATGGATGAGGCATGGGTCCATCACTACTCGCCAGATACGAAACAGCAGTCCAAGCAGTAGGTCAAAGCGGTCGTTCAACGCCAAAGAAAGCGAAGTCGATTATCTTCTAAAAGGTAGAACAATTACAGACGAATATTACCCCAACCTTCCTGATCAGGTAGACGCCAAAACTCGCGAGAAGAGTTCTGGATTGAAGAAGAAAAATTTTTTTCACCAGAACAACGCACCTGTACACAAGAGTGCGTTGGCAATCGAAAAATTGTGAGATTTTTTCAGTCTTCCCTCCTATTCTCCTGGTTTGGCACACAAAGACATCACTTTCATCTGCTCTCAAAAAATTTAGAAGCTAAGCGGACTTTTGATAAATACTTCCACAGCCTTCCAGACTCCCACTTCCGGGAATGAATACCGATGCAGCAGAAACGCTGGACCAAGTCAACGGAGATTATGTATACAATTAAAATCATTTTTTAACTAAAAATCGCATTTTTATTATCAGGCCGAGAACCTTTCACCTTATCCTCGTATAAATCTTTTGTAACTCGGTTTTTTGCTTGAACTTCCAGCTAAGCTTCGGGTCTAAGATGATGCCCAAGTAGCTGACACTGGAGATCTTTAAATGGTGGTATCTAGATCATAGTGATACACAGCACCAAGTTTTCTTAAAATTTTGCAGATCGCAGTCTGTGGATCAAGGAAATACTCAAGCTAAAGCCCTTTACATGAATTCACTTGTCACAGAAAGGAATAACCTTGATACTTGGATAACCATGTCATCCGCATACACGACCACGTTTACTCCCTTAACTTTAAGCTAAATAGAGTTTGGCTAATAACTATGATCCATCAAAGAGGTAATTTAACCCTGCCTTAAGGTATGCCTCGGTTTTCGGATTTGGTGAGAAGACTATTTCCTGACTGTGATTAGTTGATTCTCGTTCCGATCTTGCCAAATGTTTAGGAAAACATTTTTCCTGGAATCAGCGGAAGTATCACATTTTCAACGGATGTCAATCATTCAAAAAATACGATATCGATTAGTGACGAAAGAACGACTTTAGTCCAATCACTGTGCAAAAGAACTATGTTTATCAAGTGGCGCTTCAATAACGCAAATAAGTCTAACAAAACTTCAAAAAAAAATTAATTTGAAATCCCACCACTCCTTAAAGTCCGTGTATGGAACATCGAAGGCGGCCCTTCTACCACCCATCATGCGTGTGCCTAATCCCTTGCCAAACAATCAAACCAAAGTGACCAACGTGTTACGTTCAGGTGTGTGACAACTGCCACCACAGAATGGGCATCATCAATAGAAAAGGTCAGATTAGTCGGGACTCTACAGGTTTTCATAAAACTAACATTCCCAGCCTATGAATGACCCAAGCTAGATCAATTTGCTTATTTAAATTAGTTTCATTGTTACGAATGGTTTTCGGTGAATGAGCAGCGTTGCTTTGATTCGCTGTGGTGAGGATTAATTTGGAAGGAATGCGGCGATGAGTCATGGCTTGGGACCGATTGGTCATTTATGGGCATGGATCATAACACTTGTACTCGGACACGTGTGAATGTTTTCACTTTTGCGAATGGGTGCCGTTCGGGAATGTTTGTGTTTTGTAGTATTTGGATAAGGTACTAAGAATAGTACAGTCTCGTATTGGAACGCGATCTATATGATGGGATTGGAAGGCTTTGAACGCAGATTGTTCGGTAGTATTTTTTCGCATGCAGTATTCATACCCATTAGCGCATCTAAACGTAAGCCTTTTACAACCCTATTTACTTGGCTTGTGATACACCAATTGCATGATCCTTGATTATTCGATTCCGAGAAGTCAGAGTGAGTTCTCTTACACAATCGACAGCAAAATTATCCAAAACTATTCGCACTTAATCCTCCTACTTTTCCAATTCCCAGTACCTCGGATCCCATATAGTCTAAGCCTTGGGCTATTTATGTGGTCTTCCAATATTTGTTTTTACTCATCATACATCTACCTTTCTGCAAACAATCAGTTTTACAATCGCGTAGCTGGTAGTCAGTCGTACGCGTTTGTCTTTACACATGGAACTGCTTCTGACATTCCACTATCCAGGTCATTCTGGGAAACAGTGACTCGCGAGGCAATGATCTTTGTCGAGGTGTGACCGGCTATCAATATTTTATTAAGTTGTAAATTATTATAAAGGCAGCGTTCGGAAAAGTCAAAACGGGAGGAATAGCTAGTCAAAAAGTTGATTACCAGTTGCACTATAAAACAGGGATACCTTGACCTGTACTGATAGTGTGGATTAAATAAATCAGGTACATAGATCCCATTGGCGACTGCCTAAGATGAATAAGACCAATTGCAAGTTTACAAGATGTGTTCAACAAACAGTGATTTCTTGAAAACATTTTCATTTTTTATATCAACGTTATCCTCTTCAACAAATCGCACAAAGCCGTATTCGATGCTCAGGATTTGGGAAGGCCACTTTGTCGCAGCTGGTGGCCAACAAAATATCGATGTCAAGCAAATCCATTCATTATAGACGCCGATGTTACAGCCTGTAAAGGACAAGAACCGAAGCCTCTCTCAATCACTTTTGTTGCCTGTTAGTCATTTCTTTCAATAGGTGAAAAGAGCCTCATGTTTATTGTCGACTCCGAACGGCGAATTTCGAGAAGCTTTTTCGTCTGATTTCTCCAAGACTCTCTGTTGCTATCACGTCTAGAAATAGGAATCCACCGTTTTCCGATAGATTCCTTTAGCGGTACATGCTGGTCAGAAATATCAGATCTGAATATAGAATTTTACGGTGAGACTTTTAATATGTGATTTTTTAAGTGTTTGGTTTTTAATTGTTAAAAAAAAACACAAAACAATTGCGAAAATGTATACAATTTTATATGAGTTGACTAACAAAGGCTTGCCATTTACCTTCCGAAGATTATTGATTTCATGTGAATGTTGACCAATTTTAAGTGATACTTACTGAGGGTCCAAGTTTATGTCACTTTTATGCTCAAAAAAGCGGCTGGTATCTCGTTAATAACACGTGTAATGTTGTTTTCCAAGGCTACAATTGACGCTGTCTTATCGACGTAGACAAGTCATTTGACGTAACCCCATTAAAAATAGTCTAAAAACGTCAAACCGGGTCATCTTTAAACGAATGCGGAGCAAAGAGCCCGGGTCATAACAGTATTAAACATTGCTTTAGCAGCTCTTATATTACCCGAGGTTATTCATTGGACCATATGCGGCAGTTTCGCTTTGCCCCTAAGGACAATATTTCGACAAAAAAGCGGAGCCCCTCCAGCTTTCCAAGGCTTACACACCAAAAATTCGACGTTGTGGTAGATCGTACGGCTTCAATCCTAACACGAACTGTGTTTTGTAAGGATTTTTAGACTTAGGTCCTTGCATGAAGTCTTCCACGTAGTCAAGTAACATAATTCCAATCCTTGCGAACGGAGAGGAGTGGAGAAATCACGGTCTTCATTTACACTGGCGGATAGAGCAGTTTTCCTCTGTACGCAATCTACTCATACGAGTCGGTGGCTCGATGTCCAATAGCTTGAAATTGATGTGGAATTCGGTCACTATGACTTGAATTGCTTACTCAGTAGATCGATTATTACGATCGTAAAACGGTTGAAGTGTGCAAAAAGCATTTTTCACAGAGCACGAACTTTAATAAAAAAATTCAATCATCTATAAGTGTTGTTCGGATTTAAGCCTCTCTATAATGAAATGGCAATGCTAACTGAGCATGATTGACTTTGACACATGTTACGAATTATACGTGAGCTATCAAAAAAAGAACACTGAAAAACCAAACAGCAAAAAAACTATTTATTAGTGAAACAACACTACAAAATCATGGTCCATGTCGAACGCAACAAGAATTGCAGAGTTATTGACAATAACCCCAAAATCACTTCCCGTCGTTACAAAGCATTCAGATTGTCAACCTTATCGAATAATATAGGAGTGAAAGTCGAGAGACCTCAGACGGCATTCCCTTGATAAACGAACTATTGCTCCAGAGGCAAGAAAAGAAGGTTTTTCTACATAATTGGCAATTAAAACAAGTTGTGATGCACCACGGCTAACATCGAAGGCCAAGCCAAACTTACATGGTTCGAAGCTCATGTTGTTAATTTGGGACCAGATCAGCGTGATATAATATGCATTGATTCAACCGACTGAAACCATCACAGGAGCTCGCTACGAGAACCTCACACAATCAATGCGTTTGACCGAACATCGAAGGAAAAGAAAAGAAGAAAAGCACAACGCTCGGCCACATTATCCTCAGGTAAACACTGAAAAGGAGCATCCGAACAAAAACCACCGTGGCAGCCTTATCCGACTGCTACCTTCCTGATCAGCGACCTGATGGCCTGATTGAGCTGCACTTCTAATCTTCCGAAGTACCCAAAAATTGGGTCGGTTCGTGTATCGTTTTAAAAGACTTGCAGCTTTTCCACCTTGGAATTCGTAGCAGCTAACGATGGGCAAAATTCTCAAAAATAATATTTTTTTCCGGTCGATAATGATATAACTCAGATCCTCGACGTCGAAGCAGGATTCAAACATAGCTCAGTTTGCACTTAGACTAATCCTCAGAATCTCTTTGAAAAATCTCAAAAATGTGATTCTTCTCCTCACATGACTTCGTCTCTGGCTGATTGACGGCTTCTAACTTCCTTTCACAGTTTATGTAAACGTTAGTCTTGTCCCCTAATCGAAAACAATTTTCTTTGGGGTTTCACCGGCTTGAGTCGAACCTTTTAAGCTGTAATGCATGACTGTTTCTCCAGGCCAGTCAATGTCTCATCAGGTATACCACAAGGTAGCCACCTTGGCCCCATAATGTTTATATTATTTATTAACGCTCTGCCGACTATCATTAAACACTCCCAATGTCTTCTGTTTGTAGACGACTTAAAGCTATTGCGCCATGTAAAATTCTGATCTTTCTTCTATCCATAATTCATCACCTACATATTCTGCGCTGTTATTTCCTGCATTTAACGCTACTGCGATTCGCCGTTAAGAGATACACCGATTTGGCTACAAATGTACATACTTTTCGGCACACTTAAAAACACAGAAAAAAGAATTAGCGCGAATTGGCCACCGTACAGCCTACGATATTACAAATTTCCCGGTACTTTTTGAACACACTTAGTATATTTGATACCAATACAACGTACCACTTCTATCCAACGTCACCTGCATTTACTTATAATTTTGATGTCCATAGTCATAGCCATATCAATCAAATGCCCCTTGGTCAGCTCATAATTTGCTTGTTAGTGACCAGACCTTTGTCACAAAAAATGAAGAAAAAAAAACCCTAAAACCCACGCACAGGAATGTAAACGAGTAATTGCCAGGAAACAATACCATTGCCTTCTTCAAATTATGTTCGTTCTTTTGTTCGATTTATTATCTCATTCTTGTCTCCCACAAAAGGCAACAAGCATCAGGGATAACAAAAGGAAGAATGGATTCGTCATAACACGTCATGTGTTCTTAACTTCATTAGATCGATCAATCAAACGAAGGAAGAATAAAAAAAAAATAGCAAAAGGATAACAGGAGATAATCAAACCATATTGCATGCGGCGAAATTTGAGGACTAACAAGAAATCCTGCGAGATTCCTGAAAACCCGAACTGTGCCGAGATGTGTTCTCTCTGATATGGTGCTGAGCGTGCCAATGAATAAAATGATGTATTTATAGCGGCGTCGGAAAGTCCTCAGATCGTTGATGGTTTCATCGAAGTAGAAAGACGGCGAAAGGTGTTAAGCACGTGACATGAAGATTATTTGTGTCAAAGGGTTCCGCATTGATTCGACGACGATTTCAAACAAAACGAGTTTTTCTAGAGAAAATGGGAGAAAGAGTGGTTGCCCGACGGTTGAGCGATTGTAGGGAAATATTATCAAGAGCATACCTCCTCAGGGCTACTGCGAAATATTTTAAAGCACTGTAATACAGATGACATCGAATGAGCTCTAAATGGTGTTCACAACCTAAGCACAGCTGTTGACACGGGGTCAAAAGCCTGACAACGTTGACGAAGCTCATAAGCGCTATCGCACCTGGAATGGTACAATTCTGTACGTGAACGACCCGCGAACGTCTTTTTCGCTTATTTACCATACTTGGATGGCGCAGCAGCGCGAAGTGAACCTGGGTCTTATCCGACAAGCCTCTCTAATCAGCACGATCTTCAGGAAGCCGACTTCAGTATTGCAGTTGAGGTTTGTTTCCGCCTGTGTGCGCCACTTTAAATGTAGCATCAAAGGACGATGCTTCGTGTCTTGGAGTTGGAAATGAACACTTTTTGTATCGGAACAGTGGATCAAATTCGCCTAGCAATCGCAGAGAGATGGTGTTATTGCCGTTTGTCGTCAGTGAACCAAGATAGACGAAATCCTAGAACTGCTGTTGAAGGCGACATTTTGGCAAAGATGTCGGTCTTCCGCGTCGTTTTTTTGATAGCAACATATTTAGTTTTGCCTTCATTTACGCTAAGAGCCACTTTAGACGCTTCTGCTTCAAAGCTCTCAAACAGTTCATTGACGGGTCGCAGCACTCATTCAATTACTTTTATGTCATCTGCATATACGAACAGTTGAGACAGATCTCCTCAAGGAAAATACTGAAGACATCAAGACAATGCCGTAGCCTGCCTGAATTCTTTTTTAACATCAAAGGTCTGTTATTTCGTGACCGACCATAATGCAGTACCAAGAATTCTCACATCATTCTGTAAGGATTAGTGAACTGGCGGTTTAAAAATCGACAAAAAGGTGGTCGATGTCGATCTGAGATTCGTAAGTCTTCTCCACGACTTGTCGCCGATTTTTCTCGCCTGAAACCAAACTGATAGAACCTTATCACAACCGGTTTAAGGCATTCCACAGCATGACAGAGGCTATATCTTACAGATTTGTTGGTGCATGTTTCAAATCAACTCTCATCTAGACTTCAGTTAAATATCGCTATCGAAACCTTGTCTTAATCGTGTGGACGGAAGGGTGAGAGGCGGTGGTAAAAGCCATTTCCAAGGGATGAGAAAACTGTGTATGCTTACGTTTAAAGTTCTCAGTTTTGAAGGGGAGAACTGCTGAGGGAAAACAGGGAGATATGGAGGTAGAGATTTCTGCGTGCAATATTAGCGAGTTGTCCCGGTAATAGATTCAGTTTGGCCATAGTCAGTTCGATCAGCAAACTAATGGTATTGATCTAAGGCGAAAAATATAGATCAAATATAGATCAATTCAATTACTCCATTTCGGAGGAGATACACAGAGATCCTTCCCGACGTTTTTTAAGAGTTTGCTGACCGATGAGTTTACGAGTAAACTTATCTTTGTACGATGGCAGATTGAGGATATCCCAGACCATAGCGAAGGGCGAAACGTGTGGAGACTAAACTTCTAATAAGCGACTGACAAAAGTGACATTGTGTTTTAGGGACATAGGAGTCAATTAAAACGAAATGACCGTCTTTTGCTTTAACACAAGCTTTTAAACGTTGTGGGCATTGGACTAAAGCGGCACGTACGGTTTCCATGGAAATCGTGGACACTGGAATGCTGTTTTAAGGCTTTCCAAATTTCTGTGGGGAGACTTGCAGGCCATGTTCCCCAATTCTGACCACAAACCATAATCGAGTGGATTCAGATCTGGACTGCCCGACGGTCAATCTTCTGCTGCTATAAAGCCATATCTGAGCCACTCCTGCGTGGTTTTGGCTTTGTGCGTTGGAGCTGAGTCCTGTTGGAAGATTCATCTGTGTCGATTGAAAAGGGTATTGGTCAAACCCTTCGCAACACCCTCGAGCACATCTTCTTGGTAAACCTTTGCATCAGTTTTTACGCCCTTTTCACAGAAATGGAGGGATGTTACTATGGTGAGAGACCCCCAATCAAACCATTTAGGAAACTGGATGATGGCCCTTGGAACAATTTTTTTCGCTTCCTTGGATGAAGGGCATAAATCTGGCATTTTGTTTGTTGAAAAACTTCTTCCGCGGTAAAATTTTTTTCGTCCATAAACTGAATGTTTTCATGGCCACAGCAAAAGTCGCTTGCATCTTTCCAGCCTAATTTTTTTTATTGAGGAGTTAGAAGATGACCCGTGGACCGACGATAGGTTTTCATATGCAGATCATCCCGAATCAGCCTAGACATGGATCTGGTTGATATATCCAATTCCTTGACATGATCTTCTGCTTCACGTACTGCCTTTACTACCGCACTCGTACGGATGACGCGCGGGCGACCACTTCTTGGCCTATCCTCTACTCCAGACAATTCCCCGAAGAGAGCAATAAATAGCCCGATAAACGAATATTCTTGATATTCCGAGTGCTTTTAGCAACTCGTAAATTTGGCCAGCACTCTTTCCGCACTTATGCAACGCTGTTACCGCGACTCGATTCTTAATATCTTCGGTTGTAGGAAATTGAAAATATAGACGACAAATGGCTTTTTTCAAGTGGCTTGGATCTAGACATAATCTTAATTCACCGTCTTGACTTTGTGACTACTATGATAGAATTAACCCATTCTGTTGGATCAAAAACGGGAACAATGAAATTTAGTTTTACTAACGCCTGGTAAATCCCCGATTTGAGATGGAAACAGCATTTTTCCTTTAGGCAACAAATACTTTGACACAAAAAGGAATAGGAGGTGGTCGCGGCAAATGTGATCATCATCGACTGTTGGCGGAAGGTCCGTAGTTCAAGTCTGTCCATAGCCAAGAGCAATTCCCTTACGGAAAAACAGTGCAACAATTTTTGTTGTGATTGAGAGATGATCAAAAAATGCTGACGAAGGCAAAACACTCGCAGCATAAGATCACTTCAAAATTCATACTCTATGAGTACATTTCCAATATTCTTTTCCTTTTTTCCGGCGTCGTTATGGTCAGAAGTGTAGGACCATAACCTTCTCACTTAACTGCATTCCTACTGGTCCGCTTGTGGGGTCCGCCGGTTTGACCTCAGAAAGTAGCGGCAGGCTTCCCGGTTTGGGATTACTTCATCGCTGAAGCCAATCAAATGCTGGTGTTTTTGCATTTGTTTGGAGCAATTGTTTTTCGGCCTGCCTTTTTTGCGTGTTGAAATTGGAACGTTGATTGATAACGCCTTTTGGACGGGGTTCAAAGGATCTCTCCTTTGAACATGGCAATACCAACTGAGTCGGTCGCGCTCTATATTTCTTGTGATGGTTTCTTTTACGTGGAGGCTTCCTCGGATCTTTGAACTTCTAATTCTGTCACGCTTTGTTACTCCCGCTGTCATGCGAAGCATCTTCATCTCAGTTGCCGTCAATTTGCTCTCATACTTTTTGTGCACTGTCCAGCATTGTGAACCGTATGTGAGCGCCGGACGTACAACTGAAGTGTAGAGCCTTCCTTTCAGCTTAGGGGGCATTTTTCGATCACAGAAGATGGCGGAGTTTTCCCGCCACTTCATCCACCCTACGCTTACGCGATGTTTGATGTCGTCATCACAAGTTGCTTCTCTATTAATCATAGATCCCACATATTTAAACTTTTCACACTTGGGAAGCACTCTTCCATTCAAGTAAATGTCTGGAATAGGCTGATGAGGGTCAGAAAACGGGCAGCACAGATACTCTGTCTTCTTTGAACTAATACGATACCCGTCTCCCTCGAAAATGTCCACCCACACATCAATAGCTCGTTGTAGGGACGCCTGATCATCACTTATAATGGCTCCATCGTCAGCAAAGAATAGCTGGTGCACATTGGGGTCCGTCACTTTTCCTTCAAGCAAGCAATCAAGGACTGCTATAAAGAGCAGTGGGCTGAGGACGCTTCCTTGGTGTACACCGACTTTGATTGCGAACTCTTCGGTGACTCCTGCGGTGCATCTTACTCTTTTCGTTGCTCTCTTGTACATGTCCATGATCACTCGCACGTAGGTTTCTGGAACTCCTTTTTGTCTTAGCGCTACCCATAAAAGATCTCTTGGTTGCCGGTCAAAGGCCTTCTCGAAATCAACCAACACCATATGCAAGTCCTTTGAAGAATCACGATGCTTTTCAATCATGACCCTTATACTTTGGATTGCATCTGTTGTTGATTTACCCGAGACAAACCCGCACTGATCATCAGATAGTCGTATTATTTTCCGCAGTCGGCTATCTAATACCCGTTCAACGATCTTCATGGTGTGCGACATCAGCTTGACAGAACGGTAGTTATCACAATTTCGCGTATCACCCTTTCCTTTGTGCAATGGAAGAAGATAGCTTTCCCTCCATTGATTAGGCATAGTGTCGCCTCTCATAAGTTTGGAGATAAGAACCATGAGCCATCTAGACCCGATGTCTCCCATCTTTTTCCAGAACTCGGAGGGTATCCCGTCCGGCCCAACAGCTTTTCTTTTCTTGGAGTTTTTAACCGCGTACCGAACTTCTTCGACTGTGATGTCGGATATTTCGGCATGATTCGGGGCGGCTCTTGGAAAGTACACTCGGGGAAACTGTTCGTTCAGAAGTTCCTCGCAATACTGTCGCCATCTGTGGAGAATTTTTTCCTCTTCCACAAGGAGTTGACCTACAGCATTGTTAATAAACTTTGGGAAACGAATCTCCTGAGCATTTCTTCTTCTCTGGGCGGCTATCTTAAAGTTATTTGCTCCTTTGTTCAAATTGCTTTGTCGAAGCTCCTGGGTAGCCTGGTTCCTGTCAGACGCGGAAGACGATATTTCTTCCAACTCCTGATAGAGGCCTTCCATGCTTTTCGCTTTGAATTCGGCGCACTTTTTCTTCGCGATACCTTTGCAATATCTATATAATATAATTTCTTAATGACGTGGAAACAGAAAAGTTACTGCTAACTACAACCAACGCGAAAAAATCAGTCGAATTTATCGAATTATATCTAGGACAATCACCCATGGAGAGTAGTGAACGAACATCTTCGACACAAACCACCTGCACTCCATCCAGGTTGTGTGACAAACACCCGTAGAAGTAGTAGAAGTTGCGAAGAGTGCTGCGAAAATACTTCTTTAACGATTCAGTATGTTTATAAACCATGCTCGTTCTTGAATCTACAATAAGGCAATACAATACAATATTTGAATTCGTCTACTTTCTCAACTGAAAAACACTTATTGCTGCAACTTGAATTACTACAGAAAGAAAAGAAAGGTAAGATGGAAATGCAACTAGAATCTGTAAATTTGTATTGTATCTTGGACACCCAGGTGCGTGAAAAATACTTCAACGTTATTGCAGAATTTTGTAGAGAGATTAAAATACATAATTTTTGTTTTAGAGCTAATATTCAATTTGTGCTCAGCGAACTAGATCCTCAATAAATTCAGATCCCAATTGATGTCAGATACGAGATTTAGAGCACTGCCCTATCCATAAGGGCAGCCCACAAAAGCAGTGATTTTAGCTTTAAACCTAAGTTTAAATAGAGCATCAATGTAGATCAGGAACAAAGTAGGTTATAAAATCAGATGCTAAGCTTTTTAAAAATAATATATTTTCTTAGCTTAAGTTTTTAACTATTTTAATTATTATATAAAATATAATTTTTATTTTTACCGAAAGGTATAATTTCATTTGCTTACTTTAGAGTATCCGTATAGGGCCAGTAAGGTATATATAAGTTAGTTAAGCTAATTTTATCATGGTTGTCTAGCGCGTAAGATAGTTTTAAGAAATTAATACAATAATAAAAATGAATTAAAAAAAAATAGGTCCCAGCACAGAACCTTGTGGAACTCCTACATTAACAAACAGTATTTCGCTCCTCGCTCCATCATTCTTTACTCTTTGAGATCGGTCAGAGAAGTACGACCTAAACCAGTCGAGCATGAATCCACGGAACCGTGCTTTTTCTAAATTTGTCAATAGGATGGCTCAAATGCTTTAGAAATATGTATGAAAAATATGGGAGCAAAAATTAAGAAGAGCGCCTTCGGTAGAATTACCCCGCTGAAAACCAAATTGCACTGAGTTGAAAAAAATTATTTTATTTGGAAAGAACACGATTTTCTTCTTGAAGATTTTTTTTTCAAAACTTTACTAATATCAGGAAGAAGAGAGATGGGCCTGTAATTGGCCATATCTTCTGTAGAACAAAGAAACAACGTCAGCGCATTTAAGTTTATCAGGGAAAACCCCGAAAAAGAAGCTGCGATTAAAAATAACATCTAGAACACCAGCTCCATAGTAACAAACATTTAACTACTATTGGTGGCCTAATGACATAACATGCAGGCTTCCGCTTTGGTTTAACGCCATGATATGCTCGTTGAAGTTTTAGGAAGCTTTTCTAAGTCTGCTACTTCGCGATATTCGTACTCTATTTACCATCTACTCTGCTCGTAAAGCCCTTGTCCATCGATGCAACGTGACCATTCTGTTTCTCTATATCAAACTTGTGAACAAACAAGCGGTTTCCTGTGGGTGGTTTGAAACGAATCGCTTAAGAGGCAGCATCCCTGATGGCGCTTTCACAATGTCCCCATTACCGTTCTATGATTTATTCAGATTATATCGGGTCTCGTGAGGGTTTGAGAGAGACATGATCGTCCGAGGTCCAAGCGCTTTCTCGCTCGGCTCGACTTATGTTGCACCAAGGGAATGATCTGCGTTGATGTTGGCTCTTCAGAAGATTTAGACATCTGTAATGCTGCAGAAGTATCTAACGTTGATCATAGTCTGATCAATTCGATTGACCACCAGGTCCTATTTTATTTTTTTTCAATTTTTATTATTCATTTTTTAGAACTATTTACGCACTAGACAAAAATGCTTAAAACTAGTCTAAATATCTTAACTAACTTTTTTTTTTATAATTCGTGCAGGTTCAATAGTGTACATTCTTATGGTGCTTGTCACACAACCTGGACGGGGTGCAGATGGTTTGTGTCGAAGATATTCGTTCACTACTCTCCGGAGGTAGTTGTCCTAGATATGATACGAGAGATTCGACTGAATATGTCGCGTTGGTTATAGTTCACACTAACTTTTTTCACTCACGAACTGCACTAGCCTTAATCCGACTAAGTGCTTTCCTGCTACTCTCCTGCTAAGTCACCTTATTTCGGTGGCAATGGTCATACAAGTCATACTTGTCTTTCTAGTTGATCCTACTGTGAAGCTCTACATTGTGGCACTCTAAGAAGGCGATAGAATGAGACGGGAAAACAGGGCTAAGACTCATCAAATACCCCTACGTGCCTAATGGTGGATATGTTTCTGATCGAGCCAACCAACAAACCCACAAGGTGAATCGAGTACAAAATCAGACAATAGCCATCGAAATTCGACGAATGTTACTAGCTAAAAAGGAAGTCTGCAGCGATGAAGGTGTCCAACATGTCATGCTAAAAGCCAAAATATCAACTTGAATTAGGAAATTTAGGTCACCGGTTTATTGACCTAGTTTGGCCGGGCAAAATCTGAAATCGAATAAGGATACTAAGATCTGGCTCGAATTTGCAAGATATGGTTGGAAAAGGCCACGCTAACTAGTATGCTGACAGCATTTGTCCGGCCTAAAAGAAAAGAAATCTCTTTAACTGCGAAGAAATAAGACAACTAACTCTTGAGACCGTTCATCACAGTGACAAGCGCGCTAGAATAGCTGTCGTATAGAACACATCTCACCAGAGGGGATGCCAGCTGAAAATGCTTGTTGATATAGACCTATGTATATTCACACCAGACTCTTGCCGGGAAGAGTTAAAAGACTAGAGCATGCTTAGGAGCTATTGTTATTGTACATGTTCGACGTCTTAGTAAGCCTTAATGGTTGTGGGTAAGGTGATAATATAGAAGGGACTATTGGGAGAATAACAATTGGAATTGCCGTGAGTGCTACGACACCTGCTCTAGGAAACGAGAGCTGACGAAAAAGCTCTAAAACATTACTTGAACTAGATTCTACTTTGATTTTGAATTCAAATCGTGTCTTAATGTTGTGCTGCACTATCTACTAGGATTCCTTATATACTATTCGAATACCATCCTCAATTGAGGTTTTCCCGGTAAATCTTCTATCCACTTACCTTGGCATGTCAGTTGTTTCGTAACATTCAGCGTCTGTCTCAAGAAATTCATGGTGTCTCCGTATTTATTTTATAACAAGATCCACTTTATTCGGTTGAAAAACACTGTATTTATTCACTAAAGTGCACAAATAATAAAATAAAATAAGAAAACAATCTTTCCCTAAACCACCCCAACGAAATGCATGAAATCTACTTTGACATTTCTCTAATCAGCTGTGTGGAACTTATGTCCCCATGTGGCATGCGTCGATAACGTGGTGTTCATATATGGATCGTGCATTGGGTATGAATGTCTGTACAGTCGAAATAGAAGTTCAGAATTAACATTTACTTGAGAATTGTTATTCTGCCTTCCAAAGCGGCTACTATGGGGCTATTAATCTCGATAAACTCCCCGAAAGCGTCCAAATCAATTGGACCAACCCTAAACGAAAATATATATTTAGAAAAGCTCTTCAATAGGCAACTTACTCACTCCAAATCAAATGCGTGTTCCTTGATTATATCGAAACCATTCATCCCATCAGCTAGGTAATCAGCAACCACCACTCGATAGACTGCTTCCCGATCCAACTCGCCATATCGAGGAATATCACACTTCTGACACCTTGCCATCATCTTTACTACCCGTTCACCGGGCGGTTTTGTAATATTGTAAGTAACCCGAAGCCCGGAAACTTGCAGCATCCGACTTGAGCTGGGCGTTTGCGAACTAGATTTCATCGATGCCACTCCGATTTCAAGAACATCAACCAGATATTTGCCATAAAGGTTTAGTGCCACAAGTTTATTCTCGAATGGGCACATTGCTACCAGGTGAGCATACCTTAGAACTAAAAAACATTCTCAATGATACAGACAAGAAGACGGAGAGCAACAACTTACCGCCAGCATTCAGTTGGACGCGAAAATTCCCCTGCGTTGTTAAAGCTATCGATGCACTGGACCAGTGGTTGTCATTGTACGGAGTCCTCTTTACAAACTAAAATTAATAAGGAAGTTGTTTGAATTGCTATTCTAAAGCATCTAGCCTATCTTACCGCATGGACCATAGCATCGGTGTAGAAGTTCCCTAAATTGCACTCGCCCGACGAACACTCAGTTTTTTGAAGATCGACTTTGGTTTCACCGATGATTCTTGTACCGCTCTCATCGATAAGTTCCTTCCAAGGGCTTAAGGCTTCTAGAGTAGCCTTGTCTGTAACGAAACGAAAATCGAATCACGTGAAGAAGGGTATAAACGGCATGGAATAAAATGAACCTTAAGTCCCTTTTGGTGCACAAGTAATATTTTCACCACAAACATTGGAGATTTGCTGGATAATAAACTGGCCAAAATCGGACAACAAGCTCCCAAAAACAGCGAAGAAGAGAACTCAATCGAAAATAGCTTTATGACACATCAAAAATTCGAGCAGATGTTATCCTTCAAAATTAGAAACCTAGACTCCGGAGTAGAAACACTAGAGAAAGCTTTAGATGTAGCTTTACCTATTAGATACAGTGAGACCACCTTTCTACGTCGTTGGAACGGGGATCTATGAAAAAAATAGAAGAATGACGAGGGTGATTTTGAGCATCGACCACAGGCATCAATACTGGAAGCCACACGAGGACTGTCTTAAAATCTACAAAAAGGCCATCGATAAAACTCAAGCCTCGATCATTTCAAGGACACTGTTCGACTGAGTGAGGCCAGTTCAAGGGAGATTCCGCTTCATCATTTATCAAACGGAAGGATAGAACTTGGATTGACTCAGCAACTACTGACTTCGATCCATTGCTCTTGACTCTAGGCCATCTTCATTTCTACAAACACAAATGAATAAATCAAAGCAAACGTTCCCACATGCTGGAGGAAGTTTCGCTTAGTCTGTAAAGAGGTCACGAATTTTAACGAGCCTTCTGAGCCCAGGTATACTCGCCATAACCCAGGTATGTTACATAAATTTATTTCCAGTACAGCCAGGCTGCACTGAAGTCAATAGGATCCTGTAGAACGAGATCAAAGGCTGTCATGAAATGTTGCGACTCACTGAAGTCCATCAGACACCACAAAGTCGAACTCTGCTCATCCGTCCCGAGTCATAGCTCAATCGCAGGGAACGAAAGAGTGGATGAATTGGCCAGGTAAGGATTTGAAATGGACATCAGCGGAGCGGACACGTCATTGACACAATCATCAAAGAAGCCAACTCGTCTTGGCTTACAAGAAAAGATAGCCACACGACGAGATCATCGTGGCCAGAGCTCAATATCGGAAAAACAAAAAAGCTCTTGGCGCTGGACCGAAACCCGATCCGTATGCTCGTCGGAGTGATCACAGGACACTGTCACATCGGAACAATGCTCCGGAAATGGAACTCGGGATTCAGGGATCTTTGCCGGAGCGGAGCTGGAAGAAACCGAGACGATCCAACATCCGCAAAGATTCTTTACAGAGATTGCGGACGTGGCAAATGCAGATACTCTTGCTCTTGGACACATGGAGGAAGTACAAGGAGATTCCTTAGAAAAAACGTATTACCTTCCACACCATGCGGTGATAAAAAATTACAGCACTACTACCAAACTGAGGGTGGTTTTCGATGCCTCGGCAAAAACAACATCTGGGGAGTCGCTAAATAGCATCATGATGACAGGCCCCACGATTCAAAGGGATTTATTTTCATTACTTCTCCGATGGAGGTCGTTTCCAATCGTCTTCACAGCTGACATCGAAAAAATTTATCGTCAGATTTTACTCGACCAGGAGGATCAAAACTTACAACGTATTTTGTGGAGAGAAAACTCCAAGGATCCAATCAAGGAATACGTTCTCAAAACCGTCACATATGGCACATCATCCGCACCATACTTGACAATTAAAACTCTATGTCAGGTAGCTGAAGAAGCAAAACATTGCTTGAAGGATTCTATGTAGACGATTGTTTGGGAGGTGCAAATGTCAAGATCTGGAAAGGAAATTGACGCAACTACTTCGGAAGGGTGGTTTCAACGTACGGAAGTGGACATCAAATAATGCAGCATTCATAAAGGAATGCCAAGGGAAGGAACTGAACTTGAACCAGACTATAACTTTGATAGTGATACAACGGTTAAGATTTTGGGAATAAAATGGTGCCCAAACACAGACGACTTCCAATTTAAGATCAATGTCTCATCATTCAGCACAAAGGGTACCAAACGAGCTATACTGAGTGACGCTGGCAAAATCTTCGATCCTTTCGGTTGGTTATCGCCAGTAACTATCAAGGCAAAGATTCTTATTCAAAATCTCTGACTTTTGGACATCGGTTGGGACGAGGATGTTCCAATGAAGATTAAAAATGAATGGAATGAATTCAAGACAAGACTATCATCACTTCAAAAGGTGAGAATTCCACGATGGACGCAGCAAATGTAAGGCGCCCACATAGAGTTACACGGATTTGCAGATGCGTCAGAATCAGCGTTTGCAGCGGTGGTGTATCAGAAGGTTATTTATCGCGGTTCTGCTACAATAAGCCTCATTGCATCCAAAACAAGGGTGGCACCTGTGAAGCAAGTTTCATTGGCAAGACTGGAATTATGTGCAGCAGCGTTACTTGCGAAACTAATGAGGTACATCAGAGAGCAATTGGACATCAATTATACCAAGGTTTTCGCATGATCTGACTCTACCATAGTATTAAACTGGTTAAAACAACATCCAGTGGAATGGAACACATTTGTCGCCAACCGAGTATCATATGTGCAACAACAGTTTAAGGGACAATGGAGGTTTGTACCCGGAAAAGAGAGTCCTGCAGACGTTCCGTCCAGAGGATCATTTGGAGATACCTTAGCTGAAAATTCAACATGGTGGACCGGTCCAGGGTGGTTGAAGAAGGATCAACAATATTGGCCAGCTGTCAATTCCATAGTGGAAGTGCAAGAAATGCCTGAGATTCGAAAATCTCACGCTTGTCTAGCGATGCATCCCAGCAATCCTCCACACAAGGACGACATTTATCTAATGTTTTCATCATTATCAAAACTTCAACGCGTAAGTGCATACTGTCTGCGGTTTAAATCCAATTGCCAACGGAGCAAGAGACATGAACCACTACTTTATGGCAGGTTAACCATAAAAGAACTACTGGAAGCAGAAAGAGCGCTTGTTAAGGGTGCTCAACGAAGTTTTTCTGAAGACATAAAGAGCCTCTTTGCAAATAAGGCAATCAAATCGAACAGCAAGATATCATCACTGAATCCGTTCATCGACGATAGTGGGATATTGCGAGTGGGAGGTCGGTTGAAACATGCTCACTTATCAGTTGATCAGAAGCACCCTATGATTCTGTCATCATCACACCCGCTGACAAAATTAATCATAAACAAGACCCATATCGATACACTTCACGGTGGAGTGAAACTAACTCTGAACCACATTCGGAGAAAATTTTGGATAATCCGAGGAACAAACACTGTCAAGGCAACAATAAATCAATGCATGATCAACTTATGGGACAACTTCCGGAGGCTCGAGTAAGGTTTTCACGGCCATTTACACATTGTGGGGTGGATTACGCTGGGCCAATCAACATACGATGCTCACAAACTCGAGGTGTTAAATCGCACAAAGCCTACATAGCGCTGTTTGTCTGCATGGCAACAAAGGCAGTGCATATCGAACTCACTTCAGATTTAACTTCGGATGGGTTTATGGCAGCATTGCGACGTATGATCAGCAGAAGAGGATCTAAAGGGTGTCTCAGTAAGAGTGCACTTTTTCATTTTAAAATAAAAACAAGTATTTTATGACAGACTTGTGATATTTTTATTGTATTGTAAAGAAGACATGTTCCGATTAAGTATGGAATAAAATATCCGGCAAATGACCCCCACGGCTCCGATGACAGGCCATTACTCTTTTCATGAAATTTTCGATGACTTTTGCACAGAGATGTGGCTGTATCTCACCGATGACGGAATTGTTTCCGGTTTATTCGCATAAACCCGAGATTTCACAAAACCCCAAAGAAAAAAATCGCACGGCGTTAAATCGCACGATCTTGGTGGCCAGTTGACATCAGAATTTCGTGAGATAATGTGTTCTGGAAATCGTTGCTGCAATAAGTCGATTGTTTCATGCGCGGTGTGGCAGGTTGCGCCGTCCTGCTGAAACCACATATTGTCCAGAGTCATGCCGTCCAGTTGAGGCCACAAGAAGTCCGTTATCATATTCCTGTAACGAATGCCGTTCACAGTCACTGCAATTTCGGCCTCATTTTCAAGAAAGTAAGGTCCAATCACGCCGACCAAAACCCTTACCAGACAGTTACTCGTTGTGGGTGCATTTGTTTCTCATGGATTGCATGAGGATTTTCTGAGTCCAAAATTCGACAATTTTGTGTATTCACGAAGCCATTCATATGGAAATGCGCTTCATCGGAGAAAATTACTTTTTTCGAAAAATTGGCTTCACTTTGCTCCATTACCCACTGAACGAATTGCCGGCGCTTTCCGTGGTCTGCTGGTTTGAGCTCCTGAGTTAGCTGAATCTTGTACGCATGAAGGTGGAGGTCTTTAGTCAAAATTCGTGCGTAGTGCTTCGTGAAATTTGCAGATGTTGAGAACGATATCGAATTGATGTTTTCGGGTTTTCGGCGACACTCTCGTTTACAGCAGCAATGTTTTCAAGAGACCGACCGGTACGTTGACGCAAAGGATTCTTATTATCCATAATTGACTCAGTTTCTTCAAATTTTTTGACCACTCTTCGAATGGTTGACACATTAGGTGCACTCTCTCAGCTGAAAATTTGGCGAAGTTTGCGAGCGGTTTCAGCGTAACTTTCCCCATTTTTGTAATGAGTTTTCACAATTACAACGCTTTGTTCTTTCGAAATGCGCTCCATTTTTAATAATCGGAATAAACAGAGGTGACAGCTGTCAAATTTCAGAGTTGCCACTTACATGAAAAAAAAAATATTCCAATTTTAAAAAGTGCACTCTTACTGAGACACCCTTTACAAGAATAAAATGTTCATGGCATCAGTCCATTCAATTCAAGAAATCAAGCATTTTGAATTTTTTACAGAGGTGAGGAACAAGTCCAGGGTGTTGGCGGAATGATTTGCAATGTCAGGTATTCACTAATGGTTAGTCTCATGCAGTCTGAACGTAGTCAATACAGCACTGCCCAAATTGATGACAGGAAGGGTGAGTAATCGACCTAGCTGTGGGACATAACAAGTGACTTACTGGCATTGAGGTGAAGGTTGTTAGTTTGGGCCCAGCTAGGATATTCTGGTGGTCCTCACTCATTTGGGCAATGTATTGTTGCGCCGAACCATACATATGTACGCAACAAACTTCTGTGAAGTTGGACAGGCCATCAACTTATAGAAGGAACAGAATGGGACAGATTTTGATGAAAGGGACAGCTTCAGTTCGCTTGACCCAGAATGTGTAAGGATTTCGCAACTGATTATAAGAATTTTTTGTGTGGCCAGTGACGATGA
The DNA here is from genome assembly GCA_958301585.1 of Merodon equestris. NCBI lineage: Eukaryota > Metazoa > Arthropoda > Insecta > Diptera > Syrphidae > Merodon > Merodon equestris. The sequence continues at coordinate 122,716,097 of OY284415.1, forward strand.
GTGCTGGACGATGACTGCCGGACGATGAGTGCTGGACGATGAGTGCTGGACGATGAGTGCTGGACGATGAGTGCTGGACGATGAGTGCTGGACGATGAGTGCTGGACGATGAGTGCTGGACGATGAGTGCTGGACGATGAGTGCTGGACGATGAGTGCTGGACGATGAGTGCTGGACGATGAGTGCTGGACGATGAGTGCTGGACGATGAGTGCTGGACGATGAGTGCTGGACGATGAGTGCTGGACGATGAGTGCTGGACGATGAGTGCTGGACGATGAGTGCTGGACGATGAGTGCTGGACGATGAGTGCTGGACGATGAGTGCTGGACGATGACTGCCGGACGATGAGTGCTGGACGATGAGTGCTGGACGATGAGTGCTGGACGATGAGTGCTGGACGATGAGTGCTGGACGATGAGTGCTGGACGATGAGTGCTGGACGATGAGTGCTGGACGATGAGTGCTGGACGATGAGTGTTGGACGATGAGTGCTGGACGATGAGTGCTGGACGATGAGTGCTGGACGATGAGTGCTGGACGATCAGTTCTGGACGATGAGTGCTGGACGATGAGTGCTGGACGATGAGTACTGGACGATGAGTGCTGGACGATGAGTGCTGGACGATGAGTGCTGGACGATGAGTGCTGGACGATGAGTGCTGGACGATGAGTGCTGGACGATGAGTGCTGGACGATGAGTGCTGGACGATGAGTGCTGGACGATGAGTGCTGGACGATGAGTGCTGGACGATCAGTTCTGGACGATGAGTGTTGGAAGCCGGACCTTTAATTATGAAAGTAGCATTTCCATAGCTGCTAGTCTGGAGCTTATGGATCTGTTTATTCAATTTACTTAAGCTCTATGTTTGGCCAAAGGGTACGACACTGGTTTTAAGAGTCGGGATATAAACTGCAATTAAGGAATAGTCTTTTGGCCAATTCCGTAAAAAAGGTCAAGGTGTCTCATCTCCTTTATGACTTATTGGTATCAACCAAATTCAAGCCGAGTTGCAAGGCAAGGGAACATAATTGACTTTGCGGACGTCGTGGTTATAAAAATATAAGCCCTGCTAGACCCTACGCTTCGCCTAAAGACCGCGGACTAAATGTACACCTCAAGAAAACCCGCTCGGAGTACCCAGTTCGGGTTCATTTCTTAAGATTCGAATTCGTTTTGCCAACTGAAGTGCATTTTTCACGGAAGATGAAGACGTTAAAAGAGGTTTAACGATCTGCCTTGACCCTTGTAATGTTCACTGAATAGGTTCAAGAGTGGAAAATCTGTTGAGGAAAGGATATAAATAAAACAGCTTTTCATTGCATTGGCAAATAATTTAATTATTCAATAAAATATATTTTAAAACACAACTTTGATTCGACCCTCGACTCCAGTGACTATCGGTTGCGTAGAGTGAATATAATCAATCAGCGCATCAATGTCCTTCACATGAGTCCTGTAACAAAAAGACAATTTAATCGTCATCCATACATCATACAACATCTGCAGATAAACTCACTGTCGGTTTGTGCCCTTCTCGGCCAGGATCGTGAATCCATCACCGCCATTGGCAATAAAGTTCGGCGTCACCAGCCTGTACTTCTTCTGCAGATCAATTGGCTCAAATCGCGGGATATCACACTCTGCGCACTTGACTTGGATGTCCTGGACCCTTTGACCAACTGGTTTGGAATAGTTATATGTCACCCGTAACCCGGAGAGTTGTAAAAAGAACTGCGAGCTAAAAACGTTGTTGTCAGGATCGATCGACTGGACGGCGTATTCTAAGGTGTCCTTCAGTTCCTGGCCGAGGATGGTCAAAGCTATCAAGTCGTTTTCAAACGGCGCCATGGTTACCAATTGTGAGTAAGTAACCGCTGAAAGGGAGATGTCGGAATTGGGGTCTTAACAGAAATAGACAAAACTCACGTCCTCGGTCGAGAGCGACTCGAAGAGCACCAGGATTGATGAGAGCTATCGACACGTTCGACCAGTTCTTGGAGTTGTAGTCCGAAATGTTTATAAAAGAATGAAGCATTGCGTCAGCGAACATGTTCCCGAGATTGCATTCCTCATATGAGCATGGCGATTTCTGCAGATCCACTTTTAAAGTGCCAATAACAACGTTTCCGATATCATCTATCACCTCCTTCCATGGCACGATAGCTTCCACGATCTGCTCATCTAAAATGGATGGTTTTAAATTGTTTATCATCTAATGGAATACATACGGTAGGCTGTTGGAAAGGCACTTTCAGATCAAGAACTCACTAAGACACTATGACACCGGGCTTGGAGACAAATAGCTATTCATACAGATTAAGGACTTACCCTCTTCAATGTCGGCGCTCATATAGATCGGGGCACCTTCGTACGAAATGACATCTCCTTTATCGTCGAAGAAAAGCGTTATGTTTCCCACATACTTTGTGTATGCAGCGGCTTGGACAATTAATACCCTGTGGCCAGTAGCTTCGTCCGCCACTTCAGTCGGGTAATCACCTTCTGGGCTATCTGGTCCTGGGAGGTTTTCCCCAGTGAAAAGGAACGTATGCGAATGGGATCCAATGATGATATCAATGTCAGCTCCAGCCTTTTTGGCAATAGTCTTATCAACGCTATAGCCACAGTGTGAGATCACTATGATGATATCCACGCCGTCATCCTTTAACCTTTGAGCTTCCTCTCTAACCGAATCACTTTCGTCTAGAAATTTCAGCTTCCCCGTATCGGCAAGTTGCTAAAAGTAAAAGTTCTGTGAGTCCACAGGTTTGCGTAGCCGAACTGAACTTACAGCAAACGCTGAGAGGACGACGCCGATGATTCCTATCCTCCGACCGCTACGTTCCAGAATGATTGACTTTTTGTATAGACCCTGTATCGATGGCTCCTCTGAATCATCGATATTAGCTGCGACAATTGGAGTGCGGACTCTCTCCATGAACGGCACTAAACCTTCGATTTTATGATCAAACTCATGATTGCCCAAGGTCTAAAGGAATCACTTGGGATAAGAGTTGTTAAACACAATATCGATAGCGTACCATAGCATCAGCAGGTAGGTAGTTTAGGAACTCGGAGGTGATATTCCATCTTCCTATATTGTAGTAGAGAGTGCCTTGAAAGCTGTCGCCGCCGTTCAAATAGAGCGGATTGTTGTCTTTTAGTTCCTCTAGCAGCTGCTGGACGGTGTGAACGACACGTGCGTAGCCACCGATACATTTATTTCCGCTATCATCACACATCCCACCGCTGGGCGTTATCTCTTCGTATCTGTTATGGAGACCAAAAAACATGTTAATTAACGGTGTAGCTTATGGTTAATTGAAAAAAATACAAATGACGGGCGTTGGTGGGATGTACTTATCAGGAGGACGCGCAATATGGCTGCGTCAGGCATGTAAAGGGTTTTTCAGTAATGACACTCGAAATTTGGTTATTTATTGCGGGCACAGCACTTGTGAGCTCCGTGCATTGCGTGATTTTTATCCCCTATCCGAATCGGCGGTCTGACGTATGATGGCCATTCTGGAGGCAACCGGTTTGATAATTAATCAGCCAACACACTTACGTTATCGAAACGCAAGGTTTGCTAAAAACCCGAGGCAGTTGATTCTTCGATGTTCACAAGACCTTTCTACGACTTCGACTTGATGGATGTTGCATCAGAACTTGGGTCACAAACCTTTTAGAAATCGAGCATCCTTTTAGAAAAACCCTCTATCAGTACCAAAGTTTGGCTAGTGAACGAAGCTCTATTACGAATCACCATTCACATGAAATGCTTAAGAATTGATATAACCCTTGCCAATATAGCTGTTAACGAGGCCATCGAATATGATTCTATATCGATCCTTCCAGTAAATGAAAAACGTCTGATGTGGTCATAAGGAGGTCATATGGAAGTCATAACGGGGTGACTCTCTTATTCACGAAGAGCCTTATGGCAATTAAATTGCTGGCAGGCTTAGGGGAAGGAGGGAATTGTTATGGGTCAGCTTTTGATATACTAAACTATACAAGACACATAGAAGACGGAGAACGAGTTAAGATCCCGGGAGTCATCTTGGCTGTCTATACCAAGGCTTATCTTTCCTAAGCGCCGTTTCAGGTGAAAACTAAAGAGTTTACAGCTTTGAAAGAAGGTTATAATGCGGAGTACCACAGGGCTCTCAACTGGGTCCCGTACTATTTGTTATGAATGCAAATAAACTGCTTCAAGTATTCAAAAAGAGCATCTTATTTGGGTACGGGAATTATGCAGGGCAAATTGTGCCACGATAGTGGACTCATTATCCACGCAACCAAACTCAAAATGATGCCGATCTGTGGATCACGGGTTGGAGGATACATGTTGTGAGTTTGGACTAATGTTCGTGATTAGTCGAATTAGCGGGATGAAAAGTTTAGTACACCATGGAGACCCTTTTACCCAGGACGTGGATTCAGGTGTCATTGTTAAGAGCTCGCAAAGGGCCCAAAGTGAGATAATAGAAAAGGATTTTATTGTTCTTTGGTTTTTGAATGCTCCATTTTTGACAACTCACGAGTGATTCGTGACATTTTTCAAAGTCAAACATATTTAGATGGTATTGCCATTTTATAATGGAAAAACTGACTCGAAAAATGCCTACGATTTATTGAATTTTACATATTTCGCCTCAAGCATTAAGTTATCTACCTGTGTATAGTGAATAGAGAGGAGAGTGTAAATAAAGACCATGATATGTCCATTTGTCGCCGTTAGCAGAAATTGGGATTGTGTTACTCGACTATCTGGAAGATTTAACTCAAGGATCGTAGTCTAAAACCTTACAAAATACAACTGCTGTATGCACTGTAGCCAAACGACCTGTCACGATGTCGAATTTTCGGTGGACCTTAGAAAAGCTGGAGGAAGATCTTGTCTTGTCTTCTGCGAAGAAGCTTATTTCTCTTGAATGGGTATGTTAATAAGTAAAACTGCCGTATTTGGTACGATGTGTGACCGCAGCCAATACAAAAGCTATCAATGCACTGATTGGTGCGGTGTATGGTCCGGTGGAATCATTGGCCCGTATTTTTTCAGAGATGACCATGAGAACAACGTCGCCATCAATGGACATTTTTTGTCTAAAATGTATGAACTGAACCTGGTCGTTATGCTCCAATAAGACAGCGCTAACGACGTCACACAGCACGCAAATCGATGGACCAATTGAAAAATCATTTTGGCGAAAAAATTATTTCTCGTTTTGGATCGGCGATTTGTCCGGCTAGATCTTGCGATTTAAAGTCTTTATACTTTTTTTAATGGTAATATGTCGAATCACTTGTCTATGCCGCGCGTCTAGCTAACGTCAACCGCAGACTTGGAAGACAACATTACTTGAGCTATTAGCGAAAACCGGGCAATATGTTCGAAAAAGTGATTCAAAATCGGACTCCATATGGACCACTGAAAACATAATTATGGTAAAAATTGGCACAAAATAATTACTGAAAGGTAAATGGCAAGCACAGGTTTATCAATTCAAATAGAAATTTTATATAATTTTTGAATTTTCTGAGCTTTTTTTGACGATTAAAAACCAAACAATTAAAAAATCACAGCCATCGTCAACAATATCAAGCATATTGTTCCGAACATAACGAACCGATCATTAAAATGTATATAATTCTCGACCGACACGAGTAAAAATGTATTCTGGAGAGACAAGTGAAATCATATACCGATATCTTTATGCCTGTATTATGACATGGCAAGGATCACCAAAGCTGGTCAGGAATTGCTTTTCGGAGCGACAAATTTCCGTGCTTGATTGAGCAGCCCAAAATCCTGATTTGAAACCCGTCGAGAATCTTTAGAATGATGTCGATTTGTTTGTTAAGGACTGCAATTTCAAGGCTTATCTAATCGCCGAGAAGTCATTAGTCACGCCCATCAAAAAAAGCTGGCGTCAACAGGAGCCTAAGAAACCAAAAGACTCTGGAACCGAACAAATGCGAGAGTTACCTTTGCGTCGAAAAGAAAATGAAATAACAGCGCAAAACGTTTAGCTGGACCGTGAGGCATACAGCGTCTAGCGACAGTCCAAAATTTCCATTCGGACTATCGCGTTCTCGTAGACCAGGTTGGATAATAAACGAGGTTTTCATGAACCATTTACGGCACGGATTCGAATTGCATCTTTCGGTTATTTTTATAAAATGTGGTCCTTTTGTTGGAGAAATAGCTAAATCGTCCTAATTTTTGACTTCTTCGAAAGTTCAGAACTACTGTTCAACCAGGCCATGCGTCATCAATCGGAATAGATAGCAGTCGGAAGGTAGTTGGGTAGGTGTTAAGGACCTTGTGTGACTGCAGAATCACTTTATCGTCTCTTTGCTCGGACTGTGGCTCTTTTTCCTTCAATACTTGGCCAAAAGTATTTGTAATGGTTGTGTTCGGAGGCAAGCCCCTGTGATGATACTACTCAGTTGCAGCCGAGCTGATACCACAAAATCACAGCTTCGATCCCTGGATATTTGGACTGATGCCCACCGCGATACCTCCATAATTTGTCTTTATTGCCAGTCACAGTACGATGCAAAAAACACTTCCTTTCTTGCCAGTGGTCAGTAGTTCACCTGTGAAAAATAAAAATAGGAGTTCAACGTCTCCCGGTATCAACTCGAATGGAACCCGGTTTCCATGCTTTTGGACCAATCCCAAGTGATGGGAAATGGTTTTTAAGTTATGGCCAATGAATAAGCAAGTTCTTCTTGCATTTGACATGGATCTTGATCCTAAATGAATCACCGATCCACGTTAGCCTCCCATGTCAAGAGCACCACTTCGCTTCACTCTACATTTCTATATTCATCCGACGTGCCTCATTCACAGATTTTTTTTTTTCGAATGAATGCTATGATGAGGAGATGGAAGATTCCCAAGCTTGGCATGAGACGTTTCTGATCTGGAATATCTGACGAGCATGTACCGATAACGCCATCTATTGGAAATGGCAGATTCCAATATACGAGGGTGGTCCGATAAGTAATTAGCCTCACCGCCAGATGGCGCCATTATCGCAGAGCAACTTACTATCGCGTAGTACAATCTAGTAGACGGTTACTGTCGTAGTAGTTTTGTTTTGACCGCTTGTGGAAGCGGGAGTGTCCGCGGATTTTAGAAAAATGGAAAAAGAGCAATATCGGTCGGTGATTCGATTTTTGTTTTTGGAAGGGAAAACGCGCAGCGAAATCAAAGAGCGTTTGGATGCTGTGTACGGTGACTCTTCTCCTTCGATGGCGACCATCAAAAATTGGTTTAACGAGTTTCAACGTGGTCGCACGTCGGTTTTTGATGAGCCACGTCCAGGTGCCTCAAAAACGGCTACCACGGAGGTGACAAAAATCCACGATCTCGTATTGGCAGACCGCCGATTGAAGGTGCGCGAGATATCTGAAACAGAAGGCATTTAAAAAGATCGCGTGGGTCATATCCTGCATGAAATTTGGGGCATGCGAAAGCTGTCGGCGCGATGGGTGCTGCGTTTGCTCACTCCGGACAACAAGCGCAACCGTGAGACCACTTCAGAGCAGTGTTTAACGCTGTTTAAGCGCAATCTGAAGGAGTCTCTGCGTCGTTTCGTGACTGTCGACGAAACATAGATCCACTGTTACACACTAGAGACCAAGGAACAGTCGAAACAGTGGACTTCACTCGGCTAACGTGCTTCGAAGAAGGCGGAGACTGTCCCATCGGCCGGAAAGGTGATGGCCACCGTTTTCTGGGATTCACAAGCTGTGATCCACATCGACTACCTGGAGAAGGGTGAAACGGTCACAGGGCTGTACTATGCCAAATTATTGGCCCGATTCGACGCCGAATTGAAGAAAAACCGGCCCCACTTGGCGAAGAAAAAAGTGCTCTTCCACCGTGATAACGCACCGGCTCACACCTCCGCCCTCGCCACGGCCAAATTGATCGAATTGGGCTACGAACTGCTGCCCCATCAACCGTATTCTCCAGATTTGGCCCCGTGCGACTTCTTTTTGTTTCCAAACTTGAAAAAGTCACTAGCCGGGCAGAAATTTCAGTCGAATGAGGAGGTCATCGCCGTCACGGAGGCCTACTTTGCAGACCTCGAGAAAACGTATTTTTCACACGGGTTAAAGAAGTTGGAGCATCGCTAGGTCAAGGGTATCGAGGAGACTATATTGAAAAATAAATCGCCAATTCTCCAAAATTTTTGTTTTTCTTTTGTAGGATAAGTACTTATCGGACCACCCTCGTATACACCTGACACTAAAACAAGTTTACTATACCCTAGTTACCCTAGTTGCATCAAGGCTGAGATTTGATATCATTGCATTAAGCACCGCATTTACAACACATCTGCTGAAACTGCCAAGACTTCATCAAGCACCTCTTGAGCATATAGTACAGTGTGTGAATGAAGATACTGCTGAACCGCAGTATCAGTGGAATTTTGCACCGACATGGATTTAAGAAAGTCATCAACCACTAGAAATCGGGCTCAAGGCATGCCCAGAACACCAATACAATACAAGACATACGGCACGAAAAAATTTTAACTAGTGCTCCGTCAATCTTCAAAGAGCTTTTAACTCTATGAATATTGTTTACTCTAAAGCTTCTTAGTTCCTTTCCATTTTACAATAATTAATATTGAAGCTCGCCTTAAAACCATATTTTTCGAACCCACCTTTCACAGAACAAGGTATTGATGGCTTAGCGGCAAATAAATTTATAAGAAATTTATGTAAAATATTTGGTCCCCTGCATCTGGATTGGATTTAATCTACGCTACTCAAGTCAAATGCGCATCTGTTTTGCATATGACGAGTGTGGTCTCATATGGAAACAATCGGTGACTGTGACTGTGCCGCAGTGTTTTTCTGGCCGATTGTTTAGAAATGCTAATGAGATTCTGAGTTTAGAAACATTTAAGACCGATTTAAGCGATTTGAGTGCCATTAATATAACGACTATTATTAGGAAGGAACCACTAAATCACTTAACGCTAGCTCTAATCTAGTATTAATCATCAGTTGACTGATTTCGTTTGACTATGGCAGGGAGTAAGCTATTCGTGAAGCAATATTTTGGCATAAGAATGGATTTGATGTTATGGCTGAGGTTACAGCCCGTGGGGGGCCAGTGCCGAAGCTTCTCTCAATCGTGTATAATAAAGGGTGTTTTTTATAGAGGTATAGAACTTTGAAATAGAATAAAACAAAGATGATTTTTTTAAATTGACATCAAATTGACTTTATTGAAAGATAATCTTCTGACATTATAATTTAAATATAATTTCTGGCATACAACCGCCATGGCTGGCGGTGAATGGACCCAAAACAAGATTGCCATTGATCCCAATTTTCATAAGCTAATTTTGTTTAGCGATAAAGCTCACTTTTGGTTGAATGGATACGTCAATAAACAAAACTGCCGTATTTGGAGTGATGATAATCCTCAAGTGTATGTTGAGGCATCGTTACATCCACAAAAACTTACTGTTTGGTGTGCTTTATGGGTTGGTCCGTACTTCTTTAAAAACGATGCTGGCTTCTTTATGAACGTTACAGTCAATGGTGACCGCTATAGAGCCATGATTACTGACTTTTTCGTTCATCAATTGAACAACCATGATGTGCAGGAGCTGTGGTTTCAACAAGACGGCGCAACGTGTCACACAGCTCGTGCCACAATTGATTTATTGAAGGAAACGTTTGGTAACCGCATAATTTCACGTTACGGACCCGTAAATTGGCCTCCAAGATTGTACGATTTAACGCCTCTTGACTATTTTCTGTGGAGATATGTCATCTACATATTGAATAATGTATAGTGTATAGACGTGTTCTGCTCTCGTCCGGCAACAAATACGTATATATATAAATCGCGAAATATTTTTTTGAAGTTTTCGAGTGCGGGTCATTGAGTACCTCTCCAGTTTCTTAATTTTTTGGGGCTGCGCGGGCATAGTTGGTTTTATATAACATTTTTAACGTTTTAAAACTTCTGTGTAATTTCTGTTGTTTAATACATACGATGGCGGGAAAAACACGATCCACAAGTGCTCTCCTGAAAGAGTCTCTCTCCACTCCCAAGCAGAGTTTGACTCAATCGCTAAAGAGATTGTCTAGTGAAGCGGTTCCTATACAATCTACATCACTTTCGGATTTGGAGCAAAGACTCACCAAACTGACCGAGGATATTGTAAACAGAATTACTGCAGAGGTGGACAGCCTTCGAAATTATGTCATTAATCGCATAGAACTTGTGGAAAAAAATGTAGCATCGCAAGTATTAGAGATAGAAAGATCTCTTCATCATCTCCAAAAACGAGTTGAGGACTTGGAGGAACACCGGGCTAAATTGAACTCTCTTCATGAACAAGTAGCTGAATTGGACAAAAAATGTGAAGATTTCGAAAAGAGGGAGATAGCAGCCGATGCTGTGTTGTTCGGAGTTCCGCAATTAAAAGAAGAGAATTTGCGATCTTTGTTCCATCATCTCTGCCATACCATAAACTGTATGCCCCCAACTCTTAGATCTGCTTTTCGTACAAAGCAGCACAACAGTAATTACGATTCTCCCATCGTACTCAAATTCAACTCACCATTTGAAAGAAATTCTGTCCTTAAGGCCATTGCCCTCTTCTGCAAAACAACAAAAAGACAGCTGTTTCTCGAAGACGTTGGTATTGAGTCGGCAAAAAACAACAACATCTACATGCACGGGAGCCTAACAGTGAGAAACAGACGACTACTCCAGCAAGCTCTTCGACTAAAGCGACGTAAGCAGCTGTTCTCAGTCCACACCCACCTCGGTTCCGTTTTTGTAAAGCAAAGTGCAAATGGGGCGACTATGAAAATTACAAGCGATGATGTACTTAATGCCGCTGTTGCGGGATATCAACATGATCAATAAAAACAAACAGGGTTGCCGTGTTAGTAAAAATAGTAAGAGTAGTATATTGTAACTTTGTTTTGCTACATTTTACTTTTCCATTTTTATTTAAAATTTTTTTTTTTTTAATTTTCTTATTAATTTTCTGTTTCCTTCCTTTAATAGGATTTCTTTTGTTAAGTTGTACTTTATAATTTATGTGTGCTCGATTAGAACTTACTGCAAGATTGAGAATTTTGTCTTTCTTCGATTTCTTGTCTTTACATACGCATATTAAAGTATATACTCGTACATATACATATTCTCTGCTTGGCTCTTACCGTGAACTACTACTTGTTTTGTGTTTTCTTTCTGTGAATTGAAATGGATGTGAACGCGCGGGCTGTGAGTCCCATAGGCCCTAGTAGAGATAGATTTTTGAAGGCTATGATTAAAATTTTAAGTAATAGAAGAGATGGTCTGAAGATATCTCATATTAATGCCCAAAGCTTAGTACCGAAAATTGATGAATTTAGAGATACCTTTTGTAATTCCGACGTTGATGCAGTTTGCGTATCTGAAACTTGGTTACATAATCACGTGAATGACAAGATGTGTGCTCTGAATGGATACAAATTTTTTCGCAGAGATAGAGGTAGTCGCGGCGGAGGTGTGGCGATTTACATTAAGGATAATATAACATGTAAACTTAAATTGTCATCTAGTATAGGTGATTCAGTGGAGTATATATTTTTAGAAATAGTGTGTGGAGTAAATAAGATGCTATTAGGAACAGTCTATAGACCTTATGATGATATTGACATGATACCGTTATATACTTTACTCGAAGAAGAGTCCACAAGATACCAAAACATAATCGTTTGTGGAGATCTCAACAGCAACCTTTTAAATGACAACCAGGTATCCGAAAGCATGAGCTCTTTCGACCTTCATGCGGTAAATATTACAACTCCAACGCACTTCACAAGCTCTTCGAGCACTCTTCTAGATGTCTTTTTTGTTAGTCAAATAGACAGTGTTCTTCTCTATGACCAGCTGTGTGCACCAGCCTTTTCAAAACATGATCTTATTTTCCTTACATATGACTTTCCAACTGGCCACCAACGTGAACAACAAATTTTTAGCTATCGAGATTTCAACAACATAAATAGATCAATCTTAGAACAAGACTTTAGAAGTGTACCATGGTATGATATCTACCTCATGCCATCTCCTGATGACCAAGTTGATTTATTGCATAGAAACATAACTTCACTTTTTGAGAAACATGTTCCTGTAAAAAGCAGAGTTATTAATTCCACAAGTAAAGCTTGGTTCTCAAGAGAAATTAGGGAACTGATAGCTGACCGTGATCAAACCTACCGACGATGGAAACGTTTTCGGATGGACGAACTTTATCGAGCTTACAAGCGCATACGAAATAAAGTTGTTTGGGAGATAAAGACAGCCAAAAGACGGCACTTTTCTAGTCGTTTCAATGAAAACCCAAGTGGGAAAAAAATGTGGAGCCACTTACGAAACATTGGAATTGGTAAACAGCGTTTTTTATCTCAAAATAATATTGACGCTAATGAACTCAACCGAAGGTTTTTAGTGAGTAGCGGCTCTGACGTTGATAGAATAAATGTAAGAACGGAGATAGGTCATCAATCGACGAATGAGGCACCTTTTGAGTTTCATAACGTAAATGAGCTAGATGTGGTTGAAAGTATTCTCTCGATTAAGTCTCATGCAACCGGGGTTGACTTTGTTCATCCTGCCTTTGTTAAAATTATTCTGCCTCTTTCATTGCCGTATCTCTTGCACATCATAAACACAGTATTAACCACCGGAATCTTTCCCCATCAGTGGAAAATGGCAAAAATTATCCCAATACCAAAAAATTCCATATGTGAAGAATTCAGACCCATTTCCATATTGCCTTTTTTGTCGAAGGTCTGTGAACGGATTATTCAAAAGCAACTTAATATACATCTTAACTCGAGTAACCTTATAACTCAATTCCAGTCTGGCTTTCGACCAAACCATAGCTGCTTAACTGCTCTAACGAAAGTAATTGAAGACATTAGGTCAAAGCTAGATGGCGATGCGGTTACTTTTTTGATTCTCTTAGACTTTTCTAAAGCATTTGATATGGTCAATCACTCAATACTAGCTAGTAAATTACTTTATAACTTTAATTTATCAACATCGGCCGTAAATCTTATCTCCTCTTATCTATGTGGACGTTTGCAAGCTGTATGTGTTAACAACACTTTGTCGGAGTTTCTACCTGTACTTAAAGGTGTACCCCAAGGCTCCATTTTAGGACCACTTTTATTCATTATGTATATTAATGAAATTCCAAATATAGTGAAGTACTCATCGACTCACATTTACGCCGACGATGTTCAGATATATCAAAGCTGTCCACTTGGTCTTATTGAAAACTGTGTCCATAACATCAACTATGATCTGGAGCAAATATTTGACTGGTCACTAAAGAACGACCTCAAATTGAACCCGAGTAAGTGCAAATGCTTGGTTATTTCTAAAAATGCCTTGACACTTGATTACTTTCCCTCAGTAATTCTAAATAACTCACCTTTAGAATTCGTTAACACGTCAAAAAACTTAGGCATACTTTTTAATAAAAGTCTTAACTGGAATGACGACATAAATTCAGCTGTCGGTAAAACATATGGGGTTCTTCGAAGTCTCTGGGTAACGCAGCAACTCATCCCACTTAATACTCGATTGATACTTGCTAGAGCAATAGCTATTCCTGTACTGCTTTATAACTGCGAAATATTCGTAAACAGCGATGTCAGCAGTTTCAGAAAACTCAAAGTTGCATTCAATAGCATTGCTCGGTATGTATACGGTCTTCGAAGGTATGAACACGTATCACAACTTTCAAAAAACCTCCTCAACATGTCTCTCGAAAACTATTTAAAATTCAGAGCACTAACCTTTCTGTTTAAAATACTGCGACTTGGTGAGCCACGCTATCTTTACGACAAACTTCGACTTCCGGTATATACTAGGTCGAATTATTTAATTCTACCTAGGTTCTCTTGCTTGACATCTCAGAGACAATTCTTTATCGCTACTGTACGTCTGTGGAACTCTCTGCCTGTATATTTAAGAGACCAAAGCAGCATTGAAAAATTTAAAAAAGGATTGAAATCCTACCTGTCGAACCAAGACAATTGATTTCTTCTCTTGCAGTATTCCTACAGCATACTCATTACTTTCTAAACTTTTATTTAAACATGTTAAATAGTTAATGTTTGTTTTTTTTTTTGTTTTTGTAATCAAACTATACTCTTTAATGTTATACTAAATTGTACTTTAATCTGCCACAGACTTAAAAGACTTTGTCTTATTGTGGTAGCATATTATAATTGTAATAAATAAAAAAAAAATAAATATGTGAAGTCGCTAGTCTACGCCGATAAACCCGAAACGATTGACCACTTGGAAGACAACATTCGCCGCGTTATTGCCGATATACGGCCACAAATGTTGGAAAAAATTATTGAAAATTGGACCTGCAGATTAGACTACGTCCGAGCCAGCTGTGGCGGTCATATGCCAAAAATTATAATGTCAGAAGATTATCTTTCGAATAAAGTTAATTTTATGTCAATTTAAAAAAATTATCTTTGCTTTATTCCATTTCAAAGTTCTATACCTCTATAAAAAACACCCTTTATATACGAATATGTACCATATGTATGGTCCATTTCTTTTCTGTTTATTACCTATTCCGAACGGCAAATTGAGGGAAGATTTTTTCCAGACAAGTATACAAATGGAGCTCTTTCCAAAACCCTGCAAACTATTATACGATTTCAATAACCTGGCAATTGCAAGACTGAAAGTCTGTGTCATCGGCGTCAGAAGCCAGCACACCAACCTCTGAGCTAACATGCTGAAACTGAAGTCTAATAAAGTGCAGACTGTCTGCTGAATCTGATGTCTATGGTTTTAGGCCAAGAAATCAATGGTACGAGGGTTGCCTTTTAAGTTTTTACAATCGAACAATACGTGGCGTTAATGAGTTGTGGCACCACTGTATTTGTGAACATTGACATTTGTTATTGCGAAGCCAGTGGCAATTTAGAAATTGACTGAGTAAGTTGTTCATAGTGAACGTTTAAAAGAACCAAGTTTCTGCAAAAATGGAAGTCACCCGTGAAGGCTTACGTAGAATGATTGGTGACGTGAACGATATTGTGTGCAATTCATGATTGCCGACCGACCTTTCATTAACCAGTAAAGATCAATAGATCGAAAGTGTCCATACTAGTTGTTGTATCACCCTATATAATAAAGATCTCGACTAGATTGGCTCACTAGGGGCAAGCGGCAACAGCCCCAGCTCTGAGATCAGATCTCTGTGCAAAACCTTAACCATCGCGATCCACCCTATGATCAGAGGCTTGAACCTCTGTCGAAAGGGGATGAAGGCGGCCTTCGCCCATTCGAAAGATAAATTTGGAGACTCAACGGGGGTCTACGTTGGCATGAAAAAAAAAGGGTTCACCAGTCTTAAGTGGCGGTCCACGAAAATTTATCTGGTTTTAGTAGTAAAGAACAA
The DNA here is from genome assembly GCA_958301585.1 of Merodon equestris. Classification (NCBI taxonomy): domain Eukaryota; kingdom Metazoa; phylum Arthropoda; class Insecta; order Diptera; family Syrphidae; genus Merodon; species Merodon equestris. The sequence continues at coordinate 122,731,585 of OY284415.1, forward strand.
TTTTTTCGGTTAGGCTGGTATATGGATCAGATAGCCTATTTATTTAGCATGAATTCCCTTTTTTAAGAAGATCAGCGACTATTACTTGTAGAAACTTGTATATTTGATAATCAGTGCAACGCGTGTCGAGACTTGCAAAGCGCCGCCATCCCGCCCGCGACGCTTGTTCAGACGTGCAAAGGGACGAAATACGATTTGCTGTGCTTGTAATCTTGCATGAACTTGTCTGATTCCTCACTAATATACATAGATACGAATGCTGCCAAGGACAAACGCTCATTTGTTTTCTGAATTTTGAAAAGAAAAGTGTGAGTGAATCGATGTCAGTGTTTGCCAGTGCCGAAAAAGGTAAGCACCTGCCTATTTGTACATTTGTTATGAATACTTCTACTTTATATTGTAATAATATTATATTTGTTATGTATAAAATAGTTACAGCCGTTTTGTGAGAACCTCTTTATGGGTCTTAACGGTTTATTGCTCCGATTCCTACTATGTTAAAAAAGGCATATCCTGTTAAAATCGCCTTATGATTACTAAAACAAATATTTTTTTTTTCTTTCCGTGTAGGTAACTGACATGAAACATGGCTGAATGTAAGAAAAAATGTAAACAGTACAGTGTTGATTATTTGAAATTTGGTTTTCTTCCATCAAAGGCAGACAAACGATTGCCCATATGCCTTATATGTAACAAAATTTTGAGCAATGACTCTATGAAACCATCGAAGCTCGAAGATCATCTAAGAAGATGTCATTCTAATAAAATAGGCAAAGATTTATAATATTTTCACACATTGAAGGATTTAACATGCTTTTCTTGGAAAATCTAAATTTATGAAGCAAAATATTAGTCGGCGCGAATACTCTAGTGTTGGGTAGGACATGCATTTTTATTGAATTTGTATGAGGTACTCATTTGGGAGAGTGAAGTGGTACATTGTCGCACCTCATTTGAGGTATTTACATCTTGTCACATGTCCCATTGATAGCTTGCAATACTAATGCAAAAGTCGTGAGGTGCCTCTGACTATGACAAGAATTGAAGTGGGAAACATATTTTTTTTGAGGTGTTGGGATATTCTTGTACTGGTGATGGGACATGAGGACTTGAGGTGCCTCTGACTATGACAAGAATTGAAGTGGGAAAAATATTTTTTTTGAGGCGTTGGGATATTTTTGTATTGGTGTATGGGACATGAGGACTTGAGGTGCCTCTGACTATGACAAGAATTGAAGTGGGAAAAATATTTTTTTTGAGGCGTTGGGATATTTTTGTATTGGTGTATGGGACATGAGGACTTGAGGTGCCTCTGACTATGACAAGAATTGAAGTGGGAAACATATTTTTTTTGAGGTGTTGGGATATTTTTGTACTGGTGTATGGGACATGAGGACGTGAGGTGCCTCTGACTATGACAAGAATTGAAGTGGGACAAATAATTTTTTTGAGTTGTCGGACATTTTTGTAGTGATGTATGGGACGTTTGTAGTGCATCTTGTATGAGTAACGCAACACTAGAATACTCCAGTTTCCAAAGGCGGAATGTCTTGAGGTGGATATTCAGACATACGTTCAGCATTTAAATGCCCTGCATGACGACTTTGAAGATATTCTCACAATGAAAATACCACCGCGGATCATAAATCCATTTGATGAAACGGAAGTGTCGAATGTGGTATTACAAGAGGAGCTACTCGAGCTTAGCACCAATGAGGAGCTGAAGGTGAAATTTGAAAAAGTCTATCAAACATTTTGGCTGCAGGCAGAAATACCCGAAAAATGTCCTGCGCTGTGGGAAATTGCGCGGAAACTTTTGATAGCGTTTCCCTTGTCAAACCTTGTCGAAAAAAGTTTTAGTGTCGTTACAAACTTATAAACAAATAAAAGGAGCAGAATGAACATCACAGAACGGGCAGATTTGCGGATATTCCTTACAAATCTGAAACCAAATATTGATAATTTGCTGTCAATCCATCAAGTACAGTGGATGATAAAAAATAAGTTATTTTCATAATTAAATAACAATATTAATATATTAGTTTCAAATATCGTTTATTTTTGTGGTAGCCATCTTCCTGAATGGATACCTTATTTACTATAGATTATGCTTTATATTTTTGTAGCCTTTTTAACAGTTTTTTATCGAAAAATCAAAGCCTACTATTTCGACATCGGTATACTTAATACAAATGTGTTGTGTGAATTATTTTTATTTTAAATTTGTGTGCATTCAGGTTGTGTTGGTTGTGTTTTTCGAGTTCTTGTGGTAAGGCGTTGTTTTAGCAATGGGTAGACGAAAAGATCTTTCGCCGGCAAAAATTTGGCAAAGTCATCAGTTGACAAAATAAAAAATAAAATTACAAATTACGCCCTTTTCCCAATGAGAACCGGCAAACCTTAAAGAAAAAAAATTACAACACCACGGGATGAGCGGAAAATTAAAGAAATATGTGTCCAAAATAGGAAAAAGGCAAGGAAGATCCTCACAAACTTGTTTCAAGGGTAAGGAAATTAAATTTCTGCCATGACAGTCCGATGTCGACTTATGGGTTTTACTTCTTGCCGCCCCGCAAAGAAGCCACTTCTGACAAAGACGATAATGGAAAAAGTCTAATATGGGCTTAAGCACATAAAGACTGGATATCTGAAGATTGGTTGAAGGTAACAACGCGTTCAGTCGGCTCATTAATTCACTTTTCTATCTTTTGAAGGAATAATTTAATGATTTTTTCGGTAAACGTTTTTCTTCCAGGTTAATCCTGCTTAAAATGCATCCAAAGTATGCCACAAGGGTTCAGGGAACGAAAGAGCAGACGAATTGGCCAGGCAATGTTCTGAAATGGACATCAGCGAAGCGGACACGTCATTGCAACCACCGATCAGCGCATTATACCAGATCATAAACGACATAATCATCAAAGAGGCCAACTCGTCTTGGCTTACAAGAAACGACAGCTACACGACAAGATCATCGTGGCCAGAGCTCAATGTCGGAAAAACAAAGAAGCTCTTGGCGCTGGACCGAAACCCGATCCGTATGCTCGTCGGAGTGATCACAGGACACTGTCCCATTGGAGCAATGCTCCGGAAATGGGACTCGGGATCCAGCGATCTCTGCCGGAGCTGCGTCTATGAGGAAGAAACTGAGACGATCCAACATCTGCTTTGCCACTGTCCAGCTCTCCAGAATCGACGCCTAGTGTCGCTAGGCCAAAGATTCTTTACAGGGATTGTGGACGTGGCTACTGCAGATATATAGGATCTTCTAAGATTCATCAAGAGCACGGGGTGGTTTCAGCCACCACGTGATAGGACAGGTTAATTTTATGTATAATTTTACCTACACAAACGAAGGGAATCACAATGGGCCTCTTGGCCTCCGCGTGGAAGTGATGTCTAACCATCACACTCCCCTTCTCAAATCTAACCTAACCTATGCCACAAGGGTTAAGGCAGTTATATCCATCAGAGGAGGTGCGTCTCTGGCCGACTTGACAACGCAAGGCTGAGGCAGTATCAAAGGCATCCAATCCTTCTACCCAAGGAAAGCACATTGGCCAGGCTTATTGTTGAACAAACACATCGTGATACGCTTCATGGAGGCATACAACTTATGATGCAGACGATTCGAGAAAAGTATTGGATACTTCACGTACGTACCCTTGTTAAACGTCGTATTCATTCATGTACTATTTTCAGAAGGCATCAGCATACAATGGTGAAGCAGCACATGGCATCATTACCTCGCCCCCGTGTTTGGGCATCTTCCTCGTTCTCAACATTTCGCGTAGATGACTGTGGCCCTTTTAACATTCGCATTGGCTCGAAAATTGAACATACGAGAGTGGTCCGATAAGTACTTAGCCTCACCGCCAGATGGCGCCAGTATTGCAAGAGTAGTACATTCTAGTAGAATTTCAACCGGATCGGACTCGCAGGTTTGTTTTGACCGCGTGTGGAAGCGGGAGTGTCCGCGGATTGTAGAAAAATGGAAAAAGAGCAATATCGAAGAGCGCAGCGGGATCAAAGAGCATTTGGATGCTGTGTACTCTTCTCCTTCGATGGCCACCATCAAAAATTGGTTTAACGAGTTTCAACGTGGTCGCACGTCGGTTTTTGATGAGCCACGTCCAGGTGCCCCGAAAACGGCTACAACGGAGGATAACGTGACAAAAATCCACGATCTCGTATTGGCAGACCGCCGATTGAAGGTGCGCGAGATAGCTGAGACAGTAGGCATTTCAAAAGATCGCGTGGGTCATAGCCTGCATGAAATTTCGGGCATAAGAAAGCTGTCGGCGCGATGGGTGCCGCGTTTGCTCACTCCGGACAACAAGCGCAACCGTGAGACCACTTCAGAGCAGTGATTGACGCTGTTTAAGCGCAATCCGAAGGAGTTTCTGCGTCGTTTCGTGACAGTCGACGAAACATGGATCCACTAGTACACACCAGAGACCAAGGAACAGTCGAAACAGTGGACTTCACCCGGCGAACGTGCTCCGAAGAAGGTGAATACTGTCCCATCGGCCGGAAAGGTGATGGCCACCGTTTTCTGGGATTCACAAGGTGTGATCCACATCGACTACCTGGAGAAGAGCAAAACGGTCACAGGGCTGTACTATGCCAAATTATTGGGCCGATTCAACGCCGAATTGAAAAAAAAACGGCCCCAATTGGCGAAAAAAAAACCATAATAACGCACCGGCTCACACCTCCGCCCTCGCCACGGCCAAATTGGTCGAAATGGGCTACGAACTGCTGCCATCCACCGTATTCTCCAGATTTGGCCCCGTGCGACTTATTTTTGTTTCCAAACTTGAAGAAGTCACTCGCCGGGTAGAAATTTCAGTCGAATGAGGAGGTCATCGCCGCCACTTTGCAGACCTCGAGAAAACGTATTTTTCAGACGGGTTAAAGAACTTGGGGCATCGCTGGGTCAAGTGTATCGAGCTAAAAGGAGACTATATTGAAAAATAAATCGCCATTTCTCCAAAATTTTTGTTTTTCTTTTGTTGGCTAAGTATTTATCGGACCACCCTCGTACGTTGCTATTTTCATTTGTATGGCAACCAAGGCTGTTCATATTGAAGAAGACCTATCTGCAGAGGCATTCAACAATGTGTATACCCGCTTTGTAAATCGCCGAGGCCCATGCTATTACTTGTATAGCAACAATGACGCCGCATTTGTTGGCGCTGCTCGACTTCTACAACAGGACTTGGAAGAGTGGCATAATGCATACACACTGCAACATTTGGCTAACAAGGGGACTCAATGGCAATCTGGCGCACCTCATCAAGGCGGTCTTTCTGCCGTCAAATCTGCTAAACGACATCTACCTCGCCTCTTTGGAACACAATTGATCTACTACGACCGGCTACACAGCTTACTCATACACGTGGAGACTTGCTTAAATTCTCGCCCGTTAGTAGCTCTACATGATGTCGACGATCGCATACCTCTCACACCAGCGGATTTCCTCTTTGGCCGATCTATAATTGCTGTACCGGATGCATCTGTCTTTGAAGTGCCCACACAACGGCTTAGATATTGGCGTCAGCTCAGACAGATACAACAACAATTCGAGTTTTGGGAATATGGTAAAAATGTAGCAGCAGGGAATCCACCGAAATCAGGTTAATTTTGAAAGTGGTCTATGAGAAAAAAGTTTGGGAGCCTTTGCTCTAAAGCTATGTGGGCTTAGACAGGCGTCTAAAGGTCCAATGTCTAAGGTGCCTGGGCCATATACAGTGGATGGACAATATTGCTCCAAAGAGTCATTGTTTCCAACCACAAGGAACGACACCACAGAGGACGACCGATCATCGATGTAGCCTTGGTAAAAGGCTGTTGGTTCACTCCGAACTGTAGCGCCATCCAATTCCTCGTCAGAATGATGTCCTGTCTGAGACACTCTTTCTAATCATTTATTTATTTCGCTACCAACTGACTACATGTGGCTTTTATAATGCCAATATCCATAAACGGGCCTTATTTATAGCGTAAGGGCAAAAGTTATTCGTGAAATGGCAGTTTAAATAGAGCTGTAATCTAATACCGCCTAGATACTAATCGAATCGATAATCTCCTTTCATATCGTCTTTTTTGCTAACTTTTTTGCCTGCTTGCTTAGTTAATCTTAAATTTGAACGCCTAGTTGATTATTGTACATATGTACGTACACATTTTGATGGCGAAAGCTGTAAAAATCTATTCGGAAAGCGATAAATTGTTGAATTTGACGTTTTTTATGTTTCCTGATAGCTCAACGCCGTTATAAAGGAACGTGAGAGATTAATCTAACGTTTTCAGAGACAGGCATTTCGAAAATTGGCAAAGATAAGAGGTTTGGAGGGTCGAGTGTAAGATCTCTGAGGGATCGGTAAGTGAATGACCCTTGCACCAGTTAATTACAGCATGACAAACCGCTCGCCGTCGCATTTTATTTAAAATTACGAAACATTCGCCAGTCGGCATCGCCTCTATAGCATTTGCGTCACATGCCGGTGCTTAGAATTGATATTGCTATCCACTTCCCGAGAACTTTATAAGCTAAACACACCACAATAGGCCTTTAATATACTTGCTATTTGTAAATTTTATCTTTACTACTTGGAATGCTATTAATGTCGACAATCGCAACTGGATCTCTCATTTGTGTCTCGCTTTTTATAATCGATACATAAACCAGTCTCACAAGTAACAGAAAAACACGAATTACCTTGCGTGAAAATCATTGATGTGTATGATGGACAGTGGAAACAACTCCGATCGACTCGTTCGCGACAAGCATACTAAGGCAAAGGCTATTCGAAGCACATTCATAACACTAACGACACTCATTGCGAACAACTATTCGGATGTCTTCTTCAATCAATTCGAATCGATCCAATGCCCGATTGGATGTAAACAAAACCGAGAAAATAATTAATGCACCCTGGCGGTTCAACCTGTCGTCGACAACTGCTTCAACCAAACTGAACGTTGGATGTTCTGATTCGAATGAGAATTCTGCGGTTATCCGCGGTGCGCGACCGTTCACTGGATATCACCTGTACTAAGTGCTTGATAACGGTTTGACTATAATAAAAATAAACGTCGAACAGATAAACTACGATTGCTATAAATACAAAGTGCGATTCAAGGTACCTAAATGAGCAAAGGACATGGTGTAACGGTAGTAAATTCTTTATTTTGGCAAACATAAAAAAAAAATGAGAAAATCATGTTTCTTATCACTTTTGTAGGGGTCATCTCTGCCTAACCATTGCAGACGATGTCCTTAAACTCGGCTCTCGAAGGAACACTGTATTTCAACAGCTCAGCTCTGGCTTGGTCTCTTCGAATTTTCCTTTCCAAAGCGCGTTGCTTGCGCGCAGCACGACGTTCCTTCCGCCGTTCATCCTTCTGCAACTGTTCAGCCGCACGCATCTCAATTCGATTCTTTAAAAGTTGTCGGAGTGCTAGCTTTTCCTGCTCCCTGGTCTGACGCTGTTCCGCCGCATCGGCACGCTCCTGTCGGACTATATCCAATCGATGCAGATCGCCTTCGATTTTTTCGTACAAAGCAATTTGCTTACGATGAACCTTGCTAAGGGCGTGAGTATTGTTGTTACAGAAACTAGTCGCTGTACAATTGGCATCCCTAACAGCTTTACAGACTTCCTCGAGGAGTCTGCCGCCGGCTAGGAAGACTCCCTTTTGGAATAATTTCTGTGCGCGGAATACACGTTTACGAAACTGCCTGTTGCCACTTTTTCCATTGCCACGGCGCTTCCTTCGTGGAAATTTGCCTCTTTTCTTTCCCTTCTTATTCCTTCGACGACGACGACGGAAACGTTGAATTCTTGCCAATATTTTCGCATTGTTCTGAAGCGTTCCCGGAGCCGCATTCAGGTTTGCCCGAACACGCTTCTTGGCTGTTGGAAATCTCTTCTTCACATTCTTTCTGAGATTTATCGTCGGCAGCGCGGTGAGCTTCTTCACCCGATTCGCTTTTCTTCTCTTGATTTGCAATTTATGCAAACCGATGATGATCTTCTTGACTTCATCAGTTTGCGCATTGAATATCTCCTCCATGACCATCAGTTTGACTTCATTCTCCAACGCGCATAGTTCCTTCAACGTGCCGGGTGATACGTCTGCGTCGGATTCCCCGTTATCATCGTTGTCTGTTATCCAATTTGATGGATCGTCCGGAACAGATTCTTTCCTGGTCCTTTTCTTTCGGCGCCGTCCCTTTCGTTTGCCCTTTCCCGTTGATTCAACATCGCTGTCATTGTCCGATTCAATCGGTTGCGACCGCGGTGGTGATTTCAGAAATTGTTCGCGGCAATACATCGTTGTGGTCCACTTAACCACTTGTTGCGGATTTCATTGAATTTCCCTCAATCGCTCGACACCTAAAATTATAGGATTTCAAAAAAAGAAACGGTAACACTAACCCTATACCGAACCTATGAGCAAATGCAAGTTGATTAAATTGCGCTAAATAAACACAAGACCAAGAAAGGGGAAGCGCTACGCCGTGTTTACATCCGTTGCGCGGAATTTGAAAGTGCAAACTGGCATAAGCGTGCTTTAAATTAACGGGAGAGTGAGAGTGACACATATACCTTCATGGAGTTGTGGATTGAATGGAAGTATATCGGCTGCTTGTCACACTGCAATATGTGCAAAGTGAACATGTCTCGTAGGGAACGCTGATGGGCTCTGGTGAGACAGTTGTAATAGTCCTAGGAGAGTTTCTTCCGATGAATGTTGCATATTTTCAGGGGTATATACACTTGGCTTCCACAAAAGTTGTTTTTGTGGATCTGTCAAACGGAGGAAAAGCCCTTTGTTTTGTTTCGGGGGTTACATACCTGACAGTTCGTTCGTTTTTTTTATTTTTATTTTTTTGGGAACTCTCACCAAAAATGCGTTTAACTAATATTTTACGCTTTCGGAAAACGTTGTATAAGGGCAGCACCGCGTCACCGTTTGTTCCCAAGCACAGCCCTGTGCCCGAGAGCGACATCAAGCATCTGGAAGAATTCCTCCAATCAAGACCCAATATCCTAGTTCTCACAGGAGCAGGGATATCCACAGAATCAGGTAAACCGTCCCACTTAACCCTCAGATAGAATGATGATCGATTTCCTCTTGTAGGTATTCCTGATTATCGCTCGGCTGGCGTCGGCTTGTATGCCCGCTCGAATAATCGTCCAGTTCAGCATATGGATTTCATAAAATCAAAAGCTACTCGCCAGCGATACTGGGCACGTAATTTCGTCGGTTGGCCAAAGTTTTCCAGCACCGAACCGAATGCCACACATCATGCGCTGGCACGATTTGAACGAGAGGGACGTATCCAGGGAGTAGTCACCCAGAATGTCGACCGATTGCATACGAAGGCGGGAACCAAGAACGTCATAGAGCTGCATGGTAGCGGTTACGTAGTTAGGTGCTTGTCGTGCGAGTATAAAATCGATCGTCATGCCTTCCAGGATATTCTGAACACACTGAATCCGGAATTTAAAGATGTCCCCGAGATGATTCGTCCCGATGGCGATGTGGATATTCCACAGGACTATATAGATAATTTTAAAATCCCACCGTGCCCGACCTGCGGTGGCGATCTTAAGCCGGAAATTGTTTTCTTCGGCGACAACGTCCCCAAGGATCGCCTACTTGCGATTGCCGAGCGAATCTACACCAGCGACGGATTGTTGGTTCTTGGTTCCAGCCTCATGGTGTTCTCGGGATATCGAATGGTGTTACAGACAAAGGACCTCGATCTTCCGGTGGCCATAGTCACTATTGGCGAATCGAGAGGGGATCACCTAGCTGATATCAAGCTCTCGGCAAAGTGCGGGGACGTCATACCAAGGTTGTTTAGATTTAAGTAACGATTTGTGCGTGTTGTTGTTTTTGTTGAGAAGAAATTTGTGATAAACTAGATAAACTGACGTCCACTCTCTCTTTCTCTTGTTCCGTGCGCCATCTCTCGGGCTAGATTGTAGCCTTCTGACAGTCGGTATCATTCTTTCTCTTTTCGCTTTCATGCCACGCTTCTATGCCGGGCGAGATGACTACATTCTCTGAGTACATAAATTCGAAAATCAACCGAAAACGTCAAAAAGCAGGACGACTGCATGAGCACGACCAACAGCGGTTTGCATTCGCCGAATCAGTTTCAGTTCATCAGTCAGTTTCGTTTCGAATGCAGCTGTGATTTGTTGCCTGTAGTGGGTCGTGTTTATACGCTGCGTTGATGGAATTTTGTGTTCCCGTTGTTGTTGTTGTTGTGTAGTTCGTTTACTCATCCTTTTGTTGTCTTCTCATCAACGCGAAACATTTTTTTTGTTCCTTCATTCTAGCCGACTGGGTTCATTTTTTTTCGGCTTGGTTTTCGGTTCTTTTGTTTCTTTTAGTCGTTTAGTAAAAAAAAAAATAAAATTTTGTCGGTGTGGAAGGAAAACGGGAGTTTTATTTTAAACTCTACAGTGATTCAGTGGAACAATAAGGAAACAAAAAAATAATAATTTTCTGCTTGTCGACCATTATTCGCTGGGGAAAGGAATAAAGGAGAACGCAAGCTGCTAACGCAAAATGTCAGACACCAAAAGTGTAAGTTGCTCGACTTGAATTTGTTTAAATGTTTCGTTGTTATGCGCGAGTAATTGCGTGAAATTATGGGAAAATGCTTCGTTAACGATACAATGGATTGTGGAGCATTGGATGGGAGGTGCAGGCTGGTGTAAGGGCATGAGGTGTTTCGCGTGTCGTGGGTGATGTGTTGCATTCGAGCACAATATGGGAAAAAGGAATAGAAAGAACGAATTCAAGGGCGCGGCTGATGCACATTTATATATGTATTCGTGTCGCCTTTGTGGATGGGTTCAAGTGGATTTGACTTGTACGATTATGGGCGAATGCAACTCGGGTGCATGTGTTCCTTTAGATACATACATATGTGTGAGTCATTGTAGTACTTATAGGACATTGCAGTGGGCTGATAAGGTCAGCGTTGATTGAAAACTGTTATCGCAAACCGAAATCAGAAGTGCGATTAGACGTCTGTTTGTTTACAAACGAACGGCGATAATTTTCTAATATAAACATGATCAGTCGGAAAAGGCAAGTTTAGGATCACTTTACACTCAGGCGGCGATTTTACGTTTTCTTGTTAGTATTATTATCACTATTATGACTGTCGTTACAGTCTACGGAGGGCCAGAGCCGAAGTTTCCCTGAATCACATGTGGCACAGTGACGACTAAGAATTAGTATACGGCTATGGACGTGAAATCGCGCTTTGTATTGCTGTGAACCTACAACTCAGTGTTTTCTTAAGTCAGTTAATCGACCAAATCCACAAAATATTGGCGATCAACATAAAAATCACCTAAAACCTGGAATCGAAAATTAGTATTCACTCCAGATCCTACTTAGATTTACCCAAACCTCGCACCTGATTGTACTCGACAAACGTTTCGAAGCGATCAGAAGAGTGCAGATATTAGGGAACCGTATGTATGGGTTGCCAAAAACCACAGGTTTGTTCAAAAATTAAGGTGACTTTCCGTTTCAAGAGTTAGTTACAGTGTTGGAAAAATAGTAGGACTTTTCAATAAGGTAAGGACGGGTAGATGTTGAAATGGAATAAAACGAGCCGGATCGATGCTGAATGTAAGCGACGGCGAGTTTATTCAGGAAACTCCAGAAGAAAAAGTCGAGTCAAATCTACGAGAGATAACCTTACCCTAAAATCGTCCATGCATAATGTCAATCGTGGCGGCCGCCGTGTGGCACTTAGCGCCGTCCTTCCCGAACCACATGTCTATGTACAAGGGTGGTCTGAAAGTTTCCGACCTCAATATGAAGACAGCAGCACTCGTCAATAAAAGCTAGTGAATGTAGTTGTGCATCTTTTGACAGTTACTCACCAAATTTTCAGCCATTTTGGACGCGTAGTTTTTATTTGACAGTCGCTTGAGTGAGCCGGTGTGAGTGTTTTTTTGAAAATGGACAAAATTGAGTATCGAGCTATCATTAATTTTTTGTTTTTAAAAGACAATACGCCTACGCAATGGGGACTCTGCCCCTTCATTTGCAACAGTGAAATTTTGGGCAGCTGAATTTAAAATGGCCGTGAGAGCTTGGGAAACAATGAACGTTTGGGACGTCCAGAAACTGCAACAACTGACGAAAACATAGCTAAAGTTCACCAAATGGTGCTAGGCGACTGCCGAATTAAAGTGAGGGAAATAGTCGAGGCTTTGAAAATGTCCAAAGAACGAGTTTGTCACATATTAAACCAAGATTTAGGCATGAGAAAACTGTCCACGCGTTGGGTGCCGCGTTTGCTAACGTTAGACCAAAAACGTGTTCGAATGAACACTTCCAGCGCTCTTAATGCAACCAAATTGCATTCACCGTGTTATCGAAAGCCTGAGAATGTTGTATGGGAGACCCGAGCTAGTTATCAACACCCGGCTTCGTGCGATTCACCCGACGCCCCCACTAAAGATCGACAAGCTCGAAACTCTTGTGCTACGATTGAGACTTCTGAACTTGTGGACCATCTTAATAATCCCATGCTGATGTAAGAGCCTATGAACAAGCTTCCAGGCGCCTTGCGTCTTAATTGGGCGATTCACATGCGAACGTAGCTACATGTACACTTACACATATCAGTATTTGGTTGCACAACATGGGCGAAACTGCTAATGGAATCCTCGTTTCGATTTCGTCTACATCTGTTGAGGAAAAAAGAAATAAAATCTGGAGAGAAAGAGGGATTGTAAAAGCTCAGCGAGAAAGAAGCGAACCACAATATGATGAAGAAGGGAACAAGTGCTATGTTTGTGAAGGCAGCTGTGCTTCGGTAACTGACTGCAAGCAATTTCAGTAACTTGACTGCACCTCAAAGTCGATCGAAGTGAGGAAGCAGTAACTATGCCGACGGTGCCTCAAAAGACATAGGAACCATGGGTGCGTTTTGGAGTCAGTTTGCCGAATAAATAATTGCATTTTAAAACACCACAAGAATCAGGGCGCCATCGGACAACCAGCAAAAACCAGCGGAAAAACTGCCACATTTACAGAAAAAGAAAATCCTGTTTTACCCAGGCAGCGCGCCGTCTCAAATCTCAGCGGTTGCCATGTCGAAAGTCCACGAATTACGGTTTGAACTGCTTGACCATCCACCTTACTCACCAGATCTACGAGGGTGGTTCGATAAGTACTTAGCCTACAAAAGAAAAACAAAGATTTTGGAGAAATGGCGATTTTTTTTCAATATAGTCTCGATACACTTGACCCAGCGATGCTCCAACTTCTTTAACCGGTCTGAAAAATACTTTTTCTCGTGGTCTGTAAAGTAGGCCTCCATGGCAGTGATGACCTTATTCGACTGAAATTTCTGGCGAGTGACTTTTTCAAGTTTGGCAACAAAAAGAAGTCGCACAGGGCCGAATCTGGAGAATACGGTGGATGGGGCAGCAGTTCGTAGCCCAATTTGGTCGTGGCGAGGGCGGAGGTGTGAGCCGGTGCGTGATCATGGTCGAGAGCACTTTTTTCTTCGCCAAATGGGGCCGTTTTTTCTTCAATTCGGCGTCGAATCAGCCCAATAATTTGGCATAGTACAGCCCTGTGACCGTTTTGCCCTTCCCCAGGTAGTCGATGTGGCTCACACCTTGTGAATCCCAGAAAATGGTGGCCATCACCTTTCCGGCCGATGGGACAGTATTCGCCTTCTTCGGAGCAGGTTCGCCGGGTGAAGTCCACTGTTTCGACTGTTCCTTGGTCTCTGGTGTGTACCAGTGGATCCATGTTTCGTCGACTGTCACGAAACGTTGCAGAAACTCCTTCGGATTGCGCTTAAACATCATCAAACACTGCTCTGAAGTGGTCTCACGGTTGCGCTTGTTGTCCGGACTGAGCAAACGCGGCTGACTGCTTTCTTATGCCCAAAATTTCATGCAGGATATGACCCACGCGATCTTTTAAATGCCTACGGTCTCAGCTATCTCGTGCACCTTCAATCGGCGGTCTGCCAATACGAGATCGTGGATTTTTGTCACGTTATCCTCCGTGACAGCCGTTTTCGGGGCACCTAGACGTGGCTCATCAAAAACCGACGTGCGACCACGTTGAAACTCGTTAAACCAATTTTTGATGGTCGCATCCACAACACAGCATCCAAACGCTCTTTGATTTCGCTGCGCGATTTCCCTTCCAAAAACAAGAATCGAATCACCGACCAATATTGCTCTTTTTCCATTCTTCTAAAATCCGCGGACACTCCCGCTTCTACACGCGGTCCAAAAATCCACACCAAACGGTTACTTTTTCAGGATGCACCCTGTTGAACCTTGTGTGGTTTGGAGCCGTCCCATATACAGCTCCTCGTCACTGAAGATGATTTTTCGGACAAAATTGGGGTTCAAATGGGTACAAATGGCGTTGTCTATGGTCATGAACTTTAAGCTCCTGGGTCAGTTGGATCTTGTATAAGTGTATACCCAAGTCCCGACGCAAAATTCGCTATGTTGCAGTCTGCGAAAGCACAAGTTCTTGTATACGGCGCAGGGCTACTATGTTTACCGGAAAATGGGCGCAACGTTTGCACTAACGAACGCTCATTTTGATAATGAAGCTTTATTGTTTCGACGTGCTGTTCAATCCTGATGATGATTTGGCATCAGTAACTGAATAATAAACAACAGATTTGACAGATGTCACCAAAACAACAAGGCTCCCACACGCCGCCAATTTCTGCCCGCGCTAATTGAAAAACCCTTTAGATGCCCTCTCGTATAGCCATATCGTTCGTCTAGGAATTCGTTCTCTAACTGAGTGAGGTGAGCACGAGAAATAAGCTGATACGACACATTGGTTTGACGAGCCCATAGGTAACAATATGTCAGTAGAATATTTGCGAGGATAAGAGGTGAGGAACAAACCAAGGTGTTAGCCGAACGACCTGCAGGGCCAGGTATTCGTATAGGCTGGGCTCGATTATATACCTTCTTCATCTCCAATGTTCATATAGAAATAATTGTCCCAAGTCACTACTTCCATTACCCCAATTACAATAGCTCATGGGGGCATAGACCTCTTGGGCAAAAACTGTTCCATATCCTTGCCTTCCTCTCCAAATTTCAGTTATTCATGACTTTCCGACCCAATTTTCAAGTATGCAGCTCCAATGAAGAATGTTACTGCAGCATCCCCTATGCAGGGCGCTTTCTCTTCATAAAATAGAAAAACAAAAAGAAAACTCTCCTTTCGAGCCAAGCGCATGCTGTTGCTACTTCTATTTAGCGCAACACAGATCCGCCACTCTCTCCCTCCGCTTTTCCGTCCAAAAACGAATTGAAAATTTAAATTAAAATGCTGTACGCAGTCTGACACTGTTTAATTGACGGTTATACGTGTACGACGGGTATTCGGTATCCATTTTATGTGCACGAGTATGAAATACTTTAGGCACGGGACGGGTATTTATTTTTTTTATTTCTTCAATTGGCTCCAGCGTTGTTGCTTATCTACCGCTGCGATTGAGGCTAATTGCAAAGAGCTCATATGTTTAGCTGTGGCGGACGGGTGGGCCGACGATGAATGTCTCCTCAAAAAGAGTGTGTCGAGGAATAAGTGAACGACCGGACGATTGGCGAACAGACGAAAGTGTTGGCAATTGCTTTGTTGGATGGAAAGCAATGCGTCCGGAAGGATGATGGTGTGCTTACCCAGCAACGGAAATGGGAAAGTGATGCTGAGTTTAGTAGTTGGAAAAAATCGTCTAGACGATTGGCACGATACGTAGTCTATGATTATAGAGCATATCCAGTGAGTCATTTGGGAAAACCAACTCTCTCTGGCATCCAGGACTACTGTCCACGGTTTAACGCTCTTTCAAACCGGCACACGTTCGCCCTCCACATACCATTTTATTGGCGATATAAAAATGTCGCCGATAAATGCCGTCATCACTCAAACATTCTTTATCTTAAGCTCATAAGATAAAAACCGCTTTGCTACCATGGTTCATTAATACTCCGAACAGCAATTCCATAGACACATAACGAATTGCTTTTCTTTGGACGTGCAGGCCTAAATCTTATCACGTCGTCAGCGTTGAAAAAAAGAGAGAAAAAAAACGGAACACTAAGCATAAATCGTGCCTCATCGGCACTTTCTCGTTCTGTACTCACATTTTGTGGCAAACACAATGTTCGCATTAAGCTGCTAGCGTAATTGTAACAAAAAGAACGTATTCATCCGCGCAAAGGTCATCGATCTTCTCTATTCTCCCTCATCTTGCACTGCATACCAAATACGAAGCGTTCATGATACACAGATTGCGGAAGCATGTTAATAAATTGAATCTAGTCTTGAAACAAGAGTTGTTCGTCGTCATCGTTTAACACGCAACGATGTTTTGCGGCGGAGATCTTCCATTCACAAGTTCCGCTCGACGAGCTCGTCTATGTTTGTTTTAATTGAACGAATTCAATTAGATTGCATCCAACACACTGTACTGAATTCAGAGCGTTGAGCGTGGTAGTTTGGAAGCTCTCCGAAGGGTTGTATGGGGTACACAAATCCCATAATGGGAGCTCGAGAGGCGAAGTGTGAACAGATGGGGATACGCTTTCCGTTAAATGTACTGATACTCTCCGGCGGAGATTCTCTGTGGACGTATTTTTAGAATGGGGATTAACTGGTTTGTTTTATTCCATATGCGGTAGATGGTCGTTTATCGATTTGATGGGATTGTAGGCAGACCGGTATGGTGCAGGATAAAATGGAAAAAATGACTCACCTTGGGGAACATTATTCTGCGGCGTATAATAAGCTAGTTCAACGGAAAACTAAACAATGGAGCCCTGTCTTATTGTACTGTGGTATCTGCTTATAACGAATTCGAGAGGCCGACCACATTGGGTCGTTATAACCAAGGTTTGTTACAAGTGAAGAAAATGTTCATTCATTCTCTGAAAATCCTTTTAAAATATTTTATGACTGAAGGAAATCAGGAAGCTTCTCACTGTAGCATAATGCTTACCATTTGGACCCTAGAGCTGGTACAAATTTCGAATTCCCATGAACATCTTGACTTTTTATCATTGAAAAGCTCATATTCCATATTCCAAAAACATCGCTGTTGATATCAGCTGTTAATGGGCAACCAGCCAAGAGCTTATCACTCCCATATCAAAATTTATCAAAACTTGTGATGAATTACCACTTCGAAAAATTGTTTTTTTTTTTTAAACTTTTTGTCCCATTGTCTTAACTAATTAAAAAAAAATCTAAAATTTTGATTGATGTTCTTAAACCGATCTTCTTCTTTTCCTTTTTTCCGGCGTCGTTATGGTCAGAAGTGTAGGACCATAACCTTCCCACTTAACTGCATTCCTACTGGTCCGCTTGTGGGGTCCGCCGGTTTGACCTCAGAGAGTAGCGGCAGGCTTCCCGGTTTGGGATTACTTCATCGCTGAGGCCAATCAAATGCTGGTGTTTTTGCATTTATTTGCACCAATTGTTTTTCGGCTGCCTTTTTTGCGTGTTGAAATTAGAACGTTGATTGATATCGCCTTTTGGACGGGGTTCAAAGGATCTCCCCTTTGAACATGGCAATACCAACTGAGTCGGTCGCGCTCTATCTTTCTTTTGATGATTTCTTTTACGTGGAGGCTTCCTTGGATCTTTGAACTTCTAATTCTGTACGGTTTGTTACTCCCACTGTCATGCGAAGCATCTTCATCTCAGCTGCCGTTAATTTGCTCTCATATTTTTTCTGCATTGTCCAGCATTGTGAACCGTATGTGAGCGCCGGACGTACAACTGAAGTGTAGAGCCTTCCTTTCAGCTTAGGGGGCATTTTTCGAACACAGAAGATGGCGGAGTTTTCTCGCCACTTCATCCACCCTACGCTTACGCGATGGTTGATGTCGTCATCACAAGTAGCTTCTTTATTAATCATATATCCCAGATATTTAAACTTTTCACACTTGGGAAGCACTCTTCCATTCAAGTAAATGTCTGGAATAGGCTGATGAGGGTCAGAGAACGGACAGCACAGATACTCTGTCTTCTTTGAACTAATACGATACCCGTGTCCCTCAAAAATGTCCACCCACACATCAAGTGCTCGTTGTAGGGACGCCTGATCATCACTTATAATGCCTCCATCGTCAGCAAAGACTAGCTGGTGCACATTGGGGTCCGTCACTTTTCCTTCAGCAAGCAATCAAGGACTGCTATAAAGAGCAGTGGGCTGAGGACGCTCCCTTGGTGTACACCGACTTTGATTGCGAACTCTTCGGTGACTCCTGCGGTGCATCTTACTCTTGTCGTTGCTCTCTTGTACATGTCCATGATCACGTAGGTTTCTGGAACGCCTTTTTGTCTTAGCGCTACCCATAAAAGATCTCTTGGTTGCCTGTCAAAGGCCTTCTCGAAATCAACCAACACCATATGCAAGTCCTTTGAAGAATCACGATGCTTTTCCATCATGACCCTTATACTTTGGATTGCATCTGTTGTTGATTTACCCGAGACAAACCCTGGTCGTCGTATTATTTTCCGCAGTCGGCTATCTAATACCCGTTCAACGATCTTCATGGTGTGCGACATCAGCTTGACAGAACGGTAGTTTATCACAATTTCGCGTATCACCCTTTCCTTTGTGCAAAGGAAGAAGATAGCTTTCCCTCCATTGATTAGGGATAATGTCGCCTCTCATAAGTTTGGAGATAAGACCGATGACCCGATGTCTCCCATCTTTTTCCAGAACTCAGAGGGTATCTCGTCCGGCCCAACAGCTTTTCTTTTCTTGGAGTTTTTAACCGCGTACCGAACTTCTTCGACTGTGATGTCGGATATTTCGGCATGATTCGGGGCGGCTCTTGGAAAGTACACTCGGGGAAACTGTTCGTTCAGAAGTTCCTCGCAATACTGTCGCCATCTGTGGAGAATTTTTTCCTCTTCCACAAGGAGTTGACCTACAGCATTGTTAATAAACTTTGGGAAACGAATCTCCTGAGCATTTCTTCTTCTCTGGGCGGCTATCTTAAAGTTATTTGCTCCTTTGTTCAAATTGCTTTGTCGAAGCTCCTGGGTAGCCTGGTTCCTGTCAGACGCGGAAGACGATATTTCTTCCAACTCCTGATAGAGGCCTTCCATGCTTTTCGTTGTGAATTCGGCGCACTTTTTCTTCGCGATACCTTTGCAATGTCTATATAAATGAAATAAATTCTACTGAGCTCTGAAGAGTTGTTCTTTATTATGCGAGAGTTCCTTAAAAACTAAACTTAAATCTAACTTAGAACTAACGTACGGGCTGCAATGCGTTGTATCTTGCAACTCGTGCAAGATATCGCATTTCCCGTCGACGATGGCTGACACTCTATCTCCACTTCGTTGATAGAAGCAGCTGTGTCAGCGTGGGCTGTAGTTGTTGACGACGACGATGATGAGGCAGACGCGCCAGCGGATTGTGTCGCGTCAGCAGATCGTGTTAACTAACGGCGACGACGAGGCAGACGCGCCAGCGGACTGTGTCGCGTCAGCAGATCGTGTTACATTTTCACGGCGAGCTTTTTCCTCTCTATTAGTAGAAGTAGAATCTTGATAGGTGACTGTGCTTCTTCAATAATGTTAGGGTGTAGGGGTTTGTCCTGAAAGTCAGTAAGTCGATTAAAAATTAGTTTTTGAACTGTTCGTTACAGGTGGTTAAAAATCTTCAAAATAGGCTCCTTCTGCGTCAATACATAGGCTCAGCGAGTCTTCCAGCTCTCGAATGCATTGCGGTAGGCCTCCTTCGGAATGTGCTTCAATGCCGTGGTACAAGCTCTTTTGATTCCGTCTACTGTCCCGAAATACTTGCTTTTCACGGGTGTTTTGAGGCGTGGAAACAAAAAGAAGTCGGGGGTGCTATGTCCGGATTGTACGAGGGCTGGGGGGATCGTTGGCACCCCTCGTTGTGGGCCGTAGCATTGTCGTGATGCGATATCTGGTCGGACGTGTTGAACCCTGTGTTTCAAACGTTTGAGGACTTCAAGGTAAAATTTGGAGTTCAAAGTTGTACCAGGTTCTACAAACTCGTGATGAACCAGGCCGCTGATGTCCAAAAACACGATAAGCATGATTTTGGCCTTGGATTTGCTCATCCTGGCTTTATTCAGGCGAGGGGACGCTATCGTGTGCTACTCCGCCTCTTCGTTTCCGGGTCAAATACCCAAATCTCGTCACCTGTATGGTCGTTATCCAAAAACTGGGAATCACGTTTGCACATGTCGAGGTTTTCCTGGCACGTTTCAACGCGGCGCGACTTTTGTTCCTCAGTGAGCACTTTTGTAACCATTTTAGCGCACGCCATCCGAATGCCGATATGGTTCGTGACGATATCAGTTAGAGTTTTCGGAATATTTAACATATCGGCCATTTGACGAACACTTAATCGTCGGTCTGAGTTCAACAGTTCCCTTATTCGTGTCACTTTGTCGGCTGTGGTGGTGGTTATGGATGACCGTCCGGCGCGATCGTCATCGTCGACCTCTTCCCGGCCTTTCAAAAAGGCCTTGTGCCACCTGAAAACCTGCCGATCTGGCAGGGCATCTTTTTTGTAAGCTGACTTGATCATAGAAGCAGTCTCCGTCACGGTCTTTCACGCAAACTTGAACGCAACTCTTTGTTCTAACAAGCGCTGGTACAAGGTCGCAAAACAATTCTCACGGATAGGCTGCGTCCTCACTCTCCGGATGCTCGGAGCACACTGAGCGGCGGGGCGTAGGTTAGCTGACTAACGAGTTTTAACCAGTACAATCGCGCTCCGACGTGCAGTCGCGTCACTTTCAGGACATAACCTGTATGGGGCGGCCGATGCGTTCTCGAAGAGTATCAAACCCAAAGCAAGTGGCTATCAACAGAGTTTTTGGACTTACAAAGCACACACCTCTGAGGAAAACCGGCAAAAAGTTTAAACAAGTCAAAAATGACTGCTCCTATGATCGAAAGTTGGGGCAAAAACTTTTGATCGTTCGTCTGACGTTCATTTGCAATGACATCCCAGCGGCAAGTCTTTCGGCAAAGCTAATTTGCTTGTTACACAGTGCAGTTAGGTCAACTCTTCCAAACTGTACTCTGCCTTTGCCTGTGCTCGAGAGCGTTGACCTTAAGAGTTCTTAAAGATCTGATGGTATTCCATTCATACTTCTGTAGTTGTTCTTTCACACACTGGTAAAAAGCTTTTTTATCTGTTTTACTCGCCTGATCTCTTTATAAGCAGATGGAATACAGCATTTGTCCAACCTTTCCTTAAAAAGGGTGAATCTTCATTTCCATCTACCATCTGACCCATAGCACTTCCCTTCCCTTCTTTCTGAGGTCGTGGAAACGCTTATGAAAAATCTTGCATCGCGGAAACTTAATGGCAATCTAAGCGCTGGCCACTGAAAATTTGATGACATATCCCACCGAAAAATGAAACCAAACTTCGCAACCATCGAGTTTGGCATCAGGCTCTTTTGTCGACAATGCGTGCTTATGGTATCGATTGATCCCTTCTTCTATTCTTCTGCCCGTTCCATTCAAATCGTTGTAGATGGTTTCAAGTCTGATATTCACCAAATAAATGATGGTGTTCCACAAGGTTCTGTTCTGACAACTATTTATTTATTTATTTATTTTTTTTTTTTTAATGCGCCAAACGGATTCTTACCAGTGCTACTTCTTTACCTCTCCGGCTTCGATTAGCCTTGATGGTTTTCCCCGATAGATCCTTTTCGTCATTCCTAGGTATTTAACCGCTTCCTTGGATCCAATATTCTGGTTGCCGACGCGAATATCAATGTATTCTACGGTTTTCCTGCTTGTTATAAGGACGGCCATCGTCTTATAGTCTGCCACTGCTTTATCTGGGCGACCGCAGCGTTTATGGCTGATTCAACTTCGTGTGTATGCTTTGCAACAATCATGATAGCTATGTCATCTGCAAATCCAATGATGTTAGTTCCTTGGGGAAACCTAAGTCACAGAACTCCGCCATTCATTAGGTTCCAAAGGAGGGGGCCCAGCACCGATCCTTGAGGAAGCCAAGCCGAGATGACAACTTTTTAGACTTACATCCGAAAATTTAGACTTACCTTTCCAAATTTACTCTCAAATTACCCGAGAACCATTTCATTAATTTCTGATAATGTCCCAAGCCTTTTAAAAAAAAGAATGATCTACCGTAATTTTTAGAGAGAAAGCCCTACCTCTCGCTTGCCTCTGAGGCCAAAAGAAGCAGAGGTTGGCAAAAGTTTTTTTGAGTCTGATCTAAGCCTGGTATCATTGAGACGTAGACGAAGTCCTTGCCTCTTTTGAAGTTATAGCTACCAAAGGCGACGATTTGGCTTCACGTCGGTGTCGTGCATATTTCTTTGGTCTTGCCTTCACCCAAATTAGATGCATCTACTTTAATGCTCTTTAAAGCTCGACTAACGACGCGCCGTGATTTTCGTAGGAATACATTGTGCAGACTTGAAATAGTCTCTTTGGTTGGCCAGTGAATCGCGCACAATCTTTTCAGGACGCCTCACCTTGAATCCTATTTTAGCATCGAGGGTTTCAGCAAGTTCATTACCGACCTTAGTGAAGCAATTTTTCGCTGTAATCATGCACAGCCTGGCGAGTTGAGCCTGGATGTTGAAGCATGATATGTCTATAGACACGGTCATATGGGGCTCGTGGATCTTCTCAAAAATCTTATATTTGGTCTATCATGGCCTGGCACTGTTCTTTTTCCAGCCTGAAACCACACTGATAGAAACCTCTCAGTTCACGGACCGTTTCAGTCGTTTACACAACATGATAGAGAAGATGCTTATGAGACTTATGCTCTTATAATTGGCGCAGTGACACCCTGTCCCCTTTCCAATGGACGGGTCAAACGATGCTGAAATTCCGTTCATCAGGCTAGCTTTCCGCCGACATTGCTTCAGATAAGCTAGTGTATGTTCCAAACTGCAGGCAGTCCGCCTGCGTCTGGGGCTTTATTCGGCATCAGCTTAGATATCTCTATCATAAGCTCGCCTAAGTCGAGTGGAATTCTTTCTCGTCTAGTCCAGTGTGAATGGTTCGTTTTGCTTGGCAGTCGTACTTTGACTATCATCGCCGCTATACGAGGGTGGCTTACAAAATAAAAATAAAATTTTTGGAGAAATGGCGATTTATTTTTCAATATAGTCTCCTTTTAGCTCGATACACTTGACCCAGCGATGCTCCAACTTCTTTAACCCGTCTGAAAAATACGTTTTCTCGAGGTCTGCAAAGTAGGCCTCCGTGACGGCGATGACCTCCTCATTCGACTGAAATTTCTGCCCGCCGAGTGACTTTTTCCAGTTTGGAAACAAAAATAAGTCGCACGGGGCCAAATTTGGAGAATACGGTGGATGGGGCGGAGGTGGAGCCGGTACGTTATCATGGTGGAAGAGCACTTTTTTCTTCGCCAAGTGGAGCCGTTTTTTCTTCAATTCGGCGTCGAATCGGCCCAATAATTTGACACAGTACAGCCCTGAGACCGTTTTGCCCTTCTCCAGGTAGTCGATGTGGATCACACCTTTTGAATCCCAGAAAACGGTGGCCATCACCTTTCCGGCCGATGGGACAATCTTCGATTTCTTCGGAGCACATTCGCCGGGTGAAGTCCACTGTTTCGACTGTTACTTGGTCTCTGGTGTGTACCAGTGGATCCATGTTTCGTCGTCTGTGCAGAAACTCCTTCGGATTGCGCTTAAACAGCGTCAAACACTGCTCTGAGTCTGACGGTTGCGCTTGTTGTCCGGAGTGAGCAAGCGCGGCACCCATCGCGCCGACAGCTTTCTGATGCCCAAAATTTCATGCAGGATATGACCCACGCGATCTTTTAAATGCCTACTGTCTCAGCTATCTCGCGCACCTTGAATCGGTGGTCTGCCAATACGAGATCGTGGATTTTTGTCACGTTATCTTCCGTGGTAGCCGTTTTCGGGGCACCTAAACGTGGCTCATCAAAAACCGACGTGCGACCACGTTGGAACTCGCTAAACCAATTTTTGATGGTCGCCATCGAAGGAGAAGAGTCACCGTACACAGCATCCAAACGCTATTTGATTTCGCTGCGCGATTTCCCTTCCTAATGCAAGAATCGAATCACCGATCGATATTGCTCTTTTTCCATTTTTCTAAATCCGCGGACACTCCCGCTTCCACACGCAGTCAAAACAAAACTACGAGTCCGAACGCTGAAATTTCGAAAGTAGCGATCTTGCGATACTGGCGCCATCTGGCGGTGAGGCTAAGTACTTATCGGACCACCCTCGTATTTTATTTCTCTCAATGGGTTGGTTTGCATTTCCTATGGGGGGTGCAGGCGGAATCGATCTTGATCTTGAGAATGATTGAGAGAGAAATGATCTCCATCTTACTTAAGTAGATCCCGAAATCTGCATCCGTCCCTGGTGATGATCATGCACCGGAAACAATACTTTTTCATATGCCGTCCTTTAAACCAACCGCACGCTGTTTTAAATTTCTCTCTCAAGCTGTTGCTTCTTCGTTAATTCATGTAAATTCGGAATCCAGGCCATTACACGTATCTTCCCGTGGTTTTTCAAAGCATTCTGTTAAAGGCTTCTCCAGGCTTCAGATGCCTCATTAAATTCTTAAACGTACAAGTACCAATTCCAGCATATACTCTGTCACTTTCCCTGCCCCTAATTGCCAGATGAATGCTGGCTGTTCCAGCGTTTCATTCATGACTCAGTCTCATTCTTGAGTGTCCTTAGATTTTTTTTTCGTCCTCATCTTCTTTGTCTTCCTTATATATTGTTTGTCATCATGCTTACATCTTCTACCAAATGCTTTACATGCTTTGGAACAATAGAAGCTTACCAGTTGGAGGGGTATGTTGTCTAAACGTCACGGCAAGCGGTCGATGGTGGTTGGGCTACTATTGTCTTGAATAATTCATTTGGAAGAGAACAATGACTAACGCGTCGTATATGTGAAGGTGAAAGACAACAAATTTCCGTGGTGGAATTAAGTTTTAAACAGAGACCAAAGGGGAGTTGATACATTGTTTAAAGGTTACCTTCAAGTGGTTAAGAAAGGGCAGGAAAATGTTCCTTTCACATGGCTTACGACGTGGAGACCTTCAGTATGCACGTTTCCCTTCATTTCCTGCTGGGAAATTGATATAATTTAATGAATTATTAGACGATTTAAAGCTATTTTCATCCTTTAATCGACATTTGACGCATTCCTCCCAATCCAATTAGGGCGACTCCCCTCATTATGACATGTATACCATGTCTTTCGACCGCAACAATATTTCAAAGCCGCTTTGTGGTTCGTCTGTGTCTCATATTTCCCGCAACACCGAATCCTCCAATCCCTCTTACACATATCATGTTACTAAAGAATTAAATTTGTTTTCTTCAGTTTTCCAGCATAGAAACCCCTGGATATGTGGGCTTTGCCAATTTGCCCAATCAAGTGCATAGAAAGTCGGTGAAAAAAGGATTCGAATTCACACTGATGGTCGTCGGCGAGTCTGGGCTGGGCAAATCAACTCTGGTCAACAGTCTCTTTCTCACAGATTTGTATCCGGAGCGAATCATTCCCGATGCGATTGGTATGTGGCCTTAAGTCCTTCTAAGTAATCCTTTTCCAAGTATAAAATTTGTTGTAGAGAAACAAAAGCAAACTGTGAAACTGGAGGCATCAACTGTTGAGATCGAAGAGCGAGGCGTTAAGCTTCGTTTAACCGTCGTTGACACACCGGGATTCGGTGACGCAATCGACAATTCCGATAGTTTCAGTGCAATACTCGAGTACATCGACGAACAGTATGAGCGATTCCTACGTGATGAAAGTGGTCTGAATCGACGTAATATCGTTGACAATCGCATACATTGTTGTTTCTATTTTATATCGCCTTTTGGACATGGGTAAGTCCATCGAGATTGCTTCTCCACACTCGATTCACTCACTTATTCGCTTTTCTTCTAGTCTCAAACCCCTCGATGTGGAATTCATGAAGAAGCTCCATTCGAAAGTGAATATAGTGCCTGTAATCGCAAAAGCCGATTGCTTAACAAAGAAGGAAATACTTCGCTTAAAGTGCCGCATCCTGCAGGAGATCGAAGAGCATGGAGTCAAGATTTATCCATTGCCCGATTGCGATAGCGACGAAGATGAAGACTACAAGGAGCAGGTGAAGCAGCTAAAGGAAGCTGTTCCATTCGCAGTCTGCGGAGCAAATACTCTGCTCGAGGTGAAAGGCAAAAAGGTTCGTGGTCGATTGTATCCATGGGGCGTGGTCGAAGTAGAAAATCCCGAACACTGTGACTTCATCAAACTCAGGACTATGCTTATGTGAGTCGATTGAAAACCAAAGTTCCTATCTAACCTTGCTTATCCATTTCAGAACTCACATGCAAGACCTTCAGGAGGTAACTCAGGAAGTCCATTACGAAAACTATCGATCCGAACGCCTAGCCAAGGGCATCAACAAGAAGAACGGTCCCAATAAGGACATAGATCGTGACTCGGTACCAATCAGCAACAGCCTATCCGAGAAGGATCGGATACTATTGGAAAAAGAAGCCGAACTTAGACGCATGCAAGAAATGCTTGCGCAAATGCAAGCAAAGATGCAAGCCCAGCAATAGAGAGAAACGGTCATCGAATACGTGTTGTGAATTAGTTTTCTCTCCCCTTCCTACGATTTTCCCCCACTCTCGCTCGCTATCTCTCTTTTGCTCCATTCAATTATATCATCATTTCGAATTAGGATGTTCACAAAAGCAACAAATCGATTAAAGGATATATTTTTATACGACTTTACGTTAAGTTCACATTTGCATTTAGAAAAAAAAGGTTTTCTCACATCATTTTACCTACTGTACATACGTCTTTGGAAAGCTGGGGGTTATCCTTGCTTGTGTTCCGAATGGAATCGATAAGAAAACCGAATGAGATTGATTATTATCCTAGAAAACAAAACGTAAAACTATTGTAATCGGTATACTCGTATAACAACATGTTGACGCAATATATTGAAGTTCATTTTACAAGTAACCTTTAAGGATGAGAAGTTTGATTTGTTAGGTTCGTTAAATGGTTATATTGCCTTTTCTGTTTCCAGATCTCTATATCATACCTGGACTGGTGGTCAATGGGTATTTGGTTGGAAGCAAGACAGACCAAGTGTACCAAAGTACCAGTACTACAAGCACAGAGAACAAGATCGGAGTAATGCTAGTACATAGTTCCCTGACTCGAGTTGTGAACAGTCTTTGATACAGGGTGGTCGACTCTGATTAGCGCTCTAAATGCCTCCGAGGTCTTAGCCCAGGATTCATGTTCATGTTTGGCGATTGTCTGCTTGTCAGCGCTTAACGTGATGTATAAAAATTGAGTCGAATACGACGAGAATCACTGACGTGCCAAAAAGTGTCACTTTTTCGAAGGAGCGAGCAAACAGAGCAAAGAATTTGATCGTGGCTCAATCCAAGCTGACACACAGCCTCCATGTGGCCTCTCCGGGATAGCTGGGCTGACATCCGCCAGGTAGTGAACCAATGTGTGCAGCGAACCTGGCCATCCAGGTGCCGCCTATTCGGATGCCGTATTTCTTTTCCGAGAAAGACTCGGACAAGAAGCCTTCAGCTTCCGGCATGTAAACGAACGCCTCATAACAATCCAATCAAAGGCATCTTCGAGAATATAAGCGTTCATGACCCTACGGAAGAAAAAAATGATCGACTCAAGGATGACTTCTATGATCTCCTGGACCGAACGTACGCCCAATGCCCCAGCTATCACACCAAAATTGTACTAGGAGATTTTAACACAAAACTGGGCAAAGAGGACATATTTGAGTCGACCATAGGAAAACATAGCTTACATAACACCACTTGCGACAAAGGATTAAAACTAATTGACTTCTAAGCAGGGCGTAACCTCCTTGTAGCAAGTACACGATTTCCACATCTCAACATCCATAAAGGAACCTGGCGGTCACTAGGTAAGTCGACCATCAATCAGATTGATCACGTTTCGATCGACGACCGACACTTCTCCAGCATCCTAGATGTACGAACCTTCAGAGGAGCGAATATCGACTCGGATCACTACCTCGTAGTAGCCAAGGTTTGACCTCGGAAAGCTACAATCGCAAGAGACCGCTAGGATCTTCGCCGATCGAGTTTCCCTAAACCTCTCGTAAAGTCCGGTGACACCAGCACGATCCACAGAGCAACAGTGGAAGCATTGCCATCGCGCCATCAGAGATGTTGCCTCTGATGTGCTGGGTTTGAAACCGCCACCAGCTGGAAACCCCTGGTTTGATGAGCAAGGCATAAAAGCCCATATACCAAAGCAAACCGCGTACAAAGCCATGCTACATAGACGGACGAGAGCTGCTCGTGAGCTCTACGAGCAGAAAAGGAGAGAGAAACACACTCCACACGGAAATGTCGCTCGCAAGTTTTATGAAAAAGTAAAACGAAAACGCCAAGGCTATAAAGCCAGAGCGGAAGCCTGTAGGGATGAAGACGGACAACTAGTAGTAGAGTAACAGTCGATTTTGAGAATATGGAAAAACCACTTCTGTAGACTGTATAACGGCGATGATAGATTTGATACCGGTGTCAGGCAGAATGATCCATTCGCAGCGGACGAAGATACAAGAGAATTCCGTCTACCTAGATGAAATTAAGCTTGTTATTTCGAAGCTTAAAACTAACAAAGCCACGGGCTTTGAAGCGACTGAAGATGAGCTGGTAGAGCGCATGCCAAAGACCAAATTTTCACACTGCGGCAGGTCTTCGAAAAGCCCAACGCATCTTTTTACCGCTTTTAAAACCGCATATGACAGTGTGTATAGGGACGAGCTATACCGAGCCATGTCTTGTTTTAACATCCCTGCCAAACTCGTCCGATTGTGCGGGATAACAATGGAGAATTCTCGCTGCTGCATTAAGGTCGATAACCGAGACATTCGATATTAAAAAATCCCTCTAGGCAAGGTGACGCACTGTCATGTAACTTCATCAACATCGTGCTTGACAAGATCATACGAGACTCTCTGGCCAACACAAGGTTGTTCGATCTATTTCAAGTCTACGCAATTGCTTGCATACGCGGATGACATTGACGTAATTGGGCGAGCACAGCGGGACGTCAATGAAGTGTTCAAAATCATTGAAGCAGAAGCGGCTAAAATGGGTCTTTCGTTTAACGAGGGTAAAACCAAATATAAGCTGTCATCCAAAACCGACGTCTTGGCCAGAACGTCACAATTGACGGCTACAAATTTGAAGTGGTCAAGAAATTCTCTCACTAGTGACAAGCGATAACAACTCCAGCGCTGAGGTCAAACTTAGAATTACTCTTGCCAACCGCTGCGCCTTTGGGCTCAAGAGGCAATTGAAAAGTAGAGCCCTCCCAAGAAAAACCAACAATATAAATCACTGATCATCCCGGTCCTCGTTTACGGCGCAGAGGCCTGGACCTTAACGAAAACGAATGAGGATGCCCTTGGTCGCTTCGATAGAAAAATTCTGCGTTCAATATATGGTCCCGTTTATATAAACAGAGAGTGGAGGCGAAGTACAGCGACATCGGCCTAGTACGACGTCTCCGGATCCAACGTCTAAGATGGCTAGGCTGGAGCGAATGGACAACACAGCTCCGGCCAGAAGAGCCTTCGAATGCGACCCTGAGGGACGCAGCAGAGGATGACCGAATCTAAGGCGGCGCACACAGATGGAAGCGGACCTTAATCACCTGGGAGTTCTGCATTGGAAACAACTGGTAATTGATCGTGTCTGCTGGGGACGCTTGTTGGTTGAGGCCCAGGTTCACACCGGGCTGTAGCGCCATCTAAGAAGAAGAAGAAGATTTCAATCTCCAGAGAAGTCAAATATCTGGAAGGGATCCCTCAGACAGTAAACTACTTTGGTAATTGTAGGGCGTTTTTTGGCAAGACTAGGGGCCTATCATCCAGAGAGACGCAAACACACTATAGCCTCTTGCGGCAAACTCCGAAGAACAGCCTGTCTCAGCTGCTCTGGAGTCACCTAGCATGCCGAACTTTGCTTTTCTATGCTTTCCTCTAACTGGCCCCTTTGCGAGCACTCCTAAGTCTAACTATATTTCTTATTTATTAATGCCTTTCGGCTTAAACCTATAACTTAGACCTAGATCCATTTTTTTTTCTTATTCTTAAGCTCAACCCAACCTAAGCTGCTTAGTTCCAGCCTTAAATATAATCAGGTTGACTTGCCCTTATATATTTCGTTCCGAGTGTACATTCTGCGTCTTTCGGCGGCTGAGCTTCGCCATCACACTCACTCTGTCCGAGACTACACCAAGACTAACATGCCTCAGTCAGTTCTCCCAAGGCAGCAATATACAAAGAACTCCCTGCGTTGTCTACATGAGGGCGATGTCATCCATCGAGGCATCGTCTTTCTTTTTGATCTGCTTATGAACAACAATCGATGTATGATGATCAAGATATATGAAGTTAAGCCGCACACCAAGTTTGAGTCAGTTTATGTAGGCCTACAAATTACTGTAAGACGGCTACCATATCCCGCCACAAAGACAAGAAAATAAACTTGATTACAAGTTGCCGGAGAAGCTTTGCCATGAAGCGATATATCGGATACGTCAGGTCGACTTTATCCGTTTAGCCGCAGCTTCATCGACCTTAAAAGAAATATTTGTTTAGCACCCCGAGAAACGATATTTTATTCTAACGAGGTAAGCAGGATTATGGGAAAACTCCAATTGCACTTATTAGAAGATACTTTGGAAAAGCAATGGCCTCATTCAGTGACCGGAACTCCGGAGCTTACTACTCCAACAATTCGTATCAGAAGAGAATGCAACTTAACGCCCTTGTATTCCTTATATCCTTAGAAAAGATGCTGATCCAGGACAGACCAGTATTATTGCTGATCTTTCATGTGGCTCAGGTTCAGTAGGACGGTGATCCCAAGATCAAGGACATGATATAATCAACTTTTTTTGTGGCTGGAGGAAACTCTGTCGTGCATGTGCAGTCCTTGCAAAGCCAGTCCAACCTCAATGGTTTATTTTTATAAACTATGTTAGGTTATTTCACCAAACCGCAGTTGCGACGGAGTAGGGGACGACGGCCTCAACTAACTGGAGGTGTGGCACTGGAGGGAACGAGCGGTAGATGGAGGGACATATTTATATTAAATTAAATGAAGACCTGAAGAAAGAAGTTAAATTATCTCGAGATACATATCTTGCAACTAAACTCAAATTGTAATGCCAACGTCAATGGTAAGTCGATGGTAATAAATGACATACTCAGTAAAAGACTAATCAAAAACAATATTCGGAAAATGAAGTAAATGGTACCACTACATCGCCGCTAACCCCTCCACAGGTAAAGAAATCCTTTTCACGGATCATTTCTCTGACTCCGGCCTTCTGCAACTCAGTAATATCACCAATAACATGGACAGACAACTCGACCTGATTTTCTCA
This sequence comes from Merodon equestris, assembly GCA_958301585.1. NCBI lineage: Eukaryota > Metazoa > Arthropoda > Insecta > Diptera > Syrphidae > Merodon > Merodon equestris. Next base: position 122,763,139 of record OY284415.1, read on the forward strand.
TCTGATGCCGTAAACTGCGTTGTTAACCCAAGCAACCATTTTCTCTCTACTTTAGACCCCCTTCATCCACCTCTATCGGTAACTCTTTCACTCGAGACCCAACTCACTATCCTTCCCTCCGAAAATACGTACTGTTTCAATTTCCGCAAAGCTGACTTCGCGAAACTAAATAATCTGCTCAACAATGTTAATTTTAACTTCCTCCTTAACCCTAACTCACACATATCCTTAAACGAAACCCTTGTGCTATTTTACACCAAAATCCTCAGCTGCTTCATTCTTTCAGTCCCATACTCACCAAAAAAGAACTACACCTCATCTCCGCCCTGGGATACCAAGGAACTACGCTCTTTGCGCAATAAAAGAAACAAAAATTGGCGCCTATCTTAGATCCTCGTCTGCATCAGACCTTTCTAATTACATGCAGTCCTACACTAAATTTGCACAGCTATGTGAATCACTCTACCTCCGATACCTGAACAGAATGCAATCCTCCCTTATCTCTGACCCCAAGTGTTTCTACCACTTCATTAATACAAAAAGAAAAACCGATAACTGCCCCACTACACTTAACTTTCTCAATAACTCTTCCAACGAATCCGAAGTAATCGCCAATTTCTTTGCTCATTTCTTCAGCCAATCATTCACTGACCAAGATCTTCAACCCGATCACGACTATTTTCGATATTTGAAAGACTGCCCCCAGACGTCTCTTGTTTCATTGAACATCACTGCCGACCTAATCGCCGAAAAAATACGCAACTTAAAGGACGACTACTCTCCCGGTCCCGACTGTCTGCCTGCCATAGTATTAAAAAAGTGCGCGAACCATCTTATTTTACCCCTTACTGCTCTATTTCAAAGCTCTATCTCTCAAGGACTCTTTCCTAAGCTTTGGAAATATGCTTATATCATCCCAGTCCACAAAAAAGGACTGAAAAATGATGTGTCCAACTATCGTCCCATTGCCAAGCTCTCATGCACACCCAAACTTTTCGAGAGCATCGTTTATGATGCACTATTCTTTCACTGCAAACCCATATTTTCTCCTAACCAACATGGGTTCCTAAAAGGTCGATCGACAACCACTAATCTAGTCGAGTTTGTTTCACAATGTTTGTGTGCACTCGGAAGCTGGCAAAGAAGTAGACGTTGTCGCCACTGACTTCAGCAAAGCCTTTGACAAAATGTCTCACCAAATTATTCTCCTCAAGCTCACTGCCCTCGGTTTCTCTCCCGGTTTTATCTCATGGATCAAATCTTATCTTGAAGATCGTCAATATAACGTTATCTTCAGATCATCTATTTCTGATCCAATTAACGCTACCTCCGGTGTCCCGCAAGGTAGTCATCTCGGCCCACTGATATTTATTCTAACCATTAATGATGTCGACAGCGTTATTCTGAACTCTCAGCTCTCCATATATGCTGATGATATGAAAATATTTAAACACATATCTTCCCCTGTCGACTCCTGCTCTCTCCAATTGGACCTTAACAGGTTCACAACTTGGTGTCAAAAAAATCATCTCGAGCTCAATATCAGTAAATGCCAAACCATAAATTACCACCGCAAGCGCTCTTCCTCACCACCCAGAACCTACATTATTCGTAATGAAACCGTTCCCCCTGTCAACTTCTTGGTTGACCTAGCGGTTATTTGTGACCGTGAACTCAACTTTCGCCCCCATGTTCGCCTCCATCAAACGTGCTAACTCTGCCCTCGGTTTCGTGAAACGTTGGTCCAAAGAATTCTCGAATCCTTACGTTACGAAATCATTATACATCACTTTCGTTAGGCCTCTTCTCGAATATGCTAGCGAAGTCTGGTTCCCTTCTTATGAATCCCATACTACGCGTGTTGAAGCCATTCAACACAGGTTTATCCGTTTTGCCCTTCGTGGCGTTCCTTGGGCCGACCCCCTTAATTTACCACCTTATACGGATCGCTTAAAATTAATCAACCTCCAACCCCTTAAAGAACGACGTGATGTTGCAGACATTCTATTTATTCATGACCTTCTCATTGGTAACACCAACCCGCGTAACCTTCGGTCCACACTCCTTTTCCGTATAAGCACTCACCGCACAAATTATGGCTACCATGAATCAATGTCCAGAATGCTTCGCAAAGCTAACACCAATCTTTTCGACCTTCACCTTAATAAGTCCAGCCTTAGAATTGCCCTATACCACAACCCTTCTCACTCTCCTTAATCGTCTCCACGCCGCCACTTAGTTAATAAGTTATAGTTAAATTATAGATTTTTGTTAAGGCTTGCATTAAGCTAATAAAGTGCCCCTATGGGGGCGTCAAATCAAATCAATATCAGATCCTCTCTTCACAATCTCAAACAAATGCCTCTAAAAGTAATAACTTTGTTTTTGAACCGTTTACACCATTCGAAATCCAAAAATGCATAACTTTGCTGCACAATAAGAACTTGTGCACCACCGACAGTATAACTAACGGTCTCTTAAAACGAATCTCCTCCTATATTATTGATGTTTTGAGTCATGTGTTCAATCTAAGTGTTTCATGTGGTATTTTCCCTCGTCGCTTAAATGTGCTCAAGTCATCCCTTTGTTTGAAAAAGGCAACATTTCTTCTTAGTAAATTGGCAGACAGAACTTGATAAAAACCGGTGTACCACAAGGTTCAGTTTTAGGCCCATTGCTATTTTTAATATCCGAAATAATACCAAACATTTATTAGTCACCTCACCGCATTTGCAGATGACATGGCATTAACATACGATAATACGAGTAGAAGCATTTTTGAATCTGTTGTAAAATTAAATGTGAACTTGAGTATCATACGACAATGGTTTGCTAAAAATGAACACTTTATAAGTAACAAAACAAGGATTATGATATCTAGTCTAAAGGAATCCTATCCACTTGATTGTGATGCAATATTTCATTGTAGCTCTTGCAAGAAATTATCAATATCTGCTCACATGTGTGAGCATTTCTCATTTCAATGAGAACTTAACATGTAGTCCAAATTGCTTTAAAATAGAAGGAGTTGATAACTACAGGTATCTTGGAGTGTTAATTGTATTTTTTTTTTTGTATTGTATTTAGAATATTTAATAAAGATTACAATAATTTATAATTGCTTAAGAATACGAAAGTTTGTGACATTCTGTATTTTGATTACAAGTAATTAAAAATAGTGTCGAATGCCACTTCATGGTATTTAAAACTTAGAGATATTTTAACATGTGGGGTAACATTTAAAAGATTACAAAATATGGGTATATTATAACAATTGAATTATCATAAATTTAAAACTAGAGCTTACATCAAATGAATTGGTTTAATGAAAAAGTAACAAATGTCTTAGAATATTGTAGCTACACGGTTAAATTATAATACAACAAAGCCAGATAAGAAAATTTACAATATATGGAATAAATTCGAGAATAAGCAACAAATTATTGATTTTGACAAAATAGAACGATTAATATTTCGTCAATAGCTAAGTTTAAAGAAGTGTATATGTCATTAGAGATTCTAGCCTAGTATAGTCAAAGTTAAATAGCCAACATTTTACTTTTTTTAAAAACAAGCCAGATATTAAAATTGTCCTGAGTGACTGAGGGAGTTTATTAAATAACCGATAAGATGTGATGCTATAAAAATTACGATAAGCAGTGGTATGAAAAGTTGGTACAGATAACAAATATGTGTAATTTCCACGTAAATTATAAGCCGAAATTAAACGGTAGTTACGATTTCCCGACCTCATATAGAAGGTTTTTAAGACCTTAAAGCAATATAGATGACGAACAGGAAGAATTTTTGCGTCACAAAACAATGGATAACTAGGATATCTACTGGGTTTCCGACATATTTTTCTTAATACATTTTTTTGCAAATATAATAGTGGCTGAATTCTATGAAGATAGACACCTCCCCAGCACGCGATACCGTATTGTAGCTTAGAATTGAAGATCCCATAGTATATTGTTCTAAGGAGTTGTTTAGAGCAGATCTTGCTAAGGTAAAAGAAGTATCTGAGAGTGTTTCGGAGATACTTTCTTAGGGAATCTACATGATTGACAAAACTCATTCTTTAGTCAATAATAATCCCCAGATATTTAAACTCATCAACTCTCTCAATCAAGAAACAATTGTCGTTACAATTAGAGTTGCTACAAAAAGATGGGTGAGAATCAATACAGTTACACAGGGATAATTTATATCTTTGACACTCAGGCGCATGGAAATAAACATAGGGATCAAAATTATTTGCTGACAGACTGTAGAACATTATTTTAGTTTTCGAACTTATTATCAAATTATGATAAGCAAACCACTTTCGCAATAAGTCAAGGTCCCAATTTAGGTCAGAGACCAGATTTAAGGGACTGTTGCAGCCATAAGAAAAACCGACATCATCGGCAAAAGCAGTAAGCTTGCCTTTAAAATTGAGTGAAAACAGTGAGTTTATATAAATTAAAAACAAAATGGGACCCAGCACAGAACCTTGGGGTACTCCTAAATTGAGATATTTAATTTCACTACTTATATCATCTAATTTGACTCTCTGGGATCTGTTTGCAAGATATGATTTAAACCATTCCAGCATAAATCCGCGAAAACCTGTTTTTTCTAATTTACTTAGCAATATATTATGGTTAACCATATCAAAGGCTTTGGTGATGTCTATAAATAGACCTGCAGTACATTTTTTTTGATCAAGGTTAGACATTACATGTGAACAAAATTGCAACAGTGCATCTTCTGTTGATCTACCTTTTTGAAATCCAAATTGGAAATGACTGAAGAACTTCGTAGAAGAGAGAAAGCTTAATATTCTATTTTTCATAAGTTTTTCAAAAACTTTGCTCAGAACTGGAAGAAGTGATATTGGCCTATAATTTGATATTACGGTATTAACGCCTTTCTTAAGCAGTGGTATAACGTCTGCACATTTAAAAGCTTCCGGGAAGACCCCTTCATAAACACAACAATTAAAAATATACGCCAACACATCCAAAACATAGCAAGCAATTTTTCTGACAACACGACTGGTAATACTATCTACACCACAAGAATTGGATTCTTTTAGGGTGCCAATTGCTTTAAGCACTTCTAAAGGCGTTATAGGCTTGAAGAGAAAACTATTACTTTGTGACTGTTCAGGACAAAGGTACGAAGACTTGCACAGAATACAGGTTGTTAGAGTTGGATAAGGCAATAGACCACTGGCTATATTGGTAAAGTAAGAATTAAATTCATTCGCAATTACGAATTTATCAGATACTTCACATTGACCAATTTGTATAATAGAAGGTTTATTAATGCAAGAAGATTTATTAAGAATAGTATTTACTAAATGCCATTCATTTTTTAAATTACCCTTAACTGCATTAAACTGATTACGGTAATAGACATTGCGACATAACGGAATTTCCTTTTTAAGTTCAGAACACAATTTATTATATTTCAACCTTAAACTAGTGTTATTAGGGAACCTTTTACATTTGAGTCTAAGTTTGTTTTTATATTTTACTTTCTTTAATATGTTCGTCGTGATCCATGGTTTAAGTCTTTTACATAATTTTTTTCTGGTCACAGAGAATGTACAATTGGAGATATATTTTCTTAGAGAATCAATGAACATCGTACAGGCAGTAGAGGCATCACCACAAGTAAAAACATTTTCCCAACATTCAAACATTAAACATGTATTCAATTTCCCAAAGTTGATTTTCATTTTTTTAGTATTCGACCTAGTAATTTTATTAATTTGGGAATTTATTTCCTTTACTACAAGTCCTACCATTGAATGATCAGTAATCATTAGGTTTAGAATACAGTTTTCACAATTGTTCAAAGAGATATTTTTGAAACGAGCAAAAATATGGTCCAGGCATTTACCAGAAATAGGCCTAGTAGGTTCATTGATAAGGCTGGCTAAGCCGTGGGATGCTAACAGGGCCAAGTAATTTGAAATGGAATCATTTATTTCCAAAATATTCAGATTAAAATCCCCTAGGATGATTAAGTTTTTGGATTTTTCTTTATCTAACAGACCAGCAAATTCTTTTAAAAACAATGAAACATTGAACATATGTAATCTATACACGCACAAAAAGACATATATTTCGCATTTAATACTGACTGCAATTTTTATCACGTCAGCACTTGAGAAATCGGGACATACAACATCGAGGACATTGTATATATTTTTCACGAAACAACCAACACCACCAGCAGCGTAATTTTCATTCGTGTTAGCAAAAAATCTATATCCAGGAATAATGTAATGGTTTTTTTCAAATTCATATATCCAAATCTCTGAGACAAAGACAATATCTAGGCTGAAATCAAGAGTCAATATGGGTGACCAGGGCTGTGAAATTTTCTCTCAAACTCCTGATGTTTTGGTGAACAATACAAAATTTATCATGGTTATTTAGAAATATATTTACGTCGTTAGTAGAACTACTCGTATAGTGGGAGTGGGAGGTAGAAGAATCATCCATTAAATAAGTTTTGTCTTTCATACTTAAACACTACTAAATAAGTGCAAGGTCATTAAAAGATCGAATTGAAATGACTCTTCCACCTTCCACTTTCCTGACTAGAATTTTGTTATTGTTGTACCATACATATTTTGCCTTCTTTTGTTTAGCTGTCTCCTTCGCCTTCATGAAGAGAGCCTGCGTGTACGCCGTGAGAGAATCGTCTATGTAAATCTCACTGCTTTTGCGTGAGCTGTTGTCTCTGCCGTTGTTGCTGTTGTTATCGTCGACGGCACCCATTGTTACTGCGCTGAGGTTTTTCTTATAAATCCTTTTGGCGCTCATTATTCGTTGCTTCGTTGTAAGATCCGAAAATTGTACACAGATGATGGAACGCAATTTTGAAGATTTAGATTGCATCTTCTTCACGTAACAATTAGCGATTTTGTCATCGGTGACGTCAATGCACAAGGCGTTTTTAATAATTTGTTTTGCCTTGTTTGAAGCGTTGTCATTGTTACCAATAGGAACACCAACAATATCAATAGAATTACTGAGAAGTTGTTGTTGCTGCCAGTTCAGTTTACTCTCTAAAGTATTTAATTTTGATTTTAACTCGGCATTCTCAGTACGTAATTGATTTATTTCTTGAAGGAAGCGATTATTAGTATCCTCCAAAACCGACAATTTTAAATAAATCATTTCCAAAGTGCATTCACCACCGCTGTTTGCTGATTTCATGGTGGATTTTGATGTTGAGGATTGTTAGTTCGCAGAATTTCCTTCTTTGTTGTTATTGATGGTAGTTGACTGAGCTTTGATATTGTTTGCCGTATTGTTTGGGGAAGCCGCCAAATGAAGTGAACGGCGTCTTAGCATTACGCATTTGTCACACCGGAATGGATTACCACTAGCTTTAAAGTATTCCGCATCTTGATCAGTGATATTGACACAGGAATAGTGAAAATAATGTTTACAATCACTACAATTAATTTTATTTGAGCAGTTTCGGTCAATTTTTTGCGCGCACACAGAACAATTCATTTTATAAGTTTAAATAATAAAGATTATGTTAGACAATGAAACTTGTTGGTTTAAATTTGAAAAAGCTCCCGATATGTGTGTACCCCACAACGTCTTAACTGGAACTTGACAAAAATATGACTTGGAAAGCTCAACAACTTAACCCTTCTGTCCTGTTCTGACCTTTTCCATTTTCGAGACCATTTCTTCATAATTGTTTGTGTAGCTATCTTTGCCAAATTTCCTGACTTTGTCAGCCTATGTATTCTTAATGCTTTAGTGGGGGCAAACATTTTAAAATAAAGGGTTTTCCAATGGGGACTTGACAGCTTTGAATTTAATTTGTGAACGCACCCTATCACTAATCATCGAACTGTCATTGTCAATTTATTCAATAAACTCAACATTTTCATCATGGTAAAGAACACGAACGAGCAACGTCTGCAAATTATAAAAAAATTCTACCGAAATTCGGAGTCGGTGACCGCAACTTTAAGAGCGTTAACTCGTAATTCTTTCGGTCGTAATTCTCGCCCTAGTAGACAGGCAATAACAAGCTTAGTGCAAAAATTTGAGTCTACATATTCGTTGTGTGATGTTGCCGTGTCAGTGAGACAACGGATTGGTCGAAGTGTCGACGTCGTTCAGGCGTCCGTAGCAAACGATCCAAATCAGTCAAATCCACGGCGTTCTCAAGAATTGGGCATCGCTCACACCACATTACGGCGTATTTTGCGTAAGGATCTTGGTTTACACCCATACAAGATCAAGCTGACTCAAGAATTGAAGCCGATGGACCATTTGAAGCGACGTACGTTCTCCGATTGGGCTCTGGAGAAGATGCGCCAAGATGATGAATTTCATCGCAAAATCATCTTCAGTGACGAAGCTCATTTTTGGCTCGATGGGTTCGTCAATAAGCAAAATATGCGTTATTGGTCGGGTGAAAATCCACATGTGCTTCATGAATCACCACTTCATCCACAAAAAAATAACTGTTATTGGGCCATATTTTTAGTCGACGATAACGATCGTCTTTCTTTTTCTTTCTAATCGCATTTTATTCCATTATTCATAATCTTACTTACTAGACAAAATGCTTAAATCTAATTTAACATTACACTTCATTTTCTTACTGGCTCTTAACGAGCACTCTAAGCTTATCTGAATCTTAATTTTAACGTCTTTCGACTTCATTTTCATTTATTGCCCTCTAGCTTACATATGGCTTATTTCTAAGAAAATTAGTAAAAAACTTAGATACTATAATTCATTTCTTAACTCTAAACTTAACCTACCTTAACTAGATAAATAAATAAACTTAACCTAAGCCTAAAATATTCTTAAACTATAATTAATGAGATGAACACATGTCCAGTGTGTAAGTCGCATCGGACATGTGTTCATCCCTTTAATTCCACCCTTTTAAGGTAAGGGTCATTGTTGGCGCTATTATATACGTGCCGCCTATTGATTGATTTCACTTCCATGAGTGGATTGTGAATGCAACCACCAGAACAAACTTTTTTGTCTGATCGCGTCTTCTTTATCCCGAATTGAAGCCGGGGTGCTGTACCGAAAGAACTCAGACCGAGCGACGACATCCGGGTCGTATAAGAGTCGCCTGTCCCTCGCATGGCGTCGGAAGTGGTATATCAGAGGGATACCATTATCATCCTGTATGTAGCCCTTAGTATCTAAATAGATAAATGCTTCGGGTGGAATAAAGCCAGACAGTTTTGTCTTCTCGTGGTATAACTGGTTGGGGTAATAAGCCCCAAAGATCAGGCTGTTATCGCTCATAATTCCTCTTGCAATATGACCCCGAGTCAATTTAATAAGATAGTTATCAATTCTAATCAACCCAGCCTTATCGTACAGAACCTTGTTAGGATAGTATTTGACATACTGTGACTCTGGTGTTCGATATAAGCCCAGGCAACATCGAAGACATTGCCTTTCGTATAAGCGAAGCTTTTCCATATCAAATGGAGCCACATTGAACCACACAGGACAGCCATAGGCGACAATTGGCCTTATGAGAGCCGTGTAGCATCTGACTTTTACCCTAGCGTTAAGTAGACTGCTTTGAAACAATCTTCTCGTAAGAGCAAAAGCCTTCTTGGCTTTGTCAAGAACAACATCTATGTGTCTATTGAAATATAAATATTGATCAAGCCAAATTCCAAGATATCTCACTACATTTCGTGTCGCCAATGGCTGCCCTTGTTGTCCAATGATGGTCAATTTGCGCCAGTTTCGCCTAGTATCCCTAGAGGCCCTGTTCAATGGTGTTCTGAAAAGAATTGTTTCTGATTTTTGAAAATTGATTTTTAATTTCCAATCATCACAGTATCTTTTAATTTTATCGAAGTCATATTGCAAGAGCGAATTGATGATTTCAATTTTTTTACCCGATCTGTATGCCACTAGATCATCTGCATACGCCAAACCGTGACTAAGAGAACCAACTAGATCACTTGTGTAAATGTTAAAAAGCATAGGAGAATTTACTGCCCCCTGTTGTAAACCGTTTTTGATTTGGTAAGTCCTGCTTGAAGTAACGTTGCTATATTTTACAACGAACTTCTTGTCTAATAACATGTCATATATCATATATAACAGCGGTTTGTTCATATTCAGCCTGGTCAATTTTAAGAAAAGTCCATCTAGCCACACGGTGTCGAAGGCCTTCTCAAAGTCAACCAGACAGGCCCCTGTGCATTGGTTTTTACTTTTGTTCCATTGGATGTCGGACACCAGTTTCGACGCAGCATGAATAGTGTCATGTCCCGCCCTAAAACCAAACTGGTTTTCCGGAAGAACCTTATTGTGCTCAACCCATTTTAGTAACGCTTTCTTGATTATCTTCTCAAAAACCTTGCTAATATTCGGAAGCAAACTTATTGACCGAAGATTTGCTGGGTTGCTCTTATTCTTCCCCTTTTTGGGAATAGGGTGGACTACCGCCATTTTCCAATGTGCTGGATAATGTGCATTATTCAGCATATTGTTAAAAAGCGTCACTAATATATCGACTGCTACCTCGGGCATATGCCGTAATACTATGCTAGGAATCCCATCAATGCCCGACGATTTTTTGTTTTTCATTGAATCAAGGATGCACATGAGATCATCTCTTTCGACGAACAGGTGGATTGATCGTTCGCTGGCGATATTTCCATTTGCTGGGTTTTCATCATTGAATGTGGTGAAACCACTATTCTCAGATCGCCAGACACCAATTTCATTAAGAAGATGTATATGATTTAACCGTGCTTCATTTTCCAGATCGAGGTTCGGATGAACGGAGTCATTCACCATGTACACTCTTTGGAAGTATGAACCTATTATATCAGCTTTCTCTTGTGGATCCTCAATTACAAAAACGTCTTAGTGTCTGTCGTCCCTGGTCTGTCTGGGGGATTCGCAAACAAGGAATATCGTTATGATCTTTTCTTCTAAATAGTTGATTTATTTGCTGGAACATATTCTGGCCACTGGGTTTTATAGCCCGAATTTTTTGTTCCAATGCAAACTAATAGATATTCTGTAATTTTCTTTGATTAATTGTTGAAGATTTTTGATCATCGACTTCAGTGTTCTTATCTCCGGGTCTCGTCTGTCAGTGAATTGTCGGTAATGTTGTTTTAGTCTGGACAATAGCATACTTTTATGTTTTTGTAAAGCTCTAATTGTAGGGTTAGAGTATTTTGTGGTTAAATCGTACGGAGGTTGAGCTTTAGGGATGCTATGATCCATTGTTCGTTTGATAGCGTTCTCAAATTGGAGTAGGTAGTCGTCTATCTCTTCATTGGTCATGTTTCTGTTCGTTGGTGGGTCAATTTCTTGACGAAGTATTTCACGCTTTAAAGATCTTGAAAAAAGGTAACCAGTGTGCTCTTTGAAAATCAAACGTGTACATTTGGTTATGTTCTTCCAGATCCATTCGCTCATTAGGAATATGTATTACAGCGGCTAGTCCGAAGTGGTCACTATCGTAATCTACCGCACGTAAACAATTTCGCAGATGGGGCGTCGCGTCACGGAGAATGATTCTCGTGTCGATAAGGGCTAAGTCCAGAAAAGATTCTCCTCTGGGAAATGAAGGGGTCTCCGTCGCAAGTAGATCGAGTCGGTACTCATTCGTATTTTGACCTAGCCAGTTAAACAGATGATTACCTCTGGTATTTGAGAATGTATTTCCCCACGCTGCATGTTTTGCATTAATATCCCCGGCCAAAAAGTAATAATTTGCTTCTGCTTGTAGCTGTAGTTGACGGAAAAGAGATTCAAGCTCGCTAATAAATTGGGTAGATTGAGGGGCTGCCGGTGCATAGAGAGAGACTATGTACAACCGTCTTCGACTTCGAAGGGGTATGCACACAATACACGCTTCTAGCACCTGGAACCTACGTACTATTCCGCTGTATATGATTTTATGACGCAGTCCTTTCTTTATTAGGAGAGCGACCCCACCCCCTTGCGTGGACTGGGGTCGATCTCTTCTTATTACATGATAATCTTTGTATACCAAGTTATGCTTCTGGTTCAGTTTAGTTTCACTGGCCAAAAGCAAGTCTGGATTTTCATTTACCAACAAGTTAGACAGTGTAATTCTTCTCTCGATTCTCACCAGCGAATTAACATTCACGGCAAGGATCTTCAGGTTCAACTCGTCTGGCGTATCCATCATGTTCTTGGCATGTCAGACTCTGCAAACAGAGTCGAATAGATGAGATCAATTCGAGCCGCTTGCTCGTTTAGTTGTTTATGGAGTTGAGCCATTGGTCTTTTAATGGTCAAACAGCTGTTAACTCCGCATTGGCTTCAGGTGCCTTAGTAGGGACCTTTACCGTTTGCTGTTTCGTTGCGTTTCCCGAACCTGTTGCCATTTGGGCAAAGGATATATTGGGTGTAACGATTTTTGCGAACGAGCGGCTTTTTTGAAGTCTATCTTCTTCGATTTGCTGCTTACGAGCCTGAACTTTCTTTCTAAGCTCTTGAAATTTGGGGCAACCCCTAAAATTAGCAGGGTGCCCCGTATTCTTACAAATACGATAACGATCGTCACGTTACTGTGAATGGCCAGCGTTATCGCGCCATGATTACCGATTACTTTTGGCCCGAATTGGAAGATATGGACTTGGACGACATGTGGTTTCAACAGGATGGTGCCACAAGCCACACAGCACACGTTACAATCGATTTATTGAAGAGTAAGTTTGATGAGCGTGTTATCTCAAGAAATGGGCCTGTCGATTGGCCGCCTCGTTCGTGCGATTTAACGCCTCCAGACTATTTTCTTTGAGGCTACGTTAAGTCATTGGTTTATGCCAACGAGCCGACGACGTTGGAAGAGCTCAGAGCCAACATTAAACGCGAAATAGCGGCCGTTTCGGCCGAAATGTGTGACAGAGTCATCGAAAATTGTGTCCAAACAATCGACCACTGCAAACGTACTCGCGGTGGTCATATGAACGAAGTCGAGTTCCATTCATAAATGTAGTGTACAAGTGAGGGAGAAAAAAAGCAGTATTTTTACAAGAACCCCTAGAGTCAATGGAATAGGTCCGGCTTGACCTTGCTACATATTGTACCGAAAAAACTATTTTTTTCACATTTTATCCGAAAAAAAACAACTTTTATTACCATCGGCGCCAGAGACCAACACACTCCTACTCTTATGTTTACAGTTAGTTTATTTTACAGTTAATAGTTTTGCTCAGTTCATGGGCATATAAGAGATTGAAAGTATCATTGTTGTCAATCAGTAATCATTACTTGAGCGAATTAGAAGCATATTGGGAAAACATACTTATACGAAGGTAAACTATTATGGGTGACGAAATAAATGCATTCAACTGGAGCCGCATGAGCGAAGAAGAACGGGAGCAATACATGTTCAGGCTTTCCGAAGAAGTACGGGAAAATGGGTCTGAAATTGAAGATTTTAGTGCCGATGGCGATGAGGACTACGTTCCCCATGGAGATTATTCTGATGCGGAAACGGATTTAGTAGTAGGGGGAACATCAGATATAGATGATACTGATGATGACGAGATGCTAGAAGAGTTGCAGACAAAAAATGATCCAGTTCATCTTCTTCTTTTCCTTTTTTTACCGGCGTCGTTATGGTCAGAAGTGTAGGACCATAACCTTCCCACTTAACTGCATTCCTGCTGGTCCGCTTGTGGGGTCCGCCGGTTTGACCTCAGAAAGTAGCGGCAGGCTTCCCGGTTTGGGATTACTTCATCGCTGAGGCCAATCAAAGCTGGTGTTTTTGCATTTGCTAGCACCAATTGTTTTTCGGCCTGCCTTTTTACGTGTTGAAATTGGAACGTTGATTGATAACGCCTTTTGGACGGGGTTCAAATGATCTCTCCTTTGAACATGGCAATACCAACTGAGTCGGTCGCGCTCTATCTTTCTTGTGATGGTTTCTTTTACGTGGAGGCTTTCTCGGATCTTTAAACTTCTAATTCTGTCACGCTTTGTTACTCCCGCTGTCATGCAAAGCATCTTCATCTCAGCTGCCGTTAATTTTACTTTTTGTGCATTATCCAGCATTGTGAACCGTATGTGAGCGCCGGACGTACAACTGAAGTTAATCAACTTAGGGGGCATTTTTCGATCATAGAAGATGGCGGAGTTTTCCCGCCACTTCATCCACCCTACGCTTACGGGATGGTTGACGACATCACAAGTTGCTTCTTTATTAATGATAGATCCCAGATATTTAAACTTTTCATACTTGGGAAGCACTCTTCCATTCAAGTAAATGTCTGGAATAGGCTGATGAGGGTCAGAGAACGGGCAGCACAGATACTCTGTCTTCTTTGAACTAATACGATACCCGTGTCCCTCAAAAATGTCCACCCACACATCAAGTGCTCGTTGTAGGGACGCCTGATCATCACTTATAATGGCTCCATCGTCAGCAAAGAATAGCTGGTGCACATTGGGGTCCGTCACTTTTCCTTCAAGCAAGCAATCAAGGACTGCTATAAAGAGCAGTGGTCTGAGGACGCTCCCTTGGTGTACACCGACTTTGATTGCGAACTCTTCGGTGACTCCTGCGGTGCATCTTACTCTTGTTCTTGCTCTCTTGTACATGTCCATGATCACTCGCACGTAGGTTTCTGGCACTCCTTTATGTCTTAGTGCTAACCATAAAATATCTCTTGGTTGCCGGTCAAAGGCCTTCTCGAAATCAACCAACACCATATGCAAGTCCTTTGAAGAATCACGATGCTTTTCCATCATGACCCTTATACTTTGGATTTACCCGAGACAAACCCGCACTGGTCATCAGATAGTCGTATTATCTTCCGCAGTCGGCTATCTAATACCCGTTCAGCGATCTTCATGGTGTGCGACATCAGCTTGACAGAACGGTAGTTATCACAATTTCGCGTATCACCCTTTCCTTTGTGCAATGGAAGAAGATAGCTTTCCCTCCATTGATTAGGCATAGTGTCGCCTCTCATAAGTTTGGAGATAAGAACCATGAGCCATCTAGACCCGATGTCTCCCATCTTTTTCCAGAACTCAGAGGGTATCCCGTCCGGCCCAACAGCTTTTATTTTCTTGGAGTTTTTAACCGCGTACCGAACTTCTTCGACTGTGATGTCGGATATTTCGGCATGATTCGGGGCAGCTCTTGGAAAGTACACTCGGGGAAACTGTTCGTTCAGAAGTTCCTCGCAATACTGTCGCCATCTGTGGAGAATTTTTTCCTCTTCCACAAGGAGTTGACCTCCAGCATTGTTAATAAACTTTGGGATCAGGAAATCTCCTGAGCATTTCTTCTTCTCTGGGCGGCTATCTTAAAGTTATTTACTCCTTTGTTCAAATTGCTTTGTCGAAGCTCCTGGGTAGCCTGGTTCCTGTCAGACGCGGAAGACGATATTTCTTCCAACTCCTGATAGAGGCCTTCCATGCTTTTCGCTTTGAATCCGGCACACTTTTTCTTCGCGATACCTTTGCAATATCTATATACCTTTTCACGGCGAGCTTTTGCCTCTCTATTAGTAGAAGAGCACTTTGACCAAGCTTGGAAAGCCATTTTCTTATTGTGTATCACTGCTTTGGCTTCGTCTGTCCACCGCCAGGTTTCTTTTGCGTGTTGGCAAGGGCCTTTAGATGTTCCGAGCAGTGATTTGGCTTTCTTCAGGCCAGATTGTTGTAGGGAATCCCACATGTCTTGTGCTCCGCACTCCTCATTACCGACCTCATCGATAATGGAAGAGAGGTAGTTTTTCATGTTGGTAATAAAAGCTTCGCCTTTTCCTTTATCCAGCTTATACCACTTGATTCTCTCAGACACCTTCGTTTGCTGCTTTGACTTCTTACTCGCCTCCATAAAAAATTCAGTCAGGAGGAGACGGTGTTGAGAGGCGATCGCGTCTCCCAGGATCACTTTGCAATCTTTAACTCATGGCTTCATGAAACTAGATACCAAATGATAGTCTATTTGAGTTTCATTTCCGCCGCTGCTATAAGTGATCAGATGCCGGCTTTGTTTGACGAACATGGTATTTAGCACTATAAGACCGTACGACTTGCACATGTTTAGGATATCTTCACCTGAAGAGTTCCTGGTGCCGTATCCCAGCCCTCCGTGGTAGTCTTCATAGTCTTCGCTTGTCTTCCCGACATGTCCGTTTAAATCTCCCCCAACAACCAAAAGCTCTTCCTTTGGGATGATTTTGACAAGGTTGTGGAAATCTAGCCAGAATGCATCTTTTTCTTTTTGTTCGCATCCTACTTGAGGGGCATATGCGCTTACGATGTTCCACACCTCGCCATGCATCACCAATTTGAGAGCCATCAAACGGTCACTGGACTTTGAAATGGTTAAGACGTTGCCAAGTAGCTCTGCCGCAAGGATGATGGCGATTCCGTTTTTTCCTTGTTCCAGTCCATAGTAAAACATCTTGTAGGCTTTTGTTTTAACGTCCAAGAAACGTGCCCGATTTCGCCATTTCGTCTCTTGTACGCACAAGATGTCTACTCGCCTTCTAACCATCATTTATTCAAGCTCATAGCTGCGACCACTCATGCTTCCAACGTTCCAACTCGCGACTCTAAAGTGTGGCTTACGACGTTGCATTACTTTGCTATCCCCCGGAAATCCTATAGCTCTGGCCCGTGCTTTTCCTTTTAGCGATCTTTTCCATAATGCTACGGTCTGACAGTTTTCTTTCTTATCCTCCTTTTTTTTTTTTTTTTTTTTGTTTGATCTTACTCTTACAACACCCACCGGTGATCTCCAGTCGTGTCAACCCACTGATTTGCATGCACACTTGTGGGGCAGTTTAATGGTGGTATATGTGTCCCTAGGCTCACCTTGGTGTTTTCTAAATTGCCTAGATGTGATTTTTGTTTACTTTTGTTTTAGTCGCCTTTTACGACAAGCGAGAGGTATCGCTGCAGGGATATTCTTAACCCGTCCCTGCACAGATTGCACTCCAAGCTGCAATATGGTATTGAAAGCTGGGATGGTACTTATAATAGACTACGGAAGCTTTGAACATTGCTCAAAAGCACATAATTAGAATAATTTGCAAACAAAACCGACTAGCCCATTTCTGGTCACTTTTTCAAAATTTAAATATATTACCACTGAAACATCTCTATGCGTTTAAGGTACTTGAAGTCTTTTTTATGCTTTTCTAAAAAAAACTGGCTGTTCCAAATTTTATACCACAGCAGCACCAAAGTTCTTCAATAAATTGCCAATTCACATTAGATAGAAAGTTCAACCCATTCTATTTCTAAAAGAATTAAGAAAACCCCTTTTTAGCATGGAGGTTAGTTCTAAGATTAGGAAAGATTGGCTATACATCGTAATTCAGGCAGATTAAGACAACACGTGTTATAATAGGTTCTTTAAAATTGAACCCTAAAGTCAAAATGAGTGCAAGCCATAACGCCCCCAAAACCATATTTTATTTTTCATTCAAACTGTCCTTTAAAGGTCAGCACCTTTATTCACTTTACTAGGAAACGACTATCATAACACTGTCCGCCTATTAGTATGCATCAAATTCCGAATCTACGTGGGCTACCGCTCTCCAAAAAGAGACTAAACATTTCAACCGTCTTCCACTCTCTCTCAGGACACAAATCTCGCACCGTTCAAAAGAGATAAACATATGCCTACTGGACAGTATCGATGCTTGAACTAGAACGAGTCAAGCCGTGTCGCTTACTCGAGACTGCCTAAAAAGATGAAAAGGTACCAGAAATTTACTTCGCCCTATCTCATTCAAGAAAATCGTTTCCCATCGACCGGTTGCACTCGTCCCTTATCCATCATAAATTTCCACTATTATCGGTGTGAATGAGTTTGTTTTCCATTTCGTTTCCGCCGTCGCCGCAATTGAGCCGAACAACCTGCCAGCTGTCATCTGGCTATGCTCTGTCGTACTCTATCCAAGTGCCAACTGACAGACAGATAGTAAACAGTCGAAATACCAAGTGAAACCAGGTCGTGTGTGCGTATACTCCGATTTGTAATCAAAAGCCCATTCTTAACTCAATTTCAATATCGTACTCGGAAAATTGTGCATGCTCAAGGGTAATCGCTCCTCCTGGGATCTAAAATCGAATCAGCAACACACCGCGCACAGCGAAAGCATTGTACACAACGCAAGACACTGCAAAGAGAGTGTAGATTAACCTTTTTTGACATTGAACTTTTTTTTTTCTGTCCATTATATTTCTCGGCAACAACATATCGCTCCACTGGCCAATAGTCGTCGCGTCCGTCGACAATCGGGATAGTTTCCAATTTACCTTCTTGAATAGTGTTTTAAACGAAAATATTTTTAATTTTCTTCTCGATTCAATTAAAAACGTTGAAGGAAGGAATGAAGGAATCGAAGACTAGTTGCTGCAAAGGCGAATTGTGAGAGCAAAAGCAAGTCGCGAGGAACACAAGAAAAAAAAAAAAGAAACGACGTTTCTTCTCTTAATTAATTAACCGAAGAGTTGTGTAATCGAACAAATCGACCGACAGACAGTCGAATGGTAGCTCTTGGAATTCTATGCGAGTGATTCTGGGTCCTAGTGGTTCCCTGTCGCGCGTTCTTTCGACTCTAGTCTTTCTTTCTCCCCCTCCCGGCATTCGCGGTGTATAAATAGATCGCTGCACGTTTTACAAATAATTTTCGTGTGACTAGTTGACGTCGTCGTCGTCGTCTAACATACATTTCAGACCGTGCGCGGTGAGGTCTACGATAGAAGCAAGAAATAAAAAATCCGAAGTGAAACGAAACAGTGAGTTGTAAAGTTTCGAGCAAAATTCGTCCGCAAAACATGGCCAAGGACGAGGAAGACGACCTATTGCCTGACAAAGATGCCGCCAAAGGTTTCTATGCCAAATACGAACCTAAGGAAATCCTTGGAAGGTAAGTTCTTCGTTTTTATTTTAATTTGCAAGCGTTTTCCACTTATTTGCATGGAAGGTGGGAGTAGGTGACGACAACTATATTTAATATTGGCCCCGCACCAGGCTATGAGGTGTTTCTGAAGAAAAATCTTTTTTTTTTCTCCGACAGTTCGAATCGTGCGCTGATTTTGCATAATTTTTCTCTTTGTATTTTGCTCTAATTTGTGTATTGTGGTCAGGTGTTGCCAGGAGTGTTGCACTTTATTAGCTTTCTATTTACATTTTATGTGGGATTGCCCCAACTTTAAGGAATTTAATTGAAAGTAAAGTGTAAAGCGGAAAAATGTATTAAAGATGCACGCAAAGACAGCGACTCCCTATAATCACAATCTCGTGCGATAATTGTCGTTATATCCTACTTTGTTCTCGCCGATTAACACGTTTAACTCGTTTCTGGAGTATTTTCTACGTTCCAAGCCACACGTGTAGAAGAATAACAATTATGTGAGACCTTTCTTGCAAACCACTGGTGTAAAATCGCTAGCTCCGATCATCCGAATAACCGGAAATTTGGATGATCTAGCCAGGCCACCATTGATCAGTGGAACAGAACAATATAAGTTACCAGCACACACTAGAAATCTGGGCCTACACACGGTTAACGTGATCGGTGAGGACGAAAAGGTTTTTTTTACTTTTCAAAGTTAATTCTTAGATTCTATGCTTCGTAAGATCTCTCAGAAGAATGGCCTAATGCACTCGTCTTCACAGTCCGAGTATGGGTTCACCATAAGGGAAGCGATCAAGCTCAAATGCTCTGTCTAAATTTCTGCAGAGGTTCCGGAATGTTGCTTGGGCAACCAATATTTACAAGTGGCTATCAACCACTCTGAAGCAAATCGGTTGCACAACTGATATTTGATTTTCAAAGTGGGCAAATGGCTAAGCTTATTCTTGCACTACTCATCTGGTGTTAAAAGGCATTCTCATCCCGATATCCAAGGAAGCTAAGTACCTGGGAGTCATCCTAGATAGCAAGCTTTTTGGCCAAAGCATTTTGAGTACAAAACCACCAAAGCGCTGTCAGCTTTTTGGCAATGCAAAGATGCCTTTGGCAAAACATATGGCTCATCGCCGAAAAGTACCTTTGGATCTACACGGTAATGATAAGACCGATGTTTGGTGGAACAGGCTAACACGTAAACACGTTGTGGCTTCTCTCACCAAACTCTAAAGAGCGGTCTGTCTCAGCTGCACGGGGGCTTTCCTCAGCACCGGGTTGCTCTAGATGCTATGATGAATCTTCCACCCCTTGACATATATATCAGAGGTTGCGCACTGAAAGCCATTTCTCGCCCAAAGAGAAATGGTCTTTGGTACAACTCGCATTGGAGTGAAAGTGTACTTGCGAGTGAAATATCCTACGACCCCTGTCTTATAGATATGCCTTCTGACGCAATGACATCTGCCATCCTACTGCGCTGTAATTTCATTTCCATGGCGTCAGGACTGGCTTTGGCCAGACACTGAACCGCATTTTCACAGATGGCTCCAGGACTGAACAGGGATCCGGCGCTGGAGTTTTCTTTGAGCGCGAAAACATTCGAAAACTTCTCGTTAGGAAAATATGCGTCTGTCTTTCAATCGGAGATTTACGCAATCCTAATGGCCATGCACTATGTTGTGAAACACAGGTGGAAGAGAAAAAGCACATGAGTCCGCAGTGACAGCCAAACTGCACTCAAAGCTGTGTCCAACCCTCTATCCCACTCTAAATTAGTGCATGAACTCAAGACCTTTTTGAACAAAGTGGAAAGACTAATTTCACTTAGGCTTGTATGGGTCCCAGGTCACTCTGGGATCCCAGGAAACGAGATCTCCGATGAACTCGCTAGAAGGGGCTCAGAGGAGCTTCACGGTCAAATCTGACATCAACGACTGGGTCTTAGATGGACACAGTCTGCAAGAAGTCCGAAACATTTTTCTTATGCTTAAGGAGAAATGATTGCAGAAGGCTTACGGACGTTGTTACGGGCCGTTACACTTTTGCCAAGCAACTCTTCGTGCTTGGCATCAGTGAGACGCCTACCTGTGCTGCATGTTGCGAAGAGGATGACACAGCGGAGCACTTTCTCTGCGACTGTCCCGCCTTCGCTCGCGCACGATGGCGCACCCTTGGGGCCGACGTGGTGGGTGCCGAATCTCTCAGCTCTACATCACTTTTCTCCGGACAACGGGGAAAATACAATAAAGACAAGGTGTCTGGTAGTACAATGGACCAGTATTTGTGTGTGAGTGCTCCAACAGAGTGTAGAAGCCTCCAACAAAAAAAAGCTTACCCTTGCCTCAAAGGAAAACAAATTAAGGTCTCTCCAAACCGAACAATATTACACGACCAGGTCTCGTGTCGTGCATCAGTTAGCAAAGGATGCTACTGCGACCAGATGGTTTTTGCGCCAAGGAAGCCAATTAAACGAGAATGACTTCTCTCTTATTCTACTTTCATAATGTAGCTGAGGATAAATCTCGCTAAACCTCTTCCCCAATCTCATCATCCTTAAGACAGATGTTGCACTCCTAGGGACAGATTTACGAGTATTTTATTAAGTCGATGCCATATAAAACCGCAATGTTCCGATGAGTAGTTCTATAAATCGACAGAAGATGTGTCATATCCTTGTAAGGTCAGGAAAAAGTTCATAAAACTGGTACAACTATGTATGCCTAATTGGTCACAAAGGACGAGTTAAAGTACGAAACGACTTTTACGTAGATTAAAACAAGGAGACGTCTTGTCACCACTTCTCTTTAGTGCTAGACTACCTAATTAGATCCTTTCAGAAAAATGATAGAAAATTAACCCTAAATGAGATCACAGCCGATGATTACGCTGACAATTTGGACCTTCTGGGAGATAGTAAGGAGACAGTTTAGAAAAAAACCAAAAATCTAATAATCGTAGGAACGGAAGTAGGCTTAGAAGTAAATGAGGTTGGAACGAAATATGTCCAAACCTAGCACCTGGCTGTTTTCGATAAATGATCTGAGGCAATAGACGAGCTCAAATATCTGGGTGGGAACTGTATTGCTTGCCAAAAGTGACCTTAAAATCGACAAATAAATGTCACTTAAAAGTGACAAATAAAAAGCTGCATTTGGAAGGAACACACTCATGATGGGAAGGCCTGGCGAAGGCTTGTCAACGAGGCTCTGTGCTTTCAAGTTTCAAAAGGCTAGTAATAATAATATGGCCGGCGCGTGCTTCTTCGCTTTGATAAAAAACTATTTAAAGCAACGCTTTCGTCCAGTGACGGATGTGATCTCTGTCTGAAAAAGAAGAAAATAAACTTCGAGATGTTGAAAACAAGAAAATTACACAGAAAGCTTGATTCAGTCCCAAGCATGGTCCGAGTAATAAAATTGCGAAGACTTAGACGGGCAGGACACGTAGAACGAATGGACATTGGACGAAACATGGAAGAAGCAATGTCATAACAGAAAGCCATGAGGAAGGGCTGTCAATGAGGCTCACAATTTCCGAATTCCAAATTGCTGATAACAAAAATACTTATCAGAGGAGCTCTTCCTAAAAGGCCTGAAATTTTGTCGCCACTGAAGTTGCTGTGTTCACGGACCATCGAAGTTTGATCTATCTTCCTTTACCAAACGCATGGCAGTCCTTAATGGGTACTGAGTTCATGTTATGCGAGCTTAGTGCTTTAAAGACTTCTAAGCTGTCGATAAGTATGTTTATACCTCATCCCAGTCTCGAGATTTATTTTGGCGTAGATGGCGTACAGCTTTGCTTGGAAAACTATAGGGAACAATCTCCGTGCTTTGGAAACCTAACAGTTTGAGCCAGAAACACCAGTGCCAACGTCTGGCTTCATCTTCGAGCCATCTATCTACAATCTAGGACCTTTTATGTTCTCTAGGGGATCACAACATTTCCCAGGTTAAACGGTTTGCTATTATTAAAGCTGTTATTTGTATGTGAAATGAAGCCTGTTGGGCAAAATTGCATGGCGCTTATTATGCCCACATATGCGAGTCTTTGAAGACAACAAAAATAAGTAATTTAAACAATAACTCAAATAAAAAATACATTTTCATGCAAAACTGACGACGGCTATTAGCCCGCGGCTCTCTCTCAATATGTTAATTCAGTTTTCGATATCCGTGACAAAAGATCATGTACGTAATGAGGCTGAATAACAAAATTGATAATTCAAAGGCAAAAGTGTTAACGAAAAGATTGAATCGAAGATTAGCTTCAGTAACAAAAGCACACGTGAATTTGTGGCACTTAACTTTGCTTTATTAAGTTAATGTGAGATAAAGTCCGAAATGCCTTTCAGTTGAATATAGATTGTGTGATCGAATACAAGTGCTAAACTGAAAATCGCAAGCTTGTGTCAGGTCCTTATTATTTTCCGAAGACCTTGTCTATCTATCGGGCGGTAAAGCCGATATTACATTATCTTGTTCATACGGATGGAGTAAAGCAACGATGGGGTTGAATATAGTTAAGGAAAGTCTACAACGTGAAGAGGAAACGCCAAACACATCGCCGGGAGCGGCAAGTCAGCGCCTTGATCGAATAAGCCGATGGGAGCAACGCTACGACTTAGTAAACCCATTTCTGTTGGATGCAAGCGATTTAGGCAGGTAAACTGTCCTGGTTATATGATAACGGAGTTTTAAAGTGAATTTGACAAGGACTAGAAAGTTTTAGTTTTCACTCTGGCAATGCCCTCAAAGAGTGACGTTCCTCTTCCTCTCTTTTTCTGCCATTTTCATGGCATTTCTTGATTTTTTCTTGTTTATATTTCCCCGCAGCTGGTCAATTCTCTTGCTAGGGAATCGGATATATCGTAAGCTATCATGCGATTGTCGCTGGCGAGTTTCTCGTCAGGAGAAGAATGAGAGGAAGAGAGGCGCGTTGTCCCTTTCTGTTTTATTATTTTTGGCTTTGATTTCTTATTGCCTGATCTGTTGCACGTGCTGCGGCTGGTTTTAATTGGAAATGGAATCAGAGTACATATTGTGGTTGATAGTGTTGCCAATTGCGGAATATTATGTGGTGCATCACGTAGTCGAGCGCCGGACACACCTCCTATTTAATCTCGAGCGTGGACTATATGCTGTTAACGTCGGTGTCGGCTAGAGAACAATGCAGTTTCGCCTCGTTTTGTCTGCTCTTCTATGTCGCATTGGTCTCCGGCACGTTTTCTGGCATTTTATTGCTAGATAGGTCGATCAAGCGAGCAGCTGATTGTGGTTCAAGTACGTATAGATCGATGGGCGTCCGACGATGGTGGCGGTTTCTATTAAGACAGTGGGCTGAAATGGACACCGATTACGTTGGCATTCGATAGAGCTATTTGTTTCGAAGCCGCAAGACGATTGCCTGTGGTTCAAGTGGTTTGGTAGGTTTCCATTGTCTGTTTGGTTCACGTGCCATTCTTGCCCCCAATTGTTTCCACATTTTACTGGATTTGTATGTTTTTTTTATTGTTTGTTTATCTGTGCTCGAGTTATGCTGACATTTTGATAAATAAAGCCGTCGCCGGTTTGTTTGCTTGTGAAGAGGAATTCTGAGAAATCTTTTATTAGTGCCGCATCCCTAAGAAGAGCCCCGTCTTCCTGAAAACGACGACCTGTCACTGGTGACAGTAAGGCTATACCACATTAGTCCTATGTCCTATGAACTCCTTGACTTTCGGTTACCTAACACACGTTTGCATGAAAATTTTCCATTCGTCGATGGAACCATATCGACGTAGGTTTATCTTTCTTTCGTTTATTTTCGTTTTCCCGTTCGTAAACAGGAAATTTCGGAACTAATCGGCCAGTGCTCGACTTTCGCAATGCAATAGCGCACCACCGAATCGCCCACTTATCACATGCCGGTTACTTAAACTAAATAAAGCTCATACCAGTCCACCATAAGGTGAATCATTTGAAATCATATTTAGGAGGAGATGCCGACGGAGAAGGGTAACCTGTTTCTTAATGAATCGCATTCCTATTTGTAACTGATAAGACATAACGTCGGCGCGGCTTTCAGTAAAGGTTTGACGTCATTTTCGAGAACAGACCAAAGATGATGATCATTGTCACAATAAAGCTATCAATTAGCAATTTTTGCCCTCGATTGGCCGATAGTACATGATGGAAAACGTGTGCGGAGATAATCACTACGACTCTTGACATTCCTCGTCCTTCCACGCGTCTGATTTCAATCTTCGCATTGATATTTCGTCTAAAACTATAGTCATGAGTCAGTTCATGCACTCTGTGTCTCTCTTTGTCTGACAGCGATGGTCATCTAGCACGTGAATAGGAGTTTATGGTAATCTCAAAATACTTTGGATTTAAAGCATCTTCAAGTCGACTGATGGAAAAATACGATGTTTTGCTTTCCGGATTAATCGCGATAATATTTGGATTGGTTTGGGATTTCTGTGTGCATTAAATCTCGTTTTGATTTGATATTTTCCTTTAAAACTGTCGATTGTAGCCTACGAGCTGGTCATTAGTTTCGTATACGTCCGTTGATTCTGGTGGTGTTTTGTGTGGTTTGTTATATAAACAGGTTGGCTCGGTCGGACAGAGTATGATTGGATGATCGTACTAACGTGGGTTGAAGAGAGTAAGATTTTTTCGCTACAAAACTGAAGATTCAGATCAAAATGATTTGCTTTTACTTTAATCATGTTGTAAACCATCCACTCCCATTCCAAAAGTTCATCAGCACTTATTCAAACAAGGCTTATGCCTCCTTTTCTAGTTAAATACGTTACTAGCGATAGGGATTGTTCAAAGTGCACTATCAAGAGTCGTCTCGTTGTATTCCTTTTTTTTTTTGATTTCGCTTCGTAAATGCGTATGATCGCGTGCCTTATATTTAACAGCAAACATTAAGTCCATGGGAAAGCTATTATATACGTAATCGTGCTCGTGTTGATTTAGTTTATGGCCACAATCTCCCGCTTGTAGTTCTAAAAGTCAGTGCATCTCGGTGGTTCTTACTCGCGTATCTGTAGTTTACTCACGTAGATTGTGCGTTTCAGTCATTTGTCATCGCGTAAGTTATGCTCTGCCCTAGAATGGTAACAAGAAACCGACGAAGTTCTGTGACATCCAATGCGTAATACCCCTAAAGTGTATTGCTGACCTAGCCACTAAACCGTCCAACCTACGTGCCTCGAGTCAGTTATCGATTTGAATACTTGAATCGACTTCTCAAATAACCTGGTCGTTCGATATAATTTTTATTTCTTTTTCTGCGTTTTCCGCTTCTTCAATAAATTTACAAGAAATCGCCAAACTGCAAATCAATCCATTTTACTCTGTGACGAACAACAGCTCGTAGATGGTGTGTGTATCAACGTAGTAGTGGGCTGACGTAGGGAGTAATTCCAAAGTTTTTGCTTTTTTTTTTGTTCGTTTCGTTGCACCTGGAACAATAAACTTTTGCTTTTCATTCAGTCGGGGGCGAGAGGGAAGGGGGTACATAGAGGAGACAATAATGTTTACCTGAGGTGAGGGTATCGTTCGCCTCCCGCGATTGGTTGGTATCGTATTACTATAATGCTTGTGCGTTTACTCGAGTTTTCATTTTATTTTTAAATTTGTTTGAGTTCTTAACGCCGCCGGCACTTTGTTTGGTAGTTCTTTGACCGCGTGTTGAGCTGTACAACTGGATTTAAACTTCTCACGGTATTCTATTCAAGAGATCGTGTTTGGATGTACATACACACGTCACTGGGAGTCGTATATGGATAACAGCTCAGAGCCTCATTGGCCACCCATCCCCAAACTTCCCTGTCATGAGTGTGTTCCATCTATGTTTCGCTGTTCTATTTCATAAGTTCTTGGTCCAATTGGGGGGGACACGACCCGAGTTTTTCAATTCTGTATTGTCCGTCGATCTACGGCGGGACTTTACTAGTGGTTTTTTCCCACAGGTTCGCCACTCTTGCTTTTGACTGTGTGTCCACTGTCCATTCGTTCTACGTGTCCTGTCCATCTTAGTTTTCGCCATTTTATTACTCGGACAATGCTTGGAGCTGAATAGAGTTCCTCGCGTTCTTGGTTCCCTTCGCCAGTTTCTTCGTCCTATTTTAGATTCTCCTGAAAATCTTGTTTTCAAAGCCCTCTATCTTCCTCTTACAGAGTCAGAGACCAGTTTTCACATCCGTCCAGTTTCATTGGCATTATTTATAAATGGAGATTGATAATTGCGAGACATGATAAAAACGAGAATGTTTTGAATAATTCCTTCATCGCGAAGAGGCACAAGTATGCCCTTTAGTCATATTTGTATCAGTTGCACCAATTTTTTTCGGGATTCTCAGCCTTACTCGTACAAGGACGTGATACATTTTCGATTGGTTTTTTAGAGTCATAAGCCTTTTTAAAATCTACGAATAGTTGGTGCCCCGTTTCGTGGCATTGTAGCGAAAATCTGGTCACTCGAGCGATTCCTCCTAAAGCCACACTGGTAGTCTCCATTTATTTCTTTTGCGTATGATGTCAGTCTTTTTAAGAGAATACTTGACAGCACCTTGTAACAACTTAGTAGCAGAGATATTCGTCGGTCATTTTTGCATTGTGTTCTGTCAACTTTTTTAAGTACGGGAATGATGACCGAGGTTTTCCCTTCCTCGGGGATAGCTCTACTTGAACCTCTGCTGTGTGGTTAACACTGTGGTGGCTCTCCATGTACAATGTCTCCCCCATTGGGCTGCAACTCTTTCGTTGTCCGAAACGAGCTCCCCGTATCGTTGCGGATAAATTCTGACTTGGCCTTTTCGTACCGCGTGTAGTCCTAAATAAATGGTCGGCCAAATACAAGTTTTTTTGTTTTAAAAATGCAGCAAAAAGAACAAAATTAACTTTTTCCATGTACGAGGGTCCGATAAGTACTTAGCCTCACCGCCAGATGGCGCCATTATCGCAAGACGGCTACTGTCGAAATTTCGGAATGAATCGAATGATCGGACTCGTAGTTTTGGTTTGACCGCGTGTGGAAGCGGGAGTGTCCGCGGATTTTAGAAAAATGGAAAAAGAGCAATATCGGTCGGTGATTCGATTTTTGTTTTTGGAAGGGAAATCGCGCAGCGAAATCAAAGAGCGTTTGGATGCTGTGTACGGTGACTCTTCTCCTTCGATGGCGACCATCAAAAATTGGTTTAACGAGTTTCAACGTGGTCGCACGTCGGATTTTGATGAGCCACGTCCAGGTGCCCCGGAAACGGCTACCACGGAGGATAACGTGAGAAAAATCCACGATCTCGCATTGGCAGACCGCCCATTGAATGTGCGCGAGATAGCTGAGACAGTAGGCATTTCAAAAGATCGCGTGGATCATATCCTGCATGAAATTTTGGGCGTGAGAAAGCTGTCGACGCGATGGGTGCCGCGTTTGCTCACTCCGGACAACAAGCGCAACCGTGAGACCACTTCAGAGCAGTGTTTGACGCTGTTTAAGCGCAATCCGAAATCGAAGGAGTTTCTGCGTCGTTTCGTGACAGTCGACGAAACATGGATCCACTGGTACACACCAGAAACCAAGGAGTGGACCGAAACAGTGGACTTCACCCGGCGAACGTGCTCCGAAGAAGGCGAAGACTTTCCCATCGGCCGGAAAGGTTATGGCCACCGTTTTCTGGGATTCACAAGCTGTGATCCACATCGACTGCCTGTACTATGCCAAATTATTGGGCCGATTCGACGCCGAATTGAAGAAAAAAACGGCCTCACTTGGCGAAGAAAAAAGTGCTCTTCCACCATGATAACGCACCAGCTCACACATCCGCCCTCGCCATGGCCAAATTTGTCGAATTGGGCTACGAACTGCTGCCCCATCCACCGTATTCTCCAGATTTGGCCCGGTGCGACTTTTTTTTGTTTCCGAACTTGAAAAAGTCAATCGCCGGGCAGAAATTTCAGTCGAATGAGGAGGTCATGGCCGCCGCGGAGGCCTACTTTGCAGACCTCGAGAAAACGTATTTTTCAGACGGGTTAAAGAAGTTGGAGCATCGCTGGGTCAAGTGTATCGAGCTAAAAGGAGACTATATTGAAAAATAAATCGCCATTTCTCATACCACCCTCGTATGATTTAAAAAAAAACCACTAATCCATCCACAGCCCATCTTTTACATTGCTCTTTTTCCTGAATTTTAACAAGTTTTGTTAATTTTTTATCTTGAAAGAAATGGCTGTCTTCCTTTCGTATGGTTTGCTAGCCATTTTCAAGGCTTGAAGTCTTAGAACACTACGGGCTTTTACTTGTTCCTCGCATTTGTCAAACAGCATTCAAGGCTGAAGGCTTTACTTTGAGATTTTTGCTATGGCCTAATTTGTTTTCCGCTCCTTTGACCATACTGCTTCTACCTGTCTTGTTTCTTCGTTAGTTTCTGTGCCAAACCTACTACGAGTTTGATGCTGCATACATTTTTAATGTTTAATTTTTTATACCTTGCTGTGATCTTTTCATTGATGCTCTGCCTTGAATAGGTCCCATCTGAAGATTAGTTTACCACGGGAATATTTTACCAAAGGAAGACTAGCCATATTTAATTCCACAGTGGGTTGGTGTAGTGATGTGAGTGTGGGTAGTGTGCAGAGTCATCACTACCTCTGCGTAGGGGTCACTGCGCCTACCTCTGTCATTTTTTTCATAGGGCAGAGATCCATTAGGAAATCAGACGTCCTACCCTCTGCCTTATTCTCTTATTTTTCCAGACTTTCTGCCTCTTTTGACTTCTGCCTGTTCCAATCGATAACACTGGCCTGTTGCCTCAAAAAGACAGGCAGTCTTATAAACGCGGAATTCGTATGCTCCCACAAGGAATGTTTTACCTAGCATTGGACAATAATTAGCTTTTTCCAAGCCAGAGAGGCACTTTGGGCTTATTTCATTTGATATCCGATACGACCTTCGGCAGCGGCATGAAGAGTGTTGTACCTCGCCTTAAAACCGAATTGGTTATCCGGAATAATTTAATTGTTCACAACCTATTCAAATAGGACTCTATGTACCGTCTTCATGTCCTTACTGACACTCGGAAGGAGATTTACCGCGTTGGAGGTATCATTGCCCCTCTTGGTTGCAGAATCGCTATCTTTCAGACAACGCGTTGTTAAACAGGTTGGTGTGCATCTCTATAGCTCTTGAATCATGAATCCAAATTCATCTAGAGTTCTTCCGTCAATATGAACAGGATATCAACCCCTTCACTGGTGACTGAATATTTTGCCATAAAATCGTCATTGAATGTGGTAAAAACGAGTTTTTCGGTGCTTTAATATCAATTCTAAGATAAAAGCGCTGAAGTAGGGCTCTGTCCTTAGTTCGTGGCTCGAACGAATTGCTATCATTCACCTTATACACTTCTTGGAAGCCAGCTCCAATTGTCGTTACTTAAAAGTAACCTTTTGTCATGTTCCTTTGTGTTTTCTGTCCATGTTGAACGTTTCTTTTCATTCAGCACAGAATTTTCGACACTTAACGCGCATTTCGCATTAACGCGGAGAAAATGAAAACAAGAAAATTCAAAATGTTGCCTCGAATATCAGGTACGTTCAACACGTACGTAAAATACTGGACTTAGGATCTCGACCATAAACAAAAAATGGTGGTCCAGGACAGTGCCGTCTTGAATCAATGCTGGTTCCCAGAGGTTTTAGGTCCTGATTGCCATTCTAAGGTTGTTCCGGATTTTCTCCGAGATTTGTCCTTTTGCCTGAACAAGAGTTAAGATTTAACTTTTCTGTTATTGGACTGACTCAATTATCGCGGTTCAAGTTCGTGGCATCGTAATGCTTTTGAGTTGCTGTCGTTCTGCTCTTTATCTGACTAGTGGGTCCATATCCTTGGGGTAGCTTGCTTGACTAGCTCCTCTTGGACAGTCGGAAGGAGGCGTTTGAAGTGAGTGTAGTCAAGGCATCCTCTTCATATACAAAGGTCAATAGACAATTCGTAGACAGTTCGTGTCTGTCATTCTTAATCGAGAGTAAAGCAGCATCGGATTCAGATAAGAATCACTTCTGTTGTGTAGATCCACCGACGGCTCAATAGGCTTTCCTTAGCATTGGGCGAGTAGAGAGTACCATGTCACAGGATATGGGTCGTGTACGAGGTTTGTTCAAAAAACAAGGTTACTTTTTAAATTTCGTGAGTATTTCGTTACACATGTCATACATGATTGCCTCATGCTAATATATGTTTTCAAAAGCTTTGGGCATGAAACGTGTGTCAGCGTAGTTTGTTCCGAAATTGCTAAATTTTAACCAAAGAACCGTCGCATGAGCATCGCTCAGGAGATTATGAATAACGTTAATGATAACCTAGAGTTGCTGAAAGGGGTCATCACTGTTAACGAAACATGGATATATGATTATAACGCCGAAACTAAAGCCCAATCATCCCAATAGAAGCAGTCAGAAGAGCCAAAACCTGGCACCCTTGGATGTGGAAGATTTCTTCCGAGTTCAACCTTTGCACTGAACACATTGAATTAAGGCGCTTTCAATGGCTGAGCTGTCGAAACGTACATCTGCCTTTCCTTTCGGAAAGTGCCATTAATCCTATCCTTAGGAAGTAGCAGAGATTACTCTAGGTATTTTCCAAGGTAATGGACTTTGGAACACAACAAACAAAAAGAGTCGGTTATCTTGGTGGAAATATGCCAGTTTGCCTACAGATTTCTGTGCTGCTTAGACCGATTTTGTAAAGGTGGTAGTTGCATGTGTCCTGTTAGTGCCTCTCATAGCACTCTTAGGCTGGCTTTATTTAGTTCTACAGCCTCTCTGACATATTTGGGATTGTGATTCTGTTCCATGAACGTTCTTGAGTGTTTAGTACCCTCCTATCTGTTCCAGAAATGGTTATTGTTGATTCGTCAAAGCAACTTTCTTTGCTTGTATGTCAGCCTTTTCATAACCTTCATTTTTCTATAGGGCTCGCGCAGGTTCAAGAGTTACGCTCTTATGGTGTTTGTCACACAACCTGGACGAGGTGCGGATGGGTTGTGTCTAAGATGTTTGTTCACTACTCTTCGTTGGTGATTGTCCTAGATATGATTCGAGAGATTCTACTGAATTTGCCTTGTTCGTTGTAGTTCACAGTAACTTTTTTGTTTCCGTGCCATTAACGTGTTTATACTCCGCATACACAGAGTATGAATTTGGAAGTGATTTTATGCTCCGTGTGTTATGCCTTCGTCAGCATTTTCTTTTATCATCTGTCTTTCACAACTGATGTTGTTGCACAGTTTTTCCATATAGATGTTGTTCTTGACTACACCACGACCACTCCCCTTCATTGTTTTCATGACTTGTCACCCAGAACAGCTTTAGTCTGTTATTAACAGTCAGTTTATCTAGTGTTTTGTGACATTTCCAGTTAGTCATGGCAATTATGAATGTAATTCAACATCGTTCATGAGATCACTTAGGCTTCTGTTGCAGGCGATCATCTGATCATTTTCAGTTTAGATGTTATGTTTAAGGTTCTGAATTATTGCTATAGACCCTACACTTCAAATACCCCACAGAAGGTATTGATGGAAGAACGGATAACTCCGGAGGTCAATCAACTTCTCCTCCATTCACTGTAACTGCCGCTCCAACCTCGTCTTCTTTGACTTTTTTGGGATGCATTGGCTTTTCGTAAATCTCGAGGGTTTGCCGGTTTCCAGGTACGGCTATTTTCAAAAGTGTTATTCATTAAAAAAAAGTCGAATTTAATAAAAAATTGTCTTGGCGATCCTTATAACATCGGCTACGTCGTGGATGGTCTAAAGGTTTCTGACGAGGTAAAATGAGGTAAATAATGATCAACCTTTAAAACTCCCCGTTAAGTGATATGAATGAATCCCAGTTGTTGACTTCGTCGACAGATTGAGCTGACTGGCTGGCTTATTTCGAACACTATTGCCCACAGCTGTTACGATCTGGCGTTACGACAGCACGTTGATATGAGGTTTGACCAGATACCTAATTCCGTACTCATTTGGGTGATTGTGTTGAGCGAACAATTCCCGAATTTCACACAAAGCCCATTTTTAAAATGAGTTAAAATAACAAAAAACCCATTACTGTGACTAAAAAAGATTCTACTTGACATCTGTCAAAAAGATCAGCCATATTGAATTCGGTCAATGACAGTAATTGACAGCCAACATTCACAACATCTGTTGAATCACCTTTTTTTTTTGTTTGTAGCCGCTGAAATCCTTAGATAAAGTCAAGCAGCTATAGTCGAAATAAAAGTTCAATTTTCACTCTAAGGCTGTCTGCCTGTAACCCATATGTTTTTTCTAAACTTGTGAATCAACATCAGCTGCATTGGATAACATCTTGTTTGTATCTTCTCTCGTCATCGAAAGTAGTATTCCGCATAAAAATAGAAG
This sequence comes from Merodon equestris, assembly GCA_958301585.1. Classification (NCBI taxonomy): domain Eukaryota; kingdom Metazoa; phylum Arthropoda; class Insecta; order Diptera; family Syrphidae; genus Merodon; species Merodon equestris. Next base: position 122,796,465 of record OY284415.1, read on the forward strand.
AAAGAAACGAATTCTTCATCCAATTCAGCACATCAGAGGTACGTACGATACAGCGCTTTTGAATGTATAATAGCCACATACCACATGCCAACGGTCGTCATCGCTACCGTTGTCACACGCTCAAACCTAAGTATATCAATTCGCCCCTAACTACTTGACTTTGTCCAAACAAACAAAAATCTAGTCACGGCTGCCGTTCTGATTGACCAATTGATGATCGAGTGTAAATAACACGATACACACCCCCACAACCCATCGCATCTCCCACACGATTACAATCAATTGATTCAGATTGATGCCAAGCTTTTGGCAAAAGCATTTGAATACGGAAAAAAAAAAGCCGGACCCCCTGAGTAATAAAAGGGAGCCAAACAATCACCAAATTCTTTATTTAATCTTTATTCTCGTAAATCTCGAACAGAAGTGTCTCTTAAAACTAGCTTACCAATTTATATATCTTAACTTAAATGAGTAAAAAGGTATAAGAGGGAAAGAGAGAGGGGGAGAGATAACGCGCTGGCTTGTTTACATGCATGAACAATTTGGGGAGGTGACTAATCCTTTAGTAAAAGGCCTTCCCCTATTATGTGTGTTGTGACATCCGATGTGTGAGCTGATTTATAAAGCCGTTAGCTTGAAGCTTGGGTTTGGTAGTTTGGCTTGTTTGTTTCTGCTGTATACATGTCATACGATCTTGGTGGTTTGAAAAAAAACAGCGTGAGTATGGCCTGATTTATAATCATCTGATGGTATGACTTGGCTTGGCTTGGATTTTAGAGCATCGGTACAGTGTCTCTATAGTATGTTGCATGCATGTAACTCCTCCCGCCTTAGTATCGACGTTCCATCGTCCATCGTTACTATTATCTCGTTAATATGACAAGTTAGTATGACAATAGGTCATATTAATTTCGAAAATCTGGGTCGTATACGTAACATAATTTCTTTCATTTCATTGCTGTTTTAATGCACGATCTGAATGCAGTTTTCGATATATGTACATATATACATATACATTTTAATTTGATTTCATTAATATATGCTTACATACATAGTATGTACATTTCCTTAAGTATTAACACATACATTTTTTGTTACAGATAATGTACTTCAATTTTGTGTTTTTTTTTTTTTTTTTTTTTTTTTTTTTTTTTTTTTTTTTATGATTACATATGTACAACCCTTAAATTTATATATACTTAAACTTACAAATTCAACTATTTTAGAATATATATAGAGCTAAAAAACATACATAGGTAATCTTGTGGCATCTAATTCTATAGCCACATTTCATTGTTGAATTATTTCATTTAAATTATTTTTTGTTGGTTTTGTACTTTGTTTTCAAGATATTAATATAAACATTTCACAACATGTATTGCAATACAAACCAAAAAAAAAATCAAACAAATTCACATAAACATATTATATTGTTGAATTTGAACATTTTAAACTTACTCTTAGTAATTCTTTTTCAAAGATTTATAGGTACGTGTCTATAAAATTAACTTATTTTTTTATGTCTGAGTTACTTGCGAGTAAGTAGCGAATCTTGCGGATAATCTCCTATTTGGTCTTTTTGTTTCTATACGTATAATCTCTACCCGTTAGTTTCTTTTCGAATTCAAATTTTCCTATTGGATTCTGATATTTATATTCTCTTTTTATTACCTGCCTATCGCGCTTTAATCCATATTTATCCTTAAAATAAGTCCTGCCTTTTTGCTTAACATCTTTGACGATGTAACGTGGTAAATGTTTGATATTGTGAAAACCTAAATTTTTTACTAGTTCTCGGTCTTTAAAAGGTGCTTGTTGAACCCTATTTTTGTTCAGTTTATTAATATGTTTTTCTTTATTGTCCTGCAACCGTTTTTTAATGTCTTCCCATTCTTTTTTAGTAATAGTAGAATGAAGAAGATCATTAGGCTTATACTTTGTACTAGAATGAACAGTATTGTTGTATAATTGAACTGCTTTGAAAACTAACGTTTTGTTGTCGATATCTTTGTTTTCTTTGTTTAGTTTAAATAATCGCATGTGTTCATTTAAAGTCAAATGAAACCTTTCTATTACAGAGTTCCCGGTATGGGTATTAGGTGATGTGAAATGAAATAGAATATTTTCGCTGTTTAGAAAGTTTTTGATATACGCCGTGTTGAACTCATTATCGGCCACGATCTTATTTGGCTTTCCTAAATTTGCGCATCTTTGTTTGAGGATATCAACTATTGTAATCGAATTTCTGTCATTTATAGGTTGGATGGACACATGTTTTGTAAGTTTGTCTATACAAGTCAAGAACATATCATTTTTGTTGAGAAACCATATGTCTACATGGACTATTTCATTTGGTTTAGTAGGTGTTTCGGAAATCATAAAATTAGGCTTTACTGGATGCCGATCGTATTTGCTCATATTGCATAAGATACAATTATTTATATATTTGTGAATTTCGAGTTTAAGGTTTGGAAAGTAGTATGAATCTTTCAGATCTAAGTAAGTTTCATCAATCCCCCTATGATTTTTAGAACGGTGTGCTTTCTCAATAGTATCCAACAAGTTTTCTTTACATGTTATGTCACTAAGTAGTTTTGTACACCGAAGTATTTTCATATTGAGTGAGTTGGAAAAATATTTCACTATCGTTTTTTGGAATTCGATAAAAATATTGTCTTCTTTGCAGTAAACTCCTACCGTCCCTTTCAATGGGAATAACTCTTTAAGTATTTTTAGCACATAATCCTCGTTATAATTTTCTAGTGAAATTATTGTTCTTCTTTTCTTTTTGTACAGAATTTTGTTTGTGTATCCATTTGATTGAGCTTTGCTGATCACCACCTGATTTTTATATATATTTAAGGGAGTTTCTGAAATTTGTATTGTAATTTGGTGTTTGTCTATATAATCGATAAGTTGAATTAAATGAACCATGAAAATTGTCTGTATCTACTAAAATCGCCCTAGCTTCCCTAAAATTCTTTGGGTTCCTAGCTTGTAAGATAAGCTTTGGTTCGCTAGGCAATTCGCTGATAAAAAGCTTAAGTGCCATTTCTTCATTTTGTGCGCTGTTGAACCAAGCAGGAATATCCGCAGGATTCGAAAGAGCAGACTTAATATTCAACTGAGTTAAGACACTTTGCATTCTTTCATATAAATCTTCGACCGAGTTGTGGAATTTTAACATTTTAATTTTATTTATTAAATTTTCAATGCTTTCATTTACAGTGCAGTTAGATTTGAGAATCGATTTGATTTCCGGCCAAGATGTCGGATTATTGTTATTAATTAATACAATGTTGGCACGATCTTTAATTTTCTGCCTAATTGCTAAATCTAAAAAACCCTTTGACATTTCATCTAAATCATGAGTGTAATAATAAATATAATCGATATGCTTAATGAAGATCTCTAGTTCTTCGGGAAGTCCCGTATAATTATTTATACTTTTGACTAAATCTAATAAATTTAAACCCGCCATACCTGATGTACTTCTTGGTGTAGTAATTGATTGATTAATTTACGTAGTTTGCTGTTGGTGGGCTTGTAATTTGCTTCCGATGCAGTTTGCTTGCACTGTTGCAGTTTGCTTGCACTGTTGCAGTTTGCTTGCTCTGTTGCAGTTTGCTTGTACTGTTGCAGTTTGCTTGTACCTTTGCAGTTTGCTTGCACTTCTTAACTAACACCTCACACAATCTTTTCACTTAATCAAATGTTGTTTTTTCGTTTTTGTTTCCCGACTGCGCCAGTAATAAAAGGGAGCCAAACAATCACCAAATTCTTTATTTAATCTTTATTCTCGTAAATCTCGAACAGAAGTGTCTCTTAAAACTAGCTTACCAATTTATATATCTTAACTTAAATGAGTAAAAAGGTATAAGAGGGAAAGAGAGAGGGGGAGAGATAACGCGCTGGCTTGTTTACATGCATGAACAATTTGGGGAGGTGACTAATCCTTTAGTAAAAGGCCTTCCCCTATTATGTGTGTTGTGACATCCGATGTGTGAGCTGATTTATAAAGCCGTTAGCTTGAAGCTTGGGTTTGGTAGTTTGGCTTGTTTGTTTCTGCTGTATACATGTCATACGATCTTGGTGGTTTGAAAAAAAACAGCGTGAGTATGGCCTGATTTATAATCATCTGATGGTATGACTTGGCTTGGCTTGGATTTTAGAGCATCGGTACAGTGTCTCTATAGTATGTTGCATGCATGTAACTCCTGGTGATGATCGTGTTTTAGATTTTAATTCATCTATTTATAGGTCGAGGTCTTTAGAGATCGTTATCTCTGTCCACTGTTTCGCTGATATATGGTGATAGAGTGACGAGTTCAGAGGAATATCACCGTAGCCGTATGTACTCTAGTCAGTAGGCTTGGACTGTATGCTCATAGTGTGTTGACATAGGAAATCAAATTACTGAGGTTCTAATTCTTCTTTAGATTCAAGTTCTATAGATTCAAATGCGTTTGTTGACTTTCGATTTTGTGGAAACAGAACTTGAGAAAGGAAAAATCGACCGATAAGGGTAACCCTGGCCAACATAGTCCGGAGTTTGGCTTGATAAGTTCTCACAAATTGCACTTTCCACTGAGATTTGTAACTCTGTTTTGTGATTAAATTGTTTTAGTTCGTTGTGACTGGGAAATTATCGTAAGTGGGTAAATAGGTATACCGAACGGAGAGGAGCGCCTGTAAATAGAGTATCACGTGTGGTGGATTTCAAATATAGCAGGAGCGTGTGAGATTTATTATGGCAGTAGACGATTTTAGTTGTAAACAGCCTTAATTGCCTTAGACGAGGCCAATGAATGTCTGCATCTTCCGTATTAAACGAGTAGCACAATAGTAAGCATTTGTTGGGTGCGTGTTAGAAGTACCTGCGCATTAATCAAAGTGACCTACAGCCTGTTTGTGAATCAATAATATAGTAAAGGTGATGTCAACGACTTTTTGCGGTCTGTGGCCAGTCATGTGGTCACTCCTGACGGACGAGTAGAACACTGTGACCTTAGCTAGGTAGAGCTTGTGATGAGGGTCACGCATGGGTTTCGTCGCAACTTATATCCAATTTGTAATTAACTTTTGTTGTAGTTATGATGCGTTCTTTCCGATGGTCCCAACTAGTCTGGCTTGGGTATATAGTCTGCTGGGATAGATAGAGTTAGAAATGAAACTAACAAATTCTAATTGCAAATTTGTGGAGTCTGCTCTGTATACCAATGAGATGCCATCTGTGGTTTGGTGACAAACTGTCGACCTGATTGATTGGCCGATTATAAAAATTACATAAAAACACACATCGATATTCAAAAACCAATTTTGAATACACAATTTCACGAGTTAACTTAACATTTTGTTATGAAACTATCGACATTCATAACTATCCACTCTCTCCCATACAAATCAGAACATCGTCGCATTGAAAACTGAGAAAGAACTGCGTCTTTGATACTAAACGAAGTCGTCAAGCTTTCGTTTTACAATGATTAGGATTATCCGCTTGTTGTGTCATTGTTGATGTGCCAGAGAATGGTCTAAATAGAAAATTCAAATATCAGAGGTGTAGTTGACGCTTGATTAATTCGGGAATTAGCGCTTTATGCCTCCAAAAAAATAATGGCGCAAAAATCAGATTAGCATCTAGCCGTAATACCGGTCTTAGTTCATTTTTTTTTATGGTGGCACTGAAGACCTCAGTTTCGATTTGGGGGGTGGTCGTGGTGCAATGTTAATCATCACCGACTGATGAGCGGAAGGTCTGTAGTTCAAGTCTGTCAAGAACAATTCCTTTACGGAAAAACGGTGCAATAACATCAGTTATATGTAAATGAGAGATGATCAAAAAAACGCTGACGAAGGCATAACAAGATCACTTCAAAATTGATACTCTGCGTGGGCATTTCCGCAACACCTTAATGGCAAAAAGTTACTGTGAACTACAACCAACGAGGCAAATTCAGTCGAATCTCTCGAATCCTATCTAGGACAACCACCAACGGAGAGTAGTGAACAAACATCTTCGACACAAACCATCTGCATCCCGTACCCTCATATTATCTTAACCTCAATGTCGCTAGTGTAATAGCCATTCCTTAAAAGACTCCACTCTCAGACGTATCAGTACGGTAGTTAGGTAACAGTGGCTTCCTGTTCTCCATTCCCGATAAAATGAACTTAACGTTAAAACGCCTTTTTAAAGCCAAACCACCTTTGACTGGATTGAAAATAGTCGGGATGGTCAGATCAAGCCTGTGGAGTTGAGAAAGTTAGTTATATTGGTGAGACTGAGGTTAGCGTCCTCGTTCAGTTCAGTAAGGAAGTGTTTACCGCAAGCGCGGTCCTTGCGTTCTGGAAGTCTATTCACCATTCGCTTCCTTCGCAAAGGTAGTGGTACGGGCTATCCTGAGGCCCTAAAACGGTATGCCACGTCTAGGGGCATGACGGCCAATGGCCTCTACCAACTGCCACCATTCTGTCGATATCGGAACGAGATCTTGTGATCAATCTGTCACAGAGTCGAGCCAGGATTTTCATTCTATACCTAGTTGATTTGGCCTGATTCTCGTCTGTTACTGTGAGACCCAGAGGAAAGTGATACTAAGCTGCTTCTTTGATTTTCTCTTCACAAATCTGGAGGAGGTGGTTGCTGATGAAAGGGCTTTGATCGCGGCTGAGACATCTGCGCAGCTGTGAATTTGTCGTTGGGGTAGGTTATATTGACTATATTGCACGACCTTGGAGACGCCAATACTCCGGCGAACAGGTAGGCAGTATGGGTATACGAGTATTCAATTCTTGCAAGGCGATGCTACATGCTGCACAGTACGCGAATCGATAGACCAATTGAAAAATTAGTTCGATGCGCAATTTTACTTTCCTTTTGGACCGATAAATCAGCCGGCTAGATCGTGCGATTAGACTTTAGACTGTTTGTTTATGGGGATGCGTCAAATCACTCGTTATGCTAATAAGTCAGCGTCGATTTTAGTTTTTGAAGACAACATTGCATGTGTTATTAAGATGCTAGCCAATATGCTCGATAAAGTGGTTTAATATTGGACTCTCCGCATGGACCACTTAAAATGAGGTCGTGGTCAACGTTTATATAAAATAATCTTTAAATGGCAAGCATTGATTTATCATTTTGAATAAAAATTGTAAACACTTTTGCAACTTTGTCTGTGTTTTTTATTGACAAATAAAAACCAAACACTTAAGAAATCAAAACAATAGTGTCTAATGGGAATGAGTCTGAGATTGCGGCGCAATCGAATTCGCATTCATTGGGTTTTTAGTCTCATCGGCATATAGGGTCCTTAGTTCCTACTACAAAGTATATACAGTGCCATCTACAAGTTCAATGCCGTTTAGGCCACTAGTGGGTTGGCTTTTGCAGCCCCTTTATTTAGCTTTTCAGTGAGGACATTCCACTCATCCTGCATGACATAGAAGCGGATGGTACCTATATATTCGCATGGTTCTACCGTACTCCAGCATCAATTATGGTTCAACAAGCTAACATTCGGGCTAGTCCTTCCAGGCTCCCGGTACTTATTTGTAGTCTCCGATGAAACTTTTAAATGTCATTCCAGCAAAAGCCTATTTCCCCGATCACGCGCTTCTCATGTTTTTTCTTCTTTTTATTTCTGAAAAGTACGTGTTCTTCCCTCCCTCATCCTCTTCATTGAATATTTGATGTGCATTCCAAGGTACTACCGAATCCCTATGTAAAATAGGTTATCCACCAGGTTGGCTACCAAGTCCAAAGACCAGAATATTTTCTTCGACGTGGTATCACTGTATTTAGAGTAGAGGCGTTCTGGCTGCTTCTTTACGTCCACTTTTTTTTACCACTTTTTTAATTAAAATCCTCAAGGGTAGAATTCCCAGTATTATGGTAGGTACTTCGGCGGGTCATTATCTCATGGCCCTCGTGGTACCTATTTCTTATTTTTAACTTTAATCAGTTAGACTATGTTATAAACTTTGGTGTCCACAACTCCTACGAAAAGTTTTGCAGCAAGTGTAGAAAGCTGGCTGTTTTAACCCGGTTTTCTATGTTGGACTAGCAGCAAAGTTTCAGGTCAAGCACGATACCCAACTATTGGGAACTGAAGGATGGGAATAGAGTCTGGAATCCGTGGAACTTAAAGTGGCATTATCTTGGTCTTGGTGGTTAACAGCATCAGTTCTATTTTCTTAGATCGCAGCCTGTGCTCCAAGCGTATATTCTATCCAACGCCCTTTATTATCACTTATCACAGAGCGAGCAACCCCTATACTAGGATTATCACGTCGTATGCAAACGCAACCACTTTCATTTCCTTGCTTTCTTACTAACATAAGTGAGATAACAACTCCTTGAAGAGAGCCTCTGTTTACGACTATTCTCTAATTACGATTGGATGGTTCCCTCCATCGCCATCAGATTCCATGATATTTTGGTGAAAGCATTGTTGAAAGCACCTTCTACATTCAAGAAGGTGTTTAGTGTAAGCTCTCAACTGTCAACTGAGGTAGATGTGTTGATGGTTGTAGGCTCGCGAATGCGCAGGTCTAGTACACACCTGAGCGTCTTAGGTAAAAAGGATGATAGACCAATGGGGCAGGAATCCTTGGTTGATTCTTGTTTTCTTTTTCTAAACATGCAAACCTTTATCTATGGTTCGGGAACGTAACTGAGGAGCAGATGACTTTGGAAAATCACCATAAGACGGGGCATTACTTGCTTTATATTCTTTGTATCTGATGACTTGTATGGAGAGAAGCTGCTGATGGCCAAGGAGATCTCAGTGATAATAGTATACTTCCCTGTTTGACAAATCATGTCTGTTAACCATCTATTAGCAGTTGCTCTACAGAAGTCATGAGACAGACCTTCGACAGACTTCGGCATCTCTTAGGTCGTGAAACTCTTTAGCAAGTTTTTTCCCATAAATATTTTAGAAAGTAATTGTTGATGAGCCAAAGCCTTAAAAACAAGGAGTACCTCAAGGTTTGACTCTGGGGCCAATATTTTTTTTTGTTCAGTGCCGTAGTGCACCATTTTACAGTTGATGTCTCTACTCATGAGCAACATGTCTAGTCTCATATTGTTTCCTAATGTACCAAGGATTCATGATTAACCGCTCAAAAATGGGTCCATCTAAATTGTAGGTGATTTCCATCTTAAATATATTGTTTAACCTCCAGCTTTTCTTACTTGTACGACCATTATTGTGTTGAGTTGGTTATCAGCTTAGGATCAGTTGTAAATCGTAGCCTTTAGCGATACTATCATGTCAATATAGTCATTGGTCGTATTAACGGTTGCCTTGCAAAAGTTTGGCAATCCACCAATCCTCGACTTATGAAAACCTTGATTCTGTCTTTAATAATCTACGCGTGGTTGTTTATTTCAACCACCTGCCTCACAGGAAGCCAAGAGGCAGTACTCAATCCTTTTTTCACTTCACTTTCCACCATCATACTCCGATCCATAAATTACTAAAACATGTGTGTCCCCACGTCGCACATAGGAATGCCATTTGGGGACTTTCCTTCGCCAAATTTTGCATAATAACTCCACTTCGAATAAATTAACTAAATTCGAGTAAAAATAAACAAAACCAGTCTCAGCAGCATCAGATTGTTTCGTGATTATAAAAACAAAGTGATAGCGGCACGTGCATGCATTAACCTCCATAAGTCTTAAAGAATCTCCCTTTGATACCAAATGCAGGAAATGCACCTAAATTAAATATTCAATAAAGACCTTCCAATCGGGTCTCTGATCTTTGACAGCATTTCGGTCGTCATCAGCGCTACTTTGTTTATTTTTGAACAAAACATAAATTGGCTGATGGGAGATTTGCGATTCAGTTCACATGGAACTGGTTTAGTGGTCGACAAATGATGGCCTTCTTAACTGATTGGTTTTGAAATGGACAGTTTAGCTGTTTTATTATTTCACATGTGATAGGTTTAGGCTATTTTTAGTGCAAAATTTAAGTGATTTGGTTTGTAAATTTTTTCCCAACCGACGTGGTACTTGTGTAGCTGGTTCTTCTATAATTGCTGAAGCGCACCTGGCGCTGAAGCATGTGCTATATGCGCAGTACGTTGTCATTGCCGTTTTCAGAAAAGTCACATATATCTTGGCTCAGGTGGCATGACCACTAATGATGACTCACCAAAGGTTCCAAATCAATTTTTTTTTATCCTAACCTACCTTAACCTACTCTAGCATATGCGAGCTTGACCTGTTGCACCACTACCTTCCAGTGCACTGGATAATGTGTCTGAATTATTCAGTGCGTAGTTGAGGTTGATGTACATCTATACAGCCACTGGTGAGAGGTACCTGAGCACAATGTTTCTCTTCAGTGACTAGAAGATCATCTGGAGATCCTCCGTCAAAATGAACAGGGCTTCAAAATTCCTAATTTGTGTGTGCATTTCCAATTAAACACCTTAATGACATGGAAACAATAAAGTTGAGAACTACAACCAACGCGACAAATTCTGTAGAATTTCTCAAATCCTATCCGGGACAACCACCCCCGGATAGTAGTGAACGAACATCTCCGACACACACCAACTGCACCCCGTCCAGGTTGTGCGACAAACACCATAAGAGCCCCCTCACTGGCGATGGCATTGTTAGCCATAAAATCGACCTTGAACCTGGCATAACCAAGGTTCTCTGATTGCCAATAATCGGGCTCTGTTTTCCAGGTCGTGGTTCGGGCGAATACTATCATTCACCTTGTACACTTCCTGGAAGACAGTTTCTACTGCCGCCACCTTCAGCTGAGGATCGTCGATCACGAGAAAGTCGTCATTTAGGACAGTGTTCTTCTGATCAATGCTGACTGTTCATAGCAAGCATCCATTGTCTGACGTCCTCGGAAGCTTCAGATCCTGAATGTCATTCTGATTGTTTCTCCGAAATGTTTTACAAGGTGGTGGTTTAATCACCCTATCGGAAGATGTTATGATTTTTGCAAATGACACCGTTCGTCAATCATATTTGACATTTGTGAAGTAGACAACTGCAATAAATCAAACGTTTTACAAGGTGGCGCAAAATTAATCACCCTATCGGAAGATGTTATGATTTTTGCAAATGACACCGTTCGTCAATCATATTTGACATTTGTGAAGTAGACAACTGCAATAAATCAAACGTTTTACAAGGTGGCGCAAAATTAATCACCCTATCGGAAAATGTTATAATTTTTGCAAATGACGTCGTACGTCAATCATATTTGAGACTTGTGAATTAGACATCTGCAGTATACAAACAGACAAGCAATGGAGCGATATACTCCGCAAGAGCGTTCAATAATTGTGCCGATTTTTTTTTGACTAATAATCGGTCGGTGGTGTTAGCGCAGCGTGAATTTCGACGTCGATTTCCTAATCGTGTCGCGCTAATTGGACAAATATTCCGGCGCTTAGCTCCTCGACTCGAACAGACTGGAACCACAGGACACAGGGCTTGGCCGCCACAGGACTAGTCGGCCGAGAATATCGCGACTGTGGCTGCCGATGTCGCTGAGAACGAAGAAACATCAACCACACGACGGGCCACGCAATTGGACATCACCAGACGGACCCCACAGTAAATTTCAGTGAAAGACTTACACATGTTCCTGTACAAAGTGCAAAGAGTACATAAGTTAATGCCTGCTGATCGTCAGTCGCGTGTGAATTACTGTCAAGCCATCCTTAATCTCAACAACGAAGAGGACAATTTTGTGTCGAAAATCATCATGAGCGACGAGGCGCATTTCCACTTAAGCGGTTACCTCAATAAGCAAAATCTTCGTTTCTGCGGCACTGAAAATCTGCGTGTGATGCACGAAGGGCCATTACATCCACTCAGAGCCACTATGTGATGCGGCGGTCAGGCCGGAGGAGGGATTGGGAACTATTTTTTGTGGACGCCATAGGAAATACGGGCACAGTTACTGGCGAACGCTACAGGGCCATGATAAACGACTTCTTACTGCCGGAATTGAATGAGCGGGGCTTGCTGAACACGTGAATTCAACGATACGATGCAATCGCACAAACAGCACGAGCCACAATGGATATTGTGAAGGAAGCGTTTCCAGGTCGCGTTATCTCCCATTTTGGCGACTAGGCATGGCCAGCAAGATCGCCCGATTTAACCATCCCAGACTTCTTTCTTTGTGACTTCTTCAAGTCGCGGGTTTATGCTATCAAGCCTCGGGCAATCGCAGCCCTTTACGAAAATATTCGATAGGAATGCGAACAGTTATCACCGGAAAGTCGTGGAAAATGCGATAAAACGGGTACAAATATGTATTAACACTGGCGGCAACCACTTGATAGATATCATTTTTTGCACTTAACAGAAAAAAATGTAAAGGTCCAAATAGAGATTTCTATCACTCCAAATCTTTTTTTTTTATTTAGTAAGAAAGTAATTTAAAAGCAAAATTGGATGATTAGTTTTGCGCCATCGTGTATTTATTGGAGATTTTCAATCAGTGACTTAAGTGTCCTGATCTCCAGTTGTCTGTCAGTAAACCGCCTGTACAAGTGTTTGAGTCTTGACTTTTTGTCTGTCTTTTGACTTTTGACTTTCTGGTTGTTGCGTTCATGGGGTCTTGACGTCGTTGGCTGGTATTGTCCTGTTCATCGTCCTTTCGTACTTCGCATGATCTCCCTGTCAATTTCATAGTTTGACAGGGTTCTATTGGACGGTGGAAAGGAGGCAGTCGAAGTGACCGCTCTCGTCAGGGAATTGGTAGAGCGTGGCCAACCCGACGTAGTGTAATCGAAGGGGTACGGTTACAGAAGTATATCCGGCTGCCTGCAACAGGTTGAAAAGTACGACTTGTCGCTCAATCTTAATCAGTGAATTGACATTCACCCACGGGGTCTTCAAGGGTTGGGTACCTGAGTCCCTATTAGGACTCTAGCTGCGCTAGGCCCGGTAAAATCGAGCAGATTGTATTGGGGTCGCCTGCTCACGGATCTCTTGTTGGAGTTGGCCAATCTGTTATTGGATTGCGAAATCGGACAGACATCCATCTTAGACTTAGAAACAGGTAAAGGGGCTATAGGAACAGCACTAGGTTTTCGTCTTTCCCGAACCTGTCGCCATTTGGGCGTATGCCAACTGGGGAGTGACGGCTGGTGCTTGGAAGCGACCTGAGGCTTCTTTTCGGTTCTGCTTTAGGGCCAGGTATGCTTTCTTGATGACCTGGAACTTAGGACGTCCCTGATAGTTTGCTGGAGCGATAGCGATATCGCGCTATGACTCCTCATTGCTACTTGTCGATCGCTTTTTAAGTTCTATTTAGGACAATTACCAAACACCTCGAAATTACACGATTATTTAACGACCCGAGCACACGAAATAGCCAACGGGAAAACACCAACATTAGATAGACCAAATGCATAGAGACGACTCATCATCCATTCGCATGTTCGTTCCAATAGATACATATGTAGATCTGTGTTCATATGTGAAGAAATTTCGCACATTTTTTTTTTACTCAAAGTTACTGTGGAAAATTTTGAATATCGCGAACGGACACCAAGTGGTTGCGGCTTTGTGAACGGTTTTTTGTTAATTTCATTTCTTTATTTTTAAATCCATCGTCGGCAGCACCGATACGTTGCCGTTTTATGAATTGACATCGTTTTCAAATGAGTTAAATGTACCTTTTGTCAAGTCGGCAGAGTCGAAAGTTTTGTTTTTTTTTTTTTTTGTTTTGTTTTTTTTGAATCGGTTGTGTGAATAGGTAAATAAAAGACTTAACCGCGGATGAAGAGACAGAATAGCGTCAGCCTCGAGGTGAGTCGGATACATTTGCTGTCGCTCACATGACATGCTGTTCGACTCGGAAATAGTTCCAAAATATTTCTTTATTCAATTATCATGATGGAAGGCAGTGATTGTTTGTGCATTAGATTGAATCATTCGCGGTTATTCATCGTTTGTCGTTTCTATCTTTATAGAATGCAGTTTCACTGCCGGATATCAAGGGGCTTTGCTGCATTTACGAGTTTGTAAAGTTTATAACAGGCTTATGGGCTAAATGTGTTAATCAGACATGATTTGTTTGCTTGCCGCGTGCACTTTTATACTCAAGTTCATTTGAAGGTCAAGTGCAAGGTGCAACCAGGTCTATTGACTTTCTACTTTCTTACTTGGATTTCCCTTTTGTTTTAGTCGAGGAATTAGCAAACAATAGATAAATGGAACAAATAGTTACAACGTCAACTTGTAGATCGTGTGAAGGCTCAGTCTGATAGTGGGTTGTTGTCTACGGCATTGTAAAAATGCACAGATAACTGCACTTATATCATCAATAGCTAGAATAAAAAATATTGTTTTCCGTCCTTTTGCGTCGGAAACAACTTGACAAAAACATCATTGTTTTTCGCTGGCGATCATGACTAGGAGGCGTGCGGCTTCCACTCTGTTCGTTTTAGTCTCTTTGTGGATGGTTTGTTTCTCATTCGTTTGACGATTTATAAATAAAGAGCTAATGGACTCATGTCATCACGTATTTTTTTAACAAAATTTAAGTCATTCCATCCCTTAACAACGCACGAGCGAGCATCTAAGCTCTTAGAATGATGACAACATGACAACTTGTTGCAGCAGCTTAAAGTTTTTGAAACTATCAACCAAGTTACATGCTATCCTACGGTCCGTAATGGGTTAAAGATGGAGATAGGCTTAGATATATATTTTGGCAAGAAAGAAAGTCTTTCAAAAGTCGCGCCTAGACGTTTTTCTTTTTTTTTTTAACTAAAAACTATGCGTGAATAACGAGGCACAAGCTTCCACATGAACATCAACACATTCAAGAAGTCGCTCAAACCTTATCGCATTAATTTCATCAATTTCAAACCGAGACTTATCCTTATAGACTTTCAAATTACAGAGTAAGACAAATGAAAATATTTTTTTAAATTATTCGAGGACTTCCTTCTCTCCAGAGAAGAACTCATTCTCACATTTGAATGAGGCTTCATCACTAAAGATGGGATTGTAAGACAAACCAGCATCTGATCTGCTTTAGTTCTTGTATTTATTGAACTTTGTTAGGACGCAACAGCCAACAGTCGACGGATGAATGCCTTAAGCCTGGGAAAGTCGGGATATCGATATTAAAGGTAATTCAGCGACAGCTACAACTGCTACTGCTTCATGTTGTAGTGTTGTCCATCACCAGTATTGCCACTATTTTTTCCCAGAAGACCACACGCCTTTTGAGACATTTTTTCGACATCTTTATGGAGCCAGGCAATGTGCCAAAGTGGTATAACCGATAATCGGAAGGAGCATATGGTGGGTGGGGTAGGACTTTCTTTTTAAGCATTGGTTTCCATAAATTTTTCTACATGTACCTGAGCGTTTCCTGTAAAGGGTGGGCCATCCAAATTTTTATTTTTTTTTAAATCGCAGGTTAGTTCGAGACCTGCAACTGTTTCTCGCTCGAAATTTTGACAAAAAGTCAGTATCATACCTCCGCGGAACGAAATGAGTCGCTTTACGCTTAAACAACGTTGGGAAATTTTGAAAACTTATTTCCAGTGTGAGTGCTGTGTAGCCCAAACATTGCGTTTTTTTTTAAAGAAATTTTGGCCGACATGAAGCATCCCCCGCGACTGCTGTACGCAAGTTTGTGCAAAAAGTTCGTGAGACTGGTATGCTAGTGGACAACGCACATGGTTCCCGTCGTCGTACGGTGCGCACAGATGAGAATGTGGCTGCTGTGGTCGAAAGTGTAAGACTCAATTCACGAACATCAACTCGTCATCGATCTCAACAGCTCAACGTTTCACGCACTAGCCTGAGAAGAATTCTGCACAAAGATTTCGGATTATTCGCCTACAAGGTCCAATTAACTCAGCAGTTGAAGGCGCGCGACCATCCGCTTCGTTATCGCTTCGCAGTTTGGGCCTTAGAGCAGCTTGAATTAAACAACGATTTTGGTCGAAAAATCATCTTTTCTGACGAGGCGCATTTACATTTCGGCGGCTACGTTAACAAACAAAATTGACGCATCTGGGGCTCGCATCAGGGTTTCGGTCAACAGTAGGCGTTACAGAGCCATGTTAGCCGACCTTTTTTTTTTTTTACTGAAATTGAAGACATGGATTTGGACGACCTCTGCTTCATGCAGGATGACGCGCCATGCCACACAGCCCATGCCACAATTGATCTTTGTGGGAAACCGTGAAGGACCGATGTTATGCCATCAATCCGGAAACGATTCAAGCACTTAAGGCCTATATCATCCAAGCAAGCCGTGAGCTACAGCCCGGAACCATCAACAAGTCTTGAAAAATTGGGGTGACAGAATGTGCTACTACGAAGCCAGCCGCCTCAGTCACTTGAACGACGTTGTATTTCATAATTTCATTTCATTTCAATGGGAATGTTTGTTCTTACTAATAAAGCCATAATACATGGAAAAAATCTAATTTTGTTCATTTTATTGCATTTTTAAAAAGAAACTTGTATTTGGCCCACCCTGTAAATAAAAGTAAAATCACTTTGTCGCGTCTCTGCTCGTATAGCGACCGTTTTCCCTTCAATGCTCCGCTCAAACACATCAATTGCGGTCGATAGTGATCTCTCCTGATGGTTTCATTAGATTCAAACAAGCAGAGGAGAACCTCCATACAATGGATGTTTGCCTTGCATGGACAGGTTTACCCCACGGTTTTATACGTTAAGGTTAGGGCAGCAGTTCATACGTGGAAATATGTACGTTGTTCGACGTCTCTCAGCTTCAATTCGTACGGCATCCAATGTCCTTGCTTTAAAAACTTTCCTAATGCGTTCGAACTTTTCGAATCTGTTGTCCCAACCGCTTGTAATGATTTTGTAGGTTCAGCTAGCATCTGACACTAGCCTTTCTGAAGTAGCACCCTAGCCTACCTTAATCGATCCTTCCCTACCTTGGGCCTATGTAAGTTTGCCATTGGCGTTTGGCATCCCCGTCCTCTTCCAAACCCTCCGAAGCCCGTTCAGCGAACGAATGGCGTTGCTAATGGTCATGAACTTTGAGCTCTTAGGTCAGTTGGATCTTGTACGGGTAGGCCCAAGTTACGACGCAAAATTCGCCAAGTTGAAATCTGCCAAAAGCCTAGTTCTTGCGCACCAAGTTGAATCGACTGCCTCGAGTTGTGCTGTACACTTTCACATACCGCGGCGATGGTCTCGGGCGATCTTGCGTTCCTTTCACGTACGAATGTTGACCTTCGAACAATGAAGAGTCGACTGTGAAGCGCAACTTTTGCACTAACAAGCACTCACTTTGAAAATAAAGTTTTATCATTTGGTCGTGCTGTTCATTCAGATTTTGAAAAACCCCTTACAAAGTAACGGGTGCGCCATCTCATATGGGTCGATGTAAACATCGAATAACTTCAACAATTGTCAACCGATTTTCATATGTCATAGCATTTTGGAAACGTCAATTCAGTACAATTTTAACCATGAATCGGTTGACACCAAAAGAACGCGCGGAAATAGTTTCAATGTTCATTAAAAATGAACGCTCGATTGTGCTAACTCAACATGCGTATCGTGCAAAATATCGTGATCGTGTTGCGCCCAAAAAAAAAATACAATTCGCCGTTGGGCCTCGATTTTTTTCAATTTGGTTCTGTGGCAAGCCCTCGTGAGCAACCTAGGCCACGTCCGCGGCGTTCAAACTCATCTATTCAGTCTGTGAAGGCCAGTGTTCAAGAAGACCCAAGTTTGTTATATCGGCGCCGTTCGCAGCAATTATGCATCAGTGGGGCCACTTTGCGGAGAATTTTAAAGGATGATCTTCACTTATTTCCATACAAAGTGCAGATAACTCAAAGAATTTTGCCACCAGCTTGAGTTACGGCGCTTGGCATACGCACAAAATGTCGTTGCAATGATTAATGCTGAGCCGGAGTTCTGGCAGCAAATTTTGATGACCGATGATATTGACTGGCCTCCGAGATCGCCGGATTTGACTCCTCCAGACTTTTTTCCTTGTTAATACTTGAAAAGCAAGGTGTATGCTAACGGCCCGAAGACAATAGAACAGTTCAAAAGAAACAGTTGTGCGGAAATCCCAGAAATTTCGACCGAAATGCTCGAAAATGTCATGGAGAATGCGCGAAAACGAGCTTATTTTTGCATCGGCAATAAACGCGGTCATTTAATTGATATTGTTTTCAAAGATGAATCAAAATAAATTGCAAAAGTCTAAATTGAATAAAAGTTTTCGAATTTCCAAAATCGGTTGAGAATTGTTGAAGTTATTCGAAATTTAAATCGACCCATATGAGATGGCGCATCCTGTACCTTGGCCGTAAACCTCACTGTTTTTTTCTTTTTTTTCCACACTAATACAACTTTTGACCAGATTAGTGAAATACAAAACTGTCTGCCTGAAAATTGTAGACTGAAATGTCACCTTTCCAAAGCGCGTCTCATTATCGTTGCCCGATCTGGCGTCGGATGTCTCCCCATACCCTTTCCCCAAACCATCTAAAGCTATTTCACCCCTTAAATGAAATCTTAAACATCACGACCTATAGACCCAACCTATTTTAAAGGTAATGGGCCGATTTCACGCAATTAATTTTATGAGTTTTATGACCGTTAATACAGGAAAAAAAAGGCATTGCTTCTGAAAAGTGGGCATATGAAAAGGAAAACAATATTAAACCACCTTTTCCTGTAGTTGGTTTATTATTCTTCGATTGCCTCTCAAGCAGATGTTCGATTTCCATCGCTCAAACTAACGAATCGTCGTAAAACGAGAGGTTTTACGACCCTAAGCAATTTGCAGTTTAAAAATATTCCCAAACCATAAAATAACAACTTGTAGGTACGACCAATAACGATTGGGTCTTCTATCGATATTTGTATACACGCCATGACTCTGAACAGTTCGGCGCTCTCGGAGACTTATAAAATTGTTCCTTTCTCTTGTTGCAGAGGTATCAGTTCGACAGTGCGTCGGTGCATCGATAAGGAAACCGGCAAGGAGTATGCTGCGAAAATCATTGATCTGGGCGGTGCTACAGAAGCTGAAGAGTCCAATCCGCAGCATATGCTAGAGGCAACACGTCAAGAAATAGCGATATTAAGACAAGTTATGGGTCATCCATACATAAGTAATATTCGATCCTCTTCAATCGGGAAAATGTTAATTTTTTTTTATTTATTTCCAGTCGATTTACGTGATGTTTTCGAGTCAGATGCATTCGTGTTTTTAGTATTTGAACTCTGTCCCAAGGGTGAACTGTTCGATTACCTAACGTCTGTTGTTACGTTATCAGAAAAAAAGACTAGAACGATTATGAGGTAAGGCGCTCAGTCATACGTGATTGCTTTCATTCAATTGACCTTTCCGTTGCAGACAAATTTTCGAAGGCGTCGAATACATCCACTCCAAAAGCATTGTCCATAGAGATTTGAAACCGGAGAACATTCTCCTGGACGATATGCATAATGTGAAGATCACAGATTTCGGTTTTGCGCGACAACTTAAAGACGGCGAGAAACTGAATGGTTTGACAAACAAATATCCGGTGATTGAGACATGATTGACATTTCATTTGAATATTACAGATCTGTGTGGTACTCCGGGGTACTTGGCTCCAGAGACGTTGAAGTGTAACATGTTCGAGGGATCGCCTGGCTACTCGCAAGAGGTCGACATGTAAGTTTTGGACATACCATTGAAGTTTTCTAATAGCACGTGGTTTATATTGTAGTTGGGCATGTGGTGTGATTATGTTTACCCTCCTGGTGGGGTGTCCTCCGTTTTGGCACAGAAAACAAATGGTGATGCTACGTAATATTATGGAGGGCAAATATAGCTTTACTTCGCCCGAATGGGCGGACATATCAGGTAAGAGTTACTGTTGATAAGCAACAATCGTTTGAAGCGGAGTTTTTCTTTAATCTCGATTTTGGTCATTTGGAGCTTAAGCTAGCGAAGGTAGATGGAATGATATATTCGATAGAGCAACGCAACTTAGTACAGGGAGTAGGTCTTGTTGATAATATTGGACTGGGTTAGAGAGAAAAAGAGATCAGTCTAACGCGGCCTACTAAAGGAGGAAATAAGATCAAAATTTAATTCGGCACTCCAAAAACAAAACCCTTCCGATCCTTTCGGGATCGAATCCTTCAAGTCATCGCGCCCAAAATCCAAGATTAATGACTAGGTGGTTATGCCCATCACGAAACTACACTACGTGCTAGGACCGCAGTCAAACTGAAAAACATTTTGGAGCTAATTACCAAATTGTGATTTGTAAACCAGTTTTTCGAATTTAAATCTCAATTTATGTCAGCAACATGATCCAACAGACGCCCCTTACCATACGAAAGAGCAGTCGTTGAGCCTTTAAAATCAAGTGCAAAGAATGATTTAATATATTACAAATAAGAAATAAAATTGGATCCAAGACAGAGCCTTGGGGTACACCGATTAATCTCGCTTCTTATCACATCTATCTCCACTCTTTGTGACTTATTTTTAAGGTAAGCCTTTAACCGCTCAAGCATTAAACCACGAAAACCAAAGTATTATGGTTGACTGTGTCAAGTTTACTTACCTACGTACCAGACCAGCGACCTATGGAGAGCCTGAACCTGAGCTAAAACTGCCTTCCATCATTGACGGGCACGCTGTTTTCAGTTGTCAAGACCGAGTCGTCTTGTGTTCATGTTTGCTTGGGCTTTAAATAGGAGGTTCGGTCTTCCTCTCCTTTTTGAACCACGAGACTTGGATTTGAAGACCCTCTTAACTGGAGCTCTTGGCCGAACCAATGTAGTCGGCAGATCTTTTCTTTCCGGACTACGTCCACATCTTTGTACAGCTCATAGAGTTCGCGATTGTGTCTACTCCTCCTTCCGCCTCCCTCACAGATAGGACCGAATATCCGCTGCAGAATTTTTCTCTAAACTAAACTAAACTAAAATAAACTAAACTAAACTAAGTAGCCCAGAATCTACTGCTGTCCTGCTTATCGTCCAGCTGTCGGATACATAGAGCTAAACTGAGGGTTTTGACTCCAGCT
Organism: Merodon equestris; assembly: GCA_958301585.1. Classification (NCBI taxonomy): domain Eukaryota; kingdom Metazoa; phylum Arthropoda; class Insecta; order Diptera; family Syrphidae; genus Merodon; species Merodon equestris. Next base: position 122,817,528 of record OY284415.1, read on the forward strand.
GTTTTGACAACGTTTGATAAGTATGATTTTGCGGCGGACATAGAGCAAGTTAGTGGACTTCCTGTCGCTAGTAGAGTTCATGTTTGCCTCCGAGGTAGACGAACTCCTTAACTACCTCAAAGTTGCAGCTGTCGATTGCTTCTGTTTGGTTTGTCTAGATGGTAGTTGACGGATCGTGTTCCTGCTTGACTATGTATTTTGTTTGTTCCTCGTTTACCTTTAGGCCAGTTAATTTCGCTTGCTCTTCAATCGCTTTGAAGGCTTCTACAACGTCACGTTGGGAGCATCACCGGTGTATCCAAATAGTAGGGGGGTCGACGTGGTGCAATGGTAATCATTACCGACTGTTGAGCCGAAGGTCTGTAGTTCAAGTCCGTCAAGTCAAGAACAATTCATATACGGAAAAACTGTGCAACAACATCAGTTGTGAATGAGAGATGATCAAAAAGTGCTACCGAAGGCATAACACTCACAGTATGAGATCACTTCAAAATTCATAATCTGTGTGTGTATTTACAATAATGGCATGGAAACGAAAAAGTTACTGTGAACTATAACCAACGAGGCAAATTCAGTCGAATCTCTCAAATCATATCTAGGACAACCACCCCCGAGACGAACATCTTCGTGAATGAACATCTTCGACACAAACCATCTGCTCCCCGTCCAGGTTGTGTGACAAACGCCGTAACAGCGTACACTCTTGAACGTGCACCGACTTATAAGAAATGGTGTCAGATTGAAGAAGTTAAGAAGTTACACGACAGCGCATCACCTTGCCAACATTCCGGTGCATGTTTAGAACGGTTCTGAGGTTCTTGAACCAAACTTCTCGGCGCATCGCGAATTTTTCAGTGTGGTAGGTCACAACCGCATCAGTTTCCGGGGATCTCGAATTTGGTTATCGCTTTAAAGAGTTATGGGCGATGAATGCTGTCATATGCGGCTTTGATACCGATAGAGTGATGATGCGTATCGATTTGAAATTCGCTGGTCTTTTCCAGGATTTTCCTAAGTATGAAATTGGTTTTTAGACTTGCCGTGTCGGAAGCCGCACTTGTATGTGCTGATTTGTGTGATGCAAAACGGTTTTAGACCTTCACATAGTACCCTGGATAGGATCATGTAGGCAACATTTAGAAGAGATATACCTCGGTTGTTGGCGCACGAGGTAGGAAAGCCTTTTTTGTTAATGGAGAAAATAGGACTGATATTCCAGTCGTCGGGCATGCTTTCATTTTCCTAAATTCTGCATATATCTGGTGCATGCTCCCTACCAAATATCACCGCCGGCCTTGAAAACCTCTTGGAGTCTGTCCGCGGCCTTTTTGCTCTTCAGCTTTTTGATAGCTGTGTCGACTTGTGGGAAGACTTCTTCATCGCCTGGGGTTGAAATTTCTTCGTTTCCTTCCACTCTCTTTATCCCTTGCCCGTTTAACAGCATTTGGAAGCGTTGCTTAGACACGGTAATAAGGTTACCTTCATAGTTTCGAAGAGCCTGGGTGCCTTTCTTCTAGCCAGTTGACAGGTTTTTAGTTTTTTTTTTTGTAAAAGGCCCTATCTTGTGTTTGTCCCGGAACTCCTCGATATCCTTGAGCTGAGCGGCTTTGCTGCACTGCACTGGGTTTTCTTTGTAGCGCCGTCCAATATGCCTCGTCAGCTGCTTTCTTTTTTTGCTCACACTTTTTTGCCCATTTTTTGTGGGTGTCGAGAGCATAAGGCGGACTGGTTGATAATGCAAGTGAATTGCCCATCTCGAAACTACCCCACGTGCTGTTTTCGAATGGTTTTAGGCGTTCAGCCATTGTGTAGAGTGAGATCTGGAAGGACTATATAGGTGGTAGAAGACTCTAAAGCAAGCTTAAAATTGCCGCAATTGTAGCTTGTAAGGAGGACAAGTGCACATTTGATTTTAAGTAGCTAAGGATCTTCAGAATAATTGTTTTATATTGGAAACAACTTTCTCAAGCTCTCTATATATATTTTATTCTTTTATTCTGTAGAGGACCCAAAAGACCTTATCAGAAAATGCCTAGTCGTCGATCCATCGCACCGGATCACAGTAAAGGATGCTCTACGTCATCCATTCTTCAATCAAACGGTAAGTCGCTTTACTCAATCCAATTATTCTCAAACGAAAACGTCCAAAACTTTATTTCTCTTTCCGAATTATTTTATTTTATTTTTGCCAAAAAGTTTCTTTTATCTTTTCTTCATTCTTACATCATTTCTTTTCCTTATTTAATATCTTTGTGTCTAAAAAACCGAAGCTTTTTTCAATTCATTTTTATTTCGCATAAATTGCTTTTTTCAATTAGAAATTCATTTTTTATTTTTGTTAATTTCCATCAAAGAAAAAAAAATACATTTTTGAATGAAAAATGTTCACGCATCAACGGTATTTTATTATATCTTTTTACCTATTTATTGTAACACCTTATTACATTTCTTTTAACATTTTTTATTTCATATTTATTTTATGATTTTATTCTCTTCTCCTTTTTTATTTATATGACGATCGGTTTCTCTACACACAAAAATCAAAAAAACAAAAATTCTGTAAAAATAAAATTCACTCGTATTTTTACTAAATGAATTTAATAATCCAAAAATACAAAAAAATCGAAAAAAAACTAGCTATTTGAGCAAAATATCGGAGGACTTAAGCGCAGCCTCTCAGTCAAGTCGAGGAGAATGAGTCGAATCACGGAAATAGCACTGGTAACGATCCGTTTCTGGACAAAAAACTGTTTCGATTTTAAACGACGAGTGATTGTTTTCTCATTTTATTCTTACACACACATTTATCTTTATTCTAATTTTCTACAGTTTTTTTTTTCAAGTCTTTGTCTTCAGTCTTTAGTTTTCATCCGTTTCGTTCTATTTAGTTTGTTAGTTTTGAGTTCATGTTTTGGTTTTGTTTTGCAAAACACTCATTTTGTTTTGTTGATGCGTTTGGTTTGTTTTACCCTTTTTATGTTAATTTTTTGCAACAAAAAAAAAAACAAAAAAATCATGATCTGAATCTGATTTCGGTTTCTGTGATATTTGTTTTTCTTCCTCACATAATAACTAATGCGAAAAATAACATAACGTAACGTATTTTAACAAACTAAGAATGACGTTGATGTAACAAATACGTATTTGAAGGGAATATCGATTGCATGTACTTGACCCCGAGCTAAGCATTTGCATGATGAGATAAACGTAAGTGAACGATTGAGATTCTGATGTCTTGCATGTACGCCTAACCACCTAGGATATAAGATTTTAAATTTGGCTTTTTTTTATTATTCTTTGCTTAGGGCAATATAGGATCTATAAGAGTCTCTATTTGATAGGGACAATGTAAGCGAATTCGATAGGCTAAATGCAATAGGTTGGGCGGACTTCAACTACTTTCCTTTCATTTCATCTATCTTATTCTCATCACACACTCACGGTCTGTAGTCAAGATATCAAATCACGCCAAAATATTTTTGCTTTCCAATCCTTCCCTCGTCCTAATAAGAAATACTATAGTTCTCTGGCGATTAATATCATTGACTGAACCATGTGGGATTGAACAATGAAACACAAACGCCACAAGTGGTCCAACTATTTATATCTGCACTTTACGACGGGTGGTCCAAAAGTTGTGATAATTAAAATAAAATGATTAATTATTATACATTTTCTACATGGTCTCCTACGGAGGAACTAAATAGTTTCCCGATTGGATCTCCGGGTAGGAGATCCCTATCCAAGATCAACCATGAAAAGAAATTTACAATTGTGCAACGTACGAAGCCTGTACAGATCTTCCTTCCTTACTTCGAAGCAGCACTCAATGAAATTGGTAAGTACAGGGTGTCCAGAGAGTGTGAGTGCTATTTATTATTGAAATTATCGAAAGACGCACCGGCGGACGGGTGCGAGGCGTGCAATACTAAGTGGTTCGTTTCATGGAAATTTACAGCGTGCACCATCTCATATGGGTCGATGTAAATTTCGTATAACTTCAACAATTCTCAACCGATTTTGGAAATTCAAAAAATGTTATTCAATATAGACCTTTACAATTTATTTTGATTAATTTTTTGAAAACAATATCAATTAAATGACCGCCTTTATTCCCGATGCAAAATGGGCTCGTTTTCGCGCATTCTCCATGAAATTTTCGAGCATTTCGGTCGAAATTTCTGCGATTTCCGCACGAATATTTTTTTTGAGCTATTCTATTTTCTTCGGGCCGTTAGCATACACCTTGCTTTTCAAGTATACCCAAAGAAAAAAGTCTGGAGGAGCCAAATCCGACGATGTCGGAGGCCAGTCAATATCGCCCTTTTTTGACACCAATCTTCCAGGGAACTTCTTACGCAAAAGGTTCATTGTTTTGTCCGCAGTATGGCACGTCGCGCCGTCTTGTTGAAACCAAAACTGAAATAAGCCACAATTCTGGGACCACATCCGCCAACATCCACCAATATCGATCGCCATCCACTGTATCGCCAACTTTGAAGAAACACGGTCCAATGATGGATTCACATTCACATTCTTCGGTGCCCCAGAAGCGACAATTTTGTTTATTAACTGAGCCAGGGAGCGTAAAATGCCCTCATCGGTCATCAAAATTTGCTGCCAGAACTCCGGCTCAGCATTAATCATTGCAGCGACATTTTGTACGTATGCCAACCGCCGTGGCTCAAGTTGGTGGCAAAATTCTTTGAGTTATCTGCAATTTGTATGGAAATAAGTGAAGATCAGCCTTTAAAATTCTCCACAAAGTGGTCCCACTGATGCCTAACTGCTGCGAACGGTGCAGATATGACAAACTTGGGTCTTCTTGAACACTGGCCTTCACAGACTGATTATATGAGTTTGAACGCCGCGGACGTGGCCTAGGTTGCTCACGAGGGCTTGCCACAGAACCAAATTGAAAAAAAAATCGAGGCCCAACGACGAATTGTATTTTTTTTTTAGCGCAACACGATCACGATATTTTGCACGATACGCACGTTGAGTTAGCACAATCGAGCGTTCATTTTTAATGTACATTGAAACTATTTCCGCGCGTTCTTTTGGTGTGAAGCGATTCATGGTTAAAATTGTACTGAATTTACGTTTCCAAAATGCTATCACATATGAAAATCGATCGACAATTGTTGAAGTTATTCGAAGTTTACATCGACCCACATGATACTACAGAGTGAGTAACGATGGAGCCATTTATCGGTCAACAGCGTGCATTTTGTGTACGAGCATATTATCAGAACAATAATTCTGTCATTACTGCACAGTTTTCGTTTTGTGCTCATTATGACATTCGAACTCGGCCTCAATATCATTCGAAAATGGATAAAAATGTTTGAATCGACGGGATCCACGGTTAAAATACCGGCCGCCCACGTACCATCAGAGTCGAAGAGATCGAACGTATCCGACAATCAATAAGTGAAGATCCAACATGTTCGTAAGAGTAGTCAGGCATTAAAATTAAAAAAATCGTCTTTACATACGTTTTTAAAGCGTGACTCACAAAATTCAATTGGTGCAGGAATTTAAAGAGATCGACAACAATTTTCGCAACAATTATGCTTCAGCAGTTTCACAATTTTGACAACATCTTATTCAGTGACAAAGCGAATTTCCACTTAAACAAACAAAATTGTCGTCACTGGTCAGGGGTGATGTTAATTGGCCACCACGCAGTCCAGACCTGAGTCCTGTGAACTTTTGCCTACGGGGATTTCTTAAAGAGAGGGTGTACGAAAATATGCCAACGACATTAACTCAGTTAAAGCAGAATATCACATCAGAGATGACATCGATATCTCGGGCTTTGTGTCAGCGTATACTAAGAAATCTTCGCTCAATATTAGAAGAGGGCCAGGAACTTCACGGACGCTATTTCGATAACATTATTTTCAGTAAATAATTTTTTAATATTTGTAATAAAAGCAATATTGGACATCGCAGCGGTACAAAAGTGCTACTTTCAAACGGAAAGTCCGTTGAGGACGGATATATTTCGTTTGTGGCGGTACAAATACTCATAATCTTGGAAACTGCGCGGTAACTAATGGACGTAGTATTTTACTACGACCAAATGCCGGAAAGAGGGTACCTCTGAACGTACATTGTCATTCGGAAGATAAGGATGAAGGGGTAAAGGCTGCGTTTTATTGAACAGTGGATGAAATATTTGACAATTTCTCACCCTTCGACGTGAAAATCTTACTCGGGGACTTCAACGCTATGGCAATCATCATCGACTGTTGTGCGGAAGCTCTGTATTTCAAGTCTGTTCATAGCCAAGAACAATTCCTATACGGAAAAACCGTGCAACAACAACAGTAGGAATAAGAGATGATAAAAAAAATGCTGACGAAGGCATAACACTCGCAGTATACGATCACTTCAAAATTCATACTCTGTGTTCATTAATGACAGAAAATTAAAAAAAACAGAAAATCTTACTGTGAACTACAACCTATGCCACTAATTCAATCGAATTTCTCGAATTCTATTTAGGACAACCACCCCCGGGGAGAGTAGTGAACGAACATCTTCGATACAAACCATCTGCACCCCGTCCAGGTTGTGTGACAAACACCATGAGCGTAACTCTTGAACGAATTGGTGCTAGAATTCGTAATGAGATCCATTTAATGAAAGAAGAATCAAACAACCCTTAATGTATTCATTCTAGCTTACGCTGACAATCTGGACCTTCTGAGTGATAGTTAGAAGACTGTTAAAAGAAATGTAGAAGGTCTTATAATGTCAGGAAAGGAAGTAGGCTTAGAAGTAAATGAAAAGTAATCCAACAACCGAGACACTGGCCGACTTTGATCGATCCAAATCTTGCAGTTGACTGTACTCGATAAACGCCTAAAGGTGGACGAACTGAAATATTTGAATATAATTGAAAGAAAAGGCTGCCTATGCGCATCAAGTTCCATTTTGCATTGAAGGAAGTATTCAAAACAACTCTTTTGTAAACCCCGTATAATGTCAATAACACTTTACGGATATGGAACCGTAGTCTTTGACTAAGAAGGAGGAAACTAGATTTCGGGTCTTTGAAAGCAAGTTCTTACGGAGCATCTATGGTAAAAAACAGGGCGAAGAAACAGACGAATGGAGAAAACAAGAACTTAAGGAACTCTATTCAGCCCCTAGCATTGTCCGAGTAATAAAATCTCCAAGACTAAGATGAGAAGGAAGTGAAAGAGCAGTCAACGAATAATGAATCTTAATTTAGTCCATTTTTTTTTAGCTCAGAACTCTCTTAGAAAACTATTCTGCACCCTCCCAAAACATAACTTCGCTTTCGTCTTCAAATTTCTTACCAGCGAATACGGCGAATGTTCAAGCAGTTCCAATCATGTTTCGGGAATGGCAGCCATCACAACTGCGGCTATGCGAGCCGGTTTGTTTTGTTGGTAAAACAGCATTCCATTCCACTCGCAGTTTGCCGCGCCTTTTTTCTTTAATGACCTCCCGCAATCTACTTATTCGGTCATAGTAGTACAATCCCGAATTGTTAATCCTGGATGGTAGATCCAGGTCTCGTCCATGGTCACGAAACATTAGGGGGGTCGTGGTGCATTGACTGTTGAGCGGAACAATTCCTATGCGGAAAAACTGTGCAACAACATCAGTTGTGAATGAGAAATTCATATATTGTACTAATATAACACCTTAATGGCATGGAAACAAAAAGTTACTGTGAACTACACCCAACGAGACAAATTCAGTCGAATCTCTCGAATCATATCTAGGACAACCACCCCCGGAGAGTAGTGAACGAACATCTTCGACACAAACCATCCCGTCCAGGTTGTGTAACAAACACCATGAGAGCGTACACTTTTGAACCTGCACGAACCCTATAAAAAAAAAAAAAAAAAAAAAACATTTCCTGATCTGCCGGTAACTTCTCAAGATTCACCTTCGAACTGTCGACTTGTTTTTTTTGCTCGCCGATTAACATTCTCGGTGCGGAAAACCTTTACATATACGTTTAGTTCGCAAAGATTCTATGAATGCTGCCCTGTGACCTCTAAGGCTCTTCAATCTGCCAACACAACATTTTCGCCCAGTGTGCTACTGTGGAGTATGGTGGAACAGAGTCCCCCAATGTTTTCATCAAGTCGCTGTGTATGCCGTTAGAAGACAGTTTTTCCAATCGTAATGATAGCTCTTATTTCGTTTTTCTCTATTTGGATGTTATCCCTTCGACGATTCGTATTTAAATGAATGTACCTCGCGGGAATCGCGGTCTATTAATATGATTTTTACGCCAACCTAATAAGGAAGCAAAAAAATAAAATTATCATTACTTTTGGACCCCTCGTATACTGAGAATTGCGCTGAGAGTGAATCATAGAAAAATCTTTTTTTCACATCAGAGAGCAAGTGCTTATTATGCCACTTCGACCTATCACCGGAGAGATCTTTTGTGGCAAGTTAGTCAACGAATAAGGTACAATTATTCAATTAAAGTCTGAACTTTTACAGTGTGCTTCTGTGAGCCCCAGTATACATGTGGTAAGGTGTATTCTATTCACAGCCACATGCTTGTAGCCAAATTATTGTGTTACATTGTAGCAGATGTAATATCAGATTTCGGATGGGATTTTCATAGTAAAATTGCGAAACAGGTGCAGCGTTGATTGTCGACGATTGAAGGCGCAGCGTTGATTGAAGATGAAAAAGTGTGGGCAAGACTCATGCTAGACGCTAGCTGAATTGGCAAAGTAGATAGCACAACAGTTTCGAAACGTTTTCAAGCATTCGGAATGATTCAGAAGCAAGGACATTGGGTTCCTTAGGAGTCGAAGCCGAGAGATGTCGCACGGCAGAAAAGGAAAGGTTTTTTTGCATCACATTTCACTGGTGATGAAAAATGGCGATACAATTGAGTTGTATCCCACTCATAGAGTTCGGCCACGCTTTAAGGCTTAGATTCGCTTAATAGCAAGTCATAACCCAGTAGCTGTATTCACAGGACATTCGCTTTCCATTATCACGTGTTGGCTTGGTGGCACATGGCCCTTCCAAGAGACGAGTTGTTTCTTCGATGTGGAATCCAAATGGCAGCATAGAGAAATATGAGGACAAAATGTGGCTTGCGTTGAGTAATATGTACTTTGAGTGACGAGAACTTATTTAAGGTTTTAATACTTTTTCTTTGCGAGTGGACATATCGAAAGAAAGGCTCCAAAAAAAGAACCCTAGAGTGATGGTTCGGAAAGCTTCGATCAGGCAACAGGGCTCTTAAAAGCCTTCCACACGAACAAGTTGCACGAGGCATCGACAACCTTTACCCTTGCCAAACTGTAAACTATTTCTTGTCACTTTCAAATATTTGGAAAAGTCAAAAAACTCTTACCTCCCTGAAGGTTTAAGGCATGTGATGAAAAATGGTTTCTCTACGATCTCATCGCCACAGTGCCTAAATGGTGATGAGGCATCGAAACATGTGTGTTAATTGAGCCTTCATCCAAAAAAGATTATCCACTATTCCTATTTGAAAAGATGTGAAGTATCAATGTTGAGAAAAGCTGTAACCATTAGAATGCATCAAACCAAGCAGACAACATTAATCAAACGGCAACTTGACAACGTTCTTTGTCATCCGGCTTCATCTGACCTACCGCCAACCGACTACCGACTTTACAAAATTTTTATCACTTTTTGACGAAACAATTATTCAACAATTAAGAAGCCATCGAATACGATTTTGGAGAATTTCTTCAATCCAATAATCTGGAAGTATGCTCCATGTAATGGTGCCTACATCCCGAAGTCTCTTTTCACACAATATTTTAAAGTTTCTCTATGAAATCTGGCATTACCTGTGGAATTTCCTAATACGAGTATATTCTGCTGTATAACGACCCCATACAAAGGGGTTCGATTGAGTGTTAAATCGGCAGCAAATCTTTGTAAGAAATTAGATAAAGGGGCTTAAGGAATGTACTAAGGAGCACAAGAAAAAAGAATTTGAAGTGTTCATCAACACGATGTTCGACGATCCTTAATCAGAGTCCGGCAATGAAGATATAGGTACCGATGCATAACCCAAAAACATATTACAACCTTTGTTAAGAGAAAGTCCGAGAAAAATATGAAAAACTGGTAAAAAGTGCCGTAAAACATCAGACGAAGGTCCATGGGTATGGGTGACTCTTGTCTGACCAATTCATGCTAAAATTGCACCAACCAAAGCCTGCCGAATCACTGTAATGACATAATAATGTTGGAAAGAGGAAAATGGTATAGAAAGTAAGATCAACCGTCGCAAAGTCCTGATATAAATCCACTAGAAAATGTGTGGTTGTGAAAGAAATAGTCACAATAAAACAACCTGTCCAGGTCTTGAAGTGGGTTGAGGTAAAAGTCGCACAAGTCGATGCCAAGGTATTGGAATTTGGAATTAACTCGCAGGGCTTTTCCCAGCTGAACTCAGCTCTCATTAGGGGTCAAAATACTGGGTGCGCCATCTCATATGGGTCGAGGTAAACTTCAAATAACTTCAAAATTGTCAACCGATTTTCATATATCATAACATTTTGGAAACGTCAATTCAGTACAATTTTAACCATGAATTGTTTCATACCAAAAGAACGCGCGGAAATGGTTTCAATGTTCATTAAAAATGAACGCTCGATTGTGCTAACTCAACGTGCGTATCGTGCAAAATATCGTGATCGTTTTGTGCCCAAAAAAGATACAATTCGTCGTTGGGCCTCGAATTTTTTTCAATTTGGTTCTCTGGCAAGCCCTCGTGAGCAACCTAGGCCACGTCCGCTGCGTTCAAACTCATCTATTCAGTCTGTGAAGGCCAGTGTTCAAGAAGACCCAGGTTTGTCATATCGACGCCGTTCCCAGCAGTTAGGCATCAGTGGGACCACTTTGCGGAGAATTTTAAAGGCTGATCTTCACTTATTTCCATACAAAGTGTAGACATTTCCAAAAAATTTTGCCACAAGATGAGCCACGGCGCTTGGCATACGCACAAAATGTCGCTGCAATGATTAATGCTGAGCCGGAGTTCTGGCAGCAAATTTTGATGACCGATGAGGCACATTTTATTCTCTCTGGCTCAGTTAATAAACAAAATTGTCGCTTCTGGGGCACCGAAAAACCTCACAATATTCACGAAGAGCCGCTATATGATCAAAAAGTTACTTTTTGGGCCGGTGTATGCGCTAAAACCACCATTGGACCGTATTTCTTCAAAGTTGGCGAACAGTGGATGGCGATCGATATCGGTGGATGTTGACCCATTATGTGATCCCATTAATGCACAAAAAAGGCTTATTTCACTTTTGGTTTCAATAAGACGGCGCGATATGCCATACAATGAACCTTTTGCGTAAGAAGTTCCCTGGAAGATTGGTGTCAAAAAAAGGGCGATATTGACTGGCCTCTGAGATCGCCGGATTTGACTCCTCCAGACTTTTTTCTTTGGGGATACTTGAAAAGGAAGGTGTATGCTAACGGCCCGAAGACAATAGAACAGCTCAAAAGAAAAATTCGTGCGGAAATCGCAGAAATTTCGACCGAAATGCTCGAAAATGTCACGGAGAATGCGCGAAAACAAGCCCATTTTTGCATCGGCAATAAAGGCGGTCATTTAATTGATATTGTTTTTAAAAATGAATCAAAATAAATTGTAAAGGTCTAAATTGAATAAAAGTTTTTGAATTTCCAAAATCGGTTGAGAATTGTTGAAGTTATTCGAAATTTACATCGACCCATATGAGATGGCGCACGGAATATGTTGTTCCGGATCGATTGCTTGAAAACTTATGGTGTGCATGCTTCAGTTGAGCTTACGTGTCGGAAGTGGTTTGCACGTTTTAAAAGTGTTGAGACTTTGAAGACAATTTCGAGCCATGCAGAAGGCCTTTTCTGGAATACGCTTTACTTCAGTCGAAGATATCCCAAATTGGCTCGACTCGTTCTTGGGCTCAATAAGAGAGGAGTCTTTTTAGGCCGGAATGATGATGAATGGCCAGAAAGATTGAAGAAGTCATAGCTAGCGATGGACAATACTTTGAATGAGTTCTTTTGTATCCATTTAATTTGAATAAAATTCGGAATGCTTCGAAAGACATGCAAAGCAAATTCGCAGCATGACAATGCTCGTCACAAAATCGGACAAACAAACGTTAAAATGGCCTCAAAAGTCGTACCCCATCCGTATTTTCCAGACATTGCTTATCCTGATTATTACCTGATCCGATCGATGGGTCACGGCCTAACCGACAAGAAGCTAATTTCCCGTGAAGATTGCAGAAAAAATGGTTCGATTGCATCTAAAAAGGAGGAGCTCTCCTGCCAAGGTTCTTATTCGATTTAAATAAGCTTTTTTTGTTTTTGATAAAAAAACGCTACGAAATAATTCCAACTCCAATAAAGGCGACGGGACTCCTTACTAATAAAATTGCGTAATTAGTTTTGATAAATTCTTCAATAAATTAAATATGAGTTCATAATATTCTGGCATTTTTCTAAATTTTCATTACGTATCTTAGACATAAGACAGACACAATACAACCGAGAAAAACTCCTTTTCACTATCCCACTATTATCTCCTCTGGTGATCTTTGGTATCTTCTTCAGGGTGAAAAACAAAAACACAATTTACATACTAAATTCATCAAAATTTTATCCATCAAACAAACAATTTTGCTTTTTAGATATTACGACCTGAGCCCACAAGTGGACATCCAACTAGCTACGAGCAATTAAAAGAGCAGACAATACGAAACGGCAACTTTACTTATAAAATGTATATCACCAATAAAACGTTCGATAATGTAACGGGTGATGAGTTACCGGCGTTGAATTTAAACACACAGGCAGGTTATCATTTAATTTTAATTTGATTCTTTTTTTTTTTCCTATTCAAAAAGTTTTTTTTTTTTTGCTTAAACATCTTTTACAACACTCTTCACATACATACTGCATTTTACAAGAATTCTATTTACACAAATATGTATCTCTCTGCACTAGTAGAATGTAGAAATCGAATTGGGGTAAATAAGGTAGATTCGGCTAGAGACTACAAGTTCGAAGAGAACTATTGAAAATCGTTCCTTTTAAGTGTTGAATAATTGTGTTTATGACTAATTGCGGTAATTAAAGTAATTAATTTCGGTTGAGAAATAGCTTTTAAGTAGGCTAAGTGACTCAAATGTTGAATCTAACATCTTTCCTTTGGAGCTCCAATTTAGTTAAATGTAAACGGCTAGAGTAAAATTTCAACTCGTGACTTACTAACACCGGGAAATCTATTTTATACTTCCTATCTATTGTAGTTCTTCTTGTAAGCAAATGTCCTTTCTCTTATTTCCTTCTTTTCTTCGGGAGTAGTGAGAAACTAGTATAAATATTGATTATATTCACATAGATTTTGCAGCTTTCCAATGCCATTTCGTCTCAAAACCAAACAGACCATCAGACCATAGACTATACGCAGTTAAAACTAATAAGAGAAATGAAAATTCTTATGGACGTTATGATGAAAGGATTTTTAAACCTACGGTAGCCGTCTTTCTCCCTACAAGTATTTTTTTTTTAAATATTTCTATCGATTGGCTCACAGCAGAGTTGACTTTGAATATTGTTTTCGAATGTTACAATCTAATGCGAACACAAATTGATCCTCTTGAAGATACCATACATTTAAAGAATATATAATATAACACCTTAATGACATGAAAACAAAAGAGTTACTGTGAACTACAACCAACACGACAAATTCAGTAGAATCTTTCAGATCCTATCTAGGACAACCACCCCAGGAGAGAAGTGAACGAACATCTTCGACACTAACCATCTGCACCCCGTCTAGGTTGTGTGACAAGCACCATAAGAGCGCACACTCTTGAACCTGCACGAATTAAAAAAAAAAAAAAAAAAAAACTATGGTTGACGACGAATAAGTCTTCAAGGGGCTCTTATTTGCTATTGGATGATTACAAAAGTTCGTGGCCAACTTAAAAATTAAACGATTATTCATTCTCTTTTTTCTGCAACCGTCCCCCAAAGTTTCACAAACTTACGCTTTCCATTTTTACAGAAATTGCGAAATCAAAAACCCTCATAAGAAAGCAAATTTCCTACCCTTCTGAGCCTAAAATGATCCACATGACACCTTTTCGATTGGCTAAAACTGGATGACTGTCTTGAACTGTCTCATTGATTTTTACACAGTTGCTTACACTACATGGGATATTTTTACCTACCCACCCGCCCTATTCACCAGTCCATATCGATGGCACATGACTTGACTCAGCAGTACTTCCATTCCTATGAACATGCCTCAAGCCGCGTATTGGATGTGGAATCCATATACTAGAAAGACAACGTCAACTTATTTAAGGATCTAATAATATTTATACTCAAAAAATGTTTGGATCTTCCCAACAATAAAAAACTTTACAGAGATGGTTTGAAAAATTCCAATCGGGCGGGCTGAATTTCAAAAGCGACCAACCAACCATTGACAACGATGAGCTACGATCTGGAGTGTACTCTGACTTTTCCCAAAATATAAGAGACAATAGGGTATGACTGTTTCTAGTTTCAAGAAACTCGGTAAGTGGCTGACAGAACAGAAATTATTCATTTCTGAACAGGCTGTGGCATATGAAGTTACTGCTTCGTCTTTCGAAAGAAGTTTCTAACGAGGTATACCCCTATAATTCCTTCATTGGATGTAAGCCTCATTTCGCCACAGGTTCAGCACATTCGCCTATATATCTATATATTTCCCGCTCATTTTTCCGTTGCGCATTCTTCTTTTCGTCACCTGTTACGATTTTATTCAAAACAGGTTCGTTCTCATGGCATGTAACAGATATGTTGGATATTGAGCTTTTGAAATGCTGGACAATAGTCAATATTGAGCCTTTCAGCAATCGCTCTGAAGAACTTGGCTCGCAGAATGTCGCAATCAGTGCTGTGAGACATTCAAGACAGATGGTTAAAGTTGATACCACAGTTCCAAAATATGATATATCACTCTTCAACTGTCCTGAAAGTCAAATTAAGATCCAGCGTCAGTATGATTTCTGATGCCACGACTGGTAGGCAACAAGTCCATAAACTTTGCACCACTTATAAAGATCGAACACAAGCTCTTACAATGATCGTACATAGTCAATACATTTAGTCCACCGTTTTTATAAAGCCAAGATTTCCTTATAAAAAAATGTTGATCTTGAGCCTCCCAAAACGTCTCAACAGCGACCATAACTTCACTATCGTCTTCAAATTCGTTGCCTCGGGTGTGTTCCTCGAGCCGAGGAAAGGCGTGTTCGAGAAGCCATCGCAACTGCGGCTTTATTAGTCAATGCGTGGTCTTGGTGAAACAGCTCGCAGTCTGTCGCGTCTTTTTGCTTTAATGACCTCCCGTAATCTTCTGTTTTGGTCTGCATAGTAAAATTATTTATCCAAATATTCCATCATTCAGCGTCACAAAAAAAAATTGAGACTTTGAATATCTTTGGCGCGGTGAAGAGTCTCGCTTCTAAGTCATTTATTGATGTTTGGTTTCAGGATCAAAATGGTGGATCCAGGTCTCGTTCATGGTCAAGAAACGTAACAAAAATATTTCCTGCTCTGCTTCGAACTTCTTGAGATTCGCCCTCGAAATGTGGTCGGCTAACATTTCCGGTACCCAACGTGCAGAGACCTTTTTCATATGCAATCCGTTCGCAAGGATTCTTTGAACGCTGCCATATGAGATCCCTGTGGCCTCAGCTATATGCCTGATGGTCACCCTTCGATCTGCCAACGACGACGACGTTCGACGTTTTTCACGTTATCTTCAGTAAAAGACGTGGAAAGGCGTCCTTTACGATATTTATCTTCAGTGGATATTCTACCCAGCGTGCTACTGTGGAATATAGAGAAGCAGGGTCTCCCAATGTTTTCACCAGGTCGCTATGTATATCTTTGGTAGACAGTTTTTTTCAAGCTGTCCTTCGACAGCTCCCTTCGACTGTTCGTATTCAAATGAATGTACCTCCTGGGAATCATGATTTTTTTACGCTTACCTAGTGGGTATATAAGCTTTTGGATCCTCATATGCTGTGATCAGATTGAAAGGTGACAACAAACAACTTCTGCAACTGTTTTTTCCCCAAATTTGAAAGAGTTGTTTAACTCGATTTCCGAAATGTTCTCTTCGGTTTATTGATAAGCCAGAAGTCACACAGATCACGATTACGAAATCATGAGAACACGGTGATTGCGGTCAAATATTTGGGACCAAATGAAGTCAGACGGGTCCGAGGCTCAAATGATCTTTCAAAATTGTTTGGATGATGCCTATGATTTTAGAGCACCAATTATTTGATTTCCTTGACATGTTGTTATTCAGTTGATGTGTTTGGCCGATTTGAAAGCACTTTTTTCTTTAACCCTTTCTCTGTCTCCTTGACATTGTTTGTACTGGTGACCACAAGCCTTCTGCAACATCATGTAGCAACGTTTCTGTGGAAATTTCATTCCGCAAACAAAACAAAATTTGATTCAAGATCCTTAGTCAATAAAATCGGGCATTGCAAAAATCCGACTCGACCGCACCTTCGAAGTCCCCCAAGGCAGCCACCTCGGCCCACTGATATTTATCCTAAACTTTAATGACGTTGATTATGTCATCAAGAACTCTCATCTCTCCAAACATATATTGCCCCTACTGATTCCTGCTCCCTCCAATCCGACATAAACAGGTTCATTATTTGGTGTAAAAAAAATCAGCGTGTCACTTTCCTCCAACTCCCAGAGTCTACGATGATCCTTTTATCAACTTCTTGGTTGACGTAGGTATTATCTGTGACCGAAAATTGAACTTTCGCTTGCCAACTTCGCTCTCGGCTTTGTGAAAGATTGGTTCAAGAAATTCTCAATACTACTTTCGTTAGGCCCCTTCTTGATTGTACTAGTCAAGTCTGGTCCCTTTCTTACGGTATTCACACTACGCGCCTTGAGGCCATCCAACGTAGATTTATTCGCTTTGCCCTTCGTGGTTTGCCCCGGCCTGATACATACAATTCATCAACTCGATAGTGCTGCCTGAGACAGATAGTCGTTCTACACGACAGTCCGCACAGGTCTTGCCATATACCACTGCATTATGGGCAGCTTCTGTTCACCCCAGGCATGTCTCTGATCCATTTTGTCAAGCAGCATTGCATTATCAAGGGCCCCACTCGATATCGACGAATATGCCTCTGTCAAGTGTGCATTCGATTTCACTAGTTTCTCTACACTATTGTATAATGAAGAAGGTGAGATGGATAGGTCTAAAGCTCGACCAGATAGTAGCCCTTTTCATCGACCTTGAGAATGAAGATCATTCGTCAAGGAAGGGGTATATATGCGAGCGCTAGAATGCTTTATGCTTTTCTCAATTCCTAGTGAATAGAAGTCATCCAAACATGCCAGGGCATATTTGATGGCAAAGTTTGAATTAAAAAGTCACCTTTCAACTTGATTATAGTAGTGCACCAGATATAAGCATTTACACAACCATAGCTCACTTCAAATGGAGTCCTCAAAGGTAAACGGAGAATATGGCATTGTTTTATAAACAAAATAACCTTAACCACTAACACCAATCAAACATTCATTTATTTTGTGGTTTCAAATTGGTTTTTCATTATTTTGCATGCATTTTGGTGATTCCCCATAGAACATCTGCACTCATCTTGATCACATCTTATATCTCACTTGCTTCGATGGCAAAATCTACATCTAAGACGCTTAAACTGGTTTTTTTTTGGGATTCCCTTTCTGTAAAATGTAAACAAAACGACTTTAATTCAAAGTCAAAGGCTTCTCAAAACACACGATCGATTCAAAAACAAAATTAAACGAAAAATCAAAATGAAGACTTTGAATACAAGTCAGAGAAATTACACCCCCAATCAACTGCTTAAACTCACATCTCCATGATATACTATAGTCTAGATTTTTAATTTTTTTTTTTGTAATTTAATCTGGGACTGGCAACGCAACTAAAACCGATCATTATAAGAAAATAAAAGTTAAATTCTGTCAAAAACCAAAAACAAAAAAAAAAAATAAATCAACCATAACTGCACAACTAATTGGAGCTCCTTTTTGAATTTTTCTTTGCTACCATTTGACAGTTATCTAACTTCAATGCTGCTATTGATCGAGTTACTAGTTGCTGTTTTGGGAAGTCCTTTGTGAGTATATCTATAACAACTACGCAACTACAATAATGCAAATTCCAAATAAAGTGAAATGAGATTCATTACACTAGCTAGATACATATACATTTTTCGAGATTGATAGATAAACATACATATAATCAATAAAAAAATTTTTATCAAAAAGAAAAGAAAAAAAAAACGAAAATGTGATAAGGACCTCATGTAACGCTTTTTTGCCCTTTTCGCTGTCCCTCTCTCTCTCTCTCAATCGCTTCTGCTACCTCTCTCACTATTATTTGCCTTCCCGTCCGCCTGGCTGCTGTGCTTTTATACTCCCCGCGCGCTAATGCGATCTCAGATGGAGACTCTTCGAAGCATCGAAAAACAAAAATCGAAAATAGTTATCGAATGCTTCACAACAATTTAGTTTTCTTGCTTTTTTTTGTTTATGCTTTACTTACTTAATCTTAAGCAACGGAAAGTCGATAAAAAACAATGTCTTCTTCGTATCTTCTTAGTCTTAAATAACGGTTTTGTTTGTTTTACTTTTTATTTGTTAGAAATACGGGATGATGTTTAAGTTTGCAGTGTATGCTGTAGCATGCCTTTCTGTTACTCTACTATCCTTTCGATTTGTGTTCTATCTTCACACATTTTCTGTTTTTTTTTAATTATCTGTTCATTTGATTGTCTTAAAAAAAACAAGAGAGAAAAGAAATTCTAGTAAAAAAAAAGAAAAAAATGCTTTTCTTTGTTGTAAATCCTGATTGTTGAATGTGTAGTAATTAGATTTTCTGTTTGTTTTTTTTTTATTTTTTATTTGTCTCTCCTTTGAAACGATATAGCTCAGGAAACAGAGCCGCTTTAATGCTAGAAAGAAATTCCAATTCGCGATATTATGCGTTCGGGCTATGATAAGGATACGCCGATTGCGTTATACTGCTGAGCCGCTACGCGTTGAAGATGCTATACGGGATCCGTATCGAGTGAAAGTATTGAGAAAGGTAAGTTTTTTTTTAATTATTATTTTTTTACTTTAGGTAAAAAAGTGCTTTGTTGGTTCTATCCACTTCCCGATTCATTTAATTTGACGCGGAACATACACAAGTTAGAAAACCGTGATGGTATACTCGCATACCAACACTGAATGAGTTTCGCTTTATGCTTCTGTGCCTTCGCCGTCGCATGGGCGCATTGTATCGCCATTAATAATACGACGTGGAAAACCTTTCCATTCTTCGGCTGGAGCTGTAGTTCTACATCTCTCGAATTGAACTCGTTCCGCAATCAATTTCATTCTTTTCATTTTCTTGCCTTCTAATGGATGGGAAATCACTTGTTGCCCGTTGCCTTCCATGTCGTGATCGCCAATATAGTAGCGTTGGAAACACGCTTTATTTCATCCTAAATTCAAAAATCATTGGACTCGCCACAGTCGTTGATTTTTTTTTTTTAACTGAATGTATACGTAGTCTCAGCTCTGACAGCTCTGATTACATTGCTCGAATTCCCGGTGTACGAGGTGCGAATGCATACACAGGGTGTCCCACGAGCAGTGTGCCAAAAAGCTAGAGAGAGTAGGTCTGGTCAAGACAAGAAAAAAATCGTATGGGAGGGGAGGGGTCTATTCCCCCCGTTTAGCCGGGAGGGGCAATTTTCTAAAAAATTTACTTAATTTGGAAAAAAAATTATTAAAAATCAACAGTTACATCTACAATGCCGTGATATACTTTTTTGTAAAGCCAGAAACCTCTTCTTTCATCTTGTTTTTAAACGAAGCTGTTTTAAGGAATAGTTTTTGAGAAATTAATTTTCAAACTCAAAATTTTGAAAAAAAAAATTAAAAACAATAATTTCGAACTATTTTTTTTTTCAAAAATTCAATTCTCTTATTAGTTTTTAGTTAAAAACAGAAAACCGAATGCAAAACTGTCTTGTAATTTTTGAGAAATTAAAAAAAAAACCCGAACCACTTTTTTCTAAGAAAAACCTTTTTTTTGGTTTTAACGCGGCTGGACTTGTAGGCGAATTAATGTATGAAACATTGACCTCTTTTTTATTATTTTTAAAAAATTCGGAGTTTTATGAGGATACAATAAAGTGACACAGTATTGGAATAACCCTGGATTAATCCTTTTTTTTCATTGATAACGCCTGAAAACTGACCTGCCAATTTCGTCTGGGTCCGCCCGACGCCGATGGGTTCTACCCGCTAGGACCTTAAGACAATAAAACCGCAATTTTTCTTTATTGAAGAACAAAATATTTGCAACCCAAATGTAAATAAAAGGCATCGCATTTTTAATAAAAAAGCATTTCCAAATTGGATGTTAACTCATCAACACATTACGATGTCAAACTCATACTCTCGAGAAGAATTAACGGACATGCACTTCTGCTACGGTTTAGCTAATGGTCGAGATTGTGAAGCCGAAAGACTCTACGCTCAAAGATATCTCAATCGGAGGTGTACCAGTCGTAGCATGTTTTCAAGAATCCACCGACGTGTGCGAGAGCACGGAGTGCTAGAGCATCGAAGAAGCGAACGATCAGTTACAGATGGATCAGGAATCTTAGATGAAAGAATTTTGGATTTAGTCCGACGTAATCCCTCCCTTAGTACAAGGAGGATAGCTATTATGCTTGGAGTGTCCAAATCTAGAGTATGGAGAGTGCTTCATACTGAACACTTACACCCGTACCATTTTAGGCCAGTTCAGGAACTCACCTCAAACGACAAGTTATTGAGAGCAGAATTTTGTCAATTATTACTGCTTCGAGATGAAACTGAACGAAACTATTTTGCAAGGATATTCTGGACGGATGAAGCACAGTTTACCAGAAATGGGGTTACTAACTTCCACAATTTGCATCATTGGAGTAGCACCAATCCACACAACAAAAAACAAAATAAATCACAACACCGCTTTAGCTGTAATGTTTGGCTTGGTATTGTTGGACAAACTGTAATCCCGGGGCCCGATTTTTGAATGCCGTTATTAATGGAGAATCATACCTGCAGTTCCTACGAGTCCTTTTGCCCGATTTGATGGACAACGTTCCTTTGGCCATAGCAGATAATTTAATCTACCAGCAAGATGGAGCACCAGCACACTACAGCTTACGGGTTAGAAACTGGCTGGATGATCATTTTAGTGACCGTTGGATCGGAAGATTTGGATCCTCTAGATTTTTATGTGCGGGGATTCATGAAGAATTATGTTTACGAAGTGGAAATAGTATCTTTGGAACAATTGAAATAACGGATTGAAGTCGCTGGAGTCAAACTGCAGGAAAATTTGTCAAGCATAGACTTATGTGCAGCCATTAGAAGGAGATATAATCTTTGCCTTCTAAAAAATGGGGATCATATTGAAAATGTATTATAATAAAACTCCGAATTTTTTAAAAATAATAAAAAAGAGGTCAATGTTTCATACATTAATTCGCCTACAAGTCCAGCCGCGTTAAAACCAAAAAAAAGGTTTTTCTTAGAAAAAAGTGGTTCGGGTTTTTTTTTTAATTTCTCAAAAATTACAAGACATTTTTGCATCCGGTTTTCTGTTTTTAACTAAAAACTAATAAGAGAATTGAATTTTTGAAAAAAAAAATTAATACTTAATTACATGCAATTTTGAAAAAAAAAATAGTTCGAAATTTTTTTTTTTAATTTTTTTTTTCAAAATTTTGAGTTTGAAAATTAATTTCTCAAAAACTATTCCTTAAAACAGCTTCGTTTAAAAGCAAGATGAAAGAAGAGGTTTCTGGCTTTACAAACAAGTATATCACGGCATTGTGGATGTAACTGTTGATTTTTAATAATTTTTTTTCCAGTCAGTTTGTCGTAAAACTTCCACTTACATACATATATGTGCGAAATTGCGCAAAAGTTAAAATTACAAAGTGAACAGAAAAGAATTAACAATGGATGAAAGGGAGATAATTTTAAATTGTCACAATTGACAAAACTTACCGGGAAATTGCTGAAATAGTAGTAAAAACAAAATCGACAATACAGAAGGTAATAAACCGCTTTGAAAAAGAAAACAGAGTAGAGAATAAGCCGAGATCTGGACTCGGGCAAGCTTACCGAAAAAGATGACTCTCATTCAAAAGGGCTCCAAAAGTAGCTTCAGATATTGAAACATCACTTAGCACAAGCGTATCAGCTTGGACGGTGCGAAGATCTATTCAGAGATCCAGTCATAACTCTTGAAAACCTCGCAGAACACCACTTATAAGTGAGGTAAACAAGAAAAATAGAATAGACTCCACTAATGAGTTCAAAAATAATGCAAATGAATTTTGGGATTTAATTTGGCTCCAATGGACGTTTCAAAGAGTGGAGAAAACAAAACTGAACCCAAAGAACCCCAATAAAGCAATGAAACACGGTGGTGGTGATGTTATGGCGTGGGGGTGTATGACCTCTGCCGGTGCTCAAAACTTCGTCACAATAGATAAGATTATGAATAAGATATGTAGTGTATTTGAATATTTTAAGGGCAAACCTTCAATCTTCAGTGTGCCGAAATATTGGGTATCTCGAACACTTTTTACTTTCAATAAGACAACAATCTCTAACACACTGCCTTAGATGTCAAGATGTGAATAGTTTACAGCACACCCCATATCCTTGTAAAATCACCACAAAGCCCATTGTGCAACATCGCTCGGCCGGTTGTCGTGAATTAAAGTCACCGTGTCGTATCTCTGCTCTTATAAAAGCTTAACTCAAACGCATCAATTACAGCCGATAGCAACCTTCCAAGACGGCTTCGGTCAGTTTGAGCAACTCATAATTAACTACCCGGCTGATCCAACCAAATGCAGAGCAGAACTTTCGTACTATGTATAAGAGATCAAATGAGCAACAAAAATGTCTTCATAAGTAGTATCAGTAGTAGTATTCATAACAGCATCGTCCAAATGGGTATACAATTTTTTTTTTAAATATTGCCGGGACTAAGTCAAAAACAACCTCCCCTGCTGGATACTCGCAGCTCGCAGTGCCAATAGTATGAGGCGACATAATTCCTTATGGATTTCTGCTCCATAAAAAATGGCGAAATAGGTAGACCTCATATCACTAGACCAACACACCATACAACACCATACTCAAAACAACATCAGAAATCGTTGACCCACCTGCCAATATGCCGGGGCCGTTAAGGATGAAAAGGACGCCTTTTACATAACAATATTTGACAATTTTTCATCCTTCGACGTGAAAGCCGTCCTCCGGGACTTCAACGCAAAAATAGGAAATGAAGCGATATTTAGAGCAACAAAAAAAAAAGAAACGAGACTATTTGGAAGGCAACAAGATAATTGATTTGTGTTGTTGTCGGCTTATTCTTTTTATTATTGCCAGACATTTGTTCTCCAATTTAGAGCGCGGTCTTGCTGACGATGTTTTACCTACAGGCTATCCACTCATTCGTTTGACTGTTCGTCCACTGTCCATTTGTTCTACATGGCCTGCCCATCTTAGTCTTCGCCATTTAATTACTCGGACAATCAAGTTCTTGATTGTGTAATTTTCGCTTCTGCCATACATTCTTCTTAAGGTCTTATTTTCAAAGACCCGACAACTATTTTCCTTCTCCTTCTGTTTGGGGCTGGTTTCATTGTTCCATATATAAGGTGGCGCAAAATTAATCATCCAATCTTGTTTTGAATTATTTTTTTTACTAAATAAAAAAAAATGATTTTGAAAGATGAAAATCTTCATTTGGACCTTTACAATTTTTTCTGTTAAGTGGAAAAGGTGATATCCGTCAAGTGGCTGCCGCCAGTGTAGATATACATTTGCACCCGTTACATCGCATTTTCCATGACTTTCCATTCTTCGCATTCCTGTCGAATAATCTCTTTAAGGGCTGCGATTGCCTGGGGCTTGTTGGCATAAACCCGCCACTTCAAGTGGCACACACGAAAACAGTCTGGGATTGTTAAGTAGGGCAATCTTGCTGGCCATATCAAATCGCCAAAACGGGAGATTACGCGACCAGCAAACGCTTCCTTCACAATATCCATTGTGCCTCGTGCTGTGTATGCGGTTGTACCGTCATGTTGAAACCACATATTCACCAGGCCCCGCTCATCCAATTATTACGGCCCTGTGGTATAATAACAGTGGCCGTATTGCCGATGGCGTCCTCAAAAAAATACGGCCCAATAACTTCGCCCGCGTGAACGCCGCACCGCGCAGTGGTTTTGAGTGAATATAATGGCTCTCCATGCATCACACGCGGATTTTCAGTGCCCCAAAAATGAAGATTTTGATTGTTGACGTAACCGCTTAAATGGAAATGCCCCTCGTCGCTCATGATGATTTTCGCCACAAAATCGTCCTATTGTTGTTCAGATTAAGGATGGCTTGATTCACACGCGACTGACGATCAGCAGGCATTAACTAATGCACTGTTTGCACTTTGTACAGGAGCAAGTGTCAGTCTTTCACTGAAATTTACTGTGGGGTCCGTCTGGTGATGTCCAATTGCGTGGCCCGTCGTGTGGTTGATGTTTCTTCGTTCTCAGCGACATCGGCAGCCACAACCGCGATAATCTTCGTCGAAAGATCAGTCCGGTGACGACCACGCCTTGCATGGTATGCTGTGGTTCCAGTCTGTTCGAGTCGAGTAGTAGAAATGATTTTCTAATTGGCGCGACACGATTAGGAAATCAACGTCGAAATTCACGCTGCGCTAACACCACTGAACAAATCGACACAATAATTCCACGCTCTTGTGGAGTATAGCGCTCTATTGCTTGTCTGCTTGTATACTGCAGCTGCTTGCTTTTACTTCCTCAATGGTTGGCAATTCTACCTGACTTCTGCTGTGAGGATAATACATTTTTCCATTTATACTGGCTGTCCATGCACATTCAGCAGTTCATCGAAGTATCTCCTCCATTATCCTTCGGAGTAAAAGCTGATCTGGCCGGGTATTCTTTTCATACAGCTTGTGTTTTTTAGCAACACCTTATTCCTGAATTTTAGCAATTTTTTTCTTTTGCCATTGTGTAGGGTTTAATGGCCTTTTCGTTATTTTCCAGGGCTTAAAGTCTTAGAACATTACGGACTTTTACTTTTTCCTCGCATTCTTCACCGGATCACGGTTTTCTTTGGTTTTCCCTGTGCCTATAGGGCGAAAAATATTTAAGACGCCATTAGCGCGGGCCGTTTGAATGATTCAGTCTCGGTATATATTTACAAAATGTTTAGTATCCTTTTTGAGGCTTCACAAAGCGGAAATACTTTTTCAGTCGTCTTCATCGTATGAGGTCACCAGTCAGCTGATAAAAAGTTCTTGCAATACCCTGTGGATCACTTAATACGTTTTTACTCTTCTGAAATATTTAAAGGATTTTGAGTTTAATTAAAAAATGCACTTTCAGGATCTTGCAGACTTTAACCTATATGTAAAGACGAATGTAAAAATTCTGCTTTTTCTTTTCATTCACAGGTCATAGACGGCTGTGCTTTCCGTGTCTACGGTCACTGGGTTAAGAAGGGCGAGGGCCAGAATCGGGCCGCCCTCTTCGAGAACACACCGCGTACAGAACTGCATGCCCTATACATAAACAACCTTAGCCGATAGAAATAACTTAATTAAACAAAAGCTATTATCACCTTAACCCCTAGTACTCATCTAATACTGTTGATCTAAAATATTTTTTATTTTATTTCTTGTTCTTAGTAAATGAAAAAAAAAAGTAATTTATGACTAGAAGAAATCGACAGTTATCTATTTTTTTTTTAATTTTATCATTTTTTTTTGTTTTTGTTCATTAAAATTTCGGAATATTCCTTTCAAAAAGAAATAAATTATTTCTTAAGTCTAGCATAACGATATTATTTAAAAAAATCAAAAAAGAAACTTAAAAACGCCGAATAGAGAGGAGAAGGAGAAAACAATAGTTCGTTTCACAAAGCTACATACGTAGCCTTGCCTTCCTAGGTCAGTTGATGAGAATCGATAGAGAGAAAGGTAACCAGAAAGACCATTGAATTTAATAAATATAAGAGACTAATGTAAATCAGGAAGAAAATAATTTTTTTTTTACGTTACATACAAATTTGTTGACAAAATTTGTGTTTTACGAAAGCAAGGATGTAAGCCCGTTGTTTGTTATTGTTTAAGTAGGAAATAATGTAATCAATTTCCGATATATCCGAGTTCACATAGCAATAAACCACATGTACTTTTCCTAGGTGTAGAATTATTTTATTATTGTAGCACCATTAGGCAGGGTACGAAGCCTAAGACCCTTACGGAAAAAGTGTCAAGTAGAGAAGAGTAATAACGTAAAAGAAAAATTATAAATGATGAAGTTTAGAATAAAAATTGAAGACAGAATAAAAACCGGAAACACTTGTTATACTTTAGTGTTAAGCGATTAAGTAAGGTTGGTGTTGTCAGGATTGGAGTCTAAGTGTTCAGTTCTGACAGAAATAGGTAAGCGGTAAGCACTAAATTTCATCGATGGTTTGGTGAACTAAAGCATCTTTCACGAATCGCTCTACATGAATTACGCCACTTTTCTGTACGAGAGATAATCGCATGTTACGGTAGACGTGGTGGCGCTTCACAGTCGACTTTTCAATGTTTGGTGGCTAAATTTGAGACGACGGGTTCGGTAATCAATCAGCCAACATTCGTACGTCACAGAAACGTAAGATCGGCCGAGAACATCGCCGCGGTCCGTGACAGTTGATTCCTCACCGTGAACAAGAACCCGGCCTTTCACAGACTTCAATTTGGTGAATTTTGCGTCGAAACTTGATCCTACACCCGTACAAGATCCAACTGACCCAGGAGCTCAAAGTTCATGACCATAGATAACGCCGTGTGTTCGCTGATTGGGCTTCGAAGGACTCCAATATTTTTGCCGCAAAGTCATCTCCAGCGACGATGCGCATTTGTGTTAACAAGCAAAATGTACGTATATGAGACGACACTAACCCACACAAGGTTCACCAGGTGAAAATGCGTCCTCAAGAAGTCACCGTTTGGTGTGGATTTTAGATCGGCTGCTTCATTAGTACTTTTTCGAAAACGACATTGGTGAGGCGGTCACCATCAATGGCGAGCTCTACAGAACGATGATAACTAATTTCTCATGTTCCAAATTGAACCATATGGACCTAGACGACATGTGGTACCAGTAATAAAGTACTTTCTTGTGAAGTTTCCTGAAGTCGCAGGTATATGTCGACTGATTCCCTTAAAGTGAATATAATACAGCCCACGTTCAATGCGGAAGAATCATTGAAAATTGGACCCCTCGTACCCGTGCCACCGTAAGCTGTCATATTCCATATATAATGGCATATGTCCGCCTTTCAAATAAAAAAAGAATTTTGTTAATACCTCACACACAGCTTGTTTTATTTCATTTCAACATCTACCCGCCCTTATTGAAAAGTCCTTTAAATGAAGAGAAAACCAAATATATGGTCATTGACCGACTTAGATCGATCCAACCCTCGCACATGACTGTGCTGGATAAACGCTTTGAGAAACTGATCAAACTGGCCGCCCTATTCGCCAGATCTAGCTCCCAGTGACTTCTGCCTCTTTGCTGGAGTCAAGGAACACATCCGAGGCAAGGTACAGCGAATTTATAGCCGCAGTTGAGGCGTTTTCAAAGAATAATTTTCTAAGAGAATCCTGGGTAAGGAAAAAGATGGACTAAATGAATTTACTTGTTATGAGACTATATACGAAAAGAAATAATTTTTTTAACTAAGTTAACACAATCGACCGAGGCCAAGGGCAAAGGCTCATTTAACTGGCGCCCGAGCAGGGACCCTCAGGATCTGTGGCCTTTTTACCTGAGGATGAACGCATCATCAAGACTTGAATGCAAGTCACTGTACGCATGGGAATACAGTAGACTCTACATCCTGAGTACAAGTCTTCCGAGTACCCATGGGAACACTCCAATATCTTGGTATGATAAAGAAAGTGGTGTGAAGACTACGAATAGCTTAAGTAGGTCGCCGGCAATTGTTAACGTTAGCGACTAAAAAGGTGACTACGAAAGTTCCATCTAACGGTGCCCAAATCTTAGCCTTCGGTATTTCAGGCAGGCTCAGTAGTACAATTCTCAAAACAAAGCTGATTTGACGGAGATCACCAGTTGTCCTCACTGCGTTAAAGAGTTGCGGTCATTTGACGGCGACCCGAGCATATGAAATATCCTGCAGCATATTCACAGACGCTGCCCTCGTGTCTTATAACATATTGCTTGGATGAAGCGATGTCTCTTCCTGCACCATGCAAATAAAAGAGACATGAGGACACCAACTAAGCAATCTGTCGCAAAAGGGCGCGAGACTAGATAAGTTTTATGCAGCGAATCCCGTTCGTTGCTCTGTTTTGATCTTTGCCCTTGATCTCGATCAATAGTTTTAGCTAACTAAAGGGTTGTTCAATAAGGGCGGGTAGGTTAGGTTAGGTTAAAGAAGGGGAGTGTGATGGTTGAGCATCACTTTCACTCGGAGGCCAAAGGGCCATTGTCATTCCCTTCATTTGTGGAGTACACATATAAATAACCTGTCCTATCACGTGGTGGCTGAAACCATCGCGTGCTCTTTATGAATTTTAGAAGATCCGATATACGAGTATCTGCATTTGCCACGTCCGCAATCTCTGTAAAGAATCTTTGCAGATGTTGGATCGTCTCGGTTTCTTCCTCATCGCCGCAGCTCCGGCAGAGATCGTTGGATCCCGAGTCCCATTTCCGGAGCATTGTTCCAATGAGACAGTGTCCTTCACTCCGACGAGCATACGGATCGATCGGTCCAGCGCCAAGAGCTTCTTTGTTTTTCCGATATTGAGCTCTGGCCACGATGATCTTGTCGTGTAGCTGTCGTTTCTTGTAAGCCAAGACGAGTTGGCTTCTTTTATGATTGTGTCATCTATGATCCGGTATAATGCGCTGATCGGTGGTTGCAATAACGTGTCCGCTTCGCTGATGTCCAGTTCAGACCCTGCCAGGCCAATTCGTCCGCTCTTTCGTTCCCTGCGATTGAGCTGTGACCCGGGACCCAGCAGAGTTTGACTTTGTGGTGTCTGATGGACTTCAGTGAGTCGCCACATTTCATGACAGCCTTGATCTCGTTATACAGGATTCTATTGACTTCAGTCCAGCTTGGCTGTCTACGAAGATAGTGATATCCGATGGTGGGATATCGGTTACCTGTGGGTGTTTGGCTGCTTTCTCTATTGTTAGGATTTCTGCTTGAAACACGCTGCACAGATCAGGGAGTCTGAATGATTCCTGTTTGTGGAGGATATCAGAGTAGAACCCGGCCCCAGTGCCTGTGTCCATTTTCAATCCGTCGGTGAAGAGGGTGATCTCGTGGTCGTTGATTACGGCCACTCTTCTCTGTCGGGGAAAAGGATAGGTATACTGAGAGAGAAGTCATTTTGGGGGGAAATATAGTCGGTCGTAGCTGCGAGGCTACTAAAATCATGTTTCCTTCCCAGGTCGTCTATTATTCTGAGTATGGCCGCATGTCCATAGTTGGCTTGCTTCCACAGAGAGGACTCCCTTAGTCTGAGAGCGCTCTTTGCAGCGCAGCCTTTTATGAATAGATCCAGGGGAAGGACATGAAGTATCATGTCCAACCCTGCTTGCGCCGTGATTCTCATGGCTCCCATTGTACAAACAGCGGCTGACCTTTGTACTTTGTTGAGCATGTTCATATAGCTTTTCGTGCTGCTAGCAGTCCACCAGACTAGGGCCCCATAATTTAAAATGGGTCTGATGATTGCTGTGTACATCCAATGAATGCGGTTGCAAGCCCCATCTTTTGCCGAAGGTTTTTTTGCATGCATAAAAAGCATTCAATCCTTTTCTCATCCTTTCCTCCAGGTTCCTTTTCCAGGAGAGTTTGGAGTCAAGAATGATGCCTAGATACTTGGCTTCCGATTTGAGTTTGAGTGGAGTACCCTCTAACTTTGGAGGAGCATTTTCCTTTTCCTGGTGAACAAGACCAGTTTTCCGGGGCCTTATTCTCAGACCGTTCTGTCTTGCCCACGAGCAGAGTTCCCTCAACGCAGATTCCATTAGTTCACTGATAGTTGGTAGAAATGTACCTTTTATCAAGATAACTAGGTCATGGTCATCCGCGTATGCTATTGCCTTTCTCCATGAAGATTTTGAGGATTTTGTTGTAAGAAGACACAGTAGGGGGGAGAGAACTTCCTCCTGTGGTGTGCCTCTAGTTGTCACTTTACTTATAGAGCTGTGTTCAATGTCTGCATTGATAATCCTTCATGAAAGATTGCCCTTCATCTATTCCAGTCCTCTCTGTTGGGTCTGGTTACCCTGATCTGCGGAGGTATACTGGAGAGAGTGGAGGGAATGATTTCGGAGTCAGGGAAGTGTGTGTTTGTTAGTGTTTGTAGTGTTTCTGGACCGTTTTCCGCATATGTGCCATCTGCTTTCTTCAACAGACCAATTTGATTAGTGTGCGTTTTGGCGAGTATTCTGTGGATGCGAGCACTGCTTTGCATGTCTGTGAGACTACTGCAGAACTTTTTCCATAAATTTCTTTTAGCTCTTCTAATCTCTTGGTTGTAGTAGGTAAGTGAGGCGCGGTATGATGTCCAGTCTCCATTGAGCTTGGCTTTATTGAACCGTTTTCTGGTCAATGCTCTTAGCTTGGAGTGTTTATTATTCCACCATGGGGTGGGTGCCTACCTTAACTTTTTCGGGGCAGATATAATTGTAGCATTGAGGCTGTCGCAGCTAAGTTCTAGACTGTCTATGTCTCTGATGCTATTTGGACAGTTTCTGATCGATTGCTCGAGCTCTAAGCTATAGATGTCCCTGTCTGTCGCTCTCGGTTGTCTGTTTTAAGTATTTTGGCTTTTGTCTGGATGTCAAAACGAATCTGTCGATGATCCGACATCGATGTTTCTGCCGAGACATGCCAGTTCTGAATGGAATTGCCTATGAATGGGGTGGTTAGGGTGAGATCCAAGACTTCTTCTCTGATTCTGTTCATAAAGGTAGGGCTGTTTCCATGGTTTAGACTTTCTAGATTGTTTTTGAAAATGAATTCTAAAAGGTACTCACTTCTTCTGTTAATGTCCGAGCTTCCTATTTGTTGACCTCTTCTTCCACAGTAGTCGAGGAGTCCCTACAGTGGTGAGAAGTTGAGGTCAATGGAGTCGCCCGCAAGGTAGGTTGAGCAGATTACTGCATCTGACCTGCCTTCCTCAGTGGGTAGTTGTATGATGGCAGCTGCCATGTCCTTGTTGGTGTGTTCTGGAATAGGCTCACTTGTGTCTAGCTAACTCTAAAGTTGATGGAGATGGAGAGGTTATAGACAGGATGATAGTAACGACATACAGGTACGCGGTGATTTTTCTCTTTATTCATAGTTGCAGTAAAGGCATAAATCTACGTTCTTAACTCTAGCTTTAAGCAAATCGACGAATTGGTAAATATCAGTAAGACGGAATATAACAAAATATACTATACGTAGCCGCTATCACAATATTGTTGCGCTTAACTATGGAAAATATCAATTTTTCAATCGAAAATCAGTATCACATCTTCGTCCGTTCCATACGCCTTCCTAGCCTTATCCATTGATATGATCGATGTCACACACATATCTAGAGTGAAGCAAATGTTTCTTAACATTCCTATTTACACTTGTATTGAGTACTTACGTCCATCAATTATTTCGGGATTGCGGTAGAACACCTTCCGTTTGGTCAGATCGTAGCCACATAATACCACATAGTGCCCGGCATACCGTCTGTGTTTGCCAAGTGTAGTGAAAAACGTACAACTTTAGGAAAAAATCGTTTTGAATTTCGTACAAAATGAAATGCTTCTATAATGTGATTCTCGATCAATGGACGTGGCATATAATATAAAAGACAAATGCACCGGATAACCAGAGACTAACTCTTACCCTAATCGCTCGAACGAATCCCTCTTGCAGAGATCACAGCGTAGCAGAGAAGCATTCGTCAACAATATCACTGGCCCACGACTAGCTAGATGTCGTATAATTTCATCGAAACTCATTGTCTTTTTCTCCATTCGGATCCCAAGTGATTCGGCGTTTTTGAACTTCTCTGTGATACGCCGTTCGTCCTTATCGATTATTTCCTGGTAGTAGCTATGCTGTCTGTACTCGGGATCGACGCCGATGGTTTTGGTCAGGTACAAGTGTGTCACATTGAATTTTTGAAGAATATAGCAAAGGTCTATGGTCCAGGTGCTATGACCGAATCCTTCGTCTTCGCAAATTCGATTGAAATTTGTGAGAAATTTCTTACGGGATGCACTGCTGAGGATCATGATGATACAGGTGAGTCCACAGTCCCAATGGAAGCGCTGATGATAGTGCGTGATATTGTACTGCTTTTGCTCCGGCATTCCCGTGAAGTTTTCCGGAGTGTATGGCGTCAATTCTATGGAATGTTTCAATGAAATGCGTCATATGCGAATTGCTAGTGCTTACCATCCATATCAGAGTATTAAATCCACAGCAGCGGGTAAATAGGTTACAATGTAATCCAGTTTATGGACCAACGAGCGTAAGAGCTCATCAAATTAGTAAATCAAATCCAATTTTCCAAAAGAAATACGAAAAAAAGACAAAAATTGTTTATTCACTTCCGCCGTGACACTGACGGAATATAAACACAACAACTGTCATTCAAACCCACCTCTCGAACTGCCATACCGGCATCACCCCCAATACCAGCTGATTGTCAAAATACTTAGAAACTAACCTCCAGTAAGATTTATATTTGAAGGAATAAGTAATTAAGTGATGAATATCACACGAAGTATCCTGAAAACCAGTTTGTTTTCAACAAAACCTCCTTCTAGAAATGTATTCACGTCAAAACCGGTACGAACACTGGCGAGCCAAAGCGAGAAAACAACACATGAGGATGGAACTACACATTTTGGTTACAAAACAGTGAAGGAAAGTGAGAAAGTCGAGAAAGGTGAGCCTTCACATTTTACTGTAAACTGAAAATGACGTTCAATCACAGTCCATCAGGTTTTCGAGAATGTAGCAAAATCGTACGATATTATGAACGATGCCATGTCGATGGGAATCCATCGAATCTGGAAGGATATCTTCGTTGAACGATTGGGTCCGGTGCATGGAACCCGATTGCTCGACATGGCCGGCGGAACTGGTGACATTGCATTCAGATACTTGAAGTATCTTCGAGACCAACCAAATACCAATGGAAAAGCTAGTCATGTTACCATATCTGATATCAATCAACACATGCTCGATGTAGGCAAGGCGCGTGCTGAAAAACTAGATCTAATTCAGGAGAAACTCGACAAAATTTCAATCGAATGGAAATGTGCCGATGCTGAAAAACTGCCCTTCGAGAACGACACCTATACTGCGTATACGATTGCCTTTGGAATCCGGAATTGTACGCATATCGACAAGGTGAGTGAAGCCTGGGATATCCATTCACATGCGCTTGATAGACTAACCGAGTTCATTTTATTTAGGTCCTCTCTGAAGCTTACCGCGTGCTGAAACCGGGCGGAAGGTTTATGTGTCTGGAGTTTAGTCATGTAACTAATGAAAC
This sequence comes from Merodon equestris, assembly GCA_958301585.1. Taxonomy (NCBI): domain Eukaryota; kingdom Metazoa; phylum Arthropoda; class Insecta; order Diptera; family Syrphidae; genus Merodon; species Merodon equestris. The sequence goes on from OY284415.1 coordinate 122,851,333, forward strand.
ACTACAATGGCTCTACGATCAGTATTCGTTCCAGGTGATACCGCCTATGGGTCACATATTAGCCGGACAATGGGATGCTTACCAGTATCTGGTGGAGAGTATAAGAAAGTTCCCCCGTCAGGACGATTTCAAAACCATGATTGAGACAGCAGGTTTCGACTTAGTCACATATGAGAATCTAACCTTTGGCGTGGTCAGTATACACTCTGGATTCAAGTTGTAATATCGTTATGAACCGGAAATAAAGATAATAAGCGTAACCCTCCACTGCAAACGAAGCCAATCACGGCTTTATGGATTCGCATCATCTTTTCTTATCAACTAAAATGATATAGGAATAGAATCCTCTTGCGTGTATCTCGAGAGTCCGAAGCGGTCCCAAATATCCAGAGTTTTAGTAGGCAAAAAGGAAGAATTATTCAGGGCAATCCAAATAAAGTGGTAAACAACAAAGACGAGGTGGGGCAGTTGGTGACATGATGGCTTACGTGTCTCGTGTTCAACTTGCTGCAAGGCATAACCCTTCTGTTTTGTATTATTTAATTAGTCACTGTTCCTATTGTTCATCAATGTTGTTACTCATTGTACATCGATATCACACCATAAAAGTGCAGTTGCAGTCCATCGGATGTTCCAATACACTATCCACCAAATTCAACCCACAACATGGATCGTACGATTCACACCCATCAAATTCACGCCACCCGATGCGGTTGCAGCGATCGGATGATCATCATTGATGCATGTGTGTGTGTAGATGCGTGGGTGTATTTACGCTGTTGAGGGTCGATGGTTCATGGTCTCCTCGACACTTTGATTTTGGACGTAGCCGATTGCAGTGGAGCAAAATTAAAATAGAAAAAAGTGTTTTTGTTGTTTAAATCTTTGATGTTTTCGATTATTCTTTCTTCGGTTTGAGTCGGTTCTTTCTGTTCGTGGTCGAATCGGAAACACTTTCACTAAATATCAAGCGAAATGTGGCATGAAAGTCTTTATTACGATGAAACAGCCAATGCGTTGTTGTTTAGTCTTTTACCTGAGGCTGAGGCATGGAAGACTTATACAACACGCCTACCTTAAAGGCAGGTCAGTGGAAAATGCTCTGCATAGTGTTGTCCGTGAAATTGAGAGCTCGTTGAACTTAATAGAGTTTACAATGGCAGCCTTCCTCGACATAGAGGGGGCCTTCAACAACGTAAACACAGAGGCCATAAAAGTAGACAAATCCATTGTAATCTGGATTGAAAATATGGCCCCTCCCTACTGTGGCTTCTTAGAGTTAACAAAATCTTCAAAAGGCACAAAGATAATAGCATACGCGGATGACCTAGTTATCTTGATAAAAGGTAAATTTCTACCAACTATCAGTGAACTAATGGAATCTGCGTTGAGGTAACTTCGTGGGCAAGACAGCACGGTCTGAGAATAAACATCCAGAAAACCGAGCTGGTCGTGTTCACCAGGAAAAGGAAAATCCCGATATTTGCTACCACAAAGTTAGAGGGTACTCCACTAAAACTCAAAGCGGAAGCCAAGTATCTAGGCATCATTCTTGACTCCAAACTTTCCTGAAAAAGGAACTTGAAGGAAAGGATAAAAAAAGGATTGAATGCTTTTTATGCATGCAAAATACCTTCGACAAAAGATGGGGCTTGCAACCGCATTCATTGGATGTACACAGCAATCATCAGACCCATTTTAACTTATGGGGCCCAGTCTGATGGACTGCTAGCAGCACGAAAAGCTATGTATATGAACATGCTCAACAAAGTACAAAGGTCAGCCGCTGTTTGTACAACGGGAGCCATGAGATGTATGGCGCAAGCAGGGTTGGACATGATACTTCATGTCCTTTCATAAAAGGGTGCGCTGCAAAGCGCGCTCTCAGACTAAGGGAGTCCTCTCTGTGGAAGCAAGCCAACTATGGACATGCTCAGAATAATAGACGACCTGGGAAAGAAACATGGTTTTAGTAGCATCGCAGCTACGACCGACTATATTTCCCCCTAAAATGACTTCTCTCTCAGAATATTAATCCTTTTCCCCGACAGAGAAGAGTGGCTATCAAACGCTGTGATCAACGACCACGAGATCACTCTCTTCACCGACGGATCGAAAATGGACACAGGCACTGGTGCCGGGTTCGACTCTGATACCCTCCACAAACAGGAATCATTCAGACTCCCTGATCTGTGCAGCGTTTTTCAAGCGGAAATCCTAGCAGTAGAGAAAGCAGCCCAACACCTAAAGGTAACCGATATCCCACCATCGGATATCACTATCTTCGTAGACAGCCAAGCTGGACTGAAGTCAATAGAATCCTGTACAACGAGATCAAAGGCTGTCATGAAATGTGGCGACTCACTGAAGTCCATCAGACACCACAAAGTCAAACTCTGCTGGGTCCCGGGTCACAGCAAGGCAAGGGTCTGAACTGGACATCAGCGAAGCGGACACATCATTGCAACCACCGATCAGCGCATTATACCGGATCATAAATCATCGTGGCCAGAGCTCAATATCGGAAAAACAAAGAAGCTCTTGGCGCTGAACCGAAACACGATCCGTATGCTCATCGGCGTGATCACAGGACACTGTCCCATTGGAGCAATGCTCCGGAAATGGGACTCGGGATCCAGCGATCTCTGCCGGAACTGCGGCGATGAGGAAGAAACTGAGATGATCCAACATCTGCTTTGCTACTGCCCAGCTCTCCAGAATCGACGCCTAGCGTCGCTAGGCCAAAGATTCTTTACAGAGATTGCGAATGTGGCTAATGCAGATATATCGGATCTTCTGAAATTCATTAAGAGCACGGGGTGGTTTCAGCCACCACGTGATACGACAGGTTAATTATATGTGTACTCCACAAATGAAGGGAATCACAATGGACCTTTTGGCCTCCGAGTGGAAGTGATGCTTAACCATCACACTCCTCTTCTTTAACCTAACCTAACCTAACCTAACCTTTACAAAGGTTCCCTTGTCTGTGCGTCTGCAGGCGTATATCATATATATGCAAACTTGCGCGAATTGAATGTGAATTATAAACATGTACTATAATATATCTAGTATTATTATATATCCCATCAAATACATGAACCATAATGACGAGTAAAACCCAATTCCCCAACCGCCAATAATATTGTTGCCCACTTTTAGAAGTTAATTTTTTTGTTGACTAATTCAAAGTACGCGTTTCGGAAAAAAAAACTTGTCGCGAGGTATGCTTGTTGAGAAACGGAATTGCATATGGCTGTGCATGACAGAATTTATGGGACGGATTTTAAACATGAAACAAAAATTCCTGTACATTTTAGTCTTCTACCTTGCAAGACTGGGGTAGGTCTTTCCTGTCTGTCCGTCTGGGTAGATCCAGGTACAAGTTTGCAAAATTCAAGGTAAAATACCTCGAATTGTAGCTTGGCTCCCGACGAGAATCTTGTTTGATCAATATTGCGGAAGCTTGGATCTGGCTTTTCATGAGCTGCAACGCCATCTAAGGTGTCTGCCTGGCAGTACAATGGATCAGGGTTTGCGTCTGAGTGCTCCAACGGATAGCGGAAGCCTCCAATAATAAAAAAAAGGTGTCAAATCGTCAGTTTATGATCGGCCAAAACAGCCGATTTTAGGCGACCAGAGTTACTTTGGCATGCCTTATTCTAACCTAAACCTTACCTTTCCTAACCTACTCTAACCTAACCTACCTTATCTTATGCAAGCCTGCCATTGGCGTGTGCTCGGCTTTGCCTTAAAGAGGCTGACCTATTAAAATTTACCTCTGATACAGTCAGCTTCAGTTACCAAAAGTGTTAATGCTGGCGGATAATGTCTCTCTGATCTTGGCGTGACACCTATCTACTAAGGCGCTCATTCACATTCGTAGGAGAGCGGCCGCACCATGGTGTATCCTCGATTAACCACATTGATCCAAAAAGAAGAATACCAAAGCCACTAAGGCGCACTTTCTCCTGGTATCTGTAGTTGGGAAAGTAAGTCCCGGAGATCAGGTTATTAACCGAAGTCATTGTTCCTGCAACGTGATCACGATTCGGTTTAATCAGAAAATTGTCCACCTCGTTAGGGTAAAATTTCGGGTACCCGGATTCGGATGCTGGCTCTCAAATGTAATATCCATAGGCAATCATGGTTTGATTAAGGCCATGGTGCAGATCACCTTCACTCTGGAATCAAGTTGGCTGGTTGGAAACAGCTATTTTGTCAGAGCGAAAGCACCTCGGACCCTCGCCAGAGCGGCATCTATATGTTTACCAAAATATAAATGGTCTAGCCAGATCTCAAGGTATCTGACTACACTTTGTTGTGCCAGTTGATCCCCGTCCGGTCTAAGAATTGAAAACCTGCGCGAATTTTTCTAGTGTCCCAAGGGGCCCTAGACAGAGGCATTCTGAATAAAGTAGATTCTGATTTCTGGAAATTGAACTTAGAATTTAATTTTTTTGAAGTTATGCTGCAAAACAGTAGTAATGACGTGTCGATCGTTAGTTCTGATCTGTACGCAATTAAATCGTCCGCATACGCTATAGAATGGCGAGAGAAATTATCAGATCACTTAGGTAAATGCTAAACAGGTTCGGTGATTTCACAGTATCACGGTGTCGATAGCTTTTTCCATGTTAATCAGACAGGAACCCCCGAGTTTCGTCGCGACCTGAATAGTGTCATGCCCCGCTCCGAAACCGCATTAGTTTCCCGAAAAGATTTTATTTTCCTCAACCCATTTAGACAGGGCTCTATGGATCACCTTTTCGAAGACCTAGCTGATACTTGAAAGTACACCTATCGACCGGAGATTTGCCGGGTTAAAGGTGTCTTTACCCCTCTTGCGGATTGTAGCCAGACCAACGCTGTCTTCAAATACAATGCCATTGGTGGGAGGTGCCTGAGCACAACATTGGATATACTGTCGGTTCCCTCGGATTTTTCTTTTCAATAACTCGAAGATCATCTGAACGGCCAATGAGCCTCACTGCAATATTGGAGGTGCGTTTGGACGTACATTGCCATTATTTGGTTCTTTGATTGCGGCACTAAGTTCGCACAGTCATATACGAAGTTTCGTAGACCCTTCGTTCGTGTCAGCCTTTCTCAGTCGAGAGTGAAGCAACATGAGAACCAGATAGAAGCCACTCCTAGGATACGACGGATCATCCGTTGTGAATTACTTGACTCCATGCTCTACGGAACACACCAATGTCTTAATAGGCTTATTAGGTTTAGGGACTCTCTACCAGCATACCGATTACGATTGTAGTTGCGCTAGACCCGGTAGAAGCGAGCAGATTCTGTCTTCTGAACGCAGGTCCATCTCGGCCTCCAGTGCCTTAGAAAGAGACAATGGGGCTTTAAGGACAGCCATGGATTTTTGTACTGTCTGTCTTAAACCTGCCGCCATTTGGGCGTAGGTCTTTTGGGGTGTGACCGTTGGTGTTTGTAAGCGACCGGACAATCCCGATAGTTTGCAAGGTGTCTCCGATTCTTACAGAGCACGCAATCGAGCTGCTTGTCCGCGCCCTTGTCTTGGGTCATCTCGCATTACCCGTTCCTGTGGTCTTTTACACACTTAACACATAGGGGGTGCACAGGAAATTGAGTTTCTGGTCGCATTATACGCTAAGATCGCGGATCCCCGGAATGGTAGAAAGACGTTTATTATGGAGAAAGTAGAGACGGAAAGGAGGTTTACGAGAGAAAGTAATAGAAAACTTGGAAATGCTAAGGTCCAGGCAGTTCTTGGAGCACCAGGTGGAAAAACTGTTAAGGTCCGATTGAATAAGGGAATAGTCATGTTCTGATGAAATGATCTTAAAGATCCTAGTGTCGCCGGCGTATAGTGAGATGATGGAATGTTTGATAACCATTTCAATATCGTTAATGGTAAAGATAAAAAGAAGAAGACCTAACTGACTGCCTTGGGGGACACCGGAGAAAGCAAGGAAGAGGCTAGAGAGGGCAGATCTAAAACGAACGCTGTAGTAGCGATTTTCCAGATAAGAGGATATCCGCTTCAATAAGATGGGCCCAAAGCCAAGGGAACACAGTTTGAAGGGTATTAATCTGTGCAAAATTTTATCAAAGGCCTTACTGAGGTTACCATTTTCTAAGGCTGAAAATGTGCAGGATACCTTTTCAATGACAAGCCGTGTTGTCTGGAGGTAATTAAAGACTTGCATTGAAAACTTAAATTATCATACAAAATACCTTCGAAGATTTTGGGTATATGTGACAGTTTGGCAATGGGACGGTAGTTGTTAATGTCATTCTTTGGACCCTTTTTGTGTTTAGGTGTTATAAAATAGGCTTTCCATATCCGGGGAAATTCACTGAAGATTTTTGAGGGAGGTAGAGAAAGGGAAAATATGGTAGGAAGGCTGTCGGGGCCAGGAGTGAATTCATCATTAAGTTGCTGTAAACTTTTTTCGATGATATCGGGGTCGATGCTATTAAGGAGCAATGGTCCAAAGGAGAAGTTCGGTAAATAGGTAAAAATAAGTAGGATCGGGTGCTAAGGAGTCGTGGATGAAAGATTGATTGAAAAAGGTGGCGAAAAGGTTGGAGGTGGTATGAGGATCATAGAAAGTTTCATCATTATAGAAGGAGAGAGAGTTTGGGTAGCCATCAGATTTTCTTTTGTAGTTATCAAAATGAAAGAAGGACTTGGGATCATTTATAAGGTTGGTTTGCATCTCGACTACGTATGTAGTGTTGATAAAGAAAGTTATAACGCTCCATAAAATGCAGGTAAGTGCCGAAATAGTAAGAGAAATCATTTGAGGATTGAGTACGATGGAAAATTGTCCAGAACTTGTTCCGTTTGTTTCTCAAAGAACAGAGCCTATCATGATCAGCTCCTTGACCGGGGTCGAGGTAAACTTCGAATAACTTCAACAATTGTCAACCGATTTTCATATGTCATAACATTTGGGAAACGTCAATTTAGTACAATTTTAACCATGAATCGCTTCATACCAAAAGAACGCGCGGAAATGGTTTCAATGTTCATTAAAAATTAACGCTCGATTGTGCTAACTCAACGTGCGTATCGTGATCGTGTTGCGCCCAAAAAAGATACAATTCGTCGTTGGGCCTCGATTTTTTTTTCTATTTGGTTCTGAGGCAAGCCCTCGTAAGCAACCTAGGCTACGTCCGCGGCGTTCAAACTCATCTATTCAGTCTGTGAAGGCCAGTGTTCAAGACGTCCCAAGTTTGTCATATCGGCGCCGTTCGCAGCATTTAGGCATCAGTGGGATCACTTTGCGGAGAATTTTAAAGGATGATCTTCACTTATTTTAATACAAAGTGCAGATAACTCAAAGAACCTTATAACCTATATAACAGGTACTAATGCTGCTGGCAGGTATTCGGTGCATACAATGCTTAAAATACTTTCTAACTTGCATGGTGGCTTAAAAGTTTGCCATCTAAATGCTAGGAGTCTTAATATACCGAAGCTAGATTATCTTCGTAGCGTTCTCGACAGAGTAAGTATTGACATCATCTGTGTTAGTGAAACATGGTTTAAGTCTGATATACCCAACCAATTATATGACATACCTAATTATATCTTATATCGCAATGATAGAGCCACAAGTACTTGTGGTTGAGGCGTTGCTATATACTGTAGATCCTCCCTGCACTGCAGGATCATTTGTAAGTCTGTGAACACTGATGTGGAATACATAGTACTGGAAGTATCAGGCTGTAGCACAAAATGCGTGGTATCTTGTGTGTATAACCCGAGCAGGAATCTCTCCCCCGAACCGTTCTTTGGGGCATTATCTGAGTTTTCTCCTACGTACGAGAATATTATTGTCTGTGGTGATTTTAACGTTAATTTGTTGAAAGTTGACTCATTCTCGACTCAATTAACTGACTTAGTCACAGCTACTGGGATGCAAGTAATGAATTGCTTGTATCCTACTCGATATTCTCCAAATGCTGTCCCGACTCTGCTTGACCTCCTGATTGTATCGAATCCCTCTAATGTACTCCTCCATGACCAATTGGCTCTTGGTGGGACTTCTGACCATGACCTACTTTACTGCACATATGACATTGACTTCACCCACTCGCCTGTGCCCTTAACCTTTCAATTCAGAGACTATAAATCTATAGATTTAAACTCTCTTGCCTTTGATGCGAACTGTATGCCCTGGGATGATTGTAAATATGTTTCGAATGTGTATGATAAGTTGTGCTGTATAAATTCCTGTATCAATACGCTTTTTGAGTGGCACGTTCCTTTAAAAACAGTCCGTATACGTAATCAAAACTGTCCCTGGTTTACTTCTGAAGTACATGCATCCGTTAGGCAACGCCACAAAAAGTACCTTAAGTGGAGAAACAATCCATGTCCACAAAATTGGTTGCTATATTGCCAGGCACGAAACCGAGCTACATCAGTTACTAGGTCGGCAAAGAGAAGTTTTTACGCCTCTAAGCTGAACGGGAAACTGTCCTCTAAACAGCTTTGGTCTAATCAGCGTGAGATCGGTATAGGCAAGCGGGAGAAGCTAGATTGTGCAGTTGATCCCAATACTCTGAATGATTATTTTCTGGCCAACACTTTAAGCCAGCCCAACTTCTTCCCCAATAATACTCTACGTAGGGAAGTCTTAGAGCCTTTTGAGTTTCAAGTAGTAACGGAAAGTGATGTGGCTGTAATTGTTAGAAATCTTAATTCCAACGCAGCTGGTGTTGACGGTATATCTCTTAGGTTTGTAAAACTAATACTCACCTATTTATTAAGCCCACTCACGCACCTCATTAACCATTGCATTTCCTCTTCAAACATTCCACTCCTATGGAAAGAAGGCAGAATCACTCCTGTCGCAAAAAAACCAAATCCCTTGATCCCTAGTGACTACCGGCCAATTAGTATACTGCCCTGTTTGTCTAAGGTCTTCGAGAAGATACTCGCTAAACAAATTAGTTCATACCTCGATAACAATAATCTTCTTGTTGAAAGTCAATCTGGGTTCAGAGCTAAACATAGCTGTTCCACTGCCATGGTAAAGGTTCTCGACGATATAAGAGTTGATCTTGATGAGGACAGATTTACTGTCCTGTGCCTCCTTGATTTTTCCAAAGCCTTCGATAAGGTGAATCACGACATTTTATGTCAAAAACTTGATATCTACTTTGGATTCGGCGACAGGGCAACTCGCCTCTTAAAAAACTATCTGTCAAACAGGATACAAAGAGTGGTGGTTAACGAGGTCATTTCTGAACCCAGACCCATTCTATCGGGAGTTCCCCAGGGATCGATCTTGGGCCCAATTCTCGTTCCCCAGGGATCGATTCTTGGGCATGTTCATAAATGACTTACCCTCAGTATGTAAAAATGTTTCTATTCACCTTTATGCTGATGACGTCCAGATCTATCTATCGGCACGTATTGGTCTTATCGAAGATCTTGTTTTTAGAATAAATGAGGACCTCTTGGAAATACATAGGTGGGCGGAGACGAATGGTCTATCTTTGAATCCAAGCAAGACACAGGCAATATTGCTCTCTTATAGAGATTATAATACTAAGAACTTTCCATCCACCTGTATAAATGACTTCAAGGTACCATTCTCAACGACAGTGACAAGCTTGGGCTTCAGAGTGAGCACACATTTGTCCGGTACTGACCATATCAGATCGACTATTGGGCGAGTTTATGGAGTATTGAGAAAACTCTGGATGTCTAGCAACTTTATTCCAACGGAAATAAGACTTCGCATAGCCAAAACCTTAGTTTTGCCGCTGATTTCATATTCGGAGGTGGTGTATCCAAAATTGGACTCTGTCTCTGAACATGCTCTACTTGTAGCATTCAACGATATCACTCGGTACGTGTATGGCTTACGAAGATATGACCACATATAGGCGCATCAAACCAGCATCTTAGGATGTACTCTATTGCAGTATGTCAATGCAAGAAACTGCATCTTTCTCCACAAAATAATATATCAGAAGTCTCCACGCTATCTCTATGAAAAACTAAACTTCTGCCAATCTGTTAGAAGGCTTAACCTTGTAACACCACGTCATAGGTATTTGAATTCATCGCGCCTCTTCTTCGTTAACAGGATTCGTCTCTGGAATTCATTGCCGGCATGCATCAAACAAGTCAGAGAGTTCACAAGTTTCAAAAAGAATATTTTCAAATATTTTTCTAATCAGCGCTAATCCTCATCGCTTTTCCTCATCCTTTCCCGACCCTCCCTCTTTTCAACATTTTTCCTTTTCTTTCTTTTCTTATTGATTCAACTTAATTTTATGTTAACTTTAATTTAACCTTATTTTTAAAATATCACCAAATTGTACTATAAAAGACATAAGTCTTACTTGTACGAATCCTCCTAAACTGTAATAAATTGAATTAAATTGAAAAAAAAAAAAAAAATTTAACCTTGCCACAAGATGAGCTAAAACCATCATTGGACCGTATTTCTTCAAAGTTGGCGATACAGTGGATGACGATCGATATCGGTGGATGTTGAGCCATTATGTAGTCCCAGAAATGCGTAAAAAAGGCTTATTTCACTTTTGGTTTCAACTAGAACAGCTCAAAAGAAACAGTTGTGCGGAAATAGCACAAATTTCGACCGAAATGCTCGAAAATGTCATGGAGAATACGCGAAAACGAGCCCATTTTTGCATCGGCAATAAAGGCGGTCATTTAATTGATATTGTTTTAAAAAAATAATCAAAATAAATTGTAAAGGTCTAAGTTGAATAAAAGCTTTTGAATTTCCAAAATCGGTTGAGAATTGTTGAAGTTATTCGAAATTTACATCGACCCATATGAGCTGGCGCACCCTGTACCTATAAAAACAGAGTTAACTACACCAATTACATATTTATATAGATCTATGGTTTTGAATAGAGCTGTGGTCTGGATAAAGATGGGTGGTACTTTGTCCTTAGTAGGACGGCTGACTGACTAATGCCGCATTAACCATCCTGTACATCGCGTGTTTACGAATTCCTCTATTCTCCTTCGTCTGTCAAAAATATATTTTTTTTTCTAATTCTTAGACTGAGTTGTTGATCATTGCCTTGCCTTTGGAGTCACATAACTCATTTAATGTTCTTTTGTCCAAAAAGTAACTAAAAAAGTATTTCCTAGTGAATTAAAAAAAGTTTCCGATGGCCCATGGGGGGATCGAACCCACGACCTTCGCGTTATTAGCACGACGCTCTAACCAACTGAGCTAATGGGCCCGCTGATATCCGGCTGCCACACAAGTAATATAACAAAAGAGCATGCAAATTGGAAATGAAAATAATTGATTGGTATAATGGTCGCATGAGTGCCAATATTGCTGAGATCCTAATACCAGCTGCAATTGATTTAATGGCCGAAATACGCAACTCATCACCGAAGTACGAGGAGGTTATTAAATTTAAAAGGCATTTTCAACCGTCACATGATCAGAATCAGTGAATTTGAATAACGTCGCGACTTTGTAAGGATTAAAAAAGACGAAAAGGCCGTTTTAAAAACCATTCACGTGATATATCTTCCTCGCCAAATATCCTCCCAACGATACTTGATGTAATTGCATACCCACTTATTAGCATTGAATCAGGTAAATGCAATTCCTTTTAGCAATCCCCTTATCTCTTGAAAAACCATCTTCAGTCCCATCGAGATTCAAGTCCTAATGGAAGGCATACATTTTGTACATTTTAAAAGCAGAAGGCACCTATCCAAAGGAATAAACCGTGCACGCCAAGCACATGTTCACTGGCAAGCCACGGCGCGAGGGTGAAAAGTGTGAGGATACGATAGACGAAATCTATTTAAAAGGAGGAGCCGAGAGCTTTTTAAAGCTTCACAATACTACAATTTCCATGCAACAGTTTGATGAATACCAAGAAAACGGCAAATGCTGGGGGTGTGTACCCGACCTATGATTCAATAGCATAGAAGCTTTCGCACACTCTCTTCCGTTGTTTAGTTTTTGTGTACTCGCATCTGAGTATCTTTTTATCTTCGGCCTGGTGCTGTACCGCTGATTTTTATCAAAGCGACTAAATTCTAGCATCGTCAGTACAGATACAATCTCGAAATTGAGTGCTTCGAAAGTAAGAAAAAAAGGACCAAAAGGTGTGCACCAAGTGAAAAGTATACTTTCAATCTTCAAAGGGAAATCGAATTACCTTAATAAGTTAAAGTCGAACACCTAGGGGTGGCATAGGGAGTAGGAATCCTTCATAAATATTGCTCCTTTATCGTTGTTCCCCCATTGTAGTCGCGTGAAGTTGTGCAATAATTTGATTCTTAAATGGAAAAGTGTTAAAAAACGAGTGCTGCTGCAACGAGACATAATTCTAAGACAAAAAAAAACCAACAAGAGGTGAGTATGTATGTGCAAAATCTGTCAGATACCCTTCGTCTTCCATAGGTTTGGGTGATTAAGATAAATTGTTTCATTTAGTACGAAAAGAAGTAAGTAAAATTGGTACCTGTGCGTGTACAATAATAATTTTAGCGAAAGAAGCTTAGGATTGTCAACAGTCCCTCGAGGAATACACATTCATTACTCGCAATCCCTATTAAGCTTTAGCAAACAAAATTCAATTTAAGTCCACTACTTACTACTACCACTCGAAAATGTCAAAAGTCAATTTGAATAAAACCCGCAAAGATAAAAAAAAATCACTTTCAAAAGCCCTGAGCATCATCACTTACGCTTGAAAAACGCACACTCGCCAGACCACTCGTAACCTGAACATGCAACTGAAGCACCAATAAAACTTGAGGAAAGTGCACTTCCTCTGCTAATGGTTGATCTATCGATAAGAATCGTGCCACACCACCAGACACAAAGTCACATATACACACCCCATTGTCTATGGCCTGCCATGTGACTTTCAGTAGAGAACCTAAATAAGATGCCTAGGGGCTCCGGGTAAAATTCAACGAAAGAATTTCCCAGTCAAAACGACATTTCAATATCTTCAGCACGTTCCATTCTCATACCCATCACCCACTAAGAGAGCCATTAAAATCCTGTTCCCACCATCCGACCTCAACCCGGCAGCAACCATCTGTGAATGTGTGACCCCATTTCTATCTCTATTTAGCTTTAAACGTTCCCGCTGCCGATCCCTTTGCTGATGTTCAATTTCACTGTCAATTAGAACAACAACAAGAGAATTGTGGAATCACAACGTCAACGCAGTTAACCTCGTCCAGCATCGCAGGAACAGGATTCCAGCTACGGCTCCGGTTCCCTCTCATCGAAAAAAAAAGTAAAAACAAATTCCAAAATGAAATTCGTTTCGATCCAATGTGGGTCGCATTAGGGTGGCTGACATGGGGATGACGGGCATACCCCCCATCTCCAATCATCATTGTGATAATGACAATCTCCCAGTCATACTTATGATGATGACGGCACAGCACAATACCCTTCCGGTTCTGCATTGTCTCTTTTGGTAATACCACCACACACACTCGTCCGGATTAATTGATTCCATCGTCGAATGTGACATATTCATAATTGGATATTTTATCGCCTCTTTCGGAATTGCGCTACATTACAATGCACTCGCACTCAGTCATGTGTGATGTTTTCGGTCCATGGTCCATGTTTCCGACCGTTGTTTACGACACTATTTGGGGTGGAAATGCGGTATTCCTCTCTTTGAGTCGCCCGTTAATTACATCGGATACTAGTGGGAGAGTAATGTCTCCGGCCCGCGTTGGTTATACATATCTATGACAGCTACGTGCTGAAAATAATGTTGTTTACACGTAATTTAATTGGCGGCGTCGCGCAAAATGGAACTGTGGCGTATACGTACTATACTCGGATTCGGTTAATCGGTTATCATGTCGGATGCGACGAAAATGAATTTATTAAGCTCGAGATTTACGCAAAAAAAACATTTCAGAATGCATGCACCAGATCATCGATTTGCTGTTTTAAAGAGATGACTCTTTGGGTTCCGGGCAGTAGACATAGACAAACGGGGATACAAACACTATTCATATAAAATGACTTTGCTACTTACGCTTTCATAGCTTTTCCTATCTAGGGGAGGTGATGTGAAGGAGATACTAGATGCAATAAAATAGTGCACGAACGGTCATAAAAAAAATTGTTTTGGTTTCATCTAGTGATTAGGAAGAGAAGTGGTTTGCTTGGTTGTTTAGTTGTTTTTCAACGAAAAGCAACGACACTTTTAGGCTGTTTATTTTCTATCCGTTCGACATGGCTTGAAATCATTAATTTCTAACTGGGATAATGTCGTTATATACCATAGAAAAGATCCGGTACTATAAATCAGTTCCGAAAGTTCAAACAACTTGTATATTATGTTCAAAAAGTAACAGGAATTGTAGGTCTTAGCAGGTCATACTAGTCTGATTCGTGTGATTACTTACTTGCTAAGCCTGCCTGGAAAGTGTCTGAGTCAAAGCAGTTAGTGTCAATGCGGTTTGACATGACATGTAGCGCGGTCTAAAAAATATCGCTTAGGTATAAGGCTAATGGGTTATGTTCTAGCCCTAATGTCGCACACACACACACATTTTTTGTGAAATCCACGTTAAAATTTATCGTTTGATGAAGCTCGGTCTATAGCAATAATGAAGCATAAATCGTTCATGTGACCACCACGACCTCCTGTTGCAGACGATCGTCCGAGGGTCAAAACCGATGACGATGAGTGGTCAATATCCGCAATTTGAATTTGAATTTATTTCCACTGACCTTACTCGTCAAATATTCCCACAGCAGAAGACTAAAGGTGTCTAATCGCATGCTCGGAAGTCAAACAACTTCTCCTTTAAACAAAATAATGTGATCGTCCAACATGTTTCAATAACGCTCTCTATTCAGTGTAAATGTGTGTCCAGCATCATCTTCGAGCACAGTACAGGCCAATGATGCCGCCTATCTACAATTCGAACTACACAGTGTTGTTTTGGAACGTATTTGTTTCTCGTGAATCTTTGGGCCTTCCTGGCCCAATATACTTCTGCTTATCCCTACATCAATAAAACGTGATTCTTCGAAGATAATTAAAATTCGCTGTAAAGTGCTCTAAATGAGGCTCACTTGCTGACTTGAGGTACCTGACTACTTTCAAACACTCCTGGCCATAGCTGTGATGTTACAGCGTGCTGTCTGGCAAACTTGACCCGATATCGAACCAGTTGCGTTTCATCACTGCACGAATTCCGGACTCACTAGGATGATTGTGTTGACCCTAAATATCCCGAAATTCATCGCCCATTTTCGCAATAAGTTTGATCAACAAAAAAGCGCTTTTCCATGAAAAGCGACTAGATTTACCAAATTGCCAAAGACTGTGCTTGACACCTTTACATTAATAATAGTAATTGACAGCCAACATTCAAACCATCTGTTGGATCACTCTTTATAAACGTTCATTGGGTTGTTGATGATGAGAAAATTGCTCAAAATTCGCTAAGAAACTATTGAGGGTCATCATGACAGATGTTGTTAGAAAAACTCAAAAGTTGTGTGGTTCAAAGAGCAGTGGTAGTGAGGGACTACAGCCAGTAATTTTCTGAATAAACTACTCGTGCTGTGGCGCCTACTAAGGAGCTTCGTTAGTATCCTGAGAAGCAACAGCGCTAAAATAGGTGTTTGGAAGGCATGTTGACAACTTTTTCAATATGATACACTTTTTCACAACGGGAAGGGGGTTATACAAATTCAATATAAAATAAATGGCAGAGGATTACGCACCAAAACCTCCGCAGGAATCCCTAATTCCCAAAACCATCCCTACGATCAGCCCTAACTGAAACTAATCTATGCTCCAGCACTGGAGACAGCGAGTTATTTACCTCAGATTTCATTTTGTTTCGGACCGATGGGCATCTGCCGATCCGGATGGTCGCGGAATTGTCTTAGCATCCACAGCACTATGATCCCTTGCCCTTCAAATCGTCGGGTTCCGCTGTCTTAATAAGTCTCGCTAAACGGAAACTTTATCTTGGCTGCTGTTACTTAAGACACTCACAGCCCTCACTTAGCTACCGACTCGCCCTTCATTTGGTCTACTTCATATTTGATACTGCCGAACCCAATGACATTATCGTTATCTGAGGCGATTTCAATCTCCCACACCTGAAATGGATTCAATCCTACAATCCTATTATATCGCCGCTCACCACCCCTCAGGTAAAGAAATCATTTTCATAGATCACCTCTCTTTTTTTCTTTTTTTTTTTTATGGATTCGCGCCAAGAGATGTGAAATCTTCGATCAAGCCCGGGCTACCAGTAAGCACGATTCGCGGGATATTATTCTCATTTTTCCACGCGCCTACGTACTAAACCACACCTCTGCACTCTTCAACCACTCTCCCCGCGGGACTACCGTAAGTATTACTTCACGGGGCTGGTTAGCGATTTATGCTGTATTTCGGGCGGCGAGCTCTTGTGCTCTTCTCTCTGCCTCGGCCTGACGTAGCTTCGTTTGTATAACCGCAATGTATGACCATAGCTCGTTCCAGTTATCTACCGAGTCCATCATGTAGGCGACCAGGTTTTCGGAGCTTGGTAAGTCTACCGCTTGCCTGTCCTGCGCAAAACGACTACAATCAAAAACTGCGTGTTCTGCGTCCGCCTCAGCATTTGGGCATTGTGGACACAGTGGAGAATAGTCATGTCCAAATTTGTACAGATACTTTCTGTAGCCGTCGTGTCCAGACCATCTAGCTTGCCACATTACTATGAATGCTTTCCGTTCTTCTTCTTTTATGCGCCTGGCCTGTTATCGGTCAGACGTTAGCCTGCAGTGTATCCTCATGAGCTCGTCTGCCAGGATTTCAATGGGTAGCATTCCTGCTATGATGAACGCTGCATTATCTGGGATGGTCCTGAATCCGCTGATTGTTCTTAGTGCGCAAAGTCTATAAACTGACGTCATTATACGTTTCAGTTGTCTGCCTGCGACTGCACCAGCCCATATCGGAGCAGCGTACCATAGAAATGAACTGACTACCTTTGAGAGTAAGACTCTGCGCGCATATCCGGGACCACCTACATTCGGGAGCATCCGTGAGAGCGCTCCTTGTGTAAGTGATGCCTTTTCGCTGGCATCCCCTAAAGGAGAGCCAGTTATTAGGCGTAACCCCTAAGTACTTCACAGATTTCTTAGACCTAATCGTCTGATCGCCGACTAAATAGCTCGCATGTTCCACCTTGTTGCGGGCGGCTGGTTATGAGCACAGCCTCCGTTTTGTGGGCCGCTGGTTCCAGGCCGGCACTTACCAGGCAATCTTTTACCTTAGAGATGGCTGTGTTCGTACCAACCTCTATATGTTTGGCCACTATGACAATGGCAATGTCGTCAGCAAAGCCGGTGATTTGTACTCCAACGGGAAGCGCAAGTCGTAGAATGCCATCATACATAATGTTCCACAATAGGGGTCCAAGAGCTGATCCCTGCGGAACTCCCACCGTTATGCTATAGAACTTGACACTCTCATCGGTGTAGTATTTAAGCCTCCTATTGTTGAAGTAATCCATGACTATCTTCAGCAAATAGGGAGGGGTACCCATGGCAATTAGGGACATTTGTATGTGCGTCCAGTTCGCTGAGTTGAAAGCATTTTTAACGTCCAGCGTAACTACTGCACAATATTTTTTCTCTCCCCCTCTCCACCTCTTTCCTTGGATGGCATCTGCGGCCAGGCTTACCACGGATTCTATGACGCTGACCGTTGATCGTCCTTTTCTGAAGCCGAACTTATTGTTTGACGGTGCACTATTTGCTTCCACCTATCTGACTCCGGCCTTCTGCAACTCAGTCACATCACCAATAACATGGACAGACAATTTCTCATCTGATGCCGTAAACTGCGTTGTATCCATCTTCTCTCTACTTTGGACCCCCTTCATCCACCTTTATCGGTAACTCTTTCACTCGAGACTCAATTCACTATTCTTCCCTCCGAAAATACGTACTGTTTCAATTTCCGAAAAGCTGACTACGCGAAACTAAATACTCGTAATCTGCTCAACAATGTTAATTTTAACTTTCTTCTTAACCCTAACCTTTAACGAAACCCTTGCCCTGTTTTGCTCCAAAATCCTCAGCTGCTTCATTCTTTCAACCCCATACTCGCAATTAATTTTCTTATCTCTTCCAACGAACTCGAAGTAATCATCAACTTCTTTGTTCATTTCTTCAGCCAATCATTTACCGACCAGGATCTTCAACCCGATCACATCTGAAAGACTGCTCCTTGATGTCTCTCGTTTCACTGAACATTACTCCCGACCTAATCGCCGAAAAAATACGCAACTTAAAGGACGACTAATCTCCCGCTCCCGACTGTCTGCCTGCCATAGTTTTAAAAAAGTGCGCCAACCATCTTATTTTACCCCTTACCGCTTTATTTCAAAGCTCTATCTCTCAAGGACTCTTTCCTAGGCTTTGGAAATATGCTTATATCATTCCAGTCCACAAAAAAGGACTGTGTCCAACTATCGTCTCATTGCCAAGTTCTCATGCATACCCAAACTTTTCGAGAGTGTCGTTTATGACGCCCTATTCTTTCACTGCAAGCCCATATTTTCTCCTAACCAACATGGGTTCCTAAAGGGTCGATCGACAACCACTAATCTATATAGTCGAGTTTGTTTCACAATCTTTGTGTGCACTCGAAGCCGGCAAAGGAGTAGACGTTGTTGCCACTGACTACAGCAAGGCCTTTGACAAAATGTCTCACCAAATTATTCTTCTCAAGCTAACTGGCCTCGGTTTCTCTTCCGGTTTTATCTCATGGATCAAATTTTATCTAGAAGATCATCAATATAACGTTATTTTCAGATCTTCTATCACTGATCTAATTAATGATAGCTACGGTGTCCCACAAGGTAGTCATCTCGGCCCATTGATATTTATTCTAACCATTAATCCATTAATGATGTTGACAGTGTTATTCTGAAATCTCAGCTCTCCATACATTTTTTTTTTCTTTTTTTGTTGGAGGCTTCTACTACTGCTGGAGCACTCAGACACAAATATTGGTCCATTGTACTACCAGACAGACACCGTGTCTTTATTGTATTTTTCCCGTTGTCCGGTGAGGTGGGGCTTCAGTGATGTAGAGCCAAAAGATTCGACACCCGACACGTCGGCCCCAAGGGTGCGCCACCGTGCGCGAGCGAAGGCGGACCAGTCACAGAGAAAGTGTTCTGCTGTGTCATCCTCCTCGCAACATGCAGCACAGGCGTCTAAGTGATGCGAAGCACGTAGAGATGCTAATAACGCCCGTAAGCCTTCTGCAATCATTTCTCCGTAAGGATAAGAAAAATGTTGCGGACTTCTTGCAGACATCAGGGCGTATGCGCTTAGTCATCCTGCGTCCTGGATATTCCCTCCATCTACGACTGTGTGCATTAAAGACCCAGTCATTGATGTCAGATTTGACCGTGGAAGCATACAAGCCTGAGTGAATTAAGTCTTTCCACTTTGTTCAAAAAGGTCTTGAGTTCAAGCACTAATTTGGAGTTGAATAGAGGGTTGGGCACAGCTTTGAGTACAGCTTGGCTGTCACTACGGACTCATGTGCTTTTTCCCTTCCACCTGTGTTTCACAACATAGTGCATGGCCATTAGGATTGCGTAAATCTCCGATTGAAAGACAGACGCATATTTTCCTAACGAGAAGTCCAGTCGAATGTTTTCGCGGTCAAAGAAAACTCCAGCGCCGGATCCCTGCCCAGTCCTGGAGCCATCTGTGAAAATGCGGTTCAGTGTCTGGCCAAAGCCAATCCTGACGCCATGGAAATGTGACTGTGAAATTACAGCGCAGTAGGATGGTAGGTATTATTGCGTCAGAAGGCATAACCATGAGACAGGGGTCGTTCTCGCCCAAGTACACTTTCACTCCAATGCGAGTTGTACCAAAGACATTCCTCTTTAGGCGAGAAATGGCTTTCAGTGCACACCCTCTGATATATATGTCAAGGCGTGGAAGATTCATCATAGCATCTAGAGCAGCTCCCGGTGTGCACGGGGAAAGCCCCCGTGCAGCTGAGACAGACCGCTCTTTGGAGTTTGGTGAGTGAAGCCACAACGTGTTTGGGTGTTAGCCTGTTCCACCAAACAACCGATGCATATGAGATTATCGGTCTTAGCATTGTCGTGTAGATCCAAAGGACCTTTTTCGGCGATAAGCCCCATGTTTTGCCAAAGGCACCTTTGCATTGCCAAAAAGCTGACTGCGCATTGGTGGTTTTGGACTCAACATGCTTGCTATCTAGGATGACTCTCAGGTACTTAGCTTCCTTGGATAACGGGATGGGAATGCCTTTGAGCACCAGCTGAGTAATGCCAGTATTTTACCTCCTTCTCGTGAAGAGAACGACATCAGTCTTAAGAGGATTAACCGCCTGCCCGTTACTCGTGCACCAGTCTTCAATCATACCTAGCGCCGCCTGCGCTTTGAGACAGACAGTCGCTAAACATGAGCCGACAGAAAAAAACAACAACATCATCCGCATAGGCCTGGGCATAGATTCCAGAGGCATTGAGAGCATCGAGCAGTGAGTCGACCACCATGCTCCATACATGCCGATAATATAAAAATATCGAATATCGAGATTCGCCTCGGCGAAGTTTGGTGAATCGAACCATTGTTTTCAAAATAAGTTTGCACCATTTGCACGCATTGTTCTGAAAATGGCAACACGTATTAACCACAAATCAACTTTCAACTGTCAAATTGATAACCTGTAAAAACAGTGTTGCCAGTTTGAAAATCAAAGCTCTAAAAAAAAAACACTCTTTACTTACCGAGCCAAAGGATCCGTAGTCGGGCTCGTGAATATTACTGTATGATTGACTGAAAAAGGATACAAAGAGATTCGATACGAGAAAGATTAAACTTTAGAAAAATTGAAGGACGAAGGAAGTCCGACCGATTTTCTTTTGACTATTAGGCTCCTTTCATTTTGGTGAGGTAATAACGGTAAAGCTATTCGCAGCAGTTGGAGATTAATTAGTCCCAAATGAATTTGGTATCAAGGAATGAACACCAGCATTTGCTTGTAGCGTTTCGAAGGGTTCGAAACTCTATTATATCAGTGAGGTTCTAGAGAGCAGGTGCGTAAGGGGCAGGTAGTGTGGGACAATCGAAAACTTTCGTGTAAATCGCTTCCAGCTCATACCAGCTCAGACCCATATCGATATGGGTTTCCATACAAGGGAGTGTGGATATTGAAATTTAAGGAATGTGAATGCTCCGAGACGTTGGTAAGGTGTTCTTGTTCGTAAGAAAATGTAAGAACGTGAGAAGGGCGGTAGAGACCGATGATGATAGAGACTGAGCATCTAGCGAAAAGATCAGACCTAACCGTCTATTAGGAGGATTTCACATACATATTTGGAACAAGGAAGCAAGCATCTTCTGAAGGAGACCACCGTAAATGCATGAGGTTGAAGTCATCAACAATTCATAACTGAGGTGCACCCTGAATCAATTGCTTCTAGTCTATAAGCGGACACAAGAAGCAAACCAATACCACAGGGGTGAACACGGGCAAAATCGTGAAATCACATTCGATGTCAAGAATATGAAACCGTATATGGGGTCAATAGCCGAAATGTCGATATCAGGCGGAACGAACTTCCATCCATAGTGGACGATGGTGAGAGAGAATTTCTTTCACGTGACTTGCATAAAGTTGAAATTGGAATTTAAAAAGCTCCTGGCGTAGACGGACTACCTGCTGAGCTATTTTCAAGAGCTGGTTGGGACATGTAACAATTCTTCTGTAAGAGGACAACATGAGTGAAAAATGAATCCTAACATCATAGCAGAAGATCAAGGATTTCGACGACCATGGTTCACGAGTTGCAAGGGTCAACGCCATTAACGATGAGATCAGACTCAAAACAACTCAGACTCAAATCAACATTCGCAGTTATAACTTTGAATTATTCAAGGCCATCGTCTACCTCATTGGCTTTTAAGCCTCTTTAAGCCTTTATTATCTCGATTCTTCTCTACGGCGCAAAGGCTTGAATATAATCGAATGCGGATAAAGAGATACTTGGTTGGTTAACAGACAATAGAAAAGATCAGAAATTCTATGGGCTCTACAGGAGCTAACAGGCGTCCTTCGATCTAACGTCTAAAAAACAGAGAAAACTATTGCTCCGCCCCAAAGAATCGATTCCATTCCTAAAGGATAACAATATAAAAGACCGGATCTAAAGTGGAGCGCACAGGTGTGGAGCGACATTAAGCAACTTATTAGTTGAGGATCAGAGTTACCCCTATTTTCACGAATCGAAAATAATGCAGAGTTGCTATCTACTTGGCTCTAACATGTTTGCTCACACTTCATGTGACTCCTTCAAATACTACTCGTTCAAAGAGCCAGTCGGTGGTAGGTACCAAAAACGGACAAAATGTTACGTATACGCCCCGTGGTGCGAGATAGCCTGTCTAGGCTTCCAAAGCTACTTTCACGACTCGAAAACGATGCACAGAGCTGCTGTTACGTATACGCCCCGTTGTGCGAGTGATTGGCAGCTTGTCTGGGCTTCCACAGCTTAAGACAACTGGGCCATGTTGAGCGGATGAACATCATTGCTCTGGACCTAAGATTTTTCGAATCCAACCCCTACAGACAACACCGCAGAATTCGACCGCGTTTAAGGTGCCAAACGGGCGCTCGATACTGGCTAAAAATCGTGACGACTAGAGATGTTTGGTTGAAGCCCAGGTTCACCCCGCACTTTTGCACTAGCTACTTCAATTACTCCCATAAGAGTTTTTGAACTTAGTTCCAAATTCCATTGTCCTATTGTACTGGACGTTGTGTTCGGCACATATGTTTGAAGCTCTGTCTGGCTTACTGATGCGTTTCGATCATACTCAGTCCTTGTTTATCTTGGCTAGGCAAGGCAGAGCATCATGACAGTTTTTGGCGAATTTCGAGTTTATACTATATGAGTCTTATGATTTTAGAGCTACTTAACTCCAAGCTCGGCTTGGAAAATACTCGGCACAATACGAATGCCTTCAAGACCTTGCAGTATGAAGACTTTTGGCATTTTGCAAGCGATCTTCATTTAAAAATTCCCAATTCCTGTGGATAAGCGCGTAACAGACTTATTTGGTTCATTGGAACTAAAGCATTTACGGCTGCGACTTTTTCGGCCCTTCGACTGATGCCTTCTCACTGGCTCACTAACATTCAATTGTGAATATGTTGATTTGAATAGATCAGCTATAGTACGCACAGATTTTCTGCCGTGACAATTATTCTGGACTGTAAATAGGATCGACCGACTGGGAATTTCGGTAGTGATTCTTGAGAATTTTTGAACACTGCTCGTTCGTGAACTTCATTCTGGTAAAAATCTAGGCCTTGGTTGACGCTTTAAAATTGACAAATCATAAACATCAAAAAAAGATCACGTTTTTATGGGATTCGCGCAGATTCAAAAGTTACGCTCTTATGGTGTTTGTCGCACAACCTGGACGGGGTGCATATGGTTTGTGTCGAAGATGTTCGTTCACCACGGGTGATTGTCCTAGATAGGATTCGAAAGATTCGATTGAATTTGTCGCGTTGGTTATAATTCACAGTAACTTTTTTTGTTTCCCTTTCATTAAGGTGTTATATTGGAAACACACACACAGAGTATGAATTTTGAAGTGATCTTATACTGCGAGTGTTTCTATGTCTGTTATGTCTCTATTGAAATACATTTTTGCCCGGCCCATACAAACACACTTCCTGGATTGCAGTGACGCCTGTTTTGGAGCAGTCTAAGGCCTCCGCTAGTTGACCGACCACATATGGTCTGTTTAGGGACCTAACAGTTCACGTACAAAACCGTTTTTTTTTCTTTTCTTTTTGTTAGAGTGGACAAATGTCGACCTGTATATTATATACGAGTCTAGTGTTTCTCCTTTGGTTGATGTGTGGTAATGGAGCCCATCCAATCTAACCTGGTTTGTAGTGTAAGAAAATTCACAGATGGCAATGCGAGGCGGTTGGGATAGGTGACTGTTTCCCGCTTCTAAGAATGAAAATCGTCTTCCATGAATTGGAACTTTTCGAATTGTTTCGGATTGAATTGCAGCCGTTTTCAATTCGATATTGTCCTTAAAATCTTTCAGGGTTCCTGGCTTTTGACTTCCAATAACCCCATAGAAAAAAGTCTCGAGGAATTGTCAGGTAATCGCGGAGGCCAGTCAAAATCGCATTTTTTTCGAAATTTGGTTTTCAAGGACTCCATAAAGCGATCGTAGCTTGGACTGTGTGGCAACGTCTTGTTGGAATCAAAAACTGTCTATGAGTTGCCATGGCCCGATAAAGCCAAACTCTAAATCAAAGAGTCGCGCGTTGATGGTGGAGAGGTTCCTCATGAATTAATTGAGGGTTTTCACAGGAATAGCTTTAAATTATCATGAATTATGCATTGCCAAAAAGCTGACAGCGCATTGGTGGTTTTGGACTCAACATGCTTGCTATCTAGGATGACTCTCAGGTACTTAGCTTCCTTGGATAACGGGATGGGAATGCCTTTGAGCACCAGCTGAGTAATGCCAGTATTTTACCTCCTTCTCGTGAAGAGAACGACATCAGTCTTAAGAGGATTAACCGCCTGCCCGTTACTCGTGCACCAGTCTTCAATCATACCTAGCGCCGCCTGCGCTTTGAGACAGACAGTCGCTAAACATGAGCCGACAGAAAAAAACAACAACATCATCCGCATAGGCCTGGGCATAGATTCCAGAGGCATTGAGAGCATCGAGCAGTGAGTCGACCACCATGCTCCATACATGCCGATAATATAAAAATATCGAATATCGAGATTCGCCTCGGCGAAGTTTGGTGAATCGAACCATTGTTTTCAAAATAAGTTTGCACCATTTGCACGCATTGTTCTGAAAATGGCAACACGTATTAACCACAAATCAACTTTCAACTGTCAAATTGATAACCTGTAAAAACAGTGTTGCCAGTTTGAAAATCAAAGCTCTAAAAAAAAAACACTCTTTACTTACCGAGCCAAAGGATCCGTAGTCGGGCTCGTGAATATTACTGTATGATTGACTGAAAAAGGATACAAAGAGATTCGATACGAGAAAGATTAAACTTTAGAAAAATTGAAGGACGAAGGAAGTCCGACCGATTTTCTTTTGACTATTAGGCTCCTTTCATTTTGGTGAGGTAATAACGGTAAAGCTATTCGCAGCAGTTGGAGATTAATTAGTCCCAAATGAATTTGGTATCAAGGAATGAACACCAGCATTTGCTTGTAGCGTTTCGAAGGGTTCGAAACTCTATTATATCAGTGAGGTTCTAGAGAGCAGGTGCGTAAGGGGCAGGTAGTGTGGGACAATCGAAAACTTTCGTGTAAATCGCTTCCAGCTCATACCAGCTCAGACCCATATCGATATGGGTTTCCATACAAGGGAGTGTGGATATTGAAATTTAAGGAATGTGAATGCTCCGAGACGTTGGTAAGGTGTTCTTGTTCGTAAGAAAATGTAAGAACGTGAGAAGGGCGGTAGAGACCGATGATGATAGAGACTGAGCATCTAGCGAAAAGATCAGACCTAACCGTCTATTAGGAGGATTTCACATACATATTTGGAACAAGGAAGCAAGCATCTTCTGAAGGAGACCACCGTAAATGCATGAGGTTGAAGTCATCAACAATTCATAACTGAGGTGCACCCTGAATCAATTGCTTCTAGTCTATAAGCGGACACAAGAAGCAAACCAATACCACAGGGGTGAACACGGGCAAAATCGTGAAATCACATTCGATGTCAAGAATATGAAACCGTATATGGGGTCAATAGCCGAAATGTCGATATCAGGCGGAACGAACTTCCATCCATAGTGGACGATGGTGAGAGAGAATTTCTTTCACGTGACTTGCATAAAGTTGAAATTGGAATTTAAAAAGCTCCTGGCGTAGACGGACTACCTGCTGAGCTATTTTCAAGAGCTGGTTGGGACATGTAACAATTCTTCTGTAAGAGGACAACATGAGTGAAAAATGAATCCTAACATCATAGCAGAAGATCAAGGATTTCGACGACCATGGTTCACGAGTTGCAAGGGTCAACGCCATTAACGATGAGATCAGACTCAAAACAACTCAGACTCAAATCAACATTCGCAGTTATAACTTTGAATTATTCAAGGCCATCGTCTACCTCATTGGCTTTTAAGCCTCTTTAAGCCTTTATTATCTCGATTCTTCTCTACGGCGCAAAGGCTTGAATATAATCGAATGCGGATAAAGAGATACTTGGTTGGTTAACAGACAATAGAAAAGATCAGAAATTCTATGGGCTCTACAGGAGCTAACAGGCGTCCTTCGATCTAACGTCTAAAAAACAGAGAAAACTATTGCTCCGCCCCAAAGAATCGATTCCATTCCTAAAGGATAACAATATAAAAGACCGGATCTAAAGTGGAGCGCACAGGTGTGGAGCGACATTAAGCAACTTATTAGTTGAGGATCAGAGTTACCCCTATTTTCACGAATCGAAAATAATGCAGAGTTGCTATCTACTTGGCTCTAACATGTTTGCTCACACTTCATGTGACTCCTTCAAATACTACTCGTTCAAAGAGCCAGTCGGTGGTATAGGTGGAGATAGCCTGTCTAGGCTTCCAAAGCTACTTTCACGACTCGAAAACGATGCACAGAGCTGCTGTTACGTATACGCCCCGTTGTGCGAGTGATTGGCAGCTTGTCTGGGCTTCCACAGCTTAAGACAACTGGGCCATGTTGAGCGGATGAACATCATTGCTCTGGACCTAAGATTTTTCGAATCCAACCCCTACAGACAACACCGCAGAATTCGACCGCGTTTAAGGTGCCAAACGGGCGCTCGATACTGGCTAAAAATCGTGACGACTAGAGATGTTTGGTTGAAGCCCAGGTTCACCCCGCACTTTTGCACTAGCTACTTCAATTACTCCCATAAGAGTTTTTGAACTTAGTTCCAAATTCCATTGTCCTATTGTACTGGACGTTGTGTTCGGCACATATGTTTGAAGCTCTGTCTGGCTTACTGATGCGTTTCGATCATACTCAGTCCTTGTTTATCTTGGCTAGGCAAGGCAGAGCATCATGACAGTTTTTGGCGAATTTCGAGTTTATACTATATGAGTCTTATGATTTTAGAGCTACTTAACTCCAAGCTCGGCTTGGAAAATACTCGGCACAATACGAATGCCTTCAAGACCTTGCAGTATGAAGACTTTTGGC
This sequence comes from Merodon equestris, assembly GCA_958301585.1. NCBI lineage: Eukaryota > Metazoa > Arthropoda > Insecta > Diptera > Syrphidae > Merodon > Merodon equestris. The sequence goes on from OY284415.1 coordinate 122,878,604, forward strand.
ATTTTGCAAGCGATCTTCATTTAAAAATTCCCAATTCCTGTGGATAAGCGCGTAACAGACTTATTTGGTTCATTGGAACTAAAGCATTTACGGCTGCGACTTTTTCGGCCCTTCGACTGATGCCTTCTCACTGGCTCACTAACATTCAATTGTGAATATGTTGATTTGAATAGATCAGCTATAGTACGCACAGATTTTCTGCCGTGACAATTATTCTGGACTGTAAATAGGATCGACCGACTGGGAATTTCGGTAGTGATTCTTGAGAATTTTTGAACACTGCTCGTTCGTGAACTTCATTCTGGTAAAAATCTAGGCCTTGGTTGACGCTTTAAAATTGACAAATCATAAACATCAAAAAAAGATCACGTTTTTATGGGATTCGCGCAGATTCAAAAGTTACGCTCTTATGGTGTTTGTCGCACAACCTGGACGGGGTGCATATGGTTTGTGTCGAAGATGTTCGTTCACCACGGGTGATTGTCCTAGATAGGATTCGAAAGATTCGATTGAATTTGTCGCGTTGGTTATAATTCACAGTAACTTTTTTTGTTTCCCTTTCATTAAGGTGTTATATTGGAAACACACACACAGAGTATGAATTTTGAAGTGATCTTATACTGCGAGTGTTTCTATGTCTGTTATGTCTCTATTGAAATACATTTTTGCCCGGCCCATACAAACACACTTCCTGGATTGCAGTGACGCCTGTTTTGGAGCAGTCTAAGGCCTCCGCTAGTTGACCGACCACATATGGTCTGTTTAGGGACCTAACAGTTCACGTACAAAACCGTTTTTTTTTCTTTTCTTTTTGTTAGAGTGGACAAATGTCGACCTGTATATTATATACGAGTCTAGTGTTTCTCCTTTGGTTGATGTGTGGTAATGGAGCCCATCCAATCTAACCTGGTTTGTAGTGTAAGAAAATTCACAGATGGCAATGCGAGGCGGTTGGGATAGGTGACTGTTTCCCGCTTCTAAGAATGAAAATCGTCTTCCATGAATTGGAACTTTTCGAATTGTTTCGGATTGAATTGCAGCCGTTTTCAATTCGATATTGTCCTTAAAATCTTTCAGGGTTCCTGGCTTTTGACTTCCAATAACCCCATAGAAAAAAGTCTCGAGGAATTGTCAGGTAATCGCGGAGGCCAGTCAAAATCGCATTTTTTTCGAAATTTGGTTTTCAAGGACTCCATAAAGCGATCGTAGCTTGGACTGTGTGGCAACGTCTTGTTGGAATCAAAAACTGTCTATGAGTTGCCATGGCCCGATAAAGCCAAACTCTAAATCAAAGAGTCGCGCGTTGATGGTGGAGAGGTTCCTCATGAATTAATTGAGGGTTTTCACAGGAATAGCTTTAAATTATCATGAATTATGCGACGAAAAAACGTAAGGAATGCCCAACTGTGAAGAATCGATGTTGTCGATGATCTCTTAACGCTGGTCTGTATAGCTTCTATATGCTCCTCACACAACCTTGGGCGATTTCAGCTTATTTTACTAGCATTGCCAAGATTACCGGGGGTAATGTTGATGTGATCTGGAGGCATTGTGATGAGTGTGCTCTTTTCCTTTTCGCTAGGTCCACTACATCGCAGCTTTCCTGACGATCTTTTTCGGGTTTCCAGGTGTGAAGGCTAGATAGTTGCCAGACACCGAAGGTTGTGTACTAGCCTCATCGGCTTAACTGGTAATTGTAGAAATAAGTCTCAAATTTGGTGTTTTTTTAGAGAGTCATATTCAGTCTTTTGAGTTTTTTGCCTCTCATTTCTAGATTTAATTTCGGTGGTAGTGAAGTCAACAACCTAATGGAGTACAAGCTTATCCCAGAAGAACGTTTCGGTGAAGTTATAAAACATCTCCGAGACACTTTCTTCGCCGATGAACCATTGAACAAAGCCGCAGGTCTATGTCAAAAAGGAGAAGGTCATGCGGAACTTGAAGAACTAAGCTGTGTAACTTTGGAGGACGGTCTTAGCCTTATGGCAGTGTCTCAAGACGACGAGGTTTAACTTAAAGCCTTTGCAATCCATTTAAATTTCACTTCTGTACTATATTTCAAGATCGCTGGAGTCGTTCTTAACGGCATTCTTCTGCCCGGCGACATGGAAAGCTCACAGAAGAAAATCAACCTGAGTGACGATGAGAATTTTAAGAAAATATTCAACCTTATCTACAGTCAGAACCTGAAGTTCAATTTATTTGAGAAGTTTAACGTGAAAAAGCTATTCGATCTGCGGATATTGTCAGTCGATCCGAGATTCCGTGGACAAGGGATAGCCAAAGAGCTCGTACGGCGTAGTGTCGCTATCGCCAGGGAGTGTGACTTTCAAGTGAGTGTTATTTCGATCTAACATAGACACATACGCAGTAACTGTTTTGATTTCAGGTAATCAAAGCCGATGCAACGGGAATATTCTCACAGAAAATCATCAAGTCCTGCGGGTTCGAGGTCCTTCACGAGCTGTACTATGCAAAATACACAGATGAAAACGACTTGCCCATACTTCCTGTGGAATCGCCTCACATTAAACTGGAGATTCTAATCAAACAATTAAAATAAAACCACACGGCCCCAGCGTGCCTGTATCTTAAATCAGCTAAAAGTACATTTTGCGGACCAACAACTCTTCATTTACGTTAGAATCTAAGATTGCTTTGCAGTTAAGTTGCAAGTTAAAATTAGTTTCAATGAATGTTTGTGCTATTTGTTCAGGACAATAATGCTTTTTAATGTCAGTATCATGTATGTATGTATTGTGTTTGTTAGAGGAGTACTCGTATAGGTTTGAAGTTTAACGGAAAATTCAGGATTAATTTCCGTGAAATGTCGTAATTTATAAAGATAAAATAGTCGTTGTTGAAATATTAGTTTATTTATCGCTTAATAGTTTAAAAGTTGATGTAATGCATACAATTGTGATCTATATTTGGAAAAAAATAAAACAAATTCGAAAAAAAGTGATGTTCTCATGGCCCATGGGGGGATCGAACCCACGACCTTCGCGTTATTAGCACGACGCTCTAACCAACTGAGCTAATGGGCCACTCGATGATGCTGTGTCAAATGTCACATACATCACTACTATGCAGAGGAACGAAACCTCAGCTGACGTTTGAGTATGTCAAGTTTCTGACATTTCTGAGCGCCTGCTGCGTAGAGAAAAATTTTCAATGAATTCCAACAATGGTGGGCATCATGATAACGCGGACTTTTCGCATGCGATTTTTGAGAATTCTCATGCGATAATTTATGTTTTCGCTACAGGGTGATTGAAATTAACATAAAGGTTTTCTCGACTAATTTGACAGTTGAATTAGAACAAAAACCGATAAATCAATGCAATCACCGACAGTTTTTGCTGTTGTGGCTGGTTCATGGTAAAATCATCGACGCCACGAGTATTTCCGTTCTCTTGTTACCATAGATGCATTAAATCACCAACAATGTGTTGACGGAGTTGATCATAAAACTGGCTTTGGATTAACTTACTTATTTATTTAAATCCTTGAACTCGTCTCGACCATAAGGGGAAAGCAAACTGGTTGCAAAATTGGCCTTAGGAAGCTAGTGTCAAGCTTCAATTCATACAGTGCACCGTCATTTCCTGTCGTAAACAGAAGTCGCCTATGAAACCAACGCTAACGAAGCGTGTCCGTAAATGAAATTTCCAAAGTCGAAAAATAAGTATATGGGTGTGACTGGTCTACCCGAAGAATCAACTTTGCATTTTGTAAACTTGAAGACAAGAGGCTTTATGCGAGCTATTATAACATACTGGAGTTAAGGCTCCTCGGAAACATAAAATATGTATATGCAATCACGTCCCAACACAAGAGAAGGTGGACCAACTCAAGGTTGACATATAGGACCTAGAAAGAATATGCGCTCAATGCCTTAGCTATGACCCAACATCGTTCGCGAAGTTTTAACGCGGGCGTTTGTGAGGATGAAATTTTTGAATGACACCAGCTCAGAAACCGTTTCAAGCTAGTAAACTTTGAGCTGGACATAGTCTTTTAGTAACAAGTATACAGTTCCGGAGAGCCGTGACCTTTGACGGCCATGGGTGAAGAGTTTTTCAATAAGGACCGGTAGACGTTGAAATGGAATAAAACAACTTTTAGATACCCACCTCGGCTTTTTACGGCGGCTCAGATCCCAGTGGTTTAATTTTCAATGACTCTCCCGCATAGATCCGGCTGAATTTGAGCGATGACCTGTGTTATGTCCACTGTAAGGGCATTGGTCGATTGTGGTTTATTCGCATAGATCTGCTACTTCAGGAAACTCCACAAGAAAAAGTCTAGCAGGGTCATGTTACCTTTCCGAGAGATAACCTTACCTTAAAAATGTTCATACAGAATGTCAATCGTTGGGTCCGCTTTGTGGCACGTAGAGCCGCCCTATTGGAAGGGCGTCTAGGTCCATATGGTTCAATTTGCGCCATAACAACCGGTTAACATAGTACTGTAGCGCACGCTTTTGACGGTGACCGCCTCACCAATGACGTTTTCGAAAAAGTACGGATTAATGACGCCGTAACTGATGAATCTCATGTGGGTTGGTGTCGTCCCATATACGGCAATTTTGTTTGTTAATGCAGGCATTCATCCCCAAATGCGCTTCGTCGCATTTTTTGGCAAACATTGGGGTCCTCTTCCAAATGCTCCGAAGCTCAGTCAGCCTCCAATTTAGCCACTTAACGTTGAAGAGTCGACTGTGAAGGGTCACTACGTCTGCCGGAAAATGGGCGTAACCCACTTAACGTTTACGCTAATGAACACTCATTTTGATTATCAAGTTTTATCAGTTGGACTGCTTAATCGTGTAATTTGCCATGGTGATTTGTCATCAGTAACTGAATAATAAACAACAGTTTTGACAGATGTCACCAAAACAATATGGCCGCCACAGGCCCCTAAAATCTGCCCGCGCCAATTGAAAACCCTTATTTGGTCAGTGTTAGCTAGCAGCTCAAGTTCATAAAAGACATAGAGATATCCGTGAAGGTTCCACTGGGGAAAAGAGTAGGTTTAGAGTATTAAATGTATTATTGGAATTTTGGGTGATATCGGGGCGCTCAAAATTTAAAAATCACTGTATGGTATTGTTTAAATGGCTTTGCAGTGTATTGTTTACATCTTTGTTAGCTTGCAAAATAATTACGTCATCCGCGAACATGGCTAGGTTGCGCTATCGGGGTAGATATATTGGCTGTGTATATCAAGTAAAGTAGTGGTCTTAATATGCTACCCTGAGGAACGCCAGCTTGTACGAAGTGGAGTATTTGTCCTCGCATTTTACATACAAATGCCATTCGTCATGCTAGCTCTTAAGTAGCAGCTAAAAGTCTAGTGGTAAGGTTTTGTTGAGTATGTAAAGCAGTTTCTAGTACCAGACTTTATTAAAAGCTTTGGATACGACGAGAAATTAGTTGTAGTAGATTTTTTCACAGAGGTTTGTCATTGGGCAAAATGGGCGACTTTGCATGCTTTTCTTAAGTCTTTTCCTGATTTCGGGATGGCGTGTGGAAGTACATTTTCCACGATCAGGATTTTTTTTTAGGATTTTTCTTGCTATCAGGTCATAACCTTGACTTTCATAAGGTGTAATACTAATGTTTTATGTCAAACCTAATATCTTCTTTAGTCGTCGGTGAGATTGGGATGGTTTCATTTGTGTTTTGGAAGTATAGATGATGTGGATCGTTGTCTTCTTCGTTTGTGAAGCAGTCGGCAAAGCAAGCTCCTAGTGTTGTAGCTTTTTCTGCGTTGATCTTAGTCAATTTTTTTTATTTTCGCTAAGGTTAGCACTAGGAAGACCAAACAATGGACACGTGGTTAGGGTTTCGTCGGAAATGGAACAGGGTTCAACTGACATACTTGCGCGCAGGAATAAAGAAATCTTTCGGCCGTTGATAAGGTGACCATATCGAGAGTATTAGGTAAGTTGACTCGACTATATGAGTCAGGCTACAATTAGCGCTAAAGGATGCACCTAAGGATTGTGAAGAGGGATATTAGACTAAATCCAGCCTGTGGAGTTAAAAAAACTTGTTATGTTGGCTGAGGCTGGCTATCTCTCAAAAGTCATCGAGGAAGTACTCGCAGGTGCAGAACCTGCAACTTGCCAGTGCTGGGCATTCGCATAGAAAATGATGCCGGGTTTTCTCTGCGTGGGTATTGTGACAACTACGGCAGTGGTTGTTAGTCCGGATGCCTATACCCTAAGCGTAAGTCCCTATAGGTCCGTACTGACCGTCACGATTCTAGCTATGTTAGAGGCTTTCTAGCTTTTTGAATATTAGGGTCAGTTTTTCCTGAAATCCCGTATCTAGTTGATTTAGCCCAGCTACGATTGGCTTTGTTGCTGTGTTTTGGAACTCAAAGGAGCGTGATATCAGACTAGCGACAGCTCGTTTCATTTCTTTCTTGCTATCCAATGCAAGTCGTTTAGAGAAGGTATCAGACATAATAACTGTAATAGCAGCTTATCTGGCGTTACAAATAGCGGTGGACATGTAATTGGGATTGCGATGCCTTCAGCTTGTAAGAGTGATCGGGGAGACGGAATGAATTTGAGATCTTCAGTTGTGTCAAAAATATTCCGGATTCTTCATGAGCTCAAACTTGGAGCTATCAGTTAAAATGAGAAGGAATTTCGCGACTGGGTTTTCCATTCTTCTCGGGAAGGAAAATGAGAATGCACAAAACTATTGAAATCGAGGAAAGGTGGGATATAGTCCGCAACAGGCGAGGTCAAATTCGTTGGCAAAAGTGACAGATCTCCGCCGAGGCCATACGTGAAGATCCAAGGGGAGGAGATGCAACAAGGTTCATCGAAGGGGCATACTATCAAGGATCCATTTCCTGTTGATCTTTGGATCTCATTAAGTTTGCTTCGCTTAAGGCTGCCCACCAAACCAGGGAGCCATAGGTGAGGATAGAACGGACAATGCCTGTGTACATCCACAGGGTTCCCACCTTTTACCGATAAGGCTGGCGAAGTCAGTAGGGAGACCATCCTGTTAGATGGAGACCATTACGCTAGTGTTAGTTTTACCTCCATAGCAGACCAAGTCTGGTTTATCATGGAGATAGATATAAAGAAAGTTTTCATACGTCTTTTTATCCCTTAGACGAGAGAGAGCATAGCGGCATTCAGTGGGGTTACTAACTTTCTGGGTAATTTTGACTGAGGAGGGCAGATGGTGATCAATGAAAGATTGGATGGAGTTAGGAGGAGACGTTCTTGAAGAAGGAGTTGAAACTGTTGTAAGAGAAGTGGAGTTGGCTATAGTGTGAGAGGGTGAGTATGGTGTGGATGTATTAGAAAAGGCGGGGACGTGGGAGCTGCGAAAATTAGCTCTTGGCTCCAGATTTGAGGTCGAAATTCGTAAAAGAATTAGGAAAAGGTGCTTATGTTGCTGACGAGATACTAGTGGTGGCAGAAAAAGCAGTTGGAATCAGATTGAAGGAAACTCGTTGACGTGGCGGTTTTGGTGGAGCAGAGGAAGAGGTTGGTACATGGGAGATGAAGGGGTGGGTGAAGGATGGGAAAAGTTTTGTTTTGAAGCTCCAGTTATGGTGGGGGTTAGTTTGAGGCTTAGGGCGCTTATTACATAGATTTTTGTTTTATTATAAGGCTTAGTTCTATCATTAGATTTATTGAGCGGCTTGGTATGGATATCGTTCTTTTCGTCCCACTTGGTAACGATAGTTTTACCAAGAGTGAAATGGCGGCCGTCGGGGTTTAGGAATAACCACTCGTATTTTGATGATATGGACAGCTTAAGATTAAACGATCTGGAAGGTTGAAGCGCTTGGCAACTTACTATTGGGATTTTAAATTCTTTTTTGAACTTTGGCAATAGGGCAGACACATTGGCTTCAAGTAAACGATGGATTGTTATGGAAGTGGCCAAGGATGTGGATGTCGCCAAGGATGTGGATGTCGCCAAGGATGTGGATGTCGCCAAGGATGTGGATGTCGCCAAGGATGTGGATGTCGCCAAGGATGTGGATGTCGCCAAGGATGTGGATGTCGCCAAGGATGTGGATGTCGCCAAGGATGTGGATGTCGCCAGGGATGTGGATGTCGCCAATCTTGTTAGATGCTGTTCTCATTTCGTCCATTAGATCGCTTAGGGTAATGGTGAGTTCACTGCTAACGTCATTTAGTTTGCTTGCTAAGCTTCAAGCAGAGGATCGGGTTGGGAAAGGGGTGAAGAACTTTTATTAGATGATTGGCTAAAATTAACGTCAATGTCAGACCGTAGAGAATTTAGGTTCTCGTTTACTTTTTTCTCGTTTATGGGATTGAGTTATATATTGAGGGTTGAAATGAGGTCGCGCTTAAGTTCGATGTTGGGTGAACTGCTTTCGGAGTTTACATTGACTGTTTTCGTTAAGGTGGCCAATTGTTTATTCAGTTCAGTTTGTTTGTGAAAGTTGACTCCATTGTAGAATTGATATCTTCTACACATTTGGCAAGGAAGTCAAATTTAGACGCGAGGTTCTTGAGGAAAATGTTGTTGTTTTTGCCGACCGAGTTAATGTTTTCACTGTTACACTTAATCGCGAACAGGACATCAAAGATTTTACTACACCCTTCACAATAAAAGGCGTGCTGGCATATTCCTTTATATACCTGATCGACCTTTTGCTTAGGCCGATGCAGGGAAGGTGAAACGATTTGCCACAGATACCCTTGCAAATAACCCGGTCAGCATTTCTGATATCGGCGGCACAGTGGGCAAAATCACAGTGATCCATATTAATTAATGAGGTAAGTAAACTAGGACAAAGCCTGTCATTCGCGTTCAGAAAGTTAATTTTAGAAGTATGTAATTGTTATGGTGATAAATACGGAGAAAAATCCAATTATGAAAGACGGGTCGTTTTGAAGAAAAAGAAAAAAAACAATTAAGAGAGGGGTGAGCTAAAATGCGACTACACAGGTTCGGAAATGAACTAGAAGGGAACATCCCTGATACTAAAATACGTCGTCCGCATACGCTATCACTTTTATTCCCTTGCTGTCCTGTTTAACTAGGATACCGTTGATGACTAACAGCCATAAAAGAGGTGAGTTTTAATTTACCCCCCCCATTTATTGAGCTTAATTCAAGCTATCTTAATCTAATCTAACTTATTAGCCAAAAAGAACGGGAGAGAGGAGAGGGTGGTTAAAAAGGCGGATTTTTAGGCATGGAGTGCTGAAATAGAAATCGAAGTAAGGATTCGAATTAACACTTCCCAGCATACGAAAAATGGGTTCATTGGAGCCATAGGCAGTACATGGGGTGGGTAGATAGAAAAGATGGGAATTTCGTACATTGCGGGGGTTAGTGTTGATAGAGACAGAGTTGTAGAGGGTCACCTGGTCAATGGTACCTGAAAAGAGCCAATGGATGAAAAGAATGTCAGATACAATTCTTCTTTCTTCCAACGTGTTCATGTTGATTAGTAAGTAAAATCAAAGGATTGCACCAAGGAAGACCTCGAATAGCATAACGTAGGAACCGGCGTTGGATACTGTCGAGAATGTGTGTATGAGCAAAAGTCACAATGATGAGAATTAGCGGGACATTCCTTCCAGGAATTCATGGACGCTTCTTTATTCTTTTGTGCTTTATTCATGCATGCGTTCGATAATCAGTTGTGTTTAAACCAGAAACCAGAATGAGACGTGCGTCTTTCGTACGTCTTCCCCAGAAACCAGAATAAGACGTGCGTCTTTCGTACGTCTTCCCCCGTGACACCCTGAAATTTTAACGAGATTCTGACAGAGGTTCAGGTGCGTAGCGACAAAACCCGTTACAAACGAGCTTCTATCCGTGAATAGGTGTGAGTTCATTTCATTTTACCGCAGTGTACTCCCGCCACACACACTCTTGGAATTATAACAATGTGAGTGATTGTTTACAAAATTTTGACAGCGCTTGAGGTACCCAAGTGCTCTTTTGACAGCACTTGAGGTACCCACGTGCTCGCCCGAGCTTGTAGGCAAACGTCGGCGGCCATTTTGAGTGGGACGTCTCATTGGTGGTTTCTGGTTTAAACGACGAGCGTGTGCGGTCGAACAATAAATCTATTAAATAACAAAGTGCCTTTTTATTTGAGTCTTTCTTATTATTCAATAGGTTATGGGCCCAGACACAAATGCAGCTAATAAATAATTATGTGCTTTAGTTGCTAAAATAAATAAACAAAAAAAAGAAACAAAAAGGACGGGTTTCGCAGTTTTCGCAGTGGATGACGCCATGTGCTAGGTCGCAGCAATAATAGAAAAAAAAAAAAAATCATACTTATACAATATGTACGTATGTGATCATGTGTTGTATATATGTGTAATTTCACAATAAGTGACGCCACGTACCAATTCACCAGAGAAAACTCATATTTGTATAGGTGTTGTGCATAGTCGTATTGTGTGTTGTGTAGTAGGAAAAAGAAATAGAATGGATAAAGGGAAGAGAAACATAAAACCGTTTGACGGTGAAAAGTACTCAATTTGGAAGTTTCGAGTGAGAGCACTTTTAGAGGAAAATGACTTATTAAAAGTGATTGATAAAGAACATAACGTAGTAACAGATGAGATTAAAAAGGCAGAAAGAAACGCAAAGAGCATTATAATAGAATATTTGAGTGATTCGTTCCTTGTTTATGCCAACAGTGAAAATACTGCAAAACAGATTTTTGCAAATTTAGATGCTATATACGAGCGGAAAAGTTTAGCATCACAACTTTCACTACGAAAGCAACTATTGTCATTAAAGTTGAAAGGTGATACTCCGCTTCTGAATCATTTCAATTTCTTTGATGACCTTGTGACTGAACTCATAGCGTCAGGAGCTAAATTAGATGAAATGGACAAAGTTTCCCATTTGCTTTTAACTCTTCCATCAAGCTATGATGGAGTGATAACGGCAATAGAGACTCTATCTGAAAATAATTTAACATTAGCATTTGTGAAGACACGACTTCTTGACCAAGAGATTTAGTTAAAAGGTGTAAACAAGGATACGAGTGCTAAAGTGTTACAGGCTATAGGCAACAAAGGACCGAGGGACAATAAACATAAATATAAAGCAATGAACAAATACGTAAAGAAGCCGTTTAAAAACAAATTTAAACCAAAATGTTTTCATTGTGGCAAATTAGGGCATTTAAAGAAAGATTGTTTCTTTTTAAAAAGACATACAGGAAATCAGCTAGGAAATCAAGCTAGTGAAAATTTCGGAAAAGAAAAACAGGCTCAAATAGCAACAACAACACAGCCAGAACGTAGGTTTGCTTTCATGATGAGAGAGGTAAATAAAAGTGTAAACGAGAGCGAGGTAGAGTTTATCTTAGATTCGGGAGCATCAGATCACCTTATAAAAGACATTACTTTGTTTTCCGAATATGAAAATTTGGTATCACATGTGGCGATTGAGATTGCAAAGCGGAATATATCCATGCAACTGCCAAAGGAATGGTTAACCTAAACAGTTCTGGAAATAAAATTGTTTTGGAAAATGTTCTATATAGTAAGGATATTCCCCACAACCTACTATCAGTGAAGAAAATGCAGGATGCCGGAATGATCATCGAGTTTAACCCTGGAGGCATAACGGTCACCAAAAATGGTCACTTGGTATTTGATGGAGTATGTGAGTATAATGTACCAATTATAAAATTTAAATTAAATGGTAGGATATACACATCAAATATTCTAAATAGTGCAGAGTATCGCTTGTGGCATGAAAGATTGGGTCATATAAGTATAGGAAATTTTTTAGAAATCAAACGCAACCACTTGTTTGAAGACATTAATCTTTTAAATCATGTTGAGTTAAACTATGATTTATGTGAGGCTTGTATAAATGGTAAGCAATCTAGATTGAAATTTAAAAAATTCAAAAATAAGGAAAATATCCCGAGACCGCTGTTTGTAATACATTCCATTGTCTGTGGTCCGATCACATCTTCTACAATTGATAACAAAAACTACTATGTAGTTTTTATTGATCAATACACCCATTACTGTGTGACATATCTAACAACATATAAGTCGGATGTATTTTTCGTTTTCAAAGACTTTATTGCGAAAAGTGAAGCTCACTTTAACCTAAAAGCTGTAAATCTATACATTGATAATGGCAGGGAATACCTATCTAATGAAATGCGTGATTTTTGTACCGAAAAAGGCATCAGCTATCATTTAACGGTTCCTCATACTCACAAATGGTGTATCAGAAAGAATGATCAGAACAATCACCGAGAAGGCTCGTTCTATGATTAACGGTGCAAAGCTTAGTAAACATTTTTGGGGTGAAGCTGTTTTAACAGCAACGTATTTGATTAACAGATCCCCAAGTAGAGCGTTGCAAAATATAAAGAAAACACCATATGAAATGTGGCATAATAAGAAGCCAGTTTTAAAATATCTTAAGATATTTGGTTCGACAGTATATGTACTTAATAAAGTACGAAAGCGAAAATTTGACGAAAAGTCGATCAAAACTGTACTTGTCGGGTATGAGCCAAATGGGTTCAAATTGTGGAACGAGGCATTGAGGAAATTTATGACAGCTAGAGATGGTGTGGTGGATGAAATAAACATGCTAAAATCTAGGGCTATACATGAAGAAGACTTTGTGGTTCAACTTGATAGTGTTGTTCCAAATAATGATTCTGCAATTGCAGAAAATGAAGAGTTGGATTTTCCATTAGTGGAAAATAATGAATTTGATAATTCAAGGTCAGATGTACAAGATAGTGAAAATTCCACAAATCTCAAGAATTCCGATCCAGTCATTAAAACTGGTGATAAATTAAAAGAAAAAATAAGTGAAGAAGAAGTCAGACGCAGTGAAAGACTTAAAGGTAAACCAAAATTATCATATAGATTTTTAGAAAAATGTCTTATGAATACTCAAATGTGTTTAAATGAAATTCCCAATACATATGAAGAAATAAAATTTCGTGATGACAAAATTTTCTGGGAGGAAGCCATATAAGATGAACTTAATTCACATTTTCAAAACAATACATGGTGCTTAGTGCAAAAGCCAAATGACAAAAACATAGTAGATTGCAGGTGGGTGTTTACTATAAAACAAGATGAGTTTGGCAACTTAGTAAAGTATAAAGCAAGGCTTGTAGCGCGGGGTTTCACGCAAGAATATATGACTGATTACGATGAGACATTTGCACCAGTTGCACGAATTTCAAGTTTAAGGTTTCTTTTGGCACTTTACTGTTTCAGTATAATTGATTAGTCCATCATATGGATGTCAAAACCGCATTTTTAAACGGAATTCTAAAAGATGAAATTTACATGAAGGCTCCAAAAGGCTTGACCCATGATGAGAATCAGGTATGTAAACTTAATAAAGCTGTTTATGGCCTTAAGCAAGCCGCTAGATGCTGGTTTGAAGTATTTGAAAAAGTGTTAAAAGATGTTGGATTTGAAAACCTGGGAGTTGACCATTGTATTTATATTTTGAATAAAGGACATATTTCTAGAAATATATATATTTTGTTATATGTGGATGACGTAGTAATTGCTACAAGTAAATCCGGTACAATTTCTAATTTTAAATCCTACCTACTAGATAAATTTCAAATGACTGACTTGCTTGCTATTCGATATTTTATTGGTATAAAAATTGACAGAATAGACGATCAGTTATGTCTTAGCCAATCTGCATACATTAATAATGTTTTAAGAAAATTTAATATGCAAGATTGTAATGAAGTTAGTACACCCCTCCCGAGCAAACTTAGCTATGAAGCTCTGCAATCTGAAGAGTCATATGATGCACCATGTAAAAATTTGATTGGTTGTTTGATGTACATCATGTTATGTACACGTCCAGACTTAAGCACATCGATAAGTATTTTAAGTAGATATACCAATAACAACAATTTTCTTAACTCAACTAAGTTCTTCGTTCCTGTTCAATTCGGCTTTCAAAAAGGGAAATCAACCGAGGATGCCCTTTTACAATTTTGCTCTCAAATAATGGCAAACCTAGATCGGAAAAAATGCACCGCAGGCTTATTTATCGACATTACTAAGGCTTTTGATATGGTTAGCCATAATATTCTAATAAGGAAGTTGGAAAAAGCAGGTTTTCGTGGCTTCATGCTTGAATGGTTTAAATCGTACCTTCAAAACCGTTCACAAAGAGTGAAATTGGACGAAATTAGGAGTGAAATCATGCTCTACAATTTGGGTGTGCCCCAGGGTTCGGTACTGGGACCAATCCTGTTCCTAATTTACATTAACCCGTTATTTCTACTTGACTTTAAAGGCAAACCGACTGCATTTGCCGACGACGTGGGTTTTTCCTATGGTTGCAACAGTCCCTTGGATTTGATCTCAGACATTAACTGGGACCTTTGTTTACTGCGCAACTGGTTTGCCCAACATAACTTGGTAATAAGCAAAAAAACTAAAATAATGCACTTTAATTTGACAGCACTAAACCTCGATGCTAATGTCTATTTTCATTCATCAGATTGCCAGAGATATACGTTGTCCATCTGCAATTGTACCCTTGCTCCGTCTGTTCCCTCTTTTCGTAATGACTTAAGCTGTAGCGATAACTGCTTCTTAATCGAAAACATTGACGAGTTTAAATATCTAGGGCTTACCATTGACTATAAAATGACTTTTTTAAATCACATAGACTATTTAAAGAAATATTTTCGAAGCACAATTAGACATTTCTTCTATCTAAGAAAGATCTGCTCTAAAGAACTTCTCAAAATGGTATATCATGGCATTTGGGATTCTAAGCTGCAATATGGAATCACGTGCTGGGGTGGTGTATACTTTAGTAGAATCCAAAACTTACTAACGCTGCAGAAAAATGTTCTGAGAAAAATATGTGGGAAACCAAGTAAATATCATTGTTATTCGTTGTTCTGTGACTTGAAAATTCTTCCTGTAAGGCATTTATACTGTTTTAAAGTTCTAAAGACTTTCTTTATGAGGTCTGGAAACCGGAATTTTCGTCTGATCTCGTCTCATAATCTACGTGTGAACTTCTCCAATTTGTTACCTGTTCCAAAGTTCCGTACCACAGCCTATCGTAATTTTTACTCCATCCTATCCATTCGACTATTTAACAAGCTTCCTCGATCACTCAGGACAATATCAACACCTGGACTTTTTATAAAGCAAATAAAGCGATGGCTTTTGAATTACAATTATACGAGCTTAGAATTTCTTATTACTGGCTCCGAGTTTTCATCTATTCACTGACATATTGGTTTAATTGTTGAATACTTTGTCTCTTAAAAAAATTCCCTTCTTTTTCTTTGTTTTGTATTTTAGTTATTAATTTATCTTAAGTCTCAAGATGCTGTCATTGTTTTATATTATTCTATAGACTGTGCAAATTACACATGTGTTTTTCCTTAATAATTTGTCACCCCCTATTTTGTCTTATTTATATTGTATTTTATCTTTGTAAAGTGTCATTCGACACTATTTATTACTTGTAATTAAATACAGGATGTCACCTAATGCATATAATAATAAAAATAAGTTGGATCAGGAAAAAAAAAAAAATAACAACAATAAGGAAGAGTTCTAAGATATCTAAAAGGTACCATTGATAGAAGTTTAAGAAAAACATGAGCTTTAAGAGTATCCTTATGGGATATGTCGATTCTGATTGGGCTGGGAATGAGACTGACAGAAGAAGTACTACTGGATATCTTTTTAAAATGTTTGAAAATTGCGTAATTGCATGGAGCACTATGAAGCAAAAATCTGTTGCCGCTTCATCTACCGAAGCAGAATATATGGCCTTATTTGAAGGTGTTAGAGAAGCATTATGGCTCAAGTCATTAGTCATTAATAAATGAAATTAAGCTAGAATTAAATGGCCCAATAGAAATTTTTGAAGACAACCAAGGTTGTACATATTAGTATTGCCAATAATCCTACATGCCATAAGAGAACAAAGCACATAGACATTAAGTATCATTTTACTAGGGAGCAAATAGAAAAGAAATTTATTTGTGTCAAGTATATTTCCACAGCACTGCAGTTGGCCGATATTTTGACAAAACCATTACCAAGACCCAGGTTCGCTGCCTTGAGGAAACAACTAGGACTCTCGGAATAAATATATGAATCATTTTTTTTTCTCCAGCAATTTGAATGTTTACGTTAATTTTACTTTAATTTTTATTATAAAAAAAAAAAAAAAAAAAAAAAAAATTAATTTATATTTTTAACCTTAAGATATAACTGAAATTTTAATTTAAATTTTTTTTATGTAAATTAGTGCATTTTTGATTGATCTGGTTGGGTTTTACTGGGTTTCCCCAATCCTTCGCTGCGAATGCTGGATCAAATTGTTATCCCCAGAAATGATTAAATAATTTATGCACAAACTCGTCAGTAATCAATGTAACTTTTGAGGTGGCGTGTTGAGAATGTGTGTATGAGCAAAAGTCACAATGATGAGAATTTGCGGGACATTCCTTCCAGGAATTCATGGCGTATGCGGTCGAACAATAAATCTATTAAATAACAAAGTGCCTTTTTATTTGAGTCTTTCTTATTATTCAATAGATACTCTCGATTCTAGAAATGTGGGTTTGTTGGTAAGGAGACCAAAATTGGGTGGCGTATTCATATTGGGCCGGACAAAGGTTATGTAAAGAGATCGGGTAACGAGAATTCTTTAGACCATCGCTTCACGAAACCGAGTGCTGAATTAGCTTTAAGGATTATCTCATCGATACGTGCGCGAAAATGTAGCTCCTGGTCACATAATATGCCAAGATCGCGAATAGCCTGAACGGAGGTGGAGATCGGTTGATTATTGAGGAAGAAGAGGCGAGGAGGAGGTTTGATTCGTTTACGTGAAAAGGTAATTGATTAGTATTTGGAAATGTTAAGCTCCAAGCAATTTATGAAACACCAGATGGAAAAACTATTGAGATCAGATTGAATAAGGGAAGAGTGATGACTGGAGGTAATGGTCTTGACAAACTTGGTGTCGTCGGCATATAGTGGGATGTGGGAATGTTTGATAACCATTTCAAGATCATTTATGGTAAGAACGAAAAGAAGTGGACCTAAGTGGTTGCCTTGGGGGACGCCGGAGGAAGCTAAAAAGGGGTTAATAATAGCGTTAGTTACTGTAATAGCGATTTTCCAGGTAAGAAGATACGCACTTCAAAGAAAAGGGATCGAAGCCAAGGGAGGACAATTTGAAGAGTATCAGTCTGTGGGAGATTTTATCGAAAGCTTTATTGAATTCGGTTGAAATATCGTCGATTTCTTTGCCGTTCTCTAAGGCTGATAGTGTAAAGGACACAAATTCAACAAAGTTAGTGGTTGTAGATCTGCATTTGAGGAAGCCGTAGAGGAGATTACGGACTTGCAGCGAAAACTTCGTACAAAACACTCTCGAAGAGTTTGGGTATATGTGACAGGTTGGCAATGAGACGATAGTTGTTAACAACAGACCTTTTGTGTATAGAGGTGCTAAATGAGGTTTTCCATAAGCGATGGAATTCACCTAGGGATAGGGATAGATTGAAGACTTTCGAGAGAGGAAGAGAGAGGGTTGAGGAGCATTTTGGAGACCGTCAAGTCCAGGTGTGAATTCATCATTAAGTAGATTTAATTTGTTTTCGATGACATGAGAATCACCTGGAAGAAATGGTCCAAGGGAAAAATTCGGTAAATAATCGAAGTAAGAGAGGTCTGGAGCAAAGGAGTCGTCGGCGGAAGACTGTTTAAAAAAGGTGTGACTGGTAAAAAAGGTGAAAAAGTTGGCGATAATATTGGGGTCATTCGAGGTTTCATCACGGAAGGAGAGGGAGGTTTCAGATTTTCTTTTGTAGTTAATAAACTTAGAGAAGGACTTAGGATCGGTTATATAAGAATGGCAGCTAAATAACATTGATTGAGGGAGTTGTGAAGGACAGTAAAGTGGAGATAGCTGCCGAGATAGTTAGAAAAGTCATTAAGGGATTTAGTACGAAGGAAGATTGTCCACTGCTTATTTCTTTTGTTTCTTAGAGAACGGAGCCTACGATTGTACTAAGGTGGGGAGGTGGACAAAGTTTTGCATTGTGAAATGGAAACGTAAAGTGAGAGATTGAATTAAATATTTCCCTGTAGAGTATGGATATTGAATCATTTACGGTTAGGTTATCAAAATTGAGAGAGGCTTTTTTAAGGTATTCATTGATTAGGTGAAATATTGCTTTGTGGAAATTGTAAGAGGCGAGAACTGAAGGGGGTTAATTCTGTAATGGAGAATCGTGAAAGAAGGAAAGGAGGGGAGGATGTAAGTTATCGATGGTTGAAAGGGAAAGGGAAAGGGGACAAAGTGAAACAGAAGAGTTGAGGGGATCGATTGTAAATATGAGGTCTAGTTTAGTCTACCCATATAGTTTATGATGTCATTATCTTGGCTAAGGTTTGAATCTGCTAGGCGATCCAAGAAGAGACATTCTTTGGCAGTAGTGGAATTGGTGGCAATATAAAACGATTGATCGTCTGATTGGATGCTTTTAAATGGAGGAAGGTTGAAGTCACCGAAAAGAAGGATTTCATCCTGAGGGTCTCTTAAATCGGTTATCTGGTCAATTGTGTTAATGGCGAGTTGATAGGATTCAATAGGTTGTGAGGGCAAGATGTAGAAACAAATATAGTATAGTGTCTTCTGGGGTAGAGCAATTTTTATTGAAACAAAGTCGAGAAGTAAAGTCGAGAAGTGGGGAGGATGATATTGCAATAAGAAAAAAATCAATTGTATTAAGGACGTCTGGTAGAACGCCTCGACAAGGGCAACCATCGGTGGGTCAGCTGAGTTCGTCATCACGATAAACATTAAAATTTGATGGGAACAGTTAGAGGTTATTTATGCTAGGGATCAGATTTGTTTAGGTCAGAGCAAATATTTCAAAAGGTAAAGCATGTAACTGTTGGAAGACCTCTTACATTCTGATAATAGAAGGTAAGACTGACATTTTGGCAGAGTGAACGGGTTGCTGGGAGGGAGAGAGACAATTAGGGACGAAAAAACTTGTCGTGGTCAGCTCTACTACGTTGAAGGTGCAATATACGTTTTGAATGTATGTATTGGCGGAAGGTATCAGGATCCTTTGACACTTTTTGGGGTGAGATATTGAAAAATTCATGATATTTTATAAAGAGGCTCTTAAGGCTAGCGAAATCCGTGGGGACACCTTCCTGTTCCAACTTCAAACTTGGTGTACCGGCTGATTTGATGCCAACTTTCCTAAATTCTAACGTATGGCTGAAAGGTATTCGAGTGCGTGTATTCCAATTTCACTCAAAAAACGATGTACCCGTCCCCTCTCAAACCATCGAATAATGCAACATAATAATATTCCATCCCGGCCACCACATCTTTCTGATGCCCCGTCGTCCACTTCTGGCGCCCTCTCTCTTTTCTAATAAGGCTAAGAACAAAGACGAACTTGTTCCATTCTGCTGCTGCTGATTCTCCCTCGCTGTTATCGCCCTAACCGAGACGTGGTTGAATGACAATATTTTCTCCGAAGAATTATTCACCTCTATGTATGATGTCTTCCGTAAAGATCGATGTACTGCTCAAACTGGTCTCATCAGAGGTGGAGTTGTTTTGCTGGCGGTTCTTTCATACTGTAAGAGTGAACAAATTGCATTACCTGATTCGTCAGGTATGATTGAACAAATTTGTGTGCGTATTCATATTAAATCTTCAACTGAGGTGAATAATTCTTATATTTACTTCTTTGTCTCATATATTCCTCCCGGATCAGATAATGCAATTTATGAAACTCATATAAGAAATATAAAATCCATTGTGAAATCTCTAGATAGCAAATGTGCTAGTAGTCTTAGGTGATATTAATCTAACTAATGTAAAGTGGATTCTCTCTGTGGATGATAAATGTGTTTTTCCGCTTAATGTCTCAAAGTACCATGAACTTGAAGTAATCGATTCTATGTATTCTTTAAATCTTCGACAAGTAAATGTAATTACTAACTCTTTAGGCAATATGTTGGATTTAATTTTCATCGATGAAGAACTTGAAGTCTCTGTTAATAATGCTACTTTTCCTTTGCTTAGTGATAGTATTCATCATAATGCACTGCATATTTCGTTCAATTTATCTGTGTTAAATTTGTTTACTTCGGTAAATACCTCCAATATATCGTCATTGGATTATAAGAAAGCCAATTTTAGCTTAATAAATAATGCTTTATCACAAGTTGATTGGCACTCAATCCTTTCAACCGATAGTCTAGAAAATGCGTATGCTATGTTTGAAGATATTTTTAAATCATAGGTTGCGAGACCTAGAATAGACCTGTCTGGTTTACAAAAAGTTTATCGCGTCTAAAGAACGCAATGCTTAAAACTTATAAATTAAGCAAAAATTCAGCGTCTCTCGATGACCAGTTTCGCCAATTAAGAAGGGAATATGAGTTTTTAAAACGTTTCACTTTTCGACAGTATATTTCCTCTATTGAGCGCAAAATAAAATACGATAGTAAATGTTTTTGGTCGTTTCTAAATTCTAGGCGCAAGTCTGTCGGTCTTCCTAATACCATGATCTTTAACGGAGTTCCTATTAATGATTTAAATACGATTTGTGATATGTTCGCTTCGTTTTTCCAATCCAGCTTCATTAATGAAAATATTGACTATGGTAGTAATTCCCACAATGTGCCATCTGTAACTGATCTTGGGTCTCTTGTACTAACTGAAGATGATGTTTTCTTGGAACTATCATCCCTCGGGTCCAGTGCAAGTATCGCCCCTGATAACTTCTCTCCGTTACTTTTAAAATCTTGTAGTCTGTCTTTGGCTAAACCTCTTTGAATAATTTTTAATATGTCGCTGAGTTGTGGTGAATTCCTAAGCCGCTGGAAACCGTCTTTTATTGTACCCATCCATAAAGCTGGCTCCAAAAATTCTGTTGAAAATTACAGGCCCATTGCCAAACTTCAGCTTATTCCCAAGATTTTTGAAGCAATCATTAACCCTAGAGTACTACTCTACGTCGCAAAGGCGCCACCGGAATACAAAAATTATCGTATCTTTTTTGTTCTCGCGCGCCTCTGTTTATTCTTCTCGCACATCTCAGTCGTTATAAATACGGTTAGTGTGGCGGCTGTGTCGAGGCGGTGGGTTTATTAGTTTTACTGATGTAAGTATCCTTTGCGCTCCGGAAGCGTAAGAGTAGTATATGTGTAATTTGTACGCCTTCGAAGAATTTATTGTATTTTTTTTTTTCAAGTTTCATCCAATTTTAAATTGGTTATTTTATTTTATAGGTACTAGTTTATAGATTTGCATCATGTCAGGAAATAGAGGGCTTCTAAATGACGAAATTTCTAATTTGTTAGAAGAAAGTGATCCTGGTAGCGACTATTCGGAAAGTGATTCTGAAGTCGAAGATTATCTAAGTGAAGACATTGTCGAAGAAGACGAAGAAGAAGGATATGTGGAAGATGAGATTTCAAGCAATTTAGATGAGACTATTCGCGAAGAACCTGTTACACAAAGTACGTCTGAAAATACAGAGAACTCAGAGCTGTCCAGCACCGATCGACGTGTCATTGTTCCTGCACGTCGAAACTTAAAAGGTAGGAATCAATACTGCTGGTCTACTACTAAAGGTCAAACTCGAGGTAGGATTGCTGCTCGTAACATTGTTCACATGCAAAGGGGTCCAACCAGGTTGTGTAGAAATCTTTTTGAGCCGATCTTATGTTTCGAAATATTCATCAAGGATGAAATCATAGAAGAGATTGTGAAGTGGACTAATGTGGAAATAGAGGCCAAAAGACCGGCTGGAAACACCCACGTTACATATAAAGAAACCTGCACCATGGAAATTCGTGCTTATGTTGGTGTTCTTACATTGACAGCTGCATTGAAGGACAACCACTTGACAACGAAGGAGTTATTTGATAGTGCTTATTCAGGATCTGCGTATGTAGCTGTGATGAGCAGGGAACGCTTCAACTTTCTCACTAGTTGTCTTAGGATGGACGATAAGTCCTTACGACCTGCTCTCCGTCAACAAGACCCCAGGAAAATATGGGAGTTATTCATAAAACAATGTAGGTCAAACTACTCACCAGGAAGTTACGTGACAGTGGATGAGCAATTAGTTGGATTCCGTGGTAGATGTCCTTTTAGGATGTATATACCAAATAAGCCTAATAAATATGGTATTAAAATTCCAATGATATGTGATAATGGCATAAAATATATGATAAACGCATTGCCCTATATCGGAAAAGCTACCGACACTCAAGGCTTACCACAAGGAGAGTATTACGTGAAAGAATTAACTCGTCCCATACATAGTACCAATCGTAACGTAACGTGTGATAATTGGTTTACGTCCATACCTTTGGCAAAGGCGCTGCTACCCGAACCCTATAAATTAACGATGGTTGGCACTATTAGGTCCAACAAGCGAGAAATTCCAGAGGCAATGAAAAACACTCGTTGTCGGGCAGCAGGAACTTCTATGTTCGCGTACGATGGACCTTTGACATTGGTTTCCTACAAACCAAAGCCTGCAAAGATGGTATACCTACTATCTTCATGTGACGAACATGGAGTGATACAGACTGAAACAGGAAAACCGGAAATGATTATATTTTATAATCAAACCAAAGGTGGAGTTGATACCTTAGATCAAATGACTTCATCCATGTCTTGTTCTAGAAAAACGAACCAATGGCCAATGGCTATATTTTATAATATTTTGAATATATCTTTTATAAATTCATATATTATATATTGTCACAATATATTAGCAAAAAATGAAAAACCTGTGGTCCGTAGACAGTTCATGAAGGTTCTTAGCACGCAGTTGACTACCCAATGGATGCAAAAACGACTAGAAACTAGACTTTGAAACGTAATTTACGCGAAAAAATTGAAAATATATTAAAAAAGCCAACCGAAAATAATTCTGCCATATTGAATGCCATAAAACCTCATGAATTATTCCTTAATTTAATTTTTTTGTGTTCATTGTTTTTCAATTAAATAATTTTCAGGAGAAATATTTTATTTTAGACTGCTATTTTTTTTTAAAGTACATTTTAATGAAAGACTGTTAAAATTGTTAAGTTTTTAAAAGAGCTTTGCTATTTAACTATTTTAATAAAAAAAATATCTTTATCATATAAAAATATTGTGTTTTTATTACAGGAAATATCCATAGGTGGTTCAATAAGAAAAAGTAAATATGCTGAAGTTATTCCTTTTTTCAATAATTTATTTTCTAATCTGAAGCGCCTTTCAGGCGTATGAGTAGTTTCTCTGTACCTCGCAACATGAGTAGTTCTCTAGGGTTAAGCTTTACTTCGTTTTTCAGAATCATATTTCTGAACTCTAGCATGGTTTTGTTACTGGTAGATCCACGGCAACTAATCTGGTAATTTTCACCAATTATATAATCAAAAGTATGGAAAGTCATTATCAGGTTGACACTATCTACACAGACTTTTCGAAAGCGTTTGACCGCGTTCAGCACAATGTGCTAATCTCGAAATTGCATCTTCTAGGGTTCCACTCCAATTTATTGCTCTCGATTCGAAACTATCTCATTGGTCGTACACAATATGTACGTATTGGAACTACGCTGTCGAAAGTAATTGTTAATTACTCAGGAATTCCACAAGGCAGTCACCTAGGCCCACTCCTTTTTCTTTTATTCATAAATGATCTACCTTTGTATGTTCGTTATTCTAATTGTCTACTATTCGCTAATGACTTGAAAATCTTTAAGTCGATATCGACTTATTCTGACGCTATAGATCTGCAACATGACATTAATAGTCTAACCGAATGGTGCTGCGCTAACGGCCTACACTTTATCATTAGCAAGTGCTCGATAGTGACCTTTTCTAGGTTATCTTCCGACATTGTCTTTGAATACTCTCTAGCGAATAGCGTCCTGAATAGACTAAACTGTACGTTGGGCTTCTTATTTCGCAACACAAAGGACTTTCAAGATCCTTATGTACTGAAAACCCTGTATATTTGTCTAGTCAGGTCAGTATTGGAATACTGTTGTGTTGTGTGGAACCCCTTCTACTTGAATAGATCTAACCGAATCGAGAAGATCCAAAAGAGATTCTCTAAGTTTGCATTGCGTAAGATATCTTGGAACTCAGTTATCCCCCCTTATCATGCCAGATGTGCATTGATTAGTTTAAAGGAGTTAAGCAAGCGGGGAGTATACTACTCGGCAATATTCGCTAGGGACGTAATCGCTGGACATATTACTTGTCCGGCTCTAATATCATCTATTGAAATATATGCTCCGGCGCGCGGCCTGCGACCCAAACAACATGATTTCTTATACATATATGTATCTCTATACATAGCTCTAATTATGCTCGGTTTAATCCAATCAATAGCGCTTGTCTTAATTATAATTTATATGATGATGTTATTGATTTTAATCTAAGTCGAAATTTGTGCAAAATTGCTTTACTGAATGCTATTACGTAATTTTGATTAATTTTAACTTTATTTTTACATGTAGATACGAGTAATTACACTATTAATTTACTTTAATTCAACAAATACATGAATCTGCTATTATCTACTAAAGTTTTTGTACACTTGATAGATAAATAAAGAAATAAATAAATTCTGTGAATGAAGACCATGACGCTTATAGTGTTGGGTAGGACACGCATTTTTATTGAGTTTGTATGAGGTACTCATTTGGGGGAGTGAAGTGGTACATTGTCCCACCTCATTTGAGGTAAAGGATGTTTTTTATAGAGGTATAGAACTTTGAAATGGAATAAAACAAAGATGTTTTTTGGAATTGACATGAAATTGACTTTATCCGAAAGATAATCTTCTACTATTATAATTTAAATATAATTTCTGGTATATGAGCGCCACGGCTGGTTCGAACGTAGTCTAATCTGGAGGTCCAATTTTCAATGATTTTTTCCAACATTTGTGGCCGTATATCGGCAATAACGTGGCGAATGTTGTCCTCCAAGTGGTCAATCGTTTCGGATTTATCGGCGTAGACTAGCGACTTCACATATCCTCAGAGAAAATAGTCAAGCGGCGTTAAATCGCAGGTCCGTAACGTGAAATTATGCGGTTACCAAACGTTTCCTTCAATAAATCAATTGTGGCACGAGCTGTGTGACATGTTGCGCCGTCTTGTTGAAACTTCAGCTGCTGCACATCATGGTTGTTCAATTGATGAACGAAGAACTCAGTAATCATCGCTCTATAGCGGTCACCATTGACTGTAACGTTCTGGCCAGCATCGTTTATAAAGAAATACGGACCAGCCCATAAAGCCAAAAAGTCAGTTTTTGTGGATGTAACGGTGCCTCAACATACACTTGAGGATTATCATCACTCCAAATACGGCAGTTTTGTTTATTGACGTATCCATTCAATCAAAAGTGAGCTTCATCGCTAAACAAAATTCGCTTATGAAAATTGGGATCAACGGCAATCTTGTTTTGGGCAGTCATATGCCAGAAATTATATTTAAATTATAATGTCAGAAGATTATCTTTCGAATAAAGTCAATTTCATGTCAATTTAAAAAAATCATCTTTGTTTTATTCCATTTCAAAGTTCTATACCTCTATAAAATACACCCTTTACATCTTGTCACATGTCCCATTGATAGCTTGCAATATGTACTAATGCAAAAGTCGTGAGGTGCCTCTGACTATGACAAGAATTGAAGTGGTACAAATTTGAGGTGTTGGGATATTTTTGTACTGGTGTATGGGACATGAGGATGTGAGGTGCTCTGACTATGACAAGAATTGAAGTGGTACAAATTATTTTTTTGAGGTGTTGGGATATTTTTGTACTGGTGTATGGGACATTAGGATTTGAGGTGCCTTGACTATGACAAGAATTGAAGTGGGAAAAATATTATTTTTTGAGGTGTTGGGATATTTTTGTAGTGATGTATGGGACGTTTATAGTGCATCTTGTATGAGTAACCCAACACTAGACGCTTATGTTTGTTTTACCTTCATAACAAACCGAGTCTGATTTATCGTGAGATAACTCACCTTGCGGAGTACCTCTCCATATTTGAATGGATTTTTTTCTTTGGATTGGACCAAATAGCCCACGTGGCAATGCAAAACATAAAACGCTTTACTTAAATTTTAATTTATTTAATCACGGGAATTACAAACAAAGTTTCTTAAATAAAAAGAAAGGAAATAAAAATCATTTTTCTACAACTAAAAATTAATTTGTTTCTTTCCTTCATATAATTTCCGTTTTTTTTTTTTTATGTTGTTGTACACCTAGTAAATAAGTTAGAGAAAAAAGCATTCTCTCTAGATAACCTCTGGCTTGTTACTGCGAGATAAATTGTTCTCCATCTATTCATTATAGAATTAAAAAAATAATAAATTTAAAATGTTTTATAATCTTTAATATAAAAAATCACATTCAATTTAGGATGACACCCTAACTAAGCGAAAAAAAGAAGAAAAAAAATAAAACAAAGAACGTAATTGTAGTTTCAAGTAAATAGCTTAAGATTACTGGATTGAAGGGATATGGGGAGATAGTTCTTGTTATCATTTCTCTTTACTCATTGGTTAGGGATGCTATGCTATAATATACAGAAGCAACATGGGCATGTTGTGTGTATCCTTTTCTGTGTTGTTTTCTTACATTTGCTTTTACCTACAGATTTTTATAAGACCGAATTCACAGTGTCGGAAACGAAAGTAAATAATTTCACATACAATTATGCATATGTATGTGGGTTATCCCGTTAGGTTAGCGCGTTTAGAACTATTTTTGTTTTTAAGCCTTTTGGAAGAAGGTCTCTTCGACCTTCTCGGCGTCGGACTTTAAGTCTTGAACCAGTACATCGGAGCAGTCTTTTGGTATAAGCATGCCGACAATCTTCTCTCCCTCGGTGGTTTTTAAGCGGATCACTTGCATTTTGTTATTTACCGTGCTGCGCATCGATAGAATATTCTCGACGCGGGCCCAAACCGATAAGACCGATCCGCCCAGAACGGTGTACAGGCGTTGTCTCAAGCCAACCTAAAGTCAGAGAAAAGAATAAAAATCACTGCTGCGAACGTACTCATTTACGGCACTTACCTCACACTCCTGTCCCATATTTACATTTCTACAATTTCCATTCCAGTAAGCATGCGAACATATATTCACAGACGCATCGTACTGCTGTGTCCAGTGTGTCTCGGCCTCCTCCATCGTGACCTTCTTGTACTTTTTCTCGATTTCGGCTAACGATTCGGGTCGCACTTGCAGACCAGTATTCGGACGATACACCTGGAACATCATATCCTTTTTGCTTGGCTTTGAATCGTTTTTTTTCTTCAATTGTGGTTGTGTAGATTCAATTTCTACCGCGAGGATTGCCGTGCGCTTATTGTTGCGCAATTGATGAGATAGATAGAAGCCCTCCTTCTCACTGATCAAGTCTGCATACCTGTATGAGAGTTAAATCGTTAGTGAATGTGCTATTGCAAGTTATATGTCCACACAAACTCGGTTGCTGTTCAATACGTTACTCACTTGTCGAGAGCCTCCTGCCAGATCATGCCACGTTCCACCCGCACAGTATGCAGTTCTGCTGGCGCTGTGCCCGTAGCATGTTTGCGAATGAATTTGAGAAGCTTTACTCGAGTAACGTTCTCTCCAGCAGCTCCGAGATCTATACAAAAAACGTCAGTACAACCCGACAAATCCACTAAGTAAATAACTAACCAAGAATGCCCAGATCGAATCGTCCTCCCTTCTTCGCTTGGTTAATAATCGCATTCAGCGTATCGGTGAAATACTTGAATAAACGATTCTGCAGTTCTACTGGCATCCCTAGAATTCTGTTTAAAAATTTTGAAATATTGTTGTAATCCTTGTCCAGACTCAGGACACCCGGCGTGGCCTCACTATTCACAATGATACCAACGCCAACCAATGCACCGGCAATGTCTTTGAAAAAGTCTCCCTTATAATCGGTGGGTGGTGGCACTAGCGGAGACTCATAGCCCATAATTGTCTTCATGACGGTTTCAAGAGCAGTTCGTCCATACTTGTTGTCGATATTGAACTGCGAGAGATCTCTTGTTTCGGTCGCACGACGATCACCATGTGTCAATGCACCGAGTGATTCCAAACGCTTAGCCACAGTCGATGCAAATCGACGCTCGCCAGCCAAGTCGGAGATCAGAAATATATATTCCGGCGCGTTGACTTGATTCGATCGGTGCGTGCGTCCAAACTGTTGGATGGCACGATCCGCAGACCATGGCAATTCCAGCGTGATGTGTACTCGTCGACGTTGATTTCGTACTCGTCGATCGCTTTGTAACGATATACCACTGGAAGCCGCTTCTGATATGATAGCCACGTCCTTTTCACCATCCATGAATCGTTGTTTCTCAGTTAGATTAAGCGTTTCAAGAGGAACATCCTGCTCCGATCGGGATTCATATTGTATAGAACCATCGTCCGATTGGACGACACGGCCTTTGCGACCGGTCATTTCGGCTACATTCTCCGGCCCACCAAGCTCATCGATCAACTGATCCAAGGTGTTTGGCGGTAGTCTTTCTCCGAGTCGATCAATTTTACGCAAAAGTTCCTCCTTCATACTGCATGCTCTCTCAATAGCGTCTTTTGGCGGTGGACCGTAGTTCAACTTGATCCCGTTCACCCCAACCTGTGTGACGGTGTTCTTTTGCTCTTGCTTTTTCTGCAGAAGCTCTTGGATTTTATCTTGAGTGGAAGTTGGTTTTTTCTTCGCAACTGTCGTTTTTTCCTTCGGTTTTTTCTTTTTACGAGAATGAACCCACGGATCGTCGTCGCTATCACTACCCGAATAGAATGGATTAAAATCACTACTCTGTCCGCTGTCAGACGCATGATCGGATTCCTCTGATTCTGACGATGACATCAATTTGAAGTCGGAATCGTCTGAATTGTGATCGAATTCATCGCCGCTCGATGAACGACGGCGTGGTTTCTTGGCTGCCTTTCCAGTGGTAGCACGATGAGCTTTTCGTTTTGATGTCGAAGCAGTGACGGTCTCCTTCTGACTTTCCTCGACAATCGATTGCAGGGAGTTCTTGTTTGTGCTAAGGCCTAGAATGCGATTTATTCGATTTCGATCCGGCGCTGGGAAGTGTTTTTCCACCAGCGATTGGAATACACCCCTGAAAATAAGTAAAATATTTATAAAGAAAATGTGGATTGAGTGACTTACTTGGCAGTTGAGACGAAGTCAGTCAGTTCTCCGTCGTCTCTCTCCAATTGCTCTAGAGTTCTTGCCTCGCCAGTCGATTGCAGACCAATGACTACACATTTGCCATACTTGATAGCCTCGCGAGCAACCTGAACGGCGTGATTCACTTTCGAAGCAATACAGAGATACTTGAAGAAACGCTGATGTGACGACCAAAACTGCCCCCACATTGTCTTCTTCATGCGGCTTTCGGCATCGATCAGCTCAGCTGCTTCGGTGAATTTTTGCATCGCTTCTACCCACTACGAAGAATCGGAAATAATTTACTAACCATCCCTAGTGACGAGTGGGAGTAGTATACTAACCAATTCCACGGAATCATCGTACACCTTACGGAACTCGGATGACAATGGAACTTCCTCGATTTTAAATGACACTCCATGGAAACTCAACTGACGCGCGATATACATTCCTCGCAGTTTCATATCCATAGCCACGATCTCCATAGCTCCGATTCCCCTAGATAGGAAAAACAAAACTTTTACTTAGCTCAAACCTATGACTCCTCTTACCTCTTTTCGACAGCCAGGATGAAGTCATTAAATGTCGGAAACGCCGTTCCCTGTCCCCAGATACCCAATCGAACCATGTATGCCATATTCTTCGGCTCGGACGCGCCCGTAGCCGATGCATATACCACTCTTGCCTTCGGTAATTTGTTCTGCAATTCCAATACAGTGGAACCGGTTTTGGTTGGTTTTCCCGAACCAACTGGACAAAGATTTTTTGCCTTGTGACATTCGTCAAAGATGATCAAACCGTCAAAGTCCTCGCCACACCATTGTAGGAGCTGCTTCAGCCGCGACTTGTACTTGCCAGTCTTGTTGTTCGACTCACCAATCAGCGCCGAATATGTGCTGAATATAACGCCGCGTTTACAATTGTTGTTAACGTCTGATGAGATCTTTGCGTATTTGAACTGCACACGAAAAAACAAAAAATTCAGATGAATCCACCTCGTCGAATTCAGCTTACCTTGTTCAATGCATGAACTTCGATCTTAGACGCTCCGATATCGGAGAGATCACGTTCTGCGTCGTATTTTAGATCGTTCGACACAGATATCCACAACGCTTTCTTGCGCCCCTTCATGTAATTCTCGAAGATTATGCCGGCGATTGTGCGGCCTTTACCCACACCAGCACCGTCACCTGGAGACGAAAGCGTTATGTTTTGCTTCGTAGGTTATATAAGTTCTTACCGATTAGAAAGCCCGCTCGCGATCCATCGGGTAATAAATGGTCGTGTGCCTGAGACGCATAAGTGATGGACTCCAACTGCAGCGCACTTAACTGACCACTTTGAATAGTGTCTTGCGGAATGGACAACTTGTAGTATACATCACACGGCTCCACTGAGGACAATGAAGCCGTCTCAACTACCGGATCTGGATGCTTTTTGCCCAGCTTCACTAAAACAAACCAGATGTGATGTGACGTGGCGCGAAAAATTGTAAATATTCTTACACTTTGCTGGCCAGTATTCGGCGTATGTTTCCGCGACGCCCATCTCCTCGTAGTCAACCTCTTCTTCCTCGGTTACCTGATTTACCTGTAATCAATTGGAAATGAAAGAGCAGATTCCATAGGCATAAGAGGTTGATGCCTACCTTTACAGGCGCTTGCATCCACATTTGCGAGAGGAGTTTATTTGGAATGCCACTTGTTAGAAAACTTGGATTTGCGGCCAACAAAGCCTGGATGTTTTGCAGAACATATTGGTTAATACGTGCCATCGGGTCGGCTGGCTGAGCGGCCGGTTGAGGTCGACCCATTGACGTTGCTGTTGATGGGGCGAGTAAGTTACCGAAACCAGCCATACCCACTAAAATTATAAAAGAAACCTGTTAGAGGAGGGCTCATACAAATATGAAGCAAATCGGAAGCAACTAATAAAAAAAAAATAAAGAAAGCGATTTAGGAATAAAGTAGCAAAGGAGTCAAGTCTGTCCGCTCAAAAAACAACGCCTTGGTTATAAAAAGAATCATTTTTACCTTGATAATGTCTGCGTGATGATCGAGCAGCTTAAAGCCTGTAAGACTTCTAGTCTTAAACTGCATCTATGACTTGTGGTCGCCGGCATATTGTGATTTGGACAATCTCTATCAACAATCGGTTTGGTCATTAAGAAATGAATTCCGAACTGAGAACAAAAATCTGGGTTGGCAAGCAGTCGCATCTCCCTGACCCAAAACTTTTCTCCAAAAAAAAGCTCATCGCCGCGATCACCGACTAATAAAAAAAACTAAATATGCCTTAGTTTCGGCAAAATCTCGACCTTCGATAATTCACAAAAAATCCCAGATAGCCTACTTCAGGCATTCATATCTTCCTGACCAAGAGCTCTTTCGCAGAAAAGTTTTCTTTCCCGTGGTCACCGAAGAGCAGAAAAGCTTTTGCATAACCTCGACCTTCAAGCTTACAGAATTAACTTGCGTTCGTAATGGAATTTATCCGCACAGGTATTAGGCAGAGTTGTTTTCAAGAACACTTTAAATATGCGTTCATTTTAAAACACCATTTAGCCTATTACCATAGCCGTAAAGGATCAAAGAAAGAAGCATAACAAGCTGACAGAAATATGGCGACCAAACGAGATGTACAAATGAAACGTAAATATTTAATTAGCCATGGTTCGGAAAATAAACCCAACAAGATACGTAACTCGCACATCAGAGTGCGATACATACCGTATTGTTGGCCTATGTCACATCGAAAATAATTGGCAGCGCACTGCATCCGTACACGTCGTTCGTCGCATTATCTAACATCTATGAGTTAATAGGTCTATCTGCTTGTAGATGCTTTTATCTTTCTCGTGTTCGTGATGACAAAATCATATTCTGACGTTAGCGTTTGCTTTCGTTATCTTAGAAATGCCCATTTTGAATTATTTTCATCTTGCCACTGCATAATCTATTATTTAACCGGGAACTTGCGCGGTCGTCGGTATACGCTTATGTTCTAAAATACAACAAAAACGTCACGCGTCATTGCTCACAATACAGTGGAAAGCAGTGAAAATTGAACCGGTGAATGAGACGTTTTTTTTTTCTCTTTGTTCTAAGAACCACATTCGACCATCGCAGGCTCACTACTTCAAGACACGTTCATCACAGAAGTAGCTTCATAAAGTCATATAAACCGCTTACAACTTTATTATTAGCTTCCTTTCTTGATTGAGATGGTTTGGAGGTGATTTAGGGCGAGTTTGTGAACATCAAAACGTCACGAATTTCATGAACGAGCCACGTTTGGAAATTTTTAAAAATCACGGCCAAAATTCTGCGTCGGTGGTCGCAACTTTAAGAACGCTTCTTCCAATTCCAGCCTTCTCCAGCAGACAGGCGGCGCGCGTTATTCCAATATTCACTATTTAGTTTTCCTGTGTTAGTGAGATCATGAACCAGTCGAAGTACCAAAAAAGCGAAGCCCTAAGAGCTTCATTTCGAAATGAACCAAATTGGACGATCTATTGGTCCACATGGGGTTGAACTTCGCAATAATCCCACATGTGCTTCATGAGATTCCATTGTTTCCACAAAAAGTGGAGTGTTTGGACCATATTTTTTTTATCAACGAAAATGATCGCCATGTAACGGCCAATGCAGTTCGCTATCGCGCCATGTTGGAAGACTATTATTGGCCAGACTTAGATGAAGTTGGAATCAGTGGTATGTGGTTCCAAGAAGATGGTGACACATGCCATACAGCTATTCAAGGGGAAGTTTGATAATCGTGTAAACTCGATAAATGGTTCCTTCGAATGGTTAGCTCGCTCAAGGATTATATCAACTCGTTGATTTATGTCACCAAGTCAACAACGTTGAAAGAGCTTAGAACTTCAAAATTCATACTCTGTGTGTGCATTTCCAATATAACAACTTAATGACATGGGAACAAAAAAAAAACGTTACTGTGAACTACAACCAACGCGACAAATTCAGTCGAATCTCTCGAATCCTATCGAGGACAACCACCTCCGGGGAGTTGTG
This sequence comes from Merodon equestris, assembly GCA_958301585.1. Taxonomy (NCBI): domain Eukaryota; kingdom Metazoa; phylum Arthropoda; class Insecta; order Diptera; family Syrphidae; genus Merodon; species Merodon equestris. The sequence goes on from OY284415.1 coordinate 122,911,918, forward strand.
AACGAACATCTTTGACACAAACCATCTTCACCACATCAAGGGTGTGTCAAACACCTTAAAAAAATAAAGGCACCCAGTGAAGAATGATTTTAAAATATTCATCAAACGTACAAAGCTTGTCCCAAACATAAGGTGAGTTTTTGAGACAGAGATATGATCAGGGTATTGTTTTTGGCCAAACAATTGATGAGTGAACAGGTGTATTATCGTGATGTAAGTCTTTTCCCACGATTCCGGACATTTTATATGGAGCATACGATCTTCTGGCACGAACTCGTGACGATCCTCGCCTTTCTAATCGAAGACAGCGAATAGAACTTTCACATTTACCTGCACTTAACGTGTTTAACTTGGTCTTGGCTCTTCTGGTCGCTACCATTTGAATGATTGGGGTTTGGTTTCAACCTCAACAGCTCTTGGCGCTGGACCGAAACTCGATTCGTATGCTCCGTAATACTCCGGAAATGGAACTCGGGATCCAGATCTCTGCCGGAGCTGTGGCGATGAGGAAGAAACCGAGACGATCCAACATCTGCTTTGCCACTGCCCAGCTCTCCAGAATCGGCGCATAGCTTCGCTGGGCCATAGTTTCTTTACAGAGATTGCGGACGTAGCAAATGCAGATATATCGGATCTTCTAAAATTCATAAAGAGCATGGGGTGGTTTCAGCCACCACGTTTTAGGACAGGTTAATCATATGTGTACTCCACAAATGAAGGGAATCACAATGGGCCTTTTGGCTTCCCAGTGGAAGTGGTGCTGAACCATCACACTCCCCTTCTTTAACCTAACCTAATCCAATAGCTCCTGAACGATGCTCATCCGACGGCTGTTTTGGTCAAAACTTAGCACTTTCGAAAAAAAAAACTTCATTGACACATGTTTCACGCCAAAAAATATCTCAAAAAGTTCAAGGTATCAGCCATTCGATATGCCAGTATCCTCAGCAACTTCTCTGATAGTGATTCTCCATAGCAATTTTCTTCACTGTCTCAACGTTTTCATCTATCTTCATCTCAGCTTTCTGTGAAGTGCTTCGACCATTTATAATTTTTTTTTTTTATTGAGAAATTATGACAGATTTTTGGGTCAATATTTTTCAATATTAAAAATTCGCCAGGAACACCGAAACACGTCTAACCTTTATATCTATGAAAAACAAACTAAATATCCAAAATGGTTGACAAGGTCAACATATGCTAGGGGACTTTTATACCAACATAACAAGAGAAATTAATTCGAAAATCGAATGCATTAAGCTCGCGAAACTCTAAAAGGTCACCTTATTTTTTGAACAAACTGCGTATATAGATGATCTTTTTGAAAGGTTTTCGGCAATTTTAGTAATGGAAATCGCTTACCATGCAATAACGACCTTTTAAAGTTACGTTTCGGAGAATTCGCAAAGTTATTAGTGAGTCCGCCAGAAAGCTTCAGAATCGGGCCAAACTTATGCTCGAACACGCCAAAATATCTCTGGTGTGACCAAAAGTTTCTGAAACAAGCCACTTTATCCCTAAAAGGCCACTGTTAGTTGGCGGCATTATGGTTTGTACCTTTTGAAGAGAGGGTAGACAGAATACCTGTTGACCAACTTCTTTTACAAAAGTAAATGAATTGAGTTGTCTAACGAAATTTGAAGATCGCCCTCTTTCAGGAAAAAAAAGGTGATTGGCCTCTGAGAAAAAAGATTGAACACCTTCCTTCTATGAGGCTCTTTAGAGATTAAATTCTATGCCAATATCCCAGCGACACTCAACTGAAACTGCATTCACAGATCTACGTGTTTTTCAAAAAGTTATCGATAATTTTGATCTCCAGGTGATCATAAGGCCAGAATCCACAGTGGTCACAGTTAGTGGTTGGCTTACTCCATACACTGCTCCTTCTTTTTCTTTTTTATTATTAAATGACCTTGAAAAAGTCCTTGCTGTTTAAGAAAATTAATTATTATTAACCACCATTTGGAACTAGGAAATTCAGAGTATCATTGACAACCCGTCGCTAAGGGTCTCTGTCATGAATGTGTTCCTTCCATGTTTCGCTGTTCTGTTCCATCTCTTCTAGGTTCATTCTTATATCGTCCTCCCATCTACCGCTCAGCCTTTGTGGCATTCTTTTGCCTGAGTTTTCCACTCATTATTTTTTTGACTGTGCGTCTATCTAGTCCATCCTAGTCTTTGTAATCGCTCAAGTTCTTGATGGCGTAGTTTTCTCCATTTGCCTGTTCTTCCGTCCTCCGTCACGACTAGTTGGTGCACCTTTTCTTTACCAAAAGCTGTTGTATAGTGAAAATCTGGTCACTCGTCGAGCGATTCCTCCTGAAGACACAGTGATAGTCTCCGATCATATCCTTTGCTATGATATCAGTCTCTGAAAGAGAATATTTGAAAACACCTTGTTACAACTTGATAGCAGCGATCTTCCTTGATAATTACTGCACTGTGGTCGGTGTCTCCCTTTTTAAGTACGGGAATGATGACCGAGTTTTTCCATCCCTTGGGGATTGTTCTGTCGACCGTTTTTCATGGCTGTTGGCTCTCTATGTACATTCAGCAATTTATCGAAATGTCTTCTCCAATAGGCTGCAACTCTTATCTTTGCAAATAAATCCTGATCTAGCCTGGTATCTTCTTCGTAAAGGATTTAACCCTGAGTACATTGCTCTCGTGTTTTTAACCGAACATTCTTCCTGAACTTTAGCAAACTTTTTCTTTCGCTATTGTCGTTTTTTATCCCGAACGAGATGGCTGACTTGCTTTCGTAGGCTTTGATATCTTTTACGCGTGATCTCTTCGCTATTTTCCAGGGCATGAAGTCAGGGGCTGCTACTTTTACTTCGCGTTCTTCTTCGAACCAAGTTTTACTTTGCGGGCTTTTGGCGAGTTTGTTTTTCGCTGCCGCCTTTACAGTACTTTTTATTGTTGATCATACTGCTTCTACAACGTGCGCCATCTCATATGGGTCGATGTAAATTTCGAATAACTTCAACAATTCTCAACCGATTTTCGAAATTCAAAAACTTCTATACAATTTAGACCTTTGCAATTTATTTTGATTAATTTTTGAAAACGATATCAATTAAATGACCGCGCTTATTGCCGATGCAAAAATGGGCTCGTTTTCGCGCATTCTCCATGACATTCGAGCATTTCGGTCGAAATTTCTGCGATGTCCGCAGAACAACTGTTCTATTGTCTTCTGGCCGTAAGCATACACCTTGTTTTTCAAGTATCCCCAAGGAAAAAAAGTCTGGAGGAGTCAAATCCGGCGATCTCAGAGGCCAGTCAATATCGCACTTTTTTGACACCAATCTTCCAGGGAAATTCTTACGCAAAAGGTTCCTTGTTTTGTTCGCAGTATGGCTTGTCGCGCCGTCTTTATGAAAACAAAAGTGAAATAAGTCTTTTTTACGCATTTCTGGGACCACATAATGGGCCAACATCCACCGATATCGATCGCCATCCACTGTATCGCTAACTTTGAAGAAATACGGTCCAATGATGGTTTTAGCGCATACACCGGCCCAAACACTAACTTTTTGATCAGTGGCTCTTCGTGAACAATGTGAGGATTTTCGGTGCCCCAGAAGCGACAATTTTGTTTATTAACTGAGCCAGAGAGCGTAAAATGTGCCTCATCGGTCATCAAAATTTGCTGCCAGAACTCCGGCTCAGCATTAATCATTGCAACGACATTTTGTGCGTATGCCAAGCGCCGTGGCTCATCTTGTGGCAAAATTCTTTGAGTTATCTGCACTTTGTATGGAAATAAGTGATCCTTTAAAATTCTCCGCAAAGTGGTCTCACTGATATCTAACTGCTGCGAACGGCGCCGATATGACAAACTTGGGTCTTCTTGAACACTGGCCTTCACAGACTGAATAGATGAGTTTGAACGCCGCGGACGTAGCCTAGGTTGCTTACGAGGGCTTGCCTCAGAACCAAATAAGAAAAAAAAAATTCGAGGCCCAACGACGAATTGTATCTTTTTTGGGCGCAACACGATCACGATATTTTGCACGATACGCACGTTGAGTTAGCACAATCGAGCGTTCATTTTTAATGAACATTGAAATTATTTCCGCGCGTTCCTTTGGTGTGAAGCGATTCACAAAATTGTACTGAATTAACGTTTCCAAAATGCTATGACATATGAAAATCGGTTGACAATTGTTGAAGTTATTCGAAGTTTACATCGACCCATATGAGATGGCGCACTCTGTATTTGACTTGTTTCGTAGTTAGTTTCTATGACATTTAGTAGGGCAAATCACCTCGAAACTGATGTCCCAACGTCGTTTTCGAAGCAGTTTACTCAACGTAAGTTTATTTGTTTAAGAAAAAAAATTTACATGAAGACTCAGTCCTTCCCTGTAGATGCGTTACCATCATACATTACATGGCCGTAGTTCTAGCAACGCCATCTGTTGGGAAACATCGAGAACTTATTCAGTGTTCCAATATAATTGGCGTTACAGGGTAAAGCATTTCTAAATCACCATGATGTGTGTTAGTCATTTTTTCCTAAACTTTGAAGGGACCAACTCCGAACGGCGAATTTCCAGGAACTTTCTCCACACAATTATACTACTGTTTACGATGCCACAATGCCCCCTTGGTACTTATTTACGAGGAATAAAATTGTTCCAAATATTCCTATTTTCTAGCCTTGTGCGTTTCTTAAGCACCCGATCATTCGTCTTTCCGAGCAATTTTCAAATTCTAAGAAAAGCAATTTCAAGCACTCAACTCCAGCAACTACTTCAACCTCAAACTACGAACAAACAAATAAAAAAAGAAACAAGAAAATATAAACAATTTGGTTGCCACCAAAACGAATGCAAAAGAAATAAAAATAAGAACAAATGGCACCAACATTACTCGACTTACTCTGCGCCAGTATTGACGCCATTGAATTGTTCTGATAATACGATGGCAGCCCGCCGCCGTAAGCCATATTCATCAACTGAGTTGTATTCAATGACATCCCACCGCCAGCACCGCTACCAGTGCCACCACTGCCACCGGCACTTCCCAGCAATCCGCCACCGATATACGACATTCCAGCTAAATATATGTTACATTCGTTAAAACCAAATAAATCGTTTCATTGTGGCTTGAATTTCATTAAGGAGAATTTGGTTGTTTGTGTGTGATACGGGTTAAAGGATATGTCGAAACCAAATCAAAAGAAAATGAGAAAAAGAAAAAATCAAATGGAGCCGGGGAGGATTTATGGAGAGAATTTCCGAGCTGGCTCAAAGAGTAATAAAGCCAAAACCTACTCTGGGCTAGTGTTTGCTGTTTGAGAGCATCAAACCCGGTCACAGATGGACTAAGGGAAATTCCTGACTGAAGTTGCGATAGCGACGGAAGTTGCTGTTGTTGTTGTTGTAACTGAAGTTGCTGTTGCGACAATTGCTGTTGTTTTGCTGGTAGTTGTAATTTACCTGTTGTACCTTTTGTGTTTGCATTTTGCATATTGGCCATTGTCGACGCTAAATTGTTTTGTGCTTCAATTGTGTATGATGAAGTCGATGAGCGCAGGAGCGAGTTTTTATTGTTGTGCGCGCTGTTTTTCGCGTATGTAACTGCTGTTTGGAGATCACGTCCGCCGCCTGAAAAAATAAAAGGGAAAATTTTCAAATTTGTTTTATGTACTTGTGCATCTAATAGCTTATAGCTCATTCATAGGTGTGTTTTTGTACATTTGTGAACTTGCTTTCGACTCGCATCTCGAGAACAAATTATAATATCGACTCGGGACCAATTTCAGTCGACGCGTAATTGTATAATAAGCTTGGTTTGCAAAAAAAAAATACAAAGCTGTGTTAAATACCCTCATTTACAGCCTTTAAGAATATCAAATGCATAATGGATGGGGGCAGCCACAGTTAATAAGGTTGAAATGCGGGCAATCCAAGGAGTAGAAATTGATATTAACATCTGGATGCACGAATTTCAATTTGAAAAACATTAATTTGGTCTTGTCACTCACAACCCTCAAACCATATTTTCATCATATAAATATCATGATAGCCTTCAGATATTCAGAGGGCTCGTTGGGCCATAAGGTGTCATCCGCAAAAGCCGTGACTCTACCTGTAAAAGGCAAGGAAAACAAGGAGTTCATAAAGATGATAAACAAGATGGGGCCCAACAGAGACACTTGCGGAACACTTAAACTAAGGTCACGAGGATTGCTGAAAAACATCTTTTATTTTTATTTTTATTCAGACCGAAATTTCTAGGATTAAATAAGTTACAACTCATAGTCGCCGACGCGCCCTAAGCAACTTGCTGTGCTCTTGAAACTTTAAACTCATTTTTCTCGAAAAATCATTTTCTAAAACTGTCATGGTCCTAAAAAAAAACTATTCAACCGATTGCTTTGAAATTTGTATATGTTCTTCTACTCATTAATGGTTATCGGCCGTACCAAAATTGCTTATTTCGAAAATATTTTTTTAAAATTTATTATTTTAAACGATTTTTTAACAAAAAATCAACAAAAAAAAAAACAAAATTTTTTTTCTAAAGTCCGTCATTTTTTTTTTTTCAATTTTGGTAGAACCGATAGCGACAGATTTATTGAACAATAATCCATTCGATTTTTTTATTTCAGACAACATGAACAGCCGCTATGACCAGTGACCTGCTTTTTTTTGGTGTCTAATTTAATTTTAAAAAAATATATAAAATTTTTTTTTTTTATATACAGTTTAAGATACAAATAAAAACATATAAAAAAATTAAAATGATTGAATTTTATTGTCTTATAAAAAAAAATTCCCTAAAAAGATGAACATTTATGAGTTCACATGAGACTATCCCCTTAAACAACATTTTATTAACAACATTACATTTTGCTAGATTGTTCCACTCCTTTACACATGATCCACCCGAATTTATAACTTTTCTTACACATCCGACAACGTACTCAGGATAATTGACTTCCTAGCGGTCCTGCTTGTAGCAAGCAGACGATTCTCACATCTCAACATCTACAAGGGTGGTCGTTGTGCAATCATCGACTGTTGAGCGGAAGGTCTGTAGTTCAAGCCTGTCTATAGCCAAAAACAATTCCTATACGGAAAAATGTGCAACAAATCAGTTGATACTGTGAACTATAACCAATGCGACAAATTCAGTCGAACCTCTCGAATCATATCTAGGACAACCACCCCCTGAGAGTAGTGAACGAACATCTTCGACACAAACCATCTGCACCCCGTCCAGGTTGGCTGACAAACACCATAAGATCGTACACTCTTGAACCTGCACGAACCATCAATCAGATTGATCGAGGCTAGACACTCGTCCTCGTCGAAGCCTCGCTGCATAGAAGGACGAGAGCTAGAAGCAAGCGGTTGAAGACTTGGTGGGGCGCTTGCAGGCATGACGTATAGCCAAGACTATAAAACTAAAACAGAAGCTTATAGAGACGAGAACGGAATCACAGTCGATGGTGAGAATATGGAAAAACCACTTCTGCAAACTGTATAACGGCGACGCCAGATCATTTCTTAATGAAGAACATCGCAGAGAATTCCATCCCCCATATCTAGACGAAGCGTAGATTGCCATATCTAAACTGAACTCTAACAAAACTGCTGGTGCAGACGGATAACCTGCTGAGCTCTTCAAAGCGGATTGAGATGACATGTTTGGGAGCATGCATCAGCTGATCTGTAAGATCTGGTCAGAAGAAAGCATGCCCGAGGAATGGAATTTCAGTATCGTTCAATCCAAAAAAGGTGACCCTTTTGACTGCGTCAACTATAGAAGGATAAGTCTCCTTAACATCGCATATAAAATCTTCCTTATCGTTTTATGTAAGCGGCTTCAAGCTGGGGAAATCGACCATCGATCAAGTCGGCAGATTCTGGAGAAAGCCAATGAATTTCTGGTCAATACCCACCATTTATTTGTCGATTACAAAGTCGCATACGTTAGCGTAATTAGAGACGAGCTTTACAGCGCCATATCTATTTTTCACATCACTGCTAAGCTCGTCAGACTATACAGGATGACTCCATTCGAGTCAATGCAGATCTAACCGACAGCGATGTGCTGTCGTGTGATTTTTTCAACATAAAAATTGTGTGTAACTCCAACGCAGGTGGCACGATGTATTTCAAATCATCACAACTCCTCGCATCCGCGGATGATATTGCCATAATTGAAAGAACTCAACAAGATGCCAATGAAGCATAAACGATTATTGAGGCGGAAGCGGCGAAAATTGGGTTCGTGGTATATGCTGTCATCAAAAAAGGACACTCACCACCGACATCTTGGCTAGAACGTCAATATTGGCAGCTATAATTTCGAGGTAGTCAAGGACTTCGTTTACCTTGTCTTCGTAGTTACCTGGAACAACGACATCAGTTCCGAAATCAAACGCAGGATCACTCTTGCCAATCGCTGTTATTGGGGCTCAGGAGGCGATTGAGGCCCTCTTTCGTACGATCAAATTGACTCTATATAAGATCCATAAGCATGGATGAAGAGGCCCTTCCCCGTTTCGAGAGAAAGATTTTGGGTTTGATTTTTGGTCCTATAAACACAGACGGAGGATGGAGGAGAAGATTCAATCACGAATTGTAGGAGTTGTACAGCAACATGAGTCTAGTTAGGCGTCTACGGATTCAACGCCTAAGATCGGTAGGCCATGTAGAGCGAATGGACACCACAGCTCCAACCTGGAGAGTTTTGAATCCAGCCTCGAGGGACGATAGAACTAGAAGAATAGAAGAAGACCTCATTCAACTGGGGGTCAGGCACTAGAGGAAATTAGCGAAAGATCGCGCTAGATGGAGAGGCATCTTGGCTGAGGCCCAGGCTCACCAAGAGCTGTAGCACCCGATAAAAGGTAGAAAAAATAAGAATAAGAACAAAAGAAAAATAAAACAGCCATCTCGCCTGGAGCCAAGATACAATTCCAGGTCTTCTACCTTGAATTTTGCAAACTTTTACCTGGATCTCAGGAGCCAGGGTTCTATAAATGGTCGCTATGAGCTCAGAATCATGAACTTATGAACACAGCCAAGTTACAGACTCATAGCTACTCGCCAAGTTTGGTTTGATATATACGTACGGACGGACGGAGACAGGAAAGCCTTTGCATAAGTTTTCCCTACCCCAGCTTTGCAAGGTGTGAAATGTGAAAACCACGTTTGACCCAGATTCACTCTATCCCAACAAATGCTCCCCCAAAAAGTGTATTTAAAATAACAATGTAGAAAATCGCATGAAATTAAAAAAAAAAAAGAACCCCCATTCCTTTACCCTTCACATGGGCGACGCGCCAATTCATCCGCTCATAGTAAAAATGTTGTAAATACAAAAGCTGGCAGATGACCACGTGTTTTTCGTTTTCTTCTTCTTTTTCCCACATCTGTGGACGCACCGGCACCGCATGTGCTCTTTTGTAGCTTTTTTTTCTCTCAATTCTTGCTTTCCCATTGTTTCGCGCTCAGACGAAACAATCTGCCAATCACAATGACCAGGGTGAGACAGATACTCTAAATAGTACAGCGAAATAGCTTAATTTCATAACATTCGCTAATCGCCCAACTACCTCTCTCTAACGTGCCGTCTCTTTCCAGTCGATGATTTCAGATACATTCACTAGATTCGGAAATCTGTATCTATAAAAAGTAAGAGTAATTTTTTCCCGATGGCAAAAAAGCAAATAAAAAAAGAGAGGCCGAGAGAACATTGAGAGGAGCCATAAGTAGATTCAAGTTTCTCCTACAGTTTCGCTCGCTCTCTGTGTTTTAAGGGGTTCAATATCGATTGGACTTGCTGCCTCCCTCAAAAGTTCATGTCCTCTTAAAATGATATTATAATTAAATATCCATTTCCACCTCTTCTGTCACCACTTCCACTTAAGCCCACATAGCAGCTGTTCATTCCACTGGATCGGGGGACGAGTACGCTTCATTCATCCGCCCGTTATCGATACTCTCTCACGTTCACACTTATTATTCAACTTCACTTATTATTGAACTTAATCAATAGACTGACGTTGCAACCATAAAAAAAATCAGACACGAGGGGCTACACTATGCGTCTCTGCCACATAGATAATAAGTTTTTAATAATTCCCATAATAACGTACGCCCTTTAAAGCATGGGTATATCATAAAGCTTAAGCACATGTGGATAGATGCCGGACATTGTTAACCGAAGCGTGGCCTTCAAGGCGTGAATTTTTAATTATAGAAGGCAAAACAAAGTGGTTTATCGCCAGGCGGAAGACAGTCGTTCATCCACATAAATGCATGCGAATTCCTCTCTTTGTTACACATTTATTCTAAAAAGGTTTGTTGATGTCACGGACAGCATCAGGTGGTTGTTATGGTGCACATAAAAGGTTATATACGGCGTTAAGCACATGTGTTGACCACGTTTTTCGAGCAATAGTTATAGGAAAGCGAAAGTAGGTCGATGACTTATAGTGGGACTTAAATGGGTACGAATGCTCCACTTCTGTAAAAAGGACGGTCATGTTGCCGGTAATAGTCTTTTTCCTTCATAACTTCTTGAGACTTTTGCTATGGAAGCACTGGTACCAGAGAAATCTTTTATGCCAAGTAAGCAGCCTTTAAAACGAGCTGCTCCTGCAGGAATAGAGGCACTTCACTAATGAAACTCGAATTTTCTGAGGAAGGTACCTTCCCTAAGGTGGCAGGCGACATCCCACTCGCATAGTATAATCTCATCGTCCTCAGACAGAATCTGCACTTAGTCTCGCAGTATTCCGATAGGAAGCTGGCAAGTCTTTGGTATCCATTCTGATGGGTTCCCCGTGACTTACAAATTCGACTGAAAAACCACCGCCAACGCCTGATAGTCACTTATAGCCAGTTTCCCAGATTAAATGCCTTGGGATCAGCATCTAATTTTTTTAAATTTTTCATGGACATGTGACTCGAAAGCCCAGTAAGATCCTGCCTGCAGGTTATGGTTATACCCGCGGCTCATCGTGCCATTCGTAAGAGGCGACTAAGTTCCGAATCCATGCCGCGGAGACAAGCGAAGACTATGATGAATGTCATGGAAGACTGGTGTATCATGTGTAAGTCATACGGTCTTATAATGCTAAATACCTTGTTCGTCTAACAAAGCCGATACCTGATCATTTACAGCATTGCGAAAATGAAATCCAGATTGACTACCATTTGGTAGCCAATTTCAAGAAAGATTGTAAAGTGATCCTGGGAGGGGCGATCGCCCAGCAACACCGTCTACTCCTGGCATGGAGATGAAGAAGAAAACAAACCAGTGAATTTTTTTTAGGGTTCGTGCAGGTTCAAGAGCTACGCTGTTATGGTGTTTGTCACACAACCTGAACGGAGTGCAGATGGTTTGTGTCGAAAATGTTCGTTCACTACTCTCCGGGGGTGGTTGTCCTAGATAGGATTTGGGAAATTCGACTGAATTTGTCGCGTTGGTTGTAGTTCACAGTAACTTTTTTTCCATGTCATTAAGGAAATGCACGCACAGAGTATGAATTTTGAAATGATCTTATACTACCACCGTTAGGCCTTCGTCAGCATGTTTTTTTTATCATTTTTTTATTGTTCTTGCATATGAACAGACAGAGGTACAAGATATGTGGGAGTCACTACAGCGATCTTGCTTGGAGAGAGAGCTAAATCACTGCTTGGAACGTCGAAAGGTCCTCGTCAATACACAAAAGAAACATGGTGGTGGACAGATGAAGCAGTAGTGATACGGGAAAAGAAAACGGCTGTCAAGGCCTGGTCAAAGTGCTCTTCTTCTAATAGGGATGAAAAAGCTTGCCTTGAAGTGGCGAATCGGAAGTTGGAAGAAATATCGTCACCGGGACTAGATGGCTCATGATTCTTACGGTATCTTCAAACTTATGAGCGAGGATCCAATGCCTAATCACCGGAGGGAAAGTCATCTTCTTCCTCTGCTGATGTCACACACCATAAAGATCGTCGAACGTGTATTAGAAGGCCGACTGTGAAAAATAATCTGATGATCAATTCTGGTTTGTCTCGGCTAAATCAACAACAGGTGCAATCCAAAGTATGAGGATCATAATGGGAAAACATCGTGATTCCTCAAAGTACTTGCGTATGGTGCTGGTTGATTTTAAAAAAGCTTTTGATAGACAACCAAGAGATCTCTTATGGGTGGCACTAAGAACATGGCATGGACATGAATGAGGGAGCAAAGAAAAGAGTAAGATTTCCCGCAGGAGTAACCGAAGCGTTCCAAATCAAAGCCCGTGTACTTCCTGGTGTGTCCTCAGTGCTCTGCTGTTTATTACAGTCCTTGACTATCTACTTGAAGGAAAAGTGACGGTCCGATTTGCTGACGATGGAGTCATCATAATTGAAGAGCAGACGTCCCTGCAACGAGGACGTTTTGGAGGGAAATGAATAAGAAATACAGAGTATCTGCGCTGCCCGTTCTCTGATTCACACCGGCCCATTCCACACATTTATTTGAATGGAGAAGTGTTTCCTAGGTGCGAAAAATTCAGGATTTATAGCGAAGCAATTTGTGATGACGACTTCAATCGTTTCTCGCATGAAGTGGCAGGAAAACTCCTTTTTCTGTGACCGAAAAATGGCCTCTAAGCAGAAAGGAAGGCTCTACAACGTACAGTTGTACGCCCGGCGCTCACATACGGTTCACAATGCTGGACAATGTACAAAAAATATGAAGGCAAATTAAGGGCAGCTGAAATGAAGATGCTTCGCATGACAGTAGGAGCAGCAAAGCTTGATAGAATGGGAAGTTCGAAGATTCGGGGAAGCCAGATAGAGCACGACCGGCTCGGTTTGTATTGCCATGTTCAGAGGAGAGATCCCTTGCACCCCGTCATAAAGGCAATATCAATCAACACTCCAATACAATCGCCTGAATCCTCCTTTTTTTTAAACCATGACCCTGCTTCGCGTTGAGCTTGGATTGTCCTTTTTTTAGTTTTTTGCCAACTGTCCATAATGGCGCTCTTAAGCTCAAGAACATCCTCTAGCATACACCAGTCTTTTGCTAATATGCCCCACAAGTTTTCGATTGGGTTCAAATCTGGCGAACAAGCCGGCCATGACATAATTGGAATATCTCTGTCGGAAAGCTACCTTTTAGAAGAAGCCTCCACCGTGAATCGGAACATTATCCAGTTGAAATTCCATGATATTTTGGTCCAGTTCTTCAAGAAATGGTACAAGGGTTTCCCACAACATGTCTGGGTACTTATCCGCATTCATCCTGTTGGGAACAATTGCTAAACGGGATGTTCCATAGCACCTAAAGATGCCCCATACTATTACACTACCTCCTCCATGCTGACGTCTGAAGGACGAAATGTCTTCTTTTTTTAAATCAATCAAGAAGTGTGCCCATCCGTCCGTCCCGTCTAAATTGAAACTTTTCTCCATTCTTCATCAAAGGTCATGTGTTTTCGAGCCCAGTCCAATCTGATCGTCCTATGCAGTATATTAAAAGGCGGTTGTGACTTCATTCTTTTCAATTTCAGACGACTGGACGCCATTAAATATCTGTGAACGGTGGACTTGGGGACTTCTATTTCAGGACATACTGCAACACGTCGAATATTGTTTGTGGAGTTAGACAATTCCCTTAAAATACGGCTTTTTTGTGCCATAAAAAGTCCCACCTTTCAGACTCTGACCAGAAGCTTCAGATGCCTCGAGTTTGGACACACAGCTCGTCAGTGTACGTGCGAACAGGACCGCTCCAAACAATGTAGAAAATGCGAAGAAGAAGGCTAAATTGCTAACAAATGTGTTAAACAAGCTATGTGCTTCTGATTCAAACAAATCTAAACATTGCGCAGCCGCACAAGACCTGCTGGCTCAGACGATACACGAGAGAAAAGTAGATGTAGCAGTTACATATAAGTGAACCGTACAAATTCTTGGACTGTAGCAGCTGTACAGAAGACAGTTGCAATCTGGGCCTGTGGAAGGCAAGACAGGAAATAGGTCAACCGACTAATTACTTCGTAACCGCCAGGATAGACGGAATTCACTTTTATAGTTGTTATGCTCCCCCGAGGCTTATCGTTTGAAGAATTTGATCGCTTATTAGACAATATCACAAAGGACGTAAGAGGTAAACACCCAATTGCAATTGCGGGAGACTTCAACGCTTGGTCTACAGTCGGGGAAGAGTCCTTCTGGAAACGTTTGCGCGTCTAGGTGTAAACCTGGTTAATACAGATGTTTCAAGCACCTTCCGCAAAGCTGGTAGGTCGTCAGTAGTCGATATAACCTCTCTCACGAAAAAAACAACATGGAGAGTGAGCGAGGACTACACGCATAGCGACCACCAAGCCATTATAATGGAGCTCGGCGACAAAAAACGCAGTCAGCGTCCAAACCAAACAGAACCCAAGTGGAAGGACTCCCCCTTTGATAACGATGTCTTTGAAGAAATCCTATGAGGTGTGACCGTGGATAAGGGCGCATCCGCGGAGGCGATCTCCAAGCAGTTGAAGCAGGCGCTAACTGTAGCATGTGATGCAGCGATGACTAGGAGGAAACCCAGCAAAAAGGGCTCCCCATGCTACTGGTGAAACGAGGACATTCAGAGTGTCTCAGAGCGCGAAGGAAATCCCAGCGATCCAGAAACAGGTCAGACTTCCAAGAGCGGCCTCTCCAATTTAAGCTAGTGAGAGATGAGCTGGCGAAATCTATAAACGAAAGCAAAGCAAGGTGTTTCCAAAAAAAAACTCTGCGAGGAGGCCGATATAGACCCTTGGGTCTTGGAGTGGTTACCAAAAGGATGGGAAATAATAGGGGTCCGCCGATAACCCAAATAGTAGAACACCTCTTTCCACGAGGTCAACGGCTTACTAGTAGCACGGCAAGGATCAGCACAGAAGAGATCCCTGTAATTACTCTAGAGGAGCTATACAAAGCTGTCTCTAAGGTGAAAAACAGCAAAACACCCGGACCTGATGGCATGCCAAATAAGGCCCTCAAAGCGGCGATTAACGCCAGGCCAGACGCTTTCCAGCACACTTTGGGGAAATGTCTACAAGAGGGAGTCTTTACCACACAGTGGAAACTGCAGCACTTGGTACTACTGCCTAAAAGTTAAAAGCCACCTGGAGAACCGTCCTCGTATCGCTAATTTGTCTATTAGACACACTAGGTAAGATACTGGAACGAATTATATATGGTAGGTTACTGGCGGTAGCGGAAGCTAATAGTGCACTGTCAAACAACCATTTCGGCTTCAAAAAAGGACGATCAACGGTCGACGTCATAGAATCCGTGGTAAACCTGGCCGCAGATGCCATCCAAGGAAAGAGGTGAAGAGGGGGAGAGAAGAAGTATTGTACAGTAGTTACGCTGGACGTTAAAAATGCTTTCAACTCAGCGAACTGCACGCACATACAAATGTCCCTAATTGCCATGGGTACCCGTCCCTACAACTTCAACAACATGAGGCTTAGATACTACACAAATGAGGGCGTCAAGTTCTATAGCATAACGGTGGGAGTTCCGCAGGGATCAGCTCTTGGACCCCTACTGTGGAACATTATGTATGATGGCATTCTACGACTTGCGCTTCTCGTTGGAGTACAAATCACCGGCTTTGCTGGCGACATTGCAATTGTCACAGTGGCCAAACATATAGAGGAAGTGGAGGTTGCCACGAGCACAGCCATCTCTAAGGTAAGTGCCGGCCTGGAACTAGCGGCCCACAAAACGGAGGCTGTGCTCATAACCAGCCGCCCGTGACAAGGTGGAACATGCGAGCTATTTAGTCGGCGATCAGACGATTAGGTCTAAGAAATCTGTGAAGTACCTAGGGTTTACGCTTGATAGCAGCAGCAGGCTCACCTTTAGGGAACACATAAGATATGCCAGCGAGTATGACCTTGTGAACTTACACAAGGAGCGCTCTCACGAATGCTCCCGAATGTAGGTGATCCCGGATATGCGCGCAGAGTCTTACTCTCAAAGGCAGTCAGTTCAGTTCTACTGTACGTTGCTCCGATATGGGCTGGTGCACTCGCAGGCCGACGACTGAAACGGATGATGGTGTTAGTTTATAGACTTTGCGCGATATGAACAATCAGCGGATTCTGGACCATCTCAGATGATGCAGCGTATGTCAGCAGGAATGCTACCCATCGACATCCTGGCGACGAGCTCAGGAGGATACACCGCAGGCGCAACAGGCCAGGCGCATAAAAGAAGAAGAACGGGCAGCATCCACAGTAACGTGGCAATCTAGGTGGGATGTCTCCAAAAAAGGAAGATGGACGCACAGGCTCATTCCCGTTGTTGAAACTTGGACATAAAGATCAGCACGAGACTGTAATTACCACCTTTCGCAGTTTCTGTCTGGACACGACGGCTACAGAAAGTATCTGTACAAATTTGGACATGACTATTCTCCACTGTGTCCACAATGCCCAAATGCTGAGGAGAACGCAGAACACGCAGTTTTTGATTGTAGTCGTTTTGCGCAGGACAGGCAAGACAGGCAACTTACCAAGCTCCGAAAATCTGGTCGCCTACATGATGTACTCGGCAGATAACTGGAACGAGCTATGCTCATACATTGCGCTTATACAAACGAAGCTACGCCAGGCCGAAGCGGAGAGAAGAGCACAAGAGCTCGCCGCCCGAAATACAGCATAAATCGCTAACCAGCCCCGCGAAGTAATACTTAGGACAGTCCCGCGGGGAGAGTGGTTGAAGAGTGCTAGGGTGTGGTTTAGTACGTAGGCGCGTGGAAAAAGGAGAACAATATCCCGCGAATCGTGCATGCCGGTCGCCCGGGCTACCTGTATTTTGATCGAAGATTCGAAATATTACTAATTTACTTGTGACGCTTATTTACACAGAACATTTGAAGGATGGCACTGTCGTTTACCTATATATAAAAAAGGCGAGTGCTATTTCACGACTTTACATTAATTTCTTGTTATTTAAAACAAGTCTGCTGCTAACCTAATCAAGTGGAATGAAATTGGTTAACAGTTGATTTGATTACTTGTTCACAAGATATTCGAGGCGAAAAAAAATGAAATTTCTCTAAAAAACGATTGATTAGATCTCTAAGCACATGAAACATGGAGATGTGTCAACAATACGCATCGCAGGTCTATAAAGAAATTAAAAAATATATTAAACACACAAAATGGAAGGATCTAATTGCAAATGAGCAGCCTACAATCTTATGTACAGTCTCCTATTCACTTGGTGCCACGCCTTAGATGCCGGGAACCAATCTCTATAAACAGGCAGTACAACAACGGTTTAATCAAATTGATTTTATTATGAAACCGATGCACATTCATCCCGACAAATATTCGTTCCTGACAGCATAAGAGCATGTGAGTCTTTACAAATAGACAAACCAATAGATACATATATCCCACGAAACCACATCTCGCAAAGACAAATACGAAGACATCTTCGTACCACATGCTCCTAGCGAATCATTAACCATGATTATTCGGAAATTTCACTGTTTACCTAAGGACAGCAACATTATCCATGGCTGCTGCATCGATGCCCAACTAACAACTAATCTTTCACCTTGTCTCTTGTCATTTGCATCTAATCGGAGATAGAATGCGAGGTAATGGGAGGGGCGGTGCTAATCAAATAATAACATTTCAATGGACATTAATTATTTAGTTGAATTTCGTCGTCATACGGGTATGTTGCCTCCGTTTTCGCTTCGACCTCGACTACGACGACCACGAGCGTTTCACTCTGGTTTATGCATCGCTGCATGGTTCTATTGTACATAGTAATGCTGGGAATGCATTGTGTACATATCGAAAAGCAATTTATTGCATAATCAAGTATTGAGCAGGTGCACATCATCCAAGACATGCATGCAATGATCGCTATAAGGAAACAAACCGATAGATCAAGAGGCCCCCGGATGAAGAGCATATTTGGTTTCACGTTAATTTGATTAGGCATTTTAATCGAAATTATATTGAAACACCTTAGAGATGCAATTGCTGTCGATTCGGGTGCGGTTTCAGTTTGATTTGGGACATTGCTGACGGTTAATGGCGATAGCGTCGGTGATGGATAGACAGTGTATTGCCTTTCGAACCAGGTCAACCAACTTCCGTCTAAGAACAATAGCAACGCATATCTACATGTTCATTTGCTTTATCGCTTTGCGCTGCATCCGGATCCGTTTTGTTTGTTTTCCATCTACTTGCTGCTGTCCATCTAAGTATATCTATTTATATGTGTCGATTCATCAAATTTTCGATGATATTCGACCGACTATAAGGCTAACCGTCGTTGCTCACAGCACTGCGTTCATGCTGCTATCCAGGTCGGGGTGGATAGATTCACCGAGTCGTTGCCATCATCATCATCATCATCGTCATATTTCCAAAATTATATTCATGGCAATTTTGATTGTAGGAAAGGCTTAATTGCATGCATTTCTCTCTCTATCCCCTTTAGTCCTACTATACACGGCACGACGGTTAATGCCACACACTATTTGCATCGGCAACTTGCTTTGGCCACACAACCTCACAACCTCTGCACGCACACCACTCGTATGTCATGTACCCGGAATAGAGTATGCCTCCTCGGTGAAGACAGTCAAGTTGCAGCAATAACGCGACATAAGCCAATATAGATTCTCCACCAGGACTGCGTACGAATATATCCACCATGCAATGCCACTTCGCAATGTTCCACTTTATTTATTAATTCGGTACATGCCTATCTGTTCCTCATGCGTGGGCATCTCTCTCTCGGTCTCACCGGAGGGTTACCAAGGAATCGGCAGTAAAATCAATATTTCCTAAACTGCACCCACTAACGCCATGCATCCCTTAGTCGTTGTCGAACAGAAATTTTACTGCATACAATCGCTCTTCTCGGATTCAAGTGAAAGGAACTGGAAGAAAAACATCCAGACAAAGAATTCCATAAATAAATTTGGCCATCATTGAGTAGAATGCAGCAGTCGAATTTTTTTCCCGTTGACTTGGTCATGGAAATTTGATGATGGAGAAGTCCATGGTTCATTTGTAGATGGATCAATGGACGGTTCGTGTTTAGGGGGATAAGTACACCATGGTTTCCTGGGATACACATTTCACGAGTGCTAAGTACATTAGGACTAGGGTATTGGGGGTTTGAATCACTTCGTGGAGTTTTGGTTTTTTTTTTTTACCAAAGGTTGTTTTACGTCTACTAGGACGGAAGAACGTTTCCGCTCATAAGAAGGAAGCTTCTGCCAGGTCAGTACTATATATGAGTCATCGATTGGAACAAAAGTTACTCATAAGGAGCAGGACTTCCCATATGAGCCTTTTCAAGTTTGTTTGGACCGGTTTTCGGACGGGCAGATGGGCTTTATCTTGCTACTTTTCCTTTTCCTTCAAGTAATTATAGTGGGTAGCGAGCTAGTTTCATTCAGTTTGAACAGCTCTTTGTTGATCACAACCTTCTGATCCCACCAAATTCAGGGAACACACTTGGATCCATGAATAATAGGCTTTGTCATTGATGTTAATTGTTGACCAGGCTTGAGCTATGGCTTTCGTCGCTTGGGATTGTCGTAATGGATCCATCTTTCATTCCCATTCTTTCGTTGAATTAGTTGCTCGCAGATGAAAACAAAATGTAATCAGTTCGCCGGGATAAGCTACAATTCCAGGTCTTCTACCTTGAATTTTGCAAACTTTTACCTCGATCTCAGGAACTACAATAGCTAGGGTTGTAAAACCGGTCGGTATGAGTTCAGAATGATGTACTCTATAACACAGCCAAGTTTCAGACTCATAGCCACTCGGCAAGTTTGGTTTGATATACGCGTATGGACAGACAGGAAAGCCTTCGCACAAGTCCTACTACTCCAGCTTTGCAAGATAGAGGACTTTCGTTGCCTTTCGTCGTCCCTTGGTTTCATTTGGATTATGGCTTTAAGATGTTCTCTTATCGTTGACAATATTCGATTCAGACAATATTCGAAGTGTTTGAGGACGTAGGTCTTTCTCTTGCCACATTTGAGGCTGTTCAGTTATAACGTTCACGATCCGTTATAACGATCACTTCTGACATGTTTGCCCGACTAGAGCATGGTTACGAATCTACCATTAAAATCTGATGACTTTTCGCCCATCCGACATAGACTAGGTTGATCTAATAGAGTTCCTTACGATGGACTGCCCTGGTAGCCGATAAGTACTTAGCCTCACCGCCAGATGGCGCCATTATCGCAAGAGCAACTTACTATCGTGTAGTATATTCTAGTAGACGGCTTCAGCCGGATCGGACTCGTAGTTTTGTTTAGAAAAATTGAAATAGAGCAATATCGGTCGGTGATTTGATTCTTGCTTTCGGAAGGGAAATCGCGCAGCGAAATCAAAGAGCGCCCCACTTGGCGAAGAAAAAAGTGCTCTTCAACCATGATAACGCACCGGCTCACACTCCGCCCTCGCCACGGCCAAATTGGGCTACGAACTGCTGCCCCATCCACCGTATTCTCCAGATTTGGCCCCGTGCGACTTCTTTTTGTTTCCAAACTTGAAAGTCAGTCGAATGGGGAGGTCCCCGCCGCCACGGAGGCCTACTTTGCAGACCTCGAGAAAACGTATTTTTTAGACGGGTTAAAGAAGTTGGAGCATCGCTGGGTCAAGTATATCGAGCTAAAAGGAGACTATATTGAAAAATAATTCGCCATTTCTCCAAAATTTTTGTTTTTCTTTTGTAGGCTAAGTACTTATCGGACCACCCCTGTATATACGGCCCCAGTTGCTCGATAAAATTGTGGAAAATTGGACTTCACGATTGCGCTTCATTCGAGCTTCATTTTCGGTATGCATATGCCCCAAATCATTTATAAACACTAATGGCATAAAATTATCAATTAAATAACGCTAATATCATAGGCATTAACATTGGCTTTAAGTATTTTATTTCATATTGAATTTATATACCTCTAAAAAAAACACGCTTTATTTGCCGAAGGCAGAGAACCTGCGACTTGCTGAGCATTCGCAGAAAAATTGTGCAGGGTGGGTGTTAGACCGAATGCATATTCAGGAAGCGTGAGTTCCCATAGACCAAGGGCCCGTACTGACCGCCACGATTCTACCTATTATGGAGGCTTTCTAGCTTTTTGAATGGCTATGTTGAAAAAAGTGTTGCAGGATGTTGCCTTTGAAAACGAGTTCAGCGACAGACCCACAGTTTCAGTGGGGAAGTTTGAGGTGGCCCCGAGCTTGGCTAACTCGTCGGCCTTCTCTTTCTTGTCTTGGAGCCCAAAGGAGGGCGATATCAGTCCCGCTGCCAGTTCGTTTAATTTCTTTCCGTTTAGAGGAGGTGCAAGCAGGCGAAATACCTTTAATAGAGGCTTGGCTGTTGCTACAAATAGCGATGGACGGGTAATGGGGGCGGGCTGCGCTGAATATTTTGCACCCTTCCCGGATCGTTAGCACTTCAGCTTGAAATTTGCTCGATAGATCGGGGAGACGGAGTGAGTTTGAGATATTCAGTTGAGTCGAAAATATTCATGACCCTACACTGTGCTCCAGCTTAGAGCCATCTGTGAAAATCAAAAGTTGGAATTTCTCGACTGGGTTGCACGCTTTCCATTCTTCTCAGGAAGAATTACACTATTGAAGGCGAGGGAGGATGTGATGTAGCCCGTAGAAAGGAGGTCAAATTCGTTGGCAAAAGTGACGGAGTTCTGCCGTGGCCATACGGTCTGGGTGACCAGAAGCCCGCTTTCTTAAATCTGATGGCGCCGTACGCCGCCGTATTTGATGTGAATATTTAAGGTTGAAGTAACTATAGACAGCTCTAGAGTCCATAAGGAAGTCCAAAATAATCGTCCGATTTTGGAAAATCGAACACCATGGTATGTCGCTCGACAGACGATACGGTCTTTTCAGAATTGTAATAAAATTGATCTCGTCGTGATTCAACAAGGACAGCAAAATTGTAAAAAAAAGAAGATCAGAATCGAACGAAATCCTTGGCTTAGTAGAAAGAAATACTTCCAGAGAGCGAATGCACGACACTTTGAAAAATTGAGCTCGGACTTAAGGCCTTAAAGTTCCAAAAAATTCACGATCTCACACCTGGCCAAAACCAACAATTAGAGCGTGTGTCTTGGAGATTGTGTTAAAGCCGTGGGCAAACAATCATTTCGTTCAAAGAGCCTGGCCATGTAAATTCATACCACCGAATGGGGTAATGCCCGAATCTAAATCATACACAGAACGGCAACGAATCGAATAAAACCCACAGCCCTTCGGACTAAGTCAATCTCATTAGAATGATCATTTGCTATCCTGAATTCACCCTGTTAAACGACCTGCATGCAAGTTGCTAAACACCACTCAAATGAAATGCCTTTCCAAAAACCCCATTCAAATTCATTAAACCATTATTACCGCTCTAGCCTGAAATGCTGTGCGACGTACGTGAATGCACCTTCAAAGCAACAATCAAGAAGACCACCTAAAGAACAAACAACCTCGGACTTAATCAAACGCACTAAACCTACCTATAGGACCGCGCGCTCAACCGACTAACCAAAAAACAAAGAGAAATTTCTAATTCTGGAGAATTCCAAGCACAACTACCACCACGACTGCTATCCGATATTTAATCACATTCGCCCACCCTCTCATTTCGCCATTAGTATGTTTAGAACGAACATTGTCATTTAGATTTCGACATATCCTTAAGCTCCTGCGGAAATTATATTATTATATATTCAACGTGTACATAAACGTAGTCATCATCCTCCGCTATCGAATGGAGGCAATACCAGTAGCCAGAGTGTGTACAGAACGACAGGATATATGTATACCATGACACAGGACTGCTATTCCACTGCAGTGCGCTTTAGACAAGCACTACTGAAAGGACTTCTCAGTCGGTCGAGAGGTGGAGTGAAGAGCTAAGCAAATGCGTGCAGTAAAACACACGCACCTTACTGTGTCGTACGTTCCTTCCTTCGTTTCACACTGCCAGCACTCCGTCATCATCGATTTCAGCACGGAATGGTGGCGCGCGTACACGACACAGAAGGGTTACCGGGAAGAATTCTAAAAAAACTCAAATTTCAAATGTACACATGTCTTCCGCAGAACACGTCTCACAGTAGAGAAGGGTTGCAAACTTAAACTCCCAAAAGAGGGTAGATGCTCCTGTGAAGGAGGTAGATGGTATGTTCATACTAACCTGGTACTTCTATTTTATCTGGGTCATCGTCGTCATCAAAGTCGGAGCCAGATGAATCGTCAAAGTCGTCATCACCCAAGTCGATGGCTTTCTTTGTTGAAGTCTGAAACGAAAACGACAAGAATGCATAAGCTTTCTGAGATAAGTGTGTCGAGTGAAAATAATAAATGTTTTGTAGGAAAAAGGACGATGGACCGGTTATCTGCTTTGAGAATAAATATGAACTGATGCTTGCAGCTCAAGGGATGGTCGGGAGTTCTTCAACGGGACGAACAGTTGAATCCCAGTGAGGATTCAATTGTGTTTAAAGGGGATAAGCCACTTTATGGTACATTTTCGACCATACACTTGTGCGTTACCCAACCTTAAAGTAAAAATCAATAAACCAACCATCCACCGATCTGTCAAGCATTTCTCACTTAAACGACGTTCCCTTACTTGATAAGACAGCACCCAAACAGGAAACAAATAAAACAACAGCTTTACCGCTTAGGATCACTACACTACTTCTCCCGACACTGATTTTAACAATTGAAGAATGGATAATGGAGTTATGCTATGGGGCTCAACACTTGCTTGCGATGAAACACGTCCACACGGTACGTAGTGTGCTCTTCAACTAACGGGCAACCCTTTCCGTGGGTTGCTATTTAGCAAGGATAAATCGACGTCGTCCCGAGGTATACTCTACCTCGTCTGGCACATGGACACATGCACACGCTTCGGTGGTATAGAGTTTTGATCGGCCTCTGCTGCCGCCTTTGGTATTTCGCTTCTACTACGACGGGTATTCACGTTCACGGTGTGCTGCTGTATAAGTTTGGCCTGAATTTCGTAAACACCGAACGATAATCGAATGCCAAACTCGTAGCGCAATACACTCGTATATTAGAAGCGCAAGAAGCGCCTCCGAATTCATCCAAGCACTTGAACATAGGCTGATAATCACCCTGAAGGATACACTTGGTGGGTAGACGGCGTACAGAGAGAATTCTCAAATGTATTCGATTGGGATAAATAAATAATTGTTTGGGCGGAGGCAGGCTGCAGACAGTCTAAGCAGGCATATACCTAAGACAGTTGTTAAATTATGTTAAGCGGTGGGAAATAGCTCAATAATTCGTCGAAGGAGCGAGAGGTTAAATTGCAAGGCACAACTAAGACGTAACTACTACACGTAAGGACGACGACGAAAATGGCGAAAGGAAAATCAATAGGAAGGCACACGAATCACTGACTCGCTTGCTGGTTTGCCTGCAATTGTACCACCATAGTCTTCATCTTTCGCTTTCCTACTTATGCTAGCGTCGTCATTCGAATCTTCGCTGCCACACCCAGAATTTGATTAAATTCAATTTTCGATCAAAAATTATTTCTCTCATTAGAAACACCTTCCTTGAGCATGGCATCAACCATAGTCCTCTTATCAGCCGTGCTTGACAACCTAGCCTAATGCGATACGAAAAAATTGTGTAGCAAAACAAAAAATGCGAAAAAGCATGCATGAAAGAAGGAGCCACTGACATTTTCCCAGGATTCTGGCATTTCTCTTTGTTGTCTAGCACCCCCGATGCCGGTTTGTTTTTATCTTGTTATCAATTTTTCCCTTTTTTCCTAGTTCCTTTTGTTTCGTGACTCTCTTCGGCTCTTATACGGAGAACAGCTCATTCGAATATAGGGTAAAAACCTAGATTTGACTTTTTTTTATTCCATTCTCCACATTTTTTTCTCTTCGGCTTGAAGGGAACGCGAGCAACCCTTAATCCTTAACCAACCCACGTACAGCCCCATCGGAGGGACGAGTTTGGAGTCTGGAGTGCGCATGAGTAGGTTTTCCTCGGCAGAGGTTATTTCTGGAATTCGGTGGTGAGGCCCACTCGCGTTGAAGGGGAATTCTTGTTTTTTTTTTTCCTTCCCTTCTGTTGTTACGGATTCCGGAGTGGGTTGAGAGAAAATCAACCGTCGTTGGGATCTAGGAGTTGAGGATTATGCAATTTAAACCAATTTAATTTATAAAATTCGCTTAAGAAAAAAAACCTCAGAAAATCCAGAACCAAAGATTTCTCAATGGATTTTAACAGGGTTTTTTCATAACCATTCTGCGCCCTTAACCTTTTGCTATAACCTATCAATATGAAAACATCAGTCAAGTTCATGGACGTGCGAGGTTTTGGAAGTTTTAAAAATGATTGGCAAAACCTTGAATCGGCAGGATGTACGTGCGTTAGTGAATAAATTCGAGTTCACATATTCACTATTGGAAGTTCCTGTGCCAGTACGACAACGGACCAGTCGAACTTTCGAAAATATAGCAGTCTTTTAGTGCTTCAGTTCAAAATGAGCCAAGTTAGTCGATTCCACCTCGTTCACAAGAACTGGGAATATCTCGATCTCTGACCTCGACTTCGTGGGAATTAAGTCGTTCAGCACGGCGCGGGCCAAACGGGAGAAGCGGATATTGAGCTTCTTTCTGGTGCAGCTTACCTTCAATAGCAAGCTGGAGAGGCTGGAGACCACTGTAAAATGGGATACATTAAGGCACGTCGCGTCGAATTGCGCGATACAGCCTCGATTCGTTGAATGCGCAAAAAAACGCAAAAACGAGGAATACGACCTGACCCAAGACAAGGTCGCGGACAGGGATTAGCTCGAGTGCGTGTTGTGTAGTAACCGACGACACGCTACTAACTATCGGGAATGTTCAAAATTCATATTCCGCGTGTGCATTTCCAATATAACACTTTAATGTCACAGAAACAAAAAAAAATAAAAGTTACTGTGAACTACAACCAACGTTTCAAATTTAGTCGAATCTCTCGAATCCTATCTAGGACAACCACCACCGAAGAGTACTGAACGAACATCTCCGGCACAAACCATCTGCGCCTCGTGCAGGTTGTGTGACAAACATCATAAGAGCGTAACTCTTGAACCGTGTTGTGAAAAAAAGCTTCTGGGCTCTCGCTGTTCGGAATCGGCATTAGGTTCCGTTCACTTGTGTGAAAAAAACAAATCGCATACAACATAAGTGAATAAAAGAAGCTTGGCTCTGGCTCTTCATAAGCTTTTTCTTGAACCCGCGAACCCAGTTGCAAGACATTAAGACGCCCAAATGGTGGCAGACGGTACAAAAGACTGTGGTTGTCTCCAAAAGCCTTAGTGCCTGTTACCAAGGCACCGGAATTTGAGGTGTACCAGCTTTCGAGTCTGCTCTCCATCCAAGGGCTGATCGGTTCCAATAGCAGATCCAAGTAGCAACTACAATTGTATTGGGTACGCTGGTATAGAGTCCCTTAAATATATTGTCGGTGAATGTGAATTCATTGATTAGGATTAAGCGAAGAGCCGTACGACGAACTTTTGTACGATGTACTTTTGGCTAGCGAAACAAGAAGCACAAAATCCGGCACAACTCTTATAAAGTAATTCGAAGAGACCGACCCAACGCCATTCCAGGCGGGGGAGTTGCGATCTTCATTGGAAACAATTTCAAGCATAAAATTATTAAAAGCGGTGAAGTGTGGAGGTTCCAGGTGGGTGCTAGAGACCTGCATTATGTGCCCTCTTCGAATGAAAATAGAGTTATAGCAGCATACGCACTTGAAGCACCTCAACCGAATATTCTCATTGCAGTGCTCGAGACACTTTTTTGATCTCTGCGCTTAAGCTCGGTAGAAAATTTCTACATTCTGGCCGTCAATTTGAATGTTAAAGATAGTGATTGGGGAAACAACATACCCAATACTAGGGGGAGCCTACTAAGCCATTGGTGTGTTTTGCAGAGCATAGAGTAGAGAATCGTATCCCAGAAGCGGCGGAGATCATATCTCGGAACTTCGAATACGACAGTGACCATTGCGAGCTTAGTTTCGCAATCAAAGTATCATGCCAATCCGCGGCTCGTAATCCTACGATTACTATAGGGTGCGTTGGCTACACTTTGCCAGCCCTCTGGCAAGAACGCTCCATTTCCAGCATCTGCTTCTCACTTGTCAGACGACCTTAAACAAATGGACGATATAATTAAACAGACGATCACGGCACAAAAACATGTACCGAAACGTGACAATCGACGTACTGCAGACAGAAAAGCAGAATCATGTCAAGACTCAAGTCTTCTGGGAAGCGTATATAAGGTGAATAAAAGCATTCGCTCAAAACACGACATGGAGTTTAGAGTCCTAAGATATCGATCAATGGGAAAACCTTGGTTTTACCTGGTTCAATAAGAGAGCTGGCGCAGCTGGAGAAACAAATTATAGTGTCAGATACCTTGGAATCCAGCTAGTGCAGTATCTACAAAGTGGCGCAAAATAAATCACCCTATCGGAAGAGGTTATAATCTTCACAAATGGCGTCGTACGTCAATCATATTTAACATTTGTAACTAGACAGCAGCTGCAATATACGAGGGTGGTCCGATAAGTAAAGGGTGTTTTTTATAGAGGTATAGAACTTTGAAATGGAATAAAACAAAGATGTTTTTTTTTAAATTGACTTTATTCGAAAGATAATCTTCTGACATTATAATTTAAATATAATTTCTGGCATATGACCGCCATGGCTGGCTCGGAGGTAGTCTAATCTGGAGGTCCAATTTTCGATGATTTTTTCCAGCATTTGTGGCCGTATATCGGCAATAACGCGGCGAATTTTGTCCTCCAAGTGGTCAATCGTTTCGGGTTTATCGGCGTAGACTAGCGACTTCACATATCCCCACAGAAAATAGTCAAGCGGCGTTAAATCGCACGTAACTTGAAATTATGCGGTTACCAAACGTTTCCTTCAATAAATCAATTGTGGCACGAGCTGTGTGACATGTTGCGCCGTCTTGTTGAAACCTCAGCTCCTGCACATCATGGTTGTTCAATAGATGAACGGAGAAGTCAGTAATCATCGCTCTATAGCGGTCACCATTGACTGTAACGTTCTGGCCAGCATCGTTTATAAAGAAGTACGGACCAGCCCATAAAGCACACCAAAAAGTCAGTTTTTGTGGATGTAACGGTGCCTCAACATACACTTGAGAATTATCATCACTTCAAATATGGCAGTTTTGTTTATTGACGTATCCATTCAATCAAAAGTGAGTCGCTAAACAAAATTCGCTTATGAAAATTGGGATCAACGGCAATCTTGTTTTGGGCAGTCATATCCCAGAAATTATATTTAAATTATAATGTCAGAAGATTATCTTTCGAATAATGTCAATTTCATGTCAATTTAAAAAAACATCTTTGTTTTATTCCATTTCAAAGTTCTATACCTCTATAAAAAACACCCTTTAGTTAGCCTACAAAAGAAAAACAAACATTTTGGAGAAATGGCGATCTATTTTTCAATATAGCCTCCTTTTAGCTCGATATACTTGACCCAGCGATGCTCCAACTTCTTTAACCCGTCTGAAAAAAACGTTTTCTCGAGGTCTGCAAAGTCAAAAATAAGTCGCCGGGGCCAAATCTGGAGAATACGGTGGATGGGGCAGCAGTTCGTAGCCCAATTCGACCAATTTGGCCGTGGCGAGGGAGGATGTGTGAGCCGGTGCGTTATCATGGTGGAAGAGCACTTTTTCTTCGCCAAATGGGGCCGTTTTTTCTTCAATTCGGCGTCGAATCGGCCCAATCATTTGGCATAGTACAGCCCTGTGACCGTTTTGCCCTTCTCCAGGTAGTCGATGTAGATCACACCTTGTGAATCCCAGAAAACAGTGGCCATCACCTTTCCGGCCGATGGGACAGTCTTCGCTTTCTTCGGAGCACGTTCGCCGGGTGAAGTCCACTGTTTCAACTGTTCCTTGGTCTCTGGTGTGTACCATGGATCCATGTTTCGTCGACTGTCACGAAACGACGCAGAAACTCCTTCGGATTGCGCTTAAACAGCGTCCAACACTGCTCTGAAGTGGTCTCACGGTTGCGCTTGTTGTCCGGAGTGAGCAAACGCGGCACCCATCGCGCGGACAGCTTTCTCATGCCCAAAATTTCATGCAGCATATGACCCACGCGATCTTTTGAAATGCCTACTGTCTCAGCTATCTCGCGCACCTTCAATCGGCGGTCTGCCAATACGAGATCGTGGATTTTTGTCACGTTATCGGGGCACCTGGACGTGGCTCATCAAAAACCGACGTGCGACCACGCTGAAACTCGGTCAACCAATTTTGGATGGTCGCCATCGAAGGAGAAGAGTCACCGTACATCCAAACGCTATCCAATGTACTACACGGTAGTAAGTTGCTCTTGCGATACTGGCGCCATCTGGCGGCGAGGCTAAGTACTGATCAGACCACTCTCGTACAAACAAACAAGCAATGGAGCGCTATATTCCGCAAGAGCTTGGAATAATTGTGTCGATTTTTCTGACTAATAATCGGCCGTTGGAGTTAGCGCAGCGTGAATTTCGACGTCGATTATATAATCGTGTCGCGCCAACTGGGCAAACATTCCGGCGCTTAGCTACTTGACTAAAACAGAGTGGAACCACAGGGGACCAAGCAGTGCGTGGCCGCCACCGGACTGGTCGTTCGGCCGAGAATATCGCGGATGTTATTGCCGATGTCGTTGAGAACGAACAAACATCAACCAGACGACGGGCCACGCAATTGGGTATCACCAGGCGGACCCTACAGCGAATTTTAGTGAAAGACTTGCATATGTCCCCATACAAAGTGCAAACAATGCTTCAGTTGCCTGCTGGACGTCAGTCGCGTGTGAATTACTGTCAAGCCATCCTTAATCTCAACAACGAAGAGGTCGGTTTTGTGCCGAAAATCATCATGAGCGACGAGGCGCATTTCCACGTAAGCGGTTACATCAATAAGCAAAATTTTCGTTTCTGGGACACTGAAAATCCGCGTGTGATGCACGAACTCATTACATCCACTCAAAGCCACTATGTGGTGCGGCCTTCACGCGGGAGGAGTGATTGGGCCATATTTTTCGAGGACGCTATCGGCAATCGCTGTTACTGGCGAAGGCTACAGGGTCATGATAAACGACTTCTTACTACCGGAATTGGATGAGCGGGGCTTGGTGAACATGAGGTTTCAACAAGACGGTGCAACCGCACGCACAGCACGAGTCAGTTTAATCTAAGCGTAATCTCCGTTTTGGCGAATTAGCATGGCCAGCAATATCGCCCGATTTAACCATCCCAGACTTCTTTCCTTGGGGCTACTTGAAGTCGCGGGTTTATGCCCCAAGCCTCAGACAATCGCAGCCCTTAAGGAGAATTCGACAGGAATGCGAACAATTATCATCGAAAATCTTGCGGAAAATCATGGAAAAGCGATAAAAGGGGTACAAATGTGTATCAACACTGGTGGCAGCCACCATATCATCTTCTCCATTTAACAGAAAAAATTGTAAAGGTCGAAATAAAAATTTCCCTCCGTCAAAACCATTTTGTTTTTGTTTAGTAAAAAAAGTAATTCAAGAACAAAATTGGATGATTAATTTTGCGCCACTTTGTATATTTTGACAAATTTGTAGTTGCTGTTCTGGGAAAGATTGTAGAGATGGTCACGTTGCAAGGGCAATGAATTCGGGCAATAACCTGATCTCAAAGACTTACTTTTCTGTGACTGTACTTTCGTCACTTCTAATACTTCTTGGTACCGAAAGTCTGCGCGTGTTGTTTCTCTTGTTTTTTCGACAGGTGGCACAAGCCCACGGTTTTCTTGATTCATTGATTTAATCTACATCAGTCCGTTGTAGTTTAACACACTTGCATGCATTACTAACTCACAATCCCCACTTTTAACGTAACAGGCATCTCTGCTCAACTCATTTTACTTTTGACTTTTTACTTAGAACTGTCGTCTATCGACTGTAATACCTGCCTTGCTAGAAATGCCTATCGCGTAACCCTTAAGTTCGTCTTCAATCTTCCATCATAAGCCGAATGACAAAATTTGATTTGTCAAGTTCTGGTTCTGCCCCTCATAATAATCCACTTGCATGGCGGGTCATCTTCAATGACTTCATGGCTTTCTCAGAAAAGCTTATACCACTCATAAGTCACTCGTCAATGCCCTATTCTCTACTCTGTCCATTACTTTATGAAAACACCCCGCGCATCAACCAGGCATTTCGTTGACTCCGACATATATACCCAGTCCATTCTCAGCCTCTATCAGCAGTCTTCTTCACCGTCTTACACCCCTCGAAGCTATTTTTATCAACCCAACCCGAAAGCCTTCTACTATCGTTCAATTCCCTATCACCAATCGAGTGCTTGTTGTACTAGTACCAGTCCACCCAATTATTTAATAATACCCCGAAGGTCGTGCGGTCAATTTTAATTTTATTTTATTTAACACTACCAAGATGTGAATTGGCACTGGAACTTGTGTATAAACAAGCTTACTACTCTGTCATGACTTAAATTATTTTTCGATAGTGATTGTCATGACATGACGTGGTGGATTTAAGAGGTCAAGATGCGTCATTTCAATTAAATTTTGAATTTTGGCGAATCACTGGGTGATTCAACTGAGGTATCTCATCCAGCTCATCATTTTCTTTCTAAGGAAAAGGT
Organism: Merodon equestris; assembly: GCA_958301585.1. Taxonomy (NCBI): domain Eukaryota; kingdom Metazoa; phylum Arthropoda; class Insecta; order Diptera; family Syrphidae; genus Merodon; species Merodon equestris. Next base: position 122,943,681 of record OY284415.1, read on the forward strand.
TTTCCAGTGCCATCGTAAATACGGAACTGGCCAACGCACTCTACTGAGATCATAGGGGTGCGGCGGTACTCTGCCATTTCCGCGTATTCGCCTGGCATTTTGGTTATGGCACTAAGTCTGCGATGGTCAGTGTTTTATAAAAAGGTTTGTAGAGAGTCAGCAGACCCTTCAATCATGTCAGCCAAACTCAGTCGAGAGTCAAGAAGCATGAGGTCCAGATAGGAGCCGGTTCTAGCATATCCCAACGGCATAGCACCGTATTTATTTGCGATTGTAGAACGGGCTTGCCTTAATCCATAATGCTCGTTTGAAAGTCCCCAGCTTCATTTACTACCACCTCGAGTCGGTTGCCTATATTTCTCTCCAGTATTTTACCCTTTGTGATTAATAGGTATATGGGACGGTATGATGAGGGCTTATCTGTTAGTTTTTTAGTTTTAATTTAATTTTAATTTCAATTTTCGTGGCGGCAAACACCCCCATTTATTGAGCTGAATTCAAGCTAAACTTAATCTAACTTAATTACTAATGAGAACGGACGACGGGGCGCGAACCTTAGAAACTAAGACTAAGGAGGGAAGGTTATTGAGAAGACGGAGTTTTAGGCATGGAGTGCTGAAGTTGAAGTCGAAGTCGAAGTTAATATTCGAATTAACATTTGCCAGCATACGGGAAATGGGTCTCATTCGAGCCGTATGAGGTGCGGGGGGTTGATAGATAGAAGAGGCGAGGATTGCGTGTATTACGGGGGCTAGTGTTAAGAGATATGGAGTTATAAAGGTTGGCGCAGTCAATGGTACCTGTAAGAAGTCTATGAATGAAGATGATGTCGGATACTCTTCTTCTTTCCTCCAAAGTACTCAAGTTGATTAATTTAAGACGGTCTTGATAGGGCGGTAAGAACAAGGGATTGTTCCAGGGCAGACCTCGAAGAGCGAAACGTAGGAACCGACGTTGGATACTTTCGATTCTAGATATGTGGGTTTGTTGATAAGGGGACCACACTTGAGATGCGTATTCGAGAAGGGGGCAAACAAAGGTAATATAGAGGGTTCGAGTCACGAAGGAATTGGAGAATTCTTTAGATCAACGTTTCACAAAACCGAGTGCAGAGTTGGCTTTGTGAATTATACCGTCGATATGTGCGCGAAAATTGAGTTCTTGGTCACATAGTATGCCAAAATCGCGGATAACCTGAACGGTGGAGACGGGCTGATTATTCAGGAAGTAGAGACGAGGGGGAGGTTTGATTCGTTTACGTGAGAGGGTAATTGATTGGCATTTGGAAATGTTAAGTTCCAAACAATTTTGGAACACCAAACGGAAAAGCTGTTCAGATCCGATTGAATAAGGGAAGAATCTTGTTGCGAGGAAATGGTCTTGAAGAACTCGGTGTCGTCAGCGTACAGTGAAAGGTAGGAATGTTTGATGACAAACTCAATGTCTTTTATGGTAAGGCTAAAAAGAAGTGGACCTAGGTGGCTGCCTTGGGGAATGCCGGAAGAAGCTAAGAAGGGGTTGAAAAAGGCAGATTTGAAACGAACACTGTAGTAACGGTTTTTCAAATAAGAAGATATCCACTTCAACGCAGTGGGTTCGAAGCCAAGGGAAGACATTTTGAAGACTATTAGTTTGTGGGAGATTTTTTCGAAAGCCTTGCTGAAATCAGTTGAAATGACGTCGACCTCATTTCCATTCTCTTATGCTGAGAGTCTGAAGGACAAAATTCGACAAGGTTTGTGGTTGTTGACCTGCATTTAAGGAAGCCATGTTGTTTGGAGGAGATTAGAGAATTGCAGTGGAAACTTAGAGTGTCATACAAGATACTTTCGAAAAGTTTGGGTAAGTATGACAGTTTGGCGATGGGCCGGTAGATTTTAAGGACATTCTTCGGACCTTTTTTGTGAACAGGAGTTATAAAGGGTTTTCCAATAGGGACTTGACAGCTTTAAATTTAATTTGTGAACGCACCCTTTCACTAATCATCGAACTGCCATTGTCAATTTATTCAGTAAACTCAACATTTTCATCATGGTAAAGTACATGAACGAGCAAATTATAAAAATTTTCTACCGAAATTCGGAGTCGGTGACCGCAACTTTAAGAGCGATAACTCCAATTTTCGGTCGTAATTCTCGCCCTAGTAGACAGGCACTAACAAGCTTAGTGCAAAAATTTGAGTCTACATATTCGTTGTGTGATGTTGCCGTGTCAGTGAGACATCAGATTGGTCGAAGTGTCGAGAATATCGCTGCCGTTCAGGCGTCCGTAGCAAACGATCCAAATCACTCAATTCCACGGCGTTCTCAAGAATTGGGCATCGCTCAGACCACATTATGGCGTATTTTGCGTAAGGATCTTGGTTTACGCCCATACAAGATCAAGCTGACTCAAGAATTGAAGCCGATGGACCATTTGAAGCGACGTACGTTCTCCGATTGGGCTCTGGAGAAGATGCGCCAAGATGATGAATTTCATCGCAAAATCATCTTCAGTGACGAAGCTCATTTTTGGATCGATGGGTTCGTCAATATCTAAGCAAAATATGCGTTATTGGTCGGGTGAAAATCCACATGTGCTTCATGAATCACCACTTCATCCACAAAAAAACAACAACATCCACAACAAACGATAACGATCGTCACGTTACTGTGAATGGCCAGCGTTATCGCGCCATGATTACCGATTATTTTTGGGCCGAATTGGAAGATATGGACTTGGACGACATGTGGTTTCAACAGGATGGTGGCACAAGCCACACAGCACACGTTACAATCGATTTATTGAAGAGTAAGTTTGATGAGGGTGTTATCTCAAGAAATGGGCCAGTCGATTGGCCGCCTCGTTCGTGCGATTTAACGCCTCTAGACTACGTTAAGTCATTGGTTTATGCCAACAAGCCGACGACGTTGGAAGAGCTCAGAGCCAACATTGAACGCGAAATAGCGGCTGAAATGTGCCGAGTCATCGAAAATTGGGTCCAACGAATCGACCACTGCAAACGTGCTCGCGGTGGCCATATGAACGAAGTCGAGTTCCATTCCTAAATGTTTTGATTATACTTCAAGCCGATAATAAAGTTTTTGAAATATCTCAAATGGTTTGCGTTTTATTTAAAAAAAAAGTTGTCAGGTCCTTTTTGGAAAACCCTATACAAGCGGTTCTCCATATCTGGGGAAATTCTCCAAGGGACAGGGATAAGTTGAATATTTTTGAGAGCGAAACAGAAATAATATGGCAGGGAGACCCCATCGGGCCCGGGAGTAAATTCATCATGCAATTGATTCAATTTATTTTCAATGATTTGGGGGTCAATAGTACGTGGGAGAAATGGTCCAAGGGAGAAATTTGGTAAGTAGTCGAAGTAGGTAGTATCCGGTACAAAGAAGTCATCGCCGAAAGATTGTTTGAAAAAGTTGGCGATAGTTTTGGGATCATTCGTGGTTTCGCCATTGAAGGATAGTAAAGTTGGGTAGCCATCAGATTTCCTTCTGTAATTGACAAACTGAAAGAAGGACTTAATGTCGGCTTGCGTTTAGGGCGTTACTGAGATATTCATTGATTAGGTTGAAATATGCTTTATGGAAGAAGAAGAAGGGGAGGATGGTAGTTGTCGATGGTAGATAAGGAAAGGGGAGAAAATGAAACAGAGGAACTAAGAGGGTCTGTTGTGAAGATCAGGTCTAGCTGCCTAACCATGTAATTTGTGATGCCACTAACCTGGCTAAGGTTTGAATCAACTAGGCGATCTAAGAGAATACATTCTTTGGCAGTAGAGGGATTAGTGGCAATGTAAAATGATTGATCGTCTGATGGAGCCCATTTAAGAGAAGGAAGATTGAAATCACCAAAGAGAAGGATTTCATCATGAGGATCCCATAAATCATCTATACTATCAATCGTGTTAATGGCGAGCTCATAGGATTCAATAGGCTGAGATGGCAGGATATAAAAGCAGATGACATAGAGTGTTTTACGGGGCAGTACAATTTTGATTGAAACGAAATCGAGATACGGGGAAGAGGATATTGCGATAAGGGATGAGTTAATTGAGTTAAGGATGGCTATTAAAACGCCACGACAGAGGCAGCTGTCGGTAGGTCGAATGAGATCGTCGTCGTGATAGACGTTAAAATTTGATGGGAACAATTCTTGGTTGTTTATACTAGGGATCAAGTTGGTTTCAGTCAGAGCGAAGATTTGGAATGGTAAAGCATGAGACTGTTGAAAGACTGCTTGTCTCTGGACTTAGCATGAGGGGCGAAAATGGGTGGGATATCGGCTTTGAGTGGATATATTGACGAAAGGTATCTAGATCGTTCAAAACTTTTTGGAGGGGGATATTCAAGAACTCCTGATACTTAATAAAGAGGCACTTGAGGTTGGCAAAGTCAGTAGGGAGGCCTTTCTGTTGAATGGAGACCATTACACTAGTCTTCGTTTTACCTTCATAGCAGACCGAGTCTGGTTTATTGGTTTATCATGGAGATAGGCCAAAAAGAAACGTCTTTTTATCCCTTAGACGAGAGAGAGCATAGCGGCATTCAGTGGGGTTACTAACTTGCTGGGTAATTTTGACTGAGGGGGGCAGAAGGGGATCAATGAAAGATTGGGTGGAGTTAGGAGGAGACGTTGTCGAAGAAGGAGTTGAAACTGTTGGAAGAGAAGTGGGGTTGGCTATAGTCTGAGAGGGCGAGTATGGTGTGGATGTATTAGAAAAGGCGGGGGGCGACAGTATCAGACGTTGTTTTTTCATTTGGTCTGGTAAGACCTTTAGGAATGGTTTCATGTTTGTTTTTATGGCTAGCTTATGGGCCTTGTTTGCCAATGTCATCCAACCCAGGTGACTTATTGTCATCGAAACTTTGAATAACTTCAACAATTGTCAACCGATTTTCATGTCATAACATTTTGGAAACGTCAATTCAGTGCAATTTTAACCATGAACCGCTTCACACCAAAAGAATGCGAGGAAACAGTTTCAATGTTCATTGAAAATTAATGCTCGATTGTGCTAACTCGAATCGTGCAAAATATCGTGATCGTGTTGGGCCCAAAAAAGATACAATTCATCGTTGAGCCTCGAATTTTTTTCAATTTGGTTCTGTGGCAAGCCCTCGTGAGCAACCTACGCCGTGGCGTTCAAACTCATCTATTCAGTCCGTGAAGGCCAGTGTTCAAGAAGACCCAAGTTTATCATATCGGCGCCGTTCGCAGCAGTTAGATATCAGTGAGGCCACTTTGCGGAGAATTTTAAAGGCTGATCTTCACTTATTTTCATACAAAGTGCAGATAACTCAAAGAATTTTGCCACAGGATGAGCCACGGCGCTTGGCATACGCACAAAATGTCGTTGCAATGAGAAATGCTGAGCCGGAGTTCTGGCAGCAAATTTTGATGACCGATGAGGCACATTTTACGCTCTCTGGCTCAGTTAATAAACAAAATTATTTGGGGCTTCTGGGGCACAGAAAATCCGCACATTATTCACGAAGAGCCGCTATATTATCAAAAAGTTACTGTTTGGGACGGTGTTTGCGCTAAAACCATCATTGGACCGTATTTCATCAAAGTTGGTCACACAGTGGATGGCGATCGATATCGGTGGATGTTGGCCCATTATGTGGTCCCAGAAATGCGTAAAAAAGGCGCGACATGCATTACTGTGGACAAAACAATGAACCTTTTGCGTAAGTAGTTCCCTGGCAGATTGGTGTCAAAAAAAGGCGATATTGACTGGCCTCCGAGATCGCCGGATTTGACTCCTCCAGACTTTTTTCTTTGGGGATACTTGAAAAGGAAGGTGTTTGCTAACGACCCGAAGATAATAGAACAGCTCAATAGAAACATTCGTGTGGAAATCGCAGAAATTTCGAACGAAATGCTCGAAAATGTCATGAAAAATCGCGAAAACGAGCCCATTTTTGCACCGGCAATAAAGCGGTCATTTAATTGATATTGTCAATCAGAATAAACTGTAAAGGTCTAAGTTGAATAAAAGTTTTTGAATTTCCAAAATCGGTTGAGAATTGTTGAAGTTATTCGAAATTTATATCGACCCATATGAGATGGCGCCCGCTGTATATAGGGCATACTGCGCGTCCTCGCGCATGTTTGATGTCAAAACTCACCTTTTCTTCCCGACTTTATCCCGTATCATGCTTACCACCTATCCTATTTTTATTCTCCCTATCTCCAGGGATTTTTTGGCAATGTTTATAGTGAGGCCTGCATAGGCTTTCGGTATAGATTTTATAGATGAGGCCTGCATGCCTTGAACTTCCTCGAACTGCTCGGACAGGGCTTTGCAAACCTCTTCCTTTGTCTTTATCCAGGGATTTGCACTCAATGAGCAACTCGTGCTTTAAGTACCTTACCTCTGCCGTTACCCCGAAGACATGTATTACTTTGCATTGATATTCAGAGGTCTTTCCATCTGCCGCTTTCTTGAACTCAAGCAGTAGCTTTGACTGCTTGACTGTTTTTCTTATATGAATTACCAGACCATTTAACTCAGGATTGGTCTTCACTAGGGTAATTCTCTAATTTTTTTATCACCAATTTTCTACCACTTTTTTCCACTCGACTCTTTTGTAGTCCTGATTTACATTCGAGTTTTTCTGGATGCCTTTTTCGTTCTTCTCCCTTTCTAATTTGAGAAAGATCATTCCATCCAGATCGTAATAAAATACCAAATATCTCACAGAAGACAAAGATGAAACGTCGTATGCGTGGTTTAAACTTGAGCAGCTGTCAAACTCGACTTGCATACACATGTATATGCTCGTACATACATAATACATGCCTGACAATTCACACTTATTAACGAGATTTAATTCTTCTCGAATTCACTTTGTTTTTCAGACACATAATAAGAAATTAAAAACAAAAATGAAAACAAATATCGATCAAAGGTGTCGAATAAAAATTGGATTTGTTTACTTTCTGCGAAATTTCGCAAGCCACTGTACTCGCTGCTCTGCCAGCCACTTTTCTCGCATGGTAGTATCTCGTTATTTCTCGCTCGCTCCGTCGCTAACATCACATCACATGTCAGCGTGCCGGACATTTGCGGTCACACATTGCTCCCTTTTTCTTCCACCCAGTCACATTTTTCATCGACACAATTTCATCAAGTAAATAGAAACGTAAAGAATAAAAGATCTCGAAAGGATGAATAGCCCAAAAACAAAATGTCGTAGTTTTCGCATTTTATAACGAGATAGCGAGTTGGGATTATCATGATATCTCTCGCGATAGGTGATTCCAAAAAAAAGCAAAACGAAACAAAATAGAAAAACAAAAACAACTTTACCATATTCCTTGCTCCGTCTGATAGTAAATCCACAGGAAAAAATTATGTAAAAAATAGTAATCCAATCAACTCGCTGTTCTACTCTCACTCACTCGGTCACTACACTTGCGACAACAACGAAACCGACAGAAAATAATAATAATGATAAAAAAAAAAAGAAAACAAAACAGAATAATTATTTCGTTCGCCTTTCCCTCTGCAGATCGTCTGCCTTTTCTTATCCCGACAACTGCGAAAGAATACTCCTCCTCGTCGAGGTCGATTCACACAAAACCTTCAATGTAGAATAGATTTTTTCCTTCAATATTATTACTTCCACTCGTCGTCTATTCTCTTCCTATTGGCACTGATTTTTTTTCACTTTCTTCGTTGGCTTTATATTCTTTTTCTACGAAATAAGTCCCGCACACTACGACCGCTTGAGAAATGTCCGGAAAAAAATGCGTAATTATACGTTTGCTTTGCGTTTTGTTCTAAGAAAAGGTGTTTTTCATCTATTTCGCATACAATAATAAAACGAACTAAAAAAATAGTTCTGACTTCACGTCTCTCCACGTTTTATCTTGTTTTTCTTAAACTGATTAACTATTCCACGTTTTGTGCGAGCAACGAACTGCGAAACCGAACAACGAGAAGCAGCCACACCGAAGCACTTGCATTAAATGAAAAAAGCTGCTGAAAAAAAAATCTCTCGGCTTTTGGGTAGAAGGATTTTTCAGTCTCCTTCAGGCAGCACTCTTGGGTCCGATTCGGTGTTCTCAGGTTTTTTTATTCTCTTGAAAGAATTTTTTTTTCATTTTTTTCTCATTGCTCTCGTTCTGGCGTTCGGTTGCGGTGCCTTCTTTCCTTGTTTCATCATCGTTTGGTTGATCTTCTCTTTTGGATTTGCTGGCTGGGATGGAACAGCTGTGACACGAAGAGATTTGCTTGTTTGTTTTTTTTGCTTAAGGGAAATAAGAGGAATGAAGAAAGAAAAGAATAAATAACGAGTGCATGAGCGGGGAAAAAAGAGGAGCAAAGACCATTTTACCTTTCTTTTTGGTCGATGGACAGAAATCGAGCGTCTCATTCGCTCGAGTGTTAAAGTGTGAATGTCAGCGATGGTGGTGTAAAGTTATCGTGGTGAATATATTGACGTGCAGATTTGACATTTTATTTTCAAAAATCACCGCGAAGCACAAACAATTTTTTGTAAGCTGCCATTCTATAGTATTCATTAATATTCATTAATATTAATACTTCCGAACGACAGTAGAATTCTGCAATAGAAGATTAAACTCGAATGATTTGTTGTCAGATTGCATACCCTTATTTCACCACGAAAGTCAGGGATGCTACTTACAACTCGTTTGCTGATTCGATAAATAAAAATTATTTTCTAAAGCCAACGTCTAGATCGCTCTATAGATTTACGAATTCACAAGTCTTTTTATCTTGTTCCATGCACCATGTTGTGTAACACAAGTGGAAGGGAAAAAGCATACGTCTGACAGTCAAGGTTCACTGAAACCTGTGTTCAACCCTTTAACCGCCCCTCCGCTCTTCATGCGCCTTGTCGTGGCGGGACCGCTTAAGAAGGCAATGTCCTCGAACTAAGACTCGGAGAACCCGAGTAACATGAATGAATGGACAATCAAAAGGTGATCTCCTTGATCGCGGCTGGGGCAAGGATTCAGGAGGCCCCACTACTCACTCCAAACTGTCCGATAGCTCGGAAAGACACCGACTCCTGCGGCTCATTGACTAACCACCCGGTTGGATTGAACATGAGTGGTGCAAAACAGAGATGACACCGATGATGGATGAACGAACAATTGGGACGTACTGTATTGAATTGGATTGCACTGCTAAGTGCTAAAAAAGAAGGCGAAAGAGGCTTACCGAAAAATCATACAAAGAGGATGACGCGACCGAAGGCACGAAGGATGAAGGCAAAGCTTTGGGGAAAGCAGTTAAGAGGATTAGATCGACGGAGGTATCTCCTACCGAAGCCCATTTGACCCTCTCATCTGCGGCCCTTGAACTCCTTGGTGCCGCGCAGCGCAGAAGGTGTAGGCGGTTAGTAAAGGTTGCTGTAGGAATCACAAGCATGTCAGCACTTTCGGCATGTGCGTCTAACATTTCGCCTCTGATTGGTGACGATCAACTCCCCAGTAAGAGCGTGCCAGACCCCCAAACTGACGGAGCTGGAAGTGTCTGTCCTGCTATGACAGACAGACGCTGATGGCAGAAAGCAAGGTTTTGGGTCCCGACAACCCTCAAACTATCGGGGCTGTCCCAAAGCAGCGTCGGAAGTGAGCAGGAACTCGAATCGAAAAAGGTAAGAGCGCTCGCCAACGGAAGACGGCCGCCGGGGACAACCTTGCTGGGGAGAGAGAACGTGATGTCTCCTTCTCCGACCTGGCGGCGGGTAATCGGAATCCGAAGGCAGATGCGGCAAAAAAAGCAAAAACCTAAGGACGATGAGAACAAAAGATTGCTCCTCAGAGGCGAGCCCTTACAATAAATAAAATCCTTTCCTCTGGAAAGGAGATCCCAATGGTCGAGACAAGCACCTCTCCTACAAAGAGGCGGCCAACTCCTCTCAAAAGGTCATGATGATAGGGAGAGCTGGCAGTGACAGTAGAATGACCAGCGCAGATTGCCAACACTGCGAAGATCGTCTACTGGAGTTGGCTTCGGCAACAGGCTTCTGTATTCAGGCTGTGAGGCTGTGATGAACGGCACCTATGTGGTGAGCTGTTCCTCGATCGGGAGCGGATGAACTCGCTAGAAGGGGGTCAGAGGAGAGTTTCTCAGGACCTGAACCTGCCTTAGGTCTACTGCTTCCACGGTAAAATTAACATCAACTCAAGCATCTCTACGTGCTTGACATGACAGTGAGACGCCTACCTGTGCTGCATGTTGCAAGGAGGATGACACAGCAGGATACTTTCTCTGCGACTGTCCCACCTTTGATCACGCACGGTGGCGCACGGAAAATACAATAAAGTGAGTTATCTGTCTGGCAGGCACAGTGGACCAGTATTTGCGTCTGAGTGCTCCAACAGATAGCAGAAGCTTCCAACAAAAAAAAAAACAAAAGTACTCCTCCAGACGTTGCTGCCACAAATCATATTCTACGATTTACACTTTAAAGCAGCTTCACAAAAGGCTTCGAAATGTTTTGCTGAACTTGAACAAACCTTGAACAAAAGCTTAATTAAAAAGTCTGCTCTGTCGCGGAGTTCTCAAGGCAGAGCCCTACGATCCCTTAGCTTTTAAAACGTCGAACTATGCTGATTTCAACTTTACCAGTGCCTTGATGACTTTCACCAAATGGAAAGCTTACCTTGCCAACTGTCCTATTCGTCGCTCTATATTTGACATCGCTGACTCCAATGACATTATCAGGATCTGTGGCGATTTCAACTGTCAATATATGAATGAGCTAAGTCCGAGGATAAGAATTACTTCACAGATCGTCTCTGAATCTGGTCTCCACTCCGGAAATACGTGTTGATTTGATTGCAACACGCACATGTCCTTAGATGATACTTTTGTCATCCATCCCATATTCACCGAAAAAGAACTGAACCTCATCTACGCTCACTGCGCAACAAAAACAAATCCCGGCAAGCTTAGTTCCGCTCTACGAGTATTTACCTGCAGTCTCATATGGAATTCGCACAACTATGCGAATCTCTCTACCTCCTATACCTGAGCCCAATGCAATCCTCTCTCCAATACTTCCTTCACTTATTCGAAAATAGTTGCCAACTTTGTCGCCGGTTTCTTGAGCCAGACTACCCTCAGGCGACCTGAGCCCTTTGACGACTATATCTCTTGCCTTAGTCATCGAGAAAAGAGATAACTTAAAGACGACTACTCGCCCGGTTGTGACTGCCTCCCCGCCAGACCATTTACTCCTATCCTTCACGGCCTTATTTTAAAGTTCCATTTCAACGGGACACAGAAAAGGACGAAAGCATGAGGAGCCCAACTCTCAAACTTCGAGAGTATCGTCTACTCCACAATATTCTTTCAATGCAAGTTCATCTTCCCTCCAGATATAAAAGTTCGATCTACAACCTAATTGAATTGGTTGCACTTGAGGATGGCGAGAAGTAGACTTTGTTGCCCCAATGGCCTTTAACAAAATCTCGCATCTAATTAAACTTCCTGAACTCACTGCTCTTGGTTTCCCTGCATATGGATCCAATCCTACGTCGAAGATCGTTAGGATAATGTTATTTTCCGATCTTGTATTTCGGATTCAATAACAGCCAAATCCAGAGCCCCCAAGGCAGCCAGCTCGGGCCACTAATATTTTTCTTAACCAAACATACAAATTGCCCTGGTGATTCCGACTCTCTCCAATGCGACCTAACTCACAATCTCTATGACCTACTTACCGGTAAGAAGACTGCCCTTTACCTTCGGTCCATGTCTTCTTTCGCATAGATCCGACTGAATTTCAGCCATTGCCTGTCTTAAGGGCAATTTTTCGGCCCAAATTGAGGATCTGTTTCAAACGTTCCGAAGCCAGTCAGCGAACAAACGGCGTTGTCTATGATCATGAACTTTGAGCTCCTGGATTAGTTGGATCTTGTATGGGTGTAGGCTTAAGTCTCGATGAAAAATTCGAACTCGGGTTCTGCTTCTTTTTTTTTTTTTTTTAATGTCAAGAAATCAAGACACAGCACGGGTCAAAGGTATAGAGGGAGTGAGGGAAAGGAGGTAGGAGGAGTGTAATGAGTAGGAAAAGTTTAGCTGGGAAGAGCATTCCATATTCGCGTGGTTCTTCTAAAAGACGAGTCTCTAAATTTGATTGTGCGTCCGAAGCTGTCTTCGGGCTTGAGGGTGAATTGATGAGCATTCCGGGCGAGATGTGTATTGCGGTTAAATTCTGGAAGGCAATTGGCTAACCCACTTGAACATTGTTTGTTTATACCTCTTTTAATTATGCTGTCAAGGTCGGTATTTTATGTGCTTAACATACGCTACCGAAAGTCTAAGAGTAGCGTCATTAGCGAAGGAGTGTATAGGATTAGAAGTAGAAAATAAGAGAGAAGAAAATGAGGAAGAGTGTCGGTGACAGAACGCAACTCTGGGGGATACCACGCTGCCGTTCAGGCGTCCGTAGCAAACGATGCAAATCAGTCAATTCCACGGCGTTCTCAAGAATTGGGCATCGCCCAGACCACATTATGGCGTATTTTGCGTAAGGATCTTGGTTTACACCCATACAAGATCAAGCTGACTCAAGAATTGAAGCCGATGGACCATTTGAAGCGACGTACGTTCTCCGATTGGGCTCTGGAGAAGATGCGCCAAGATGATGAATTTCATCGCAAAATCATCTTCAGTGACGAAGCTCATTTTTGGCTCGATAAAGCAAAATATGCGTTATTGGTCGGGTGAAAATCCACATGTGCTTCATGAATCACCACTTCATCCACAAAAAATAACTGTTTGGTGCGGTTTGCATGCCGGCGGCGTTATTGGGCCATGTAACAGCAATCAACATTTTATTTTCTATTTTTGTTTGAATTATTTTATTATTATTACTTATTATTATTTCTTATTATTTATTATTATTATTTTTTCATTATTGCTTTATTTTAAAATATGAATTAAATGAATAAAAAATGAATTTGTGAATATGGAATTTTATTAAAGAACTTTATACAATATTATATAATAAAAAAAAAACACTTGACCATCCCTGTAATTAGAACTAAGATCACACTTGTACTAAATTAATAATTGTATTAAAATTAGACTAGTACTAAACTATGTATGGCTTAAGACATGTATTAAGCTCTTATAAAGCTTTAAGCAAGAGTGGAAAGCTCTGAATTTCGGGTATAAAAGGCCACGCAAATTCAGGGTCAGATCACTTCTGGTCAGAAACCAGAATGAGACGTGCGTCTTTCGTACGTTTTCCCCCGTGACACCCTGAAATTTTGACGAGATTTTGACAGAGGTTCAGGTGCGTAGCGACAAAACCCGTTACAAACAAACTCTAATCGTGAATACGTGTGAGTTCATTTCATTGTACCGCAGTGTACTCCCGCCACACACACTCTTGGAATTATAACAATGTGCGTGATTGTTTACATAATTTTGACAGCACTTGAGGTACCCACGTGCTCGCCCGAGCTTGTAGGCAAACGTCGGCGGCCATTTTGAGTGGGACGTCTCATTGGTGGTTTCTGCTTCTGGTTGTGATCGCTTCATGGTCAATTCGACGGTACACTACTGCCTTTTGAGTTTGAACTTAGATCCAGATCACTTCTGGTTGTGATCGCTTCATGCTCACTTCGACGGTACACTACTGCCTTTTGAGTTTGAAGCCTTTACAATTAGAGGACTGAGTTCTATTGTGACGTTCCCAGTGACGGAGGTACACTACCGCCTCTCTGGTTTGAACTAGATCCGCGTTACTCTTCCGAATTGAGTTGCCGCCTATTCAGCGGGGTACTGCGTTATTTCGCATATCCTGCGGTAGATGGCAAACCAATTGTTTTCCCGAAGCGAAAGGTTTTCCACCCTTTCTCGTCCGTAATTCTCTGTAATAAAAATTTAAAAAATCTACCATACGGGTTTCACTGTCCCTTCAGGGGGATTTTGCAGAGAACAGACAGACCTACCCCCTACCTGAGAGGCAAAGAGCGGAGAAAGAGAGACCACCACCACTCTCCCCATTACAATTTACCCCGCTCACCACAGCCCCCGCTACAGCCATATTTTTTCGTCGACGATAACGATCGTCACGTTACTGTGAATGGCCAGCGTTATCGCGCCATGATTACCGATTATTTTTGGCCCGAATTGGAAGATATGGACTTGGACGACATGTGGTTTCAACAGGATGGTGCCACAAGCCACACAGCACACGTTACAATCGATTTATTGAAGAGTAAGTTTGATGAGCGTGTTATCTCAAGAAATGGGCCAGTCGATTGGCCGCCTCATACGTGCGATTTAACGCCTCTAGAAAATGTGTGGCCGAGTCATCGAAAATTGGGTCCAACAAATCGATCACTGCAAACGTGCTCGCGGTGGCCATATGAACGAAGTCGAATTCCATTCACAAATGTTTTGTACTTCAAGCCGATAATAAAGTTTTTGAAATATCTCAAATGGTTTGCGTTTTATTTAAAAAAAAAAGTTGTCAAGTCCTTTTTGGAAAACCCTTTACATGTCGACCTACCTACTATACAGCGTCCAGGTATTTTCTCCTATTTAAAGACGATTTCTCAAATTACCGTAAGTAAAAATCAAGTCCCTATATTCTTTGAACAGTATATCAATAAATTGTGTTCCGAAACTGGTTTTAAATTGCGAACTTTAAGGAGCGATAATGGTTCAGAATTTATTAATAAAGTTTTCAAGTTTTTGCTACAGAAATATAAAATTCTACATCCGACTTCAGTACCATATTGCCCACAGCAAAACGGCAGGGCAGAACGGGAGATGAGAACCTTAGTGGAAGCCGGCAGGACGATGATTCATGCAAGAAACTTACCTTTAAAATTGTGGGCTGAGGCAATTAACACAGCCGCTTTCGTCATAAATAGAACGTGCTTGAATGCAGACAAGAAATCACCTTTGGAGCTATGGACGAATAAAGAGTTCAAGTTGAATTCTGTCACATGGAAGGTATTTGGAGCGGACTGCTACATTCATATTCCCGACCAGAAAAGGCAGAAATGGGATAAAAAGTCGCAGAAAGGGATGTTTGTTGGGTATATGGATAATGTTAAAGGCTACAGAGTATGGATCGAAGGGACGGACAGTCAAAATTAGTCGAGACATGATTTTCAATGAACTGTCTTCAGATCGGTGTGCTGATGCTATGAGCCAGAAATATAGTGTCGTGGCTTTTAACCCAGATAATGATACGATTAACGACAGACACCCTTCAGTGACAAGAGTTTTCTACAAGAAAAAGAAAAAGAGGTGAATGATACTGAGGTACCACTTAAAGATCGGTTGCGAAGCTCAAAGAAAAACACAGCTATGTTGGCTGGTTTGGCTTTTGTTGCCGAGTTCTTAGAACCATCAACTTTTGAAGAAGCGGTAAATTCAAGGGATTCGAAGAAATGGACGCAGGCAATGGAAGAGGAAATCGAGGCTCTGAAGAAAAACGAAACTTGGAAACTCGTTGAACCGAAGAAAAATCGAAGGGTCATTGATAATAAATGGGTTTACAAGGTAAAAGGTTCCAGCACTAATGAGCCAGCTTGATACAAAGCCAGGCTAGTGACCAGGGGTTTTACGCAGGTAAGAGGGATTGATTATGAAGAAGTCGAGTCGATCAGAACAGTTTTATACTTGGCTGCTATGAGATCATATAAACTAAAGCAATTTGATATTACAACTGCCTTCCTCAACGGAAATCTCAAGGAGGATATTTTCATGATGCAGCCAAAGGGTTTAGATGACGGAACGGGACGAGTTTGCAGACTTCAGAAAAGCTTGTATGGTCTCAAACAAGCTTCACGGTGTTGGAATGAAAACTTAACTGTTTTTCTTCGGTCCTTCCAACCGAAAACTTCAAGAGCTGACCCATGTGTATTTGTCGGGCGTGATGTACATAATTGTGGCTATCTACATTCATGACGGTTTAGTCGCGGCAGCTTATGATGACAAGATTTCTGCACTGATCAACTATCTTCAGAATGAATTTGCGATCAAGGTATTCGAGGCGAAGTATTTTATTGGTTTGGAAATACATCAAAAAGCGGACGGTTCAATACATATTGGTCAATCAAATTTCGCCAGTGCAATCGTCTCTAAATTTGGCATGGAAAACGCAAATGCTGTATCAACACCTGCAGAAACGTCTGGCGAATGCCTTCGTGACAATGTTGACCATGGTTGTATTTTTCCATATCGAGAAGCTGTTGGCAGCTTAATGTACCTTGCTATCGATACTACGTGCTCTTGTTAAAAATGTTGCACCCGAAGCTACGTGGCAACACTGTTGTATACATCGAGAGGCATTGGTGGCAAAACGAAAACCAGCAGAATTAAAAATAGTTCTCGATGAAGTTGTGAAGATAATCAATTTTATAAAATCAAGGCCGCTAAATCACCGAATCTTTAATAAAATATGTAATGATATGAGCAGCATCCACAGTCAGCTATTACTCCATACTGAGGTTCGTTGGCTATCCCGAGGAAAAATTCTTAAACGCTTTTTCGAGCTACGCGAAGAAATAAGAACGGTTTTTCTTAAAGAAAGTAATTTGTCATTTGAATTGCGCGACCGTTTTAATGATTTTACGTGGTGCTCACAAGTTGCATATTTATGTGATGTTTTCGGCTATTTAAATGAGTTAAACATGGATTTACAAAACTCACAAAAGACAGTTACTGTATTCCAATTTGAAGAAAAAATCGAATCAACGTTTAAAAAAATTGATTTGAAAAGAAGGATTGTTCACCATTTTAAACGCTAACAGAATTCTTAGCAACTACCAACGATATTTTACCGGATTCAATTTTTCAAAGTTTTGTCAAACATTTCACTGAACTAAAAAAGAGTTTTCGTGAATACTTTCCAATTCCTGATAACAGTAAATTATCGATTAAAAATCCATTTCCAACAGACTTTAGTGAAATAAGCAGTACACCTTGTCTTTATTGTATTTTCTCCGTTGTCCGGAGGAAAGTGAGGTGGGGCTTCAGTGATGTTGAGCTAAGAGATTCGGCACCCACCACGTCGGCCTCAAGGGTGCGCCACCGTGCACGAGCGAAGGCGGGACAGTCGCAGAGAAAGTGTTCCGCTGTGTCATCCTCCTCGCAACATGCAGCACAGATAGGCGTCTCACTGATGCCAAGCACGTAGAGATGCTTGGCAAAAGTGTAATGGCCCGTAATGACGCCCGTTAGCCTTCTGCAGTCATTTCTCCTTAAGGATAAGAAGAATGTTGCGGACTTTTTGCAGACGTCGGGCGTACGCGCTTAGTCATCCTGCATCCTGGATATTCCCTCCATTTGCGACTGCGTACGTTAAAGACCCAGTCATTGATGTCAGATTCGACCGTGGAAGCAGGAAGACCTAAGGCGGGTTCTGAGAGGTCTGAGGTCCTGAGAAACTCTCCTCTGAGCCTCTTCTAGCGAGTTCATCGGAGATCTCGTTTCCTGGGATTCCAGAGTGACCTGGAACCCATACAAGCCTAAGTAAATTTAGTCTTCCGACTTTGTTTAAAAAGGTCTTGAGTTCATGCACTAGTTTGGAGTTGGATAGAGGATTGGACACAGCTTTGAGTGCAGCTTGGCTGTCACTGCAGACACATATGCTCTTTCCCCTCCATCTGTGTTTCACAACATAGTGCATGGCCATTAGGATTGCGTAAATATCCGCCTGGAAGACAGACGCATATTTTCCTAACGAGTAGTGCAGTCGAATGTTTTCGCGCTCAAAGAAAACTCCAGCGCCGGATCCCTGCCCAGTCCTGGAGCCATCTGTGAAGATGCGAAGACATTCTATTCCAGGTTCAGTGTCTGGCCAAAGCCAGTCCTGACACCACGGAAATGTGACTGTGTAGTTACAGCGCAGTAGGATGGCAGGTGTCATTGCGTCAGAAGACATATCCATGAGACAGGGGTCGTAGGATATTTCTCCCGCAAGTACACTTTCACTCCAATGCGAGTTGTACCAAAGATCATTCCTCTTTAGGCGAGAAATAGTTTTCAGTGCACACCCTCTGATATAAAGAGTGTCTCAGTAAGAGTGCACTTTTTAAAATTGGAATATTTTTTTTTCATGCAAGTGGCAACTCTGAAATTTGACAGCTGTCACCTCTGTTTATTCCGATTATTAAAAATGGAGCGCTTTTCGAAAGAACAACGCGTTATAATTGTGAAAACTCATTACAAAAATGGGGAAAGTTACGCTGAAACCGCTCCCAAACTTCGCCAAATTTTCAGCCGAGAAAGTGCACCTAATGTGTCAAACATTCGAAGAGTGGTCAAACAATTTGAAGAAACTGGGTCAATTATGGATAACAAGAATCCTTTGCGTCAACGTACCGGTCGGTCTCTTGAAAACATTGCTGCTGTAAACGAGAGTGTCGCCGAAAACCCGAAAACATCAATTCGACATCGTTCTCAACAACTGCAAATTTCACGAAGCACTACGCAGCGAATTTTGACTAAAGACCTCCACCTTCATGCGTACAAGATTCAGTTAACTCAGGAGCTCAAACCAGCAGACCACGGAAAGCGTTTATGCGAATAAACCCGAAACAATTCCTGAGCTCAAATCGGAAATCCAACGCGTCATCGGTGAGATACAGCCACATCTCTGTGCAAAAGTCATCGAAAATTTCATGAAAAGAGTAATGGCCTGTCATCGGAGCCGTGGGGGTCATTTGTCGGATATTTTATTCCATACTTAATCGGAACATGTCTTCTTTACAATACAATAAAAATATCACAACTCTGTCATAAAATACTTGTTTTTATTTTAAAATGAAAAAGTGCACTGTTACTGAGACACCCTTTATATGTCAAGGGGTGGAAGATTCGTCATAGCATCTAGAGCAGCTGCCGGTGTGCTGGGGAAAGCCCCCGTGCAGCTGAGACAGACCGCTCTTTGGAGTTTGGTGAGTGAAGCCACAGCGTGTTTGCGTGTTAGCCTAATAAGCCCCATGTTTTGCCAAAGGCACCTTTGCATTGCCAGAAAGCTGACAGCGCTTTGGTGGTTTTGGACTCAACATGTTTTGACCAAAGAAGTTTGTTATCTAGAATGACTCCCAGATACTTAGTTTCCTTGGATATCGGGATGGGAATGCCTTTTAGCACCAGCTGAGTAATGCCAGTTGTTTTCCTCCTTCTCGTGAAGAGAACTACATCGGTCTTAAGAGGATTAACCGACCGCCCATTTCTCGTGCACCAGTCTTCGATCACGTCTAGCGCCGCCTGCGCTTTGAGACAGACATTCGCTAAACATGAGCCGACAGAAAAAAACAGCAACATCATCCGCATAGGCCTGGGCATAGATTCCAGAGGCATTGAGAGCATCTAGCAGAGAGTCGACCAACATGCACCATAACAGCGGAGACAAGACGCCACCTTGCGGGCAGCCCCTGTTTACTCCAGACTTGACACATTGTTCGAGGCCTGTATCAGCGATCAATGTCCTGTGCACAAGCATTGCTTTGATCCACAAAACCAGTGCTTCATCTACGCTATGCCGTCTGGCAGCGTTACACATGCTGTCGAAAGTAGCGTTATCAAAAGCTTTCCAATGTCGACGAAAATGCCTAATACGTACTCTTTCCTTTCGAGAGCGCATTGAATTCTCCCAACTAGGTTTTGATGCGCAGTCTCGCAGGATTTTCCGCGCTGATAAGCATGTTGCATGTCCGACAGAGGATGCATTCGAAGGGCAACTTTGCGCACGTGCAACTCTACTAATCTTTCCATGCTTTTCAGCAGGAATGATGTTAGAATTATTGGTCTAAAACTCTTGGCTAGCGAGTAATCTTCTTTCCCTTCTTTGCCAAGGAATAGGTATATAGGCAAGTGCCAGGCTAGCAGTGAAAATTCTTTTCAGAGTAGGAAGCAGTTGTCTTATACCTTTTTGCAGCATAACGGGGTATATCCGATCAGTGCCCGGCGACCTAAAGCCATCGAAGGATGCCACAGCAAATTCAATGGCCTCAGTAGTTGCCACGCGTGACGCAACATACCAGCTACGCCGAGTTGTTTTCATCGTTTCAGTCGCAGTTTCCATTGAGGGAGTGTGCAACGAGCCGATGACAGTCTGATTTCCCGGAAAATGGGTCTGAAACAGTAAACTGAGAGTTTCTGCTTCAGACTCGGTGAAGGTACCATCAGACTTTTTGAGTACATCCAGCTTTGTCGATTTTCCTCGTTTGAGGACGTTAACCAACATGCTGGTCGCGCTCAGGGATTTGATCTCTTCATAGAAGGACTTATAGAAATCATTCTTCGATTTTCGAATAAGCTTCTTTTATTCCTTCTGCTTCGATCGATATTTATTCCAGTCATCTTCCGACTTCGATTTAAGCGATCTGTTCAGGAGACCGAATGTTATGTTTTATTGCTGGGAAGGGTCCGCCGACTGATAAATTCCGCACATACTCAAAGGTTGAGAAACGTTGCAATAAACGATGCGCAGAGAATCCCGCGGATAAGAACTTACTCATTGTTAGTCTGATAGTGTCTTGAGCTATTTAGCAGTCGAGAACCGATATTAAAAGAAAAAACCCACCTTCTCCATTCCATTTTATTTTCAATATATTCTGCAATATTTAGTATCGAACAGTGACACTTACAAATACTCTTACATTTCACTTACATCGATTACAAACTTGTTCAATACCTAAATGCTTAACCAACTTACACGTATCCAACTGATCATTTCCGATCTACGAAAAAGGCCTCTCTCGGGTGTAATTTATTAATTTTTTTTTGCTTTCAAACAGTGAATAGTTGCTATGTGCGAGAGAAACAACCTTTTGTCGCGTTCAACGATCACGAGATAAAAAACATAAAACAACAACAACACACGAATAGTTTGTCTTTCACTTTTGTTGGAAGTTCTAATTTGTTTTTGTATAACATTTAACATTTAACTATATTTAATGAATTTTTTTTTTTTTTTTTTTAACAAGTCTTTGTTTTAATGTTGGATATAAACATTAAATATTTAATTAGAAATTGAAAAGCAGATTTGGTTTTGTATAATATTATTTAAAAAACACAGTCAATTCTTAGCTTATATTTGGATTGTATCTCTTGGATAGGAGTGACTTGTAGGAGTGGGAGAGGTAAACAGGAAACATTTAAGACAGTGTCTTTTCTTTTATGCTTTTATATAGTTACGTATGTAAATAATATTGTAATTAAGTTCACACTTATCACAGCAATAATTCCAATAAAAAATTAATCATGCGTTGATGTGGTATATAAAAAGCAATTCTGTGATGAAAATGTATGTATCGCGCAGTAGACGATGACCTAGCTTATAGAGGGTCGGAGTCAAGCTTCTGAGACTTCACATCATCATTGGGCATGCACGCATGGTCAAAGCTATGTCATTTAGCTTCAGCTTGATCATTGATTTCGACCTGTGAGTACTGGTTTCGTCGCTTTGAAAGTGACGATTTCGACAGCCAAAAAAGTTTCAAGATGAGGAACTGGAAACAGTACTTGATGAAGATCAGTGTCTAACGTAAGAAGAACTTGCAGGATCATTAAATATTGACCAGGCAACAATTTCGAGACGGTTGAAGCCATCGAGAATGATTCGACAGCAAGGGAATCGGGTATCATACGAGGGTTGCCTTTTAAGTTTACAATCGAACACTAGGTGGCGTTAATGAGTTGTGGCACCACTGTATTTGTGAACATTGACGTTTGTTATTGCAAAGCCAGTGGCAATTTAGAAATTGACTGAGTAAGTTGTTGATAGTGAACGTTTAAAAGAAGCAAGTTTGTGCAAAAATGGAAATCACCCGTAAAGGCTTACGTTGGATGAAATTTTATGATTTAAAAAAAGGCCTTACTCAACAACAATGTATAGAATCGCTTCGTGCAACTTTTGGTAATGAAGCACCATCAGAGAAGACTGTTTATAATTGGTTTGCAGAATTTCGTCATGGTCGTGCGTCCGTCAGTGATGAATGTCGAGAAGGTCCGCCAAAATCGATTGTCATTCCGAGAAACATCGATGCTGTGCTCAACATGATTAGAGAAGATCGGCATGTGACTTACAGACAGATAGAGGCGTCTCGTAGGATATCGCAGACAATCGATTTTGCGTGAACATTTAGGTGTGAGAAAGATATGTTCCAGATGGATTCTGCATAATTTAACCGAAGCGCAAAAAAGAGTCGTGTTGATTGGTGTCAGGAAATGTTGAAAAAATTCGACCGAAGACGTTCAAAATCTATATACAACATTGTTACAGGAGACGAAACGTGGATATTTTCCTATAATCCTGAAAGCAAACAACAGTCTGCGCGGACAGCGATTTTCATCACTTGAAGAAGCTGTTGAAGACTTTCAAAACCATGTTTCTACGATATCAGCTTCAGAGTGGAAAAAATGTTTCCGGAATTGGTTTGAGCGTGTGCAAAAATGTATAGACCTTAAGGGCGAATAATTCGAAAAGCAATAAAACACTTTGTTTCGAACTTGTTCGTTTCTGTTTCACTTTTTGTAAAAACTTAAAAAGCAACCCTCGTACGAGTTAAAGCCGAGAGACGTCAAAAGCCGTCAATATCCGAAATATTGCATTGCTTTGGCTTTTTTACATCGCATTTTTACTGGCGGCGAAAAGTGGATCCCAAGCGTAGAAAATCATATGTCAAACTCGGCCAACCAGCCAAATAGAGTGCAAAGTCAAATATCCATGATGCCAAGGTAATGATGTGTATTTGCTGTGGTCAGAAGGGAGTGGTCTATTATGAGCTACTGAGAAATGGCACTGAGAGCGTTGACAATCCAGCCTCTGTCTATCAACTCCTACTCTCACCTCTATGCGGTAGCTCCTGGATGCCTAGTTCCTCAACTGTAGATCGGGTAGACCCTTTTCTGAGATTATTGATGGCAGCAGACGAGAGAGGGGGAAGTCTGAGTCTCCACCAGGGCTCAGCTCCTGAGGCGGAAGAACTACCAACGGCGTCGCCCACGGTTCCAGTGAGAAGAACTACTACAACATATTTGGAGCGCAGGCTGGTCAGAAGCGGCACAGCTCGTCCTCTTCTTCTTGCGGTAGGGTTCACATCCATATCGCGTAAAATCAATTAGTGTTCAGAGATAACTTCGGTTACGGACGGATTACATTACAAACGAGTTTCGGATCTGCACCTGGAACGTTAGGTCTCTTAACAGACCAGGTACGAACGAACAACTGGCCAAATCCCTAGACTGCTATAAAGCAGACATCACCGCCCTCCAAAATGTGCGTTGGGATGGACCTCTGATTGTTATTCGAGGCTCGCTCAGGCAAAATCGGCACCAAAATCGTTCAACGCAAAGCTGGAAATTTTTGAACGAGTCGCAGGACTCGTCACAGCCTACACAACACTACGTCAGAAAACGGACTCAGGCTGGTGGACTTTATGGCGGGACGTAATTTCGTAGTAGCAAGCACGCGATTCCCATATATTAACATCTGGCCGTCCCCTTATCAATTGACAACCAACCAAATTGGTC
Organism: Merodon equestris; assembly: GCA_958301585.1. Taxonomy (NCBI): domain Eukaryota; kingdom Metazoa; phylum Arthropoda; class Insecta; order Diptera; family Syrphidae; genus Merodon; species Merodon equestris. The sequence continues at coordinate 122,967,184 of OY284415.1, forward strand.
ACATTGCGATCGATGTCAGACACTCCTCTAGCATCCTGGATGTCCAAACCTTCCGAGGACCCAACGTCGACTCGGATCATTACCGGTACGAAACCCGGAATTAACAGAGTCGAGTAAGAACACCAACATTTAATGTCAGAAAGTTGCAGTCGCAAGAGACCGCCAGGACTTTTGTCGATCAAATCTCCCTTAAGCTCTCTCGAGACCCGATGCGATCTGCACAGACCATAGAACAGCAATGAGGATGTTGTCAGAATGCCATCAGTGAGGCCGCTTCAGATGTGCTCGGTTTCAAGCCACCAACTACGAGAAAGCCCTGGTTTAATGGCGAGTGCAGACGAGCTCACTAAATCGACGGACGCAAGGTGATCGCGAGCTGTACGAACAGAAAAGAAGGGAGAAGCATGCACTTCTGGAAGAAATGGAAAGATACTATCGCAGGTATGACGTTAGAAAGGTTTACCAAAAGGTAAAACGAACATGTCTAAGCTAAATCAGAGCGGAAGCCTGCAGACATGAACACGGACAACTTGTAGTAGAGTCACAGTCGATGCTGAGAATATGGAATGATCACTTTTGCATACTGTATAACGGCGACGATACCATTCTCAATGAACGAAGGCGAAGGAGAATTCTGTCCACCCGACCTAGACAAGGTTAAGATAGCGATATTGAAACTTAAGTCTTATAAAGTTGCTGGAGCAGATGGACTTCCTGCTGAATTATTTATAGTAGCTGCTTAGGAAAATACATCAAGTCATCTGCAAGATATGGTCGGAAGAAAGCATGCCCGATGGATGGAATCTCAGCATCGTTTCTCTGGTCCATAAGAAAGGAGATCGCCATTAGTGCGCCAATTATAGGGGCCTACGTTTCTAGCCAGAAAAATTACGAGAGATCTTGGAGAAGACCCACGAATTTCAGGTCGATACACGCCACCTTTCTGTTGACTTTAAAGACAGTGCATATAGAGACTAGCTATAAAGCCATGTCTTGTTTAAACATCCCTGTAAAACTGTACAGTATGACAATGGAGAGATGTCGCTGCTCCATTAAGGTCAGTAATGAACTAACCGAGACCTTTGATATTGAAAAACGGCGACGCACTGTAATCAAAGAAAGACGGGCAACACCGACGCAGCCAAGGACTTCGTCTACCTTGGATCGATAGTGACAAGCAGAAACTGCTGCTGCTTTGGACTCAAGAGGCAATTGAGTAGTAGAGCTCTCTGTCGAAAAACCAAGGTAACCCTCTACAAAACCTTAATCATCCCGGTCCTCCTCTATGGCGCTAAAGCTTGGACCTTATCAAAAGCAGATGAAGAGGCTCTTGGGCATTTCGAGAGGTAAATTTCTGCGTCCAGTTTGTGTAAAAGGAGAATGGAGATTCAACCAAGAATTGTACGGGCTGTACAGCAACATCGGCCTAGTCAGACGTCTACGTATCCAACGTAAAAGTTGGCTGGGCCATGTAGAGCGAATGGACACCACCACACCGACCCGAAAAGTCTTCGATCCCGAGGGAAGACGCAATAGAGGACGACCGCTTCAAAGGGAATTAAAGGGAAATCAACCAACTGGGCCTGTGGCACTGGAAGCAAATGGATCGTGCAGGCTGGAGAGGCCCTGGCTTAACTCGAATTGTAGCGTCGTCGAAGTAAGTATCGGTGCATAAGAGCGCTCGTTGAAAATGTATGTCACTCTGACCGTTCGTGTCATTGGACAAACCAATTTCGAGGTGTAAGGCATCGAAAATGGAAGCCTTAATGGAAGATTCGTTGTTATATGACTGAAATTAGAGAAAGGAAATTAAAAAATCGCCAGGCCTGACGAGTCTTCGTAAGTCTCCATATGAAATCGTAAAATAAAGAAAATAAAAAAAAAATTACGAATGATGATGCAACTGATCTGATTCAGACTCAAATACTTGTTTCATTTGTTGTGCATGGTGCGATGTGTTTTTTCTTCTTTTTCGTCTTATTAACAACAATAAGCTCGTTTTGTATTTTACTTAAGCATACCATTTTGCTAGTTTCTTATGTTTCTTAGTCTTTTGAGTGCGTAGAATGTGCTTGTATTTGTTCAGGCTTGATTGTGCTTATAGTTAAGCCAAAGGGTGGAGTTTGAATTCGGAGAATGCACCACGACCACGTCGCTTTGATTGTCACATTTTGGTGAAAGCTACAATATTTAGGCCCCGTCTTCTTTTCTGATTTCTTTTGAATGACAAGGATGATGGAAATATCACCAAAGGCGTTTCAGTTTTTAGAAATAGTGTTGTAAAGTAACATAAAATTGAAAAAAATGTGATCAAGAGCTACTCAAATATTGACAGTTTTACAGGGTTATCCAATTCGTGGTTCGGTTTTGACATTCCTTTTTCAATCACATATGTACGTCAAACCGAACTTTCATCTGAGACTGCACATGTTTGGTTTAAGGTTAACCATTTTACAATATGGATCGTTTAACAATTGCTAAAATGTGCTAAAATTGTGAAAACTTGCTACACAAATAGTGATCCTACATTTACAAGTGTACATTTCACCTTTTACGGGCATATATGTTCGGCATAATCTGGGCGTATTATAGCAAGATAAGATGCGGAAAATATGTCGGCGTTAGTGAAAGTTTTGAAGAGGATCCATATCTATCGATTTTAAGGCGAGCCCAGCATATGGATTTGTATATTTTACATTTGGATTTGCATCTACAACCTCATAAAGTTCAAATTGTTCAAGAATTAAAGTCACCTGGTCACGAAATGCGTAGAGCATACTCCGATAGGCGCGTTAAACATCAGCTTTTAGATGACCATTTTTTAAACATTTGCCACAGCGATGAAACAAATTTTCAGGAAGGCCGCGCCGTAGAACTGAGGACAATATAAGGATGGATCTAGAAATGATATGACAGAAGAGCGAAACATGGAAAAAACGTACCCATGACAGGAAGACCTAGCGTAGGGTGGTCAACGAGGCTCTGATCTTCCGAACTCCAAGTGGCCGGTGATAATAATAGTAAAAAAAAAAAAAAACAATAAATGGTGGCATATGGGGGAGTGAAAATCCAAGTCGCAAAGTTATTGCATTCACTGTATGGTGGACAAATTGGTCTGGAGGAAGGTGTGGTGTAACCGTCACCGTCATTTATCATTGATATAGCTCAATGTCAAGCGATTTTTTGCTTCAAATCGAGGATATAGATGAGGTTTCAACAAGACAACCCGTTTTTGATTTATTGGAAACACAAAAAATCCGGCAAGAGTTATTTCCTTGTGTATAAAAGTCATAGTCTTGTAAGAACTTGACATTTGAATGATATTACATTCCATTTCATAATGGCAAGGTCCAGACTATATATTAAAATAGAAATCCGATCGAAATCTAAAAAGTTAATATTTTTAATTTAAATTTTATTTTCAGATCTACAAGTTGGATCACCCTATATAGGGATTTACATGGGCTTTTCTAATATTTTTTGTTTTTTGCGATCATAGTGATCATTAATGGCTATGCTTTGATGGTGAAATCAATCAGATAATTGAGAATATCAGAATTTATTTTGGCATGTAACTGAGCGGATGTGGTTGTTCGACTTTAAGCCAATAAGCGATCGCCCGGATATGGTTTGCATCCGAGGAGAAGTTTTGTATGTGCACACGCCCCTACTGACGAGGCCGAAGACCTCACCAAAAGACCTTCTATGACCTCTTAGATGGCGCCTACGGAGCCTATCCGGAGTACGATGTTAAGAAGTTCTTTGATGCCAACATCTTCGGCGGAGTGATCGGAAAGCACAGTCTTCTCGATACGTCAACTGATAATGACTTCCGACTCACGGATTTTGCGACAGCTCGTAATATGGAGATTTGTAGCACAAGATTCCCTAACTGGGGTTGCAACTTATCAGCAGCACGTTTCGGAGCTCGATTAGCGAATGCCAAGAAGTCGCTCCAACACATCAAAGTCTCCTGAGCTTAACGGAGATCGCCAGAGCCTATAGAGAGCAGCTGGACGACCGACTTTCCAATACGCCTATGTCAGACATTCCAATGATATGTGGCTTTAATGCCGCTCAGTAATACAGGAAACAGCAGAGACTACCTTAGGATATCGACCACAATCGTCTAGAAACCGTGGTGTGATGGCGAGTGTGAGCAAAAAAAGGAGGCAACTGACGGGGCATATTGGAACAACGAAAACCTGGAGCAATGCATGGAGTATCGCACCAGAAGAAGGGAGGAAAAGAAAGGAATCACGCAGCGCCTTAACGCGAGAAGTCCCCGGACAAACACAAGATAACAACAACTGGTTACAAGAAAGACACCCGGGCTCTTCGAAATTGCCAAGCTAACCTTGTTACTGACCCGTAGAGAATGGTGGATGTATTTAAGCAACACTTGCAATTGCTGCTAAACGAACTAGGAATAAAGAGAGTGGCAGGAAATGAAGAAATTCCAAATCCAGGCGATGAAGGAGTCTTCCCATCCAGCATTGTAGAAGCCGACACAGCTACCAAAAAGCTGAAGCACAAAATCAATGCAAAACGCATGGATACTAACGCTCCGGCTAAGAGGGTAAGAGAAGGAGAAGAAGATCCAACCTCCGGTTTAAAGACCGTGGATGCAAGATGACTCGGTCTTGACAACTGTCCGTCAAAGATTGAAGGCAGTTTTAGATCATGTCCAGACCCTCCATGGCTCGCTGACCTGATAAGTAAATTAGTAAGTTTGGTTGCGATCGAATTTCATTCCATGTCAGAGGAAGTCATGAGTCAATGGGCTCTAGTCATAGACGAAATCGCATAGGCTCAGCTCGATGTCTCTGTTTTCAAAAATAATCCATGTGATCCGAGATATCAAAGTCAGTTAATTATTTGCTTTTCAAATATACAGTATAGTCAAGCTAAGTCACACCCGTGCATTTCTCCGAAATTCAAACACAACACTCTTCAGCTACAGGAATTCGGCAATTCGAGAAACATAACCAAATTAAATTAAAATAAAATAAAAACAGCAAGAAAACAGATAAAAATATAAGAAAATCCTTACATTTTGTCTTTATTCCACGTTGTTGTTTGTGTTAATGTTTTTCATTTTATTTTGTGTTTGTGTCTCTAACTTTGAATTTTTGTTTTTAATTTCTTTTTCACGATAAGATACTATAAAACTAAGCAAACAAAAATTAAATAATTAAATTAAATTTAGAGAAAAAAAAATTAAAAATAAATTACTCAACGATTTTGAAACAATTTTCTTTTGAATTTGTTGTTATTCGGTTGTTGTTTTTAGTCTAATTTTTACCATTGGAAATTGGTGTTGAGCTCGTTTCGGCGGTATGTTCTGTTAGGTTTCCATTTTGCATTGGTAAAAATTGCTGGCAATTTTCTGTCATCGGTGAGAGGTTGTTGTTTTTCGATTCAGCATATTTCAAGGTGGATTTTGGTGTCTTCTTCGGCGAAAAAAATACCTTCAAACAAGGAAAAAAAAAAAAATTATTTTAGAAATTATGCGATTAAGGATATGTGTAGGATGTACTTTCAACGCTCCTTTGACCATCAGGAAGAACCAGTATATTTGTGGCAAAAACAGGATGAGTATGCTGATAATGCAGCCACGTGGGAGTGTAGCAATTGACTGAAAGTAAAATAACAATACAACATTGAGGATGTATAGAATATGGATCGTTTGTGCTTGATTTAAACTTACATCGACATAAGAACTGTTGATAGCTTCGCTGTATTTGTAGAATACGTATGGCCACATGACTATCCGGCAGAGGAAGAATGATCCCAGCATTATAAGGCCGTTGATGATGTAGGCGCGTGATTCTTTCAATCCAAGTGTACTTAGGATGCTGCGTAATGATACAAATGGCGTAGAGAACTCCATCATGAACATGTAGCTGTAGATGCAATGGCCACCACCACGGATGTACTGAAAATAAAGTTCCTCGTTACAATCAACATTTTTGATTTTTGACACATTTGGTTAACGCCCGGATCTCTATTGAAGATGGAATTGTATATCGAAGATAAAATCTCTAGAGCATGACACGGCTCGTGGGGTAATTATAACAGTGTATTGAGGCTCGAGGGGAAACCCAGGGATAATTGAAGCCCAATATAGCGCTTTTGGCACTTTCCTTCTCAGTGTCCAGGACCCACATGCGTGGTGAAGAAACACATCCTACACAAGGTAACCTTTTCTAACGTAACTTGCTGATCTAGACCAAAGAAGATCGATAAAAAATCATTTTGCATGAGGCTAGCAATTTATCCCAATGAAACCTCAATACCACGAAAAACGGCAACAACTGCTCGAATTCTGCCTCCTGAACCGTCTGAGAATATACCACACTTTCTATGATCATAAACCACAGCACAAGTACACCCTTAAAAACACAAGAGGACAGAGATCGGTGATTGACAAATGATTAGATCACTCTCACAAGAATCCAGGTTCTGCTAATGTAGGCACTGAACACGGCCTCGTTATCAGGAGGAGGACACTCAATCTTTTCAGATCTTATCACCAACGAAAGGCTTAAATATGGAGGCCACCTACTGTGCGAGCAATCCCACACTCATGGAAGGACAGCGTCACGATACTACAGAGTGCGCCATCTCATATGGTTCGATGTAAACTTCGAATAACTTTAACAATTGTCAACCGATTTTCATATGTCATAGCATTTTGGAAACGTCAATTCAGTACAATTTTAACCATGAATCACTTCACACCAAAAGAACGCGCGGAAATAGTTTCAATGTACATTAAAAATGAACGCTCGATTATGCTAACCCAACGTGCGTATCGTGCAAAATATCGTGATCGTGTTGCGCCCACAAAAGATATAATTCGTCGTTGGGCCTCGATTTTTTTTTTCAATTTGGTTCTGTGGCAAGCCCTCGTGAGCAACCTAGCCCACGTCCGCGGCGTTCAAACTCATCTATTCAGCCTGTGAAGGCCAGTGTTCAAAAAGATCCAATTTTGTCATATCGGCGCCGTTCGCAGCAGTTAGGCATCAGTGGGACCACTTTGCGGAGAATTTTAAAGGATGATCTTCACTTATTTCCATACAAAGTGCAGATAATTTTGCCACAAGATGAGCCACAGCGCTTGGCATACGCACAAAATGTCGTTGCAATAATTATTGCTGAGCCAGAGTTCTGGCAGCAAATTTTGATGACCGATGAGGCACATTTTACGCTCTCTGGCAGAGTTAATAAACACAATTGTCACTCCTCGGGCACCGAAAATCCTGACATTATTCACGAAGAGCCGCTATATGATCAAAAAGTTACTGTTTGGGCCGGTGTATGCGCTAAAACCATCATTGGACCGTATTTCTTCAAAGTTGGCGATCGATATCGGTGGATGTTGGCCCATTATGTGATCCCATTATGCGTAAAACAGGCTTAGTTCACTCTTCAACAAGACGGCGCTACATGCCATACTGAGGACAAAACAATGAACCTTTTGCGTAAGAAGTTCCCTGGCCTTCGAGATCGCCGGATTTGACTCATCCAGACTTTTTTTCTTTGGGGATACTAGAAAAGCAAGGTGTATGCTAACGGCCCGAATAGAACAGTTGTTCTGCGGACATCGCAGAAATTTCGACCGAAATGCACGAAAATGTCATGGAGAATGCGCGAAAACGGGCCAATTTTTGCATCGGCAATAAAGGCAGTCATTAAATTGACATTTTTTTTCAAAAATTAATCAAAATAAATTGTAAAGGTCTCAATTGAACAAAGTTTTTGAATTTCCAAAATCGGTTGAGAATTGTTGAAGTTATTCGAAATTGACATTGACGCATATGAGATGGCGCATGCTGTAGTCTTCTAAAAAAAGGCGACAGAAAAGTACCAGACAGCTATAAGGGAATCACGCTTCTTGGCGTATATAACAGCCACCGGTATCTACTAAGAACAGCAAGGCTTTCGTGAAAATAGATCAACAACTGATGCCATATTTGACATCCGGTAAACCACAGGAAGCAATGAGGTCAATATCTTGTTGCTTGAATCAAGTTATCTGAGGGAACAAGCATTTGAGCGTTCGAATATACAAAGCTTGTGTACGTATATATTGACGTATGCCGTCAAAACGAGAGCCGACACTAAGGCCATCGAACGGGGGACAACAGAAATAGAAATGCAAACACTACGCAGGATTTACGCCAAGAGATTGCATGCACAACGAAGAGGTAAGGGAGATCTGCGGCTTCCAGGACATCATAAAGTGAATCAGGAGAAGACGCAAAGAATGAAAGAAACACGTACTCAGAATTCCACAACATCTAACAAACTCGACAATGACGAGAAGATCATCAACATCCAGACCACCAGCTCGATCCTCTAAGAGATGGCACGAATGCTGGACTTCCAGCTCGAACGAAATTAAGGCGGAAAGTTATAATCAACAGGATTTACCCTAAAAAGAAGAAGAAGAAGCCTGTGGATTATAATGAGAGGGAAAAACAGAGCTTCGCTAAATATTTCATATTTTTTTTCATTCAGCTGGTCGGAAGACGAGCTTATAGGCCTAAAACTGATGAGCACTGGTAATGAGCTAAATATTGCGCTTGATTTGTTAGGGAAGAGGAATGAATATAACGCTCGAGTACTATTTATCTTCCTCTGCTCCACCAAAACCGCCACATCAACGAGTTTCCTTCAATCTGACCCCAACTGCTTGTTCTACCACCGCTAGCCCCTCGCCACAAACACTTCTTCCTAATGGTTTTCCTAATTTCGATCTCAAATCTGGAGCCAAGTATCCTAATTTCCGCAGCTCCCACGGCCTCAATCCCTCAGCCCCCGCCTTTACTAATACATCCACAACATACTCGCCCTCTCACACTATAGCCAACTCCACTTCTCTTCCAAGAGTTTCAATTCCTTCTTCAACAACGTCTCCTCCTAACTCCACCCAATCTTTCATTGATCCCCTACTGCCCCCCTCAGTCAAAATTACCCAGCAAGTTAGTAACCCCACTGAATGCCGCTATGCTCTCTCTCGTCTAAGGGATAAAAAGACGTATGAAAACATTCGTTTCTTTTTGGCCTATCTCCATGATAAACCAATAAACCAGACTCGGTCTGCTATGAAGGTAAAACGAAGACTAGTGTAATGGTCTCCATTCAACGGGAAGGCCTCCCTACTGACTTTGCCAACCTCAAGTGCCTCTTTATTAAGTATCACGAGTTCTTGAATATCCCCCTCCAAAAAAAATTTAATGATCTAGATACCTTTCGTCAATATATCCACTCAAAGCCGATATCCCACCTTCACCGTAGCACCGCCGACCACGACAGATATTTTCGCCCCTCATGCTAACCTTCCTCTCACCTTCTATTATCAGAATGTAAGAGGTCTTCGCTCAAAAACCCAAGCAATCTTTCAACAGTCTCATGCTTTACCATTCCAAATCTTCGCTCTGACTGAAACCAACTTGATCCCTAGTATAAACAACCAAGAATTGTTCCCATCAAATTTTAACGTCTATCACGACGTCGATCTCATTCGATCTACCGACAGCTGCCTCTGTCGTGGCGTTTTAATAGCCATCCTTAACTCAATTAACTCATCCCTTATCGCAATATCCTCTTCCCGTATCTCGACTTCATTTCAATCAAAATTATACTGCCCCGTAAAGCACTCTATGTCATCTGCTTTTATATCCTGCCATCTCAGCCTATTGAATCCTATGAGTTCGCCATTAATACGATTGTTAGCATAGATGATTTATGGGATCCTCATGATCAAATCCTTCTCTTTGGTGTGATTTCAATTTTCCTTCTCTTAAATGGGCTCCATCAGACGATCAATCATTTTACATTGCCACTAATCCCTCTGCTGCCAAAGAATGTATCTTTTAGATCGCCTAGCAGATTCAAACCTTAGCCAGATTAGTGGCATCACAAATTACATGGGTAGGCAGCTAGACCTGATCTTCACAACAGAACCTCTTAGTTCCTCTGTTTCACTTTGTCCCCTTTCCTTATCTACATACCATCGACAACTACCATTCTCCCCTTCTTCTTTCACTTTTTTACGACTCTCCACCACTGAAGTCCTACGACTTCCACAGAGCATATTTCAACCTAATCAATGAATATCTCAGTAACGCCCTAAACGTAAGCCAATCTTACGCAAGCCGATCCTAAGTCCTTCTTTCAGTTTGTCAATTACAGAAGGAAATCTCGAATGATCCCAAAACTATCGCCAACTTTTTCAAACAATCTTTCGCCGATGACTCCTTTGTACCGGATACTACCTACCTCGACTACTTACCAAATTTCTCCCACGTACTATTGACCCCCATATCATTGAAAATAAAAATTGAATCAACTGCACGATGAATTTACTCCTGGGCCCGATGGTCTCCCTGCCATATTACTAAAAAAATGTTCCTCCATTATTTCTGTCCCGCTCTCAAAAATATTCAACTTATCCCTGTCCCTTGGAGAATTTCCCCAGATATGAAGAACCACTTGTATAACTCCTGCTCACAAAAAAGGTCCGGCCCATCGCCAAACTGTCACACATACCCAAACTTTTCGAAAGCATCTTGTATGACACTCTAAGTTTCCACTGCAATTCTCTAATCTCCTCCAAACAACATGGCTTCCTCAATTGCAGGTCTACAACCACAAACCTTGTCGAATTTGTGTCCTTCACGACGTCTACGCCATTTCAACAGATTTCAGTAAAGCTTTCGACAAAATCTCCCACAAACTAATACTCTTCAAAATGTCTTCCCTTGGCTTTGAACCCACTGCGTTGAAGTGGATATCTTCTTATTTAAAAAACCGTTACTACAGTGTTCGTTTCAGATCTGCCTTTTCCAACCCCTTCTTAGCTTCTTCCGACGTTCCCCAAGGCAGCCACCTAGGTCCACTTCTTTTTAGTCTTACCATAAACGACATTGAGTTTGTCATCAAACATTCCTACCTCCCACTGTACGCTGACGACACCAAGTTCTTCAAAACCATTTCCTCGCAACAAGATTCTTCCCTTATTCAATCGTATATGAACAGCTTTTCCGTTTGGTGTTTCAAAAATTGTTTGGAACTTAACATTTCCAATCAATTACCTTCTCACGTAAACGAATCAAACCTCCTCCTCGTCTCTACTTCCTGAATAATCAGCCCATCTCCACCGTTCAGGTTATCCGCGATTTTAGCATACTATGTGACCAAGAGCTCAATTTTCGCGCACATATCGACGGTATAATTCATAAAGCCAACTCTGCACTCGGTTTTGTGAAACGTTGGTCTAAAGAAATCTCCAGTTCCTACGTGACTCCCTCTATATTACTCTATATCCCTCTATATTACCTTTGTTCGTCCCCTTCTCGAATACGCATCTCAAGTGTGGTCCCCTTATCAACAAACCCACATATCCAGAATCGATAGCATCCAACGTCGGTTCCTACACAACAATCCCTTGTTCTTACCGCCCTATCAAGACCGTCTTAAACTAATCAACTTGAGTACGTACTTTGGAGGAAAGAAGAAGAGTATCCGACATAATCTTCATTCATAGACTTCTTACAGGTACCATTAACTGCGCCAAAATTTATAACTCCATATCTCTTAACACTAACCCCCGTAATACACGCAATCCTCGCCTCTTCTATCTATCAACCCCCCGCACGTCATACGGCTCGAATGAGACCCATTTCCCGTATGCTGGAAAATGTTGATTTGAATATTAACTTCGACTCCGACTTCAACTTCAGCACTCCATGCCTAAAACTCCGCCTTCTCAATAACCTTCCCTCCTTCCAGTCTTAGTTTCTAAGGTTCGCTTCCCCTCACCCGTTCTCATTAGTTAAGTTAGATTAAGTTTAGCTTGAATTCAGCTCAATAAATGGGGGTGTTTGCCCCCACGAAAATTAAATTAAAATTAAAAAGGTAAGAGACGTTGCGCCAATCGTGATATTTAAGTGAATTTACTGGCTCAACGTATGATTCGACCTCCCTGCGGGATACGGCGTTAGAATATATATGTACACGCAGCTCTGCTTATCAATGCAGGCATTGGACACAGCTCTACAAGGAAAGTGACAACTATAGGCGCACCACAAAGAGGAGTTCTCTCCGCTCTACTGTGGCTTCTTACAGTTAACAAAATCCTCAAAATCTTCATGGAGAAAGGCAATAGCATACACGGATGACCATGACCTAGTTATCTTGATAAAAGGTAAATTTCTACCAACTATCAGTGAACTAATGGAATCTGCGTTGAGGGAACTCTCCTCGTGGGCAAGACAGAACGGTCTGAGAATAAGCCCCCAGAAAACTAGTCTTGTTCACCAGGAAAAGGAAAATGCTCCTCCAAAGTTAGAGGGTACTCCACTCAAACTCAAAGCGGAAGCCAAGTATCTAGGCATCATTCTTGACTCCAAACTCTCCTGGAAAAGGAACCTGGAGGAAAGGACGAGAAAAGGATTGAATGCTTTTTATGCATGCAAAAAAACCTTCGACAAAAGATGGGGCTTGCAACCGTACATCATTCAGTGGATGTACACAGCAATCATCAGACCCATTTTAACTTATGGGGCCATAGTCTGGTGGACTGCTAGCAGCACAAAAAGCTATATGAACATGCTCAACAAAGTACAAAGGTCAGCCGCTTTTTGTACAACGGGAGCAGGGTTGGACATGATACTTCATCTCCTTCCCCTGGATCTATTCATAAAAGGCTGCGCTGCAAAGAGCGCTCAGACTAAGGGAGTCCTCTCTGTGAAAGCAAGCCAACTATGGACATGCGGCCATACTCAGAATAATAGACGACCTGGGAAGGAAACATGGTTTTAGTAGCCTCGCAGCTACGACCGACTATATTTCCCCCCAAAATGACTTCTCTCTCAGTATACCTATCCTTTTCCCCGACAGAGAAGAGTGGCTGTGATCAACGACCACTAGATCACTCTCTTTACCAACGGATCGAAAATGGACACAGGCACTGGGGCCGGGTTCTACTCTGATACCCTCCACAAACAGGAATCATTCAGACTCCCTGATCTGTGCAGCGTTTTTCAAGCAGAAATCCTGGCAATAGAGAAAGCAGCCAAACACCTACAGGTAGCCGATATCCCACCATCTGATATCACCATCTTCGTAGACAACCAGGCTGCACTGAAGTCAATAGAATCCTGTATAACGAGATCAAAGGCTGTCAAGAAATGTCGCGACTCACTGAAGTCCATCAAACACCATAAAGTTAAACTCTGCTGGGTCCCGGTCCACAGCTCTTCAATCGCAGGGAACGCAAAAGCAGACGAACTGGCCAGGCAAGGTTCTGAAATGGACATCAGCGAAGCGGACACGTCATTGCAACCACCGATCCGATTATACCGGATCATAAACGACACAATCATCAAAGAGGCCAACTCGTCTTGGCTTACAAGAAACGACAGCTACACGACAAGATCATCGTGGCCAGAGCTCAATGTCGGAAAAACAAAGAAGCTCCTGGCGCTGGATCGTAACTCGATCCGTATGCTCGTCGGAGTGTTCACAGGACACTGTCCCATTGGAGCAATGCTCCGGAAATGGGACTCGGGATCCAGCGATCTCTGCCGGAGCTGCGGCGATGAGGAGGAAACTGAGACGATCCAACATCTGCTTTGCAACTGCCCAGCTCTCCAGAATCGACGCCTAGTGTCGCTAGGCCAAAGATTATTTACAGAGATTGCGGACGTGGCTAATGTAGTTATATCGGATCTTCTAAAATTCATTAAGAGCACGGGGTGGTCTCATCCACCACGTGATAGGACAGGTTAATTTTATGTGTACCCAAACAAATGAAGGGAATCACAATGGGCCTCTTGGCCTCCGAGTGGAAGTGATGTTTAACCCTCACACTCCCCTTCTCTAACCTAACCTAACCTACACGCAGCTCGGAATGCCAGTCGCAAGAGCATCCATGAAAAACAATGCACAAACAATGGTAGTTTTTGCAGACTGTGGCAGCCATGTTGTTTTAGTGACATCTGTCAAAAGTGATTATTGTGTTTATTATTCAGTTATTGACGTCCAAATGATAAAACTTTATTATTAAAATGAGTGTTCGTTAGCGCAAACGTTGCGCCCATTTTACGATAGACGTGATGGTCCTTCACAGTCGACTCTTTAACGATTGGTGGTCAAATTTGAGATGACCGGTTCGGTAATCAATCAGCCAACATTCGTAAGTTAAAGGATAACGTCGCCGCGGTCCATGAAAGTGTATAGCAGAACCCGAGGTAGCCTCGAGCTTTCGCAGCCTTCAACTTGGCGAATATTGCGTCGGCACTTAACCCGTACAAGATCTACTGTTCCAAATGGACCTATGGACAGCGGACGATTTACATTTCGCATGAACGATTTGAGGTTAAAGTTGTCTCCCGCAGAGGCCACGTGAATTGGCCACCAATCATGCGATTTGACCCCGCTAGATTTTTTCTTGTGGGTTTTCCTGAAATCACAGGTCTATGCGAATAAACCACAATGGACCGAAATTAGACCACTCGGATCCGTGCCACCGTAAGAAGCCAAGGCGGGCATTTTTAAAATGTCATATTCCATGCATACATGGACCTTTCAAACAAAAAGAGAATTTTTTTATTGTTTTATTCCATTTCAACATCTACCCGCCCTTAATGAAAAACCCTTTATTTACATGGGCTCGTCACGACTATATGGAACAATGAAATCATCTCCGAGGAATGGAGAAACTTGGTCATCATTCCCGTATTTAAAAAGGGTGACAGAGCATAATGTAGCAATTACTAAGAAATATCTATCCTACCAAGTTGCTCCAAGGTTTTGTCAAGTATCCTCTTAAAGAGTCATCAGTCTTATCATAAGACAAGAAGTAATCGGACTCGCTGGTGACCTGATAAAACAAATGAACAGTAGACACACATTCAAAAGAAGAATGAACCGAAGGAATAGAATAGCAAAACATGGAAACAACACACTCACGACAGGGAGGCTTGGTGAAGGGTTGTCAATGAGGCTCTGAACTTTCGAAGTTCAGAAGGGCATCGTATAAGAAAATCAATACCTCTATTGCGTTTTTGGCAATATCGAGTCATTCCGATTTAGTCCCTCAGCTTAGGGTTTTTATTCAACTGCGATGATAGAAGTCGGCATTGATTTGAAGCACTGTCCAGGTCGGAATTTAATGAATTTAACACACCCAATCGCTCCATTTCCATGACCGAAGATCAGAACCGTGGAAATAATATGAGAATGAAGTGGCAAACACGAGATCATATGTGCAGAATAAAAAGATTGTGGAAGACGGAACAGAGCCCTTAAAACCGGCATAATTATGAGGAAATCAATCCCGCGGCGCCGATTCACATTTCACAATTACATTTCTTCAATCGACCCACATGCATGTCCAACCTTCTTTGGATCCAATGATACACTCAGTACTTACCGTTACAACCAATAGTCCAAACGTCCCGATAAACACATGATGTATCATCATGACCGGATGTGTGATCACGTATTTGAGAAAGTCCCATTTACCACCTTCTGGAATTTGAATTGGTTCGCCATCATAATCATATATCTCTTCCTCGTGGTGGCGCTTGTGGAATAACGGTGAGCTTTCATCAATCGGACTTGGGGTCAACGACGACGTATTCGATGATTTTCTAGCATTCGCCGCAATATGCTTGTCGTACAAACCATTGGTCGAATGATTCAATGCTGGCGATGGTGTATAAGATTCACTCGACGTCAATCGAATTAGTTTAAGTTTATCCGAGATCTTTTGCGTATGCACCTTATACATTGACCAAATGTCATACATAAAGTATGCTGTCCCGAACCACGCGTATGCCTCCATGAAAAAATGCGATGCGTATACGAAGGATTTGCTGCACGTTGATTTACAAACAATGAAACCTGCCAGACAGGAGAATGCTGCTTGTACGGCTGATACAATTCTGAAAGAATACAAAAAAATAAATAATAATAATAATAAATGAGAGACAGTACTGAGTATTCCAGGAGGCCTCACGTCAATCCTTCTTCCTTAATTTAATTAGTTTGGAAACTTTTATTTATCAAAATCTCGATATAAATTAATCAGATGAAAGTCAAAAAGTAATAAAAACAAAAAAAAAGCCACAAAAGCGAAAAATTCTTCGTTTGACTTTAATAGAGCAATGGCGCAACATTTAATGGTGGACAATTGTAGGCCAAGTATGAATGCATGCGATGCAGGCTATGAGAAACATAAAGTCCGAAATCCTGAAGAGCCAAGTCGACGCGGCCAAGTACAAAAAAAAGACAATAAATGCACAATGATATTCAAGAATGCGCTATCGTCGCTGACGGGAAAAAAAAAGTCTGAAAAAAAGCCGAAAAAAAAGCCACAAAAGAAGGCGGAAAAGAAGGCGGAAAAGAAGCCGGAAAAAAAGAGATCGAAGTCATCAATTGAAAAAAAATCATCTACTTCCGGAAGACAATTTGCAGATGAGCACGAAGATACTGGAGGCAGCTCTAGAGCACGGTGGGGAGGTACATATGACAGATCAAAGGGTCATTCTGAAGACAACAGTCGTCGCCGTAACAAACGTAAAAAACAGAGTTGGTTTAGTAACATGTTTTCAATCTTCAAGGGTAAAAAAAAGGAACAATTCAGAGTCAGGCAAAATTGGGGAAATGGGGAACACGCAACTTCAACTTCAACATCAACCAGGCATCGGGGAGAAAGAGACAACTGGAGAACTCCAATTGAAAATCGAGGTCCGTCCCTTCGAAAATACGAAGACGGCAGACATGCGACAAAAAACGAAGAAGACCCAAAAAGCAGTGGCCCATCACATTCATTACATGATCGTAACAGTAGACGCTCTAAGTCCGCATCAAGTTCCCAAGCGCGCGATAGTTCAGCATTGCGGGCGCAACTCCGGTCAAACTTTTACGTAATCAGAGAAAGACGTCAGGTACGGAGAAACACGAAAAAGAATACAGATGACAACCGAGTATTCGACCAAGACAACCCAGAGCTACGACCAGGTACTGCACGAGTTTATCGGCCGCAAATTGATGAACCAAAAGATTGTTGGGGTTGGGGTTGTGACGATGACAGTCCCACTGGTGAGTTCTTTTAGTTACATTCTATTAAATCTCAAATCAAGAATCACACCAAGCGAACCATGTCAAATAAGTCATTAATGAGAAAAATAAATAAAGTAAAAGCAAAAAAATTGTTTGAAAAAAAAAACAACAAAAAAAACGACATTTGACTTTATAAATTTAAATATTAGTTGCACATTCAAAATTAATTGTTTTTCTTACGCCAATTACAACGATAATGCTTAAAATTAAAAACGTGGGACAAGTGTCTGGGCGGATTTATCGACAAAGCTGCCTAAAGCGAAAAGGCTGCGACTATCCCATTCGTCTGAATCAGCAAGTACCATTACAAAAGCTCGGCCGTAACAACGATGGCGATATATGTAAAATCTGTGGGGATGTTAATGAATCAATCTGGGCAGCAGTGCGCAATTCGAAGAAGCTCTATCAACCGACATGTAGGATATTACCTGCCGATCATATATCACACGTGATGTTATCTTCGTCGGACAATGTTGATAAAAGACCTGGCGGACCATTTATTCCGCAAAGGGAAGTCCCAGTACCCATTGCTGATTATCGACGTGTCTATGATATTTATGTTAAACGAGAGCAAGCCAGCTATAAGCGAATTTCACCAGAATTTCTTAAACTTCTCTATCCATATAAGGATTATGTCGAGTCGGAGAAACTAGCAGCTCAATCTGCAAGAGACGAAAGACAGGCTAGGGCCATTTCAGCAATCCAGCAGGCTCGGGAAGCAGGTGGTGTACCAAATTACAATTATCAATATCAAGTCGACGATGATGATGATGATGATAACGATAATAGTGATGGATCGATGGATGAATCTACATGCGAAGAGGGTGATACTCGTCTCGCGCCCGAGAAAAGAGAATGGAGATCTATTCGACATTCTATTCATAAAATGCTACAATTCAAGACCTTCAAGGCTGGACCATTGAAACCAGTTGTGGAGCCAGACAGTAGTCCGGACGAACTACATGTTCGCGGTGCTTCCTATTTAGCTTTCGATAAAACCCATACAAACAAGAACAAGTCGCGGTCTCCAATGAGAATCAAACCCAAAATTGCACAACTTCGATTTTTCCAACAAGTAGGAAAATCGGAAAAAAAATTGACAACCAGGAATCAAGAATTTACAGCTTATAAACCACTAGTCGCTAGAATTGGTGCATGGCCGTCAGGTGACGAAGAAGATAAGGATCGTATTTACGTTCCGTATGTATCTAAGTTTAGACTTTTCTCGCTAGAGGCGGACGAAAGTCCCACACCCAAGCCACCCACCAGACGAGCTCCATTGGAATCGTTAGATGGAATGACCTTCATGTATGTTCCACACAAGTTACCCGATGATGGGCGTACAGTGAAAAAACGTGTCTTCATGCCACCCAAAGAGAAATCAGTCTCTAAAGAGACGGCAGCTATGGAGCAAAAGCTTAATTCTTCAGAAATGATTATTCGTCCACCCCTAAAAGTTGATCCCAAGGCAGGTTTTGGCCCACAATATACTTTGGGTCATGACAAAGACACAACGTCAAAAAAGAAAAAAAAGTGACAGCACTCAACATGATTAAAATTGAACGAAAGGATTTTATGCTTCGGAGTATTTTGAAGAGACCGACGAATGCCTGACATTTTTGCTTTTGTCATTCTTCACGATACTTGGAATAGTGATCTCCTTCCCATTTCTGTGGCAATTGGAAAATAAAAAAAAAAAAATGATGGGGCATCTCGAATTTCCTGTTGACAGTAATTTGACGGGATATGAATGATCAAATTCACCCGCGGATCGTACTGCTCAATATGGTTTTCAAATTCGAGATCCTTATTTCAAATCAATGTTCTTCTTCTTTCTATTTTTCTTGGGATTTATTTTAGTGTAAGGTAAACTTGATTTTGGATCGAATAAAGAATGAATCTGTATTGAAAGAATATTTGAGCCTCAGAAGCGTCTTATCTTGTGTGATTCCTAAAGCGATCAAAATGGTAATTTTGAGAATTGTCAAGAAACCAGAAGATGCTATCCTTCAACAATGGCATTTAACTAATCTGATAACGAATGTTGAGCCTTATGAGTCCTATCTGGACCTTATCGAACAAAGGGCATTCCCTTGTCTTGAGCATTATGTCATCGTCCTTTTCACCTCAACAAAAGGATTTTTTGAATTTCAGACATCACTTTCTTCGGAAGGCAGTTTTTATGGATGCCAGGAACATCCGTAGCGAACGTCGAGTATTTTTTGGCCAAAGACCATTCGGAGTATTTCTAAAGCCATTAAAGCGCACTCTCTCGTGATATAAATCGTTGGGGTAGTAAGCCCCGAAGATCAGGCTATTGACCGAAGTCATTGCTCTCGCAACGTGGCTTCGAATCAGTTTGATCAAAAATTTATCTATCCGTACAATCCTGGCCCTATTGTACAGGACCTCGTTCGGGTAAAATTTCGTGTACTCAAATTCGGGTGTCCTACGTAGCCTGACACGTCCTGAGACATTGTCTCTCAAACACCCGAATCCTGTCTATTAAGCTGGCTCTCACATTGAACCAGATGGGACATCCATAGGCAACCATGGGCCTGATTAAGGCCATGTAGCAGATTACCTTCACCCTAGAATCCAGTTGGCTGCTATGAAACAGTCATCTTGTTAGAGCGCAAGCGCCCCGGGCCCTTGCCAGAGCAGCATCTACATGTTTGTCAAAATATAGATACTGATCCAGCACGATCCAAAGGTATCTGACTACACTTTGTCTCGCCAGTGGACGTCCATCCGGTCCTAAAATTAAGAACCTGCGCCAGTTTTTTCTAGTGCCCCGAGAGGCCTAGACAAAGGCGTTCTGAACAATATAGATTCTGATTTCTGGAAGTTGATTTTCAACTTCCAGTCATCACAATACTGCTGAATTTTTTCGAAGTCACGCTGCAGAAGAATAACAATAACGTCGATCGTTGGACCTGATCTGTACGCGATTAGGTCGTCTGCGTACGCTATTGAATGGTGAAGAGAAACTAGCAGATCGCTTAGGTAAATGCTGAAAAGGATCGGCGAATTTACCGTACCCTGTTGCAGTCCATTTTTGATTTCAAATGTTTGGGTAGAAGTCACGTTGGCAATTTTCACTACGAACTTTCTACCTGTTAACATGTCAAAAATCATATATAGCAGTGGTTTACTTATGCCCAACCGACTGAGCTTGTAATAAAGACCTTCTAACCATACGGTGTCGAAGGCTTTTTCCAAGTCAATCAGACAGGCACAGTGCATTGGTTCTTGCATTTATTCCATTGGACATCCAAGCTTCGACGCGGCATGAATAGTGTCATGCCCCGCTCCCGAAACCGAATTGGTTATCCGGATGATTTTATTGTCCTCAACCCATTTAGACAGGGCCCTATGGATCACCTTCTCGAAGACCTTGCTGATACTCGGAAGGAGACTTATTGACCGGAGATTTTCCGGGTTAGATGTGTCTTTACGCCTCTTGGGAATTGGTTGCACCACCGCTGTCTTCCAGTGCACTGGATAATATGCATTATTCAGTGCATTGTTGAATAGGATGGTGTACCTCTCTACAGCCACTGGCGGAAGGTGCCTAAGCACAACATTGGATATACCGTCGACTCCCGCGGATTTTTTCTTCCTCAATGACTCGAAGATCATCTGAAGATCCTCCGTCGATATGAACAGGGTATTAACCCCCTCATTGGCGATGACATTGTTTGCCATGAAATCTTCATTGAACCTTGTAAAACCAAGGTTCTCTGATCGCCAATGATCGATATCATTTCGAAGATAGAAGTGATGAAGCAGGGCTCTATCTTCCAGGTGGTGGTTCGGGCGAATACTATCATTCACCTTGTACACTTCCTGGAAGACAGCTCCCACTGTCGCCACCTTCTCCTTAGGATCCCCGATCACGAAGAAGTCGTCATCCAGGATGGCGCTCTCCGGATCGATGCTAACTGTTCGTAGCAAGCATTCATTGTCTGATGTTCTCGGAAGCTTTAGATCCTGAATGTCATTCTGATTGTTTCCCCGAAATATTTTATTTATTTGCGGGAACATACTCGCGCTGTTTGATTTTACAGCACGAATTCTGTTGTTCCAATGCAAACTTACAGATATTCTGTAATTTTCCTTGATTAACTGTTGGATATTTTTAATCAGTGACTTCAGTGTCCTGACCTCCGAGTTTTGTCTGTCGGTAAACCGCCTGTACAAGAGTTTGAGTCTTGTCAGGAGTCTACTTTTTTGTCTGTGCAGTGCGTCGATTGTCGCGTTTCGGTATACGTTTGTGGTATCGTGCTGTCTTTGGCGTGGTATCGTACTGTTCATTGTCTGTTTAATGACATCGTCCATTTGTTTGAGATATCTGTCAATCTCGTAGTTTGACAGGTTCCTATTAGTCGGCGGAAAGGAGGCGCTCGAAGTGAGCGCTCTCGTCAGGGAATTGGCAAAGCGCGTCCAGCACACCCTACTGTAATCGTAGGGGTGCGTTTGGACACACTCTGCCATCTCCGCGAACTCGTCAGGTACTGTGATCACGGCACATAGTCCGCAATGGTCACTGTCGTATACCATGGTCCGTAAACAGTTAATAGACCATTCGTTCGTGTCTGCCAGTCTCAGTCGAGAGACTATTAGCATGAGATCCAGATAGGAGCCGCTCCTAGGATACGACGGACTATCCGTTGCGAGCAACTTGACTCTATATTCAATGCTGCGAAGAACCCACCAATGGCTTAGTAGGCTCCCCCTAGTGTTGGGAATGTTGTTTCCCCAATCACTATGTATCGCCGGCCAGAATGTAAAAGTTTTCTACCGAGTTTAAGCGCAGAGATCGAAAAAGTGTCTCGAGCTCTGCGATAAAAATATTGGGTTGAGGTGCTTCAGGTGCATAGGCTGATACAATGTACATTCTCTTTCCCGGAGGAAAGAAATGCACACAATACAGGCCTCTAGCACCTGGAACCTCCGCACTTCACTGCTATATATTACTTTATGTTTAAAATTGTTTTTAATAAAGATCGCAACTCTCCCGCCTTGAATAGCGTTGGGTCGATCCCTTTTAATTATTCTATAAGAACTGTGCCGGATTTTGTGCTTCTGATTTAGCTTTGTTTCGCTAACCAAGAGTACACACATTGCGTGCATTTTACGGTAGACGTGGTGGTCCTTTACAGTCGATTCTTCAACTTTTTATGACTAAATATGAGAAGACTGGTTCGGTAATCAATCAGCCAACATTGAACACACGATCGGCCGAGAACATTGCCCTGCTCCGCGAAAGTTTACAGCAGAACCCGAGGCAGTCGCTTTCTCGCCATACACAGGAACTCGGTCTTGGAGAATTTTTCGTCGGGACTTGGGTCAACACCCGTACAATGACCATAGACAAAGCCGTTTGTTCACTGACTAGACTTCGAAGCGTTTGGAAGAGGGCACAAATTCTTGTCCCCAATTTTTCATCTTTAGCGACGAGGCGCATTTTTTGATAAATGGCATTGTTAACAAGCAAAATTCCCGTATATGAGACGAGACCAACCCACTAGATGTTCACCAGGTGACAATGCATCCCCAAAAGGTAACCGTTTGGGGTGGATTTTGGGCTCGCGGCGTCATTGTTCCTTACTTTTTCCAAAACGACGTTGGTGAGGCGATCATCGTCAGTGGCGAGCGCTATAGAACGATGATAACCAATTTGTTATGGCCCAAATTGATATAGACCTAGACGATATGTGATTTCAGCAGGACGACGGTGCATGCACATAATTGATGCCGCGACTGACTATCTCCATGAACGATTTGAGGTTATCTCTGGCAGAGGTGACGTGAATTGGCCACCAAGGTCATACGATTTGACCCCGTTTGACTTTTTCTTGTGGGGCTTCCTGAAGTCATAAACATAACACGGGTCATCAATCAAATTCAGCCGGATCTATGCAGAAGATTCATTGAACTGGACCACTCGGACCCGTGCCACCGTAAGAAGCCGAGACGGGCATTTGAACGAAATCATATTCCTTTCAATTCTTTTCATTGCCTTTCAAATAAAAAAAGGATTTTGTTAGTAACTCACACCCAGCTTGTTTTATTCCTTTTCAACATCTACCCGCACTTATTGAAAAACCCTTTAGTATACAAATAAATTCTAAAATCCTTTGAAATTGTTGAAAATTACGAATCTGTTGCACGCGAAAAATCCTTGCCAAGCGACGCAGCCTTGACATGGGATAGTATACCTGAAATTGATTGCTTTCTAAGCTTGCATTTGTAATACGAACGGGGTCTTTTAGGCACAATTCAACTGTCAGACATGCCCTATTGTTAGAACATGCTTCAGCTACTTTGTGCTATGTACTTGCGTTTTATTGTTTTCAAAAGTTATCTAGAATTTTTAGTTGACTATGCCATTAACTTCTAAAACTCAATTTCAATTGAATTTTTTCAACGGTTGAACGGTTGTCTTTTTACGCTCTTACATAGCATTTCTCCTTTTACCAGCATTTTGGAATTTTGAAAGGACACTTTTAAGATATAAATGGCAACTGCTAAACCGCCTGCAGCTGCAAAACCGCCTCCTGCAAAACCACCTCCTGCGGGAGGAGCAGGAGGATCTGAATCAGCAGACGGTGAACGTCTAGGGCCAAAGCCGGGTAGTTATGCTGATAGCGGTGCTGCTGCACCTATGTTTGATTATATTTGCTTGATATCGTTGGTCTTATGTGTTTATTATATAATACCGATTGTAAAAAGAGCTATAACTGTAAGATGAGCAGACAATTTTGAATAAACATTTATCGATTTGTATAATTTTCAGGGTATTCCATGGCTTTCGAATAAAGTCCGATGCTGGATTTATTTAAAGAAGCGGCTTAAAACCATATACAAGCGGATTACATGATTCTCATATCTTGTCTGTTATATCTTATGTGTTAAGTTGTTCAAAATAAATAAAAGTCTTTTCCATATATTTAATCATCTTGGGCATTTGTCACTTATTCTCAACCTTTACTCGAACAAGGCTTCCCTAAAGCCTACATTGCCTAGAACAATTGCGTTATATGATATTAGGGTATAGAATAACCATCGGTTCTTAAAGTTATAGTGCAGAGTTGGTATAAATAAACGACCAGTCCATGGGCTCATTTAGGATTTTAGTCAAATTTTCTGGACGCATCATATCACTCAAAAACTTCGTAGTATGACATATAAATGGCGACACGATGGTTTTTAGATTTTGCCGAAGCAGGTAGATATTTAGACTCGCCTGCGGAATAGGGTTAGAATATATACCTCGCCCGTAGTAAGAGGCGACTAAATTCCTAAGGGATCTTAGCCGCATGAAAAAAAAAAATAGCCGAGGTGGACGCAGAGTATCAACGCAAAAATAGGAAAAGTGGGCATAAGTGGGACGAAATTTATAACCCGTTCGCGGTGCTATTGCCGATGGCATAGAAACCAAAAAACCAAAGACAAAACAATACAGGTAGAAGTAGCATGGCCAACAATAAAACGTGTTGTAAAGGAGGCTAAGCTATTGCAAAGCCACCCAAAAGAAAGACTTGGTTTGGCAAAAAAAAGCGATTAAAAAGTAAAAGCCCGTAATGATCCAAAACTTTGAGCCCTGGAAAATAGTGAAGAGATCACGCGTACAAGATATCAAAGCCTACAAAAACAAATCAGCCATCTTCTTCAGGATAAAAAACAACAACGGCAAAGGGAAAAGTTTGCTTTCTGCTTAACCACTGCTTTACTACTGCTGTCAACCGGCTGTGCTTTTCACCTGTGAAGCCACACTTTACATTCGGTCATCCTAATAGTCATCGTCTGTCCTAGACGACAGTTCGTCCCCGTTGTTCTCCACATATTTGATGTAATCTTCATATTTCATGTAATCCGAACTGGTACAAGTAATATTTGGACCTTCTGTCTGAGCAGCTTTCCTAACCACGTAGCGACCGTGGCGATTTACTTTAGCCAAATTAAGCTTTAAGTTATTTATCATAGTTCTTTTTGTATACAGCTTGTGCATGTTCGATCTGATTTTTAGCATCTTGTCGTAGTTTTTGTCTATCAGCCTCGAAAACCTCAACCATTTCCATTAGCTCTTTGGACCGGGGTACGAATTTATACCATTTCGACAGGTATTTTGCCGACAGCTTCGAAATAATAGATAAGATCGAACGGTTGAACATAAGGATATGTTCAATCCCATTGAACTTAGCATAGCTCTCGAATGACCCAGAAGTGAATGCAGCTCCTCGGTCGGTTACAATCCAGTTAGGATTGCCAAATATATCCGACCACTTGTTAAATATGTTGATGACCTCCTCAGCGCCTGTCGACTTGGTTGTAAACAGCCATACAAACTTCGAAAAACCGTCGACTAAAGCAAGGATATATTTGTAACATTTCGTCGTCGAGTCCATCGGTCCCAAATGATTGGCATGCAATGCAGGTAGCCCTCCTGCTTCCCTAGTTTTTTATTGGCAATAATACAAGGGATACAAGCGTTGACAATTTGAGTGACTCTGTGTTCCATATGTGGTATCCATAATTGCTGCTGTAGTTCGTGCATAGTTTTCTTCATTACAAAATGGCCAACTGCGTGTGCTTCGACTATAATTTCGCGTTCCATTGCTTTGGGAACTACTAGAACATTTTTATACAGAAGTCCTCCTTTTATTTTAAAACCCTTATAAGGATGAGACTCCAGTATCTCTTGAATGTAAGGGTCCTTTAGTTGTGCAATTTTGAGACGTGCAGAAATTTCAGATGAGACGACTGGATATCGGCTAAAACAGTCTACATGTCTCATCCTTTCCCCAATTCTGTGCTCAGGCTTGAAATCGAAGTCTGCCATGTATAAAATTCAGTCTGCGACCTCTCTGGGAATGTCTCGTTTTTCACTATTTGGGAGAACGCAGCGTTATCTGTCACCAGTTTAAAATGAATGCAGATAGAAACAAAATTTCTTCATAGCGAAATAAGCAGCTTTTACTTCCAAAATGTAGCTATGTAGCTGTGCGGATTCGCTTGAGCTGGTTTTCTTGCTCCAATAAAATACTGGATGTAGGCACCCATCAAAATTTTGCAGAAAAGTCGCCCCGAATCCATCCTTCGATGCATCAGTATGCAGCTCAATACAATAGATTCGCAGTACAGGTTCACAACACAACATTTCTTTAAGTTTTTGAATGGTGGACATTTCAGTAGCTCCTATTTTAAACTCGACATTCTTTTTAAGCAGATTCGTTAAAGGACGAGCAGTGATGGTGATACTCTTTGATGAATTTCCGAAAGAAATCCGTTAAACCAAGAAACGATTGGACTGCTTTTAAGTCTTTTGATACAGCTGTTTTACTTGAACCGTATTGTCCCAAAAAGTGTATTTTTCTTTGTAAAAAATTACACTTTTTCCACTTGATGCGTATGTTGTATGTATTTCGCTGCCTGTGCGAGGACCAATTTCAGCTTTGCGATACATTGAACATTATCCTGAGCATATATTATAACGTCGTCCATGTACAACTCTAACACGTCCTGAGATATAGGACGAGTTATACCTTATTGAATTCATAGAGGCCTTCTTTCGTCACGAACGCAGTGTATTTGCGACTGGATTTCTCAACAGGAATGTGGAAAAAACAATTTCCCAAGTCATAACCGCGATAACTTTGGCAGCTCGCAACTTCTCCAGAACGTCGTCTATCTAACGGCACGGGAAAACAGTCCTTTAAAACTATACCGTTGAGCTGTCTGAAATCAACACAGATTCTGTACGATGCATCCTTTTTTTTGACCACGACGATTCTGCTGGCAAAGTTTGAAGTAGATGGTCGAACAATGCCTTTTTCCAGCCAGTCGTTTACTTGTTTCTTAACGGCTTCACTTTCTACAAAAGGTTGGCTACTTGGTTGGTGACGAAATGGTGTTATCTGTCCATCTGGTACAATTTTAAGGGCCGCTGGTGAGTCTGCGGCTGGTAAAATTGGACGATATAAATGGCTGAAATTGCGGAGGAGCATTTATATCGATTTCAGCTTCGGTTATATTTATTATTATTATTATTATAAGCTTAAGAGTCGCGAGTTGGAACGTTGGAAGCATGAGTGGTCGCAGCTATGAGCTTGAAGAAATGATGGTTAGAAGACGAGTAGACATCTTGTGCGTACAAGAGACGAAATGGCGAAACACCGGTTATCGGGCACGTTTCTTGGACGTTAAAACAAAAGCCTACAAGATGTTTTACTATGGATTGGAACAAGGGAAAATCGGAATCGCCATCATCCTTGCGGCAGAGCTACTAGGCAACATCTTAACCATTTCAAAGTCCAGTGACCGTTTGATGGCTCTCAAATTGGTGATGCATGGTGAGGTGTGGAACATCGTAAGCGCATACGCCCCTCAAGTAGGATGCGAACAAAAAGAAAAAGATGCATTCTGGCTAGATTTCCACAACCTTGTCAAAATCAGCCCAAAGGAAGAGCTTTTGTTTGTTGGGGGAGATTTAAACGGACATGTCGGGAAGAAAGACTATGAAGACTACCACGGAGGGCTGGGATACGGCACCAGGAACTCTTCAGGTGAAGATATACTAAACATGTGCAAGTCGTACGGTCTTATAGTGTAAATACCATGTTCGTCAAACAAAGCCGGCACTTGATCACTTATAACAGCGACGGAAATGAAACTCAAATAGACTATCATTTGGTATCCAGTTTCATGAAGCCACGAGTTAAAGATTGCAAAGTCATCCTGGGAGACGCGATCGCCCCTCAACACCGTCTCCTCCTGACTGAATTTTTTATGGAGGCGAGTAAGAAGTCAAAGCAGCAAACGAAGGTGTCTGAGAAAATCAAGTGGTATAAGCTGGATAAGGGAAAAGGCGAAGCTTTTGTTACCAACATGAAAAACTACCTCTCTTCCATTATCGATGAGGTCGGTAATGAGGAGTGCAGAGCACAAGACATGTGGGATTCCAACACGCAAAAGAAACCTGGTGGTGGACAGACGAAGCCAAAGCAGTGATACACGAAAAGAAAATGGCTTTCCAAGCTTGGTCAAAGTGCTCTTCTACTAATAGAGAGGAAAAAGCTCGCCGTGAAAAGGTATATAGATGTTGCAAAGGTATCGCGAAGAAAAAGTGCGCCGAATTCAAAGCAAAAAGCATGGAAGGCCTCTATCAGGAGTTGGAAGAAATATCGTCTTCCGCGTCTGACAGGAACCAGGCTACCCAGGAGCTTCGACAAAGCAGTTTGAACAAAGGAACAAATATCTTTAAGATAGCCGCCCAGAGAAGAAGAAATGCTCAGGAGATTCGTTTCCCAAAGTTTATTAACAATGCTGAAGGCCAACTCCTTGTGGAAGACGAAAAAATTCTCCACAGATGGCGACATTATTGCGAGGAACTTCTGAACGAACAGTTTCCCCGAGTATACTTTCCAAGAGCCGCCCCGAATCAGGCCGAAATATCCGACATCACAGTCGAAGAAGTTCGGTACGCGGTAAAAAACTCCAAGAAAAGAAAAGCTGTTGAGCCGGACGGAATACCCTCTGAGTTCTGGAAAAAAGATGGGAGACATCGGGTCTAGATGGCTCATGGTTCTTATGAGAGGCGACACTATGCCTAATCAATGGAGGGAAAGCTATCTTCTTCCTTTGCACAAAGGAAAGGGTGATACGCGAAATTGTGATAACTACCGTTCTGTCAAGCTGATGTTGCACACCATGAAGATCGTTGAACGGGTATTAAATAGCCGACTGCGGAAAATAATACGACTATCTGATGACCAGTGCGGGTTTGTCTCGGGTAAATCAACAACAGATGCAATCCAAAGTATAAGAGTCATGATGGAAAAGCATCGTGATTCTTCAAAGGACTTGCATATGGTGTTGGTTGATTTCGTGAAGGCCTTTGACCGGCAACCAAGAGATCTTTTATGGGTAGCGCTAAGACAAAAAGGTGTTCCAGAAACCTACGTGCGAGTAATCATGGACATGTACAAGAGAGCAACGACAAGAGTAAGATGCACCGCAGGAGTCACCGAAGAGTTCGCAATCAAAGTCGGTGTACACCAAGGGAGCGTCCTCAGCCCACTGTTCTTTATTGCAGTCCTTGATTGCTTGCTTGAAGGAAAAGTGACGGACCCCAATGTGCATCAGCTATTCTTTGCTGACGATGGAGCCATTATAAGTGATGATCAGGCGTCCCTACAACGAGCACTTGATGTGTGGGTGGACATTTTTGAGGGACACGGGTATCGTATTAGTTCAAAGAAGACAGAGTATCTGTGCTGCCCGTTCTCTGACCCTCATCAGCCTATTTCAGACATTTACTTGAATGGGAGAGTGCTTCCCAAGTGTGAAAAGTTTAAATATCTGGGATCTATGATTAATAAATAAGCAACTTGTAATGACGACATAAACCATCGCGTAAGCGTAGGGTGGATGAAGTGGCGGGAAAACTCCGCCATCTTCTGTGATCGAAAAATGCCCCCTACGCTGAAAGGAAGGCTCTACACTTCAGTTGTACGTCCGGCGCTCACATACGGTTCAAAATGCTGGACAATTCACAAAAAGTATGAGAGCAAATTAACGGCAACTGAGATGAAGATGCTTCGCATGACAGCGGCAGTAACAAGGCGTGACAGAATTAGAAGTTCAAAGATCCGAGGAAGCCTCCACGTAAAAGAAACCATCACAAGAAAGATAGAGCGCGACCGACTCAGTTGGTATTGCCATGTTCAAAGGAGAGATCCTTTGAACCCCGTCCAAAAGGCAATATCAATCAACGTTCCAATTTCAACACGCAAACAAGGCAGGCCGAAAAAAAATTGGTGCAAACAAATGCAAAAACACCAGCATTTGATTGGCCTCAGCGATGAAGTAATCCCAAACCGGGAAGCCTACCGGTACTTTCTGAGGTCAAACCGGCGGACCCCACAAGCGGACCAGTAGGAATGCAGTTAAGTGGGAAGGTTATGGTCCTACACTTCTGACCATAACAACGCCGGAGAAAAAAGGAAAAGAAGAAGAAGAAGAAGACTCGATAGACGAGCAGATGATTCCCTTTTTGGGACGATGTCCAAATAGATTACGGCAATACGTAAAAAATAAACCACGTCCGGTGGGTCTGAAAAATTTTGTAATTTTTATATACCTATGTTGCATGAGTTAATGATGGAATCTACCATATTTCCAATTTATTTTTTTAGGAATGGTTTTGGATTTCAAGGTGTACAAAGGTGCTAACACCCCATTGGGGGATCGATCTTTGGGCTTAGGCCCAAGCGTTATTTTAAGATTGAGTAGGACCCTGCCTGAAAATTCCTTCCTTTTCTTCGATCGGATCACTACGATTTCGCTTTTGGATCGGTTGGGAGAGATGCGCTTACCTGGAACAGGAACGATTCAAGCTAACCGCATCCGCAACGTACATTTTAAAATCGACAAAACCATGCAACGAGGAGAAGCCGATGAAAGAGTACGGCCCGATGGAAAAATTGTTGCAGTCAAGTGGAAGGGCAATAAGTCCGTTTTACTAGCATCCACATCATTTGGAAAAGATCCGGTTGTCACTGTTTCTAGGTGGAGTAAAGAGCAACAAACTCGCATAGAAATCTCCTGCCCCGCTATATTCAAAGAATATAATAGCCACATGGGAGGAGTTGATGTCTGTGACCAGATGATGGAATGTTGTAGAACGTGGGTAAAGTCGAAAAAATGGACCTTGAAGGTGGCTCTGCATTTCATTGATCTGGCAGTAGTAAATGCGTGGATGGAATACAGGAAAGATTGCCAGGCAAATAACCTTCCCAAAAAATCTGTCCACGACCTATTGTCATTCAAGCTGGAGATCGCAGAAGCCCTCCTTTCCTCACCAAAAAAGGAAAAGAAGTGAGGTGGATTCTTCGCATAGCGATGGGGAGAATCAACAAACTGCCAACTGCGCTGCTTTGCCACGAAATAGCAAACGATTTGATGGCGCAGAGCATTCACAAAGTTTTGATAAAATCTCCCACAGATTAATACTCTTCCAAATTGTCTTCCCTTGGCTTGAAAAATCGCTATTACATTGTTCGTCTCAGATCTGCCTTTTCTAACCATTTTTTCTCCGGCGTCCCCCAAGGCAGCCACTTAGGTCCACTTCTTTTCGTTCTTTAAGACTATTTCCTCCAGGCATGACTCTACCCTTATTCAATCAGATCTTAATAGTTTTTTCATCTGGTGCTCTAAAAACTGCTTGGAGCTTAACATTTCCAAATGCCAATCAATCAACCTTTTCACGTAAACGAATCAAACCTCCTCCCCGCCTCTACTTCCTCAATAATCAACCCATCTCCACCATTCAGGTCATTCGCGTTCTTGGCATATTATGTGACCAGGAGCTACATTTTCGCGCACATAAAACCGAGATAATCCTTAAAGCTACGAGTAATTCAGCACTCAGTTTCGTGAAGCGATGGTCAATCTTTGTTCGATCCCTTCTTGAATACGCCTCTGTGATCCCCTTACCAACAAACTAACATTTCTAGAATCGAGAGCATCCAACGCCGGTTCTTATCTTTTGCACTTCGAGGTCTCGCTTGGAACAATCCTTTGCGCTTACCACCCTATCAAGACCGTCTGAAACTAATCAACATGAGCACGTTGGAGGAAAGAAAAACCTTATTTGATATTCTCTTCATCCATCGACTCCTTTCAGGTACCATTGACCACAACTCTGTCTCTATCAACACTTACCCTCGCAATGTACGAAAACCCCGTCTCTTTTATTTTTCTTCTTAGTTTCTAAGTTAGATTAAGTTAGCTTGAATTAAGCTCAGTAAATGGGGATGCTTGTGCTCACGAAAACGTGAAAATGAAATTGACTGCCGAAAACGGAATAAATAAAAATGATAATAATGCTGACATTTTAGGGACGTAATACTTGGTCTCTAATATAAGGTCAGACCTTCTAAGGAGACCTATTAAGGAGAATCGATGGTGGAAAGCAGGCGAATGGAGAAAACTACACAATCAAGAGCTCGAGGAACTCTATTCAGCCGCGAAAATCGCGAAAACTAAGATGGACAAGACACGTAGAACGAATGGACAGTGGACACATAGTCAAAAGAATGAGTTGCAATCCCGAGGGGAAAATAAACCGCCAGTAAGGTCGCGCCATAGGTCGATGGACAACACAAAGATGCACCCAGAACCTATGAAAAAGAACAACGAAACATGGAAGGAGCACACTTGTGACACGGAGGCTTTTTGACCTTTGATCGTTCAATTTATCAATCAAGATGGTGTGTATTCCAATGTCACCGTAGGTTACCTATGCCCCTTATAATAGCTCCCACATACAAACATACATATAATAGCTTCAGCTAAACTATTGTTTTCTATTATGATGCATTTACACCATACTTAAGCGTTCTATCTATACCACAGTCATAAGTCCATTATATATTTAACGAAACAATCCACTCGACATGATGGTCGACATCATCACCGCGATTGCCATGTTTGTTGTCCTCATTCATCGCAACAGTCAATTTCAATTAACGTGCATCGCCTCTAAGCTTTGATCCGAGTACGTGTATCTACAATAGTATTTGCTAATTTAGCAATTCAACAACGACAACGGTTCGGAGTAAATTAAACTTTTTTTTTTGCTTTTTGCAATATCATCAGAGATTCTAGAATGTCGGGGATTAAACGTGACCGATAGTGGTTGACTGGTAACACTAGTTTTATGTAAGATCATCAGCATAAAATAGTACATCGGTATCAAGCGAATGGCTGACATATCAATTTCTCAGACGACATGTGCCAGGAAGATGTACAGAGTAGGTCTGATGCCCTTTAGTGGTGCTTAACTATTGAGATTACTAGCAAAGTAGTAATTTTTCTTGTGCTTGGGACATCTGATCGATCAGGGGAAACAGTCGAACTGAATTTCTCATCTTCTGGTTCTAGTTAAGTCTGAGTTAAACAAAACTTCCATAACGCCATGAATCGGTAGGAATCGTATGTTCTAATCAGAGACTCCAGTGAAGAATGGATAAAGAGCGGGAGACATTTAAAAGTAATCGATCATTATCAGGTACTATTTGGGAATCCCCTGTTTTCTAATAGTTAGCGCCAGTTGCCCATGCTGATCAGAAATGTCAGATCGTACGAGTAGACGACATGTTGTAAGTTTCATCGGCGTCATATACTTTGTTAAACGTAAAAACCTCGACTTTCGAGTCAAATACGGACCATTTGCGAGAAATGTTGCTTTTGCCTTCCATATGAAACTGAAAACGAGACTGTGGAAATGTACCTTCTGTTATTCTATTAGCTATAAAAATTCTTCGATTTGGAAGACAAAGACACAACTTTGATGAAGAATTGCAGGCATCACGTCCATGTTATGTGGAACGGGAACCTGCACACTTATTGGCCGTCACCTAACAGGTCATCTACTACAGTTTGAAAGCCTTGGATATGGTCCAAAAACAGGAAAATTTAATGCGAGACGAGTTGAAGCCGAGATTGTCAGTGGCTATAAAGAACAGATCCATTTCGACCATGCCACGACCATGTCCCAACACCTATGGATCAAAGCTCAAGCTATGTAAAGGGATTTTCAACTTGGGCGGCATATCTCGGCCATGTTGTTTTGGTGACATATCTCAAATCTGTTGTTATGTGGTGCCCCTTCAGAGTCCAGTCTTCAAGGTTTGGTGTCTAAATTTGAAACGACCGGTTCGATAATCAATCTGCAAACATTCGTACGTCAAAAGAACGCAAGATCGGCTGAGAACAGTGAAAGTGTGCAGCAGAACCGGAGGCAGTCGATTCTTCGCCGTGCACAAGAAATCGTCCTTTTGCAGACTTTAACTTCAATAATTTTGCTTTTGAACTTGGGCCTAGTTCATGACCTTAGAAAACGCCGTTTGTTCGTTGACTGGGCTTTGAAGGAAGAAGATCTCAAATTTGGCCGAAAAATCATGTCTAGCGACGAGGCGCAATTTTTGATGAATGGCCGTGTTAACAAGCTCAATTGTCGTAAAGGGGATGACATCAGCCAGGTTCAGCAGGTGACAATGCATCCTCAAGAAGTTATAGTTTGGTGTGGATTTTGGGCCGGCGGTGTCATTTGTTCGTATTTTTTTTTCGAAAACGACGTTGGTGAGGTGGTCACCGTCAATGGAGAGCGCCACAGAAGGACGATAACCAATTTCTTAGTATCAGTATAAGATTACTTCTAGATTCATACTCTGTGTGTACATTTCTAATATAACACTTTAATGGCATGGAAAGAAAAATGTTACTGTGAACTACAACCAACGCGACAAATTCAGTCGAATCTCTTGAATCTAAAAACAAACACAAAAAAACACAGCGGATGCCACGATTGACTTTCTGCATGAACGATTTGAGGATAAGGTTATTTCTCGCAAAGGTAACTTGAATTGGCCACCAAAGTCATGCGATTAGACCCTGCTAGACTTTTTCACCAGGCCATCACCACAGGCTATGCGGCAGAGTTATTGAAAATTGGACCACTTGGTTCCATGCCACCGTAAGAAGCGATGGCCTTTCAAATAAAAATTGTTAATACCTCACACGTAGCTTATTTTATTCCATTCCATTCTTATTTTATTATTTTATTCCATTTATCTAATTATTTTGTTTTTTTACTAGCTTTAAGGTTGCAATGGAATAAAGTTTGAAATTATTATTATTTATTATTATTATTCTAACATCTGCTCGCCCTTATTGAAAAACCCTTTATTTTTTCGAGAAAATTAAAGTCACTTTATTTTTTGAACAAACTCGTATGATCTCTTTTCAGTCAACTTTGACTATTTAGGAATGCAACTTGTGAAAACTTGTTATAGTTAGAATTCTACAGATCTTTTGGGGAAACTACCTTGTTGTCTCAGATATATGAAGGTTATCAGCTGAAACACGAATTACTCGTGCAGGGACGGGTTAAGAATATCCCTGCAGCGATACCTATCGCTTGTCGTAAAAGGCGACTAAACAAAGGTAAACAAAACTCACATCTAGGCAATTTAGAAAACACCAAGGTGAGCCTAGGGACACATATACCACCATTAAACTGCCCCACAAGTGTGCATGCAAATCAGTGGGTTGACACGACTGGAGATCACCGGTGTTGTAAGAGTAAGATCAATCAAAAAATAAAAAATCTGGAGCATGCCCGTGTCAAAAAGGAAGGGAAGAATGAAAACGGTCAAACCGTAGCATTATGGAAAAGAACGCTAAAAGGAAAAGCACTACCCCGCCAGGCACTACTAATGGTCGTGATCCTGGGACGAGCAGCAATGCTCGGGTCAGAGCTATAGGATTTCCGGGGGATAGCAAAGTAATGCAACGGCGTAAGCCACATTTAAGAGTCGCGAGTTGGAACGTTGGAAGCATGAGTGGGCGCAGCTATGAGCTTGAAGAAATGATGGTTAGAAGGCGAGTAGACATCCTGTGCGTACAAGAGACGAAATGGCGAAACACCGGTAATCGGGCACGTTTCTTGGACGTTAAAACAAAAGCCTACAAGATGTTTTACTATGGATTGGAACAAGGAAAAAACGGAATCGACATCATCCTTGCGGCAGAGTTACTTGGCAACGTCTTAACCATTTCAAAGTCCAGTGACCGTTTGATGGCTCTCAAATTGGTGATGCATGGTGAGGTGTGGAACATCGTAAGCGCATATGCCCCTCAAGTAGGATGCGAACAAAAAGAAAAAGATGCATTCTGGCTAGATTTCCACAACCTTGTCAAAATCATCCCAAAGGAAGAGCTTTTGTTTGTTGGGGGAGATTTAAACGGACATGTCGGGAAGACAAGCGAAGACTATGAAGGCTACCACGGAGGGCTGGGATACGGCACCAGGAACTCTTCAGGTGAAGATATCCTTAACATGTGCAAGTCGTACTGTCTTATAGTGCTAAATACCATGTTCGTCAAACAAAGCCGGCACCTGATCACTTATAGCAGCGGCGGAAATGAAACTCAAATAGACTATCATTTGGTATCCAGTTTCATGAAGCCACGAGTTAAAGATTGCAAAGTGATCCTGGGAGACGCGATCGCCCCTCAACACCATCTCCTCCTGACTGAATTTTTTATGGATGCGAGAAAGAAGTCAAAGCAGCAAACGAAGGTGTCTGAGAGAATCAAGTGGTATAAGCTGGATAAAGGAAAAGGCGAAGCTTTTATTACCATCATGGAAAACTACCTCTCTTCCATTATCGATGAGGTCGGTAATGAGGAGTGCAGAGCACAAGACATGTGGGATTCCCTACAACAATCTGGCCTGGAGAAAGCCAAATCACTGCTCGGAACATCTAAATGCCTCTGCCAACACGCAAAAGAAACCTGGTGGTGGACAGACGAAGCCAAAGCAGTGATACACGAAAAGAAAATGGCTTTCCAAGCTTGGTCAAAGTGCTCTTCTACTAATAGAGAGGAAAAAGCTCGCCGTGAAAAGGTATATAGATGTTGCAAAGGTATCGCGAAGAAAAAATGCGCCGAATTCAAAGCGAAAAGCATGGAAGGCCTCTATCAGGAGTTGGAAGAAATATCGTCTTCCGCGTCTGACAGGAACCAGGCTACCCAGGAGCTTCGACAAAACAATTTGAACAAAGGAGCAAATATCTTTAAGATAGCCGCCCAGAGAAGAAGAAATGCTCAGGAGATTCGTTTCCCAAAGTTTATTAACAATGCTGAAGGCCAACTCCTTGTGGAAGAAGAAAAAATTCTCCACAGATGGCGACAGTATTGCGAGGAACTTCTGAACGAACAGTTTCCCCGAGTGTACTTTCCAAGAGCCGCCCCGAATCAGGCCGAAATATCCGACATCACAGTCGAAGAAGTTCGGTACGCGGTAAAAAACTCCAAGAAAAGAAAAGCTGTTGAGCCGGACGGAATACCCTCTGAGTTCTGGAAAAAGATGGGAGACATCGGGTCTAGATGGCTCATGGTTCTTATCTCTAAACTTATGAGAGGCGACACTATGCCTAATCAATTAAGGGAAAGCTATCTTCTTCCATTGCACAAAGGAAAGGGTGATACGCGAAATTGTGATAACTACCGTTCTGTCAAGCTGATGTCGCACACCATGAAGATCGTTGAACGGGTATTAGATAGCCGACTGCGGAAAATAATACGACTATCTGATGACCAGTGCGGGTTTGTCTCGGGTAAATCAACAACAGATGCAATCCAAAGTATAAGGATCATGATGGAAAAGCATCGTGATTCTTCAAAGGACTTGCATATGGTGTTGGTTGATTTCGAGAAGGCCTTTGACCGGCAACCAAGAGATCTTTTATGGGTAGCGCTAAGACAAAAAGGAGTTCCAGAAACCTACGTGCGAGTAATTATGGACATGTACGAGAGAGCAACGACAAGAGTAAGATGCACCGCAGGAGTCACCGAAGAGTTCGCAATCAAAGTCGGTGTACACCAAGGGAGCGTCCTCAGCCCACTGCTTTTTATAGCAGTCCTTGATTGCTTGCTGGAAGGAAAAGTGACGGACCCCAATGTGCACCAGCTATTCTTTGCTGACGATGGGGCCATTATAAGTGATGATCAGGCGTCCCTACAACGAGCACTTGATGTGTGGGTGGACATTTTTGAGGGACACGGGTATCGTATTAGTTCAAAGAAGACAGAGTATCTGTGCTGCCCGTTCTCTGACCCTCATCAGCCTATTCCAGACATTTACTTGAATGGAAGAGTGCTTCCCAAGTGTGAAAAGTTTAAATATCTGGGATCTATGATTAATAGAGAAGCAACTTGTGATGACGACATCAAACATCGCGTAAGCGTAGGGTGGATGAAGTGGCGGGAAAACTCCGCCATCTTCTGTGATCGAAAAATGCCCCCTAAGCTGAAAGGAAGGCTCTACACTTCAGTTGTACGTCCGGCGCTCACATACGGTTCACAATGCTGGACAATGCACAAAAAGTATGAGAGCAAATTAACGGCAACTGAGATGAAGATGCTTCGCATGACAGCGGGAGTAACAAAGCGTGACAGAATTAGAAGTTCAAAGATCCGAGGAAGCCTCCACGTAAAAGAAACCATCACAAGAAATATAGAGCGCGACCGACTCAGTTGGTATTGCCATGTTCAAAGGAGAGATCCTTTGAACCCCGTCCAAAAGGCGTTATCAATCAACATTCCAATTTCAACACGCAAAAAAGGCAGGCCGAAAAACAATTGGTGCAAACAAATGCAAAAACACCAGCATTTGATTGGCCTCAGCGATGAAGTAATCCCAAACCGGGAAGCCTGCCGCTACTTTCTGAGGTCAAACCGGCGGACCCCACAAGCGGACCAGTAGGAATGCAGTTAAGTGGGAAGGTTATGGTCCTACACTTCTGACCATAACGACGCCGGGATAAAAAGGAAAAGAAGAAGAAGAAGAAGATCAGCTGAAACACGAATGCAAAATCCAAGTCTGTTTGTCAACTTAAACTCAAAATAAAATATTTCTGAAAACCACCCAAACGCTAGGCAAACATGACGACTTTCTTGACTGAAGCATAATAAAGATTGCTGCAACGATAATGGCTAGGTAAGTAGACCTTGAACTTCAAACATATATCCACCATTGCTGCCTAATACACATAGGTTTTATCTACATTAATTCCAAACACGTTCCGCCATTATCTAGATAACCTCGAGCCTATATTAGGCAATTATCACATATGTTTCACGTTCCCAAAGGTTTGCGCAATTTTTCCGACACCACGACCCAAGGCAGACAAATGATAAAAGCTACCTGATAAGGGCAAATTACTATTGTACTACTCACAATTATTCATACAGGCTAGGGTTAAATGAATCGCGTGTGTAAGGGTGATTACGCTGTGACCTTGTAACCACCCATATAACATACACCTACTTAACGCCCATCGAATTACCATGAACATTTCACTTATGTAGTTCTAGTACTGCGACTACGTAGTTCATTTGAGGTCATTATTATTAAAGGTGGCAAGGTTCTCTACAATAAGCTTAGGCATATGTAGCAATAATTACAATATTGGAACAATAACGACCAGGGTAAACGCACACTGAAATGTC
Organism: Merodon equestris; assembly: GCA_958301585.1. Taxonomy (NCBI): domain Eukaryota; kingdom Metazoa; phylum Arthropoda; class Insecta; order Diptera; family Syrphidae; genus Merodon; species Merodon equestris. The sequence goes on from OY284415.1 coordinate 123,006,412, forward strand.
GGGTTTTCAAAAATGTATCGTGTTTGTTGACAGTTTTGAAATTGGTTAATATTAGCTCTAGGTTGTGAGGTGTCAGTCTCTTTACTGTAGCGATAGTAAATGGGCTGCTGACGGGTAAAAAGCAGCTCTTTTTGCTGACTGCTACAGAAAAGGACATTTATAGGTTTGCATCGCACCACGTTCGAAAACGATTTTAGGCTTCTGGTCTTAAGCAGGCTCCGATTAATAGGCTTGATCAAAAACTAACAGAGACTCAAGTCCTAAGACTAATTCTAGTTTAAGCAACCTCGAAAAGAATGATCGAGCTCTAAACGGCAAAATCGTCTTCGAGATTTCTTAAAAATCCAGCTTGCAAAATTTGTTTTTATCCGTGACTTTACCATGATTTTTAGGCAACAATGAATATCAAACCGATGCACATTGGGTTTGAATGCCTGTGGATTATAATGAGAGCTTGGCAAAACTTCCCACATTCTTATCGCTCGGCTTATGAAGAAAGACGGGCTTAAGGGTTGACTGATGGGCATTTTCAGTAAGGTTGGAGAACGTAATGGACGTTGCACCGATATTCAAGAAAGTCTATTGACCCTATAATATCATTGCCGCTTATCGCCGTTGTAACCCTCGTTTTGTATCTTATCTTAGGTGCAGTGTAATCTTGAGAGCACCCGATATAGAATGTGTGGTCATTCCCATAAAGTGCGGTTCACACAAAATCTGTATGCTTATATAACTTTTTGATCAACACTTCAAGAAAAAGAAATAATACTTCAAATTAAAAGTTATTTATAGTAATATCGAAATTAATTTTAGATTTCTTTGCTGTGCAAACAGTTTCGGGTGTTTTTTATGATGGACCCCATAAGCTTCTGAACATGCAACACGGTTCCATTGCAGCATTGAATTCAATTTTTTCTCAATTTACTCGTAAATTTAATAATTGCCAATATTTTTCTATTGGTCGCAGCAGGAGGCAGTTTGGTGGACTCATGCTTTTGGGTACGACATCCACATTGTTGCTGTTGTATCACTCCGTGGCAGCGCTGGAGTAGTGGCAACTAGCTAAATCAGGCCAAAACTTTACTTCTGTATGGTGCTGATGTATGAAGGGCAAAAGTCGTTTTGCTAGGCACACTTTGATGTAAAAACTTTATATTTCCCATTTAAATGGAAAAAAGCCAAGGTAGTACCTCTATTAAAACCCGGGAAAAATCCGTCCAACCCAAGCCTTTTAAATGTCTTTATCAAATTTTTCGAAAAAGTCATAAAAATTAAGATTGATGCCTTTCTTAGTGCTACTAACATTCTTCCTGTTGATCAGTTCGGTTTCAGGATGGTCTATTCCCCCCGTTTAGCCGGAAGGGGCAATTTTCTAAAAAATTGACTTAATTTGGAAAAAAAATTATAAAAAATCAACAGTTACATCCACAATGCCGTGATATACTTTTTTGTAAAGCCAGAAAGCTCTTCTTTCATCTTGTTTTTAAACGAAGCTGTTTTAAAGAATAGTTTCTGAGAAATTAATTTTCAAACTCAAAATTTTGAAAAAAAAAAAAAAAAAACTATTTTTTTTCAAAATTGTATGTAATTTTTTTCTATAGAATAGAGCATCGAAGAAGAGAAAGATCAGTTACAGATGGATCAGGAATCTTAGATGAAAGAATTTTAGATTTGGTCCGACGTAATCCCTCCCTTAGTACAAGGAGGATAGCTATTACGCTTGGAGTGCCCAAATCTAAAGTATGGAGAGTGCTTCATACCGAAAACTTACACCCGTACCATTTTAGGCCAGTTCAGGAACTCACCTCAAACGACAAGTTTTTGAGAGCAGAATTTTGTCGATCATTACTTCTTCGAGATGAAACTGAACGAAACTATTTTGCAAGGATATTCTGGAGGGATGAAGCACAGTTTACCAGAGATGGGGTTACTAACTTCCACAATTTGCATCATTGGAGTAGCACCAATCCACACAACAAAAAACAAAATAAATCACAACACCGCTTTAGCTGTAATGTTTGGCTTGGTATTGTTGGACAAACTGTAATCGGGCCCCGGTTTTTGAATGCCGTTATTAATGGAGAATCATACCTGCAGTTCCTACGAGACCTTTTGCCCGATTTGATGGACAACGTTCCTTTGGCCATAGCAGATAATTTAATCTATCAGCAAGATGGAGCACCCGCACACTACAGCTTACGGGTTAGAAACTGGCTGGATGATCATTTTAGTGACCGTTGGATCGGAAGAAGAGGCCCCAAGGAAAGGCCACCTAGATCACCAAATTTAACTCCTCTAGATTTTTATGTGTGGGGTTTCATGAAGAATTATGTTTACGAAGTGGAAATAGTATCTTTGGAACAACTGAAAAAACGGATTGAAGTCGCTGGAGTCAAATTGCAGGAAAATTTGTCAAGCATAGACTTATGTGCAGCCATTAGAAGGAGATATAATCTTTGCCTTCTAAAAAATGGGGATCATATTGAAAATGTATTATAATAAAACTCCGAATTTTTTAAAAATAATAAAAAAGAGGTCAGTGTTTCATACATTAATTTGGTCCAGCCGCGTGAAAACCAAAAAAAAAAAAAGTTTTTCTTACAAAAAAGTGGTTCGGGTTTTTTTTTTTAATTTCTCAAAAACTACAAGACATTTTTGCATCCGGTTTTCTGTTTTTAACCAAAAACTAAGAAGAGAATTGAATTTTTGAAAAAAATTAGTACTTAATTACATACAATTTTGAAAAAAAAATAGTTCGAAATTTTTATTTTTCAAAATTTTGAGTTTAAAAATTAATTTCTCAAAAACTATTCCTTAAAACAGCTTCGTTTAAAAACATTGTGGATGTAACTGTTGATTTTTAATATTTTTTTTTCCAAATTAAGTCAATTTTTTAGAAAATTGACCCTCCCGGCTAAACGCGGGGTAATAGACCCCCCCCATACGATTTTTTTCTTGTCTTGACCAGACCTACACGCTCTAGCTTTTTGGCACACTGTTCGTGGGACACCCTGTATTATATTATTCCTAAAGCATGTGCATATTTAAAAGACTCATCTTACATATACATATGTGCATGTATTTTTTTACGTATTAAATAAATAAATAAATAAATACAATAACTTTTTGCCTTATTTACTTATACAGTTATTACTATTTATTTATATATTTATTTATTTATTTATTTCTCTATTTGTTTATTTACTTATTTATTTATTTATTTATTATTTATTTATTTATTTTGTTAATTACATATTAATTAATTTATTTACTATTTATTTATTTATTCATTTATTTATTATCGATCATCTATTAATTTACCTACTGCTTTTATTTTCTATATATATTTACCTATCTCAAACTTAACATCTGTGTTATTTGCAATTTTTCTTTTGCTTTTGTTCTCGTTATTAAATGGAGGTTTTTTCCATAGTTTTCCTCCAACTCCATATTTAAAATATTGTATATTTACTGCATATCCTAATCTATACACCAATTGTATTTCTAGCAGTTAGGTTCTATAAAACCATATCTCTATAAGGCCACAACTGCAGATCGCCTGCCAAACCATAGCCTTTTTAGCAAATTGCCACGATTCGTTGAAACATAAAATTGTTGGCCTGGTTGTTAGCTTAAGGTCAAATTTTACATACATTTCATTGTCCATTACTAAGAAGGCTTTGCATTTTGTTAAAAGTTTGTCGTAAAGAATCCTAGACCGTTTTTTCGATACTAAATTTTGCTTGTCAGATCGGTTGGGGTATTTTATTGCACGATAAGATTTAAACTCGGCTTTTAAACGTATACGCCTTGCTGTACTTTTGCTTGTATTGAATTTTTTGAATGATCATTATCCGATAGCCCGGTTTTCGTAATTCAAGATATTTCATCGGCTGACAGTTTTTCAGTGTTTTTGAGATCCTGGGAAGAAGGGAAATTATTACAATATTTTTTGGCACAAAAAAAAGGTTAACATGGCAAAATGGTATCTGTGAGTTGACGTTGCTTTAATATACAGAAATACTACAGCACAAAAGTAAAAAGCTATTTTAAATAATATATATAAGAGCAGCGCGGCACTAAATAAAGCTTTTTCGGTAATTCAAGGTATGAATACAAAAACGAAGGAGCAAAACCTCTATTCCATTTAGAGCATTTTTTGTTTCCACAAGGGGGAAAAACTCTTTGGAGAAATAAAGTCAACGCAATTCTGATAGTATAGGACAGGTGAAGGACAGAAGCCGAGGAGATGAGGATAAAGAGCAATCAGGGAGCATTGAGCTGGCTACGAATTGCTCATTAAAGACAAGTGTGGCAATACAGGTCGATATTCTCATTGATAGTCTTTATCTTACTAGGGTTAAAGGATCTAAAGCTTAGGAATATGGTGTTAATCATCATCTCGGCGGTAATGTCGCGGAAGCACAACAAAGCATGGACAGTGGACAAACAGTCAAGAGAAAAATGAGTGGGAAATCCAAGGGAAAAAGGACAGACTGATTGGTGATGAAAAGTAGATGCTGTACGATGACCCCAAGTGTAAAAGATCGTGGTGTAAGCCCATGTAATGTATCAACATCTTCGGTAAAGGCAGACACCCATGGTTCGTCAGTTCTGCTTTGTATTTGCTCTAGATATTTACTCTTCCCATTATCACTTTATTTATTTGACCGCTCATGGCCTGGTGATGCAGCACTTCCATTTCAAGGTGGAATCAATGTGATGCCAGAAACAGCATACTTTGATCGGCATGGTTTTTACGACAGTAGCTGCAGAAACAACAACAGCCGCGACAGCAGCGTCCCACTAAGGACAGCGCGGGAAATCCTGCGAGACTGCGCCTCAAAACCTAGTTGAGAGAATTGAATGCGCACTCGAAAGGAATGAGTACGTGCTCGGGTTTCGCCGACATTAAGGGAGCTTTTGATAATGTGTAACGCTGTTAGACGGCATGACGTGAATGAAGCAATAGTGTTGTGGATCAAAGCAATGCTTGTTCAGGGGACATTGATCGCTGATGCTGACCGCGAACAATACGTCAACTCTGGCGTAAACAGGTGCTGCTTCTCTGCTCAATGCTTTTAATGCCTCTAGAATCTATGCCCAGGCCTATGCGGTTGATGTTGCCGTTCTCTCTGTCGGCTCGTGTTTAGCGACTGTCGGTGACCGATGCCTGGTGCACGACTAATGGTCTGTCGGTTAATCCTCTTAAGACTGATCGATGTCGTTCTATTCACCAGAAAGAGAAAAAATACTGGCATGATTGAGCTGGTGCTAAGAGACATTCCCATCCCGATAGCCAAGGAAGCTAAGTATTTGGGAGTCACCTTAGATAGCAAGCTTCTTTGGTCAAAGCTGGTTAAGTCAAAAACCACCAAGCCGCTGTCAGCTTTTGAGCAATGCAAAGGTGCTTCTTTCACCAAACTTCAACGAGCGGTTTGACTCAGCTTTACGGGGATTTTCCTCAGCACGCTGGGTACTGCTCTTGATTAACCTTCCACCCCTGTGCGGTGAGTGTGCGGACTAAAAGCCATGTCTCACCTCAAGAGAAATGGTTTTTGGTAGAACTCGTCTTGGAGTGGCAGTTTACTTGCGCGAGAAATATCCTACGACTTTTGTCTTTCCGATTTTGCGGTGAAAAATTTCACAATAAAATTTCCATAGCGTCGCGATTAGCTCTGGCGAACCTGAACTGGAAAGGACTGTCTTCGAATTTTTACTGGGTTTTACTGAATTTTACTGGTCTGGGCGGAGGTCCGGCGCTGGGGTTTTCGTTGAATCCGACTGCACTTTCGTCAGGAAAATATACTGTCTGTCTTTCAATTAGAGATATATGCCATCCTAATGGTCATGCACTATGCTGCGAAGCACAAGCGGAAGGGAAACAGCATATGCGTCTGCAGTGACAGCCAAGCACTCTAAGCTGACCAAATTATATATGAACTCAATACCTTTTTGAACAAAGTCGGAAGACCAGATTCACTAAGGCCTGTGTGGGTCCCGGGTGACTCTGGATGAGATTTCTAATGAACTCGCTGGAATGGGCTCAAAGGAGTTTTCTTAGGACCTGAACCCGTTTTACGTCTATCTGCTTCCACGTTTAATCCTACATAAATCAACGATTGGGTCTTTACTAGGGAATATCCATGATGTTGGATGACTAACCGCGTACGCCCTGATTCTGCAATAAATCCGCAACATTCTTCTTATCCTTAAGGAGAATTGATCGCAAAAGACTTGCGGGCGCCATTACGGTTCATTACTAAGCATCTCTGCGTGCTCGGCGTAGCTGGTATGTTGCATCACGCGTGGCAACTACTGAGGCCATTGAATTTGCTGTGGCATCCTTCGATGGCTTTAAGTCGCCGGGCACTGATGGGATATACCCCGTTATGCTGCAAAAAGGTATAAGACAGCTGCTTCCTACACTGAAAAGAATTTTCACTGCTAGCCTGGCACTTGCCTACATACCTATCCCTTGGCGCGCGGTGAAAGTGGTCTTTATTCCCAAAATAGGGAAAGAGGATTACTCACTAGCCAAGAGTTTCAGACCAATAAGTCTAACATCATTCCTGCTGAAAAGCATGGAAAGACTAGTAGAGTTGCACGTGCGCAAAGTTGCCCTTCGAATGCATCCTCTGTCGGACATGCAACATGCTTATCAGCGCGGAAAATCCTGCGAGACTGCGCTTCAAAACCTAGTTGGGAGAATTGAATGCGCTCTCGAAAGGAAAGAGTACGTACTAGGCATTTTCGTCGACATTGAGGGAGCTTTTGATAACGCTACTTTCGACAGCATGTGTAACGCTGCCAGACGACATGGCGTAGATGAAGCACTGGTTTTGTGGATCAAAGCAATGCTTGTGCACAGGACATTGATCGCTGATAGAGGCCTCGAACAATGTGTCAAGTCTGGAGTAAACAGGGGCTGCCCGCAAGGTGGCGTCTTGTCTCCGCTGTTATGGTGCATGGTGGTCGACTCTCTGCTAGATGGTCTCAATGCCTCTGGAATCTATGCCCAGGCCTATGCGGATGATGTTGCTGCTCTCTCTGTCGGCTCATGTTTAGCGAATGTCTGTCTCAAAGCGCAGGCGGCGCTAGACGTGATCGAAGACTGGTGCACGAGAAATGGGCGGTCGGTTAATCCTCTTAAGACCGATGTCGTTCTCTTCACGAGAAGGAGGAAAACAACTGGCATTACTCAGCTGGTGCTAAAAGGCATTCCCATCCCGATATCCAAGGAAGCTAAGTATCTGGGAGTCATTCTAGATAACAAACTTCTCTGGTCAAAACATGTTGAGTCCAAAACCACCAAAGCGCTGTCAGCTTTCTGGCAATGCAAAGGTGCCTTTGGCAAAACATGGGGCTTATCGCCGAAAAAGGTCCTCTGGATCTACACGGCAATGGTAAGACCGATAATCTCATATGCATCGGTTGTTTGGTGGAGCAGGCTGACACGAAAACACGTTGTGGCTTCACTCACCAAACTCCAAAGAGCGGTCTGCCTCAGTTGCACGGGGGCTTTCCCCAGCACACCGGGAGCTGCTTTGGATGCTATGATGAACCTTCCACCCCTTGACATATATATCAGAGGGTGTGCACTGAAAACTATTTCTCGCTTAAAGAGGAATGGTCTTTAGTACAACTCGCAGTGGAGTGAAAGTGTACTTGAGACAGAAATATCCTACGATCACTGTCTCATGGATATGCCCTCTGACGCAATGACACCTGCCATCCTACTGCGCTGTAACTACACAGTCACATTTCCTTGGCGTCAGGACTGGCTTTGGCCAGACACTGAACCTGGAATAGAATGTCTTCGCATCTTCACAGATGGCTCCAGGACTGATCAGGGATCCGGCGCCGGAGTTTTCTTCGAGCGCGAAAACATTCGACTGCACTTCTCGTTAGGAAAATATGCGTCTGTCTTCCAGACGGAGATTTACGCAATCCTAATGGCCATGCACTATGTTGTGAAACACAGATGGAGGGGAAAGAGCATATGTGTCTGCAGCGACAGCCAAGCTGCACTCAAAGCTGTATCCAATCCTCTGTCCAACTCCAAACTAGTGCATGAACTCAAGACCTTCTTGAACAAAGTCGGAAGACTTAATTCACTTAGGCTTGCATGGGTTCCAGGTCACTCTGGAATCCCAGGAAACGAGATCTCCGATGAACTCGCTAGAAAAGGCTCAGAGGAGAGTTTCTCAGGGCCTGAACCCGCCTTAGGTCTACCAGCTTCAACGGTTAAATCTGACATCAATGACTGGGTATTTAACGTACACAGTCGCAGATGGAAGGAATATCCAGGATGCAGGATGACTAAGCGCGTACGCCCTGACGTCTGTAAAAAATCCGCAACATTCTTCTTATCCTTAAGAAGAAATGACTGCAGAAGGCTAACGGGCGTCATTACGGGCCATTACACTTTTGCCAGGCATCTTTACGTGCTTGGCATCAGTGAGACGCCTACCTGTGCTGCTTGTTGCGAGGAGGACGACACAGCGGAACACTTTCTCTGCGACTGTCCCGCCTTCGCTCGTGCATGGTGGCGCACCCTTGGGGCCGACGTGGTGGGTGCCGAATCTCTTAGCTCTATATCACTGAAGCTCTTCCCCATTTTTCTCCGAAGAATGGGGAAGATACAATAAAGAAAGGTGTCTGTCTGGCAGTACATTTGCAAGTATTCGTCGAGCGCTCCAACAGATAGTAGAAGCCTCCAGCAAAAATAAAAAAAAATAAAACCGGCTGAATACTAAGCAGAATTGTGAAGTATAGGCTCAGCTTGTAGAAGTATCACTCTTCTTAATGATACAATTGAGGTTATCTTAGTTAAACATTGTTCTCTCGGTATACACACAGCATACATATGTATATCGGCATGTGCAAGGGTACAGCTATAAAATTCAAAACTTGGTTTGACATCTTGATATGTTTCCCTATTATCGTTAGCTTTAAGATTTTGTCATGATTCCGCAAACAAAATGTATATTCCAACGAACACAAAGCGAAAAACACCAATTGATACTTATCTGTCTATCGTAGCTGTAAGCTAAAGCCTAGCATGTGAATGAAACACCATGGGAAATCAAATTTACGTCACTAACAGTAGTCAGTGTGATAAAATCGGACCAAAAAAACAACTTTTTTTGTGTCAATTTGGACTCTCTTTCGCGTGACTGTTCTTTTTGTTTTGTCCCATATTTGCTCTCTGCGATTGGCCGCTCGTTTGGGCAAAACTTGTAGACACAGCGTAAACAATAACTTAAATAGATAATTGAATTTTTTAATGCGTCATCGTGTGAAATATCTGATAAGGCGTTGTTAGTTTAGGTAGGTGCCCACAGTGAGAAAATAACAGCAGGAAAGATTCATCAAGTAGTATTCGTCGAGGGCATTGAATAAAATCGACCAAAAAATAATAGAAATAGCGTCCGAGTGGTGGTAAATCTGGTTTTGGATTTGTCGTTTTATCAAGATCAGTGAGAGTGGAAGGGTAACCACGTAACTGAGATAAGTTTGTTTGCATACTAAGCTCTATGAACAAATAATGTTGATCAAACAAACAATGCCGACTAGCGAAATTTATTTCCTTTAACAAGTTTTAATCAGTGACTTTAGTGTTCTGACCTCCGAGTTTTGTCTGTGGGTAAACCGTCTATTCAAGCTTGAATCTTGACGGGAGACTACTTTTCTGCCTGCGCAGTGTATCGATTGTCATATTTCGGTACATGTTTTTGGCGTGGTATCACACCGTCCATCGTCTGTTTAATTATATCGTTTGACAGGTTGCTCTTGGACGGTGGAAAGTAGGCTGAGCGTTCTCGTCAGGTAACTGGCAAAGCGAGGCCAACGCGTCCTACTTCTCTGCCATTTCCGTGAATTCGTCGTTTACTTTGGTCACGGCGCTAAGTCTGCAATGATCACTCTCATATACGAAGGTCCATAGAAAGTTGGCAGACCCTTCGTCCGTGTCAGCCAGTCTCAGGCGAGAGTCAAGCTGCATGAGATCCAGATAGGAGCCGGCCCTACGATATGACAGGCTATCCCTTGCGATTAACTTGGCTCTGTACTCTGCTGAACCCACCAGTGGTTCCCCCCTAGGGTTGGGAATGTTATTTCCCTGATCACTATGTTTGACATTTAAATCGCCGCGCCGCACCGGCCCGAATTTAAGAATTTTCCACGAGTTTAAGCCCGAAGATCGAAAAAGAGAGAAGATCGCGCTCTGTGGTGAAAAGATTGGGTTGAGCTGCTTCAGGTGTATAGGCTCCCTGCCTTTAGTAGCGCTCGGTCGGTCCCTTCGAATTACGAATAAGAACTGTGATTTTGTGCTTCTGGTTTAGACTTGTTTCGCTAACCAACAGGTCCTGCAATAAATTGAAAAGTACAGCTCTTCGCTCAATCCTAATCAGTGAATTCACATTCACCGAAAGGATCTTTAAGCGACTCTCTAGCCATTGCGGTTGTAGTTGCGCTAGGCTCGGCAGAAGCGAGTAGATTCTGTCCTCTCGGGTCGCCTGCTCATGGATCGGCTACCCTTGGATGGCGAGCAGGATCGAAAGCAGGTCCACCTCGGCCACCAGTGGCTTGATAACAGGCACTGGGGCTTTGGAACCTACCGCCATTTATGCATAGGTCATTTTTGCTGTGACAATTGGTGTTTATAGGCGACCTGCGGGGCATTTCTCCTCAGGCGTCTGCTTACGAGCCAGATTTGATTATTTAATGTCTTGAGACTTAGGACATCCCTGATAGTTAGCAGGGTGTTCTCGATTCTTACATAGAACGTATTCAAGCTGCTCCCTGTCTTTGACCTCGTTTTGGGTTTTCGTCGTTTTTGTGGTTCTTAGGCCATTTAACGCATCGAAGCTACATCCAGACGCGACGTGCCCGAATCTTTGGGATGCTAAGGAAATAATTACTCTAAAACCCCAAAGCTTCGCAATATGTTGTTACCATACTACGGTCCTATGTCTCGACACCAAAAAAAGATTAAAAAAAAAACCAAAACAAACCTCACATGAGTCACTCTCGCCGTTTTAATGAATAAAACAATACAATCACCGTCCCTTTGATACCGTCTTATCTATAACACAAATTTCCAAAATGCATGAAAGCAGCGTAACAAAGAGGCGATAATAGTATCGCCAAATACTAATTAGAAATATAAAATTCTGTAACATAACATATATCGATGCAGATTATTTATAAACGATTCAATCTGAGTTTGCGTTGGGTTGTTAGTACAATAACGACTGATTGATATGATGTTAAGTCCGTTCGTGTAAGATAGAGTGCTGGATCGGATCTAATAAAATTATGATAAACTGTTGTAAGCTGTTTTACTCGGTGTTATAACTCTATACGGCAATGCTATTAGTAACAGAAATTCATATCGTCAAGGATCGATGCCCCACCTTACAAAGGATGTTTTTTTAGAGGTATACAAATTCAATATGAGATAAAACACTTGAAGCTAGTATTAATGTCTACAGTATTAGCTTCATTTTATAGATAATTATATGACATTAGTGCTTAAATATGATTTCAGGCATATGCGTGCCACGGCTAGCTCGAATGAAGCGCAATTGTGAAGTCCAATTTTCGGCAACTTTATCGAACTACTGGCTGTATATTAGCAATAACATGAGAAATGTTGTTGCTCTGTCTCATCGGCATAGACTAGTGACTTCGTATATCCTCAAAGAAAGTAATCTGAAGGTGTGAGATCACTGGATCGTGGAGGCCAGTTTACAAGTTCATTACGTGAAATTATGCGCTCAGCAAATGGTTCCCGCAATGGTTCGCCCGCCGTGTGGCATTTTGCGCCATCTTGTTGAAATCAAATCTCTGTCACGTCAATGCCATTAAACTGAGGACCGAAGAAGTCAGAAATCGTGTTTCTATAGCGCTCTCCATTGTAAGTAACGTTCTGGACATCGTCCTTAAAGAAATACGAGGGTGATCCGATAAGTACTTAGCCTCACCGCCAGTATCGCAAGAGCAACTTACTATCGTGTAGTACATTCTAATAGACGGTTACTGTCGAAAGAGCGTTTGGATGCTGTGTACGGTGACTCTTCTCCTTCGATGGCGACCATCAAAAATTGGTTTAACGAGGTTACGTGGTCGCACGTCGGTTTTTGATGAGCCACGTCCAGGTGCCCCAAAAACGGCTACCGCAGAGGATAACGTGACAAAAATCCACGATCTCCTATTGGCAGACCGCCGATTGAAGGTGCGCGAGATAGATGAGACAGTAGGCATGGGTCATATCCTGCATGAAATTTTGGGCATGAGAAAGCTGTCGGCGCGATGGGTGCCGCGTTTGCTCACTCCGGACAACAAGCGCAACCGTGAGCAATGTTTGACGCTGTTTAAGCGCAATCCGAAGGAGTTTCTGCGTCGTTTCGTGACAGTCGACGAAACATGGATCCACTGGTACACACCAGAGACCAAGGAACAGTCGAAACAGTGGACTTCACTCGGCGAACGTGCTCCGAAGAAGGCGAAGACTGTCCCATCGGCCGGAAAGGTGATGGCCACCGTTTTCTGGGATTCACATGGTGTGATCCACATCGACCACCTGGAGAAGGGCAAAACGGTCACAGGACTGTACTATGCCAAATTATTGGGTCGATTCGACGTCGAATTGAAGAAAAAGCGGCCCCACTTGGCGAAGAAAAAAGTGCTCTTCCATCATGATAACGCACCGGCTCACACCTCCGCCAAATTGGTCGAATTGGGCTACGAACTGCTGCCCCGTCCACCGTATTCTCCAGATTTGGATCCGTGCGACTTCTTCTTGTTTCCAAACTTGAAATTGGGTCGCCTCTGTTTCTTCCTCATCGCCGCAGCTTCGGCAGAGATCGCTGGATCCCGAGTCCCATTTCCGGAGCATTGCTCCAATGGGACAGTGTCCTGTGATCACTCCGACGAGCATACGGATCGAGTTACGATCCAGCGCCAGGAGCTTCTTTGTTTTTCCGACATTGAGCTCTGGCCACGATGATCTTGTCGTGTAGCTGTCGTTTCTTGTAAGCCAAGACGAGTTGGCCTCTTTGATGATTGTGTTATTTATGATCCGGTATAATGCGCTGATCGGTGGTTGCAATGACGTGTCCGCTTCGCAGATGTCCAGTTCAGACCCTTGCCTGGCCAATTCGTCCGCTCTTTCGTTCCCTGCGATTGAGCTGTGACCCAGGACCCAGCAGAGTTTGACTTTGAGGTGTCTGATGGACTTCAGAGAGTCGCGACATTTCATATCGTGCTAAAAGGAGACGATATTGAAAAATAAATCGCCAGGCTAAGTACTTATCGGACCACCCTCGTATTGGCCGATGATTCCACCAGCCCATAAAGCACACCAAACAGTGAGTTTTAATGCTTGAAAGGGCGTCTCGACAAAGGCTTGTGAGATTTCTTCACTCCAAATTCGGCAATTTTGCTGGTCAAGCGGCTTCAACTCTTGCACAAGCTTAATCTTATAAGCTGTTAAGTCAAGATCTGTCCGTAAAATCTTCCATAAAGTGTATGGGCATATCTCCAGCTTCGAGTTGTCCTCAACACTGCGCTCCAAAACGGCAATAATTTCTCTTCCCACTGTTTGTCGTCTTTGGAGATTCATTAGAGTGTACGTGGCGCGAAAACGATTCATCGTGTTCCGAATAACTTGCTCAGATGGATGATTATGTCGACCGTAAAATAGACGTAGCGCACAATAATTTTGGCGAACCGAACCGTGAATAATCTGTATGCGTTGTTCTAGCGTTAATCTATTCATCATAAAATGCCAGAACGTATTAACCAAAAATCAACTTTCAACTGTCAAACTGACGATCTATAGAAACAGTGCTACCAGTTTAAAAACCAAAACTAAAAAAAAAACACTCTTTATAAAGGGTTTTTCAATTGGAGTGGGTAGATTTTGGCGACCTGTGGCGGCCATGTTGTTTTGGTGACATCTGTCAAATTTGTTGTTTATTATTCATTTACTGATGCCAAATCCTTATGGCAAATTACACGACTGAACAGCACGTCCAAATGATACAACTTTATTTTCAAAATGAGTGTTCTCTAGTGCAAACGTTGTGAATGTTGCGTCCATTTTACGGTAGACGTGGTGGCCCTTCACAGTCGACTCTTCAACGTTTGGTGGCCAAATTTGACACGACCGCTTCGGTAACCAATCACACCACGTTCTTGCATCAAAGGAATGAAAGATCGGCTGAGAACGTCGCCGCGGTTCGTGTAGGTGTACAGTTGAACCCGAGGCTGTCGATTCCTCGCCATGTACAAGAACTCGGCCTTTCGCAGACTTCAACTTGGCGAATTTTGCATCGGGACTTGGGCCTCCATCCATATAAGATTCAACTGACCCATGAGCTCAAAGTTCATGACCATAGACAACGCTGTTTATTCGCTGACTGGGTTCGGAGTGTTCGGAATAGGACCTCAATTTTGGTCGAAAATTCTTCTTCAGCGACGAGGCTGATTTTTGGATGAATGGCTATGTTATCATGCAGAATTGTCGTATATGGGATGACCACAATCCACACGAGGTTCGCCAGGTGACATTACATCCTTAAAAAGTTACAGTTTGATGTGGATTTTGGGCAGACGGCGAGCACTACAGGACAATGGTAACAAACTTCTTATGGCCAAATCAAACCATATGGACCTAGATGAGTATCGCATGAACAATAGTAAGGTAAGGTAAGGTTTGACCGCGCCAGATTTTTTTTTGTGGATTTCCTGAAGTTGCAGGTCTATCCGAATAAGCCACAATCGACCGATGCCCTTGAACACAACATAGGCCATCGCTCAAATTCAGCCGAACCAAGAGGAAGAGTAATTAAAAATGGGGCCACTCAGATCCGTGCCAGAAGCCGAGACAGGCATTTGAACGATGTCATAGTCCATACAAAATGGCATACACAGGCCTTAAAAAAAATTTTTTTTCTTAATACCTCACACACAGCTTGTTTTATTCCATTTCAACATCAACCCGCCCTTATTGAAAACCCTTTCATATTGTTTAAAAACTATTGAAACAGGTGCGGCGTTACTCAGGATGTAAGTCCGTGTAGAAAATCATTTCTGACCGAGCTCGTTACCCTCAGACTGGTCCAGATAATCAATTTCTCAACTGAATCCTCCCCAACTAGGAGTGACTTCACAACCGCACTTTAGCTATAGTTGTTGACCGATATCCGACCACCTTCCTAATTCCGACCACTTTTTATTTTTGTTAATAATTATTTTTTGGAACATACAATTACTCTAAGGTTTATCAGAACATATTTTGCAAGTGTTTATGCTCAACTATTCGAAGTAGCGATTAGCTAACTTTCATGTGTTGAATTTATAATAAATGATTAATAACGAAAACTCAGTTCACTGTAGAAAATCATCTGAAAATCCTTAAATTTGGAGTATCGATTTTTACTGTTTTTAAAATAGTTTTCAAGATTTGAGGTGAAAAAGTTTAACTTTTACGTTAGTATGCATCTCTAACTTTAACAAGATACGATGATGATTAATCATTACCTCACTTTATTAAAAAAAAATAAGAAAATATTGTGGTCGGAAATGCAACAACGGAAAAATGCACTTGACCATATTTCCGACCACTGGTCGGTAGTAGGCAAATGACGGGATTTAGGCTATTGACCTATTTCCGACCGGCTTAGGTAGTAGTATGCGAGTCTTTAAGTATTTTTGAAATATCCGTGTACTTATTATTTTGTTAAAGGAATTATCGGCAAAAAATTCTATAAGATATGACGCCACCAATATTTTCTCGTCGTAGAATAATAAAAATTGGAATAGCTCTAGCCAAGTGAGATTTCCATGAGATACGACGGCGCCAACATTTTTGGGGCTATTGTTAGCCTAATGATCGGTTATTTTTCTATAAAAAACCAAATAATAAATAATTTTAATATCCAATTATTGGAGTCCGTCAATAAATTAGTGGAATATAGGTATATAACGTAACACTCCATTTAAAAATGGAATACCAGACCACAAATGGTATAAAGGATTTCTTACCAGGCATCCTGAGATATCTCCACGTGTACCTCAAGGTTTAACCATGCCTAGAGCTGCAGTGACCGAGAAAAACATAAAGTGTTGGTTTTCTAAAGTGAGTGATTATTTGGTAAAGAACAATTATTCAGAGGTTGTGAAGGACGCCAGTCGGATTTTCAATAGTGATGAAAGTGATTTTTATTTATCACCTAAGGATAAACAAGTTTTAGTGAAGGAACGATCGAAGAAAGTTTATTCAAGAAATGTTAATGATGAAAAGAAGAGGGTTTGACTGTTTTAATCACAGTAAGTGCTGACTCATGGATATACCCTCTGACGCAATGACACCTGCCATCCTACTGCGCTGTAACTACACAGTCACATTTCCTTGGCGTCAGGACTGGCTTTGGCCAGACACTGAACCTGGAATAGAATGTCTTCGCATCTTCACAGATGGCTCCAGGACTGGTCAGGACCCGGCGCTGGAGTTTTCTTCGAGCGCGAAAACATTCGACTGCACTTCTCGTTAGGAAAATATGCGTCTGTCTCTAAATCGGATATTTACGCAATCCTAATGGCACTATGGCACTATGTTATATATGCAACATGTTGTAATATGCACTATGTTGTGAAACACAGGTGGAGGGGAAAAAGCATATGCGTCTGCAGTGACAGCTAACCTGCACTCAAAGCTGTGTCCAACCCTCTATCCAACTTCAAATTAGTGCATGAACTCAAGACCTTCTTGAACAAAGTCGGAAGACTAAATTCACTTAGGCTTGTATAGGTCCCAGGACACTCTGGAATCCCAGGAAAGAGATCTCCGATGAACTCACTAGAAGGGGCTCAGAGGAGAGTTTCTCAGGACCTGAACCCGCCTTAGGCCTACCTGCTTCCACGGTCAAATCTGACATCAATGACTGAGTCTTAAATGCACACAGTCGTATATGGAGGGAATATCCAGGATGACTAGGCGCGTACGCCCTGACGTCTGTAAAAAGTCCGCAACATTCTTCTTATCCTTAAGGAGAAATGACTGCAGAAGGCTAACGGGCGTCATTACGGGCCATTACACTTTTGCCAGGCATCTCTACGTGCTTGGCATCAGTGAGACGCCTACCTGTGCTGCTTGTTGCGAGGAGGACGACACAGCGGAACACTTTCTCTGCGACTGTCCCGCCTTCGCTCGTGCACGGTGGCGCACCCTTGGGGCCGACGTGGTGGGTGCCGAATATCTTCGCTCAACATCACTGAAGCCCCTCCTCACTTTTCTCCGGACAACGGGGAAAATACAATAAAGACAAGATGTCTGTCTGGTAGTACAACGGACCAGTACTTGTGTCTGAGTGCTCCAGCAGATAGTAGAAGCCTCCAACAAAAAAAAAAAAAAAAAAAAAAAAAAGTGCTGACGAAGCCATCTCACCACATATGGTGATTTTTTTTTTATTAATCAATTTTATAAATCAAACTATTTCTACATGTGTTATTATTTAAAATTAAATTATCACCAGTCTTAATACATAAATACATTCTTAAATCAGCTTAATTTTACAATCGATTTGATCTGGTCGGAAATAGGCCTAGTAGTGGTCGGTAATCGGCAGTTCGGGTTTTAGTGGTCGGAAATACGGTCATGCGACCACTTCGAGAAACTAAATTTATAAATTTTTTTTAAAAATATTTCTCATTAATAAAAAATAACGGGTGATAATATTTTGAATGTTCGAAACATTCTACTTTAAGAATCCACTTTTAGAAATTAATTTCATTCAATAGTTTTCTCACATTAAATGAAAGAAACGAGAAAGAAGTTCAGTGGTCGGAAATAGGCTAGTTTACGTTAATTACGCTTCGTATCTACCCACCTGATTGAAAAGGGCACACTGCGTTTAGAAGTCAAGCTTAAATGTTAAAGCAATCCTTAGCGACCCTCCAGAGCCGCATAAGTTATTACTTATAGCAATCCCCAATTAATGACGTCCCTCCACTCCATCGATGAGTCACTTTTCGACGACCCGCTTCTAGCTATGAACACCTAAATGAACTACCACACAACTGTACTGATTCGCGGAAAACATTAAATATATTCCCCATGGCCTTTGGCATTCGTCCCAAGCCATGGGTTAGACAGAAAAGGATTGCCGGGGGTGGGATGACGTGCATGCTTTCGACTTTCTTTCTATTTCAGACTCCGAACGCAGACAACATGTCGAGAACACTCGACAACTTACGCCCGATGGCAAAACGATAGCAAATTGGCAGGAGACAAGTGTTCATATCGGAAGAAAGGTTACGTATACGCCACAGTGACCAATGACTCAAATTCGTAGTTTTGTTTTTACATAGCGGAGTCCAAGGTTGGATGGCTTACATACTTTTCGTAGTACGCATGCCACCGGCCCCTGTTTGCATAATCAAGTCTATTCCCAATCAATTATTTTATGACTAATCGGCTTTTTCCAGCGCACAACGCAATAATGTCCTTCCAAAATAAGGCGTCAAAAGTATAACATTCACAATCGATCTCCTTAGTTTGTGTATAAATAAACACGCTGCACGCTCTATACATTAGACACATTTTGTTTTCCTCCTAATCTCCAACGTTAATTTGAGACCTCGTATTTGGTTTCCAATTTCTCGGCAAGATAACAAGTTTGTTGAAAAGAGCAAAAGTTCAATGTCCATACGGATGTAGGCATAGACATAGCAAGCGTATAGAACACTCGAATCAGTTTACGAATGAATGTGAATTGCAATTATCACTAAAAGGCCACGCGTTGATAACAGGTCTGACCCAATAGGCGTGTGTCTAGCGCTGGAGTTTATTCTCGTCGTGTATACATACTAATCGGATTACAAAGGATTTGTGTAGTTTTCCACTGATTCGGTTCCCATCCAATGGGCGGTATTGATTTTTTTTTTTTCGGAAAATGATTGTACGAATAACCTCCAGTTAAAGGAGAAAACTAAGCGCAGAAAGAAATTCGTTTTCGTTTCCGAGACTATATGCTCGCGATAATAAGGCGTACACGCTTTGTGTGTAGCAATCCCGTAGAATGTGGAATTCAAATTGTTTGCCTAAGAAAACCAAGATTAAAGACTGAGTACAAACATGCACAAGGTTATCCAATTTGTGGTACCGAAAGTCAATTTAAATAAAAAATATTTATGACTTGGATTTTGATCGAAATTTTTGTTTCAATATATTGTTTAGATCTTGCCATTATGAATGGAATATCAATATTTAGTCAAATGTCCTCCAAAGGAGTTCCTTTAGGACAAGGATATTTCCGATGACTTTTCGACACATATCGGGCAATTACTCAGCAATAACTTGACGAATATTTGTCTTCAAAGCGTCAAATGTTGTGTGAGATGTGGCACCGTTTTGTTCAAATCATAGGCTTCTACATCCATATCTTCGACCTTCGATTTGAGACCAAAGAAATTGATTAAAATTTGGTTAAATCGTGCAATCGACCGACTTCGATCTTCTTAAGCATTTTTACTGACGACAAACGTATTTTCTTTAAAAGGTGCATTAGGATGAAGGATAGAAAGACTTCTATAGCCGAGTCAGTCTCCTCGTTTTTTTTAAACAATATTGCCTTAGGTACGGTCAGATGCACGTTAACCTGGTCATAACGCGCTATACGTAACTACTACAGAGTCCCTATTTTTACGAGGGTGGTCCGATAAGTACTTAGCCTCACCGCCAGTATCGCAAGAGCAACTTACTATCGTGTAGTACATTCTAGTAGACGGCTACTGTCGGAATTTCAGCCGGTTTTGTTCTGTTTTGACTTTGTGGAAGGATTTTAGAAAAATGGAAAAAGAGCAATATCGGTCGGTGATTCGATTCTTGTTTTTGGAAGGGAAATGGCGCAGCGAAATCAAAGAGCGTTTGGATGCTGTGTACGGTGATCTTCTCCTTCGATGGCGACCATCAAAAATTGGTTTAACGAGTTTACGTGGGCGCACGTCGGTTTTTGATGAGCCACGTCCAGGTGCCCCGAAAACGGCTATCACGGAGGATAACGTGACAAAAATCCACGATTTCGTATTGGCAGACCGGCGATTGAAGGTGCGCGAGATAGCTGAGACAGTAGGCATTTCAAAAGATCGCGTGGGTCATATCCTTCATGAAATTTGGGCATGAGAAAGCTGTTGGCGCGATGGGTCCCGCGTTTGCTCACTCCGGACAACAAGCGCAACCGTGAGACCACTTCAGAGCAGTGTTTGACGCTGTTTAAGCGCAATCCGAAACTTCACACGGCGAACGTGCTCCGAAGAAGGCGAAGACTGTCCCATCGGCCGGAAAGGTGATGGCCAACGTTTTCTGGGTGTGATCCACACCGACTACCTGGAGAAGGGCAAAACGGCCACAGGGCTGTACTATGCCAATATATTGGGCCGATTCGACGCCGAATTGAAGACAAAACGGCCCCACTTGGCGAAGAAAAAAGTGCTCTTCCACCATGATAACGCACCGGCTCACACCTCCGGCTTCGCCACGGCCAAATTGGTCGAATTGGGCTACGAACTGCTGCTCCATCAACCGTATTCTCCAGATTTGGCCCCGTGCGATTTCTTTGTGTTTCCAAACTTGAAAAAGTCACTCGCCGGGCACAAATTTCAGTCGAATGAGGAGGTCATCGCCGCCACGGAGGCCTACTTTGCAGACCTCGAGAAAACGTCTTTTTCAGACGGGTTAAACAAGTTGGAGCATCGCTGGGTCAAGTGTATCGAGCTAAAAGGAGGCTATATTGAAAAATAAATCGCCATTTCTCCCAAATTGTTGTTATTCTTTTGTAGTCTCCTTTAAGCTCGATACACTTGACCCAGCGATGCTGTCGAAATTTCGACAGTAGCCGTCTACTAGAATGTACTACACGAGTAAGTAAGTTGCTCTTGCGATACTGGCGCCATCTGGCGGTGAGGCTAAGTACTTATCGGACCACCCACGTATAGTAATCTTCATACGTTGAGAACTTGTTAAACGATATATTTTGTGAAATGGTAGACCTTACACAGACTCGGATGATACAGAGTGCGCCATCTCATATGGTTCGATGTAAACTTCGAATAACTTCAACAATTGTCAAACGATTTTCATATGTCATAGCATTTTGGAAACGTCAATTCAGTAAAATTTTAACCACGAACCAAATAACCAAAATAACGCGCGGAAATAGTTTCAATGTTCATTAAAAATGAACGCTCGATTGTGCTAACTCAACGTGCTTATCGTGCAAAATATCCTGATCGTGTTGCGCCCAAAAAAGATACAATTCGTCGTTGGGCCTCGAATTTTTTTCAATTTGATTCTGTGGCAAGCCCTCGTAAGCAACCTAGGCCACGTCCGCGGCGTTCAAACTCATCAATTCAGTCTGTGAGGTCCAGTGTTCAAGAAGACCCAAGTTTGTCATATCGGCGCCGTTCGCAGCAGTTAGGTATCAGTGAGACCACTTTGCGGAGAATTATAAAGGATCATCTTCACTTACTTCCATACAAAGTGCAGATAACTCAAAAAATTTTGCCACAAGATGAGCAACGGCGCTTGGCGTACGCACAAAATATCGTTGCAATCATTAATGCTGAGCCGGCAGCATTTTACGACCGATGAGGCATATTTTACGCTCTCTGGCTCAGTTAATAAATAAAATTGTCGCTTCTGGGGCACCGAAAATCCTCACATTATTCACGAAGAGCCGCTATATGATCAAAAAGTTACTGTTTGGGCCAGTGTATGCGCTAAAACCATCATTGGACCGTATTTCTTCAAAGTTGGCGATACAGTGGATGGCGATCGATATCGGTGGATGTTGGCCCATTAGATATGCGTAAAAAAGGCTTATTTCACTTTTGGTTTCAACAAGACGGCGCGACATACCATACTGCGGACAAAACAATGAACCTTTTGCATAAGAAATTCCCTGGAAGATTGGTGTCAAAAAACGTTGACTGGCCCCGAGATCGCCGGATTTGACTCCTCCAGACTTTTTTCTTGAGGGATACTCGAAAAGCAAGGTGTATGCTAACGGCCCGAAGACAATAGAACAGCTCAAAAGAAAAATTCGTACGGAAATCACAGAAATTTCGACCGAAATGCTCGAAAATGTCATGGAGAATGCGCGAAAACGAGCCCATTTTTGAATCGGCAATAAAGGCGGCCATTTAATTGATATTGTTTTCAAAAATTAATCAAAATAAATTTTTTTTGAATTTCCAAAATCGGTTGAGAATTGTTGAAGTTATTCGAAATTTACATCAAGCCATATGAGATGGCGCACGCTGTATTATTCCCTGGTAATATGGCCTTCGATGCGGTGTATTGGTCCAACTCTATTTCAAGGACAGCATGCCCAGTCATTGATTTTGCCACCACCATGCTTGACCACAGTTGAGACATATCGCGGATTGAGTTTTGTCACTTTTGGCCGCCTAACATATCGTCTACCGCCTAGAACAAGGTGGTTGATCTTCGTTTCGTCCCTCCAAACCACATACTTCCATTTATTCAGCGGGCAATCGTGATGTGTTTAAGCGAACTGATCTCGGCGTGTTCTTTGTTTAGTTGTCACCAATGGTTTCTTGCGTGAGATTCTTCCATGAAGCCCAGGCTCAATTAAACGACGAGCGACAGTTCGTTTTGATATTTTTACGTCGTATTGGTAAATTATTTCACGTTGGATGGCTGCAGCACACTTAGGAGAATCGCGCTTCGCCTTGCGCACAACCTGACGATCCATATATTCAGCGGTTTACCGAGGTCTCTTCTTGTGTGCAATAATTTCTGTACACTTGAAAATGTTTAAGTGCATTGAAAACCATTTTTTTTTGGAACAGCTTAGTTGGGTTGCAATCGCTTCATATGTCATACCGGTCCTTCGTAACTCAACATTAAGGCACTTCCCACGATTAAGGATGTTTTAATAAGCAAATTTGATTAGAAAGCATTTCTTAACGCTGAAACTCACACAAGAACTACAAAATGCTCCTACAATTCAAAATAGTTTCCAATTAGCTGACAAATACAAATCACACCCTTCAAACTCAAAAACACTTATAATTAATGCACGTTAACGGGGTGCAGATGGTTTGTGTCGAAGATGTTCGTTCACTACTATCCGGGGGTGGTTGTCCTAGGTAAGATTGGACAGATTCGACTGAATTTTGCGTTAGTTGTAGTTCACAGTAACTCTTTTGTTTCCATGCCATATGATATTTTGTCCTATTTTCAAAAAGGAACAACAGATGAAGAGAAAGATGGTGATAAAGGACCTGGCAAAATGCAATCAAATTTGTTTCCAATTAATTGTCAACAGCTGTAGGTACTACGAATGCACATTCCGGTCGGGCTTTAGTATTTCTCCGTATTGATTCCGAAAGGTTAGTGCAAAATGGGGATGATATGCCGGTAATTTACCACCGCCACCAAACGGCTCATTCACGACGCTGATGGCAGTCATGAGCTTATTCGTTTTAGTACCGCAATGGTGGACTGGGTTCTCGCCGATGTCGTTAAACAGCACGCCGATTATTAGCTGGGGATTCTTTTGGAAGCTGGGCGCGTCATCGTGCTTAGATGAGGCTAAGAACTGACTGAGGCCTGTAACCTAGACAAACAAGGTAAGCAATATTGCTGGAAAAGGTAAATATCCATGTTTCGAAGCTTCTTCTCTGCGTTTCGTGGGATAAATAGGATGTAGGATGCTCCAGCCAAAGGATTATTTTGCTACATGCCAACCCTCCGTCACATGTTGCATATGCGATGAAAACCTACTTGGAAACGGTTAAATGAGGAATTAATGTTCACAAAAAACGGCAAGCAACTTATTCAAGGTCTCAAAAGGTGCCAATGACAACAGGTTCTAGGCTAATAGGTACCAAGGTGCGCGTATCGAGGGTTGCTTTTATTGAGGTTAGACTGCACAATCATTGAAGGGCCAGACCATTCCCTTAATCGCTCTGAAGGCGCATAGTTCCCCATCCCACTTAAGAGAGACAACATGAAATATAATTTACATGACTTCGCTACTTCTGGATTCGATCCCCGGCCATCGACACTCGCTCTACTGCTGCAACCATTTCGAAAACACATCACTTACGTAATCCGCATTCAAGCTGATCGACCACGCTGTATACAGCACTCACTTCGATCTTTAATTAATATCTACTGCGACATACCGAACCGCAATCGTGTGTTTTCCATGACTCAATTGAAAAGCCAAGGGAAGACTGAAAAATCGACTTAATTGGCACTGCTCGATGAATGTGGATGGACTTACGGGGTGATATACATATGTAGATCGCTAGGTCACCTAAATCGAAGACGAAACTCGCCCCACTGCATCTCTCCCTGCCTACCAACTGCTCAACTATGGGTAACGAAGTAAGGTTACATTACATTCCCTTGGAAATCATGTGACTCGCGTCAGAAACCCATTCATAGCAGACTTTGTACTCATGTGCAGAAGGAAAACAAACCAACTGCTCCACTTATTCCAGTTGTGATGATGCAACCTGCGTGCATAACACCTCCTATCGCTAATAAGAAAAACAAAAACAAAAAAAAAAACAAGTAAAATCTAGAAACGAACACTTACTTGTTCGTAATCTCCATGACATCAGACATCATCAGTCGATATTTCTTACGAAACTTTATCCCTTGGGGTGTCTCGAGCAGATACTTGTTAAAAAAATCCGTCAACGAGACAAAGTATATGAATCCCAATGAGGTGAGGAAGAGACCGCGCTGAAGGGATAGACGATCGGTAGTGTTCTGAATCTGAAGCAGACTACCACACGCGATGCTTATGGAACCGATCGAGCATGCTAGCGACACATAGCATCCACGACGACCACGAAGTGCCGGACGCTGAATCGTCTTATTACACATCTTATTACTTTGTCCTTACACTCACTAAATACAGAGAATCACTGATAATTCACTTGTTCTTTCGCTTTATTCCGATGTGCTTTCACTATTCATCTGCTCCACATTCACTTCACACGACTAACAGCTGACTATTGACTATATTTAAAGAAGAAATGATGACACAACAGCTCGGAATT
The DNA here is from genome assembly GCA_958301585.1 of Merodon equestris. Classification (NCBI taxonomy): domain Eukaryota; kingdom Metazoa; phylum Arthropoda; class Insecta; order Diptera; family Syrphidae; genus Merodon; species Merodon equestris. Next base: position 123,031,525 of record OY284415.1, read on the forward strand.
CGTACACGGAATACGGTCAAATGGGATACTGTCGCCCGGATTCACTCCAGGAACAACACAATATGGGAGGACTGACAACGACGGCGCACGCACAACCCCCACAAAAGGGATGAACTCCGCAGTGTTCGAAACGATGACTATTGCATCAATCACACCAGTAGCTCGAGCTCTAGCTATTGCGGACTTTACTCGTAATTGATTTGATTTGCTTTATTATTTTTTGTTTTTCGTTTTGCAAAATTCTGATTCAAACACTTGTGCCTGCGAATGCTACTCGAACATGAGCTACCACACTCTGACGCCACAACGAATCTAATCTTCGTCTCTCTCACAGCAGCTGAGATCTTTCTTCTCGTTCCCTGACACGGCCCAGCACCTTTACGTACTCTCCTAGCCTCAATATGACAATAGCCTCATGAAATTTTGTTTCCTTCGCCACTCGTTTTCTGTCTGCTCTATTGCGCGAGTTAATTTGATTTTTTCATAACAAATTAATTAAAGTGCTGCTTGTTAATCGCAGTGGTGATTACGCACTTTGTATAAAAATAGTATAAAATATAAACAAAAATAAAAACACTGAGAATCTAGTCGGATCCAGTAGCTATCACGCGCGATGTCAATGAGATTCGAATTGTGAATGGGGGGCGACTTGTCTTGTCACTGATGCGTGTGATAATCTTTTTCTTTTACTTTATTTGTAGTTGTTATTCGATGCGGAGAACTCTCCGTATATTAGCTCATTCCCAAAATTGTATTTGTAGAGCTGAGTGGGTGTTGGAAAGGCGAAATGATAAAAACCCGTGCGAAGTTAAGGTGTTGGTTAGTTTTGTGAAAAAAATGACAGCTCGCGCCGGCCCAATGATACATTCGGGTTGAGTGTCATGGCTGTCAAACTGTTTGTAAGTCCCCCGAACTGTTTTAAGGTGGAATCGCATTATAAGAAAAACGAAATTAAAATACATTTTGATTTTTTTCTTTATTTTCCTATATATATATCCATAGAAATGATAAGAAAATGAAAATAAATACAAAACGACTTTACTTAACTTAATTAATATCACATAAATCGAATAATCTATAATTTGGTCCTAGAGCGGTAACATTTCCGCTAATGATTCGACGATGCTGCTGTCCCGAAACCGGCCAATGCGCAACGCGTACGATATAGCATGCGCTACATAGCTCTGCTCGTGAACCTTATGAAAGAGGTACGACATTGGGCCTGGAAAGCAAAATCACATTAATCGTTTCATTTCATTCGGGAATTTATACAAACCTCGTGCAAAAATGGTGGTGTCCGATCCTCCGTGGGTATTTTCATCCGTATTGACAGCAGCCTGCTGGACATATTCATATGAAGTTGTATCCTCCTTAGTCGGATCGCGTCGTTTTATCTTATTCGTCTCGGTATCCAGCTCGGCTTGGAAGGCATTGTACCCCGTGCCATACGTAAGTGTCGTGTAGGGTGTGGACTCAGTTTTCGAATTCGATGCAACACCGAGGATATTGTTGCCCTTCTCTGGATATCCGTTAATCGTAAGAGTGTGCGAATGATCAGCTGCGACAATAATCAGTGTCTCATCAAGCAGGTCACTGCAATAAACAGTTAAGAGAAGAAGAAAATAACAAGGTCTTGAAGCGACTAACCTCATATATTTAACCGTCGCATCTACAGCCTCATTCAAAGCTAGAACCTCGGAGAGAGCCTTTCGGGCGACGCCTCTATGGTGCGCTTGGTCAATATTTCCACCTTCAACAACCAGAAGAAATCCTCTGTTCTTTGCTCGGAGTACCTCTAAAGCTTTTAGTGTCATTTCTTTCAAGGACGGCATGCCTTTCGGACCATTATCGCGCTCGTGGTCGTACTTTAGATGTCCGTTCGCAAAAACCCCTGTAAACCAGACCAGTCAAATACACAAATACACAAATATCCCATATCCCAGTTTCCCGTCTTCACCCAAAACGTAATCCACGTCTGCCCCGCGGATCTTGGCCAACTCCTCGTTATTTTGCACTACAACGTATGATGCACCGTTTTTCTCCTTGATTTCTGCCCAATCTTTTATCAAATTTCTTCCGTCTGTTGAGTAGCACGCCCACGTGTCGACAGGATCAGCTTCTGAAGTTTCGACGTTCGAAACTAAACATTGACGTCCACCGCCCATTATCACCTAAGACAGAAAATAGCCGAGTCATATACGTGAGCAGAACTTCAATCAAACTTACATTAATCTTCTGTCCAGGACTGTCATGCACCAGAATCCGACCAATATCCTTGCAGTTCTTTGCGTTCGCGGGCATTTTCGCTTCACACTCCCATCGCCGATCCGGCACATGGGCGTACAAAGCCGCTGGCGTGGCATGTGTCACCCTAGTCGTCGTCACGACACCAGTGTACATGCCGTCCTCCTGCGCCCACTGCATTATAGTCTCTACATGATGCCTGGAATCCAGTGAAGCTGTACAATTGCCCAAACCGACTGTCGAGTCAACGCCGCCAGTCTCGTAGTTCACTTTTACACCTCCGAACAGCGCGGTAGCAGTGGAAAATGAATCCGGAACTTGTTTATCCGCGCAATATGTCTAAAACTTGACAAATGTACAACAGTCGCAGAAGCAATTTATGCCAATATACCTTCAATAGACCCATGTGTGGGAACTTCTCCCAGCTCAGTAGACCTTCCTCTTTGAATCCGTATATCCGCGAAGCTGTCACCGTATTCGGACCCATCCCGTCCCCAATGAAGAGTATGACGTTTCTAGCCCTTCTCATATTCATCTCCTGATGCAGAGCCTCCTTAAGCTCAACGATACCCTTATTATACCAAATCTTCTGTTCCGGCGGTAAATTGACATTCCAGAAACTTACGCCCGACGACACGTCCGAGTCGACCTCGTAGTGCATCAGGAAGGCAATCAATAGTACTGTAAGTATCGTTGCTGAGAACGAAATTGTGATGATGAACACCTTGGATTTGTACACGCTGGGCACTGGTTCCTTCTCTTTAATATTCGAATTTGATTCCGAATCGAGACTGTTCATTTGGATCTCGGTGGGATTTTCGTTATGATGATGATTGAGTGACATGGTCTCGGAGAGGGAGCTGAAAGAAACAATGATGATAAGATTCTACCATGAGCTAGGTAAGTCGTCACACTTGAGTTGTAAATTCGTATGAAACGGGGCCATAAAGGTATAAAATGTTATTGAAGTTGATATGGACCCTAAGTGATCAAATAGCTTAGATAAGTCGGATGAGATTCTATCATCACACGCTATTTTATAGCGTTTTTTGAAATAGCTATTCGAATGGATCTCCATACTGAACCCTTCACGTCTTTGAAGATATCTCTAAGAAAAACATTTCTGTCGTAGAGTTCTTCAGAAGCCTGAAGAGTTTAGCGTCGGTTGGACTATGATCCACCACAACGTGCTCAAAAAAACCACAAGCCTTGGATAACGCAGACCGTATTAATGCTGATGATCCTTGCCAAAAAGCAAAAAAAGAACAATGATCTTCAGCTCTGTACCTGGTATGATAGGTCTCTAAACAGACCACGTGCAGCCGAACAGCTTGCGTATGTCCTAGACTTAACCGCCATTCAGCAAATGCGATGGAATGGATCGGGTAAAAAGCGGATGAAAAACTGCGACATCTACTACGGTAACTGCTACGGATTCGCTGTTCGAGATAGACTAAGGCAAAAGGTCTTAAGCTCTCGACATGTGTGCACAAAAGGTTACATTTTCTAACATCAGCCTGATTTGCGTCCACGCGCCACGGATGACAAGCATGACTTTATCAAGGATAAGTTCTACGATCTGCTAGACAGAACGAACGCCCAAAATTATATTAAGAGACTTCAATGCTAAGCTGGGTAGGGAGAGCATCTTTGAAAGAGTCGTCGGCAAGCACAGCCTGCACGACACCACATCCGGTAACGGACACGGGCTGATGGATCTTGCTACGTGGCGAAATCTCTTTCTAGCCAGTACGCGCTTCCCGCATCTCGAAATACACAAAGGAACTTGGCGGTGGTCAGATCAATCAGTCATCAGACAGACTGATCACATCGCTATCGACGTCGGACTCTCCTGCACTATTCTTGATGTTCGAGCTAACATATTCTTGATGAGGGGCTAACATCGACTCGGACCACTATCTTGTAGTAGCCAAGATATGCCCACGGAAATCAAAGTCGCGGTGGAGTAGAGCAGGGACGTAAAGTTATGACGTCGGAAAGCTACTATCGCAAGAAATCGCCAGTGTTTTTGCCAATCACGTTTACCTTAAGCTCTCTCATGCACCTCAACCCCCACTCAGTCAGTAGAACAACATGGAACCTTTGCAAACAAGCCTTTGAAAGCACTGCCTCTGAAGTTCTGGACTTTAAGGCCCCATCACGAAGAAACACCTGATTCGACGACGAGTGCACATATAAAGCGTCGCAGCAAAAAAGAACGAGAGAGGAGAAAGAAGAAAGAGCACGAGAAGTGCGCGATTGAGGACTTGGAAAGGTTTTATCAAAAGACAAAGCGAACATGCCAAAGTTATAAAACTAGAACAGAAGCCCGTTTCTTTGGGCTGAGGACCCAGTTGAGTAATAAAGTCCTCTCCCGTACGAACAGGTTGACTCTATTCACGACCCTTACAGTCTCGGTCCTGCTGTACGAGTTTTACAGCTTGTACAGCGACATGAGTCTAGTCAGGCGTCTACGGACTAAACACCTAAAATGCCTAGGCCATGTAGAGTGAATGGAGACCATATCTCCAGCCCCGAGAGTCTTTGAATCCAACCCCGAGGGACTATAAAACAGAGGACGGTCGCATCTAAGGGGGACGCACACAGATGGAAGGAGACCTCAGCCAACTGCATGTGTGGTATTGGAAAAGGCCCAGGCTTAACCCGAACTGTAGCGGTCGAGAAGAGCCATATCACAGGCATACTGACTGTCTTTTTTGACTTCAGTGCGAATATTAAACTTGAGTATACTGACCCGATACCCGCCAGTGAGTTGACATTGTCACTATCTCTCATGACCTGCTGCTTGTGGAAAAATTTATTTGTTAAACGGAGAAGGATAAATTCTCTTTCCACATGACTTCGCACATCGTAAAACTTCTCGAAACGTTGATCCGCGTCTTTCTCATACAATTCAGGGCCCATTAGCTAGGCAAAGGCCACACGATCAGCTGGTTTTAGTCTGAAATCTTTGAAAGCATTTGATCTCTCATTCATTCTCATTCCGTTCTTGAAGTTTTCCTCGAACACGAATGTGGATAATTTATGAGAGAACCTGTAGTTGGAATATATTTACGAATTAAGTTTCCACTTGATCAAACGTCTGATATCGTAGTGGGAGCAGAATCAATGCTGAGTGGCAACGTATCACATCTTTGCATGCTCGATAGCATACGCACGGTGCGTGTCCGACCACTGGGATATAGCGACTAAGAATTCCGCACCCCTTCTACCCGCGCACAGTTTTTTAAATATTCAATTTTAGAACCCTAACTCTGCCTTTGAAGGACAATCGAAAATGAGATTAAAAGGGTATGGCTGAAAAGCCATCCCAAAAATCAGATCTCGAAGTGTGTTGGGTATTAAGAGGTTCTGACATAAGCCCATATCATCTAGAGAAGATAAATCGGTTTTAAAAATCGCAAATTCCAGTAATTTTAGTCTTCTACCTTGCAAAGCTGAGGTGGGGAAGACTTAGGTAAAAGCTTTCCGTACGTATACATATATCATATACATATATGCAAACTTGCTCGAAGAGATTGTGAATTATAACATGTATTATAATATATCTAGTATTATTATATATCCCATCAAATACATGAACCATAATGACAATTAAATCTAATTCACCAACCGTCAGTTCGTAAAAGTTTGCAAAATTTAAAGTAGAAGACCTGTAACTGTAGCTTGGCTCCCGACGAGCTGATCCCATCTTGTTTTGAATACACATCTTGTATATAGGCAAAGTGACAGGGACTTAAAATTGATTAAGCCTTTGGAGGGACTTACCGCCTACCATAGAGAGTAGGCGAATGGGCTTATAACAATCGTTGGTGCACAGTGACAAAGGGGATTATAGTAGTAACTACTACAATATTACAGCAAGACATGATTGTTCTCAGGGGAAAATTACATGGCAACTCTGGAGGAATCATACTGGGGGTTTGGGAAGCCCTTTCCGACAGTAAACTTAGTGAAGACAAAACATAACAATTTCCTTCTGTCAAAATGACAGGGCGACATAGTAGAAATTACATTCAAAAAGTAGCCTGAAAGTCGGGGCAGGGGCTATGGAATCTCGCGCCTGGGAGGGATAGGAGGACAATATAAGGTTAAATCTAGAAGAGATGGAACAGAACAGCGAAACATGGAAGAAACACACTCATGACAGGGAGCCTAGGCGAAGAGAGCGTCGGTTATAATAAAACATCGGCAACGAAAGTTGCCAATCGTGGTTCATTGTTATTCCTGGTCCATTGTGAATTTACCCTATATATGCGCCTACTATAGGGGCATAAGTCTCCCAAACAGCGATTATAAGATTTTCATCGCTGTAATATGTGACCGTCTTATAGGTTTCTATCGGAGCGGTTTCAGACCAGAAAGTTCCACATATGCCATAATTAACACTATGGCAGATCTTGGAGAAGATCAGGATGTGAAGTAAGCAGGTGAAGAATACTCGTGACTACTATGGTACGGAATAACTCGCCGGTGATTTTGGCGTAAGGTGTATTTCAGGGGGTAGTCTCAAGTGACTTCGAAAAGTATTTCGATAGTAAACCTATGAAAATATGCCTTGAAAAACTCAGACCGAAATTCCTAGTATTAAATAAGTTACAACTCATAGTCGCCGACGCGCCGACTGCAGCCCTGCCTTTCTATTGTTGTCACCGGTCTTTTATACCTGCGTACGGAGTTTCTGACGGTCAACTTTAGTACATTACCTACCCGTGTATATGTGGAATAGTGTATATACATTTTTGTCGTGAATATATATAAAATCCTAGAACAAATTCAGCAGTACACTTTCGATGCTCTGTGTGTCAACATCAAACAGGAAAAAAAAATAAAAATGCATCGAAAAGGCTCGAGAAGCTCCACAAGATATCCAGGGCAAAAAGAAAGAAAAAGGAGTTTGCGAGGGAATCAGTATACTGCTGAAACCGATACCGAGTTTCTGAGCACATCAGCTGAAAAGTTAAAAGACAAGAGTGATTTTGATGTACCGATTGACGAAGGGTTCAGCTACAGCATTCTGTGTTTCTCGCTAGTGTTTACAGCTTTGCAATAAATTTTAAAGTGCAAGCTGTGCGGTAGTGACGTTAAATTTTTGAAAAAATCACCGCGAGGACGATTCAAGTTGTGTGTAAAGTGTTTGCGCCAAGAATTTAACATCAATTCTTCTCCTATGGTCAAAAATGCTTACGAAATCAATAGACGTTTTGTGTTTATTATGCGACTACTACTTGGAGTCGGTCTGGCTGGAATAAATTTATTTTGTTCGCTAATGGAGTTGTGTGATGGAATTAGTAAAAATTGATATTATGGTATGCTCGACCAAATTTATATTGCTGTAAGGTCAGTAGTTGATACTGTTTTCAAAAAAAGCCGTTGCAGGAAAAAAAAAAATGTTGAAAACGGTTGTGCTGAAGATAAAATCAGGGTTTCTGGTGATGGATCATGGGCCAAGCGTGGTTTTACCTCACTGCTGGGTGTTGTTTGACAGGGAAATATTCTAATAAAATTGTAGATTTAATTGTCAAATTAAAAGTGTGTAAGGCATGCGAGCAATGGATTGGCAGGGAAGAGTCACCCGAGTTTTTGAAGTGGTATGAAAATCATATTGGGCATTGTGAAGCAAATCATGAAGGAAGTTCCGGTAAAATGGAAGTTGACGGTGTGATTGAAATGTTTCAGCGGTCTGTCGAATATTTTAAAGTAAAATATAGTAAATATATGGGAAGAAGGCCAAAAATAATCAAAAAGATGAAGCAGGTAAAGTTCCTGTCACAAAATGTATATCGAAAAAAAATCATCCACTAGTGCTGCAACAAAGAAGTCGACTCTTGCATTGAGCAATGCCATGATGGTTAAGCTAAGTACATACTATGGTTTGGCTATTTTGAGAAATCCAGATTCTCAAGAAGAAATGAAGAAAGCAGTGTGGGCTACATACTATCATTACATTTCAACCGATGAAAACCCCCAGCACTCGTACTGTTCAATTGCATGGTGCAAGTTTTTACAACATACGTCTGAGGAAATTTACACACATCCTCCAACATTTAATGAAGAAGTTTATTGAAGCCAATTTACGAAGAATTATCATCTGATGATCTGATTTGGTTGATTTTTTGTTGGAAAAAGGACGCTGGAAATTGCTTCATGGACAGCTGCGTGTATGTGTAATGAAGGATTTTCACCCACCCTTAAAATAATGGAGATTTCTGGTACGCAAATTGGCCTAAACGCCTACTCGTATGCTGAGGAGTACGATGAACGACGAATAGCCCATGAAGAGCGATCCGAGGGATCCAAAAAGGCAAGGGCTTCCTTCAGGTCACAAAAACTGGCAGAAAATGATGCTTATGAAGCCACCGAAGGGCAATTGTATGGTCCAGGCATATCAGATTAGTGCAAGTATAAATTTCCCACGAAAGTTCTGCTTTTGAAACTTTAAACGCATTTTTCTCGAAACATCATTTTCTAAAACTGTCATGGTCCTAAAAAAAAAACTATTCAACCGATTGCTTTGAAATTTATATATGTTCTTCTACTCATTAATTGTTATCGGCCGTACAAAAATTGCTTATTTTCGAAAATATTTTCTTATTTTTTTAAACGATTTTTAACAAAAAAAAAAACAAGATTTTTTTCTACAGTCCACCATTTTTTTTTTCAAATGAAATTGATTAATTTTGATAGGGCCGATAGCGACAGACCTAATGAACAATAATCCATTCGATTTTTTTATTTCAGACAATATGAACAGCCGCTATTACCATGACCAGTGACCTGCTTTTTTTTTTGGTGCCTAATTTTATTTTAAAAAAATATATAAGAATTGTAAGATAAGAAAAAAAATTTTTTATATACATTTTAAGATACAAATAAAAACATATAAAAAATTAAAATGATTGAATTATATTGTCTTATAAAAAAAAATCCCTAAAAAGAGGTAAAATATATGCGTTTACATGAGACTACCCCCTTCAAAGCAGATATCCTAATCGTCTTATCCTAGTTGCTCAAACACTAAGGCGCTTAGTCACTCTCCTCGAAGAGACTGGATTTGGATGAAAATGTTGCAGACGAGGCACCAAGCTATTACACGTTTGTCTGTGGTGAAAGATGCTGTCATTCAAAGTGTGGACAGCATCCACATGTAGCCGGTTTAAAAAACGCTCACGTTCGCCTGAATTTCAATGAGGCCCCATTTCTATCTGAACGGAACATTAAGAAAACAAAATGGAGAACTGAAAGTCCACTCACCAAGATCCAATATGTCCACTTTAAATAATTTTTGGAGAATGCCAGGGGTAGCACGGTTTCCGGCACTGATTATCGAGATTTATTGCCCCAAATTAATGAATAGGCATTGAAGGATATGTGATACCAACCGGAAGGTGCAAACGTACTCCCAGATTACGCGACAATAGACATTTTGAAGGATGCTTTTCAGGATATCTCGTTTTCGTGATTGTTCGTCTTTCCAGATTGTTGGAAGCTCTCAAAGAGAAAATCCGACAACATTGCGAAAACTTATGGTATGAAGCTCTCATCGAACGATAATGCGATAAAAAGATCCCAAATATTCATCAACAATGGCGTCGCCTTCTTAAACGACGGATGAGATCTTTTCGGGCAATAACAGCCCGCCATTGATTAACTAACCATTGAGCACCGTGGTCCGTGTGCTTTAAGAAATTATCGAATCATTACGTTAAAAATGCCCGAATAGAACTGAGTCAGCAGATAGTATCGCCAGTTTACTATCGCCGATCTAGAAATTTGTTCCATTCACTTGGAATGTTGGATATTTAAATAGATGATGGGGACGTGATCAATTTTAGAATTACATGAAATCATTTTCCGGGGTGTACAAGAAAACGTAGCTTTACTCCGTGTGTGGTCCGCGTGTGGCCAAATTCAGAAAGCAGTAAACCGCAAACGTAAAGCCTATTTCATATGTCAATCACGAATAAGTATCGCATTCGGTATCTGCCGCGTCAGATGGAATTAACATATTTCACATGACTGATCGGGGATTCCATTTTCGACGAGAGAATCAATCGACCCCGAATGAACTTGGAACTCATTGAAGACAGAGAGACCACTTGACGTTCTTGATTTCTGAAAATGCGGATAACATTCTTACCAAGAGGAGAAACTAGGGGCGAACGATTGAGACAGAAATGGACATACAGGGTTTTTCGGTAGGGACATAACAATTTCGTATTTTAATACAAATGCACCCGTTAACTTCTTTTTATAATCTTTTAACGTCAAAACGGCGGTTAAGGTTTACATTTTTACCATGTGAAATATTATGTACGAGCAAAATTTGGATATTAATAAAAATTATTACCGAAACTCTAAGTTGGTAGTCAGAACCAACTGGACAGGCTGTCGTATTATAGTGGCGACATTTGAGTGAACATATTCGTCCTTTGTCAGTGAGGTAACGCACTTTCAGTTCCTATTGATAATCTTACAAGTTGAAGCCTTTTGATTCTGTGAACCTCTTCTCGGATTGTTCTGCTAAAGTTTGATGAAAATCTTGAATTTCGTAGAAAATTCATTTTCAGCGATGAAGCCATTTTTGACTTAATGACTTTCATCACCCACAATATGCGTCTTGGGAAGGATTTGGTGCCCTAGGCGTGATTGGACCGTATTTCTTCATCGATGAAAACGATCGCCTTGTTGCGATCAATGGAGTTCGCTATCGCGCATGTTGGAAGGCTATTTTTGGCCAGAATAGAATTGACTTAATATCAGTGGACCTATGACTTCCTAGCTTGGTGGCCAACCCTAAACAAGGCATATAACATCGACAAACTTAATAAGATCCAAAGATCAGCAGGAATCGGAACCACGGGAGCCGTGAAAACATGCCCTTCCGAGGCACTTTATACCCCACTTCATGTCCTTCCCTTGGATCTTCACATCAAATATACGGCGGCATGCTACGCCACCAGACTTAAGGAAATGGGCTTCTGGTCACCCAGACCATATGGCCACGGCAGAATTCTATCATTTCTGTCAACGAATTTGACATTGCTTTCTGCTTGACTCGAGCATCTTTCAAGCTGAAGTGCTAGCGATCCGGGAAGCGTGCAAAATATTCAGCGCAGCCCGCCCCAATTACACATCCATGGCTGTTTGTAGCGTTAGCCAAGCCGCTATTCAAGCTCTTTCGTCTGCTACCACCCTCCCTAAACTGGAGGATCAATGCAAGAAAGAAATTAAAAGAGCTCGCGGCTGGACTGATATCACGCTCCCTTCTGTTCTCGGTCATAGCAACAAATAGAGAAATGAGAGGGCCGAAGATCCTGCAACACTTTTTCCGCATAGCCAATCGTAGGTAGGCTGAATCAACTAGATATGGGATGTCAAGAGAAGCCTGGCCATTTTATTCAAAAAACAAAACAATCAACCTCCTGAATAGACACAGCTCCAACACAGCTAGAATCGTGGCGGTCAATACGGTCCATTGGCCTATAGGAGCTCCCGCTGCCAGAAGAGGCATCCGGAAACCCTGCACCATTTTCTCTGCGAATACTCAGCACTGGCAAGTCGCAGGTTCTGCGCCTTTGATAAATACTTCTTCGATGACCTTTCAGAGGTAGCCTACCTCAGTTTGCCCAACGTAACACCTTCACATCCCTTAGTTTAGTGGTATCAAAACGGCTCCTAAGCGCTTATTATATCCTGACACGCATAGATGGGTAACCACTTTAACCTGCTTTGTGAACATCAGAGAGATGTGGTTCCAATAAGATGGTGCCATATGCCGCACAGCTGATTAAAAAATTGATCTATTGAAGGGGAAGTTCGGTAACCGTCTAACCTCGACTAAGGGCCATCTCGCCTGCCCTTTGAATTTCTTTTTATCTGTTAACAATAGGTCGTTGATTTATGCGGCTCAGAACAATATCGAACGCGAATTTGCCAAAGATTCGATCGCTGCAAATGTGCTCGAAATAGTCTTATGAACGAGATCTAATTCAATACTTTTCGGGACCCACTTCGTTAAATTTCCCAAGGAATATTGGCCAAAAATCACATTTTCCGAATGCCTATCAATCCTAACGAACGCCAAGGTACTGAAGTACGGAGAGTGTCAATGGGTCTTGTCGGTACCCTAACTATGCAAAAAAAAAAACATGAAGTATGGATTCGATCACCGTGATATTGGCGTCGGATGCCCAGACTTTACCTCACAGGGCCACGGCGGTTTCTTCTTACGTCTATGCGCGTGGTATTGCCCGAATGTCAAATTACGTCCGCTGACAGTGATTAATTGGAATAAATTCCACTTAGACGCGACTCATTGCTTTGCTTTCGATAGCTTGGTAATCCGAAGCGTGTCTGATGGAAATGCATAGGACCATAGGCACTTTTCCAAGTGTGTCCTCAAATCTAGACATTCGATTAGAAGGCTTTAAATAGACAGAAAATCTTTAAATATCCTTGGACCCACTGTCCTCTGCAGCAAGTGTGCCAGGCACACACAAGTAAGGAATTTCCATAATGTTTTTCAAAATACCCTTAGATAACCCAAAAACTGTAAAGCGCATGCCCCCAAAAAAAAAAACATTCAACCCATAAACACGATTCGCAACACAAATACAAACAGACGAGACTCGTCCAGAGTCATTAACCACAAATTCAATTCGTTTCTACTTATACGACTGCATGCCAGTGGGATCCATTCATTGGATTCATCGCGAACGACACACCTGCAGGAAGTACAACCTATCTCCCACCCATCAAACACGTCACGCTCTCGTCAAACATGGTCTTCTCTGTTACACGTAAAAGGATATACTATATGCCACGTACCCGCACGATATTTGCATACTTTGTTCCACTATCAGACCGACGTGATACTCACCTTATTGCTTCGCCTCGAACGTCCAATCTACTTAAAAATCTCCTCAAATATTACGTTAGATAAACCTTTTTTTATCTCGTTCCGCGGTTGTAAAGCAATATCACTTGACTTTCTATAAATATTTATCACAAACTGTCAACAATTGTTCGATAGTAAAGTATAAAAAAATATTCGTTCGCGAGAACCCTGCGCCTACGCCCGTATCGTAGCAGAGTTCATTGAAAACTGAATCTCAACCGGCAGCGAACGGTTCATATATGACGGCGAATGGTTTTCTAAAAAAAACAATTGAAACTTCGAGTTTGAGATACACATTACACACCCATCCCGCATGTCAATCCCACAGTCGTGCGCTTAGGAGGCGGGCAATCAAACATCCACTGTGCATGCATAGGGAACCACAGTGGCGCGCAAAGTTGGGAAATTTCCAATTTGGTTCGGTAGCCGGCATCTCGTCGATATTTTGGCTTTGTTTTGGGAATCCGTTTGGTATTCTGATGGATGTCCGACAACACCCGTCCGTCGACGATCGCAATGATTTGCTTCGTGACGTATGTATCGTAGACGCTAGCGTGTGGAACGTACTTAAAATTCAAATCGAATGATGAGTAACTGACGGCAATGATGAAAGCTATCCCGCGCAGTTGTAATAATCGAAGGCTTGGGAGGGAGTTTTTCGGGATAGATGGATCATAATTAGCCTCGCACCAAATCATTCGATAAGCCTAATCGAGTGGTTTGACGTATGTCTATCTACTCGTATCTATCATCTTTTAGATAGAGTCAACAGAGCCAACAGATAAAATATTAACGGAACAGTCACAGAGACAATACTTGGGCATGTCGTTGTCCTCACGACAAGCTGTATGGGTGCTTAGCGAAGGTATACCGTACCCATCTTGTTACCATGATGATACCTTCTTCCTAATGATAAAAGAAAAGCTGAAGACTTCATGCAGCCATTGAATAATATTTATATCCTCGCCAGCGTACATTCAGGACGAAGGAAGTAGACGACTCCATTACAAAAATTGCATCCCTGTCTCGCTATTGCGGGCGATTTCAATGTTCACAAATCTAATTGGCTTCGACATTCGGTTCAGACAAAACTCGCAGGAAGGTATGTAGAGATCTCTGCTGCGGTAAACAATCTAACCCAGCGCAGGATCAAGAGTTACGCTCTTATGGTGCTTGTCACACAACCTGGGCGGGGTATAGATGGTTTGTGCCGAAGATGTTCGTTCACTACTCTAAGCGGGTGCTTGTCCTAAATAGGACTCGAGAGATTCGACTGAATTTGTTGCGTTGGTTATAGTTCACATTAACTTCTTTGTTTATGGGAAATGTAAACACAGAGTATGAATTTTGAAGTGTCACTATGCTCCCTCGATAGGGACGTGGATGCCGCTGCTGGTGCAATAACGAACATACTTCTGCTGGGTAAAAAGTGCTAAATTGTCCCAAAAGTAGATTTTGGTCATTTGTGAAAAAACATAAAGAATTCTGCCTCGTTCTCAATCCCTACGCTCATTTACAATGACATCCCAGCTGTCAGCTCTTCAGACAAAGCCAATCTGCTAGCCGCACATTTTGCAGCCAGCTCAACGTTCCCAGATTACACTTTACTTGAGCCTGTACTTGAGACCGTGGAATTTTCCATGGGACAAACACAGTTGCAAGAATACTCAAGGATCTCAAGGTGCACATACCCACTGGCATGATGATATTCCCCCAATACTTCTGAAGAGGTGTTCTTTCACGCTAGCAAAACCACTACGTAAGCTTTTTCATCATTTCTACTCTTCTCTGTCCGAGTAGATGGAAAACAGCCCTTATCCAGCCAGTCCCTAAAAGGGTGAATCTTCGTATTCCACCTCCTACGGGTCCATAACACTAAGGTCCCTTTTTTTTAAGGTCAAGGAGACGCTGATAAATTGTCAGCTTGAGTCGCGGAAACTTCTTAATGACCGGCAGTACGGTTTCCGCAGCAACAGGTCCACAGGTGATTTGATGGCATATCTCACCGTAAACTGTAACCAATCTATAACCATCTCGGCGAAAACAAGATTTTTGCGCTTGATATTCCAAACGCATTCGACAGAGATTAGCATCAGGCTTTTTTGTCGAAAACGCGTGCTTATAGTATCGATTGGTCTCTGCTTCTATGGAATAGAAATTTCCTTTCGCGCCGCTCAATTCAAGTTGTTTTAGACGATTTCAAGTCTGATATTCATCAAATAAATGCTGTGTTCCACAGGGCTCCGTTCTGTTACCGATACTCTTCTTCATTTTTATAAATGATCTCTTATTTGCTACTTCTAATCCAATACACTCCTTCGTTGATGACAGAACACTTTGCTTTTCAGGTTCGTTTCAGGATTCACGTCCCTGCTCTTCGGCCGTAGAACTGGAACGACAGCGTATGTTAAGCCCATTAAATTCCGACCTTGACAGCATAATTAAATGGGGTGTAAACAATAGAGTGGAATTAAATGCTTCCAAAACACAATGTTGTCTACTGTCACTCAAGCTAATCATCAACAATCAGCCATTATCCTGGAATGGTGCTTGTGTCGATGAAACCGAAAAACTCTTTGTTGGAAAATGAGAGTTCGCCGAGTTCGAGGTTGCCAAGAGCACTGCGAAATATCTAGGCTTCCTCAAACGATGCAAGAAATATTTCACCCCCTCTGATCAAGCTTCAATTTACAAGGCCTACATCCACCCCAAACTTGAGTACAACGCTTATATCTGGTCCGATGCTCCTCTACATCTGCTTGATACAATACGAAAGTGAGCGATAACACTCATAGGAGACAACAATATCCTGAAGTCGATCGACTCACTCGAACATCGATGTAATATCTCCTCTCTCTCTCTGTTTTATCGATATTAGTCTTCTACGAGTACCTTGCAAAGCTGGGTAGGGAAGACTTATACAATGGCGTTCCTGTCCATCCGTCTATCGGTATGAATGTATCAAAGTAACCTTGCCGATGAGCTATGAGTATGAAAGTTCCTTAGATCCGGGTAAAAGTTTACAAAATTCAAGATAGGAAACCTGTGATTGTAGCTTGGCTCCCGGCGAGCTGATCCCATCCTTTTTAACATACAATGTTCAAATGAGCTAACCAACTGCATTCCTGCCCTTCAAGAATTTAACCGCAATACAGGTCTCGCCCGGAATGCTCATCAGTTCACCCACAAGCCTGTCTTCGGACGCACAATTAAATTTAGAGACTCGGTTTTCAACCGAACCACACGAATATGGAATGTTCTTCCCAGCTCAACTTTTCCCACTCATTACAATCCACAAGTATTTAAAACCAATATGCACCGGTACCTCCTCTATGCTTTCGGCCCGTGCTGTGTCTTGACGTCTTGACATTTAAGGGTACTCATAACCCCTTTTGCAAAAAAAAAAAACCTAAAGCGGCTTCATATTCTTTTGAGCCGAATCTGGCCAACAGTCAGGATCCATTATGATCTGGGACTCAGGCTCCGACCTACCCACTATCTTAGAAGTGGTAGTAGAGTTAAGCACAATGCTGAGCGCTGACTGGCAGTCGCTATACTCCTTATACTTATCCTGCATGCAGTCGAGATTTCCGTGCTCCACAAAGAGCCCTTCACCTGACCCCTATGGAGAGACAATCAATTTTGGGAGACTTGGAAAGCATATTCCACTACACAAGTGATGCATGTAAGACTATATATCCTTTCTTACCAAAAACGCTCTTGCATTACCTGAAAACCAACAAAATCCTTTAGCCGCTTTCAACTCGATGTTCTTGACTAAGGCTTAGATGGTAAGTGACTCTGAAATATTTAGCCATTGTGAAGCGCCTGCTTTCCCAAAGGTTAGATACTTTGCCCACAATCTGAAGAGATACCGATTGGTATCATAACAAAGCATTGAAGAACGCTTTACAAGAGTTTAGAGGAAAGAGTGTTACCAAAACGGTGGAAGCTGCTAGTACCTGTGAGGAAATAAACCACCCGGACAACCATCGTCATATCGCCTCATATGCCTGCTCACTGTAGCAGAGGAGTCAGCAGCTCTATCAAATCATCAGAATGATCAGAAAATCCCGCTCAACTGTCAACGTCATTGAAACAGCAGTAGACTTGCGTCTGAAGCCGTAGAAGGACACTATAAGTGGCGGGTGACCAAAGAATATTGCGCAATGTGGATACCAGATATAAAAAACGCATTTATCTCGGCTGACTGGTCCCAAATACGGAAACCGCCCGCAAGGATAGAATAGTCTCAAACTACCTTACTAACAGGAAGTTAAAATGCAACACAGAAGGAGTTAAACTACATCTCCGCGGGAGTACCTCAAGGTTCCGTGCTAGGTTCCCTTCTATGAAACCTTATGTTAGACGGCATCTTGAGACTAAGGCACAGGGAGTCAATATCATCGACTGTACATCGACGCACATTCAAGTAGTTGAGGCTTGAATCTGTTGAGCTTGAACAACAAGGTGGACGTGCTCATCATGAGTAATTCATTTTACCGATCTCGGGTGTAAAGACCACTTTCACCATAAGCCAAGGAGGCCATCAGAGGCCGACACACTACTCATTGCGCCACGGTGCTCCCTCGCATATAATCGAACGCTAGATTAGCAATGAAAATCATTCCAATGCAGGAAGTACCTGCTTTATACCTTTCTGCAACTGTCAGTGCATGGCGACTTAAGGCCATCGAGAAATGGGAGAGCTTAATGGCTTCGTGAATAACCACGAGTTACCCGAAATACAAGGCATGGCGGATGGTTACATTGCCTCAGTTGCAGCTTCCAGTAGTGGATTCCGCAGTGCGCCTATGTGATTTCTCGGGAAGCGATCCATCCCTTTGCGTGTTGTAGATTACCCTTGCGGCAATCAAATCTTGCTCACGAAACTGACCAAGTTTGATTGTTAACCATGAACCATGTTAAACCATGTAACCCAGGTTAAAAGAAGATCTGTATTTAAGAATACATGCGTCACATGATAGCTGAGACGTTATAAGTTTCCTGGTCAGGTGACGCAATAAAGGCGTCACATGAAGACCGCCTTTTTTCCATCCTTTACTTGACTTCTTGGCGTGGCTAAGTCGGCTGAAATGGAGAAGGGAATGGGGCACAAAATAATTAGTGAAGTCGTTATTTGGCAATTGAAATCAAACATTGGAATTCCTAATCAGTAGTTAAGCCAACGAAACTTCGAACGCATACACTATACGCTCCATAGACACTGTGCAGACATGAGTCCATACCTACCGATATGGACTAGTTCAATCATCTTTTCCAAAGCTAGAAACTCTCATTTTTAGATGCACATCATTCCGCCTAACCATTCGATTTATGAGCATTCGCAGATGTTCGACTAAAGGAAATGCGTGCAATTTTATTGACCTCTTTGAGGCACGCATGACCAAATTCGGAATTCTCACTCGATTCGCTGCGAGGTAGTGACGAAAGTGGAAACAATAGGGTGCAATCGAGCTTTTTGTTTTGATTTTTCGGTTTTCAAGTTTCTCTTTTCAGTTTTATTTTAGGAAGTCGCCTCTTGCTTAGCAATTAGCCCCGAACCGTGGCATACGTGCTAATTGCCTCATGTGCCTCGTCAAATGACGGCAAACTATAAACCAAATCGTGCAGTCAATTGAAATTGCCGTCTAGTCCGCGACGGAGGAGGGAAGGAATCGAATGAGTCAGTGGGGATTTGTTTATCGACTTGGTCTGAATGGTGAGGATGCTTCCTGCATCGAACCATAATTAGCGATGCGGCTTTGAAATTCATTTGTGGTTTCATTAATGAAGGGTTTAAGTCATTCATCTCAAGGAGTAGAAGCGGATGTTGATAAGGATTGGACTGGCTTACCTGTTAGAACCAAAATCGGACAATCTATTCCGTAGACACCGGGAAACGCCATCTGCTGATTCTCCGTGACGTTCATCCATAATGGGAAGGGTGATGTTAGATAGTGTTGCTAAGGCAGATGTAGAAAGACGAGAACGATCTATAGAAAAACAAAATTTATCATTTCTTAGTGAACTCTTATTGGAGGTGTTGCTTTAGGTCAATTGAGTTTGGGCCAAAACATGGTCGTCCGTTTCTGGAATATTGAAAGTAAGTTGAGTCAACGTTCTCAAGCAGGTGGCACGTTGAACCTTGGGTTGGTATGTAGGAAGTAGATTGTAGGGCCAGACTGGACTTAGATATGGACTTTAGTGGAACCTAGATTACCTGCTGACTATTAGGGACTTAGGTGACTATGCCGGACCTAGGTGACTATTAGGGACCTAGGTGACTATGACGGACCTAGGTGACTATGAGGACCCTAGGTGACTATGAGGGCCCTAGGTGACTATTAGGACCCTAGGTAACTATGAGGGCCCTAGGTGAATATTAGGGACCTAGGTGACTATCGAGGGAACTAGGTGACTATTAGGGACCTAGGTGACTATGACGGACCTAGGTGACTATGCCGGACCTAGGTGACTATGAGGGACCTAGGTGACTATGACGGACTTAGGTGACTATGAGAGAGCTAGGTGACTATGAGGGAGCTAGGTGACTATGACGGACCTAGGTGACTATGACGGACCTAGGTGACTATGAGGGCCTAGGTGACTATTAGGGACCTAGGTGACTATGACGGACCTAGGTGACTATGAGGACCCTAGGTGACTATGAGGGCCCTAGGTGACTATTAGGACCCTAGGTAACTATGAGGGCCCTAGGTGACTATGAGGGACCTAGGTGACTATGACGGACTTAGGTGACTATGAGGGACCTAGGTGACTATGACGGACTTAGGTGACTATGACGGACTAAGGTGACTATGACGGACCTAGGTGACTATTAGGGACGTAGGTGACTATCGAGGGACCTAGGTGACTATGAGGGCCCTAGGTAACTATGAGGGACCTAGGTGACTGAGGGACATAGGTGACTATGACGGACCTAGGTGACTATTAGGGACCTAGGTGACTATGAGGGCCCTAGGTGACTATGACGGACCTAGGTGACTATTAGGGAGCTAGGTGACTATTAGGGACCTAGGTGATCATGAGCGACCTAGGTGACTATGAGGGACCTAGGTGACTATGACGGACCTAGGTGACTATGCCGGACCTAGGTGACTATGACGGACTTAGGTGACTATGCCGGACCTAGGTGACTATTAGGGACGTAGGTGACTATGAGGGACCTAGGTGACTATGAGGGACCTAGGTGACTATCGAGGGACCTAGGTGACTATGAAGGACCTAGGTGACTATGAGGGCCCTAGGTGACTATGACGGACCTAGGTGACTATGACGGACTTAGGTGACTATGCCGGACCTAGGTGACTATTAGGGACTTAGGTGACTATGCCGGACCTAGGTGACTATTAGGGACGTAGGTGACTATGAGGGACCTAGGTGACTATGAGGGACCTAGGTGACTATCGAGGGACCTAGGTGACTATGAAGGACCTAGGTGACTATGAGGGCCCTAGGTAACTATGAGGGCCCTAGGTGACTATTAGGACCCTAGGTAACTATGAGGGCCCTAGGTGAATATTAGGGACCTAGGTGACTATCGAGGGAACTAGGTGACTATGAAGGACCTAGGTGACTATGAGGGCCCTAGGTGACTATGACGGACCTAGGTGACTATGCCGGACCTAGGTGACTATTAGGGACGTAGGTGACTATGAGGGACCTAGGTGACTATGACGGACCTAGGTGACTATGACGGACCTAGGTGACTATGAGGGCCCTAGGTGACTATGACGGACCTAGGTGACTATGACGGACTTAGGTGACTATGCCGGACCTAGGTGACTATTAGGGACGTAGGTGACTATAAGGGACCTAGGTGACTATGAGGGATCTAGGTGATCATGAGCGACCTAGGTGACTATGAGGGACCTAGGTGACTATGAGGGAGCTAGGTGACTATTAGGGACCTAGGTGATCATGAGCGACCTAGGTGACTATGAGGGACCTAGGTGACTATGAGGGACATAGGTGACTATGAGGGAGCTAGGTGACTATTAGGGGCCTAGGTGTCTATTAGGGACCTAGGTGACTATGACGGACCTAGGTGACTATGACGGTGACTATGAGGGACCTAGGTGACTATGAGGGACCTAGGTGACTATGAGGGACTTAGGTGACTATGAAGGACCTAGGTAACTATGAGGGAGCTAGGTGACTATGAGGGATCTAGGTGACTATGAGGGACCGAGGTGACTATCGAGGGACTTAGGTGACTATGACGGACTTAGGTGACTATGCCGGACCTGGGTGAATATTAGGGACCTAGGTGACTATGAGGGACCTAGGTAACTATGACGGACTTAGGTGACTTAGCCGGAGCTAGGTGACTATGAGGGCCCTAGGTGACTATGACGGACCTAGGTGACTATGACGGACTTAGGTGACTATGCCGGACCTAGGTGACTATTAGGGACGTAGGTGACTATAAGGGACCTAGGTGACTATGAGGGATCTAGGTGATCATGAGCGACCTAGGTGACTATGAGGGCCCTAGGTGACTATGACGGACCTAGGTGACTATGACGGACTTAGGTGACTATGCCGGACCTAGGTGACTATTAGGGACGTAGGTGACTATGAGGGACCTAGGTGACTATGAGGGACCTAGGTGACTATCGAGGGACCTAGGTGACTGAGGGACCTAGGTAACTATGAGGGACCTAGGTGACTATGACGGACCTAGGTGACTATGACGGACTTAGGTGACTATGCCGGACCTACATAGGTGACTTTGAGGGACCTAGGTGACTATCGGGAACCTTGGGCGTCGCGTCGGTTGGTATGTAGGAAGTAGGTTGTAGGGCCAGACTGGACTTAGATATAGACTTTAGTGGAACCTAGATTACCTGCTGACTATGAGGGACCTAGGTGACTATCGAGGGCCCTAGGTGACTATCGAGGGCCCTAGGTGACTATCGAGGGACCTAGGTGACTATCGAGGGACCTAGGTGACTATCGAGGGACCTAGGTGACTACGACGGACCCAGGTGACTATGAGGGACCTAGGTGACTGAGGGACATAGGTGACTATGACGGACCTAGGTGACTATGAGGGACCTAGGTGACTATGACGGACATGGGTGACTTAAGGGCATATTATTAGCTTTATGCAAGCCTTAACAAAAAAAATAAATTATTTAACTTTTTAACTAGATGGAGAGAGTGAAGGATTGTGGTTTATCGCAATTCTTCGACTGGACTTTTTGATGTGAAGAGATTGGTGTTGGCTTGGTTTTGCGCAGTCAGCTTTGGCTCGCGGTAGCCATAATTTGTGAGATGAGCGTTTATACGTAAAAGTAGCAGGGTGTTACGAGGGTGCTGAGGGGAACGCAGTGCCATAATGTGGGGCTGTCAATGTTACCGTCGTGAATAAAAAGTATATCTACAAGAACGCGTCGTTTTTTAAGGGGTTGGTGGTTGATTGATTTTAGGCGATCCGTATAGGGTGTTTAGGACTTAAGTTGCTATGTCGGACCCAAGCCAATTATGTATATGAATATATAGACCCTGGAGGATTGGTATGACCAGCAACTGGATATGGGTTATGCATGTAAGTAGATAGTCGGGTAAAGGCAAAAGAAAAATGCTTCTTGTGGTGGCAAATGCGATCCTCCTTTTTTCTTTTGATACAACCAACCGTAGGATACACTTTTGATAAATAAAGAAAGATTTGAAAGGATTTTTAAGATAATTCCCGGCTACGTCCCTCAACTATGGGTCAAATTCTTTGCGTTTTTACCATACCACTTATACCCCCTGTCCACCGCCCACCGTACTCACAAGTGAAAGACAAACTCAAATTGTTAATTTTTTTTCTTTATTATAATCCGAAACATATTAAAAATCTTGAACATACATGTATATAAGAAACTGCAAAAAATATATCGGTATATACCTATACGTGTGTGTGTGTGTGTATTGTTGTTTTTATTTTTAATGAGTTACAAGTTTAAAATCTATTATCAAATGGAGAAGAATTGAAGAGGGAAAGGTGAAAGAAAAAAAAGGAAAAGCAAATCATATCAACTTGAAAAGTCGGAATAAAAAATATTTTTTTCATGTATTTTCAATTTGTAATTGAGCACTTAGCACGCTGAACGAGATGAAATAACAATAGATTCCTGGTTCTGGGTTTCTGTTTCTGAGTTAAAAGCAAGCAAATAGAAAATTTCGAATTGGATTTGTGTCACGGAACGCAGCGAACGCGTCTCGCAGTTGAGTAGAGTATGGGTTACAAAATCACTTTTCAAATATTTAATAAAGAAAGAAGTTAACTTGGACTAGGTGCAGAGAAAGAGGGGGGAGATGGTGTCTTGATAGATAGAGATAAAGGTAATATAAAAAAAATGAAGAAAGATTATATTTAATGAGCCCTTAAGGAAGTCTCAGAAGCCATTTAGATGTCATCAATGTCGATCTCTTCACCGTCATCGTCATCCTCGATAATCTTCTTCGGTGCCGGAACCGGTGCCTTCTTCAACGACTCAACAGTAGCACGGTCATTGTATTCAATCTCCAAGTCCGAATCGTCATCGTCTTCTTCGGATGATTCCTCTTCTTCAGCCTCCTGAAGCCATTGAATGAACGGCTTGGCCTTCTCATGTATTTCGGTAGCTACTTCCTTGGAGACGTATTTCTTGCTCACCTTCTGTGACCAGTCGAGAATGGCTTTCTCTTCGAGAATGTCGTTGTCGTAGAAGAACTTGAGAATGCCAGCAACCTTGTCCATCAGTTTGGCAGAGTGTAAAGCTACGATCTGCTCGATGCCACCGATCAAGTAGCGTTGTGCCTTCGTATTGTTATGGGTGAAGCGCAACAGAAGATTGCGATGCTTGCGCACCTCGTTTATGATGTTTGCAGAGAAAAGCAATTCGGCCAACACTAACGGAGCTTTGTGAGCAATATCCAAACGTTCGGCCTCGATGGCTAACTCTTTGTGTACGGCTACAGCGTCTAGATCGCGCGAATCGATCTTAGATTTGACCAACTCGTAGAATATATCAACGCGCTCCTTCTCGGTCTTGTCGAAATCATCGGAGATGGTCATGGTCTTTGCGCCATCTGTGAGATCCTGCAAACGGGCACGAATCGCCTCGGCCGAGGTGTCGGTTGTCCAGTTGTTATCATCATCATCATCATCGACCTGCTTGATAGCTGCACTAATTTCGGCCTCAGTCTGACTGGCATGATTGGTGCCACCATCCGAATCGCCCGAGTTATTGGCTACCGAATTGTTGGCCGATTCGGAAACAGTGCCATTTTCACCGTTCTTCTTTGAACGTTTACCGCGTTTGCCTTCGGTTAATGAAGAACCCTGCGTGGCCGGATTAATGGTTGGCGGATTCTTCAGAATGAAAGTGTTCACTTTGTGATTGACCTTTAGTGGGCCGTGAAAGCCACAAGCTTTGCACGATTGCGAGATGGTTCCGCTTTTAGCCGAGACTAGTAGATCAGTTTCGGGATTATCACATTCGGGACAAAGGACATATTTACGAATGAAGCCGTCGAGTAGATCTTGAAGTTTAGTTGCATCATGCGACCCATTAACAATGAAACGCTCATTCTATAAAAGGAAAAAATTAACATAAAAAAATTAAGGCGTGAGAGGCAGAATAAGTCTTACCTTATAGTCGAACTGGGTCTGGGCGCCTAATTCACAACCAAAGTACTTTGTCGGGTATGTAGCCGGACGTCCGAGAGCTTTAGCGACTTCAGCCATGTTCACGATGACCGTTTTGATGCCGTTTCCTTTACCCTCGACCTTGGCGTTGATACGAGGCATTTTGTAACGATAGAAAATGTCGGTGACATTACGATTCACATTAATCGAACCCATTATAACGCCGTTTATTGTATTCGTTCCTCTCTACGATTCTGGTCGTTGTTGTTCTCCTTGTATTTCTTCTACGTTTTCAAGCTAATCTCGGTACACGTGATTCTGTTTTCGTGTTCCTAACGATGATATGAACAATTCCTTTCAAGCAATCTTTTTGGTGTGATATTAAGGTGGTTTATAGACCGATCAACCTATTCTGGTTGAGTTTGTGTTTGTTTTTTTTTGTGTTGCCCTCACCGTTCTCTCACTCTATCAATGGTTAGTGCTGTGTTTAACCACAAACTGTTTGCACGCGATTGCTGCTGCTGCTGCTTCTCTTCCCTTCCTTCCTGCGATGGAATTCTGGTGTGCTTCCTTAATTTTGCTTTGCTTTGCTGGCTTAAGAGCTCGCTTTGCTTAAGCTATTGAACCCCTTCGATCTGTACTAACATTAGTGGTGTGCTGCCGTAACGCTTTCGACGACGTTAAGGGTTTGAAATTTTTATATTTTGATTTATTGTAAATATTTGTTAATAAATTCATGAAGTTTGCTTTTATCTGATTCTTGTTGTTGTGGTTCTTTGCTTGCTCTGCTTCTTGAGATTTATGCGATTTGGCTTTTTTCTTTTAATCTTTTTTTTCTTCTTCTATTTGTTTTCTATTCGAATATTACGGATTGGTTAAAAGAATAGTTTTTTTTATGTTCGTTTTGGATTTCTCAGTTGATTCGCGCTTGACTTGCGAGAGACTACTACTGAACTGTGGCAAAAATAGCTTTTTTTTAATTGTGTTTTTGTTGTACGTATTTCTATTTGTTTTTACCCGTGGTAGAGAGAAGTCGAGAGAAAACTTTCGATTGGTGTTGGTTGTTGGTATATTGTTTTTATAATGTTAATTTGAAATATTTTTTTTTGTGGTTTTCGCTCTTTTTTTTTTGTTTTTTTGTTTTATTAAATACATCAATTGGTTAGTTTATGTTAGTAAACGTGGGCGTGTAGTTGTTGGTTTTTGCCTCACGTTTCTCTAAAAGGTTGAAGCTTCCGATGTCTATTACTGGAAAATTTTGAAGTCCTGCAATGAGATGGGAGGAAAAACAAAAACGGTGATTAGTACCAAAAATGCCGCTGACTATAAGATGAAATAAAAGAATAGAAAGAGAAATAGCAGAATAAGCGTGCAAGGAATTACCTTCTATCAGCCGGGGCTAGGAATTAGACTCGTTTCTTGCTCGTTTCGCAAGTGAGCTAGCGGATCGAATGAACGTTGATTACAAATATTAACGTACGAACAAATAACAGACACGTGGCGCGGTTTTATGATCTCACGGCTTTTCAGATGATCAATGAATCTATAGAAAATGTTTCACTTTGACTTATAGATCATTCGTACTTCATAACAAACTCATTATAATCATAAATCCCATTTGGAAGCTGTCGCAATAGGTCAAATGTTCTGAATTGCGTTTTTTTTCGCTTCGGATATCTCATGAACAAGTAATGACAACGATTCCGGATCAATGTCCTTCGATGTATAATTGCATGATAAACACCTGATAAGGTTTGCAATAAAATTCAAAAAGTTTTTATTTTTATTTTTTATAAAGCTTCCCGAGTCCGAACTTTTTTAGTGTTGTATATCTTGAGAACAGATTAAGATATCAACCCTAGACGCAAATTCGCGCGATAGAGACCTAATTGAGGGTTCATAACTTTAATTCGATAATTTTTGTTAATATTGGGACTTTAAATTGGGGGTGGTCACGGTGCAATATGCAAGAACAATTCCAATACGGAAAAACTGTGCAAAAATGTCAGTTGTGAATGAGATAATCAAAAAAAAAATGCTTCAAAATTCATTCAATATAACAACTTAATGACACGAAAAAAAAAAAAAAAAAAAAAAACTGCGAATTACAACCAACGCGACATTTTCAGTCGAATCTCTCGAATCCTATCTAGGACAACCACCCCCGGAGAGAAGTGAACGAACATCTTCGACACAAACCATTTGCCTCCCGTCCAGAAAAAAGAAAGTTCCCGCTGTGTCTCAACAAATGGCTTTACTAGAACTACCTGTTAAGATGGTTTAATTAGACTTCTGTAGGAAGTGCTGCAGACAAGCTTAAACATCAGTGTAAGAGGTTCGTTAAAAAAATAAGGTCAATTTCGCGAGCTAATTGGCTATTGAAAAAATGGTTCTTCCCAGAAGGCCGAGAAGATGTTATTGATGATGCCCGCCATGGAAGCCTTAGCATGCCAGTAATGGATGAAAACAATGAAGCAGTAAATATAATTGACATAGAGAATCGTCGAATCACTATTGCTCACAAGTTTGCTCCGAAACTGTTCAGGAACTATTAAATGACGTTAATGACGATTAAGATTTGCAAAAAAAAGGTCATCACTCGTGACAAAACATGTGTTATAACGTCGAAACCAAATCCCAATCGTCCCAATTCAATCGAAGCGATCAAAAGGGCCCTAACCGAAAAAAGAACGCCAAGTTCTCAATGCTTTCCTAGATTACAATGGCGTGGTTAATCATAAGTTCTCGACGAAAGGTCGTGCGGCCAATAAGGAATATTATATTCAAGTTATGAGCCGTTTGCGTGAAGCACTACTACTACATTTTTGGGAAAAAAAAATCACGGCTATTGCATCTGCTCACTCACCATTGCTTGTGAGTTGTGTGTTTGGCTAAAAACTCCAATCAGGCTTCAGCCAACTTATTCACCTTACGTGGCCCCCTTGGACTCTTTTTTTTTTTAAATCTGAAAAGACCCATGGAAAGACGGAGATTGAGGAGGTAAAGACCGCATCGCTGGAAGAGTTAAAGGCTATACCAAAAGCGAGGTAGGAGAAATCGCTCGCGCAACGAAATAGATATTGATGGATAAACAAGTATTTGTAGAGAAAAAAATTAAAGTCACCTTACCGGAATACATTGATTCTTCGACGTGTCAAAATTATCCTATAATCAAACGTCGAGGCAGAAAGTGTTGCAACCTCCCAAATGTCGCTCGTAAAGAATATAAAGGTCTTAAATGCCTCTTCCCCAATCCCCACGTTAATTTGCAAGGACATTTCAGATGTCAGCTCTTTAGACTAAGATAATCCGTTCGTTGCACTTTTTGCAGCCAGTTTAACGCCGCCAGATTGTACTCTGTTTCTGCCTGTACTCGAATTCTCTATGGGAAAAAATCCACTTTCACACCTGTACATTTGTAAAAGTATTGAAAGATCTCAATGTGATCTGATGGTTTTCCACCTTTAGTTGTTCTTCCAGCTGTTCTGCTCTCCTCCCGTAGATCGAAAACAGCATGTGTCCAACCGTCTTTCTAAATTTACCGACCCATAGCACTAGAAAACTATGATAATTTGTCGGCTTATGAAATATATTGAATCCTGGAAACCTACCTTACCAATCAGTGTAACTATTCTTTGCACAGCGTAAAATATTTGACAGAGTTTAGGATTAGGCAACTTCGTCAAAAAAAAGTGCTTATGATATCGGTGAATCCTTTCTTTTAAATTATGTTCATTCTTCTTAATTTTTATAAATGATCTCCTGTCTGCTACTTCTGATGCTATCCAATGATCTTCATCTTCAATGATGAGAGTACTTGCATCCATTCCTTCTAAAACTCACGTTCCTGCACTTCGGCTCTTGAATTGAAACGGCAACGTTTATTAAGCACATTAAATTCCGATCTCGACAGCATAATTATGTGAGTTATAAGCGCTTCTAAAGCCCAATGCTATCACTTGCGAATTCTGAGTAATCAGCCATTATCTAAGAATGAAGACTTGTGTTGTTGAAACCGAAAAATGTTCCATCCTTGGCATGGGTGGTTATAAAACTTACCGGAGGTTACCAAGAAAGTAAAGTACTGGCCCCAATACGCTACCCTGGGGAACACCAGCTTGTACGATGGTAGATAGCTCTTAAGTAGCAGGTAAAAGCCTAGTGGCAAGATTTTGTTGAGTTTGTAATGCAGTCCCATGTGACAGACTTTATCTAAAGCTTCAAATACATTGGGAAATTGGTTTTAGCCTTTTGCGTAGGATTTTTTCCAAGAGTTGGGCAACAGGCAAATATGGCGGTAGTAACATGCTTTTGTTATTTCTTTTCCTGATTTCGGGATGGCGTCTACTTCAGCTACCTTTCAAGTCTTTGGGATGTATTCTGTTCGAAATGTGACGTGAAATCTATTTGTAATATAAATAATTCCATGCTCAGGAAACTCTTTCCATCTATCAGGTCATCTCCTGAAGTTTTGTTAGGTTTATGTGAAAGCGAATTTCTTCGTTAGTCGTCGAGGTGATTGGGATACGATTATCCTTATCGTTTGTGAAACAGTTGGCAAAGAATGTCCCTAGTGTTGCAGCTTTTTCTGTTGAATTGAATTGTCACATGAAGACACTTGTACTGCGACTTCCTGGTCATTTTGAATCTTTCTCGGGCAAGGCTTGGGTAGATGATCAGTATGTGTTCCATGGTTTCCTTAGCCTGCCCACATCGCCTACAGATTTCTGTGCTGCTTTTTGTAAAGGCGGTATGCCCCATGTCCGGTTAGTGTCTCATATAGCACACTTAGGTCGGCTTTATTTAGTTCTAGGGCCTCTTTGGCACGTTTGGAATTGCGATTCCGTTCCATGAACGTTCTTGAGTCTTTAATGCCCCCTGTCTGTTCCAGGATTGGTTCTTTTGTTTAATGATCCATGTGTGTAAATGTAGGTTTATGTCCGAATTGTCAAAATCATAAAGGGGGATGGTCACCTGAACACTTTTCTTGGCTTGTATGTCAGCTTTCTCATTGCCTTCATGGTTGTCATTTTTAGTCTGTTATTTACTATTTGTGACATTCCCAGACAGCCTTGGAATTAAAGGTGCACCTCCCTCTTTAACGCTTTAATAACCGCTTGGCTGTCTGAGAATATAGTTATCCTCTTGTGGTTTTCCTGTCGGTGATGCTATGTGCTGCTTCATTGATTGCAAATAGCTCGGCCTGAAATATAGTTGACTCATTGCAGAGGGGAATGTGTAGACTATATTTTAGTCCTATTACACCAACCCCTACCTCGTTTTCAGATTTGGACCCATCTGTGTACCATTCCTGGGCTATATCATTCATCCAAGGGGGGTTATTGTTCCATTCTTCTCAGCTTGGTATGAGTACTTCGTAGTATTTTTAAAAGTTTAACTCAGTGGACATCAGATCACTTATTCGGGTTAGCTCCCAGATGTTGTCCACCCTTTTAAGAATTTCTAGATGTCAACGAGGCCTCGTTCTTTGTATTTATAGGTTCTCTGTAAGGTTGAGGCTTGTTTGGCAGCTTCAGCCTGGCAGTGTATAATTGAAGGATGCTTCCATCCCTGCAGTCGAAGTCGTTCACATTGCTCCAGTTGTGCAGATACACGCTAGCCTTTGTATTTTATTCAGTTTATTCATGGCGCTTTTTTGTTTACATTTTTTCCACCATGCAGTGCCATAAAGTATCGTTGGTTTAATCATTTGATTGTAGATCCAAAGACTAATTTTTGGGTTTAGTCCGAAATGAACAAGGTTGTTCTAGAGTTACTTGGTGGGAGAGATGCACTTAATTTAGATCTGAAAAAGTTTAGCTTTAAAGCTTGTCTTGTATTAGGAGCGCAACAAGGTTTTTTGAAAATGCCACTTTATTGTGATAAGACGTTGCAAATGAATCATTCAAAGTATTGCCCATCGCTAGCGATAATTTTTTCCCATCTTTCTGGCAGAGCTCGCATACCGTCACAGTAGAAGTGTTCGTCTTTTGAGGCTATCCACGAATCAAGACATTTTGAGATGTCTTCATATGAATGGAACTGCTGATCAGCCAGACCATGTGCCATCGAACGGAACAAGTGATAATCGGACGGCGCAATATCTGGGGAATATGGCGGGTGCGGTAGGACTTCCCATTTGAGCGTTTCTAAGTAGGTTTTAGCGGGTTTGGCAACTCGGCCTCACGAGCGTTGTCATGCTGTATAGGTAGACATGCTGCTCGTATTATGGCTGCTTTTCGCGCAGTGCTCGGCTCAATCGCATCAATTGAGTTCGATACCGTTCCCCAGTGATGGTTTCGTTTGGTTTAACCAGCTCATAATTAATAACACCGCCCTGATCCCACCAAATACAGACGGCGTAGAGGCATGACCGGGTTATCCCCATGATTTTTTTCTCTTTGGGTTGCTGTAATGAATCAATTTTTCATCACCCGTAACGATGCGATGAAGAAAACATTTCCTTTTTTGCCGCTGGAGCAGTTGTTCATAGGCGAAAAAACGACGCTCAACGTCTCTTGGCTTCAAATCATAAGGAATCTAAGTACCTTGCTATTGAATCATTCCCTACGCATGCGATCGCTATACGGGTAACTCATAATACTGAAGCAAGCCTTTTTTGCGTTTGGCATGAATCCTCATCGAACAATGCCTCCAATTCAGCGCCTTCGAATGTTTTTGGCCCTCCTTCACGCGAACATCGAAATCACCGTCTTTGAAGCGACGGAATCAATCACGACACGTTGTTTCACTTAGAGCAGCATCTCCGTAAACTTTTTGGAGTTCTCGATGCGCTTCAGCCGTCGTTGTCTTCGAATGAAAGAAGAAAAGCAGCACTTCCCGCAAATGACGATTATTTGGCAAGTCAATAGACTTAACATTTTTGATTGAAAAGATATCAGGCGCAACAGTTTTTGATATGTTTAGATTATAAGCACAGAAAATAAGATCATGGTCGGAAAAATCAGACGATAATTGATCATATACTAAGATAAAAGACAGAGAAGAGACGAATATTAGATCGAGAAGGCTCGTTATGCAAGAAAGAAGGAGTACGCGAAGGACCCAACAACACTGAAACCAGCGCATATAAGATGAAGCCATGGCCTAACACTAGGGACTAGGAGGAAGATCCCCCGGGTCGGCCGAGTGGACTGTAAAATACAGAGTGCGCCATCTCATATGGTCGTCGATGTAAACTTCGAATAACTTCAACAATTGTCAACAAATTTTCATATGTCATAGCATTTTATAAACGTCAATTTAAAACAATTTTAACCATGAATCGCGGAAATAGTTTCAATGTTCATTGAAAATGAACGCTCGATTGTGCTAACTCAACGTGCGTATCGTGTTGCCCCCAATAAAGATACAATTCGTCGTTGGACCTCGATTTTTTTTCAATTTAGTTCTGATACAACCCGTCGTGAGCAACCTAGGCCACGTCCGTGGCGTTCAAACTCATATATTCAGTCTGTGAAGGCCAGTGTTCAAGAAGTCCCAAGTTTGTCATATCGGCGCCGTTCGCAGCAGTTAGGCATCAGTGGGACCACTTTGCGGAGAATTTGAAAGGATGATATTCACTTATTTCCATACAAAGTGCAGATAACTCAAAGAATTTTGCCACAGGATGAGCCACGGCGCTTGGCATACGCACAAAATGTCGTTGCAATGAGAAATGCTGAGCCGGAGTTCTGGCATCAGATTTTGATGACCGATGAGGCATATTTTACGCTCCTTGGCTCAGTTAATAAACAAAATTGTCGCTTCTGGGGCACCGAAAATCCTTGCATTATTCACGAAGAGCCGCTATATGATCAAAAAGTTACTGTTTGGGCCGGTGTATGCGCTAAAACCAGCATTAGACCGTATTTCTTCAAAGTTGGCGACACAGTCAATGGCGATCGATATCGGTGGATGTTGGCCCATTATGTGGTCCCAGAAATGCGTAAAAAAGGCTTATTTCACTTTTGGTTTCAACAAGACGGCGCGACATGCCATACTGCGGACAAAACAATGAACCTTTTGCGTAAGAAGTTCCCTGGAAGATTGGTGTCAAAAAAGGGCGATATTGACTGGCCTCCGAGATCGCCGGATTTGACTCCTCCAGACTTTTTTTCTTTGGGGATACTTGATAAGCAAGGTGTATGCTAACGGCCCGAAGACAATAGAATAGCTCAAAAGAAACATTCGTGCGGAAATCGCAGAAATTTCGACCGAAATGCTCGAAAATGCCATGGAGAATACGCGAAAACGAGCCCATTTTTGCATCGGCAATAGAGGCAGTCATTTAATTGATATTGTTTTCAAAAATTAATCAAAATAAATTGTAACGGTCTAAATTGAATAAAAGTTTTTGAATTTCCGAAATCGGTTGAGAATTGTTAAAGTTATTCGAAATTTACATCGACCCATATGAGATGGCGCACGCTGTAGTAATCAAGCCTTTGCGCTACCATATCGCCGTTTCCTACCCCTGAAACCTATAAAAGGATGAAAATTATTTTCTTTTCTCTCTGTTTCTTTTGCTGATTGCCCTTAGCCCAATTCGGTGTTGCAGACAGTATGTGTTTTAAATTCCTCTGTAGCAAAAGCATGGTATATTACAATCCTTCTACCGTTCATAGTTCAATTGGCCAACTCTTATAGTAAAGCACAAGGTCATTGGTTGAAATCAATTATCCGCGCATTAATAATAGCTGCAACTGCAGTGCGGTATGCGACTATTAACCTGTATTATTGATTTAAATATGTTTTGACCCAAAACTCGTTTCGTTTGTTACGCAATAGCATTGAATAAAGCAAATAAATAAATTGAAACTCACCTATGACTTAAGTATCGCCTATGTGAATTCATGCACGATCTAACTAACTTGCTCCGTTGAGGTGGAGATGGAGGCGCTCCTTTGTGTACTGGTGTTTCTGTAAGCGAAATAAAATTAAAACAAAATTAGTGAGAAAGAGCAAATGAAATGATTACGAGTGCAATGATGTTGACTACAAAGGTCAGTTGCCTGTGATTCAATAAGAACAAAAAGAAAAAACCGCATCGATAGACAAATCAGGTGAACCCTCGCCTAAGTTTAATTGCAGTGGCTGCATCAGTATAATACGAAAACCAACACAAATGATTGGAAAAGGAGAGTAAAGAACTGGAATAGCATACGACAAATGACCTTGTTGTACTGGCGACGGCTGAGGGCTAAACATGTTACCCATTCCAATCCCCCTAAAGCTATTCTACGCCGCCGGTACGTATTTATTTACGTTTCTACCAGGAATGAAGGAGAAAAGCCCCGGTAACGACTTCCGTCGACGCTAAGTAATAGAATGCAATTTCATAGTGAGTGCACTCAATTATGTCATCCAATCATGCTTGAAATGACTTGCGACGAGAGTCAAGATTTCTTCATTCTCAGTAAACACCGAAGAACAACAGCATACAACCCATACCCGGGCGATATGGAGAAGAAGGTGAGAATAAAATGATTATGGCAAGGACGACCGGCAACTATTTTCATTTCCTAACGAGCATTGTCGAGTTTCTTTTTTGCCCCGGATAAAAGCCCCCATTTCTATTTATAGAACCTTTCTCTCTCGAATGATGGTTGTTAGACGTAGGATATGATCCCTGGCGGGAATATCTCTCCTCAGCAAGGAGAAATTGGAATTTTCAATTGAATTTCCATACGAAAGCCAAGTGCCGGCATTGTTCGTTCCTGAACCTTCTTCTCCGGCATCAGTTTTCATCGTCATCTTGTGTATAACGATTTTTTTCGCTCCAACAACAAGGGAGTCGGCCCGAGGGGCATGAGAGGTGTATATGTATAATTTGCACGCATACTTGCCACCTACATGGTTTCCTTTTTGCCTGATTCGAAGTGAAATTGTTAGATGAGCGAACGAAGGACTAATGTAAATCCGTATGGAAGACAGACAGCCGAGTAGCCCTTCATCGCTCTTGCAGGAAGATCAGCAATCAATCTGGACAAGAGAGAGAACATCCTTAGGAAAATCATGAAAGCAGCCGCCGCAAGCCCTGCAACATTCAGCAATTGTACGTCGTCTGTATGCATCTCTTCTTGCTGCCTATCTCTACTATCATCACTGTCCTCTGCTCTTATTCTATTGCTATATAAATACACCACAACCTGTCTAATGGCTGGTTAGCTGGCAGGCCATGCTGAATTTGGTGAAAACTATTGATTTTACTCCACTTTAACAGACGAAGGTTGATATGACAAGGAAGAAAAAAAAACGAAACTTTTAGCAACTTACTCAAAATATCGACGGCGAATAGTGCCACAGATGGTAACAAACCGCCCACCATATGATGCAAAAACAATTGAATTAAATCCGACCGGGGAGTTACGAGATTGACGATAGACTATGATGATGACGAGGTTCCTCAAGTCTCTCGCTCTCTCTTACTTCAAAAAAGAAATTTCTTGCAATAAAATCGTTTTTTTTTTCTTCTTCTTTTCCTTTTTTTCACAGTTCTCTGTATAAATTGTTTTTAATTGGGGTTTTAGCAACTTTTTCCGAGCACACTTTGATATAAAAAACTCTTCATTCGTTCTTCCGACACAAGAAATTGAATGAAAGAAAAAAATTTTTTTTTGCTAATTTCCAAATACTTCACAGTAACGCGGACAAGAATTGAGATGAGACATGAACTGCCTGGTTTCGGGTATCCTTTGCAACTGCTGCAGTGCACCAACAGTCTGGGGATAGTTCGAAGGTGAAAAGTTTTCGAAATTAGCTTAAAAGCTACCAGGAGAGAAGGGAACAGCCAGAGCGCATTGAGTTATTACTAAAGAGATGAAACGATTCTCTTAGCCACGTAATGGAGTTTGTCTTCTATTTTCTATGCCATGTCTCTCCCACAATATCACGTTCTCTTACAGGCTCAAGGCGCGCATGTGGAGATTATTAATACAAAAACAAATACAGAAAAAAGCTCGCAGGATAATACCAATCTATCCATCCAATATCACCTATTCTCCTGCCAACGTAATGTAGTCAAAGTGTGTTGCCATAATTCAATACAAATGAAAAGGAATTTAGGGAATTAAGTGCGCCCCGGGAAATTGCCGCAATAACAAAGGTTTTCGTCACACACACCGGACGATATGACGAGTTTCTTCCTCCCAGTTAGCGAAATCCGTCTGTAGACATCTCTGGTGTCGGATAGAAAGAAATGTGCAGTTTTGGCATCAGACAGCGTGATTGTTTTCGATCAAACAAGGAACACCGAAGAAATGAAAGGAGTTCGCTGATATTACAGATCTTATCCAGGCTTTCGGGCAACCTTGTAGGAGGCAAGGTGATTTGATTAGTGCTTTAAGCAACCGTGATTATCACATGGTAGATAGTAGCCGACAACATTGAACCGAATATGATTTCTGCTCCCAAGAATTGTGAAATAAGCCCGTTTTCCCGAGTACACTATTTCACAAATCATCGAAAGAGTCATGTAGGCTTGACCAATATATTATAGTTTCCCCTTCATACTATCTACCGCAAATCAAGTGACCAAAACACACTACAACAGGAGCCTCCAATCGACTGATAAGCAGCTTTCCCTTTTCCTAAGTATAAAATGCGGTGAAACCACATAAACCCAAACAAATGACGTAACTTTTCAAAAACAACCGACACTAGCTGACGACCGCAGTGCCACATAATCAACAGCAAAAAAAAAACTGCATCCATTAGTGTCTCAGATTTGCTTTACGAAAAAGAGACGGAAAATGGGAGTTTCGGATAGCAACTGGCGCATCGGTGGCACACCAAAGTGTCAAGTGTTACATGCACACTACTCCCTTTGCAAAGTCTATCTACTGTTCCCGCTCTTAGTCAATTCTGAAAGCGGTCGTTCAACTTTTTTTATGCCCCCCCATTTTTTAAATGCAATTCAATACCAGTAGCAAGAGCCAAACCAGCATTAATCCATGGCGTAGTGAATAAACCAGCTGATTGCGAGTCGCATATCGTCTATTACGAAATTGTATCAAACAAACGAGTTTGGATAGGCAGCAAAGCGTAGCGTGAGCGAATCGCTTCGGCATCGATTAAGTCACTTTACCTATTGCTTTGGGGCTTTAACCGGTTTTGTTTTTACTTTGAAGAAATGCATCAAAACAGGCACAATAAAATGCAGACATGGGAACGTCCTTGGATGGTTTTTGCCACACAGACGCCGAACAATGACGCACGACTCCATTTTGCTAATCCATCACACGAAGCACGAACGTAATCCAATTTGATTGTCTAATCAAAATCTACTTGTAGTATGAGGAGGGCTTGTGGAATGATGCAGGAGGAAACCTGTGAATTTCAATGGAAAATAAGAAGCTTAGACCGCAGAAAGGGGGTGAGGTGTATGGGTTGCTTCAAGTACGTGACACCAAACGCAAGGTAGATGTGGATAAATAGAAAGCAAACGCTTTTAAGCACTGACTGTTAAAATACTGAATAAATCGAAGGCAACTGGAAGCTAATCGCACCGTGGCACAATATGGATTTTATATACTTAGGAGCACGTTTTTGAATTGTACAAGCTGATTGCGTCTCGGATTCTGGTAGATCTAATTCAAATATAGATTCTATAGCAGGTTAATCGGAACGTTATTGGTATAAGACACGGAGTAACCAGTGTTTATCTTCTAAATAACTGAGTAAAGTCCAGGAACAGGCCTGAGAATAAATAAATTTCGTTGAATTCCAATATATTTCAACACCTAGAGCACGCAGCCACGATTGAAAACAGAAAAAGACACTGCCACTGCGCATTACAGCGTGAGTGATATTAGTGTGAGTAAAACCGGCCACGTTGATCGATGGCGTACACAAAAATTGGCAAGAAGATAGACAATAAATACGTTCCCTCTACCCCTCGACTAGTCAATCAGATGCAATATGGTACCTAGAACCATGGAATTAGCTCGCGCGCTCCCCCCAGAATATACTTTATCAATAGAAATTAATAAAATCAAAACACAACATCCGTACTTACCTAGAATTCTTTCAAAAGTCATATAAAACAATGTGAGTCCCCGCCGGGGTGCGTTCCAATCTCTCGAAATAGCACAAAATAAACTCTTGAACTTCAGGCAGCTGATGATGATATCGTCACAAAAAATCTTCCACAAAACTACACAAAAACTGTCTTTCCTCAGTCCCGTCTTCTTCGTTCGATCTCGCGATCAATATTGTTGTATCGCAAAAATTTCTTTTTTTTTTGTTTAGTTTTTAATCACCTTTCAGCTCAAAGATTGACAAATCAGATGCACTTGTGTTGCCTGTTTGTCGCTGCTACGACTGTAAAAACGTGAAAACAACTTGCGAATAGTTTACAAAAGATCAAATTAGTATTTCAAAATCAGTTCACTGTCCACGTTTGCAAATTGGCAACATTCACTTGACTGTTTTGCTTTTTTGTGTTGTCTTTTTCTAATAATTACTAAAAAACAAAAAAGTGAAAAAGAAAACGAAAAAAAATTATTTCCTACGTTCTCGCCGCGGAAAAGGGGGTGTCTTTTCCGATTCTCGGACTCACAATCACTTGATCACTGAGATTGCAAAACGATGCAATTGCAAATGAAAAAGTTTCTTTTTTTTTTGTTTTTCTTTTTACGAATTCAAAAACTCGAATTCAGTTGGTTTATATGCGGATTCCCGTCTTTTTTTATTCAATTGCTCGTTGAGTTTCCTTTTCTCTTTCTTGGGCTCCTGGTTCGGCCGTGCCAACAACTGTCAAACTAGTCGACTGCTGTCAGTTTTCTTTTTTTTTCGAACTTCTTTCTTCCTTTTCCTTCCCTCCTACACTTATTGCACGAAAAATTCTTCGAAGCGGTGTGGAAAATTACAATAAAATTAAAAAAAAAATTATATGAAACCAAACGCGTGCAATTCCGATCACACGGCGCTGGAGGATCCAATTACAACAAAAAATGTGTCGTAGGACGTTGGTAAAACAAAAAAAAATATAGAAAAATGCTCGCAATTTTCCAACCAAAGAATGATTTTCGTTTGGCTTTTGCAGAGTTAGCAAAACGTATGTGTAAGCTGGTCGGGAAGGAAATAAAAAGAAAAAAATATCAGAAAAAAAACGGAAGAATAGGTGGAAAATCGAAAATCGCGTTTACAATACTTTAAGTGATATATCGTACGTGAATGATGCAAAATGGTAAACTTGAGGTTGTGAGGTCTAATTTGATAGTTATTATACGTACCTACGATAAATTTATTCAATTGAAAGTCACCGATGAAAATTCACAATCCAACTCACTGAATGAACTTTTTCAATATGGCGAGAGAATGTGGTACGGTATGGCAGCGAACTGTCGAAAATGGATGGCGTGTTCAGGCAAGCAATTGGCGTAGTGGGTGCATTCAGCATGGTCGGGGATCATCCGCCATCTGTTATCGATTAGAATTGAATGGAATTTTAAAGAAAAGATTTTGAATGAAAGCTTATTTTCTTAATGAAACGTTGTTTTAATGTACATTAATCTTGCAAGGGGCTAACAATCATAATGTTGTATTAATGTAGATTAATGTACAGTGGAGGTGTGAAACAAAATTTAATGAGCTTAATAAAATTTGTTTAATAACTTAAACAAAAATCTACTTAGAGAGAGAGAGAAAAGAGACCAAAAAAATAACAACGAAACAACAAAACCAATTAAAATTTTAAAATATTTTAAAATTTGGCCAAAGGGCAATGACAGCGAAGAAGAACAATCATAGCTGCAGTCACTGTTGACAAATCCCGAAAACAGGTGAAATCCCACTGATGACTGGAAAATTGTCGTTCACACCACCGCTCAGCTTAGCCCTATAAAAGGACGGAGCATTTGGTTGGGGGACAATTTCCAGTGAATAATTATCAGTCAGTCATCAGTACAGTCAATTTTCGTTTACGCACGAGTATATGAGCACAGGAGCGACGACCGTAACAACAAGGGTAAAAAACCTAAGAACTAATGGCGGACTGTCAGAGTGTTTGCGACATCAACAAAGCATCTTCAGACGACATCACATTTCACAGGAAATCAAAGAAAATTTTTTTTTTATAAACACGCCGCTGGAGTCGTCGCTCGGCGAGTATAATCGTGAGTCGAGATTGATAACCTGGAAATGAATACTTCAACGTAGGTTTTAACCCTCCTTCTTCTTAGATGGCGCTACAGATCAGTGTGAACCTAGGCCTCAACCAACAAGCGCCTCCAGCTGGCACGATATTTGTTGTCACACAACCTCGACGCGGTGTAGATGGTTTGTGTCGAAGATGCTCGTTCATTACTCTCCGGGGGTGGTTGTCCTAGATATGATTCGAGAGATTCGACTGAATTTGTCACGTTGGTTGCAGTTCACAGTAACCTATTTTTGTTTACATGTCACGAAGGTGTTATATTGGAAATGCACACACAGAATATGAATTTTGAGGTGACCTTCCGCTCAACATTTGGTGATGATTAAGCACGATCAACCCTCTGCACAGTAAAGGAGGATCGGTATGATCAGTGTTTTATATAGTGCTACCTTGGTTTTTCGAGAGAGGGCTCTACCTCTTAATTTCCTCTTGAGCCCAAACAAGTAGCGGCAAGAGTGATTCTGCGTTTGGTCCCAGCGCTGGTGTTTTTGTCGCTGGTCCCTAGTGAGCCTAGGTAAACGAATTCCTTGACCACTTCGAAATTGTAACCGTCGATTGTGACTTTTTGGCCAAGACGTGCGGAAAGATCGATTTTAGCCGCTTCTGCTTCAATGCTTTTGAAACCTTCATTGCCGTCACTCTGTGCTCGCCCAATCATCGTCTATAGAAATGTTTTTTTCATATTCTTAGCATCGATTGTGGCAGTACTGATATTGGTAGTACTGTTTCATTCCTGTGGCAGCATCTCTCCATTTCCTCAATTTTAAAAGCGCATGTTGCTCTGTCCTTTTCTGCTCGTAGAGCTCACGAGCGGCCCTCGTTCGTCTATGTAGCATGGCCTTGTAGGCAGTTTGCTTTGCTTCATGGGTTTGTTTGCTTTGCTCATCAAACCAGAGGTTTCTAGCTGGCGGCACTGTGAAACCCAGCACATGAGAGGCAGCGTCTCTGTTGGCACGCTGGCCATGCTCCCACTGTTGTCGGTGTCATCGGACTTTGCGAGACGTTGAGGGAAGCTCGATCGGCAAAAATCATAGTTTTCTCCTGCGATTGTAGCTTTCCGACGTTAAACATTTGTTGTCCTGCTCGACTCCGTAGCATCCTTGATATCCTCATTCGTACCTTGGCTACAACAAGGTAGTGGTTCGGGTCGATGTTGGCTCCTCGGAAGGTTCGTACATCTAGGATGCTGGAGAAGTGTTTGGTGTCGATCGTAATGTGATCAATCTGGTTGATGGTCAACAGATCTGACGACCGCCGGGTTCCTTTATGGATAAGGAGGTTACGCCCCGCTAGGAAGCCAATTAGCTTGAGTCCGACTCAAATAAGTCCTCTTTGCCCAGTTTTGCGTTAAAGTCCACTAGGATAATACAATTTTCGTGTCATATCTGGTGCATTGGGCGTACGTTCACCCTTGAGAGGGTCTTAAGCCACTCGAAATTATAGTACCAGTAAAATCACGTGACTAGCACTAGGGTTTGAAATCGGAAGAGTCTGCTCAAGCGTTATAGCCGCACTCGAGGGCCCAAGTCAACAATAGTTGAATACTCGATTCGGTTTTTCACCCAAACGGGCTTGGCCTCGCGCTACTCCCAATCACTACAGACAAGTGTCCCGAACGGCTCCTAACCCGACACAACTAGTGTCTCCTTTTCTTCAGAGTATTTGAGTATTTAATCAAGGCATTAAGTCCGCAATGATCATTATCATATACGAAGGTCTTTGGACAGCTGGTAAACCCTTGATTCGTGACAGCCAGTCTCAGTCGAGAGTCAAGCAGCATTAGATCCAGATAGGATCTAGGACACGATGGACTATCTGTTGCGAATAACTTGACTAGTCTATGCTCTGCAGAGCCCACCAACAGACTCTTAGGCTCCCTTCGTGTTGGGTTAGTTGTTTCCTTAAACATTGTGTTTGGCGTTCAAATCATCAGCCCGAATGTAGAAGTTTTTTGCCGATTCTAGATGCAGAAATCGAAGAAGTGTTTCGAGCTCTGCGATGAAAATATTGGGTTGAGGTGCTTCAGGTGCATAGGCTGGTGTAACTCTCTTTCCATTTCAGAGCAGAGCAGCTGGAACCATCGTTCTTCACCGCTTTTAATGATTAAAAATTGCTTCCAATGTAGATCGCAATTTCTCCGCCTCGAATGGCATTGGGTCGGTCTCTTCGAATTATTTTGTAAGAACTGTACCGGATTCTATGCTTCTGGTTTATACTTGTTTCGAAAACCACTGACAGAATCCTTACGGGACTCTCTACCGGCCCATTACGATTGTAGGTGCGCTAGGCCCGGCAGAAGCGAGTAGATTCTAACGACTCGGGTCGCCTGCTCATGGATCTGCTGTTGGAGCTCGCTGATCTGCCCTTAGATCGAACGCAGGTCCACTTCGGCTTCTTGTGCCTTGGTAACAGGCACTGGGGCTTTAGAAACATCCACAGGCTTTTGTACTGTCTACGCCGTTTAGGCTTAGACTTGATATGTGAGGGCTTGTGTTAATTAGTGACCTGCGGGACGTTTTTCTTCAGCCTTCTGCTTAGGAGCCAGGATATGTTGATGTCTTAGAACTTAGACCATTCCCGATGGTTTGCAGGGTGTCCTCGGCTCCTACAGAGCATTCACTCGAGCTGCTCCCTGTCCGCGACCTTGTTTTGGGTCAGGTCGCATTCCTCGTTCTTGTAGTTCTATACACGGACGGCGGGCCCGAACCGTTGACAGCGGATACATCGTAAAATGTTTCCTTGTCCAGGAAGTAATAATCCTCAGCTTCACTAGCTTGCTGTTGGGTGTGAGGTGTCCTAGAAAGAAGGGTAATACCCGCTTCTCCGGGTATTGGCCTGCGTCATGGTGCTAGGCTTAACTCCTACGAACATGAGCATCACTCTCGAACACTTTAAGCTCTGAGAGCATTTTTTCGGGGTCCGTCATAGAGAACCCGCCTGTGAGGATCATCGTCTGCAACCGTTCTCGCAGGAAACGTTCATTTAAATCGGGCTGACTTTAAACTGTTATAAGTTTGGAACTCAGTTCCAATTTAATTTTTCCTGCTCATTAACCTGGAAGAGGGTTGCCCTACCTATAGGTAATGTACGACTTCTTCAAGTGTCAATCGAAAGATAATTTTTTTGTTGATAAAACACACCTACGAGTAAAACATATTTTGACGTATCGTTGCTTGTCTATCGGAAATGCTCAACAACAGCGATAATGAAAATTCCAGAACTGTGTCCTGTATCAGTTCGTACTATGCGGGTGATGATGATAGAGCATGTTCAAGGCTTATTATGCTTCGTCTCGGCGATTTATGAAGCAATGGCAATTTCGACCCAAGATTAGGGTGCAAAGCTTCTGTGGCCAACATGGTCATGCCATTGATGCTTGAATAAATACCTCACGGCGCAGAAAATTTAGATG
Source organism: Merodon equestris (assembly GCA_958301585.1). Lineage (NCBI taxonomy): Eukaryota > Metazoa > Arthropoda > Insecta > Diptera > Syrphidae > Merodon > Merodon equestris. Next base: position 123,074,909 of record OY284415.1, read on the forward strand.
CTGTGCAAGTTAAGCTGCCCAAAGTAACTGAGTATACATCCTTTAGGCAGGGTCCGCACTCAGTCTCGCGGGATAGGTTCATTTTATTAAGGTAATATCACAAATCACGGTTTCCGATAGGTGACTGACAAGTCTATTGATATTTAATTGATCGGAGATTAGCAGGGTCAGGTCTTTAAACGATGTTTGGAATACCATCTACTCGTATTCCCGACGATTTTTACATTTTTAAGTGAGCCCCGGATGCACAGGAGTTCATCCCTTTCCACAAACAAATCGGCAGAGATTTAGTCATTGGCGATAATGCCATTCGCAAACCGTTATTATCAAATTGCCAATTTCCTATTTTTGCCCGCAACTGTGAATGGTTCAAAAAGCCTTCATTTTCAAGTCTGTGATTGCAGTCAGGAAAGCTGTTCACCGTGTACATAGATCCGACAAAAGCACCGATCAAAGTGACTTTCTCCCATGGACCATGAAACCGTCGCCAGTGCAGACACTCCATGGACTTATGCCCACGTTCCTTAGTGTCAAGTGAGCAAACGCGGCACCCATCTCGCCGACATCTTTCTCATGCCCAAAATTTCATGCAGGATATGACCCACGCGATTTTTTGAAATGCCTACTGACTCAGCTATCTCGCACACCTTCAATCGGCGGTCTGCCAATACGAGATCGTGGAGTTTTGTCACGTTATCCTCCGTGGTAGCCGTTTTCGGGGCACCTGGACGTGGCCCATCTAAAACCGACGTGCGACCACGTTGAAACTCGTTAAACCAATTTTTGATGGTCGCCATCGAAGGAGAAGAGTCACCGTACACAGCATCCAAACGCTCTTCGATTTCGTTGCGCGGTTTTCCATTTCAATATCGTTAATGGTAAGGATAAAATGAAGCGGGCCTAAATGACTGCCTTGATCTCAAGCGATCGTTGTAGTGGCGATTTTCCAGGTAAGAGGAAATCCACTTTAATAAGATGGGTTCAAAGCCAAGGGAAGACGGTTTGAAGAGTATTAATCTGTGTGAAATTTTATCAAAGGCCTTGCTGAAGTCAGTTGAGATAACATCGACTTCCTTGCCATTTTCTAAGGCTGAAAGGGTGAAGGAAACGAATTCAATAAGGTTTGTGGTTGTAGACCAACCTTTGAGAAAGCCGTGTTGTCTGGGGGGAAATTAAAGACTTGCATTGAAAACTTAAATTACAAGTATCATACAAAATACTTTCGAAGATTTTGGGTATACGAGTATGAGACAGTTTGGCAATGGGACGGCAGTTGTTAATGTCATTCTTCGGACCCTTGTTGTGTATAGGTGTTATAAAAGCGGTTCTCCATATCCGGGGAAATTCACCTTGAGAAAGGGATAGGCTGAAGATTTTTGAGAGGGGTAGAGAAAGGGAGGAAGAACATTTTTTTAAAAATATGGCAGGGAGGCCGTCGGGACCAGTTGCTTTAATTTTTCTTCGATGATATCGACACCACGAGGGAGAAATGGTCCAATAGTTGAAATAAGTAGGATCGGATGCAAAGGAATCATGGATGAAGGATTGATTGAAGAATGTGGCAAAAAGGTTGGCAATGTTATGAGGGTCATTGGAAGCTTCATTATTGAAGGAGAGGGAGTTTGGGTAGGCATCAGATTTTTTTTTTGTAATTAACAAACTGAAAGAAGGACTTGGGATTATTTATAAGGTTGGTTTGCATCTCGACTAAGTAGTGTTGATAGAGAGAGTTATAAAGCTCTACAAAATGCACGTACGAGTAAGTACCGAAATAGTTAGAGTAGTCATTTGGGAATTGAGTACGAAGGAAAGTTGTCCAGAGCTTGTTCCGTTTGATCCTCAAAGAACGAAGCCTGCGATTATACCAAGGTGGGGAGGTGGAAGAGGTTTTATGTCGAGAAAAGGGTACGTAGAGAGAGATAGAATTAAATATTTCTTTGTAGAATATAGATGTGGCATCATTTACGGTAAGGTTGTTACCGTACAATATTCATTAATTTGACGGAAGTTGGCTTTGTGGAAATCGTGAGACATTCGAACAGTGGGGAAAGAGTTCTGTATAGGGGAGTTGTGAAAGAACGAGAGAACGAGAGAAGAAGTCACTACCCTAAAAGCAGTCGTCTTCTGATGCAATGTCCTGCGGGATTGTAATGGACCCCTCTTCAAGTCAGAGCGATGGGGTCCATTTGCTCTTCTTACGCAGAATTTTTCTCTCAATCCCAAATCTGTGTAGGGCCAGTTTCGAGTTGCTTAGGTTTTTTGAAAGAAAGGGGTACCCCTTGAGCCCCTTGAGCCAAAAGACGCAGCGATAGGCAAACGCTCAGAGATGGTGTTATTGCCACTTGTCAACAGTGGGCCAAGATAGACGAAATCCTATAGCTGCTAAAGGCAACGTTTTGGCCAAGAAGTCGATCGTACGCGACTTTTTTAATAATAAGAAATCAAAAAAATCCATCGAAGGTCTGTTAATTCGTGACCTTTCGCGTGACGTGACGTAACGCGGCAGCGAGAATTCTCCATTGTCATCGAAGTCGATGTCGATCTGAAATTCGTAAGACGACCTGTCGTGAAGAAACTTGCCTGAAACCATCCTGATAGGAGCTTATTGGCAGAGGCTATATCTTACAGATCAGTGGGTGAATTTTTCCAATTAACTCATCTCCCGCTGCATTCAATATTGTGGTTCAACAGGAAATTGTATTAGACTTCAGCTTCAATATCGCTATCGTAACTCGTCTAGGTCGGATGGTATCCTCACTCGCCTGTGCCCAGTGGGAACGATTCGTCTTGCCTGACAGAGTCATTTTATTAATGAGGTCTGTTAAGCCTGAACTTTTTTCGTGTGTAGCACTTAGATTGTTGGTGTTTTATATTTGTCTGTTTGATCGTTGGTCTGAGCTGCCCGAGGGATAGTTTTGTCCCTTGTTCGTTTTATGACGACGTCCATTTTTTGTTAGTGTTGGTCAATTCCGCCGTTTGTCAAGTTTTTTGCAGGTGGATTAATACCACTCAGGCGTATCTCTCTTCTTAAAGCTCTTGGGAAGGGGCACCACCAGAGTGACTTTTTGATAGTCGAAGGTACATTACGACAACTACGAAAGTTCATTGTTGAATTTCCTGATTTTAACCCTCAGTTTGGCATTACTACAATCTGTCAGACCCAATACTCGAATTTTCGGCAGTTTCCCTTAAACAACAAACAAATTCGAACATTTCATAAATTTAAATTTTTATTTGTTTAAACTACACATAGAAATATTATCATAAAATATGTTATTTAATAATATAAAAAAAAGGAAAAGTTTAAATTAATTTTTTTTTCTTTAAATTTATTTACAATAGTTCACAGGTGACAGTTTCCCTAGATTCGCGATCTTCGAAAGGGACTTTCATGTGTTCAGGATAAACGTTTCATAAATTCATTGAATAAATATAATTTGAAAAAAAAAGTTCCAGTTTCTCTATATATGTACGTTTAAACCGTTATTTTTTGTTTTTTCTTTATTAAGATTTCGATTGACTGAAGCAAATATGCTTGAAACATTGAAGCGGAATTTTCGAACTATAAGCTATATTTAGTGTGTAGGTATGTATGTATGTGTGTGTGTGAATTGAATATGTTTAAATGTCAGTTGTCGCAGTAGCAATTGGTAGTGATCGTGCGAGGATGTATAGCTTCTTAAGCGTTCTGCTGAATAAGGCTCTCCCATTTGGCTATGAGTTGGTGTGAAGAGGGTGCTTCTTCTGGATCCAAATCGCATAGTTGTGCTAAGGACAATGCTGGTCGCATACTACGTCCGTAGGCATGTTTGCCGTCAAAGTCCGGACTGGGAGTTGCTCTGAAAGGGAAAATTCAAAATCAATGAGATGTAAAGGATTTTTATTATTCATAGGGAGGGCATATATTCAACATTTCTACACTAAGGATCGGGAAATGTACAAACTAAGGTAAATATGGTCGAGTCTTTGAATTTTTTTGGGAAGTGGCTTCACTAACAACCTGAACGCGGCTTTCGAAAAGCATCTGCGAAATAGTTATTACGTTTACACTAGCAGCACTCAGGTGGCATTTCCGGGTCGCGGAATTAGGTGTATTCTACGAGTACCGAGTTGCAGGCAATGGGACGGGTCACAGGTTGTGGATAGTGAATTGCCTTTAAACAATTCTGTTAGTCTATAGTCGTCGGGGAGAGTCTCAGAGAAGTTTGTGGGTTGCACCGAGTTCCTCATAAATCCTGAGTGCTTATGATCCTTCACCATTCATGCCAACCACCTATGCTCTGGGGCATAGCTAAAGCCTACATGAGTCGGTAGGCTCATGTCGATGGCAAGGTAGCGGAGGTGTCCTATTAGCCAACAGTAATGTCCACATATTTCCAGGAAATTTACTGCCACTATGCGTTTAATCATTAAAGGCCGATAGTTCCTACTTAGCTTTCGCTTTGTGCTTATAACTATTGCAGAAAATCCACCATCTGGAATAAGAGTTGATTTCAACATGGATCAAAACTTCAAGATTGGAAAATCTTCAAGGGGTAATCGTGGATGGAGAAATCCCCCTGCTTCGGCAGCTTGCATATCGCATTTGGAGGTGCAAAATTCATGTTACGTTAACATGAGTTCTTCTATAGCAGAAACCATAAAAAAAGAATCATGATAACCGTCAAAATAAGCAACAAAACACATTCACCTTTAAGACGCGCACCACGATTGCCACATGGAATGTAGGGACGCTCTATCAATGCGGTAGACTACACCAAGCCGCAGTGGAAATTAGCCACTCTCTCAAAATATTCAATGCAACAGTGGGTTGTGACAACACCAATTTCGAACGCATTATGGACAAGCAAGGACTTGGCACGGTCAACAACAACGGTGAACTATGCAGCTAACATGACTTAGCAGTTGTCACTCTTCGTACATAAGAAATCTCATAAAACGACTTAGATTTCTCATAGAATTGAGAATCAAATCTTGATCGACTTGCTTGTTGTATTTACTTGACGAGAAGTGCGGACATCATCAAACTGATACAGCTTAACTCTGCAATAAGTCTTACCACCAATAAAGCAGCAAAAAAACTTCACGCTTGTAGTGCCTCTCTTCAAAAAATCGATCCAGCCGAAGCGGAATGCCACGTCGGAGTAGAGCAACGATGGAAGCATTTCAAAACGCGACTTCATGGTGCGTGCGAAAGCATACTGGGCAACCGATCAAAAGGAAAGAATGGATCAGTGAAGTAACCTGGGAAGTAATTCGAAACCAAAGAGAGGCAAAACGAATTAAAGATCAAGCAACTATATCTGAGCTTCGGAGCGCTGCGGTACAGTGCTACAATCAGGTCAGAGAAACAGATGAAGTCAAAAAGATGTGTAGACGAGACAAGCGTAATTGGCCTGATAGCCTAGCTATGGAAGTGTAACAAGCAGCAAAACGAAACATCAAAACGTTATATGACGTCTTAAGCTAAATTAATGGTAAATGTAATGCAGCATCACGTCCAATACGATCAAAAGATGGAACTCTATTCACGGCAAAGAATGGACAGCTCAATAGGTTCAATTTACTGAAATACTAAACTCTTCCAGCACTGAAGCGTCCGATAAAAATGCGCCGCAAACTGACAACACCCAAATACAACTCTGCATCAACATCACTGCCAGAAATAATCTCGGCAAATAAGAGCCCAAAAAACAACAAATCGCCAGGATTCGATGCTCCTGCTTCCAATATTCAGTTCTACTATATTTGGGTCGCAGACAAGATCCCCGAGGACCGGTTACAGGGTTCCTTGGTTGTTCTCCCAAAGAAAGGTGATATTTCTCAATGTAAAAACTAATGCGGAATTATGCTCTATCATGTCCAAAGTACTTTCAAGCCGCGTTAAATCGAAGCTTGATCAGAAAGCAGCAAGCTGGTTTTCATACAAACTGTTTTTGCACTGACCAGAAGACCAGTAGAAGTATTTGGTAGGCGCTCAGGTCTAACGGAGGCCCCTCAAAAGCTGACAGATTTGACCCTACGCATAATAGTTTAGCCAATGAACGAATGGCAGTCATTTGACAGCATACATCGCGGAAGTATTTGAGAGGCATCTAGATCTGGAAGAGTTCCTGAGGAGCTGACAGCTTTAATCACAGCACAATATGCGGAATTCAAGTGCAGAATATTCCACAATGGTGAGCTCTCAGACAGCATCACAACCAGCGCCACCTGCGACAAAATTCTACGGAAGTCTGCCGATAAGCTCTTGATTGGAACTCCCAAGTAAGCCACAAGAGGTGTCGCCCTAAGACCACGTGGAGGAGAACACCCTTCAAAAAGGAATTGATGAATGCGGAAAATCATGAAGTATTGAGGCCCTATGCTCCAGTGAGAAATACAGGAAATGATGATGATATTGCCATTGCAATCCATTGGTGGGGCAATATTGCCCATTAGATGGAAGGTAATTTGGCTTTTCATCTTTCTTTTTTTTAATGTAGAAAACGAGATCAAAGCTAGGGGTGAAACAAGTCTGGGGGAAAACATGAGCCATGTTGACCCTTCACAAGCAAATTGACAGCAAGTGTCACCATTGCCGATCGCCATTACTATTGCTCCGTAAATCGCTCATGGAGACGATCTTGTGAATTTACCATCGTGTCACTGAGGATCAATCAAGCATTTACTCTACAATCTACTTAATCCACACACAAAATCTACTATCAAAAGCAAGCTTCGTCTACTCATCAAAGATAAAAAGCTAAAAGCTTTACCACGTCACACTGAATACACAGCCAAGCGATGAACTCACAAGGTTTTCGTGCCTCTCGGCCACTTTATCAACGGCCGAAGCCCGCACTTGAAATTTATTCCTTCCAAGCAATTCCTTCATTGTGACAATAAAAATTGAAAATAAAATCATTCAAATACGATGGAAAACTCTCACCTTGGCGACAAGCTGTTGTTGGACGAATCACACAGCTCACCGATCGATTTCGTTGATCGTAACTTCGCCGGACCATAACAATGTTCCACTTCCGAATCCTCGTCCGACTCCAAATCCCTATAAGGCAAAGTAAACAAAAAACTAATTTGATTGATTGATTCGTGTATGCGTCCACTCACTCATTTTCGATGGAGTTGAGAAGATCCGGAGTTGACTGTCGGATTTTTCGGATTTTCTTCAATTCGCTCTCACGACTTTTGAGATCTTGCAGCTCACGTTGAATCTTCTCTTCGACGGGTATATAGCCACGTCGTATGGGCTTTCCGTCAGCGTCACGCTCAATAATAGGCGGCGTGATTGTCAACGATGGAATGGCTGCCGGCGCCCTAGCAAAATCAGCAATCAATGGAACCGACGGCGTAGTAGGCTGTGAGTTGGTTGTGATGCCAACACCAATTGAATTACCATTGATAGCAGTCGATGCGTTATTGAGGGCAATTTTACCGCGCGATGCAATGAATCGTTGCATGAGACCCTTGTGTGCCGGACCAAATGTTATGCGACGCGATGGTGTGAATATCTGTGGTGTGGATACGGTCCGCGTTAGGATCTTTTGAGGAGGTGGTGTCGGAATGGTGTTGTAACCATTCGGACGGATATATTTCTTTTCATTGATTACGATGTTGCCTATGTTGTTGCTGTCGTTTGCTGAAGTTCCATTGACTGGCGATGATGAGGCTGATATGCCCGAGTCATCGGAATGATTCTCATCGAGATTGTCGTCTTTGCCGTTGACGGATGTTGTTAGTGATGATGTTGTTGATGAAGAAAGGTTATCGTCCTGCGATACAGAAATGTGCTCGGGTGGAATGGGACTGGTACTGTTGGCGTCATTACTGCCATTTATCATGTTCTCCTCCGGTGGATGCATCTTCTCACGTAACTCACGCTCACGACGTGCCACTTCGTTGATTTCCTCTTGAATTCGCTTCAAGGGATCGTCTTTCTATAAAAACAAAAAAACGAAAAACGAAAACGAGATGAGCATAAAAAACAATGACAGAAATAGAAATGTACAAGTGGAGGGTCATAAGACTATAGTATGAGTCGGAGTTCTTCCCACACCTGGTGACCAACTGGTGGCTAATGGCTAATATGTGCTGATTGGCAGACATTGCTTTCCAGTAATGCAACCATGGTATGGTGGTATCTTATCGATTTTATTTGCGTATAACCTAGAGAACTAACGTATTAGATTAGATTACGGACAGATAGAGCATGAATGGCTGTACGGACAGGAAGGCAGCGAGCTCTTTTTACCATTTTATTAGCTGAGCTTTGCTGGTTGTTTTGGTTTTATGGTTTCTTGGAGTTTTATTTGCGCACGTCGTACCGAATAAAAAGAATTGGAGAGATAATTGCAATTTAATTAAAGGACGTTAACTTAAACTCGGCGGTAGTAAGCGCGACTTCCGGATTAAAGGCAGTTCTCAGGGAAGCTGAGTTAAGGAAATGATTGATGGGAGGAGATAATGAAGATTCGGATTTCGTGGGATTCGTTGGGAACATGTTGAGATTTAAGGCATTTGAAGTATTTTATGCCTTAAGAGGATAAAAAATTCCATTCTAGGAGTGGGAATAAAGTTGATGGTTTTTGAACAGCGAGCGAAATTAAGTCTGCCATAAAAGTAAGACGGACATTGAGCGTTAATCATTCTATGTAAAAATATAAAATTAAGCGACGAATCTTCGAATGCCAACACACTGCTTCGCTAATGGCAATTTTAAAATTTACGCTGGGTAAATGCATGTGGGCATATGCTATGAGAGGTAAGATCGAGATCAATTCCAGTTTTGTCGTGGATTTTATGGAGAAAATTATCACCGACCGACAATTTAACGATCACTTTGATATGTTTATAGCCAGATAAAGGACTAGTAAGTGACTCAACAGCTAATAAGACATTATCAGCATACTCGTATATGATAGGAATATCGAGGCCTATTAAGCAACTAATGAAAGTTCATTAATAAAAAATATTCAGAACAGTATCGGTCCTAATACAGAACCTTGAGGCACTCCTTGGTTAATTTGCTTTTATAATGAACAACGTATATGGGAACAATCCATTGTAAATTAATAAGCAATTTCACTGTCCCTTTGCTAAATGGAACGTATTGGAAGGCCACACTGGCCTGCAGAATTTGACTTATAGCTATTACGCATTGAGTAAGCTCACAAAGTCCGATATTTTTTCTTTTTAGGGAGACAACCACGGCTAAGTACGGCAACACGGCTCAGTACAATTCCTACGACTTGGATGGCTGTTGTGGTATTCAAACTCATTGCCTTCAGTATCAGAGGCCAAGGCACTAACCGCCGAGCCACTGATCTGCTTCTGAATTTCTTCACAAGAAAGGAAGTCTCTAATCTAGGGGCTTAAAAGCTTTTTTTTTGATATACCGCTTTTTAGACACTGCTTTTTATATAAATTGGATAATCTACGCTTTCATTTGACGCATAATTTGTTCCAAGTTTTATACATTGTAACTAGACAAGGACAACTTTAACTTAATTCTGAATTTCACAAATATTTGGGGAAACACTCTCGTTTCTAGCGCTACTAGCGCCTAGAGCCTCATAGATAACCTCCCGTAAAGCCTTCTTATGAGTGTGTTCCTTCCAAGTTATGCCGTTTCTATTCATTATTTTTTTGGTCTGCTTGTCCACTGTCCATTCGTTCTACGTATCCCACCCATGATTTTATTGCTCGGAAAATGCTTGAGGTGCGTTTCCATTAAGGGTTATTTCCCCTTTAATTTTCCTGAAGAGATCTCATTACGTAGTTCAGCACTTAATTAAATAGTAAAGGGTGGTCGTGGTGCAATGATAATCATCACCGACTGTCGAGCGGAAGATCTGTAGTTCAAGTCTGTTCATAGCCAAAAACAATTCCTATACGGAAAAACCGTGCAATAACATCAGTTGTGAATGAGAGATGATCAAAAAATGCTGGCGAAGGCATAACACTCGCAGTTTAAGATCACTTCAAAATTCGTACTCTGTGTGTGCATTTCCAATATAACAGCTTAACGGCATGGAAGCAAAAAAATTACTGTGAACTGCAACCAACTCGACAAATTCTGTCGAATCCCTCGAATCCTATTTAGGACAAGCACTCCCCGGAAAGTAGTGAACAAACATCTTCGACACAAACCACCTGCATCCCGTTAACAGGTTGTGTGACAAATACCATAAGAGCGTAACCATGGCTAAAAAGCTACGATTTGAAGGGAATTAGTGTCTTGAGTACAGATAATTAGATCACACGCTGGTTGTGACTGTTGATCAAATAGAACAACGAGTAATGGACACTTCATAACTATATCATTCCTAAGCATTTCGTAATTGGGAATATTGTAAACCTAAAAAACGTAATCGGCTTTGTGGAAGCCTCGAGGCAACAGACGTAAGCGATTCGAAGCCCCGTCGATGTTTTTCTTTTTGACTGTTAAAGGTGAATACAACAAGCAAAAGCGAGTTGCTATTTACAATTTACAAGTTTTAACGCATTGTTCGAGGGCAGAGTCACTTGTTCAAATTTGATGTAAACGCATATACAAGGTGGCGCAAAATTAACCACCCCATCGGATGTTATAATTTTTGGCATCGTACATCAATCATATTTGACATTTGTGAACTAGACAGCTGTGGTATACAAACAGACAAACAGTGGAGTGCTATACTCCCCAAGAGCATGGAATTATTGTGTCGAATTTTCTGATCAATAATCGGTTGGTGTTAGCGCGGCGCGAATTTCGACGCCGATTTCCTAATCGTGTCGCGCCAACTGGGCAAACATTCCGGCGCTTAGCCACTCCACTCGAACAGACTGGAACCAGAGGAGACCATGCAGGGCGTGGCCGCCATCGGCCTGGTCGTTCGGCCGAGAATATCGCGGCTGTGGCTGCCGATGTCGCTGAGAACGAAGAAACATCAACCAGACGACGGGCCACGCAATTAGGCATCACCAGACAGACCCTACAGCGAATTTTAGTGAAAGACTTACACATGTTCCCGTACAAAGTGCAAACAGTGCATCAGTTAATGCGTGCTAACCGTCCGTGACGTGTGAATTACTGTCCATTCATCCTTAATCTCAACAACGAAGAGGACGAGTTTGTGTCGAAAATCATCATGCGCGACGAGGCGCATTTCCACTTAAGCGGTTTCGTCAATAAGCAAAATCTTCGTTTCTGGGGCACTGAAAATCCGCGTGTGATGCACGAAGAGCCATTATATCCACTCAAAGTCACTGTGTGGTACGGCGTTCACGCGGGAGGAGTGAATGGGCCGTATTTTTTTGAGGACGCAATACTGTCGCTGTCACTGGCAAGTGCTACAGGATCAAGATAAATGATATCTTATTGCCGGAATTGGATGAGCGGGGCTTGGTGAACATTTGGTTTCAAGAAAACGGTGCAACCACATACACAGCACGAGCCACAATGGATATTGTGAAGGAAGCGTTTCCTGGTCGCGTAATCTTCCGTTTTTGGCGATTTGGCCAGCAAGATCGGCCGATTTAACCATCCCAGACTTCTTTCTTCGGGGCTACTTGAAGTCGCAGGTTTATGAGAACAAGCCTCGAACAACTGCAGCCCTTAAGGAGAATGTTCGACAAGAATGCGAAAGTTATCACCGGAAATCTTGCCGGAAGTCATGGAAAATGCAATAAAACGCGTAAAAAGTGTATAAACACTGGTGGCAGCCACCTGACGGATATCATCTTCTTCAAATAACAGAAAAAATTGTAAAGGTCCAAGTCAATCATTTTCATCAATCAAAATATCTTTTTTTATACAGTAAAAAAGTAATTCAAAAACAAAAATGGATGATTACTTTTGCGCCACCTTCTATTAGGCAATGTCGTAGGCAGAATCATAAGTGGTTTTTACAAGCAATTATAGGAAAATTGGTAATTTTACCGCTAGGCCTAAGAAGGATAACTTCAGCAAAGCTCGTTTTAGTACCGCAATGACAGACTAGGACTTCACGATCTCCACGCTTCCCAGAGCGGGGCGTTGCTCCGGTGGCATAGTTCTCACTTCTTAGTTCGTAAGTTAGTTTAGGGTTAGCTAGGGGATCTTTTGGAGGCTGGGCACGTCATCATGCTTAGATGAGCCTGAGAACTGACTGAGGCCTATTGGCCCCTGTTTGTCAATGTTTATTTTGAAAATAGATTGCGATGATTTGCACAAGTTACTCAACGATATAACCTTCCATGATGATGACATGCCACACTCAACTATGAGCAACAAATTCAACAACATGACCGCGTCGCTATTCAAAGACCCTTAATACCAAATATTTCGTTTCGTTTCCAATTTGGGTTACTCAATCAAGTATCCCATCAACACCTACCTCTCTACCTTAACCCATTTCAACATACTTATACCAAAACAAGGTCAATCCGATCACACTATCCATAAATCTCGAAAACGATAGCAGTTCAAACCCAAATTCCCAAACAATCACGAAACTACGTCATAAACAAACCTCTGCCATTGACTGCTGACAGCCACTTAATCGGAAAGTGACCTACGTGGCACATCGGTCCGAGAAGAAGGCGTGAATCGCCCCAAATCTATTAAATTCATTAAATCCCCTAATCCGATGGAATCGAATCACACAGAGTCATCGGTTCCATTAGAAAAACACACAGATGGGTCGTGGGAGATAACTGAAATGTCTATTGACCATATTAAGGTTGGTTTGTCTAAAGCAAACGTTTTCGACGAGCACGCGATGATTTTTAACAACTTGCGGTTTAGTGAGTACTTCCGGTTGATTTGAGGTCCTTTAAGATAGACACAGGAGTGGCAAATAGTTTCTGTAGTGACAGTTGATACATAGTGATGGCTGAGTGAAGCGACTTTCACGTTAAGTATACATTTCTTATATTTAATCAGCAACCGCCGACTATGTTTAACAACAAACAAGTATCGATTCCAATTATTTTCTCCATATTCGTGTAACATGAACGCGGCGTTGCCCCTTTACTTCTCTTTTAGTTGTTTTAAGTTTTCGGCCAAACCATCACGCACATGCTATGCTTATGACCTTCACTTTGCTATTCGCCAACAATGAAAGTGAAAACTTGAATGCACTCACCTTCACCGTGTACTGCTGTCAGTGCTGTTACCCTCCATGGTCGTTGAACAACAGCAAGTAAAACAATTACAAAAAAAAACAAACAAAAACGAAATTCTTTCAGCTTTGGAGACTTGTTGAAGACAACAAGTCGAACCAGTACCGACCATCTGCTTCGAAAAATTTCTTTTTTTTAACAGTTCACTGCGCTCGTGCTCTGTGACCTGACATCTGTGCCCACCTGTCATTCTTCTTGTATACATTTCGCGCATTCTTTTTCTCACTCCACTGCAGTGTGGAGTCGCGTTAAAAAAAAAGAGAAAAAGAAAAGAAAACCATTGTTGAAAAGAACTCGTTAACAATTCAATTTTCCAAGTCTTTCATTATTTTTCGAACTCGAATTCACTATAGCAGCTGATTAGATTAATTGACAGATGTAGCATTTGTTTAACAATCTCGATTGTCTTTTAACGGTAATTGGATGTGCCTAATTCGATGGAAGTTATAAATTATAAAGATTTCTTGTGATGAATAATGACGGGTAATGTCGTTCAAAAGAGAAACGTCAAAGTGGGCTTTTGGAAAATGATATGGGGCGATAGGTAACAGAGCAGAGATAGAAAGGTAACTCCTCTGGTGAAACCTAAATTTGCTTGCTTTGCTTATAGCTCGGACCTCCAAAGCGCGGTAGCCTAAGTTATGTATAAATTATATTGTAAGACGTATTTTCAGACTTTTGTGCGGCCTGGTAATTGGTTCTAATAGACTTGAAGGTAGACTCTAGAATGTATTCAATCCGCATCTTCATTGAGAAAGGATATTCTAACTTAATGTCGCTCTACATTAAAATGTATTACCTTAGGCGCTACTTCGGCATCATAGTGCCAATGTTGTAAACGTGAATTACAACAGGAAGAATCCCTTCTTATATGAGAGGTTCACATAAGAATTACATTTAACAACTCCCTCAGGTCGAGAATAACACTAGATGAGACACAGAGAGATAGTAGCCTTTAATTAAAAGCCGTGCAAGGGAGCCAGGGAAACATAGCTTTCCCGACATCATCGCTGAAAAAGGATTTAAGCTGATTGATTTCGCGACGACTTTGCAGACATGCGATTCTCTCATCTCAACATCCATCACATGAATATCACCGAATCAATTGAAAGCCAATTAGATTGACCACACTGTGTCCGCTATCAGACACTCCAGTTGTGAACATTTTACAAGGAGTCAACTCGGACCATTATTATATTGCAGCCAAGATGCTTCAAATTCAAGGGTTTTAGGATATTTCGAATACAGTGTGATGGAGTCCCATCATGAACGCAAGCGGCTGCCAAAGCCTTTGCTGGTAGTATCATCCTCAAACTCTCTGAAGCCTCTGCATCACAAGGACAATCCATAGAAAACCATTGGAAACGCTGCCAACAAGCCATGAGGAAAGCCGCTTCTGATGTGCTGGGTTTTAAAGTGATACTTCCAAGAATTCTCTGATTCGACTATGTAGAAAGGTAAATGCAGTGAAACCGTGCAAGAACTCCTCGTGGGCTCTACGAGCAGAAAAAAATTTTCTTGGAAGTGACAGAGCACGAGAGGAGCGCGATCGAGCAGTTGGATGACTCTGGGAAGTTACAACACAAAATGAATTAAATATAATAAGGATTTGAATCCGGAACGGGGACCTTTAAGAATGAAAATAAACATCGACTAGAATGATCCATTAATGGCGGAGGAGAATATTGTCCTTCTGAGTTAGACGTAGTCAATATAGCCTGCCTTCTGAGCTCTTCCAAGGTTCAGATCACTTCAAAATTCATACTATTGGGTACATAACTTAATTCGTGCGGTTTTTTTTTCAAATTTGAACGTTTATTTAAGAAAAACATGTACAATAGTATTATTCAAAGTATTGCCCATCTGAAGGTATGACTTTTTTCCATCTTTTTGGCAATTTGTGGATCCCATCCCAGAAGAACTGCGCCGGCTTGGCAGCCAAGAATGAATCAAGCCAATTTTTGATATTCTGCTCTGATGTGACCCGTATTTCAGTGAGGGCGTTCTGCATCGACCGGAACAAATGGTAGTCAGAGGGGGCAAGATCTGGGCTATAAGGCGGGTGGGGTAAAACTTCCCATCCACTGTTATCCAAATAGTTCTTAACCGGAATAGCAACGTGGGGCCGAGCGTTGTCATGATGGAAAATTATTGCCTCGTGTCTGGTCGCATATTCCGGGCGTTTTTCGGCTACTGCTCTCTTCAAACGGATTAATTGTGTTCGGTAGCGTTGTCCATTGATGGATGCAAAAATGACTTCCTTTTGTGGTTTTCCAGCTGCATTTCGGACATGCAAAACCGCCTTTCGACGTCTCTCGGCTTGAGTTTATGTGGAACCAAATTTCCTTGCTTTTGAATATATCCAGCTGCTTTTAAACGTTTTGAAATGGCTGCTTGAGTGACACCCAAAGATTCTGCGAGCTCTTCTTTTGTTTGGCAACAATCTTCATAGAGTAATGCTTCTAGTTCTTCATCTTCAAACTTTTTTGGCTGCCCAGGATGTTCATCGTCTTCCAAGCCAAAATCACCACTTTTAAATCGTGCAAACCACTTTTGGCACGTTCGCTCAGCTAGCGCATGTTCACCATAAACTTCCACCAAAATACGATAACTTTCGGCAGCAGTTTTCTTCATATTAAAGTAATGAAGTAGAACTCCCCGCAAAAACACTTTTTCAGGCACAAAGTTCGACATATTTGAGTGAAAAAAAATTATTGTTGTTTATGCTTCAAATGAATGACATATACTGAAATGACGTACAATGACAGCAGCTTTCCAACACATGTTCCAATGGAATAGTAACAATGGAATAATACAAGTTACGCCATCTCTTAGCAAACCGCACGAATTAAGTTATAGACCCAATATGTGTCTGCATTTCCAATACGTCACCTTAATGAAGGAAACAAAAAAGTTATTGTGAACTACAATCAATGCGACAAATTCAGTCGAATTCCACGAATCATATCTAAGACAACCACCCCCGGAAAGTAGTGAACGGATATCTTCGACACAAACCATCTGCACCCCGTCCAGGTTGTGTGACAAACACCATAAGAGGTTAACTCTCGCGACCCTATAAGAAAAAGCAATTGCAGATGACCTGGTGGAAAGCATGCTCATCTGCAAGATATAGTCAGAGGAACTGACTGTGTCAACCATTGTGACATTTTTATAGTGGGAGAGTGGGTACCAAAAACGAAAAAAGTTACGTATACGCCCTGTGGTGCGAGAAGTCTATAGCTTCTCTGTGCTTCCATAGATACTTTGGCAACTAGAAAGTAATGCGGAAAGCTGCTGTCTATTCAGATCCAACATAATCAAGAGCATTTCAGGTATTTTCTTCAGGGAAACTTCGTCCAAAGAGTCAGTAAAGAGGTGTGTACCAGAAACGGAAAAAGGTTACGTATACGCCCAGTGGTGCGGGAAGTCGATAGTGTCTTTGGGCTTCCACAGCTCCTTCCTGCTATTTTGTGCAAAGTCCTGAAACATTTCTAAATTAATAGCTGATCGATTACTATCAGTGTGGTTTCAGGCCCCGAAAGTCCACCCGCAACCCGGTGGATCTGGGAATACTAAGAACGACTTCCAGACCTACGTTAATCATTTATTTGGTTACATCCCTGGCAAACTCGTCAAGTTTTGCAGGACGACATTGGACAACTCTCGATGCCCTGCAAGAGTTCGAAGTGATCTAACTTTCAATGTCTAAAATGACCTGATATTGAAATCACAGAAATCAGTGATCAACACGAATGGCACGATCTATTTTAAGTCCGTTCTTACCGGGATGACATTTATATTATTGGGAGAATCGAAAAAGACATCAAAGAAGCCTGGGGGCATTAAAATGAAAAGAACTGATATGGGACCGGCGATAAATGAAAATAAAACTAAGTACGAGCTGTCATCAGAGAAGACTTACGACCCCAATGTCATGGAGGTAGGTAACTCGGGGGTAGTCAAGGACTTCACCCACTTTGTGTCAAGTCATCACATTATTCCATCAGTGAAGAAAGTAAACCCAGACTCGCTATTGACAACCGTGTGCCTTCAGCTCAGGAGACAATAGAAACATCATGCCCACAATGAAGCTCTTGTTCTTTTCGAGAGATAAGTGGAAAGACTAGTTCAAAACCGAGCTACCTGGGGAGGCAGGTTGGTTGAGGCGCTGCTCCACCTCGCTTGTAGCCCATCCTTAGTAAGTAAGTTTTTGGGAGACTGCTGTGTTCTACAGAATGGTTTCCGGCTCAATCAGTGCTTATCACCACCACTTACATCAGCCTGAAAGAATCAGGTTTTCGATATTGAAAGCATTTTTCCCATTAATTTTCATCAATCAACTAATGAATAACATACTATTTGGATTCGAATCAACCGGTCTGTAAATACACAGTAGGCACAGAAAGCCTCCGACAAAGTTAAAATAAATAACAATCCAGCGACAGCATACCCAATACTTGCACCGATCACATCCGATTCGCGCGTTTTCTTTCACCTTATAGTGGACTATCCAGTAATTGATTACACACGAGAGTATGTTGTTTACCTTTGCAATCCCAAACAACGCATTCCGATTATAGCCCGAAGCCAACAAATAAATTAAAACAACCCGTTGGCATGGGATCACTTGCCGACCACACGTTGCAACAATGTTTACTTTGTTTCACCGCTATAACGAATCCAATGGCCTAACCAGGAATGAACGACTATTTTAATGACCATGCCAGCGCACTAGTTTCTAGAACAATGAAGAAGCACATCTGATCCTTGTTGAACTATTTTTTGCCGATGTTGCTCCTCAGACCCATTATACATTGAAGGTCTATGTCGAGCAGCGAGCACGATTTTACTTTCATAATACCACTCCATCCAAACTGCTGCTCTTGTTTGCCTCCTCGTTCTCAAGCGTAGTCAAAATAAAACTTCTCGTAGACAGGCTCTTTTCCTTTGTTCCAGATTTGCTTACCAGTTTTTTTGTTATTCTCGTTGTTGTCTTGTTGTTTACTGCATTGGTCTACTAATCGACTACAGAAATGTACGAGTGCTCTGTCGATAAAAATCGACATTTTCAAGTGCCGCTTCGTCGTCGCTGGCGATCCGAAAGAGAAAGAGGATTGTCTAGAAAACGATCTTAAAAAAAAATATCTATTCACCTCGGCCACAGAACAACTGAAGACAAGAACTAAAGTAAGAAGTGATGTCTGTGTGATGAGTATTTGTTATAAGAGGTTTTCGGGTCATCAGCTACGTCGATCGCGCCGATCGTCGACCGCGAGAAGAGAAAATGAGAAAAATCTAATTGTATCTGCAAGATATCATTGCATTAAAGAAATAATAGGAGACTGGTCCAATTGGAAATTGAAAGAAGTGGAACCACGGCGCGCGCAGTAAAGATCGATGTAGAGCTTGACAGATTGGGGCTATTCCTGTTTGAGGCGAGTGCGAAATAAGCAAAGACGACGGTTGAGGATAATTAGATCTAACGCCCGATATTACAATAGATTATTTTAGAAATGCATGCCAGGGTTATTAGTCGATCCAGATTTACCAAGCGCCGCATGGTTTGGTTTACAGTTGCCTGCAAATTGCAATTGTTCCAATCTCCGAGTGAAAAGACGTTAGAGTAGAGTGGATGCAGCGGTATTCGTTTAGCTACGTAACTAATTTCGTTTCAATTCCCTATTGGAACTAATCAGACCAATTTCGATTTAATTATAGGGTTTTTGCAAAAGAGTTTTACCTTGGCCTGGGCTGCCTTCTCATAACTCTAATGTGTCGACATCGATATCCGTGAAATTCAAGGTCGTTGCGTTACCGGCTATGTTGTGAAAAAATGTCGATCGGTGAAGGGATACATACCCTTTGCTTCTGTACTCTAACTAATTTCTACTTTTTAAGATGAAATGACAACTTTAAGAGCAAAAAAAAGCCTAAATAGTGCCGAGCACCACTTAATACTTAAAAGTAAGTTTTTTTTTTCAATAGTAACGTATCAATTTCGCGTTTTAATACAAACGCTTCCTTAAATTCTTTCCATGATCTATCAATGTCAAAAAGTTTGTCATGGTATACATTATACATCATGGTAAAAACCATGAACGAGCGACGTTTAGAAATAGTTAAAAGTACTCCTGAAACGACTGAGTTGGTGGTCGCAACTTTTCGAGCGTTTACTCCAATTTTCCGTTGTAATCACCGTCAGATAGGCATGCTATAGTGGATAAATCCGAGTTAGCATATTCACTACTGAATATTTGTGTGCTAATGAGGCAATGCAACGAGGGAGAAGATCTCTCCGAAGTTCTGATATTCCGATGGGGTACTGTAAAGATTTGACGAAAATCCCAAATTTCGTCGCAAAATCAGCGGTGAAGGTCTTTTTTGGCTTAATGGCTTAATTTTTATTGGACAGCAACAAACCCGTTGGATAGCTCCAAGAGACTCCACTGCATCGGCAAAAACTGACCATGTGGGGTAGAGTTCATGCAAGAGGCGTGTTTGGACCGTATTTTTTCGCCGATGAAATTGGTCGCCATGGCTCGTTCAATGGAATTGGCTGATGTACCATGTTGGAAGACTATTTTTAGCCAGAATTTAATGGACTTAACATCAGTGGTTCCAACGATATGGTGCCACATGCTACACAGCTCAAACAATTGATCTATTGAAGGTAAAGTTCGGCAATTGTATGATGTCGAGAAATGGCTCGGTTGCATGATCACCTCGTTCGCTGGGTTTTGACGCTGTTGTATTTCTTTTAATGGGGTTAACTGAAGTCGGTTTATATCAACAAGCCAACAATGCTGGAGGTGCTAGGCGAATTGCCAACTATCCGGTCGAAAGAGTGGTAGAAAATTGGCTCCAAAGATTCGATTGCTGCCAACGTGCTCGCGACGGTCATATAAACGAGATCGAATTCCAAGTTTAAATTTAACATATGCACTATACCGGGAATAGATTTCAACCCGATATCTCAATTATTCTGTGTTTTAAGTAAATGCAAAATTGTTATGTCCTTACTGAAAAACCCTGTATAAGCTGAACTGTGTGATTTGAACCAATATAAATGGTTTTTCAATAAGGACGGGTAGATGTTGAAATGGAATAAAACAAGCTGTGTGTAAGGTATCAACAAAATTCTTTTTTTGTTTGAAAGACCCATGTATGTCAATACATTTGGATTATAACATCGTTCAAATGCCTGCCTCGATTTTTTACGGTGGCACGGAACCGATTGGTCCAATTTTCAATGACCCTTCCGCTTAGATCCGACTGAATTTGAGCGATGGCATGTGTTATTTTCACCTTAAGCGCATCGGTCGATTGTGGTTTATTCGCATAGATGTGCGACTTTAGGAAACTTCTCAAGAAAAAGTCTAGTGGGGTCACTGTCTCGGGTTCTTCTGGACCTTTTCACGGACCGCGACGATGTTCTCGGCCGATCTTGCGTTCCTTTGACGTACGAATGTTGGCTGATTCATTACGGAGCTGGTCGCCTTAAATTTGACAGTCAAACGTTGAAGAGTCAACTGTGAAAAGCTACCGTAATGGGCGCAACACGCACAACAAACATTCACTTCGATAATAAAGTCTTATTATCAAGACGTGCTGTTCAACCATGTAACTTGCCATAGTGATTTGGCATCAGTAACCCGCGTCAATTGAAAATTCCCCTCACAGTCTATTGTATCCATCTCCATATGTAACGTGGAATCATGAATTCCAAATATCTCGGCGACCGGCTGCTTTGCGGACTCATTTATCACCATCCACTCCCAGTCGCTTACAGCTGTGCGAAACAATGAAAAACCAGTTTGTCACCTTCAGTATGAAAATGTTCAAAAATTCCAATGTCCTGTATCCCGGTATCTCAGCCGGGTACCCACATGGAGGTTTCCATCGCCCTCCTTCATCCCACTGCCTACTTCTTGCCAATGTGCGAATATTGTACATACTCGTTGGACTTGTACGATACGATCAAGCCATTTGCTTGATTAAACCGATCCGAATCCATAAAACCCGTCTCGTGCGCTGTTTTATGTTTCGTGGAATATAATACCCGAACAATCACCGTCGTTGTCGTCTCTCCTCCTGTAGGGCACACGACGCGTGAGTAATGCTCTGCTTTTTTACTATATCTCCCTTTAAGACAGTGACAAGAGCATGAAGCACAGGCAATAGAAAAGCAAACGCAAAAGCAATGGCAGGCTCATAAAGCATGTCACGCCCACTAGAATTCAGTTAAACACCGTCAGGGTCACCGATCTGTACGTTTGCCTTGAGAGCATGAGTTGAAGCTGAAGTATATTAATTCGAAGAGCTATGGAGCGAGATGTTGAATCGTTCCTCTTACTTGTGACATATGAGGCGGTAAGCATCATTTGTAGCAGCCAAAGAAGTGCTTGTTGCACCATTGACTGCTTCTTGCTAATGAAGTAATACTGGTACGACGGCATATAGCGGTATTCTAATTTCCATCCCAAATCAGCCAGGTGGAACATTATTATTGCTCTTATTCTTGACTATGAAGCGGAAGTAATGTGAAAGCAAGAAGACGCGCCACATTCTTACCTTCTCGCTTACATCGACGTACACAACACTGATCCAAGGAAGACTAATGTTACAGAATTTTAGAGCGCCAACTGTAGCACGTAACAGCAGTAGTTGTACGTAGAAGTTGGCCAGGTGAATGGTCTGGACAATGCATTGTATGAGAATTCCTATTCTCATTATTGTTCTTGGTATATTGATGCGCTCTGGAGCTGGCCAGACAGACCGTGGCAACGGATCGTCGAGCGGACGGCAACGAAATGGATTAATGAACTTTTGACGAGGGGTAACGACGATATAAACTTGATACAGCTTGACCTCAAAACACTTGGAGCAGAAGAGGAATGAAAGGATAAAGTGTTATGTTGCTCTCTTAATGGTGATTGGAGTTGACTGTGGTCAAGATGAATGAGGGAACTCTGTGACTATACTACTACTGGAATGACCCCAATAAGAGTCGACAAAACAAGGTCCGATGGGACTGCCGGAGAATGTATAAGGATGTCTTGGGAGATTAATGGACATACGTATGTTGGTGGCATGACCGTTGGTGATCATGGAGGTCGATGAAGATGCAAATGGTCGTTGGTGGTATAGTGCTCGTTACACAAGTCCGTCAGACATCATACTCCCACGGGAGAAGTCTTAGGCAACTGTTTTGAACAGTGATCTCGGTTGAGGATATGATTGTCCAAATAGTAAGAACATTTACAGCTACTTCCAGTGCCTCATGCTCTGTTGATTAGGTCACCTTTTCCCCCATGCGGAATGCGTCGTTCTAAGTTGGCACCGGAGCATTGCTGTCTGTTAGCTCACGTGTAAACGCCTAATTAAGTCAATGTCAGACTTACAATCCTAAGAGTTCTTGGTTGTATGAACATCTTTCCTCCGTTAACACAAATGGAACCAAAGATTGTACGAAGAATTGTTTTCTCGAATAACCCAATGACCCCGATGTGTACATGATTCTTCGCCTTACAGGATGACCGGGATGGATAAGGTTTTTTGAAAAGTAACCTCGGTTTTTCGAGAGATGGCTCTACTTCTCAATTGCAAAGACCAAAGAAGCAGCGGTTGGCAAGAAACTAGGAAGAGACCTTCTATTTTGATACGTCTTTCCCCGCGGAACTCATTTGTTTACATTAATATCCAGGGTCATGATGACCAAATCTGTCACAAGCGAACTTTTATCCGTGAATACGTGTGAGCTCATTTTATTTTGACGCAGTAAGTTTAAGGCACTCGAGGAGACATACTCCGGGTTCCAACGTGCTCATTACAGCTTGTAGGCAAACGTCAGTGGCCATTTTAAGTGAAAAGTCTCATTCTGGTTTCTAACCTCAAAGCTAATATCTTTGCCGCTCGTCGCTAGTTAATTAAGTTAAAGGAAGTTCTTGACTAGCTTTGATGACAGCGCGTTCTTCTTTGATGGCAACATTTAGTTGGTTTTGCCCTTATTTATCTCTAAACCGCTCTTGCTTCAATGCTCTCTTAGACGTCTTGCCATGCTCGTCAAATCACGTTAGTTTATGTAATTAGCTAGTAAGTCCCGCCCGATATTTTGAAGGATGATGTTGAAGAAATCACAGGACAATGCGTCGCCCTTACAGACCTTAATGGATCAGGGAAAATTCTCTTTTGTCAACCTACATAATCTGACGTATTTATCGGGAATGTCAAAACACCACGGTCACTTGTTTAGCTCAACTCTATAGACACTGAATACGCGGCTTTGTTTTGATCTGCAATTTCAGTCTTCTCCTAGGTCTGCCGGAATCATAGTCTCCTGGCCTGAACCACACCGATGGGAGCTTATCAGATTTTTTTC
Source organism: Merodon equestris (assembly GCA_958301585.1). Taxonomy (NCBI): domain Eukaryota; kingdom Metazoa; phylum Arthropoda; class Insecta; order Diptera; family Syrphidae; genus Merodon; species Merodon equestris. The sequence goes on from OY284415.1 coordinate 123,098,433, forward strand.
GAAAAGACTTTGTATGCGGTGGTGACATGTGACATTAGATGTCAACTTTAATATCGCTTTCTCAACAACGTCTAAATTGGGTGGACAGAATTCTCTTTCACCTTCATTCACTGTGAATGGCTCCGTTCTGCCTGACAGCGCTATTTTGTGTCTTCATGGAAAGTAATTTCGTACCCACCCTCAACTGACAGATCACTGCTCCTAATGCTTTGTGGGCATTCTTTCTCTGGTATTATTTTTTATTATAATTATTTTCTTGAAGGCTACTATTATCTGGCCATAAAGGTCATGGAACAGCTGCTACCAGACATTTCTTTTTGAACTCTACCCGTCATGGCACTCACTCCTCGAAAGTGAATCGAGTTTGATATTCTTTCCTCCTTTTTTCACATAGTAAAATCCACTCATCTGAGTCGAAAACTACTTCATCCTAAAATCATCTATTTCGATACGACTCTAAAACAAACCCAATGTCAACCCATGCTCAACATACTCGTAAGCCCTATACTTGGCTTGACTTCTGTCACCCCGTGACTGACGCCATTATGCAACTGAACAGATCGTCAATTGTATTTACGAGTATATACCTAGGTTTAAGTATGTGACTAGGTACTGCGGCCATGAATTTGACCGCAGTCTACATCGCTGTCGCGAGCAAGCGTATATTCACGACGGAGTAACAGCGTACGACTTAAGCTTCATGTCACGAGTTTTCTGTAACACGTTTATTGCTCTTTTTTTCCTTTCCTTTATTGTTTTTTGACTTTTTCTTGTCTTTTCTTATTTTATTGTTGCTTATAAATGTGTGGCGAATACTTTTTAACACGCCTGTAACATACACTAATTGCAAGTTCGATGATGTAAGTGACGAGTTGACAGTAACCACGTCAATCATACCCTCAAGGAAAACAGAAACAAACTACTCAATGACAGATGGAAAAACACCCGAAGAAACAACTGACATAATACAGTGCAATATTAAGGTAAATAAGTGTCACACCGTCCCAACGCGGCAGTTGTCGATTCCTTTCACGCAACGTATTTGCTGTCATAAATAGACCAAATAACGCGCAGTCATGCTGTGCATCTCTATATCGTTGTCGTTGAAGATCACGTCAAACCCGACAGACCGAATTGGAAAAGAGAGTTTTGTAGCCGACCCATCGATGAGGAAGTAAAGGCATGAGGAAATGGACAATAAAAAGAAACATTTAATTCCCTTCGCGGAATGTCCAAGACGATTGAAGACGTTGCTTTAAAATTTAATGCACGTTTTGGGTCGGGGAAATGTGTTTTACACAAAGGCAATTGCATAACTTGTAGTCTATCGCCTTATTGCGCAGTCGATTGTTGGGTGGTGCTATCAACTGATGATGGGGACAAATCGGGATCCGGTGACAGCTGGTAAGCGTTGGGAATTTTAAGAAGCGTTTTATAAGTGTGTTTCCCAAGGGTTTTTTTTTCACTTCATTGGTGTCGTATTTCAGGCGTGTCTAATTGCGATTTAGCGGATTTTCAACAACATTACGTCAGTTGGCGGGTGTGACTGAAGAGCAATGACCATTATGTCTTTGTTCAAAGATTTGTCTCATGTGATGCAACAGTATGATTTCAATGTAAAACCGATGGTGTCGGGACGATGTTATTTATGGTCGCCAAATTATCAACGTTTTGGTATTGATCATTGATCTTGTCAGTTGCTCTGACAACCTTCCATAATTATGGGGTGAGCCAACAGCTAGTGTGGACATTTTTCATTAAATTAAGTTAGGCTTTATTGGTTAATGAAACCCGGTCTATGGCCATTATGAATAGAGCACAACATCGTTCATCTGGCCAGCAACGCTTTTATTGCAGGCGATCATCCGAACGTTAAAATGATCGTGGTTTTTAGAAGAGTAAGTGCGTCAGTGGCCGCAATCCCAGTGTGTGGGATCCTGAATTATCCTGTCATGAGCCTTACTTTTCAAATAACCTCAAGTCTTGGATATCTAAAGGCCTCGGAGGTCGATCAACTTCGCCTCTAACCGAAATAATTCGATCTTCAAATTTCATGCATATTTCAAATAAATTAATTTTTTAAAAGCTTATGTAAACGGTAGTGCCATCCTGTTGAACCCAGAGATCGTCCAGACCCAGTTCAATCAATTTGATTCACTGTAACTGCCTCCCCAGTTTTATCTTTGGAAAAGTAAAGACGAATGATGCCACCAATCCGCACTACATAAAGTTTTTTTGGCGATCTAACATCCATTTAACGAATTGACGTCGTCGTAGAAAGCTTCATGGCTCCAACTGTTGGATTTTTTAGGCGTGTAAATGAAGATCAACTTTTAAAAATCGCCGTGAAGTGCCATAAGTGAGGCTTAAATTTGGACTTTAGCGACGTAATGAGGTGCCTGGCTGGTTTCGAAGACTATTACTCACTCACTTCCCCATAACTCGAATTCTCTGGTAACCTAATGCTCTGGTGACCTAATCAGTTGTGCGCGGGTAGATTGTGGCGGCCAGTGGTGGCCACGCTCTTTTGGTGACATCTGTCAAATCTATTGCTTATTACTCAGTTGCTGATGTCAAATCACCGTGGCAAGTTACACGATTGAACAACACGTCCAAATGATAAAACTTAATTTTCAAAATGAGTCTATGTTAGGGTAGACGTGATGGTCCTTCACAGTCGACTCTTCAACGTTTGGTGGCCAAATTGGAGGCGACTGGTTCGGTAATCAATTAGTCATCATTCGTTCGTCAAAGGAACGCAAGATCGGCCGAGAACATCGCTGCGGTCCGTGAGTCTGAACAGCAGAACTCGAGGAAGTCGATTCCACACTTTGCACAAAAACTCGGCCTTTCGCAGACTTCAATTTGGAGAATTTTGCATCAGAACTTGGGCCCATACCGGTACAAGATCCAACAGACTCAGGAGCTCAAAGTTCATGACCATGGTTAATGCCGTTTGCTCGCTCACCGGTTTCGGAGCGTTTGGAAGAAAACCCCAATTTAGGCCGAAAAATTGCCGAATATGGGACGACACCAACTCATACGAGGTTTACCAGTTGACAGCGGCGTCATTGGTCCGTACTTTTTCGTCTTGGTGAGGCGGTCACCGTCAATGACGATGATAATTAACTTCTTATGAACCAAATTGAACCATCTTCATCTAGACGACATGTGTGCCACACATCGGACGCCACGATTGACATTCTGCATGAACGATTTGAGGATAAGATTATCTCTCGCAGAGGTGACCACCAAGGTCATGTGATTTGACCCTGCTAGACTTTTTCTCGTGGGGTTACCTAAAGTCGTAGGTCTGTGCGAAAAAACCACAATCGACCGATGACCTTAAGGTGAACATAACACAAGGCATCGCTCAAATTCAGCCAAGTCTATGGGGAAGAGTCATTGAAAATTGGACTACTCGGATCAGTGCCGCCCTAAGAAGACGGACATTTGAACGTTATCATAATAGCAAACATGGGCCTTGTCAATACCTCATTTTATTCCATTTCACTATCTACCCGCTCTTATTGAAAACATTTGATGTGATAATTGACCTTAAGCAAAGCTTCATCATGTCGAGTGCCACATGTTTGTCGTACTCCCAAAGTATGGACAAGTGCACGACAGCTGTATTCCTACTAAAAAAAAAATAGCTTTATTCAAGTGCGAGACGATGAACCAGATAACAACTCGAGTGCAATAAGTGATCCAGCAAAAGAACCGAATCTCAACAAGCCGAATTACGTCAAACTCGTTTCGAAACAGATGGTTCCATGCATTTCCATCCACCGATTCACGTCAACGGAATCGATATGTAGAAAAATGCATTATTGGAACTCGAGACGCCAGTCGTCAATAAATCAAAACGTCAAAAGTTATATTTATACATTCCCTAGCCTGACTTTTTACAATTCAAATAGATGCTAATGCCTTCCTCAGACTGTAGTTAATCATATATAAACACAACTTCCCACCGGCTCACAGGCAAGCTGCTACATTTGCTTGTGAATTGCAACAGCAGCAGCATCAAAGCAAACATCAGAGAAAGAATCAACCATTTGGCCATGTGGTCGTAGATAGGTAGGAAATAAGAACCTCATCTCCGACTAGAGGGCAAGAACCTTAGGCAACATCACGCAACACACAACATCTGAACCATGTTTCATAAGTGTTGTGTATCTCTTGCACACAAGGGATAGAAACTGAGGAAATTCCAAACCAAACCGCCAGCTACATGGGGTATACAAATAAAGCTTCTTCCAGAATCCGAGTAGCATGTGCACATAGATATGTTTGCATTCGTACATGGTTAGTTCATGGCGGAAATGAAATACGGCTCCGTGAACTTGAGATAGGGAAATGTCCATCCACACGATGCTACACGTGTCGTGATCGTATCTAAGAAGACTCAACCATAGTAGAACCATTCTGCGGTGTAGTGACTTGAAAAATGAGAAAAAAATATGAAAATGGAATACAAGATCGTTACGTTCGGGTACACAAACAACGCTTAGGCTCTGTTTACACTCGAGAATATGTTTACCTATCGTTCTGTCGCCATGAGCAATTGTTTAAATATTTATCCAGGTCGCCCGAGAGATACATGTTATAACAAATACATAGGTTGCCCTATCTTCCTCCACCTAATTACCTTTTTCTACTGTTGACAGTCATGTGCCTTACCAAAAACCGACTATGTTTGTGCACTCGTAGGTTTATGGATTGCAAAAGTAAAGTACATACAATTTTAACAGCTTAATTGAAAAATTCCAGTAGCTTGTAGCAGGAACTGAAATGAATTAATTCGCCAAAAATGTGCTTCTTTCTTGAGCTCTTTTCTGGTTTTACCCTTTTTCTGTCGCTGTATTCTCTATTTTGTTTTCTGCTGTCGGTGTTGTCACTTTTATCAGCGATCATGTCAACATGACGTGTGTCACAATTGCTTTTGAAGGATTGTAAATAGCGGTGTGAGAGACGAGGAATGATAAAATAACTTGAACTCAAATCGCAAAATGATAAGTAATTTATGATGACTGAGACGTTTGGCTGGGGTGATATATGGTAAGAAGGAAATGACTGTTGATACCTGGCAGGAACTATGTACTTTTAGTAGGATTTGGTAACTTTTTGTAACATTTGGGAGATATTGTGACCGTTAGTAGGTTTGTTTGATTTTAATTGGAATTTCTAAGAGGAGTTTGTTAAAAACCTGGATTCATTTCTACCCTAAAACTTAAGCTACTTAATTCTAGTCTTAAATATCAGGTTGGCTAGCACTCGTGTGTCTCCCTCCTGATTGTGTCTTTCAACGACTGGGCTTCAACAGCTCGCTCACTCTGTATGTCCGAGACCTCACCAAGGCCAACAGACCTTAGTCAGCTCTCAAGTTCAACTAAGTGTGGCATCACGCCTAGCCTTCTGAAGATCTCTGAGTCAAACCTAATCTAAAAACCGAATTAAGGAGTGAGGAGGATCTCACCGTATTAACGCTCCGCTTTGAGAAGCGTTTTCATTTAACCACCAAAAATCGAGGTGCTCTTTAGCCACATCGGCGAAATCCCAGTCTGCCGCTACGTAGCTCATGAGTACTGTCGCAGATGAGCCGTTTTTGCCAGGTGGCGTTGGTAAATTACTGGGATACGATCTCTACTGGGGGAATAAAGCCTGATCGAAGTGTGCCCTCTTGGTATCTAGAATTGGAGTAGTAAGCCCTGGTGTTAAAAGAAATCCCCATTCCGATATCCAAGGAAGCTGAGTACCTGGGAGTCGCCTTATATATTCGTAGCAAGCTTCTTTAGTCAAAGCATGTTGAGCCAAGAATCACCAAGGCGCTGTCAGCTTTTAGTTTTCTACATTTCAAACCTGGGGTAGGGAAGACTTATGCAAAGACCTTCCTATAGTATATACATATATACGTATATATCTACCGTGCCGAGTCTGAAACTTGGCTTTGTACCTGATTCTGAGCTCATACCGACCGGTTTTAGAACCCTAGCTTCTGTGGCTCCTGAGATCCAGGTAACAGTTTGCAAAATTCAGGGTAGAAGCTTGGTTCCCGGTGAGCTGATTCCATCTTGTTTAGCAATATAAAGGTGCTTTTGGCAAAACATGGAATTTATCGTCGATAAAGGTCCTCTGGATTTACACGGCAATGATAAGACCGATGGTCCGATATGCATCGGTTGTCTGGTGGAACAGGCTAACACGCAACCACGTTGTAGCCTCTTTAACCAACCTTCAAAGAGCGGTTTGTCTTAGCTGTACGGGTCTTCCCTCAGCATGCCGGGCACTGCTCTGTATGCTATGATAAACCTTCCATCCCTTGATCAGAGGGTGCGCACTCAAGAGAAGTTTTAGGTACAACTCGCCTTGGAGTGGTAGTGTACTCTGCCGAAAAATATCCTACGACCCCTCTTTGATGGATATGCCTTCCCACGTAAGACAACTGCCCCTACTCGTATTGCGCTATAATTTCAAATGTTCATGGCGTCAGGACTGGCTCTGACCAGATACTGAAACTGGAAATGACAGTCTTCGCATTTTTACAGACAGCTCAAAGTCTGGATGGGGGTTCGGTGATGAGGTTTTCTATTCGCATTCCCAGTGGCCATGCATTATGTTGTGAAGCAGAAATGGAAGAGAAATAGCATATGCGTCTGCAGTGACAGTCAAGCTCATCAAATAAGTGCTGGTTGACAAAGCCGGAAGACCAAATTCACAAAGGCTTGTATGGGCGCCAGGTCACTATAGGATCCCGGAAAATAAGATCTCTGATGAACTCGCTAGAATGGCCTCAGAGGTTTTCTCAGGACTTGAATTCGTTTTAGGTCTACCTGCTTCCACGATCAAATTCTACCTCAATTCTTCAGTCTTCAATGCACACAATCGAAGATGGAGGGAACATCCAGGATGCAAGATGATTAAGCGCGTACGCCGTGATGTCTGCAAGAAATCCACAACGTTCTTGATTGCAGAAGACTGGCGGGCGTCATTATGGGTTATTACACTTTTGCTAAGCATCTCTGCGTGCTTGGCATCAGTAAGACGATCATCTCCTGTGCTAAATGTTGCGAGGAGGATGACACAGCATAACACTTCCTCGGCGACTGTCCTGCCTTCGCTCGCACACGGTGGCGCATCCATGGGGCTGATGCTGAAGCCGCAGAACGGGAAAAATACAATAAAGAAAGGTGTCTGTCGGACAGCACAATGGACCAGTATATGGGCTTGAGTGAAAATACAGATAGTGAAGCCGACAACAAAAAAAAAAGGGTATCGTGTAACATAGTCAATTGGTCCGCTCGAATGGCCACCTCACTTGCCCTTTGGATTCCTTTTTAACTGTTAGTGATAGGTCGTTGGTTTATGCCAGCTCAACAACAATATCAATGATCGCTGCTAATGACTTGCGATTGTCATATGACCGAGACCTAATTCAATACTTTAATTTAACATGTGTACTATACGTGAAATAAATTTCAGCCAATTCCTCATGGTTCAAGCCTTGCATAAAGGCTGCTCCGTTCAAGACACTTTTTCCAAAGATTTTAGGAATATTGGCCTAAAATTAGGATGTTTCGAGATGTTGGAAATCGAGGTGTTGGCGTCAGACGCCAGGACTTTACAGCATCTTCATTCGTCGGCGATCACGATAACGAGCTCTTGTTCGCAGAATAGGCCTTTTTTACGGTGATACGGGCTCTCGATCCTTCTTTTCCAAAACGTTCAATTGATAAAAAAAGTTGTTTAATCTTGTGCTAGACGATAAATCCCCAATAAAATCCCATGACGTTAATTACTATGCCGCATCACCACAAAAACACTTTGTCTTCCAATCAACTGAGCCCAATTACCAAAAAACAGGTTTAATTTCGAAAGAATAACACAAAATCAATCAAAATACTCTTACCCACGCCCAAACCATTCTCGATTCAATTCTGTCGAATACTTCAAGGTAAACACTCAAAAAAATAATGACGAACAACCATTTACACAATTAGTAACTTAGTTTCTGCTATAACGCCGCAACCTGTTGTACAAACAGAGCCTCTCCAACCGATAAGATAACGTAAATTCATTTCATGTGAAATGCGATTGCGTTTATATCACTGACTCATAGAGTGATGGTTAATTTTTGCAAAACGAAATCGCCCAAAATGACTGAAAGCTATTGAGTATCTTGGGGTCTTTCAAAAACCGATAATTGGATGGTAATTGGGCAGAAAATTCTTCGTCGGACCACGAGCATAATGGGGCACTTGAACGTTACTGTGCGTCAGTAGGTTGGTTAATCTGCATACTACGTAGCGGTTAATTGCGATATTTTCTGTGTCAAACGGGCGGATTTCCTTATAGCAATGAAAGTTTCTCGAAATCAAGCTCCATTGTTTGCGTTGCTGGGTCAACAATTTTAATTAATTGGACAAAGAGGTGAGCATCTTTGTACATCCGGTAGTCGGTGGCTTCTTTCACATTTGTTACCTTAGACGGCTTAATTAAAAAGTTAATGACTTATGCTTATGATTTGAGCCGAGATGAGCCGTGAGATGCCATCGTTGTAGTATTTCACAGAGGAAGTTGTGGTGGTGTTTGATGTTTGTTGAACCGTGATTTCGGGCTCTGTTACATGGCTTGACGGTGGGGAATGTAAATTTGGTCTGCGCACTCAGAGGGCGCTTTATGATATCTTGCTTACTTAATAGGGCACTAACCCTTGAAAGGGCAGAGATGGAGATGATATTTGTATAAAGTTTTCTTGGAAATACCTGGAAAAAAAAGAGGAGGTCCCCCATAGCCTTCTGATATTTACTTGGCCTGAATTAAACGAGAACCGACGGCATGTGAATTGAGATAGTAGAATGATATTCGACAACCAAGAAAAAGTGGATCAAAAGAAGTCAGTTAACAAGCCCATCGTGAATGAAGATGTCATAGTTCTGAATATGATCTGCATGTGGATCACTTTGTCTTATGAATTTCCGGAATTCGTTTTATACCCCTTTGATTGTCACCAAGATCGTGGACACCCGTCGCGTAATTGGTTCATCTAAAATTCAAGGTGATCGCACGTGAGCGTATTGCCGCATAGTTATGATCAGATTAAAAACGCCATTATGCTTTACACATGTATGACAGATTGATCGGAAGAAAAAAAACAAGCACCGACGACAGCCCATAAATAGGTTTGCCCACATTCGAGGAACCCAAAAAAGGGCGTAAGGAAGTATAAGTGGTTTACGCACGTAATTCAAATGTTTGTAATAAATTCATTAGATTGATATCTGACAGTTGACAGTTGAGGTAGTTGAAGTGTCAAACGTCGAAAGCATTTCACTCCATTTTGAATACCCTTGACACAGAACCCAAAACCTTTTGTAACGCCCGTTGCCGATCAATAGCAATAAAAATTCACACAAAAGGAATCAATATGATACGTACTCGGATTTAAAATGGAATCGAAACGGTTTAATTGCCCCAGTAAAAAACGCGGACACACAACTCTTTAATTACGTGCTGTTGCCCCATTCAAACAGAAATGTGGGTTGTAATTCCATCATAACAACAACAGCGACACAGAAGAAGTAAACTTAATTTCCATTTCGCTTGGGATTAAGTCGGTTAGGTGATGCTTATTACACAAATAGATAACGTAGGACTCACCGGCGAAAGGAGGTGACAAGCCCCTCAAAATCAAATTGACAGTGCTGATCTGTCAGAAACTCCCTCGATATCCTTTGGTCTTACTGTAGTTACACAACACTTAGAGACCTTCAAGCATCAAGTCCAATGACAACTATTCACTTTACAAGACCTGTCATTCACTTATCGATCCGTCAAGTATCTATCAAGTATCTCACAACACTTCACACTTGGCCGTGCAAATATCGAATGACCGACCAGCTACAGGTTACCTATCAATCGATGCGGAATATGATAGAAAACAGAAACCAATAACAACAGCGCGCTTTCATTGCAAGACATTCAGGAACTGGAGTGTGATTCGAAGTGGTTGTGTTCGTTATGTAAACGATTACAATAGATCTGCATCTTTTACCGTCAATCAGTAAACACTCAAAATTCAAATAAAATGTGAAAGAAGTGAAATGACATGAAATGAACGGATGATGAATACAATATTGACGGGGAGCCTATATTGGGCTCATTGAGAAACTTGTGTCTTATGAAACGTTATTAGAATGATTTGAATGGATGATATGTTCCGAGGCAATAGAGATGGGAACCTAAACTGTCACATTTGTCACTTTGTAAATTTAGTGAGTGGATTTGTCAGTTTTTTTTTTTAAAGGTGTCATTAGTTCTTGTCAGCCTTACTCTAGAGCTCTTCATCATCAAATTAAGAAGATTGATACCTGTGTAAGATTGAAAGTGTTATGACATTTAGCAGCTTATAAAGTTGCGTCAATTCAACGTGTCATTAGCTGTAGGCCATGTAATTATAAAATGTAAAATGTCAATTTAGACGCTTACTAATCAAACTTTGGTATTTTAGCAACTATGGCTTAACTTTGATAGTTTATTGCTCTGACATTTCAAAAGCCAACGATGTCATACTTTGACGTACGTCTTCTGTCATAATCATCATTTAATAACGCGTCAAGATTGTTCAAATTGCTTATACAGATTTGTGTTCTGTTTACCAAACTTTTCGCGAAGTATAACATGTTATACTTACGGCCGAACGGATCGTCCAAGCGAACGAGCCACCTGTCAGGTTGCTGATCGATCAGTCCTGGTCGACGCCGAAGGCTTGTTAAGACCCACAGGAGTTTGAATTTCTGTGACCGCAACTTGGCGAGTTTTTTTTCGAAAAGACTGGAACACCCTATTGATATAAGAACTAGAACTCCAAGATCACCAACCTCTACATTTTCTGATTGTGCTTTGGAGCAGAGAGAGTAATCTGCAACAGTATCATGAGTGTCCACTACATCCGGAGAAACTTACTGTTTGGCGTGGATTTTTTGCAGGCGGCGTTATTGGGCCAAACTTTTTCCGAAACGAGAATGGTCCGAACATGACATTTAATGGCGAATGGTATTGGGCCATGCTAACTGATCGGTTGGATGACAAGGACTTTGAAGATATGTGGTTCCAACAAGACAGCGTAACGTGCCATATATCTGGTATTACGTTCAAGTTTTTGCAGGAAAAGTTTCCTGAAATCCGTTATATCCAGAAGAAGCGATCTGGAATGGTCGCCAAAACCGTGAAATTGAACGCTCTTATATGGGAGTACAAATTAATTCGGTCCGTTTTCTTGTGTTCAAACTATTTTTTTTTATTGGAAAAACGTAAAAAATACATCACTCAAAGTATTCTCCGTCGGAAGCGACTACTTTTTCCCATCTTTCTTGTTATTTTTCGATCCTCTCTGGCATCGATCCAGTCATTTGAGCCATTCTTCGATTTCTTCAAAAGACCCGGACCCGAGACCCCCCAAATCGTTTTGCATCCGTCGAAAAAGCCAGAGCGTTATCATGTTGCAAAATCACCTTGTCATGCCTTTCGGTCGTTTCGCATTAGTTGTAGTCGTTTCCCATCAATGGTTTCGCCTGGTTTTAGCAGCTCATAGTAAACAACTCCCGTCTGGTCCCACCATATGCAGAGCATGACCTTTGAACCGTGGATGTTTTTCTTTGGCGTCGATGTAGACGATGATGGAACGGGTTCACCAGGCTTTGCATAGTATTTTTTCTTCTTGGGGTTATCCCACTTTTCATCACCAGTCACGATCCGGTGCAAAAATCCCTTCCTTTGATGTCTTTCAAGAAGCAGTTCCGAGGTGAAAAATCGCCTTTCGACATCTCTCGGTTTCAACTCGTACGGCACCCAATTTCCTTGCTTTTGATTAAATTCAAATTTCTTTAACCGAACGGAAATTGTTTGCTGAGTCACTCCCAACGATTCTGCGAGTTCACTTTGCGTTTGGCACGGATCTTGATCCAGTAAAGCCTCCAATTCCTCATCTTCAAACTTTTTGGGCTGGCCAAGACACTCTTTGTCTTCGACGCTAAAATCACCACTTTTGAAGCGTCGAAACCACTCTCTGCATGATTTATCGGTCGGAACAGATTCACCATAAACTTCTACAAGCATTCGATGGGCTTCAGCTGCACTTTTCTTCCAATTAAAAAAGAAAATCAAAACTTCCCGCAAATGCTGTTTATTTAGGACAAATCCGAACATTTTCGAAGAGGCAAAAAACAATGTTGTTGTCAGAAACAGACGCTGATGCACATTAATTATTGTTGACAGATGTCACACCTTTCCAATGAAGTAGGTAATCGCTTCCAACATCAGCCACAACTTGCAGGTGGCGCCATCTTTTGAAAACGGACCGAATTAATTTGTACCCCCAATATTTTTATTTTTTGAACTACTTTGAGTCACTGGTTTACGGCAACAAACCAACAACAATTGACCAGCGGGAGAGTAGCATCATTCAAATCATTGGTGAAATTTAGCACCTCAACAAAGCCATTCGTAATTGGAACTCTCTGTAAACAGAACTGTGGAGACGATGAATGAAAGTTAAGGGCATGCTAGGATGGTGGACTTTGAAGGATAATTTTTTTTGACCAAATAAGAAAAAAACTGAATGAAAACCTGCCGACACTAAAGAACTCTATATAATCGGTTAGGTTGATTCAAGAACAGCTTGGGCTAAATTTGGTAAATCACGATGTGAGTTCACATCCTAGAAAAGTAGACTAAACAAGGAAATGGCAGGTTTGAAATGAAGTATAATATTTATAAAAAAATTTCAAAAGTCACGCTTGGACGTCAGTAGTGAATAATGTCTGAACGCTAGTTTATTTCTATATCATTGCATTGGGATGGAGCTACGACTCTGAAAGTTTTATAAGCTAGCCACCAATATCATACACTATTAGACCACTTTTTAGCAGTTTTTTTGATAAGCAAAATCTGATCAAAATCTTTTGATAAGAGTAAAAGTCTGTCGTCACCACGTTGTAACTCTCTTTGATTCTTATGCGAACAATATATTGCCTTATCATAGCAAAATAGCTTTATCACAGCCTTGGATATTAAAATGCTTAACAAAAGTGGAGTGAAAACCGAGAATTGACACGCCTACAAGAACACTATGATATTAAAAATAATATTTTAGTAATTCATGAAGACTTTAAAATCTCGATCGAGAAGGAAGGTAGGGGGAGAAAAGTTGGATGTCAAGGCATACGGAGGATTTCGATTCTGACCACAATCATCACCAAAATTGAATTTCGAATCCAAATACACAGGACGAATTAAAGTGCGAAACGCCTTATCTGAAATAATCGAGATACGTGAAGGATTAAAACAGGAAGACGCCTTGTTACCACTTATTTACGTAGTGACAATGGGAAAGAAGTTTATTGTTAAATGTGACACCATTACTTCGAGCAGGATCTTTGATATTAAAAACGGTTTACAACAGGTTACCTCTCCGATACTGTTTAACATCGAGCGATCTTATAGGTTTTCTATAAGCTCTTCAGAAAAAGTTGAAGGAAATTCGCCATCACTGGACAACATGGACAACCAAACCGGTGGGAAAAACGGTGAGATGCCTTGGTATCTGGCTTGACCAGTATCTATATTCCAACATAGACATATAGACGCTTGTCTTGCTAAGACAGCCTTTGGTGTGACAAGGAGTCTGTTTCACAGCAGTCAACTTGTCTGTAGGATAAAATTATATGCTACGTGGCCCTGATAAGGCTTATCATTCAGTATGGTTGTCTAGGGTAGTTGTATGTAGCGCCATCTTATAAGGAAAAGATTCGTATGTTCGACAGACATTGCCTAGGGTCCGTCTTAAGATATCTTAGAATGCCAGAGCCCTAGTTCCCTAATAAAATCCTTTATGACAGAGCAGGCCTCAATAGAATCGAACATTTTCTTGACAAAATGATCCGAAGGCTAAGACCAACAACAATAACCTGGTCTCCGGGGCCTACTACCTCAATTATAAATACCAGGAGAGCAAACTCCGATCGGGCAGAAGCATTTCACCATATAGGTTCCGAAAGGAGGGGTAGTCGTGGTGCAATGGTACCTATTACCGACTATTGAGCGGAAGCTCTGTAGTCCAAGCATGTCCATAACCAAGAACAATTTCTATACGGAAAAACTGTGCAACAATATCAGTTATGAATGAGAGATGATCAAAAAAATGCTGACTCTGTTGTGCATTTCCAATATAACACCTTAATGGCATGGAAACAAAAAAAAGTTATTGTGAACTACAACCAACGCGACAAATTCAGTCGAATTTCCCGAATCATATCTAGTACAACCACCACTGGAGAGTAGTATCGGATATCTTCGACACAAACCGTATGCACCCCGTCCTGATTGTGGGACAAACACCATAAAAGCGTAACTCTTGAACCTGCGCGAACCCTATATAAAATAGTGCAAAATAGCGAAAGAATAAGTTTAAGGGCGCTAGAGATAAATTGCTAATCTTCGGCGGACTGGGATCTTACTGATGTTACGAAACAGCACGCCGATTATCGATGGTTGTTGCATTACTCCGGTGGGGCCTCCCTTTCTCCTTAGTTTGCAAGTTGGATTAGGGTTGGCTAGGGGATCTTTTGGAGGCTGGGAGCATCATGATGAGCATGAGAGCTGACTGTGGCCTGTTAATCTTGGTGAGGTCTGGGGCATGCAGAGTAAGCGAGATCGCCCAATCGCTGATAGTTGTAATCAGGAGGTTTACCACAGGAGTACTAGCCAACCGGATTATATTTAAGACCAGAATTAAACAGCTTAAGGATCTAGGTTTTTAATAAACTTTTCTGGGAAAATCAAATAATGCCAGTGACACTTTAGAGATGTGAAAATCGATCTGTGACTCAGAAGAAGGAAAAACGGGATCTTAAGGACAATCTGTGGTGGAAAACAAGACTGGGGCTCTTAGAATTGTTTAAGTAATAAAATTGCGAAGACCGACATCGGCAGGATATATGGAACGAATGGATAGTGGCCAAACGTAGGGAAGGTCGCGTAGATGAAAGGACAATATAAGAATGGGTCTACAAGAGATGAGCCAGAACACCGAAACATGAAAGGAACACATTCATGACAGGGAGATTTGGTGCTCAACGGGGCTCTGAAAATGGCAGCTAATAATAATTATAATCAATCCCATCAGATTTTCTTGATGACAAGCAACCCAAAATGTGTTCAATGCTCTGTGAAATGCTCATCTCGGAGCATTTCAGTAGTCTGTATAATAAAGTGCTTATTAGCCTCTCTAATGATTGATTGGTAACGGCTTCACTTAGATGTTGGGACACGGAATGAAGTTGTTCCGTACAATGCACACTTTTGCTCTCAATATTTCAAAAAGGCTTGAAATTTGTATCTATCAAAGATAGCTCTGAACTTCCGAGTTCCAAATGGATGGTCAGAATACTAATTATTGTAAAGAAAGTTTAGAGCATTGCTGCTGTTGCTTTCATTTTTTGGTACAATGATTCATCACTTCCAGTGCGTTATCTGCAAAAGCTTCCTGTGAGCTTACATCATCAATAACTGTCGGCAAATTTCTGTTTAATTCGATTGGAATCTAATCGATTTGGTGCCTCTAAAATCAACAATATGAACAAAAGTTTCGTATCCTTGAGGAGTTCAGCTCTTGCAACTACATACATATTAAATGTAGGCCTTGCAAGGAACCTTGTGGAAATATTCGATGAGGATTAACGGTTTTAGCCATATTAAACGCAACATCAGCTCTTCAGATAACTCTTCATTGCAAATCAATTTGAAATAGCTTCAATGGAGTCATGTTCGGAGTAACATAATCATAAAAATCGACACGGAAATTCATAAAATCGCGGCTAAGAGTTTTTCACGGATACTTAATCCCCTATTAGCACTACTTCACCTTGTTGTAAACACTTGGCACAGCAGGTAATAAATAAAATACTAAAACACGATACTTAAATAGCTATTCACCCTGCTGACAGTTACAGTCTATAACGTCTCGAGACAATCTTGAATCGTAATTAAGCTCACATAGCCCAATTGAAAATTATTTAAATATTCATATCTAACTGCGTTTTATGCAAATCAACACAAAAAACTCTGAAAAAATGCGTCTTTTCGATAGGGAAAGGTAGTTCAACGGTTTGATATTCACAATTTGAAGACGACTTACCGAACTTTCCGAAGATTTACTGTTCCAATAAACGTTCTAAACTAATTCGAATATTCACAGTCTAAACTACTGCCCCGTGGCCACAACTCGAATTTGTGAATAATATCGATAACTTGCTTAAGGTCGTCGTGGCTTTTCCGCAAGCCTATCCCTTATCAGCTTCGCAATATGATATGATAGCAGACGGAATAAATATTATTGGTAACCTCTCATTATGGTAGTGTTGTTGGGGATTTTTTTCTCTTCGTTCGGGAATCTGACGCACGCGTGTATATTATAGATAAAACCGAACCGATAGGTCCCGATTGAAAGTAAAGTGTGTGCAGCGCGATAGTTAGCTGGAAACGTATTAATCAGTTTTCAGCTTTGCATGCGATAGTCGATGGAAATCAATGACGAACTCGAGTGTTGAGGAGAATGTGCAACGAACAGGTGTTTTTACAACACATCGTCGTGGTCACACGTCGTGAGCGATGGAAGCCATTGAGGCGGGGTGTAACTTACATGCGATCTGAATAATGTATTTTAACAGTTTACTAAGAAAAAATTGTTTAATGGAGCGGTTAACATGAGTCGGTAATAAAAATTTGTGATTTTTTTTACAAAACTGAAATAACGCATCACTTGATAAGCTCGTAGGATGAGGTCACCATTATTGAGAGATCCATTTGATTTTAAGGAAGTACCAACCTTGGGACCTGACGTTTGGTTTACCAGTTCCTGACATTGAAGTTAAACAGTGACAAGTGTTATTCGAAATGTGCTCCATCTAAAAAATTGATGGAGAGTGGTTTCCTGATTATAAGCCCCACCGTAAAAAACCGAAGCTACTGAAGGCTCTGGTCCCCCAAAATCGGCAGGAGTTACAGAAAACCTAAAATAGGTCCACAAAATGGTTATGCCCGACACTTTAACCTGTCTGAAAAATACGTTTTCTCGAGGTGTGCAAAGTAGGCCTCCGTGGCGGCGATGACCTCCTGATTCGACTGAAATTTCTGCCCGGCGAGTGACTGTTTCAAGTTTGGAAACAAAAATAAGTCGCACGGGGCCAAATCTGGAGAATACGGTGAATGGGGCAGCAGTTCGTAGCTCAATTCGACCAATTTCGCCGTGGCGAGGGCGGAGGTGTGAGCCGGTGCGTTATCATGGTGGAAGAGCACTTTTTTCTTCGCCAAGTGGGGCCGTTTTTTCTTCAATTCGGCGTCGAATCGGCCCAATAATTTGGCATAGTACAGCCCTGTGACCGTTTTGCCCTTCTCCAGGTAGTCGATGTGGACCACACCTTGTGAAAAAACGGTGGCCATCACCTTTTCGGCCGACCGGACAGTCTTCGCCTTCTTCGGAGCACGTTCGCCGGGTGAAGTCCACTGTTTCGACTGTTCCTTGGTCTCTGGTGCGTACCAGTGGATTGGATTCGGATTGCGCTTAAGCAGCGTCAAACACTGCTCTGAAGTGATCTCACGGTTGCGCTTGTTGTCCGGAGTGATCAAACGCGGCACCCATCGCGCCGACAGCTTTCTCATGCCTAAAATTTCATGCAGGATATGACCCACGCGATCTTTTGAAATGCCTACTGTCTCAGCTATCTCGCGCACCTTCAATCGGCGGTCTGCCAATACGAAATCGTGGATTTTTGTCACGTTATCCTCCGTGGTAGCCGTTTTCGGGGCACCTGGACGTGGCTCATCAAAAACCGACGTACGACCACGTTGAAACTCGTTGATCCAATTTTTAATGGTCACCATCGAAGGAGAAGAGTCACCGTACACAACATCCAAACGCTCTTTGATTTCGCTGCGCGATTTCCCTTCCAAAAACAAGAATCGAATCACCGACGGATATTGTTCTTTTTTCATTTTTCTAAAATCCGCGGACACTCCCGCTTCCACACGCGGTCAAAACAAAACTACGAGTCCGATCCGGCTGAAATTTCGACAGTAGCCGTCTACTAGAATGTACTACACGATAGTTGCTCTTGCGATACTGGCGCCATCTGGCAGCGAGGCTAAGTACTTATCGGACCACCCTCGTATATGACGTTATTGGTGCCCCCAGATGAAGAGGGAAAAAACTGGTCGCTCAACAAGACAATGCACCGGGTCACAAGTCGATCAAAAAAAGCACTTTGAATTGCTATCCCATCAATTATATTCTGCAGACCTAGCTACCAGCGACTACTATCTATTTGCTGCGCTAAAAGGAATTCTGCAGGGGAAGTGATCGGAAGAGCATCGAAATGCTCTGAGAAATGAAATGAGTCTGAGCTCTAAAGACAATGAAGATTATTGCCAAAAATATATAATCAATATATAGTAAACTACCTCCAATCAGTTGTTTATCGCCTTTTAAACAGAATTTCCCTCTCAAATTGAACAAGCTTAGTACCAAAATTAGGGTTTTATGAAAGAGGACCTTTATCAATTTATGTAAGTATGATTATGGTTGGCTAGGGGGAGTTTTGTAGGCTAGGTGTGTCATCATATCATCGTCGAGATGTTGAAGTCCAAGAGCTGAAAGACGCAATCAGGAGAGTGACCACTTGGAACGAATCACTAGCTAGCCAACTTGATTTTAATAAAGATTAGAATTAAGCAACTTAAGGTAGGTTAGGCGAGTAGAATAAGCCAAAAAACCAATGGCGTGAATCTAGTTTTTTTACTGATTTTTTTTCTAGTAAATCGAATTTTAAAATGTAGTGAATTCAGTCATCATCTTCGGGATAAAAAACGACAATTGCTAAGGAAAAGCTTGCTTAATTCAGGAACGGCGTTATCCACACAGCAGAGGTTCAAGTAGAACTATCAACCATTGAGTAAATAGAAGAAAAACTTCAACGGCTAAAGAATAACAAGGCCGCAGGGATCAATCTGATACCATCGGAATTAATAAAAATTTAAGGAGAAAAAATAACAGAGAAGTTACATGGGCTCATCACAACAATAAACTCGGTCACCATTCCCGTATTTAAAAACGGCCACCAAATACAATGCAGCAATTACAAAGGAAGATTACTGCTAACAAGGTGTTACAAGGCGCTATCAAATATTCTCTTAACGAGACTAACATCAATCGCAGACTACCAGTGTGGCTTCAGGAGGAATCGCTTGACGATTGACCAGATTGTCACTATACGAAATGGGAATTACAAGAAACAGTTCACCAACAATTGGTAGATTTTAAAAAGGCGCATAACTTTAAAGGGTCTTTCATTGGAGCGGGTAGAATTTGGAGACCTGTGGCGACCATGTTGTTTTGGTGACATCTTTGTTATTCAGTTACTGATGCCGAATCACCATGGCAAGAGTCAGAATTAAACAACCCGTAGAAATGATAAAACCTTTATCAAAATTAGTGTTCGTGACCAAATTTTAGACGAACGGTTCGATAATTATCTTTATTATAATCAATCAGCCAACACTCGTACGTGAAAGTAGCGTAAGATCGGCTGAGAACATCGCCGCGGTCCGTGAAAGTATACAGCAGAACTCGAGTCGATTCCTCGCCGTGCATAAAAACTTGGCCTCTCGTAGACTTCAAATAGGCGAATTTTGCGTCGGGGCTTGGGCCAACACCCTTACAAGATTCAACTGACCCAGGAGCTCAAAGTTCATGACTATGGACAATGCCTTTTGTTCGTTGACTGGGCTTCGGAGGGTTTGGAAGAGGACCACAATTTTGGCCGAAATATAATCTTTTTTGGATTTGGTGTGGATTTTGAACCGGCGCGGTGGCGTCATTGGTCTGTATTTTTCCGAAACAACGTTGGTGAGGCGGTTACCGTCAATGTGGAGCGCTACAGACCGATGATAATCAATTTCTTATGGCCCAAAAAAGCTCATATGGGCCTAGACGTAATGTGGTTTCAGCAGGAAAGCGCTAGGTGCCCCACAGTGGACAATTGACGATTGACATTCTGCACGAACGATTTGAGGGTTAGGCTATCTCTCGCAGAGCTGGCGTGAATTGACCACCAAGGTCATGCAATTTGACCCCGCTAGATTTTTGTTTGCGGGGTTTCCTGAAGTCGCAGATATGTCATCGCTCAAATTCATGCGGAAGACTCACTGAAAATCGGACCAATGGGATCCGTGCCACTGTAAGAAATCGAGGCAGGTATTTGAACGATGTCATATTCCATACGTAATGGCACACATGCGCTTTTTAAATAAAAATTTTGTTAACACCTCACACACAGCATGTTTAATTCGATGCCAACAATTACCGGCCCTAATTGAAAAAACCTTTGGAAATGTCTTATTGGAAATATTCGAGGTTCGTAAAGGATTAAAACAAGGGGATGCCTTGTCACCACTTCTTTTTAATTTGGTGCTGGAATACGCAATGAGATCCCTTCAAGAAATGTACAGGGAATAACCTTTAATGGAATCACATCCATTTTAGCTTAAGCCGATAATATAGACCTGCTTGGAGATAGTGAGGAAATAGTTAAAAGAAATGCAGAAAGTCTAATAACGGCAGGAAAAGAAATAGGTTTGGAAGTAAATGAAGAGAAAACAAAATAAAGGGTTTTCCAATGGGAACTTGACAGCTTTGAATTTAATTTGTGAACGCACCCTTTCACTAATCATCGAACTGTCATTGTCAATTTATTCAGTAAACTCAACATTTTTATCATGGTAAAGTACACGAACGAGCAACGACTGCAAATTATAAAAATTTTCTACCGAAATTAGGAGTCGGTGACCGCAACTTTAAGAGCGTTAACTCCAATTTTCGGTCTCAATTCTCGCCCTAGTAGAGAGGCAATAAAAAAGCTTAGTGCAAAAATTTGAGTCTACATTTCGCTGTGTGATGTTGCCGTGTCAGTGAGACAACGGGTTGGTCGAAGTGTCGAAAATATCGCTGCCGTTCAGGCGTCCGTAGCAAACGATCCAAATCAGTCAATTCCACGGCGTTCTCAAGAATTGGGCATCGCTCAGACCACATTATGGTGTATTTTGCGTAAGGATCTTGGTTTACACCCATACAAGATCAAGCTGACTCAAGAATTGAAGCCGATGGACCATTTGAAGCGACGTACGTTCTCCGATTGGGCTCTGGAGAAGATGCGCCAAGATGATGAATTTCATCGCAAAATCATCTTCAGTGACGAAGTTCATTTTTGGCTCGATGGGTTCGTCAATAAGCAAAATATGCGTTATTGGTCGGGTGAAAATCCACATGTGCTTCATGAATTACCACTTCATCCACAAAAAATAACTGTTTGGTGCGGTTTGAATGCCGGCGGCGTTACTGGGCCATATTTTTTCGTCGATGATAACGATCGTCACGTTATTGTGAATGGCCAGCGTTATCGCGCCATGATTACCGATTATTTTTAACCCGAATTGGAAGATATAGACTTGGACGACATGTGGTTTCAACAGGATGGTGCCACAAGCCACTCAGCACACGTTACAATCGATTTATTGAAGAGTAAGTTTGATGAGCGTGTTATCTCAAGAAATGGGCCAGTCGATTGGCCGCCTCGTTCGTGCGATTTAACGCCTCTAGACTATTTTCTTTGGGGCTACGTTAAGTCATTGGTTTATGCCAACAAGCCGACGACGTTGGAAGACCTCAGAGCCAACATTGAACGCGAAATAGCGGCCGTTTCGGCCGAAATGTGTGGCCGAGTCATCGAAAACTGGGTCCAACGAATCGACCACTGCAAACGTGCTCGCGGTAGCCATATGAACGAAGTCGAGTTCCATTCATAAATGTTTTGATTGTACTTCAAGCCGATGATAAAGTTTTTGAAATATCTCAAATGGTTTGCGTTTTATTTAAAAAAAAAGTTGTCAAGTCCTTTTTGGAAAACCCTATATATGATCAGTGTCCGACTTGGATCGATCCAAACCCCGTAACTGCGTATACTTGATAAGGGCTTTGAGAAAGTGGACGAATTCAAATATCTGGGAACCATATTGACTGCCTAAAGCGGCTGCATATGGGCAACACGTTCTTCTTCGCGATAAAGGAATTATTCAAACAATTCTTTTATGCCGTGCAGGGACGGGTTAAGAATATCCTTGCAGCGATACCTCTCGCTTGTCGTAAAAGGCGACTAAAACAAAGGTAAACAAAAATCACATCTAGGCAATTTAGAAAACACCAAGGTGAGCCTAGGGACACCACCATTAAACTGCCCCACAAGTGTACATGCAAATCAGTGGGTTGACACGACTGGAGATCACCGGTGTTGTAAGAGTAAGATCAAACAAAAAAATCTGGAGCATGCCCGTGTCACAAAAAAAAAAAAAAAAAGGCAGGCCGAAAAACAATTGGTGCAAACAAATGCAAAAACATCAGCATTTGATTGGCCTCAGCGATGAAGTAATCCCAAACCGGGAAGCCTGCCGCTACTTTCTGAGGTCAAACCGGCGGACCCCACAAGCGGACCAGTAGGAATGCAGTTAAGTGGGAAGGTTATGGTCCTACACTTCTGACCATAACAACGCCGGAAAAAGGAAAAGAAGATTCAAACAATTCTTTTGTCTCGCAATATTTAAATTAGAATTTGTAAAATCATAATAGTGGCAGTGACACTCTACGGATGTGAAACCTAGTCTCTGACTAAGAAAGAGGGAAATAGATTTTGGGTCTTTGAAAGGGAGATCTTAAAGAGGATCTTTGTTAGCAAACAGGAGAAAACTACACAGTCAAGAACTCGAGGAAATCCATTCAGCCCGGGTAATTAAATCGCGAAGACTAAAATGAGCAGGACAATTAGAACGAATGGCCAGTGGACGAACAGTTAAACGAAAAATGAATGGGAAACCGGTAGGAAATAGACCTCGGTGTAGATGGGAGGACAATTTATGGCTGAACCTAGAAGACATGAGACAGAACAGCAAAACATGGAAGGGACACACTTATGATGGGTAATTGCCAGGCTTGCCGAAAGGTAATTATAATAGATAAGTTTAAGCCGAAATGCATTATTAATTATTAAGTCAGTTTATAAATTTTTGTATTGAAATCAAAACACACATTTTTTTAATGTTCGTTGAGGCCCCCAATAAGTGCGGTCAATGTCTCTTGATCATTTTATTTTTCCACAATTAATTGAAAATAAAATTTAGTTGACATGAAATAGTATAAAGAGTAATTAGAAAATGTCAAACCAACCAGTTGACATTTCGAATTTTTTTACACGTCCAAAAAATACCAAATGGCATTTGGAATATTGAAAAGCACTATAAATCCCCAAAACTAATGGATGCCTTCCACCATAAATGTCAAAGCAATATCTCACGTCTAGTAAATATTTAGTGAAACACACAAATTTATTTTTATCGTTCCCACCTCTCGACTAATGAATCTTCACGCATTTAAATGCATCTTCAGTAACATTTAGACTCCCCGTCGAATGTAGGTCATGAATGCAAATCCATTCCTTACCGGCCATTCGATTCAATCTTAATGACATTGACCAACAAAAATATGTCGAAGCAACAGGAAAAAGACTTTGACTTTTTGTATGTTTGACAGTTGTGTTATCGAAAAAGCAAAAAAGGTTTAATAAAATAATGGCATTACCCACATGTAGCGCAGTTTCTCTCAAATTATTGTTAATTTTGTGAAAATGCGAAATGAAACGCTTATTCGAAAGTATTCATTCGAGATCACTCAATGACTCATGCTTTCGAAATCGAAACAAACTTCACGCAGACATCTGTCACGATGACAATGGGAAAAGGTAAACAATTTTAAGATAACTTTTACTCTTTCTGATGGGGATGCCATTGCTTTTTGTTTTTTTTTTTTGGCACATTTATTGAAATTTAGTAAACACGTGAAGATCTATTGATATTGCTTTTTTATTTTATTTTCGAACAGAAATGACGGCTTGGCGGACGGTAAACTGATTTCGTTTCGCTTTTCAGTCCGAATGATGGTCGAGGGCCTTCGGGCGAAAGTCAATTAAAATGTTGATATTTACGCTTGGGTTAGGTGATGGCTAGAAAATATGCGCGAATGATAATTTGATGACAAAGGGAACTAATTTATAAGTTTATAGGCATTGTCATTTCAATTTTGTAACGCAGACGGAAGTATTTACAAAAAGCAAAATGGAAGACGTTTGATGGGTTATGATTCAAGAGAAGGCAAATGCACGCTGGCGCTCAACTAGAACTCTAAAATAAATAACAAAATATAATAAGTACCCATGCTACCGGCCTTAGTTACGATAAAACCTGGGGATTAGAATCTCAAGTATTATTGTTATATGATATACCGCGATAGTGAGACTTATCATCACCATTCCCTGTAGTACGAAGAAACACGACCGAGCAGAAAGCTATAATCATCGAACTACACCGTCTTCTAAGACCCGCATATCCCACATAACAGGCACCATGCAATCTTGTCCAACTTACCATCATCACGTTTGAAGAAAGTGCTCTCTAAGCCACTCTGAAACCAAAAGATCCTCTGTTAATTGAGATGAGAAGGACGGGGCATCATGCTCTAGGCAAAGGAATACCCGTTGCCCGACAAGGTAATTTACATAAACTTGATGCGGATAAGATTTGGAAAGACCCCATCATAAATTATTAAATTGGTTAAGGGCCAATGGTGAAGAAGAGAAACTTTTTTCGTTTTTTACCAGTTAGCAAAACGATAGAGGAATGGATCGTAGCAAAAGGTTGAACGTTTGCTAGAACGTTGGACACGCATCACAATTGAAGCCTGAAGTACGAGTATACACTATGAGCGTCATTCCTGAAATTCTGAATGTCGAGGCTTTTCATAAGCAATGTTTAGTCTTTTTGATCTTCGACGATCACGAACTCTTTCTGGTGAAAAAGCCTTAGTTCGGGAGATGTGGACACTTGAAGTATAAGGTGCTTGAGTTAGGCGTGAACTTTTGGAGGTCGAAGTTTTTCATGGCCGCTGATTACAAGAACGATCTTTTGTCAAATATAAGCCTTAAAAAAGAAAAAAATAACTTCAACGATATAGACTTGGAAGAAGAAAAATGAGAAGAGGCGGCGCGGCGGTAGAGGACATTTCCAGAACAGGGATTGGTGAGATATAGGTCGAAAAGAGCTAAGCATAGAATTCTGGACATTTGCTCATGATAGGTTTCGGGGATTAGTGTTAAGGAGAATCATTGGAGGCAGTCAATATTATTAGTGGGTCATGGACAAGAAGTATGTCTGCGATTTACTAGGGGTTTTAAGTTGATTAATTTTGTGTGACCCTTACACAGTGGCTAATTATACGTATCACCCCGGGCAGACCACGAAGGACAAACGAATAAATCTACATTGGACGGCTTAGTTAAGTAAGAGGGGGCCTGACTTGATTAACATATTAACGGACGTAGTATATAAGTATTTCGTGCCGTAAGGATTCGAGAACTCCTTGGATGAGCGTTCCATAAAGCCGAGGGTGGAATTGGCACGTTTGTTGATCATGTGAAGGTCAAAGTTAAGTTCTCGATCACAGATAACACCTAAGTCGACCAAAAACAGGAGCAACAACTTCATGACAGATCACGTAGGTTCTAGGAGGTGAAAGAAAGCGCTTACGGAAAAAGTGAAACCTGTTTAGGTCGGTTTGGGGAAACAGGAATCGTTTGGAGATTTTCAAAACATCAGTGTATGATTATCAATTATGGTAAGGATAAACATCATTGACCGAGATGGCTGCCTTGACTCCGGAGTTGGCATTAATTGGATCAGTAATAGAAGATCTGCAAATAACATTGTACTGACGGATTAAATCGGTTAGAAACCAAGAGCAGTGAATTAAAGAAGTACTCGATGCGATATTTTATCGAACGCCTTGCTGCGTCTGTGGCAGCAACGTCTACTTATTTGCCATTCTCAAGGACTGTGAGACACACTCGATTAGGTAAGTGGCTGTCGATCGACCCATGTCGATTGACCCATGGGTTTACTCGCAAAAAAAATTGGAGTGCAAGATGGTTTACCTTTTTTGCGGATTGGAATAATGTAAGGAATTTTCAGAGGTAGGAGCAGATGGTTGACGCATTTTTTTAAAACTATAGTAAGGAGGCACTCAGGAGTCCATTAAGTTATGTTTTTTTCGATGACTAAGGCAGGAGTTATATTCACCGACGCTAGAGACGTTTGAGGGCAGTCTTTCATGTCACGATCGATTTGAAAGACTTGTTGTGTAAACGGCTGGCTGAAGCAATGGGCAGAAAACTTGTCAAGTATTTTCCGATCAATTAAAAGTCAGTTTTTGTTTTTGCATTTATATTATAGAGATACTCGCAAAGTTGTGCCAATTCTGTATGAAATAGCAGGTAAGTAGAAAGGTCGTTGCGCAGGGAGAGTAATTCCTTGGTGCATCAGGATGGGGATGAGGTACAGTTCTTTTTTAGTGAATATGGGACGGATAGGATAAGGCACTTGATAACTTCTAGGAGGTAAGACTAGGGTAAGTCTATCATTTAAGGACGTGGTAGGGTTTAGGAAAAAAAAAATTAAAGTTAAGGAGCAAATTGTTTAGTTTTGCAAAGTCTGCTCTAGGAGAATGGAGAATAGTAAAGTGATTGTCGAATGAAAGTGTTACCGATAAAGGCGGATGGAGCGGATTCAAGGCAGAGATGAGGTGATTACTTGCGGTAATATCGCAGTTTTCGGAATTAGATGAGTGGATCAGGTCAAGTTATCCACTCATGTTGTTGGTGACGTTGCTGAGTTCGAATGGACCATAGCCGGAGAGACGATCTGAGAAGAGAATTTCCTGTGCTAGTCACGACAGCATGAGTATCATCGTCGGGTTCAAGCCCGAAAGGTTGAATTCGCCACAGATGATCTTTGGGGTTCACGATATTAAATATGGAATCAATCAAGCCGATTGTACCATAAATTGTTGATAATAATAAGTGGGTTGTGAGGGTAGGATGTAACATTAAAGACAAGATGAAGCTTCCGTTTTGGGAAAGTTATAAAGAGTAAGGGATCCTAACTACTGTGAATAGGTATGAAGACTCCGCGACAGCACGAAACAAAAGTATGATGTAAAGTCTAATGTGAATGACTCACCGTCCCCCGTAAGGCACAGATTAGTTTCAGTAAGGACAATAATTTCGTAAGGAAGTTTCTGGGAATTGAGGGGTCTCGAGGAAGTTTTGGTGCACAGTTTTGGACGGTGGACGGTGCTTAGGTTAGAATTGAAAATAGTTTTTGAAGTTACAACTGAATCTCTGTAGGTGTGAGGGGCCTCCGGAGCTGACGCATGCAGCTAACAAGTATTAGATCGCCTCAATGATGAAGTTCAAGAAAAATTCGTCACATATTTTATTCGAATGTATTTAATTCTATATAGGATCGCTCGGCTGCATATTTATATTCTTCATCATTGCCAATTAACCTCGCTCCAGTTTTTGCGAACACATTAGCAATGCGTAGGTCTACCTCACTCGGTCCATTCAAGCTCACTAATACACAAATCAGAACTCGTGACATGCTTTACAAAAAGTCATTGTTTGCTTAAGCATCATAACTGAAAAAAAAACAAACGAGATAAAAAAAAACTCAACAAAGGGAAAAGAAGACGAAATCTGTGATGAACCCGAAACCCACTGACTCACAGACGTTTCAAGAGCTCGTCAACAAAAAGAAAAACAGGCAAAAAAAAACCTTTAAGCCTCCTCGAAACCAGAAGTTGTTCCAAGTTAAATCGCATCAGGCAACAAAAAAGTTGGTCAGCAGAAATTTTTTTTTTTTGTTCTTTTTTTGAGTCATGGACGACCTACGAACTACCGGTGGTCTTCACATTTTCAATCTCAAAAAAAAAAAAAAAAAGACACAAAATATCTTGTAGCAAAACAAATAAAAGAATAAAATCAAGTTTGGCTCCTCGCCGAGATCGAGAGTAAACACGGATCCACTATCTCTCTCTCTCTCACTTACTTTTTGGAGGCCACGCATGCGCGTATACACGTGATACCGGTTCTGATGCCAGACAGATATAGCTACCAGTTCCAAATGTAAGAAACGATGTTGGATAGCATAATGCAGTATCGAGTGAAATTCCCGACTGTCTTCTCGTTGGAGCTTAAAATTGGGCAATCGGCTTTTGCTTTTCGTTTTTCTTTTTATCGCATTCCCAAGGCTTGAATGTAAGTTGTAAAGGATTTTGCATTTGATTAAATACATTTTTGGGAACCGAAATCGCACGATGCTTTTTAAGGTCGTTGAAACAGAACATTTTTGGGAATGATCACGAATCATGCTCGTAGATGGTTGTTTTGCTCGCGAATTGCTATTAGAATGTTGTTGCCTCGGAATTTCGAACGCATGTCACGTGCGTCGTAAAATGTTATCTGACGAGATTGATGAATTCGTCTTACTGTCGTACGTTGTTCGCCTAGTTCGGCATTCTTGCGCTCGTTGAGTGAGTGATATGGCAAAATTGTTTGCCTTGACTTACTATGGATATGTGGAGATAATTAAGAAGTTTTTAGGACAAATCGGTTGAAATGGTCGATTAGTCTAAGTCACGCTGGTCATTATGTCTTTGTAGTCGACTATATGTCTTGAGTGAGGTTTTGATTGCGGTTTTTTTTAGATAGAGCACGGACCTACAAGGGGAACGTCGAATGGAGCATAATGTGGCACAGAAAGCTGCTTACTTTCAATTAAATATCATTTAATCTTGAGTCATATATATTTTATTATTTTATTTTTTTGGTTTTTTACGAGGGTATGTGAAATTCTTCTGAAGACACTATGAGGATCGTAAGCGCAGGCTCTTAGTAGTGTGAGATTTCTAATCACTAAAAATACCTCTCTTCGAAACAAGTTTATACTGCAACTAAGTCATTCCACTAATCCAGCAATATTTCCTTCTCGATGTATTCGCATTTGGCAGGCGGCATTCTAAAGAAGGTTCCTTCAATTTCCGCTATGATTTTGCGATTGAAGTTTATCGCGCTAAGTCAAGAGATTTTGTCTTAGGAACCTTGGTCTTGAGGAAAGCAGTGCTATTTACATGATCCTCAAGTCGATGGTGGATATCCTCGTTTCTAATATACCACGGCACATTGACGACAGCTCGTAATATTTTTTGTATTTTTCTTGGTACAACCCAGAGTTGTATACCATAAATCCTAACTGGTTTTGCACTAGCTTGTATAGAAGCAGCTGTTTTCCATAGTGAGCTTAGAATACTTTCCTAGTTGCCAGTACATTTCTTTGTATTTACTTAAGCTCGTTAAGTTTTTTCTTAACGTGAGCTTCCCATTTTAATTTCGCGTGAAGGGTCATCCCGAATTCTTGCTTTGTCAACAAAAACGGGGCGCTTATCTGCTCCTCCGTATGTCAAATTAGGATGGGCAGATTTCGTGCCGTTAAGCGCTATTCGCCAAGTCTTTGTCGAGTCATTTATAGGGGCAAAGGCACGTTGTAGTTTCATAGTTGATTCCTCAACCGATTTACCCGTTGCAAGAATAGCTGCATCGTTGGTGAACGTGCCTAGAATCTTGTATCTGCGGTATGTCGCGAGTATAAAGTAAATACAGAAGTGGACTGAGTACACTTCCCTGAGGGACGGCAGCCGAAATCACTTAAAAGTCGGAGTACGCACTTCAGTATTTAACGCGATATACAAGGCGGCGCAAAATAAATCACCCTATCGGAAGATGCTATAAATTTTGCAATACGTCAATTATATTTGACATTTGTGAATTTGACAGCTGCAGTATACTAACAGATAAGCAACTTCGCAAGAGCGTAGAATAATTCTGTCGAATTTTTTTTACCAATAATCTGTCGGTGGTATTAACACAGCATGAATTTCGACGTCGATTTCCTTATCGTGTCGCGCCAGCTGGGCAAACATTCCGCCGCTTAGCTACTCGACTCGAACAGACTGGAACCACAGCAGACCATGCAGGACGTGGCCTCCACCGGACTGGTCTTTCGGCTTTCGATATCGCTGGGAACGAAAAAATATCAACCAGACGACTGGCCACGCAATTGGGCATCACCAGACGGATTCAACAGCGAATTTAAGTGAAAGACTTACACATGTTCCCGTACAAAGTGCAAATAGTGCATCAGTTAATGCCTGCTGACCGTAGTCCCGTGTGAATTACTGTCAAGCCATCCTTAAACTCAGCGGACGATTTTGTGTTGAAAATCATCATGAGCGACGAGGCGCACTTCGACTTAAGCGGTTACGTCAATAAGCAAAATCTACGTTTCAGGGGCAATGAAAATCCGCGTGTGATACACGAAGAGTCATTATATCCACTCAAAGCCACTGTGTGGTGCGGCGTTCACGCGGGAGGAGTGATTGGGCCGATTTTTTTTGAGGACGTAATGTGGTCACTGTTACTGGCGAACGCTACAGGGTCATGATAAACGACTTCTTACTGCCGGAATTGGATAAGCGGGATTTGGTGAACATGTGGTTTCAACAAGACGGTGCAACCTCACACGCAGCACGAACCTCAATGAATATTGTAAAGGAAGCGTTTCCTGGTCGGGTAATCTCCCGTTTTAGCGATTTGGTACCTCCAAAAAGATCGCCCGATTCCAGACTTCCTTCGTTGGGGCTACTTGAAGTCGCGGGTTTATGTCAACAAGCCTCAGACAAGCGCAGTCCTTAAGGAGAATATGCGACAGGAATGTGGACAGATAAAACCGATACAAATGTGTATCAACACTGGCGGCAGCCACTTGACGGATATCATCTTTTCCATTCAACACAAAAAATTGTAAAGCCAGATAAAGTTTTCCATCACTCAAAATCATTTTTGTTTTATTACTAAAAAATATTATTCAGGACAAAATTGGATGATTAATTTTGCGCCGCATTGTATATTTAAAATATTATATAGCTTCTCTGGTAAGATTTGTCTCAATTTAAACACCCAGCCTTCGTACCAAACTTTGTCAAAGGCTTGAGAGACGTCAGGGAACATAGTCGAACTTATCAGTTTGTCTTCGAGCCTTTTTTCTATTACATCAGTCAATAGTTGAATGCTTGCTTCTGAAACCAAACTGATGATCTAGCAAGTGACGATTTTCTTCGATAATCGGTTTTAAGCGATTGAGTAAAATTTGTTCCAAAATTTTTGAAATAATCCGCGACAGTGGCATCGGATGATATGGTTTCTTGTCCCTCAACTTTGGAACAATTATGACTTCTGTGACTTTCCACTGGCTCGACACTTATTCTAATCCAATTGCAGCATTAATAAGAAACAGAAGTTTTAGTAAAGCCTTTCTTGATAATTATTATTATTATTATAATTTATTAACATGTAATTTAAATTACAGGGTAATACATAAATTATAGAGCCTAGCTGCGGGGACTATTGGCTCTTACTTAATGAAATATTTATAAAGTTAATTTAAGAATATTAATAAATTTATTTACATTTTCAATATTTGTAGAGTTTGGATTTTTTAGTATTTCGTAAATTGGTTTGTTTTGAAAAAGGGATGCTATAATAGGTTTCGAGATTTGGCAATTTTCTAGGAGATGTGATAAAGACTTGAAAACTTCTAGTGTAATTAGATCATAGCCAGGAGCCTTGTTTGCCTTAAGTGATTCGACAATAGCCTTTAATTCAATGAACGTGGATCGTGTTATTCCAGAGTTTCGTCTCGTCCATAAGCGGCTATGGATAGTGGCTAAGATACTCAGCAAAGACTTCCGCCTTTTCTTTACCTTCCTTTGCCCATTTCTTTAGACTTTTCCTTAGTGGTGGTGCTTGAATTTGGGGCGAGACCTTTGATTTCTTGCTATAGAGACTAATTTGACCCTCAAGTTGGTTTTTAAAATCCCCAATCGATTTTTTGAGCACATCGAATAAAAGAATGAGATGAGTTTTAAGCTGCGGCGCTCTAATCTGTTATCATCGTTTACGCGCTTCCCGCTTCTCCCTAACTAGGTCTCTAATTTCAGGTGGATAATTTACTAAGGCACTCTTTTTTGATAGAAAGTGTTATTCCACGCTGCGTACTGTACGACTTCGACTTCTAATTCCTAAGGTGGCACTCTTAATTGAATACCTTCCTCGACCTCATTCTTAATATCTTCCCAGTTTGTTATTTTATTAGTAAGCCTGATGATAATGCTTGGGTTAGATCACTTACAAATCTCATATAGCAACGAAAAGTTTTTTTGCCAATCTGACGAACTTGGCAGGGATGTTAAAACTCGAGGTGGCACTGTACAGCTCGATTCTCATCACCATCTTGTTGTGGCTTTCAGGAAAACAAACGGCTGGTGATTTTCGATCTGGAATGGCCATCAAGGCCGAGTCAGGAGGACGGAATTCTTTTCTATCATCCTCCGTCATGAATGGATCATTTTGCTTGAGAGCGGGCAGGCAGCACTATAAGTAAGTTCCATCACCACCTCTTTACGGTGCTATCTGGACAGCAAATTGAAGGACAAACACATGTTACCTCTGTGACTGCAGACAATAAAAAATCCGACTTAGATCCTCTCAATTACAATATTCCTGTTACTTTCTGAACAAACTTATATAAAGTGTCATTTTAAAATCTCCGCCTTTGTTGAAATGTCAACATCCAATTATGACTACGATAACTTTTGGTAAATAAAAACTAGGAGGTTTTTGAATATATGTACATACAATATATAAACATACACTCGAAAATTTACTAGAAAAAAAGTGAAAAAATCGCGGAATTTTTTCGTTCCTTCTCAGAAAATTGTAATAAATTTAATCAATCGTAAACATTCATCCGATAAGGTCGGTTGAAAGTATCGCCGCCGGAGCTAGGAGAAATAGATATTTCAATTGCCAGGATCATGCTATTCAACATAATCCGATTTTCTTTTTTTTGGGTTTTACAATAGATACAGTATACGCCAATGATCCAATAACGATTTAGGCACTAAATCATAACGTTTTCATAAAAACCATGAATTTTTCTATTGATTCAAAATGACACCTTTTGTTGGATAACCCTATGCGTGAGTTACGACGGTAGAAACTGACAGAAAACGATTGTGCCACTCGTCCGCGTTGTTAGTCTATTATTCTACATTACATATGTAAATTCCTCACGTCCTTGTAAAAAATTCCAACTCAAAACCGGTCATGGGGTGAGGACGCCTGAAATTCCCTATTCCCAACCTCCAACGATGCCCAATTTGATTTTGTTCCGATTTTATATTGACTGCCATACTCCATCATTGGAAAGTTTCCTTTACGCCCGCTGCTGATGTTAGAAATTTTTATTCTCTTCGCCTTCACCCAACTTTTAGGATTGAATTAAATAAGTTTTAGCCGTTGCACCTGGTACCGATCACCTTCCGCTCGTGATTGATAAATTGGATGCTTCCAAAGTAGCTGTGTTTTGGATCAGGCTTTTTTATAAGACTCATTGTTAATATAATGGGTGAGTGTTCTGGGGAAAGGTCAAAGCTTTATTCACCTTTGACGTAGCTATCAAAAATACACTTAGCAATAAAGAAATCGATAAGATCAGTTTTTTTTTGGAAAATCTGTCGGCCAATACGTCGGCTTTCCGGGGGAATAAAAGTTGCAACCGCATTCCATACAAGCTTCGTAAAGCTTTTTGTCTCTCTTTGAAATGCATCTTGAACCTCAAAACGTGTGTTTAGCGGTGTGCAGTATATAGATAAGATACTGAGACAACAATTTTTGCTTTTAACGCGAACTGTACTTATTTGCATTGTTTCGAGATCTACCTTTATTTCCGTAAAGTATGCGATGCAATCTCTGAGCCAGATATATGATATATAAAACAGAAAACAGATTTTGCCGAAAATATTATCAAGAATGAGCGGCAGACTTTGTAACGAGGTTAAAAATGAGACTAGAAAGCGAAGAGTTACGACCAAGGACTTCTTTTGTCCTTCTTTGATAGGAGAACAGGTCTTAAAAGACCGAAATACCACATTCGGCTGCGCTGTATATCTGCACTTATCCAGCGGATATTGACAAAATCCCCTATAGTACGTTTGCCTGCAGAAGCTTCTCTAAATATGCCATTCGGAGTAGGCAATAAACAGCAAGTCGTTTTCCCCTATGGAAAAAAATGAGCCGCACAATGTAGGTGACCAAGACAAACTTCGGTTCTGTTCGTCCAACCTCGGTATATAAATAGCACCTTTAAGACATTAAACGGAAACGTATTTTAGCAAAATATGTTTGTGAGCGAATAACTCTAAGATGGCTTCATTCAATACAGGAAATATTCGAACACATGCGGACAGGACATGTAGGTCGAATAAATTAGGAAAGGAAGGACACACTAAGCCCTCATGACCCAATACCACCTGCCGCCTGAATACACATCGTACGCACATGGCTGACTCTGTTTG
Source organism: Merodon equestris (assembly GCA_958301585.1). Lineage (NCBI taxonomy): Eukaryota > Metazoa > Arthropoda > Insecta > Diptera > Syrphidae > Merodon > Merodon equestris. The sequence goes on from OY284415.1 coordinate 123,132,955, forward strand.
CATATCCCTATATCTCATTTCACTGTCACCGCGTTCAAGTGAAACCCTAAAACAAGACACGAGAAAGAGCCATAAGAGAAACCCAACACTGACCAATTAAAAGCGGCTCCCATATTAGCATTTACGATCTGAAGGTAAAAAACAAAAACAACTGGACGACTTTCATTACCATCATCATCACCACAGCAAATACGAATTGCCGCCCGGCTTTCAGCAATCGAATAAATTATGCTGCCACGTACTCTATCAAACGAAATTAAAATAATCCACAATCCATTTATGAGGCATAGGATACACCTAAGTACAAATAGCTCCGTACACATGTGGCTCTTGTATCTTGTGTTGAAAGACTATGTTAATTAGTTCATTGTCGGTTGGTCGGATTATGAGAATTCTTGTTTTTAATTATATGTAACGCTCGCACGACATGCCAGTGCTCGATGCATTCGCTTTCATTTCAACCACTTAGTCAGTGCAACAATGGAAATATCTAAGGTGAAGCTCTCTTGGGCTGGTTCGCACCCAATTCCCCTATATAGTTCTCATATAAAACATTCAATAAACTCCTCGCGCACTTCTGAACTCTCTCACGGATTGACGTGGGCGTTGGGACCTTGGACAACTATTTACTATAGTTTTATTAACTCTGGTAATGATGATTTTTATTTTCACATCCCCCCCTCTCACTACCCTCCAAATTGGGAGTCAAGTACCTAGATCGAGAAAGGGGTATACCTCGTGGGAGGAATATGGGGCCGTGGGCTCGAGAGAGCGGAAAAACTCCAGTGCACCCGTAGTGCCTCTATCGAGGCGAAAGTGGCGGAACTCATCTTCATGGTCCACACATTCCAACATCGTATGTAACTGCGACATCTTTTAGGGTGACCGCTACAAGAAGTACGCTGCTTAGTCGGAGGCGGATTTCTTAATCAAGCCTGATAACAACACACATCAAGAATACCTTGAACCGCAGGGGTCTAACGTATGTCCCCCAGGCCCATCAAATATGACCTTTATGAATAAAAGTCATGAAAACAGGATTATGCATAACACCGTGTTTGATCCAGAAATACAAAACTTGCTGCGGAGCGGAACTGCCACATTTCTTGAAAGAACTTGCACTCTTCCAGCTTAGATGAGCAGAGTGCTTGACGAGCAAACATTGACTTATATTAGGGTACAAATCTGCACATCACGGACACAAAGGAGTCGTGTAAGACTGCATTCCCCTCAAGATCCCTCAAAATTATGTATTATTCACGCACCATACTCGTAAAAGCACAGTAGGAATACTGTCACATACGTGTAGTCAGAGATCGCGTCTCTAGACTTGAAGGCACTGTCTATATGAAACCACAATTACTCTGCCTACGTCTGCCCTACGAGTATAATGCAGCATGAGATATGCTCGTTAACCTTGGAAATAGAAGTAGGACATGAAGAACAGGTTTTTCAGAAGCGATCGTGGAAATCCTAGAGCAGGAAACCAACATTGTAAGGCTACAAAACCTGTCGAAGAGCATGAAGCAGAATCGCTACTGCCAGAAACGAAGGGATGATAGGTGAAATTTTCGCTATTCACCTAGGACAAAGACATTGAAGTCTAAAAATAGGTTCTGGGGTCCCACGGATCTACCCAAACTACCAACTTCCAATTTGGTACCCTTAAAAACTAATCACCAAGCCTTACCTTTAAGACAGTTTTGAAATTTTTTTTTTCTGTAATAAAAATAGTTAAACAGTGGAGACCTGGCCTGCCATTTTTTAGGCAAGCGTGTACGAACATATGCATATATGTACATAGACCCTAGTACATAGAAATTTAGAGGTTACAACTCTGTATATAAAAAATAACCCGACAATTGAAATGTCTTGTAAACCTTACCAGACGTTCTTGATGCAATTATGCGTCGAATGAAATTGGTTCGGAATCGATGTCCTTATTTGTTCTTGAGATAGGCGAGGCGAAAACAAGCACGCTTACATACACACGCACATATGGACATCTCTCTAAAATCGGTGCATTCGAGTTCTAGGGACCTGAAAACGTGACGAGATATCAACATTTTCTATTCGAAAAATCAAACCCATTAAATAGCAGGCGACATGTCTAGTAAGAGCAGCTTGAGTTGATCTAACGTGGATCTAGCACGTATAAAGGTATCATAATCTCGTTTCAAGAGGATGCTAAGTGGTATGCTCTTCCGTCCTGGTTATAATGAGAAAGAATAGAGAAGAAGATTTAATCATGAACCGCACGAGTTGTATAGCCATATTGTCCATTAGCCTTTGACCCCAATTCCGAGGCCCGATACACCACCTAAGGTGGAGCACAGGGATTAAAAGGAGGCTTAACCATCGAGACGAGTAATACCAGAAGTGGTTAGTCAAATCCAAATGTTGGTTGAAGCTTAGGTTCAGAGCAGACTGTAGCATCATCTAGGTAAAAGAGAGGGTCATTTGAAACTTGCTAGTGATTCGGGTGTACCTCATTTTGGAGTGACTTAAGTAAGGAAGTCAGGATATTATTTCGTATTGGTGTATGAATTGCGGATCTTATCGTGAGTTTAAAAGTTAACAAGACCCTTACTAGATGACCAAATATTTTCAAAGCAGAGAACTTAAAGGTTTAAAAAGAGTTATTCAATAGCTATGTCTGAACTTTAACAAGTTATTGCTCCAATACTTCAAATGGAAAAGCTGCCTTTTGGTGACGACTGTGTTTCGCCTTAGTCACCATTTTACCATTGGACAATGAGTTATTAACATTTATTATCAAAAATCGTGTTTTATTCATCAAACTTATGACGTATTTACGGCCCAAATATTATCGCGAAATTCGGGGAAAATGTACGATGCCAAAAAGCATGGTCAAGTGAAAATATTTCTGCTGATCCTGAAAGTATGGCTGAAGGCTCACTTTCGGTAATCTCAACTTTCAAAGACTCGAAGACTCAGGGGAACTAAGCTCGGTTTTACTCTGGATCAGTTGGAACCAGATCCAAATTTCAGCGAAAAAAAAATTATTCCCAGTGAGGAAGCACATTTTTGGTTGGACGATGTCGTAAACAAGAAAAATTACCTTTTTAGGGAGAGCAATCTACAGCGGTATCAAGAGTCTCCATTGCATTCGGAAAAAAACTTTCTATTTGCAATGAATTACGGCCAGGTGGCGTCTTTGGGCCATACATATTTTGAAACGAAAATGTCGAGAAAGTGGTTGCCAATGACGGTCGCAGGCCGTGATAACTGCCTCAAAAAGATTACAAAAATGGGTTTCCAATAAAACAGCGCAACGTGCCATACACCTAGTGATCCATTGGAGATGTTGCAAGACAAGTTTCAAGAACAGGTTATTTACACAAGAGGCTATGCAGATTGGCCACCAAAATTATGCGATATAACGCCTTAGGTTTTTTACTTCGGGCTACTTGGACCTTCAGTGACTGATCTATGGCAACCAACAAACGACCAGTTACCAACAGGGGAACGACATCACTCTGACCATTGGTGAGGTCGAGCCCGACTTATGCAACATAGTCATATGAAATTGAATCTCTCGGATCGAATCCTGTAAACAATATACAAAAGCGGGATCAGTAGAGCAGCTGGTAGAAATCGCGATAAATCAAGCCGCCGCTTGAAAGAATATACGAATTTACGAGTGTCTTCTATATAAGATGGATCATGTTCAAAGTCTGAAGGCTCACACAATAATAGATTTAAGTGGACTTACCGAAATGCAGTATGCTGCTAACCGTATGGCATGACCATATTGGGATTATGCTTGGTTTCGTGCAGGTAGATAAGGGGAGAAGGTCCAGGTTTAGGTGGGTTAGGGGATTTGGGAGTGTTAGGCTTGGACTTATATTTAGGTTTAATGTTAGTCTTATGTACGCATCCTGTTGACTCTGATTTCCTTATTGGTAGGGCTCCGAAAAAGCCATTCGTTTTGGGGAGGGCAGTTTCTACTATGTGTGAATGGCCGGGGTGAGCTTCGTGCACTTTACGAGGTTGATAGCATATCGTTAGCAGAAGAGGTTAAACACCCAGCGGTCGTCAGCGTCTCATGGGGAGTGCCATAGGATGGAGGCAGACATAGGTTCCTGTACCGTCGCATTACCCTTGTGGAGCTTGTTGATTCTGTGCTCTCAGTCAGATAGGGTCCAAACAGTTCCGATTCGTTTAACGTCGGCGCTGGTAGATGATGGCGGTTCATGAAGTTCACTTAAGTTCATTATGTGTACCTTGACTTCCTTTGGTTTTGCCATAAGGTTAAGCAAACTTAAGAGTGTTAAGGTTGGGCCTTTTATTTGACCCAAACAAGTCCAGCTTCTATCACTCAGCACGCAGGTAATGAATGAATAGCTTCAGATAAAAGTGCAATAAATTAGTGCTCTTCCGCTTACCTTTCCACCTTTCTATTACATAATTTGAATCCAAAGACTAGCTGCTCATCATTCTGCATTCATTAATAAATTAATGTATCTTCAAACAAAACCATTTTACAACTGTTTATCTGGTCGATTTCCCGAACAACTTTCTACGTTGATTTGCCTATCTGGTCAGTTGGTTCCGCTATTAAACGAACGATGAAACCGAAGAAGCGACTAGAAGATATCTAAAAAAATCCCTTCAGTTTACATAATACGAAAGATGAGGCGGCTTTCGGCAATGCTATTCGCTTGACGATGCCTAACAGTATCCAAGGTGCTCTATTGCATCCGCGGTAAGAGGGGAGCGCTAAACGATGACTTATTGCATGCTTTATCCGGTTAGCGTAATTATCACACTTTTACTATTAATTATTGTTATGACGGGTAGATTCAAGCTATGCGATGCTCGTCATAGTTCTTGGATAAGTCGACTTGTTCCGAGTAACATAGCTTAGTAGGGCAATTGGTCTCAATTGAAACGGCGGTGGGCGTGTTCGGGCTCAAAGAAATCGTGTTAAGAGATGAAAATGAAAATCTCGATTCGAGATACTGCTGGGACGATGCATATAATTGTTCGTAGAGTTGATAAGACGACCATTAAGAAGCGAGCTTAGTCGTTGGATGGCAAATTAGGAAATGCGCTAGATGTTTGACGGACGAGTGCTTAAGTGGTTTAACGCGGTAAATAGTTTAGCGTAGAGGAGAAATTACGATGCAAATCCCGGAATGTCTCTGAATGGCTACGATAACAAACGGATACCGGGCTCTGGCATGTCTCAACTTTTTTCCCAATCCAATAACCTCCGGACTGCAATCAAATTTGAATGTCTTGCATCACGTGCTCCGGGATTACGCGCTGACCCCACATTGAACGTCAGCTCTTTGTTTACTTTTGGTATAAAATTCTGCAAACAATGTTCATGGTTCACCAAGCTATAAACAAAACAGAGAAAGAGTCATGTTTAACGTAGAATGATTGCTAAAATGTTTCCTCTTTTTCGTATAATTACAACGCCTCTCTCGTCCGTTTGGCAGTTCTCCGCAGGTACGGCAACAGATATGAAAACAAATAAACTCCAGACTCACTGAAGAGCAGATGACCAATGACCTTAACGTTCTCTCAACAGAGCATTGGTGCCGTGTATGGACGTACAATATCCACACAGCATGTAATACTGACTGTTCCATTGGATGGTTTTCATTATTTATGACTAGGGGCATCCACGTTAGCTTCGGCAGCACAATTCCACACGCACAATGTCCGACAGCGAACTATTTCTCTCCCCTCGTATCTGTTTCATTTTTAAAACTGAACATAAAGTGCTAAAAGCAATAAACGAAATTCGAAAAAAATAAAGGAACCAATCGCGGCAATTTTTTTTCCCGTTGCGCTATCTTTTCAATATTTTTAGCTTTCTTATCAAATAGTCGAAATTGTTTTCGACGCATTTGGAAATTAATTGGTTACGTGAATTTGCTTTTAAGGTGAATTACAAAATAAATCCTGCTTTGAAGTTAAATAGGATACTTTAGCGGTAATTAGTAATTGCCTTTGGTGGAGATTGATCGGGCAATTGGCTTTAAATAGTTTTTTTTATGTTTTACTTGAGAAACACTGTGTGTTGGCTTGTGACGCCGATGTCACGGGGTTCGTGTCCCGCAACAGGCAAGTCGTAGAAATCATTTTTTTCGGTGATTCTCCTTGGTATTGGTAGGTACCAATACTTGTCTGGAAAAAAGCTTTTCGAAAGTCGCTCTCCGAATCGGCATTCAACCTTTTATCTGTGGGAAGAGATAGGTGAAAAGTCATCACAGCTCATACTCAAAATCAACGCCACGAAGATATTAAACATTCGACTTTAACCAACATTTTTGAATATGATCATAAGAATTGTATTTGAAAACCAGGTCACTTTAAGGTTTTTTGTATGTTTGGGAGTTATGTCTGGTAAGTATGGAGGCTGAGTCATCATCAGTAGAGTGAAGCTTTTGGCCAGGGTTTCGCCAAGGTGAATTTTATTGACTGATACTCGCAAACGGCAATGCGATTGTATGTAGTCAGTCCTTATTGATCGGTGGACCTTTTGGCATGCCAATAAAATCGAAACACAGAGAAAGCAAGGTCTGCACATTCAGATTTTGGTGATCCCGAATGACTCAACTGGGACAAATGAACTTAAGTTTGGGCTTCATATCCATAAACCCATGTCTCATCGCCTATTACGACACATTTCTGCGTTATTTTTGACTTAATTTAGCGACAACTTTGAACCCTATAAATTCCAGATAATTTCATGGTTGATATGCTGATATCATCGTGTATATTCGTTTTTTTTTTTACTTTTTCCACGTTTTTATTGACTGTTGATGTGACCTCCAGGACGCTAGTCATCTCCAACGTTTTCTTGGATACCCTTGTCCCAGTCTCAAACCATATTTATTTTTTTCCACTTATTTTATGGCTCCACGTCATTTACGGGCTTTGCTGAATGGTGTTCGTTGAGTTGACTCCAAGGGCATCAATTGCTCGCGGCTTATACGCACAGATCTGCGAATTAAGGCAACTTCAAATGTAGAAGTTTAAGTTTGTTAAAGAGTTTTTCAATTGGGGCGGAAAGTTTTTCACTGCCTGTGTCGGTTAGGAGGTTTGGTGACGTCTGTCAAATCTGTTGTTTATGGTGCCAAATCTCCATGGTAAGTTACACGACTTAACAGTACGACCAAATGATACAACTTTATTTTCAAAATGAGTGTTCCTTAGTGCAAACGTTGAGCGCATTGCGCCAACTTTGTGGTGGACGTGGTGGCCCTTTACAGTCGACTCTTCAACATTTAGTGGCCACATTTGAGACGGCCAGTTCGGTAATCCCAACATTCCTACGTCAAAGGAACGCAATATCGGCCGATATTCGCGGTCCGCGAAAGTATAAAGCAATCCCTCACCATGCACAAGAACTCGGCTTTCGCAGTCTTCAACTTGGGACTTGGGCATACACCCGTACAAGATCCAACTGACCTAGGAGCTCAAAATCCATGACCATAGACGTAGCCGTTTGTTCGCTAATTGGGCTTCGGAGCGTTTGGAAGAGGACTCCAATTTTGGCCAACAAGTCATTTTTCGCAACGAGGCGCATTTCTGGATGAATGAAAAATTGCCGTATATGGGACGACACCACACGAGGGTCACCAGGTGACAATGCATCCACAAAAAAATTAAGGTTTGGCATGGATTTTGGGACGGCGGCGTCATTGGTCCGTATTTTTTCGAAAACGATGTTGGTGTCGCAGGTCTATACGAATAAACTACAATCGACCGATGCCCTAAAGGTGAACATTACAAAGGCCATCGCTCAAATTCATGCGGAAAATTCATTGAAAACTTGACCAATCGGATCCGTGTAAGAAGCCAAGGTGGGCATTTGAACGAAAGGCATACATAGGCATTTCAAATAATAAAATAATTTTGTTAATATCTCACACACAGCTTGTTTTATGCGATGTCAACATCTACCCGACCTTATTGAAAGACCCTATATCACCTCAGTGATCTCCCTTACGGAAGATAACTAGCTTCCGAAAGGAAGCCGACTCTTGCTTGCTTTCCGTTGACTTACGGGGTGCATTTAGTCAACTCGGTAGGATAAAAATCACGTAGTGCCAGACGAGCATGGATTTTTTTGCACAGTGGACTTCAGTAAGATCGTCATTGCTGCATCCGTATTAGATTTGCCTCTGGAGCACTATACTATAGAATGGACAAGATTCCCGACAGCCGATACTAGAAGAAAATTCTCACCTCTGACTTGAACGAAGTCAAGATGCCACTTATCAAAATCTGTCCAACAAAGGGCTACCGCAGAGGTTATGTCTGCTGAGCTCTTTTAATCAGTTGGAGTGTAGGCACTATACCATGTAGTAGGAGTTGATCAGAGAAAAGCATGCCCGATCCACATGCCCTCTTTTGAACCTACCAACTATAAGCTTCTGAACATCACATACAAGAGCTTCTCCAAAAACCATTTTTAAAAAAGCGATAATTCCATATCAATACGATTCCAGGCCAGGGAAGTCCACTACCAACACGGCAGGTCATGGATAACATAGAAGAGTTCCATATCGGGTGTATTTGTCGACTTTAAGAGGCAAGCTATGCAGCGCATGTCTAGAATGCACCTCCCTGCTAAAAGCGGAAGGTTTGGTAAAATTACGTTTGGGAAACTTTCGATGCTCTATGAGGAGTGAGAGTGATCTAGCCTATGCTTTCAATGAGATAGGGCTACGCACTGTCGAGTGTCTTATATTGTCCTCGAAAATAAAGTGCAAAAAAATGCTAGGCTCAATCGTGTCAACCTTTCACCATTGTTTCCTCGGTCTCAGAAGATACTTATCATTCCGATCCTGTTAGAAGGGCAAAATAAGACGGCTAAAAAGCCCCTACGAAAGGCAGATTCTGAACGTAAAAAATGTACGGCAAGATCAACATTTACTGTTCCAACGCCCGAAATAGCTGCGCTACAAGTATGTTGAGTGCACCCCCATCTGAAGTGTCGTCGAATATCACCCCAAGATCAAATTTCCAGGGGCTCATACAGCTAAAAGGATACCTCAATCAAGTGGATATTCGGTACTGAGGACGGGTAACGCAAGACCGGACTAGCTCGAGAGGTATGTACATAGATTGGAACTCCGAAGGACAGAGTCTCCTTGATAAAGCTTTACCAAGCCTTTCTGTCACGAGTGTGCTATTTCCATGTTTCACTGTTCTGTTTCATCTCCTCTAGGACTATCCGTCTATCCTCCGCGGTCTTCCTGGTGGTCCTTCCTCGGGCTTTCCAGTCGTTATTCTATTGTTGACTGTTCGTTCACTGTCTTTCAAACCTCAGTCTTCGCGATTTTATTACTTGAGCTATGCTTATGCTGAATAAAATTCGTCATTGTTGGCACTGACCGATCGAAAACGGCCAGTGACCAGAACGTCCAGATAGTCAGCATAAGTGAGTATGGTTCCATTAGGTGATAAGGCGCCTCCTAGCTTTAATCCTTCATTAATCTCGAATGGGTCGGCTTCGTACGTTAACTCGTCCTGGTTTCCCTTAGGTATCAGTCAACCCCCGGATTGTAACGCCTCATTAGTAACTAAGGCCTTTACAATCGTCATTAAATTAGAGCTGATCTTTAAGTAGGTTCTGGAACAGTCAGCAGTTGAGCGAGATGATATCGTTATAGAGCTAGCTAGTGCGAATGGTGGAATAGTGAAATGATAGGTGAGCTTGAATTTGAATGTTAACATTGGGTGGTAAGGTTATTGGCGTTTGAAAAAGAAGGAAGGAAATGAGGAACCTTGAGTTCGGTCGGAAAGCTCGGATTATATACAGCACCCTCTAACTATCATCTGTTTCGGTCTCTGGCGACTCCTTTTAGATTGGTTTCAAGACAAGCCTTCTTGTTCAAAGTCTATAAAAGTTCTTTAGCAATATCATCACGTCTTTACTCGAAAATTACGGTCTAAAATAAAATTGTGGGTTGTTGAACAACCCACTTGGCGTCATTCCGACAGTAGCATCGCACAACCCTTTTAGTAAACAAGGCAATCAAAACATGGAAAAGTTCATATCATAACCAGAATTTGCAAAACTAAATTTACACACGAATCGCTAAAGTGCATTGACATGAAACAACAAAGGAACTTGCAATGATCATTGGGACAGAAGTCGTTCAACGAGTTTTTGGAATTCAGGAGGTAGATGAGAATCAGTTCTTGTGAAGCGTCAACGTTCGAGCCGGCTTTTTTGAAGATTACGAAGCAACTTTCCATTTAAAGGTTCCTTATACGAGATTTACCAAAGGAACATGAAACTGGATCACTCGCAGCTAGAAATGATGAAGATGATCTTGCATTTGAAAGTGGGAAAACTGGATAGAGAACAACATTCGTTTGACGAGCAACAAACCGGCTAACATATATTCCGAGACATATGCAGCTGGAAAATTCTTCCTTCATGGAGTGATTCTAGTGTGGCGACCCACGGAGCAGGCACGAAAGTAAGAATTAGTTACGCGTGCTTATATCATAACAACGGGCCAAGATGATTGTAATCAAAGAAATTTAAAATTCCAAACTTGTTTAATGGATGCACCATTCCGCGAGTGCGATAGAACCCAACTCACCTCGCTATTCTCGATCTGCCTCATAGTTTCTCTGTGAATTGTTCTCGATCACTAGATATTCTGTTTCACTTTGGCCTGCAATCGGCTCCGTAGGCTACGTCCGGGTTAAGTATTCCTAGCAGGACGAGGAGATCAGTCCCAAACACTAGTCACTGTTCGCTTTCGCGGATGTTAATTATTTACCGTTGATGAGTAAATGACAAATCCACGGGCTTATGATGTACATATGTACGTCCGTTACCAGTTAACAAAACAAATTTTTCACAAACACAGAGTTGATAACCTGCGCGCGGCACTTAACGTGTGAAAGCGTACGATTTATTCCAACGAACGAACCGATTCGTCTGAACATCCAACAACGACTGTTGTGTTCTGTACTGCAGTTGGGTCACACCAGGTTTGAGTTGAGTTTCTTATTCTCCTCTATCCCCATCCCCAATGATTCCTTTCTTTTTCGGTGCTTTCTTTTCACCATATTGGCGTGGTGTTTTTTATTTTATTTTTATCTTCATCGTCATCTTCTTTCTTACGATTTTTGGTGGGAGGGTGGGTAAAGTTTACTTTCCATATGACGGCTTTGACTGTTGGGTGAGTGGAATGTCAACTGGAAATTGGATCCCACACTCGACAGGTAGTGTGTATGCGATGGAGGTACTGAGTTGTTTGACAATTGAGTGGTTTGTGTTGTTGTAACTCGCGCTCACAAATGTTTTGCTGGCTTAGCTTAGTGGTGATAGGGTTGCCACGTCATTTAAATTATACAGATAAAGACTGTGGAGTGTAAAGTCTTTGCTATTACGGAATAAGAATCTAAAACCCAACGTTGGTAATAATACGAGAATTGTTCAAAAAATAACGTGAACTTCCATTTTTCTCGGAATACATTTATTCACTTCTCAATGTTTACTTTGCCTCTTTCAAAGTAATCGTTCTTAGATGTAATACCAAAAGCCAAAAGAGGCTAGCTCTACCAGTGATTTGGCCTTGATCTCCTCAATCGTAGTAAATCTTCTTCTTTTCATGGTAATCTTCTTAGTTCTGGGAAGAGAAAAAAGTCGCAGTGTAATTCGGAAGCTGAGCCATGATTATGGCATTGCTTTTGGCCAAAAATGTACAAGCACAAGCAACGATTAGTGAGCAGTAGGAACAGCCATGAATTTTTTTCTCATACTTATTGCTTCACTTTTTGACCGTATGACCTTCCGGAAAGAGCTCATGGTGAGCCACCCCCTTAAAAACCTTAATTTATGTCCGAACTTGGGGTGAATTTTCGGTCTTTCCGAATATCGGGATTGGCATTGACCTTCTTCAACAGCTCCTGAGCAATGCTCAAGCGACGTGTTTTTTAGACAAAATTTTGCCATTTTCGAGCAAGCTTCGCTGACATATGTTCATTAATTCATGCCAAAAAATATCCGAAATAAATCAAGTCATGCGCCAACCGATATGCCAATATCCTCAGCAACTAATGATATACTGCGGCGTCCGAGACCGGCATGGTCATTAACACTTTCTCGGCATTATTTTTTTAATTCATTTTTATTATTTTTTTTTACTTAGAGCTACCTTACGCTAGACAGTCTGTTCCTGCGGATTTTTTCTCTTCAGTGCCTCAGAGATCATCTGGAGATCCTCTGTCGAAATGAATAGGGTGCTAGCCCCTTCACTGACGACGGCATTATTTGCCGTGAAATCGTTACTGAATGAATCTGATCGCCAATGATTGATATCATTTCGAAGGTAGAAGTGATGAAGATGGGCTCCAGCTTGCAATTTGGGCGAAGGCTGTCTTATACAATTCCTGAAATATAGCTCCTGCTACCGCCATCTGTACAAGAGTTTGATTCTTGGCAGTGTATCGATCGCCACGTTTCGGTACACGTTTGGGACGTCGTGATGCCGTTGGCGTCGTATTGTACTATCCATCGTCTGTTTAATTATATTGTCCATTTGCTTAAGGTCAATCTCGTCGTTTGACGATGGGAGGCGCTCGAAGATAGTGCTCTCATCGGGGAATAGGCAAAGCGTCTTACTGTAATCGTACGGATGCGTTTTGGCAGGCTCTGCCGTATCCATGTACTCATTTCGTACTTTGATTATGGCACTAAGTCCGTAATGGTTACTGTCGAATACGAAGATCTGTAGACCCTTCGTACGTATCAGCCAGTCTCAGTCGAGAGTGAAGCAGCACTAGATCTAGATGGGATCAAGATACGACGGACTATCCATTGCGGGTAACTTGGCTCCGTACTTTATGCTCTGCAGAACCCACGAAAGGCGTGCGAGTAGTAGGTTTCCCATGTTGTTCGGAATGTTATTTCCAAACAACTATGTTTGGCATTAAAATCGACTACCAGAATGTAGAAGTTTTCTGCCGAGCTTAAGCACAAAAATCGAAAAAGTGTCTCGAGCTCTGCGATGAAAATATTGGGTTGAGGTGCTTCAGGTGCATAGGCTGCTCTCAACTGAACTCTCTTTCCATTTCAGAACGAAATACACACAATGCAGGCCTCTAGCATCTGGAACCGCTATATAATATAATTTTAAGTTTAAAGTCATTTCTAATAAAGATCGCAACTCCCCCGCCTCGTACGGCGTTGGATTGGTCTCTTCGAATTACTTTAAAAGAACTGTGCCGGATTCTGTGCTTCTAGATTAGCTCTGTTTCGCTAATGTACCAAAAGTACATCGGGCTTTCGTCCTGCAACATGTTGAAAAGTTAGGCTCTTCGCTCAACCCTAATCAGTGATTTCACATTCACTGACAAGATCCTTAAGTAACTCTCTACCGGCGTACCCATTACAATTGTAAGTGCACTAGGTCCAACAGTAGCGAATAGCCTAATTACAGATGTGCTGTTGGAGTTACCCGTTCAGCCCTTGGATGGCAAGCAGAATCGAACGTAGGTCCACCTCGGTCCCTGGTGTCTTGATAAAGTTTAGGAGCAGCCAAAGGCTTTTATACCGTCTGTCCCGGGGCTTTCTGCTTATGAGTCAGATTTGATTTTTGAATGTCTTGGGGCTTAGGACATCCCCAATAGTTTGCAGGGTGTCCTCGGTTCCTATAGCTCGAACTCCTTCTTATCAGTGACTTTGTCTTGGGTCAGGTCGCATTCCGCGTTCTTGTGGTTCTTTGTACATTTAACGACCGTCGAAATAGTCACTCTCTTACTCTTTAAGCTCTGTGAGCATTTTCTCGGGGTCAGAGATCGAATAAATCGCCTACAAACTTTCGGTCTTGGGGCTAACAGAAAAGAACTCCGTCGTGGTCGCCACGTTTCACGTAGGTATAGGTAAAAATTGGTGGCACCTTTTCCTTAGAAGGACGTTTCTGTTGCTACTGCTTCTTTATCAAGTTGTATTTCGGTCTTCTGAGAAGAGCTTATAAACATTTTCTTTTGCTCACAGCAGGTTCGCCAAATACCACAGTCAATATTTCAAGTACGTCTTTCACATAAAATTTAATACAGACTTTTAGATCCATTTTTTTTTCAGCATTTTTTCAAAGCAAAAAATCGTCAAGCACATAAAAACACGTCTTAACTTTCATATCCCTGGAAAATAAACTAAATATCCAAAATTAATATTTAAAAGGTCACCTTATTTTTTGAACAAACTTCATGAATCCGATGTATTCTTGATTGCTGGTTCTATTCCCTTGCACCATCAGTTTAATACTGCAGAGACGAGCTCTGAACTTCTGAATAATTGTTTTGCAGACTCTACAGCTCCTTTAAATTCTAAAACTTCTGGCATATATTGTTCTCAGCCCTTCTCAAAATAAGGCTAAGCCATACTTAAGTTTCAACTTGGGTACATCCCTAAAATTTGGAAATTAGATCCTTGCCCAGTCATTCAAATCGTGCTGACAATGGATTCTAAATTTCTTTCCCTCGAAAGGTATCTTGACAGGCACACTATCGAATCGTGTGTCCATTTAACCTGGGGAGCGATGATCCCCTGATAAACCCCGAAGTTATTGGGATGACGGGAATATTGCACATTCCATTGATATTTATTTACAAAACTGCAAGATTTTTAGGGCATTAGGACTTCAACTAATCATCGAGATACTGAGGTTGCCCTCTGCCACCTAAAAAAGATAGGGCCCTTCTTTAGATATTGACTATGTCTCAGAGGAGTTCTCACTTTGTCCTTGGCTTTCCCATCCCCCATGCTCTCTTATGACTACTGCGGTAAACTGACACATTAATTTTCGCCAAGGAGTTTTGGTTGGCAACGTACGTTCCATACACTACTGGTAATGACCAAATCTCACGCACCAATTTCCTCATTCTAATGGATATGCCAATATTTTCACGCGTTTTTGCTCCGTTAAAATGCTCCTTTGCGCAACCGAAAACCACTGGACTAACGTGCCTCATTCAACCTCACTTTTCCGTTGATCGTTAGAGATCAGTTAAAAGGTAAAAGTGGAGGAAAAGAAATTTCCGGTTAAATGACTTTACAGTCAAAGGGCTGGTGCGTGAACAGTCCACTGCGGAAGCCATCGAAACGATATACACCTCACTGACTAATGATCATTCCACACCACACTTGAGTCCACACGATCGCACGTTGTCGTATCGCGATCGTAGCCCATTCCGTAGTTCCAGTGTCAAAAGGAAATAGAATTGTTGGGCGATGGAAATTTAATATTCAAAGTCACCTGGATACCATCAAGTGGAACCGACATTTCACCGTCAAGCTCCTGCAATATGATTCCCCTGAACTACTGGACTAGTGACCAAACTAGCATGTCCAGCATGTTGCTGCTCTGGGTCGTGGGAGAAATTAAGAAAAAAATTAATCGTGCAAATCGTATTATTTGGATAGAAAAAAAAAAACCTTACCTCCGGGGAAGTCGTACAAATCCGAGCGTTACGTCTTGGCCTGTTTTTGTTGCACTTTCTTCGTGGAAAAACCGTTCGGAGGGAAGATGAGAAATTACAGTATCTACGCGGCACGCACTATCGGATTTCGTCGGTTCGCGACAATTGCACGTGAACTTTCACTCTTGATTGTGGTTTTTGAAATAGAGAGGAGATCATGGTAAGGGTCGTTATACCTTTCTATAGGTGATGTCTACGCCCAGCAGTAGTTTCATATTCTCAGGCGCAATATCATTATTAGCAGCCAAGGGCGATTCTCGGACTTCTACCAGACACCGTTGGGACAGGATCAATCAATCCAATAAATCACGTTATACCCATATGCTTTGAACTCTTTCCACAGCAATGCGGAAATGCTGTGCAAAATCAGTTCAAACAGTACTGGAGCCGCAAATTGGCATATGAACTTCACCGAAGGAAAAAAATAGCTCTCTTCCTGGCATCACGTATCTGGAGCGCATAGAGACTGAAGAAATTACCTAAGCAATTGAAGGAAAATGCATAAATTTAGCGCATCATCGTGCATAGGCAAATCGGCCTATCAATCGCGGAATGGACCGACGGAATGGAGTGGTAATTGCTTTGAGTTTTGTAATGCGCGATTCGTAACACAACGCGAGCGATTACGAGTATGTGTGGTGGTAAGGTGGATGTGGAGAGTTAAACTAGACAAACAATTATCGTGAAACGAAGTTAAGGGACAATTTGCTCTGTTTCATCGCTCTTAAGTGGATGATTGATGGACAGCAGCGGAGATCAATGGACTACGGATAGCTGTTGAGGTTGAAGCTTGTTTCCATGGTCGCTTTATGGATCATAGTAGATGTTCATGCAGCATCAAGAGTAGGGATGTCATGATCCTCTTATAACTGGGTTTGGTGTTATATTGCTTTTATGGAGTTAATTCGTAGCGTTTAACCAGAGATGGCGTAGATAGTATAGTGGCGCCAATTGTCTACAACTGTCAGATCACAACTGTCAGATTTGTTCTGAAATTGTGAACTGACGCTGAATACTGGTACACATCGACGAGCCATGGAATGCTATACTCCGCATGATGGCTAGTTAATATTTTTATAGTTCGTCAGTGATTTGGGTGTAACTTGGATTTCGATGCAGTTTCTATGACCGTCCAACGCCAACGAGTTCAGCATTAAGGCGTTTGGCTTCTTTCCTCGAATAAGAAGAGGCCAGAAAAGGTACCGGAAGGCCGCACAGAGCTCTTTTCGACGAGATGATCGCCGCTAAGGCTGCAGACGAGCCTTCAGCGTCGACCAGTAATATACCGCGCTGTTGGCAATTACACGATCGTCCCTGCAGCGCAATTCGATGAAAGACTTAAACATGACTTAAAGTTCAGCCAGTCCATCAGCTATTGCCTGCAGACTGTCAATCATATCTAAACGACGCTTACGAACCCCTGAACCTCATTGACTAAAGGGGCAATTTTCTATATAAATTCGTTTTGAGCGACGAAGCCCATATCGACTGAGCAAACACAATTTGCACTGATAGGAAGAGCCGTTACGTTCACTCAAAACCACTGCGTTATGTGCCATTTAGGCTGGATCAGTTATCTTTGTTTTTCGAGGACACGATGGGACTGCGTCTAACGAGTGATTAACGAGTTTTTATTGCTTTATGAGGAAATGTGGCTGAAGGACATGCGGTTCCAACAGGACGGTGTAACCGCATACACAGTTCGCGCGACGATAGACATATGTGGGAATCATTTTTGGGTCGCCTTTCTCGTTTTGACGATTGGCCCCAACCAGCAGTTCGAGACTTCTTTCTTTGTGCTTTTTTGAAGTCACGGGTGTACGAGCCTAGTTACAAGTATTGGACTTTGGAAGCTCTTAAAGAGAACAAGAAATTCCCGCCGAAACGGTTGAAAATCCGTTAAAAAGAGCCTAAACGATCATCAATAGCGGCGATTGATGTTGACCGATATCATTTTCAAAAAGTCTTCTTCTTTTCCTTTTTCCGGCGTTGTTATGGTCAGAAGTGTAGGACTATAACCTTCCCACTTAACTGCATTCCTACTGGTCTACTTGTGGGGTCCGCCGGTTTGACCTCAGAAAGTAGAGGCAGGCTTCCCGGTTTGGGATTACTTCATCGCTGAGGCCAATCAAATGCTGGTGTTTTTGCATTTGTTTGCACCAATTGTTTTTCGGCCTGCTTTTTTTTTTGTGACACCGGCATGCTCTATATTTTTTTGTTTGATCTTACTCTTACAACACCGGTGATCTCCAGTCGTGTCAACCCACTGATTTGCATGTACACTTGTGGGGCAGTTTAATGGTGGTATATGTGTCCGTAGGCTCACCTTGGTGTTTTCTAAATTGCCTAGATGTGATTTTTGTTTACCTTTGTTTTAGTCGCCTTTTACGACAAGCGAGAGGTATCGCTGCAGAGATATTCTTAACCCGTTCCTGCACGGGTCTCCTGTAGTATCCTCAGTAGTTCTTCCAACTTCTACTGTAGTATCCTCAGTAGTTCTTCCAATTTCGTAAGACCACCCTTCATCGACATGCGAGGTATTATAACATCGTCTAGATATACAGCGATTGCTCCTGGTCTCATTCGGGTTTTCATAAGGCTCTGAGAATGTGCTGGCGAATTGACAAGCCCGAATGGCATCCGATTGAAATCGTAAAGTCCTTCATCGGTTGCGAAGGCCATATATTTCTTGCAGTCCTCCAGAACCTTTATCTGATGATATCCTGAGGCAATGAATTTCCACGCAACGACGTCAGGATCTCCTCCACGGAAGTCAATACAAAAACGTTCTGTTCCATCTTTTTTGAAGGATAATCGGCGAACAGCAGGAAGACGTGGATTTCTGAACCATCTCGTGTCGCAATAATTGTCGCTCTCCTTTACTACACCACGCTTCGCAAATGGGTTCCAGTATGGCATTGAGACTCTTCGTCTCAAGCTCAATGTGACACTCGTCCCACTAGCAATCTCCCAATTCTTCCACGGTCATGGCGAAGCAGTGCCTGTATGCGTTCACTAAATCGTTTCTCCAGCACGTCATCTCTCCTCGGTCCAACTCATCGATGTTGATTTCGCCCCAGCTGTTATCAGAGTGCACGTCGAAGATAATTACAGCCTCGCACTCTTCTTCGTATGCAGTCACTTATCGAAAGCCGTGCATGTGTCTTTTCTAATTTTCCTTGCGGCTGATCTAAAAGTGTTCTTGTACGGATGGTTTTGGTCTGGCACAACAAGAACTTCAGCTACACAACTTGTCGATTCTTACTTCAGCGTAAAGTCTTGCCACAGATCTACACTCACCGTTGTCGATACCATTTAGTGAAATTGGGTATGGTTCTTACTGCAACCTGCCCTTTTGATCGCCGATTTTGCGAGGGTTACGCAGTCACTTCCAAGGTCAACAAAAGCCATGACCTTATCATTGTTAAGCAAAACATTTTTCATAAACTCACTCGCTTCTCGCTTGATCAGCATCTGGTGTGGCCGATGTGCGCTGGTTGCAAACACTGGTAACACTTTGAATTTGTACACCGTATCGCATCATCCATGTAGTCATCCATCCTTGATGCAATCGCCCTCATTTCGTACACGAACTCTTTCTCTATTTCTAAGCAGTTCCTGTGGAAAATTTTCCAGCAAATCATCCAAAAGTTCGCCAGGAGTCTTGTGAATAACGCTCCATGTCCTCGCTGCTCCTAGATGTCTGGTAGATGTCGTGTACCTCTCTAATCTTCCTGCACCATGAAACTGACGACAAGCCCATCTGGTTTCTAAGACTGAATACGGGCATCATGTCAGCCACATCGCGTACAGCATAACTACATCCAACCCTTTGCTTGTGACCACCAGCACCAACAGTTTTCATATTTGGACTCATCATGCTTTGAGAGCCATGTGTGCCGAACCCCTTCCCTCAGCATCGTTGTTTCTTCCTCCTCTTCGGTGTCCTCCTCGCGTGTTCCGTTAAGAATCCGTCAACTAAACCCTCTTGAATCAACAACTTCTCTCTCTCTTTGCAGCAGTTGCTATGCGCGTAGTTCGTCACGAAGCTGGTTCCGAGTAAGCTTCTGTAGCTCAGCGATTCTCTTCGCCTCCGCCGACATCTTTAAAGATTTGCCTGCGCTATCCTCGGGATTTCCTGAATTCATCCCACTTCGGAAGATGTAAACCTCTCTGGGGCTTGGGATGTCAAACACTCTTAATAACTTCAATCTACTTTATTTCTTCTGTACTCTAATTAATCGTTACGTGGACCACAACCTCAGACGCCTATGACCGACAACATGCGATTTGGTCAGTACCACTTCCGTTAGCCAAAACAATTGGAGCACAGTGGGGCCTTGTGCTCTGTGACGTCGATCGGGGTCTGCTTATAAACGTTTCATTTTCAAGATATGTACACCACAACATCGGGTGGGTGTTTTTGGGCCACCCTACACATTATTCATTTATTACCTAAGCCAAATATTTTCCTAACTAGACGTCAGCTTCCGTCAAGGACTAATTTGATCCACGGCTTCAGCATTTGGTTGGAGTCTAAATTGTTCTACCGAAACACATAGTATTTTAGTAGAAGATTGCAGTGAATACGTGTCAGAAGTGGTTTGCATGTTTTAGAAGTGGTAATTTCTCGGAAGACAAGGAACGGCCTTTGACCAATTGTCTGAAACGTTAGGAAAACGCTTTAAAGCAAGCAAATAAGGGATGCTGCCTTAGCAGCAGAATAGGAAAGGATTCTGCATCGAACTGTCACTGGCGATGAAAAGTAGATTCATTACGACAATCTGGAAAGTATGGATCAAAGTTATGCTTTGTATTGAGTTCGATAAGAAGGGTGTGGTCTACTAAAAGGTGATTGTTTTGCTATTTAGTTCTTCAGTGTTATGTTTTGACAGTTCACGCCCGATTTCTGACATGTGTCGAAATCAGATATCTTCTATTTTCGAAAATGTATGTTCTTTAAAAAATATTTTTTGCACACTTTGACTATTTTGCGAGCTCAAGCCATAGTAACCAAATTTTACACCAATTTCACGTTATTATACATCACGTCGTACAAATTCTAGTAGATAAAAATGTGTATTGCTGTTGTTACCGCCAGTATTATAAAAGACTGTAATTTCATCTCCGTCCGAAGCAATTGGGATCATATTACTCCACGATGAATTGACGCAAGGATCTTGACCTAACACCTTATAAGATACATCTGGTGCATGAGCTGAAGCCGAACGATCTGTCACATCATCGAATTTTCGACGGAAAGCCTTAGAAAAGTTGAAGGAAAATCTGCCCTTTTATCGGAAAATTGTTTTTAGCAACAAAGTTCATTTCTGCTTGAAGCTGGCGAGCAACTTCAGAGCTGCCATTGCACCTGGAAAATGTTCTATTTCGTGTGGTTTATGGTCTGGGGGAATCATCGTACTGGGTAGGTACTAGGGTTCATAAAGGTTTCACTTCTCTCAGATGTAGCGAACCGAAATCGTTTAAGTTTGAAAAGGAAGGTTACTATCATAAACTTAAGGAACCTTTCAAAGCCCATGCCAAACAAGGTTTTAACGAATGATCGCATGCGATCCCATAGCCTTAATCTGTATATGGACCACACTGTTCTGTTAGACCTGTAACTATCGAGATCGCAGAAGACTGAGTGTGTGTACATTATAGTAGGGATCAGTGGGAGATCCTCACTTAAATAGCTGCTAAATAATTGGACGTCGTCTGCGTACCTTGCAGTGTTTGAGAATGGCAGAAATGTCGTTATTAAACAGCGAGAACAGTATAGGTCCCAAGATATATTCCTGAGGGACTCCCGTTTTTGTTTTGAGAAAGGTGAAGAAGTTAAACGGTCTCCAATGTAATTCCTAATGAGTCTTTGTGCTGACGGATCCAAAATATTTGAGTTTTTGAGAAGAACTTAATGTGGACAGTTTCGAATCTTTAGAAAATTCTTAAACGATATCACATTGTCCTTATGAATTTCACAGCGAAAGCCTTCAATAATCTTTAGTAGCTCGGAAGTGCAGCTGTGTTGTGGCCTGAAACCTGGCTGAGACCATGAAAATTAGGATCTTTATTTTTTCGAAAACATTAGATACGAACGGCAATATAGAGATCGTTCCTTATCATTTCTATTTCCATGTTTAGGGACAGGTATGATTCTTGAAGCCTTCCAGGTTCTACATACTAGGGTAGACGGAGGTGGTAAGGTTCTACTAAGCATATTTGTGAGAGGTGCTAAAACGGTGCGGATGATTAGTTTAAAATAATGAGTCGAATTTTCGTGGACTCTAGAAAAGCAAAAGCTATCTGTCAAGATGGGTGCATTACTAGGAATTATAATATCACGCTCGCTCCCATCCCCAATGCCATTGTCGGAGAGAGACGCGACTGAGGCGAGACAAGGTCTCAGCCTTGATTTGTTTACCCATACCTAGCGTCTTAGTGATCTTCCACGTTTGCTTAAGCCGGGTTAAGATTTGGATGTAAAAAACCTCGCGACTTGTCGACCTCCCAATTTCCTTCTTGAGGCCTGTATTAACTCAGGGAGTTTAAACTTCTTCCATCTTTCGAATGGTGAGGTTTCTGACTATTAATGGTGGACGTCAATCACCTCATCAACCTGCTCATGAGCGGAAGACCTGTAGTTCAATTAGAATTGGGAGAGAGATAAGAGTAGTCGAATTGATAGACTTAAAGACTCGGTAGCTGATTGTAATAAGTGCGAAGGTTTGGCTAAGACAGAGGTCAAAGAAAAGTATGGTGAGATCGTGCTTTGAGAAGCCAGAGGCAACAAGCTGGGAAGAGAAGCTAATGAGATCAATCCTACAGACAATAAACAGGTGGGAGTGGAGTTGTTTAGGAAGTTTATGGAACGATTTACTTGTGAATCATTACGGCTTAGCAGATCAATGTTGAGATCGATGATGTTAATTACAATGGCGGTGTCCATAAATTTGGGGGCTTTTAGATAACCCCGATGAGACATTTATCGAAGAGACAGATAAATTCAAGCAGGAAATACCATTGTTAGAAGTCGAATAGCTGATTAATCTGCTGTCTTTTTTGCCCGAAGTGCCTGGTCGATATGTGACAAAACGGCGCTACACAGCACGCATAACGATGGACGCAACAATTGAGACATGAGTTCGGTGAGCAATTTTCTCTCGTTTTTATCCGCTGAATTGGCCGGCTGCATCGTGCGATTTGGCTGTATGTAAGAAAGCGTCAATCGCCCTCGCCGTGTCTGCAACAGCCAATTTGCTCGAAAAAGTGACTCAAATTTGCATTTGCCGCATAAATTTAAATTGTAGTTGTGGTTAACGAAATAATCTTTAAAAAGAAAATGGCAAGCATTGATCTACCACGGTGATTCCCAAAGTGGTCCAGGTGGATCGCAAGGGGTCGACGACAGATTCAACGAGGGTCTACGTTGGCCTGGGAAAAAAAAGGGGGTTCACCAGTTGTAAGTGGGGGTCCTCGATAATTTAACTGGTTTTAATAGTAACGAACAATTTTTTCGGTTACGCTGATATATGGATAACATTGCCTGTTTATTTAGCATGAATTCCTTTTTTGAAGAAGATCAGCGACTGTTACTTGTAGAAACTTGTATATTTGATAATAAATGCAACGCGTGTCGAGACTTGCAAAGCACCGTCCCGCCCGCAACGCTTGTTCAGACGTGCAAAGGGACGAAATACGACTTGTGCTGTGCTTGCATGAACTTGTCTGATTCCTCACCAATATAAATACGAATGCTGCCAAGGATAAACGCTTATTCGTTTCCTGAATTTTGAAAAAAAAGTGTGAGTGAATCGATGTCAGTGTTTGCCAGTGCCGGAAAAGGTAAGTACCTGCCTATTTGTACATTTGTGGGTAAGTGGAGCGACTTAAGCGTGTCCTTATTCCTATGTTGGCGAAGGAGTGTGAACCAGATACGACTAGTAATTGGGACAAGCACATAGTTAAGGTCGAATATGCCATAAACAACACTGTGAATCGAAGTACGGGTTTTACTCCTAGTATGCTTCTATTTGGTAGGGATCAGAAGGGTGTACTTTGCGATAAAATCCAAGAGTACCTTAACGAACATATAGAAGTTCCTCATGCCAGCTTAGAAGAAATTCGAAATAAGGCCGAAGAAAATATTACCAGGGAGCAAATTCGGAAGTTTTGCCGAACGACCGGTATGTTATAAAGGACATTGAAGGATTACAGCTGACTAGGTTACTATACAAAGGGATCAGTTCCCCGCGAAATATGAGGCTGATGATGGCGAGGATTGCGATGAGATCGATGGCAACTAATAAAGAAACTGTGATGTTATACGCACTTGAACCAATGTTTTTAGAAGTCTTTTCTCAAGAGCTTTTTTTTACAAAATAATTTATGAATAAATACGCGCATGTGTCGTGTAGCCATTAGCAATAATTATTTGGATTGTTCGTTTAATTTGAATTGATCAAAATTATTTTCATAGATATGTACATGTAGATACTTTTATGAATCTTGTTTTATAAAATGAATTACTTACGTAATCGGGACGATTATACGATCTCGGTGGTCGAAATGTAGTGGTTAAACAAAAAAAAAAAAAAAAAAACTTATCGTGAATACTCAATATTTTTATATTTTTGGTCGTCCTGTAGTCGCTGTATTGAGTATCGTCTAACGTTTTCTTTCAAACTGATCGTCTGATTTTCCCGCAAGAAGTGTCGGATCATGGTACCGTATTTTTTGCATCTTTTTGCATCTTTAAAAGCAGTACATTTGAAATTTGTATTTGAGTCTGTGAAATAAAGTCGATGACATAAGCTCAAACCTGGAATGTCTTTTTATTTTCGGTGTGTACATTGGTGACTACAGCATCAATAGAATCTATATCTATCGCCATCATTGTTGGCACTACCATAAGTGACAGCATCATTGCCAAGATCACTATCGTCACCTTCATTAATATCATCACCACTATTGCCCTCATCACCATCATCCTCACAATTACCGACGCCGCCATAACAATCATCACTATCATCATCATAATTGCCATCATCACCGTCATCAGCAACATCAGAATCTTCACCATTATCAGCATCATCACCAACATCACCATCACCACCATCATCACCATCATCACCATCATCACCATCATCACCATGAAAACCATGATCCCCATCATCACCATCATCACCATCATCATCATAATCGCCATCATCACCATCCTCACCATCATTACCATCATCACCATAATCTCCACCGTCACCATCACCGCACTCATCACCGTCATCGCCATCATCACATCATCACCATCACTGCACTCATCACTATCATCACCATCATCACCATCACTGCACTCATCACTATCATCACCATAATCACCATCATCACCATCACTGCACTCATCACTATCATCACCATCATCACCATCATCACCATCATCACCATCATCACCATCATCACCATCATCACCATCATCACCATGAAAACCATGATCCCCATCATCACCATCATCACCATCATCATCATAATCGCCATCATCACCATCCTCACCATCATTACCATCATCACCATCATCACCATCATCACCATCATCACCATCATCACCATCTTCACCATCTTCAACATCATCACCATCATCACCATCATCACCATCATCACCATCATCACAATCATCACCATCATCACAATCATCACCATCATCACCATCATCACCATCATCACCATCATCACCATCATCACCATCATCACCATCATCACCATCATCACCATCATCACCATCATCACCATCATCACCATCATCACCATCATCACCATCATCACCATCATCACCATCATCACCATCTTCACCATCATCACCATCATCACAATCATCACCATCATCACAATCATCACCATCATCACCATCATCACCATCATCACCATCATCACCATCATCACCATCATCACCATCATCACCATCATCACCATCATCACCATCATCACCATCATCACCATCATCACCATCATCACCATCATCACCATCATCACCATCATCACCATCATCACCATCATCACCATCATCACCATCATCACCATCATCACCATCATCACCATCATCACCATCATCACCATCATCACCATCATCACCGTCATCGCCATCACTGCACTCATCACTATCATCACCATCATCACCATCATCACCATCATCACCATCATCACCATCATCACCATCATCACCATCATCACCATCATCACCATCATCACCATCATCGCCATCACTGCACTCATCACCATCATCACCATCATCACCATCATCACCATCATCACCATCATCACCATCATCACCATCATCACCATCATCACCATCATCACCATCATCACCATCATCACCATCATCACCATCATCACCATCATCACCATCATCACCATCATCACCATCATCACCATCATCACCATCATCACCATCATCACCATCATCACCATCATCACCATCATCACCATCATCACCATCATCACCATCATCACCATCATCACCATCATCACCATCATCACCATCATCACCATCATCACCATCATCACCATCATCACCATCATCACCATCATCACCATCATCACCATCATCACCATCATCACCATCATCACCATCATCACCATCATCACCATCATCACCATCATCACCATCATCACCATCATCACCATCATCACCATCATCACCATCATCACCATCATCACCATCATCACCATCATCACCATCATCACCATCATCACTATCATCACCATCATCACTATCATCACCATCATCACCATCATCACCATCGTCACCATCATCACCATCATCACCATCATCACCATCATCACCACCATCACCATCATCAACATCATCACCATCATCACCATGAAAACCATGATCCCCATCATAACCATCATCACCATCATCACCATCATCACCATCATCACCATCATCACCATCATCACCATCATCATCATAATCGCCATCATCACCATCCTCACCATCATTACCATCATCACCATAATCTCCACCGTCACCATCACTGCACTCATCACCGTCATCGCCATCATCACCATCATCACCATCACTGCACTCATCACTATCATCACCATCATCACCATCATCACCATCATCACCATCATCACCATCATCACCATCATCACCGTCATCGCCATCACTGCACTCATCACTATCATCACCATCATCACCATCATCACCATCATCACCATCATCACCATCACCACCATCATCACCATCATCACCATCATCACCATCATCGCCATAATCTCCACCGTCACCACCACCGCACTCATCACCGTCATCGCCATCATCACCATCATCACCATCACTGCACTCATCACTATCATCACCATCATCACCATCACTGCACTCATCACTATCATCACCATCATCACCATCATCACCATCATCACCATCATCACCATCATCACCATCATCACCATCATCACCATCATCACCATCATCACCATCATCACCATCATCACCATCATCACCATCATCACCATCATCACCATCATCACCGTCATCGCCATCACTGCACTCATCACTATCATCACCATCATCACCATCATCACCATCATCACCATCATCACCATCACCACCATCATCACCATCATCACCATCATCACCATCATCGCCATAATCTCCACCGTCACCACCACCGCACTCATCACCGTCATCGCCATCATCACCATCATCACCATCACTGCACTCATCACTATCATCACCATCATCACCATCACTGCACTCATCAGTATTATCACCATCATCACTATCACTGCACTCATCACTATCATCACCATCATCACCATCATCACCATCATCACCATCATCACCATTATCACCATCATCACCATCATCACCATCTTCACCATCATCACCATCATCACCATCATCACCATCATCACCATCATCACCATCATCACCATCATCACCATCATCACCATCATCACCATCATCACCATCATCACCATCATCACCATCATCACCATCATCACCATCATCACCATCATCACCATCATCACCATCATCACCATCATCACCATCATCACCATCATCACCATCATCACCATCATCACCATCATCACCATCATCACCATCATCACCATCATCACCATCATCACCATCATCACCATCATCACCATCATCACCATCATCACCATCATCACCATCATCACCATCATCACCATCATCACCATCATCACCATCATCACCATCATCACCATCATCAGCATCATCACCATCATCACCATCATCACCAGCATCATCATAATCGCCATCATCACCATCCTCACCATCATTACCATCATCACCATAATCTCCACCGTCACCATCACCGCACTCATCACCGTCATCGCCATCATCACCATCATCACCATCACTGCACTCATCACTATCATCACCATCATCACCATCATCACCATCATCA
Source organism: Merodon equestris (assembly GCA_958301585.1). Classification (NCBI taxonomy): domain Eukaryota; kingdom Metazoa; phylum Arthropoda; class Insecta; order Diptera; family Syrphidae; genus Merodon; species Merodon equestris. The sequence goes on from OY284415.1 coordinate 123,160,884, forward strand.
CCATCATCACCATCATCACCGTCATCGCCATCACTGCACTCATCACTATCATCACCATCATCACCATCATCACCATCATCACCATCATCACCATCACCACCATCATCACCATCATCACCATCATCACCATCATCGCCATAATCTCCACCGTCACCACCACCGCACTCATCACCGTCATCGCCATCATCACCATCATCACCATCACTGCACTCATCACTATCATCACCATCATCACCATCACTGCACTCATCACTATCATCACCATCATCACCATCATCACCATCATCACCATCATCACCATCATCACCATCATCACCATCATCACCATCATCACCATCATCACCATCATCACCATCATCACCATCATCACCATCATCACCATCATCACCATCATCACCATCATCACCATCATCACCATCATCACCATCATCACCATCATCACCATCATCACCATCATCACCATCATCAACATGAAAACCATGATCCCCATCATCACCATCATCACCATCATCACCATCATCACCATCATCACCATCATCACCATCATCACCATCATCACCATCATCACCATCATCATCATAATCGCCATCATCACCATCCTCACCATCATTACCATCATCACCATAATCTCCACCGTCACCATCACCGCACTCATCACCGTCATCGCCATCATCACCATCACTGCACTCATCACTATCATCACCATCATCACCATCACTGCACTCATCACCATCATCACCATCATCACCATCAGCACCATCATCACCATCATCACCATCATCACCATCATCACCATCTTCACCATCTTCAACATCATCACCATCATCACCATCATCACCATCATCACCATCATCACCATCATCACCATCATCACCATCATCACCATCATCACCATCATCACCATCATCACCATCATCACCATCATCACCATCATCACCATCATCACCATCATCACCATCATCACCATCATCACCATCATCACCATCATCACCATCATCACCATCATCACCATCATCACCATCATCACCATCATCACCATCATCACCATCATCACCATCATCACCATCATCACCATCATCACCATCATCACATTATCATCACCATCATCACCATCATCACCATCATCACCATCATCACCATCATCACCATCATCACCATCATCACCATCATCACCATCATCACCATCATCACCATCATCACCATCATCACCATCATCACCATCATCACCATCATCACCATCATCACCATCATCACCATCATCACCATCATCACCATCATCACCATCATCACCATCATCACCATCATCACCATCATCACCATCATCACCATCATCACCATCATCACCATCATCACCATCATCACCATCATCACCATCATCACCATCATCACCATCATCACCATCATCACCATCATCACCATCATCACCATCATCACCATCATCACCATCATCACCATCATCACCATCATCACCATCATCACCATCATCACCATCATCACCATCATCACCATCATCACTATCATCACCATCATCACTATCATCACCATCATCACCATCATCACCATCGTCACCATCATCACCATCATCACCATCATCACCATCATCACCACCATCACCATCATCAACATCATCACCATCATCACCATGAAAACCATGATCCCCATCATAACCATCATCACCATCATCACCATCATCACCATCATCACCATCATCACCATCATCATCATAATCGCCATCATCACCATCCTCACCATCATTACCATCATCACCATAATCTCCACCGTCACCATCACTGCACTCATCACCGTCATCGCCATCATCACCATCATCACCATCACTGCACTCATCAGTATTATCACCATCATCACTATCACTGCACTCATCACTATCATCACCATCATCACCATCATCACCATCATCACCATCATCACCATCATCACCATCATCACCATCATCACCATCATCACCATCATCACCATCATCACCATCATCACCATCATCACCATCATCACCATCATCACCATCATCACCATCATCACCATCATCACCATCATCACCATCATCACCATCATCACCATCATCACCATCATCACCATCATCACCATCATCACCATCATCACCATCATCACCATCATCACCATCATCACCATCATCACCATCATCACCATCATCACATTATCATCACCATCATCACCATCATCACCATCATCACCATCATCACCATCATTACCATCATCACCATCATCACCATCACCACCATCATCACCATCATTAACATCATCACTATTATCACCGTCATCAGCATCTTCACCATTATCAGCATCATCACCAACATCACCATCATCACCATCATCACCATCATCACCATCATCAGAATCGCCTTCATCACCATCATCAGAATCGTGACCATCATCACCATCATCACCATCATCGCCATAATCTCCACCGTCACCACCACCGCACTCATCACCGTCATCGCCATCATCACCATCATCACCATCACTGCACTCATCACTATCATCACCATCATCACCATCACTGCACTCATCACTATCATCACCATCATCACCATCATCACCATCATCACCATCATCACCATCATCACCATCATCACCATCATCACCATCATCACCATCATCACCATCACTGCACTCATCACTATCATCACCATCATCACCATCATCACCATCATCACCATCATCACCATCATCACCATCATCACCATCATCACCATCATCACCATCATCACCATCATCAACATGAAAACCATGATCCCCATCATCACCATCGTCACCATCATCACCATCATCACCATCATCACCATCATCACCATCATCACCATCATCACCATCATCACCATCATCACCATCATCACCATCATCACCATCATCACCATCATCACCATCATCACCATCATCACCATCATCACCATCATCACCATCATCACCATCATCACCATCATCACCATCATCACCATCATCACCATCATCACCATCATCACATTATCATCACCATCATCACCATCATCACAATCATCACCATCATCACCATCATCACCATCATCACCATCATCACCATCATCACCATCATCACCATCATCACCATGAAAACCATGATCCCCATCATAACCATCATCACCATCATCACCATCATCACCATCATCACCATCATCACCATCATCACCATCATCATCATAATCGCCATCATCACCATCCTCACCATCATTACCATCATCACCATAATCTCCACCGTCACCATCACTGCACTCATCACCGTCATCGCCATCATCACCATCATCACCATCACTGCACTCATCAGTATTATCACCATCATCACTATCACTGCACTCATCACTATCATCACCATCATCACCATCATCACCATTATCACCATCATCACCATCATCACCATCTTCACCATCATCACCATCATCACCATCATCACCATCATCACCATCATCACCATCATCACCATCATCACCATCATCACCATCATCACCATCATCACCATCATCACCATCATCACCATCATCACCATCATCACCATCATCACCATGACCTTGAGGGGTCAATGACCTTGAGAGTTCAATGACCTTGATGAGGTCAATGACCTTGAGAGGTCAATGACCTTGAGGGGTCAATGACCTTGAGAGGTCAATGACCTTGAGGGGTCAATGACCTTGAGAGGTCAATGACCTTGAGAGGTCAATGATGGTGAGGATGGTGATGATGGCGATGATGGTGATGATGGTGATGATGGTGATGATGGTGATGATGGTGGTGATAGTGATGAGTGCAGTGATGGTGATGATGGTGATGATGGCGATGACGGTGATGAGTGCGGTGATGGTGACGGTGGAGATTATGGTGATGATGGTAATGATGGTGAGGATGGTGATGATGGCGATTATGATGATGCTGGTGATGATGGTGATGATGCTGATGATGCTGATGATGCTGATGATGGTGATGATGGTGATGATGGTGATGATGGTGATGATGGTGATGATGGTGATGATGGTGATGATGGTGATGATGGTGATGATGGTGATGATGGTGATGATGGTGATGATGGTGATGATGGTGATGATGGTGATGATGGTGATGATGGTGATGATGGTGATGATGGTGATGATGGTGATGATGGTGATGATGGTGATGATGGTGATAATAGTGATGAGTGCAGTGATGGTGATGATGGTGATGATGGCGATGACGGTGATGAGTGCGGCGATGGTGACGGTGGAGATTATGGTGATGATGGTAATGATGGTGAGGATGGTGATGATGGCGATGATTTTGATGATGGTGATCATGGTGATCATGGTGATGATGGTGCTGATGGTGATGATGGTGATGATAGTGATGATGGTGATGATGGTGATGATGGTGAGGATGGTGCTGATGGCGATGATGGTGATGATGGTGATGATGGTGATGATGGTGATGATGGTGATGATGGTGATGATGGTGATGATGGTGATGATGGCGATGGTGGTGATGATGGTGATGATGGTGATGATGGTGATGATGGTGATGATGGTGATAATAGTGATGAGTGCAGTGATGGTGATGATGGTGATGATAGTGATGATGGTGATGATTCTGATGATGGTGATGATGGTGATGATGGTGATGATGGTGATGGTGGTGATGATGGTGATGACGGTGATGATGGTGATGATGGTGATGATGGTGATGATGGTGATGATAGTGATGAGTGCAGTGATGGTGATGATGGCGATGACGGTGATGAGTGCGGTGATGGTGACGGTGGAGATTATGGTGATGATGGTAATGATGGTGAGGATGGTGATGATGACGGTGATGAGTGCGGCGATGGTGACGGTGGAGATTATGGTGATGATGGCGATGATGGTGATGATGGTGATGATGGTGATGATGGTGAGGATGGTGATGATGGCGATGATGGTGATGATGGTGATGATGGTGATCATGGTGATCATGGTGATGATGGCGATGATGGTGATGATGGTGATCATGGTGATCATGGTGATGATGGTGATGATGGTGACGGTGGAGATTATGGTGATGATGGTAATGATGGTGAGGATGGTGATGATGGTGATGATGGTGATGATGGTGATGATGGTGATGATGGTGATGATGGTGATGATAGTGATGATGGTGATGATGGTGATGATGGTGAGGATGGTGATGAGTGCGGTGACGGTGATGAGTGCGGTGATGGTGACGGTGGAGATTACGGTGATGATGGTAATGATGGTGAGGATGGTGATGATGGCGATGATGGTGATGATGGTGATGATGGTGATGATGGTGATGATGGTGATGATGGTGATGATGGTGATGATGGTGATGATAGTGATGAGTGCAGTGATGGTGATGATGGCGATGACGGTGATGAGTGCGGTGATGGTGACGGTGGAGATTATGGTGATGATGGCGATGATGGTGATGATGGTGATGATGGTGATGATGGTGATGATGGTGATGATGGTGATGATTTTGATGATGGTGATGATGGTGATGATGGTGATGATGGTGATGATGGTGATGATGGTGATGATGGTGATGATGGTGATGATGGTGATGATGGTGATGATGGTGATGATGGTGATGATGGTGATGATGGTGATGATGGTGATGATGGTGATGATAGTGATGATGGTGATGATTCTGATGATGGTGATGATGGTGATGATGGTGATGATGGTGATGATGGTGATGGTGGTGATGATGGTGATGACGGTGATGATGGTGATGATGGTGATGATGGTGATGATGGTGATGATGGTGATGATGGTGATGATGGTGATGATGGTGATGATGGTGATGATGGTGATGATGGTGATGATGGTGATGATGGTGATGATGGTGATGATGGTGATGATGGTGATGATGGTGATGATAGTGATGATGGTGATGATGGTGATGATGGTGATGATGGTGATGACGGTGATGATGGTGATGATTCTGATGATGGTGATGATGGTGATGATAGTGATGATGGTGATGATGGTGATGATGGTGATGATAGTGATGATGGTGATGATGGCGATGATGGTGATGATGGTGATGATAGTGATGATGGTGATGATGGCGATGATGGTGATGATATTAATGAAGGTGACCATAGTGATTTTGGCAATGATGCTGTCACTCACTCACACTCACTGTCACTGTCAGTTAGACATCGTCTGTCGTGGGGTGCACAGTGCTTAGTTTAACTAAATTTAAATTTCTTATTACAAGTTACCTACTTTTGTTAAAATGAATTGCCTAGTTTGTAATCAAGTAATTAAAAACACTAGTGCTTCAAAAATCTCCTGTTCAGATTGCAATTCCATTTTCCACTGCGAATGTGTTAATATAAATTCAATTGACCTGGAATATATGAGTGCGAACGAAATCAAATATCGATGTGATAGATGCACCGCCCTCCGCCGGGAATCCCTGCAACAACAACATACGGAAGTACCATTAAAAGGCGCAACGTCATCCAAAACAGTTCGTCGTCGTCAGCAGCCGAACAGACCTGGTGAGAAAACGACAGCTGTAATAAATGCACAAGCACCAAAGACCGTTTGTACACAACAAAACTCTCATTTGCGACTAAATATGGGTGAGTCAGCTAAAGAAGCAGACGGCCAACAAGTGGAAACCGCTACAGAGACAGAAGATGTCAATGGACAACGGCAACCGAGTTCAATAACCCTGGATCTGCTCTACACAGAAATTATTAGCCTGAAAAAAATCAACACTGACATGCTTGACATGATGGAGAGCCTCAGACAGGAAAACACTCTGCTGAGAGCGAAGGTGACGTCTCTTGAAAGTCGACTCAATTGGAGTGAACAAAAATGCTTGGAGAATTCCATTGAGATCGTTGGTGTGCCGGGTTTAAATAACAACAATGCTAACAAATGTTTGGAGAAGATTTTAATCGATGGGTTGAATGTCTCCATTGAGCCCACTGACATATTGAAATGCTTTGTAAAGCGAGTAGGGAAGAACAACGATCCATCGAACATTCCCACTGACATCGCGGGACCCAACGCAGATGCCTCTCGAGACGTTTTATGCGTGGATTTCTCATCACATGCCGTGAAACAAAAAATCATGAAGAGAAAGAGGAACGTGTCCAAGAAGTTGAATGCTGCCTTATTTGTAGAAGGGAAAAAGGGTAACATTTATGTGAATGATTCTCTAACCAAATTTAATCGGGCTTTATTTATGGAAGCTAAAAAACTTAAAAGAGTTAAGAAATTTAAATACCTATGGTTTCAAAATTCACAAATCCTGATGCGTAAGGTTGATAAGGATAGGGTTATTGCTATTCGTTCGTTCGATGATCTATCAAAACTCCAAGACTAATTTTGTCTTGTTCTTGTATTTTTTGTTATTAACAACCTTAGTTATGTTAAATATTAATAAAAGTATCGATCCCGATAGCAATAACCTAACCACTAGAACTATTAAAAATATTTGTGATAGAGTTTTTCATTTTAACTCACAACAAAGTAAACCCTTTTTCATTGTGCATCAAAATATTCGTAGTTTGAGGCAAAACTTCGATCTACTTGTGTGCAATCTAGAAGCTTTTAATCATTTACCAGATTTGATATTCGTTTCCGAGATATGGATTTTCTCTTGCGAGGTTGATGATTACTTTATTCCCGGCTATAAGTTTTATGCAAACACAAACGAACTATATCCAGCAGGTGGAGTAGGAGTTTTTGTGCGTCATGTGTATATAAGTGAAGATTGTAATGTGGAACAATGTAGTATGGCTAGCGCAGATATAATTAAGATTAGGTACTATTAGTGTACGCAATGTACTTTTTGACTTTGTTTGTGTGTATAGATTACAAACCATCAGTCCTCAATCCTTTTTGAACGACTTTTCAGATTACCTTCGTACTGCGAAAGGTTCTAATATTGTCATACTTGGTGACTTCAACATTGACATTTTAACTTCAAATACCATGTCTGATAACTATCTGCCTCTTATAGCTGAGCATGGTCTCACATCCTTTTTGAATGAAAGTACAAGACCAATTTCAAATAAATGTATTGATCATGTTTTCGGTCGTTTTGCGACAATTCCTTTAAGTGATTGTTTTGGTATCAACTTTTTAGCATTTATCAGGACCACTGTATGACTGGTATGCTTTCTAATGACCTTGCCGGTCTAAATCGTACATATAGCTCTTCTTCAAAGGCTATTACTAAAGTAAGGTTTGACATACTTATAAATCATCTGGTTTCTGAAAATTGGGGCGAAGTCTACGCCGAGGATAATGCTTCTAAAGCGTATGACTCATTTTTAAGCATTCTCCAAAACCATGTCAAAACCTCTAGTTTCACAGTTATTATCAAGAAATCGCAATCAAGGCTGAAACCCTGGATAAATGCCTCTATTCTAAACAAAATTAAAGCCAAAAACAAAATGAGCAAACTGTGTCATAGACATCCACTTAACATAAACTTAAATAAACTTTTTAAAAAAATGAGCAAGAAATTAAATATGGAAATTACTAATTGCCGCGACAGCTACTACATTTCTAAATTCCGTGATGCTCAAGGAAACCCAAGGAAAGAATGGAGAGTTGTCAACGGTATAATTAATAACATCCCTTCCTATCATTCTAACCCTATTGTACTGAGTGGCAAAGGAACCGATATTGTGGACCACCTAGCAGTAGCAAACGAATTTAATGAATTCTTTGTCCCAATAGGACAGGCAGTCCAACCAAACTGCCCGTCGTTTTGCAAAAGATGTGTAAGGGATCAAATATTAGAACCAACGACGAATACAAACAGCTTTTTTTTTGAGGAAATCAATGGTCTAGGGGTCCTAAAAACCATCTACTCTCTTAACAACTCGAGATCTTCTGGATACGATGGCTTTTGCAATAGAACCCTTAAGAAAATTGCGCCCTTTTTAATTGACACATTAGCACATTTATTCAATTTAAGTATTTTGAGTGGAGTTTTTCCTGATCGTCTGAAATGTGCTAATGTGTTACCACTTTTTAAAAAAGGAAATCCAAAAGATAAAAACAATTAGGGGGAGAAGGGGAACATTGATACATGGGGCACATAGATACAGTCGACATTATTTTAAAATAAAACACAGTAGGCCAGTCGCCTACGCACACAACGCAACATATGTATCATCGCGAATATATATTTATCGGACACACGTGTTCAGTTATCGCTTTGCGCCAAAAAAGCACAGAACTGTTTTTGCAGATAGTTAGTAATTTTTTTTAGTTTCTTTCGTGTGAACTTATTTTTGAGCATACTTGTTTCAACAATTTCATATAAAGTTATATGGTGAGTATATGCTGTTCGTAATGTGATGTTTACTTAAAAAAGTTATTATTAAACATTGTTTTAAGTATTTTAAATATTTATTTTCTGTGAAGTAAGTTGGGGCACATTGATGCACACGCCCTTGGGGTTGTTTGATACGTATCAATGTGCCCCACAAATCTTCTCTGTGTGATATATAAGTTGTTAAAACCTTATATTTGAATTTTTGCAAAGGAAGATGGTGCGAACGTACAACAAAAAAACGGCAAGAACTAACATCGATGAAGTTGCGGTGGGTTCTGCGATATCCGATGTGCTGGAAGGCAGACTATCAATCAGAAAAGCTGCAGATAAATATAATTTGAAGCCGGCCACTCTTCAACATAGAATTGAAAAAAAAAAGAAGACCGAAGAAGAACATGTAAGTTTTTCATCTAAGTACACCTCCCACCAAGTATTTACAACGGAACAAGAGCAGAAGTTAAATGAGTATATAATAAAATGCAGTAAAATGCATCATGGACTGACTTTAACTCAAGTACGGCAGCTTGCTTACCAATATGCTAAAAAACTAAATTCCATTTATCCAACATCCTGGGATAATAATAAAAGTGCCGGCTTAGATTGGATGTATGGTTACCGTAAGAGAAATCCTAATATGAGTTTAAGGAAACCTGAAAGCACAAGTATTGCTCGATCATTCTCGTTCAATAAGGCTGCTGTAGATATATTCTTTAAAAATCTAGAAAATGTTCTTTTGAGATTCAATTTTGCACCTAATCAAATAATTAATTTCGATGAAACCGGCATCACTACGGTCTTGAATACTCCAAAAATACTGGCAGAAAAAACACAGCGCCAAGTTGGTCAAATTGTTTCTGCAGAGAGAGGGGAGTTAGTGACTTTTGGAGGAATTATAAATGCCTGTGGTAATACTATTCCACCAGTTTACGTGTTTCCCAGAGTTCATTATAAAAGTCATTTTTTGAATGGTGCTTCAGAGGGATCTTTGGGCTTGTCAAGTAGATCTGGATGGATAAATACTGAACTATTCTTGGAAGTCCTTAAACACATTCAAAAATATACCAATTGTACAAGAGAAACGCCAATTCTTTTTATTTGTGATAATCATGAGTCCCATGTTTCAGTCGATGCAGTTAATTATTCCCGTGACAATGGAATAGTTTATTTATCGTTTCCTCCACACACATCACACAAATTACAGCCTCTTGATGTTGGTATCTTTGGTCCGTGTAAGGCAAAGCTTAGGGTAGCTTTCAACGACTGGCACGTTAATCATCCTGGAAAAGCATTAACAATTTATGACATTCCAAGTCTTGCTAAATTGGCGTTTTTTGAATCGTTCACTGCCAAAAATATAATGAGCGCATTTGCTAAACCTGGAATTGTGCCATTTAATAAATTGGCATTTTCAGATGAAGAGTATTTTCCTTGTGAGATTTATAGGAACGAGTCTGAAGAAATGATAGCCAATGAGCAATGTGTAACACCCCCACCGCCTCCTACTACCGAGCGGTCAAATGCTACAAAAGACTCTGAGTTTTATGATATGCCTTCAACATCAAGAGCTTCTGAGGTAATCTATCGAGCATCCACGTCAAATTTGCTCATAACCCCTGAAAATGTAAGGCCTTACCCAAAAATTACCAAAATATCAACGACTAAAAAGGGAAAAGAAAAGGGTAAGTCAAGAATCTATACAGATACTCCGGAAAAGACAAGATTAGAAGAACTACAGAGATCTAAACGTGAAGAAAACATGAAAAAGGAACAAAGAAAACGTGCAAAGGACCTAAAAAGTGCTCAGAAATTGCTAGGAATAACTACAAATCCAATCATTAAACCAAAAAGAAATTCTCATAAGGCTATAATTATGAAATCAGACTCTTCAAACTGTTCCTGTGAAATAGAATTGCAAGAATCATTCGACTCCGAAGAAGACAATGTGGAATTATCCGAGGATGACACTATCAATACTGCTCCACCAATAGCCACTGATCTCCATGAAGGGGATTATGTTATTATAAAAGTAGTTAACTTAGAAAAGAAGCGACCCTTTAAGCATTTCGTTGGGAAAATTATATTGCGATACGAAGAGGGGCAAGGAAACGATTTCCACGTATCTTTTTTGAAACGCAAGCCGACTGGAACCTTTGTATTCCCTGATGTTAAAGACGAGGCGTTAATATTTCTGAGATTATCCTGAAGTTACCAAATCCAATAATCAATAAAGGCACTAACAGAACAGCGTCTTTATTTAATTTTAAGATAAATCTATCCCCCTACAATATTTCTATGTAAACAAATGCTTAAGAAAGAATTTTTTTAATTTTTTTTTTAACAAATTTAAACCCATGTTGACATGAATTACTCCTATCGAATACTTAAACACTGGTGTATTAATATATGTTATAAAAATAATAAAAACTAATTTTTTTAACCATAATTTTTCAATAACTACTGATTATTTGACTATGAATCAATGTGCCCCTGACCTGTATCAATGTACCCCGTGAATGGGGCAGTTTGATACAGATATCCATTCTTAATAAATAGGTCCCTACATTTTTTTAGAATGAATCTAAGAGTAAATTCGTCCAAAATAAGCAAGCTCGAATGTCAGTGAACAAAATACATATTTTGCGTTGTTATTACTGTCAATGTGGGGGGCCCTTTTCGAGTCCTAAAGAAAAACGTATCAAGGTGCCCCAACTCCCAGACCAATTTCTTTGCTTTCCTCAATCTCGAAAATATTTGAAAAAGCTGTAAAAAGACGTGTGTGTGCACATCTACAGAAAATAATTTTTTTTAGCCCGGTACAGTTTGGGTTTAGAAAAGGATGTTCTACTGAAGATGCGCTTTTGTACTTTTGCTCGTTCATTAACAAAGCACTGGATGAAAATAAACATTGTGCTGGCCTCTTTGTTGATATTAAGAAAGCGTTTGACATGGTTGATCATGACATTCTCTTAGACAAATTATATGGTGCAGGATTTATCTTTGATTGGTTTGCGTCATACTTAAAGGATCGCAAGCAAAGAGTAAAAATAAAAGATGTTTTTAGCAATTCTCGTGAGCTTAGTTTAGGAGTTCCGCAAGGGTCTGTATTGGGTCCCATCTTATTTTTAATTTTTATCAACTCCTTGTTTTCCCTGCCTTTCACAGGTAAAGTTACGGCCTTTGCGGATGACCTTGGCATCGCATATGGCTCAACGAGCCCTCTGAATCTGATAGCTGAAGTCAATCATGATATTCATATGATGAGAATATGGTTTGCTGCACATAGGTTGGTTGTGAGTGACAAGACCAAATTGATGTTTTTCAAACTGAATTCATTCGTGCCTCCAGATGTTAATATCAAGTTTCACTCCTTTGATTGTCCGCGTTACAACTTAAGTAACTGTGCTTGCACCGGAGAAGAATATTTTAAAGAAAATGCTACCTGCAACTCCAACTGCTTTCAAATTGAAGTAGTTGCGAACTTTAAGTACCTCGGTACTACTATCGACCACAACATGAGTTGGACAGAACACTTGTCAGCATTAAAACAGTACTTGTGCTCCTCCCTACGATGCATTTATCGTCTCAGTAAATGTTGCTCTAAACAAACTCTTAAAACGGTCTATCATGGGATTTTTCATTGGAAACTGCAATATGGAATTAGCTGCTGGGGGAGTGCTTACATCACCTATCTAAAACCACTCGTCGTTTTGCAAAAGTGTGTCGTAAGAAGGATAAGTAATGCTCACCGGCTGGCTCATTCTATGGTTTTGTTCAGGGCTTTAAAAATACTGCCATTAAGACATTTATTCTATTTTAGAGTCTGTAAGATATTCTTTATGAGAGGTGGTTACTTGCAAAGTCCAATATCTGATTCTCTTAATTTGCGCAGTACTGCACGCCATGTTGTTGAAATTCCAGCCTTTCGAACGACTCACTACAGAAACTCCTACCCAGTTGTATCTTGTAAACTTTTTAATCGCCTTCCTTTTAATATAAGGCTTATAGAAAACCAAGATAAATTTGTAAAGAAAGTTAAATCGTGGCTCCTAGATTTTGATCATAATGAGATTGAATTTTTGCTTACTTATCTTTTATAAAAGCGCATGTGATGGAATCGCATAGGAACCTATGGTACGTACCTTCTGGTACTTTTTATTTTACGTACTTTGCATTCAGTGTGTACTAAAATTATAATATATTATATATTGTCACCCCACAATAATTATAAATATAAATATATATCATATTGTTTTGTATAAAATGGCATTTGACACTATTTATAGCTATTAGTAGCAGAATAAAAAATGTCATTAACTATTCTCTAGTGCCCTAAGTAAAGTATTGTAGCTAAGAATTTTGTAGCTTATAAGAGAGTAATGAAATAAATAATAAATAAATAAATAAAAAAAATATTATGGTAGTGCCAACAATGATGGCGATAGATTTAGATTCTATTGATGCTTATGTGGTGCTTGTGATGGTCTAGCTGAAGCTGGTGCGGATGGGGATTGTACATGGATGGCAATGAATCCGATGACAATGGTGGTGACAATTCTGTTACTAATTTTAATGGTGAACTCAGTGCCAATAATGGCAATGGTGCTGCATCACGATCACTATCAATATCAGCAGTAGCATCGGTACCTGTAGTAATACCCGTATTAGCGTCAGAATCTTAGTCAACATTAGTATTGGCGGAAACATCAGCATGGAAATCAGTCACAAATGCCGCAGAATCTGTGGGGATCATGATAATGAGTTAAAGCAATTTTTGTTAGTTTCGTCATGCAAGATAATGCTTACACCGCGTATCGTTCCTATATGTATTTACCAATACAGAGAAAACAGGAATTTGTCATAGAATTGCGCCACTATTGATAAATCCTGTATGAAATGAAATGCTGTCATTGACCTGACTAGTTTATTTGTAATTTCTTACTTCAAACGCCATTCAGTATTCGATATTGCGGTATGGATGATTCTTGCATTTTCAAGTTAATCTAAGAATAAAATGCGGTCCGCATTACAAAACGCAGGGGCCCCCACCTTTTCAGTTGACATCGTATGCGTTTTTGGTCGCTTTGAACGGATTTTATCCTTTACTGTCCAATCAACTGACAGTCGATTGAATATACAAAGTTGGCGTTAATGATACCACTGAGACGTGTAAACTAAACTTCGGAATGTGATACAATTTTGGTACGCACCATACGAAGCTTGGATTTCATACGGATTTATCAATAGTGACGCGTTTCAATGCATCCTATGAACCCAATTCCTGTTTTCTCTGTATTGGTAAATATATGAACGATTCGCGTTGTAAGCATAATCTAGCATAACGAAAGGAACAACAACTAACTCATTATTATGATCCCGTTGCAGTGAACCACAGATTCTGAGGCATTTGTGGCTGATTTTAATGGTGATTAAAATACAAATAAAGAGAAAGAATAAAAGTTAAAAGTTTAAAAGTGATGAAATTTAATCGAAAAAAAAATGTTTCTTTAATAATTGAAGTGCAACGCAATGTCCCACGAGTGGAATCAATTTTTGGAATTGCCAACGGTTGCCACATTAAGGCTTGTGTTGCGTTCGTTGAGGTTGCAGACCAGTGGCAGCAAAGCAGAATTAAAATTGAGAGTGCAGGAAGCTGTTGAAGACTTTTTTGACGACGAAATCAGCAAGATAATTCAGCAACATACGTTTGGAAGTAAGGACGTTCATGCAGATGGTTCAGTATGCCATGATGAGTGCGAGTTAAAGTTCCTAATATCCACTTAGAAACGCTTTAAATTATTTTGAATATAATTTTATTTTATTTTTTTTTTTTTTGCTGTTGACTAATGAAAGGTTTTTACAAGAGTGAATTGCCATGATTATCTTTAGAGAGTCAAAGCTCTCTTACAAAGTGTTGCCTCGGTAGTAATTGCTTATATACATACTTAAGCTACATTTAATCTTCGAAACATGTTGAGGGTAATTATTAAATTATTGTACATATTGAATTACATTGATACATTTGTATAGAAGGTTGTTGTGAATACATAACTCCTCCGCCCTCAGAGCAAGGTGTAAACCGTATTGGACAAGCTGAAGTTATAGGTGAACTGTTATTAATGATGTGCCGATCCATGGTCGAATTATGATTTTAGTAGGGCGGCTTCAAGATCAAAAGTTGCCATTTTTGCTCATACGCACACACGCGCATTCAAGCAAATCGATAAAATACTTTCTCTTGGGTAAAGGGTATGGTACGGGCAATATAGGAACAAGTAGGATGTAGGATGTGTTGTTATCATTGGTAAAATACATATGTATGTCGATTTTTTTTTTTTTTTTTTTTTGTTTTTTTTTTTTTTTTTTTTTTTTTTTTAATTTCGATTATTGAATGATTGAATGTGTATTATTGTGTATAAGTATATATTTCGCCATATTTTGTCACTGTAAGCTACTGTGTAGTGATTTGAATAAATGCTGTAAACTAATCAAATATGAACGTAATTCCATATGACTAAATTTTTGATGCGGACATTCTGGGAGAGTTCTGTGATGCTAACCTTTGTCCTTTGCCCTAATTATCTACCTAACAGGCTGCTAGTTTTGAAATTTGCGCTTGCATTTTATTTTGTTCTTGTGTGATTTCCTACCGTTTGGTGTTAGAACAGTAACCTTTTGATCCGACCGAACTTTTAGTTTCTTAGCTCTAGATTCTAGTTTGTTACGCCTGTTATTGAATTCGTAAACGGTTTCATTCTCTTTAAATTTAGGTGGTGTCGTCCTATTTTTGTTCCTATTGTGCCTTTCTATTACTGCCCTAATCTGTTTATAAAGCCTACTTTGGAAATTGCGCAATTTGTTTATATAATCATGTTCTGAGTCATAGTTAAGTGTTTCGATGAATTTGGGTGTTCTACCTGTAAACAGTTCGAATGGTGTTAGGTTTGTAACTGAATGGATGCTGTTATTATAAGTGGTAAGTGCCTCATCTAGTATGTCTTTTGCTATTTGGTTCCTTTCTCTGTGATATATTATTCTATAAATCTCAGTTAAGGTTGAGTGGAACCTTTCTATAGTTGAGTTGCCCGTGGAATTTTGGGGAGTGGTTACATGCAAAGCAATCCCATAGCAGTCACAAAATTCTTTGAACAGACTTGAAGTAAATTCGGAGCCTGAGTCACAGATTATTTTTCGGGGAATTCCATGGCATGCGAAAAAGCTTCTCAAAGATTGGATTATGCTTAGGCTATTTCGAGCTGGAAGGATAAATGCTGATGCGAATTTAGAGAACCCATCTATTATAGTCAAAATTTTTTGCTTTTGGATTCCGTAAACGTCTATGTGGACTATAGCTAAGGGTAGGTTGGGTGTTGGTGTGTGTTCGTATCGTATTTTTGGCGGGTGTCTGTCGTACTTTAACAGTTGACATTTTTCACATCGGTTAATAATTTTAGTAATTTTGGTCTTCATATTCGGAAAATAATGTGTCCTGTATAGATGATTGAATGTCTCGTTTATGCCTCTATGATTAGATTTCAAATGGTATTCGTTTATGATTGTGTCCTGGTCATCAGTATTTGTAATGTCAATGAGTTTGGTTTTACAACGAACGAGTTTAAACATTCTTTTATTAGCAAATGTCTGTGAATAAACCTCTTGAACATTTCTGAAGGTTTCGTCATCTGTGTACACGGCTGTTAATTTCCTTGGACTAAGTTGATCTTTAAGAATGGACATAATAATTTGTTTATCCCGGATGTCTTGTTGCCTGTATATTCTTCGTCGTTTATTTTGAAATAATATTTTATACGATGTGGAAGGAGTGACGATGGAATTGGTTTTTTCCAGTATAAGCTGGTCTCTAAACTCATTTATTGGTCGTTCTGAAATCGGTATACCTTCATCTAGATTTTCCAAGGCAGAGTGAACAGTAGATATGCTAGAGTTTGTTTCTAAGTCTGCTACGTTATTCTGCAGAGATTCTTGAATATGTAGTTCTGCTCGGCTTAATGCGTCGGCGTTAGTATTTAATTTGCCTTTTTTATAGTGAATCTCATAATCATATTCCTCGAGCTTTAGTCGCCACCGGACTAACTTTAAATTATCATCTTTCAAGGAAAAGAGGTAAGTTAATGGCTTGTGATCGGTAACTATTTTGAATTTACGTCCATAAAGATACGGCCGAAAATGTATTACCGCCCATACTATTGCCAGCAGTTCTTTCTCAATGGTGCTATATTTGGTCTCGGTTTCAGATAAGGTACGTGACGCATAGGATACGGGTTTGTCACTTCCGATAGGTCCTAGGCTTAAAATTGCGCCTATGGCGAAATTACTCGCGTCTGTAGTTAAAATAAAAGGTTTGGAGAAGTCAGGGTATTGCAGGAGAGGGTCATTACTCAAGATGTCCTTACAGTATTCGAAGCAACTAATATACCTGTCGTCAAACTTGATCTCGCCGCCTTTTTTTAGACATTCCGTCATTGGTTTGGTTATTTTGGCAAAATCTTGGATGAATCTCCTGTAATAACCTAAAAGACCTAAAAAGGACTTTATTTGTCTTTGTGTCCGGGGAATAGGGAAATTTTTAATAGACTCTATTTTTTGAGGATTGGGTTTCACACCTTGTGGGGTAACTATGTGTCCAAGAAAATAAACTTCTTTACAAAGGAATTGGGACTTATTGAGCTGTATCTTTAAATTTGCGGCCCGTAATTTGGAAAACACTTTCTTTAAGTTGACGATGTGTTCTTGGAGGGAAGTCGAAAATACAATGATATCGTCCATGTAAATTAGGCAGATTCTTCCTTGAATATCTTCAAGAACGCTATCCATCACCCTTTGGAAGGTTTCTTCAGGCCAAATGGCATTCGAATAAACTCGTAGTGCCCATTATCTACTGTGAAAGCTGTTTTGTTTATATCCTTTGGGTCGATTTCGATTTGATGGAACCCAGAAGCCAAGTCTAAGGTAGTAAAATACATGGACCTTCCTAATTTGTCCAAAATGTCGGAGATATTGGGTAGTGGATAGCGATCGCCCACTGTTTTTTCGTTGAGCTTGCGATAATCCACAACCAACCGCCATTTTTGTTTGTTTGACGAATCGCTCTTTTTAGGAACGATCCAAATAGGACTGCTCCATGGGGAGTAGCTTGGCCTAATTATTCCTTGTCTAAGAAGTTCCTGTACCTGAGATTTAATTTCGCTTTTATGCGCTTCGGGATATCTGTATGATTTGGTATAAATAGGTAAATTATCTGTCGTCTTAATACGATGTTTAACTGTGTTTGTGAATGTTAGGATATCACCTTCTTTGAAAAAAATATCGTCAAAATCCCTACAGAGCCTAAAAAGTGATTTTTTTTCCTCATCATTAAGGTGATCTGCCTTTAGATGCGTGGTAATGTCCGTGTAGGAAATAGGTTCGGTTTGTTTTAAATTATATTGAATGGACACGTTATTTGCTTCATCAAAGTTTTGATAAGATTCGACTTTAAGTGGTTGCTCTAAGAAGAGGTTTTGTTCTTGGTCCGATAGATTAATGACCTCAACATGGCTATACCAGTTAAGCGACCTATATATACCTTCAGGTATTTTTAGGAATTTACCCACCTTGGTAGGCCTGATATAAATATCCCCATTTTCAACATCGACAGGGAGATGGGCTACAATTTTAGAATTCGGTGGAATATGAAACACTTTTGACATAAAGTTAGGTTTAAACTGTAGTGGTATTATTGATCCGTTTGTTTCGAACACCTTGTCTCTTAGATTAATTCTAGCATTAAGTCTTTTCATCATCTCTAAACCTATTAGGCCGTCGAAATAGGAGTGAAATTTAAAGACTAAAAACTTTAATTCTTCATTCGAATTCAATTCTTTGAATGCGGGGAGTGTGACTTGTCTGTTTAGGTGGTGTTTATTGAATACCGTTGTTATCAAAACAGGTTTGATAAGTTCATGTGTATTAGGGTTGGTGAGGTCGGGACTAATAAAGTTTACTGAAGCGCCGGTATCAATAAGGAATTTAAGTGATTGGTTACCGACCGATGCTATGCTAATATAAGGTAATGTATTTGCACTATGCATGTTCAGATCAACGAACCCAATTTGTTCTCCGAGGCAGGTAACCGAAAATTTGTGTCGTCTATTTCGCTGTTTACCTCAGAAATTTGGAAGTTAGTGTTGTCTGTTATACATTGGTTTCCATCCGGTAAGTATTGATCTAATTGCTGGTGGTAGTAAGATTCAAGATGAGGATCAGCGTGTTCCTTTAAATTGGTGTTGACTATTGGTGTTCAGTTGAATTACCTATGACGCAACGCATACAGCAATTGTGTGTCAAGGTAATTCAACGCACGATGTCAACACCAACCCTTGCGCTGACGCAGCACGTATATGTCGATGAACCATTGTGCTGACGGTGTATTGCCGGCAGTTGTTTAGCTTTAAGCAATTAATATAATTATGAACATTATGCTGACGGTGTATTGCCGACAGTTGTTAGGATAAGCTAAATTTAAGTATAAAAGATGTTAACCAATTATGAAAATACATCAGTCATTCACAAACAATATACACTGATCGTCTTAATCTACTCAAAACAACTCCGACGTGAACAAGTTTAAGTGCTTGCTTCACATACCTCAACAAAGTTATATCAAGTTTATGCGCTTGATACTTCAATTCAGGAAAACGCTCCTGAACATTTGGTGACCCCGACGTGATCTCTTACAGATCAGATACAAAATTCTCCTGCTCTCATCAAGGAAAGGTGGACCAGGACAACTAATCCCAACGAACGTCAACTTCTTCCGGAAACAAGATGACATCCTTTGAAGAACTGATCGTGGCACAGTTGGCAACTGGCCAAGAAATTCAACGAATAATTACCAACTTCAAGAAGGATCCTGCAGACAGGAAGAAGTCCAAAACCTACCTAGAAGAACGGCTACAACGCTTACAAGAGCATTGGAATACATTTGAAACCACAGATGTAAAAATAAAATCATTGCCGAATGCTCCGGCTGAACACGATTATTTCGTTAATCAGTATTTCAGCAAGATATCAAACTTATTTGACGAATATAAACGTCGTATTGAAGACGGAATAAGGTCAATAACAAAGACAGAAGAGAGGGCAACCACATCAAAGACAGCAGTGGAAGCCGTGGAAGAAAACCCACCAAAAATCGTTGGTGCGATAAGAAGACAACAAGCAATCATGTGTTCGCTACGTAGACTGATCGAGGGTCTATCTCTGAGTGAAGATAAACCCTCACAGTATTATAAATTAAAGTACCAAACACTTGAGCAACTCTGGCTGCAAATAGAAGCATTAAATTGCACAATTTGGGAATTAAGGGACAACCCAACTGAAATCGGTTACGATTACACGGAATATATCGCAATCGAGAAGATGGCACAAGAAAACCTTATCGCTTTATCGATAAAGTCACAACCACAAAACAATGGGATTATCAAGGATGCATCATCAAATAGCATCATCACCCATAATCCTGTAAATCTACCAAAGGTCACCATCCCAAAATTCGATGGTGATTATCTAAAGTGGAGACAATTCTTTGATCTCTTCTCCCAAATGGTTGACAGCCAACCAATTCCAAACATCCAAAAGATGTGGTACCTGAAAACACATCTAAGCGGAGAAGCAGAACATCTCATCCGCCATATACCACTCACGGAGGACAACTACAAAACTGCTTGGAACATCCTTCGAGACCGCTACAACAATATAAGGGTTCTCACGTCAAATCTCCTGCAAAAATTACTCGGACAACCAAACCAGCTACAGCAGCAACCATCAGCAGGGGCTATCAAGGCTCTCCACGATACCACCCAAGAATGCTTGATGGCATTAAATAACATCGGTGTGGACACTGCAACATGGGACCCCCTCCTTCTACATTTACTAGTTAACAAACTAGACCAAAATACAAGATTCCTATATGAGCAATCACTCAAGAAACCAAGGGAATTGCAATCCATGAATGAATTTCTGACGTTCCTTGAGAACCAGTTCCAATCATTAGAGTCAATTGGACGAAAGAAAAAGGATACATCGTCTCGAACTTGTGCGTCAACCACCTCAAGTAACAACAATAAAGGAAATTGCAAGGCTTGTGGAACAGAGACTCATCCGATATTTGCTTGCAAACAATTTATACAATTGCAGCCAGTAGAGCGTTTACATTTAGCGCAAAGTCATAAACTCTGTCTAAATTGCCTCAAAACTGGTCATGGAACAAAAAATTGCGCCTCAAGAAGCTGTTTAAGGTGTGGCCAAAGACACAACACGATGCTACATCTTGAAAGTAACACGAAAGGCTCTCTCACCAACAAACAATCAATTAATACAAACAACAACCACCAAAACACTGTAAGTCAATCAGTAACATTGGCAGCATCCAAGAACTCGTCACATCATTACGTGCTCCTCAGTACTGCCATCGTAGAACTGATTGCTACCAATGGACAAAGGACGAATTGCAGGGCCATTCTGGATTCAGGCTCTCAAGTCAACTTGATCACCACACGTCTAGTAAAGAGATTAGGACTCAGTACAAGAAACTCATCAATGAGTATTCAAGGTATTGGTAATGGGAGAAGGGAAGCCCATCAACGTGTGAATGTAAAATTACAGTCGAGAACAACCGGCTTCAATACCCACCTTGAGGCATTTGTCCTGCCGAGCATAATACCACCACAACCTTCACAACATATCAACATTTCATCATGGCCAATACCAAGCAATGTTCCATTGGCAGACCCTAAGTTCAATCAGTCCGACAACATAGATATTCTCCTTGGTGCAGAATTCTACCATCAACTGCTCTCCATCGGGCAGATACGTCTGGCAGACAATCTACCTATTCTACAGAATACAGTTCTCGGATGGATACTGGCTGGTAAAGTAGCTCTAACTGGACCAGATACAACAACATGCTGCATCTCCACGTATGATGATAATGATCTTCATCAGATGATCGAACGATTATGGAGCCTCGAAGAAGTTGAACCGGCGCGTAGCAAGTTATCAAGGGCCGAAGAGATGTGCGAAGCTCACTTTTCTCAAAACACACATAAAACCATCGATGGTCGTTTTATTGTCAAACTACCGTTTCATGAGAGCCCAAACACACTTGGCAAATCCAAGGAAATAGCAATCAACAGATTTCTGGCCCTCGAGCGACGGTTAGAGAAAACCAAGGAGGTGAAAGACCAATACATCAAATTCATGAAGGAATACGAAGACTTAGGTCATATGACAGAAATCGACCTCAATAACATTGTAGCTCCGAATTACGTCATTCCCCATCATTGTGTCTTCAAGGCTAGCAGCAGTACTACTAAACTCCGAGTAGTTTTCGATGCATCATCCAAAACTTCAACTGGAGTATCATTAAACGACATCATGTACACAGGGCCAGTAGTGCAGAGTGAACTATTCTCATTACTTCTCCGCTTCCGCTTACCACGCTATGTATTTTGCACTGATATTGAAAAAATGTATAGACAAATCATCATGGATCCGGAGGACAGAAGATATCAAATCATCGTATGGAGGAACAACGTAAGCGAGGCGTTGCGCTACTATCAACTGAACACGGTAACATATGGTACAAGATCAGCACCTTACTTAGCTACAAAATGCTTGCAGCAACTGGCAAAGGAGTATAATGCAACATTTGCATTAGGTGCAAGGACACTTCACAACGATTTCTACGTCGATGATTGTCTGACGGGAGATAATAATCTATCAACTGCTGTAGAAATGCAAAATCAACTCACACACATACTACAATCCGCAGGGTTCAAACTACGGAAATGGAGCGCCAATCATCCCCGTCTGCTACAAGGCATTGCCAAGGAAGATAAAGAAGTTGATCTTGACTTTAACGATGAAAGTAGTGCTTCAATTAAGACATTAGGATTAACATGGCAGCCAAAGAACGATTCATTCTGTGTTAAAACAAATATGAGCTCAACGAGTAGAATTACAAAACGGAGTGTAACCTCAGATCTTGCCAAGTTATTTGATCCATTGGGCATGATGGCTCCATTAGTGGTCACAGCAAAGATATTCGTCCAGGAGCTTTGGTTGCTACAACTCTCATGGGACGAAGCACTGCCGGCTGAGCTACACACACGATGGATGACATTTCGGAATAATTTGAGGGAAATAAACAACTTCCAATTTCCACGTCACATGTTCAACAATGGTGTACCCACTACCATTCAAATTCACACCTTTTCCGATGCATCTGAGAAGGCATATGGTGCAGTGGTATACTTGAGAACAACCATGAATGATGGAAGAATTATCGTAAGATTCCTGTGTTCTAAATCACGAGTGGCTCCACTGAAGAAACAAACTTTGCCACGCCTAGAATTGTGTGCAGCGGCTCTTGGCGCCCAATTAACAGCTCGAATTAAGAAGGATTTAAACCTCATGGATACACCCACATTCTTATGGACAGACTCTGAGATTGTTCTCGCATGGATAAACTCTCCATCTTCATCATTTCAAACATTTGTGGCTAACCGAGTTTCCACTATACAGGGGCTAACACTTCCCGAGCAATGGCGGCATGTACCGTCAAAACACAATCCAGCGGATATACTATCAAGGGGCCTCCAACCAGCAAACTTGCCATCATGCACTATATGGTTTTATGGTCCTCTCTTTCTATCAGGCCATCAAGATATGTGGCCAACGAAATACATAAAGGAGCTCTCAATTCCGGAAAACACAGAACGAAAACGAAAGTTACCAATTGTTGCAGCAGTGACTCATGATGGCAACAGCGAATTGATATATAAAATTAAGCATCGCAATTCATTCAGGATACTTCAAAGAATAGTTGGATATATCCTACGTTTCTGCAAGCATGCCAGATGTACCAAAGGTCAACGACAAAATGAAATACTATTAACTACTAAGGAACTAGAAGACTCATTGGTCACAATAGTTCGAGCAATGCAGGCATTCGATTTCAAGGAAGAAATCAATGACCTGCAGACATACAAGGAGTCAAAGCATGGAAGTAATTTCGCCAGTCTGGCTCCATTTTTAGATGATAATGGAATTATTCGGGTTGGAGGTCGATTAGAATCTGGAACACTTCCTTTTGACGCCAAGCATCCAATGCTATTACCATACAACAATCCCCTAGTGAAACTCTTGATGAAGGATATCCACGAAAACAATAGCCATTGCGGCACCCAAACACTGCTAGCCCATCTTCGACAACGATTTTGGCCAGTTAAGGGCAAAATAATGGCACGGTCCATAGTACACCACTGCGTGAAGTGCAATAGAGACAGACCACAATTACTGCAACAAGTCATGGGAAACTTACCATCACCAAGGATAACACCATCAAGACCCTTCATAAATACAGGAGTTGACTACTGCGGACCCTTTTGGATTCACTACAAAATTCGCGGTAAACGACCCCAAAAGGCCTACGTGGCAATTTTTTGTTGCTTCGCCACAAAGGCGGTTCATATCGAACTCGTAAGCGATCTGACTACCGACTCGTTTCTAGGAGCACTGAGACGATTCATCGGCCGGAGAGGACATTGCCAGCATCTATATTGCGACAACGCAACGAATTTTGTGGGAGCCAATAATCAATTGTCCGAGCTGGAAGACGCTATTTACTCCCAAAGGGCACGTACAACCATTAAAAAGGAATGCAGCAATAAAGCCATACAATTCAACTTCATTCCCCCCAGGGCTCCCCATTTTGGAGGTCTTTGGGAAGCAGCCGTTAAGTCAGCAAAGCACTTATTAAGAAAAAGTGTTTCAACAGCCTCGTTGACTTATGAAGAATTAGAAACGGTACTAATTGGAATCGAAGCCATCCTAAATTCAAGACCACTAACACCACTTTCAAGTGATCCGAACGATCTAGCGGCACTAACACCTGGACACTTTCTCATCGGGGAACCCCTTACTGCACAGATGGACGCAAACGCAGTTCCTGCAAAACACACTCATCTAACAAGATGGGACTTGGTCTCACATCTCAAGCATGAATTTTGGAAACGCTGGTCACAAGAATACTTAAACGAACTCCAGTATCGCCATAAATGGAAGGAGTGCTCTAAGAATATCAATGTGGGAGACATGGTCATCATTAGGGAAGATAATGTTCCACCCCTTCAATGGCCACTCGGCAGAATTACCAGGACTTATAAGGGTACTGATGGTGCCGTACGAGTAGTTGATGTTCGAACAGCATCAGGCATCTGGAAACGTCCGATCCACAGATTAGCACCACTTCCAATTGAGCATGAAACAAAGAATGACGTTACAACTGGGGATGAAGCCCAAGAATCAACACATCAGCCTCAAGTACCAGATCCAGTAATTACAACAACGACAAAAAGACGACGAATGTCTGGTACCTGCCTCACTGCTAACAATTCTTCTCATCATGCCAACAGTATTCAGTAAAAACACCAGAGCAACATATAGCATTGTTTCACAAATTCAATATCACACAACACAATATTCAACTGAAAAATCTAACGGATCTGCAAAAATTAATTGAGGAACAGGAAATTCTTGACCTACCACACAAGCTTCAAGTAAACAGTCATCACCACTTTGCAACTGGATACTCGGCGTTAATGTTATCCATTATGTTAGCCGTCTACTTAATTTGGAGGCACAAATCAGCAAGATCAGCAAATATTACGAAACCAGTACGACCAGCACCTCATCAAACACCAACAGATTCAGAATTTGTAGTTACCATTGCATAGAGGGTTGAATGGCCATTCAACGCGGGGGAGAATGTTCAGTTGAATTACCTATGACGCAACGCATACAGCAATTGTGTGTCAAGGTAATTCAACGCACGATGTCAACACCAACCCTTGCGCTGACGCAGCACGTATATGTCGATGAACCATTATGCTGTCGGTGCATTGCCGACAGTAATTTAGCCCTAAGCAATTAATATAAGTGTGAGCATTGTGCTGACGGTGTATTGCCGGCAGTTGTTTAGCTTTAAGCAATTAATATAATTATGAACATTATGCTGACGGTGTATTGCCGACAGTTGTTAGGATAAGCTAAATTTAAGTATAAAAGATGTTAACCAATTATGAAAATACATCAGTCATTCACAAACAATATACACTGATCGTCTTAATCTACTCAAAACAACTCCGACGTGAACAAGTTTAAGTGCTTGCTTCACATACCTCAACAAAGTTATATCAAGTTTATGCGCTTGATACTTCAATTCAGGAAAACGCTCCTGAACAATTGGATCTTGATAATTGACCGAATGGTGTATGCTATGCATCTCCTTAAGAGTTTGATCATTGGAGGGAATTGTATTGTTTTTACATCCTGAACTGTATGTATTCCTACTAAACATAGATGGTCTCCTAAGGTTTGATTGTAATGATGACGTATTCCGGGAGCTTCCGCTAGCTATATCCATAGGCGTGGATAGAGATTGGGAGCTAATCATGGGTTTGTGTACGGGTGCATTTTGGGTTTGATTTTGGAAAGAGGTCGGACTGTGATCTGCTATTGGTTGATATTGGTTCGGATTGTAAATGGCCGGGTGTTGGGTAGAGATAATGTTATATTGTGGAATGGAATGTAAATGATCTCTTCGCTGAAAATTGTATGGTCTGGTAGCAAGGGAGCTGTAATTATTTTGAGTATGTGAAAGTGGGTTCGGAAAGGTTTGAGATGTTTTATGTGACCTGAACTGTTTGAAATCTATTCCTAAGTTCGTCGACGTTCTGCTCATATAATAAGAGTTATGTTCTTTCATACAAAAATTAAATGCTTCCTGAAGAGATGTAGGCCTCATCGCTCTAATTGTCGATCCTATAGGTTCTTTTAGGCCAGTTAGAAAGATGTTAAGACACATTTCACGATAAAGACTATTTTTCGCTAAAATAACGTTGGAATCACTTTCGTGAATTTGGACGTGATTGCTTAGTGCTGATAACATTTCTATTATTTTTGAATAATAAGTTTCGATGGTACTATTGTCCTGACGAATATTATGTAGATCCCTAATGAGAGAAGTTTCACTCCTTTTATCAGAGTAATGTAGTATAAGGTTCGATTTAATTTGACTCTAATGGAGTCCCAAACATATTTAAAACTTCATTAGCTTCACCCGTTATTTTGTAGCGTATCGCTCTTAAAATAATACGAGCATAAGGTGTATTATTAACCGGGACCATAAGACCTAATAGTTCTTCGACATTATTCAGGAAATCAAAAAGTAATCTACGGTTACCATTAAATGGGGGAAGATCCTTAATGGCGTCCGGAATCTTAAGTGAGGTAAAGACGTTATTTATTTGGTCTATATTTAAGGTGTTAGTATTAATACCTGAATTAACGCTAATACTGTTAAATGGTAAGTTAACATTTAATCTATTTGCGGATACATCATGTCCATATCCATTGGAGTGTGTGGAACTAGAAACGGTATCATCTAGACCCACGCCAGAAAATCCGCTATCGATGTTTGTATGAACTGTACCGGTACCGTTATTAGGCATATTGGGGCGAACCTCTATCTCACTAACACAGTCACTTATTTTAACGCAATAAGGTTTATATTTATAAGATTTATTCCTATTGTGTTTATTCGACATACGTATATTTATATCATAAGATTAAATTTTGGGAAGGATACCAAGGATTGAGAAAGTAAAAATCGAATTTACTTACTTGCACATATGTATATGTATAGTACATGTGGCAAGCACGTGCACATGGCATATATCTCCCCTTTGATCAATGTTAGTCGAATTGCCGTTCTGTTGATTGGTGCTCGATGGTTTTTAGGCCGTTGAATTGTTTGATGTGCCCTGCTCGTTTGCACTTTTCGCTTGACACCAATGTGCTCTTGGTGCGAGAATCGCTTACAGTGGAACCATGTGCCAGTAATCCAAGTTATTTATGCAATATGCACTTGCTTGAATTTGGATTCCAAACAAAAATGTCCAGTAAACAGGATTATTTGAATTTTCCACTTCTATTATTGCAATCTCTGAATAAGTGCAGTGGCCGACTGCGCCAGTTAAAGTTCCTAATATCCACTTAGAAACGCTTTAAATTATTTTGAATATAATTTTATTTTATTTTTTTTTTTTTTTGCTGTTGACTAATGAAAGGTTTTTACAAGAGTGAATTGCCATGATTATCTTTAGAGAGTCAAAGCTCTCTTACAAAGTGTTGCCTCGGTAGTAATTGCTTATATACATACTTAAGCTACATTTAATCTTCGAAACATGTTGAGGGTAATTATTAAATTATTGTACATATTGAATTACATTGATACATTTGTTGCTTATATAATAATATATACATATAGGGTGTATAGAAGGTTGTTGTGAATACATAACTTGCGCGTATCACGACGAAGACGAGCCAGTTGGCCAGATCGACGAGGAACTCAACAGACTCCGGAAGATTTGTAAGAAAAAAGAGGAATTAGTTCAGCTAAAACGAAGGCTGAAGGAGCTACAAATGGAGGTAACAGAAGCGAGGGGACGATAATTTCCCCGTGAATCATTGGATTACGCAGTTTGAGGAGTACGCAACACTTTTTAATTTCGATGAACGAACAAAATTCACTTTTGGTTAAAGGCTTCTAAAAGGTACAGCCAAATTGTTTGTGCGCTCAAAGAATTTAAGAAGTTGGACGGAATTGCAGACAGGGTTATTGAATGAGTTCAAGGAGGTGGTAACTAAAGCTGATGTATATAGGGAATTAAGAGAAAGAAAGTGTAGGTGAATAAATTTAAAAAAGTGTAATTATTTTTTTGTACGCTACTGTTGCTTAGCGTATTATTAAGCAATATACATATGTACATATGTACATCAAAGTATCGGTCCATCTGATCGGATGATTAATCCGAGTCATATAAAGTCTCCACTTCTATATGATCACTTATAACTTAATGCCAAAGACAAAGAATGATGATTATTAAAAGTGCCTTCCAATAGAACGGATGTGTTTTTTTATTAAGGTTCGCGAGGTTCTCTAAATCCCTACCCTACAAAAGAAACGTCGTGAAGAGACCATACAGCAATACGTTTTATCCATGCAGGAAATTGCTTCGCATAACCCAATTGAAGAGGAGGACTTGCTACAATTTATTATTAAAGGCATTCCGGACACAGAAGCCAACAAAACCATCTTGTATAATGCCGACAACATCGAAGAACTGGAACTTGCCCTGAGGAAGTACGAAAAGTTTAAAATCAACACCCGTGGTAATTCTTCTACCCACAAGATGTTAAAACCTGGAACATCTTCATCTTTTAATCATACAAAGGCGTTTAATAAATCAAATGCAATAAATAAAAATAATTCATCCGTCGGAAAAGTGATTGTTCAAAACAGTGCAAATGGCAGACAAGACAGGAAACCAGTTACTTGTTTTAAGAGTGGTGGCCTAGGTCACATTTCAAAGAACTGTCTTAATCAAAGTTCAGTTTTAAACCTGCAACGTATAAGGAACAATTTCAATGGAAGCAGCGTGCGCTACAACAGCAGCAGGTGGTAAAGTTGGTGATATTGCAAGTCAATACATCAAGAAGCCGGAACGACAAATCTTGCAACGCAATGAATTTGAAAAGGATATATATTTCCAGTTCAAACACGACCAAGCCGAAGTCTCGATGAACCTCAAGACTCTTCTGGACTCTGGAAGCCCAATTAGCTTCATACAACAGACTTTTGTACCTTCGTTTATGGTGTTGCCTTTGAACGACGGATGTTTTGGGAAGCATCAGTTCACTTATACATTTTGACAACTTTTTAATTAACTTACAATTACTAGTAGTAAAAAATTATTCGATGAGCTATCCTGTTGTACTGGGTCGAGACTTTATTGGTATTGCAGTTACCGGAAAAGAAAGAAAATCTACCTAACGAAACTACCAAAGAATCGTCCATCATCAAGAATCACCATACTTCACACCCCCTTCAGCAGATTCCTACGCAAAATGTTTTATCGGATGGTAATGCGAGTACTGTAAGTGAAGATATTGAATTTATTAATCAGATTTTAAATATTGATACGAATTATGATAAAAATGTTTTTGATTTAAACGATAAGATATCCGCGAATGTTAAAGAGAGCGTTAGGGAAAGCGTTAGAGATATAGTTCAAGGGGTTTATGAACAAACTCAATACGTTAATAGTCCAGTAGATGATGATTTTAAGATGAGGATAGTATTATCGAACGACATTCCATTCGGTTGCCCTCCAGAAAGGTTACCGTATTCTCACAGAATTGAATTAGAAAAGATATTAAATGATTTACTTAGTAAAGGCATCATACGTGAATCCTGTTCTGAGTATGTTTCACCAATAGTTTTGGTACAAAAAAGGAACAAAGAGCTACGGTTGTGTGTAGACTTCCGCGAACATAATAGTATAACTCTACGCGATAACTATCCTTTACCTTTTATCGAGGATCATATTGATTGCCTCAGAAATAAAAGGTATTTTACTACGTTAGATTTAAAAAATGGTTTTCACGATGTTCCACTAGCTGAGGAATCATTGAAATGTACGTCCTTCATTACGCCACTAGGGCAGTATGAATACATGCGAATGCCTTTTGGCCTAAAGAATGCGCCTTCTGTGTTTGAGCGCTATATGAAACACGTATTTGGGGAATTGATTTCGAAGTCCAAAAGACTTACCTATTTGGATGATATTCTTATAGCTACCGAGACAGTTGAAGAGCATCTCGATACCCTTAGAGAAGTAATGAACATTATTACAAGGAAGGGACTTAAATTAAGATTCGACAAATGTTTATTTTTACAAAACGAAATAGTTTATTTGGGATATAAGATAAATGAAACAGGCGTAAGGCCAAATGATATTAATATCAAGGCAGTTAGTGAATTCCCACTACCATCTTCTCCCAAGAGTGTACATAGTTTTTTAGGTCTCTGTTCCTATTTTAGAAAGTTTATCAAACATTTTGCAAACATAGCTAAACCTCTTTACGATCTTTTAAAAAAAGATGCACCTTTTGTTTTTGGTACTAGAGAAATAGAAGCATTTGGGATTTTAAAAGCTAAACTGATTGGAGCACCAGTTCTGTCTATTTATAGTCCGCACAATGCGACTGAGCTGCATTGTGATGCAAGTAGTATAGGTTTTGGAGCTGTATTACTTCAAAAACAGGAAGACAACAAATTTCATCCGGTGTTCTACTTCCCTAAGCGTGCAACGGAAGCAGAGAGTAGATACCATAGTTATGAGTTGGAAACATTTATGCTTTAAAGCGATTTCGAATATATCTTTTATGTATACCCTTTAGGATCGTGACAGACTGCCAAGCCCTCGCATTAACCCTAAAGAAAAAGATGCTTAATCCGCGTATATCGCGATGGGCATTGGAATTACAATCGTTTGATTACACAATCGAACATAGAAAAGCTGATCGCATGCTGACTCTCTTAGTAGGTCTTTCAACCTCCTTCATATCGATAATGAATCGTTTGAGTTTGTATTGGCAGCAGCTCAAAAACATGATCCCAAGATTGTGTCATTTGCTGCCGAATTAGAAAAAACGGAGAGTGCTTATTTTGAGATGATTAATGGTCTTATTTACCGTAAAGTGAAAGATAAAGTTCTTTTTTCGTCCCTTCACCCATGGAAGAGCAAGTTATTCGCACTCATCATGAGGTTCTTTGTCACCTAGGGGACGAAAAATGTTTTGAACATTGCATTTATTGGATTCCGAAGATGAAACACAAGATAAGGACTGTCATTAAAGGATGCTTGAAATGTATATATTTTTCACCCGTATCAGGAAAACTTTAGGGTAGCCTACATTCAATACCTAAAGGAAAGTGCCCATTTGACACTTTACATATAGACCATATCGGTCCAATATCAAGTTCAAGGTCGAAAACGTTTCATCTTTTTGTTTTGGTTGATGGTTTACCAAACTATATCCAGTGAGAAGCACTCAAAGTAAGGAATCTATCCTTTGTTTAAAATCATTTTTTGAGAATTATTCCAGGCCGAACAGAATAATTTCTGATCGTGGTTCTTGTTTTACCTCAAATGAATTCTCACAATTTATTAAAGAGAAAAATATCGTACATGTTAAGGTCGGCACTCACTCGCCTCAGTCGAATGGGCAAGTGGAGCGACTTAATCGTGTCCTTATTCCTATGTTGGCGAAGGAGTGTGAACCAGATACGACTAGTAATTGGGACAAGCACATAGTTAAGGTCGAATATGCCATAAACAATACTGTGAATCGCATACGGGTTTTACTCCTAGTATGCTTCTATTTGGTAGGGATCAGAAGGGTGTACTTTGCGATAAAATCCAAGAGTACCTTAACGAACATATAGTAGTTCCTCATGCCAGCCTAGAAGAAATTCGAAATAAGGCCGAAGAAAATATTACCAGGGAGCAAATACGTAGTAAAACTTATTATGATGGTAGACATAAAAGTCCTACGCGGTATCGTGTAGGCGACTATGTTATGATTAAAAATATTGTCACAACTCCAGGGATAAATAAAAAACTTTTGGCTAAATTCAAGGGCCCATATGAAGTAAGGGAAGTTTTGCCGAACGACCGGTATGTTATAAAGGACATTGAAGGATTACAGCTGACTAGGTTACCATACAAAGGGATCAGTTCTCCGGCAAATATGAGGCCTTATGAGGTTTCAGCGAAGGAGTTGAAGTATGATGAGGACTGTGATGATGGTGAGGATTGCGATGAGATCGATGGCAACTAATAAAGAAATTGTGAAATATTACGCACTTGAACCAATGTTTCTAGAAGTCTTCTCTCAAGAATTTTTTTTATAATTTATGAATAAATACGTTTAAATAAATTTGCCCATATGTAGCTATTAGTAATAATTATTTGGATTGCTCGTTAATTGGAATTGATCAAAATTATGTCATAGATATTCTTGTTTTATAAATTGGATTACTTATGTAATCGGGTCGATTACACGATCAGGGTGGCCGAAATGTAGTGGTTAAAAACAAAAAAAAAAAAAAAGAAAACTTATCGTGAATACTCATAATTATTTTTTGGTCGTCCTGTAGCCGCTGAATCGAGTATCGTCTAAACCACTTCTGTCAAACTGATCGTCTGATCTTCCCGCAAGGAGTGTTAGCCCATGATACCGTATTTTGGTAATGCTTTAAAAACAGTATATGTGTGATATGTTGCTTGAGTCTGTGGAATAAAGTCGGTGACATAAGGTCGAACTAGAAACGTCATTGTTCTTTTTTTTCTTTGGTGACTACACAATTGAAACGGTGTTTAATGAAATACTAGAATTAAAAAAAATAAATGAAATGTGCCTGAACAAAATAACTCTACTGCAAAATGAAAATAAAGAACTTAAATCTCAGGTCAATGCCCTGCAGGAACGTGTTGACATACTGGAGCAAGTGCAACTAAATAATGAAATTGAGATCTGCAACGTACCAGAAGTGAACAATTCGAATGCTATACAAGCAGCATTACATATTGTGCGAAACGGAGTGGGTGTTCAAATTGATGAGAGTGACATAAGCTCTTGCTTCGTTAAGCAAGTCAAAGCAAAGAGAGCAGGTTCAAGCAACGCGACTGCTACTAATGTCATGTGTCTAAAGTTTACTCGTCAGACA
The DNA here is from genome assembly GCA_958301585.1 of Merodon equestris. NCBI lineage: Eukaryota > Metazoa > Arthropoda > Insecta > Diptera > Syrphidae > Merodon > Merodon equestris. The sequence goes on from OY284415.1 coordinate 123,194,905, forward strand.
ATAAAAGAGAAAATTATGAGAATGAAACATACAAAAAAGCAACATTTAACAACAAAACTGCTGGGTGACAACCAAGACGGCTCTCAAATGTTTATAAACAACAGCCTAACAACTCGCATGCGAACACTCTTCAATGCCGCAAGGAGGATTCAAAGGGAAAAACAATTTAAGTATTTATGGATGAGAAACAGCATAATATTTTTGCGTAAGAATGAAGGAGATAAAAGCATTAAAGTGAGGTGTCCTGAGGACCTCAGTAAATTATAATATTCTAATTATTAAATAAACAAAAATGAATACAACCAACTCAACTTACTCAAAAAATTATGCTAATTCTATCTCCTCTACATTAATTATGCATCAAAATATACGTAGTATGAGAGCCAATTTCAATTTTTTCTTAGCACACCTACATACTTCTAACGTTCAAGCTGATTTCATTGTTTTATCTGAAATATGGTTGTATGACTATGAATTATCGAGTTATAACATACCTGGTTATGATCAATATGCCAACTGCAACAATACATATAGCTCAGGTGGTGTCGTAGTATATATAAAAAAAGAATATCAATGCGAAATTACAAAACCAAATTTGACTAGTGCTGATGTTTTACAAATAAATTGCCATATTCTTAACCAAAAGTTCACTATTATATGTGTTTATCGCTTACATGACTTAAGCATGACAGTTTTTCTGGGTGAGATGAGAAGTCTCCTTCAAAACGTAAAGACGAGGAATCTATTGGTTGTAGGAGATATAAACATAGATATTCTAAAAAAGAACCCTGATACTGATAACTATATGCTTTTAATGTCATCATATGGCTTGCAACCGTTGATATTGGAGCCAACACGTATCACAGAAACATCACAAACATGTATTGATCATATATTTATACGGTTAGGAAAAACTTTTTTATATGAACTCACTGGTGAGGTACTAGATTATAAAATAACTGACCACTGCATGACTAATTTAAACATAGAAATGCCTAAATTAAATCCTAATGATAAATATATCCCCTTTCCAGTAGTTCGTAAAACTAATTTCCGGAATTTGATAACGCGCTTAACTTTTGAAACCTGGGATTCGGTTTATATTGAAAATAATCCTTCAATAGCCTATAATATCTTCATTAATATGTTGAGAAATTACATTACGTGTTGTACTGAAACAGTAAACTCAAGCTCCCATAATTTAAAACGTCTTAGGCCATGGATCTGCAGAAAACTTGTTCTCAAAATAAAACGAAAGAATGCTATTCGAAAAAAATGTTTGCGCCACCCAGGTAATAAAAAATTAAGAAAATATTACATAAAACTTAATGAACAGGTAAAAAAACAGGTTTATTTGAGTAAAGATAAATATTATAAGGATAAATTTGAGAACTGTAGAGGTAACATAAAAAAAGAGTGGCAAGTTATTAATAATATTCTTAACAGTCAAACTGATAAGGGAATTATTTCAAAAATAGAAGTTGAAAATTCGTTGATAACTGATCCAGTAGTCATTGCCAATCAATTTAACAAATTCTTCGTATCCGTAGCAACTCAGTCAAAGCCTCCCCCCCCACAAAAAGATTGTAATTGCAATTTACATGCGGACTTAGTAGATGAGATTTCCCAATGCAATACTTTCTTATTTGAACCATTTACACCATTGGAAATACATAAACAAATTATGGGCCTCGATAATAAAAAATCTAGCACTTCCGATAATATCACCAACTGTCTTTTAAAACGTATTTCACTGTTTATCGTCGATATCGTGTGCCATCTGTTTAATTTGAGTGTGAACTGTGGTGTATTTCCCTCTGCATTGAAGTCTGCTGAAGTTATTCCACTGTTCAAAAAAGGTAATCGTAATTTAATGTCTCAATATAGGCCAATATCACTACTTTCAACTTTTTCAAAATTATTCGAAAAACTTGTAAAAGTGCGCATAGTATCTTTCCTTAACAAAAATAACTTTTTTTGTAATGAACAATTTGGATTTCGTGAGGGCAGATCCACTGAAGATGCCATTCTGAAATTAAGTAGTGAAATCAATGAAGGCTTTAATAATAATAGTACTTCTGTAGTTCTTTTTGTTGATATGACTAAAGCATTTGATATGGTCAATCACAATATACTATTAGACAAACTGTACAAAGCTGGGTTAAGAGGAGTAATATATAAATGGCTTTCGTCCTATTTGTCTAGTAGAACTCAACGAGTAAAACTTAATGGAATCTATAGTAACGAATTAGAAATTAATGCTGGAGTACCTCAAGGATCGGTCCTAGGACCAATCTTGTTTTTAATTTACATAAATTCACTACTTATTCAACATTTTAGTGGTCGCATTACAGCTTTTGCTGATGATATCACATTTTCTTATACAAACAAAAGCCTATTTGATTCAACAATACAGCTTAATAAAGATCTCCAAATACTACGGCAATGGTTTTCAAAGCATGAGATACTAATTAGCAAAAAAACTAAAATCATGATATGTAGCTTAAAAGGTCCTTGTACTAATGATTACTTAGTCACTTTTCACTCTGTCGATTGTAGAAAGTTATCGTTATGTGTTCATACCTGTGGAAGAACAAATTATTCCAAAGAATCTATCTGCAGTTCAAACTGCTTTGAAATTGAAAATGTTGAACATTTTAAATATCTTGGGGTCTTACTTGACAGAAACTTAAATTGGAAAGCACATATAGAAGATTTAAAAACATATATGTTATCAGTTACGCGCAAAATGTATCTTCTAAAATCGCACTGTTCAAAGAAAGTTTTACTGATGATATATTATGGACTTGCTCATTCCAAACTTCAGTACGGCATTACTAGTTGGGGTGGTGCTTATAATTGCACAACAAATACACTTAATAATGCACAAAAACACCTAATAAGGATTATTTGCAACGTCAATAGATTAACTAATAGTTGGCCTCTCTTTCGTAGCCTTGGGGTACTACCGCTAAATCATCTTTACGTTTACAAAGTTCTAAAGACATTCTTCCTACGAAGCGGTTATAGTGCTACTCTCAGAAGTTCAAATACTTACGGGTTAAGGATTAATAATTTGGCAATCGTAAACATTCCGATATCTAGGAAAACACATTTTTCTAAATTTTATACTACGGCAGCACCCAAGCTCTTTAACAGACTACCTTTCGAAATAAGGAAGCTTGTACAACCCTGTTTATTTTTGCGCAAAGTGAAGGAGTGGCTCTATAATATGGATAGTCCTACAATCAAATTATTGCTATGCTCAGCTTAAGGTCAATAAATAATCTAATATTGTGCTGGTTACTTTATTCATGTTTTTATCTTATTTATATGTTATTCTGACATACACATATATATAATTTTATATATTTTTCTCCGTTGCTGTTGTATTTCTGTAGTTAATTATATCTGTATCTACCTCACCATGAAATTATTTGTAATATTTAATGATGGATCATTCGCCACAGCCATATGAGTGCTACTGAATGATTACCAATTCCTAAAAACTGTTAATACTAAGCTTAAATAATTTTGTTTTTTTGTAAATCCTTATATACATTTGTATTATCAGTTCTGGAACTAATAATAAAAAAAAAAAAAAAAAAAAAAAAAGTCTGTGAAATAAAGTCGATGACATAAGGTCAAACCTGGAATGTCTTTTTATTTTCGGTGTGTACATTGATGACTACAGCATCAATAGAATCTATATCTATCGCCATCATTGTTGGCACTACCATAAGTGACAGCATCACTGCCAAGATCACTATCGTCACCTTCATTAATATCATCACCACTATTGCCCTCATCACCATCATCCTCACAATTAACGACACCGCCATAACAATCATCACCATCATCATCATAATTGCCATCATCACCGTCATCAGCAACATCAGCATCTTCACCATTATCAGCATCATCACCAACATCACCATCATCACCATCATCACCATCATCAACATCATCACCATTATCACCGTCATCAGCATCTTCACCATTATCAGCATCATCACCAACATCACCATCATCACCATCATCACCATCTTCACCATTATCAGCATCATCACCAACATCACCAACATCACCATCATCACCATCATCACCATCATCAACATCATCACCATTATCACCGTCATCAGCATCATCACCATCTTCACCATCATCACCATCATCACCGTCATCGCCATCATCACCATCACTGCACTCATAACCATCATCACCATCATCACCATCATCACCATCATCACCATCTTCACCATCTTCACCATCATCACCATTATCACCGTCATCGCCATCATCACCATCACTGCATTCATCACTATCATCACCATCATCACTATCATCAACATCATCACCATCATCACCGTCATCGCCATCATCACTATCATCACTGCACTCATCACTATCATCACCATCATCACCATCATCACCATCATCACCATTGTTGGCAACACCAATTCTTTAGAATATTAAAACAAACATACCTAGCTGTCAATGATTGATAAAATATGACACAATAAAAAATTGTTCTCATTCTTGTGTGAATATTATACGAGAGAAGACGTGCATTTTTAGTTACTTGTTACTTACGAGGTGGTGAAACATTTTTTTTTTCCTTTATTTTATTTTATTCGCAAAAGAAACATGGTCCTTCGAGCCTTTTTATAATAATAGTAATTATTATTCCGTGTGTGTGGGCTCATTTAGATCATTTTGTAAAACAAAAAAAAAAAAAACCCTAACGTACTTTGAACGAAGAAACACTTACAGTGAGTTTTTTTATTTAAGTGCTAAACGGGTTCCCGCGCCGTGCAAATCCCTTTTATTACAAGAATTTATTAACTGCTTCTGCTTTCTTTTTACTGGAACACTGCTGGATCGTCGTTCACCGTTGGACTATCACAATCAGCAGATCCATATACAGTTGGATACGGTACATCAACATTTTACCGTTGACTCTGTCGCCTACAACAGTGAAACAGATTGTAACATCCATTGAGTCACGGAGCAGACACATTTTGAAATTTTTTTTCTCGTTTATGATAAGTAAGTTGCAATATAATCCTTTTCTGAATTTTTTCTATCAAACGTATCTTTTGTTTCCACAACCATGAGCGCCGCTCTAAAGCTCCAAAAAAATTTGCTAAAGCAAATAACTAAGGATTTAGAAAACTTTGGAAAACGATCACCAAAGGAAAGGACAAAAAATTACATCTGCAATAGGATGTCCGTGCTGGAGGAAAATTTTAAGACGAGCACCCAACACAACGCTGATGGAATAGCCTTCGTCGAAACTGCAAAGGAAGAAATGGAATTAGAAGATGTTTTTGAGAAGATCAAAGAGATTTACTTGGACTATAAAACAAGTCTATTGGACAGTCTGGATAAGATTCAATTACCATCTGAAGCTCCGGTATGTATTACGACAAATACTTGTAGCCCTAAGACTACCATTCGCCTTCCAAAAATAAATCTGCCAGTTTTCACGGGGGAATACCAGTCCTGGAAATCATTTCATGATCTTTTTATTTCATTAATACACAATAATAAGGAATTATCCGAAGTTGAAAAATTACATTATTTAAAATCTAGCTTGGGGGGTGAGGCTGAGCGTCTCTTACAACATTTGGCAATTGATAGCGGTAATTATAAGCCAGCATGGGACATTCTCACATCACGCTACGACCATAAACGTGTCCTTGTCAATGCGCAGCTGAACATTTTTTTTGCTCAGGAAACGATTATCCACGAGAGTGCTACATGTCTGAAAAAATTGTTAGACACATCAGTGGAATGTCGACACGCATTAAATAATCTCGGCGTACCGGTAGAGCACTGGGATGTGATTCTCATTTTTTGCCTAGTTAAGAAGCTCCCCACAATAACTCAGCAAATCTGGGAAGAAAAGCTAGGGACAGATAAGGAGTTACCCAAGTTCAAGGACTTTTCTGAATTCTTAGAAGCTAGGTTTAGAACATTGGAAGCAGTTGGTCAACGTGAAGATACAGGATCCAGCAAAGTTTCTAAGGCATCAGTAGCAAAAACAAAAGCCTTTCATCTGAAGCAAAGGAATCAGTTTAGCTGCAAGGTGTGCAATAAGGGTGCTCACTCTCTTCGGACCTGCAATCGATTCTTAAAAATGGACATTGTTTCACGCAGGAATGTCGTGACTAGAATCGGTGTATGCGAAAACTGCCTGGCATACAGTCACCCAACCCAACAATGTCCGAGTAGACTTCGATGCTACTTTTGCCAACAACCTCATCATTCCCTTTTGCATGCTAACACCCTTCCCCATACACAACTCAGTTCACACACACCAGTTACACAACACAACAGAACACATTCAGCGCCTACTTCGCTCACCACCACCCAACAAGTAAGTAATTTCCATACAGTACCACATTCCGTTATCGACGTTTTATTAGCAACGGTATTGGTAAAAATTAGAAGCTCGACAGGAGTAGATGTCATACTTCGAGGTCTGATAGATCCGGGTTCAGAGGCCACGTTCATAACCGTTGAAGCAGTAAAGCGTCTGGGCCTTAAAGGCAAACGCACTTTCGTTGAGGTTTCGGGGCTGGGGAAGGTCAGCAGCGGAGCATGTCATAGCTACGTTGATCTTACTCTTGGATCTCTACACTCGAGTTTTGAGACCAGCACGCGAGCGTTAATATTTACATCGCTGACTGGGCTTCTTCCGGCCAATGAACTGACACCAACGCAATGGAATCACATCAACGGTCTGACCCTGGCTGATCCGGCCTATTATACGCCCGCTGAAGTTGATTTACTTTTAGGAAATGATGTTTACTCCGAGATAGTCCTCCCTGAAGTCATTCGTGGTGATGAAGCAATGACACCAATTGCACAAAATACAACATTTGGTTGGATTTTGATGGGCAAAGTGCATCAACCACATAGAGGAGTCCGGAATTTCCTTCAAGTGCTCGATGTTGGCCGGCAACTACAAAGGTTCTGGGAGATAGAAGAGACTCCCTTTAAGGTCCACCAAACCTCTGAAGATATGGCATGCGAGGAATTCTACAAGGCAACGACAAAGAGGTTGGATAGTGGACGATATGAAGTGAAGTTGCCATTTAAGGAAGGGAACAAACCTGAGCTTGGTTTCTCCAAGGAAGGAGCCTTGCGTAGGCTTACTCAACTAGAACGACGGTTCCGTATCAACCCTACACTACACATAGAGTACAAACAATGTATGAATGAGTACTTACAATTGGGACATATGACGGAAGTTGATGTCACTAAGGATGAAGTGCTCAGGACTCCTCATCATTATTTTATACCACATCATGCCGTGTTCAAAGCGTCCAGTTCAACGACAAAACTCCGGGTCGTCTTTGATGCTGCGGCCAAAACTACGGACGGAACTTCGCTAAATCAACATCTTATGACAGGACCTAAAACGCAAACGGACATTATTGACATTGTTCTCAGGTGGAGAAGACACAAATATACCTTCACAGCGGACATTGAAAAAATGTATCGGCAAATCCGTGTTAGCTCTGATGACTCTTATTACCAGCTGATAGTCTGGCGTGACTGTGATACAGAACCGGTTAAGGTGTATCGTCTTCAAACGGTCACATTCGGTATAACTTGCGCACCTTACCTTGCCATTCGATCATTGAACCAACTGGCGGCTGATGAAGAACACAATTATCCTCTGGGCGCACGTATGGTGAGGGAAGACATTTACGTTGATGATCTGTTTGCAGGAGCTGATACTATAGAAGAGGCGTTGAATGCGCGTCATGAAGTCAACAGTTTGTTGGCTTCGGGAGGTTTCAACTTGCGCAAATGGGCCAGTAATTCTGGTGAGATTTTGAATGAAATACCCTTAAACCAACGAGAAGTTGATTTTGCACTACCTTTAGATAAGTCAGATCATATCAAAGCTCTAGGAATCAAATGGTTTCCCTTAGAAGATAGTCTGTCGTTTTTGAATATTCAACTTGAAGTTGCTGAACCAACGAAAAGGTCCATTCTTTCCACCGTCGCCAAGCTCTTTGATCCTCTCGGATGGATAGCACCCTGTATCATAAAGGGAAAAATCATGATGCAGAAATTATGGCGTAGCGAGCTGAATTGGGACGATCCTATCTCGTTGGAGTTGAAGAAGGAGTGGAGCGCATTTCGGGAAGAATTGCCGCAGCTTCAAAGGATTCGTATCTCTCGTTGGATTCATATGCACAATACACATAAAGAGCTTGAATTGCATGGGTTCAGTGACGCGTCCGAGCAAGCATATGGAGCAGCTGTTTATCTTCGAGTTCTGGACGCCCACAACAACATTCATGTTCATTTGCTTCTGTCCAAGACCAGAGTCGCCCCAGTAAAAACCCAAACGCTGCCACGGCTTGAACTCTGTGGAGCT